>OX596381.1:72342962-75297962 GCA_951394425.1 Tipula unca
AAACCTATACAACAAAATAAATAAAGATTTGAACACCTTGAAATGTGAACGGTATTTAATCGTGTTAATTTACAGACTGGCTGTAAACGAATACAAACAAAAAAAAAATTGTTATAATGTCTTTCAACATATACCTTCATACGTATGGAAATAGATTAATCGAAGATGCTAATTATTATCAGACTAGTTTCCATAAACTTAACCTTTCCAATATAAAAGTTTAATTTATGCTGATTACCATTGCTTATTTTAAGTATATGCATATACAGTGCCACCTTGTATAGTTTTTCAAATTTTTTATCGATTGGATATTGTTAATGATGCTCAACGGTGGGAATCTTAGATTGTGCGTCAAACTGTATATTTTGATATGCGTTTCCATTGATGACTTGTTTATAAAATAAACTAATATCGAAATAGATTCAAAGTAAAAAGTGAAATCGCCATGAATAATTTGAAGTAGTTTAACCTTTTCAAAAATGTTGAATATCAGCTTTAAATATTTTAATTTGGGAGATAAATAAAAGTTTATAGATTCTTTTCTAATAATGTGTTCGAATTCTATATTTGGTTGGCTCCTTTTATTTTAGTCTCCCGGGGATTATTATAAATTCGATAAAGCGTTTGGAAGGATTTCTTTCTGATTTTAAATATATGTAGCAGACAGCATTTTGACTTTCAATGCTGCGGCTTTTACCAACAAAAATTTTTTTGATACTGCAAACCCTCATGCTAAATAACCCTGTTACATTGAACATCATAACTTTAAAGTCTTTAAAGTTTAAGTGACCAGTTTTGGAATCATTTTTAGTTCAAACTTAATACAGTGAGCATTCATTATAAGCAACATTCTAATTTAGCAACCTCTGCTTAGTAACTTTTTTCATTCCACAATTTCTGTATAAGCATTCTTTCATATAAATCGATAAGAAGGCAGAGTATCATTTTCTTTGAAAACAAAATTATCAATTTTAAATGAACTCCAAGGTGGCAAGACACCAACAGAGATCTGCAGAGGCTACAACATTCATATAAAGGAAACTGAGAAGAATTCGCCTCTAAAACGAAGAATTCGATTCTAAAACATTAAAAAATCCTAAAACTATATGCATGATTTTTATTACGAAGAGAAGCAAACGAATTGGTTTCAAATGAGATGCTCAAACAAAGTAAAAGCAGTAGATTTTAAAAGGTCACCAGTGATGGCTCGCTTGATAAATTCAAAAAACGCCACGGCATAATAATTTTGACGGTTTCCGGTGAAAAACTTTCCTGCAATACTGCGGGTGCTGCTACATTTACAAGCGATGTGAATACAATTGTGACGAAACCGGGCTGGTTTCCAAAGTTTGTACGGAAAACCATCAAGGAAAGGGTCACCATTGTGCCTTGTGTAAATGCAACAGGGACTCATAAACTCAATTTGATGATGATTGGAAAATCGAAAAGTTCCTCGGTCTTTTAAAAATGTAAATTTATCACTGTGTTACAAATCATCCAAAAATGCTTGGGTTTGAAATGCTTTTTAAGGAGTGGTACAACGATTTGTTCATCCCTGAAGTTTCTCGTCACTTGGAAGCTAAAGGCTTACCAGTAAAAGCAATTTTATTGGTCGATAATGCCACCTGTAATTGGAAAGAAAACATTTTTCCCGATGATGAAAACTTCAAGGTTATTTTTTTCCCACCCAACATACACCCTTGTTCCAACCATTTGACCAAATTGTCATGAAATCCCTTAAGCACCTTCTGTCAACACTCGTGTTTAAATTATAAATAGTAACTTAAAAGACGTGGCGTTTTTGATAGTTGAAGCCTGGAATGAACTCCCACGATCCGTTGTAATGAGTTCATTTCAACATCTGTTTTTATCGATCGACGCAATAGAATTTAATATACCGGGTGATCATTTTGTGGGAGAGGACGATACCCCCCTAGCTAGACTGTACAATTTGGTAATCGAAAATGACTTAACTGAGAACGAAGTAATGGCATGGGCAACTGGTAGCAACGAGGGAAGAGTGCTTTTTGAAATAGTACATGAAATAGCAAATGACGAGAGCATCGTGTACAAAGAGGGTCATATATGGAAGAAGAGAGCAGAATCAGCAACGATAATTTGATAGATTCCTTCAACGACGCGGTAGAATGGGCAGAGGAAAATAACCTTACAAGCAATGAGATTTTTTACTCTGTCTATATCTACCAAGCTCAAATTGTAGTTTAGTTTTAATTCAGAATGCTTAACAAGAAGTCTAACGTATATTGTATGTCAAATATAATGTTATTGTTAAAATGGCACGCCTGGTGTGCATCTAGGAATATATCCTTATTCCTAAACGCGCATTAGCAAACTGGACAGGTTTAGTAGTCTAGGCAGGGAAGAAAATTGACCTACATAATTATAGAGATACATATGTTGGTAAAAACGTGGAACCAAATACACCTAATCTTGTTTTTACACGTACGTTTTTTTACACGTTCATTTCCATGGATTGCATAAAACATGCTGCTTTGGCCGTTTTAAAAATAAGACCATCGAACTGAAATGCCCGTTTTAAGGCCATATGGCCAAAATGCATTAAAAGCGAAAATTCTGCTGTGACATCAAATATGGTCGATGAAGTGTGTACAGAAATAATCACTTTGGCACAAGCAGTTAGAGTTGAAGGATTGTGAGTTATTAAAGGTTGTACTAGAAGACATGACGCAAATGATAGCACTGATAAGGACGAAATTCCGTGTTCAATAACCACCAGCTCAATTCTCGATGACCTTCAAATGGAAAATAATTTGGCAGATCATTTTCGGACAAATGATTAAATAAACGAAATAGCTGTGAAATTTCAATCGATTTGATTCCTGTATGGCCCGATACAAGGAGCTGTACAAAGAACTCTTTGAAAGAACACAAAGCAGGATCACAACGTACTATAACCGAATATGCTATTAAAATAAATAAACCTGTGCCTGAAACGGTTTCTGATATATAGGCACTTACCAATTAACGCAGTTGAAGATGTAGACGTACAACTAAGCATGTCTACTGACGAAAGTGATATTCGGCCGTCGCAGCACAAAAGAATTCCCATTATGAACTGTGTGTCTTTTTTTACACGATATTCTCTGGAACGAATGTACCGTGTAAAAAGAGGAGTAGGGTTTTGGAAGCTGAACGAGGGCCAAGAAAGGCACACAAAGTGAAAATAGTCATCATTCTTCTCAAGGCTGTCCTCGCAGATAATCCTTCGAGCTAAACCCAAGCGATAGAGATGATCCTTGAAACATTTATTTTCTGGAAGAATTGAGCTCGCTAATGAGTTCTTCATATTATAACAGCTATAGATGTAATCAAGTAACTGTAGCCATAACTCTTTCAAAGCAGATTTCTTTATAGCAGGCTCTGTTTTAGGACCAATTGTATAGAGGCTTAGGCCAAACAGATTAATGAAATGTGTGCATTCTTTGACAAATTTCGAAATGCACAACGGATTATTTGACAAAAGAGTCCTGCTACCTGAACACAAAATATAAATTTTGTTTTGTCTCTAACAGTAAAATATAAAGCTTCAAGAACCCGAACGTTGGTTCTTTTTTCTATGCAATGCAAAGCCAGACTTGATTGAGAACCATCTGAAAAGGAAATTGGAATTCACTATCACATATTTGTTGCTTTTATTCTCTTCTAAATTTCGTGAATATTTGGTAATGTTCATTTGATGAGTAAAAATCATCTGGAAGGTCAATATAATGACCGTATCCATTGCATTGAAGTGTTTATTTGATAAGATATTCCTGTCATTTGAAAATTTTAGATTCCTTTTTTGGTTCAAACTCTACCAAGTTCAAACTGAAGTTTAGTTTTAAATCAAAATTCAAGCCTAGAATCTGGTACTATGAGATGATTAAAATAATAATCTCAGTTTAGATGGGTACCAGTATTTGTTAAATATATTATTGTCAAAATGCCACAAAGGCCCGCATAGTGTAAACCTAGGGTTATCTAATACGCAAATGCGTACTCCTGCGTCAGACAAACTTGACAAGTTTAAACTAAAGCAGGGAAGAACATTGATCTACATAGAGACATATGGTGAAAAATCAGGGACCGAACAGTATTCAAAGCCGGGGAAGGCACAGGAAAGGAACATGAAGTCAAATCAGTCATCAACCTTCTCGAAGCATTCTCGTATAAAATCTCCTGAGGTAAACCCAAGCGATGGAGATGATCCCTAAAACATTCATTTTCTGTAAGAATCGCAACCAAGATTTTTATTTGGTTGTTTTTCAAATACATCTTTAAACAAGCAAGGGATTATTTAACGAATCCCGTACAGCATTGTTATCTGTCACATAAACATATTTTTGTCTATAACATCAAAATTGAAAGCTTAAATAACACTAAGAGTCGGCTTTCTTTTATGAGCATTAAGTAAACTATGTAATACGAACCTAGACTATCGAAGAATTTCAGATCAGACCAAGGGCAGAATAAATTCCAAATCTAGCATTGAAGTGAGAGTGAGGGCTATCTGACATGAGAAATGGAATATGGGACATTGCTCTATGTATATTACAGCCGTATACACGCAATATTAACCAAGCCACTAGCCACCACACAATAGAATCGTACAACGATATCGTATAGGATCATACGATAATGCCAATGCGATTTATGCGTGCACGTCATCTAGTTATCGTTCTCCTCAAAAGAGAAGTACCGGATAGGTTAAAATTACTATTCCTACGCCTAATAACGACAATCAAATCTGTTTGCGACTAACTGACATGCATATACCTTTCACATTACACCTTATCTTTATATTAGTGTTAAGGTATGGTTAAAACACTCATGTGTTTGCATGGAACTGTTGAAATACGACCACCATCAATAAAGCTAGATAAATTTCTGTAAGTTAACAAGAAAACACCTCACAGCAGAGATGAGAGCACACCTTCCTGGAGGCAATCAATATTAAAATTCCGACGCCAAGTAGCAGAAAAATTGTCGACGACCTCTTCCAGAATTTTCAGAAAAGTTCAGGGCCGAGAAATAGTCATAAATGGCTTAGGATATAATCGGATTTTCTTGTTTTCAGGATAGAAAGAGAATCTTAAACTTTTGTTATATTCTTTTTATGCCATTAAGAAATTCACACAATCCATCTGTCACCAGTGGGTTGTTTAGTTTAATTTTGTCCCTCGGCAGGGCAAGTAAAGAAATCGCACGAATGATATGTTTATACTTCATGTCACAAAATAAATAAGCTTCTCTGATGGGTGCAAGTAATACTACTACTTTTTTCTCCAGTGCCTCTCGCACTTCGTCCGCCATTTTCACTTCAATGATCTCCATGATTTCGACCATAACTTCTTTTATAAAAGATCTTATATTGGCTTCCTGGTCAATAACGTCTCCGGTGTTTTGCAGCTCTAATAAAAGATCTCCCTTTGTGGATTTGCGTATGTGTTTAACCTTTTCCCCCAGACTAATAAGACCAGGATCCAGCTTCACCTTGAGTAGTAGGTCCGCATACCACATATATGTTGTTATTTAATCAATAGCGTATCTGGCCGAGAATATCTTATGCGTTTCTAAGGACGTCTTTTGGGTTCAACTTCCCTCTATCTAAAAGTTTGGTTGCTCTTCTCCTTTTCTTCCTCCTTGGTTAGCTTCAACTCTGATGTTCGAGGTATCTGTAAATCATTTTGAGGAAAATTTTGTAGAGTGTCCTTCGTATTCCTCTTTTTCCTTCGCAATATCGCCATTTTTGTGTGGTGTGGATACTTCCTTTTGTTGGATTCTACTATTATCACCTTTCCCCGTTTCGTTCATGTCACGGAGAATACCTTGATGTACCGAATTTTCCGTCATCTCATTGCTAATCGGTGAAGTTTGGCACTCCTTTTGCGATAGTTCCATATTAGTCATATAGTTGAATCATAGAGTGTGCAGATGATTCTAATCATCGTCTTGATTTCACTATGCACATTGCTCTTAGGTTTGACAAACTCCGAAAGTTTCTGAATTTTCCTTCCAAGTCGTGTCAGAGTAATTTCTTTACACTTCGCCTTAGTACCTTTTCATTATTTTCCTAATCCATCAAATTTACCGCGTAATACCTCCAAATCGCTTCTAGCTATATCTTTTAAAACCGCCAAGTTCACCATATTTGTAACCTGTTTGCTCGTTCCGTTCAAGTGGTACTGGGTATCCTACTCTCAGCACCGTAATAATACTCTCCTCTTTCGAATGCATGATGGATTTATTTTCGGAGTACCGTCCTTAACATTTTATATTTACTTCCAAATAGTTACACGCTCATCAGGAACCCGATCAATATGAGTCAAACGCGCCTGAAATGGAATGAAATCACATAAATCTCTGAGCTCTGCCTTGACCTAGCTTCCCGAGGGATTTCCACCACAAGCTTTGGCTATAGGTTGTCCGAGTTACCAACGACGCGACCGAGAAGCTAAGTCTCGTAGTTGGTGCTTCGAGATAATATCGCTTAGTATACAAATATACTCACATCATATGTTTGGGGTCAACTGATTGTAATATTCTGGAAACCTTCAGTGCTCGAGTTTATGGTGCCTAGTTCTACTCGCAGTTGTTATCACCTTCCTTTATTTTCTGAAACCTGTTAAAATATTTGTTAATTCATGAAAACAGCAGTGTTTGGTATAAAATCCACTAATTCATCAGCTAATTACTGCGATAAGTTAATTGAATGAACCTGATTTTTAATGACACAGATTTTAATTTTATGTTACCAGTGCACGCGATAATAATTTAATTTAAGAGTCCGTGTTGCTATCTATCTAAGCCAGAAAAATTATCAATACAAACAAAAAAATCATGGCAGTCCCCCTTTTGTACTTTACCTCCAATCGATCGATAATCCTATATTTTCAAATGTGTTTTGTATTTTTTACAAAAGTAATACAAGTCACACGTTAAATTACGTACGTAAATCGATTGTATACGTATAATCGTGCAACACTGCCACTACTTTTATGTATGTGTGGATGTACATAGTTGACGGAAATAAATAAATTTTAGAAATAATTTCATTTAATTTTTTTGTCGATTAAAAATAATTTGGCAGACTTTATAATTTACGAGAATGACAAAAAGGTTTTGAACTTGATTTAATGTTAATTTAATTGTTTCTATATACATACATACGTATTGTTATAAACTATATGGTTGCATAACTAAAATCATTCAGTCAAAATGTTTTGAATCTATGTATGTATACAGACGTAAAGAATTATTACGTTTTGTGTATATTTGTGATACGTACATATACGTATGTACGTACATTACTCATTGAGTTTAGTGGAACGTCATTCAAAACAGGTTGTATAACAATATAACTACAAATCGACGCCAAGATAACAAATAAATATTTTTTTAAGACTCACAGCGTCACAATTCACTGTTATATTGTTATCTTGGTTGGTAAACCCTAGATTAGTTAATACTAATCATTTTCTATTAAAAATTATTATTTTATAAAACAAATATATTAATTGAGCGGTTTAAATCCTGTGCTTGGTCTTCATATACTGTCCTAGAAAATCTGAAGAAGCTAAGTCGTTCTCCACATCGTGGAGCCATCGTCGACCAACAATATGGTGACTCTCATGTGTGAGAGCTCCGACCGAGCCAGCTTACTCGCTGAGATCTTACTTCTTGTACAATGTCGGAAACCTTCATAAGTTCGCTGGTCTCGAATTTGGACAGATCTCGGTATGTTACCTCTTCGCATTTTGGGCCATAAATCTCAAATGTAATAAACTAATAAGCCATTTCTCGTACTTGTTCAACGCTTTGTAAAGCTTTAACTTCACGGCACTTGATTGTTATTTGGTATATAGTAATATTGCGGGCACTCATAATATATCGAACTTACCATCAAAAACGAATGTACGGACCAATTTCAGCAACTACATCTTTATTAGTAGATCAACAAAAGCCAAAAGCTACGACACAAAATATTATTATTCGTTCTTGATCTAAACGCTAAATCTTATATGATGACAATTACTATTATACAGAGTTATACGATATCATTTGTCAAGAAATATTATATTTCCTACATTGCCATCTGATCGTGAAAACGCGTTACAAATAAATTGTTAAAAGAAAAGATACATTTTGAAACTCCACAGAAGCTGTTTATTCACAGTGAAATCAAAGTAACTTTCATAAAAGGGGTCGTAGCTTTCGAAAATGTAGATTATGATTTTTGAAAAATCTTTTATGAGATGGTCGGTCTATTTTAATTGGAACCATAGCACATTTGAGCACATTGTTAAATTTGAACGCCGGTAAAATTGAAAATTTTGTCCAATGTCGCCTATGGAGAGGAAATCTGGTTCTGTTTTCAGAATATGACATTGTTTTACCATACATTCTATATTTCGACGACTTTGAAACTGGCAACTCTTTAGAATGTCTTGCAGGGTCTTAATATCACAAACTTAAAAACACTCGACCTAATCTGACACTTTTGTTTAGCTTAAACCTAAATTTGCTCGCTCACGACCGTGGATGTTTTTTGAAACGAAGAGGATAAATTGGTGTTAGTATGCCAAACTTAAAAAACATCAGAGCTTGTCCGACATTGGCTCGAGTGTTTCGAAGTAGTTGTTGTTGTTGGCCCAGTTCAAAAACACTCTCTCTATCACAATCTTTTCTGAATCCGATTTAATAAATCAAATCATTGAATGATTTGGTTTAGGTTTTTTTATAATATTTTTTGTGTATCTTCTTTTTCGTGATATTGTGATGGCTTAGTACGAAATTCAAGATTATAGTATTTTCCTGGGATGATAGTTTTATGAAACTGTCGCGACATTAGGACATATTTTTCCTGGGATGGGATAAAATTATAGGATGATAGTCAATCCTGGGCTGATATAGTTGATATAAAAGTGTCGCTATAGTTATGGTGTTGCCATTGCGTTTTTCTGGGATGAATCCTGGGCTAACTTTATATACATAAATTATTGGCCCTAAAAGAAAAAATTATTGAAGAAATAAACAGTGGTGAGAAAAAAACTGACACCGCGAAAAATATGGAATGCCATTAAGTACCTTATCCTGTATACTAAAAAAATCGGAAAAAATCACTGCAAACGCGAATGGTTCTGAAAATTTAAATGTCAAAAAAATTCGAAAAATGTGAGCTCGATTTTGTTCATCAATGCCGACGAAAATATATCCCATTATCTGGGGCTATCGACATTTAAAAACAATATGTTGGTTATTGCAAAATCAAAACAACCACGATGTTTCAAAAAACGTGAAAAGCCTCACTGTGAAATATGTTGATAACGCTAAATTCAGCTTCTAGACAGATTTCACACAGTCAGCTCGCAATTAGCTTCCTCAATGTTGTCGCTGACAAAATCCTGTTATATTTTTTTATGATCTTCATTTATCAGGTATTCACAGTAGGGTTAGGCGAGGTAGATTACGCCGTGTAAGTTTATACACTAAACGTTCGGATTGATCTAAATTTCAAATTTTGTTATTACTCATAAAGTCAAACACATGTTGTTCAATGCATTCTATGAAGCACAACTTCCGATGTGACTTTGGCAGGAATATTTTTAAGGAAATTTTGTTGCATCCGCCATTCTTCCGAGCATTCTTTTCACTATAACATTGGTTTAGTCTCGTACCAATTTATTGCGTCTTTAGAGTAGTGCAAACTAGATTATTCAGGCCAAAACTTTGGTTCTAGACTAGTTTATCGCAAGTAATTCATCGCAAGTAGTTCATCATAATCAATTCATCGTCACCATTTCAAAACACGATAAACCATAGCAAAGCGGCACCGATTATCACGATAATGTTCTAAGATTTCAACTACTTGATGAGGTTTAGGCTATTTGCTGATCGATATTACAAAACTCACATTGGATGGAAATGCGATTTTTGAATACAGTTCTGGACAACTAATCATGATGAAACTCAACATGTTGAATGATAATGGGATTATAAAATGATTTTAGGATAAAATTCTTGATTATTTTTGTATAATATTCTGGAACATATGGCCAACAGGAATGAAACTAGGCTATTTCTAGGGAAATTTAATTTAATTTTAATTTTTTTTTTCAATATAGGGCAATGGTCAAATTCTAAAACTTATCTCAATAATCATGCTAGAATTTTCATTTCGATCGAACATGTCGAATTACCCAATAACCGGTTAACGAATAATCTCAAAGGCCATATTCATGAATCGTATTCGAAAAATACAATACTTAATCCCACTTTTTTCCAATCAATGGGTTAGCCCAGTTCCATTCAAGTTGGTCATTTTCCATAGCATAGTTAAGAAATAATATTGTTCCGTGGCCCAGTAGCCATCCAACATGTCGAATTTGATAATAATTTAATAACTATAATTGCCGCGATAAATTGCCATCACGATTGGCGATGAATTGTTATCGCGCTGAATTGATTGCGATGTATTGCTTATTACCAAAACTTTTGCTGAATCGTGTTAGAGGCAAAATACGTTTCTGTAGCCATTGCATTTCGCTGGCCATCGTAACTCTTTTTGCAAATTTATCTAAGTTGAAGTGCTTATATTTAGCGGGAGCACATTGTCACTATTTTTGGCAAGATACATATTTTAACCTGCTAACCTGTTTCATATCCAAATTTACGTGCGTTTCGTCATCCATCAAATTTTTATGACGAGTTTCTTGACATTTACGGCACATGTGAGTGCCTTTATATTTACGGCACATGTGAGTGCCCCCCGACTACAGGGGTTAAGATAATATTCTATTTATGAAATTTACGAATACAAATATATATATATATATATATATATATATATATATATATATATATATATATATATATATATATATATAGGGTGTCCTAAAATTAACGCAAGATTTGAATCAAATAGAAAACACAGTTTTTAGTTTTCAGATTGTAATTTTTTTATTGAATCATAAAATACATAGGATAGGGTTATTTATGGAATATCACATCGAGCAAATGGCTTACACAGCTTTGCTGGCACATATGCACTCTTTTATCGCAATTCTCCATGACCTTTTTGCGTAAATGTGGCTGAATTTCGTTGATGCAGCGTTTAATTTCCTCCTGTAGTGCACGGGTGGTTGTGGGCTTGTTGATATAGACTTTTGACTTGAAATAACCCAATAAAAAGAAATCTAATGATGTTAAATCGCAAGACCTAGGGAGGCCAATTCTGATCACCGAAACGAGAGAATACACGACTAGGAAATGTCTCATGCAGTAATTAAATTGTTTCACGGGCTGTATGGCATGTGGCACCATTTTGTTGAAGCCACATGTCATCTATGTCAATATCATCCAAATGAGGCAGAAAGAACTGTGTTATCATACCAGTATCAGTTACGTCATTTTCAAAAAAGTATGGTCCAATAATGCCTCGGCCCAAAATCCTCACTAAAGAGTGACACGCTGTGAATGCATTTGTTTTTCGACAGTCACATGTTGGTTCTCCGTACCCCAAATGCGGCAAAATTGGCGATTAACAAAGCCATCAAGATGAAAATGTGCTTCATCGCTTAGGACGATTTTGCTCGAATAATCAGCATTCACTTGTTGATGGTCAATAAACAATTCAACGAACTCTCTTCGCTGTACATTAGGCTTCAGTTGTTGGGTTAGTTGAATTGTGTAATCATATGAAGAGAAATTCGCAAGTCTTGTCCACGACGCCGAATTGATGTTCCTGGATTTTCACCAACACTCTCACGCATTGCTTCGATATTGACATTTGAACGGATTGTTTTTGGTCGACCAGTGTGATTAGCATCTCCAACTAATCCAGTCTCCTTGAATTTTTCAATTAATCTCCTAACAGTTGACGAAGTTAAAACACTATTCCGATCATATTTTGTATGAAATTTTCGTACTGCGGCTGCCAAACTTTCATTATTCTTAAGATATTCTTCAATAATGAAAATACGTTGTTCTATCGTGTAACGACACATTTTTACTAACCCTGGGGGTTGCCAACACTTTACTGCACAAATGGCGACAAATTCAAATCTTGCGTTAATTTTGGGACACCCTTTATATATATATATATATATATATATATGTATATATGTATATATATATATATATATATATATATATATATATATATATATATATATATATATATATATATATATATATATATATATATATATATTTGTATGGATTTCAGACTAGACTAATTAGCAAAAGATTATCAACTAACAACTAAGGATTACACAAAAATTTGAACTGTATGCGTGCTATAAATGTGATTACTAGCATTGTTTGTAATAAGTCACTTTATCAATCCTACCCAAGAAAAAGTCGTGGCACAAGGCCTCACTAATACTAGGGTAATTAATGAAGACTTTCCGGTAAGTGGATTATATAAAATGTTGCTGCCTTATTTGAAACCGTGTTAATATCCTCGGCTAATAGCTTAGAAGTATAACATATTGAAAATGTATTATGTAGAATTTGTACCCCAAATTAAGCAACAAGTAATCAGTACAACATAGAGGACTGTTCAAAGGAACTAATTGTTAAATGTTAAAAAATAAAATTAAATCGATAGATATTTAAACACGGGACAACTAATAATAATTTAGTGGAGTTTTTATGAATATTGCAGGTACAATCAAGAAATTTGTCAGCAAAATGGAACATCACCAGTACTCAATACAAAATAAAAGTTCTTAAAATTATCAATTTTATTAATCAGTTTGAAATTTCATTTATAAAAATCAAAAACTACTCTATTCTGACTGTATTATCGGCTGAGTTGAAAGAATGCAGTAGTAATACAAAATAATTAACAAAAAAAAATTATTAAAATGTTTCGATAGCAGATTTTAGTCGACCTTCCCCAGCACCCACATAGTAAAACTGAAAACACACCCACATAAATTTGAAAACACACCCACATAGTAAAACACACGAAAAAATTTCTTGTATCGGTACTACATAAATTTTCGTGTGTTTCACTATGTAAGTTATTGGCAAGGTTGATTAAAATTTGGTAGCAAATCTTTTTTGTTTAAAAAAATTCTATTTTTTTTTAATTTTTAAGGAATAATAAATATTTATTTTAGCACGTGGGATTAAAAGTTCGCAATTTATTTAGTTTTTGTTAATTTTAGAGTTTGGGTTTTAGAGTTTGGCCATATAATCGTACTTTTCATCATTCGTTGATGCAGAAGAAATATGTAAGTGATGAGAATGAACTGAATGCGCGGATTCTAAACAGGATTTAATCGAACTAGTTATTCAATGGGGAGCAGGTTCGGTGCAAACTCTAGCGTGTGACTTTCCTTAGTTGTCCACTTTATGGTAGTCACTATGCATCACTACGCAAATTATTTAACGTTTTATTTATCGAACATAATCTAATTTGATTCTTTATAAAAGTGTATATCAGTCACGTGATGGAAATATTAATAATTTATACAGTACGGGAAATTAATAAATAAAATAATGACGTGCATCACATGACTTTATCACACAAACGTCTAAAAGAAGGTTAATTTTTCGTAAATATTGAGCAAATGCGAATTTAATAGTGCCGTCAACACGAGCATTTGAGAATAATTTTAATTTCTAAAAATCCATCTAGAGGTTATTTAGGAAAAGCTCGTTTATGTTATCTCGTTAAAATCTTAATTATAATTTAAGTTTTAAATATAAAAATTCTATGCAAATTAGTATTTAATTTACTCGTATAGTTTTCGCAACTGTACAAAAAATTTGTACCACTTGATTGCTTATAAAATTACCTTTCATTTGGTATATCACTTGAGATAACCGATATTAAAAATGTTGATCCATCATCCAGCATCTGTGGTCTAGGTGATATTTTACAAAACTTTCTATGCTCTAATCCTTTTCCACGGACAAAATTAAATTTTTTGTTTTGTATGCAGATTTATAACTAGGGATGCCGCAGTTGGTCGAATATCGATCATATTACTACCCACCGAGTAGTTGTGTTTCCATATTTTTTATAATAAACACAATTTGCACAGGGGAAAACACATCTAAATAGATAACAAAACACTCGTTTCAACAATACGTAATCGTTTCGACAAACCCAATAGAAAAATGTCTCATACAAATATGTGTCAGCACGAGTCGCAAACTACTTTGCATCAACACGAACATACCCGGGTGTGTATTTAATTTTATAAAGCGTTTTGTATGAAAATGTAAAATGCACGCTATTCTATAGATGGTAGGGTAAGTGCTTTGCCTATTTCTTGAAAATTGTTTCTTCTTTTGCAGGTGGCTTTGGATGATTTCGCATTATTGACGGTATATATAATTTGAGTAGCCAATGCAGCCATATCCAAAATATTTAAAAAAAATGCTAAGAGCCACCGTTTGGTTTGTCGTTTAGTAGACAAGCCTAGTATTTTATCCATGGTGTCAACTGCAACTTCAAAGTATTGGATGATATTTGGTTTATTTTTAGCACCACTAACGACCTTGTCATGGTGATAATAATATCACAGCTTTTTTTGTTTCAGAACACACGAGGATAATGTAGATTTGTGATCAAAACAAAATTCGGTAGACCAAACGTCACGCTCTTTTGATGGTTGAAATTCTTTAGTATTGTATTATTTTTCCTCAGTTCCTAACCGCTTAGTTCCATCGCGTTGTGCTAATGGTAAGGAAGTAGAAAAGTTATCGATGCTGACAGTACGTCCAGTGTTCTGGTAAAATTCAACTAGTTATGACACTACTCTTTCACCTTGGTTCACTTCTCGCGGTTCATGTGCCCATTTTCCGGTGTATTTATCGGTTTGCAATGGATACGCTGTTTTTGCATCGCATATCCAGCAGCTGTTGATGCCATATTTCGCTGGCAAATTTCCAAATTTCAAATTTTAATGGAACCTGGATGCTCATTGTTCCATTGCTCATATGAATGTTGCGTTTTACGATTCGGCTGTCTTATGATAATGTCGCACATTTTAGACGAAAAAATAAATTTAAAAGTCTGGAGTAATGTGAGGTTCCTAGTGGACTTATGAGAGCCACCGTACTGCTTCATAATATTATGCGAAAGAACACGATGGATATTAGGTGACTCTATGGGCCCATCCTGCCCCATCACGTGCATTAAACGGTTGATTTGGTGCAGCTGATGGGTGGTTTTCATCAATATTTTGGTCTGTATGTACTCGTATATTCATCATCATCTTCGTCTAAATCTGGTTCCGAGTTTGTGGATTCTTGCCCTGCATCTGAGGCATCATCGTTATTAGGGACAAAATAATCGTCTTCTGTATCAGAACCGGCATAATCTTGGTCAGAGTCACTATCATCATACGGTACTTCCTCAATCAGTTGTGTAAGGTATTCCTCGTTTTCTTCATGGGTCATATACCGGGTATTAAGAACTTGATCACTTATATTTGCCATATATATTTCACAAATCTAACGTAACGTTAGACGCACAACATGTATATCATCAGGTTCACAACTGTTTCATTTTACAAAAAATGTATTCGTAAATGATTAAAAAACCGTTATTTTCCTTTTTTGACAATAAGTACAACACAAGTAATTAAAATTTTATAATTATAAAGTGTAACGCATGTTATTTTAATATTTTATAACACTGTAGACCCGGGTGTGTTCGTGTTGTATGTAGGATATCGAAAGAAAAACAAGGCCTCAAAATATATTAGGACGGTGTTTTTAATAATTGCTTTTTTAAGAAAAATGTTTCTTTTTCATATTTAGGCGACTACTGAAAAACTCTTTTCCATTACATTGATTTTTCCATTGGAAAACTCAAATACACATCCAAGTGTGTTGTGGTGACAGAAAGGATAATATGAATACATTTTTCAGTGAAAAGTATATTTTAATTTGTTTCTTCTAACAGGGTAACCGCCCTTATTTAAACGAAATGTTGATATAACATACAAAATTAATAATTGAAACACAAAAAAATTTAGCTGAGCCGATTCTGGCTGAACTATCCGACCAATTTTCATAAAACATAAATTGTGCACCCCTACAGAAAGATGCCTTTCGAATGGTGTAATTTTTACGAAAATCGGTTGGATAGTTCCTTCTGTCCTAGAAAAAAATAAAAATAGAATTTTTTTTTGGACAAAATTCATAATTACTTATAGACGGTTGAAGTTTGTCCTAGATCCTAAATTTTTTTACATGAGTTAGTGAGAGTATAATGTTTTTTGAAATCTAATAATTTAACCGGTTTTGTGACTTTTTCCTGCTAAACTATTGCTTTTGGCATAGGTCTACCAAATAAATATTTATTTAAATTTTCTTGGGAAACCCCTGGAAATCTAACACCACTTTTCTTGGGAAAACCCAGGGTCTAAATTATCCGGAAAATATTTCAATTTTGGAAAAGGTAGGGATTAGAGAGTTTAGGACAACCAAGTTTGGTATGATCTCATATATATGTCAAATAAAGATTTTTATCATAAATTTCTTTAGAAACTCCTAGGAAGCTAACACCATAATTTCGTATATACCAAGATGTATAAGCCCATTTTTCTTGGGAAAATCCTCAGACGATAACTTCATAATGCTTAATAGTCCAAGAAGTCATTGGGTCTAAGCCATCCGATGTATACGACGTTATTATATGTATAAGGTCATACCAAACATGGTAGTTCTAAACATCCTATTCCTTTATCTTTTCCAATATTGAACGATATGTTACATCGGGACATTCTGAAAATTGTTTTTATTAAGTGTGATTTGAATGCATCGT
Organism: Tipula unca; assembly: GCA_951394425.1. Lineage (NCBI taxonomy): Eukaryota > Metazoa > Arthropoda > Insecta > Diptera > Tipulidae > Tipula > Tipula unca. The sequence goes on from OX596381.1 coordinate 72,359,776, forward strand.
CTTAAGTAAACGGAAACCAATTGTAGATAATTTTAAATCATCACTTTTAATCATCACTGGTTAATCAGTAACCACCGTGCAATCGATCAAATTAGATATTGAAGCAGCAAGGTTCTATTTGTAATTTCAACATACCAAAATATCTTAGGTTGTTGACGTTGTCTTACTAGTCGACGTTGATAAAAAATATTGCCAAGTAATCTACGTAATACGTAATCTACTTCGCCCATCCCTGCTTGCTTGTTTCAACTGATGAAGTTATAAAAACAACCGAAATGTAACATTGGATCGGTGAACGCAAGAAATTTGTTAGTTAAGAAATAATGATACGCGGAAGTTTTGCCATTTATTATTAATTAAAAATTTTCTGAAGGCATATTCCAAAATTTGTAAAATTGGCGATATTATGATTCCATTACATAAAAATGATAGTAAATTATCCGTTAATAACTATAGATCAATTTCGTTGCTTCCCACAATATCCAAAATTTTTGAGAAAGTGATGAAATCCAGATTACTAATTTTTTTAATTGCAATAGAATTTTTTGGTAGTTTATAGTCTGGGGTTAGGTCGGTGCGTTCTACAGAAGGTGCTATTATTAACTATCTTATACCTATTTATAATTGGGTCAATCAGGGGAAGAAACATCTTCCAGCAGCTTAGTTTGTTTATATTTCTAAGGCATTCAACACAACTTTTGCTGATGGGGATACTGATAGCGCGTAGTTTATCTTCACGTTGCTGCAAAATTAAACATGTTTTTACATATCGTTATCATTGAGTGACTAAACATTGAGTTCTAAACCTTATATTGATAATCTTCTTGTATCACTATTAACTGCAATCCGTAAACTTTACCTTATCTGAGACCGTTAGTACCACAAACAGAACTTTGTTCCAGAACATCTATTTACGTTACAATTTGTCTTTCATGGCCATATCTGACCGAAGTTTACTACGGTTTCTGTTATCAGTCTTTGTGTGTTTCACAAGATAATGCTTAAACAATTTCAGTTCTCATTTGTTTTTAAATCAAAATTACGCCTGAATTTTTTAATTATGTTTTTACTTCGCTTGATTATTAATTGAGATAACGCCCTAACTTTTATCGTGAACCATTATTAATTAAATAGATTTTTTTACATGTGTTCTTACATCGTACATGAAGCGTTATTGGTAATTAAATCCAATTTGGCGAAATTCCTTTGATACTACGTGGATAGTCAAAATTTGTATGATTTATATATTTTGAAGGTGGTTATAATACTTGACTTGAATCTTTTCTGTTAAAAATGAAAAATAATAATTATTTAAGCGTTAAACACGTGTATACGGTTCTGTTAACTAAAGTTAATTGAACTCAATGATGTTGAATGCTTCGAAGAGTTGCCTCAGTGATTCATTCGACATTTCTTTTGAATCGCGTATTTGATCGAATATCCTTTGAATGACTTTCCTATCGAATGCTACAACTTTGATAGTTGTTTGCTCACATTTAACTCAACTGTGCGTGGTATAATACTGATCTCAGGTGAAACATTGATCAGGGCGTTAGATTGACTGCGCGAAATTCAAACTGATGGTAACTAATAATGTTTTCGGTGATATGGAAGAGTGGCTGTAGCATGATAGTGGCTAACGCTTTGTAGGAAGTTTGTAACATAACTGTGCTCCAGTAGCTCCCTAAATCTTTCAATTCTCAGGTACTTATATTGTAATACCGATTAAGTAGGCCTGTGAAAAAAGATTGCCATACCGGATAGAATATCAGCTAAGTTGGTTTCTTATTCACTATTCCGTTGGCGTTGGGTTAAAATGTCTCTCGAGTGCCCGATTAATTGTAAGCAAACCTGAATTTAAACCGTTAAATAGGAGAAACTCCCTACACGGGGTTATTGGATAGTGGGGCTAACATTAGCGTGTTGGGTACAAGGTCTGAGCAGTTTCTTGCTGATGCGAATTTAAAATGCACAGTTTATCATCTTTTGTAAATACCACCAGCGGAGAAAAACATAGGGTTTTGGGCCATGTTGTTTTACTTGTGACTTACTTAGGGAAAATTAAGCGATTGCGGTTACACAGTTCTCCGCATTATTTCAAAATGTATATCTATCAGTATGGCCTTTTCGGATTTATTCGGAATATCTCCGGCAATGGTCCGTGAGATTGGGGTGACATGATTTGAACCCAGAAAATAAATAACGACTGGCACAGATTATGGAACAGTTCCTATTATCTAATGGGACTAGGTAGAACCCATTTATTTGAACACATGATCAATGTTGGTGAATATGCCTTGACGCCCGGAAAGAGAATGCATTTACAATAAAAGATGCTTATCCTTTTCCATTGATTGAGGTATTACTAAACCGTTTAGATCGAATAAGATAAATATCTTCGATCGACTTAAAAGACGCCTTTTGTGAAATCCCTCTCTATGTTGCTTCAAGGGGTAAGACTGCGGTCCTCTACCAATTCACGGCTATGTGCATCGATCTAAGCAACGCTCTGTGCAATTGTGTAAATTGATGTATAGGTGATCCCTTACTAGTTGCATGACCAAGTGTTTGTATATGACTGAGTGTTTGTGATTGGATGACTTATGCCAGCATCACAACTTCGTTTACTGACATTCAAGAAACTCAGAAACTTACCTGGAATGACGTGGCTCAAAATAGTTTTGAATTATTAAAAACGGCCTTAGCAACTGATCCAGTCCTGGGTAATATGCTGTCTTTACTCGCCAGCTATACATACAATATGATGGTAGTATATATGATGTGGAAAGTGTGCTCTTTCAGAATCCTAACCAAGGATGAGGAACATCCAATACCATATTTCTCTTATAAACTTAAATGTTGTTTTGAGTGTGAAGCGACTCCGGCCACATGTAGAAGGATATACCTTTACAATAAAAACGGTCTTTGCGTCTTGTTAGGTGGGGCTTACAAGGCTTCAACTCCTACATTGAATACTGCCCATAGAATGTCAAACTTAATGTGGTTCCCGATGCCTAATTAATTAATTAAACATACCTACGACAGTGATGTATCTCCTCTGCATGTAGTCCTGAATACTGATGCATTTAATGACACCGCGTACGTTGGCAAGATTAATGTATTGAAAGAAAATCTGACAATAAAAACTTATTTCAAATTCCTAAATGGTAACGTGTTATCCCGGACAAATCAACTTCCAGTTTATTAGAACAAGCTCACAACTCACCTATGAGTGCACATTTGGGAAACGCAATGATTCTGGATCTTCTGCAACGTCAATAACATTGGTTTACAAAGGAGTGCTTACCATAGGCGCGATGTAGTATCATTTCTTAACAAGAAAAAATTTAATATTTTTGGTGTGCCGGACTATTTCCTTTCTGATAAGATGACATTGGGGCAGTCTTATTGAAGAAATTACCTGTGCTTTGCACGAAATGCCATTCACAGCTCTACTGGATTTTCTCCTTATTTTCTTGCTTTTGGATATCATATAGCCTAATGCGTGAACTGGTTCCATCAAAATCAAGATTCAGTTATGAGTAGTACTATTAGGCTTTCCGCCACAAAACAAATTGTTCTTGCTCATCTTCACAATGCCTATCAGCGTAACTGATCACATTATAACCTACGCAGCAAGTCTAGAGTTTTCCATCCAGAGCAATCAGTTTTCATGAAAAAATGTTGAGCAAAGAAACGCCGCCGCTAGGTTTTCTGCTAAATTAAAAATACAATCGAACTGTTTGAATTATTACTCGAAACTCAGGTTGACATTTACCGGAATTGACGTATTCCATGATACATTGCTTGATATATATCCAGCTTGTGCTAACAGCCACTCCATAATTAAGCAAAGTGATATTTTTTCATAACTCGACATCTTATTCGCTTTCAATCACTATTTAATCATTATTTCTATAAGCTGAATGTACTTGTTCAATTAGTATTTGATTACTGCAATGTGATCTTTACTTAGCTAATTAACACGACAATCATCTGATAATTTTGCCAATCATACAGATCACGTTTAGCAAATTTATAACATGAAATTCTAGTTTATCAAAATATCGATCTAGAGATGATTAATAACAAATCAGTGGAGAAACGCCGCATGATCGAAATTGTGACGAAAGTCAAATCGATCGATACTGTTGAGAAGAAGAGAGGAAATTATAAATCGTAGAAAAGTTTTGAAATGGAACCAAATACGATTCAGAGTTTTGTTGTTGATAAATATCGAATTTTAAATATCATGTGGAATCTTATACCCTCGCGGGCAGATTCAGAAACAAAAGCAACATGGTTGGGTTAACATTTTAACTTTATGTTCGTGAATATTGTTTTATAAAGGTGGGTGAGGGCGTTTTAAAAACTATTATGAAGTAGTATGGTATAAAATATTCCGCAGTAATTACGTTCTACAGAATTTATATTCGTTTTGTTTACTAAAATAGAAAAAAGTAAAATTCAAGGAAATCGAACTCGAATTGAGAGACGAAACCTAACGCCACTCCCACTACGTTTTTCAACAATAATCAATATATTTTGTATATGTAATGTTATTTTAAGCGTTATTTCAACATTTATTTGCGCCTTGGTTTCATTGTACCATGGTTAGTATTAAAACTGATGGATTCCAAGGAAATTTAAAAATTTAACTGAAAGACATTTTCAACAAAATATTTTCTAATTTGAAAATAAACTTTAAGTTCATTCCCAGGGAATATAAAACCACCTGTCTGTATGCCTAATGCTTATATATATGTATATTCAGGAATTGATTCGGAATGTCTTTACCCTTTCCTGGAATAGTTTTTATACCTTCAAGGGCTTTTCAGCTCTTCTAGCTGATGATATTTTTCAATTAACCCGGTTTCTGGAAAACTCTCAGAAAAGTAACAAAAGTTGTTCCATAATAGAAGTGTGGGTCTCGTGATTCATAAGGTGAATAAGCGTTAAATCCTGTGAGCAATAAAAAGATTTAAGCCATATAAGTCGGAAGGCTCTCATTGCACTATTCCTGCAGATGTCCAGCGGACTATTGAATTAACCCTCCCTTGGCTGGAAGTTATCTTTAGAGGTTGCTTCTGACTTTGCCGCATTCCTAGTAATAAATGGACTGAAAAAAAAAAATTAAAGTTGGGCGGATTATTCCAGCACTCAATGCCACATGGGCCCACGGTGCAATACCCGGACAAACACATACACTTACACATTAAAGACACCCAACGGGAATGGAACCCAAGACCCTCGAATAACTAAACAAGGACGATACTTACTGTGCTAACGAGGGCGGCTGTACCTAAGGCTATACCTAAGGCGGGAAAAAACTGTCTCCGCAATCCCAAAGACTTTAGGCTTATATGCTTACCCTCTTTCCTATAAAAATCATTAAATAGGCAAATAGAAGCTCATATCATAGGCTCGATCAAGCCGGAAAGCTCAACACGCGTTCTGTAAGGGACGATCGGTGGTAATAGCTCTCCACTCTCTTATTGGCCCTATCGAGAAACCTCTTGAATATAAGAAATATTCTATGACAACTTCAGACCAGGGGCAATCACTCGTGCGGTTACATTGCTTTGGGGAAGACGGGTCACTTAGAGACATCTGCACACAGCAATACTAAATGGTACTCGCATGATCTTTCGGGATAGAGCCATATTTCTTGAACTACTATTTGTCAGCTAAGCTGGAAACCGAACATCTTTGAAAGAATAAAGAAAGCTACTACAGCGCTCTACTCTTGTAAAAGTGCCATTGGGAATAGATGGTTTATTATAGAGCCCCACATAGTACACTTTAGTATAGGATTATCGTTTGGTCGCCAGCGTTAAAAAATTATAGGTAACCTGAAAACATTGACGAAAATTCAAAGAACCGCTAGCTTGTATATAAGTGGAGCCTTGGATCACCAACCCAAGCCTTAGAGATTCTCTTTCATCTCACTCCCTTCAATCTTGCGGCCAAGCAACTTTCAACTTGCACAGTTATTCGACTCAAATTCATATTTATGTGGACATGTAATAACATAGGACACTCATATATTTTGTGCAACAGAAGTATTCCTAATATGCTATGATTGGCTACGTAATCCAATCGCCATCTTTCGAGGTGAGGTTCCTAACTAAGTTACCCACCAGAGAGGACTGGGTGAGTGAGATTGTTATGGACAATGAGGCGCTTAGCTTCACGGATGGCTTCAAATAGTATGGGCATGTCTTCTCGATGTTTGCAGTGTCTTTCAGGCTGAACTGATCGCGATAATGGAAGTCATGGACTGGTTGAGGTATAAGACAGCCAGGCTGCTATTAAAACGCTACAATTACACTTCCTGACGTCGAAGGAAACCCAAAATTGGTTGGCATCTTTAATTGAGATGGCTTGACATAGGTTCCAGGGCACGTCAATATCGTAGGGAATGTAAAGGTAAATGAACCCGTCAGAGCATAGTACACGTCTGGTTCAGGAGGAAGCTATGAAAGAAATGCCAGTTCGTTTGTAATAACCAAGCAGATCTCACCTAGACTTAACCGCCCCAGATTCGGTCAGCTGATATCGCTTCGGCTTCCCCATCTGAATGATCTGATAGATCTTGTTGGATCATTGGAGGCTGTTTTCATTTGATTTTCGTGGCAATATCTAGAGAGAAAGAGTTTTCGCACAATTTAATTATAGTAACAAACGACACCAGATGTTTAATAGCTTGTTGCATAAGTTACAGAGTTTTGGGAAAAATATGCCGCCATAAATAGTAAATCCTTCAGAAAATTTTGAACTTTGAAATTATTCGCATAGGAAATTATTTAAATAGGAAACTCTGAATTATTTAAATATGAAAAATATCTAGGCTGATTTTAGAACCAATGCATCACTTCCCAAAGGTTCAGCAAGACAAAAATTTGATTTAATCTCGTAACTAAAAAAATGTTGTCCTCGAGACTTTATATTTTTAGCTCAGTAAGCCGTTGGGCTGAAATCAAATTTACTCAGTGAAGTGTAATAATTGTGGAGTGGGTGGTCACATGCACCTATGTAAGTCAAAAAGAGGAAGCAATCAGTTTTGCACTTGTTCTAGTACGAGCATAAGGAGATACATAAGATATAATATCTACGATCGCTTCTCGTTAATACCGATAGTCTTGGGTTCGGAGAATACACATAATGATTCCCTAGCATTAAAGTAAGTTCCTCGATGTGCCTTAAGGCATGCCAATTGGGAGTATTTCTACAGCCAACTAAGTAGCATCTGGTAAAGCCTGGCAAAAGACCTGAAGGTGTCGATCGAAAGTGATATCGATCGAGTTGAACAATTAACAACATGTTCAATAATCAAAGTCTGCAGGGGTACTATACCGCGTAAACGTGCTCGTAAATCAAAATTGTCCTGGTGGTCGCCGGACTTTACCGAATCAAGAAAATTGGTTCGTAAGATGCGTAAGTTATATCAAAGAGACAAAAATTCCGTAACTCGGGAAAGCAAAAGACATAGCTTTGTAGTACACAGGAAGGCGTATTTTATAAGTATTAGAGACAAAAGCCAAATGAGCTTAAAAGAGTTCATCACAGAACACGGTAATTCTGAACCGTGAGATTTTGTCTATAAGTTTAGCACAGGTTAGCACAGGTTAGCAAATTGAAAACGAATGAAGTACCCTGTTGAGCAGTGGTGGACAAACAACAATTTGTTGAGAGGACACTACAAAATGGTGACTAATACCTTACTACCCGACGACTCTGAGGAAAATGACTCTGAGAAGCAAAGAGAAATCCGCGCCGATCATAACTCAGTACCAACTACACCAAATGTGAGCCATTTCAGTGATGAAGAGGCCACATAAAAGCTGGTAAAGCCCAGGCCTAGGCAATATCGAGGTGATACAAGGTCCTTGGCCTATTATAGGGCCCTGTATGACGAGGTTTATGAATACTTATCTTAGCAAAGAAATATTTCCCAAAGCTAGGAAAAATGGTAAATGAGTTATTATTAGGAAAACCGGAGATAGGTGTCAGCAACAAAAGGTTTGGCTTTAGAGAAAATAGGTCCACATAGGACGCAATGATCAAAATGATCAATATGGTCAAAGAGTCGAACCAAAAGTACAATCTTCGAGTTTTCCTAGATGTATCTGGTGCGTCCGACAACCTGTTAAAGAGATTCAATTGCCCATGCAATCTTTATAACATAATTAACAAGTATTTCTGACCGCACCATTGGTTTCCATAAATGGTTAAAGAATTAAGATGGTGAAAATTGTTAAATGGGTGGGAGTTGACTTCGATGAAAGACTTGGAGTAACTTCACATGTCTTCAGATGTGCTGAAACGAGTTGCTAACGAGACCTGAAGTCTCAAACAAAATACTTTGCCAATAATATACGAGGCCCTTGTGGTCTCTTCATTGAAATACACGTGCGCGGCATGGGCAGACAAAATGAACTATCACCATCGGCGTACACTACAGTTAGTGTCCAAAGAAGTGTCTTGTTCGGAATTACCAAGGTATTCAGAAGAGTGTCAATTGACGCCGTTCCTGTCTTGGCCGGCGTAATTCCTATTTATACACTCTTAAATGACAAAATTGCCGGCTACCAAATAAGAAAAACACATGACGTGAGCTACGGAAACGTGATAGTAGAAGCTCTTGGGCTCGCTCAAGAGGAAAACGAGAAAACCGTCTATATCAATATGGCAAGATATATGGTCGCATTCAATGAACTGTAGAATGACATATAGTTATCTGCCAAACATTGGAGCGAGATTAGAGTCAAAGGTTCCTCTAAGTTTAACCAGATATTAACGGGGCATGGAAGAATAGCCTTTTATATATACCGTTTAAGTCTAGCGGACTCAAGCACCTGTGAATGTGGACAGGGCGAGGATACCATAGAACACATCCTCAGGGGACAGGGTAACCTGGCTAAGCATACCAAAATAGTAGTAATATATAATTAGAATTGATAGTCAACGTTTGATATGTTAAAGGCTCGACCCCCTGGGAACATGTTCTTCCAATCCAAGTGACTCCTGAAATGAAATGAAATGAAAGTCCTGAGCGGCCAAGCATTCTGGGAATGGATTTGTTTGATATTTTTTCTATCATAATTTAAATTTACGCAGATGGAATGAGAACGAAAAATATTTTTTGAAAATCGATCTAACCGATGCTTATTCCCACACTCTTCCGGAGTACCAGCGCCTTCCATTTGAGGTTTCCAGCGCTCTGGCTATATTTCAACGGCTGATAAAGCAACAAATGGCTAGATTAACATATTACGGAAGTTACCTAGGTAACATGATACTTGCCGATGCCGGGTAAAGGCCAGTCGAGATTTACTCCATCCTTGCGATGTCAGACAGTTGGAAGCATTCATGGATAAAGTCAATTACTATTACAAGTTTGTTATGAGTTTTCCAGATATTTTAGCGCCGTTAATCAAATTGAGGCCTCTTTCAATTATAAAAGACATCCAGATCAATTTTTTTTTAAGATTCAGTTTCACAAACGTGTTTCAACTGGCAATTTATATGACAAAATCAATCCCAGATTATTGTTAGGGTTGAACAAATCAAAATTATTCTATAACATTTAATGATCGCAATGTTTGATTTTTTTTTTCAAACGATAAAAATCTGATGATGAATTACCATTACAAACATCAAGTGGATCGTCCACAATGTTATGCTTATTATAGATTGTAGACTATATAAAATGGATCACATGACGTAGACGGATTGAGGCATTTGAAAGGACTCATTTGATCAGTACATTGATGACGCTGAAAGTTTGTTTAAAGGAAAAATGTACGGAAAGTTGTGAAATTGGGTCGTTCCTATTAATTTTGTTCCTGTCTTAAACTTCTTAAAATGGAAGGAGTCGTACTTGTCTTTCTGGCACTCTTCTGTTGTGGCTACTTTTTGTATTAGCAAAGTATTATTATTATTAATGTGTCGCTGTTATTCTATCAATTTGTCGACAACAAGCGTGATGTCTTTACAATGGTAAATTAATGCACATAAATTTTCTCGAGGAATATCAATAAAATACTGGCGGATTACAGTCTACCAATTACATATTTATATTGATACAATAATTTCATATTATTTTTATCAAGATATAGTTTTGACAAATTAATTTATGTTATCTTTAACTTAAAGAAATGTCTAAAGACCGTAACAAATTACTTAAATTGCAAAACATTCCTATCTGTATGTATGGGCACTTATAAAACATTGATTGATGTTTAAATGTAGGTCGTTCAATTTGAAGGAATTTTGTTAACATTTGTATATTTTGACAAATGATCAGACCGATTCTGCCAGTAAATTTCAATTTTGCACTCCCTCGCCAATTTAAACAAAAAATTTAATGCGCCTTCAAGATATTCGACGGCATTTATGAATTAGACATGTACATGGAAATTCCATTTATGCGTTTGTACACAATGCTGTCAATTAAATATATAAATAAATAAACAGATAAAAACCTAACATAAAGTAATTTTTTACATTAATGTATGTACATACATAAATATAATTTATGTAATTATTGTTTCGCATCTGGGTGTCATTGATAAGAATAATGTTTATGCGTATGCATACTCGTAGCAATGTGTTGTGTTTTTAGAGAATTGAATGGAACCGCGAAACGTGGCACATATATACAAAATCGTTCAATTTATATTAGATTGATCAAAAATGGGGTCAACAAAACACACGTTATCAAACCAATATATAAGTCGTAAATTCAATGTTATATTGGAAAACAAATAGATTAAATTTTAAAATAACAAAACTTGCTAGACTTTAGTTTTCGTATATACGTACGAAATACACCAATACCTCAGTTTGCGTCGATGTTTAGTTGTGGAAAAATTGCACTCATCGCAATTGAAATGACGCAAATTGAAACAAATTTGTTCATAGAAATGTATGGAAAATGCAAAGATACAAAGAATTAACTTAATTCCTTGTTATCTCGTACTAGGAGAAAAATATTTTTCTAATGTAGCTTGAACAGGAACTGGCTTATTTGGAAGGTGCATTTCTTCATACCTTTGGAGTTTAACAGAAATATCTCTGCGAAACTTAGAAAATTCGTTATCGTCAACCTCAGCGAAAATAGCTCTACTGATAAGTTTCAGACATAGTTTTTTTTTTAAATTGGCAACTGTTCCTCTATACTACCACCTCTACACTATCTTTCTCGTCATCTTCATTTACAAGAATCCTAATTTCTGGCAGTTCAATCAAAGCCTCGTTAGTCATTCCTTTGGGGCTTTAAATTATTTCTTCGATGTCCGTAGAAGCCAGTTTAGCCACATTTTAACAAACATCGCAACTTTATATTTATGCTATTGATGCCACTCTAATTAATGAATTTAGCACTGCTGATCACTCTCGTGTATGCTGAATCACGTTTCAAACTTGTTAATGCATCAGCATATCTACCCTATGATTCCACCTCACCCCCTGCTTCAGAGGAAATGGTGAATCTTATAATGTGGTGAAGGGTCAACAAACTACCTCATCATACCATTTGGGGCAGTTCTAATTGTACTAATAATAGAGGATCCTTACTGTTCAATTACATTTACTCTTCTGAGTTAGAGGTTCTCAATATTGGTTGTGAGCCAACGTTTTTCAACTCGGTTCGCAAATAAGTGATTGATATAAGTTTGTGCTCTATGTCCATCGTTGACCTCATTTTAAATTGGAGAGTGACGGATGATATTCTCACCTCTGATCACAGGTACATCTCTTTTAATATTAACTTTAAAAGACCACCGGTTAAACCATATCGCAATAGGAAACTTACGAATTGGGATACTTTTTCCTCTAAGCTCGTTTCACCACTAGATCTGCCTAACCACATTAGGTCAATCGCAGATTGTCTCAGATTGTCATGCCCTCTTATTAACAACCAGAAGAAGCGTAACAAACCCTTCTGGTGTTCTGAACTTAAATAGTTAAGGAAGAGTGTGCGTAAAATTAAAAATAAAGCCAAAACAACGAATCTCATTTCGGATTGGAACCTACTTTTATTAGCTCAAAAAGCTTAAGATCCGCGCACAGGACATCGTGGAGAATCTTTTTTGAAATAATTGACAGCTTATCTGTTGTCGCCAGACTTAGTAAAACTCTGGCTAAGAATGATGACGTGTAGACTTAATAATCTTCGTCTGCCCTCCGGTAAACTAACCTCGTGTTAGCCCATAGGCTGATCACCACTGTTGTTTTACGCTGGAGTGTTTTCTCGTTTGGACGGCGTTTTCCCTGCTGAATTACAGCATGGTTTTCTACACATCAGCACTTACCTACTCAATATCTGTTCCAAGCCTGCGTGTCTTTTAGCACGGTACCGAGCGCCTGGAGTAGGAGTAGAGTAGTATTCATACCTAAAGCTGGCAAGTCAGATTATACTGACCCAAAGGCTTTTAGGCCCATTAGTCTGACCTCTTCTTTTCTAAAACGTTTTAGTGAGGATCATCGACAGATTTATTAGAGATAATTATTTAACTATCTCCCCTCTCAGTAACATGCAACATGCTTACAGAGCTGGCAAGCCCTGCGAAACTGCTCTACATGAACTCGTAACTAGGATTGAAAAATCACTTAACTATAAAGAGTTTCTATGTAGTAGGTATCATCCTGGACATTGCGGGAGCTTTTGATAGCACTTCGTTTTCCACAATCACAAGTGGTTGTACCAATTTTAATATTGATCAAACCATTGTTAAATTCATCGATTCCATGCTTAAGTCTCATGGAGCTGGATGGCTCAACAGTGTCCGTCAAATTAGCCAAGGGCTGCCCGCTAGTAGGGGTTCTCTCACCCTTGCTGTGGCTCATGGTTATCGATGAACTACTTAATAATTTGCAGCGATCTGGGTTTTTCATGAAAAGCTACGCGGATGATCTTGTTTTGACAGTTTCTTGGAAACACCTGAACGTCTTATCTGATCTGACGCAGAACGGCCTTAATATGGTAGAAGCTTGGTGTCTTGAAAAGAGGTACGTACACGTTAATCCCTCAAAGACTGATCTGGTTGTCTTCACGAGGCGCATAGACAATGCTAATCTGTATGTTCTAGATGGTAAACTCTCCACTTGATTATAAGCTGCAAAAGGCCATCGCTATTTTTTGGCAATGTAGAAGGGCCTTTGGCAATTCTTGGGGTCTGACCCCCAAAATGATGTCTTTCATCTATAAATCACTGGTTTTACCCTTACCGTCGTATAATTCAGTTGTTTGGTGGCCGGTTGTGGAACTGACGTCTTCGGTAGCAAGGCTGGATGAATTGCAGAGGACAGCCCCATAACCGGGGCTATGTCATCTGCTCCACTTCTTGCTATGGAGTTTATTCTACATCTCCCCGAATTGCAGTCCCACATTCTGGGTACAACATGTTCTGCTGCGTATCGACTAAAGTGCATTTGGGCATGGAATGCCTTCGGGGCTTGTACGGGGCATAGACAGATTCTCGATAAGTATAAGTTAAAGCAATTCCTATATATCTCAGGATTTCTATAGCCAGTTATCTGAGTCGATAGTTTTTTCTGCTGATGGCTCTGGTTCGGAAGTCAGCGCAGGGTTTGGATTTTACTGTCCTAAGTATGAGCTAAGATTCTCGAGTAGTCTGGGCAATTACTGCACGGTTTTTCAAGCTGAATTAATTGCACTTACCAACTGTGCGATTGGTTAAAGTTTAGCGTTTTAGGGAGGGGATATAATTATCTGCACAGTTCTTAATACTCTCATTAATCCTTTGACTAGGTCCAAACTAGTCAAAGATTGCAAGCACTACATTAAACTCTTTTGCTCTAACACGAGAGTAAGGATCATGTGGGTGCCTGTCCATTGTGGCGTTGCGGGAAATGAGGTTGCTGACTTTTTAGCGAAGGCTGGTTCGCGTAGTAATTTTGTTGGCTCCAAACCAGCAATACCTCTATCCTTTAAAGGTGGTAAAGACGATATTAAGAAGTTCGCTCTACTTGAGCTGGGATTGAAGTGGCGTTCTACTCCTAGCTGTCGAAAGGCGAAACATTTCATCATTGAACCCAACCGGAGGTTCACTAATTATGTATTATCCCTAAAAATGAACTAACTCAAAATTTTGGTCGCACTTATCACCGGTCTTGGAGGAAGTGGGCGACTGCATACACTACCTCTGTAGCTGTCCCGCCTTTGTCGGAGCTAGATCTCAAGTGTTCTATTCCGGATGTCTTAAAACGTAGATTAGTTAGTATCCATTCCTTGGTTCAAACTTTTACAGTTTGCTAAGATTGCAGTACGCTCCTGCTAGATTCTCTTGGTTTGCACCTTGGGCCCATTGTAGCATTGAGTGCGGAACCAGGTAGGTTCCAACCGTTTTAATAAAATTAAAAAAAAAAAAACATCGCAACATACATCAATATACATTTCTGGTGCACTCTAATTCCGACACACTGGCCATAACAATTTCCAAACGCTATTCATACATGAGGGCTTTACTTCATTCCAATAAGAGGATATATTTTGAACAGCGTTCGCGACGTTATAGCTTTTCCAAAACGCCTTCTTTGCCATATTGCCATCAAAATCGGTGATATCAAGAAGCTGTTTGAATAATAACTTTTGAATGTGGAAATTACGCCTTGATCCATTGGTTGTATTAAGGAGGTTGTATTCGGTGGCATAAATACGAATTTCACTTTGTCTGTTATTTAATTGATGTACACTTTTTATCTCTGGAATGCAGCAGTTTTTACCCTATTTGTCGAATAAAGTGTAGCTGTCATCCATGCTTTTTTCTTCGCTCGCCAATAAACCGGAAGATCGTGGCTCTTGAATTTTCCGAATTCCACAGAGCCTTGAGTTTTAAATCCCCATTCACAATACCCCCAATGCGAGTAGGGTATTCTGTTCTTTAGCCACTTTATAGCCTTGAGCCTATTTTTCAGTCTTTGAAATAAAAATCCTAGTAGGTAAAAGTCCTATTTGGTAATCGCTTTTCTTATGAAAGCCAACTTGTCACCATTACAAAATCGTTTAAGTAATCGAGTGTAAAAAACCAGGTAATTTTTTTTTGTAAAATTAACGGAAATCGAATCAGAAAAAAACGCAGAGTGAAAATTTTTTCCAACAGTAATTGAAACATCGCAAATCGGAACTGCGTAAAACGGGGTATAGCTGTATATAGTCTTAATGTATATGTATGTACATACTTTCAATTTAACTTAAATAAATTAATCAATTGAATAGTTGAGGTCAAATATTTTTGAATTATTTTGTATTAGAGTATTGCGTCATATATACGAGTAGTTCTATAAATTTGGTTATATTTCGTTTATTTAACTTTCATACCAAACATTTTCAATGACGCGTCCCAAGAAAATGAACGTGTCATTGACCAAAATCACAGAACCGTGGTATTATTGTTGTATTAAAGTCTCGTGATAACCATGCTGCCTTAATGTCTCAACAAAAATGTACAGTAAAACAAAACAGTTGGTTTTGTGATTGACGTTTACTTTCGTTTTATTATAAGACAGAATGATATCATATGTCAGTTGTATATGTGTAACGATTTTGTGTTTATGTGAAAGAGTAAAAGTCGAGAAAATCAATTTTTCTTATTTTAAACAAAAGGGAATGTGTTACAATCAAAAAATGATAAATTTAGAAAGCTGTCGTTCTCGCATTCATAAAATCGAAATCGAAATTCTCTGGAGTACAATGGAATTAAATTTGCGGCGCGATTATTTTTGTTTCAAGCGGAATTCCCTACAAAGTTTTTTTTTTTTTTAAATTCTACCAATGGCTTTATTCATGAATTTTTCTACAAAAGAAATTAACAAGAAGTATTCAAATCTTAAGCTAAAATTATTACATATTTTAAGTTTTACCAATGTTAATACTTGTTATTAGTGTTCACTATTTAGTAAATTTACAGGTTCATCAGACCAAGTGGATCTGCTCTTCTCAGTCACCTAATTTGTGGCTGCTTTTATATATCCCTGCAGGTCAATTCATTGGGATGTGTCTCTACTTTTCAGTAATATTTTGAACTGAATTCTCTAATGGTTTCTTTAAAAGTTTTAATTCCAAGATCATCGTGTAACTTACTATTTCGAATGTACCACGGAGCATTGGTAATACTACGAAGTATTTTCGCTTGGGTTCATTGCAGGAGTTCTCTATATAATTCCATTGGTGGGCAAGTGCGTTTGGTTAGCGGCAATGTGACGTGAGTTGATTGGTTTTCGTTCACTTTTATGCGCCATGTCTTCAGTCAATTCTCGGTTTTGTTTAGATGATTCTGTAATTCCTTTGATGCAGTTTCGGGATTATTGAGTGACACCAGGACGGCCGTATCATCGGCAAAGGTTGATTTGACTACCTTGTTGGTTACAGGTACGTCAGCTGTGTAAAGCAGGTACAATATTGGTCCTAGAACGCCTTGTGGAACACTTGCGTTAATATCATTTAAACACGTTTAGATAGTTTCCCAGAACTGAGTGAAATTTCTTCGGTAGAAGTCCTTTAATTTTGTATATCACGCCAAACTTTATCAAAGGCTTGTGCAATGTCCAAGAAGGCAGCAGAACAATATTTATTTTCCTCGAATTATGGTCTGGAATAATATGCCGTTCTTCTAATACTTGTTTCAATTTCGTTAGTAGCATTTTTTCAAATAGCTTTGAGATGGTAGGCAGCATGCTTATTGGACGATATGCTGAAATCTGTGTTTCATTTTTTTCAGCTTTATGTATAATTGTCATCAACAATTCTTTAGATTTTTAAATGTATTCTTAACTTTCTTCAAATTATATTTTATGGGTTTGAAGGACAAACCATCATCCATTTGGTCGGGTAGCACGAAGTTATTAGTTTCTTCGTGTGGTGCGAATACTGTTGTTAAATGAGCAGCAAAAGCATTAGCTTTTCCTTCATCGTATCTCGCCCAATTTTCAGTTGGTATAATCCTTTTTAACTTTTTTGTTCCCTTCCACAAAGAATAATCTGTCCTCTCGGTTGCCAAGAGTTAATTTAATTAGTTCTGGACGCTCTGGTTTTCTTCTTCCCGCAATGCAAATTTCTTGGATTAGTTCCTGCAGTATATTATGCGACAGTTTATTAACTTTTTCAATACTTTTTCAGATAGGTGTGGCCTTTTCAGGCTTCGGGTGACCGGCGGATAAGTAATCCAGGGACTTTTCTTCTATAGCTTCATAAAGTGGTTTGCCATTCGGCGATGTTAATCTGTTAAACCCCATTGAGTGTGTTTGGCGTTGACACAACCCTCTGCAAGAAATTTACTACCTAGCTGGCTGAAATAATCCATAAACTGCAGTTTTTATAGCATGTTTTGGAGGACAGTACACTGCTAATATGACGCAGTTTCCAGACCACTCCTGCAGACAGATGCTCGTTGATTGGATATGTTCCTTCTCCTATTTCATAAATTCATAGTGTTTTAATCTTGTTTTTATCAGGACAGCTGTGCCTCCATGTGCTTTCCCATCTGGGTGCTTCGTGTCATAAACAGAGTACCCATTAATTTTGAAATAGTTGTTTTTGGTAAAGTGTGTTTCAGATATTAACAATATGTCAATATTCAATATTGGGCTCAGTGAGGAATGCTTGAACCCCCGCTTTATGTTGTGCTAGGCCGTTTGCATTTCATATGGCTGTTTTAAGGATAGTCATTTTTGATTTTTAACGACTATCGGCATCATCGTGTTCATATTCTGCATCATTAGATTCATGGTTCTCTCCCTTAAGGATACTTGCATATGAAATTTGCATATGAAAGCTGAAACTTCGGTTCGTACTTTTGGTGCAGTGGAAGAATGAACATTAATATTCGTTGCTCTGCTCGCTGCCTTGGATTGATTCTTCTTTTCAATTCCAGGTAAATTGGACACTCTCCATAAGTTGCAGTGTGATTTCCGCAGTTGCTGCATTTTCTCACTGATGCTTCCTGTTTTTATTTGTTGCATGCATTTAAGTTATGGAGCCGTACCAGTCCAGTTCTGTTTCTGTGTTCCTCAATGGTAATTCTTCTATGCATTAGATATTTTAAGTCAAATATTGCATGTTTCTCTTTGATTTTTTTGTTATCTGGTTCTAATTCCAGACAGAACAATGGCTGAGGCAACTTCTCACGATTAATAATATTGGTAATTGATTTGCATTGAAATCCTTTCTCAGCGAGAGCAGCTCGGTGTCGTTTGCACCCACGTAGGCCTCTATACCTTTTAACATGACGACCAATCCTTTTTGGCTTTTTAGTTGGTAAGTGTAGTAATGTTTACCAACCTCGTCGAAATGTTTAACAAATGCTCTGTAAGCGTCAATATTGAACGGTTGAATTTTTGTTTCTTATACATTTGATTCTTACCTCAAATAGATTGGTGGCAGTTTTTAGTGTTTTTCGGCCTGCGGGTCTGCAACAACCAAACAAGAATACCGGCTGCATTGAGTTAATTCAACGCTAGCGTGCTTGGTGAATTTATTCACGTTTGCACTAGTCGCTGATCTGGATGGCTTCTCCTTCGCTTCGAGCTGACAGTATTATACCTGTCCAGCCCTGTTTTTCACTAAACACTGACCTACATCACTGTTTATTTTATTGTCATCTGTCGTCGATGCACTTTCATTGTTTTTTTTTATAAAGTAATTTTTGATGGATTTGCGATTTGTTGTCGTTTTGGACTATGTTGCACATTTTTGTTAGTCACTATTGCGGTTGCGGCGTTTAGCGACAAATCGCTTGCGGGCATCGCTTTCAGCAGATTTGGCCCAGCCTTTCTAATTTGAGATGTAGAGTATTTGGACATCACATCTTCACATATTTTTCATATCAAAATGTTTTTTTTTTATAAAAAATTAATAACTGCTGATTCAACTTTTCATACAAGTAATAAGTAAACTATTTTTAATGTTTACTCGGCGGTAGCAAAATTGTGATTGAAATAAAAAAAGTAATTCAATTTATACATAATCACACTAATCGAGCAAATAGCGAAGTACCGGGTACGAATATCAATAAATGTAGGGGCGTATAATAGGGTTTTCATCTCTTGATTACGATCGGTGATTAAATTGAAAAAACTTCTATGTTGGATTGCAAAACTCATGGGCCAATGTTAAGTCAGGCTAGCATAAAGCTATACTTATAGTCGAACAGTGGCACTAAATTGAAACTCTATCTATCATGAAGGTGTTTTGAAAATAGTTTAATGCTGTTAAAGTGTTAAAAGCTCTTGTTAAACATTAGGAATTTAGGATCTCTGTTTGCGTGTTACGCCAACAAGTCGAGATCAAAAGATCTATACAAAAAATCTGAACTAAAAAGTTTTCCATCTGTTGGTTTTTTTAAAGCTCAAAACAAATTTTTACTGTGCGATATCAACGCGAAATTTTTTTTCAAATAAAAAGTCAAAGCTATGCCATTTTTAGTAATGGGTTCGTTTACAACACAAAAATGCATTTTGGTTATCCAAGGAAATTACGAGAATGGTCGTTCTGTGATGATTTTGGTCAACATGGACGTCCTAATAATATAATAACAGTGTTAAAGGCTATTACTGGCCCCTTACTGAATCAACAATCTGGCTCCAACGGTTTCGATCCTGAGCTTGGTCTTCATAATGTCTTAGACAATCTGAAGAGGCCAAGTCGTTCTCTACATCGTGGAGCCATCGTCGCCATATGGTCGCTACCATATGGTGGCTCTCCTTTCAGAGATCGCTGCACAATTCGTTCCGGATCAGCACGCAGAACGTGACCGAGCCAGCGTACTCGCTGAGATCTAACTTCATGTACAACATCGGGGATCTTCATCAGATCTCTGATCTCGAAATTGTACAGAGCTCGGTATGTACCATCTATTTCGCGTTTAGGGCCGTAAATCACACGCATGATTCTTCTCTCAAATGTAAGGAGCCATCTCTCGTACTCATCCGTCAGCGCCCAACTTTCACATCCAAACATAACAACGGGTCTGATCAACGCTTTGTAAAGCTTCAGCTTCAGGGCACTTGATAGGTGTTTAGATTTTAGCAGGGGCCTTAGAGGATATAAAGAACGACTGCCAGCTGCCAGCCGCACTTTAAT
This sequence comes from Tipula unca, assembly GCA_951394425.1. NCBI lineage: Eukaryota > Metazoa > Arthropoda > Insecta > Diptera > Tipulidae > Tipula > Tipula unca. The sequence continues at coordinate 72,379,880 of OX596381.1, forward strand.
ATCCTCACCCACACTGTTATCGTGAGTGATAAGAGAGCCCAAATATTTGAACCTCCTCACTCCCTCAAACGTGTGGTGGCCACTACTAAAATCTGGTGTGCCATTGTCTCTAAAACCAGAGATCAGGTATTTCGTTTTGGATTCATTGATCTGAAGTCCAACAGAAGCTGAAAACTCTACAAGCGGATCAAGTATTTCTTTCACTCCGTTGCTATTCAGTCCAATCACGCATATGTCATCTGCATATGCAAGCACTTGATTGGACTGGCGATATAAGATGTTGCGCTGAGGTGTTTCAGTTTTACGAAAGATGTACTCCAACATGAGATTAAAGAGTATCGGGGACAGAGCATCTCCCTGCCGAACACCCGAGTTAACTGCAAAAATTGTCGATAGCCTGTTCTCAACTTTAACACAGCATTGAGACTGCGTCACTGTCATCCTACACAGTCGTACCAATTTTGTTGGCATTCCTAGGTATTCCAGGGCAGACCACAAACTCTCTCGATTGATCGAGTCGTAGGCCTGCCGGAAATCCAGGAAAACCTGATGTACGGAGATGGATGTCTCATAATATTTAGATAGAATCATCCGCAGCGAAAAGACCTGATCAGTGACTGATCGATTCGGACGAAATCCTCCCTGATAGTCACCAACCAAGCCCTCCGCCAGAGGAGTGATTCTATCCAATAAAATGTATGACAGTAACTTGTATGCTGTGCAAAGGAGAGCTATACCGCGATAATTCTCACACTTCAAGCGGTCTCCCTTCTTCAAGATGGGGCATATCGCGGCCACTTTCCATTCATCAGGCATAACTTCGGTTCGCCATACTAATCGAATAAGGTCGAAAAGACAGTTCCACAAAGTATCCCCTCCGAATATCAAGAGCTCCGAATTAATGCAGTCCACTCCAGGTGAACGGTTTCGTTTCATTCTCTGCATGGCCTTAGTGAATTCCTCATGAGATGGCTCCTCAGTGCAAATCTCCGCAAACTGTTTTAGAGGTGGCTCAACAACAGTTTGTGACGCATGATGAACATCAAGCAGCTCAGTAAAGTGTCCACTCCATGCGTCAAGTACTGCGTCGATGTTGACACAGAGGTTTCCATCCCGGTCCCGAATGGCGGTTGACGAAAGCCTGAAAGTATGGTGCAATCCAGTAATTCCTTTAAAGAAATTACGTGAACTACGCTCATTGCTGAGTTGTTGTACTTTCAGAACCTCGGCCTTCCACCATTCTCGCTTCTTCCGTCTACAAATCCGCTTAGCTGCCCTTCTTGCAAGAGCTGCCTTGTTTTTCCTTGCGATTGTGAGACGTTGTTGCACTTCATTATGGGCTATATTTTGTTGCTCAACTGCAAGACGACACTCGTCATCAAACCAATCATTCTTGGGTCTGACTTTCACTATACCTTAAGTCTGTTGAGCAGCACTGACAACCGAAGTTTTCAGTACCTCCCAGACAGAGTTCACGCAGTCAGACTGGTAATTAGCTCCCTCAATGTTGTCGCTGACAAGATCCTGATATCGTTTCTTTTGATCTTCATTTATCAGACCTTCACAGTCGAAACGTTCCATCCGTTTCGCTGTGTTCCCCGACCTGTACGAAAACTTCCATCGTAGCTTTGCAGCGACCAAATAATGATCGCTGCCTACGTATTTGGTTGCTGACCGATAAGTACTCACATCCTGCACAACCCGAGCTTGCCCTTTTGAAATTAACACGTGGTCAATTTGGCTCCGGGATGTTTTGCGAGGATGTGTCCATGTCTCTAGGTGTATCTGTTTGTGAGGGAAGAATGTGCTTGCTACTCTAAGATCATGAGCAATTTCAAAGTACATCATTCTCTCACCATTATCGGTCGCAGTTTCGTGTCGGGAGTACGGACCTATGTTTTCACACAAGTCGGCCTGATTTCTGCCAGCTCTAGCATTAAAGTCCCCAATTACCATTCTAACATCGTGTTCGGGTATAGATCCCATCAGATCATCCAAGTCATTGTAAAATGAGTCTTTATCTTGGGGCTGGCTGACTTCTGTGGGCGCATGTACACAAATTATCGACAGGTTGGCTAACTTCATGCGCAGGCGAAGCATACACAATCGGTTATTGACTGCTTGAAAATCCAAAACGTCCTAATACAAAGCCTGGAATTTTCAAAATTGTTGAACGTGTTGAAGAAACTGGATCAGTTGCAGGTCGTAGAGCATATGAACACCATCGTCCAACTCACACTGTTCGTGGAGAGCCAAACGCCTCGGTGACGGCTCTATAACTTGGATTGCTAAAATTGGATGAAATTTATTTACATAATCTTTGGTGTCAACAGGACGGTGACATGTTACACAAATCGTAAAACACTCGTTGCAACGAAGTTCGATAATCGCATAATTTCAAGAAATTCTGATGTCCATTGGCCATTTGCGATTTGTGACAATTAAAATAGTATACTTTACAAACCAAGCAATGAACAAGTGTTAGGAGTAGGACTATGCGAAAACAGATTAACACTGTATATTTGCAAATATGTGCAAGCAATGTCCGCAAATTTCGTGAATTGAAATTTTAGAATTGTACATCCGAAATTGTACGAGTTTTAGAAGTGAAAACGTATGCGATGCTTACACGACAGCGACATTATTGTCCAACTTTTTTTTAGTATGAATTTCTAATTTTGTCGACGGTGTTGCAATGGTTCCAACTGTTTTGTATGTACTGAATGTACACAAACTAAAACAAAATCCATTCTCCGCGTTAGCGGTGACGCTCATTGTTCTGTTTACTCAAGTGATAACGCCGGCAGAGAAATGTATTTTGTCGATGTATTTGGTCGTTGTATCTTTGTTTCTGTTTATACCTTATAGTATTGGCATCCAAACTTGTCTTACCTTATATTTTTCTAAAACTCTTTTTATCCTTATGAATCGGTCTTATAAAGTAAGGTGATTCAGCCTAGCACAAAAGTAAAATATCATCTCATGAGGAATTCCCTAAGGCCATGCTGAGATTAAAACGACACTAGAAGGCTTTGTGGAATTGTCTTTTCGACTTTATTCGGAAAGTATGGCGAAACAAATTTATGCCTGACGAATGGAAAGGGGCAGCGATATGCCCCATCTTTAAGAAGGCACGCCGATTGGAGGGTGAGTTTTATTGCGGAATCGCTTTTCCTAGTACAGCATACAAGTTACTCACCTACCTTAGATTGGGCAGAATTACCCCTCCAGCGAGTGGCATGGTTGAGGATTATCAAGGATGATGTCATTGGAATCGATCAGTAACTGATCATGTGTTTTCGCTGCGGATGATTCTAGTGCCGTTTTAATCTCAGGCCTATGACTCGATCAATCAAAAGAGTTTGGAGTCTGCCCTGAAATGCCTGGGAATACCAACAAAATTTATACGAGTGTGTAGAATGACAGTGATACAGTCTCAATGCTATGTTAAAGTTAAAGCTTTACAGAGCGTTGATCAGGCCAGTTGGGTGAAGACGGACGAGTACCTTACATTTGAGAGATAGACCTTACATATAGAGCCCTGTACAATATCGAGATTAGAGATTTGATGTAAATCCCTGATATAGTACATGAAGTAAGAGCTCAAGGAGAGAGCTGGCTCGGTCAAGTTAGTAAAACTTTAATTTTTTCAACTCACCTACGTATTTCTATTTATGTATGGTTATGTTTTGTTAAGTATAAATGATGGCTACGTCAAGGGCATTACCATTTCATATTACATTAGTACAAGAAACAAATGACTTTTTAAGGTATGCAGACGGCTTTAGTGTCCGTCCTCCGTGTCTCCAAATTTAAAATTCAAAATGTATGCAAGTAGCATCTCAAAACTGGAAAATCTCCTAATGAAAGGCGAGGTGGAGATAAGAAACTTAAACAATATGAACCCAATAAACGTTAGGTTTCTGACATAAAGTAAGGTGCCATTCTTTAGAAGAAATTTGTATGCGCGATTATCTGGAGTGCTTAAATTACCTTTTGATTGCCGAAAAAACATGGTTCTTCCCAAATCTACAAACTCCCGAGACTGCAAAAATGTTTATTTGTTCTGAAGATAAGAGGTTTAAATGATTGAACGAGAAAGAAATGGGCTGGTTAGATAAAACGGTTTACACAAAAAGGTTTCATGCGATTTCCCAAAATTTATCTTTTTGGATAAGGCGACATTTGAAATTCACTTACTCAACTCAACAATGTGTTAGTAAGTAAATAGCGTCGTGATGAAGACAATCATTTGATGCATTTGAACGACCTAATCAGCAAAGATACGACTTTTATGGTGATCGACCTGCTTGATTTCTCATGTTAACTGAACTTTAAAAGCCTTAAGACCTAAGTCTTTATTGCCAAATACGGTGTAAGGTCGTTTGTGAAATGATTAATTACAAAGATCGACGAGAAATCGACAAACCTCGGTTTTCTTCAACACTACGGGCTACAGCAGCAATATTCTCAGTTGTTCTTGAGCGACGTACACGGTTTCGATTCTTTACATCACTAACTTGTCCCAACAACTCAAATTTTTCCTTTAAATGCTTTAGGACGGCCAAAAAGTGCTTTGGTTTTGCGAACTGTGACTGCAAAATGTTCACCATGTTTGTAGTGAATTTTAACAATTTCAATGCGTTGTTGAAGCGAGTATCGTACCATTTTTAGTAATAGCGTAGTTTTTACTTGTCAAATGTCAAAAGATGACAGCTTCAAAATTGACAGCTGCCCAAATAGCAGGCTGTTCAAAATGAAATCACTTATTGGAAAACCCTTTATAATCTATAATAAATTCAATTTTAAGGAGTGGACGTCTGTGTTTAAATTGGATGTCGCCAGCCTATGTGACGTCCATAATACCTTAAGTTAAAAAAAACGTTAAAAATAAATATTTAGACAGGAAAATCCAAATTTTCGATTGATTTATTCATTTTGTGGTGAACAAATGTCAAAATTATATTTTGTTGTTTAACTAATTCGCACACGGCCTTAATAAAATAACTCTTTTCTTTGCATTCTTTTCTGTGTAATCGGAAAATTATTTCCATACCTTGCCGTGCGATTTTTTTGTATTTTTCGGAAAAAAGTATTCATTATCGTTATCATTATATGTTAGATGTCGCTTTTACACAAAAACGACTTAAACGAATTAGTTGAAAACGCTGGAGACGTGAACAATTACACAATAATTTATTTTTTTTTCTTGAGTTTTCAACACTCAAGAAGAAATCAAATTTGTTGATTTTTATCTATTTAGTAAACGGTCGTTATAGAAACGATACGGTCGTTATAAAAACGATATTGTTTACTTGATCTACTTTATATAGTCAAAATAGTTTGTTGGGTTGTAATCTTTTTAATTAAGTTCCCGAATTTTGACTCAATGAGAAGAAGACCACAAATTACCGCTCGTGCCCAAAATTATGCTAACCAATTTTTGTGAAAGTTAGTTACTCGTACCTCTTGCGCTTGAACTTAGAAATTTATGCTCATGGGACACACTATTTTTAGAATGTATGGGTTTGAACTAAAAATGTCAAATGTGCTGATACTTGGATATTGTTATCAATGTTGAAAATTGTTTTAAATGTTGAGTTTTTTTAACAACTTTATTTGGGATTTCACATCACTTACAATTTTATAAATTTTCAGAATTAAAATTGTTTTACCAAATATAATCTACGAAACTGATTTATTTATATTTTTAAGACTTTTATTAACTCGATGAACTCCATAAAATTAAATCACTGATATCTTGCTGATAACAATAAACTTATGATGCCTATTTTAAATAACAGTCGATAATTATCAGTTAATTGGCTCATTATAAGATAAATCAAAAACCGTTTATTTAAGTGCTGTATAGGTAATCGAATTTCGAATCTTATCTTAACGAATTTATTGCGTTCGATGAACGTAGTAAATCCGAATCAATTTACATTATTTTCGTTATCGATTGCGTAAAGTAATTTATTAGCTTTAATATATGTATATATTGTAGAATATAGAACGATATGGGGGGCGAATAGTTGACGGGGAAAAATATATTTTGTGTCTTCGGTGCTCTTTGTTGTCCGAGTTGCCACTGCTGCATTAGTTCTTCTTTATGGCCTTCTTCTTTGCGCTCGGCGTTATATTGATTCCGTCGACATTAAAATTAACCCCCACTGAGGCTTCTACTCGCGCGTTGGGTTACATCGCTAATTACCTCCATCTGAAGGTAAGATAAGGTATCTTTGAAATTCTTTCCTAGAATATGAACTCACCCACATATGAATTAGCTTGTGCGAGATTAATAACTACCGGAATGCACCGGAACCTTTCAGCAACTGAGTCCACCAGCCTAATGACTTTCGCTATAGTGTTTATCGTGGAGTACAGCAGTCTGCGCCTACCAATAAGAATTTAGAAAATTTCCCGAAAGTGTCCAGCAGGCAGAGAAATACGAGTATATATGATATTGGCATGGTTTCCTTTCCTTTTAAGTAAGATCAGTCGAACCAATTTCCAGTTTCCGGAGAATTACCCATTGTTAAATGAGAGATTTATTATATGCAACAACCTATTTGGGGTGTCCTAATGGTTTCCTCTATCAGGGTAGGTACAGTTCGACCAAACTTACTGTCTAATATTCGTCTGTAAACACCTGTAGAATATAATAAGTCGATGGGCACGCTTTTCTCTCCTCTTTAAAACTATGAAGCTCTGAAGGCGGCTAGCTGTTCTCTCAGAACCAAATGTTAAATCAAGAGTGCAGTCTTAGCCGTCTCTTACGACGGTAGCTATATGTCCAATATTGAGACTGGTGAGATTGCATGATATAGAAATATCTCCTTCATACTCGGGGACTTTGAATTAAAGTCGCCTGTAATCCTTTTTTGATTTAGAATTTTCAAACTGAGTTCATCAAGTTTTAGCGCACACTCTTCCGCCGGTTTATTAGAGGAAAAGTTGGCAGCCTCTTTGCTTGTGCCAAATTTAGCAGTGGCAGTGTCTCTTAGCAACACCATTAATGCGGCGTTACCTTCCAAGTCTGCTTTTCAATTTCCTCTATTGATGTTACGTTTACCGTCGAGCTCGCTCTATCTGTAATTGACCCTACCGCATTCTTACTACTATGCTTCCCGTTGCAGGCCTTTCTCGTATTGCCCTTCTTCCCACAGCTAAAATAAACTGTACTGCAGGATTTATATCAGGTGTACCTCAAATCATATTTGTTTACAACAAGATACCCATTCGATGGGACTTTTGTCAATGGGGTTTTGCCCACTATTTGGGAATTTTTAACGTCGAATTCTTCGTGTCCGAGTGTGTTAACCTCAGTCATGTGACGAATATTTCATCAATATTTATACTAACATTTTGTTCCATATCAGATTCGACAGTTCCTAAAAATCGTTCCTTTACATTACTGCAACTTATTGGACCGTTTCAACGATGTTTTGAAAGAAAACCGACCGCATTTGGCGGTGAAAAAAATTCTCTTCCATCAAGACAATGCACGGGTGCACACGTGTGTAGTTGTCATGGTCAAAATCCATGAATTACACTTCGAATTACTTCCAAATCCGCCGCCATATTCTCGGCTCTAATGAGGAGACCATCGATGCAACAAACGCCTATTTTGATGGGTTGGAGAAATCGTATTATTCGGAGGGGATCGAAAAATTGGAAACACGTTGGACTAAGTGTATCGAGCTAAAATATAGAACGATATATGGGTGGCGAATAATTAACGAGGAAAAATATATTGTCTTTGTTGCTCTTTGATGTCCGAGTTGCTCCATCCTGCCTACCATTGCTGCATTAGTTCTTCTTTATAGCCTTCTTATTTGCGATCAATTTTATTCTGATTCCTTTTATTCTTTAATATCGAAAAGTCATCGTGTGTAGGGTTTTTTCTACCTGCCATTAAAATATCGTGTATAAAGGTCTGGTTATAAAGCCGAAATCACATCTAATGAGGCTTCAACTCAAGGCTTGAGATACACCGTTAAATATATTTCCGCATCCACATTTGCGGCTCACTAAACTGGCTTTGAAATACTTTCCTAGGATACCTTTCGCTGGATTTATTACTACCTATCGTGAAATGCTCTGTTCGAAATCCAAACTGATTAACTGCGATAGTCCAACTGCTCTTTCAGTCTTGCATACTAGTCTACCTGGCAGTAAATGTTCAAGAAGTTTTCCGAAAGAAACCAGCAGGCATAGCTTCTGGTTTCCCTTCCTTTTTAAATAAGACCAATCGAACCAATTTCCAGTTGCCGGTGGACTTCTCATTCTTTAGGGCCAGACTCATCACATTCAACACCATTTGGGGTGTATTAATGGTCAGGGTATAGGCAAGATCAAACTCCTTCATTGCTGTCTTATATAGCATCTTCCCATGGGTCGGCCTCAATAGTGTTGCAGAGAGCTTCCCAGTATTTCTTCTTTGATTTCCTTATCGCAGTCTTCAGGTTATTTCTAAATCACTTTAGTTCCTGTTGGAGGGGTGTATCCTCTTGAGCTCGAACACATATTCTCTTTCTCACTGTAATTATCTCCTAAGTTGGTTCCAGCTCAAAAATTTGTGAGGCCCACCAGTACACAGCTGTTTTCTTATTTCACTCTCTGAGTTGCAACACTGGATCACATGCAGCACTAACATTTATTAGCTCTGGTTAGAGAGTTCCATGTGATGCTGTACCGCCAAACGAATGGATTCTTGTCCCGTTTCACCCTATAATTCAGTTGCTGCTGATACCGACGCTTTGTGGCGCTTGCCTAGCCGTCTGTATTAACCTGTTAAATATAATAAGCCGGTGGACATCGACGCTTTCCTCTCCTCTTCAACACTATACAGCTCTCAAGCCGGCTAGCTATTCTCCCAGAACCAAATGTTAAAGCGGGAATGCAGCCTTAGTCGGCGTTTACGACGGTAGCCATACGTCCAATATTGGGGCTGGTGAGATTACAAGATGCACCCGTAAAGCTGTCCTCTGTTGTTTAGTATATTTCCTACACACGTTTTAGCGCACATCTTCCATATATTAGGAGAGAATTTAGCAGTAGCTGTATCTCTTAGTAACACCATAAACACGGCGTCACCTTCCAAGTCTGCCTGCCAATTTCCTATCTCTGTTGATGTTACGTTTACAGTCGAGCTCGCTCTATCTGTGTTTGGTCTCACCATATTCGCACTATCAGACACAGCGTTGCAGTTCTTTCTCTTATTGCAATTCTTCCCACAGCTTAAACAAAGTGTACTGCGGTTCAGTCCCCTGCAGTTCCTTGCCATTCGTCCATTATTCTAGCATTTATAACAGCGGTGTACCTCAAATCGTATTTGTATACGATAAGATACTCATTCGATCCAGATGCGACTTTTGTCGGACTGTGTTGACCTCAGTCATGTGATGAATATCTCATCGATATTTACTTCCTCAAAGCCGCTTTATGACATCCTGTTTCACACAACAGTTGATTCTCAGTGAATCGACTACGTCAGACTTTCGGTTTTTTTCCACTTTTCAATATGATCATTAGATCATTTACCTTCGTGTTTTTAACAGCGATATTTTCACCGCTATACATTCATAATATTAACGCCTGCAGTTTTAAGTAAGTCCGCATATGTCCGTCTCTCTGCCTTAACTATAATGGCGACTGCCTCCTTTCTGTTTTTACTTTTCTATACTTTTGCCACCTGTCTTCCCAGAATTCCGGAATCATCTCCTAATGCGACGTATTTGGTATGAGATTGTCGTTCTTTTTTCCAGCGTCCAGAGTAATACGTATCTCCTTTTTCCTACCTACGCAGATGGTGACGCATGATCCCGCTGAAAATAAAACAACACTACAGTATTTTATTCATACATACTATCGTGTTAATAGTAGTTGAGAAGACGCCTAATTTCCTGCGTCCCTGGGACGCGTTCATTATTTTCATAGTCACCGCGATTTACTGCTCTTCTAACACATTGATGTCTTCATGCTGATACATGCATCCCACCAGCAGTGTGCAAACGTTATTGGTCGATGTTGTCTCGCCATCTAATACAATGTATCTGCACACCTGCTCACTATATTCACGCAGTTCTTGACTATAGCTGCCCAATCGCTGCTGTAATCGTCGCATATTTTGACCTTTAGCCCAAATTTTCTATACCTCTAGGTGGTGACGTTTCGGCCCACTCCATATAGGTATCTCGAGATGCGATATATGATGTGGTGGAGGAGCAATTCATAATTGATGATCTTCCGAAAATGTCTTTAGCTCCGTATTCTGTACCAGTAGCTGTTTCAGATGTTCTGGCCTGATTACTCATAACAACATCCTACTATCTCTCGACATATGGTTGTCTCGTCAGAATCCGTGGGACAGTTCTTTACCCTGGGGGTATCATTAATGTGAATTGAAAGTTGGTGGTTGGTATTTTGTCATCAATATGTTTGTCATTGCAGGTAAAGTGATGACTGACGTTTAATTTTATTTGAGGGACAAATTATAAAATTGGATTGTATTGGCAAAAAATAAAATCCATCTACCAGGTTTTTACAATTGGTTCTTACAAATTTTTCATCTTAAGTACGTTATTATGTGCTAACATTTGAGCTGCCGATTAGATTTAAAATGGCCATGCTAGTAAAAAAAAATGTAAACTATTTTCAGAAGTACATATCTTATAAGTCTGATCCAGAGCGGGGCAATTTCTTTCATGACTAACTCCAATCCAAATCCGCTATATGTTATATGAAGGCACGGAGGTGTTCCTTTTGTTCAAAGAATGCTCGACCAATCCAACCAAATAATTTGATACGAGTATGTATGTAAAATACAGAACAACAAACTCAAAATTTGATAAATAAAAAATTATATTGATTGCGGTCTTTCTACTGTACGATAGAATATAACTCAGATTTAAATGTGAACAAATAAAGAACTTATCGATACAGGATTTCTTACTTAAGTTTATTAATGACATACACAAAAGAAAATATGTTGGTTTTATTTACTTAGGTATACAAGAATTATGAACTAAATGGAAATAAGTGAATGAAGAAAATCCGGTTTTCTAAATATGTTAACAGAGAAGATAAGTTTTTTATAAAAAAAAAAAAAAATTCTAAAAATGGAATGTTTGAGGTTTTAGAAATTACTTACAACATTTTTTAAGAATTAGGTTCGAACGGAAGCAAATGCATATTGAACTTACATTGTTCGTTCGTATATATGGAATTAATAAATAAATTTGTTTTTAATAATTAACAACATGTACGAGTAATTGGATTATATGTACATACACTAACGTATGCAACGTTCCTTGTTCACCACCCACACCGCGTATAGATTATTTTTATGGCGTCCCCAACGTTTTTTTTTGTTGATTAATAGTCAGATATACAACACAAACATTAACCAAAAATATTCTATCTTGTGCGGGGGTGATGTGCTTCCGTACTAAATCAATATACATTTTCCTTTTGGCGGCGCGATGACGTCAGTATACACATTTTTTTTTTGTATTTTCAATGGGATTTTCTAAAGCGTGTATGACATCATCGAAGAAAATCGATTTAATTTTTTTGGTTTGTTTAGTTGCGTAAATATTTTTTGTAAATTAAATTTCCTGTATTTTTACCTTGCACAAGATTAAAGCGCAGATTAAAACGAAATGATGAAATTACGGAAAGGTTGACATCAGTTAATATCCATATACATATATACACAACACACAAAGATGTTTGCGATGTAAAATTTGTATAATATGTTAGATACAATACGACATACACAGCTTTCAGACAATCTGTAGTATATTGCTTTATTCAATTGAATTGAGTATATTTATTACTCAGGATGCAAACTGGATTAAAAGTTACGCATCCCATGAGTATTTACCATTCTATTTTTGTCACCTTATCTATAAATTAATTGTTGTAATCAATATATGGATTGTATTGTATCGAATCTAATTTATTTTTCAATTAGTAATGGAAGGACATGCAAAGGGTAAATAATTATTAACAGTAATCAACGAAAATAGTTTAAGTTAAAACTAATAAGTTATAGGCTCTCACTTATATGTATATTTAAAACAATAAATTTTCAAAAATCCGTTTTTGGATCATTGGATCATTTCAAAGCAACTGTGGCACAGTAATAACAAATATACCACGGTCTGTGCATGCGGGGGTATACATATAAGTTACCACAGACTAACAATGAACAAAACAATACCATTTTGAAATCATAGTTAAAAAGTTATAAATTATACTACTTTTAGGTCAGGTTTATATTTATTTCAAACCATTTGGCCCCGATAAATCCAAAACTGTATTGTTCTGTTTGCATCTTTTCGTTTACGTGCGTTTCACTAGTCACCGTCTTGCGACTTCAAATCTTGTGAACTCGGCTTTACTATAGCTATTACCAGGCCCAGATAGAGGGGTGGACTACTTTTAAAGGGCCCCACTTTCAACGATTAAATTTTATTACATAATTTAAAGGCTGCTTAAAAACATTCGGGCCGTAATGAATTAGGAATCAACAAATTTTCACAACAGTTGATTTTACGCATGTTTTTGCGCGTTACGTTCTTATTGCATTTTTTAAAATTACATTGTTTTGTTACAATGAAATCGTTTTTGAAGACATATGGGCCAATGACTCCACCAGCCCATAAAACGCACTAAACAGTAATTTTCTGTGGATATAATGGTTTTTCGACAAAAGCTTGTGCATTATCCTCACTCCAAATGCCACAATTCTGCTTATTTACGTACCCATTCAATTTGTGCTTCAGCCCATTCGCCGAATGGGCGGCGCATACGATTGTTGTTTGGCTTTAATTCGTGCACAATTTGAATCTTGAAAACTTTTAAGCCAAAACTTTTTCCTTTCGTAAAATCTTCCATAATGTGGAAGGACACAACCCTAGTTGCTGAGAACGGCGACGAATTGATTGGTTTGGATCTTCAATGCTTTCCTGTACAGTGGCTACAGTTTCTTCAGTGCGCACTGTTCGGCGACTCACGGGATGCACATTATCAATAAGAGTAAACGTAGTCCGAAAACGATCTATTGTTATTCGAATTAGCCGCTCTGAAGGATGATTTTGTACGCCATAAAATGGACGAAGTGCACGATAAGTTTGACGAACAGAACCATTAGTTTGATAAACAATTTGCAAGCGTTGCTCTGATTTAAGTCTATCCATAATAAAATGTCAAACCAAACTAAACAAAAAACAACTAACAGCTGTTAAATGGGCTGTCAAATAAAGCAGTGTTGCCATTTGAAAGTTGTGAACCTCTAAAAAAAACACCATTTACAATGCTTACCGCGGATTTCATTATTCTTTAATAAGCCAAAAGAGAACGAATCTTATTGTAAAAACGTTGAAGATGGTTTGATTTCAAATAGTTCTTTAGAAACAATCTTTGTGAATACCACTGTGGAGAAACTAAATAATATTTCAACGCAGCCAGAATCAGATGATGCAGATATAGTTTTTCTAGGAAACGAACACGTTTGAAGTTTGAAGTGGTCGTTTACAGCACACTTAGACTTAGACCGGCGATGGTCCGTTGTGATACCACATGTTTATTCACACACACATAGATTCAACTCATTCACCCTCATTCACACAAGTACAGTGTACCCACATAGCCCCATGTCACCCTGTATAGTGACATGGAAGGTGGGTCGGCCCATGAGTTCACACCTCCCCGTAATCGGAATTAGATGAAAAATCCCTTTTTGCGTCCCGCCTTTATTGGGATTCGAACCCAGTACCTCCCGAACCAAACGTCGCAGCTTTAACCACAGCGCTATTTGCTCGGTGCGACGATCTAAGTTTATCGAATACAAATTTAGATATTGAAATCCCTTTAAATATTGACCCAACTGATGATATCGCATTTCTTAATAGAACTGATACCATTCAAATGGAAATGTTTCTTACAATTAATGAATTCGTTATCCCTGAGTCTTCCGGTAGATTCAAATGTGTGTACTATTGGTAGTCCATCTGGTTGGAATCTTGAAAGAAGTTGGAAAAAATTGTAAGACCACATACCCACCCCTGAAACTTCTATTAAGCATAATCAGAATTATGTTTACAGGAAGTCGCTATAAGGAAGTTAATAACGCTTCTGGAGATGTTGATAATGAAAGTTTTCTAGAGATCGTAGAATTAATCAGGAAGTACGACCATATTTTATAAGATCATACCAAAAGGATTCGTGAATCCCAAGAGACGAACAAGCGTTTACAAGTTTATTACATGACCTCATTTAGTCAAAATGAATTTATTGAAATTTGTGGAACCGTTCAATTCAAAATAAAATTCTGGAAGAAATTCGGGTGTCGAAATATTTTTCTATAATCTATAGTCGTTGCTACTCCAGATTGTTCACATAGAGAACAAACCAGTCTCGTTATCCGATATTTAAAAGTAGTTGACAATTCCAAGTTTTTAATTGAGGAGCATTTTCTCACCTTTGACTCTTTTACATGAAAGAAACGATTTGAAATCGCTCAACGAATTCTAGAACTGCTAAAACAATTTGAACTTGAATTCAATTTTTGTATTGGACAATCTTATGATAACGAATTTGGTAGGAGTAGACAGTGTGAAAACATGTAAGGAAGCCATATTAAACTTCGGAAAAATTCAACAAATGTACAATTTATTTAGTGGCAGTCCACAGAGATGGGGAAGCAGAATTACTGCATCTTCAACCACATGCTCGTAGCGAATTATATTCCCTAAAGCAATATGTAGTTACCTTTGAATGTGTTCTATTATGAACGATATTGTTTGAAATTCTTAAATTTATTTCAATTAATTTGAATGTTTGAACATCTTTCTGATATCCAGCCGCCGAGCATTCATAAAGTTCCAGAATTTTAAATAGATCGTGAGACACCGGAATTGATGGGAAGTGCTAGATATTTCAATACGGAAGAAGAGTGTTTCAAAAGTATTTTACCACCTTCGATGATGCGCACTCGTAAGGTGAAGGATCATTTTGATCATCACCTTATTTCAAGCCAACATAAACCACCACGGATATGGTATGACGTGGAAATTGGACGAGCTGTACACTCTAATTGGTATTCTTTTATATGCTGGAGGAAGAATTGGGATGAGATACTAGTCGAATTATGGCATTTTTTAGCATATTGACCAGGGACACTTAACAGTCAATGAACAACTAGTGGCACCAAGAGGGCAATGTAATTTTCGGCAGTACATCCCTCCAAACCGGTAAAGTATGGATTAAAAATATTTTGGATTGTCGTTGCGAAAAATTTCTATTCATTGAATGGAGAAATTAAATTGGTTGTCAACCTGGAGAGAAGACCGCAAAAGACCATTCAACCTATTGAACAGACTAGCGACCCTACGTCAAGAAAGTACGTATTACAACTATGGATAATCTTTTTACCAGCTCTCGTAGAAGATATGATTCATCACGCTTTTGTTTCAATGGCTATCTCACTTTAGTGAGTTACATACCAAAACATCTACTCTTCATAATAACGATGACATCGATAAAACTTTCGGCAAACCAAATATAATTTTGGACTACAATTCCAGTAAGGAGTAGATACCATTTATAAGTTGGCTAGACATACATGTAAACGTTCCACTCATAGATGGCCAATGGTATTGTTTTTCAATATTGCTGCACTTAACATACATAAACTAGCCCTAACATGTGTATGTACAAAATAAAAGCAACATCTGTAAACTGTTTATAGGGATCCTGGCAGAACAGCATATTGATCAACATATTCGAAAGCGGTTTTTAAACCCAAATGAATTAAAAAAAACAATAACATTGCTATGCAGTTAATGTTAGTTATAACGGCGATACTCTAAGATGGCAACCAGTTGCTGGAAGTAGTTCGCACATTACCAACATTTTCTGTAATCATTGGCCACATCTGTGAAATGCTCGCATGCATTTTTAAATAATTTGCAATACCTGCTGTGCCATAGAACTCCAAGATGTCGAAGTTATTGCGAGCTTTGAAGATCTTGATGACGATTTTTATTAAATATTGATCTTTTTTTAAAGAGATTTCATTTAGTATATCATGAAAAGTTTAAAGGCCATTACTGGTCCTTTACTGTGGCAACAGTTTGGCTCCACCAGTTTCGGGCCAAAGCTTGAATTTCATAATTTCTTAGACAATCTGAAGAAGCCAAATAGTATACTACACTATGGGGCAACCGTCACCTGCAACGATTTCTGCACCATCCATATGGTGGCTATTCTTTCAGAGATCTCTGCACAATTCGTTCACACAGATTGTGATCGAGCCAGAATACTCACTGAGAGTTACTTAAAGTACTCGTCCGTCAGAGCCCAACATTCATAACGGGCCTGATCACCGCTCTGAAAAACTTCAGCTTCACGGCAGATTTTAGCAGTGGCCTTAGAGGATACAATGCCCGACCACCTGCTACCAGCTGTATTTTAATATTCCCACTTACACTGTTATCGTGAGTGATAATAGAGACCAAATATTTGAACCTCCTCACCACCCATTGAGCTATTCATTTAACTTAATAAAAAATACATCTATATAGCTTAAATTAACCAACACCAACAACACACTTCGAAAATAGTTGATTTTAAGAAACTCGAACCCCTAAGTGCGAAAAATAATGTCAACCCCGATGTGGTTAAAATTTACAAAAATAAGCAAGAATATTTTAGAGCCATTAACTATACTATAACAACTCAGCTGTGATAAACAAGCGTTTATTACATTCATAAAATCCAACCCCCCAAAAGTAGCAAAAGTGGTAAACAACCCGCAAGATAAAAACTTAATTAAATAAATTAATAATATTATCATAACACAGAGTCAATATTTTTCGGCAAGAATCAATAATTTTAACGATTTATTTGTCAATTTTATCGTTTTGGACTATTTACTCTTTTTGCAACTCCATATAGAGAAGTTAATGTTTATGAATATTGTTACCGGCTAAAAAATGTTGGTTGGCATTTTTGATAAATTTTAACCCCATCAATTTTGGACTTTTTGGG
The DNA here is from genome assembly GCA_951394425.1 of Tipula unca. Lineage (NCBI taxonomy): Eukaryota > Metazoa > Arthropoda > Insecta > Diptera > Tipulidae > Tipula > Tipula unca. The sequence continues at coordinate 72,396,941 of OX596381.1, forward strand.
AGTTAGTTTTTTGAAAAAACAAACTTACGTAAGAAACCACTGAATGAGTTGGGTGTAGTTGAGCTAAGTAGAGTTCAGGTAAGACGATTTCAGCCAAGATGAGATACTTGAGTTCACTATCCCAAATATGTTCCTTATTCCAGCCAAGCAGTGTCTTTTTTCATAGATCTTACGCATACCGTACGAAGGATGCTGAATTATCCAGGTCTGTAATTTTTCGGCATCCATGACAGACTCAAAGTCTTTCATCCAACCAGATAGTGAAATTAAATTATAAAAAATGATCCAAGACCAAACAGATCATAATTACACCAAAAGAAAGAATTTAAGAAGATTTACTCGTTTGAGCTAAATTGAAGATTACTGATGGAATCAGTTCAGTATGCTACTTCGTATAACTATATTCGGAAATGCAGCGAAAAACGTTTTATTTATTGGTTGCCAAAAATGGTTATCTTTATGCTTGATAAATATTAGTAAAAACAACTTTACTAAATAAATAAATGATTCATCAAATACCTATTTTGTTGTGAATTTTAATAATAACAATCGTTATCTCATATAAGCAGATAATTAGATTCTTCATCGTAAACCAATAAGTACACAAGAATTATCTCAAGCCATGATTCTTAATCTATTGACCGCGGACCTTTGGTGTTTCACAAGCACTGCATCAAAAATGAAGATCGTTGTGAACTAAAAGATAAAAATGGATTTTACGATATATGTTTCAAGTACTTGTGTACTCCAAAAACATCAATGGATACTAAAAAAAATCGACGGTTTATTAACGCTCAATAAATGAACAAAATATCAGGGCTGCGTACGATATTGATTCTAAAATTATTGCAAAGATTTCTATTACAATGTAATTCCTAAGCCTAGGTTTTAGTTTGTTTGGTAGACAATTGTTCAATTGCATTGACATTTATTTGTTTCCCATAAATTCATATACCATTTCAAAATTCCTAAATTGAATTACGTCAGAAATTTCGAAATTAGGATAATTAAAATTTAAAATTCAGAATTGAAAAATTTGGTTTACAAAATATTTAATTAGAAAATTTTATTGTTAAATTAAATAAATCGAAAAATAAATTCGAAATCGCATTTGAATTTTAAAAATTGTATAAAATGGAACAGAGTAGAGTTCTCAGCTTCTGTTGGACTGATCAATAAGTCGAAAACGAAATACATGATCTCTGGTTGTAGGGACAATGGCACACTAGGTTTTAGTAGTGGACACTATACGTTTGAAGGAGTGAGGAGGTTCAAATATTTGGGCTCTCTTATCACGCACGATAACAGTGTGAAACCATATGGTAGGCGTAGAGGTCGTTACAGACGACGATGGCTCCACGGTGTAGAGAATGACTTAGCTTATTCTGGTTGTCTAGGACAGTATGAAGCCCAAGGCCAGCATCGAAACCGTTGGAGCCGTATTTAAAATTTTCAAATTATAAGAATCGAAATTGAAATTTAAAATTCAGAATTGATAAAATTCGGTTTCAAAATTTGTAAATTTGATATACTCAAATTTTATTACAAAATTTTCAAAAATTAAATTCCAAATTTTAAATCTGTCTTATGCATCGAAACATAATAAATTGCAAGATAAAAAGTTTCGAAACATTTATAGCATTTCAAAAGAATTTTCAAAATTCTAAATTTTATACGTAAAATTTAAAAAATAAATTTGAATTTTGAAAAATGTAGATACAATTTATCAAAATAAAAATTGAATTTTCAAAGTACATAAATATTTGATATTTTCAAAATTTAGTTTAAAATTCAGAATTGTAAAATTCGGTTTAAAAATTCAATACACTTAAATTTTTTTATTCACAAGTTTGAATTTTCAAATTTTTAATACTTATTGTTGCATTGAAATTATCCATTCAGCTACTGTTAAATCAGCTACTGTTAAAATTTTCTTTTCTCTATTCAATTGTACCGTGGGGGTTCAGTAAGCATAGTTTCTTTTAAAGTGCGCTCCTGAAATGTATTAATTAAAAATTATCAAAACATACTTTGACTTAGACGTTTGAAATTTTAATTCAAAAGGCCAGTCGGATAGTATTCGTGGTGTGAAAAGAAATTGTTCCTTTAATGAAGATTTGGTACAAATTCGTGAGCTAAAGCATATATGCCTTTGCAAAAATTAGCAAGTTTTAAGTATTGTAATAACCGAATGGTGTACCAATGGTTAAAAAGTTCCTTTCATTGTAATTTGGTTCACCCCAGGAAGATAACTCCAACAAATCCTGACATATCTTTTGATTTATTTTTCGATTTAGTAAAATAATGTAACAAAACTAGTATCCAAGGTCTCAAAAATGAGCACCTCCCATTGTTACTTTGGCACTGCCTTTCCTCTACCAGAGGAAATATTTTTAAGATTCCCGTTTTGTCTGCGCCTAACTTCTAACTTTTCTAGGTCTAATGGTTTCAATGAAACGCTTCGCTTTAGTTGGTATATAAAAGAAAAAATTGTATTAGAAATTGTTTTTAAAAATTGTTAGCAGAGCTTTTAAAATATATTCTGATAATTTTCAGGGTTGACAGCATCAGAAACCCAAAATAAAGTTTTTTTTTTTACATATTCGCGTTTAGATCATAAATGGTAACGAATTTCTCCACTTATCAAACTGAAGATGTATTCATGGAAATAGCAGTATTTATTCATCGATATTATGCGTGCATTCGTCAATATTAAGGACAATTTTAGATAAAAATTTAAAATTACAGTTATTGTCGATATGAAAATATATTAAATTAAAAATGAATGAAGAGAAAAATTAGGGCGTTGCTTTTATTTCATAATAATTAATATCCATTGATATGAAACTGACATAAAACAAATCGTAACTTAAACTTAGATTTGAAAAACAAGAAGAAACCCGACAATTAAAAATAATTCTGCTTTCAACGTTATTCGTTATTTTTATTTAAAAAACGGTCCTACTGATTTATTTTTGTTTTACCATCCGCATTCAGAACACTGCATATTTATTGAATTAGGTTGTGGGCACTTTGTGGTGCTTTCCGTTAAACACAGGATGGTTGTTGGATTCGTTCACCCTATGTAAATCCTTCGCGAAGTGGATTAATTAGCACAGTCGACACCGTCTTCTTGAATTTTCAGCACTTTTGGAAACAGCCTCTTTCAAATCATTTAAGTAGTTGTAGCTTCGTTGGTAGATTCACTCTAATGGAAGTTTCCTTAATTTAAGATTTAAGCCGTGCTTTTACATTTTACTAGACAACAATTTATTTTTGTTGATCATAGAAAAATAGAAAAACGGCCAATAATTATAGTACCCTTTAACTACATATTTTTTTATTTTTTTTTATTTATTTATTTATGTTACGACTGAGTCTTGTACCCATTTAGTAATTTACATTGCATAATAAAGTATTTTGAATAGTCGGCGTAATCAAGTGATTATCCCCAGTTTCGTCTAACTCCTCCCTCAGATTTTTCGCCACAGTTAGTCTACTGACCTCCTGGTCGCGATAAGTCCAGTGGTTTGGTTCTTTGCAATCTTCTTGTTGGAGATGTAGTCAGCATACAGCGTATGTCCAGATTTTGATGCTGGTGCAGACGTTGTAGGTGTTTTGTTGCATGATGCTTTATTTTATCCGCGATAAGCTCAATCTTGAGATCTCGATGGAGGTTGTCGTTTCGAATGTACCACGGTGCATTAACAATACATCATAGGATTTTATTTTGAACTATTTGTATGATTTTGATATTTTTCTTCTTGGCACATCCCCAGAGTTGGCTACCATATATCCATACAGGGTTCAGAATTTGTTTGTATAACAGCAGTTTGTTATGGATCGCTAGTTCAGATTGTCTCCCTAGGATCTCTAGTTCTTTTCTCTTCTTTTTTATGTGTTCCTTCCATCTAAGCTTAGCATCTAAAGTCATACCAAGATATTTGGCAGTGTTTGCATGGGGTACTACTATTGAGTTTATCATATATGGTTAACTTTTTGATTTGTAAAGTTCACTTGGATTGATTTCGCTTCATTTAATTTAATTCGCCTTTTCTTTGTTCAATTACATATCAGGTTAGTAGCCCTCTGTAATTTACTAGTGGAGTCATTGATGTTCTGTGCTGTTGCAAGTATTGCCGTGTCATCGGCAAAAGTCGCCATTGTTTCTTCTGTAATTGATATATCTCTAGTATATAGGAGATATAGGATTGGCCCAAGAACACTCCCTTGTGGTATTCCGGCTGTTATTATTTTTAGTTGGGAGTATTCATTCTCATTCTTTACTCGGAAGTGCCTCTCTGATATGAATGATTTTAAAATTTGAAAAAATTGCTCCGGAAGATCTCGATGAAGTTTGAATTCTAGCCCCTGGTGCCATACTTTGTCAAATGCTTGCGCTACATCAAGGAATATAGTTGAGCATATTTGTTTGCTTTCTAGTGATTTCTCGATTACATCAGTAATTCGATGTACTTGTTCTATCGTAGAATGTTTTTCCCTAAATCCAAACTGATGTGAAGGGATAAGATTCCTTTCTTCGATAATTGGTTTTAGTCTTTTATGAAGAACCTTTTCAAATAGTTTCGATAATGTTGGTAGCAGAGAAATTTGCTGAGGTTTGTTCGGTTTAAGTATCATAATTACTTCTGCAACTTTCCATTGTCTTGGTACATATCTTAGTCGAAATGCTGCATTAATTATATGCACTAGTTTCCTCAACGCTTTCTCCGGTAACAGTTTTATTATCTGACCCGTTATAAGATCATATCCTGGAGCCTTATACGCATTCAGATTATTCTTGATTTCCCATTTTAGTTCTTTCAATGTTACAGGTGTAATATTTACTTCATCCTGTTTATTTATTGGTGTAATATTTTCCTCTTCCGTTTGTTTTGGGTAAGGTTGGAATGTTTCTTCAAGGTGATTTGCAAACAAATCTGCTTTTTGTTTAGCATTTCGAGCCCAATTTTCATTATTTTTAATTGGAGGAATCTGAAGTTTAGGTCTTTTAATATTCTTAGTTGCTTTCCATAATGAATAATCAGTATCTTTTTGCCCAGTTAGAGTGCTTAGGTATTTATTAACTAATTGATTCTTAATGTCTTCTATAAGAAGGTATTTTAATTTGTTACACAAATGGTTAAATACTCTTTTATTTTCAGAATTTCGATGTTTTTGCCAATTCTTCCGTGCTTTTCTTTTATTTCTAAGAAGTTCTTTCATTTTCTGCCTATTATTTGGAGTGCTTTCCAACGCAGCATATTGGATATTATGGATGATCTTATCTAATTCGCCTTCTATTTGGACTGGCCCCTGAATTGGGTTCTACAGACTAATCCTTTCTGTTAACTGTGTTTGGAAGAGATCCCAATTGGTTTTGAAGATCGTTAATTTCGGGTTGCTCTCTTTCATAATAATTGTTTGGCTAAGTATCATAATAACTGGTGAATGATCTGATGATAGACTTTCACTATATGGATATAATTATCTGAAATCCCTCGTGTAATAAAGAAGTCTATAAGGTCTGGAATCTTACTGGTATCCGTAGACCAATAGGTTGGTGTACCGCCTGAGTGAAATTCGCATTTTAGTTGTTTGCCTGCTGCGAACAGTTCTTTTCCTTTAACGGTCGTTAACCGAGATCCCCAATATGTATTTTTCGCATTATAGTCACCTCCAACTAAAAAGACACTTCCTAGCGTTTTGAGAAGATTAGTATAATCTACTTGTTTGAGATTGTATCTTGGAGGGCAATATATTGCTGAGATACTGCATGTTTTATTATTGCTTAATTGTATTTTGATTGTTGTGACTTGCATGGAAAGGTTCTCAACTTTTGGTTATCCGTTATGTTTTATATACTCTTTTATGAGGATAGCTGATCCACCTCTGGCTTTGTTCTCAGGATGTAGTGCATAGTAGCAATTATATCCTTTTATTTTACAGAATGAAGTTTTGGTGACATGGGTGATACACTTGACCAAGGTTTTCTTCTACTGTTTTATTGAAACTAGTTTGTGATTTCATTTCTTCTAGTGTTTTCTGCAGACTCATTTCCTGCGAAATAAGTCTTTTGTTAAGGTTCTCTAGATTTCTCAGTATGTCCTTTAGATCGAGATCCACTTTTAACTGTTTCTCCTCTGTTTGCTGAACTATTTGTGCATAAGTAACGTTTTCGTTTACTCTCTGGCTTTGTATGTTATGATTAGCAGCTGACGATTTTGGCTCCGTGGTTCTTTTTATAGATTGTACATTTTTTGATGTACCTGGTTTGCGTGATTTATCTGTCATTTTTTGTAGTTCTACTGCTACTTCACATCCTCTGTAGTTGGCTGGATGCTGGCCATTGCAGTTGATACACTTCGGTGTTGTATCTCGGGGGACTGTGCAGTCATTTCCTGTGTGTTTTCCTGCACATTTAACACATCTTGCTTCACGGTGGCAGTACTTTTGTGTATGATTATAATCTTGGCACTTTTTACATTGAGGTATTAGTCGAGTGACCTTTCTATTTTAACTCTAAGGTTCATTTTCGATTTTTCCTTGGTTGTCGAAGGTTAGCATGAAAAGTGGAAGACCTCTTCTCATGATTTCAACATTTCCGTCCCTGTTTTCTCTTCTCTCTTTTCTGATGATGTTGACTGCATCGATTATTTTCAGGTCTTTGTTTTGCAGGTCCTCAATAATTTCACCTTTTGAGCAAGCAACCTATCTACATATGTTATCGTTTTTCTCCAGAACTACACGTTTGAAAAATCGAATTTGTTCAATGTTGAACAGTTTAACTGCATACAAAAACACTAATTAAGAAGATGCGTAAATTGTTGTTGTATTTTTTAAAATATAGAACACTGTGTTGTATCTTCTATTGTCGGTTCAATAAAGAGCATAACAGTAGAAGTAATTTTTTTAACTTACTTAATTTTTTGCCGTTACGGTTCCATTGACCGATATATCAAATTTTATTTAAAGAAATGATTTCATCAAATTCTGTAAGATTTCTTACTGATTCGCTGTTTATTACTTAATACTTAATAAGCCATTATAAGCCCTTAGTAACGTGTACTTAAAACTTCATTAATATCATATAAAATGATGGCAAATCAAAATTAATATTCTTGAAACATGTAAGAAAATATAATGCCTCCTTGTAGATGTCTTCCTTCGATGTAAATGAAGTCCGTGAAAATTAATGTATGTCAGCACAATAACTGGAACGAAGCCATCATTGGAAGAAATATTGGCATTTCCAGTTTTATTATTGGCCTGGAATGCTTTGTTCTTTATTCATTTTTTCCTTAAGACAATAGAAAAACTGTTACTGACCAAAATGAGATTCTGACCACATAAAAGGATTTATTGAAATCGTTTCTTCTGCTGTACAATATAGAAATACCCACCCCGAGATTTTTTGCATTGTAAATTCTGAAAATGTGATTATGTATATAAACCCAAATAAGTCATGCGCACTAGCTCTCATCGTGTCGTAAATTGTCGATGCGTATACGTTTGGTGAAAATCGCTTTCTTAGTATTTCCAGAAGTTTCTTTTAATTCTGTTTTTCAGTGAGAAAAATGGGAGAGACATTATTTTTGATTAGTTTTGTTCACACAACACATAATTTGTGGAATAAATGATTGTTTTTACGTTTTGACGTATCTGATGTCATTTTAATATTTTAACGAGAATTAAGAATAAGAATTAGACAAATTAAGAATTAGTGGTCGGGGGACTTCACATGTCTCGTAAATCAAAATTGAATGAACATATTTTTCTAGAATACCACCGCAGAATTTTTTTCTTATCGCAGGAGGTTGGATCGTTGGGGTACCAACCCGCATCCTTAAAAAAGTAATTTGTTTGTAATGTCAACAAAGGTAACAAGGATACCGCTAAACCAACACGGCACGTGGAACGAACGTGCAGTTAAATGAACAATTACGTGCATGGAGGAGTATCGGCTGAAATTGGTTGATCTTCACGAAACCCGCTGTCCTAAGAGTGGAGGGCATATGTCTCAGGGTTATAGGTTACTACTGCGGAGATAACCTCCGATCCGATAAGATCCGCCTTTCGGGACCGGGATGAAAACCTCTGTGTCAACATCGACGCAGTACTCGAGGCGTGGAATGGACACTTTACCAGCCTGCTTGGTGTCGATCAATCAAGTCTCAATATACTGCGTTAAAGTTGAGAACGGGCTATCGAGAATATTTCCAGTTTACTCAGTTAATCAACAAGAAGAGGTTCTGTCACCGATACTCCTTACTTTCATATTGGAGTATATCCCACGTTCCCATGATTGGACTGAATAGCAACGATGTGAAGTAAATCTTTGATCCGCATCATTGACGAGTTTTTCCATCTCCTGTTCTAATGTTTCTTTAAAGTCAATGTTTAAAGTCACCCCGAGTATGAATTTTCCACCTAGTTACTTAAAGAAGTGAGTATAAACATCCTCTTTGATGTTATATATAAAGGTGGGCAATATATTGCGGCTACCACTACTTTGTGGTTGCGGGTATCAATGCTAACGCTAATTGCTTGTATTTCATCACTTTCAAGCTTTTGTTGGAGATCATATTTAATACTTTTTGTTATAATCACAGCACTGCCCCCTCGTGCATTATTATTAGGATGAACTGCTGAGTGAACTTCGTAGCCACGAATTTTTATATGACTTTGAGTAGTAAGGTGTGTTTCAGATAATCAAGAAATAGTTGTATTTCATGTTGTCGTTGAAATATACCATTGCAGTTCCATGCAAGAATTTTTAGATTATGTGCCTTGTTTAATTAGCAAAAAGAGGCTAACTCTGATGTGGTTCGACTTTTTTCGAGTAGGGTGAGCCTTTGCAAGATTGATATGAGGGCTCTTTCTTGCTTTTCTGCTTTTGAACTAAGTCTAAGTATCTTGTAGTATTAGTGAGTGTATCAGCATATTGTACATTTGGATTAGCTCTTGAAAGCTTGTTTAATGTTTGGTGTATAGCTTTGTGGATGTTCTTGTTGAGGCTGAGTTGATTTCTGGCCTGATATTTATCGAAGTTTCCCTTGTTTTATAGTTGGCTGGATGTGCCTCTCCATTTGGTGTCGACAAATTTTGGTGGGGTGTCTTTCTGTTTCGTACATTCAGGTGTTTTCCTACACATTTCACGCATCTGGGCTCATTATTACAAAAGTTTACGTGTGTTCGTAGGCTTGGGTATTTTTGTACTGGGGAATCAGCTTATATTTTTTAACTACTTCTATTTGAACTTTCATATGGAGTATTTCGCTGATTGCATAAATATTTTTAATGTCTTCGGGTCTTTCAAAAGATAACATATATGATGGAGGAGGTGTTTTGTCACCTCTTTTTAGCAGCTGTGTAACTTCGTTAACTCTGTATCGTTTCTTCAAAAGACACTCTTTTATCTCTTGTGGTTTGCATGAAGCATGTAGTTTCTTAACAATGACTTAGGTTTGCTTCGTAGGAATACCATGTTGTATTTTCTTCATTCTGCAGAACTCTTGTTAACTTTCTATACCTCACCACTATTAAACGCTGTAGCTTGAAATTTTATCCGATTGCTGTCCATGATGTTTCTAATAGTCTGATAAGTATTGCAAATAGATATTATACGTGGAGCTGGCCGTGGCATTTTTTTCTCCACTTGTATATTCTTACTTCCGGTTAAGAGTTCTTTACTTGATTGTTTCTGGTTCTGCGAAACCTGAGCTTTTTCTTCCTGTTGTACATTCCTACTTCCGATTGGAAATTGCTCAATTGACTATTCCACTTCGGATGAAACCTGTGGTAATTTACTCATCATGCGTTTCTTATTTATTTTGTTACGGTTCAAAATCCATCCCGTTTCTCTGTTGAGTTCTTCCTCGTCTGTTTCGTACATAACCTCTATATGATCATTGGTATCTTTTTCTTGCTGTACCTTAGTGATTTCTTTCTCAGATATTAATACATTTAGAGCATCTTTTAACTCCTTGTTTTCCCGCTGTAAGTTTTTGAGATCTTTGTTTAGATTTAACATTAACTTTTCTATTTCGGAAATCTTAATCGTGGGGGTAATCATTCCACCAGGGATATTTGTTCAAATGGGTTAGGTTGCCCAAACGGGCGTTTAAATAATGATTGGCTCGCCCCGGAATCCGTTGAGCCACCCTCGTTAGAGGGTGGATTTATCAGCTACTTGGCTGGGCTACCACCTGGTGTGCAATTACCTGAATTTGTTTGGAACATAGTTAACATCTTAAATATTGCCACATTCATTACTGCTAAATTCATTACTTTTAAAGATTTGAACTGGAACCAGTTCTATACCAGTTGCCTCGAGTTTTGATCCATCTCATATTGTGAAATGTTTCGGATTTTTAAATTGTTTGACGCCATATGATGGCTTGCACCGGAGTCTAAAGACCAGTCAAACTTCCAACCGACATTTATTGCATTTTTGTTCCTTTTTGCAATAGCGGCAATTATCATTTTGATTAAAATTTGTTTCAGGGCATCATCTAGTAAAATACACGAAAAATTGTCTAACACTGTGATTTACTATGCGAGTGCTAGGAACGGTCGACTAAAATTTGGTAGCGAGAATTTTATTATTAGTAATTGAAACTATTTAGAAGTAGACTTGCAATTTTTAAAGTGTGGGTACATAATTATCTATTTCAAATTTTTATTTTATTAAAAGTATTCAAATCATATTTTAAAATTTTGAAATTGAAGTTTGATTGTGGTTTGGCTCATCAACAAATCAGTATTACTATACCCTAGAGAAAATAACAGCTGAAATTAATGTAAATCTCATCAAATTTGTAATCAAATTGCATTCAAATCAAATGTAAAATGTTTGAATTCTAATTGTTGTCTTTATCATTATAGTTTGAAATCCAAAACTATTGGTTTGAAAAAATCAAAATGTATTACATGTTATCAAACGTCATTCAAACCATAATAAATTATTTATTTATTCTTTGACCTATTTGAAAATATAACCAAATTTAAATTAAACCATAAATCGAAATCAAAAATCTAGAAATTTGAAATATCGAACGGAAGTTGTTAGAATTCAAAAATTATAAACATTCTTATGAAAATGTATTCAATGTCATATAAAACATTTTGAAATTGTAATTTAATTGTGGTAACAAGATCATTATAATCTTTAATAATTCTCATCAAACTCGAAATTGAATGGAATTGAATTGAAATTTGAAAATTATAATTAATTTGAAAGAAAATTGAAAACAATTTGATGTTGGAATATTTAATTTTTTTTAATTACCAATATGTACTTTTGAAATATCCAGATTCTCAAAATTTTTGATTGTTTTAAGTAAACTGCAAAGTTAGAAAATTCCTCAATTTCTTTTAATTTAACTTTTATTTTGAAATTACAATTTGACTGTGGCTGTATAATATTTGGGCTATCAAATATGAAGATGTGTAATTCTCATCAAATTTGATCATATTAAATTAATTGAATGTGTAGTTGAATTTGAATAATATTGGAATGGAGCCAATCGAATTTAGCGAGACTGGGACTATCGCACTGTGGTATTCGCCCCATCGTTACAACATACTAAAGAATTTGTGTATTAAGTGGAATTGTGAAATCAGCATTATATAAGCATTATAGCTAAGACACAAACCTTTCATTATGTTGAGTTATATCTTTGAGTAAATATAAATAGAGAAATCATGCGTAATTACAATGTTACCTCAATAGATAGCGTTACATACACGATTTTGAATGTTTTTTTTATTTTTTGTGCATAGTATATTTAGGTTGCAATGTATCGATCGAACTATACAGTAAGATTTTTCGCTGAAATATTTTGTTTTGAGTATCATTTATACTTTATTCCTTTTCGCTCTTATGTATACAACAACAAAACAATTTAAAAACTAAGGTAGACGAATTAAGGCGTTGCCACATGACAAAAATATCGGCGAAAGCCTAGGACCGACTTTTTTCATTTATGATTAAATGATTGCATATTTTTGACTTAAATTATTGAGAAAATATATGAAATAACTACAATTAGTAATTAAAATCATAAATTTATAATAATATAACAATTTTAATTGAATAATAAGAGTTTTTCTATTCTGTCGGTCCGACAACCGATTTTTTACGTAAATGGTATAAATTTTGTCGGTTCCGAACGCTTCCCAATACAAATTTTGTCGGTTCCGAACGCATCAAATATCAACGATATTTATTTTCGTTGTGACCATAACCTCACTTCGGTGATAATTTGGTTTGTTTACAAACGTAGCTGTCAATCTGTACAATTTATTGAAAATTAAAAATGAGTATGGTAATAATTTGATAAAATATATAAATTAAATGTCAAAAACAAATGACAAAAAAAAAAAAACACAAACAAAAATTTTGTTGTTGTAAAAATCGGCCGGATCATCGTTTTGCTCATGTGGCGTGTCTTATCATATTTTCTACCGAATCGGTCGGGAAGACAACTGCATGTGGCATCGCCTTTTGATTTTGTTTTTTTTATAACACAGGCAGGAGTAAAGGACCCGTGTGAATGTGCGATATTTGTTTTACATAGCGTTTTGTTGTTGTACAAAATACTTGCATCAGTGAGAGTGTTATGGATTTTGATTTTAAAATCTTTGGAAATTTAACTTCGGGACAATCTAGGATTTCCGAAATATACATTTAAATTTACTTTTTTGTAGAAAAATAAAACAAGTAGTTAATTAAATGAAGTTTCGATGTGAAACAATTTCACGCATATTCCAATGTTTAAAGGTTTTTCAGATCAAATTGAATGAAACTTTTATAAATTAATAGAAACCTTTTTCAAATAAAACGAAACCATTTCTAAATAGAATGAAACCTTTTTCAATTGGAATGAAACTTTTTTCAATTAGAATGATACTAAAACTGAAGACAAATCCAATGAAACCTTTTATATTAAGTTGATCACCTTTGAATCTATAGGATAATCTGTAATAAACAGTAACATAGCTGTTTTCAATAATTTAAAATTAGACAAAATTAATTTTTAATTGGTATCAACAATACAAGATTAACTCTTATCGATCTGATGGGAGGACTCATTTTTCATTTGTTATTTCGCTATTTGCAGATTTTCAGTATATTTCAGCAATATTTCACTGGCGTCTGCAGCAAGCGTCCGTTATGAAACTCGAAGTCCGTAGATGACACTGAATTCACACTACCTAGCCCTCATATCTTTCACCCAAATTCCGTTCTGTCGGTTAACCTTGTTCTGTTGTTTAAGGCTTGTTCAATTGGGTTCATTTACAAACTTTTAAACAAACGTTCAACATGGAAGAGTACGGTGGTAGGAACCTTAAATCGTTTCTTAAGGTTTCTCTTATAACCTTGATGAGCGCAGTTTTGATTTGTGCATCATTCATTACAAAAGAGAACTCAGTTCATTAATTTATGCAATGAGTTCTTCAATCAATTTGCAAAATTTACTTGAATTAGAGTTTCAATTAGAGGTAGAGTTTGAATTTTTCTGGCACGGATAATGCCTAAATCTATAAAACTGCACATTTGATGAATGAAATAAGAACCTCAAGAAGTCATTTAAGCTCCCTACCGCACCGTACTATTCCATGTTGAACCCAATGAAAAACCTTTTATAGGCCGCGTTTATAATAAGAAATTAAGGTGAATTCGGCTTGGTTGGACATTCCGGATAAAAAGACCAAGAGGCTCTTTTTTTAGAATTAAATCGTGTACCCGTCTTAATTCTTTAGTTAGTTTCCTTTCTTCAAATCACAGGCCGTGGAAGCAAATATATAGAGATCGATTCTGGAATAATAAAATTCATGCTGTTTTCTTATTTACCTGCTTTCTAAATGAATTTATTTGGAAAAAGTTTGGTATATCCTACTCCTCAAAAACATTTCGAAAGGGTCATCTATTACATAAAACGAAAGGATTAGAATTAGGCTTCGGTTACATATTGGATATGAATTCTTAAGAAAATTTCGCATGAATTTGGAAGGATGTGTACGAAATCATCAAAAGTAAACTAAAAGCTCGTCCAATTCGTAGGAACCCTCTGAATTTCAATTAGATTTCAATACCAACAAAATAATTTGTTTTTTGATCAGTCGTTCGTTTGAATTATCGGAACACTTTTCGCTGACGTGTCCTATTCAAAATCGACTACTGCGCATTCTGGAAAAGGGGTAATTTCTAAAAAAATGGTCAATAATTTATTTAATAAATTCTGGAAAAAGAGGAACTAACCACTTCAAACAAAATAGAGCTTATTTATAGTTAATAAAAGTAATTCTAATTATAAAAACAAGGCTAGCCAAATTACGTATTTAAAGTAAAAATGAATTTTGAAAAATTAAACTTGTGGAAGAAAGACGCTTTTTGTGGGACCAAAAACACAAACAGTACAACAGCAAGGGATGAAATTAAAATGATGGAGGGAATTCTCAAATTTGTATCCAAATTTTATCAAAATTTGCATGTCTTTATTAAATTTTGCATATTTTTTTTTAATAAAATCAAATTCTTTGTAAATATTTCAAATGATAAAATCTGCGCTATCTCAGAACTAAGTTTTACTACATACATTGCCAAAAGTTTCACCATTCTAGTCTTCACCAAAATTCTGAATGCTTTCCTTTCCAACTTTAGTGTTGTTGATTATAGCATATTTGAGACTTTTTTGTTTTGTTTCTTAAATACAAAAAATGGTTATAAAACCAGTACAATTTACTCAAATATTCCTAATGAAATTTTGGTTACGAAGCAACGCAATTGCGTTGAAATCTTAGACGGAATATTATCCGCGCCGCAATTATATTCACTAATTTTGTTAATTTATTGTACTTTTAAACAATGGGTAGATAATAAAAAACTAGAAAAATATTAAAAAACAAAAGGTAAAAAATTTATTTGAATGTTTGTAACGTTTTTTTTTGCATTTTTTTTCGTTTCCTTCTGTGTACAATTCTATAGTCGATTGTCGCGCTTTACAATTCGAGCGAGGTAATATTGTAACTTTTATTTTATTTTGGTAATCACTCTACCTATATATAAATACACAAAGGTTATATCCTAAAATATATTGGGGTAATAACAATGCGTTTTGTTAAAACTAGTTTTCTTTACTTAAAAATTGATAAATTGGCGCTTTTTTGTTAATATAACTTATTATCTGCAGATATCAACTGTATGTGAATTCTATATCTGGCATAATTTCAAAATACAGCACAATACAATTATATTTATATTATTTATATTTATGTAAGGTGAGTTATAATTTGCATCATCTTCTTAATACAGTCATTTTTGTTTTAAAAATTATGTTTTTCCAGTTAACTAGTTTCTCAAAAATAAAACAAACACAAATCAACTAAAATATAATTAATTGTGGGACATGGTAGAATTCAGTCGACACTAACTAAAGCCAATATAAGTTAACGGTGTGGATTTCTTTACATTTCAATAAAAATTAAATGACTTACAGTGTGCCAATTGTTAGTTTAAACATGAGGTGAGGCATATCTTTACATTCGTATGGAGTACGGTTTATGTACCAACATTTAATGTTAAATTTTTCAAACAATAACGAAAGAAAATCACCTAAAAATTATACCCTTTGATTGGTGTGCTAGGGAACTGCGAGAAAAACGCAACGGACAATTAGTCCATAACAATATAATAATAATCCAGAACCAGGAGCAAATAGTGATTCCATATGTATTAAAAAACGTGATAATTCAAACGAATATCATATCCAATTTGAAATCATATTCATATAAATTAAAATAAACCATGAATGTATTGCATTTTTTAGAATTTGACCGATAATATTGATGTTCGTCACCTCATTATAATGAGCAATCGATTTAGGGCCAATACAAAATGTGTGGATTGTGCAAATTAAAATCACAGCATCTAAATTTTTTGAAAATTTCTGAAATTTCTGAAAATAATATTTTTATTTCTCAATTCAATTTGATGAAGTTTGCAATCGCCTTCAATCGAGCTCAATGCGAAGAAAAAAACTATGGTTGTTGCACTGTACATAACATACCCCCGAAAAAAAAATATTTGAAAACGAAATAGAAATTTTCGTCATCCAATCTAATGTACGAGTAATATGTTTATAGAGTAACAAACTAACTAACTATTATTAATAATTGAATGCTACGTAAATAATAATAAATTTTACAAATTCGTAATTTTCTTTGATAAAAGATTCACGCAAAATAAGAGAACACAATCTTAACTGTGAATTTTGAAAATTGTATATATATATATATATATATATATATATATATATATATATATATATATATATATATATATATATATATATATATAAACACACACACATATATACACATATATAAAATGTGTATACATGTACATAGTACAAATACATTGATATCATAAAAAACAAATGTATGTATAAACATAAAGTAAAAATCAGTTTAGTACTCCAATACATTTCTTACGAGTCTTCAGTATATATCAGTCTTTACACTGAATAAGTTGAAAAGTGGAGCAAAATATCATTAAATATAAAAATAAAAAGTGTTTAAATTAAAATTATTAATTTTTTGTGTTAAAAAAATTTTTTAAATTAAAAATCAAAAGTAAATACGATTTATTTAATTATTTAATACGATTTTACCAAAAATATAAGTTTGTTGTTCGTATATAATCGGTAAAAATAAAAATTTCACGTTTTTTGTGTTATGTAAACAAATATTTTGAAAAAAAAATTAAATAATATTGAAAATTGGTTTTATTATTTTTTTTTTTTTGAAAGTGATTAGAACATCGATCAATATGATAATTAAACGTATTCATTTTCATATTGGCCCAGTGTTAATTTAAATGTTTTATGTGCGACTTAAAATTGTAAACCATATTCGTATATTACAATACGAACGTCACTGGTTCTTTTTTTATCCTTTTTTTGTCATTCAGTCGTAAGACGAATTTTTATCCTTCGGTATACTGTTCTTTATATTACATATAGTGATATTGCACAACTGCTTCTTGTTTTTTTTACTGTCTTCTCTTCAAACATTTATTTCACCGCCATACAGGAAAATATAATCATAATCCCTTTCTCATAAAATATATGACCTCTATCAATGTCAAATGGGATATTTGGGATATTTTTATGTGAGTGTATTTAGCGGGAGTGATAACTTGTTGATCCGAATTTGTATACGTGCTTATTGTAGCTTTAAGAGTTAATGCAGAGTAAATAAAAAAATAATCAAATCACAACCTTAACATTTTAAAAAAGATTTTGAAGTGTATAGTTTTCTGAAATGTCCATGAAATTCAAATAGCCGGGTGTTTGTAGCGGAAGACTAGAAACTGCTGATCTAAACGAATTCAATTTTTTTTTTATAATTAATTGACATTAATTTATCGATTTTATAGTTTTTTATTTTATTTTCATTAAAAGTCGTTAATCTTGAATTTGCTGCAAATTGCAAAATGTATGCCTACATTACAGGAGTGTACACAGTAAAATAAAATTTAAAAAAAAACTTTCATATTCTATCAATTAATCAAATGCGATACTGAGGTTAAGGTTAAAATAGAAATTATGTGTGAGCGTGTGTGGTTAAATCGAATATTGGGACACCCTCCTGTACAAATGACATACTGAGAGATAGTTCTTTATATTTTATGTTCTCGAATAAATTAACATTAATTATGGATATTAGATATATTGGTCGAATCTTTAATTTTATTTTTGTAATATAATGGACACAAAAACTAGACCGGTCAGGTTTTAATGAAAGTAGTTTACTGGCTTATTGAAATATTGTGGAAGTAGTATAGCCTCTAACCAGTTATGAACTGCACACAAAAATAGGTGTGTCGTAAATTTATTTCTAATGCGTCTCTAGTGTATATGTATATAATGTATACAGTGACGGAAATAAAAATATTTTATTTATGATTGACTTTAAAACTACAAATAAATAAAATCAAAAACGGTGTTTGTTTCTTATCAGAAACTATATACATAAACATATGGATAACATTGTTAAATAAGAACAGATGTGACAACAAAGAATTATGTGTTTAAATTTGATCACTAAAACTATATATAATTTATGTTGTTTACATTATTGGATCCAAAGTACTTGATAGAAAATAATCAACCCCCTAGAAACATTATTCATGCATTCTATTAATGATAACAACATTTGTCACATCCTTGATTTATGTAAATTATATATATACAATTATCTTATTCTAGGTTGATTTCTTTGTGATACAATCAAGAACTATAATTTTTATTTATTTCAACTAAATGGAGTTTGACGAAGTAAGAATGTACATAAATATAAGCAAAACTATAATTAATACTAATTATACTGATTATATCTGATTGGTGATTAGCACGTATTAGCGTAATAATTGTTTAACATTTATTTGATTAATTAATTAGAAATTAGATATTAATTTATTTGTTTTAAAACACCTCTATGTAAACTATCAATGCGGCTATAACGTGATTTATTGTGTGAATTTATTTGTGAAACATAAAAACGGGTGTAATTCATGTTTCGTTGTAATTTTACTAAATTTTAGTAGACCTTTTCCAGCACTCACATAGCAAAACATACAAAAAATTGTGCAGTATCAGCACTGGACAATTTTCCGTGTGTTTTACTATGTGGGTGCTTGGAAAGTCGACTAAAATTTGGTATCAAAAAAATTTTTTTTTTTTAGTTCCGTGATGTGTGTATTTCAAAAAACTCACTTAACCCGTCATTAAATGACATATTTTACAGTGTTTAAAGGCCCCTTACTGTGTCAACAATCTGGCTCTTATTTCATGCATAATATCGGGGATCTTCATCAGATATTGTCGAAAGCTCGGTATGTGCCATCCATTTCGCGTTGATCAACGCTTTGTAAAGCTTCAGCTTCACGGCACTTGATAGGTGTTTAGATTTAAGCAGTGGCCCAATTTTAATACTGAATGATAAAATATCGATTGAATTTAATTGTAGAATTTTAAATCAATATTAAAATATTGGCCCCGCTGTTTTGAGACCCACGTGCAGGTCGCCCCTGCTTTGAAACAAATTCTCAAAGTTACTTGAGATTTGTATCACTATTCTGGCTATTAAAACATGAAAATCAAATTGTTCGCAATTGGTTTTCGTTTACTTAAGGCGATGCATTAATCAAATCACAGATATTGGCCGTAAACATTTGCCTGGGGTTGAAGTTGTTCTGTGTGAATTAAGCGATTGGGTGATACTTTAAGGGATTCCTCGGTCGCTAAATGCGATAAAATATAGGATGCTGGCTTAAAAATTATTGGTAGAAGATTCTATATGCTTCGCTATTTAAATTTAAGAGGATGTTAATCTATCTTCTAAAGCCACAAAAACAATTTCCAAACTAACATCATTATGCTTGCTACAATTCGGAAAAGACATTCAATCGAAATACATGATCATATCGAATTTGGTGTCCTAAACCTCCCATGTTTTTCAAAATTGAAATATTTTTATGGTGTTATGGTGTTAGCTTCTTTCGTTAGGGATTTCCCAAGAAATTTAGGAAATTTATTTAATTGACATACATGAGTTGTAGGAAATTCACGTAATCGGTTAAATTATATGATTTATGGGTATACTTGCACAAGGAAAAATTTAGTTTTAATTTTAGTTGACATTAATGTCAGAATTTTAAAAAATAAAATCTAATTTTGTGAACGTTCAAATGTGATTCTAAATTTCTTGCATCGAGGGATTATAAAACTGAGGACATCCGTATCGCATTAAATCTAAAGAAATCGTGTATGGCGTTACCTGAGCCAGACATTTTGCTGACAATGCAGTTGGGCCACCAAATATTAGTGTTGAATTTTGGAACTTCAGCACGCAGATATGACGTGTTTTCGATAAACGGTTTGCACGTACTAAATTTACACTAATATTTGGTGGCTCCACTGCATTGTCACCAAAATATCTGGCTCCAGAACGCCATACCTACTATTACGAATAGTCTACGTTGCCTACGATATCAAATTCATCAAACGAATATTTTTGATAAATTTTCAAATTTTTTAGTTAGGTTTTCTTTCAAGGAATTTGGTTATTGATTTTTCTTTAGAACAAATTAGAAAATTGCAAAATATAAAAAAATATATAAATATTCTATCCTTGTTGAGACAGAGACGGATTTTACATTTCGTACACATTATTGTTTAGCGCCCCTGGCAATTTGTAATCTTGCACCGAGTAGATTATGTCGCATCATCATGTGAAGACAAGGAACTTGAATGGTGGAACTTAGCCTTTGACAAATTCTCAATTAGCATCGGCAGTAGTCTCAATTGGTACATCAACGGATGTTAAAATCACGCCAGGTTAACTCATAATTTTATTATTGCGGTAATGCCGATTTTTTATAGTCCTTTACGGTATATTATCCACCTGGCTCATTTTGGGTTTTTAAACCTATTTATACTTATAGTTTCTACTGCATTTATTTTCAGTTGTTCCAGAATTTTAAAAATTTGATACTAAAAAAAGTATGAACTTAGAGTTTCTGTTTTCCCGAGGTTTTCCAGTTCTCGAGATCCAAGAATCTCGAATTCGTCTCAAATTTTTACTCTCGAGAACACAAGAATTCTAGTAAATTTTCTCGAGAATCTCGAGATTCTCGTATATCTTGAATTCCTTGGTCAACGTTCGGAAGTCACCATCGGTCACTGGCTGCACTTTTAAGCTATCGCGTATGAAGTTTTACAGTTCCTCATCAACAGAATTGTTTATTTAAAAAACTTAAATAATTCGAAAATAATCAGTATCAAGGCCAGAAGAAGAAGAGAATATCTCTTTTTCTTCTGGCCTTGATACTGATTATTTTCGAATTATTGTCCCGAAGATTTTTAAATAAACATTTTAGAATGCCTTCTGCAGTTAACAATGAAGCATCTTGGTGGCTTAGAGCTTCTATTGATATTTTAACTGGTTGTAAAGCGCACAATATATAAGAAGCAACTATGTGAGGTTCCGTATCACATAAGTTGTTAAATCTCGTAACGTTTTTAAAATTGCTGGCTTTACTCTTACAAAACGGTTTATCATGGTTTCAATGGTATTCCACCTTGTCTTACAATCTAATAGTAATTGCAGCTTAACAATTCTTCTTATCAATCGTATTGAATAATGATTACAAAATTACAACAAAATTATCGGCCAGCTCATCTGCCTTTACATTTCCTGCGATATTGAATCGCCCTGGCAAACATCACATCCGCTTGATGTTGAACTGATCGTTGAACCATCTTATTTAAAGATGCCAGACAGTTTTGGGCTACCTTCGACGTCAGAGAGTATGATTGTAGCATTTTAATAGCGGCCTGGCTGTCCGTAAAAATGAGAATATCCCTCGTAGATATTACAATATACCTCAACTAGTTCATGATTTCCATTCTCGCGATAAGTTCAACTTGAAAAACACTGCAAAAGTTAGAAAGACGAAATGAGAGGTTAACCCCTAGTGCCTCACAGAATACTCCGTAGCCAACACCTCTATCCTTTTTTGAGCCATCCGTGAAGAACCTTATCGCCTCATTGTCCATAACCGTCTCATTCACGCTAGCGTAGTCGGTAGTTTCCGAAATACCTCTGTTGCATAGGATGGATGAGTGACCTATATTGTTACAGGTCTAAATAGATATGGATTTGATCCGAATGGCTGTGCAAGATGCAAGCTGCTCGGCTGCAATGTCCAACTGACATTGAAAGAGAATCTTCAGAGCTTGAGTAGATGGGCTTCTGAGCGCCTCAGTTATAAACAAGCATGCCGTTGTTTGGTCTTTCATCAATAGTTTAAGGTTGGCCATAATTTTTAACGTTGGCCACCAAATGACAACCCCAGTATAGGTTTGACCACTGAGACGTAGAGCCAGTGTACTATGTGGGCTCCACACCCTACCTCTTTCCATTGGCATTTTTACTGGAGTAGAGCGCTTTAGTAGCTTTCGTTACTCTCAATAAGATATTTGGTTTCCGGTTTAGCATGCTATCCGAAAGTAGTATTTCGCTCTATCCGTAAAGATCAAGCGCGTACCATTTAAATTGGTGGGTCACACTGAGGATATTTATGCTTCCTGGTAAAGAGGACTAGCTCGGTTATCTGTGGGTTTGCGTTCAGTCCGCACTCATCATCCGCGTAAGCACCCACATTGAAGCCTTGCCCTTCCAGGTTTAGTAACAGATGATTTATGACCAAGTTAAAAAGAAAGGGGGGATAAAACCCCACCTTGCGGTGTCCCTCTGCTCACGTATCTGCCGGCAGACGTCTAATCATTTCATCTTTTAATTGTCCCCGGTCTGACGTTGCTAAAGGCCCCCTATATCCAAAAAATTTGTCATTGAATATTCCTTGTATTCAAGTGATTTCTCAGTCAGGCCAATGAAGTGGAGAGCTGTTTCCACCGATCGTCTCTTACAGTATGCGTGTTGAGATCCGGACAGCTCGCCCAGCTTGATTGAGCCTCTATTGTAAGCCTCTATTTGTCTTTCCAGTGATTTTAACAGAAAAGAGGATAAGCTTATAGGCCATCTATGTTGTTAACTAGATGCAAATTTGAAGCTGATAAAATCGATCACATGACATCAACGAAGCTATCGATTGATTACTTAAAAATTTACTTCCAATAGTCCGTTATTTTTATTTGGCATAAAGATGTGTGTAAGTAGTCAGACTAGCAAACAAGTACATTTTGGATGATTTTGATTCATGTGATGTTTCGGGGTCAGTCGAATTTAAGTGTACCTCCAAATCGGCAAGCATATAGGTTTTATTTTTGTCAGATCTTGAAAGTACAAATTTTGTTAAATTTCAGTTTAACCCTGGTATTATATCGAACGACTTTTCTTAACTAAAAATATGTTATTTAGTTCAGTCACTCTATTCGAGTGACGATAACCTGCCATTAATTATAACCTTTGAATACTGATACGAAATAAACTGCAAAATCATTTGGCAGAATAATCTTTTATTTTTTTTCATCCTCCTTGTTACGAACCCACTTTTATTTTTGTGTCAGTCATCCTCATCATCTTCGGAAATTTACGATGTTACTTGCACACCATTTCGTAGTGTTAAGGAAGACCTTTATTTATAAATAATTTAATTGGTTTGTTTTATGTAATTGCAATCGATTGTCGCCACACCTTAGTCGAATCGATTTGACTGCCAAAAAAACAAAAAGTTAGGAATCGATTATTTTTATTAATATTAATCCCCCTAATTTGCAGCAGACGTCAGTCTATACAGAAAATATTTTTTTTTTTTGGTTTGGCATTTAAATCGAAAACAAACCTCTTTTTTTTCATAAACACGATTTACATAAGGTTTATGCAGTCTAGTTTATGTATGTAGGTTTAAAAAAAAAAAAAAAAAAAAACCAGATCGATAAGCGCGCGGCTCGTTATCACGAACAAAACTAAATAAATTAAAAATAGTTTTCGTGTGTCTTATCGTTATATTTTTTGGTTGTTTTGCAACGCACTATATATGTTTAGCTTTATACACAATTTGGTTCATTTTGTGTTTAGTATATTTATTTTGAAACTAAGCCAAAAATTATTTACATTCACAACTTGACCTTAGAATTATTATTAGACGAGAATTTTCAAAAAAAGAAACAAACCAAAACAGTATTGGTGTTCACAATAAACGTGATCCCGCAACAAACAATTAAATGCGTATAAATTATTGTAGGTTGAATGATGATGTATTAATGAAAATGTTTTTATTTTTATTTTTGCTCAGAGAATGGGTCGAGGAGGAGAAGAAGCGGGAAGCCCAACAAACCCGATGTTGTACGATCCGATACCATCGGGTACCGGTGATGCCAGAGTAAAAATGCAACTGGTTGCCGCCACAATTAGTAAGTTTTTCATTTATAAATATATTATACACCTTGTCAAAGATGTGCGCTGGAAATATAGAAGGCAGTTGCATACAAACATTTATACAGTGCACAGATTCAAAGGTTATCACAATTTATGTCTATTATTTTGTGATTGGTACTTTCTTGACGTCAACAATTTAAATAAATAGAACAAAAATAAATAACCTTTGATTCAATTGAACACATAATTAGATAATATAAAATGTTATAAATCGCATTAATAGGATTTAATAGATGTTTTGAAAAAAACAAGCATAACAAAAGATTTATTTAATCTTAATTAGGCTGCATCGGTCACGTGACGTGATTTAATTTGGAAAACCACACCTAATATATTGATAACAATGTTTATAGTAGAAAATATATTTTTATTGCCGTTTTGCCCTATAAACATAATAATATTCAATATTAATTTTGTTATCAGAACTATTACATACGATTAGCTTAACTTAGACAATTTAATTAAATGAACTTAATTACCATATTAGCGCTCTTAATTTATGTATACAGATATTATTAAACAAATAGATAAGATTTTATGGATTACGCTGTATGTATTAGGTGAATTCGAAATATTCCATAAGTCAAGTGAAAATTCATGACGCACGAAATCAGTATGTACATAAAGCGCAAAACAAATAATAAAACGTTTTAATTAGCATAGATGAGTATGTGTGTTCTAACATATTATGATTATTTCAAAATTTACCAATTTAATTTAATTTAAACAAACAACAACAAAATTATTTTATTGGTATTTCCTTTTTCTGTTTTATCAATCTTCTTGAAGTTCAATTAAGATACTCATGCATATGGGGGAGAATTATCTTATATACCAAGCGAGATGATATAGTATAGTAATTTATATTAATGTAGGAAGGGTGAATGACATAAACATTGTGCCCTATTATCTCATAGCCCCCGACCGCCCATACGTTAAAACCCAGAAATTATTTGTATTTATAAATACTTTAGTCAATTTGATTAGATATCATTGCCCAATTGTTTTGCATATTTATACACTGTCACTTCACGGAATCGATCACACTTACGGTTTATCTTTTTATTATCATCACACTTGAATTGATCATGCAATTAACATTTTATGATAGGACTATACCAACCAAATTTATTGTTGTCAATAGCATTATATATGTATAGGTGATACTAAATTTTGATAGCTGGAAAAACGTAAACAATATTTTCCTAGACTTTCATCCGAGTAAAATGAAAAGTATATACATATGTACATCAGGTATTCAAAATATGAATTACTAATTGGGGCCAATTGAGCTTAATTCAAAATATTGAAAAACATATGAAATTTTAGGCTTAAAGGTCAATTGGCTTGCTCGCAATCATTGCAGATTAAAGTGTAAATGTGCTAAGTTTAAGAATCATCCGAGCTATTTCGACATTTCTAAAAAATTGACTGTGGAGGACTAAATTGAAAATATTGAAAACAGGTATGGGTTTAAAGCTCAATTGGCTTAAAGCTCAATTTGCTCGCTCGCGATTGTTGAAAATTTTCGAAAAGAATAGAAAACTATGGTGTAAATGTGCTAAGTTTAAAAAACATCCGAACTAACTCAACGCTTCTACAAAATTGGTCCTGAAGGCGATGATACAGGTGAAAAAATTGGAAATATTGAAAAACTCAATAGGCTTGCTCGAGATCATTGAAGTTTTTCGGAACAAACAGGAAATTATGGGGTCATCAGAGCTATTTTGACATTTCTAAAATATTGGCACGGGAGGAAAAAATTGAAAAATTGGCTCTGGAGGAGTAAATTGAAAATATTGAATAACATATGTGGGTTTAATGCTCAGTTGGCGATCGTTGTAAATTTACGGAATCAACAAGAGACTATGCGGTAAACGTGCCAAGTTTAAAAAACGTCCGAACTAACTCGACGCTTCTACAAAATTGGTATTGAAAGCGATGATGCAAGTGAAAAAATTGGAAGTATTGAAAAACTCAATAGGCGCGCTCGCGATCATTGAAATTTTTCAGAACTAACGGAAAATTATGGTGTAAATGTTCTAAGTTTAAGAAACATCAGAGCTATTTCGAAAGCTCTAAAATCTTGGCTCTGGAGGAAAAAATTGAAAAACAGATGGGGGCTTAAAGCTCAATAGCTCGCTAGCAATCGATTGCTCGCTAGCAATCGTTGAACATTTTCCAAAGAAACCAGTGAAAAATATGGTGTCAAGTTTAAAAAACATCCGAGCTAATTCGACACTTTTACAAAATTGGTTCTGAAGGCAATGAAACAGGTGAAAAGAAACATCCGAGCTATTTCGTCATTTTTAAAAACTCTGGAGGACTAAATTGAAAATATTGGAAAACAGATGTGGGCTTAAAGCTCAGTTGGCCCACCCACGACCGTTGTAGTTTTACGGAAAAAACAGGAAACTATGTTGTAAATCTGCCAAGTTTAAAAAACATCCGAACTTACTCGACACTTCTACAAAATTGATCCTGAATTCGAAGATACAGGTGAAAAAAATTGGATATATTGAAAAACCTAAGTTCAATTGTCTCTTAAATGTTCTAAGTTTAAGAAACTTCTGTGCTACTTCGACATTTCTAAAATATTGGGTCTGGAAATTTCGGATCGTACAGGAAACTAACTCGACACTTCTACAAAATTGAGTCTGGAGGAGAAAATCCGCCAGACTTACAAAAAAAAATATCAAATCACTCAACCACAAATTGCTGTTCGATAGTACTCGATATAAGGAAATCCTACCGGAATTTTCCTTTTGTTATTATCCCGAAATTTTACGAGAAACAGAATTTAAATCTATATAAAAAATTAACATTGGGTTAGGTTACAAATTTCCATCTAAGAAATAGTGGCAACTTTTGAGCTCAACGACCCGATATTTTGGTTTAAATTTTAAAATTTGGTAATATAACAAAATCAATCCGGTCCCATACCACTATTACTATCGAGTAACAAATTTCTATATTTGTTTGTAATCATCTGCCATGAAGAGGATCTATGATCCTGTATTGAGAGTGTTGGTAACTGCATTTAAGGCAATGAAGACTATAGAAGCAAACAGCGAAAGAGTTGGAAGATAAATTAAATTTTACTTACCAAACCGTTTTACAAATCGTTTACTGTTAATCGTGACTCCAGAGAGAGAGAGATTGAAATCGCTCTATAAACATTATTTTTAGAGAATAGAACACTTTAACACACTTTCAACTTTAAGCACAAAATTTTATTAACCACATTTTGGTACAAAAATATAAAGAACTTATTTTGGATTCAAATTAAGCCGGATTTTTCGTAATTCGGTCGATTTTCCTTCCTCAATTTCCCCAATTACAGAAAAATTGTTTTGGGTTTTGGCCTCGTTAACGACAAAATCAGCTTATAGTTTGCCAAATTTGTTACATACCTGGCCAAATATTACATTTTTTTTGGTAATTTTTCATTTTTTATGTCAGACAAAATTTCAAAGTTCATCATACTCCAAAGTAAACAATTTACCAATTTCTAAATATTGGCCTGTACATATTTTAAAAATATATTTTGAAATTTTAGATAAATGTATATCTTCAGATTGATGGAAACGATTAATATTTAATATATTAAAAGTCTTAATTTTATTTTAGTAAAGTCCCGAGTTTGAAAATTTTTCAATATATCAAATATTCTGCATAAATTTTGGTTTTCAGTCCCTTCACATTTGTTAAATTTCATTCAATTCAAATTTATTGGTGATCAAATCCCATTTCTTTCACCCAAATCAATGGAAACCGCAATTGTAAATAAAATGGTGTAATCTCTAAGCCCGAAACACTGAATGATTTTAAACCAATTATTGCCCTTACCTGGTCGTCTATAAAATTTTCATAAACTCACATTGCTTGTCTTGTTCGAATTTTCTAAGGCTTTCGACTCGGTTGATCATCGAATCCTCGTATATTATCCAAGTTTTATATCTCTAACTCTACAAATTAGTTAATTTCCCCTATTTACCTGAAAACTGATATTCGGTGTTCCACGGCCTTAATCCATGATCCTTGCGGATCGATGAAATCTCTTTAGTAATACAAATTGTATCAGGCTCAAAACTGTTATATTTACAGCTACCTTCTTAATCAATCAAAATTCGCTATTGCCCAGGTTCCTCAAGAATCTGTATTGATAAGTCGAATTAGAATAATAACATTTTTCATAGTTAGGCATATTCAGAAAAGAAAATCCATGAATGTTCATTCTATTTAAGGGTTTTTTATATGTACTTCAGAATAAAATATTCAAAATTCAATTCAGTGTTGAAAAAAAATTAGGGCGTTATTTTTAATTCAGAAAAATGTAGTTTCATCGTTTAAACGTTGTTTTTTCAACTATGTGCGCTACAATGATTCAGTATGTGGATGTATTGTGTTGAAAATAGGCTTTTAATTCATCAGGGCCTCTAAGAACAGCTTGCCTGTTCGTAGAGTATCGGCTTCCTTGAAGGTTACTCAACTAATTTGGCTGCTTGAAAAACCCAACTTTCAGATCTATCCGAATATCTTGGATTGTTGATTTCCTATTGATTAAATATTTCAACTAAATTTTTTATTATTAAATGAGTATGCAAGCGTAATAAACAAACAATCAAATTTAATTCAACAACTGATAAACAAAACAATAACAATAAGCCACTGATTTATTTAAATCTAAAATTATTTTAATTGTTATTTTATCATGTGGTCACACATAAAAATTTGTACTTTCGATTTTATAGTAAATAAATAGTAAACATGATTTTTTTTTCTTTACAGTATCATTCGGTGCAATCAGCGCGGGTACAGCATTAGCATGGACATCACCATTTATATCACAAAACAAAAACCATACCCTTGCAACATTCCCAATGACACCTGAACAAGGTATGTGTGTGTGTATTAAGATAGAACCCAGATACAATAATTAATGAAGGACTGACGACCGCACTTATGCATCGGCTTATCATAAAATAGTGAAATGGTATTCCTTCTTCAAATGATTATATCGGAAATGATTAGAGCAAATGCATTACACAATGTACAAATTGACGTAGTAGACCACTTCAAATAAAGATTTATCGTTATCAATATTAAATTCCAGGAACTTTGTATTCAATTCTATAGAAAAAATTGACATAGAGAATGATACACTTCATAAGGTATCTACTTGAGTGAGTTTTTGAAAGTCATGTGCGTGCGTATACTTGTTATGTGTATAACATTCCAAAATTATTCAATATTACATCACTGATATCGATCGTCCCGGAAAATCCTTGGAATGAAATTTATCTCTGCACTCGACAATATAAACAATGCCAAGATTATTAACTTGAACTTGCAAATGTAAACCCGGTAACAGATAAAAAAAAAATCAATTTTATCAAATCATCTTTAAATCAGTTATCAGGTGTCTGGTTAAGTGCCATGAGTGGTCGAATTTCGTTCTACGAAACGATCTTAAGTGATATACATGTACAAAGGAGTTTAATTAAATTGGCAAACATGAAATGCGTGCATGCATTTATAGATTAATATATATTGAAGTGGTTTTTAAATTGCACAATTTTGCACTTTTCATTTTTGAGTGAAATTTGATTTTTATTTTTTTTTGAGTGAAAATTACGGATTGAGTGAAAATTTATTTTGATGTTTTTGAAAACGAAATTTTATGATATTTTTGGTTTACATTCTAAGCCATTATGCAATTCATTTAAAATATCGTAAAACTCACAATAAATTTCACTCAAACCAATATGCTGAAAATTTGCGGTACAGTAAAACTTTTGAGTGAAATATAAATAAATTGAATTTTTAAAGGATTTTGTTCCCTCACATAATTATGTACTCATCAATCATCACACTATCGATTATATGACAAAACTGTTTGTGTTGAGAAAATGTCTCGCATACAACTTTGTATAATTGCCATTAGCAAATAAATTTCAAGCAATTTAAATATAAAATTTCCATTATTGTTTTCCAATGAAAATCAATTAGTCGATTTATAAATGTATAGTACATTCATTTTACTATAGTTAAGTTTGTATACAACTTTATAGGTTTGAGCGTCGTACACGATCAAGTTCAAAAAACTTGAATTTAATGCTAAGTAGGGTGCCACTCTTGGCCAATTAAATTGTATTAGCAATATTAAATAATCGACTAATAAATTAAATTTACTTTCGATATTATAAAAGGAAAGATATTTATTTATGCTTCTAACGACAACATCAGTTATAAGGAGTGGAGACGTAAATATATTTGCATAGTAAACTACTTATATAAATTAATTTAAATAAATTACGACAGTATAGTGCAAGACGCTTGAATATCCCAATCTCAAACTAAATGACCGTTTTTTTTTGCTGTGTATATAGCGTGGGGCTTGGCAAATCATCATCGTAACCTATAGTGACACAAATTGAAAAAAAATAAAGAAAACTAAATAAATTACAAATTTAAATTGAAACGACGACAATGACGAATATCATTTAGAAGAAAATAAAATGTCGCTTAAAATTTCTATATTTATACTGGTGTAGATCAAAAGTAAACGAACGAATAAAAACATCTTTGAGGCGCCAAAACTTTTCCGCTCGTTACGAATTTTGTGACAAATTTATGCACTAGAAAACATGTACCGTGAAAACAATTCTGTTGATTATGTAGACAAACAAAACAAATAATGTTCCTGGTCGAAAGGTCGCGCCACTCTCTTATCAAATGGTGCGATAATGATTTGATGCTGTGAAAATATTTTAATTTTTGTATTCGTACATATTATTTCAGAATCATGGGTGGGATCATTTTTGGCCATTGGTGCAATCATTGGTGCCGTACCTGCCGGTATTCTAGCTGATAAAATTGGTCGTAAACTGGCCACAATGACATTAGCTGTACCATTCATTGTCAGTTGGATACTAATTATTTTTGCATCCGGTCCTGGAATGATGTACTGTGGACGTTTTCTTGGTGGTACGTTACATTATAAATTATAATTTTTAATCAGAATTAATATTAAATACATTTATTTTATATAGGTATTGCAACTGGTGGCTATTGTGTCGTGTGCCCAATGTATATTTCCGAAATAGCGGATATCTCGATCAGAGGTACGCTAGGTTCATTTTTCCAACTGTTTTTAACAATTGGTATATTATTCGTGTACTTAATTGGATCGATTATGTCGTGGGAAACTTTGAGCTCACTTTGTGCCATCTTTCCAATTGGTTTAATTATTTTCATGGTCATTTTGCCGGAAAGTCCAACATACTTATTAAAACAAGTAAGTGCATCGATTTTGTAATGGCAATCGATATAAGATGATTGATAACATTTTTTTAAAATTTTATTTTAGGGCCGGCGCAATGATGCTTCGGTTGCATTAAAATGGTTGTGGGGCGCTGAAAGTAATACACAAGCAGCACTACAATCGATCCAATCCGATTTGGATGCGGTCAGCGGCAAAGTGTCGGTAAAGGATATGTTGTCGGTCGTAACATATCGTACGGCACTTTTCATTTCATTGTCGCTTATGTTCTTCCAACAATTTTCGGGTATTAATGCCGTCATTTTCTATACCGATCCAATTTTTGCATCATCTGGCAGCACATTAAGTCCATCACTATGTTCGATTATTGTTGGTGTTGTCCAAGTATTAATGACCTTCGTTTCGGCCATGTTAATTGAAAAGGCTGGACGTCGCATTCTATTGCTACAGAGTAGTGTTGTAATGGGCGCATGTTTAATTACATTGGGCTTCTATTATCATTTCAAGGATCCCAATGAACTAATCTCAAGCATTGGATGGTTACCACTTTTAGCCGTTGTATCATTCATTATAAGTTTCTCACTTGGTTTCGGGCCAATTCCATGGATGATGATGGGCGAACTATTTGCACCGGACGTTAAATCAATTGCATCGTCAATTGCTGTAATGTTTAATTGGATCCTAGTATTTCTTGTAACAAAAACATTCACACTTATGCAGGACGGTCTTGGCTCAGATGTAACATTCTGGTTCTATGGCGTATGGATGATAGTTTGTACGATATTTGTAGCAATTAAAGTCCCAGAAACAAAGGGCAAAAGTAATGCTGAAATTCAATTAATGTTGTCAGGCAAGTAAAATGTTTACAGTATATGTTTAGCTGTTCATTGTATAATAATCTACATATAAGACATAAAGTAGTTTAATTGAAAGTTGATGGATGCATATAACAATAAATTATTATTTGTGTTACAAAATTATTAAAAAAGCCATCACAAAATTCAACAAAAAAAAAAAACAAAAAAAAAACAGAAACGAAATTATAATTAAGATGCGATCATAGGTTATCGTTATCCACAATGGCTTATGGTCCATCACAATAATTTATATTTTTTTAATTAATTTAATGAAATAACAAAACATACCTCTGTAGTAAAAATAATAATAATTAAATTAAATATAATATATATTTTAGATAAATCATGGCATGTGACAAAAAAAATAAAAAATCCATACGAAAATCAGACGAAGAAGAATGTTGCATATTTCCAAGAAAAACATTGTTAGTCTCGAAAACGGGTTGAATCTACCTTATACATTTAAAACGATTGCATTTTATCAGAACGCATTTATATACATATATGAAAATATGCAATATTCTATGTCATTTTTAATTTATTTGTTGGCACACACTAATTTAGCATATTAAATTTATGTTAACAGCCACTTAAAAATTGTTACACAGACAATACAGGAACCACGTGCAAAACTAAAAATTCCATGACCAAAAAAAATTATTTAAAAAAAAAATTAAAAAGCAATTGAAAGAAGCCTAATTGGTGAATATTAAGACGTGGTTTTCAAAACAAAAAATTATTTAATATATTTAGCTTACATATCAAAATTGTGAGACACACCACCTAGCTTATCCTGGATACACTTTTATCCTATGTTATGATCTTTTGTAATGAATGTTACTCTCTTCCGTGTAAGTAATAACAAAACAACCGATCCTATTTATTATTTTTAGTTTTTTTTTGATTTTAATTAATATTTTTTGTATACGAATTCAATTTTATTAAATTATTAATTAATTTTTATTTTATTTTTATTTTTTTGATTTAAATTATCTTCACAACTCTCCAAACTCTTTTATTTTAAAAATAATAAAACAGAACGTGTCGCAAGACGCAGACCAGTTAGTCAAAAGTATATTCCAATGAATGCCGAACTATAAAAAAAAAAAAAAAATTATAATTTTAAACCAATTTTGATAAAAACTACTCATTTTATTATTAATTATTTTAAATTTTAGTTAAATATTATAATAATCAATAAATCACATTTAAATTATATAAAAATATATTTTTGTAACAAAAAACATTAGAAAAATATTAAAAAAAGAAAAAATTTAATAAATAAATAGTTATTATAATTATATTACAGACTGCATTTTAATTTTAAGTAATTTAAATAAATAAAACATATTTTTTTTTTTTTTGTTTTTTAGTTTGATTTAGTAAAATAGTATAGATTTTATTGTGGTTTTTTTTTAGTTAATTTTATTATACAATAACCTAAAAATGACAACCGATGCTTTTATAAAGCAAGCTTTAACCGAAATTAATTAAAAATTGTGTAAAAATTTTAACATCACTTAAATTAAAAGAAAAAAAAAATTTTATTACAATGTACAAGCAAGAAAAGATTAAATATTAATGTAATCTAATTGTTTTATTAAGAAAATTATTAAATATAACAATTGTATTGTGTATATATATAACTATATTTAAAAGGAAAAACATTATGTAAAATATATAAGTATATTAAAAAAAACAAATAAATATAAAAAAAATGTCTAAGAAAAATGTTAAACGAACATCTGTAAATTTTTGTTATTTTTAGCGACATCTATTGCATCCTAAAATATTATCACCAGCATCTATTGAGGCATATTATTCATGCCTATTCTGTAACTCGATTCCAGTGGATGATTTGCTATTCTGTATTCATGGCATTTCTGGGCATTTATGCGTCATCTATTATTTTCTACTTCGACGCGTCGACAACTCGTAGACAACGTCAACCACGTAGACAACGTCGATAATGTAGACAATTCCTAGAGCGATTTTATAAATTAATTGTAAAGTTTATAGAATTGCGCCTTCAATTCATTTTAATCTACATTTAAAAAAAAAAATCTTTTTAATCTGCATTATCTGCAAAGTGTCATCAAAATTGATTTTATTAGTAAAAATTTATTAAAGAATTAGGATTTAGCAAGACTTTAGGCTCAACAGTCGGTTTTGTCACATTCTCCACAATGACGTCGATTCTATGCAAGTTTAGAGTAGAGAAATCGACTAAACTACATTAATGTAAGTTGTGTCATTCTTTGAACGATTAATTAAAAAAATAGTGTTGAATGCCCGATTGAACGAAACTAATATATTCAGTGCCTGAAAGGAACTGTAATATATGATGGAATTGGGAAAATGCCAACCATCTTGTTCTCCAGTGTCTAGTTCTTTGCATATATGGTTAGATAAAAGGAACAACTTGATTGGACAACTTGTGACGATTATATAAAATTGAACACCGTCACTGTTCCTGACCGTTACCCTAGACCCCAGATACTGGGGTACTGGACTTCGTGTTTGGATAAATTGATAATATTCTTGTAGCTTCTGTTTAAAATGCTTGTCGATTTTGATATCTATATCGAAACGTCAAAATACGGTTTTGGTGTTAGTTCTCGGATATATATCAGAATTACTCGTGCCTACATCCATTCGACAAATTCAACAATTTAATGGTATGGTTAATTCATGGAAGCATTCGCTTAGAATAAACGTGCGCTTGCTCATGCAACACTATTGGGTCATCTTTTATATGACGCAGTGTTCAGTATTACTGCTAATTCCTCGAATAGAGCATATTTCTCCAAAAAGTTACAACCATCATCCGAAACACGCCATAAACCTAGCGGTTAAACATTTACGATAGTTTGTAGAAGGTTGAGAATTTACGATTTACACCTAACCTTGATGTGTTTCAAAACAGAAAAAAGTTCACGACGTTGCTCGTCGTTTGGATTTTATTTCGCAGTTTTCAACAGACATTCAATATATTGCAAAGATAATGTTGTCGCTGACAGTCTGTCACGCAACTGCATCTATCGAAAAAACCCTAGATCTCATATCTATTTCGGAATTACAGAAGCCTGAAGAAGAACTTCTGAAATTATTTTCTGGTTCCACTCGTCTCACAACTAGAAAATTAAAACTGGATCGTTACTTTTGGCGTAACATGAATAAAGACGTTAACATCTGAGCACAGTCCTGTCTTTCATGCCAAAGATCTAAAATTCAAATGCACACGAAATCGGAATTAGAATAATTTAAACAGGATTTTGTTGGAAAGCTCCTCATCATCCGCAATCTAATGGAGTGGAACATTTTCATCGCCAAATAAAAGAATCTCTAAAAGCGAGAGACGATACGATAAATTAGAGTTAACAGTTGTCAATAGTTCTTCTTTTCATAAGAGCTACACCAAAAGATAATATTAAATGTTCCCCGGCGGAACTATGAACAACCACTAAAATGACCATGTAAATTTTTTATGGAAGTGCCAGATCAACAACCAACAGACTCCGATCAGGTTATTAAATATCTAATGCGCCACCACCTGCTCTGAAAAGCGATATATTTATTTTTTCGAGATATTTGATTGTCTCAGTTTAAAAGAAACACCCGGTATATCAATTCAGTTAACAACTGTTTAGCAATACTCGCTAATACTTACAAGCCCACCGGTTTTTGAGTTATCTAAAAATATTCGGCAGTAGTGAGAAAATGCTGAAGAAAAAAAATCGAAAAAATATCTTAGTTGTTGACGTTGACAAAACACCTTGAAGCGAAAAATATTTTAACTAGAAAGAGGAAAATGGAGGAATTTTTTTGGTGATAGACGAATTATTTTGGTGATTGTATTGATTTTGGGCTCTGATATAAATAACTAGGGTATATATCCGACTTCGTGAATCAACTTTGAATGCATTTTATCTTATTTACAATCCCAGAAAAATAAGTAAGTCTAGAAAAGTTTAAAAAAAATAATGTTATCTGAATGTTCGAAAAATTAAAGATACAACTGTGAAATTATTGATAAACTATTAAAATAGTATTTATGATTTAGCTTGAATCACTCTTTTTCAAAATAAAGCCGTGAACTGGTTCATTCGATTTCTAAACGCTATAATAACGTGAGTCATTGACGTCTAATTAATTGTCGACATTGACAAAAAACATTGTCAAGTAATATACGTAATATTTTACGTGTCGACAACCACGTAGATTAGATGCGTAATCTACCTCGCCCATCCCTGCCCATATCTCGTTTCGTTGGAAAATATTCCAACGCGTTAGACAAATACCTACTCGAATCGATTGGAGTTTTTGATTATTTGGGTAGAAAATCTTCATCAAAAAATTTTGGTGGAATTTTTTTGTAAATTTTTTTTCCAGTGGAAATTTTCCAACCGATTTACAGAATAGACATGTTTATCAAATTCAATCATCCACAAAATTAACGGGTATGTAGTTTTCGACAAACTCACAAAATTATCAAACCGTATATGTATACAAAATATGTTAAATTAACGAAATAATATACAAATATAAAAAATATTGGTTACAACACAGTTGGTAAAAGCAATTTAAAAATAAAAGTGTAAGTTATGACAACAACTTAAAACAAAAAGAATTAAATACTTATTCAAAAAAATAATTAAATAACAAATAATATCAAATCAAATTTGTGCAACGTACAAATGTTATAAATGCTAAAATTACTTATAAAGAAAATTATTGATTTTGAAAAAATGAATTTGATAGGCATATATATGAATTTTAGTGGTTCCCTGTTCTGAAGATTTGCCAGCCTTTCAAAGCTTAGTTTGGAAATTCACTTATAAGGCATATGATCGGTACTGTTTCTACAACATTAATTTATCAAAAACTGATACATTCAACAAGGGTTTTGAA
This sequence comes from Tipula unca, assembly GCA_951394425.1. Lineage (NCBI taxonomy): Eukaryota > Metazoa > Arthropoda > Insecta > Diptera > Tipulidae > Tipula > Tipula unca. The sequence goes on from OX596381.1 coordinate 72,433,964, forward strand.
ATGCCATTCGACCAGTACTGTATCTAAAACTTTAATTCATCAAAAACTGATACTACAATGAGGTTTTTTTTTAGATACAGAACCTATCTAAAATTTGAATTCATCAAAAACTAAAATATTACAAGAGATTTTTGAAATGGCATTCGATCGGTACTGTATCAACAATCAAATACGGATAAACTGAAAGTGATTTTTAAAATGATAGATTTTTTTCAAATGATAGAATTCGATTGGTATTGTGTATGTACAATTTGAATGTATTAAAATCGGATATCTATTTACAATTCGAATTTATAAAACACGGATAAATAAGAAATTTTTGAAAAGGCATTCGAGCGGTACTGTCTACAATTTGAATTCATCAAAAACTAAAAAATTCAAAGAGATATTTGAAAAGGCATTCGATCAGTACTGTATCTACAATTTCTAATCAAAGAGATTTTTGAAATGGCATTGGATCGGTACTGTATCAACTATCAAAAGCGGATAAACTGAAAGTGATTTTTTCAATGACATTCAATTGGTACTGTGTATCTACAATTTGAATGTATTAAGATCGGTTAAATTTAAAAAAACTTGAATTGGCATCGGTATTGTATCTACAATTCGAATTTATAAAACACGGATAAATAAGAGAATTTTAAAAAGGCATTTGATCGGTACTGTATCTACAACTTTAATTTATCGAAAACTGATACATCCAATGAGGGTTGTGGAATGGCATTCGATCGGTACTGTGTCTACACTTGGAATTCATCAAAAATTAAAAAATTCCAGGAGATTTTTGAAATGGCATTCGATCGGTACTGTATCTTCAATCAAAAGCGGATAAAATGAAAGTAATTTTTACAATGACATTCAACTGGTTTGGTACTGTGTATCTACAATTTGAATGTATTAAAATCGGTTAAATTAAAAAAAAATTGAAATGCCATTTGATCGGTACTGTAACTACAATTCGAATTTATAAAACACGGATAAATTAAAGAATTTTCAAAAGGCATTCGATTGGTACTGTATCTACAACTGTAATTTATAAAAATCTGATACATTCAATGATGTTTTTGGAATGGCGTTCGATCGGTACTGTATCTACAATTTGAATTTTTCAAAAACTGATATATTCAAAGAGATTTTTAAAATGAAATCGATCGGTACTGTGCATCTACAATGTGAATGTAATAAAATCGAATACATTGTAAAAGATTTAAGAAATGGCATTTGATTGGTACTGTATCTACAATTCAAATTTATAAAACTCGGATAAATAAGAGATTTTAGAAAAAGCATTCGATCTGTACAGTATGTAAATTTTTAATTTATAAAAAAACTGATACATTCAATGAGGATGTTGGAATGGCATTCGATCTACACTGTATCTACAATTTCTAATCAAACAATTTTTGGAATGGTATTCGATCGTTACTGTATCAACAATCAAAACCGGATATACTGAAAGTGATTTTTAACATGACATTCGATCGGTACTGTATCTACAATTCGAATATATAAAAAGAGGATAAATACGAAATTTTTGGTATGGCATTCGATCGGTACTGTATCTAAAATTTGAATTTATCCAAAGCTAAAAAATCCTGAGAGATTTTTGAAATGCCATTCGATCGGTAATGAATTTTCATCTTAAATTTAGCAAAAACGGTTAAATTCAAAGAGATTAGCATTTGATCGGTACGGTACGCATCTACAATTCGAATTTATCGAAACCCGATAAATTCGGTTACACAATGCATCGAAAACGCAATTCACCGAAAACGACAATCCACCGAAAACGATAATTCACCGAAAACGACCGATGACAATGAATTCGAATTATTTGATGGAAACAGGATTCTAAACAGATTTTGGGATACAGTCATGGAATATGGCCAGTTGGAACGGAACTAGAGCAATTCTTGATCGATTATCATGAAACTTGACAGGTTAAATATTAATAGGATTGTAAAATGATTTTTGGATAAAATCCTGGAATTTGGCCATCTGTAACAAAACTAGGCCAATTCAATCCTTAACCGATTATCATAAAACATGACATGTTGTATCAAATTTACCATTTTCTATTCTTAACAGTTATACAAATTGTCTGATTTCATTATTTTTTTTTAAAAGGATGCGGATAAAGAATTGAGAGTACAATTAAAACTACAACAGGCAAAGGATAGTGTTGGTATTCTTGGAAAGTGTATTTGTGCAATTTTGATTTACGAGATATGTGAATGCCTCTTGGCCACTCATAATTGTGAAGTCATAACTATAATAATAATAATAATAATAACTCATATATTTTAGCTCCTGTTGAAACTGAAAATAATGACTTTGTTAACCTCCCTTAAAAGGTGCCACTGTTTATATAGCCTGTGATGCTCTGACATAAAACACATTACTTTAATACTGAAATGCGGAGCAAAAGGGTTAATCAAGAAATCCATAGCAGCAGATAACATAACTTTACCTTTGATATATTTAGCGGTAGATGAGTTATAATATGTTCATTTTAATAGCTTACCCAGATCACGTTGTTTGTTTCAATACTGTATCTGCGTGCGCAGTAAAAAATCAAACAATATTCATTTTTTTTGCTGCTGCCATAATCATTGAAATATCGATCATACTCGTAATATAGGCTACATTTATACTGAACGCAGCATTGAAAATGTTATAAGCAACTATACTAAGTTCGTTACTTTGTCGGTTGTAGTCGTGCAACTCTGGCCTTACTTTTACAACAAAATTTTGCTCCCTAGACATTGCAAAGATAAATATTTCAGCGACTAATCATTATTGATCCAGATATAGTTGAATAAAATGCTTCGTATTTTGTTATCTGTAAATACCGGGCCTTGCACAAACTGGAAATTAGCATTCGCGATTTTATAATATGTGATCCCATTTCTGCGTACTGTATAGTCGCTATGTCCAGGTATTCTATATAAGATGCGAAATCTGGATACAGAAATGCCTCAAATTTTTAAAACTTTGTCATGTCATATTAGTGCAGCGACATACCACCTCTGCTACTAGGTCGTTTAGCCGTTAAAAGAAAATATAAATCTAACAATATGCTAATGATAGTAATAATGACTTTAACATTGAATTTTAGATCATTGTCAATTCTTAAGGAAACGCTTAATTTAAATATTTCTTCGCACTGTAAATAAACTGTATTCAATGAATTCCACTGATTTGCATACATACTTATATAAATTAGTATTCTTAGCTATAGATACGTCGTATAGAATATGTTTACCATGCTAATATTTGTTTACCTTTAAAATAATTTAATTCAATTCAATTTTAATATTTTATTTAATTATTGATTTAGAATTTGAAGTGCAACAACGTCTCACAATCGCAAGGAAAAACAAGGCAGCTCTTGCAAGAAGGGCAGCTAAGCGGATTTGTAGACGGAAGAAGCGAGAATGGTGGAAGGCCGAGGTTCTGAAAGTACAACAACTCAGCAATGAGCGTAGTTCACGTAATTTCTTTAAAGGAATTACTGGATTGCACCATACTTTCAGGCCTTCGTCAACCGCCATTCGGGACCGGGATGGAAACCTCTGTGTCAACATCGACGCAGTACTTGACGCATGGAGTGGACACTTTACTGAGCTGCTTGATGTTCATCATGCGTCACAAACTGTTGTTGAGCCACCTCTAAAACAGTCTGCGGAGATTTGCACTGAGGAGCCATCCGATGAGGAATTCACTAAGGCCATGCAGAGAATGAAACGAAACCGCTCACCTGGAGTGGACTGCATTAATTCGGAGCTCTTGATATTCGGAGGGGATACTTTGTGGAACTGTCTTTTCGACCTTATTCGATTAGTATGGCGAACCGAAGTTATGCCTGATGAATGGAAAGTGGCCGCGATATGCCCCATCTTCAAGAAGGGAGACCGCTTGAAGTGTGAGAATTATCGCGGTATAGCTCTCCTTTGCACAGCATACAAGTTACTGTCATACATTTTATTGGATAGAATCACTCCTCTGGCGGAGGGCTTGGTTGGTGACTATCAGGGAGGATTTCGTCCGAATCGATCAGTCACTGATCAGGTCTTTTCGCTGCGGATGATTCTATCTAAATATTATGAGACATCCATCTCCGTACATCAGGTTTTCCTAGATTTCCGGCAGGCCTACGACTCGATCAATCGAGAGAGTTTGTGGTCTGCCCTGGAATACCTAGGAATGCCAACAAAATTGGTACGACTGTGTAGGATGACAGTGACGCAGTCTCAATGCTGTGTTAAAGTTGAGAACAGGCTATCGACAATTTTTGCAGTTAACTCGGGTGTTCGGCAGGGAGATGCTCTGTCCCCGATACTCTTTAATCTCATGTTGGAGTACATCTTTCGTAAAACTGAAACACCTCAGCGCAACATCTTATATCGCCAGTCCAATCAAGTGCTTGCATATGCAGATGACATATGCGTGATTGGACTGAATAGCAACGGAGTGAAAGAAATACTTGATCCGCTTGTAGAGTTTTCAGCTTCTGTTGGACTCCAGATCAATGAGTCCAAAACGAAATACCTGATTTCTGGTTTTAGAGACAATGGCACACCAGATTTTAGTAGTGGCCACCACGCGTTTGAGGGAGTGAGGAGGTTCAAATATTTGGGCTCTCTTATCACTCACGATAACAGTGTGGGTGAGGATATTAAAGTGCGGCTGGCAGCTGGCAGTCGTTCTTTGTATCCTCTAAGGCCACTGCTAAAATCTAAACACTTATCAAGTGCCGTGAAGCTGAAGCTTTACAAAGCGTTGATCAGGCTCGTTGTTATGTTTGGATGTGAAAGTTGGGCGCTGACGGATGAGTACGAGAGATGGCTCCTTACATTTGAGAGAAGAATCATGCGTGTGATTTATGGCCCTAATTGCGAAATAGATGGTACATACCGAGCTCTGTACAATTTCGAGATCAGAGATCTGATGAAGATCCCCGATATTGTACATGAAGTTAGATCTCAGCGAGTACGCTGGCTCGGTCACGTTCTGCGTGCTGATCCGGAACGAATTGTGCAGCGATCTCTGAAAGGAGAGCCACCATATGGTAGGCGCAGAGGTCGTTGCAGGCGACGATGGCTCCACGATGTAGAGAACGAATTGGCCTCTTCAGATTGCCTAAGACAGTATGAAGACCAAGCTCAGGATCGAAACCGTTGGAGCCAGATTGTTGATTCAGTAAGGGGCCAGTAATGGCCTTTAACACTGTTATTATTATTGATTTAGAATTTAGAATTCAGTAATATGCAAAATATTCTATACGAACTGATAAATATGTTAATTCAAGATCTAAGCATATGCTTCACTTGAAGTAAAAAATTATAAACTAGGTCACTTTACCGGGTCACAACAATTTTTCCACAAATATTTCCTAGGCCTATGCCCATGTAATATATTTGCTCAACCAGAGAAAGTTATCACGTTGATTTTCATATTCTCGTCAAATTTAGTTTTTACGGATTATGACAAAAACGGATTTTATCAAAATAGGGTATAGGTATGATATCATTGATTTGGGACCGAGTTTATAATATCAAAGGCGTGGGAGCGAGATCAATAAACATGTGGCAACAATAGAAGCGGGATCCGAAAACAAGTAGAGACTATATAGGTGCGGGTTAATCCGACGAATCGCTACGCTTTCGTCACTTCACGACGCATATCATGCGAACTAATTTGAAAAAGTTAATTGAAATTAGCAATCATGCTTAACAAAATTATGCGTCGGGTTACTATATAAAGCGCTCATTGCTTCACCTATAGTTAGAATAAATTTCGGGGGCGTATAGATGAGGGGATCAGTAATAGGAATTAGCCAATAGGTCGTGACTATAAAAGCCGTATACGTTGGGTCAGTGGTTATTTTCTTTGGAATAAGGCTGAAGTTCCTTACATTGAAATGCCCGACACCTCTCTCAAAGTGGCTCAGCATTGGATCCTAAAAATAATTAAATTTATAAAAAATGTACACACGAATATGGAATTGCAATTAAAAATTGAAATTAGATCTAAATCAACGCTAAGCACCAAATTGACGTTTTCGCAGGTTAGTTTCCAGTCATCCTTCATCTTTCATTTCAACTTTACGCTATCTTCACATAAATTTTGTTTTTTATTTCAGCATTTTACTGTTTTGATCTAACTCCACAATACCTGAATTTGATTATCTCAAATTTTACGTTATCTGCATAAGCCGGATTAGAAACAAATATTTTTTATTTTCTTCCGACTTTCTCGCAGTTTGCTTATTTGCCTCCTACCGTACCTTACGCCATTGGCAGCCTAATCGAGGATGCACGGCAATAGGTCCTATTTAATTGACCATCTACACCTTGTATATAGCTTCATGCCAGCCTGTACTGACACGAACGATGGCTCGGCCCATGGACTTTGCACTCTCAATAAACTATCAAAGATCGCCTCTATATAGGGATTCGATTCCATTCAACCCAATAAACACACAAAATATAAACTATACCAGATAAATATCAATGGTTTTGCAACAATCTCATTATTGTCGATCTATGTTCAATAAAAAATATTTTTAATTTAGCTTTCTTTGTTCTCAAGAAGGATTTATGTAACAAATGAGAGGAGCATAAGACTAAAGAACCAAATGGCGTCATCATAAATCCAGATGAAGTAAGCAAATTTATACAACATGTTCAAAATAAACTTCGTGCAAATTAAGAAGAAAAGGATTCAGTCAAACCCACTAATGACGCAAACATTAGAGTTTTAGATAACGATCAACAAATTGTTTTTGAATTGCCTAAAGCTAACGTTTTTTTATTATAAACGAAAATTATTGCGCTTTAGGTAAGAGTGTGAATTTATCGCAGGCTATTCTCATCTTATGAAAATCATCCTAAAATTTGATATGATCATTTTAACATCTACGTGATAAATACGAGAGGCGAGTGGATTACCCTATAAATATACAATATGTATATTGAGTAAAACAGAAGGAAGAAATACCCTAGGTGGTACACCAATGAAAACATTGGCCAATCCACTGTCCGATCAGACTGGCTCTAAGGATTTTGGGGATGGCCGATCCTTGCATACACAAAATAACAAGCGAATATGGAAAACATAGGCACATTGAATGATTATTTTTAATTTCATAGAGCAATTTCAAAATAATATGTGCGCAAAAGGCACCCTAACAAGCAGGTATAACAACATCATCTCATATAATCATAGTGAAACATCTATTCTTGAATGTTGTGCTTCAGAAAAAGCGCGAATGTGATACAAACAATGGCAGAAAATAACTGATGAGAAAAATCAGCAACACCTTATTATTCTCAATTAACAACAACAAATTGACGAACAAAAAAAGAAATGATGCCATTAAATGTCAAACCGAATCAAAATAATCAGCCTATGAATAGGTTGAGGCAAACGTCAAAAAAGATAAAAATATATCTCCCCCTCCACCTATACTATAGTAGATGATGTTAAAAATTATCACGTGTTCTATGGTATAATTAAGGCGAGTGTTTCAGAAGCACCATTCATTACTAAATTGATGAATCAAATAAAATAAGCATCAACGTAAATAGCGGAGATGCATATAGAAACGTAGTGAAAATTGAATTATTTGGGGAATTAAAAAGAAGCTGGACATGTTTGTACATACTAACATTCAGCTGGGACGAAAATATAAATAAAATGAATATGATCACTAGTTTATTGGGTTGCAAAGTGGAAATCCAACAACTTAGATAGTCTTAACTAATTCCGTAATGCAAAATTTGTCAAGCATATGGACACACGCAACAATATTGTGGCAAACTTTCAAGGTGTGCTAAATGTGCGGGACATCACCTAACTGGAGAATACAACAATCCGCAAGTTCATCTAAAGTATATTCACTGTGGACAAGGTTATCCTACTATAATTAACGACGATGTATTGTTGCAAAGGAAATTCAGAAAATTTAAATCCAAAGAATGAATAAGACTCAAATATATAGGTCTGGCAAATCGAAACGAGAGGCAGACAAAACAAGACAATGGGCAACAATTTGGCCGCAGAAATGCGGACCACAGTGGTTTATATAAAAACCAACCATTTTCCAATTATTGTGGCAGAATTGTACTATCCACTAAGACATTCTATTAAAAACCAACAATAGTCGTTCTTCAAGCGTCTGGGAAAAAGGTTCATAATAGGTGGTGACTTCAATGCGAAGAATACTCACTGGGGTTCTATAGATTGACTATTTACAACTAAAGGAAAAGAATTACTGATTGCCACTAAATAAAATGGATGTCAATCCATTTCAACATGAAATCCACCATACTGGCCAATTGATCCAGGAAAAATACCTGAACTGACCGATTTATTTCTAACCAAAAATATTTCTAGTAATTCTATGAAAGTCGAAGAAAACAAACATCTGAGCTCAATATCACCCAAATAGGGAATAATTCAGTATTAACCAACAAATATATGAACTGGAAATAAAGAATACGTTTGAAAGTTCCTTTAAAAACTATAAATCAACTGGCCATAGTAGTAGAAAAGTTCATTACGGATATTCAACAATCAGCATGGGAAAATATTTCAGAAATCAAATCAAGGTTAAATGGAAATAACTATCCAATAGAAATTACAAATCTCTTTAGTTATAAACGCAAATCTAGGAAAAAGTGACGCCGAACTAGAGCTCCACAAGACAAAAAAAGACTAAACAATCTTATTGTTGAGTAAGATTGTTAATCTTTTTTTCGTGTTAACAAGAAAAATTCAGAAATTAAAAAATCAGTCAGTTAGTTCCTACTTAAGTAAGTTGACGAACGAAGCAGTAATACGGATTATTCACTCTGGAAAGTAACTAAAACTCATAAGAGGCCAATAATACCGATTCATCCTATCGGGAAAATGGATGTTACATGGCAAGGAAAAACAAAGAAAACGCTGAAGGATTTGCTAATCATCTTGAAAATATATTTCAATCTCATTAATGTCAATTATATTTCAACCTCACGAAACATTGAATGAAAACTTGATACAAATTCTCGAAGATGTCACACCTACATAGTCTACTGAAGTAGCAAACGAAATTAAAAACAATTTTAACTTTACAAAAGCACCCGGGTTTGACCTGATTTTTTTTTTTTTCCTTAATCTCCAATTTTAGGAGCATAGGGCGTCTACTATGCTTTTCCACCTTACTCTGTTGGGGGCTACAGCTTTTATTTCCTCCCATGATTTACCGAGTTGTTTCGCTTCAGCTAGCATCGTTCTCCTCCATGTCATGGGTGGTCTTCCGATTTTTCTTTTCCCTTGCGGGTTCCAGTCCAATGACATCCTCGTTATATCACTTGGTGATTTCCGCAGTGTGTGGCCAATCCATCTCCACTTTCGTCTCTTAATTTCTGTCGCAATGTCTGACTGGTTTGTTTTTCTATGCAGGTCGATATTACTTATCACGTTGGGCCAGAAGCATTTCAGTAGTCGTCGAAGGCATTTGTTTACGAATACTTGTAGCTTCTTTCTGATTTTTTCTGTGTGTTTCCATGTTTCACACCCATACAGTAGTACCGATTTTACACACGAGTTGAACATTCGTATCTTGGTCTTGCGTGATAGGACGGAGGTATTCCAGACTTTATGTAGCATGTTGAATGTATGTCTGGCCTTATTTATGCGTTTGTTTATGTCTTCCTCTGTCCCACCTGTTTTTGCTACTGTGCATCCAAGGTATACGAATTCGTTTACATCTTCGATTTGTATTTCATTGATGTGGATCGGTGTGGTTATATTCGTGTTGAATCTCATTATCTTGGTTTTCCTGATAGCTGTTGTACTTTCTGCTGCATGTCTGAGTATTTGTGTGTGAGCAGGCATATGTCGTCTGCATAGTCCAGATCATTGAGTCTACCTGTTAATCCCCATTGTATACCGTTAGGGGATGTAGTGTCTAATTTCCGCATTACACCATCCAGTACGATCAGGAACAGCGTTGGTGAGAGTACGCATCCTTGCCTTACTCCTTGGTTGTTATAGTATGTTTCACTTTGCTTTCCTTTATATTGAACTCGGTTTCCAGCATCCCGATACATTTCTTGTATGAGTTCTATTAATTTTTTTGGGATGCCCATTTCATAAAGTGTCTGCCATATTGCGTTCCTATTTATCGTATCAAATGCGCGTTCGAAATCGACGAATAGCAGGTACAGTGGTGAATTCCATTCGTTAGATTGCTCAGTAATGATACGGATTGAGTTGATATGATCAGTGCAACTTCTTCCTGGTCTAAAACCAGCTTGTTCGTTTCTTAATTTAGCATTGATCGTAGGTGAGATTCTGTCACAAAGTTTTTGCATTCCGTTAGATCACCTTTCTTGGGGATTGTAATGGTCAAACCTTCTTTCCATTTTTGTGGTATTTTGCCAGAGTTCCACACTTCTTGATTTATAGGTGTTAGTGCACTTGCAGTTGTAGATGAATTTCCTTTGAATATCGGCGGTTATGTTGTCTGTTCCAGCAGCCTTGTTGGTCTTCAGTTTCTCAATGACACTTGTAACTTCCCGCTCCGTTGGTGGATGGGTGTTGCTAGTTTCGTTATTGGTGCCAATTGACGACCAGAGATTTTCGGTGCTGTCGATGACGTCTTCTTCGAAATATCCATTCCATCTCTTTAACTGTGCTTCGTCCGTTGTTAAGATTTGACCATTTGCATCTTTTATAGGTGGTATATTTGTAATTTTCCCTGTGACCTTTCTTACACACTGGTGTAGTGCTCGCATATTTTGGATTGCTGCTGCCTCTTCAGCATCCTTGAGAATTTGCAAATTGTCTACGATCATTCGTTGGTGCATTTGTAACTTAAGTTGATGGCGTTCCTCAATTTTATTCCATGTATCATCACTAATCCAAGGTTTCCGATTGTGTTCTTGGTAGCCGAGTACGTCCGAGGCAGCTTTGATATATGCTTCTTCAATTTGGTTCCATCTTTGTTCTATACTGGTGGCTTCATTTCTATGGAGATTGAGTTGGAGCGTTTCATTGAAGACGTGTCTTGTTTCAATATTTTTCAATCTGTTTGCGTTAAATTTCCTCCTATTTGTCTTTGTATGTTTCACAGCTGCTGGCTTGATTTGAAATTGTGCTATTATTAGTTGATGATCACTGTGTACGTCAGCGCCCCTCATTGTTCTGACATCTTGTAGTGAAGTGAGGAATTTTTTGTTGACCATTACGTGGTCTATCTGGTTTTTGGTTCTGCCATCCGGTGATGTCCATGTATATTTATGTATATTTTTGTGTGGAAAGCTACTGCCGCCTATGAACAACTGATTTGTGATACAGAAGTCGACGAGTCTTTCACCATTGTTGTTTCGCACAGAATCTAATGCATTTTTACCCATGACAGTTGTCAGGTCGGTGTTGTCATCATCTTTCGTTGTTTCTGCATCTGCATCTTCGGTTGGGGCTTAGCACTGAATGATGGTTGTGTTTCTTATTTTCGAATGGAATCTTGCCGCAATTATTCTGCTGTTAACTGGTTTCCATTCCATCAGTGCTTTCTTCGCTTTATTTGTTGTTAATATGCCCACGCCTTGTTCATGTGTGTCGTCTCTACCAGAGAATATCATATAATTGCCATTGCTTGTGTTTATTTCTCCACTGTTTTTCCATCTGACTTCACTGAGGCCTAGAATCTCGATGTGATAACGTTTCATTTCCTTCTCTACTTGTGCTAGTCTTGATGTTTCTGTAAGAGTTCTGATGTTCCAGTTCCCGATGCGTGTCCGTGTACGATAGCCAAGGGTCGATATTTGATTTTGCCGGTTTGTGTTATTTCTTCTTCTAGTAATCGTTTTCTGTAATCATTATTGGAGTTCAGATTAATGAATGATCGGTCCATTGAATCCTAGCATAATACTGGAATCATATATAACGGAAAGGTATTTCAGGCTTATGAGAGAAGATGACTATTCTGAGCTTAAGGAAATAAGAGCATGAGTTCCACAAGAAAGTGTATTTGGGCCATTTCTATATTTACTATAAATCCGAGATGTTCCAATCCCACAATACAACACAATAACCTCTTTCGCTGTTGATACAGTAAGTGACAATAACTTAGATACAATAGAGAAATTAGAAACCGACATAGAGCAAGTACACAACTGGACAAAAAAATGTGGCATATAATTAAATGAAACTAAATCTGTACATGTCAATTTCACGGGCAAGAGATTAGTACACAAACCAGTACATTTAAATTATCAAGTATCCACATGCAAGCATTGCCAAATATATCTTGGTATGACATTAGAGTGTTAGACGCTAAGCTTCGCTAGAAAGCTATTGTAAAAAAGAAAAGAAACGAGGTGGGATTAAAATACAATAAAATGTATTTGTTACTGGGAAGAAATTCTTATCTATCAATCCCTAATAAGCTTCTCTTTATAAGCAAATTTTGAAGCCTGTTTGGACTTACGGTATACAGCTGTGAGAATGTACCAAGCAGAGTAACATCGATATTATCCAGCGATTCCAAAATAAAATACTAAGAAACCAAGGTATATTTAAAAAATAAAGGTATTAAAATAAAGGATCAGAAGGTTGCGTGTTCAATTCACGTCGAGGTCACCAATTTAGCATGGTTCGTTGTAATAAAACACGCAATTAGATTATTGTTAAATATATTTATAATTTATAAATTATGCACTAACTATGCTATGATATAAATTAATTTTATAAAATGGATGTATTAATAATTTTATTAATATTTCGTTCGCCACACACTTCCGCGCGCTTGAAAAGCTTCTACGAATATGAAAAGTCATTAAAAAATTGGAAAATAACAAATGGCTGTTGGTGGTGGAATTCGTATATTCTATGCGTTCGTAAATACTGTTACGTTTTTGCCTTGTCAAATTCAAGGCTCGATCACTGGATTGTGAATAAAACAAACGATGTAAATTCTAGAACACACTAAATTTATTTATTTCCGATTAAACACTAATTTAATTAATTCACTTATTTAACTTAATTATTTAACTTCACAATAATTATTTTCTACACTTTAACAACACTATATAACACTTTAATAACACTTTATTTTACTTTATAAACACTTTCCTTTTAATTACTATTAGCACTCTCACGGTTAAAACACAACTGATTTTCTCCCAAATGTTTGTCGCGTATTTATACCAAATATTCTAATCATTCTAGAAATCTCCAGAATATTCGATTAGTCTAGATAAGTCTAGACACCTCTATACTGTTCTACTTTATAACAATTTTACATTAACGATAGCGTCGCTATTCAAACATAGATGTCGCCACGATCGTAACAATACGATAATATTGTTTGATACATATGTGTGTGGAGGATGGCGCAATGTTTCACTATAATGTTTATAGTTGATGGTTCGGCTATTGGATGTGTGATGGGGTTAGTGAACGCTTAATTCAAATAAGTTGATTTATATTTGAATTTCACTATTTTGTTTGTTGTGGCAGTTTCGAATTTCGGTGAGTCGAATATTCGAGCTGCTACAGGTACTACATGCGAATGTCGCATACTGTCTCTCTCTCATTGTGATACGTCACTCACATCGTAAAAATATTGTTACGATCGTGGCGACATCTATGTTTGAATAGCGACACTATCGTTAATGTAAAATTGTTATAAAGTAGAACAGTAGAGGTGTCTAGACTTATCTAGACTAATCGAATAACCTGGACATTTCTAGAATGGTTAGAATATTTGGTATAAATACGCGATAAACATTTGGGAGTAAATTAGTTGTGTTTTAACCGTGAGAGTGCTAATTAAAGTAATTAAAAGGAAAGTGTGTATAAAGTAAAATAAAGTGTTATTAAAGTGTAATATAGTGTTGTTTAAGTGTAGTAAAATAATTATTGTGAAGTTAAATAATTAAGTTAAATAAGTGAATTAATTAAATTAGTGTTTAATCGGAAATAAATAAATTTAGTGTGTTCTAGAATTTACATCGTTTGTTTTATTCACAATCCAGTGATCGAACCTTGAATTTGACAAGGCAAAAACGTAACAATATTTTATTTATTTAGTGTTCCTTCAACAAGTGGATGACATTTTTTTAATTTTTAATTAATAATAAACAAAATTGACTAGAATGATAATTTGTGCAGTGTTTAGGTGCAACAGCAACAACGACAAAAGATTAAAACGAAATTTAAATGAATCCACTCGTGAAAACGTTAAATTTTTTTGGATTTCCAAAAGATCCTACCTTTATAGAAATATGGCGCGAAAAATGTAGTCGTAAAGATAATTTTAAAACGTCATATGTATGTGCGAAACACTCATTTTTCAAGAATTGGCCGCTCAATTTTCAAGAAATTTGAAGCATGAGTTTCTAAATTCACCGAAAAGTAGCCGGAATTTAAAATAAGATGTCGTTCCAACGGAAAATCTTCCCAGTTCAACAACAAATAAAGAGTCATTATCAGAGCGCCAAAAGAGGCAAGACCGTCGGGAATCAAAACAAATAGTCACAGATATTTTAAATGTCACCTCAACATTTCCGGAATTGAAGAATAGCGCAATATTGGCTGTAATTTATGAAACCGTTCCTCATAACGTAGAAAAAGTCACGAATACGTCAGATTTAAACGAACAGTTGTCAGAAGAGAGGTAAATACAAATGTCGTAAATTGTAGTTTTTGTAATATAATAATTCTATAATTTTGTTTAACAGGCCGAAATTTAAGGGAAGTGATGACGAAAATGTAAAACTGGTGAGAGAGAAACAAGAAACAAGAAAATGAATTTATAAAAGAAATATTTACTTATGGCCACGAAGAAAAATGCAAAATACGAGTATATATGTAAACGAACAAAATGAGAAGTTAATGACATATTACAAGCCATTGCTATATACGCTATTGGTCCAAAGGCGTACCGTATGTTATTGGAAAAAAAAATATCCATTTCAAGCCGTATAAACTCTCAGAACAAGGGCTGCAAAAATTGATATATATCCTGGATATGAAATGCCTATCTAACTAAGTATCAAAGAGTTTGCTTATTAATGGCGGACGAGGTGAAAATACAAAAATCCTACAAATGTGATAAAAAACGTGATACGTTACTCCCTCCTGCAAATTATGTACAGGTGATAATGGCTTGTGGGATTGTCGAAAACTGGAAGCAACCTGTTTACTACGGTTTTGATAGCAAAATAACTAAAATTATAATTGGGAAAATTGCAAAGCTGAATTCTATTGATTATCATGTTGTGGGTATATAGTTACTGATTTAGGAGGGGGCAACAGAGGATTTTGGAACCAAACGGAAAACAAACCATAATTTGTGAACCCTTGCAATGACCAAAAGAAAATTTATATATTTCGTGACATCCCATACATTTAATTAAACTCTTGCGAAATCATTTTTTAGATTCTGGTATTTTACTCAACGGCAAATTTTTAGCGAAAAATCCTCTGGTAGAGTTATTGAAGCATCAATCTAAATTAAACTTAAAAATTGCTAGCCGATTAACAGAAACTCATTTGAACGTTAAGTGATCGAATTGATTCTCGTCTAAGAAAGGCAGCTTTTGGTTTGGCAAGAAATGAACATGATACGATATTAAATGATATGGAACATTTAAACAAAAACATGCGAATTGGTAAAAATAAATCAATGTTACAATTTAAAAAAGGGATAATTATTGTTCAATGATCTACAAAACGAATATATGATATTTAATACTTATTAACTTACCGTATAAATCAGGATCCATTAGAAATGTCTGTATGATCATCCGACCGCATTGCAGTTTAAATATCGTTTTCAAAGCTTTTTATTAAGAGAAAATGATAGCATCATCTCAACTTCATCCAATGTGGCCCAGTCAACAATTTTTAGTTTCAAATAAGTTTTGGATTGGTTTTGACACTCTGGTTTCAAAATCACACCTTTGCAAAATTTGGCACAATTCGTTCATAGAAACGACTCAAATACCTCCTAGAAGTAAACTTTGTCCAGGTACATGAAAACCTTTTAAGATTCCGGAACACATTTTAAAACGATTCTAAAACGTTTTATTGTGTGACTATTTAAATTTAAAAAATGAATGAGGTATCTAGAAAACGTTTTAGAATATTTTTTTTTTTTTTTTTTCCGAGGAGGGGAAATCTTCAAAAGACACGATAAGCTTACTTACCGCCGTGTGGGATTTTTACCCACTAAAACCGCCTCCTCTCGCCGGACCGTTATTCCCCCCGGGACCACCGCAAAGTATTACTTCGGGGGGCGGTCTTAGTATTTCCACTCATACGTTTCTAGCCGCTTCTAATCGCCTTAGCTCCTTTTGCACCTTAGTTATGGGAGCGCAGCAGGCATCCCATATTTTTCTTCGGGTTTTCTACTTTATTGCACGTTGGACAGAGAGGTGTGTCATCATGCCCAAAGCGATGCAGATAGCTTCGGTACCCACCGTGTCCTGTTAGGAATTGGGTTAAATGGTAACTCCGTGTTTGCGATTCATCCAGGATTTGATATTCGGAATCAATCTGTGTGTCCAACGTCCTTTCGTCGCATTATCCCAACGTTCCTGCCAATTTTGCACGGATTTGGCTCTTTCTGTCGTTTGGATAGCCTGACCGACTGTAGAACTGTGTTTCTTAGCCTCATATATTCTTTTCGCCTCGTTCGCCATGATATCAATCGGTATCATTCCGGCTATGACGCATGCTGCTTCTTCTGAGGTGATTCTATATGCACTGATGACCCTAAGGGTGCTTAGCCTATATACTTGTGCCAGCCGTCTCCTGTAGCATTTTACCTCCAGTGCCTCTGACCAGATCGGAGCCCCGTACAATAGCACTGAGCTTACCACTCTGGACAGAAGAAGACGTCTACTGCTTCTTGGGCCACCAACATTTGGTAGCATATTGGAGAGCGCCGAGTACACCCTCGATGCTTTTCCGCACGTATAATCTATGTGACTCTTGAAGTTTAATCTGTCATCAAGCATAATTCCCAAATATTTTGCCGCTTCTTTGGACTTTATGACGTGGTTCCCAACCTTAAACGACACCGTTTCCCGTTTTTTACGGCTACTAATCAGCACTGCTTCTATTTTGTGCTCCGCCAGTTCCAGGCCAACGGATTCCACCCAGTCCCTCACTATTGCAATCGCCTCGTTAGTGATCATCTCAATTTCATCCAGGTGCTTTGCAGACACCACTATCGCGATGTCATCGGCAAACCCTATCATTTCTGCTTCATCTGGGATTCGTAGCTTTAGTACGTTGTCATACATAATGTTCCACAAGATTGGCCCCAGAACGGAACCTTGTGGAACTCCGGCTGTTATGTTGTATTCCATGGGACCATCCTCAGTGTCGTACTCTAACACTCTATCCTCGAAGTAGCTATCTAGTATTTTCAAGAGGTAGGCCGGAACATTCAACTTTCGTACGGAATCCATAATATGGGCCCAGTTAGCTGGGTTGAATGTGTTTTTAACGTCGAGTGTGGCAACCGCACAGTACTGTTTAGTTCCTCCTTTCCATCTTTTTGCCTGTAAGGCTCCTTTGGCCTTAGATACCACTGCATTAATGGCATCCAATGTGGATCGTGCCTTGCGAAATCCGAATTGTTGAGACGAGAGACCGCCATCTCCTTCTGTAATCGGGAGCAACCTATTCTGAATAATGCGCTCCAGTATTTTCCCCCCTGTATCGAGCAGGCAGATTGGGCGATATGAGGATGGTTCACCTGGTGGTGTTCCTGCTTTTGGCAAAAGTACCAATCTCTGCCTTTTCCATATCCTGGGAAATACTCCTTCCTCTAGGCAGGACTGCGCTATATTGACGAAGAGGTTAGGGTTACTTCGTATAGCCACTTTGAGCGCTTTGTTGGGTACTAGATCTGGACCAGGGGCCTTGTTTACACCCACTTGGCCGCACGCGTTCAATGTCTCTTCTACCGTCACTTCCGGTATTTTCTCCATATATTCCTTCGTGTGATCATCCTCTCGATTACCAGGTTTTGGAAGGTGCTGCGGGAAAAGAGTCTTGACGATCTTTTGCAGCATCTCTGGACACCTTTCTTGAGGGGTTCTTTGGCCTTTTATTCTGGACATGACCACTCTATAAGCGCTGCCCCATGGGCTTGCGTCTGCCGCGTCACACAGTTGTTTGAAACTCTCCCTCTTGCTTCTCCTTATTTCATCACGAAGCAGTTTCCTCAGCCTTATGTACTCTCGATTTAGCTCCTCATATTCGGGGCATTTGGCAGGTCTTTGACTTCTTCTTCTGGCCTTGTGACATTTAGCCCTTGGTTCCTTAATGTCCTCGTTCCATAATGTCCGGGCACCCAGCCTCTTCTTTTCCAGGTCATTGGCTTCAATTTTGCCTTGCTCTGAGATCCTACTTCAAAAAACACCGCTTGGTGATCACTATGAGTGTATCATTCACTGACATGCCATTTAATTTCCCTTCCTAGTTGACTACTTGTAAAAGTAATGTCGATCACGGATTGGTGACCATTCTTACGAAAGGTGCTGGTGTTGCCTCTGTTCACTAGAATGACGTCCAGTTGGGAAAACGCCTCTAACAATGTGTTGCCTCTAATGTTAGTATATTTGCTACCCCACTCCTCGGCCCATGCATTGAAGTCCCCAGCAATAACAATTGGATGGTGCCCTCTTGCCTCCGCCACAATTTTAGCGAGCATCGCTTCGTACTCTGACAGATGTAGTAGACTTGGAGGGGCATAGCAACTAAAGAAATATATATTATTGTCCTCTTGCCGCACTTTAGCTTCCTGGAAGGGATATTCTCCGCAAACCCATATTGCCGCCTTTCCGGTCCGGTCTGTTATCCATACATTATTTATGGGTATTTTGAATGGTTCCGACATTAAGACCACGACTGATTTTGTTTCTCTTACAACTTGCCCAAGGAGATCTTGAGCTGCCTCACAGTGGTTAAGATTTATCTGTATTACTTTCATCTGCGGGCTGAGATTTTCTTCCTGTATAGTGGACACCTACTGCTCCCTGCGATATGCCCTTGTTCACCAGTGCAGAGCATGCACTTTGGATCCTTCTTGCATGTCCTCGCCATGTGCCCGATTTCGCCACATCTTCTACAGAGTTTAGATCTATCGCAGTTGTTGCAGTCTTTTGCGATATGACCAAACTCTAGACACCTATAGCATATATTTGGTTGAATCAGCTCCCTAACTTTACAAACTACCCAGCCAATCTTTACTTTCCCGGTGTTTAATAGTTTGTATGCTGCTTTCACAGGTAAACTAATTATTGCTATCTGTGTGCCCCCATATCATTTCCTCAAATTCTTGATAACAGGTTCGTGCAAGATTTCCAGCCCGAAAGCTTTAAGCGCCTGCTGGATGTCCTCTTTCGTTGTAATTTCATCTAAGTCCCTGCATTCTAGGGTGATTTCCCGCGATAGGGCTCTAACCTTGGCCTGTTCTCCTAACGTAGTTTTTACCAGCTCCCAATAGTCAGAGCTCTTCTTATTGGAGTCTCTATTGAATTCGAGCAACATTTCGCCTCCCCGGGTTCTTCTAATGCGGTCAACATTCTCACCTAGCTCTTTCAGGTTCGGGTCGCACTTCACTTTGCGGAGAATATCGGCGTATGAGACATCTCCTAGTTTTTCAACGATTATAGCGTCCGGTTTCAGTTTCTTGCGCTTTCTTGCGCCTCTACTCTTCTTCTTTCTGGCTGATTTGATGGTTACTTTCGTCCATTCTTCCGGATTTTCATCCTGCCCTTCCTTTCCTAAATTTTCGCCCGTGCTTACATCGGTTTCCTTCCTGTTCACCGGGTTTACCATCCTGGTATCATCTCTTTTCTTTTTTTGATCGGGGGTTCGCCCGGACGGATCACTACCCTTTTCCTTTTCCCTTTTTCTCTTCACTGAGTCCCCACCGGGGCCAGTTTGGCCCGATGGAGGCGTCATAATTTCCGGAAGGGTATTTTCCACTAATATTCCTCCTGCTTGTGGTTTGAGAATCCAATTGTGAGGTACTTTAACCGTTTCTTTTGCTTGTTGGATGGTGTCCTCAGCTCTGGTACTCACGCATCTGATCTCCAACTCAAGATCGCCAAAAAATGCCCTGATCAGGCGCAGCATCCTTTTTATCTCCTGATGGACGTTGTGCCTATCCTTCACATACAATTGCAAGCTCTCGATATGCGACTTTAGTTTCTGTAGTCTCTGGTCGATTACATTACCATCGCTCTCGCTCGCTGCCTTCTGCCTTGGTTCGAGATCGAGTGGCGGAAGTGCTGCCACACTAGGCTGACTTTCCTTTACTGGTGACCCCCACATAAACTTCCACAATTGGTTCTTATATGGTTCCGATTTATCGGAATGGTTTATTTGAAACGTTTTAATATACAGTTTGAAACATTATTTGAGTTTCTACGCAACGTTTTAGAAATATATTTGAGCGGAATACAAAAATCAATATGTTTGCCTTTCATAAAAGGAATCTCGGAAAATTTAATTTGAAAAATTTATCCGAATATTACGGTGCATTACAATTAAAAAGCAGAAATTATTAATTTTCAACTGTATTTCAAAAATAAAATAAC
This sequence comes from Tipula unca, assembly GCA_951394425.1. Classification (NCBI taxonomy): domain Eukaryota; kingdom Metazoa; phylum Arthropoda; class Insecta; order Diptera; family Tipulidae; genus Tipula; species Tipula unca. The sequence goes on from OX596381.1 coordinate 72,454,585, forward strand.
GAATTACATGTTGCAACATCTATACAGAATAACATATACTTATGTACAGGGTGTCCGCCGGGAAGGTATACTACTTTATTTTGCCGCCATTTTGGTAAACGTTAGTCTTGACAGTTCATATTTGGCAGTCGTGAAGTAGACACGTGGCAAATTTATTATGGAAAAATATTCGATAAACCAACGTGTTTTAATCGTTAAAACGTTTTATCAAAATCAAACATCGATTACTGTGACGCTGAGTAAGTTACGTGAAATTTTTGGGAGAAACAACGTGCCAACAAAACGCACTATTTATCGTGTAGTGAATGATTTCGAAGAAAGAGGGTCTGTAGGTGATAGGCCCAAGCATGGGCCACAACGTACTGCAAGATCGGCTGAAAACATTACTGCAGCTCAAGAAAGTGTTCAAAACAATCCATCAACCTCAATTCGACGCCGTGCTCAGGAGCTTGGTCTTCAAAGAACAAGTTTAGCCACAATTTTGCACAAGGATTTGCATTTGTTTCCATTTAAAATTCAGTTGACACACTTCTTCCACAAGACCATTTACGCCGCTGTACATATGCCAATAGGATGTTACAGGTCGCCCACGACAACTCCAATTTTCATGAAAAAATCATAATTAGTGACGAGGCACATTTTCATTTGAATGGATATGTGAATAAACAGAATAGTCGATTCTGGGCAATGGAAAACCCTCAAATTATTCATCAGTCACCTTTACATACATTAAAAGTGACAGTCTGGTGTGCAATTTGGTCAGGAGGAATCATTGGACCTTACTTCTTTCAAAATGAAAACGGCGTAACGGTAACTGTGAATGGGGAGTGATATCATGATATGATTGAACATTTTTTAGCGCCACAACTGCATGTTTTGGGCTTGATTAACATGTGGTATCAACAAGACGGTGCCACATCGCATACAGCCAGGATTAGTTATTTCAAAAAATGGTGATGTTGATTTGCCTCCACGGTCACCTGATTTAACTGCTCCGAACTTCTTTTTGTGGGGATATCTGAAAAGCAAGGCTTATGCAAACAAACCAGAAACGCTTGAGCAACTCAAACAAAATATGAATTGTGATGAAATTAATGAAATACCGCGTGAAATGTGTGAGAATGTAATGAAAAATGTGCTCAAAAGAGCTCGCATTTGTGAGGCTAACAGAGGCGGACATTTTTCTGATATTGTATTCCATACATAATTGCCGACATTAAATAAAACATTTATCAATATAAGATCCATTCTCTTTCATTTAATCAAAAATTATAAACAAACGAATATAATAAAAATGTTGAACATCATATTAAAAACGAGGGAATATTCAGGAAGATTGCAGTTTGTACCTGTCAAATTTGTGCCAAATTTGCTGAAAAAAATATCAATTTTTAAACGAAAATATTCAGTTTCATTGCCGTTTTACGAAAATTTAGTCCATTACAATTTTATTTTAATATTTTAGTTTTTGTGGATCATAACCACAATATTCCAAAAACGATTCAAAATAGCGAAGTGATTTTTTAGAAACTTTGGTATTATTTTGTTGCCTGGGGGAGTATGACAATACTAACCTTGTTGAAATGGAGCTAGATGAGTCACTAACGCAATCTACTAATAAAACCGAGTACATAGATGAGCCGAAAGAATTAACTGAAAGCAACTAGAAGAAGTATTCAGCGAATATAAACTAAATTAATAAACTTTGAAAGATTTTTGTTCTTCAAAATTAATTAGATAAAATAATTATTATTTCTCAAAACTATTATTTCTCTATTAATTCATACACCAAAAAAGTTTTTTACCATATGAATGACGTATATGCGCAAAGAAAACGAATATTAAACGTGGGAATGTCATACCATTATTTCTATATACCTTGCTAAGAAACATGTCTACGCACCATGGCTTGTCAGAAATAGCGACATCCACAAAGATCTGCAGGGCATAGAACGCATCAAAACCGAATTTATGAAATTTACTAGAAGTCATGAACAACGGCTACTTCACCATGTTAGCCATCGACTACTAGATAATACGGATTTAGTTAGAAGGCTCTAAAGCCTTTAGAGTTAGTGTAAAATCAGCTAAAATAAATCGCACAACAAAAACGCGATCAAATAATAAATAACAAAATTACGGAGTACATCGTTGGATGAACCCTTAAATTCACAGTAAAATGTAGTAAGGTAAGTTAATAAAATTGTTTATTGGTCTTTGACTAGAATATAATTAACAAAGAAATAATAAAGAAGAATTAAAAGTATTTAAAATAAAAATAAAAAAAAGTAAATAAACACATTAAAACGCGATATCACAGTCGATGTTAACGATTCAATCGATCAAAGAAGACTGACCTTTAAAATTATGTATCGTAGTTTGTACTTATATTTATAAATTTCACTACAGTAAAACCACATACCACTAAATCATTAAATGTAACTGTTCGCCTAAATGTTGGCTAAATCTGTTCAAATATTTATATGTGATTGCAGCCAGTATGAATTAAATTATAATCATTTGTTGTGTAAATAATAAATATCGTTTTGTTTACCAAAATAATTAATCTATAATTATTTAATCGTACATTACTCTTATGTAAGGTGCACTTCAATCGAAACTGTCTATTTGTGAACTTTAGACACTTTCTCCAACCAAACTACTTTTTCATAAATAATGTCTTACACTCAATAACGAAACGTGACACAACCGATCAATAACCATTCCTTATCTGCTTAATTATAAACACGTGAGTAAACACAAAAATCTTCTAATTGTAATTAGTATACCGAGAGTGTATGCTATGTGAATTTATTATCTTGTTTGTTTAAAACTTATTCACGTCAGTAGCTCTTTTATATACGTGCGGTGATAAGATTCTTAAAGTTTACACAATAGACAGGAGCCAATAAGTTTAAGTATATGTATATACAATTATAATGATTTTATTGGGGGGTTTGTGTCGCATACCGAACTTTGAAAAAAAGTGTGCAAACGGAATTTTGTTATGCGATGTCACAAAAATTGCAAAATTTAGATTCTGTAAAACTTACAATTTGGAAAGTTGTTTTATGCTGAATTCGCGTAATACAATTCGATCATTTGTTAAACGCATGCAAAATAAATTATTTAAATGACCACATTTCGGGATCTAGATTATACTATCCATAATCATGACAAATGATAATGTAAAGTGATGTTAACAAATAAAAATGCGTCACCCAAAACTAGCTAAACTTTTCACACCAAATGGGTAAATCTATAAAAATATCACAACAATGTTATTGTTGAAGTAGAAGACCGATTAGAAGACTTAAGTTAACTCGGTACACTTATACATTTGATGTAGAAATTCAGTGTGGGCTTATTGACGTCATCTTTCAGCAAGCTTGCCGTGGATATCCTGTGTGGATATGTTGTGTAAACTATTGCCAAACTTGGATTTTTCTATTGTAGCAATTGCAAATTAGAGACATCTAAAAAATATTGCCGTTCGAACGGCTTAATATTGGATTAATTAAATTTCTTAAGTTGATTACCAAAAATTCTTAACAGGGTAAGGTGTCTTTTAACTTTTTTTTTGTTGGCTAATTTTGACTTTTAAATATAATAAATTGAATTAATTTTTTTAGGATCTCTTAACACTATAATCATCGAAAGGGATAACGATCATATGGCTTCCTCGTGAAGTCTATATAGCTGATTCTAATCATTAACAGTTAAGACCTAATTAAGGACGATTGAAAAATTCAATATTACACCATGCACAAGTTTGATTCGTAGAGTGAGAGCCGCCCACAATTTAAAATACTAGTTTAAATCCATCTTCACTATTTTCTTCTTATTTCGATCTCGATGTCCAACTGGTTTGTTTTCCTGTGCAGTTCTGTGTTGGTTATGGTATTCTGCCAAAGCATCTCAGTATTCTTCTGAGGCATTTGTTATCGAATACCGGTAACTTTATTGTGCCTCGCTCAGTGTGTTTCCATGACTCACACCCATACAGTAGCACCGATTTTACACACGAGTTGAACAGTCGTATTCTTGTGTAATAAGACAGACGTATTCCAGATTTTATGTAGCATGTAGGAATGTATCTGGCTTTGTTTATTCATTTGCTTATATGACTACTTCTGTTCCACCTGTTTTTGCTACTGTGCAACCAAGGTATACGAGAATTCGTTTACATCTTCGATTTTTTCTTGATTCGGTGTGGTTATATTTGCGTTAACTCTCATCGTCTTGGTTTTTCTATGGCTGTCGTACTTTCTGCTGAATATGTCATCTGCATAGTCTAGATCATTGAGTTTCCCTGTTAATCTTCATTGGATGCCATTGGGGGACGTGATATCTAATTTCCGCATGACATTGTCTAATAAAGGGTATCCAAAAATGAACGCAAGATTTGAATTTGCCACCATTTGTGCAGCAAAGTGTTGGCAACACCAAAAAAAAATTATTTGGTTAGTAAAAGAGAGGTTAGGGTTAGTAAAAATGTGGCGTTACACGATAGAACAACGTATTTTCATTGTTGAAGAATATCTTAAAAATAATCAAAGTTTGGCCGCCGCAGTTCGAGTTCAAGGAGACTGGATCAGTTGGAGACACTAAACACACTGGTCGTCCAAAAACAAGCCGTTCAAATGTCAATATCGAAACAGTGCGTGAGAGTGTTGGTGAAAATCCAGGAACATCAATTTGGCGTCGTGGACAAAAATTGCAAATTTCAAGAAGCTCTCTGCAGCGTATACTCACTAAAGATCTGTGTCTTCATGCTTACAAAATACAATTAACCCAGCAACTGAATCCTAACGACCATGCACAGCGAAGGGAGTTCGTTGAATGGTTTATTGAGCCTCAAAAACTGGAGACTGATTTTTCGAACAAAATCATCCTAAGCGATGAAGCACATTTTCACCTTGATGGCTTTGTTAATCGCCAAAATTGCTGCATTTGGGGTACGGAAAACCCACATGTGATTGTCGAGAAACAAATGCATCCACAGCGTGCCTCTGTTTAGTCTGGATTTTGGGCTGGAGGCATCATTGGACTATACTTTTTTGAAAATGGGGCTGGTCAAGCAATATAACTGTTACTGATGCTCGATGTCGCGACATGATAACACACTTCTTTCTGCCTCAGTTGGATGATATTAAAATAGACGACATGTGGTTTCAACAAGATGGAGCCACCCAAAATTTACTATCAGGAACAGCATTGGCGAGAGTATGTATCCCTGACTTACTCCTCGAGTGTTGTAGTTTATTTCACTTTGTTTACTTTTGAATTGAACTTGATTTCCAGCGTCCCGCTATTTATTCCTATTTATTGTATCAAATGCGCGTTCGAAATTGACAAAGAGCTGGTGTATTGGAGAATTACATTCGTTGGATTGTTCTATATGATGATACGAATTTTGTTGATGTCATCAGTGCATCTTAAACCAGCTTGCTCATTATTTTTAATGTTATGGTGAGAAGGGATACCAAGCCAATTCCTTTTAGTCATATTTCTTAGGTATTGTAATTATCAAGCCTCCTTACCGTTTCTGTGATATTCTACCAGAATTCCACACTTCTTGTATTAATGGTGTTAATGCATTGGCAGTTGCACATGTATTGAATTTGAATATTTTGACAGTCATATTATCTGTTCTAGCAGCCTTATTGTTCTTCAGCTTCTCGATGACACTTTTAACTTCCCGCTTATTTGGTAGATGGGTGTTGATAGTTGATATCGGTGCCAGTGTGCGAGATTTTCGGTGTTATTTGTGCTGGTCTCTTCGAAATATTCTTTCCATTTCTTTAATTATCCTTCATCAGTGGTTAATTTAGCATATTTTGGTTTGCTGCTACTTCTTCGGCAGCTTTGAAAATATCCTCTGTATATTTCCGACAGCTTCTTGCCATTTTTTTGTATCTTCGTATTTCATCTCATATTTTAGTATCTTTAGCTGACGCCGTTTCCGATTGTGTTTTTGATATCAGAGTACGCTCGCAGCAGTCTTTGATATATAGATTTCTTCAGTTTCATTCTTACTAGATTAGGTATTGAATTTCCTCCGATTTGTCTTAGTGAATTTTACAGCGGCTGACTTGATTTGAAATTATTTATTACCAGTTGAAGTTCATTATGGATGCGCCATCATTGCTCTGACATTCTGTAATGAAGTGGGGAATTTCTTGTTGAAGAACTAAAAAGCAGATAGATCATTACAAGTTTTTACATTTTTTTGTGTGGTAACCTACTGCCGCCTATGAACAGCTGACTTTTAGTGCAGAAGTCGACGAGTTCCTCTTCATTGTTGTTTCGCACTGAATGCAACACGTTTTTGACCGTGATGGTCGTCAGGCCAGTGTTGTCTGGTCTAATTTTTGCCTGGAAATCTCCTTGTATTTTTTTCAGGTCATTCATTTCTGTGCGTTTTTGCTACTGTGGTTTGTAGTTTTTTCATACAACGTATCTTTCGTTGAAGTATCATCTGCATCTGCAGTTGGGGCATAGCACTGAAGATAGTTGTAATTCTTATTCTTGAGTGGAATCGTTAATTGGTTTCCATTTCATCAACGCTTTCTTTGCCGTGGTGGTTCTTAATATGTTCACAACTTCCTTGTTCGTGAGTGTCATCTCTACTCGAGAATAACCGTTTCTCGTATTTAGTTTTACACGGTTCTTCACTAAGGCCTAGAATATCGATTCTTCTAGTAATCGTTTTTTGTAATCATTTGGAGAACAGATTAATGAATGATTGGTCCATTGAATCCTAGCCAGTAATCCAAGGCTGCTGGATAAGGTTGATTTGCTAGTCCATGCCAGCCCATCGGTCAGGGCGTACTAATACATTTTATTTTATCGATGGAAATGAAAAAATTATAAAGGAAGAAGATGCCGCAATCATGTTAGAACGATATGCAGTGCGTTAGAACGAAATACGGACTTACTTCCATCAAATACTGCTTCTTAGATGGTCTGCTTTTGCTGCGTTTTTTGTAACAACAATTTCAGTTCAACGAAAAAGTTTTTACTGTTTTTTATTTTTAACCAATTACGGTCAGAAAAGACTGACCAACATTTCTGGATCCCTTGAGTGGTTACTTTGGAGAAGTTTCTATATATATTATAGTATTAATTCGAGCTGGTTTCTTTCTGTGCAACCGTCTCACTGGAATGTGCAAATTCTTAAAGGATTAATCATATTGCACCACCCAGCTGAAATTCAAAACAACACTATTGTAGTTGGTATGTGAATTCTAAAAAAACCCATTTATTGTATTCTATATGGGAATGGTATTTACAGATAAGAGTATGCGAATTATATTCAAGTGAATAGGCGCTCAGGTGTATGTGTCATCGCACTTAAAATTTATTAACCTTGATGAAACTAAGGGGAAATCCATCATAATAGCGTTTGCAATTTCAACTACTTGTTATTTTGAGTGTGGCAACACTAACGTCATTCTGGTTATGACAGAAAATTAATTTACTGTTTAACATCTACGAAATGGATCGCTTTACGAAGTGGTGAGTCTTACCCAAACTGTAAGAAATGTATGTGGAAAATTCAGGAGAAATGAAATGCCTACAAGGTAATTTCTGGCCAATTTGTGAAACGAGTTCGTGACACTGGATTGTTATTGGATAAACCAATACGTGCAAGTGCATTGCAGCGGTTACTCAGAAAATGTCTGACCATCCATCAACAGCAACTCTCAATCGTGCTCAAGAATTGAACATTTTGAGGACCTCGGTATGAAGGCATACAAAATTTAATTAGAGCAGGAGCTGAATCAAATGATCAACCGCAACGTTTTCGGATCGCTAGTTAGATTGTGGAACGCTTGGAAGAAAATGACATTTTTACGTTTAAAAATCATCTTTTCCAAAGAATTTCGGAGGCTATGTCAACAATCAAAATTGTCGTAACCATGGTGAAGCCGATGCATCCATAATGAGTGACTGTTTGGTGTGAATTTTAGACTGGCGGCATCATTGGTCCATTTTTTTCGAAAATCATAGCAAAGAGCCACTCTTGCAGTTAATGGAGAGCGTTATGGAGCCAGTTTTTGTTAGCCAGAATTCAAGAGGGGGACGTGCCATACAGTAAACGAAACAATCGGTTTTTTGCACACTGTCTTCGGGGATCGAATAATACGTTAAGAAGATGTCAATTAACCTTGAAAGACTTGAAAGATCAAATCGAAGTTGCCATTGATGAAATAATAGCCCATCCAATCGAAAATGTTCTGAAAAGCTAAGTTGACATAATGGGGTGCTATAAAGCCAGCCGTGGAAGCTCTTTCTAATAAAACAAACCGCTTTGAAACATATTGATTCGTCTTTGAATTTAGAGTCAAATTAAATTGTAAACATTAATAATTAAATACATTAATTAAAAGACTGTTCGGCTATATGTATAAGGTGTTTGTTAGTAAAAGTTTATGCTTTCGCTGTAAAGAACCAAACAATAATTTCGTAAACATATGTCCACTATTGACGCTGATCCAAGGATGGGGATCAATAGCAAACGTTAGGTCAGATATGTAGGCGGCCTAGTGCCACAAGAAAGTGGCCGTTTTTATACCAAAACAAATTCAAGTAATCAGTCTGAATGTAGCAAGATACATACAGATATCTAGAGTAAGTTTACTAGCTTTGTACAGGCCGTCTAGGGATTCAATGGACACTATTTGGGTCTAATAAAACCGACATCTCTATCAGCAGTGGTCGTGATGGAAGACTAATAACTTAATCTTTACATATTTTCATAATAAAAGATTGTAATCTTAATTGTTATGCAACGCGGAACATGATGGTATATTTTCCAATATAGAGAATATGCAGGTACATTGGGAACGGTCTTAAGTCATCACTAGCTGTTATGGTTGAAATGCCATCACGGTCAAAAGTAGTGCAGACCATCACGGTCAAAAATAGTTCAGTTCATCTGAAGAAATTCTTACTTGACCAGACTAAAGTAAATTTACGATTAGTTCGTGTCAGGCACTCAAATACTTTTGACCCTTAGCTAAATCATCAAAAATGTTAGCTTCGAGAATTTGTCTATTTATCAACGTGATAACATGGTCGTGACGAAGTGTCACCGACCACATTGTAAACTGGGCAATCAAATCTTAATGTCGAGTCTGCCTTTTCGCTCAGTTGTCAGACCGAGAGAAATGTTTAGTATAGCTAACAGGTATATAGAAATAGGAGACAGCAATCCGGCTAGGTTGGGGGGAATGACTCGCCGTGATGAAGGTAATATATCATCTGCAGTAATAGGATGGCTGAGGAACTCTTTTGAAACTTGAATGTTTATTCCAAATTTATTTCCAAAATAACCCAAATTATGTGGTAATGACCGTTTTAGGCATATCTTCGAACGCAATGGGTATTAGATTTTTTGAACAATCTTTCTATCCTTCCAGATACATAAAAAAGTTCTTTATGTGTGACGGCATTTAGGCCGCGATAATCTCCACATGGCATCCAAGCTGTTCCATTCGAACTCGGCAAGCCCAGTTTTATTTCTAATAGGCTCCAGGCGGCGTGGTCTCTGAATACATATATGATGAACCATACTTTGTTTTGTTGGAAACAACTTCAGAATTTTGCCATATTCGAATTTTTACCGGTTGATAGGATAGGCGTAGGTGTCACCTTAGGTTGTCATGTCACTTACAGCTAGACTAGTCGCTGGATCAAGTAAACGTCTTTCACGAAGATCGACGAGAAGACCACATTTTTCAGAAAGTCATCACCAATGATTGGCCTGTAGTAGACACTCTCGCGAAAATATGAGAAAATTGTCGCCGTAAGACAACGCCTGTAGCGTTCGCTGGTAGTCAACCTAACCAAAAATCCACCAAATGAACATTTTGATTAATAAGTGTTTGGCTGATAAGCGGCTAGTGCTATTTTTTGGTGAGCAACTCCATTTTCCAAAATATTCACCATTTCCATAGTCAATTCACCGCATACCATTCTGCTAATCATACAGGTGAGTTAAAAATGGAAAGAAATCCCTTCTTTAATGGATGGAATCATAAATAATGGAATATTTTGGAAAATGTAGTTGCTCACAAAAAATTACCAATAGCGGCTCATCTGATTCGGTGATATACTAATGATGTTTTTATTATTCTTTTCATTTAATACATACACAACCAAATGCAAATGAGACAAAATGCATCAATTGATACGCCAGCATCATCCAGGCGTTTTGGATTATTGATACAAATGACTTCGTTTGAGCTAGCGTAATAGAAATGGCAACACATACCAGCAAAACAAAATACAGGCGGATATGTTGAAACGGTGATAAACGAAGTGGTTTCAAACGCGGTCATAGGCAATTGAGCAGGGGAGCCAACTTATGAAATTATCAAAACTATGACAAACATTTTTGCCACAAAACTATGAAGATGAAAACCAAATAAAGGGAAGACATTAAAGCTTTGGCATAGTTAATCGTTGTGAATAAAACGATTGGTCATCGAATCAAAGTGAAGGACAAGAATCCCATAAAAAAACACAAAAAAAAGAATTGTTTCAATAATAGTTGGTGTGTAGTGTGTGTACCGCGTGTGCCAAAACAAAAGAACCTAGAAACATAATAAGACGGCAGAATCGAATCAAAAGGGTGAAGGAGGTCGCAAAAATCATTCAGATTTTTTTGTAACTAGCTCGTCAGGTCCAAGTCACGATCCATCTGACGTGCAAATAGGCGCCATTTTATTTCTGTTGACACTCGCAAGTCAACTTCCGAATCAATTTATATGCCGAACACTTTAGAATGTTGCGAGTTCATTTTTATTCATATTGACAAGGTATGAACTGGCCTATCAACGCCGTGCGAAAGACCATATAAGGTCGTTCGTCATGTTAGAAAACATTTCATTATAAACCAAAATGGTCGAAATGTGATTGTTTCCATTGACAGACTGAAGCCGGCGCATGGTATTCTCAGCTTAACAAATTTAAACCATACTTATCCAAGAAAAAAAAAACGATTCTAAGTTCCGTTATTATGTGACGCACTGTAACATAATGATTTGCATATTGAAATTAGAATACGAGAAAGGACAACAAATTGATAATAACTCATAAAGCAGCTTATTGATTTTTGAAATATTGTATATCGAATTACAGACCAATTTGAGAGGTAAAAATGTCTAACCGATACTGTTCCATTGAGGAACACTAAATTGTTTTAAATATTTAGAAAAAACATTTTTAAATTCACGAATGGTCATTGTTCTGGTATAGGGTACAATTTTACACATATACTAGCCCGCTATGTAGCGTGACCCCAGCCCGGTCCGCCTTGCTGGCCCTTAATAAACCTTTTGGTTTGTATTGCCTCTCGATGCATTTTAAATAATTGTATTAAAAACGTTTTTGCTAATTTAAAAGGGAAACGGTTCTTTGAACGGTTTCTCTCAATGCTTCGGGGTCGTACTGGGTTTCGCGTCACAACTCTTGATTAAATTCGTCATGCATTGGGCGATTATGGGCATTGTCGTTCCTAATTGTGCTAATCCTTTGTTACTAAGCATTAAACACATGTCCTTAATTAAAATTAATGCTTCATTGTGAATTTCTAAGACGCATCTGATGCAATATATCTTCGGCCATATGATGTTTATATCTGTTCCATAAATCAATCGGTGTTGACAAAATTATAGAAAACAATGTTCGGATTTGTTTAGCATTTGATGAAATCATAGCATCTTCGAGACTCTCCCAATGAGTATCATTCTCTAACAATCCCATACAGGCTTCTCTGTATGTGCCGCACAATACACTATTAACAGTTCGCAGATGTTGGGATGATGTTGGGCCACGAACAGTAACTAACAATAAGCGTAAATAAAAACACTCGTCTTGGCTGGGATGAACTGTGTAAAGATGCCCTAGTGCATCAGTGGAAAAGACTTGTGTGTAACCTGGAACTGGCTGTTCTTGATTCCGCCGATGAAATTTCTTTGACGATTGATTCTGAGTAAAGCAGCGTTCAGGCAAAGCCTACATTCTGGAACATTTCTAATTTATACCGAATGAAAAAATACGTCACATCGATTAGTTACTGCTAACATAGCGGCCCATTTTAAATTGAATTATTTCATCTTTTGAATTTTCGGCAGCAACTTTCGGCTGCAAATGTATTTAATAGATTTTACGGAATGTCAAGAGTAACGGCGAAAACCGTTATAAAATCTGAAACTTCTTTAGATTAGCGCGAATTTCTGCTGATATCACATCATCGATTTTATTCGGTTTTATCCTCTCAACCAACCAAATTAGGATATGTGCATGTGGCAATCCGGGTTTTTGCCACTCGACTGAATACATCCAACAGCACGTCTCACCGAACACGCGATACGTAACAATACGATACTTAACAATAAAATCCATGAGTGATTTTAATTTTTTTTTGTGGTGATGCCATGGCGATCAATGGGTGATTGGCCAGGAAATAATTCTTGTCGAATTTCTGTCCACTATGGATTGCACGTGAACGTGATAAACAAATTTGGTAAGCCATTATGACGTATATACAGCATCATGAGCGTATTCATGCATATGAATTCCGAGGTATTCGGTTTATCTTGGAAACAGCGCCACCTATCGGGCCCAAATTTCACAAAAAACCCAAACGAGAGAAAGGCTATTACAATCATTACAGACACCATTTTTATATATATTAGATTTCACGCTGTCGAATTACGGTGATGCGATGTATATCGCAACGTTCTTGAACTTGCTGTTCATTGATCCATTGTGGTGATAAACTTGGCCTTGAATTTTAAAAGTTGATGGACTTTTTATGTACTTGATAATTTTGTTCTTCATATTGGGAAACCAACATGTGCGACGAACTAGTTCGATCATTTTATTCGTTTTAACATGACTAATATAGTTATATCTCATATAACATACATAAGGAAGCTGCAAGACGAATTATTATTAATGTAGCGCCGATAAAGAAACTGATAAAAAAATCAAATTATGATGTATAAGCAAAACGAACATTCATTGTATACAATTCAATATTGTAAACAATGTTTTATCATCAAAATTATATTTTTTATAAACAAAATTATGTATTAACCAGATTAAATTTGGATTTAGAATATGTTATCGTGTAACAGTGTGTGGTGGCCGACCCACAATAAATAAAAACGCGACACACAACTAATAAAATTTGTTCATTATTGTTTTAAGTTTTCTACCAAAATAAAGCAATTTGTAAAACATTCAGGGATGATTGTAAAATGCAGGAAAATCCTCCCGTAACACTACAATTATAACTGGCTTGTAGTAAATTAAGAATAAAAGTTAAAGTTATTGTGAATGTAAAAAAAATGTTTATAACTCAAATAAAGTGAAAATTTTTAATAATAAATTCAATAAATACTTCACCAAAATTAAAATCAGTGCAATTGAATAAGAAAATACGCAAATTGATCCCCCACCAGTGGTAAGACAATTTGGAATAATTAAAAGAGTGTCTGAAAAAAATTCTAATGATGTGTGCGTCAATCCACTAAACTAGTTTTCTCTGGGAATAAGGAAATAGAAATTAGGAAAAAAATCCTTTGTAGCACTTTTATCTAATTAGTTTTCCCAACTCTGTAAAAGTGTATTCTGGCAGTTTTGGGAATAAATTTTTCAGGAAAAGAAACTTAGTGTTAATGTTGATGTTAAATCACACTTTAATGTCCAAATCGTAAATTTGAACTATTTTAAAACAGTTTTAAAGGACATTACTGGCCCCTTACTGAATCAACAATTTGGGTCCAACGGTTTCGATCCCGAGCATGGTTTTCATACTGTCCAAGACAATCTGAAGAGGCCAAGTCGTTCTCTACACCATGGAGCCATCGTCGCCTGAAACGACCTCTGCGCCTAGAGAACGTGACCGAGCCAGCGTACTCGCTGAGATACTTACTTCATGTACAATATCGGGGATCTTCATCAGATCTCTGATCTCGATATTGTACAGAGCTCGGTAGGTACCATCTATTTCGCGTTTTGGACCGTAAATCACACGCATGAGTCTTCTCTCAAATGTTAGGAGCCATCTCTCGTACTCATCCGTCAGCGCCCAACTTTCACATCCAAACATAACAACGGGCCTGATCAACGTTTTGTAAAGCTTCAAAAGTAAATAAATCTGGTAAAAATATGGTGTGCCATTGTCCCTAACACTCCGCTGCTATTCAATCCAATCACGCACATGCCATCTGCATATGCAAGCACCTGATTGGACTGGCGATATAAGATGTTGCGCTGAGGTATTTCAGTTTGACGAAAGTTGTTTTCCAATATGAGATTAAAGAGTATCGGGGACAGACCATCTCCTTGCCGAACACACGAGTTAACTGAAAAAATTGTCGATAGCCTGTTCTCAACTTTAACACAGCATTAAAACTGCGTCACTGTCATCCTACACAGTCGTATCAATTTTGTTGGCATTCCTAGGTATTACAGGGCAGACCACAAACTCTCTCGATTGATCGAGTCATATAAGCTTGCTGGAAATCCAGGAACACTTGATGTACGGGGATGGATGTCTCATAATATTAAGATAGAATCATTCGCAGCGAAAAGGCCTGATCAGTGACTGCTCGATTCGGACGAAATACTCCTTGATAGTCACCAACAAGCGCTCCGCTAGAGGAGTGATTCTATCCAACACAATATATGACAGTAACTTGTATGTTGTGCAAAGGAGAGTTATACCGCAATAATTCTCACACTTCAAGCGGTCTCCCTTCATGAAGATGGGGCATATCGCGGCCACTTTCCATTCATATGGCATAACTTCGGTTCGCCATACTAATCGAATAAGGTCGAAAAGACAGTTTCACAAAGTATCCCATCCGAATATGAAGAGCCCCGAATTAATGCAGTCCACTACAGGTGAGCGGTTTCGTTTCAATCGTGAATTAGTGAATTTCTCATGGGATTGCTCCTCAGTGCAAATCTCCTCTGTATTAGAGGTGACTCACCATCAGTATGTGTCCACTCCATGCGTCAAGTACTGCGTCGCTGTTGACACGGAGGTTTCCATCCCGGTTCCGAATGGCAGTTGACGAAGGCCTGGAAATATGGTTCAATCCAGTAATTCCTTTAAAGAAATTACGTGAACTGCGCTCATTGCTGAATTGTTGTACTTTCAGAACCTCGGCCTTCCACCTTTCTCGCTTTTTTCGTCTACAAATCCGCTTAGCTGCCTTCCTAGTCTGAGTAGCCTTGTTTTTCCTCGCGATTGTGAGACGTAATGGCACTTCACTATGGGCTATATTTTGTTGCTCAACTGCTAGACGACACTCGTCGTCAAAGCAATCATTCTTGGGTCTGATTTTCACTATACCTAAAGACTGTTGAGCAGCACTGACAACCGAAGTTTTCAGTACCTCCCAGACAGAGTTCACGCAGTCGAACTGGTAATTAGCTTCATCAATGTTGTCGCTTATAAGATCCTATATCGTTTCTTTCGATCTTCATTTATCAGACCTTCACAGTCGAAACGTACCATGCGTTTCGCTGTGTTGCCAGACTTGTACGAAAACTTCCATCGTAGCTTTGCAGCGACCAAATGATGATCGCTACCTACGTATTTGGTTGCTGACCGATAAGTACTCACATCCTGCACAACCTGAGTCCGTCCTTTAGAAACTAACACATGGTCGATTTGGCTGTGCGAAGTTTCGCGAGGATGTGTCCATGTCTCTAGATGTATGTGTTTGTGAGGGAAGAATGTTCTTGCTACTTTAACATCGTGAGCAATTGCAAAGTACATCATTCTCTCCCCATTATCGGTCGCAGTTTCGTGTCGGGAGTACGGACCTATCGTGTTCGGGTACAGATCCCATCAGATCGTCCAAGTCATTGTAAAATGTGTCTTTATCTTGGGGTTGGTTGACTTCTGTGGGCGCATGTACACAAATTATTATAATCGAAGCTTACACAATCGATTATTGATTGCTTGGAAATCCAATACAGCGTTTTTTACCTGCGGCCCAAGAAGAAATCCCGCTCCAAGATTTCCGAGGTTATCTCCACTGTAGAGCAACGTATAGCCCTGGGACACATGGTCTCCGCTTTTAGGCTAGCGAATATCTTGAAAAGCAACGAGTTCCAGCCGATACTCCTTCATGCACGTGATTAGGCCCTCCTAGTTTTCTAAGTGATTGCACGTTCCACGTGCCGATCCTCCATTTTTCTTTATGTTGACTTTATAAAAAGTTGATTTGTTTACGGATGCTGGTCGTCAGCCCATCGATCCAACCGTTTAGTCGCCTCCTACGACAAACAAAGGACACTGTGGTGGTATTCTTGGGAAACATGTTCGTGCAATTTAGATTTACGAGACATGTAAGTGCCCCCCGACCACAGCGACTACGGCAAACATTATCGAGCGATTTTATCGTATATTTGATTACCTCAACTCTCGCAACTTTTCATCGGTTTGAACAGCCCCTCAAACTATATAGTAAAATTTACACTTATCTAGAGCAATTAAAAATTTAAAAATTGTTACCACTAGACAAAATTCAGTTAACCATATCTGCTCAATTAGCTTTGATGCAGTATGTAAACTCCTGGTTTCCCGTTGATTTTATATTAACAGGTAAAAGTAACGCAAGGCGGCTTAGAAAATTTCTCTTCTTCATTAAGTGGTGTAGGCTTATATAATCTTGCGCCATCGTGTCACGAAATTGAGGTGCACGCGCGAATATTGTAGTCATGAAAATTTAATTTAGTTCGTTGCATTCTAATTCTTTACCAGACGATTCCGAAAGCTTAAAACTAAACTGGAAACAATTTAAGGATGGCTACAATAAAAGTTTGAAATATCAAGTCTCAGAAGAAATAAATCCTTCAAATCCAATTGAAATGTTGCTGAATTTACCAGAATTTGGTACTTTACCAACAAATGCTATTCATAGTCACCATAGTTTGTCCTTTGTGCATCTAAATGTAACAATTTATGATTCTATATAGGCACCTTTAATTTGATTGATTTCAATATAGATGGTGCGTCGATTGTCCAATGTTCCCAACAAATGTACTATTTAGCAATTCACTCCTGTTTTCAAGTGTAGTCATCTTATAGGTTTTGCAGCCAGTTATTTGTGGTGGTAGTTGCTTCACATTAACGTATGTGAAATTTGTCCTAAACGCAACAACAACAAATTATTATGTATGTGTGTGAGTGTGAATGTAAAATAAAAGTTTCGTTCTAACGAATTTTTATATTTTTTATTGTGAATTATCAAATTAAGAGAAATTAGTTGTTCTACTAATTTACCGGTTTCACTTTTAAATTAAATTTAAAGTTAATTAAAGATCTATTGATATCTAAACAAAATAAGTAACATTCCTCGAAACTTGGTAAACATATAAGGAACTCTATAATCGTCGGTAGTATGTGAATTTAAAAATATTCGATTAGAGCACAGTTAAAATAGATAGGAGGTTTTATTAAGACTTGAGCGCTCTTAGTGCCTACTCTAAATGTCCATTTATTAGAAATACTCGACAAAATTTGGAAACTTCGATATATGTATGTCAGTTTTGGTACTATGGATCCAAAATATCCTGTCCTATGTACCTGAAAGCCTATATTTTGGAAAATTTGAAAAATTTTCCGTTAGACCAGACCCACAATCATTCAAACATTTTTCGGCTATATGATGGTCTCTTATTAGAAACACTCGAAAAAAATTCGGACAAGTCGATATTTGTATTTCAGTTTTGTTACTATGAACCAAAATTGCCTAATAAGTTAACTGAGTGTTTCCCATTCGACAGATGGTTTGTTGTAATTATTTAAATGATTCATGTCAAATGTAACAAGTTAACAAATTCAGTTAATTTTTTCGAGACATAAAATGACGATTAGCAAATTTTTAAATCATTGGTTTGGTGATTCCAATTGCTTGGTGACCTCGAGTTCGGACACTGAAAAAAATGAGTGTTTGGAAAGTATTTGGGACTAAGGACCAATCAGTTGGGATGAATCAAAATGTTTTATAGGAAATCATTGATATTTGTATTAAATAATTATTAATTGTACTTACCATTTAATGTTTGACCTGAACACGCGATTATGGAAAGTATTGGTGTAAAATACGTTAATGTTGCAATCAAACTGTAAGAATATTTCCAATAAATGCTTTAATTAAAATGGAAGAAGTAGAGTTTGATACAAACAATTCTTATTTCCAGCAAGAACCTACTGTTTATGCTAATTTTATTAAAACATATATTGTTTCGGACAACCACTTTAACAAAATATATTGGTTGTGTGAAACAAAAAGTACAGTTAAAAAATTGATGCACAATTTTATTCGTTGGTCTTTTTAGAAAAGGTAGAAATGAAACAGTGAATAGTTGTGGTGCGTATTATAAATTTAGAGAATTTTATTTATAAAA
This sequence comes from Tipula unca, assembly GCA_951394425.1. Lineage (NCBI taxonomy): Eukaryota > Metazoa > Arthropoda > Insecta > Diptera > Tipulidae > Tipula > Tipula unca. The sequence continues at coordinate 72,473,035 of OX596381.1, forward strand.
ATACATGTGTGCATAATTTTAAGTTGTAATTATAAAAAATTTCAGTGGTTATCAATAAATAAAATTGGAAAGTGAAAATAAAGAAGAAATTTAGACTGAACATTGGGAAGTGTAAAAAACTAATCAAATTAAAACGTGCTTTAAGTGAATTTAATGCTACAGAATTATAAGATAGAAGTAAATGAAATATAATAAAAAGTGAATTTATAAATAATTAAACAACAATTAGACGATTTAACAGTGCTAAAACGGTTAATAGGCAATGAAAAGCGTAAGGTTACATTAATATTTGGGTTTGTTGGGAAGTTTAATTTCGAAACCAATACAATAAGTGATATTCATGTGAATTTACAAAAACTAGAAGATAGTAAAGTTGCATTTGATAGATTAATAGAGCGGTGTTTTAATGTAGCAGAGGATGACTTACTTCCAGAATTGCAAGTGTCGTTTGATAATTATGATCAAAGCTATACAATTACTAAATCAAATTTAATAGAATTATCTAAGTCATTCAAAACTAGATCATTAGAAAGCATATCTCAACATTCACCATACATTCAAAAGGCTTTAGAATCCAATAAGTTTGGAACAAGTTTGTCCCAATCTCAGACTGAGCTGATGGCGTTCGAAGCTGATAAAACAGAAAATAAATTGCAAACTGATTTTTCTCAAGAGGAGCATCAGAATTTATTATTGAACGAGTTAAATGTACAAATTAAGAATCGTGAAGTAAATAAACCCAATGAGTCTTCTTTTCAAACTCATTCTAAAATTTTTCATCCACCCTTACAAATTCCGACTTTCACAGGCGATTATTAAAATGGGTTACCTTTCGTGATATTTTTCAAGCACATATTCATAATAGAACAGACATTGATGATATTATCAAATACACATATTTATTAGAAAAATTACAAGGTGAAGCTTTAAATACAATAGGTCAGATTACGATATCATCAAAACGCTATCAAAGTGCGTGGAATAATTTGTGCCTAAGATATGACAATAATTATATCTATCATAGTAGACCAACACGTAGAATCCATATTAAATTTGCCGTTTTGTTCAAAAGAGTCTTCACAGGAGTTGTGGAGTTTATTAAATGATTGTAGTTCGCATATCAGTGCTCTTGAATCATGTGGTCAAACTTTGAGTGGTTTGTCGGAATTGATGATCATTAGTTTGGTAAAGAGGAGGATGGATTCAACCTCACTTAAAGAATGGGAAAATACATTACAGATAAACGAACTTCCAACGTGGAATCAATTCATAACATTCTTAAGAAAACGATGTCATACATTACAAAATATTGAGTCCCTTAAAATGAAAAAACCTACAACGAGTGCGAGTTTCCAAATTCCTTTTAAATCAAATCAAAAGACTAATAAATTTATTTCTTATAATCAGACGAAAAATTCAAATACTGTTTCATCATTTGTTTCTACAGATCAACCAACTGTCAGTAACATTTTAAAATGTTTATTTTGTAAAGATTTTCATAATTTATTCAATTGCCAGAACTTCCTTAAATTATCCACAATCGATCGTTATAATTTCATTTTAAAATCACGGATATGCACGAATTGTTTGAAACCTAACCACATTAATTCAAATTGTACAATGTTAGGTCGTTGTAAATACTGCAATGGAAAACACAACCCACTTTTACACAGGTTTGATTCAAACTTTAATTTGCAAAACAAACATGTAGTTTAACAAATGAAAAATTCACAAGATAATGTCAAAACTGTAATTGGTTCAGAAAATACTAATCGATCGTTTACTGGGATTGATACACAAAATACTAAATTGCAAAATACTAATTTCAAACATAATCAGAGTGCTCCAAGTAGCGCAAACATTAATCAAATGCCTTCATCATCTCAAACAACTATGTCAACACAATTAAATGAAGAAATTTCATACAATGTCATTAATAAAGTATTGTTGTCTACAGCTCTTATCCAGATAAAAAATTGTAGTGGTAGATATAACTTATGTCGAGCGTTGCTTGATTCTGCAAGTCAATCAAATTTTATCACTATAGAATTCGCAAACAAATTAGGTCTAACACTTAAAAATATTGATGTGCCTATTTCTAGTTTAAATAATAATCAAACCAATATTAAATTCAAGTCATCAGCTTCCATCAAATCTAGAATTTCTAATTTCAAAAATGATCTTGATTTCTTAATTGTGCCAACAATTACAAACAATTTACCATTTTTCAATATTAATATTTCTAAGTGGAATATTCCCACAGATGTAGAGTTAGCTGATCCAAATTTTAATGCAAGCAACAAAATAGACATTTTGTTAGGCGCAGAAATATTCTTTAAAATTCTCAAAACTAATAAGTTCCAATTACGAAATAATTTACCTTTTATGCAAGATACTCTATTTGGATATATATTAGGTGGGAAGTATGAAGAAAAATTACAAAATTTTTGCTCAGTTTTAGAAGAGAATCCCACAGATTCATTAAATAGTTTACTTCAAAAATTTTGGGAATTAGAAAATTATCCAGTGAGAAGTTTTTTAAGCGCTGAAGAAAAGGCCTGCGAAGATCATTTCATCAAAACACATACTCGCGATGATAAAGGCAGATATATTGTCCAATTACCGTTTTTTGAAAATTACATTAATTTAGGAGAATCTCGTAGTCAAGCAGAAAAACGTTTTTTGTATTTGGAACGCCGTTTGAATAATGATACGCAATTAAAAACACAATATACTGATTTTATTAATGACTATATAACATTAGGCCATATGAAAATTATAGATGCAAACAAAGATTCAGTTAGCGATATTAATTACTATATGCCACATCATGCGGTGTTGAAACCGTCTAGTTCTACGACTAAATTGCGCGTCGTATTTGACGCGTCTGCTAAAACAACAACCAATTTATCATTAAATGATGTTTTAATGGTAGGCCCAACAGTACAGAACACCTTGTTTGCGATCATGTTAAGATTTCGTAAATATAAATATGTATTTACAACCGACATAGCAAAAATGTACCGTCAGGTTAAAGTTGATGTTAAAGATCAAAAATTTCAAAAAATTCTTTGGCGAAATAATCCAAACGAAAATATACAAACATACGAATTAACTACTGTAACATAAGGGACTGCATCTGCCCCTTATTTAGCCACAAGAGTTTTACAACAATTATCCATTGACGAAAGTACCACTTTTCCGTTAGTATCTCAAATTATAGCAAATGATTTCTATGTAGATGACATTTTGACTGGGTCAAATAGTTTAGAAGATGCCAAACTAATACAAATTCAATTAAATCAAGTTTTATCGAAAGCAGAATTTGCATTACATAAATGGTCTTCTAATAACATTGAACTGTTAAAAAATATTCCAGAAAATAAACGAGAAACTCTTAAAGGGAATGCTTCCAGTGAAAGTCTTTCTATTAAAACATTGGGTTTGACATGGCAACCTACATCCGATATTTTCATGTTTAGTATTCAGCCATGTAACAAAAATGAATTAATTACAAAACGTACAATATTATCCAACATTGCAAAATTGTACGATCCATTAGGTTTGTTATCACCTGTTATTATTACTGCAAAACTTTTAATTCAAAATTTATGGAAGTCCAAAGTTGGTTGGGATGTAAATCGTCATCCCAATTCCAATGAAAAAAATATTTGGTCGAACTTTAGAGATAAATTGGATACAGTAAATAATATTAAATTATCCAGACACATTATTGCATCTAATCCCATCAAACTTGAATTAATTGGCTTCTCAGATGCATCCTCCAAAGCATATGGAGCGTGTATCTATTTGAGGAGCACTGACATACATTTCAATATTTCATCACAACTCATATGTAGCAAATCACGAGTGGCACCTTTAAAAACCATATCCATAGTTAGATTAGAATTATGTGCAGCAGTATTGCTTTCAAATTTGATAGTTCAAGTCATAAATTCATTAAAAATTGATTTCAATAATATTGTATTATTCACTGATTCTCAAATCGTTTTAGCTTGGATTTTAACTCCACCACACAAACTAAAAACCTTTGTAGCTAACCGAATTAACGAAATTCAGGAACTTACAACGAATTTTCAATGGTTACATGTGTCTAGCAATGAAAATCCTGCAGATTTGATATCAAGAGTTCTTATGCCTGACGAAATTGAATCTAATTCCCTTTGGTGGAATGGACCAAATTTCCTTAAATCAAATTTGGATACTTCAATACAAAGTTTTTGTTACAATGAAAACGATATACAAGAATTAAAACAACCAAATATTTCACTGTCAAACATAATGTCTCCAAATTTTGATTTGCTTAATAGATTCAGTTCTTTTATAAAACTACAGAGAGTAACTGCGTACATACTTAGATTTGCATATAATTGTCGAAATAAACAGAATCGTAGAGTAGATTTTCTATCACCTCGAGATTTATCGGATTCATTCCAAACATTAATTAAAGTAATTCAAAAAATAGCATTTAAGTCAGAAATTGATTGTTTGTCGAAAAATAATCAACTATCAAACAATAGCAAACTTAAAAGTCTCAATCCGTTTTTAGATGACAAAAACATCATTAGAGTAGGTGGTCGTCTGAGTAACTCCGAATACAACTACAATATTAAACATCAAATAATTCTTTCATATGACTCATTCTTTACAGAAATTTTACTTAGACATGAACATACAGAACATTTCCGTGCAGGTCCCCAACTATTAATTTCAATAATTAAATAAAATTATTGGCCTTTGCAAGGCAAACAGTTAGCCAAAAAGATCATACGCGATTGCGTAACATGTTTTAAAGCGAAACCTATTATATCACAACAAATTATGGGTCATCTGCCAAAAGAAAGGATTACACCAAATAAACCATTCACAGTTACAGGAGTTGACTTTTGTGGACCATTTACAATTAAAAATAAATATCAAAGAAATTCATCATTACGAAAAGTTTATGTTTGTATCTTTCTATGTTTTGTAACAAAGGCAGTACATTTAGAGATTGTTTCCGATTTGTCTTCAGAATCCTTCATAGCAGGCCTCAAGCGGTTCCTTTCCTTGCCAGAAGAGGTTACTGTTCTGTAATTTGGAGTGATAATGCCACTAATTTTGTTGGCTCTAATAATAAGATTAAAAAAACTGTATCAACAGTTTTTGAATGACAACAATTATGAAAAAATTAATAAATATTGTTCCAATAAACAAATAATATGGAAATAATCCCACCTCGTTCTCCCAATTTTGGTGGACTTTGGGAATCATGTGTTAAATCAATGAAAACACCTTTCAGAAAGGTCGCATCTAACGTTTCATTAAGTTATGAACAACTAAATACACTTGTAATTCAAATAGAGGGAATAATGAATTCAAGACCGTTAAGCCCAATTTCAAATGATCACAATGACCCACTTCCATTGACTCCAGTACCTCGATTTTGTTGCCTTTTTGAGACTATGAGACTATGAGACTGCCAAATATTTTGTATACGTACACTGTGTAGAGTATTAAATATTGTTATTGTGTGTTGGCATTTTTTGTATGTGTATTTGTTTTGAGAGTGTACAATAAGCATCAAAAATTATCGAATCGGTATAAATCGGTATAAAAAACAAAAATAATATAAACATTTTTGGTGCTTACACTCCGTTTTCTCCTGCTATTGCGACGGAGAATTGACGTTTATGTCATTAGTATAGTACATAAATTATTATGTTTACTTATTATCCTATTATGATATTTTTGCATCCGAAAGCTTTTGAATTTTTGTCAAAATAAAATATAAACAAATTGAACAGCGCATGCGCACAAATACACACATACTCACTAATATTACTATTTTCCGGTAAATTTTACTCTCCTAGTCTCATAGTCTCAAAAAGGCAACAAAATCGAGGTACAGGTCACTTCCTCACAGGTGGACCAATCATTACATCAGCGGAACCGTCGTTAGTCAATATTCCCAATAATCGTTTGTCACATTGGCAACAAGTAACAAATACGAGACAGCATTTTTGGAAGAGGTTTTCAGTCGAATATTTGCATAATTTACAACAAAGTGTCAAATGGCAAGAAATGAAGCAAAATCTTAAAGTTGGTGATATTGTATTGGTTTTGGATGATAATCTTTGCAGTAATCAATGGTTGATGGGAGTAATAATTGATGTAATAGTCAGACGAGACAACAAAGTTAGAGTTGCTTTGATCAAAACTAAAAATGGGGTCTTTCGCAGAGCGATTTTAAAATTAAGTAAACTACCTATTTGAAATGTTAATTTAAATTATGTATTATTATTTTTTTTATTATTAATTTTTGTTACAAGTTCTAATTATATTTTGGAATAAGTTATATTAATATGTATATGTATAATGTAAATATCTTTAAGTTCACAAATGAATAATGAACAAAAGTAATTTAAGTTTATGTCTATTCAAAAAAAAAAAAAAAAAAAAAAAAAAAAAATATATAGAAGTATGTATATTTAAGTTTATATAATTCATATTGAAACCGACCTTTCAAAGGGGCCGGAATGTTGAGTAAAGTACTAATGCTGAAATACAGCATGTCAGAACACAACTTATTTGTACTAAAAATGTTTGATTTAGAACAAAAGGATAAAGAGAAGACGTAAATTGATTCAATATAGTATCGTTACCAAAGAAGGCTGACCATAAAATAAAATAACCAAAATTACAAACCTAAAGTGTTCCATTTATTAAAAATTACAAAAAAAAATACAAAAACAATTTAAGTATCTTTTGTATTTTCATTACGTTATCATTTAAATAAGTATCATCTGAACCAGCCAAGCTCCACAATTAATGAAGAATTATTAAAAACTAGAATAAATGAATTTGTTCTTGTTGATCCAGATGATACTAAAATTTGTTTTGGTTCACTTACTTCACCAATAAATTTTGAAAATGACGTTTACGGAATAACACGAGATATTCTTAAACTAATCGTAAATATCTATAATGAAAACTCAATATCAAGGAAAAAAATGTTAGAAATTTTAAAACAAAACTTTAATATCTTTCAAACCCAATCTTAGCAACTATAACATTTGATCCTCACTTGTAACTTTTCTTTGTAAAATGTACCGAAGAATTTAGTTCTATTTTATTTAATAAATTACAAAACAGAAATGTCTACCATTTGTTATCGGTCAAAGGTGAACTAGTTGTAAACAGATTCTAAAAATTTGAATTAAATATTATTCTGTATTATTATAATTTTTTTAGATTTATTAATGTAATGTACATGTAATATAAAAAGATCAATAAAAAAGGATTATATGAACAAAATTTTATAGTGTGATTTAATGGTTACAATGGTGAAACTTGTTTATGTTATACTATCAAGTTTGATATCTTAAAAATAATAAGTATAATTTTCTAATTTACTCGTAAATGTTTCATATATGAACTATGGATTAACATTGAGAAAGTAAGTAGGAGGATCATACATAAAAATTACACGTAAATAGTGTAGCTTCAAAAGAAGTATTTCAGACAAAAATTGTAATTGTTTACAGTAAACAAACACCGATAGTTTATTAGAACTGACAAATTATTAGCAATAAACAATATAAATCGTTAATATAAACAATTAGTATTTAATACAAATATTTCATGTTTTATAATCAAACAATGTGCTTTTGCTGTAAATGTATTTATAGTTTATCATAAACAGTTTGAGTATTTGCCGTAAATGCTATTCCCAAACACTTGTTGAAATGTTTTCTGCTTTAAATGTTTGTCACAACAGAATTATTTTTTTGAGTGGATGGTATAAAACTTAAATTTGAAGATAAATATGTTTCTAATTAATGCTATTACCTTCTAGGTCAATTATAATTAATAAATTATAAGTATGATGAAATCAGTATAGGCGAGAATGAGTGCTAATTGTACCTCATCTGATTGCTCCAGTTTTACTTTAGTATATAGGTCCGAGACAATTAATACTTCGTTTAAAATGAAATTAAAAATGCGTGATGAAAGATAATTTTTCTAAGTCACCAGTCCTCGTAAACATATGGTCTTCAGTCAATTGATTGACCAAAAAGGTTATGTTGGTAATATTATGGGGATAGATGTAATTCTTCGATAATCGTTAAAACTTCTGATCTCTGGTATTAGAACTTATGTTATTTCAAGCCAATCAGAAAGTGGTCATTAGTGAACTAGACTTTTGCAATTACCGCCTGAAGGCCTTGAATTACATTTGATAAGGAATTCAATAGGAATACCAAGCTAAATTATGGTTTTATTTCTCTCTTGCTTGGCGAACTTCCTAATTGGTGGATGAAATATTATTAAAAATAAAGTTGAAAAATTTTTTAATGAACGCTGCAGATTGTACTAGTTATCTGAGAGCGTCGTTCTGTAGTATTGGGTACACTTTCATTGGAAATTAATTGAAGAAATTTCAGCAACACAATGCTGGCCGCAAATATTAATTAAAAATTAAATTAATTTCCGGTTTGCAAAAACTATTTTATTCTGGAAAACTTTTCTACGTATATAAATTGTATTCCAGCTAACTAAAATTATAAATCGCTTACAATTTTTTTTTTAGTTTTTTATCTTTAAGTAGCTATATGTACAATTTTTTTGATGTTGCGGTTTCAATAAAACAAATACGAGATATAAGTTCGTTACAAGGTAAATATTACAAACAAAAAAATATCGTACAATGCTAGACATCGACTATACAATTGTAATTTTAAATATCTTAGCTTCACTTTCAACCACGGCAAATCGATAAATCGATTACATCACCTTATGAGAATTTATTGTATAAATTGTGACATGCCTGGAAACTACTTTTACTTATACCTAATTATTACATTAATTCTAAGTTTAACGAAATTGTAATTATTAAATCAAATTTGTTAGCGTCAATTCAATTCAATTACGCCGTCTAAAATGCCAAATTCAACAACAATATAAAGCAATGAATGACATAAACGACAATATAATGGGCTTTTGATCGATTTAGAATTGTAACTGTCGGTTTTCCGCTTATTGCCGATATTGATATATATGTGCATAGCGATGTGGAAGTTTTTACTAAAAGTGTCCTAACTTTTAATTTATGGTAAATGTATTGGTGTTAATATCGTATAAACTGAATAAATTCGGTCGGAAATATTTTATTTTATTGTTTATTTGTCGGGCTGATAGTTTTTTGTTAGCCCATTGTGTTCTCCATTTTCTGGCCACCCAACAGATTTTTAACTGGGATATTTCATATTCGAATAAGTAAAAAATTCTGAAAAAGCACGATGGACCGGTGATATTGATGCTATAGAGGCAATCAAGATCTTATATTATTCCTATGTCAGGTCTCAAGTGAAGTATGCATTTAATGTATGGTGCACCGTTTACGACGTTTAATTCAAAAGAAGTTTATTTATATATGTATATTCAAAAGAAGTTTATCCGTTATGCAAGAGACGATTCGCCTTATAACCATGAATTACCTTGGCTGTAAAACCTATAAGATGACTACACTTGAAAACAGGTGTGAATTGGTAAATAGTACATTTATTGGGAACATTTTACTTCACCACATCGACACACCATCTACGAGTGTATTGGAATTAATCAAATTAAAGGTGCCTGGCAGAAATCTACGGGATCATCAATTGTTACATTTAGATGCACATAGGACAAACTATGGTGACACTGTCTTAAACAACCTGAAGTTTTCATACTGTTAAACAACATGAAGAAGCCAAGTCGTTCTCTACACCGTGGACCCATCGTCGTCTGCAACGTATCGGGAACAGAGCATCTCCCTGTCGAACTCCCGAATTAACTGAAAAAATTCTAAATAGCCTGTTCTCAACTTTAACACAGTATTGAGACTATATTACTATCATTCTACAAAATCGTACCAATTTTGTTGGCAAACCTATAGGTATTTCAGCACAAACCACAAACTCTCTCTGGGTTGATTGAGTTATGGGCCTACCGAAAATCCAGGGACACCTGATGTACGGGCATCGAAGTCTCATAATATTTAGATAGAATCATCAGCAGCAAAAACACCTAATCAATGACTGATCGATTCGAAGGAAATCCTCCTTAATAGTTACAGACCAGGCCCTCTGCTAAAGGGGTGTCTCTATCCAATATAATGTAGGACTGTAACTTGTATGCTGTGCAAAGGAGAGCTATACCGCGATAATTATCACACTTCAAGGGGTCTCCCTTCTTGAAGTTAAGGCACATCACGGCCAGTTTCCATTCGTCAGGCATTACTTTGGTTCAACAAAAGGTCAAAAAGACAGTTCCACAAAGTATCCATTCCAAATACCAAGAGCTCCGAATTAATGTAATCCACTCCTGGTGAGCTGTTTCGTTTTAATATCTGCAAGGCCCTAGTGGATTTCTCATGGGATGGATCCTCAATGTAAATCTCCGCAGTCTGTATTAGAATTGACTCAAGCAGATTGGTAAAGTGTCCATTCCATCCGTCGAGGACCGCGCCGATGTTGACACAGAGGTTTCTATCCCGGTCCCGAATGGTGGTTGATGCAAGCTTGAAAGTATGGTGCAATCCAGTAATTTCTTTGCAATTAGGCAAACTGTGCTCATTGCTGAGTTGTTGTACTTTCAGAACCTCGGCCTTCCACCATTCTTGCTTTTTTCGTCTACAAATCCACTTAGCTACCCTCCAAGTAAGAGTAGCCTTGTTTTTCCTCGCGATTTCCTCAACCGGAAAACGACACTCGCCATCAAACTAATCATTCTTGGGTCTGACTTTCACTATGCCTAAAGTCTGCTGAGAAGCAATGACAACCGAAGTTTTTAGTACCTCCGAGACAAATTCACACGGTCAGACCCAATGTCGTCGCTCACAAGATCCTGATATCGTTTCTTTTGATCTTCATTTATCAGATCAAGCGTGCTGAAGCTGACAGATCTAAGCCATTTGCTGCTGGTGTGGATACCACTTGTGGGGTTTCGCCTGGTGTTGGTGATCTAGATGTCTAGAGCGTCCCTGTAAACTGTCAGGAGATATTATCCATCGATTCGAAGATATCAAGATATATAGGGCATTTTCCGCTCCAGATGGATGGACTCGCTGTCTCATGCGGAATCTGATTCAACAGTGGTGAAAGTAAGCACTATTTAATGCTTAAAGGTCAACCTCCACCACTGTAAAAGTGACTCTGATGTGGTTCGGATCCAGGAATCTTGGGTCAACAGTGACCGAGTACTGGGGCTCAGAACTCCCAACTATAAAATACTACATGCGAAAAATGAAGGTAAGATTCGTTCCTGCATTCTCTCTAGAAAAAATTTGAATATTTTTATACCATTAAATTACAGCAAAGCTGATATAGTGATAGCTAGCATCCAAAAGAATGGACAAAACCTTTGCCTAATATCGGCATACCAACCATACGAGGAGAAAAGTATACCACCAGATAGCTTGGGCAGTGCAATTACGGATGCTCAAAGACGAAAAGTAGGGGTCATGCTAATGCGCGTCACTCAATTTGGGGCAGTACAAATATTAACAGACGAGGTGAGTTAAGTCCAAAGAACCACCTGCTGGTGTATAATAGAACCCTAAGAAACACACCTTGCCAAGCATTGGAGATTGTCTTTCATCTCATTCCCTGGGATCTTGCGGCCAAGCATCTTGCATCTTGCACAGCCATTCGGCTCAAATCCATATCTATGTGGACCTGCAACAATATAGGGCACTCATACATCCTTTACAATGGGGGTTTTCCGGAGACTACTCTATCCCTTTGTCATCTGTTGAGGTGAGGATCCAAACGGAGTTTCCCACCAGAGAGAACTTTGTGAATGAAACGGTTTATGGACAATGAGGCGCTAAGCTTCTTCACGGATCTCAAAAAGGGATAGATGGGTTCCTTTCGTCTTCCCAATTTTTTCAATTTGAACTTATCGCATTAATGGAACTCACGGACTGGTGGAAGCATGATGTAATATCTACGAGAGATATTTGCATTTTCACGGACAGCCAGGCTGCTATTAAAACGCTACAATCACACTTCCTGGCGTCGAAGATAGCCCAGAACTGTCTGACATCTTTAAATGAGATGACTAATCATTTCAACATCCACTTGATGTGGGTGCCAGGGAAATTCAATATCGTAGGAAATGTAAAGGCAGATGAGCTGGCTCGCAAGGGCACAGCACGCCTTAAATCACAAAGCTGGCTGGATATAAAGATACCGCTTGCTTCCTGTTAACTGCAGCTTTAGGATGGAGCCATAAATGAAACGAACGACAGATGGGTTCACGTTAGTTCGTATGTAAATAACCATGCAAATCTGGCCTAGACTTTACCGGTCCAGATTCACCTACCAGATATCGCTTCAACGGCATCGGAGCTATAACGGGACATTGTCTCATTGGGGTACATGCGTGCAGGCTGGTAGTCCTAGCAAACGATTTGATCCTAGTAAGATCGATATCAAGGGCTTCCAACGCTTTTTGGTAAGCTCAGGATGGTTCGAATAGGGAAGAGGAGGTAACATACGTGGTACAGCTAGTCCATTAGGACGGCCACCCTAACCTAACCTTACTTAAACTACCTCAGAGATCAAGGATTAAATGGGAGAACTGCTTTCAAGAGGCCATTGCTTTTGAAAACAAAACGTCGGAAACGACTCGATTGGGCAGAGTATCACGAGAAATGACAAGTTTTGTAATGGAGTAAAGGTTTTTGGTCCGAAGAATCAAAGTTTGAAATGTTTGGGTCAAAAAAAAGTGTTTTTGGCGAAAAAATGATCCCGAGCTGTACTACAGTTAGCCACGGAGGTGGTTCTGTGATGATATAGTGACAACATGGTAGGAGATTTGGTACAAATGACGCAACGAATGGATCGTTTCTTGAAATTGGCATAAATATAAGTCAACCTCTCCATGTTTCCTATCTAGCCATTTAACTACCGAAGGGACTAACCGATGTGTCCACCGACCTTTTCCCGAGCTGTCCCAACGCTGCTGCCACATGTTAACGGTCTCTGCGCGAGCCACAATACGATTTCTTCTCTTCTCCCCATTTGCACGGAGAGAATGTATTCTTTCACGGTCCTTTGCCAATAAGTCAACTGGAGGCATACCAGCCAGTAGACACATGGCTGCATCTGATACCGTTCTAAATGCACTAACCACCCTTAAAGCGCTTAACCTATAAACAGATGGCACTGGTTGCTTGTATGTACATACTTCTCTCCATAGCACTGGCCCAGATTGGTGCTCCATACATCAAAATAGACGACATCACACTACTCAGTAACAGTTTACCGCTCTGGCGTGCCGGCCCCCCCTGTAGTTGGCATAATTCGCATTAACGCCCCAGCTCAGTTCACTTTTCCAGCTTTTTTCCCAACGGTATCCAAATGCGATTTAAAGGACATTCTAGCATCAATTATTACTCCCAGATAATTAATAGATTGTTTTGACTGAATCAGTTGACCACTAACTTCCACCGTCATGAATTCCAACCTTTTTCTACTGGTGATTAGCACTGCTTCTGTTTTGTGCTCCGCCAACTGTAAACCCACAGATGATAACCAATCCTGAATTATTCTAATACTCCAATTGCAGATTTCTTCCACCTCTTCTTTGTACTTTGCAACAACTACGATCGCAACATCATCAGCAAAACCAACCACCATTGCGCCTTCTGGTATCGGCAGTCTAAAAATATTATCGTACATGGCATTCGACAATGTGCGGGTTCCAGCACAGACCCCTGTGGTAAACCTTTAAAAATGTGATGGTATTTAGTACCTTCATCAGTTTCATACTTCAAAACTCGTTGCCTAAAATAATTAGCCACCATTTTAAGTAAATACAGAGGGACCTCTTTATTGATTAGCGCGTTTAATACGCAATTCCAACTCGCCGAGTTAAATGCATTTTTCACATCTAATGTAACTACCGCGCAGTACTTTTTAGAACCGCCTTTCCATCTATCACCAGATATTGTCTCTCGCGCCGTATCCACTACGAGTTTAATCGCTTCAATGGTAGAGCGAGCTTTACGGAACCCATATTGGTTCTCCGCCAAGTCCCCTTTGTTTTTAATGGCCTCCTGTAGTCTCTCACATATAATTCTCTCAAATAATTTACCTGCAGTATCTAGCAAGTAGATTGGCCGGTAGAAATACGCCTTCCTCCACGCATGAGTGGAATAAATTTACAAACAACTCTGGGTATGAGCGGACCGCCGATTTAATTGCAATATTGGGAATTTTATCAGGCCCCGGAGCCTTGGTATTCTTCAATTTGCCACATGCTTTAAGTACCTCCTCCTTTGTAATTAATGGGATTATTTCTCCGCCTCCTCTTGTTTCGACATTAACCGTACAATCTGGTTGTTGTGGAAACAGTGATGTGACTATATTTTTTAGCACTCGTGGGCACGATGGGCATGGTACATATGCAACCTTAACCTTTTTCATAACCATTTTATAAGGTCTACCCCAGGGGTCCCGATCAACTTCTTCACACAACTCTTGAAAACATGTTTGTTTGCTAGCTTTAATTGCACACTTGAGTATAGAGCGGGCGACACAGTACTGCTTGCGTAGATCGTCCATAGTTTCCAATCTTGCACCTTGCACGTTGGTAAAAACGTCTAGCTCGAAGGCATTCGCTACTAAGCTGGGCTATTTCCTCGGTTCACCAAAACACTTCTTTTTTCCGATTATCCTTCGATTTCCGCCACATTGCTGCAACATAAGCTGTTGTTATATGATCTACGATTTGATTCACTTTGCTATCCGCAGACAAAGTAATGTCCTCCAGCATATAGACAAATAACTTTTCATCAAACATCGTTTGCTTTCACTCAATAAACTTTTTTGTCGATTCTGAACGAACCTTTCCTGGCCTTCCATCTCTTATTTCACAGATAAAAGCCTGGTGATCACTATGTGTATATTGTTCACTAACTTTCCAACTCACTATTCTGTTTAAAAGGCCCTCGCTCACCCATGTGAGATCAATTGTCGAGCTAGCGCCACCCCTACGGGAAGTGGATGTCCTACCAACATTCAACATCGCAACTGGTAGTAGAGTCAATGCTTCCAGTAGCCCTTTACCTCTAGTCTCTCGGCTGCCCCACTGAACAGCCTAAGTCCGCGCGTCACCAACTATTCGATCTAGGCAGATTTTGAATTCATCAAGGGTAGCACTAGGGTGGGCATAACAGCTATAAATGTGAATACCATCGATCTTCACTCTTACACTCTTCAATCTTATTGCTATCGAGCTGTTTATATTGTTCGCATACAATAGCAATGTCAGCGCCTATTTCACGTACAGTTTGCTGCAGCAGGTCTTGTACAGCTTCACAATGGTTAGGATTTGATTGGATCAATCACATTTTACAAGCATCCTGTCTAACGCCTTCTTATATGCAGGGCACTTCCAACTACCCGTTGCATGTTTATTTTCCCCAACAGCTTCCTCGCTGCAAAGCACGCATTTTGGGTCATTCTTGCACTGACCTTCTTTACCACATTTTATACACAGTTTAGGTCTGTCGTTTTCACTCCTACATTTTTGCGCCAGGTGACCGAACTCAAAACATTTAAAGCACTTTACCGGCTTAACAGCCTCCCTTATACGACAAATCACCCATCCGATCCTTATTTTGCCTCTTGTTAAGACTTGCTCCGCCACCTTTCTTGGCATGCTAATCACTGCCATTTGCGTCCCACGATAAGATGCTCTAAGCGTCTTCACAGTAGTAGTACCTTTTGTCTCTTCCACCTGCGATTCCAAAGCTTGTAGTACATCTTCGGATGTGGTAACTTCATCAATATCTCTTATTTCAATTAGGGTTTCCTGTGACAAGGTTCTAACGTCTTGGCCATTAATGCCCTGTAATTGGGATTGGAAAATAGCTGTTTGAGGTTGATCGATTTTCTCCCAACCCTTTGAGCTGAGAGTATGTCTTTACCTTCCGTAGCAGATCAGCATATGAGGCATCCCCCTTCTTTTTGATTAACAGAGCATCAGGGCGAGGCTGTATTCTCCATTTCCGTTTTCTTTTTTTCGGCTTGACTTTTTGCCAGTCTGGCCTAGCTTCTAGTGTCCAATTATCTCTCCCGGAGTTAGTACGCTTTTTGTGTTGCATTTTTTAGCCTCCATTTGTGTTTCACTTTGACCCGGTGAATCCCGCCTTCTCTTAATCGGTTCATCCTTTGGTATGTCCACCGTTCAATTTCACTAATCAAAGGTTTGGACTTCGGAGGAAGTGGTACCTGACTTGACAACAACAAGTCCGTCTCAGGTTCCTGGTTTGTCCTGTCCCCATTGTTTGCAAGAGATGCCTCAGCTCTCTCCGTTCTCACTGTAAGAGCTTCGAACTCCTTTTCCACCTCATTAATCATGCGTATCATCCTCTTAATTTCTCCGTGCACATTGTTGCGATCCTTCACGAAGATCACTAATGTGTTTTTTTAGTTGCAATCAACTTGGAAACCTTCGTAACTGGCTCACCAGCCAATTCTTTCTCGAGTGATGCAGCTATGTTGGGAAGCGATACTGCCTCAAACATTTCACTGCGCATATAGGCGATCTATGTAGCCTTCCACTGATCTTGAATGGGTTAAAAACTCCTGGACTCACTGGTTTAACACTAAAATATTTCTAGTTCCGACAGCCAAGTTTCCCACTGCTGGAACAAAGCGGTCGTTAGATTTCGACGACTGGGAGCCCGCTTGCTCGCTCCCTAAAGTCACCGGTACTAGGGTTCCGAATCCCTGCACCGTAGTCTTATTCTCCTGTTGCGTAAACATTTCGGTTATTTGTTTTCAGGAAATTCAAGCATAGGAAAGCCAAAGGAATAAATTTGTGATAAAACAACCCCTACCGCCCCTCCCAAATTGTTTGGTTACCATCCATAGTTCTTGCTAAATCAAAATAGTGAATATACTTATGACCATACAAAACGGTTACAAGAATGTTTCGAGAATTACAACGGTCACTTATAATGATTAAATAACTTGTTTAATTCTTAAGTATTGGCAAAACGTGATTTTATTTGAACTTCAAATCATTTTTTTTTTTTTTGTATACATTTATGTTGTTGACAAAACTATTCACTTATTTACTTAACAAACACAATTGTATTTTATTTTTTGTATCAATGACAAAATTGAATGCACTATTTGATTTTGGTCTACATAACTAGGAAATTTGAGTTTTCCAAACCTTTTTCCTGTAAAAAAATTTAAAAAAAAATTGCAATAACTAATTATTCTTAAGTGGTTTGATAGCGCCTATGCAAACATCTATTTAGAATGTAGTTATAGTTTTTGTGTTTTGTTTTTGTTACCGCATTCGTAAGAGTTGAATTCTTTAAAAGGAAGTAATATCGATCAAATCGCTCGCATTATAAATTGATCCATTCAGCACGTCTAGTGATACGAAATAGGTTACTGGATCGAAGTGAAATTTTTAACATTGTGAGTGAAAACTATTTATAGTTGATTAATTAAATTGTGAGTAAAATATTTTAACTCTTAAAAAGTATATGCGGCAAGGTTTTGGTGATCATAGTATATTGTTGTCCAAAAACATTTCTGAAATTAGTGTTTTATGATTGTGTTATTTATGGAGTCTCAACCATTATTATAGAATTATAGACGATTGGATTATCTTTCTTAAATTGTATAATAGTTGTGCTTTATTGTGTGTGACCTAAACAAAATTATGCAAAAATTAAATTTATAGTCCGTAGAGAATGAGTGGAATTTTTTTTTATTGGTGTTGTTTTGTAAATATAATAAAACATAAATTATTTATGACCTAAGATTCGTACCTAAATTTTTTGTTCCATTAATTATGTTAGTTGTGACTAGCTAGGCAATCAGACGAAATTTATTGTGTTTAGTGATTAAATGGATGGATGAAATTGAGTGAAAACTGTTCGTTGTAATTTGGTCAAATTTTAATTTAGATTTCACTCAATTTTTAAAATATATTTCAGTTGATTTGAATTTTAATTGTGTTTGAGAATAGTTTACAATTTGGGTCACAGTCAAGCATACAATCAATTAATATTGCAACCTGTGGTGTTGCTCAGAATTAATGATCGGGCTGTGGTATGGAACTTAGTTAAAATTTCATATATTTAGAGAATAATTTTAAAATGTTGGTACAAAAATTTTAAAAGTTTGATGAAGGTATCCTATAATCATATTGTTTGATCAGTATTTCTAAATTAACCTTAGATTAATGACAGTGAAATTTTTACTAGAAAAATAACAAAAAAATACACTGTTAAATATGGTTATTTTCCAATTGGATTTGTTATTGTGCGATTTTTCACATAAAAGAAAATCCAATTGGAAAATTAATTGGTTTTGTTATTTTTCTAGCAATGACATCACTGTCATTATTACAATCAATAGAGATTCGTCTATATTCTAGAATAATTTTGACTGGTCAAAATTGGCGGAAATGAACACAACAGGGTAATCCTAATAGTAGCTCAAACTATATTATATGAAACAAGTAAAATTTATCAAAATTGATTGACGTCCATCAAAATTTAGTCCCTTTGACATTAAAAATCACCCAAAAACACAAAATCAAATAGCAATTGGTCTAAGCTGTTCAAATATGTAGTCGAGAATATGCGGACATCTCGAAAATCAGTAGCACAAAATTAACGCAACACCTTTTTCGCATAACAAAAAATTCCAATTGGAAACAATCACAAAATTTAACAGTGTATTTTTTTTTTGTTTAGTATTAACTTCACTATTATTTGGAATGTACTGTTCCAATTTCCCGGACAGAACTAAAACTCATTTATTTTGTATGATGATTTAATGTTTTCCTCGAAAATATAGATTTTTGTGTTGACAGGTGGTTACTGCTTGCGGGCAATTTATAAGTATGAGTAATTTTAAAATATTTGGAATATTGCAAAAAAAAAAAACTAAATTGGTGTGTGCAGATATTATAAACAAAACACACTAATCTATTCATATACTCTAAACAAAATACTATGCCCACTTTCTATTTACCAAATTTCGCATGTTTTGTTTTGCCAAAACAATAATATTATTGTTATGTGCACAGTTTCTAGAAAAATCTAGTTTAGTTTTGGTAACATTGGCAAATTTTAATTATTAAATTTAATACGTGTAATATGTTTACGTCTTTGGCCATGAACTTGATACTCTTGAAGATAATATTTTTAAACACGAATGTGAATGATGTTGTATTAAATGACGTGCACCCAAGAGGAACCGATTACAAACTATATAATCAAACTTTATATCTAATCAGAGTTTTCAAGGCAATATCCAAATGGTCAATCGGAAAAGCGAGGTATTTCGATTTACCGTACATATCGAGGAGCTGTAATTACGAAAATTCGCCAGTATTGGTTTGCTCAGCTATTCCCAAACTGTAGGTCACGACCCAAAAAAGATTTGCGGGTGTATAGTTTATAATTGTTAATTCCTTATAGGTATCTTGTTGAGGGTCGACTTTTGAAATTTAGATATTATTACGTTTTCTTGGGTAGCTAAGCCGGTGGTTTTTCCGAAAAGTGGAGCAAACTTTTGGCCATATCGTGTACACAGTGTACACAACTCTACATAAAGAGGTTGCCAAGGTCTTTCGATATCGTATAGATTACCAGTTGGTGAACGTAATGTTCTATTAGTCCTGGTATAGTGTTAGATGCATATAAATTCATTGTGAACTGGCGCTATGCTAGATAGTTGGCTAGTCTGAAACAAATTTTCATTATTACTGTTTCCAAAGCATGCCTGGTACTATAAATCTGAACCCTTGGAGTTTCAAGCTCAAACGGGATAACCTACCACTCAAATCGTTTCTCAAGTCTAATTCGACTTTTTAGATAAGTGGCGATACTGGATATAGTATCGTTGATTAATCCGTTTAACTTAATCGAACGATAATCTCTCGTTCGATTAAGTTAAACGGATTAATCAACGATACTATATCTCGTGTTCATGTATATGGGTGTTTGCCGCAGGCCGCTGTTGTTAAATGATGAAAATCGTAAACCAATATGTTCTAATTTAAATTGGTCTTCAGTATACTTATAGTTATTGTACATTTGCCTTCGGGTGAACTGGTTCATTACGAATTTCGATTATTGAAATGTTGAATAAAATGTCAAATTTTTGCCAATAAGAGTCGGAGAGTTGTGCAATACAACATTTCAGATGTAACTATCGATTTCATTTGAAGCCGTCCGCAATGTTCATATTTATTTCAATACGGATGCGCCTTTATCGGGAAAGTTACATATTTTATGAATTTATTTCGTGATCTTCAACAAATATCTCGGGATCTACAGGATAAAATTACACTCTACATTCGAATAACTCACAGTATTTTTCATTTCTATAGCAAACCTTTAATGTGTGCCGCTGAAAAGTTTGTAAAACTGCCTTCCCTGTTGTTATTTAAAATTTCGATTAATCACTCATCAGCATCTGTGGTCCAGGTGATTTTGTATAAAACGTTTTAGTTCCATGAATTTTTGCAAAATGAAAGTATAATGTACAGTGGATAAAGCTGTGGGTTTTGGATCGGGATGTACCGAATTTGAATCCCAACATAGGCGGGGGATGCAAAAGGGATTTCTTCATCTCCCGATTACGATCGGTGATTAAATTGAAAATAACTATAACCCCTCATAAAGCATGGAGTGTTCAGTGTGCAGATGGCCAAATTAAAAGTTGAACCTGGAGCCGTGTACAACAAATGGATACTGTTCAGCTTTCAAAGGACTATAAATCCACTAGCCGAACAGTCTCTAATTAATGTATGTACAGTGTTGAAAATTATTTAAAAAAAACTTCGATCAATTATTAAAGTTAAAATTCGAATTTTACAAATTTAAATTTTTTAGAAATTTCGTTTGTTTGTATTTCTGGATTTAACGTTTAGAATTCAATAGAAATTGTGCAGATTTTCGACATTCTATGTACTGTTACAAAAATGTATACAAATGTTACAAATTTTTGGAATTCTGCAAATAAATTTTGAATTCTTCAATTTTACAATTCTGTATTATTGAAATATTGAAATTTGAAAAACTCATAGTCCCGCTCCAATCAGTCCAATTTCGCTTTATACATTGTTTAAATATTTCAAGAAAATTATAAAATTTTACAAATCCGATTTCAATGGATTTGTATACATCTCTCATTTTGTTGAAGTTACCAGCATAGTAACATTGCAGTTAGGTACCATCATAGTTAAAACGAACAGAGCTTATAGTTTAAATGAATATGATTTATCAATGTGATTGAGTGATATCGAATAAAACATTATTGAATTGATAATGAAACTCATCCTCGTATGTTAACCTAGATGCCTCAGACAACAACGCGAGGCCTAGCTATATGGTTAGCTTGATGCATTCAGAAGATTATTATTCTCTTGGGCAGTGCTAGTATAGCTCATGGGAACAAACAAATCATTTTTGTGATGATTTAAAAATGGTCTGTTTCATTACGAAAAGTGAGGTTATGTTATTATTTTAGAAAAATGACAATTAGAAAATCAGGTAACTAGATATTTGTCAATTGTTTTAGGTACATATAGTTATTTGTTTTGAAATATGACGTACCCGGGGCTAAACTTACAAATCCCGATCCCAAGCTATACAAAGTCGAGCATTTAAAAGATAACTGGCATAAGAGGCATGTCAAATATCGCAAACAAATCGGTCATCTTATTTCAAACTATAGTGACACATCTAGTGGCAAATACGTAAACTTTCTATTGAAAAATTGCTAATTGAAACAGAAATGTCGTTTCTATATGAGTCGAAATTATGGGATGACAATTAGAAGGGTTACTTGATAAATGTAATTTATGGGTCAAAATTTAAAACTTATTTTAAGATCATATCGAAATTTGATGAATTGAAAGAAATGAAATTTGAATATTCCACAATTTCTGTTAAAATCAGAATTATAAAAATTGAATTTTGAAAATTGCCGGTACATATTCGGAAATATACCCAAGAACCATAAAAATGTTAAATTGGATATTTAAATTCGAATTTTCTAAAGCACGTAGCTTTTTAAAATATTTTCTAAAAGTGCAAACGTGCAGATTTCAAATTTAATAATTCCAAAATTTAAGTAAATCCATTTATTATTTTCAAAATTCAAATCAACTGAATTTTATACGTAAAATTTGATCGTAAAACAGAAACTTTGAGACACTAACGAAAAATTAAATTGTTAAATTTGTAAAAATTTAAATGACATGGATGTTTCTCCCGCGACTCATAATTTAAGTATAGCTGATTTTGAAGATGGCATTTTTGTGTGCTTAAATATTGTAAATTACTTTTGGATATAGTCCTAGAAAATAACCAGCTGGAATTGACCTTGGCTATTGCTTAACCGCTTAAAATGATATTCGACATGTTTTTTGAAAATAGTCCTGAAAAATGGGAATTATTCAGCTAGTTGTCTTAATAACTTATAATCTTGCTCATGGTTGTTCTTATGGTATCCAAAGAGCAAAAAATTAGGCGAATTTTTGTAAATGTCGTGAACCTTGCTAAGACTTTTATCCCATTTTGTATGCTTATATTTTATATAGAATCGACTAGAACGTGGGTCACTAACACAGAATGCCAAGGTTTTTCGTCTTCGTAGATTTTACCAACTGGTGAACGTAATGCGGTGATTCTTGGTGATTTCTCCATTTTGCAAGTATAGGTTATCTAGATATATGTACATATTTTATGGTCTATATATGGTTTGCTATTGAATACCATAAATGGTATCTGAGAATTTTCTACAGTGTTTTGGTAATTCCGCTATGCAGGAATATAAGGGATCATCGTATTTGTTCGTTTTTAATTAAAATTTTCCCGAAAACGTCCTGGTGCCCGAATTTTTCAAACAGATAAATCTAATAACTAATCAAGCCGTCTTGGTGCTAGCTTTGTATGTGTATAAATTCGTTGTGAACTCGGAATGCTGGATGTAAAACCAAATCATACAATGTCAATACACATACGAGAGAGCATGTTTGGTACTATATTCTCGTTGCATTTTTCAAGATTTATTTTAAATCTGAACCTTTGGAGTTTTAAGCACCAATGGCCTAGCTTACCACTCAAGCCCTTCTGATTCATTATTATTAGCTTTTGATCAAGTTTTTTAGGATTGCTGGCGACACTGAATTCTATCCCGCCTTCATGTAAATGTGTCGTTCCCGCAGGCCATTTTTATTAAATGATGGAAATCGTGAAGTAATCCTTTCTAATTTAAACTTGTCTACAGTAGTTAGTGGTTAGTTCTTGCACATTTGGGTTGAGGTGAACTACTCGAAGGGATAATATTCATATTTGAGTTCAATTTACAATATGCTCGTTTATTTGACGTTACAAAAACTCTGGAATCCTTCGCCAATACGTTTGCGAAAGCGCCGGTAACTGGAAAGTCGTACATTTCTACAGACTTTTTTTTACTTCTGCCTGGCATCCGCAGATCAGATACAATACATGGAAATTTGCCAATTTAGATATTAAATACTTAAGAATTATAGTGCAATAATAAGATTTATAATTTGAAAATTCAATCAAATTTCCTAAAGATTTGTAAAATATGTAAATAAAAATAAGATCATTAGAATAATTGTTAATATTTTTAATCTCAAGAAAATCTATTTTCACAATCAGCTTCTAATTTGGGATTTCTACAAACCTCCACGAATACTGGTAAAATGAAATTTCAATTGAACAGTTTTTTTGTATGCAGATTTATGTTGAGTTATCCAGTTTTCTTCGGTAGATTTCTACCAAAATTCTATCAGACCTACTTTGCAGCATAAGAATCCTTGAGAGACCTTAGTTGGGTTGAGTTTTCATTGACAAAGCATCACGGATAGGCATTTTTCTAAACTGATCTATTTGGGCTCAATATTGCTCAATTGTTTTTAAGACATGCATGGAGAGCAAACCCCAACACAAAAAACTGTACAGATCACGGTACTGTAACTTTTGAACAATAAAAACTTTTTAATCAAAATACTTAATTTTTGGTACCAATTAAATTCTCATTTTCAATGAGGGATTTGCCCAAATGACTTTTGTTTCTCTGCTTGCTCGCTAGAGCAACGCTAGTCTAGCTCACGTGGACTTACAAATTTTTTTATTTCAAGCTATAAAATGGAGAGCATTTATAAAGAAGGCTTACTGGCAAATATCACATAACTCAACCAAATCGATCATTTTATTTGAAACTAGTGGCACCTCTAGTGGCAAGTACCATAACTTACGTTTGAAAAATCGCTAGTGTCAATTAGTAATAAATTTGACCAAAGAACCACTTGCTATATCGTTTTATTTGTTATCTAGAACAACGCTTCACAAACAATTTTTTATAAGAGGTTTTTTGCTATCGAACCCTAGTTTGAATTTAAATATTCATCATAACTAAATTGCTAAATCTGAAATAAAAATAAAATTTTTTTTTTTAATTTGTTAACTGTATTCGAATCAGTGAATTAAAAATTATAAACCGACATCGAAATTTTTTATTTGAGAGAATCCACAAATTTCCAATTTTCGATAAATCAAAGGAATGTTTATAATTCAGAATTCAAAAATTTTGTGACAAACAGTGTTGGTTTAAAATTTCCCAATTCAAATTTTAATGTAGAATTCTCAATAGTTGTTTAAAAATTTCAGTTCAACAATTTCTATTAAATTCAGATTTATAAAATTCTAAATTTTATACGTAAAATTTCAAAATTCAGTTTAAATTTTGAAAATTGCAGGCGAACATGTTTGGAAATTCCCACGAACTAAAATTCGAATGGAAATTTGATCATGAAAATGACAATCAATGATTTTATTTGGAATTGTGATC
Organism: Tipula unca; assembly: GCA_951394425.1. Lineage (NCBI taxonomy): Eukaryota > Metazoa > Arthropoda > Insecta > Diptera > Tipulidae > Tipula > Tipula unca. The sequence continues at coordinate 72,497,955 of OX596381.1, forward strand.
AGGAATTTTAGAAAATTTTAAAATTTAATAAAAGTTTAGAATTCTAAAAAATGTAAAATTCTGAACTTCGCTTCAAAAATTGAAAAACGAAATTCTTAATTCAAAAAAAAAAGATTATTTACAAAACAATTCGAATTGCAAGAAAATTTAGAAGTTGCAGATGTTGCAAACTTTGGATTCATGAAGTCTATTTAAAACTTTGTTAGTTATAGAACAAATATATTTTAAAATTTTGAAAATTTCTTAACTTAGTGCTAAAAAAGAGCTCGGTTAGGATATCTAGGAATATGCATGCATTCGTAACATGCTATAATATTGTAGAAGTTGTAACACTGGGTTATTCGCCCACTACTCATAGTTATAATTTGTGCATAAAATAATATAAATCATTTTTGGATAGAGTCCTACAAAACGACCAGCTGGAGTTGACCACTGCTATTGCTTAACCGTTTATAATGTAATTGCCATTTCTTTTGAAAAAAGTCCTGAAAAATGGGCAACTAGAATTATAATTTGACTTTTCTATAATTGTTAATATTCATTATGACAGTGTCAAGAGAAGCTATTTTGATGTATTGGGCTCCTTACGTTTTGTGATTGGGCTCTTTTTGTATTCCTCGAAGAGTTCGGTTTCTAAAACTATGCCTTACTGGCCCGAAAGCTTGCTCAATATTCTCGTATACATAGTAAATTAAAATAAAAAATCCATAAACGAAATACAAAAAGCATTGACAATAATAAACTAATATTAGACTACTCTTATCTACCTAAACAGAAGCGTATCTGTAATCCTGAGCTGTGTACCTCTATACGAGGTCGAGGTGTAGATAGGGTGGTGGGAAGAATGACGGTCGATAGATCGTCCTTTCCATCAGTTTCGAACCGCAAAAAGCGAGTTCGAACTGATGACAACGAGGCTGTGGAGGTTGGATCTCGCAATCCCTGACTTGGTTGGTGTATTTATAGAGGCAGTGAAGGCATTAAAATTGGAGATCAGACAGGTCTCTAAGATCTTTAAAAAGGTCTCGTACTTTGATTTGGCAGAAGGTTTGGGTTTCTTCCTAGCCAGTAAAGAAGCTTTAATTAAACAAAGCTCTGAATCTATTAATATCAAGAACTTGAAACGAAGTTTCATTACTGGGCCAAAAGAGGACAAGTCAGTCCATTGTAGAGTATCGGAGTTCGTCAGGTTGACAAAATGTTACAAATGCCAGACATTTGAGTGACCAAGTCCACAATAATAATCAGTGGAAATAATGAAAATATTAAAGCAGTTCTTAAAATTTCACAGTACTTCGACACACACCGTATGTGTGTAGATATGAGATGTAGCTTAGGTTATATCAAAGAGACAAAAATCCCGAAACTCGAACTAAAGCAAAATGCTTAATTATGTGGTACACCGAAAGGCGTATTTTAAAAGTATAAGAGACAAAAGCCAAATGAGCTTAAAAGAGTTCATCGCGGAACACGGTAATGCTGAACCGTGGGGCTTTGTCTATAAGTTTGGCACAGGTAACTTAAAAACGAATGAGATACTATAAGTACCCTGCTGGGCGGTGGTGCACAAACAACAATTTATTGGGAGGACACCACAAAATGCTTGCTTAATACCTTACTACCCGATGACTCTGTGGAAAATGACTTTGAGAGGCAAAGAGAAATTCGCACCGATCGTAACTTTGCACCAACTACACCAAATATGAGCCACTTCAGTGATGAAGAGGCCACTTTGGCTATCTTATCTATGAAAGCTGGTAAAGCCCAGGCCTAAACAATATCGAGGTCGAGGTGATACAACGTACTTGTCTTAGCAAAGGAGTATTTCCCAAAGCTTGGAAAAATGGTAAATTAGTTATCATTAGGAAAACCGGAGATAGGTGTCAAACCAATCTCAAATCTTATCGGCCTATCATACTGTTGCCTGTCCTAGGTAAATTATTTGAAAAATTAATTGCCGTCAGGTTAATGGACGTATTCCAATAAAGTGGCACCTATATAGTGACAAATATTTGGCTTTAAAGGAAATACGTCCACAGAGCAATGTACCTAAGTGCAACCCTGGAGTTTTCCTAGATGTATTTGGCGCGTTCGACAACCTGTAGTGGCCCAGCATAATGTTGGAGCTAAAGAGATTCAATTGAAATTCAATTATTTCTCTGAAAGAAAAGCAACTGTTACTTCAAGTCATCGGACACTTGAAAAAATTATCAATAAAGGATGTCCGCAAGGTTCCATCCTTGGTTCATACCTTTGGAATATGGTTTTCAATGGAAGGATAAACCAATAAGTCTATGAAATAGCATTCGCGGACGATAAGGTCAACCGTTGCTTCGGTTCAGTGACTATTGCTTAATTTGAAAATGTCAATATATGGATTTTAGAATTGGTCCAAGAACGATTCATTTGTGATAATTCCTGTTGATAGTTTCTTTAATTCTTCTTCATATTTTACACGAAAGTGTCGATCAGCAATATAAAAGTTTAAGATCTGGTTAAACTGCCTTAAGATGCCATATCATATGCTTTAGCCACAACAATGAAGATTGCAACGAAATCGGCTATACAATTTGCCATTGATGTGAGACATGCTTTAGAGGGAATACTGTACTGTTGATTATATGAAGTAGTTTTCGTAAACCGTTTTCAGGTAGCGCCTAAAATATTTTCGCTGTAATTACTGGTGGTGTAGGTTGTGGTTCAAAAGTATCTTGATAAGATGTGCTGCAAACTAAGGCAGGTTTTTGTTTAGTACTTCTAGCCCAGGTTTCATCGCTATTTATGATAGGAGGTACTTGCATTTTAAATCGTTTTAGCTCGCTTTCCGCAAAGAGGGCAATCGGGAAGCTCGATTTGTTCATTTCCGTTTCGCTAATGGGACAACCGTTTCACGCTACGAATTGAACCGTCGTTTCAACTGGAACTTGTAAATTGGTGTTGCGTTCAATTAGCTTCTGGAATTATTTCCAGATATGTTACGTGATATTAAAATCTGCAATTCCCTTGGGAAAATTTGAATTGAATAACAAATTATATTTATAGAGCCGGTTGCATCATTTATTTGTTTATACTGTTTTGGCATTCAACAAGTTGTTTTCCAATCTATTTTGAAATATTTTTAATTTTTGGAAGTAGCTACAGTCATACTTAGACGCAAATATGGCATGCGCTTTTGTTTGAACATTAAAAGGTAATTACACGTATGGACACGTATAAAACAAACATTCTGTGACATCCAGTGTTAATTAATTTCATGCATACATAATTTATATTACGTTGATTTAAAAATCATCTATTGTGGAATCCGCGTATATACATACATTTTGAGCACAATTTTCGTTTCAGCCATATATCAAATTATTTTGTTCGTCGCTCATTCTCAATTTTTTTTTTTTTTGTATAGTTTTGCGTAATGTAATTAGTGCTTTTCATATTATTATGTTTGTTAATTCGACTGGATCATCAGCGCGCTTATTTTTTTTATTTTTTTTGTATATAAGTGAACGTTAGCATAAAATATTGTCCTGCGCCCACAACATCCCATGAGTTAAAAAGAAAATTCGATAAAATGAAAAATTTCAAGATGCTTGTAATTAAAATTCATCCAGCTAATGTAACGTCTTAATATTTTTAATTTGTATTTCTAACTTATTTATTTTTGTATTTTATTGTGTTGTTGTTTTTTATTTTAATTTTTTAATTTTTATATTCTCAGAGCAGCAAAAACTCTGTAAATGAGTTCAACTGAAAATACCTATACTGTTGTCAGTCCATTTGAAACTTCTGAAAAGGATACAACAATGGAACCATTAAAAATATCGCGGCAATTTTTGGCCGCTATTGTTTGTGAGTATATATATGAAAAAAATTACTTTGTGTTGTCTTAATATTATAATACAAGTGAAGTGTGTGTGTGTGTGTGTATTTAAAAGGTGTAAAGAAACATATGTATTTAAAGAATTTTAGACCATTAAAAAAGAAATCGCGAATTTACTTTCTAACGATCGACGCATATTACAAAAAGAAACGAAATTTAATTTTTTTTTTTTTTTAATGTGGCAATTGATTAGTAGATCAACAAAATATAAATTAGAAACAGAATTTGAATTGTGTACGGTAATAAATGAAAAGTTTTTTTTAGTTTGTTAGCGCACAATTTCACATAACTAATATTGATACATAGGTGTTTTGTGTACATATATATGAAAAATAAGTTATAAAACCGCCGCTCGATCATAAAAAAAATAGTTGTGCGTTTTTAAATCTATTTTTGCTATATTCTTACAATTTGTTGATAACCTTTAACGTACAACAAAAATAATAATAATCAATCAAAAAAATCTGGTTGAATATTTGTGGTGAACCATATGTATACGAAAAAATATTAGAAGATGTTAGAATCGGTGCGGGTCGGTTGTCAATTCTGCAAATGTATGCGTTATATTAAAATTTGATAGCGGCCTAAGGTCAAATTGTATAGATAATGGTTTACGCTCATAACTAACACAAAAATCTAATGTCGCCGAATTTACACCCAGTGCTTGTAATATATGTGAGTCGTGAATCGTATTTATTCCACAAAAATTCCAAAATGTTTTATTTGTTTTAAACTTTTTTTTAAAAACAAACTGTGACTTTCTTACATTCACCAATTTAATTTATAAATGTACGTTTTGTTGTTGCCAACACCCGACATTTTTATACAAAAGTACATGTCCATATAGAATCAAACAATAGGAAATTTTTTTTTGTTGTTTTCCGTCTGTTTCGAATAAAAATTTAAAATTACAAAAATTTGATAATAGCCGCATTCAAACTGGAAACCTTATATAAGCGCCAACGAGTATGAGTTATATATGGGTCTAATCGGTTAGACGCAAAGTGTTGATGCCTAGAATCACCAGATAAACTCTTTTGAAGAGTATTAGCTTTGAGTATTTATATATAGAGTGATTACCAATTTTTTATTCCGTCTAAGGTGAGCGATTGCGTTGCTTCGAAACCAAAATTTAGTTAGGAATATTTGAGTAAATTGCGCTGGTTCTATAACAAATTTTGTATTTAAGAAACAAAATTATATACACAAAGCCTCAAATCTGTTATAATGAACAACACTTCAGAATTTTGGTGAAGATTAGAATGGTGGAACTGTTGGCACTGTATATGTAGTAAAACTTTGTTTGGAGTTCTGCGCAGATTTTATCAATCGAAATATTTACAAGAAATTAATTTCGAATTTATTAAAAAAAATATGCAAAATTCAAAAAAATATATTGTTTTTTTTTTTTTAACATTTATCTCCAATTTAGGAGCATAGGGCGTCTACTAGGTGGGACCATCTAACTCTATTGGCTGCTACTGTTTTAATTTCCTTCCGTGATTTGCCGAGACGTTTCGCTTCCGCTAGCACCGTTCGTTTCCACGTTACAGGTGGACGTCCAACCTTCCTTTTCCCTTGAGGGTTCCATTCTAAGGCCATGCGTGTTACGTCACTTGCTGGTTTTCTTAGTGTATGTCCGATCCATCTCCACTTACGTTTCCTTATTTCATTTTCCATATTAACCTGATTAGTTACTCTATGGAGTTCCGAATTTGATATGGTATTGGACCAGAAGCACTTTAGTATTCTTCTTAGACATTTGTTCACAAATACTTGTAGTTTGTTCGTAATCTGCCGATTTTGCTTCCACGTTTCTCAGCCATATAGGAGTACTGATTTTACACACGAGTTGAACATTCGTATCTTGGTGTTACGGGAGAGGACAGATGCATTCCAGATTTTGTGTAACATGTTGTATGTCGTTCTGGCTTTGTATATGCGCTTGTTAATGTCTTCCTCGGTTCAGCCTGTTTCTGCTAGTGTACAACCTAAGTATACGAATTCCTTTACATCTTCTATATTTTGTTGGTTGACGCTTATTGGTGTGGTTATGGTAGTATTTATCCTCATCGTCTTGGTTTTCGTAATGTTTATTTTTAGACCAACTTCTTTCGCTAAGTTCGATAGCTGTTCTATTTACTGCTGCATGTCCGTGTATTTATGTGTCAGCAGGCATATATCAACAGCGTAATCCAAATCGTTAAGTTTTCCTGTTAGTCCCCATTGGATGCCATTGGGCGATTTGTGATCCATTTTCCGCATGAGACTATCTAATACTACTAGGAACAGTAGTGGGGAGAGTACGCATCCCTGTCTTACTCCATTGGTATTGTAATATGCATCACTTTGCCACCTTTGAATATTTCGGATGGTATGTTATCTATTCCAGCGGCTTTGTTATTCTTCATTTTCCCAATGATACTGCTAACTTCCCGTTCCGTTGGTGGATGGGTGTTGATTGTTTCGTTAAGAGCATTATTGGGCAATTCGAAGTTTTCTGTGCTGTTTGCGATTTCCTCTCCGAAATATTCTTTCCATCTCTTTAACTGTCCCTCATCTGTTGTTAGGATTTGACCATTATTATCTCTTATAGGTGGTATATTGGTGTATTTTCCTGTGACCTTTCATACGTATTGGTGTAGAGTGCGCATATTTCTGGTTGCTGCTGCCTCTTCGGCATCCTTGAGAATATTTGCAGTGTATTTTCTACTCTTGCCATCTTTTTTACTTGTCTTGCCGTGTCTTCATATTTTCTTGTCACCTCCACTGTATTTTAGCTACAGGCTTGATCTTGAACTGTGAAATTACCAAGTGATGGTCGCTGTGAAGGTCTGCACCTCCCATTGCTCGGGCGCCTTGTAATGATGTGAGAAATTTCTTGTTGATCATTACATGATCTATTTGGTTTCTTGTTCTGCCATCAGGTGATGTTCATGTATACTTGTGTATATTCTTGTGTGGAAATTGACTGCCTCCTATGAATAGCTGGTTTGTGACACAGAAGTCGATGAGTCTTTCTCCATTATTGTTTCGTACCGAGTTCAGTGCTTCTTTACCCATGACGGTTGTCAGGTCAGTATTTTCAGTGCCAATTTTGGCGTTAAAATCTATTTGAATAATTTTCACGTCATTTCTGTGCGTTCTTGCTATTGTGGATTATAGTTGTTCGTAGAACTCATCTTCTCTTGCTTCATCTGCATCTTCTGTTGGGGCATAGAGCACTGGATGATGGTTGTGTTTCTTATTTTTGAGCGGAATCTTGCCACAATTATTCTACTATTGACTAAAAAATATATGCCAAATTTTAATAAAATTTGGATACAAATTTTGAGAATTCATCTCACCGCAAAATATTTAAAATAAACCGAAAATGTTGAAATTTACATACAGATTTTGTGCAAAAGGGTCCAATTTATTCAATTTATCTAAGACAAATTTCCTCCATCATTTTTATTTCATCCCTTGCTGTTGTACTGTTTGTGTTTTCGGTCCCACAAAGAGCGCCTTTCTTCCACAAATTTAATTTTTCAAAATCCATTTTTTACTGTAAATAATTTGGCTAGCCTTTGCCGTCATGTCTCCCTCGAAAAACGGCATAGCTTTTATAATTAGAAATACTTTTATTAACTATAAATAAGCTCCATTTTGTTTGAAGTGGTCAATTTCTTTTTTTCCAGAATTTATTAACCAAATTGTGGACCTTTTTTGAGAAATTAGCCCTTTTCCAGAATGCACAGTACATAGTCGATTTTGAATGGGAGACGTCTGCCAAAAGTGTTCCGATAATTCAAATGACAACTGATCAAAAAACAAAATATTTTGTTGGTATTGAAATCCAGTTCAAATTCAGAGGGTTCGTTTGAATTAGACGAGCTTTTAGTTTACTTTTGATGATTTCGTAGAAATTCATAAAAATAAGTTTTCGTAAGAATTCATACCAAATGTAACCCCAGCCTAATTCTAAAAGGTATGTACTAGGGAAAGGAGATTTGGGCCCACTTGAGAAATCCTATGACCCCTTTTAAACTACATCGTTTAATGCAAATGATTATTTTAATGATGTATAGATATAAACGAAGCGCAGCAAGCAGCAATGTAATGAAAATATCAAAAAATATAATTTTAATAACTGTGATTTGAAATAAGGAAACTAACTAAACAATTAAGACGGGTACATGTTTTTTATTCTAATAAAAGAGCCTCTTTTTGTTTTACCTGGAATGTTAAACCAAGCCGACTTCGCTTTACTTTCAATGATAAACACGGCCTATAAAAGGTTTTTTCAATTGAGTTCAACATGAAGGAGTACGGTGGTAGATACCTTAAATGACTTCCTGAGCATTTCCACTTCCTGATTTGGGCATTATCCATTCCAAAATAAATCAAACTCTACCTCTATTATTCAAACTCTAATTCAAGTAAATTTTGCAAATTTATTGAAGAACTCGCTGCAACATTAATGAATTAATTCAATTTCAAAACGTAAGAAAATCAACAGATTGAAAAAAAAAAAAACCAAACATCATAAATTTTGTGTTTCATATGAATTCTCCAAAAGGCAAATTATAAATGATTCGACCAATTCAAAAAAAAAATACCGAACCTAATAAATTTTGTTTTTTTTTTTTGTTTGTATTAGTGCGTTACAATTCGTTCATCACACAAAATGTTGGTTGAAAGTGTTGCAACACAAATATTTCCCCTCCGTCAAAGTTAGGCAAAGGGGTAAGAAACAAGGAAAATACATAATGCACTGCATACTTGTGTGGACAAGCTGATTGGGTTCAACGAGAGAACAGAATTGGGGTAGTGTGAATTCAGTGCCATCTACGGGCTCTTCATATCACCAATCACTAAAGAACAGTGTAATTTCTTAGTCGATTTTAGTGAAATTCGAAATGTGCACTGCCAAAAGGAAACTAAATGATTTTTACATGGAGTTCTGGAATATGGACAGTCAAAAAGGAACTTGGTTATTTCATAACCGATTATGATGAAATTCGAAATGTGAAATGAAAATGAGTTTCTAAAATGATATTTAGCAGAAGATGTGGAATAAAGAAAATTATGAAGGAACTTGGCTATTTATTAACCGATTATGATGAAGACGATATGAAATCTTTTCTGAAACACCTGAGTACCTTCGAACATGCCGAATTTCATTATAACCGGTTAAGATTTCTATTATAACCGGTTAACAAAATTCTTCCTAATTGACCATATTCCAGAACTTCATATGTGAATATTATTTTAGAATCCCGTTTTCATCATTCTTGCTGAATTTTATCTCTATCGGTTAGCTCGTTTTGCCGAAAAATTTTGAAAATTGTCCCCTGCATTTTATAAACAGTTCAAGTTGCAAAAACAAAAACAATGATAACAAAATAACCAAAATTACAATAGACAACAGCTTTATTGTGTTTTTAATTACGAAAAAGTCTTGGTTTTTATACATTTTTTATGGTAAATATAAGGGTTAATCTTGTATTGTTGATACCAATTAAAAATTAATTTTGTCGAATTTTAAATTATTGTAAACAGCTATGTTACTGTTTATTACAGCTTATCCTATAGATTCAAAGGTGATCAACTTAATATAAAAGGTTTCATTGGATTTGTAATTAGTTTTAGTATCATTCTAATTGAAAAAAGTTTCATTCCAATTGAAAAAGGTTTCATTCTATTTAGAAATGGTTTCGTTTTATTTGAAAAAAGTTTCTATTAATTTATAAAAGTTTCATTCAATTTGATCTGAAAAATCTTTAAACATTGGAATATGCGTGAAATTGTTTCACTTCCAAACTTCATTTAATTAACTACTTGTTTTATTTTCTACAAGAACGTACATTTAAATGTATATTTCGAAAATCCTAGATAGTTCCAAACACTCTCACTGATTTCAAGTATTTTGTACAACAACAAAACGCTATGTAAAACAAATATTGCACATTCACACGGGTCCTGTGCTCCTGCCTGTGTGATAAAAAAACATCTAATTCGTCTACTTTAGTTTTTAAATTGTTTTGTTGTTGTTTTTGTATACATAAGATCGAAAAGAAATAAAGTTTAAATGATACTCACAAAATACAGGTTGTCCGCCGGGATGGTATATACTACTTTGTTTGTTTCCATTGTAATCCTGGCTGTATGCGATGTGGCACCGTCTTGTTGATACCACATGCTAATCAAGCCTAAAACATGCAGTTGTGGCGTTAAAATGTTTTAAATCATATCACGATATCGCTCCCCATTCACAGTTACCGTTACGCCATTTTCATTTTGAAAGAAGTAAGGTCCAATGATTCCTCCTGACCAAATTGCACACCAGACTGTCACTTTTAATGGATGTAAAGGTGACTGATGAATAATTTGAGGGTTTTCCATTGCCCAGAACCGACTATTCTGTTTATTCACATATCCATTCAAATGAAAATGTGCCTGGTCACTCATTATGATTTTTTCATGAAAATCGGGGTTGTCATGGGCGAGCTGTAACATCCTATTGGCATATGTACGGCGGCGTAAATGGTCTTGTGGAAGAAGCTCTTGTATGAACTGAATCTTAAATGAAAACAAATGCAAATCCTTGTGCAAAATTGTGGCCAAACTTGTTCTTTGAAGACCAAGCTCCTGAGCGCGGCGTCGAATTGAGGTTGATGGATTGTTTTCAACACTTTCTTGAGCAGCAGTAATGTTTTCAGCCGATCTTGCAGTACGTTGTGGCCCATGCTTGGTGTTTGAATTAACCATCATTTGAACTTCGAATAGAAAATTTAAATGTTGAGAGAGCATTTAAATTTATCAAAACAAAATAATAGTTGTATACGCACGAAATCAAATATTGGACAATTTAGAGGTGCTGCTTATAAAAAATCCTACATCAACAGCCAACGAAGATGTATTTTTACTAAAAATTTTTTAGTGGCGAAAAATATATTTACAACAAATAGAGTCAGTTTGTTTCGTATTCGTTAGTTCTTGACCAGATTGGTTAGATCGAATTTTTCGATTTGCTAATATTTACATCGATTTCTCAGATTGATTTTAGTTTCATAAAAACTCATGTAATGTTAAACACAAATGATTTTAAATTATTAACCTCCCTGCGATTTCTTCACACACAACTTGCGATCTTGTAAGTTAACGGATTAACGGATTTGAATTTGATTGACAACGCCAACAATTTTCTCAAAATAATCAAGTATGGTGATTTTCAAAATGCCATTATTTAAAAAGAAGGTAAATACATCATTTCCAATTGGATACTATTTCTCCTTCATCTTCTACACCATCGGGAATAAATATGATTAAATCCTTGAGCGATTTGTCTACATCTGGTATCGTGCTTTGTTGGCTACGCAAGTCATTGAAACATTCCAAAAGTTTATCACAGGTCTTTAATAAATTTTGAGCTGCTGCTAGGGTATTTCCTGTTTTGGTTTTGGAAATTCTGTGTAGACGCCCTGAAACATGTTCTACTCCAGTTGCTAACTCTCCAAGCTTTATCGGGTTTACAGTATCTGAAATTTGTATTAAATTTTCCATAGCAGTGTGAATTTTTTTGAGTTTATCAGCACAGGTGGACAACTCGCGTTTTGGCAAACGAGCCGCATTGAAATGCGGTTCTGTTGAACAATCAACTTCTCCTGAAATCTCTTTTCGAACTATTTCGGTAAGTGAGGTTATTTTACTCGAAATGGTTCCGACTATACCTCTATGAGTTTAGGTATTTACACAAAAGTTATCTACTATAATTTATAGCTCTGTATGAATATTTCCCTCAAATAATATAAATATAAATAAATAAATATTTTGAAAATAATATAAAATATATGAACCAAATTTTCCAAAAATTAACACAATTTTAAAGACGAATTTGTTATTCACTCGATAAATCCTAATTCTAACGAATAATAAATTTTAATATTTTTAAATATAATACAATTTCAAAACGGTAGCTTAAGCTGATGATTTAAGTCTCGACCAGCACCTGTTTGACTCTTTAATATGACCATGATAAAAAAAAATGGCAATAGCTATAGAAATTAATATGAAATAATTATAATCTGGAAAATTGTTTGAAACAGCCTGCATGCAATCTATAAGGTTATATTTGACCAACGCAAAGCATACATAACTCCAAACAATAACAAAATAATATATCAAACTATAACTTGCTGTAACTTCAAAGGCAATTGAAAGCAAGGTCATATAATGATATTATGGAACGTTATCATTTTACAAACTAAAGATTCTGTTTCCTCGTCTAACCGTATTCTCACGTTTGGGCGTCACTGTAACGAGCGGTTTCAAAATTTAACCCTTTGAAATAAAAGGCAAGGTCATATATAAAAAAAAACCGGTTCGTTAACAGAATCTCTTATGTTGGTTTTATGGTGGAGCCTGCTAGGTACAATCGGTTGGGCGAGGTTCCTTCCACCACCATACAAGAGCTAGTAAATGCTGCGTATTGTTCTACAGTTGCTTGGTTTGTTAAAATGTAAACGCAACACTGTAATTAATATAACTATTGATCTTAAAACATTTTTTTTTAATTGTTCTGCGCAGCTAGTGATGTAGAAAAAAGATTTATAAAAATTTTGAGGGGTCGCATTTACCTTACGTAGTAAACCTAAATAAAATAATAAGTATAGTCCTATTCAGATCTTAAAAAAAACTTTTTTTTAATTGTTCTGCGCAGCTTTCAGTGATGTAGAAAAAAAAATTATAAATGTTTTGATGGGTCGCATTTATCTTAGGTAGTAAACCTAAATAAAATAATAAATAACCAATAAAAAGAATTATATTTCAGTTTTAATACACAAAACATTCAAAATGATTATGTATTTATGTTATTACAATCATATTTCAAGTGAAAATTAATAGGTCAAAAAAAAATTGCACGCCTTTGGGAAACAATGTCAACATTTATTTTGGTACGGACTAAGGAAAATAAATGACCAAATGACATTCATATCGAACAAAACCACAACAACATAAAAAGAAAAATTAGTTTTCAATTTAATTCTTAATTTATCGAATTAAATATTAATTTCAAAAGTGTCCGTGATTATAAGTTAAATTATAAAAACATTTTGGGATTAAAAACGTTCCTTTTCCATTTAAATACAAATACAACATAAAAATGTAAACAATAAACATGAATTATTGTACTTAATACATCACTGTGTATCCGCTATATTTTTTCTGCGCGAGAACTGTCAGAATTCCAGCGGGATTTGAATACTACTATACCTCATTTCGCTTTGGACTGTGCATTGTTGAAATTTCTTAAAATATTTAATACAGTCTGTAAGTAAACAACAATATGCTTTATGGCAACTGATCATGTGTTGGTTAAATTTTGTAAATATGTAATGTAACATCTGCGACTGTTACACAATTTATTCAGCTTGTGTGACACCCGATGGCAATCTATTGTGATGCATTTGTGAATTTATTGGCTATTATGTATGTATGAACAAAAAAACATATGTGGACGCCAATAATTCTTCCATAAAAGTTATGCCGAGTATAATAAAGTTAATTTTTAACGAAAAATGTGGATTAAAAATGAATTAGCCAAAATATGTCAATCAGTATAATGCGTTCGTACCAGACATAGCTGTTTGTGGTTGTCGATAAATATGCCTGACAATTCCAAAAATACGAAAACGTGTTAAAAATTGTGATGTGTGAAACAGTCAAACGTTTCTAGGCGGAGGATAATTTTTCGTTGCTCACCAAATATTTTAGAATTTTTAACACACAATTAATCTCTGTGAATTGTGAATTTTATAGAGCTGTTAAAGCTGAAGAACAGAAGAATCTAAAGTTTTAAAAAATCATTTGAATGTATAATTTATTTAGGGCAAAATCAATTTATATTATCTCGTCAAAATCTTATTCTTAATTTAATTTTTACAGATTAAAACGCTATTCAAATGGAAATGTAATTAATAATTTTTATAATTGATCAAAAACATGTGTACCACTATATTGCTTATAAAAATATGTTTCATTTGATATATCACATGACGTAATTAATATGTTGACCCATCAACCAGCATTAGATGGTCGAAGCGATTTTATCCAGAACTTAATTTCTTTCCTCCAATCTACAAATCTCTACGAATTTTTTGTTTCAAATATTATTTTTATGCGAATTCTTCAAAAAAAAAAAATTTGATTACTTGGAATTTTATTTCACAAGTATTCGTTTTTTCTGACCAAACTCCATTTAAAAAGAATGGAACTTCTGTCTGTGGCTGTCCCGCGTGCCAGCGGAGCCGAGCGAATTTGAGAATTGTTATAGAATCCTCGGTTTGCACCATGGGCCCAGAGTAGTATTGAGTGCGGAACCTGCTTGGATTCCAGCCAACTTTAATAATAATAATAATAATAATTCGTGGAGTTTTGTAAATTGGATTAGAGGATACAAAGTTTGGTAAAAAAGCACCTGGACCACAAATGCGAGATGATAAATTGCAATTTTTAATTTGGATTATGTCATGTGATATATCAAATGAAACGTATTGTGATCAGCTGTCTAGTGGTATACATTTTTTGATCAATTATGAAAATTATTATTAAATATTAATTTGCATAGCGTCTTTATACTTAAAAACTAAATTAAAATTAAGATTTTAACGAGATAATATAAAAGAAAATTATCTAAATTTCGTTTAGGTGGTTTTAAGCAATTTAAATTATTCTCAATTGTTAGTTTTGATGGCTCTAATAAATTCGCATTTGTCAGAGAGTAGTATTATTTCCTGATATTCCTGAGATATTTGGTGAGTTGGCACAGTGAGTAGCGTGCTTGCTGTGGTATTTGAGGGATCGATCCCCGATGGTGCCCAAAAAAAACGGTTGGGTGGTTTTAATGTGTAAGTATATGTGTGTTCAGGTATTGAGTGCTGGAGTGATCCACCCAACTTTAATTTTAATTTTAACCTCTTTGAAGTCATTTCGTGTGATAAAGTCATGTGATGTACATATCAGAATTTTTTTCATGTAGCATGATTTAAGCCGTCATTGAACATGCTAACATTGTTGTGGGTTATTAATGTTGTCTATACATGACGATAAAATATATTGCCATGTATACTACGTAATACTTTACGTGTCTACAACCGCGTAAATGACTTGGCCTAGCCTACCTCGCCCATCTCTGGTCTCATGTCTATATTTGAAAATTTTCTTTTCTTAATGATTCCTGCTTCATTGAAATTATCGTCGTATGATGTTTTATAAAATAGTAATCGGGGGGGTTTTCTTTCAGCTTTCCAGGTTTTACTACCAGTCAGTTTTATAGCCTCTTTATCTACGTTTAAAGTTAAATTAAAAACTACCATTGGTTCAATTTTCAATTGTTTCTTGAGTTGATGCGAGTGAAGTAAAACCTAAATTAGAACTAAATAAAAAAATAAAAAGTAGTTTTAACTTAGTACAAACTTCACATGGTCAAATTGAGGTTTCAGCTGTAAATTTACATTTTAGGACTATCAACATTTATCACATATCTCACTATGATTTTCCGATAGGCCTGAACTAACATTACAATCATGCCGAACCGTTTGAAAAGCTAATAGCTTTCACATGGTCAAAAAAATCATAGTGAGATTTATGATAAATATTGAAAGTCTTAAGATACCCAATTTCTTAAGAAAATCCTATAATGTAAATTTGCTGCAACCGGATATCCATATTTTACATACTTTAATAAATACAATAAATATACAAATAATTTAATGTTCGCGTAAATGTCATTTATGTTCGATACTCACTAATACATATATACATATTACGTTGTTTTTGTTGGTTTAATTCTAATTTAGGATAAACTTCACATGCGTCTTGACTTGTCGTTCTATAAATGAATGAACGCAGTCGCCTTCATTTTGAGTGTGACCTCTTATTAAAGATGTATGTATTTAATTGATTTAATATTTGCAAGCCTTTGTACTGCAAATAAGCACAAACCAACCATGCGTTTGTTTTTCTGTTGCCCAAGGCTGAATTATCTGAGTAAAATATGACATCTTTGCCATTTTGGATGATTCTTGTCAAATAGCAATATGATTTAAGTGGTTATAAACTGTAAAATTTAAAACATTTAGTTTTGAATTATTAATTATTTTCAATTTAAATGTTGATCGTAATCTACCTTCATGTTCTCTTTATCTTATACTTCTACATTGCTATATGCCATAGGTTGGTCATTGGTCACATAAATCCTTTTAGGCTGGAAAAATGAAATATTGAATTCTTGGATAAAAATTCTGTAGGATAAGGTGTAATTACCAAGCTTTACAATCGATGACATAATCTTTATGAATTTCAGTGATCGGTTCGGTGCCATCAATAAAATGGAACATATGTACTCTCTTATGGATTGCCTAATAGTCTCTTTCACTTTTGGATGATGATAGTGTTTTCCGCGGCTATCTGTTTCCATTACCGTATCACCAGCCTTATTTTGTTTCTCGAGTACTGTTCTTTTAAGCCGATCTTATTTGCTAGCTAGATTAAAGTAAAATGCATTATTTTTGATTTGTTCTTATCTGACGCGTCACTTAGACCGGCGACGGTCCATTGTGATACCACAGGATCTCACTTCCCTGTTACCCCTATATGAACCAGCTTGAGCTACTTATTTATCGTGATATATCTGCCACCTTACAATTTTTGGAGATCAGAGAGGCAGTCTATTATGAATCTATCCATATATTTATGTCTTCTGTGTGACAAAGCCGAACATCACCACATTAAGTGCAGTACCGCCTCTTTCTCCTCCTCCTCCTCGTCCATACAGCTTCGTCCATAAAAAATAAAAATATAAGTTAAAATTAAAACTAAGTTTTACGAAGGTAGGTAGGTACCTACCTAGAGAATACTTATTACCTGTTGGTCGATAGGATTTACAGACTGCTGTAAAGACTGAATATCAGGAGACTCTGTGTTAACAGATGATGCTAAGTATAGTCCGTTGTTGCAAACATTTCGCTGATCCAGGAACCATTAATAATGGTTTCAGGTGTAAGTCCTTTTGACAATGCTTCAGCCACAAGACTAGGAATATTATAAATCGTCAATGATTTACCAGGATTGTTTCGCATTCATGTATTTTGAGCATTTGACAAATATTTCTATGGAAAAAATATCTGTTTCATTCGCTGACTTTCGGGCTTTTGTAACATAACGCCATTTTCTGTCAAAACTTTGTTCACTGCCAATTTTTTACGGTCGTATTGTAAAATTTTTGACTTCTCTCCTTATGCAGATGAAATCATCTCGATCGCATTTACCAGATTGATTGTAAATCTAAATTCATTTGATTCACAATCCTGTATCATTTTTAGCACCAATAACTTCCTGTAATTCGATTTAAGGGATTTTATTATACAATACCTTAATCAATCGGTTGAAGCATCGATGTTGTGTTGGATGATAGAAAAGCCAATTTCAAATTAGTTAACTGGGCTTTCTATTTCGAATCCCATTGAAAAAACCATTTTTGAAAATATCTGATGTCATCCATGCTCTTGTATTCGCTTCATACTCGACTGGCAAAGATCTCACGTTCTTAAAGCAAAATAATGATTTTTTTGGATTTTTTTGGTAACAGTAAATAGATTTCTCATATTTCCTTTTGCCAAGGCGTAGGAGTGAAAAAAATATTTTCAATATGATCGTTGTGTTGTTGACATTCCATATAGTGTATACAGTACATAGTGTTCCCTTTAAGTCATCGTTGTGTTGGTGCATTCTATATACGATAGAATGCACCAGCACAACGATGACTTAGGAATAATCAGAAGTTTGCTGTACTCCTCTGTTATTTTACTAATGAGAAATCTAGTATGATTGTCTATGCTAATAGAACTGTAATCCTATCCTTGGAAAGTTTCCCGCCAATGCATTTTTCATCTTTGAAATTTAGCGATTTGTCTGGTGTTAATTTAAAAAATAACGTTGTTTCATCAGCATTGTAAATATCCGATGGCTCAAAGCACGTGAAAGAGACGCAGCTTCGCCCGAAATTATATTTTTCCCAAAACTATATTTTTCCCAACGACATATCGTTGACGAACGTTACACGAAAATTGGGTATTTCCAATTTTTATTGCAAATTCATTTGCTTTTGCTTGCAATGATGGTCCGGTGATCGGAATATGCCTGCGGCGTGTTGACATTTGAACCATTCAAGAAGCAGTTCATCGATTTTCTTATTCTTTTGTTTTTTAAAGAACTATTTTCAAATTGTCATTATTTTTCCACATGGTCGATAAAGTTGAATGCGCTATGTTAAATTCTTTGGCTAACGCCGTATTGTATTCACCATTTTCTAGGCGCCATAATATGCTAGATTTTTGTTCGATAGTAAAACTTTGACGTTTTGACATTTAGTCCTAATTAAAAATTAACATTTTCACTTTAAAATGTTAACTTGGCTGACAATTTCATCAACAAAAAAGCAATTAATCAAATCTAAGTCAACAAACATTGTTTCGTGACAGTCGTATTGCATACAAATGTCACAGATGAGTTCCGAAGCAATACTAGATGGTATACAGTCTCTTATAGTACGATGTTGTAAAGATCTTGTACGTTAAAGGTTTCTGCATCCACATTCCCACCGATAAATCTAGCTGTAGAATAATAAAATTCGACGATTTTCATGTCACTGAGTGTTGACCTTGCCCTCAAACTTATGCTGCGAATAAACAGTTCATTAAGATTCTACAATTCAGTACAGAATTAAAGTTGCATATTGGAATTATGGAGGTTGATTTCGCACATGTGTTGTTTCCATATCTGTAATTTCCTCATCGGCAAATGTTGGCGGTTGTCTGTTGAAATCCACCATATTGCGTCTTTATTGGTTTTTTTGAAATGTAAGGGTTTTTTCTTCGGAGTTGAAACTAATGATTTCCCTGATCATGTCTTTACGATAGTGGCAGTTTAAGCTCCTAATCACAACTTAGTCTATCGGTTAGATTAGTGAAGGGCACTTTCATGGCTAGTTTTTCGCGATAACGTTTTCTTTATTAAATTTATTGAAATCTGGATGTGCTGGACATTGATAATTGTAATAATAGAATTTTACTAGTCACACTAAGGCTTCCTTCAGTGCGATGCTTTCTAGCTTCGGGTACAAAATGTTTGTTAAACCATTCAAGAATACGCCCTAGGCTCACCCAATCCCTGTATATTTTTAAAACCACGTGCTCGAGCACTTTTTCCAATAATTAACAAGTTACACTTGTCTGTTCCGGCAGCATTGGAACAAACCTTAGTGGTTGCTCGTTCCTTATACTTTTTTTAATTTTTTAATGGCGTATATAGTTTGCTGCCCATTGAACTAGTAAAAAAACTCCTGAGTAATAATCAAGTTTCGACTGTTATTTGCTTTGTTATTATTAAAATTAAATTGAATTGATTTTAACCGCTTGTCTAGTTAAATAAATTTATTCGTGCAACCGGACATATGTATTACTAATTGTAATTACAATTTTTTTCAATACAAAATGCCCAATTTGTTTCATAAACGATATTTAAAGAATTATCAACAAAATTTATTTGAAGTTAACAATTTGTCACAATGGATGAGTAGGGGAATCAGATGTCGGAAAAACCAGAGCAATAAATGCTTAGTTCTATTATAACGTTCATTTTAATTGTTCCCGATCTGATTCTTTTCTTCAGAATTCATACCTGTTGTGGGCTTATGATTATGATACGCCTAATGGTGTATTTGAAAATTGGTTTCAGTTAAAGACTGTAAGTTAAGGGATTTATTTATAATCGGTGAAGTAACATCCTAGTTCCGTTCCAGTTGGCTATATATTCCAGAACTTTATCGAAAAATAATTTTATATTCCCATTTCCAACCAACATGTAGAATTTTATCATGATTGGTCAAGGAATAATCGAGTTCCTAGACCAATTTCCAGAACTTCATTTCAAAGTCATTGCAGAATTTCATTTCTATCCAACATACCGAGTTTCATTATAATCGGTCAAGAAATGGCTTAGTTTCTTTTATGTTAGCCATATTCCGGAACTTCTACCTAAAGTTATTTTAGAATCCCATTTCCATTCACCGAATTCAATCATGTTCGGTTAAGAAATAGCATAATAGTTGATTCAATTAGTATGACATGACCACCTTTGCTTTAGTTTTAAAACATTTTGTCAGATGTTCAGATACTTTACGTTAAAAGTCGAATACAGTTCCCGTGCTCATATTATTTTTTACTTTAACGCGTTTTGTAATATCTTGTTGCAATTTTGATGCTATTTTGTACCTTATCTAGGGCGACCCATTTTCGTATGGAAGAAATGTGGTCGCTTATTTTCTGTCGGGCTCAAAGCTAAAAATATTTACGAAACGATCGGACCACGTTTAGGAGTCCCGTGGTTTTTTTTTCTAAAAACAACACTAAAACAACCCTTAGTGACGCTTAATTTTACCTATTCCTTCAGTTCTGTCAAGTAATGCATGTTTAGGTTTGGTTAGGTTAGGATGGCCGTCCTAATCGACTACCAAAGACACAAATTGGTCCGTAGCTGGGTGCAGAGCACTGTTTCTTTCACCTCTGTTATTCGTTTCTCTCATAGCTTCCACCTGAAGCAGCAGTTTACACAATAGTCGAACATCACTTATATCGTCTAGTCAAACAAATATAAAACCACGTTATCTGGTTTTAACTTGGAGTGGTCATTCTCAACTACAATCCCAGAGAAGTATAATTACATTTGTCTGCTGTAGAAGCTGATAGTTTAAGCACGCGATTCTCCACCATTTAACAATATTTTTTCCACTTTAATCTGTTCTTTAAATCGAAGGCACGTAGAACAAATATCTGAGTTTGGGTGTTTTGAATCTCAGATTAAATCTGGTAGAAAATATCATACGAAAATAGCTTTGCTTAACATTGATTTGGGGATATTCAATTGGGGTAATTTTTGCCATTATGTGAGCATATTTATGATGAAATTAGATTGTGGATGTGGAGTTTAAAAATAATATAAAAACTGAGCCAATATATTTTTGACAGTTTTATTCCCAATTGCTTTCTTTTTTCCATATATATGTTTACGCCATGTTAGACGATTATCTAGGTGAATACCTACATATTTTGCTTCATCAGCTTGACGTATATCCAGGTTAATTTCCTCTTCGGATTGTAAATGTTATATGTTTTCGTTTTGATTTAGCTCCATTAACTTTAATTCGCCATTTTTTTATCCATACTTGGAATATTGTTAATATTCACCTGAAAAACCTAAAAACTTAAAACTTAAAAACTTAAACTCGCTTTGTTGGGGTCTTTATGTGATGAGAATACTGCCGTGTCGTCTGCAAATGTTGCGACAGATACTTGATTGCTTGTAGTTATATCTGCGGTATATAGCAGATATATAATATCAGGCCAGCACGCTGCCCTGTGGTATACCAGATTTAATTGTGCGGACACTTGTATAAGCATTCTGATGTTTTATATTAAAGTATCTGTCCATTAGATACGACCTTAATATTCTGTAGAAATATTGTGGTAAACATGGCTTAATTTTGTATTGTAATCCCACATTCCACACCTTATCAAAAGCTTTGGCTATGTCCATGAATACAGCAGAACAATATTTTTTTTTCTAAAGCGCTTCTTGATTCACCTTGAACTATTCTGTGTTCCTGCTCCGTTCTAAATCCAAACTTATGGTTCGGAATCAGTTTCTTTTCCAGCAAAATAGGCTTTGGACGCTTAAGCAGTAATTCCATGTTCTAAGCATTACGGTGAATACGTACGTTAGAAATTTAATACCTTTATCTGGCAACGGTTGCAGAACTTTTCCTGTGAGAAGATCATATCGTGTCGTTTAGGGTTTAACTCTCTCTGTATGTCCGTTTTTACTTCGAAGGTAGAAAACTTCGTGATTGTACAATTCATATGCAACGTCGATACCAATTCACTATGATTGTTGTTATTCTCTTCGTCTGTAATTTTAATTTAATTTAATGTTTGCGATTAGTTTCTCTGTTATGTTATTTCTGAAGCTGTTCTAATCAGTTTTATTGTGGCTTAATATCAGTTGTTACGCAAAGTGAATAAGACAGGCTAGTGGTCCAATGATTTTGCTTGTATATGATCCTTCTCATACTTATCCACTTCATGGTGTTTGACTATATGTTTTTAATTATACCTGCTCTGCCACCATGTGCTGAACCAGGATGGGTTGAGTCATATATGGTGTATCATGGTATTTTTCGAAAACGTCTGCTGGAGTTATGTGTTTCGGAAATTAGCATGACATCAATTTCTTGTTATATAAAAAGACTTTTAACTTCTTGTCCACGTTATGACAAGCCGTTGGCGTTCTAATTTGGCGACAATGGTTGTTAAAAGGTTAAGGATAGTATCCCTTTTGACCATTAACTTTTCCATCATATTATCCAATCGTTGTGTGGAAAACTGCTCAGTGCGGCTGGTTATGAGTTTTTAAATTCTCCATTAAATGGTTTTCTTTGGTATGATTTCCTTCCGATGTTTCACTTTTAATTGATTCTTTCAGTTTCTGCGGTTATGTTGCCCCACTATCTAATTGAAACGATCGATTCGGATTTGTAGCGGGTTGTGGGTTGGTTTGAACTTCTTTGTAGACACTGCATGCATAATTAATTGGCTGGATGCACTACCATTACAGAGCACAAATTTCACCTCTGTACCCCACTTTTTCTTTTGACATTGATTTTTGGGATGTTCACCTGTACATATCACCCACCTGGGTTTATGATTGCAATACGTTCTAGTCTGTCTGTATCTTTGACAAGTAGTTCATTGTACCACTTCCCGCCTTTCATGCGCCTTTTCCACCTGTACAACTGAATGCATCAGTCGTCTCATTGAATGTATTCCTTTATTAGTTTCACTCATTCGAAGCGTCACTTTAGAGAGTGGGGAGTGACTTTTTCATACCACTTTGTTGAATGTTGCACCATGTATACCCGACTGTATCGACTTTCTCGGGCAAACAAATGAAGCGTATTGTCAAAGACACTGTAGGTTGGCCAAACAATAGTCATTTATCTTCATTTGTTCTCTGCCCTACACCTTTTAGAATTATTTGTTGTTTGAGATGACGTTCTATTTTCTATTAATTTTGGATCAATTTTAGTAGCTTGAAATAAACTACCTGACGGAGTTCGTGGTATTTTTGTATTTTTTATAAAGAACTCAGTCAGTCATTACATTTTAAATGCACAAGTAAAGATTTGTTGCATGAAATTTGTTGAAAAATCGAAAAGAAACAAACTGTGGGGGCAACTCTGATACGGTAAATTAATTAAACGGTTGGAACCTACAGAGGTTCCGCACTCAATGCCACAATGGGTATACATGGTGCAAACCTTGAGAATCTACGTTCAAAGATCCGTACGAGAACACTCGGATCAGACAGTCGTCACAAAGATCATCCTGAGCAAGTCTTATGCGTTAGAGATGAACGTTGAAACGTCTATGGTCCGTAATAAGTGCAACCAAAATTCTGAGTTGGCTCTCTTTTAAGGATAACACATATTTAGTGACCCTCACGTTGGGTTCAATGATGAACCGTTTTGCCTTTTGACAGCTAGGCCACGAAGAGCAGGCACCCACAAGATCCTTACTCTCGAATTAGAGCAAAGGAGATTAATGAAGTGTTTGCACTCTTTGACCAGTTTAGATGTAGTCAAATGGTTTTTAAGGGTATTGAGCTCGGCTTTACTAGCAATCCTGAGAAAGCTGCAGTTCTCTCGAGGGGAAAACGGCGGAGAATGAATTGGTGAAGTTAAATTCGGGCACAAGCCTAGCATTCACCATTTCAACGTCTTGAATATGTGATTTAAACTTATTAAGAATTAAATAATTAATTTGACAGACACTAATGAGCCACCTTACTCAGTCACAATTATACGGGACTTTAGCATTGAATCGATAAATCTAACAATGGTTTGATTAATATTAAAATTGGTACACGCACTCGTGATCGAAGAAAACGAAATGCTATTAAAAGTTCTCGCAATTTAAAGGAGGGTACCTACCTGAAACTCTTTGTAATTAAGTGATCTTTCGATTCTATAGTTACGAGTTCATTTAGAGCAGTTTCGCAGGACTTGCCAGCTCTGTAAGCATGTTGCATGTTACTGAGTGGGGAGGTAGTTAAATAGTTATCCCTAATAAATCTGTCGATGATCCTCTCTTTATGAAAAGTAGAAGTCTAATGGACCTAAAAGCTTTAGGGTCAGTATAATTCGACATGCCAGTTTTAGGTATAAAAACCACTCTACTCTGGCATAGGTATAAATTGTTTACTTTAAATTGTAATAAGGCAAATTGTTTACGATAAACTGGCTGGCACCCGAATTTATCATCGAATAATTTTCTTTAACTATGTTTTGCTATTCAGAAGATCATAGAAGCGTCTAACAATTTATAATAAAATTTCGATTTACCGGTAATTTACCAGTTAACCGGTTTTCATGCCAATTTTTTATATGGTAAATGTAATTTTCGGTAAATTTTCGGTCCCTTAATTTATCAATTACGCTTGGTTTAAAAATATTTTAATTTAACTTCTTGAGTGTGTTTGGTCTGTTGCATTTTCAAGTTTAAGTTTATTAATTTAATTATTTTGGATTATAAAAACGTACCTTTATACATTTTTGTTGTTTTGTTAGACCATTTTATAAAACACCGCACTGAATTATGCAAACAAATTAATTAAGCAAATAAATATTTAAGGCCAATCTCATGCCAGTAAAAAAAATAGTAATTTGATTTATTTTTATAGCTTGAAAATTCCAAACACGTTAGATTGGATGAAACAACTGAAAACTAAACCAAACCAATGCATTTTTATAAAATATTTCAAAGCCTACTTCACGATATTGCACGAATTTTTTTATTTCTGAATTTTGATATCAAAGCCTACTGTAAACCTAACATTCCTGCACTAGATGGGTAACGTGTCGTTGAGATATTTAATGGGTTTGAACGGCGCTCTTAACCTATAAAACATTAGTGTAGGCCAAGTTCATGCAAATAGAGCAACAATAAGTTGTATGTACTCACATATGTAAGTATAATTATTTATTCTATTTGGATTGTTGCATTTCCATATAATTATCAATTATATAAAGTTATGTACAATATAAAGTACATAGTTACAGTGAAGCGCGTCTAAAAAAATATCGTACAGTATTATCGTAAATAATCTGAAAAAGTAATAATTAGTAATAAAAATTATGATCACGATATTTTTAAAACTCTAGCCGCAATCCGCAAATGCAAAAATGCAAACTGATCAAACACACAGGTTGTGCCAAAAAAAAAAAAAAAAATGCGCGATACAATTTAATTGTTTACATATTATTGTCTGGCAAAACAAGGCGTTTGATCTTGTAAAGTGCATCATCGTTGATTGACATTATTATACACAAGTGCCGCGCAAATATAACAAAGAACGCGCGATATCAGTCACTTATTCGAATATTCGAATTTTCCAAAATGTATAAATTTCATTAAATCTGGTTTCTATATCGCACATTTTTAATTCTACAGAGAGAGTTAAACGACTGAATGATTTGATTAATGACATGCTCATTACATTATTGTTACTATCATTGTTGTTTAGTATATTACCATTACGACTATTGTTAGTTTTTGTTTAGTTATAGATTGTCGTAATTTGATTAGAGCGCAAATAAATGTGTTATTCGGTTAGGCCATGTGTTTGTTTATAAATTTATATAACAATAAGTAATTATAAATTTGTTTACTATAAATAGCTAATCTGGCAAGTGTTGCCATTGGAACGGCATTAGGATGGACCTCGCCTGTAAATCCAAAATTAGAAGATAAAACATTGGCGGATAATCCAATTGGTCGTGTACCGGATTCGGACGAACTATCATGGATTGGATCAATTGTTGCGTTGGGTGCTCTGGCTGGTATGTATACATACTTAAAATTCTAGTTGTTCAATCGCAGTTTGTAATTTTTTTTATTATTATATTTAGCACCTTTTGCGGCCGGACCACTTGCCGAGAAATTCGGTAGAAAATGGGTGCTTATGAGTTGTTCGATATTCTTCGCACTATCATTCATTATACTAGGATTTGGAGGCAGTATCGGCTTAATTTACGTATCCCGTTTGCTACAAGGTTTTGGTGTCGGAATCGCCATGACTGTGCTACCAATGTATATCGGTGAAATTTCAAGTGATGAATATCGGGGCGCCCTCGGATCATTTATGCAATTGTTTATAGTCAGTAAGTGTCCTATATAATTTATACCTATATACTATGAGCTCAATTTTATCAATTTACTTTTATAATGCGCAGCTGGAATTTTATTCGTCTATGCCATTGGACCGTACGTAGGCTATGTCGCATTACAATTTATATGTTTAACAATTCCGGTGGCATTTGCTATAACGTTTTTCTTTATGCCCGATACGCCAAGCTATTTTTTAACGAAAGGAATGAAACACGAAGCGATCGCATCATTACAATTTTTACGGGGCCAGACAGCGAATGGAGTACAAAAGGAACTGGGCGAAATGCAGTATGCGGTCGATGAGTCACTAAAAAATAAGGCGTCGCCGGTTGATTTGGTAAAAAATGCGGGAAATGCAAGAGCTTTAAAAATCTGTGTCGGCTTAATCGTGTTCCAGCAAATTTCGGGTATAAACGTAATACTCTTTTTCAGTCAATCGATTTTCATTAAAACCGGAAGTAGTTTGGATCCGGCCATGGCCACAATTTTAGTTGGTGCTGTCCAAGTGATTGCGAGCGGTTGTACACCGTTGATTGTTGGTCGCCTAGGGCGAAAAACAATTCTTTTAGGCTCAGCAGCCGGTATGGCGTTAGCTCATTCTACAATGGGACTTTATTTTTATTTCGACTCGATCGATTCACCGACAACAAAATCAATTGGATTTTTACCGGTAGCGTCGCTTATTGGTTTCGTTGCGGTATATTGTGTTGGTTTTGGTCCACTGCCATGGGCTGTTTTAGGTGAAATGTTCCCGTCAAATGTTAAATCATATGCATCCACAATAGTAGCATCAACATGTTGGACACTTGGTTTTCTGATCACAAAATACTTTGCATCAATAGGAGAAGCTCTGGGAGATCACTGGGCATTCTGGATATTCGGTATTTGTTGTTGCTTTGCATTTATGTTCACGTGGTTTATCGTGATGGAAACCCGTGGGCTCACATTACAAGAAATTCAAGATAAATTAAATGGACGATCATAAATAGTTTTTAAAAATTTATATTTTTATGTTTTAATGTGACTTAAGACGTTGATATGTACAATTATTACAGTGTATTGTTAATTCATTAAATGTTTATTAGTCTTAAGTTATTATATGTTTTTTTAGGTTAAATCCGTCTTTGAAACCATTGTTATTGTTATCCAATTTATTAATTATTAGTAAATAAAATCAATATTTAATTTAATTCGTTTTGTTTTTGTTTATTTGTGTCAATGATATATGACCAATGACATCTTGGATCTTTATGCTGATCCAGGGCCAACCGGATAGGTTATCTGATTTAAATTTATTCTGTCGTTTTAATGTCTATTACCTCTAAGCTTGATGCTCTTTCAGTAGTGTAAATTAATTTATCAACTACTAGCGATACACCCAATTAAAACCTGAAGTTGCAAAACTAAACACCGAATTTCAGATTCCAAACCATTTACCATTCTTGTCACAGTGGCCACTGCCGAACGCTAATTTTTGAAATTTAAATTAATAAAGAATTTCCAACGCAATTCAATGAGGGAAAACCGTTTATCGGATTTAGATTTTTTTTATTTTATTTATGCCACAATGGGCCCATGGTGCAAACCTAGAGGATCTATCCTAACTCGCATAAGCATACTGCAGCCTTAACAAACTGTAAAAGTTTGATCCAAGAGATGGATAATAACTGATCTACGTTTAAAGATCCGTACAAGAACACTTGGGATCTGGCTTCGACAAAGGCCGGACAGCTGCAAAGGTATAGTGTAAACAGTCGTCCATTTCCTCCAGACAGTCATCACAAAGATGCGTTGTAGATGAACCTTGAAACGTCCATAGAAAACACATATTTAGTGACACTCACATTGGGTTCAATAAGGAACTGCTGACTTGGACCACAAAATTTACTTTTTCGCTAAAAAGTCAGCAACCTCATTTCCCACAACGCAGCCACATGACCCTTACTCTCGAATTAGAGCAAAGGAGATTAATGAAGTGTTTGCACTCTTTTATCAGTTTCGATGTAGATAAAGGGTTTTTAAGGGTATCGAGCACGGCTTTACTATCCTTGCAGACAATAATATCGCACTATGGGTAAGTGCAATTAATTCAGGTTGAAAAACGATGCAGTGTTTACCCAGACTACCCGAGAATCTGAGCCCATACCTTGGACACAAGAAACCAAACCCTGCACTGACTTCTGAACGAGAGCCATCCACAAAAAAACTATCGACTCGGACAAATGTCTATAGAAATCCTCTCATTCACCATTTCAACCTCCGGAATATGTGACTTAAATTATGAAGAATCTGTCTATGTCCCGTAAGAGCCGACATAGCATCGGTTATAGCCCTGCATGCTGTCATCTGCAGTCCAGCCAACCTTCTTACAAAAGACGTCAGTTTAACAACTGGTCACCATACAATTACTGCATACAACAGTAAAGGTATAAAATCAGTGATTTGTAGATGAATGACATCATTTTGGGAGTCAGACCCCATGAATTATCAAAGGCCCTTCCGCATTGCCAGAAGATAGCAATGGCCTTTTGCAGCTTATAATCAAGGTGAAATTTCCAGGAGAGTTTACTATCTAGAATAACGCCTAGGTGTTTGACGTGCTCTGTCCTTGTAATTGCTCCGCCAAATAGAGTGGGTACAGATGTATCAGCACTCTCTCTACGTCTGGAAAACACAACCAGATCAGTTTTCGAGTGATTGACGTGCTAACTTCCACTATATTAAGCGCTCAGGTTCAGGTATTTACCAGAAACTGTCAAAACGAGATCATCCGCATAGTTTTGACAGATCGTGGTACAGTACTAAAAGCAATGCACGCCTGGAACAGATTGAGCAGATGAGTACGGATGGGTAGAAAACCATGCTGCAATCCAGCAGGAAAAACGCCGTCAGGACCATTCGATTTGAACGGTGCAAAACACTCTAGCGTAGAATAACAGTAGTGATCAGTCTACGGGCTAAGTCCTAATTCGATGTGCCGACAAAAATTCCAGGAGGCTCGGAGGCACCCACACCCGAATCAACAGAATCACACCCTGGACAGTGGACAGACAACAGTATAGCTCACCAACTTCTCGCCTGCAGGAGGTGAGTTTCCCTGAAGGTAGGCGAAGGCTAGGTATCGTTCTTAGCCACAGTTTTGTTAACTCTAGCGAGAACAGATAGGCGAGATACAGATATCAATTTCAATTAGGCTTTTTGAGCTACCAAAAATCGATTCCAATCAGAAATGAGATTCGTAGTTTTGGCTTTGTTTTTAATTTTACTTGAGAACACCAGAAGGGTTTGTTGAGTTTCTTGTGGTTGTAAATTAGAGGGCACGACTTTTCAAAAGCAGTCGGGATTGCTTTGGTTAGTGCAGTTGCCTTCAAATCGAGATCTGTGATAAATCTAATTTGATTAAAATAAATAGGCTGAAGCAATGACAACTTTGAAGCATGAGTCAGCATACACGAGGGTAGGGTGATTACCACCGCCGCTAGATCAGCAAGAGCGGCATCAATATCATTAGAAATATAAATGCACGCTCTGGTTTTAAGGACGATGAACTTTAGAAAAATCCTACCGAACTTCGAATCTAAACCAGAAACCACGATGAATGAGGTACGGTTCCTGGATTAGACCAAAATCTATATGTGATACAGCAAGCAGCCCCTTCAACTTATAAGAGGCTGACTTGCTATGTTGCAAGTTGATATGTTTATAATCAAGCATGGACATCATCATGAAGACCAGCCATGAACTAAATATAATAATAAAAATCCTACAGCCCTGAGATAACCCTGAAACGGATCCTCTCAATGACGTATTATAGTGACGATCCGGACCCAGTAATGTGTTCGAAGGACTTCTGGAACCCTGAAGACAATCGATTGGTGATTAGCCTCTCCCTTACGGATAACCTTCCATCCTGTGGCCGATACCTTTGAGTTGATTATGCCGATGTTCATGATAACTGCACTGGAATTCTCAGGTGGCCCAGAGATCCATGAGGGCAGTATCAGAGGTTTCGGGGGCTCAACAACCGAAACTTGTCAATCCTCCCAGACGTCCATGATTCTGTTGATCTCCCCACAAAACCAAACGTACGTCTCATCAGTGCTCAGTAGCAATTGCGGTACAAATCCGGACGATTTAGCCATCTCGAGAATTCGACGACAGGAAAAGACGTAGATAATCCGCTTTGAGAGTAATGGCTGGCGTTCATTTGCGGATTTTTGGCTAAACGGATTCATCAAAAAACAGAATATGTATTATTGGTCATTTAAAAAATGTCTCTCTCTCTCTCGTGAAATACCACTTCATCCACAAAAAAAAACTGTATGGTGTGGTTTCATGCTGGTGGTGTCAATGGACCGATTTTTTTTGTTGATGAAAATGATCGTCACGTTACAGTCAATTAAGATCGCTACAGAAACATGTTGCAACGCTATTTCTTTGGTCAATTACATGAGTTAGACATTAATGATATGTGGTTTGAATAAGACGGTACGGTATGACACACAGCGGGTCTAACAATCGACTTATTGAAATCTAAATTCGATGATTAAATTCGAATTCATTAATGGTCCTGTCGATTGGCCGCCTAGATCGAGTGAACAAAAACCGCTAGACTTTTTATATGGGGCTAGGTTAAATCGTTAGTATATGCCAACAAGTCAGCGTTGTTAGAGGAGCTCATAGCCAATATTGAACGAAATATAGCTAGCGGCCTTTACGGCGAAATGTGGCCGTGTCATCGAAAATTGGGTTCAACCAAAGAGTGTTAAAAGTAGAAGAGAAACAAAGCAGAACAAAAAATTTCATCAAATACTGTTGGGGAGATGCAATCATATGGGGTCATGCAGCCACACATTGAAAATTTTTATTGTTAATTGTTGTTATTGTTTACATATTTTGTTTTTGTCCTTGCAATATTTATTTCGGTTGCTTTCATAATGTGTGAGTAGTTAAAAAGATATTTGAAATATTTTCGTAAATTATATGTTAGTGTGTGGTGTAGAAGTTGATGGAAGTGAATTTGTGTTGGTTCGTTGATATACTCGTAATTCTACTCATACAGTTTATTTTGTTACAATACATGCAAATCGTTAAATGAAATTTTTTGTTCTGTTGCAGTTCTCTTCTACTTTCTATACCCTTTGGTTCAACGAATCGACACCTGCAAACGTGCTCGTGGCGGACATATGAATGATACCGAATTCCTTACATAAATGTTTTGATTGCACTTCAAGCCAATAATAAAATTTTCGATATATCTCAAATGGTTTGCGTTTTATTTTAAAAAAGTGGCCAAGTCCTTATTGGAAAACCCTTTATATATTTATAAAGTAAGTTATGCATCCTTTTTTCTTTTTATTCGTTTGGCTTAATTTCGGACGCTGTTTAGCTAATTTTAATAAAATTTTCATTATCGTACATGGCCTTTCCTCTTGGATTTTCAACTTCAGAAAGTCTATCTGTTAATTTTTTTCTAATTGTGATAAAATTTGGACCCGTTAACCAATTGTAACGTGGCTTACAGCAGTACATAGAGAAATTGCAACAACAGGCAATCAGCTATTACCAGAATTTTTTTTGATGGGGTTTCTAAAGCTTAAATAAATCTTGCTAGACCACTCAGAGACAAACATATAAAAAAAACTGATCTACGTTAGACTGAGGCAGGAAATCAGACAAACTAACCTACCATACCGACTATAATCACTGTACCTACCGCAAGTGATCTGGGTCTCAATTTTATGCCATTTTAACAGTTATATAGTGAACGGAAAGTTCTTAGAAGTAGGGCTTGCAATACCGGTATTTCACCATCATCTCTCAGCAATACCGGTATACCGTATAATCTAATGCAATCAGCGAGTTAAAATACTTTGCAAAAAGCATAGAATACCGAGGATTTTATCAGTTAGCGACAATCTTATTTTGGTATATATTTGACCAGATTAAGAAAATGTCCATTATTTCATTATTTGGTCGCTGCAAAGCTACGGTGGAAGTTTTCGTACAGGTCGGGGAACACATCGAAACGGATGGAACGTTTCGACTGTGAAGGTCTGATAAATGAAGATCAAAAGAAACGATATCAGGATCTTGTCAGCGACAACATTGAGGGAGCTAATTATCAGTCTGACTGCGTTAACTCTGTCTGGGAGGTACTGAAAACTTCGGTTGTCAGTGCTGCTCAACAGACTTTAGGTATAGTGAAAGTCAGACCCAAGAATGATTGGTTTGATGACGAGTGTCGTCTTGCAGTTGAGCAACAAAATATAGCCCATAATGAAGTGCAACAACGTCTCACAATCGCAAGGAAAAACAAGGCAACTCTTGCAAGAAGGGCAGCTAAGCGGATTTGTAGACGGAAGAAGCGAGAATGGTGGAAGGCCGAGGTTCTGAAAGTACAACAACTCAGCAATGAGTGTAGTTCACGTAATTTCTTTAAAGGAATTACTGGATTGCACCATACTTTCAGGCCTTCGTCAACCGCCATTCGGGACCGGGATGGAAACCTCTGTGTCAACATCGACGCAGTACTTGACGCATGGAGTGGACACTTTACTGAGCTGCTTGATGTTCATCATGCGTCACAGACTGTTGTTGAGCCACCTCTAAAACAGTCTGCGGAGAGTTGCACTGAGGAGCCATCCCATGAGGAATTCACTAAGGCCATGCAGAGAATGAAACGAAACCGCTCACCTGGAGTGGACTGCATTAATTCGGAGCTCTTGATATTCGGAGGGGATACTTTGTGGAACTGTCTTTTCGACCTTATTCGATTAGTATGGCGAACCGAAGTTATGCCTGATGAATGGAAAGTGGCCGCGATATGCCCCATCTTCAAGAAGGGAGACCGCTTGAAGTGTGAGAATTATCGCGGTATAGCTCTCCTTTGCACAGCATACAAGTTACTGTCATACATTTTATTGGATAGAATCACTCCTCTAGCGGAGGGCTTGGTTGGTGACTATCAGGGAGGATTTCGTCCGAATCGATCAGTCACTGATCAGGTCTTTTCGCTGCGGATGATTCTATCTAAATATTATGAGACATCCATCTCCGTACATCAGGTTTTCCTGGATTTCCAGCAGGCCTACGACTCGATCAATCGAGAGAGTTTGTGGTCTGCCCTGGAATACCTAGGGATGCCAACAAAATTGGTACGACTGTGTAGGATGACAGTGACGCAGTCTCAATGCTGTGTTAAAGTTGAGAACAGGCTATCGACAATTTTGGCAGTTAACTCGGGTGTTCGGCAGGGAGATGCTCTGTCCCCGATACTCTTTAATCTCATGTTGGAGTACATCTTTCGTAAAACTGAAACACCTCAGCGCAACATCTTATATCGCCAGTCCAATCAAGTGCTTGCATATGCAGATGACATATGCGTGATTGGACTGAATAGCAACGGAGTGAAAGAAATACTTGATCCGCTTGTAGAGTTTTCAGCTTCTGTTGGACTCCAGATCAATGAGTCCAAAACGAAATACCTGATCTCTGGTTTTAGAGACAATGGCACACCAGATTTTAGTAGTGGCCACCACACGTTTGAGGGAGTGAGGAGGTTCAAATATTTGGGCTCTCTTATCACTCACGATAACAGTGTGGGTGAGGATATTAAAGTGCGGCTGGCAGCTGGCAGTCGTTCTTTGTATCCTCTAAGGCCACTGCTAAAATCTAAACACTTATCAAGTGCCGTGAAGCTGAAGCTTTACAAAGCGTTGATCAGGCCCGTTGTTATGTTTGGATGTGAAAGTTGGGCGCTGACGGATGAGTACGAGAGATGGCTCCTTACATTTGAGAGAAGAATCATGCGTGTGATTTACGGCCCTAAACGCGAAATAGATGGTACATACCGAGCTCTGTACAATTTCGAGATCAGAGATCTGATGAAGATCCCCGATATTGTACATGAAGTTAGATCTCAGCGAGTACGCTGGCTCGGTCACGTTGTGCGTGCTGATCCGGAACGAATTGTGCAGCGATCTCTGAAAGGAGAGCCACCATATGGTAGGCGCAGAGGTCGTTGCAGGCGACGATGGCTCCACGATGTAGAGAACGACTTGGCCTCTTCAGATTGCCTAAGACAGTATGAAGACCAAGCTCAGGGTCGAAACCGTTGGAGCCAGATTGTTGATTCAGTAAGGGGCCAGTAATGGCCTTTAACACTGTTATTATTAAGAAAATGTCCTTTTTGCTTCGACGCTACTTGCTTCGATATTACATATGTTTAGGTTAGTACTTAAACTAAAATCAAGGAGTAACTCACCTCGCCTGCTGATATCTGTACTTCCCCAAATTGATGAAGACAGATCTATCGGCTTCACTGCTCTTGTAGACTTTGAGCGTAATCTCTCCAAATCCGTAGGTGATCAAGCCTCCAGAATTTGCGACAGTACCCAAGGAGTTTTTGTTGAGAATGATAATGGCCGATCTGTGATCTGCTTCCGCTTTCACTTCCTCCAACTTGGCAATCCTCCAAGTGGCTGTTGGCCGATCTGGATTGCTAATTTGTAGCATTTCCAAGATCTCCTTCAGATTACTCGGTTCCACAGGGATCCAGGCTCGTGCCCTAGGCCTGCAGAGAATTTCCTCCCTCGCAACCACTTCTAATTCGGCCCCAGGCCAAACTTCACCCAGGCTGCCTATCGCCTTGTCGTTAAGGGTCACTGACATGGGGTCAGTCAGTTTAACATGACACAGTGCCACTCTCCGTCGCGGCAGGACGGAGCAGATCCTGGATTCTCCCTCGAAATTTATATGAAAGTAACGGCTATGGCCTTCTCCACTTTCCTCGTTAAGGCCCATAATATTCCCACCTTCTTGAGTTCTAGCAATAACTGCCATAATCAGATGCACCTCGTTAAAGCGCGTAGTGGCAGTCTCCAGAATCCTTTCCTTTTTTGCCTACATAGGCGTGTCATTCGGCTGTGAGAAGAATCCTCCTGATGCGTTGCGTGATATGTTGCTGATCTTGGTGATCATGCGCCAGGCTCTCTACCTGGTCTGGTAGTTAGACTCTTGCGGGCCAGCATTTCTACCTTTGCCCTTTGGTTTTAAGGGACCAGCCTCATTCAAGCTTTTGTCCCGTTTTGCGCTTTGGAAACCGGGGCTAAAAGCCGATGTTCCCACAGCACTAGATTCCGGTTTTTTAAGAGTGCCGAACACTTTTTGTTTTTTATTTAATTCATCCATACTGGATCCCATTCGCAATACACAGGTAAGGCTACAAGATCCCGAAGGTGTAAGCATTCGGATACACCATTAGAGACTGGGCTAGTATTTAGACTGGGCAGCCTGGCGGGTCGTTCGAAAGTTTAATTTCGATCGGGCTCCAATTTACTGACCAATATAAAAATATCTCTTTGAGTTCACTGACACATTACTTAAAAATGTGAAAGAATTTTGTGGAATGAGAGTAGAAAGTTACACAAAGTATCTGTGGCAGCTCAGGAGTCGCCAGCCATTCTGCGATCAAATCATTTTAGTCACCCCAAGAAGTATGTTGTGGAACTCAACGTAAATTTCAAATATAGTAGAGTCGATAAATAGCGAGACCCGGTTCCGGGATCATCGCATCATCTGGGCATCGACTATAACGAAATATTCACGAGCACGTCCTAGAAATATTTGGTGCATCACCCAGAATATACAAATCCGAAGATAATTTACTTTATATTCTCACCCGAAGAATGTAAGTTCCCATGCCATATTTTAACTATATCAACCTGAATCTGTAATCTGGTCGCCACCTTACCCCACAAAACCTTTGTGCCGGAACCCAACTAGACGTAAGCTATTTTTCTCATTTTTTGCGTTATAGAAAGTCATAATTTATTTTCAAAATTTAAATAATCGTTTAAGATATTTTGTTACAATTACATAGAAGCGAATTGCGCGGTGAGCTAAGCTCTAAACTCTTAAGTTCAATGTTCAACCAAAACCGCTTTTAAAATCTTCTGTATGTGGGAGAATATGATTTATAGTGTGTCTGTGACCGATACCAATGTTTCATTAAATGACCGACTTTGCTTTTGCCACGCTTTGTTATCAGAATAACCGAGTTAGTTTATAATTTTTCACTGACATTACAATTTAATTTATATCTGTCATATGTCCATTTAATAAATGATGAGAACTTCAAACAATTGAAATATTTTGAAATGTTTTAATCATTCGCTACGTTAATGTGTTTAGCCATTTTTTAAAAATTCTAAATTGATTATTTCTGTTGACTTAAAATGTTCAAACATCAGCATTGTTTCCGTAACTGCAGTTCTTATGTCATACACTGACAGTGCTAGTAAACATTTTATTTTATTCGCGGCCGATAACACCTGTTTTGTACCGTCCAATTATTTTTTTGTTATATTGGATGTTTTATGTCATAAATGAAGATCATGCGGTCATGGACCGTTTATTTCTTGTTTTATCGATGTCATCTCAATATGTTAGGCTCAAACATCGAAAAAGCTCAAAGGGCAAACCAAACGACCACCATACGTGTCCTAAATTTTTAGATTTTTTTAAAGACTTATATAAGTCAACCGGCCCAATACTCTCTAGTTACAATTTTCTTTATATCGAGGGTTATTTTTTAATTAGTGAGTCAAGCAATTCAAAACGCAGATTCTTCTTCGGGTTATGTTGATCCACAACCCAATGATTAACCAACATGTTGGGTTGATGTGCTACCATCGCTAGGCCCACTATATTCCATAATTACATAAATATCGCTAAGTAGATAGAAATTTGTAACTTTAGATATGAGCGGGAGTCAATGCCGCATTATGGGTACTCCAAGCCCTGCAACCAATACTAAATAAATTGCTATCTAATGTTTGTGCTAACATGAACGATGTTCGGGACATGAATGCATAATTCGAGTGATACCCGAAATTCTATAATTAACTTAATTTCAAATTTCAAATTTAAAGAATTGAATCGGAGAAATGTCTAAAGTTAAACAATAATGGAATGAATCGAATTTTGAATTCTATCTTCCGAATTCTGTACCTACGTGTAGTTTGATTTCGAAATATTTCAGCGCCCAACTTTCAAATCCAAACATAACAACGGGCCTGATCAACGCTTTGAAAAGCTTCAGCTTCACGGCACCTAAGAGGATAGAACTTTAATATCCTCACCCACACTATTATCGTGAATGATAAGGGGAGCCCAAATATTTGAACCTCCTCACTCCCTCAAACGTGTAGTGGCTACTACTAAAATCGGGTGTGCCATTGTCCCTATAATCAGAGATCATATACTTCGTTTAGGGCTCGTTGATCTGGAGTCCAACAGAAGTTAAAATTCTACAAGCGGACCAACGAAAATGTTATCCGCATATGCAAGCACCTAAGATTGAACTGGCCATATAAGATGTTGCGCTGAGGTATTTCAATTTTCCGAAAGATGTCCCAAACATGATATTAAAGAGCATTGGGAACAGAGCATCTCCCTAGCGAACACCCAAGCTAACTTGAACAATTGTTCATAGCCAGTTCTCATCTTTAACACAGCGTTAGACTGTCATTCTACACAACCGTACAACTTTGGTCGGCATACCTAGGTATTCCAGTGTAGACCACAAACTCTATGCCGGAAATCCAGGAACCCCTGATGTACGGGGATAATAATTGTCTCATAATATTTAGATAGAATCATCCGCAGCGAAAAGACATGATCAGTGACTGATCGATTCGAACGAAATTCTCCTTGATAAACTCTCACCAGGCCCTCCGCAAGAGGGATGATCCTATCCAATATAATGTAGGACAGATAATTGTATGCTGTGCAAAGGAGAGCTACACCGCAATAATTCTCACACTTCAAGCTTGATAATTCTCACACACACTTTTTGAAGATGGTGCACATCGCGGCCACTTTCCACTCGTCAGGCACTACTTCGGTTCGCAATACTATCTAATAAGGAAGAAAAGCTAGTTCCACAAAGTATCCCCTCGAATATCAAAAGCTTCGATATAGTGCAGTCTATCCCAGGTAAGCGGTTTCGATTTAATCTCTGCATGGTTCTAGTTAAGTCCTCATAGGATGGACCCTCAATGCAAATCTCTGCAGTCAGTCGGTAAAGTGTCCATTCCATGCGTCAAATACGCCGTCGATGTTGATACATAGGTTTCCATTCCGGTCGCCTAAAATAGTAAAAATATTTGCCAAAGTATGTATACAAACCATGAGTTGCATATTATCGGAATTTTTCTAAAGCTAGATGAATGTCTTTGGCTGCAATCTTTAGTGTCTGTATCAAATTTCATAGTCATATAGACATATATACCGGAAAACCGTTAATTACACTTTTTACCCGAAAGTAGGTCAACGGGAATTTTGGGCCATTCCTTATTTGTTCTTGAATCTTAGAAATGTAATTCTTCTAGTTTGTCTCGTTGTAACGTTCGAAGCTTCGGTTATACAAATTGAATATTGAATAATATTTCTAAAGTTGTAACAAGTCTTACGATTCTGATGACTTGATTTTGGCTGGCTTTATCCGTTCTATAGGTCAAATCTTTGAAGATTCTCAAGACTTACAATATTTGGTGTTCGTAAAACTGAATATAGCTGGTTGCGTTCAACTGGTACATATATTAACTAAATGTTTGTGTATATGTCTGGTTAATGCCATTAAAGCATGCAGTGTGCTTTCGAAAAAAAATTATTTTATAAATATCATGTGAATATGTGTATACCAAGTCGGCAAAAATTACGTGATACAGTTAAAAATGTTGGTACAGGACAACGACAAGTAAATTGTATCGTTCGAACTATGGTCAACGATAAATGTATAAGTCAAAAAGGTTTTGCTAAGTCACTACAAAATGATGAAACTATAGAAATTTCTTAACCGTCTGCTGCCGCCTCAAAGAAGAAATTTCATTCTGTAACAGGACAACACCCTACTATCACATAAAGCAAGAGTTCGAGCTGCATTTTAAAATGGTGTGGATTCAAATCGCCTTGATTGGCTGCCAGAAAGCTCCGAAATTATCGAAAATGTTTGGACATACGTAAAGAATAAAATTAAAATTATAAATTAAATTATAAATCATGAATTGTGGAATAAAATTGTTGATATTTTTAGCTCGGTAGTAACTTAGTATAGTATTCCAGTACCGTTATCAAAGGTACAAAGGTCAAACTCCTTATTAAAAATTAATTAAGACTTAATGACGTATCTGAGAGTAATTAAAGTATTTTTTTTATTGAAATTTTTAAATTATTTTGGGTAAAATGTCTAATCGCAAATACTAATGAATCAGATTT
Organism: Tipula unca; assembly: GCA_951394425.1. Taxonomy (NCBI): domain Eukaryota; kingdom Metazoa; phylum Arthropoda; class Insecta; order Diptera; family Tipulidae; genus Tipula; species Tipula unca. The sequence goes on from OX596381.1 coordinate 72,537,438, forward strand.
AATTCAATATACCTTTATTACGGCTGTAAATCTTAAACCACTCCTGCATAGGCTATAACAATGAGCGATACATTGTTTGAAAGGTAAAAATTATCATCGAGCCCCGAAACCGCACCGAACAATCTTTTACATTTCTAAAATTACGTCCATTTCAAAAACCTACCATTTCACACTCTCTTCATCTAAAATATTTAATGAACTACTCAATGCAATAGAAACCCGAACCAGACGCTACATTAAAAATTTCATTTCGGTATACATAGAAATACAACAAAATAATCAAACGATATATTGTTTGAAAGGTCAAAGGAAAGGATTATGCTTATACAAACTAAAAAAGAACCTTCCACCTAATATTTCACGCTCCCATCTAAAGCAAATGTTATCTTATTTTATGTCAGAGTAATGAAACATTGAACCCGCAAAAAATAATAAATGTCTTCTCTATGAGTAGCTCAAATTAATGTAAAAATCGGTTTTTACCCGAGTAAAAAGTGTCTAAGCTACTTGAAAAATTTTGGTATCGAAATAAAATACAAACTACGTATTTTTCCAACTATCCCGACATACGATAGTTTTCTATCTGCTGCTATCAATAGTGCTAGATAGAAAACTATAAACGCTGATAAAGAAATAAGCATAGAATAAATTACGTGTCTATGCTATATAGCAAAACTTAGCTTTCCGATAGAGTACGCCACAACAGCCAAATGCGTACTTACTAAATTAATAACTACAATAATGTTTCGAGAGATGGCATTCTATTTAGGTAACAATCCTCGATAAAAAGTTAGTATCTGCAGAACAAACGAGATGTCACGCAAATCATAAAACAGTAGTGTCCAGGCTAAATACGTAAAAATAATCTATAAAATTAATAAAATACAATTAAATAACAGAATCAATGTACTATTTAAATTATTAATTATATTCTTTGAATTCCTCGGAGTAAAATAGTTACTGACCAACGTGTAAATTTAAATATGTAATACTACATCGTCTTAACGATTGTGGTGACATCTGTGTCATATAATTTGAATAATTTATTCTTTATCCAAGATTTTACTTCAGACAGGTACGTCTAGCGGGATATTGATTAAGTTATTGTAAGTATATTTTGAAACCACTGAACGTAGTGACATCTAAACTAAAATTTGTATTATACTATAACTCTGCGAAAAAGTATTTACTATCAATACATACTATATTTATGGAACTATCAAAATATTTATATTGTAAGTATCCTGAACATTTTCGATATCAAATTTTTGGAAAAATTTGGTTAAATAAAAAAATAACTGTTAACAGAAACACGATAAATACTTTGCGTGGCATTTTACGTTGATTTCACCAAAAGTTAAAATAAAAACCGGCTTTACGCGTGTGTTGGCAGAGACGGAAATAAATTATTAGGGAACTATAAATAAATGGTTTCTACTATCATGAGACTGTATTACAAGTATTCTAAATCCTGATGTGTTGCAGATATCGAAGAAACATTCAAAATCGAAAATTTTTACACGCAACATTTCACAACAATCTTTAACAATATTATGGTTGTATCGCGATATTAATCTTGAATCTATCTCACATATCTAAATTGTGACCCAATAGTTTCTGTTGTGTTTGTTATTATTTTTGAAAACACGCTTCATTAATTAACACTCCAGATTTAGTAAGCTGATAATAAAGTAAAGCACGTACATCAATACATTCAAAATACCTAAAATCGACTTTTACCTTAGTAATTGATTTATCCGGCTATTACCCGCAGTCATAATATGATGTGATAACCTCACTGTAATCGTAAGGCAACCAACCATTCAGTGGCTGAAAGAACTGATAACTATAGTCTTAACGGATTGTATAATGTTTCTATAACAGTGGATAATGTAGAGCGCAGTTTTGTTACGATCTTGATCTTCCAATTGCCGGTTGGAAGGTCGGGATTGCTAATCCTTTTAATGTTGAGGATTTCATCTGGGCTAGCCGGTTCGATTGCAGGCAAACGCGTGCCCTTGGGCTGAGAGGAATCTCTTCCCTACTTACAGCCGCAAGCCTCGTGCCCTGTCACTCCTCACCTCAGCTATTAACGCGCTCTTGGTACCAACTCTTTAAAAGATGAAGGAGTCCTGAATTTTCTCCTAGAACCGTCAAAAAGACTGAGTTCAGTGCTTTATACAATATCCTCCATCTCTCCGATGATATACTCCCATCTTCTTGACTCTTATTAATAATGGCTAGCACCAACACATGTTCCTTCACCACGCGTCACTAAACAATTTAGGCCCGTGTTTGTGAGCAGTTGCCAAGTTCAATAAAGCACGTGAACATGGACAATGTGAGGGAAAACGTCGTGACTCATTTCTAATTGATGGAAATTGTTGTTACTGTTGTGGGGGTGGAGGTACTTCGAAATCATCAAGTAAAATCTGAAGTGGTACTACATACTGTGCTGATGAACACTGTTGATGTGATAATCTTGAAAATAATTGGTTTGCATGCGATCTGATAATTCTATTTACTTAATGAATGAATTTCTGGAATGAATTTTCCCGGAAAATCATTCAAAGTTGTTGTTCTTTTAAACATTGGCTTGCACCAAGCCTCCAATTTTGTAATACCCTAGATTTGTTCCATGTTTTTTTATTAAACTGCTCATTCGTTAGATTATTCCGATGATGTGCTATGTGAGGTTGCTGATTTGGTAGTCTGAACATAATCTCGGTTTGAGACAGTCCAGTAGGCATCATTGAATTTGGTGTAGTACGGTAATTTGAGTAAAAAATTTATTGAATTTCCTCTATCGACTCTCCTTCCTCTCGAATTCTCTTTATCAGTTTCACTCATATACGAGTATATTAGTTGGAATTTTTCCGCTATTTGAGACGAATGCGTTGCCATGCGCTACCTTCGGATATTGACCACGATCCAATGGTACTTTTGTAGACGTCGTGTGATTTCAGCATATTGGCGATGGAAACCAACATTTCATTTGTAACTTCATCCATCTTGCTTCACCAAAACAAAATGGAACACGTTATTACAGGACTGTATAATGTTTCTATAATTGTTATTCAGGGTTGTAATAGTTTCTTTTTAAATCTGGATATAATTTCGGCTGTGTCCAAATTTCGTGGAAAATTTCGATATCGAAATTAAATAATTTTTTCTAACTATCATGATAACGTCATCACTCATCATTCATATGAGATAGCAAGCTATAAACGCTGATAAAGAAAAAATCATAAAAATAATTATACATGTCTACGCTAAATATCAAAACATAGTGTTCCGATAGAGTTCACCACTAAAGCCAAACGCGTCCTAACTAGATTAGTTGTAATTTTTTTCAAAAGATGAATTTTTATTTAGGTTATATTCCTCGCTAGAAAGTTCATTTTTACGAAACAACAGAGATGTCACACAAAACAAAAAAGATTTAGTGCCCTTGCTAAACGAATTAAAAGCGCAAAAAATAAAATGAATACAATAAAACTAAATTAATAATTAAATTAAAAATTTGAATTTTTAATTAAATTACTCGGAACAAAATAGTTAAAGTTAAGCTAAATACGAGTAAATTTAAACAAATTATTCTTCATCGAAGATTTTAATTCAAAAAACTGTGCATCTAGCGGGATATTAACTAACTTATTAGTAAGTATGTTCAGTGACATCTAATAATACAAAATGTCGAAAGTTAAGTTTTGATTATTTTCTTATATCTGATACATAAACATGTGAGAAAATTCGGGAAACTATTTATTCGCTTAATCAAACTTTTTGGTCGAATGACTTTCACAGAAGATACATGCTTTGGATGTTTCGACTAGAATGACACTATAATGCAAGTATCCTGAATCCAGTAATGTTGTGTCTATGATATCGTAAAAACATTTAAAATCGAAATTTGTAAATGCAACAGTTTGTAGCACTATCGTGATAGTATCACGAAGTTCTATATTTATCACGGACACAAAAATTGAATCTTTTAATTAAATAGAGAAAACTGAAAATTTTAACAGAAGCTGAGTTGAACCAATTTGAATGAAAAAATTAAATTAAAATAATGTTGGTCCTAACCGAGACTTGAACTCAGGCCCACCATGTACATATATGAGGAGTTATGTAATTTTTTATTACGGTGGAATATAGACTTACAATTTCAAAGCACCAAAATAACGGTTATATTTCATATAATTCAGCAGCTTAATTGAAGTTGATATTCACACAGCACGATAATTTAAATCTGGATTAGCGATTAAAATATGAAATTGCTTTCATGGCCAAATTGTGCACTATGGATTTAAACATATATAGGTGAAATGGCGGAGCTGATCTCGTATGATGTTTACGAGAGTGGACGCCAAATGAAAATGTATAGAGAGGCATTAACTGAGGCAGTTAAAGCGGCTAAAGATTTCTATCGTTGTTCAGCACTAATTCATTAAATACGGCGATAGTCGAGTAAGCCAATGCTCTTGAAATCGTGGACTCGAATTCAAGACTCGTTAGCGTCAATAATTTTTTAATTTAATTTCTGCTGTAAAATTGGTTTCGAGGATTTAACCATCTCGTCGAACAGTTTTGGTGATTCTGGTCGGATTGTCCGTTTGCATATCGTTGTTTTACTTGAGGGTATAGGGAAACTTTGAATTGGAGCGTGTCTGTTAAAGAGTTCAAGTATATATGGAACCTTCTAAAATTGCCTGGTTACTGGTTCACTTTTTAAGTGTGAATCCTATTCCAGAAATCAGACTGAGTATCATTGAACCAATTGGATATTTCGACACGCTCTCTTTAACTACTTGGTTCAAGGTTTTGTTGCCAAATTTGTCGCAGAGGTGGTACTATAGGTTCTCATTGGTTTATTTGGATTTGATCGCTATTTTGTTTGTTGTTCGATATGTTAAACTGCCAAAGATTTTCTGCATAACTGAGATAATTGTATACATATATCGATCGATGTTTCACCCATCTAATCAATCTATAGTCGAGTCCTTTTGTACCAATTCCATATGGTTGAGTTGAATGTACACATCTATGAATTTATGATATGGTTTTTTTTATTCTGCATTTTAATTAAACTCTCCAATATTAAGATTAGGTCGAACTTAAATCATTCATGAAAATAAACGCTCCGCTATTATTCTGAAACAGCACTGCCACTTTCGGAAAAGGATGAATAGTTCATTAATCGATTAAGAACATACACATTTGTTTGAACTGTATCTCATTCCCATAAATAGCCGACTTTATTACGCTGTGGAATGCAACAACCAAATTGTTGGTTTTCTAAATTTTCCTTTTTTAAATTCAATTGTTAAAATTAGGTTGTGGTCGTTAATTTAAATGTAAATCGACTCTTTCGGGGATTTAAATAAAATTTTCGTGGAAAAATTATGTTATTTGCGTTGATAGACGAAAATCGAAAGGTGGAAAAGGTGGATTTTTGGATGTTTATATATGTAGGAATGCGACTAATTGGGTACGCTTATGTTTTTGATGAGTGGTCAGTATTTGTGATTGAAAATTGGATTTAAATAATTATGCAGGGTGTTGATTCAATGTATTTCACGAATTTTTTCAGAAAATAAACGAGATACGCATATAGATTATGTAAATTGGATTTTTTTTTTGGTTGGTGCGAGTTGCACACTTTTAAGGTACAAATTTTTTAAATTGCAATAGTAGTCATGTGATACATCAAAGATTTCTTGACGCTCTTTGATGAGTACGAACTTTACTAGCCAAATTAAATTGATGGACGATTTCATCTTGACTAGTAACATTTTTTTGGATTAACATCAGAACTTCGTACTAATTTATGATTTTATTGGTAAAACTGAGATGGAGTAGATCAATTTGGTGGAGGTTAACATCGATATTTTCATAATTATTTTAATAACATGACTTTGAAATATTTCCAAGTTTCCCAAATTGTCCGTAGTTGTTGATCCCCAAATGGTGCTCACATATAATACATGTCTCTAAAGTTTCAGGATTAACCCAAATAAAGCTCTAAGTACTCCGCTACATTTACTGGATGTATTTTAGTAGAACCCATTAGAAAATATTAAGAAAATGTTCAATAAAATAATTTTAAAAGACTTTTTCTAAATAACACAGCAAAATGAATGAGCGAATGAAACGAATGGTATGAAACGAGACATTCGAACACTAAATATTATAAAACGACATGAAGACACTAATAAATAGTTATTATACGAAACGATATAATACAAAACGAAATAACGTTGTGTCATATGGAGCAAGCATAAGCACATCCCTCTTGTAATCGGATGTGATGCTAATGCTCATCCCTATCCGATTTGGTGTAGTACGAAAATTAATGAGATTGCTTAACTATATAAGCTCTTCTGAGCTTGAAGTTCTAAATATAGGTAGCGAGCTGACTTTTGTTAATTCCATTCGGCGTGAAATGATTGACATCAGTTTAGGCTCTATGTCTATAATTGATTTCATTTTTGATAGGAGAGTGACAGACGATGTTTTCACGATGTTTTTTTGTGTATCTCGTTTAACATTAACATATAACGCCATATCGTAACAGAAAAGCAAATTGGGGACTTTTCTCTTTCGAGCTGGCTTCTTTACTTACCGCACCGAAAGTAATCCGGTCCAGTAACGACATTAAGAGACATGCATCTTCACTTGAGACGGCAATTTTGCCTGCTTATGAAAATTCTTGTTCTCTTATTACAAACCAAAAGACTAATAACAAAACGTTTTGGAACTCTGCTTTAAAAAGTTAAGGAAATCCGCTAGGAAACTAAAATTGGGATAATTTGTTAGTAACACAAAAAGAATATAAATGAAGTTTCAGATCCGCTCACAGGCTTCGTTGTTAAATTTCTGCGAAGAAATTAATAGCCTGTCGGCGGTGGCAAGGCTAAATAAAGCCTTGGCTAAGAATGGTGTTTGTAGACCTGATACTTTTCATCTACCTAACGGTCAGATTACCTCCTGTCATAGAGAAGTTGGTGAGCTGCTTCTATCTGTTCATTTCCCTGCGGTTGTGCCATTATCAACTCAGATGATGTTACTATCGAATTAAGTAAGGTTCCTTTCTGTGGCTCCTGATTGGGACTAGGCTTACAAGCTGATCCATTTCGATGTTCTGCGCTGGAGTCTATTTTCCTTTTCACCTTATAAGGCTGCTGGGCCTGATGGTATTTTTCCAGCTGAATTACAACACGGCTTTCATATCATTCAGGACCATCTGATCAACGTTTTCCAGGCGTGTATTGCATATCCGGCAAATCCGATTATACGGATCCCAAGTCTTTTCGACCTATTAGTCTGTCTTCAACTTTTCTTAAGCTTTAGAAAGAATCGTCGACAGATATATTAGAGACAACCTAATTACCACCCCGCTCAGTGACATGTAACAGAGTTGGTAATTCCTGTGAAACGGCCTTACCTGAACTTGTAACTAGGATTGAAAGATCTCTCTATGATAAGGAGTTTCTTGTAGGCACTTTCCTCGATATAGCGGGAGCTTTTGATATTACCTCGTTTATCTCGATTACTAATGCCTGTAATAATTTTGCTATTAATCGCACCATTGCCAAATGTACCGATTAACAGATAAAACCAAGTCAAGCATCTTGATGTTATCTTAGATAACAAACTTTCCTGCAAATCTCATCTCTATTCCAAACTATAAAAAGCTACTGCCATATTCCGGTAAATCCTGTGCTCTAACACCCAGGATGTTGTTTTTCATTTATAAATTGCTGGTTTTCCTTGCCTCAGTTAGGCACCTTTTTTCTTGGCACTGCTTGTTCTGCAGGGTCCGCTTGAGGTGCATTGGGGCCTGGAAAGTTCTCGGTTCTATCGTGCGACATAGACAACATTTTAAAAATTACACTTCATTTTTACCAGAAATCGATATGGTTAATGATAGATCACTACCTGAATACAACTTCTCCATAAGCTATTCACGGTGGTTTATCCATTGGAGGGTTTTCTCCAAAAATTAGACGAGCCCAGACTCTTTTTTTCAAATGGCTCTCGCTCTTGTTAAGGATTGCAAACACTTCGTTATTCTTCTTTGCTCCAATAATACGTTACGCTAATGTGGGTGCCAGCACATTGTGACATCGAAGGGAATGAGATCGCGGACCGTTTAGCGAAATCCTGTTCCCATCTAACTCTAATTGGAGCCGCCAAGAAAGTTTTCATATTTTGAAAGATCTAAGACTACAGTTGCGTGCTACTTATAGCTGTCGTATGGCGAAGAACTTCATTAGCGCGCCCAAGTTGAAATCAACTAAATATGCTCTATTTTTGAAAAAGGACCAGCTAAGAATCTTGGTTGCGATTTTACGGGTCATGGTCGATTTAAGGGTCATATCCATCGAATGGGTTTATCTCAGTATGTTATTTGTGAGGACTGTCTTGAGGAAGCTTTGGGGGCAGTTGTCCAGCTTTCAATATTGTTCGGTTTCAGGTTTTCAGCTGTAGATCTATTAATGTAGATCAGGTTGTCCTCCATACCTTGGTTCAAACTTGTACAGTTTGCTAGGGCTGCAGTGCGCTTCTACGAATTAGGATAGAATCTGGGGTTGGCATAATGGATCGTCCCGGCATTGAGTGCGGAATTCTTATGGGTTCCAACCAATTTAAAAAAAAAATTGTTTAATTCTTTTCCAGTCAATTGTATTCCAGAATTGTTAAGGATAATCATTTTATAATCCCGTTTCCATCCAACATGTCGAATTTCAGCATTACCGGTAACAACATTTCTTTATATCGGAATGTTTTTTTCCACTCTTAAATTTGTGAGAATCGTAATAAACAAAGTGTATAACAGTATTGGATCAGTCGCAGCAAATGATCAGAGGGACTTTCAATCATCTATAAGTAAGAAATTATCTGACAAACTATCCGAAATAATTTCCTGCGTACCAGTTGCATTATACTAGTTGGAATAAAACCCAATCATACACAAAATTACTTAGAAAACAGTTCAAATCCAGTCTCATATTCTAAATATGCCGATATATTTTATAAACTAAATTTAAAATTCAAATCACTTCTAATGTGAAGGTATCTCCTAAGGTATGTCATTATTGCAAGAATTTTAGAATAAAAAGTCGAGATTTGGTGAGAAGAAACAGATCCTAGTTGAGGAGCAAATAAAACATTTAATCTGCATCAGTGATACCAGATCTGGACATTCCGACCATTTTGTTACTTGTGGCAATTGCATTCAGCGTTTTTAGAAAGTTAGGTTCAGACGTCAACAAAATCATCTCGTTCCGGTCAAAATATAGAAATTCTTTTCTCGCAACTATGATTTTAGTCTTACAAAGCTACAGGTCAATTAGACACCATGCAAGAGACTCATGTCAGTTTGTGCGCACCGTTGCAAACAGACGCCGGTTTCAAGTGATTGAGATGAACCAGGAGTATTTTTATAATTTCTCTCGGTGGTCTGAAAAATAAATTTACATGGAAAAAGGTAGACATTGAAGGCAATAAATTTAATTGGAATGATATAAGCTGGTTGATTTGAAATATACCAAAGAATTGGCTAAAATTTATTTTAAAACGCATTTCATTGGACACAAGAAGAACTTTAAATATTGCAGGACGGAAACAATAAATTTAGTGACCCCCAATGATCTTTCCGTTTTATTATACCTTCCAATCAGTTAATGACATAAGACTTTCCGCCTTAGGAAGATTCTGTCTACTAAACCAACTAGTCACAGCTATATAATTAAATCGGACGGTTCTTGGACTGCGTCTAGTGAGAAATCCTTGAACCTTCTCATCGGAACCTACTTCCCAAGAAGCATTGATGACTCGACGGAGTTTAGTACTCATCGAGAAACACATTCATTTAAGTGAATAAAAAAAAAGATCCTAAGAACACTAAAGGGTTTCAAACTCTATAAATCGATCGGTCCGGATCGAATCATATCAGCGGAAATCCAACATAACTTATCGAATATCCTCACCTGGATGGAGGTAATCTTCAAGGGGGTATTTAAAGCTGGTTTATATTTTCAAGAAATAGGCACAGGTCGGAGTGGTCTTTATCCCGGAAGCGGGAAAGACTTCACATGGCTACCCAGCCAATTTAAAACCTATAACTTTATCATTCTTTCTGTTGAAAACCTTGGAAAGGCTGATACGAGAATAATCTTGTCTTTGGTACATGTCTGCTTTTATTATAGACATGATAGTATGGATGGGAATAGGGAAATGAGGGATAAATGGAATGAGGTGGCGGAATTATTAAACGGAGCCGGGGGTGCGAATAAGGACGGCGAAAAATGGAAAAAAAACTTGGACGGATTTAAGGTATATATATATAAACATTACATAACCTCAATTTTTGATGAAATCAAATTTCAGGCTGTACGTTAAAAATAAAGCCGCAGAGATAAAAATCATTATCAACCGGAGTGGGGTTAATGGTTTAGGACGGCAAAAAAATTTATCCGATTTGGAGGAACGCATAATGAATATTATGAGCTGGAACGCCGTATTAGGGGATACAAATGCGGCGCATGAATCTGGCTTACCCAAAGTAATTAAATTAACAGTAATGTTATTTACTTTTATACTTATATTATTTTTAGAATTTATCACGAATGGATCATGTTCCACCAGCTTCGTCATCATCACAACCAGAAACTATTTCATCAGCGCCAATTGACATTTCAGAAATTCTTGTAGAGCCGAATAAAGTGCGATCGGTGTTCAATGATGACCTCAATATACGTCCCGATGTCCCCGACCGACTGCAGTAGTTAGACAACCACACGCCACACAAAAAAGGCGCAGACCTCGACAGCTAGAAGATGTAATGGAGGTGTATTTACTAGTAGACAAAAAGCGAAATGTGCTTTTAGAACGACGGGTCGAACTAGAAGAAGAAAAGCTTAAAGTAGAAAAAGCAAAAGTAGATGCTATAAATAAATTAGCCGATGCATTGAACAGAAATAAATAATGCAATAAATAGTTTGATTCAGTTTTATTAATTATTAAAAATATTCTTGGATTAAATCGTCCCTTATTCTCCTACCCTCACTCAAATGTTCAAGATTGCTGAATCGTGTAATTGGAACAACAGATTCGACTTCATCAACAACGATATCAAGTTCACTGATGTTAATTTGATTCATCACAAAAATGTTGTGTAAAACACAACATGCGCTAATTATCACGCCACACACTGATGGCGAGTAACATAGAAACGTCTCTTTTGAGAGACATCGGAAACGGCCCTTTAACACTCCAATGCATTTAACACTTCCACACAATTTCTTGTCGCCTTATGGACTACATTATAATGATCTTCCTTATCACTACTTGTATTAAGGAAAGGGGTTATCAGCAATGGTTGTTGCGAGTAACCACTGTCTCCTGAAAAGTAAAGCAAATATTTTAGTATTCGTACAATTAAACAGTGCATACTAAACATTTACCAAGTAACCAAAAGTTCCTCTCGCCTATCTCGTACAACTGGATTAGATGCAGTTGTAATAGAGACAATTTCCAAATAAATGCATCATGTGCTGTTCCACCAAATTTGGGATTTACATATAATCTGGTTAGATTGGCGTCACATACCTAGAGACCGAAAATACAAATTATATTTAGTCGATAATCAAATAAAAAATAACATATCACTTACTATCTGAATATTAAAGGGTAGTCACAGATCTGCATGCCCTAGTACATATAGGATTGAATTTATGTACTGACAAGAGTACTGCATTCCTCGATATTCAGAGCGCGTTTACCAATGTGAGGACGGAGGCAATTTTGAAAGGATTGTCATTCCTCGGGGTGGACTAACTGTAAACAGGTCAATCTTGGCTTGTGAACAGGACTGTCAAATCTGTACTGAAGGAATCCACCATTATGAGACGAATGGCTGGGCTACCCCACAGTACATCTACAATCGATGGAATCAACTTTTTGGAGTCAAAGGTGGCGTTGGTTTGCCACTCTTCTCTTAATGATCTTAGTGAGCATTTCAACATTCGGCTAGTCGGGAACTGTAGGGCGGACTGCCTATGCATGGTACTACTCAAAAGACAAGCTTGAGGAGCGTGGGACTTTCAGATTTCTTGAGAAGCTGGGTGGATGAGGAGAAAAGAGACTTTAATTCACTTCCTTTGCTCATGTCCGGCCTTAGCATACAGAAGGCATAATCATATGGGCAGTTACACATTGGACAGCCTCTCGTATCTCGAAAACTGTAAAATTATACTATGATATATTATATGGTACGTTAGTAGCTCTGATGGAAATAAAAAATTAGCGTTGTACGGATTACAATACCAAAGACGTTTGGTGTTTTATCGAATAAAATAATTAACAAACTGATCCAGGAAAAATAAATCGAACATTTTCAATTATTTCAGAGCCTACTGAAAATTATACCACGATGAAAAAATTAAATTTTGATTTCAAAGCCTACTATTTACTAAACACATTATTGAGTTAGCTGAGTTTTAATTTCTTCCCATTGGTTGTGTACATCAGAATACTTTTTGAACTAAACTTTTCAAATTTAGAAGCTTCTGCTACTGTTTTAGCTTACCCATATATGTTATCTATATACATATATGTGTGTACCATTTATAGGTATATTACGCGATTCGGAGAGGTTTAAGAATAAAACTTGAATATTTATTTAGCGGCAAAATGTTCCACTTAAAAACTGGTTGGGAGTATGATATATTCATGTCTTCGCGTGGGCTGCCTGTATGAGTTAATTATTTCGTTAATTAATTTTACAGAAAAGTTGGATTAGAGGCCGAACTACAGGAACATGATAGAAGGAAATTTAAAAAAAATGGAGTAATTTAATTGATCGTTATAAGGTATAATTTTGGGTAAGTAAATAGGTTACATGAATCGAATTTTCAAATTTTCGTATTTTAGAAAATAATTGAGCCGCCAATAGGCACGGGTACGGAAGATACATGGCCCAAAGCTGATATATGGCCGTATTATTACACAATCAACGATAGAACAATCAACGTCACACTGGCGCAGACAAAAACATTGCAAACTGACAGGCGAGGCCAAACAGTTGAAGCTGCTAGAGAAAGCAATTATAGAGAAAGTATATGTCCACTTTGGTGGAGCTCTCTAGCATCGATTGGTTCACTCAAATAATCTTCATTCAATACTTCTTCAACTGGCTCCAAGTCATCATGCTTTCATTATGCCGAATAAACTTTTGATAACACTTCGTGCCTTGCTATGTACTTGGTTAAATGTATTCTCTAATGCTGTTTAGTTACCTCTACTAATAAACAGTTGAATAATAGCTATCGGGTCTAGAGAACACTTAAAATCGCTGACACCCAAAAGAAAATAGTCGTTTGGTGGGAATAATCTTTTATTGGCTATGTAAACAAGTTGGTACAATAATCTTAATATGACAGCCGCCAATAGCCCCTAGTGCTTTCGAAAATATTGATGCAACCGATGGACGGTTAAATTTTTCGCCATTTGTCCTATATGAATCCAAGCTGGGTACCTTTATAACTTTGTGTGCAAAGGACATTTCAATATTATTTAATTTTTTTGAATTTATATTTTAATTGTTCGACTCCTCTGATCTTATATTCTTAAATTACTATCATTTGTACTGTGTGTTATGTACTTGTATGTGTTTACAATCGGTTACAATTGCATTTTATAGATTTTATGTGTATCAAGTTCGATCATGTTTCATGTTATTGAAGTTCTATAATCGAAGATGGAAGAGTATTTTACGGAATTTTGTGCAGTTGAAAGTCACTACTTATATTTCCGGACCACCCAACTAAATTCGACGAGTTTGAATTAAACTACTTCACAGTTAAATCGATATTAGTTCGCGAAATTCGACAGCCTCAAGAGATCGATAAGAGATTAACCATCGGAAAGAGAGATAACTCACTATACTGCATGAACATTTAGAAAACAGCTCAGCTATAGCCAACATTTACACTTATCAGTCAACAGTTGATACACAAGTATCAAGCAGTCGTCATCCTAAAACCTCAGTGACGTGAACTGGTAACTGCGACTGATAATTAACCATTCTACAGTTTCGTCAATCTACACAAATGACAATCTTTTTCATAAAAATTCAGTTCAATATAACTACTCCCATTTCCGCCCTCGTTAGCACAGTAAGTAGCGTCCTTGCTTTGTTATACGAGGGTCTCGGGTTCGATTCCCGGTGGTGACCAAAAATCACGGTTGGGTGTTTTTAATCTGTAAGTATATGTGTTTGTCCGGGTATTGCACCGTGGGCCCATGTGGCATTGAGTGCTGGAATAATCCGCCCAACTTATTATAATTTTTTATTTTATTTTTTTAACTACTCCCAACTCCTCAAACCCACAGTAAATTCGAATTTTACTTCATTAAAGGCAATTTTTCAGACTGATTCCACTTACAATGTAACCGAGCAAATAGCGCAGTGATTAAAGCTGCGACGTTTGGATCGGGACGTACCGGGTTCGAATCCCAACAGAGGCAGGATGCAAAAGCGATTTTCCATCTCCCGATTACGATCGGTGATTAAATTGAAAACATTTATGACCCTCTGTTGGAATGTAGAACTCATGGGCCGACACATCTTCCATGTCACATACAGCGTGACATGGAGCTATGCAATGCGCAGGTGGTATACTGTTGTACTTGTGTGAATGGGTTGAATGTATGTTAGTGTGAATGTGGGTATTGCACCGTGGGCCCATTAGTGGCATTGAGTGCTGGAGTAAAATCCGCCCAATTTAAATTTTTTTACAATGTAACGAACGATTTGTATCCTGAATCTATAGCTTCCAGAGTGTTCAACCCATCTCTGACTTTGCTACCAACTGCAACAAACATGGTGCAGGATTCCAGAGGAAAACTTACCAAAAATTCCGTACATTGTTAGACTTAGCCGCCGAATCCAGTTTAATTACTGAAAAATGTGTCCAATCTCTCTGCCTGCAGCGTAACCATGGATATTAAGTCGTCGGACAACCTCATTTTGTCTGTGCGCAGGCAGTAATAATGAAAAATATAAGTTCTGATCTCCCTCCAATCACAATGAAGTTAAATAAATTTGAATATATTCAGTCTTTTAAACTCGCTAATATTAATTTTAATCATCCAAGTCCTGTGGACATACTTCTTGGAGCGGATATATTTTTTTAAACTACTGCGTCCAGAAAAATGTCAACTTAATAATGGACCTTTTGCTCAAAACACATGTTTCGGTACTCTGGTACACTCTGTCATGAACTGCCATCTTGATCTCTATAGGATATCCGACCACCAACAAATCTAAACGAACATAGGTGTGAGATTCATTTTAAAGAAAATACATATAAGAACCGCGACTTAGGTAAATACGCAGGTGCGGTTAATATTTAAACTCTCCTGAACTTGGAGAATCAATACATATAGACAATCTTCTGCAATGAGCATCGGTTCCAAAAAACGCCAAAACAAAATTTATGAGTGAATACTTAGAGTTGGGTATAACATACCTCTTATTCCTCAACATGAAATCTCCAATAGCGCTACCTCAAGGATAATCTATGTCCCATATCATGCTGTGATGAAAGATTCTAGTTCAACAACCAAGTTAAGCGTAGTCTTTGACGGTTCCTCTAAATCTTCGTCAGGTGTTCCATTAAATGATAAATTGGATACTGCACCCTTAATTCTGCAGAGACAACATAAAATTGCATTCGCAGCTGACGCGGAGAATATGTTTCGGCAATTCATTATGCACGAAGAAGACCGTGATTTTCAATGCATTGTTTGACGTGGAGGCTCAAATTCTCCTATTCTGCATTATCGTGTGAATACGGTCACCTATGGTACTGCCTGTGCAAAATTTTTAGCAGCTCGAACCCTTCATCAGATAGCAGATGACTTACTCCCGGATTTTTCCGATATTCAACAGATAATAAAAGCCGATTTTCACCTTTGCAGGTTCTGCAAATGTCACACAAGCCAAATCTATTCAGTCAACAATTGTTCAAGGATTAAACAAAGGGGAGTTTAGACTGAGAAAGTGGGTATGCAATAGCCAAAAACTTTTAAGCTCAGAAGCAAGGAAGTCATTTATATATATACGTCAATTTATGTTGTATCGACCGATTTCACTGCACTTGCAAAGTTATTCCAACGACCGTTATCATTTATATACATTAATCGAATAATTTTAAAACTAAACATTTTTCATTGTTTTTGACAGGTTCTCAAACTAAACGAGCCACACTGCTTGCAGTACGGTGGTCTCAAAATGAGAACTTTTCAGAATATATCAGTCGAATCGCCAAAGGTCCTCATTTAAAACGCGAAAGCAAACTGCGTCCATTAGCTCCGTTTGTTGATGACCAGGAAACGATTTTAGTTGAAGAATGAATTGGTCTGGCTATCTCCTGCTCATTTGACACAAAACACCCAGCTATCCCATACACTCATACGACCCTTATATCCTTATCAACAACAATTAATCGCCATCATCCGACAAAATGTCTTCATAATCGGTGCCAAAAATCTAGCTCGTGGATGTACAATCTGCAAATGTCATCTTATACGTACAATTGCAAATGTCATCTTATACGTACAATTGGAGAATCTGCCCTGACTTTCGAGAAATACACCACAGCATTGTGTCAGATAGAGTGCTTGCTGAATTCTCGACCAATTGCACCTATATGGACACAAAGTATTCAGTAGCCTGTGAAATTTTAATTCCTGGCCATTTCCTTTATGGGTCGCTCTTCATGCATGTTGCCAGATGTGAATTTACGTTAGCCAACATCACATATCAATCGTTGGCTACTGAAAGGGTTCTGGAAACTTTAGGGAACTGATTATTTCACCACATTGCATCAACGAGCCAAATGGAAGTCGAAAATTGTTAATTATAAAATAGATAATTGTGCTCGTGAAAGATTACAACACGCCACCGAGGTCCTGGCCATTAGGACGCATAATTGATATCCACCCTGGTGCTGATGGACTTGTTTGTGTGGTTACTTGGAAAACTCAGTTTTATGTTTGTTTATATTTGTATACAACTTCGGATGACACTTATGTTAGTTTATAGTTGAATGTGAAGCACAGATGAAAAGTGATGTACTAGAGACATCTGTTGATATATTGCTTGAACTAATAGAATATTTAATAGTTTTGTTTGGAAAGCCTTAATCACACAATCTATGTATTGTAATTGCAAAATTTGATTCTGTAATCGATATAATGAAGGCAAACCGATGTTAAATGAGTTACATGGAGCCAACAAATCTGGGGAAGAATCAGAAAATATTGACATTTATAACCCTTCTTGTTCAAGATTGTTATGAAAAACAGAGCAAACGAAAATCGTTTATATTAAATAATCTTAGACTCGATTGCTCTTCAAACTTTCATATATTTAACGTTTATCAATGTTTATATCTTGTCGCTAAGTACTCATACTTTTGATACATAAAATCCTAATTTCATAAAAATGTTACTTTTTTATCAAAATGTATGTATTCTGATATACTATATATATGTATATAAGTACGTACATGTCAATAAAAAATTGATATTAAATTTATTTGAATTCCAATGAACTGTACGAACATAATATGTAGAGCATTACAGTGTCACTTTAAAACAAATGAAAATGAAATTAAAATCAATTATCAGCAATATCAAATTGATACAAGAATTAAATTAAAATTAAATTTGAATAACACGAGTTCCCATTACATTCAATAATATTCATAGAATCTGATTCAATGGAATTTATAGAATCATTCAATCTACACATATTGTATAAATGGGGGAATTTAGAAATGCCAGGCTTTTATCTCGAATACAGTGCTAGATAGGAGGAAAACATTTACAATTAAAATTGTTGAGTGCCGGAAGAGCCGTCTAGTGGTGGATATACGCATACACTTTTTGATCACACAAAAGTTTTATTCAATTTAAATGTATTGCTTCTGAAAATATTTTAATCCTTTGTCTCATAATATTTGCAGTGGTAGGTCGATTAAAATAGGTTAAAGTCTTTCACTCTTCCAAATAAATATATCCTTACATGTTAAATCAGGTGCCCGTGCTGGAAAAGATGTTCCTGGAAATCCATTTTTTCGGAATTATTAAATTTGGTTGTTGCCGGGAAGCTATTCCAAAATCAAGAGATGCTCCAACTGAAGTCACTGGTCCGATTAGGCTAGATCAAATGATTCCAGCCCAATCATATACACTTCAACGATGTTGATGGTCAACGGAACTAAACGCATCTAAAATCATTTGCGGATAAGCCTTACAGGAATGATATATATGGTACGCAGGGACTTTAATCACAACCTGATTCGAACTAGACAATTTGAAAGTTTAACCGTCGTCTTTAAATATCAATTAGTTCAAGTATGAAACTTTTACTCTTAGTATTTGCATGTGTTAATTGTTAATGGGTGGGTTACGTAGTGAAGGCAGTCATCATCCTCCTCAAGGCAGTCTTCCGAAAATAACATAATGAGCTAAGCCCATACGATGTAGAGGATTTTTAAAACGGCCATGTCCCGTAAAAACTGCTACCAACATTTTTAACTGGTCTTTAGATTTTCAAAGCGTAGTCCTTTATAATTTTCTTTCCGTAGTTGAAAGATAAAGAAACCGCGGTTCCTTTTTAACCGTAGTCCTTTATAGTTTTCTTTCCGTAGTTGAAAGATAAAGAAACCGCGGTTTAGGACCAATTAAAGTTAATTGGGAAGCAGCTTCGGCTAAATAATTCAGGATCTCTTTGATGACGGTGTTAACTTTATTGTTAAAACAGAAAAGGTTCTTGAAATGTTTGCGTTCCTTGACGAGTTCAGAAACAGTCAAACAGTCAAATTTCATCAAGAGTTTGTTTTTAACAGTAAAATGTAAAGTATCTACGTGACAGCACTAATAGTTCCGCCTGAAAAATAGTATAATGCGAACCGAGGCTACCGAAAAGTCTCAGATCAGTCCAAGGACAGTAGATTCCAAAACTTGAACTGAGGTTAGAACGAGTGCCATCAGAAAAAAAGACTAAAGACTCATCTAATTTGTTGAGAAATTCTGGGAACTCCTCAAATCTCTCGAAGTAGTCTATCATTAACAATATCGATTTCTGGTAAACATGAAAAATATTTTTTTTAAATTTCTCTATGTCCTACGATAGAACCGAAAACATTCCATGCCCCAAAGCACCTCAGGCAATATGCTGCAGAACAGACTGCACCAAAAATAAAGGTTCTGTAAGCAAAATTGTCTAGCCCATTAAGCTTGGCTTCAGAAGCCTTCAGATGAACCACTGGCCAGAATAGAAGCGTACAATAGTAGCGGTAAGAGCAGTGATTTATAAATGAAAGAAAACATCCAAGATCTTAAACCTAGAATTCCCCAAAAGCACTTCTAATAATAACAGTGTTAAAGGCCATTACTGGCCCCTTACTGAATCAACAATCTGGCTCCAACGGTTTCGATCCTGAGCTTGGTCTTCATACTGTCTTAGACAATCTGAAGAGGCCAAGTCGTTCTCTACATCGTGGAGCCATCGTCGCCTGCAACGACCTCTGCGCCTACCATATGGTGGCTCTCCTTTCAGAGATCGCTGCACAATTCGTTCCGGATCAGCACGCAGAACGTGACCGAGCCAGCGTACTCGCTGAGATCTAACTTCATGTACAATATCGGGGATCTTCATCAGATCTCTGATCTCGAAATTGTACAGAGCTCGGTATGTACCATCTATTTCGCGTTTAGGGCCGTAAATCACACGCATGATTCTTCTCTCAAATGTAAGGAGCCATCTCTCGTACTCATCCGTCAGCGCCCAACTTTCACATCCAAACATAACAACGGGCCTGATCAACGCTTTGTAAAGCTTCAGCTTCACGGCACTTGATAAGTATTTAGATTTTAGCAGTGGCCTTAGAGGATACAAAGAACGACTGCCAGCTGCCAGCCGCACTTTAATATCCTCACCCACACTGTTATCGTGAGTGATAAGAGAGCCCAAATATTTGAACCTCCTCACTCCCTCAAACGTGTGGTGGCCACTACTAAAATCTGGTGTGCCATTGTCTCTAAAACCAGAGATCAGGTATTTCGTTTTGGACTCATTGATCTGGAGTCCAACAGAAGCTGAAAACTCTACAAGCGGATCAAGTATTTCTTTCACTCCGTTGTTATTCAGTCCAATCACGCATATGTCATCTGCATATGCAAGCACTTGATTGGACTGGCGATATAAGATGTTACGCTGAGGTGTTTCAGTTTTACGAAAGATGTACTCCAACATGAGATTAAAGAGTATCGGGGACAGAGCATCTCCCTGCCGAACACCCGAGTTAACTGCAAAAATTGTCGATAGCCTGTTCTCAACTTTAACACAGCATTGAGACTGCGTCACTGTCATCCTACACAGTCGTACCAATTTTGTTGGCATTCCTAGGTATTCCAGGGCAGACCACAAACTCTCTCGATTGATCGAGTCGTAGGCCTGCCGGAAATCCAGGAAAACCTGATGTACGGAGATGGATGTCTCATAATATTTAGATAGAATCATCCGCAGCGAAAAGACCTGATCAGTGACTGATCGATTCGGACGAAATCCTCCCTGATAGTCACCAACCAAGCCTTCCGCCAGAGGAGTGATTCTATCCAATAAAATGTATGACAGTAACTTGTAAAAGCACTTCTACATTGCCAAAATATAGCAGTTGTTTTTTGAGACTTGTGGTCCAGGAGATTCTTCCCGGAAAGAGAAGGAACAGATAGGTCAAGGGTATTCCTCTTTCTTGTAAAGATAAGCCACAGCAGAGGTGAGAGCACACCTCCCTGAGGACAGCCTTTGGTAACCTTAATAGAAACGAACACTCCTCCTCCACAGTGCAAGACTTGAGCATGGATTTAATCCATAAGATAATGGTACGATCAATACCAAAACTAGTACAGGTAGAAGTGATCGCATAGCAAACGAAGTGCTATCTTAAGCTCCTGCAATATCCAGGAAAGTACCCACAAGAAACTCCTTTTTATTAAGAGATTTTTCAATCTTGGTTATAGTTCATGTAGGGCGGGTTCACAAGACTTACGAGATGATTAGAAAATTTTCTGTAATGAATCTATCGACGATTATTTCCAAAGCTTTAAGGAAAGTTGAGGACAGGGTAATAGGCCAAAATGCCTTAGGGTCCGTATAATCGGACTTACCAGCTTTTGGGGGTATATACAACTGTACTATAGCGCCAAGATTTTGGAACAGTGCTAAAAGCAATGCACACTTGGAAAATCTGGAGCAAATGATCCTCAATTAGAGTAAAGCCACTGTTATTCGAAAATAGGGTTCAAATTCCAAATTCCTTGTTGGTTTAGGTAAGCTCTCCGTCCGGTAAACGAAGAAAATCAAGTTTACACACATTGTTCTTAGCCAAAGCTTTATTGAGTTCACCGACAGCAGATAGGCTCTTGATTTCCTCACAGAAGTTCAACCATGAGGCTCTTTATGCTGATCATAAACTTCTTTTATATTCCTTTTGTGTTATCAAAAAGTTAACCTAATCAATCTGTTGCTTAGACTTTTTTGCTCTGTTCGTACAGTTTCCTAGCAAATTTCCTAAATTTTGTAAGGTCAGAATTCCAGAAAGGTTTGTTCGACGATGCTTGAACTTCAACGTCCTTATTCGATCAAATAACTCTCGTTGGCGTAATTAAAAACTTCCTAGCTCGAGAGAAAAGTCTCCAATCGGTTTATTTCTGAGTACGGAATGGTTTAAGAGGTGGTTGTTTAATGTTAATATTAAACGAGATAGACCTGTGATCAGTGGTGAGGATATCATCCGTCACCCTCCAGTTTGAAATTAAATCAATGATGGACATGGAACATAAACTAATGGCAATCAGAAGATTCTGCCATTAAACAAATTCGGTTGAGAGACAGCAAGATCAAGAAGGTATGGTTCCTGAATTAGAGAAATATCTGTTTTCATTACAGAAAGCAACTTCCTTAATTCAAATGAAGCTGACTTACTGTGTTGCAAGTTGATCTGTTTTATTCTATTCATGGACGAAATTGTAATATTCTCACAAACACATGTAAACATTTTTAGGATTCAGGGCAAACTTCACTCGTCTATATATAAAATTGTGAATTTTGTCCTGAAAAAGATCCTAAATTTTTTTAGGACAGATTTAGGACAGAATTATGGTTCAATATACAAATAAGGCTTGAGTTTCATTTTTCAAGTTATGATAAAGAAGAGTTGTCAGTTTAAGTTATTTCACCTCCTGCACCTACAAGCCTAAAATAATTCAAACTTAATCCAGTTAAAATAATATTTCTTGATGTTCAAATGACGATCAATTTTTATAAACTCAAATTGGGTTTTTTAGTCAATCGAAATCGACATAAACTTATGATTGAATTTTAATCCAATTTAATGCCACTAAGATGTAAATACTCGATACTACTATTCGACATCACTCGACAACAATTTTGTTATAAGACCAACCAACATGCCCGACCATCTGACAAAATTAGATCGTGCGCAAGCATCGGCATTTCATTCGTAAAATCTAGAATGAATGGAGCTAATAAAACGATCACTTAAAACATATTTAGTAAATTTTAGCATTTGGGCTACATGCGCAGCAAGTTGAGAAACGAGAACCAAGTCGCGGGCATTTACTCGTTAAGTATAAGGATTACATTTAATCTAAATACATAATTGCATAGATCTGTTTTTAACCCCGAACCGTCATTCATAATATTGTCACGTTGAGAACAACATGTAGCGTTGGAAGCGCCAACATTGCGACCCTCTGGTTCGAGCGATTTAATATACAAAAATAAAATGTTGTGGTTTTTTCACATATATTAATAATGCATACATTTAGGCGAATTTACATGAAACAAAAGATGTATACGTGATGACGAGGCGCCCATTCTCATTCTTAACTAAGTACATATAAGTGTGCATTATGCGAACAAATAGCAAATCAACTTCAGTTTTGTATTCGGATTCATCTACATTCACCACGGGACAACTACGCAGAACACCTCTATACTATAATATACAAGGCATTTCTTCTGTACACATATAACTGCTTCTTCTTGTACGTACCGCATATACAGGGCGGCGAATAAGTAACGTAATGGTTTACTTAGTGTATACATTTTTTGTTAACGTATTTTTTTTCGTGTTTTTTCAGAATCATCTTTGAAAAACTTGGGAAATTTATGATGGAAAGACACAGCACGAAACAAAGAACCAAAGTTGTTCAATTTTATTTTGAAAGTCAGCATTTGATTATTCAGACACAAAGACTCCAACAATTTACCGATTGGTTCAGCGTTTTCGTCAACAAGGGCCTGTCTGTGATCTTCAGTATCCTGAAATCCCTCATGCAGTTCGAAATGATGTTAACATTGATCAGGTGGAAGCAAGTATTGATGAAAACCCCGAAACTTCCACCAGGCGACGTTCACAGAAGTTGGTGATGTCTGTGCGGACTTTGTAAAGAATTTCACATAAGTTATAGCTTTTCCCATACACTTTTTCACACAGCTCGTCCAACTATGGCTCTACTGCGCGAAATTTTTGGCCGTCGAATAATATCACGTTTTTTTTATTCTAACAGGCCACCGCGTTACCCCGCGTATTGCAACATACTTATTATCCTCTGCGGCGAATGTAACATCGATATCATCGCTAATTCCAAATTCGAGCGTATGTCGAACAAAGAAGACACCTTCAATTAAAAACCATTACCACTTTGCGAGGCGCACTATAGACTGGATGTCATATTCGTCAGGAACCTCATCGGATGTTATTGTACTTTTTGTACTATCGCCCAATCATGGCAATTACTTAGGTTAGGTTAGGTTAGGTTATGGTGGCCGTCCTAAGGGACTGTAGCGGTCAATGACGCTACTAAATATTAGCATTGGTTCCCAATTACAAAACCATAAAAAAAACAAATCACACGAAACGGCCGCACGGTACTACACGATTAAAAACATATAGTATTGTTCGGGTATCGCGCGTTTGGCAATTTGCAAATCGTGATTTTTATTCAATCAATTATTAGTAGTTACCAAATCTGCATCGGTGCAACACCACCAAAAATAAAATAATAATTACATAAAAAAAGTGAAGTTATAATATGTATATTAATCCTAACAAAAAATTAAATTAACATTTTGTAATTAGATATTATAAGTGAATATATGTACAATAAATTATTTACTGTGTAAATAAAAAAAATAATTATACATATAGTTTATGTGAATTACTCGTGTTATTATTACAAAAAATTAATGAAAATAACCGCACACCTAAGGCGCATTATAGGACTAGCATAGACACAAAATTGGTCCGTAGCTGTACCACATTCGAGTTTTCTCCTCTTCACTCGCTGAACCATCGTGAGCTTACCAAGAAGCGTTTAAAGTCCCGGATCCCGATCTTACTAAGATCCGTGAGGTCGTTCAAAGGGGAAGTCCCCATAAATTTTGTTCTGCTGTACGCTAGACCAGGACAGGTGCAGAGCAGATGGAGCACATTTTCCTCCTCCTCCTCATCACCACAGCTGCGGCAGAAATCGTGGGCTGGGATACCCAGTCTGCGCGCATGTATCCCAATGAGACAATGTCCCGTTATAGCTCCCACGACCATACCAATATGGTGTCGTCGAAGCGATATCAGTTGGTCTGATCTAGACCGGTCAAGACCAGGCCAGATCTGCCTGGTTATTACACACGAACTGGCGTTAGACCATCTGACGTTCGTTTCTTTTATAGCTTCTTCCAGAAGCAACAGTTTACATGAAGCAAGCGGTATCTTTATATCCCGCCTGCTTTGGGTTATTAGGCGTGCTGTACCCTTGCGGGCCAACTCATCTGCCTTTACATTCCCTGCGATGTTGAAATGCCCTGGCACCCACGTCAAGCGGATGTTGAACTGATCAGCCATCTCATTTAAAGATGCCAGACAGTTCTGGGCTACTTTCGACGTCAGGGAGTATGATTGTAGCGTTTTAATAGCAGCCATGCTGTCCGTAAAAATGCGAATATCCCTCGTAGATATTACATTATACTTCAACCAGTCCATGACTTCCATTATCGCGATCAGTTCAGCTTGAAAAACGCTGCAAAAGTCGGGAAGACGAAAAGAGAGGTTAACCCCTAGTGCCTCACAGAATACCCCGCAGCCAACCCCTTTATCCCTTTTTGAGCCATCCGTGAAGAAGCTTAGCGCCTCATTGTCCATAACCGTTTCGTTCACCCAGTCCTCTCTGGTGGGAAACTCAGTTTGGAATCTCACCTCAGCAGATGGCAAGGGAATAGCGTAGTCGGTAGCTTCCGGAATACCCCTGTTGCATAGGATAGACGAGTGCCCTGCATTGTTACAGGTCCACATAGATATGGATTTGAGCCGAATGGCTGTGCAAGATGCAAGCTGCTCGGCCGCAATATCCAATGGAGTAAGATGAAAGAGAATCTCCAGAGCTTGAGTAGGTGTGCTCCTGAGAGCCCCACTTATACACAAGCAGGCCGTTCTTTGGACTTTCATCAATAGTTTAAGGTTGGCCATAATTTTTAACGCTGGCCACCAGACGACAACCCCATACAGCAGTATAGGTTTGACCACTGAAACGTAGAGCCAGTGTACTATGTGGGGCTCCATACCCCATCTCTTTCCAATGGCATTTTTGCAGGAGTAGAGCGCTATAGTAGCTTTCTTTACTCTCTCTACGATGTTTGGTTTCCAGCTTAGCTTGCTATCCAAAAGAAGTCCGAGGTATTTTGCTCTATCCGTAAAGATCAAGCGAGTACCATTTAATGTTGGCGGGTCACACTGAGTGAGCTTGTGCTTCCTGGTAAAGAGGACCAGCTCTGTTTTCTGTGGGTTTGCGTTCAGTCCGCAGCCGCGTGCCCACTCAGAAAGGTAGCCAAGCGCGCACTGCATGCGCTCACTCAGCGTACTAGGATATTTACCGAAGACCGCAATAGCAACGTCATCCGCGTAAGCAACCACCTTGAAGCCTTGCCCTTCCAGGTTTAGTAACAGGTCATTTATGACCAAGTTCCAAAGAAGGGGGGATAAAACCCCACCTTGAGGTATCCCTCTGCTCACGTATCTGCCGGCAGACGTCCCACCCAGATAAGCTGTCACGATCCTGCCTCTAAGCATATGATCTATCCAGCCTCTGAGTGACCCGTCTACCCCCAGACACGCAAGGGCCCCAGTGATTGGCCCCGGTCTGACGTTGCTAAAGGCCCCCTCTATATCCAAGAAGGTTACCATTGAATATTCTTTATATTCAAGTGATTTCCCAATCGGGCCAATAAGGGAGTGGAGAGCTGTTTCCACCGATCGTCCCTTACGGTATGCGTGTTGAGATTCCGACAGCTCGCCCGGCTTGATTGAGCCTCTAATGTGAGCCTCTATTAGTCTTTCCAGTGTTTTCAACAGAAAAGAAGATAAGCTTATAGGCCTAAAGTCTTTGGGATAGCAGTGAGAGCTTTTTCCCGCCTTAGGTATAAATATTACTTTTATTTCAGTCCACTTCCTAGAAATGTGACAGAGTTCCAGGGTGCCTTTGAAGATAACTTCCAGCCAGGGCAGGGTTAAGTCAATAGTTCGCTGGATATCCGCAGGGATAATGCCATCAGGCCCTGCCGACTTGTATGGCTTAAAGCTGTTTATTGCCCATAGGATATTCCGCCTGCTTACTATATGGCTTACGGAGTTTACACCCCTATTTATCATGGGTCCCTCCGGAGCTAGTACCGAGCACTCCGGGAAGTGCGTTTCTAGTAATAGCTCCAGGGATTCCTCACTACATGTAGTCCATGAACCATCCGGTCGTTGTAGATAACTCGGGATGGAAGGACTAGAACAAAGTACCTTGCGTAGCCTGGCCGCCTCCGAGGACTCCTGTATATTGCCACAGTAGAGTTTCCAAGCCCTCGTTTTGGCTGCTCTCAGCTCGTACTTATAGGTTTTGAGGACTTCCTTGTAACAGTCCCAGTCTGCAGCAGCATTTGTGTTCTTCGCTTTCTTGAACAGTCTCCTGCATTTCATACGAGTACCTTGGAGTTCCTTCGACCACCAGGGTGGCCGAGATTTACCCAAGGGTCTACTGATAGGACATGCACCTAACATGGCCTTGTTAAAAGCATCAGATAGCTTGGCTTCTAGAGCATCAAGCTCCTGTGTAGATGCAGGAGGTTTTGGAACCGATACCGGTAATAAGTTACCCAGAATGGTTCTGAAACAATCCCAATCAGTTTTCCTCCTATTCCTGAAGGGTGGTTTGCTAGTGGGTTTTGTATCCACTTCGTATTGGAGATAACAATGGTCAGAAAAGGAATGGTCTTCGGACACTTTCCAGTTCAATACCCTCTCCTTAATAAAATTCGAGACAAGTGTGATATCCAGCACCTCTTGTCTATTTTTAGTAATAAAGGTTGGCTTGCACCCGATATTACATATATTTAGGTTAGTACTTAAAATAAAATCAAGGAGTAACTCACCTCGCCTGTTGATATTTGTACTTCCCCAGATTGAGTGATGTGCATTAGCATCACTGCCCATGATGACTCCTACTTTTCGTTTTTGAGCCTCCATTATTGCACTAACCAACCTACCTGGTGGTATGTTTTCCTCCTCGTACGGTAGGTAGGCCGATATTAGCCAGAGATTTTGCCCATCCATCTCGATGCTAGCCACCACTACATCAGCGTTGCTGTAATTAAGTAGTATAAAAATATTCAGATTATTTCTAGCGAGAATGCAGGAACGTATCTTACCTTCATTTTTCGCGTGTAGTAATTTATATTTGGAAGTTCTGAGGCCCAGCACCCGGTCACCATTGACCCAAGGTTCCTGAACCAGAACAACATCAATGGACTCAGATTCCATTTTCAGCAGGAGGGCCGCCGAGGCGGCTTTAGAGTGATGGTGGTTGATCTGAAGGATCTTAAGCATTAGATATTGCTTACCTCCACCACTGTTGAATCAGAATCTTCTGACGTCGATTCGTCCGGTAGGAGCGCGCAGCGTAGTCCAAATGATCTCGATATCTCCGAGTCCAGGGATAGTGTCTCCTGAGCGTCTTCCGGGATGCTTTGGACATCTGGGTCACCAGCAATAGGCGGGACACCACTAGTGGCTTCCCCACCTGCTGCAGTTGCCCCAGGTCTGTCAGCCTCATCGCGCTTATAGATTTTGAGCGTAATCGCTCCAAATCCATAGCTGACCAGGCCTCCAGATTTTGCCAAAGCACCCACGGATTCTCTGTCGATGATTATGACGGCCGATCTGTGATCTGATTCCGCCTTAACCTCATCTAACCTGGCAATCTTCCAGGTGGCCGTTGGCAGATCCGGATTGCTGATTTACAACATTTCCAGGATCTCCCTAGGATCAGTTGGCTCCGCAGGAATCCAGGCTCGTGCCGTTGGCCTGCAGGGAATTTCTTCCCTAGTCACCACTGCTAGTTTGGCCCCCGGCCAGACTTCCCCCAGGCTTCCGATCGCCTTTTTATAGAGGGTCACAGACCTCTCATCGGCACAGGCAGTCAGTTTTACGTGACCCCGGTGCCACCCTCCGTCTCGGCAGGACGGAGCAGGTCCTGGGTTCTCCCTCATGATTTTTAGGAAGATGGCGGCTAAGGCCTTCTCCACCTTCCTCCAGTTAAGGGTCGTAATGCTCCCATCTTCTTGTGCCCTGTCAACGACTGCCATGATCAGGTGATCCTTTAGCACCTCGTTGAAGGGCCTGGTAACATTGTCCGGAACCCGTTTCTTTTTAGCCTCCGTAGGCGGTTCATCATCAGATCTCTGCCTTTTCGGCTGTGAGATCACAACGGAACCCTCCTGCTTTGGCTCAGTGATACGTCTTGCCCACGCAAGCGTATCCTTGTCTCTATCCGTTCTCTGCTCCAACGGAATGTTACAGATCTTAGAGATCATGCGCCAGGCTCTCTTCCTGGTCTGATAGTTTGACACTGATGGAGGGCCAGCATTCGTGCCTTTTCCCTTTGGTTTCGAGGGGCCAGCCTCATTCGGTCTTATGCCCCTAATTGCACGTTGGAGACCGGGCCTAAAGGCCGATGTCTCCGCAGTACTAGATTCCGGTTTTTTAAGAGCACCGGTCTCTTCTTGTTTTTTTATTTGGATCTTCCATAATAGGTCCCACGAGTAGCGGAGAAAGGAGGTCCACCTGTGCAGAGATCCGCAATACACAGGTAAGGCTACATGATCCGGAGGGCGCCAAGTATCCGGATACACCGTTAGAGACTAGGCTAGTTTTTAGACTGGGCCCCCAGCCTGGCCGGTTATTAGCACGGTACGATTAACACCTTAACCCGGCCCAGTTATTTAGCGCCGTGTTTTCGCCTAGTACACCACATGGTGTAATAGTTGCCCGGTGGTCACCACGGGGAGGTAACACGCACACTTGTGGAAGCTGCAAGATACGGAGCTGGCAACAAGTGCCAACTTGATTCCCCCAGACAGCTTCTCACCAGACCACCTGGCAATTACTTAATCGTTTGCAAATCGCCGATGCTCTTAATAAATAAATTAATTTTAACGAAGCCAAACAGTTTATCATTTCTCGCATCATCTATAGACGTTATCACGTAAAACACCTTCGGCCGTGTATCGACGACACAGCCTACCCCCGGATTTTGAGTTAGTGACGTAGAAAAGGCTACTGCTTTCTCTAACCACTTGAAAAAAGTATTTACAACAAATATAAAAGCGAAAAACAATAAACTACCAGAGCATACGGAGGACGATTCGGAATCAATCCCGGTATTTAAATCGAATAAAGTTAAAAATACCATCAGAAACTGGATAAACCCAAAGTAAGTACCGGGACACGATTTGATTACCAAATTAGAATAGTCCATTCCTGCAGTTGCTAAAATTTTCAATTTTCTCTATTGAATTAGCAACCATAAAAGATTTATATAGCAACAAATTCATATACGCCGGTGGTCCAGTATAAGCAGAGTCGTTGCATTTGGACTAGAGTTCAAGCCTCGGTTTGGCATTAAATAATTTTTAATTTAATTTATTTAAATTCTCCCTTAAATTGGTAAATATAAAGGATGAGTAAGGATGAGTATAGCGGATGAGTAAATCTATATATGGAAATGGTTAGGGGGTAAAGTAAGCGGTGTCATAGGATTTGGAATCATGGATGTTGTGCAGTGTTCGAACATCCATATAGGGTAAACAAATTTAGCGGGCATCCACAAATTTTTGATTAAATTAAAATAAAATCGGTCACTCAGGGTCTTTTACCACCGAGCCACATAAATAGTGATATTCCTAGCGTTTATAGCTGCCATTTGAATAAAAAAATTGAAAATTTTAGCAACCGTATGGGCTCTGCTTATTTGACCATCGCCGTACAATTTCATTACCGATCTATATACCCATACCCATCTTTTATACTTGCCACTTTTACATGGAGAATATTGAAGTTTTGAACAGAAGCTGAGTTGGATTTGAGTAATATTATTTACCATCACCAATTTGACAGGAGACATTAAATCAAAAAATGTTTGGCTCGATCGAGAATCGACCTTAGATCCATAAATCCAAAGTCACCGACTTTGCAGTAAGCAAACTGGAAATTTTTTAAGAGAAGCTGAGTTGAACCAAAAATGTCCCAACATTAATATCATTTGAAACTTGACTGAACTGCATAGTGCCAGGTGCATCATTTAATGCGATCACATTACAAGCCGTGTTTCGAAGAAGTTAAAAATTTGACAAGCTATTCCTCCTTATGTTCTGAAAAATTATAAAACTTCCGTTTCAGTCACTCAGCTTCTATTAAAATTTTCAAATTTTTCCAATTAATTGCGAAGTGGGATGTCGCAGCAGTGAAAATGTACGGCGGTGGTCAAATAAGCAGAGTCCAGCAATACTTTTGGTTATAAAAAAAACGAGCAGGTATTGAGGTATTTTTCCTGGGTCAGTTGGCCAATATGTTGGTTTTCCAGTTGAAATGGATTCACATCCATTTTCTTTAATGGCAATCAGCAATTATTTTCCGTTAGTTGTAGTTAATCTAGAACCCCAGTGAGTATTCTTCGCATTGAAGTCACCATCTCTTATGAACCTTTTTCCCAGACGAATGTCTTGGTGGACAGTACAATCCTGCCACAATAATAGGAAAGTTGTTGGTTTTTATATACATGAACAAGTGTTGCACTTATAGCCTTCTTGAACTCGAATTCGGTTTTTCATGAAGTGAATTTTATGGAATGGTCATAGTTAAAGTTCCCCGGATTATTTTTAATGGAAGTTATAACCTTTTAGTCTGATTTTTGTGAGCCGTTTTTCCGATTTCTCTGCGAGTTGTTCTATACCGTTCCACCGTTATAAAGAGGGCCCCACTCTATATAACGCTATATATCGTTGTTGTGGGTCAATTTAATAATTTTGTAATGGATAAACCGGACGCTGATTTAGATTGATGGTATTTGAGCACGATTAGTATTAAATTCCGCTCTTTTTGAAAAAAGATTGAAATGCATTGACGGATATTCTATAAATCTATCACCAATAACAAATTGTTCCTAAAGAAATTAAGGTCACCTTTTAGTTTAGAACTATTTCACAAAACCACTCTAGGAATTGTCTACATTATCTATCGACGTGGTCGACGTTGTTGACGTAATCTACGGGTTGGCGACACGTCAATGTAGAAAATAATAGATGACGCTTAAATAAACGCCCATCCCTGGTTGTTCCAAATACGGCATTATTGACATACTAATTAAGGTTGCATTCCAATACAAGAACACTGATTGAAAACACCAAACCAACCTGGGTTCCACTCAATTTCCAATTTAAAAAGATAACATTCAAAAAAATTTGAATACTATTATCAGGTACTAGAATTTGTGATTAGCTATGGCGGTTGACAAGAATAAGGTATTTTTCGTTCATATATCTTTCGAAAAGTCAACAACATTTTACTTGCGAGAGCCAAATCATTTTCTCTCTTAGAAAAGATCTTTGTGACGACCTTTGTGTAACGAAATCAGATTTGGTTTAAAGATTAAACTACCATATAAATTTTAGTACACTAGACGTGTCTATGAATACATATATCTACATCGTTTGTTCCAATCGCTTATACTATTAATTTATTTATTATGACAAGCTGCGGGTGCATGCATTAACCCAGCTTTAAAAAATTCACCGTCAGGCTTTGTCAAGTATCATGTAAGTAAAACATAAAAAAAATACATAAATTCTGTTTAAGAACCGAAACTCGCATTAAATTTATAATCAATTGCAAAATCATTCGATCTAATAGTTATTCAATTGGCTTTTAAAATTTATTTTTACTTAAAATAATTTGATTACTGCATGTATAGCTATAAAATAAAAATGCATTCAATACTTTAAAAGCCAGGTGGTTTGACGTTTCAATTTCATTCGTGGCAAGTCGTTTAAAGAAAGTATGACGATGTCAGAGCAAAAAATCTAACTTAGAATAATGAAGAATTTCAAAGTAATCGTATGTATTGTTCTAGTGATTTACGCGGAAGCTTTTACACCAAACGATGATGTCGCAACTATTCGGCGATAGAAACGAATTGCTAATTTCTAATATTTCGAAATTTTGTATCGGATTAATATTTTTGTAAAACCTTTTCAGATGATTATAAGTTTATGCTGCGTCAATGAGATTCACAGCAGATTCAAAACACTATTGTGGAGCTACACGATTGGCTGAGAAATGGGCTATAACGGGAGCCCAGTGTGTCAATGGTCTGCGGCCGACTCAATTTTATGTTGTCACAACCGATAACGAAACTATTTCAATCGATGAAGTATTTGATGGAAATTTTAATTCGTACGTTTATCCATATATCGCCGCAGCTTCGATCAGCGTAAACTATAATTAATTCATTTCACGTCTATAGGTCTAGTGTTTATAGAAATGATATTGCGTTATTAAAACTTAAAATTGTAAATTACAGCGGAGCGGTCACAGTACAATTACCCACTCAGTCTGTTAAACTACATGAGAATTGCTTAATTTTGGGTGAAGGGAATACTGAGTTTTTCTCGGAAAAAAGTGATAATTTACTAGCAGGCTATGTCAAAGTGTTAACGTATGAATCTTGCCAACAAAAATTGGGCAATATTTTGATGCCGGACGAGGATGTCGGAGTGTTTTGTGCAGGGGGTGACGGAGTAAATGCATGTCGTGTAAATATGTTTTATATGGCATAACCGGATACATCTAGAATACATATATTTTTTTTCTAGGGTGATTCTGGTGGACCAATTATGTGTAAGAATAGTGATGATCAATATGAGATGGTTGGGATAATGTAATATTTTCTTGCAAGTGGGACATGGGAACTGCCTGCTGTATATACTTGTACATATCATCACATAGAATGGATTAATCAAACGATGATCTAAATAGTTTATGTTAAAACTATAGACAAAAGATGTAGATCTTGTAGTATAGGTGTTGGTTAAATTTTAATATGTATACTTGTTTAGTGAAAATAAAATCTGGTTGTTCATTAGTTTACAAAAAGAAAGTTTTTGGCCCTCTTTGAAAATTATAAAGTGAAATTAGAACAATATAAGATAGAACATTCGAGTCAATACAAAAATATGGAATGGATTAATTTCCAGATCGAAACTTAACTTCTATGATATCGTGGTGGTGTTTAAAACATTATACTATCGTAATGTACTAGAATTATTTACCTAAATTACTATCCCCGTTCAAAGCGCTATTGTGACTGCGCACGACCAAATTGTTGGTGGGTATTTTTGACATTAGACTTATCGCACCGAGAGAACGATAATACCAAAATGTCAATGTGGTGAACTACATTTATAACGTATTTCTCAAAGAGGTGGGAACCAGAAGGTGTAAAAGAAAATAATACTTCACAATCCGTTAGGTAGAATTGGCTGATCCAAATAATTCCAAGGTCCGAATCTATTTTAAACATAGTCCATTGCATAGAGAACCATAAAAAATTGAAGTGGTCAACCCCTGGGGTCGGCGATATAAATAACGTACAATATATATTGGGAATGTTGCAACAAGATTGAATGAAGAAATCTGTTAAGCAAAAATCAGAAGATTGACATGCATGAGTAGGTGCTTCATCACATTGTATCGCCCAATACTGTAAACTCTGATTAAAACTTTTCGATGGTATTCCAAATAGTGGTCTCGACAGCCCGATTATGTCAACCATAACTTGGTCTAAGCGCTCGAAACACATTCCTCACAGAACGCTGATTTTCGTAAAAAAAGCTGAACAATTTGTAGACGCTATGCCGGACTCAGTCTTTCCATGATGAAATGGCCAACAAAACTGAAAAAATAAAAACACGATGACAGTTTAAAACTATTCATGCGTCATTTGTCAAAAAGAAACAAATGAAAAAATCAAAACGCTTTTACAAAACACTGTTGCGAACCGGCGTATTTGATTTCAAATCGCTAAAATAACGTAGGTTGTTGACATTATTTTAATTGTCGACGTTGACAATAAACACTGTCAAGTAATCTACGTTATATTTTACGTGTCAACAACCGCGTAGATTACATGGCGTAATCTACCTCGCCTATCCGTGATTCTGACCTGGAGAGCTTTCTTAAGAAATAGGGTAAACAAGTGAAGTTGTAAAACAAAAATGTCGCACACATACATACGTTTCTGTATTGTAATTTAAAAGCTTTTGAAAGCTTTTTGAAACAATCAAAGTATGCGTACCTAACTCGTATACAAAACGATAAAGAATAAACAACTTGAATCTGTGGAACGAAACCTAAAATATATTTTGTATAAATTGGAGCGCGGATAAATATTAATTAAAAATAAAATAAATTTAATATATATCGGTTGCTACAGTACTCCCCTCCTAGTGATTCTGAGAATCTAGAATCCTAAAAACTAAAACTAACAGCTTTGGATGTCCGGGATGTTAAAAATTGATCAACCGAACTCAAAATTCCGAAACCGGTATCAACCTGTCGATCGAGATGGTAAAATTTTTACCCTTGATCGAAACTACAAAATATTTTCGAAGGCGCCTAATTACTTTGAATGGCCCTTCGTAAGGGGGGGGGGGGTAAGTCTAATACGAACCTTATCCGATCTTATAAATACAAACTTACAATTGCCCAGAGCAGACAAATATGTGATCCTGTTTTGCTAAACGCGTAGGTTTCGGAATAAGATTTTTCATTGCATCACGCAATTGGTCGATAACTGTGTCGCTAGAAGGCATAGGTGCAGAAGGGTTGTCAATAAAAAATTCACCGGGAAGTTTAATTGTTTGGCTATAAAGCATTTCCGCGGGTGAACAACCTAAATCTTCTTTCACAGTTGCTCGAATTCCTAATAAAATTATGGGGATCTCCGAAAACCAATTTATAACATTGCCTCTGGCCATAAGTGCAGCTTTAAGTTGTCTATATGGAATCGCTCAACCATGCCATTCGCTTTTGGATTTTATGCACAAGTGCGAATTATTAAAAAGTTTGGACTCAAATTGTGATCCTTGATCAGTTGTTATCTGAGAAGGTACACCAAAACGCGATATATAATTGTTAATAAAAATTTTAGCGATTGTGGCAGCTATCATGTTTTCCATGCAGTAAGCTTCCGGCCATCGAGAAAAACGATCGATAACAGTGAGAATATAGGAACAACCATTGGATATTGACAAAGGTCCAACTATATCCAAGTGAACATGTTCAAACCGACCAGGTGGAATATTAAATTTTCCATGAGGAGAAATAGTATGCCGTTGAACTTTGGCACGTTGGCATGCTAGGCAAGAACTCGCCCACTGGGTTACGTCATTGTTGATATTTGGCCAAAAATAACGAGCTGTAATCAATTTTCGAGATGCTCGAACATCGGTATGTGATAAATTATGCAAAGAATCGAATATCTTACGACGTAACGATTCTGCCAATATATGGGCGATTATTTCCTGTTGAGGTTTCATAATATATTTCGAAACCTGACCATTTAATAAGTCCGAGCTTCATATTAGAAGTTGAACGTCGGCATGAGCCGTCCAGCATTGTCTGAAGTTCATCATCAGATTGCTGTGTTTTATATGTTGTATATCAACGGTGAATTGACTAATGTAATCCAGATGGCGTGATTGCCTTGGATTACGTTCAGTTTTAGACTGGAGAGCTGTAACTAAAGGTTTATGGTTTGTGAAAATTGTGAATTCACGACCCTCGACGAAATATCTAAAATGCTTCACTGCTTGATACATCGCGAGTAGTTCCCGATCAAACGCTGAGTATTTTAACTCGGGACTTGTTAATTTCTTTGAGTAAAAACCCAAAGGCTCCCACCTTTTCTTATTATACTTCTGCAGAACAGCGCCAACGGCGATGTTAGATGCATCAGAAGTTATACTTATAGGTGCTACACTTAAAGGGTGAGCAAGAAGAGTAATATTAGCCAAAATAATATTTAATTGAGAGAATGCATTCTGACATTCCTCAGGCTAAGAAAAATTCTTGGGTGTCTTAGGCAATTTATTAAGTGCAGACAAGTGGCTATGTATGGGAGCTAAAAATTCCGCTAGCTTGGGAATAAATCGGTGATAATAATTAATCATACCGATATAACGCTGTATGTGTTTAATTGAACACGGTATGGGAAAATCCCTGATGGCATTAATTCTATCTTCAGAAGGATAGATTCCATCAGGAGTGACCTTGTGGCTTAAAAAGTCTAATGAGGAAACGCCGAAAATACACTTTGGAATTTTAATGTGAACATCATACTGGTTGAGTAATCCGTCTCCGAAATAATTCTTTGAGATGTAGCAGATGTTGTTCCTCTGATTCCGAAAAAACTAAAATATCGTCAATGTAGACGTAAACAAATTCAAGTCATCGTACTACTTCGTTCATAAATCGCTGAAAATATGGTGCTGCATTGCGCAAACCAAAAGGCATACGAGTAAATTCGTATAAACCAAACGGGGTCGTTTTTGCGTCGTTATCTTACAAGATCAATTAGTAAAAAAAATTTAGAACCATTTAAATTCATGGAAAAATTCTGAATATGAGGGATTGGATATCTATCTGGTGTGGTGACCGTATTCAATCTACGATAATCACCGCAAGGTCTCCAATCAAGATCTTTCTTTTTTACCATATATATGTAAGGGACAAGAAACAGGGGAAGCCGACGGTCGACAAATTCCCAATTCCACCATATGTTGGAATTCTGTAAATGCTGCTTTGTGCCTTTCAGGATCTAGCCTGCGGGGTCGCATCACGGGTAAATGCCCTGTTGTAACAATATGGTGTACAACAGAATGACGGATTGGTATACGTAAATTAAAATTAGGCAAGGCTGAAAGTGAAGGAAATTTCTTCAGAAGCTTGCCATAATTATTATCGATGGAGAAATGCACGGGTGTAGGAGTTATATCACTCTTAACCATTGCATCCACTGAAAATTTACTGTTTGAATCTTTTAATCGCTTATTCGCGTGATCCACCAATAGACCAAATTTAACCAAAAAATCGACACCGATGATCGGACGATTCACAGATGCTATAATAAACGCATGGTGAAAATTATGTTTTTAAACCGATATCAATTTTCAACAATTTCGTACCATAAGTATGGATTGTTGAGCCATTTCATGTCAGAATCAAATCTGACGAAAAATGATAGCTATTTATATCATTGCAAAACTTTACTGGGATGACCGAAAGGTCAGCGCCCGAATCAACTAAAAAATTCAATTTAGAAAAACTGTCATATAAAATGCCTAGTTTTTCATCACAAAAAAACAAAAGCGTACATCAGGCAATACTACTCTATCCCATCCTAGTTTTTTCCTTAAACAAACTAAAAGTATGAAATTTTTCATAAATGTGTTAATTAAATGATGAAATATACAAGCCCAGCTTTTGATTAAATTAGTAAATAAATATAAGCAAGCTCTGGTAATATTCTCAACACCAGCCGTATGACGCAATTTGCACTATCGGCCAACCTTCATATGGCCCCATATGATTGAATATGATAAAAATTCTAACTCCTAAGTACTTCCCAGGCCGGAAATTATTCTTTACGTTTTCAGTTGGCCACAAGGGAAAGACAAATTCCGGTAAAATTTTCAACAACAGCAGTATGGTGCAATTTGCGCATTCGGCCAATCTTCATATAGCCTTATGCAATTTAATATGAACAAATTCTAACTTCTAAGGTTTTTCAAGGCCCGAAATAATTCTTAAACCAATTTATGTTATGTAACCTGTCGTCTACCACAATTAAACATCAATATGAATTTATCCAGTTTTTTTACCAACGCGAAACACACTCAATGGGGTTCCAGATTAACATCGCCGAAAGGCAAACAACTTTATGAAGCTATAGAAGAACAGTCCCTGGATTACTTATCTGCCGGTCACCCAAAGTACTGGCCCACAGATAAAGGGAAAGTTCCTGAATTAATTGACTTTTGTGTAACTAAAGGCATTCCTCGTACACATGCTAAGGCCTCCAATTGCTATGATCTGTCTTCTGATCATTCACTTGTAATTGTATGAGTGAGCACCGGCGTACTAAGAATAGAAACGCAAAAACGGCTTACAAACAAGCAAACTAATTGGGATCAATATAAGAGGTTAGTCGAACAAAATTGTGTACTGAATATCCCTCTTATCACACCAGCAGATATTGATGGGGCGGAAGAAAATCTAAAAGATGTCCTGGCATTATCAGCTGAAAAGGCTACACCTGTCTTAAATAATACAGAAAAAGTTAATAAACTGTCACATAATATACAGGAACTAATCCAAGAAATGCGGACAATTCGCCGCCGATGGCAAGAAACAAAATCACCGTTGTTGAAATGGAAATTAAATCGAGCTATTAAGTCTCTAAGATATGCATTACGGGAAGAAGAAAACCAGAGCGTCCAGAATTATTTAAATGAACTCTCGGCAACCGAGAGGATAGATTATTCTTTGCGGAAGGCAACAAAAATGTTAAAAAGGCCAACAAACTCGAATCACCCGATTAGACTACCAACTGGAAATTGGGCGAGAAGCGATGAAGAAAAAGCCAATGCTTTTGCTGCTCATCTAACAACAGTATTCGCACCACACGACGAAACTAATAACTTCGTGCTACCCGACCAAATGGATGATGGTTTGTCCTTCAAATCCATAAAATATAATTTGAAGAAAGTTAAGAATACATTTAAAAATCTAAAGAATCTTTGATCACTATGATACATAAAGCTGGCAAAAATAAAACACAGATTTCATCATATCGTCCAATAACCCTGCTGCCTACAATCTCGAAGTTATTTGAAAAAATGCTACTAACGAAGTTGACACCAGTATTAGAAGAACGGCATATTATTACAGACCATCAATTTGGGTTCCGAAACCAACATAGTACCACAGAACAAGTATACACAGAATTGTAAATGCAATCAAAAACACCTTTGCACAAGCCTTTGATAAAGTTTGCCATGATGTGTTAATATACAAA
The DNA here is from genome assembly GCA_951394425.1 of Tipula unca. NCBI lineage: Eukaryota > Metazoa > Arthropoda > Insecta > Diptera > Tipulidae > Tipula > Tipula unca. The sequence continues at coordinate 72,577,053 of OX596381.1, forward strand.
ATTAAAGGACTTCTACCAAAGAAATTTCACTCAGTTCTGGGAAACTATATCCTTCAAAGGCAGTATATGGTTAAACAAAATAATGCTACTTCTTGTTTAAATGATATCAACGCAGGTGTTCCACAACGCAACGTCCTAGGTCCAATATTACACCTGCTATACACAGCTGCCTTACCTATAACCAACAAGGTAGTCATATCAATTTTTGCCGATGGTGCGGCCGTCCTGGTGTCACACAGTAATCCCGAAACTGCCTCAAAGGAATTACAGAATCATCTAAACAAAATCGAGAACTGGCTTAAGACATGGCGCATAAACAAACCAAGGTCAAATACTTAGGCATGCACCTGGATAGAAGGCTAACGTGGAAAAATCATATCGAAGTAAAGCGCAAACGATCCAGCAAACTAATGCATTTTATTTCAGAGTCCAGCTATAGTGATACTGTTAAAATTATAAAAATAGATTAGAACTGTATCGTCCTGTGTTACTAACTATTGGCTATACCGGGTGTCCGTAATCGAGTCAATTTCTAACATACTAACTGAATCTATCCAAACCCTCTTTTTATTTTGTGTTCGCTGAGGCCCCGCCATCTCAGCGAAATCCTGCTTAATGCTTGGTCGAACATTCCAATCAAATCAAATTAAATTATTTGGAGCCTCATGAAGGTTGGCCGATTCGGCAAATTTCACCACACGGCTGGTGTTGGTAATTTTACCAGAGCTTGCCATGGCCAACACAAAAAATTAAGAATGTTTTCTGGAGGATCTGTAATTTATTTACCTTTTGTATAAATTAAAAATAAATTACCTTTATATTGATGGTACTTGCATATAATGATGATGAACACCCAAACACTTTCACAATTTTTGATAAAAAAAAACTCAATAATATTTATTGTACATATTTGTCTGTTTGGTTTTTAATTATTTTTATTAATTAATTATTTTACATGAACTTTTTGTTTTTTTTATATAATACATACTTAAAATACTATAAAAATTGTTTTATGCTAAAAATTAAATTATTTCTTTAATTATTTGTTGTTGTTGTTGTTTTTTTGTATTATACTTTAGTACATAAAAAATTTAAATGAAAAATAAAATCAATTCAAGAAGAATGTTAAAGAATTTCGTGCAAGATTTTCCCCCGACAATCTTCAATTAAAATTAAAAAAAAATAATTTTCTAATTTCGTTTTTTTGTACAAACTTTACAAATAAATTACATTTTTTAATATTTATTGTTTTGTTTTTATGTTTCGATTAATTATTTCGGTTATACAAATTAATTACATTTTCTGTTTCAATTCGATTCATTTTTGTTTAAAGTAAATATTTATTTACATAATAATTTAATTTAGAATCAAATATGTACATACATACATACATATAGTAAAAATTTGTGTCGATGTCTGGCAAAACTACAAATTTTAATTCAAATGAAATAGATTTGGTAAAAGTTACAAAGTTTTTTTTTCACAACCATTATAAATGTCAAATGTTATGTAACGTAATGATTTTAAATGTATTTTAACAATTATTATAAAATATTGATTAAGCCGATTGAATAGAATTGTAAATTGTACGAATCTTATAATTAATATTCTTAAAAAGAACACAACCCAAGTATTTAGCTACTTGGTTTTATACACACCTACATACATTTTATACAAATTTTACGTATATTTGCGGATGATTAAGTTCACCTTTAATATTTTTATGGTGGATATATCATAAAAGTTGAAATTGTTTCATCATAAGTTATAAGAAGAGCAAAAGAGTAAATTGTTTTGTTTTTGTTTTCGCGGAAACCAACAATATTTTTTTAATATACATGGGTATGGGAGGAAGATGGGTGGCTCAATGTCATGATGGTTTCAATTTGTTATTGTTTTTATTCTTGATAAGAATTTTATTTACATTAGATATTTATAAAATATGACGGGTATTTATTATGAATATAAGACATTTGCAAGATGATAGATAGTCAACGGAATATAATGTTGCCGAAAGTAGAAAATTATTTTATGACCCAAATTCATTGTTCTGGCCGTTGACACACTCTTGAATTTAGCGAATGTTTTTACAATTTTCCTGTGTATCTACCTTTTTCAAGCGTGTATTGCTTCTAGCACTGTTCCAAATTCCTGGAGCAGAAGTAGAGTTGTTTTTATCCCGAAAGCTGGTAAGTCCGATTATACGGATCCTAAGTCCTATCGGCGTATTGGTCTATGCTCAACTTTTTTTTAAAGCTCTGGAAAGAATTTTTGATAGATTCATTAGAGATTATTTTCTAATCACCTTTCCCCTCAGTAACATGAAACATGCTTAAAGAGTCGGTAAGTCCTGTGAAACCGCCCTACATGAACTTGTAACCAGGATTGAAAAATCCCTTTATACTAAGGAGTTTCTTCTCGGTACTTTCCTGGATATAGCGGGAGCTTTCGATAGCACTTCGTTTACTACGATCACTACTGCCTGTACCAATTTTGGTATTGATCGAACCATTGAGGCGCGGAGATAGATGGGGTGGTAGTTTCTGTTAATGTTAACAAAAGCTATCCACGAGTTACTTATGTAAAGCTGCAGCAATCTGGCTTCATTGCACAGAGCTACGTTGATGATCTTGTTTTGACAATCTCAAGCAAACATCTCAGTGTCTTATCCGACTTAACTCAGCATGCTTTAACTATTGTGGAGGCATGGTGTGTTTAGAAGGATTTTCTCGTCAACCCTTCTAAAACTGATTTATTTGTCCTTTGACAAGGAAGAGAAATACTCTTGAACGATCTGCCCCTCGCCCCCCATTTTGGGAGAACCATCACTAAATGTGACCACGTCAAGCACCTTGGTGTTGTTGTGGATAGTTCTTTCCTGGAAGAATCACCTGGACTACAAGCTTCAAAAAGCAACACCCAATTTTTTGGCAATGTAGAAGCGCTTTTGGAAATTCTGGGATTTAAGGCCTAGGATAGTTTTTTCTTCGTACTATCGTACGCTTCCATTGTGTGGTGGCCAGTGGTTGACCTGAACCCTTTTGTAGCGAAGCTTAAGGGTCTACAAAATCTTGCTTGCAGAGCAATAACTGGGGCTATATGTCCTCGACTCCACTTCTTGCTATGGAATCCGTTCTTTCCTTGCCTCAGTTACGCATCTTTATTTTAGGCACAGCCTGTTCTGCAGCATATCGTCTGAGGTGCATTGGGGCATGAAATGTTCTGTCGTGGGACATCGACAAATGTTTAAAAATCATTCTTCATGTTTACGGTCTACTACCCGAATTCCATTTCTCAAATCATTTCTCGGTGGCTTATTCTTCGAGGGATTTGTGGAGTTCGCAGGAGAAATTTGTTAAGAAAACTTAACAAATTAGATGAGTCCATTGTTTTTTTTCTGATGGCTCTTTGGACGGATTTGAGGCTTTTCGGTAGTCTTGGTTCGCATTGTATAACTATTTTTCAGGCGGACCTAATAGCGCTGACACGTAGTATTATTAAGGCTTTGAATTTTGCTGTTAAAAACAAAAGTACTCTACTATGTAAAGATAGCAAAGCTGTATTTAACTCCTTAAGAAATCCCTTGACTGTTTCTAGACTCGTCAAGGAATTGAAACATTTCATGAACCTTCTTTGTTGTAACAATAAAGTTACGGTCATGTGGATACCGGCCCATTGTGATATCGTAGGCAATGAGTTTGCGGATTGTTTGAACCAGCGGTTCCTGTATCTTTCAAATACCGAAAGAAAATTATAAAGAACTACGCTTTGAAAGATCTAAGGTTTCAGTGGCATGAGACTTTTAGCTGTCGTAAGGCGAAGTACTTCATTAAGGAGCCCAATTTGAGGTCAACGAAGTATGCTTTGTCTTTAAAAATGAACCAGTTAAGAATCTTTGTAGCGATTCTTACGGGACATGGCCGTTTTAAAGATCATCTACATCGTATGGGTTTAGCTCATGATGTTATTTGCGAGGACTGCCTTGAGGAGGATGATGACTTCGTGAGCAGTTGTCCTGCTTTTAGTTCTATACGAATTCAGGTATTCAACTTTAGGTCTTTAAATTTAGATCAGTTGTCGTCTCTGTCTAGGTCTAAACTTGTTCAGTTTGCGAAGGCAGCAATGTGCGTTTGCGAATTGGGATAGAATCCTTGGTTTGCATCACGGAAATCATCACGGAGTGCGGAATCCTCGTGGGTTCCAGTCAATTTTAATGATAATAATAATTCTTATGTTTTCTTTTAAGATCGAAAATTTGAAATGTTTGAGAACAAAAATTCCTATGAGACATTATATTAAGTAGCTGGTCGAAACAATATATTCTATAACAGGATTAGGAGAACCAGGATGTTAAAAAATCAAATATAAATGAAATTTCAAAACAATTTGGTATAGAACGATAAACGCGATTATAATTAAAATAAATTATTGGCTAAAGTTTTGGAATATGGGCGACTGGAACCGAACTAGGCCATTCCTTGCCCGATTATACACTACTGTAAAATCGAAGGATTTCACGCAGAAACTGGCATGATCCGTCACTATAGTAAAATAAAAACCTTCTAAATAATTATGCTAGGAACTTCATCGTTGATTTGGTACACCATCCCTCAAACTCCTTCATTGCTTGCATCAGATTATATACGTAAAATGGATTGGTATAATCCGAGTTCGCTAATAGGAGTACCAGTGGGTGGGAGAACCTGGTTTATTATTTAATATTATATAGTAGTATCAGTACGAAGGTCATCCTCACTAATTGGAAAATCTATGAGAGTGAAGTTATGGGAATTGGAATTTTATTTAGACGAAATTTTATGGTGTTTTGAAGGTTTTCTGTCATTGATTCTAGAAATAATCACATGTCCTCCAAAACATATTTAGATAGCTTTTTTAATTCAATTGAGCTGTTAGATTTTCACAGAATTTGGAGTTTCGTGATTTTAAACCAATTTTATTAAATTTTACGAGATGTCCATTGGTGTTCATGTCCATTCTCGTATAATTTAGATTAGATAGGATTTTGTGGTCAAACAGACTAAATTCTGATGAGCTTTACTGTTATTTGTTTCCAGAATTTAAAAGTTACTTGAATTTGATTGATTTTTAAAATTTAGTTTAGGTTATTTAGACTCTTTGTGGTTTATGAAATTATAATTTAATAATTTAATAGATGAACGATTTCGATGTAAACGATTTTGAAGAATTTGTACCGTCGATCCTAGGCATGTTTACAGGTTTATTAAGCCAGTACTCGCGGACATCTCATGGTATAACATTTTAAAAATCAATCAAACACAAGTAATTTTTAAATTCTAAAAACAAATAACAGTAAAGCTCATCAGAATTTAGTCTTCGTGGCCATAAATATCCTTGTTATAGGTTTGTATAACCTATTCGAAAATGTACATGAGTACCCGTGGACATCTGCAGTAAAAATTAATCGGCAGTAAAAATTAATAAAATTGCAGCAATTTTTTTTGTGTTAACTTCACTGTCATGAAAATCTAAATATTTAGTTTTTCAGTACCACAAAACTTCTTTTACACAGGTTTATCGTAAGGCTTCTCAGTTAAAAGTTTTACCACTAGTTTCAGGAGTTCATAATGCTCTCGGATGATTTCGGAAATTATCAGTAAATAAACATAATTGGTTCAAAGTATTTATGTGGTATACCTTATCTCGAACGTATACATTATGCGTACCGTCCTATATATGTACATAAGCCAAATGGTATTACAATAAACTGTTAAAATAGCCGGGTAATGATTAAGCTAAACAAATTGCTTTTTTGAGATCGATGGCGGATATTTACGTAATCTCAACCAATCTATTCACAAGCCAGTATCAATTAACGATAAAATTAGTTTGATGCGGATTTTTGTTATATGTTGCGGCTATAGTACTCCTCTATCATGGCTAATTGTGCATTCGGCCTAGTTCCTGATACATTAAGTCATGAACCGACGATATAATGTCGCTGTTTAATTGAGTCCGGTAGACCAACATCGATAATATAATTTTAATCTCAACGGACGCTATACACTCGAACTTACACTGGCGTTGAATACAAAGAGGTAAAGGCGCATATTTGAGGTATACAAAGAGGTAAAGGCGCATATTTGGAGCTGTTCTGTTGGTGAATTCCGGTTCGTCATAGTTGAAATAGTTTTGGCGATGACTTTGTTGAATAGTTTTGGCGATGACTTTCGATAATTTGCTTATCACTCTTGGTGCGAGATTGGATTTTACACAGAATACTATCCGAGGTATACACATACAACATTTCGAAATTCGCCACTATATCGGTTAAGAAATGGCTTATTCCCAGTCCATTAAAGAAACGCGCAGTTTCGCAGTTGCTTTAAGAGTTCTCTGCAAATGATTTTAGATAACGAACTCCATTTTGTTATTGTACGAGGCAACCAATGGAAGAAAACCCAAAATATCCGTGTTCTTTGGACAGACGAAGCGTTTAAGAATGACGATAATGTTCAATCAATCAATTGGATGCGTTGCCTTGACGATCAACATCGTTGCGGTGTAAATTCTTGGGCTGGAATAATTTTATATCGCCTAATCGGATCATTTTTTTTTTGTAAATGGTCAAAGCAGTTAAATTTTGGGTTTTTGTGCTTAACATGGGTCCAGTACCTAAGAGTCATTTCAAAGCAATGAAATACAGATTGTAAAATAGGATTTGTTTGCGTAAAATAGGCCATTTGTCGCAAAAGATGATGGTAAACTCATGAAAGTAAATATATTTTGAAAATATATTATGCTGGTGGTAAACATTACAACTACAACATGAATATAATTGTTTTATACCTACTGGTGGAATAAAATTATTTCAATCGGAATGAGATTGTTAGGTATTGTTGTTGTAAAATCACCAATGTAAAGAACCTTCTATGCCTTATGGAATTGGAATGAGCATACATATTAAAGCATTGTTCAAGTAAATTGACAGTCCAAAATCTTAAAAGTTATTTTCAATTTTAATGCACTCAATTTTTCAGAAATGGGTATTTCGAATTTAATTCGTATAAAATTTTTCTTAAAGACCAGGAAGTCAAAATTTAAAATTTCCAAAAAAATTTGAATTTTCCTACGACGTTGCTGTAATTTTCATTGGTTTAGTCATTAAAGGCAAACTAGAGACGAGCCATAATGCGGAATGTTTTCACACCATGTAGCGTTCTTCGATTGCACAATTTTATGCGTCTTTATCGGAGATGTAATTTTCAATATTAACTTTTGTGTTGCAGAGGGGATATTCCAGGAAGCTCCAATAGAATAAACACAGCATGTCTACTCTATATAACAGTATCGAACGACATGTTCGTAGTAAAGGGTTTTCCAATAAGAGGTTTCAAATAGCCTACTATTTGGGCAGCTGTCAATTTTGAAGCTGTCATCTTTTGACATTTCACAAGTAAAAATTACGTCGCTCAAGAAATACTGAGAATATTGCTGCTGTAGCCCGTAGTGTTGAAGAAAATCCAGGTTTGTCGATTCCTCTTCGATCTTTGGAATTAGACATTCCAAAAACGACATTATACCGTATTTTGCATAAAGACTTAGGTTTTAAGGCTTTTAAAGTTCAGTTAACACAAGAACTCAAGCCGGTCGATCACCATAAACGTCGTATCTTCACAGATTGGGTCCTCCAAATGCATCAAAATGATCCGGATTTTCATCGAAAAATCATCTTAAGTGATGAGGCCCATTTTCACCTCGGAGGCTACGTTAATAAGCCGAATTATCGCATTTGGGGTTCAGAAAATCCAAGAATGATTGTTGAGAAGCCTCTCCATCCACAACGTGCCACTGTTTGGTGCGGTTTTTGGGCTGGCGGTGTGATTGGAGTTTAATTTTTCGAATATGAGGCTGGTGCAACTGTTACGGTGAATGGATTGCAGCACCAAGCTATGAATATATGATAATGCGGACGGCGTTTATTTTCAGCAAGATACAAGCAACGAAACAATCGCAATTTTGCAAGAAAAGTTTCCTGACCGTGTTATTTCACGAAGAGGTGATCACAATTGGCCACCGAGATCTTGCGATTTAACAACTTTAGACTTTTTTTGGGGGCCACGTGAAAGATAAGGTTTATGCCAATGCTCCATAATAGATCCAAGACCTTAAATATAGAATTCGTGAAGTTATCGAGTTCATACAGCCGCAAATTTGCGAATTGGTCATGGAAAATTTCATGAAAAGGATATGGTGCTGCAAGCGTAGATATCGTTTTCAAATGTTCATGGCATACCTTCCTCTTTACAATGAAATAAACATTCATTGATTTCTCTTAAAAAATACTCGTTTTTTTTTTAAATATCAAAATGAAACCTCTTATTGGAAAACCCTTTAGTAGGACCGTGAATGTATATTGATAAATTCTTTTCAATTCATTCTATCATTTTTAGGCACGGGAATTGTTGGTTTGAAAAGCCAATATAATATTTTGGAACATTTAATTAAGATGCTGAATCTGTTGGGCAAGAAATGAGATTAGAAAGAAGGCCATAATGGTAGATGCCATCTGTAAGTAGGGATTTGGAAACTCTAGCGAAAGTCCGATATGGTTGATGCCATACTTGCCACACAGCGCGAAAAACAAAACAGTTAATAACAAGTTTTTTCATCGTGATCGTGTAATCGTATACGTCATTTGTTTTTTTTTTTGGGGTTATGTGAACCAAAAAATCGATGACCTCCAACGAGTGAAATGAGATTCAATGCCTCAATTTTATTTTGAAATAAAATTCTTTACATTTCAATTTTGTAAATCACTTTCGTCATTTTTTTATTTTATGGATTTTCAATAAGGTGGGTCTCCTAGACCCCCTTTATATACAAGAAACCTCAAAGAATTTCAACGGATTCTTACATAACTAAATAATATTGTTGGTGTTGGAAATTTGTAAAAACGGGTGAAAGTTTAATAAACGTGTTATTGACGACACAAACCATAGTTTTTAGTTGAACCACAGTTTTTGGTTATATTTTTTTAGCTCAAAGAGAAAATTTCGAAAAGTTTTAGCAAATATTCACTTTACTATACAAATTCGTGAAATTTTTACTAAATATTTCCTAAACATTTGCATTTAGAAATAGTTTACGTTGAATAAGCCATTTCACTTCATCATCATGAAGTCGGTAACAATACAGCAAGGTATTTTGATTGTCCAAATTTATTATTATTATGGTCGACATGGACGTCCTACTGAGCGTGGAATTTGCAAAATTATTAATCCTTTTGAAGAAACTGGTTCAATGGAAGGTCGTAGACCATATCAACATGTTAGTGAAAGTATTCGTAATGAACCAACACATCAACCAGGCATCGTTCACAAGAACTAACCATTTCACGAACCATATTGATCTTCATTTGCATCCATACAATATTCAACTAACTCAAAAATCGTGCAAAATCCATTTATTGTCAACAAAATTGGCTGATTTCAAGAAATTGTGAAGTTCCTTGGCCACCAAGAAGGCCGGATTTAACACCACTTGATTATTTTTGTGGGGTTATTTTAAAAGTAACGTTTATCCTAATCATCCACAAACAATTCAAAAATTTAAAAACAACATTCGATTGTAGAAGAAGCCGTGGTGAGCATTTGAACGGACCACCTTTCACTATCAATAAAAGAAATTTGACTATTCATCCCAAAATGTGTGTTTTTTTTACAAATAGAATTTTAGTTCGGTGATTTACTAATTCTATAAATTTTGAAATTCATCAATTAAATAAATTCCGATAGTAAATTGTTGATAAAACATGACATTCAGCTTCATTGAAATCACGCGATTATAATCACATTTTTATATTACATTATTTTAGAGGGTCTGCTTCCAAATGTTTAAAATTACAGGATTAAATAACGTAACTCTAAGAAATAATAGCGGAACTTAATCAAACTTTCAAATTCTCCACGAACATTTCAATCCCAATACTTATCTGCGTAATAAAACTTAATTAAATATTTTGCACTTTAGGCTTAGCTTAACATATTAAATGAGCTCAAACAAATATACGTCCGTAATCCATAAACTAGGTCAACATGTAGAGCCTGAAATAAAGAGAGCATTTTATTAATAGAAAATGATTATGAACTTTATTGTATGGAACGTGCGTGCGGAATTGCCCAATAATAGTGCAAAGTATTTGAAGCAATATGTGTATGTCTAATGTATATTATGTCCAATAAAGCAAATCCCCAAAACCATGCACAAAAATTAATTACTAAATGTACGAATAAATGATCTCTTGATAATAAAACAATGATACCATAATTTTATTTATACGCAGGGGCCTTATTTTTCAGTATAAGTATATGTACAATGTAAGTACTTATTATAGATCAGCATTTTATATACAAATCTGCCAGTAGTCTAGAAAACATTAAATTTCCGAAATTTCAAATTAAAACTCAAAAACGTAAAAATCGATGCAATTTCGAAATTTTCAAATTTTGAACTTGGGAAAAATATTTCAGCCGGATGCAAAATTCAACATCACTTTCGGCTATATGATTCAATAAATTTATTACACAAATCGAAATACCAAAAAAACGCCCAAAATAAATAAAATATTTTCCTGTGTGTGAATCACATGACATTATCATACAGACGCGAACGCGTATGACAGGGAGATTATTTTTTCGCTGCTCAGCGAATATCTCAGAATCTTCAAAAGATAATAGCTTTCTGTAAAAGTGAATTTATTAGAGCTGTTACCTGACAATAATTTAAATTTCTAAAAAATAATCTAAATGTAATTTAGATACAATGGCCATTGATCTCGTTAAAAGCTTAATTTAAACATTAAATATAAAAACACTAATTATTCAAAATAAGTGCAACCATTAGATTACTTACAAAAATACGTTTTATTTGATATATCACATGACATGGATAGCATGAGAATTCACCAAACCCGAAAATTCACCGAAAACTTCAATTCATCGAAAAGCAATTCACCGAAAACGACAATTCACCGAACATCAAAATACACCGAGACAGCCATACATTGATTATAATTAATGAGAATTATTTGATGAAAATGAGATTATAAAATCATTTCTGCCATAAGTTCTGGAATATGGCCGACAGGAACGGAATTATAGCACCGGTTAGACCAATGGATCCACACACCATTTATTCATCGATCATGTGTAATTCTAAAATGATAGTTGGCAGAAGTTTTGAAATATGACCAACAGGACCGCAACTATAGGTCATTTTTTGGCCGACTATAATAGAACTCGAAATGTGGGATGGAAATAGGATTATAAAATGATTTATGGCAGATGTGTTGGAATATAGTAACTAAGCTGTTTTTAAAACGATATGTTAAATTTCATCATAATCGATTATGGTATTGTCCATAGTAAGAATGAAGTTCCGTTCCGGATGGCCATTATCCAAAATTTTTTACAATTTTATTTCCTTCCTGCATCATGATCGATCGATCAAGTACTAAACTAGTTCCGTTGCAACTGGTCATATTTCAGACCTGCATCTACAAATGTGTCCCATTTCCATCCAACATGTCGAGTTTTTTCATAACCGATGAAGGAATGGTCTAGTTCCGTTCCTGTTAGCCATATTCCTGAACTTATGCCAAAAATGAATTTTTAATTCCATTTCCATCAAATATAACGCCTTTTATCATAATCAGCTAAGGAATGGCCTTCCGTTCCAAACGGCCATTATCCAAAACTGCATCGAAACATCAGTTTAGAATCCCATTTCTATTTAACACAACCAGTTTCCTCAGAAATGGCGAAGAAATGGTCTAGTTCTAGTCCTGTTGACCGTATTTCAGAACTTCTGCCAAAAATAATCTTATAATCCCATTTCCATCAAATAATTCCAATTCTAACAATCGATGTATGCCGTTCCGGTGTATTTTTATTTCCGGTGAATTGTCATTTTTGGCAAATTGTTGTTTTCGGGGAATTGCGTTTTCGGTGAATTGTTTTTCGATGGTTGAAACCATGTAACGCAATGTCTTATATTGTCCAAATGCAAGTTAATGAGGAACTCGTTGGGTACGTCGTGGATACGTACTGAGTACCAAAAGAAGGTGCGTATAAAAATGTCTGTTGATACATATATTCGTGGTGTTTGATCCTAATTTGTATACCTTTCTTACCTAATTACTGATACTAATTATCAAAGGCATCTAAGTTTATATGAAGTTTGTTTAGGTTTCTAAAAGTTTCGACGGTTTGCGCCTTCTTAATAGCTTCCAGAGGTTTAAATAAACAGTGGGAACAATGACAATTTCACCTGAGAAAATGTTGCCACCAGATTGACAATTATTCGAGCAGTTTTTACGACGCCTACATCTAGCTGGCATAGAATTGTCCAGGGCTACCATCCGAACATATTTCAGAGAGTTGACGGATTCAGTCAGCTGAATTCAGGATCATTCTTCGTAAAATCAGTTAAAGGAACAGAAAGACCATCCACATTCGACACATTCCCAAGAATCTTGGTAATAGGTTTACAGTTTTCGGCACATATTTTCTTTAATTGCCTAGATCTTTAGAGGTTAGTGCGCAGACCCCCATTACCAACCAGATAACGGACAGGTACCGCACGTTCTTTAACACGAATCAACCTTTTTTACCTTTAGAGTGGGGTGTTAAACTAGAGTGACAGATGTGATCAATAATTAGTCAAAAAGTCAAAAACCAGACAAGATCTTTTGTATCGGAGGCTTCGACACATCGGTTACATCATTTACATCAAAAATTCGTGACTCCCATATAAGTAACTCACATATCAAGAATATATGTTGGAGTTGCTAGTTGATACATACTGAAGTCTGTGGTGGAATGGTAGTTGGGTTGTTGGCATCGTTAATCGTGGCTAACAGTATGATAACCGATATTTCTCAAGATTTTTGTGGAATTATGGAGTTCAACTTCTGCTATACACACGTAAAGGCTAGCAGGGTGAATTGGAATCCATTCGATTTGAAATCCAAGAAATGCATAATTCGGGATGACGTTTGTTTCGAGAAGAATGCGGTTCCAATAAGATAATGTTTGGCGATACGTTTTGTTCGACATTTTTTTGTATTTTCGAAGATGATATCGACAATAAATATCAAGTGTAGAATGACCATGAAAGTGATACCGCATTTCAGATGTAAGTACGACGATCGGTCAAAACTGAATCTTTCACGGGGAACACAATACACCGAAACGGCCATACATTGATTATAATTAATGAGAATTATTTGATGGAAATTAGATTATAAAATCATTTCTGCCATAAGTTCTGGAATATGGCCAAAAGGAACGGAATTAGTCCATTTTTTAACAGTTTATGGTAAAGTTTAGTATGTTGCATGAAAATGGAGTTGTAGTTCCGATCAGAATAACCATATTCTAGAATCATTTTCGAATCTCATCCGGCATGTAACATTTCATCATAATGGATGATGGAATGGTTTCATAGTAGCAATGTCAAATCATTTTACAATATCATTTCTTTCCAACATACTAACTTTCCGGTGACTGCCGTTCCGGTGTATTTTGATTTTTGGTGAAGTTTATTTTTCGGTGAATTGTCATTTGTCATTCAAACAACAATATTTTTCTGGGAATTGCGTTTACGGTGAATTGTTTTTCGTTGAATCCCAAATTCAAAATTTTTTATCCTCTAATCCATTTCTTCGAAATTCCACGAATACTTTTGAAATGGAACTCCAATTTAAGCGTTTTTTTTGTGTTCAGATTTTTGTTGATATTTGAATATCTCGAGTTCTCTTGGGTAAATTTGTACCATAAATGATCCAACCTGCATTTCGATACAAAAATTCTAGTAAATATAAAACATTTTGAGACCGAGGGTGAGACGTCTAAGGTGTATTTTGAGTTTTCGTTGACAGCCAATTTATCACGGATTTACTTACAGAAAATTTTCAAAATTGTTCATTTGTCGCAGGCAGTCTAGAGTAATCTGCGTATAATTCATATTCGGAAACACGCAACGCAATGCCATTTGTGATCCAAATGTAAGGTAGTGAGGAACTCGTTGTAGTGCACTTTGCAATTCGATTCCAATAAAATCATCTTTTAAACCATTTGAGTTTTTTAGTAAGTGAGCGGCTGATAAAGTTATGTGTGCCCGCTCTAGTTAAAAACGAAAATTTTATGGGAACAAAGTCAAGCAGATATATTCGTGTCTACGTCCTGAATTCGTTGCTACGTACACAAAGAAGCCAGTGTTCATCTTCCCACCACAGTGGATTGTCAACCAATTGATCCGGAAATATTCCACGCGACGATAAATCTGCTGAATTCTTCTTCGAAGAAACATGATCCCAATTCAGCCGAGGAAGGTGGTCGAAGATGAATAATGTACGGTTCGCGATGAAGCGTTTTCACCGTGTGGGAACACCGGAAAGTCACGAAAGAACGATCGTAGAATCTGTCCAGCCAAATGTTTTCAGATTTGGGAGATCCAAGGCATGATGAACTGCAGACAATAATTTTACTAGTAAAACGGCAGCGCATAATTCCAATCGTGGTAAGCAAATCTGTTTGAGTGGAGCCACCTTTGTTTTGGCTGCTATTAGTCTCACCGAAGAAACTTCATTTAAATCAACAGATTTTGAGGACCCGTCAAACACTACAATTAATTTTGTTGTTGAACTTGAATCTTTTAGTACGGCATGATAACACCCTTAACCTCAAGAAGAGGGATTAGAGACATATGGCCCAAATCTATGTATTCTTTCATACATTTTACGTACTCCTTCTTTAGTTCAGAATCTGGTTTAAATGGTAACCGCACGATGTATTTACCTGATTTTGAGTCTTTAGATGTAATCTCCCTAAAATGAGACACACATAAGTGTTCAGTTTGGATCTGCTGTGGACCGATATTCTCCACTTCACAGAATTTCTGGATTATTTCACATGACAATTCATAAAGCAACCATAAGAAGAAACGGAATCATGATCAGTTTTGAGGGATGCCTTACCGGAGATGACGTAACCAAAACATGTGTTTTGTGCGAAAAAATCGTCATCAAGTTGATATTCAGAAAAATGTCCCCACCAAGAGTATATCCACGTGACTTGGTTGATTAAAATTTTGATCTGCAAGTTGTAAAGACTGAACGTTTTCGTATTTGGTTAACTTCACTGTGATCGGAGGAAGATCAGAAGTTAAATTTTTCATTATAAGAGCTCTCACGGGTAAAGAGAGGTTATCGGATGATAAAATATCCAATTGAACTGAGCCTTTTGTTCTACCGGCGCTTATAGAACCTAAGCCCTTGATATTTACACAAGCATGGTAGGTTGGACACATTTTTCTGTAATTAAACTAGATTCTGCAGCTGAGCCTAATAACGCACGGAACTTCTGATAAGATCTTCTGGAGTCCTGAACCATGATTAAAGCTGTTGGTAGCAAGGACAAAGGAGGGTTAGAAACTCTGAAAACCATGACTTCAGAAGGATAGGAGTTAGAAACGTTAATAGTAGAATCCGATGACACAATTGCATTGATTGAGGCAAAATCTGGCAAAATATTTTTCGTAGACACCCAAATTCGTGGTGTTCGATCCTAATTCGTGTACTTTTGTAACCTAACTATATACTGATTTTCATCATCACCAAAGGCTTCCGAATCTAAGTTTATATGGAGTTGGTTTATATTTCTAGAACTTTCGACGCCTTGCGGCTTCTTAATAGCAAGTTCATATGTCAAAATGTTGGTATGACCATGTTGACAATGCTTCGAGTAGCTTGTACGATGTTAACATCTAACTGACATAGAACGATTCCTATACTGGCGTCATAAAATTCTCGAAATTAGAATTTTCCAGGACTGTCATCAGACCATATTTCAGAGAGTTGAATGATTCAGTCAGATGCATCGGATCATTTTAATTGTACCCCTCATTCTTTGTAAAATCAGTTAAATGAGAATTACCAACCAGAAAACTCGGGTATCGCATCTCCTTTAACACAAACCTACTTTTTTTAACATTGATTGTCAAACCTGCTTAATACAAGAGAGTAGTTATTCTTCACTAAGTATAGAGTGAAGTGTTCAGATGTAATCAATAAGTATAGTTTAATGCGGATGATTGGTGTTGCGACTCCAGTCCATCAGCGCATATGGTTAACTTAACCGAGGCCTGATAAACAACTGAATATAATGATCGGCGATAGCAAATTTGAGGAATGATGGCAAAGTCAAAAACCAAACAAGAACTTTTGTATCGGAAGAGCTGACCCATCGGTTAGCGATCTGCTGTGTATCAGCCATTTACATCAAAAAACAAATCCGCCATTCAAGAAAAGTACCTGGCATATCAAAAATATTAGTTGGAGTTGGTACTTGATACATACTAAAGTCTATAGTAGAGTGGTGGTTGCGTCGTTGAGCGCGAGCCTTTATTCGCGAGTTCAACTTCTGCTTTACACACTGAAAGTGCGATTTTGGTGAAAACCGATAAATACGGAGATCATTTGGTGTAGCAAAACACCAAATCTATCGAGTCTTCGAGTGCAAGGCGGATACACATTCCAAAACAGATTAGTATGAAATTGGACCCAAAATCCAAGAAATGCATAATTCGGGATTACGTTTGTTTCGAGAAGAATGCGGTTGCAATAAGATAATGGTTGGCGATATGTTTTGTTTGAATATCGACAGTAAATATCAAGTGAAGCATTTCAGATGTAAGTACGACGGTAGGTCAAAACTGAATCTTTCACGGGGAAGACTCGAGACTCACAATGACAAGCAAGGATTCACACAATCGCCGCCAAGATGATGTTTATGTTTCACCAAATAAGATAGTTCGAAATCGTTAAACTAGAAAATGTATAGTTTGGTAGTGAAAGTTTTCGCACAATGCCATGGAATTAATTATTAGAAAGCTTTTCATCCAACAGTTAGATATTCCTTCATTTGACTTCTGGTGGCGGTGTTCCTCCATGGTAAGTTAGAGGAAAAGATCTGCTTACTTTCAATGTGTGTGTTATTTGCGTATGGAACCAGAAGCTCATGTTGACGACTCGATGATATTTTCGACACGGTCAACAAGAAGAAGCTCAAGTTAAACCTATTCAACAGTTTAAAATGAAAGATTGAGACGAGGAAAAATTCATCCTGGGAATATGAATAACAATTAACAAAAAATCTCCCTAAATCAGAATGTGTATATTCAGAAAGTCCTGAATCTATTTTACATGAGCAGTTGTAATACTGCCACACTACACCAGCAAATGTGAACCAGACGTTGACAAGGGCCATGTGCTCGAAACACGAGAAAGCTAGGCTGGTAATATCAAACATTCCTTATCAAGAAGCAGCTGGCAGATGCATATAATCTAAGGATGTTGAAGGGATTTTGAGACGCTTCCCTGGCACAACAGATTTCGTTCTCTTGTATGCTAGAACTCGAAAAAATTATCGAGCGTATATTAATGTGTTCTAGAGCAGAAATTTTTTAGAGAAAAGCTTTGGCAAGTTGATGTCACCTATAAGACAATAATGTGATCATTAACTGTTATATGAGATTTTCCTCAACTAATTTTTGCACTCCGTCCCTATTGCGAATCCAAACGATTAAATTCCTGTGCTATTTCACTTGATCATACAATAAGTTATATATTCTTAATAGCTTTTAATTACAAAGTAAAATGCTGGACAATATTCTTTCCATCAGCCCAGATGGATAAAATGATAGGTATATGTTACGGAAGATAAGGGGATTCCAGTCCTGATTCAGTTTTTGATAGTATGAGTATTCTCATTTAAAACTCATTAAAACTTCGTTTTTCACCTATCTGGATTGGTAAAAAACCAACAAAAAAACCTTCATAGAGCCAACCAGTGTGTTTGATTATTCGCCAACCTCAAACAAACTTAATTTCTATTCTGAACAAATATAATCAACAACAAGTAATTGTTTTGGCCACATATTTTAATACTATTTGTAACAAGACCAGTGTTGTACCAGTACCACAACACCACCATATCACATTGTTTATCTTAATCTTATATATGCAAAATTAACAAAATTATGGGCACATCAAATGAATTCAGCCCTAGCTAAGTGGCAGTGGTTTTATTCAAACACAAATTGTACTCCATTTCTCACCTTTTCTCGCGCATCTTAATTTCTTCCATATACAAATTTAATTCATCAGCCAAATCAATACAATTCACATTTTTCAAACTACTATTACTAATATCCAGGCCATCGTCACAATCCTCCTCCTCCCGATTCTCATCGTCTGACGAATTTAACGAAATCATTTTCGTCACATCGATAACAAAATTTTGATCGCATTCGAATTTTAAATGATCACCGATGATCGCCTGATCTGTTTTAGCACTGTTTTTGTCTTGTGAATTAATTTCACCGATAAATTTAACATTCGCCTCGGGTTTTGGTTTTTTACGCTGTTGCGATGATGTACCCGATTTTTTGATGCAAAACACATTTTTTAAGCGTTTCGCAAAACGATCGATATTCGGATTTTTGATGTCGCTCGTATTATCCATGATGATCTCGAGCTCACCGTACTTATTATAAATCACTTTAAGATTTGATGTGGGCCGCGGTTCAAATGGTGAATCGAGCTGTTTATGATTTTTCACCTTGTGAGATGATGAATTCTTTTTCGTTTGTTTTTTATTTAATGACGACGATGAGTTGGACGAGGTGGGCGAACATTTATCATGATTTGACATTACAATTGCGCCATTATTACTGGTGTTACTGCTGTGATGATGATTGTGGTAGTTAGGATTGTGTTGGAAATGATGATGATTATGATGATTATGGTTATTGTAATGATTTTGATAGAGATTAAGTATCATTTGACGATTATTTAGTTCGTTACACGGTGTACATTTATTGAGATGTTTTGATGATTGATTGAAACCTGAGTTAAATGAAAATATTGGCGGATCAGAATTAGTTTTTGTTTTTGACGACGTGCTTTTAAGGCATTCTTCGATATCAAAAACATGACTGTAATTTAATTTATTACCTCTCCCTTTATTGATGGGATACTGTTGATTTACTAGCGAATACGAGTCTATGGATTGTTTTTGAGTAGAGGAAGATTGGATACTTTCGTCTCGCACTGAGTTTCCTGCAAAATATATTTACATTATTTGTACATGCGGCAATGAAATAAAATAAATAAATATATTTGAATATGGTAAACATAAATATACATACCCGAACAGTCGGTTGATTCCTGGCGTCCGTAGCTTCTTCGCTGGCCGCGCGATAATACTCTGTAAGTCCGCTTCTTATCGTACCCTCTCTTCGATAAGTGACAGCATTTAACCAGTGTCGCCTAAATAAAACAGACTAAAAATGTATTACTATAGCACACATTAATTAAATTATATTAAGTTTTGAGACATGAATGTGCAATAAAAGTGGGTTAGAAGAATATAGAAAGTAGAAAGACAAACAAGAATTCAAAATAAAAAACAAAAAAGCTCAATTATTCGACAAAAAAATCGAGAAGTTTCCACAGGGTGAGCTACTAATAGAGATGGATGCGCCATCTATAATTTTCTGCGTCAACGTATCTCGTCAACCCGTAGACAACTTCGACAACCTATATAACGACTATAATGTAGACAATTTCTAGAATGATTTGGCGAATTAGTTCTAACCAACCGTAATGACCCGTACGTAGTCTGAACGTTCTTAAAACTAGTTTTGTTTGTTGCATATACTGTTTCACGAAGTTCTGACATTACTTCAATACTGGAGGAGATACAATTAAAAATTAAACCTAAACTATTATTTATCAATTTTTAAGAGTGTTTTGAATGATTTGCAGGAATATGATAAATCTCAAAAATGGACTGTATTTGTTAACAAACTGGTATACTAGCCTTTAAGCTATCTTGAATCCTTCGGCGACAAGTTTATCCATTGCAAAACATTAAAATTTTATAAAACTCTCTACAAGAAGATTAGAACTTGCATTAAAAATAATTCAGGGATCTATGACTATAATGACCGCGGGATCATAAAATTTGATCCATCCCGTTCCATGGTAAGACGAATTCGAGTTCAGGTATCGAGTTATTCGAGCTACCGGATTATTAAAAAGTCAAATCGTTTAAATAACCAGAACTGGCCGGCTAAACGTACCAGAGTGCTTTATGACCAAGTTATGGCCAGATTTAGTGAATGTGTTTTGATGTATGATCAGGCATGGGCATTTACGCGTCATCTATTATTTTCTACGTTGACGTGTCGATAATCCATAGTCTAACGTAGGTTAGAAAAATTTTAAATTATTATGTTTCCATAATTTGTCTCTAGAAATTTAGAATTTCATTGTAATCTGATTGTTCACAAAAGTCGTTTTACCTGTGACATAAACTGTTTTCCGAAGTTCAGTGCTTCGAAAAAGTTGCAGGAATGTGGTAAATTTTAAAAATATGCTGTATTTGTTAATAAACTAGGTTTTAAACTAAAGAATAGTTCAAATTAAATCGGGAATCACAAGGAATCAATATTCTGCTCCCAACAACGAATCTTCAATTATTAGATGACTAGCTCATGCGGTTTAATTCTTTTAAGGCGTCTCTAGTTCTTGTGTTAACATTTCATTTAACATTTAGGTCATCATGTAATTCCTCGCTGAAAGGTATTTGTTTTGACAACGTTGAATGATTAATCGATTTGATTGTTTAGTACAGCCCCAGAGTTGGATACCATACGTCCTGATTGGTTTAATAATCAGGCTAAGCTTAGAATGTTTTCCTATCCAGCCAGTACATTTCACGTTGTTTTATTTTAATTTGTTTAGCTTTTTGTCCAATGTGGTGTTTCAATCCAAGATGTTTAGCAGATTCAGCTTTTGGAATTTGTACCCCATTGAGAAATGTATGGAAATTGCTATTTTAGTGAGATTTCAGCTCGCTCATGATACTCTGAATTTTCATTTAGAGATAGATACGACTCGAGCAACTGCAATTTTGTGGCACTAATTTACTTATCTTGTAGATAAAACCCTCATGCCACACTCTATCGAAACCCTTTGATACATCTGAAATGCAATATAATATTTTTTATAAATATTTGTAATATTTTTTTCTCTTCAAATGCTTGTTGTATCTTTACATATGTAAGTCGGAAGCAGGCATTATATATATATCTGTTAACATATTGACTGCTCTCTTTGGGATTGAAATTCATATCTATTTCTGGTGCGACTTCTAGTGGGGTAACACTATTGATGTTTAATGGAGATCTATAGACTGGTTTAGGATCAATCCTAGATTGTATATCATGTGGTTGAAATACTAATGCCAGATGTTGTGCAAACAGTTTGGCTTTTTCAATCGTTACGTCGCACTCATTCTCCATTTGTGTTCCTTATAGTGCCACTTGGATTAAGGGTTCTTATATCTTTTAGTAGTTTTCCAAAGAGAATAGTTTTTGTCAGCTTCAGGTCTCAGTCCTGTCAGATAATTTTCAGTACAAACCCCTTTATGTTCTTTAAGTAATCGGTTAACTTTATTACTTACTCGATTAAATTCTCTTTTGTCAAAAATATTTCTGGCTCTATGCCTTTCTTTTATTAGTTCTCGAATCTCCAGGGGTAGTTTATCTCTTATACAGCTTTCTCACCTAATACGGGTATAGCCTCTTTAACTCCTTCACGCATAGAGTTATTAAAATATCCAGCCTGTAATTCAAGTTCTTGTTTAGTTTTGAGACAAACCTTTAACTCAATTAAATTGTCCAGTTTTTCTCTAAAAAATTTCCAATTCGGGAATTTATTAGTAAGGTTAAGTTTCCTTTTCTTTTTAATGACTAATGTAGTTAGAGTAATTAAGACCGTTGTGTGATCGGAAGTAAGGCTTTCAACGTACTTGAAATATTTTGCCGCTAATTCGTCAACCTGATTCAGCGGTAAGGTTTTGGGCATTTAGCTAGTTCACACGACTCTAATCAAGCAATAAATTGAGATTAATTAAAGAAAAAAAAGCTGAGTCCACAGGTTTTCGACCTATCGAAAAATATTAGAGTGCTGAAGAATTTTTTGTGCCAAAGTCACACCGGTAGTCATGCCAGAAACCGAACACAAAAAACTCAAAAAATCCAATTTAATCGTATGGGAACTTTATTGTCATGCGAAAGAACATTTCTTGCCAATTATTTGTTTAAAGATTATTTCATTTAAATGGTTACAGCAACTGCGATTAAGAAGGTCAATTTTGATGACGCTTCCAATGTTGGCTTCCAAGCGTAGCTGGTTTATCCAAGTGTAGCTGGTTTATCCACATAGACTTTGAGTAGCTCCGAAAGAAAAAATTCTAGAGGTGTGGTATCACACGACCTAGATACTCAATTCATCGGTCCGAAGCGTGAAATGAACACTGTATGCGCGATAAAGGACGTATTTTCCGGCCGTCTTCATTTGTGAAGGAATTAGAAGCGATGATTTCACAGACCTATTAACCACACCAAACCGTCTATTTGGTCGTGTATCATCCAATACTGTAAATTAAGATTCAAACTTTTCAATGATACTCCAAATAGTGGTCTCAATAGACTAATTGTGTCAACCATAACTTGATCTAAGCTCACGAAAAACATTCCTCACTGGACGTTGATTTTCGTGATAAAATTGAACAGATTGTAGACGCTGCGCCGGGCTCAGTCTTTCCATGATGAATTGGCAAAGCATACTGAATAAAAAATACTATGACAGTTTGACACTACTACATAAAATCACCTCTAGATGAAATACCCTTTAGTATGATATGTGATTCCCGATTTAATTTGAATCATTTTTTAATTTCTTCCTAAATTTAATTTGTGAACTGGTGCATTCGATTTCAAATCTTTAAAATATCGTAGATTGTTGACATTATTTTAATTGTCGACGTTTACAAAAAACACTGCCAAGTGATCTACATAATATTTAACGTATCGACAATCGCGTATATTACATGGGATAATCTACCTCGCCCATCCCTGTGTATGAAGGTTGACAAGTCAACAGTTGTATCTTGCAAAAAATAGTGACAATGCTCCCGCTAAATATACCGGGTGTTTTTTTAAGTTGAAACTTTCAAATATCTCGGGAAATAAGCCCTCTACGATAAAAATGACCATATATTGGCTGCAGTGGCTTATAATCCTCATATAAGTACACGAGAAATAGCTTGCGAATCCGGATTATCCTATACCAGTGTTTGGAAAATTTTGAACCGACATAAGTATCATCCGTATTATGTGGCTTTACACCAAGATCTTCATCGCGTTGATTTTCAAAATCGGTTAACTTTTTGTCAGTGGGCACTTGAACAAATACAGTAAAATCCCAATTTTTTCGTTATGTATTGCAACCATCTGATCGCCCCCATATTATTGAAAGCAACTTGAATGGTCAAATGTATCGAGATATTTTAGAATATAAACTGCCAACATTATTTGAAGACTTGCGCTTAGAATTGTGACAGAACATGTTGTTTCAACATGATGGTTGTCCAGCACACTATTCGTTGGTAGCACGTGAAGTTCTTGTTCGTAATTTCAATGGTGCTGGATTGGTAGAGCTGGTCCGGTAAATAAGCCTGCCAGATCACCAGATCTTACTTCGCCACATTTCTTTTTGTGGGGCTATATCAAAGTCAATGTGGGGCTATACCAACAACACGTGGGGCTATACCATTAACACAGACAGTTGTGGGGCTATACCAACAACACGTGAAGAACTGCTTGTGCCGAGATTCCAGCATACACGCTTCTCAGTTGTGTACATTCATATGAAATGCGGATTAATAAGTGCATTGAAGTCGAGGGCCATCATTTTGAGCACTTAATTTAATTAAAAGATGATATCCACGTCGTTGTTCCTGGACTACGCTAAAAGTAGTTTCTTGAGAAGTCATTTTTCAGTAATTAGAAATTTAAGAAATACAATTTATGTAAAACGTGTTAATTTTAATGCAAACATATTGCAGAATCGTATGCATAATGTTCTCAGCAGGAAAAATCAAAAAAAATTTAATATCGTCTATTACAGCGCCATCTATCATGAATCGAA
Organism: Tipula unca; assembly: GCA_951394425.1. NCBI lineage: Eukaryota > Metazoa > Arthropoda > Insecta > Diptera > Tipulidae > Tipula > Tipula unca. Next base: position 72,601,156 of record OX596381.1, read on the forward strand.
AAAAATGTTTCGAAGAAATCCTACGTATACTTTTAGCCATAAATCCGAATCTGCAATAAAAAACGGGTTCCTCTTTTAGTATCCAAGTTGCCCTCCACCCCCCTTACAAGGAGGGGCGGGGGTCCTATTTTAGCACTAATATATTTCCCTCCCGGAATGATTTAATTTTGATCATGGTCATTTTTATCGTAGAGGGCTTATTTTCCGAGATATTTGAAAGTTTCAGCTTAAAAAAAACACCCGATATAAGCACTTTAGCTTTGATTAATTTGCAAAAATAGTTCAAAAGCCAGATCTTTGTCATATCGTCCACAGTAACGTCGAATGTGTACATAAAAGAATGACTATATAGAAACGTATTTGTTGACACCATTCAGCAATAAAGATTTGGTAACCAGCTAATTTATTGCGATCAATTCAACGCGAAAACAATTCATCGCGATAGTAATACATCGCAAGCGAAATAAGTTATAATGAATACCCGTATTTCCATTGCCACGACCAATAAAGGAGGAAACAAATTATTTATAAAGGGAAATTGCAATCATTTAAGTAGAAAGACCACAAAAAGGTCATGCATATAGGATGTGTGGTAACTCGTTCTCATAAGGAGGACCATTCTCATGAGCCCGTAGCACATGGAATGATTGTTGTATAGAACCAAATAACACCGTCAATGAAGATTACTTCTTTAAAACTCCTTAGTGAACAATTTGTTGGATTATGGATAGAACTGGCAATGTAGTTCCATCTATGCTGCGATAGCGTTGGGCCAAAATCCAAAAAGAGAGACTAGTGGCTAAATCCGGTAATTTGGAATAGTTTTAGTTCCACTAAATGAAGTCTACAGTTATTACCAAAGTATGTACAGAAAATATGATGATGAATTGGCTAAAAAAATTGAGCGCTGGTTTAAAAAAAGTAATAGGTGAAGAAGGTCGAATTTTGTGCTATCGGTAAAAATCAGGGATTGGCGTTTCCGCGTCATCTACTATTTTCTACGTCGACAACCTGTAGATAACGTCGAAAATGTAGACAACGTCGATAATGTAGACAATTCCTAGAGTGATTTTGAGAATAAGTTCTAAACTACGAAGACCAATTTTTTGTAGGATTAATGAGATACGGCTTGTGATCATTTTAAAGAAGTTTTTTCAATGCATTTTCAATTTTTTACAAAAATGGAGGGTCATATTTAAAAAGGAATTAGAGTTAGGCGGATCACTCCAGGACTCAATGCCACAAATGAGCCCACGATGCAACACCCGGAAAAACACACTTACACATTAAAAACACGCAACCTTGATTCCATAATCGGGAATTGAATCCGAGACCGTCGAATACCAAACTACCAAAGCTAGGACACTATATTGACTGTGCTTTCGGTTTCGGATGCCGAAATCTGCATTCAACCGAAAACAAATACTCTGCATTCAACGAGCAATTCAGTCTAAAACTAAACGTAATCACGGCAATCACGCCACTTGGATAATATTAATAAATTTAACACGGATATCCAGCATTTTCAAAGTACCGATAACGTTGTTGCATATAAACAACGAAACGGCCATTAATCCTGCCAAAAATCAAAAGTAAGTTTTCGAAAATTTTCTCAGAGTTAACGAAACTCCTCGGCTAATATCGGGTACATTCAACGGCTTACCTCAGCCATAAGGCATTGTCATGGGCGAACGCTCAGATCAAATCTGCTCTTAAGGTTCGAGGCAACATAATTAATTGGATCTCAGAAGTCCGGCTGGGACTGGCGTTTTTCTTGGTATCGGTAAACAAATCGATATTTTTGTTCCGAAATTACTCGACAACTGCGATTCCGTCTTGGTCAGGGTTCATAAAATTCGAACTGAATTAAATGTCCATTCTTACGATGGACCATACAAGGTTGGACGCCGCATACGCAAGCAATTTAGTGTCTGAATTAGAGACAAACAATCATCAATCTCGAACGATACATTGAAACCAGCATACGATATTGTCATTTCAGCCAACCAAATATCAGTCACGAAATAATATAAAACAAGATTTGTAGTATAATACCTGAAATTTTATGGTTTTCCGTCTGCGAAGGGAGTCATGCATACCAGCTCAATTATCACAACTTACTATATTCGAAACTACAACAATAACCAAATTAGAAAAATTCAATGTCTGATTATACCTAATTTTTAATTAATTTAATTAATTTCTTTCTGAAATAGTGTTTGAGTTATCTGTGGAGTAAAACATAATAAAAATTCTCGACATAAAAATTCTATCAAACTGCCAAGCCCTCACATAGTAAAATACACGAAAAATTGCCCAGCGCTGATTCAAGACGAAATTTCGAAGAAGGAAAGAATAACATTTCGTTACCAAGTTTTACTCGACCTTGGCCAGCACTCACATAGTAAAATACGCAAGATTATAACTTCCATTAAAACTAATCCATAAGGATCTCTGATTATGACCGTACCATAAATATTGAGTACATCCCGTTCCATTGTAAGACGAATTTGAGTTCAAGAAGGCTATAAGAATCACCGAGTTATTAAAAAGCTAAAACTTGTCCGCTAAATGTGCCGTGCGTGTGTCGGTGTTCTATTATCAAGTTTTGACAAAATTTTGGGAATATGTTTTGATGGATACGTGAAATTCGATTTGAAAAGGCTAGCAGGTCAAAAGCTATATATCTTACCAAAAATAGTGACAATCCTTCCGCTAACTATATAAGCATAAGCTAACTATATAAGTTACGTCGAATGTGTACGTAAAAAAATTATACGACAGAAACGTATTTCGTCTCTAGTTCGTTGACACAATTCAGCAGTATAAACTTGGCCTGATTAAGCTATAGTTACACTACTCTGGGACAGATTTTGTTTATCGTTCTGGTTTTGGATTCAGTTCCAAAGATAATTTGTTCCGGTTTCCTGCGCCGATTTTAGGAATTTTTTTTTGTTCCGGTTTAGTTCCGTAAGATTTAAATTAAGATTAATGCAAAATTGTAACAAAACAGGTTCATTTTAATGTTTTTGGAACACAAGACTTAATAAACAACAAAAATGTTTGTGCCCGCGATAGAAAGTTAAAAACGATGTTTCTGTTTATTAAATTTATTACAATTTGGAAAATATTTCGATTTATTACGATTTAATGTTCCGGTTCAGTACATGTTCGAAGTTCTGCTGTAAAGATGCTATAAAGGAGACTAATCAAATCAATGTTATCTCAGAAGATCTAAGCCGACCGGTTTCGACCTAGTCAAAAATATTTGGAAACAGAGAAGAGAAGAATGGCGGATGCGATAAGATTGCTGAAAATATGCATTTTAAATGGAACAATATTACAGCCAAAGTCACATCTGAAGCTGTGTAGAATATCATTGAGAAACATCGCACAACATGTGCTTGACTTTATCCTTAATCACAAAATTTGAAATTAAGATCAATCCGAACGTTTAATGCAATAAACTTTCTTTAATTAAAGCTTCTGTTTGTTTAATTTCAACAAATATTTATAAAATTACAGTATATGGTATGCGATTTCCGATATAATTTGAATAATTCTTTGGTGTAGGTTGTTGTTGACATTGACTTAATTGTCGATGTTGACAAATAATATTGCCAAGTAATCTACGTATTATTTTACGTGTCGATAACCGAGTAGATCGGTAATCTAACTCTCCCATCATTTTATGGTGAAAATAGGATCGTAGACCTTCCCACGGCACTGCCATCTCAAAGTAATAGTCGGAAAATACCACGCCGGGATTTACTAAATTTTTTAATACTTAGTTGAAGCAAATATTTTAGCAAAAGCGACTACAAAAAGTGCAATGCGTTGAAAAACTACCCAGATACAAAAACTTGATAAAACCAGAATTTTAGAAACCTAGAATAGTTTTTTTAATAAATTGTTTTTATATTATTACATTATTTTCAGGGTCTTATCCTCAACAATTGATTTTTTCCAATTTGCAATTCCACAGATTTGCAATTTGAACGTTTTTGTTTGATTTTACGAATGAGATTTAAAAAAAAAAACAAGATTCTGGAAATACGAGATTTTTAAATTTAAAATTGATTTCGTGTTGCTCCCTCCAAAATTCAATTTATAATCCCATTACCGGCCAACATGTCAGATTTAATAATAATCGGTTAAAAAATAGCTCAATTAAATTTTAGTATAGGCAAGCGAGAACTTCATTCAAAAACCTTTTTATAATCCCTTTGACATTCAACATGTTGAGTTTCATCATAATTGGTCATCCAGAACTTTATTCAAAAATCAATTTAAAATCCCATTTCCTATAGTTTAACCATTCCATTAACCTAGTTCACACAACACAAGACGCAACAAATTGGTACGAGACTAATCAAATCAATATTATCTCAAATTATCTAGGCCGACCTGTTTTCGACTTATCCAAAGATTACCGAAAATATGCGTTTTAACAATATTGCTTTCAAAGTCACATTGGAAGTTGCGTAGGATCTCATGGGGAGCATCGAACAACATGTGCTTGACATTATCCGTAATAAAAAAAATTTAAATTTAGACCAATCCGAACGTTTAGTAAATAAACTTTCTTCAATTAAAGTTTTATTGATTTATTTCAACACACGTCGCCCATCCCTAGTAGCTAAGACTAAAGCCAATTGTTTTGCTTTCACCTATGGTATAATAAGAGCATGGTAAAGCTCTGATTCATAAGACAGGAGTTACAAATTAAAAATCTATATTTAAGATCCATACGAATCTATATGATGTGAAATAACAGATGAGGACACGAGGAGGACATTTAACGTGTAATTTTTCCGATTTACTAGACCGCAACGATAATTCCAGCTAAATTAAATTAAATTATGGCCCAAAAAACATTAAAATGATAAGAAATCGTGACATAATTTGATATTCAAAAATTACCAACGAATTTTAATTGTTTTGCATTTTTAAAATATTTTTGGGCCTAACTAACCTTAATTTTCGCCCACAAAGAAACAAAATTTAAATGATTTTTCTGCAAATATCATTCTTTTATCAATGTAGGCAGTCTTTCGTAATAAAATTAATTTAAAACATAATTTAATTTAACTTGACTTGAAATTTTCTTTGGGTATATAGAAATCATAATTATGGTAATTTATGCAATGCAGTTGTTATTGTCGTTGTTTCAAGAAAATTCGCCTAATGAATACTAACGAAAGAGTTTTAATTAGTTTTAATGAATTTTAAATATGAGTTCTTTGCGATAATTTTGTTTTTTCATGTAAACAATTAAGTTCTTCGCTTGTCTCTAATGGAAACGAGCGACCAAGTACTTATTGCCACTCGCTAACATTGCAAACATTTTATGTGTTTTCGATATTTTATGCACAGCCTACTTATAAAAAAATAATGTTCATGTTTCATGATTTTCGTTCTTCTTTACGCATCTGTCAAAAACATCCAACATAGCGCCAAATTGTGATGATGTGAATTTGTTTTCATCTACGAAGCTTGTGATTTTAATGAAAATAATGTTTGTGCCAGAACCCTTAAATTAAAACCAAACGCAGTGTCATCTTATTAATTACCAAAAATATAATAAAATTGACGAGTTCTCGAAATTCAAGAATGCAGAACCGAATTTTGCAATTTCAATCAAGGTAAGCAAGAATAAAATATAAACACATGACGACATTTATTAATCTTCATTATGTTTAATAATTAATGCCGATGAATAAAGATGAATTAAGAAAGAATTCTTTTAAAATGAACATTGATGTCGATTCAACAACTGTAAGTAATGAATCCAAAGAAATATTTCCGAAGTGACTTTATTGCGAATGTAACAATTAAGCATTGTCCTGTACAAACGATACTCTGCTTTGAGGAGACAATGCTGGAAGATGAAAACGTAATAGATTGTATAAATCGTATATTTACCAAGGGGCAAATGGCGAATCTAGAACACGCCAATAAGCGAGACAAATAGACGATAGATAACATTACCAACGCCATATCGATTTACTCAGCAGGACCAAGAGCATATCGTTTGCTCCTTAAAAAGAAGTATTCACAACCAGCAGTGATAACGCTCAAGAAAATAATAATGCACAACATTTCAAGTGTATCCCGGAATATTGAAGTGTGTCATAAATATAATGAAGAAAGTAAAACAGTTGGTTTCTCTCATTTGACGAGATGAAGACTATAAGGAAAATAATGTCTATGATAAGATCAAGGACAAAACGTTGAAAGTAGATCAGTACGTCCACGTTGCTTGCCATGGAATTTTAAGCAGACCATATATTATGAAAACGAGTAAAAGATGACTAAAAATATGCTATTTAGCATTATAATAGCCATTCAAGCCTGTGGGTTTCATGCTGTGGCAATCGTACGCAATATAGGTGGATCAAACCAAGGATTAATTCATGAGTTAAATACAACCGTTACTGATTCGTTAAATTAATGATTTAACTAAGAATATACACGTTTGTGAGGATGTACCACACCAAATCAAATTAATTCGAAATAATATATCACTGAATAATTTCCCTAATACTCGTTGCTTGCCCTGTACGCGCCCGTTTGATATTTAAAACGTCACTGTATTTGACAGATAAATAAAAAGGTCTAGAGCAATATGACGAATAAACAAATGATTTTGTTTGGTTACCACATTAAGTCTTATATGTTAAACTGTGATTGAACGTACGACGCAATGCAAACTGACTGTATTAACATCAACAAGAATTACAAGCAGCCCTAGATATAAATAAGTTTATGTCTGTCTCATCGCAGAAACTTATTTCACAAACTTCATTTCTCTAGTTTAAGTTCAGAGGTTATAGAGTGTACCACACTATTTACCCTGAAAACTCGGCTTAAGATGGGAGTGCAGTTATACGAGATCAAAACCGAAAACTATAAACCAACAGTAAGCTTGTATAGTTCACCAAACCACGATATTAAGAAATTGAATCAATATATTGAATTATTTAAATATGTTGGAAGGCGATTCAATATGGGTGAGGACTTTAATGTAAAACATATACTTATTGGGGTGATAGATTAACAACCAATTGCTGCAATAAAAAAATATAAATGTGAACCAAGCTCTGCAGGGAAACCAACCTATTAGCCTACTGATCCTGAGAAAATCTTAGATTTGATTGACTTTTTTATAATTAAAAATATATCATTCATCTTTTTTCAGATTGAAGACAGCTCTGATATGAACTCTGATCAATCTCCGATCGTATTAATTCCAAGCGAAAATCCAAAGAATGAATAACTCATTTGTAGTTAATTCTCGAACAGACTGGGCGAACTTCAAAGTAAAGTTGGAAGACGAAATACGAGTAGACGTCCCCTTAAAAATGCGGAGCAATTAGACAATCATCTGGATTACAATCTACAAAAATCCCCAGCGATTTTATGGAAATGCAGAAGAGCTATTTGTAACTCTTGGGGCTTGTCACCCACAATGCTTTTTTTTATATATAAATCGGCCAGTAGTCAACTTTGGTGGTCAGTAGTCAACTTAATCAGCACTTGCAGTTTGCAAAATAATCAGCACTTGCAGTTTGCAAAATATCGTATGTAGGGCTATTACTGTAGCCAAGTCTTCGGCTCCGCTTCTAGTTGTGGAGTCTATTTTATCTCTGTCCCAGCTACAGTCATACATTCTATAAGCACAGCTTGCTTAGCGGCGTTTCGCTTGAAATGTGTTGAGGAGTGAAATGTATCGGTTTATTCTTAATGTTTTTAACCCAGCCTTAATTTAACTTTTACAAATCATTCGAGGTGGTTTACCCATCGAGAGATATGTAGTTCTCACCCAACTTTCTCAAGCGAATATCTGAATCGCTAACATTTTTGTCAGATGGTCTGAGGACATCTAGCAGTTTGGGTACTTACTGTACTATTTCCCAAGCGGAATTAATCGCGATTACTCGCAGTGCCATTACAGCTATTAATTTCGCGGTTAATGGTGAAAATATTATTTTCTGTACTGACAGTAAATCTGTCCTCAACTCCTTAAATAATTCTTTGTCCAACTCTAAACTGGTAAAGGAAAGTAAGAATTTGTTGAGTATTTTCTGCCGTAGTAACAAAGTTACGGTCTTATGGGCAAAAATTGGCTCACGTTTCTGTTTCGTTGGACCTGAACCTGATGCTTCGTTACATTGGAAAAAGAAATAATCAAAATGCTGATCTACTTCACTTAAAGCAGGCGTGGTAATCCACCCCCATCTGCCGTAAGGCGAAATACTTTATTAGTGAGCCCAACTCGAAGCTGACTAATTACGCTCTCTCATTAAAAAAAAGTAACTTAAGAAAACTAGTATCGATTCTTACTGGCCATGGCCGTTTCAAGGGTCATCTCTATCGCATAGAACTATCCAACAATGCCGTATGCATTGAATATCTTGAAGATGATGATAATAGCATACACTTCATCGGCAGCTGCCTTGCTTTCGATTGTATTAGGTCTCATGTGTTTAATTCCAGGACAATTCCTGTTCATCTACTATTCTCCTTGCCTTGGCCCAAACTTCTCCTATTTGCTAAGGATGCAGAACGCGCGTGCGTCATTAGATAGAATCCAAGGTTTGTACCATGGGCCCTTTGTGGCATTGATTGCCGAAACAGGGTTCCAGCCAAATTAAAATTTAAAAAAACTAGAGACATTTATTAATAACATTCAGCGCTCTGCTTCGAAAAGCACTTGTCAAAATCAAAACCAAGAGAATGGAAAATAATTACTCTATAAAAATCAGAGCGTTGCTTGCTGGCAAAAGAAGAGCAAGAAGAAAGTGGCATTAAACTAGAGCTCCATGAGACAAAACATGGACCAACCAAACTCTCAAGATACTGAAGAGATGAAATCAAACAACTAAGGAATGTATCTGTAAGTGCATATCTGAGGGAGTTAACAAATGACAAAAGAACGCCATATTTTCTCAGAAAGGTAACTAAAAAACTAAAAAGGCCAATGATATTCAAACTCCACAAATAAACAATTCCGATAGGCCAGAAACAATGAACAAAATGCGATAAGATTCGTAAAGCATCTATAGAAAGTGCGATTTCAACCGAATAGGGAATAGAATGAAGAAGTGTAGAACGATGAGCCTCTGTTAAATTTGATGAAGTAATTGTCTTATCCTATCTGAAGTAAGAAAGGAAATATAAAAACATATCGATCCAAAAAAGCAACGACGATCTACATAAGAACGTGAAGATGATATCGGTCAATTACGAAATTAGAAAAATTGCTCAAAGTCATGACTATACCAGCACGTTAACGTCAAAACAACCCAGCTTATGAACAATGACAACATATTAAAAAGGTGCTCAAAATAGTAAAACCTTTTGAACTGTCAATGTTGTGAAGAACAATAAAATAAGTTAAAATGAAGTTTGCACTTGAAACAAGTCCATCAAAAGATGTTCCACATCAGAAGGCTCTATAAGATAAGTAAGGAGAATATTGGCGGATGTCAAATCTGACATCAACCTTGCAACATTCGTAAAAGCTGAAGCTGGTAATCTAATAATTTGCAGAAGGTCTGTCACAGTACAGAGATCGTTGCCAAAAGTAGGAAGCTACTATTACAGATCAGTAAATTAGATAGTAAATTTTACTTAAAGGCTATATGGGCTAGCTGTTAAAATTTGCATAGATATTATTTGGAAAAATGCCAAATTGAAAACATACAGTCACCATCGTGGAAATCCCACCTTAAGGTGTTAAAATCTTAAAATGTTAAAATCTAAATGAGGAAATCTTCAAGAAACACAATGGGGAAAAAAATTTGCACGGTCAGATAAAGAAAAAGACAAAAAACATTACCTGCAAATTGTCTAACTATCAGCCTACACGATCGATCTAAAAGCGGTTCTACTGTCCGCGCGTCTAAATCCATCTGCAAACTATTACAAAACAAAGTTGAACACAATTTTACATATTATGTGCTTTGTATGAAGCAAGTGTAGGTCTTAAAAGTGCTGTGTTAGCATCTGACCACAAATTACTTTCAGAAACAAATAGAAAGGACAAACTAATCCTCCGATCATTTGAGACTGTTTAGTGGTAGAGCAGACGCAGGTAGAAGTCTGTTCTATTCATGCGATCGAGAAAAAACTGGATAAGAAAGAGCTGTATGCCCCAGCAATTTAGTTTGCCATCTTACAATCCGCCAGCCAGAATCCCTGCACAAATGATAATAACAGTTTTTAAAGGTCATTACTGGCTCCTTACTGTATCAATAATTTTGCTCCAACGGTTTCGATTCTGATCATGGTCTTCATACTGTCTTAGACAATCTGAAATAGCTAAGTCGTTCTCTACACCGTGGAGCCATCGGCGTCTTCAGCGACCTCTGCGCCTACCATATGGTGGCTGTCCTTTCAGTGATAGCTGGACAATTCGTTCCGAAGCAGCACGGATCGAGCCAGCGTACTCGCTGACTTTACTTTCAGTGCAATATCGGGGATTTTTATCAGATCTCTAATCTCGATATGTACCATCTAATTCAAGTTTTGGGCCGCAAATCACTCGCATGATTTTTCTCTCAAATGTAAGGAGCCATCTCTCGTACTCATCCGTCAGCGCCCAACTTTCACATCCATACATAACAAAGGGCCTGGTCAAAGCTTTGTAAAGCTTCAGTCTCACGGCACTTGATAGGTGTTAAGATTTTAGCAGTGGCCTTAGAGGATACAAAGCATGACTACCAGCCGCTAGCCGCACTTTAATATCCTCACCCACACTGTTATAGTGAGGGATAAGAGAGCCCAGATATTTGAACCTAATTATTCCCACAAACGTGTAGTGGCTACTATTAAAACATAGTGTGCCTTTGTCCCTATGACCAGAGATCTTGTATTTTGTTTTGGACTCACTGATCTGGAGTCCAACAGAAGTTGAACACCATAAGTTTTTTCTTCACTCCGTTGCTATTCAGTCCAATCACCCATATGTCATTTGCATCTGCAAGCATCTGATTGGACTGGTCATATAAGGTGTTGTGATGAGGTGGTTCAGTTTTATCCAAGATATACTCCAACATAAGATTAAAGAGTATTGGGGACAGAGCATCCTCCTGCCGAACACCCGAGTAAAAAGCAAAAATTGTGGATAGCTTTAACACAACAATGAGACAGACTGCATCACTGTCATCCTACACAGTCGTACCAATTTTGTTGGCATTCCTAGATATTCGAGAGTATTATCGATTCATAGGCCGAGGAATATCGGATGTACGGAGATATATGTCTCGTAATAATTAGATAATTTTGAGACATTTTATCAAATTTGGATAACAGAAAATAAGAATTTAAAATAAAATAAAAATTCCAGCTGCCATCATAGGCTAGATTTTTCAAAAAAAATTCCTGAACTTCCAAATTCATATAAAATTGATAATTCTTAAGACATTTTATCGTATTTGGATATCAAATCTGCAAGGTAGATAAATGATGGCATGTTATAAATATGTTAAAACGTACGGCCTAAATTAAATATTTATTCCAGCTGCCATCATGGGCTAGATTTTTCATGAGAAATTCCTGAACTTCCAAATTCATATAAAATTGATAATTCTTAAGACATTTTATCGTATTTGAATATCAAATCTCCAAGGTAGATAAATTGTGGCGTGTTTATTAGAGGATTTTGTGGGACATCACGAACGCTTTATTACAGCTGAATGTGAATTTATTTAGCTGTGAATAAGTAAAAGTCAATGTTTTGAAATAATTTGCTCAAATTTTTAATTGTGGCGGGATTCTTTGCGGTTCAAAATAACAATTTGTTGGTGGTTCGTCAACGCCAACTGAATTTTCTCTGCTTGATACTGAATTTAAAACTAAAAACGAAACTTAACGTCGATTAAATCGGATTCACTAGCTGAGAAAATTTAAAATTTGTTTAGAAAATAACAGTAACTAATTTTAACTTATTTGACTGACAATCGATCAAATAGTTATATTGTATCTGCATCCGTTTGGTATGGTACTTTAAAGCCAAAAAACGATTTTAATATTTTTTATCAGACTATTCAAAATATTCAGAAACAGGGTTTACTTTTATTACGACATCACGGAATTTAGATTCGTGATAAAATCACTGATTTGTGTAATTTATTTTAAATTAATAAATCCAAAGCTTCTCGATTGTAATTGCCAATTGGCTTTATTATTAAAATATTTTAATTTAAATTAAAATTTTAGATTTTTCTGGTTCAAAAATTAGGTTTATGTCAAATGTTAAAATAAAATGTTTGGTTACTGGTTAATGTGCAATGTGGGACATCGTTTGGTTTGTTATGCTGCACAAACCAAAACCATTTTTTTAAAAATATTAATAAAAAAATCAATAACTACAGTCTGCGTATAAAATATTTTCAAAAACGAATGTAAATGAACACTACAACTCAAACTAAATTTAATTGGAATCATCAAATTCATAATTTTCTTTCGTTTTGAACAGTTACCCTGGAATATTTCTGACACGTTGTAACCGTCTGCCTATCAATTTTGTTACGATTAGCATAATATTTACAATTTAAATTAAGAAAATGAAATTGGCATGCTTATTCTGTTATTCATTAAATTATCTGAATTTCAAAACCCACAACAGAGAAAATCCATTTAAAAATGATTTATTTGGGAGGAATCGACGATATTTATGTATTCAAATTAATGTAATTATGTAGAAAATATACATAAATAAAGCTCTTTTTATTGTTTGGCATGTGGTTGCTAAATTAGTGGAGCTTTCTTTTGAACCATAAATCAAAATTTTATTTTTGCGAGACAAGGCGAGGGGTGAAATGGGGGAGAGAGATACCAGTAACAAGTTAATGTTTTATAAGAAAATTTGTAATTTCGATCAATAGCCCAGTCAACCATATCACACATAAACACTAAATTGGTGGAGAAAACACGGATAAATAACATTTTGCCGGTACCTTGTTCAAGATTAATATTCGATTAAATTTTTGTAGGTTGAATATAATTTAAAAACTAACAAAACATGTCATCCGGAATTTATTTTGTGTTTCCGTTTCGTTTTGAAATAAGCAACAAAAAATTAACAACCATATCCGACAATAAAAGTTTCCCACAATGCTAATAAAAGTTTAGAAAATAAAACTTCTTCAAAACAAAAATATTAATTCGTAAAACAAAAGTTACTGTAATCTGCCAACAACAATCAACGATTTTCTTTCATGTGAAGTATTAACATTATTTAGTGTAATGCTTTATACAGTTTTTTGTTTAAGATTCAAATAAAAATCTACAGCCTATAGTGATCTGTGCCAATTCGTTATTTAGAGAAATACCATTTTCCACATTGGACATAAACAAAAACTCGATGAATAATTAAGCGTTAAGCCGACTTGAAGAGAATTGTCTTACCTCCATTAATGGCACAATAAAAATGTCAATGTTAGAAACATTTAAAAAAAATCGGCCCAAAGATACTGATAACTAACTTTACCAGGAAATATAAAATCCCGATAGTAGATCCACCTATATCTTAAACGGCATAAGACTTGTTTTTATTGATAAGGCAAGATTTCTGGGCGTAATCTAGTTGGAAGCCTAACATCTTGGAACGAGTAAACAAGGCTAATATAGCGATTTACTCATGTAGAAACGCCATCGGAGGGAGATGGGACATGAAGTCACCTACAGGAAGGGGATCAAGAAGGTTCAAAGAACGGCCTACACCCTTATAAGCAGGGCGCTGAGGACAACACCAGCATGCGTCTTGGAGGTTATGTTTCACCTTCTCCCCGTCAATATGTCTTCAGACAGGACACTCGACGATAATTAGATCCCTAAGGAAGTAACTGGCGAATCTAGACTACGCTACACCAACATTATGCTTCGAGAAAGGGTTCCCAACTAGCTGCCGTTCAAGAGAATCTTGGTCGTTGTTGGAAATAGAAGCATTACAGTTCTTTACGGGTGGCTCCAAGCTACACGATAAAGTTGGAGCTGGAGTCTTCTGTGATAAATTGAAAGTAGATATATCAGTTCGTCTCCTTGATCACTACAGCGTGTACCAAGCCGAGGTGATAGCGATTGAGGAGGTCCTAACTTGGTTGAGACATAATGTGGTATTCTCGATTGATACCGCAATTTATGTCGACGGCCAGGCGGCAATCAAGTCGGTGGATTGAGTTTCTCTGACATCAAGGGTGGTGTAGCGTTGCCACTTGTCTCTGAATGAGATGAGTGAGCATTTCAATATTCAGATAGTCAGGGTCCGCGGCCACTCGGACGTCATGGGGAACTGCAGGGCTGACGAACTAGTTAGGCTTGGTACAACACTCCAACTGCTACCGGAAAGGGCAAATTTGGGGAGGCCTATTAAGACATTCGAGACAGCGCTTAAGAGAGGCAGTAGCCTCAACGAACGAAACATGGACTAAAACCCTCACATGTAGTGTAGCAAGATAAATCTTGCCAAAGCTGGACTTGAAATGCTCAAAAAGACTGATCTCCCTACGTAGACATGATTTAAAAACGATCGTGGGGATGCTCACAGTACACTGCCTACTTGGAGAACATGCGAGGAGACTAGGTCTAAAAACTAATGATTATTGCAGAAGCTGTGGAAGGGGAATAGAGGGTAGTCCACTTCCTGTGGTCATGCCTGGCTTTTGCACATAGAAGACATTAATATTTGGGTAGATTCTTAATGTACAGCTTCTCTGATCTCGGAAATTGTAAGGTCATCAAACTAGTTCATATAAGGGTAATAGGGAAGTAATATCCTGTGGTGACACAACGGACCGTCATCGGTCTAAGTGTGCCGTAGCAACTAATCAACCTAACCTAACCTACTGATAACTAATTACCGACGATTATCAAAACTGAAGTACATACTATATATCGAAGTGTCCGAATTGTTTCGAATGTTTCTAACAAGGGGCTATCATAGCCGAAAGATGTTTGAATAGGTGTGGGTCTAGTCTAACGGAAAAATATTTTCGAAATATCGGCTTTCCGGTAGTTAAAACTGGACATTTTTGTTTCTAAGTAATCGAATTGAAATATATCGATTTCCCTTAATTATTTCATGTGCTTCTAATAAGTGGCCAATTTATTTGAACTTTATTTGAAGTTGATTTGAAAATTCGAAATTCAAGCCATAAGTCGGCAGGACCTGATGGCATTATCCCTGCGAATATCCATCGAACTATTGACTTAACCCTACCCTGGCTAGAAGTCATTTGCAAAGGCAGCTTAGAACTTTGTCACATTCCTAGAAAATGGACTGAAGTAAAAGTAACATTTATACCTAAGGCAGGAAAAAACTGTCATTGCTATCCTAAACACTTTAGGTCTGCCTGCAGATACGTGAGCAGAGGGACAACGCAAGATGGGGTTTCACCCCCCCCCCCCCTTCTTTGGAACTTGGTCATAATGACCTGTTACTAAGCCTGAAAGGGCAAGGCTTCAAGGTGGAGGCCTACGCGGATGATGTTGCTAATGCGGTCTTCGGTAAATATCCTTGCACGCTGAGTTAGCGCATGCAGTCCGCACTCGGATACCTTCTTTACCAGGAAGCTCAAACTTCCTCAGTTTACAACGAATCTGGTGGAGGGATAGTCACTTTGCAAAATAAAATGTTTTAAATTGTGCACAGTCACTTATGGAACTAGAAGTGCTGCTTATTTAGCGACATGATCATTACACCAATTAGCATTAGATGAAATTACTTCGTTTCCTATAGCTTCGAAAATTTTAATGAACGACTTGTATGTTGATGACGTTCTGACTGGCTCTAATACAATTGAACATGCAATTAACTTAAAGTCTGAGCTTCAAAAGTTATTAGAAAGGGGTGGTTTCAATTTAGGAAAATTTTCTTCGAATATCCCTGCTATTTCTTCACATTCTCAACCTACGTTGAACATCTCATTAGTATTAGGGCTATCTTGATATTAACGTATTCCGAGATGAATTCGAAATGAATTTTGTCAAGTTCTCATTAGAGACCACTTGTACTAAACGAAATATTTTATCAGAAATTTGTCTATGGTTTGATCCTTTGAGTTTATGCGCTCCAATTATTTTAATAACAAAAGTTATCATGCAAACTATATGGACTCTTCACAATGTAAATTGGGATGATCCCATTACAAATCATGTTCGTGATCAATGGACTTCAAAAAACAGTTAATTCAACTTAATAAAATAACAGTTCCACGATGTTTTATAGTGCCACACTATAAATCAATACAGATTCTTACATTTTCTGGTGCATCTGAGAAGGGCTTCGGTTGTGTTATCTACGTTAGAATGACTAATAATCTCAATACACAATATCTAAGATTAGTTTGTTCAAAATCAAGAGTTGCTCCACTTAAGAAGCAGACCATTCCTCGTCTAGAGCTTTGTGCCGCCTTACTTTTGGCACAAACTATAACAAAGCTAATTAAAAGCTTGAATATGCAGTTTAACCATATTTTTCTTTAGTCAGATTCCGAGATTACACTTCTCCGAATTAAATCTGAACCATCCAAATACGCTTCGTTTGTGGCAAAGAGAATTACTCAAATACAGGAACATTGTTCAATACATAATTGGCGTTATGTACCAACATCACAAAATTTCTGAATCATGATTTATCGTGGTCAGGCCCTTCCTTTCTTTTAACAGATCAATCAAATTGGCCGAAATGTTCTAATTTGAAGATAACTTCAGATTTGTTAAATGAAGACCGGAAAAATTCTTCAATTTTGGTTTGTAAATCTTCGTCGCCATGGAGTTTATTTCATCGATATACGTCTTTTACTAAATTTCTTCGTGTTACAGCTTATATCCGTCGATTTATAAGTAATCTTAAGCTAAAAGGCCACCTAAAGGTTTCTGGTGAGCTTATTTCTAGTGAACTCGACTTGTCATTAATCAATTTGGTCAAAATAGTTCAGCAACTTGAATATAGAGACGATATTCAATATATTAAAAAATATAAAGTTGTTCAAAATTCCAACAATTTAAAATTACTGAGCCCTTTCCTCGATCAAATGGGAATTCTTCGTGTTGGTGGACGCCTTAGCAACTCAAAATTACAATACACTAATAAATATCCGATTGTACTGCCAGGTAAACACATATTGTCAAAATTGTTAGTTCAATGTGAACATAAACGTCTATTACATTGTGGTCCCCAAACATTACTTTACAATTTGAGATCACAATATTGAATCGAAGGAGGACGAAATTTATGCAAGCAAGTTGTGAATCAATGTATTCCCTGTCCTTTCTTCGCTAAACCAAAAACCAGAGCAACATCTAAAAGTAAAATTTATATTTGTCTCTTTATCTGCTTCGCAGTTAAATCTATCCACTTAGAAATTGTGACGAATTTGTCTTCCCAGTAATTTCTGGCTTGCTTACGCAGATTTGTTGCAAGGCGCTAGGATTATATTCCGATAACGCTACAAATTTTATTGGATATCGTGCTGAATTAAAAGAATTAAGGTATTTATTTGTATCCGAAAATTCAAAATGAAGTCAAAATATTTTGCGCAACTAATCATATCGAATTGCTTACAATTCCACCACGATCTCCCCATTTCGGTGGGTTATGGGAATCTGCTATAAAAAATGCCAAGTGGCGCATGAAAATAGTAATTGGTTTTTCAATGAAACTAGAAGAGTATTACACTTTAATTTGCCAAGTTGAAGCGTGTCTTAACTCAAGGCCATTGACAGCAATGTCACCCTCCAATATTAAATGGTGCTCGCTTGATCTTTACGGATAGAGCGAATTATCTCGGGCTACTTTTGGACAGCCAGATCAGTTGGAAACCAAACATCTTAGAATGAGTAAAGAAAGCTATTCTGTACCACTCTACTCCTGCAAAATAGCCATGGGAAAGAGGTGAAGTATTGAGCCTCACATAGTACACTGGCTCTACGTGTCAGTGGTCAAACCTCTACTGTTGTATAGGGTTGTCGTTTGGTGTCCAGCTTTAAAATTTATGGCTAACCTAAAACTATTGATGAAAGTTTAAAGAACGGCCTGTTTGTGTATATGGAGCACACCCTTGGACCTAGCGGCCGAGCAGCTTGCATCTTGCTCAACCATTCGGTTCAAATTCAAATCTGTGTTAATCTGTAAGAATATAGGTCACTCATCCATCCTTTACAACAGGGGTATTCCTGAAAGTACCGATTACGCTATACCTTCGTTGAAGTAAAATTCCAAAGTATTCTGTGAGACACTAGGGCTCAACCTCTCTTTTCGTCTTCCCGACTTTTGCAGTGTTTTTCAAGCTGAACTTATCGCGATAAAGGAAGTCATGGACTGGTTGAAGTACATATAATGTAATATCTATAAACGATATTTGGCCTTTTTAAGGATAGCCAGGCGCTATAAAAACACTACAATCATACTTCTTGACGTCGAAGGTAGCCCAGAACTGTTTGGCATCTTTCAATGAGATGGCTGATCAGTTCAACGTCCGCTTAGGGAATGTAAAGGCTGATGTAGTGGCTCGCAAGGGCACATTACGCCTTATATCACAAAACAGGCTGGATATAGAAATACTTCTTGCTTCCTGTAAACGGCTGCTTCAGGAAAATGTCATAGAAGAAACGACCATCAGATGGTCTAACGGTAGTTTGTGTGCAATAACCAGGCAGATCTGATCTAGACTTGACTGGTCCAGATCCGGTCAACTGATATTGTTTTTGACGGCACCCTATTAGTATAGTCGTGGGAGCTATAACGTGACATTAGGTTAGGTTAGGTTATGGTGGCCGTCCTAAAGGACTAGCATAGACACAAAATTGGTCCGTAGCTGTACCACATTCGAGTTTTCTCCTCTTCACTCGCTGAACCATCGTGAGCTTACCAAGAAGCGTTTAAAGTCCCGGATCCCGATCTTACTAAGATCCGTGAGGTCGTTCAAAGCGGAAGTCCCCATAAATTTTGTTCTGCTGTACGCTAGACCAGGACAGGTGCAGAGCAGATGGAGCACATTTTCCTCCTCCTCCTCATCACCACAGCTGCGGCAGAAATCGTGGGCTGGGACACCCAGTCTGCGCGCATGTATCCCAATGAGACAATGTCCCGTTATAGCTCCCACGACCATACCAATATGGTGTCGTCGAAGCGATATCAGTTGGTCTGATCTAGACCGGTCAAGACCAGGCCAGATCTGCCTGGTTATTACACACGAACTGGCGTTAGACCATCTGACGTTCGTTTCTTTTATAGCTTCTTCCAGAAGCAACAGTTTACATGAAGCAAGCGGTATCTTTATATCCCGCCTGCTTTGGGTTATTAGGCGTGCTGTACCCTTGCGGGCCAACTCATCTGCCTTTACATTCCCTGCGATATTGAAATGCCCTGGCACCCACGTCAAGCGGATGTTGAACTGATCAGCCATCTCATTTAAAGATGCCAGACAGTTCTGGGCTACTTTCGACATCAGGGAGTATGATTGTAGCGTTTTAATAGCAGCCATGCTGTCCGTAAAAATGCGAATATCCCTCGTAGATATTACATTATACTTCAACCAGTCCATGACTTCCATTATCGCGATCAGTTCAGCTTGAAAAACGCTGCAAAAGTCGGGAAGACGAAAAGAGAGGTTAACCACTAGTGCCTCACAGAATACCCCGCAGCCAACCCCTTTATCCCTTTTTGAGCCATCCGTGAAGAAGCTTAGCGCCTCATTGTCCATAACCGAAAATTGTCCATAACGGGACATTGCCTCAACGAGGTACATGCGAGCAGACTGAGTGCCATTCTGAGGAAACTGTGCCCCATCTGATCTGCACCTAGCCTAGCATGGCGTACACCACAACTTCCCATTTCGACGAGCTGACGGATCTTAATAAGTTCGATGTTAGGTGCCTTCAAAGCTTCTTGGTAAGCTCAGGATGGTTCAACGGGTGAGTAGGAGGTAACTCAAATGTGGTACAGCTACGGGCCAATTTGTGTCTATGTTAGTCCTTTAGGGCAGCCACTCTGACCTAACCTAATCTAAAATAAAGCCTGGATCAACTGAAAAATTTGTATTGTCAATGCCCAAACGGATGGAAGAGGTCATCAAACTGAAGGGTTTGCAACAAATAAATGAACTGTGATTTAATTTAAACTAAAAAAGAATTAAAATTAAACAAAACATGTCAAACTTGTTTAACTAAAGGTATGTAGACTTCTGCACATAAGTTTATATGTATTAAGCGGCATTAAGAATATATTTGCCTATATGATGGCCTGAAAGTATGTCCGTGTATGTCCGCTAACAATATGACAATTTGTCCCAACTTTTTTTGTTCAAGTCCCGTCGTAATTATGAAATTATTCCTTTTCTCAGAAAGTCGCAATTTTCTCTTATTATGTCCGCATGTATATACTGAATGAGTTCGACTGGAAATTGTATAATCATCTACTTCGCAAAGCAAATATCCCGAATTTGAAATTTGTTTGCCGTTGCATAACTTTGAATGTTTTCCTTTTTTTGCGCTTTCCCTTTTCATATTTTGATAATCCACTCAAGTTTTCTTAATTTAATTTGTACAGCTTACAAAATTTGTCTTAAATCCGAATTAAAGTTCTAAACAAATTTACAATTTTTGTTTGCAATAATGTAAAATTTCCTATACAAACAAATTAAATAAATAAAAAATTTTGCAAAGTTTTTTTTTTCGTTTAGTTTCATAGAAAGTTCCGGAGCAAAATATATATATTTTTTTGTATGAATAAATGAAACCTTATCAAGTAAATAAGAAAAAAAGATATATTAAAGATGTTCGGACGAAATTATAATCCCCTACAGGGAATTCAGAATCAAAATCTATATAGAGGTGGATAAAGTAATGAAAAATGGGGTGGGCTTAGGTTTTGTAACCCAAAATATTACCTACATATAAATAATTGAAATTTTCTAAAATTATTGAGATTACAAATTATAAATTCATTTTGGATATATTCGTCTAGACAGTTTTATTCAAATGTGCTTTAGAAATTCTTGACGCTCATTTTTAATGTATATATATTTATATAAGTAGGTACATGAATTGGTCGTCAACCATGAAATGTATCACAAATGCTTGTTTTCGCTTAAAAACCGTCATCATCAACCGTCAATTATTATGATAATTTTGTTTTTATAATAGCAAGAATTTTTTTTTCGAATATTTTGTTCTTAATTTTTCTATTTGTACATAGGTAGGCAGGTAGGCATATAGCTATTAGTCACCCAAATCACTTTTCAGATAATTTTTATCAATTATTAAATCAAAAATATTTTGACATAAACAGTAAAATAGGTTTGTTTGAGCGGACACTAAGATAAAATTAGTTTAAGCCTAATTCATCGACCTAATTATTAATTATCTCGAGCAAGTCTCGATATTTCAACAAATAAATTCGGTTCGGGCTTAGAAAGTATAGTTTTTTATTTACATATAGAATTGTTCCAATATAAATTTTAATTTCAGAACGTTATAATTTAAGAGAATCCCAAATTAATCTTAGAACTGAAATTTTAAAGTTTTAAAGTTAAATTAATTATTAATTGCGAAATCCTGATGCTCGGAATTGTTCACATATATGTGTACATATGTATTGGCTTAATTTCAGATTTAGAGAAGTTATTACGAAATTCAGATTCAAAATTCAAAACTATCATTTACTAAAATTGAAGTAATGAAAATTAATTTGCACCGGATATCTACAGTTGTGTTTATTTTTTTTGAGAAATCGCATATAAAACAAAAATTACTGTAATTCAAATAATTTACAAATTTTTATTGATTTTGTCGTATTTTTATGATTGTGGCGACATCTCTGCTTGACTAGAGATACTATTGTAAATGTAATCTGTAGTAAATTTGATTATTCAGGAATAGTCTAGACACTCTCCAATATTATTTAATATTCTAAAAGGTTAGAAAAAGTGGTATAAAAACGAGATGAAATGGTAGGTGTATAAGTGAATTAATTAAATTAGTGTTCGGTGTAATAACGCGGAAATAAATAAATTTAGTGTTTTCTAGAATTAAATAATAATAATCAGTTTTTAAAGACCATTACTGGCCCCTTACTGAGTCAACTATTTGGCTCCAACGGTTTCGATCCTGAGCTTGGTCCTCATACTGTCTAATACAATCTGAAGAGGCCAAGTCGTTCTCTATATCGTTGAGCCATCGTCGCCTGCAACGACTTCTGCGCCTACCATATAGTGGCTCTACTTTCAGAGATCGCTGCACAATTCGTTCCGGATCAGATATTTCATGTACAATATCGGGGATCTTCATCAGAGCACTGATCTCGATATTGCACGAAGCTCGGTATGTACCATCTATTTCGCGTTTTGGGCCTTAAATCACACGCATGACTCTTCTGTCAAATGAAAGGAGCCATCGCCCGTACTCATCCGTCAGCGCCCAACTTTCACATCCAAACATAACAACGGGCCTGATCAACTCTTTGAAAAGCTTAAGCCTCACGGCACTTGATACTCGTACGTGTTTAGATTTTAGCAGTGGCCTTAGAGGATACCACGCACGACTGCCAGCTGCCAGCCACATTTTAATATCCTCACCTACACTGTTATCGTGAGTGATAAGAGAACCTAAACATTTGAACCTCCTAACTCGCTCAAACGTGTAGTGGCCACTACTTAAATCTGGTGTGCCATTGTCCATATAACCAGAGATCATGTATTTCGTTTTGGACTCATTGATCTGAAGTTCAACTGAAGCTGAAAACTCTACA
This sequence comes from Tipula unca, assembly GCA_951394425.1. NCBI lineage: Eukaryota > Metazoa > Arthropoda > Insecta > Diptera > Tipulidae > Tipula > Tipula unca. The sequence continues at coordinate 72,623,912 of OX596381.1, forward strand.
AGCGGATCAAGTATTTCATTCACTCCGTTGCTATTCAGTCCAATCACGCATATGCCATCTGCATATTCAAGCACCTCATTGGACTGGCGATATAAGATGTTGTGCTGAGGTGTTTCAATTTTGCGAAAGATGTACTACAACATGAGATTGAAGAGTATCGGGGACAGAGCATCTCCTTCCTGAACAGCCGAGTTAACTGCAAAATTGTCGATAGCCTGTTCTCAACTTTAACACTGTAAGATGACAAGGATGTTGTAGACAATTGTACCAATTTTGTTGGGCATGTGACATTACGGGTAACATTTCATGAGATTGTCGTGAAATAAGATGGTGACGACCAAAATCGCGATTTCCTATGGAGGGACCATCCAGTTTAGGCCAAGGAAAAGAGACAATAAACCAAGGAGACGGGAGGAGTCGTGATATCTGGTGCATCGAGGATCTGGTGAGGGGTGAATCAAATAGAGACTTAGTAAAACTAATTGAAACAATAACCGGAAATATGAAAGAAAACAAAATATTTATAACTGATTAATCACTTTGATAAAGTTGATAAGTAATTTTATACGTACCAACTAAAAAGTCAAAAAGGCTTGGTGGTATTAAAGGGATGGAAGTTTCGTGGACACCAACGATGTACATGATGCTCTCGCTGATGAAACCTTTCATGCCATATCAATATCCAATATAATAAATAAAGATAAGGTACCTTGACCTGTGTTCCATCTCGAATTAGACGGTTAAAAAGTTAAAGACGGCATATCTGATAAATTAACTCAAGATATTGTGACGATTATGCCTAACGTAATCTCCAACAAATCAGTATCGTCGTTATGGTGGTTAGAGCCGCAGGTATAGAGCATGGTGTGGTAGAGATCGATGGTTCGATCCTCACCAGGGCAATTGTAGGTTTATGACGGATATTTATTTGAGTCGACGACACGCATACTTGTACAATTTTCATCCAACTCCGCAATATGGAAAGTTCGAGAGTGAACAAAAGTGATAAAGTGAAAATAGTGAAACTAATTTATTTGAAGTAATTTATTTTCGAATAAAAATTGTACAGGGTTACAAATCGCGACGGAAATTGCCACACCAGAAAATCAGATAAGAGAAGTCCTGTTCATCAAGAAATCCCTGTACAAGATAAGACTCCGGTTCTATTGGGCCAATTGCAGAAGAGATGTGGAGCGATTTGTGCAGCAATTGTGAGGTTTGCGCCACCAGTAACCTATCTAGAACTGAAACGAAAAATCAGTCTTAGACAGTGAGCTGAGCAGCTAATGTATAAAATACACTCATCAGCTAAAACAGAAGTGCAACCTGAAGAAATGTTTGCTAATCTTCAAAAAAGAAACCAAAAATCAAATTCATTGATATGATGGAAAGGTTCATGATGATGATGGAGAAAACCATTGATCTAATAATGCAAATTATGACAACAGTGATCCATATAGTTACCAAAAACTATTAATGACTTTCCCCCAAATAGCTATGTAGAATACGGATTAAACATTAAAGCATCTAAATGTGTTTTTGGTGTTTCGTCTTTAGAATTTTTGGTACATACTATTACTAAGGATGGACTTTTTCCTTCGTCGAGCAGAGTAGAAGTGATCTCTAATTTTAAATCTCCATCATCCGTGAAATAATTACAACAATTTATCGGAATGATAAATTACTATAGTAGATCCATACGCAATATTGCTCATCTGCTAGCACCTTTGCATTCGCACTTCGCCGTAATGAACAAAGTAAAAAAACTCAATTCACTTGGCTAGAAGAATGCAATAATTGGTTCCGGAAATGTAAGGAGGCATTAGCTATACATACACTCTACTAGCACATCCAAAAACTGACGCAATTTGTAACATCACCACCGATGCATCCAGTTGGGCTATTGGGGCAGTTCTGGAGCAATTCCATGATGGCAAATGGGAGCCTTTAGCATTTTTTTCTAAAAAATTATCCCCATCTGAATCGAAATATTCAAGCATTTTAGGTATTTCGTTGAGGGAAAACAATTTTCTATATACACCGATCATAAGCCGCTTACGACAGCATTAACATCAAAAACAGAGCGCAGTCCACGCCAAGTGCGACAATTGGATTACATCTCGCAATTTACTAGCGATATACGGCACATTAGTGGAAAAGATAATGTTGTTGCGGATTGCTTATCCCGAATCGGTTGCCCTGACATAGCTATATAGTGTGGGAAATAAATCCCTAGACCTTAAAGTGCTGGTCGACCTGCAAAAGAACGATGAAGAGCTTCAATCTATATTGTCAGACACAAATCGAAAATCAAGTTCTAAATTCAAACTGGAACATACGCAATCAATTGACTCAGGCGAGTATGTTTGGTGCGAATCCTCTACTGGCAAGTGTCGTCCGTTTGTTCCTAAACCTATTTGACATGCTACATGGTCTGTTACACCCTGCGGAATATGTTCAACCCGTAAAATAATTACATCTAAATATTTTTGGCCCAATATTATCAAAAATTGCAATGAGTGCGGTTCAAAGCGTGTTTACAATGCCAACAATAAAAGGTAAGTCGTCACACTCGATCTGAAACTGGTACCTTGGACCTTCCCAGCGTAAGATTTGAATATATTCATATGGATTTGGTAGGTCCATTACCACAATCTAATGGATGATCATACATTCTAACCATTGTGGATAGGTTTACTAGGTGGCCAGAAGCCTATCCGATCGCTGATATGACTGCCCACATCGTATAGCGAACACATTTGTGTCACAATGCGTGTCCATTTTTTGAATCCCACTTGTTATGATAACGGATCAATGATCCCAGTTTTAATCAAAACTATTTTCAGATCTGACTAAATTGTTAGGAACACAGTAAACTGGCACGAAGATATTCCATTGGTTCATGAGCAATTAAAAGTCCCAGGTGAATTCTTTAAACCATATCTATCTCACATTCCCACGGATCCTAATAGTTTTACTGAACTATTAAAATTACGAATCCAAAATGTAAAACCGTCAATCTAACAAACTCGTATATGTTCCTGACTCGCTCAACTCATGTGAATTCGTTTTCGTCAGAGTCGATAAAATCAAAGCTGGTCTTCATCCTCCATATGAAGGAGCTTTCAATGTTTTATTTATGGAACCAAATATTAATGCCAACACCAATGATCATATAGAGGTTATGTACCTCTAGAGATTTTGAACGGTAACAAAAAAATAAGAAACGCAAGATGAGTAAATCAGCACAGGCTTCACCCGAACTGAAACAATCAAATCTTCTGATTTAACTTACAGATTTAACTTGTACGGCTTTTTATATATGAGGGAAAGTTAAAGACTTTTTTGATAGTAGGCCGTTTGCATTCGATAACTAGTGGTTTCATATATTGCCCAAAGCTATGCTCATGACCTTGCCTTAACAGTTACGTACCTTTATTCGTGGAATGTTCATCGTGGGACATAGACAAATTTTAAAAAAAGTTCACGTTTATGCCAGAACTTGATATAGTTAACGGTAAATCACTACCTGAATTCATCTTCTCCAATTTTGGGATTTGTGGTTCTCGAAAGAATTTCGCCAAAAATTAGACAATGTAGTCTTTTTTCCGATGGCTCTTGCACTAATCAGAGTCCTTTTGGCAGTCTTGTTTCGTTACACACTGTTTTTTCAAAAATAATTGCGCTGACACATAGTGTTATGGAGACTTTGAATTTTGCTGCAAAACTGTACTCAATTCGTTAAATCATTCCTTGACCATTTAAAAACTTGTCAATAATTGCAAACAATTTATTAACCATCTTCGTTCCAATAATACCGATATGATAATGTAGATGCCAGCACATTGTGACAGCAAAGGCAAGGAGATCGCGGACTGTTAAGCCAAAACTGGTTTTCAATTAACTCTAATTGGATCCGTGGTTCTTTCGAGTACTAGAAATTACTAGGTAATCTAGAACTCGAATAGTAACAACTGAAGTACTCAACATTCAAGCTCAGTACCTAACTGCGGGAGTACTGGAGTGCGGGAGTCGAGTAAGAAAATTTTCTAATCGAGTGTGACGAAAAAGGAGGAACTTATGTCAAAATGGCGTACTTTGATTGGTAGAGAGTGAAGTGTGATTATTTTTTCGACTGACTCCTACAGTTATGTACTGAGCTTCAACGCTGACCCTTGTATCCGTCTAATATCCACACTCAAAGTAAACCGATTTAATTTTTTTATATTCAAACCATATGCAAATCAATGACTATTCAAATTCTGAATATCCGCCCCGTTTGGCGAAAACCTTAATTTTACAAAAAGAATCCTCCATAAATCTCATCCAGCGGTGTCACTGTCAGTCGATTTCAGAGCACAAGCTGCAAATCCAGCATTCCGCGTAATTCGGAAAATTGAATTATTTGAATATAAGAAAAAATTCCTCAACTGGGAAACAAATAGAAGATATAGAGCATAAACATAAAATATAAAAACTAACTATGCTAGTCCTTATAAAAAAAAACCCTTAATTAGTATTTTGTGTACATTCACCCACAAATACAATACCATGTTCATAAAGTTTGGAAATACATATTTTATTCTATTGATGTCATGTAGAAAACGTTTTTTTTGCTCACACCTAGAATCATAAAACTAATTGATGGCTTCTGCCATTCCAAATACGCATTGAATGTCAATATGTACAATAAATTTTATAGACTTACAGTATCTTGTGCTATTTTCGGAAAAGATGAAGGTGAAATTCATGCATGTTCAAAAAACAGAACAAAGCAATTGAGAAAACCGATAAGTGCGAGGATTTCAAATCTATAAATACCAGTTGACAGGTTATAAGAAGGTATTGGAAAAATGGCAAAATAAAATCGGTTGAAAATTTGTTTGTGTGCAGGAATCAGATAAAATGCGCTTATTATTGTTATTTAACATACGCATATTTTTAGAGCGAAGTACATGAATATGAATCCGGCACGTGCACATTATTTTTGTACCTTATCGTGAAACCGCCTTATATCTGAGCGCCTACTAACCTATGATAGTAAAATTAGTTGTATACATTTGTCTCTTTCATTTACTAAAATTAAGTGATTATATAGGACAGCCCTATTTTGTGAAATTATATAAAAGTATTCCGCCTTATTTTTCGTGACTTTTAATTTTATTTAAAGTGGAACATAAGGATGAACATTTATAAGTGGGACTAACAAAGTTCCAATACTTATACCGGTTACATGGGAGGACATATTCTGCGATACCGAAGTACCGATATGAAAAAACAGACAAACCAGTTATTTTAATTGATATGTTTGAGAGTAAAATACCGAAATTATATTGAGCGATGATTTTAGCATAAACTTCGCGAAGCCAGAAGCACAACCACTGATTGAATTCTTAGACAACAAATTGAAAGTGAAGCTGAGAAATGCTCTAAAAATAAATCAACTAGATGATTTGGAACAGCTATCGACTCAATTATTTCTAGATATTGTTACAATTACAACTCTATTATAATATTTCTAGATTATTGTTACGATCGTGGCGACATCTCTATTTGAGTAGAGACACTGCCGTAAATGTTAACTCTCTTAAGTGTAATAAAATAATTCTTGTGAGTTATAGTGAATACGTGAAATAAGTGAATTGATTAAATTAGTTTTGGTGTAATAATTAGGAATTAAATAAATTTAGTGTTATCCAAAATTGAAATCGGTTGTTTTATTCACAATCCAATGATCGAACCCTATTTGAAAAAGCTAAAACGTAACGATTGGTGACAGTCGTAGGATTGTGAATTAAAAGATGATTCTAGACGAGTTAAATATTTCCGAATTAAAGGAGGAGTTGGAGCGACCGGGCTTGTGAACGGCCGATATGAAAAGTCTATTGTATTGATCCGCCTAGTTACAATTTCGATGAAGCAACGTTTTCGGGCCAAGCAGAAGGGGACAAAGAGAATAAACAATATAAAGCTACAGTAGTAGAGACTGTGCCGGTACAATCTAGAAGTATGGACTTGATGCAGTTTATAGTGAATATGATATAAAAAATATCGGAAAGAATAATTCAGGATAATAATCAATTCAGTCAGGAAATGAAATAGGTATTTGGTTTGTTTAAAAAGGAAATAAAGTCAGGTAATTGGACAGACAGTAAACGAGGGATTTCAAGAGATATGTACTACTGCAGAGATTAAGAGGATGCAATGGAAGGTTTAACAGGTTTAACAGAAATCCAGGCAGATATTATAGAGCAAGAGTAGAGGGTTCTGGATGAAAATGAAGTGTGCAAAATTTGAAGGAGAATGCCGTAGGCTATGAGAAGGGGTTTCCACATGGAGAAGTGAATAAAATGCAATCGGTGGTACTACAAATTGAACAGAAGTTACAATCAGACATTCTAGAACTGGAACCGGAAGGTCTTACCGATACTGGAAAAGTGCAAAGTTCAGCGGAGTATGTTATAGGCTTCGACACAGGGCTTCAACATGGAGAGACAAATAGCCCAGGCAGTATACGCGATGGAGGTTAAGGCAATAGCATTCGAGGTGGCCATCAAGCAAAATGGTTGGAACATTGAAAATCGAACAACCGGGTTTAAAGAGGCTGTTAAAGATGGAGGCACAAAAACAGGTAATTAAGATGTGTGGCATGGGACATTACGGGTCATATCTTACGGAAATGTTTGGAAACAGGATGGAAATGAGTAGAATAGCGGAGGACACTAGGGAATTTTGGCCAAGAAAGAGGAACAGGAACATAAAGAAGCAGTTGCACTACGGAGAGTTATAGATGTTACTCCATTCCTGTAACGAGATATGGACGAGGCGCGGAGACGGTTTAACAGTTAAAAGTGATGTTGACGGTAAGAATTGTGTTCTAACCCTGGATTCGATGCAGGGAAGAGCATAACCAGCGGTTGTGTTGAAATTAGGAACGGCCACAAGCGAGGGTGTTGTCATAACGGGCAAAAAAATTACAACATTAATGATCGGCAGTACTCAGTTCCAACATGAGGTACTGGTCACAAATATTGTGGATGATTTGATCTTGAGGATGGATTTCATGAAAGCGAATGGCTTCGTGATGGATGTAAGGCAGGGAGTATTGACTTGTATTAGATTCAACTTGCCGCTTCATATAGATGATTCCGAAGAAACATTCACGGGAGTAGTGATGGATCGGGAAAAGCGTTAATCGAATTCGGAAACAGTTGATCGGGAAAAAATACGAGGTGACCGGATGAAGGTTCGGAGTGATGTACAGGTAGAAAACAGTGGATACAAAGTGGGAGATTTAGTACGGTGTAACAACCTGAAACGGAAAAGTAGTTTATCACCGAAGCTGCAACCATCATGCGGAAGGACGGCACACCCTATTCACAAGCTAAACGACGTGGTTTACCGGATAAGGTAAGGGCAGCGAAAAAAACCGAAGGTGGTGCACTTAAAGCGATTAACGCTCTATAAGGCAGAGGGTATTGTTACGATCGTGGCGACATCTCCATTTGAGTAGAGACACTACCGTAAATGTAAACTGTAGTAAAATAGATATTTCCAGACTAATTAGGGATAGTCTAGACACTCTCGTATATTGTGGAATATTCTAGAAGGTTAGAATATGTGGTATAAATACGAGATGAACTGGTATAGGTTATTGATAAAAAATAAACCGACACACCGCCGCCATTGCACCGGAGATCATACAATAACTTAAAGAAATATTCTGATCTATTTCGACCTTAAATGGTTGGTTAATCTAATGCTTATATTGCATCTCGTCGATAAGCCAGACGTTCGACCAGACAGCATATACACGATGAAAATTTAGCACCAACCGCTATAGAAGTGTGCATTCAGACATTTCCTACTCAAGTACACTTAAAGGCTCCACTCCAATAGTTTCTGCTAGTAAAGAAGTAAATATTGAATTAACTGAAATTGAGGTGAACTTTGCATCATAAATTTTATTGGGATGATAGAGGAAAACATTTCTCTAATGATGCGGAATATGAACACAATAATGCAGATTAGTTAAAACTCAAAAATTCAAGACCTCAAAATTGGAATGCGTGCAGGTACAAGTGTAAACTTTATTTTCAAATTTATGAATACTCAATCCACGGCACCAAACACCTTAATTACACCTTGATTAAAATAATCATCAATTCATTCGCACAATTATAAACTCTTCTGATATAATAATAATAATAAACAGTGTTAAAGGCCATTACTGGCCCCTTACTGAATCAACAATCTGGCTCCAACGGTTTCGATCCTGAGCTTGGTCTTCATACTGTCTTAGACAATCTGAAGAGGCCAAGTCGTTCTCTACATCGTGGAGCCATCGTCGCCTGCAACGACCTCTGCGCCTACCATATGGTGGCTCTCCTTTCAGAGATCGCTGCACAATTCGTTCCGGATCAGCACGCAGAACGTGACCGAGCCAGCGTACTCGCTGAGATCTAACTTCATGTACAATATCGGGGATCTTCATCAGATCTCTGATCTCGAAATTGTACAGAGCTCGGTATGTACCATCTATTTCGCGTTTAGGGCCGTAAATCACACGCATGATTCTTCTCTCAAATGTAAGGAGCCATCTCTCGTACTCATCCGTCAGCGCCCAACTTTCACATCCAAACATAACAACGGGCCTGATCAACGCTTTGTAAAGCTTCAGCTTCACGGCACTTGATAAGTGTTTAGATTTTAGCAGTGGCCTTAGAGGATACAAAGAACGACTGCCAGCTGCCAGCCGCACTTTAATATCCTCACCCACACTGTTATCGTGAGTGATAAGAGAGCCCAAATATTTGAATTTCCTCACTCCCTCAAACGTGTGGTGGCCACTACTAAAATCTGGTGTGCCATTGTCTCTAAAACCAGAGATCAGGTATTTCGTTTTGGACTCATTGATCTGGAGTCCAACAGAAGCTGAAAACTCTACAAGCGGATCATGTATTTCTTTCACTCCGTTGCTATTCAGTCCAATCACGCATATGTCATCTGCATATGCAAGCACTTGATTGGACTGGCGATATAAGATGTTGCGCTGAGGTGTTTCAGTTTTACGAAAGATGTACTCCAACATGAGATTAAAGAGTATCGGGGACAGAGCATCTCCCTGCCGAACACCCGAGTTAACTGCAAAAATTGTCGATAGCCTGTTCTCAACTCTAACACAGCATTGAGACTGCGTCACTGTCATCCTACACAGTCGTACCAATTTTGTTGGCATTCCTAGGTATTCCAGGGCAGACCACAAACTCTCTCGATTGATCGAGTCGTAGGCCTGCCGGAAATCCAGGAAAACCTGATGTACCGAGATGGATGTCTCATAATATTTAGATAGAATCATCCGCAGCGAAAAGACCTGATCAGTGACTGATCGATTCGGACGAAACCCTCCCTGATAGTCACCAACCAAGCCCTCCGCCACAGGAGTGATTCCATCCAATAAAATGTATGACAGTAACTTGTATGCTGTGCAAAGGAGAGCTATACCGCGATAATTCTCACACTTCAAGCGGTCTCCCTTCTTGAAGATGGGGCATATCGCGGCCACTTTCCATTCATCAGGCATAACTTCGGTTCGCCATACTAATCGAATAAGGTCGAAAAGACAGTTCCACAAAGTATCCCCTCCGAATATCAAGAGCTCCGAATTAATGCAGTCCACTCCAGGTGAGCGGTTTCGTTTCATTCTCTGCATGGCCTTAGTGAATTCCTTATGGGATGGCTCCTCAGTGCAAATCTCCGCAGACTGTTTTAGAGGTGGCTCAACAACAGTCTGTGACGCATGATGAACATCAAGCAGCTCAGTAAAGTGTCCACTCCATGCGTCAAGTACTGCGTCGATGTTGACACAGAGGTTTCCATCCCGGTCCCGAATGGCGGTTGACGAAGGCCTGAAAGTATGGTGCAATCCAGTAATTCCTTTAAAGAAATTACGTGAACTACGCTCATTGCTGAGTTGTTGTACTTTCAGAACCTCGGCCTTCCACCATTCTCGCTTCTTCCGTCTACAAATCCGCTTAGCTGCCCTTCTTGCAAGAGCTGCCTTGTTTTTCCTTGCGATTGTGAGACGTTGTTGCACTTCATTATGGGCTATATTTTGTTGCTCAACTGCAAGGCGACACTCGTCATCAAACCAATCATTCTTGGGTCTGACTTTCACTATACCTAAAGTCTGTTGAGCAGCACTGACAACCGAAGTTTTCAGTACCTCCCAGACAGAGTTCACGCAGTCAGACTGGTAATTAGCTCCCTCAATGTTGTCGCTGACAAGATCCTGATATCGTTTCTTTTGATCTTCATTTATCAGACCTTCACAGTCGAAACGTTCCATCCGTTTCGCTGTGTTCCCCGACCTGTACGAAAACTTCCACCGTAGCTTTGCAGCGACCAAATAATGATCGCTGCCTACGTATTTGGTTGCTGACCGATAAGTTCTCACATCCTGCACAACCCGAGCTCGCCCTTTTGAAATTAACACGTGGTCAATTTGGCTCCGGGATGTTTTGCGAGGATGTGTCCATGTCTCTAGGTGTATCTGTTTGTGAGGGAAGAATGTGCTTGCTACTCTAAGATCATGAGCAATTGCAAAGTACATCATTCTCTCACCATTATCGGTCGCAGTTTCGTGTCGGGAGTACGGACCTATGTTTTCACACAAGTCGGCCTGATTTCTGCCAGCTCTAGCATTAAAGTCCCCAATTACCATTCTAACATCGTGTTCGGGTATAGATCCCATCAGATCGTCCAAGTCATTGTAAAATGAGTCTTTATCTTGGGGCTGGCTGACTTCTGTGGGCGCATGTACACAAATTATCGACAGGTTGGCTAACTTCATGCGCAGGCGAAGCATACACAATCGGTTATTGACTGCTTGAAAATCCAAAACAGCCTTCTTTACCTGCGGCCCAAGAAGAAATCCAGCTCCAAGATTTCCGAGGTCATCTCCACTGTAGAACAACGTATAGCCCTGGGACACATGGTCTCCACTTTGAGGCTTCTGATATAATAATCAAACTAATTAAGAGCGTCAGAAGAACGACCAGAATTGTGAATAAGATATCCGGTTTAGTATACACCCGCAGATATTAATGTAGCAGCAGGAAATCTGTTACAAATTCTGGCAGAAGCGATTGGAATAACTAAAGTTAACATCAGTATTTCTGAAAATATAATAAAGTTTCTCAATCCATAGACACTTAACCAGCCATGGCAGCAGCAAAGGTGGCAGTTACTAAAGTGGAAATTAAAACGTGCAATAAAATATCGACATCGTTAGGTGGTAGTGTAGGTTTATTTTTGGCCAATCGACTTCCCTTAGTTTAAGCCATCTAGGTCCTTATCGGAATGATCTCCAAAATTGTACTAATCCGATTGGTTATCAACGTTTTACATCTAGCCGGAACATCTGATAACCAATGTAACACTATACCATCGAATCGGTCCAGGCGTACAAGTTTTAAGAATTTCAATTTGTTGAAGATGGTTTAAGTTACAATAAACTTTATTCCATAAACATAAAATATTTTATGGCGATTCCTTATCCTAATCTGTTTTGGCTAACCACAATATGATAACAGGAGGTAGCCAACTCACAGGAGTAGCCATTATTTATTTTGGAGGTAAATATATCGCGTTGCATATGCCACATAATATCCAGCGTCGTGTTTGGTCATCTCCGATTAGATTAGTAATATCTTCTTCATTATTTACTGCCAGCGACTGCAAAAAAGCTTGAGAATTTGATTTCCGCTTGCGAAGTATAAATCCACAGCTACTAAGTATTTCTAATATTTAATTTTTTAATTTAGTTGCATCTTCGTCAGTGTCAGTTCCGGTCAACAGATCTTCCATATAAAAATGACTACTAATGGGACAACTATATAGGTCCTATTAATAAGTCCACCGCACAAGGTATATTAAACTGGGGTTCTGCTTAACCCAGCTGCCATATTTCATTTAACTTTTGTATAGCAATAATCGTCGCTGGTAGGAGGAGAATTTCACAATAATGTGTGCCGTCAATTGAATAGTGTAATGTAATCACAGTTTTTCCTGTTGTTTTTGCAACCACGCTAGAGGCCATGCCATATATTGGATTGTGGTAATATTTCCGACGTAGACCTAAGCGTTGCATTGTGTTCCGGAACCGAGTAGAGCCCTGGCTAGTTAGTTGACCATTTCTTGATTGAATAATAAATCAAGGCTATGGGTAATATTATCTTAAGAGGTGTAACTTTATGCAAGAACTTGACTATTTGTTATGTGAATATTTTTTGTTGACAGATGTGTTGTTGGTGGTGGATTTTCTGTAATTGTTGATTAATGCGAATTACTGTTTGATGTTGAAGTTGAAACAATTGGTAGTTGGACAGTGTTGATGGAAATTAAATTTTCATTAGTTGCATGGAGGTTTGTTTCATACTCTGCTGTAAATTCTTCTAACGTTCAAATGGCAAGGAGTGGTGCACTTGCTGATGGTCTATTGATTATCACAATATCAATCTGATTGATTCTATACCTGGCGCAAAATGCGTATTATGGTTAACAAGTTTTCATTTAACATATTTCTGTTGCTACAGGTACGAAGTAACTTCCAAAACACGATAAGGTATAGAATCATAAAGTGATTTCAAATAATTCATAGATATCCCAAAACATGAGAACAGTAGCCTATCAATTTTGAACAATTATTAATTTGATTGTTCCGTAATAGGAAACAGCTCCTCAGATGATTGTTCCGTCTTCTTTGCTTGGAAGAAGAAGGTCAGTGCAAAATCGCTGATCCTTTCGTAGATCATTCACCAAGGCGGATAAACGATTAGTTTCTCAACTTACCATACCATCAACTAGTAAAGTCATGACGATCCGTGAAGCGCAAGGTTTAACATCACCAAATGTGATAAGTGTAAGAACAAATCCTAAACCTCATGAATTGTTTGATAGTGTGCCTAGTTGCTATATCGAGACACGCACGTTCTATTAAATATTTTTCACCAGTAAGTTGAGAATGACAGTCTACACTCACTTGTGGTGAAGACTCTATCTTACACAATTATTTATGCCACGGGTAGGTCATCAGCTATCAAATCTAGTGTAAACCAGTAAAGAAAGCATTAAGCGGTAAATGCAGTGCAGCAACTAGCGTAAAAAATCGGGTAGAGGTGTTCTTATTGCCGTACATTCTTCACTATATATGTTCGCCAGTAAATTTAGAATCATCTGACATTGATGTTGAAATCAGTAATATCACTTTGGTGCCTAAAAATTAGTTAAATAAATAGCTTAAATAACGTTTACCTTAATTTATCTTGAATGTGATTTAACCGATCAGCTTAAACGTCAGTTATATAGAATTATGACTTAAAAGCTTGACGGTTGTGCATTGAAGTCAATTCGGGGAAATGACTTCCGAGTCTATTATTTGACTAGCCCAAACGCTACTTACAGAAGTCTGACACTGCAGCTTGTATTTAACTAGATATTGATGTCTGATTAATGAAAACTCACGCGATTGTCAATTTTATGCAATGAACTAAGTAGCTCCTATGTCGGTCGGAAGATTGAAGCGACTGTGGTGTGGTGCAAATTCTTTTATGGTAATAAGCTTTAGTTTATTATTTTGAATGAAAATAATTCCTCAAAAAATTGATATAATAAATTTTATTCAGCCGTACAATAGTTCCGAAATTATATATTCTTCATTTATCGTTTTTTTTTTGGGCAAGACTCTACAAAGCTGCTAATATCTTGTGTAGTATTCGACTTAACGATGCTGTTATGCGCTATAACATGTACCTATACTCTATAGTCAATATATCATTATTGATCACAACAGACTTTATAATTTTAATAGTTTTAATTGTATTTTGTGTATACTGACTATGCAATTCCATGTTTTATATAAACGTTAAAAATGCATAGTCAACATTTATTTTGTATATAACCAAACACGAAATAATAATAATTATGAGTTTTAACACAACTACCAACGTGTTTTAATAAAATAAATAACTGGTTAGGCCCCACCAGCGGTAACCTAATCAATTTATATTAACTCAACAAATCATAAAACCCAACCACAACACCGAGATAAACATTGGTCTATCAAACAAAATCTACTCAGTGTACGCCATAAAACACTGGCAATCAGTCAGTACAACACCGGTGACAACACCACTATTCACAACGAATTCGCCATTCAAATCAGGTGCAGCTATAGCCAAAAACCAGCGATTAGTAAAACGTCCCGTGCTTTCTAACTGATACACAACCATGATGGATATCTTATTGCAGAATCAATTAGAAAAGGCAGGAGAGATAACACAACTTATCTCTAATTACAAAAAGGACAGTGAAGAACGGAAAACTAAAAAGTATCTGGAGACCAGAATAGCAGCTTTAAGAAGATAGTACAATGAGTACGTCGACGGTGACAGCAAAGTTCGGATTTTCCAACCTACACTGGAATTAACACACCAATACTATAAAGATAGACAACTAGTATTGGAGAACTACTCGAAAGGTATTGAGGACATGCGTCAACGTCTTAACGAGCCATACTTACCATCAACACCAATTCTAACAGCAAGAACAAATCCTCAATTTGAATTCGGATCGACAGCGGAAGGCAGTAACAACGTCACCAATAAACCAACAACTAGCGAAAACCCGCACAATGAGTATTCAGAGCCAACAAAACAGGAATCAGCCACTGAATTTCGGCACAGTAAGTTGCCGAGATTTAATCAGCAATTAAGGCAACAAGACATCAAAATACGCAGGTTGTATCGAGAACTACGAGCAGCTGAGGATGTGATGACAAGCAACAACAGATCCAGATTAGTTGTAAATCTTAAATTAAAAATATAGGGAGAATAGTGATGCAAATCATGGATCTACATGAGCAAATAAGTATGGAAGCTTCAGAAGAACAAGAAGCAAATGTAAATTACTTCGTAGAACAACATTACGAAACTCTTAAAGATAAATACGAAGATATCGTAATATAAGTTTAACAACATTATTGGAAGATGACCAACAACTATCAAAAGCGAAAACAATGGAGATTCGTTTACCACCAGTAGAAATCCCACATTTTCATGGGGACTACGTGAAATGGGAAGGTTTCGTCGACACGTTTAAACAACTAGTTCATGACAACAACCAGCTTACCAATACACATAAAATGAACTACCTAAAAAGTCACGTAGAAGGGGCAGCCGGTATTGAGCCATTTGGAGCCAACGGGTAAAAATTACGAAGCAGCATGGGAAATCCTGGAAAATCGGTATAACAACAGGAGGTTACTAGTAACTAGCCATGTAAACACGCTATTACATTTGTCAAACATCACCTCGGAGTCAGCCGCAGCAGTAAAAAATCTTCATGACACGATGGTTGAAAATTTATATGCATTGAAGAACTTGGGCATTGATACTACAACCTGGAACGCAATACTAATTCCAATAGTATTGAAGAAATTGGACAATGAGACACATCGTTTGTACCAAGTAAATTTAGAGAATCCTCGTGATATTCAACCTATGAGAAGTTAGAAGCAACCAACATATCAGCAAGGGGATTTCAACAAACAAGAGTCGTTTTAGATCGCCCATAAGCTGTTTTATCACAAGCACCAAGAAGAACTTTTGCTGGAATAAGGAAAACATGCATTGTTTGCAAGGCATCACACGATCCAACGAAGTGTCCCACTTTTGTGAAAATGCCAGTGCTAGAAAGATCAAAAATCATAATAGGAAACAACTTATGCAGAATTTGTTTAATTGCCTTACATGGCAAATGTATGAGTAAAGAAACCTGCGTGGTTTGTATACCGCCAAGAGCAACCCCATAGTAAATAATGAAGTACCACTATAAGCTACAGCGCAGATAAGGGCAACTAATCGTATTGGATATGCACTAAAACTACGCACATTAATAGATCTAGAATCACAGTCATCGTTCATCCCCCAAGCAACAGCCGAGTTACTAAATTTACCAAAATTCCGTTTTAATTTACAAGTCAGTGGGATTGGGGGAATAAAAACCAGTAACATCAAATATAAGGTGTACGTAACAATATCACCACATTACGCATCGGATTTCCAGTATGTGGTAGAGGCTTTTATTCTACCAAAATTGACTGAACGTCATCTAACTGAACCAATAAGGGGAGCCAACAACAACCCGTGGAGGGATTTTATATTAGCAGATCCAACCTACGAGACACCAGCATTAGTGGACATGATTCTAGGGGCAGATATATACTCAAATATTTTAGTGGACGGGGTAATAAAGGCCGCGCCAGATCATCTAGCAGCTCAAAGATCGGAATTAGGATGGATTCTTATGGGAATGACCAAAACACAACCACCAGAAAGGTCGGTATCTTTAACCCTGATATCTCATAATAATCTTGATTTAGAGCTGCGTAAATTTTGGAAAATTGAAGAAATAGGCAGATCTAACCAATATTCAGAAGAAGAAGAGTTATGCAAAAGGCTGTATAGAGAAACACATAATCGACTGGCAGATGGAAGGTATGAAGTCACTATACCAACAAAGGAAGAGTTCGCTTTAGGAGATAGCAAGAAGCAAGCTATAGCAAGATGGTTACAAGTAGAAAGGAGATTAGAGAAGAATCCTCAATTGAAACAAGAATACCACAACTTTTTACATGAATACCTTGAACTGGGACATATGGTTCCAATAAATCCAGGGGACGGTACTTGCAATAATAACATAAGTTACCTACCACACCACGCAGTCGTAAAGCAATCCAGTACAACCACCAAGGTAAGGGTAGTATTTGACGCCTCAACGAAGACATCAAATGGAATAAGTTTCAATGACATCCATTAGTCAGTCGGCCCGACACTGCAACAGGATCTATTTTCCATAATAACAAATGGAGGAAAGGAATTTTATATATCTGCTCCATTTAAAACAATTTCTAAATTGAATTCTGCATTTATTCCGACTATTAATGCTGGCTACGCAAACCACACCTTTATTAATACCAATATTAATATGACCAAAATACCGCTATCCAAAATTGATACCAGGCAGTTGGAAAAACTGATTGAGGAACAGCATAATGAACTACATTGGAATGCCAACCCAACTCGTCACGACGTTCATCATTACAGCATATCTTATATGAACTGCGCAATAATAGTAGGAATTGTTATTATGTTCTTACTGTGGAGGAAGAAACATCGGAATCAAGAGCTCTCCGAACCAAGAGGGTCAAGAAGAATCCATTTTCTAATCTGTGGACTTCGTCACGTGGGGGGAGAATGTTATGCGCTATAACATGTATAGTCAATTATCATTATTGATGACAACAGACTTTATAATTTTATTAGTTTTAATTGTATTTTGTGTACTGACTATGCAATTTCATGTTTTATATAAACGTTACAAATGCATAGTCAACATTTATTTTGTTAACCAAACACGAAATAATAATAATTATGAGTTTTAACACAACTACCAACGTGTTTTAATAAAATAAATAACTGGTTAGGCCACACCAGCGGTAACTTAATCAATTTATATTAACTCAACAAATCATTTATCCCAACCACAACACCGGGATAAACAGATACACCACATACGATACAGAGGAATATGGCGATCAGCAAAAAACAGAAAAAATGAATTCCAGTTCCGGCGTAATTTCTAACAATATATTTGATCAGGTGCGGGACGACGAATCTTTAGTAATATCAAATAATAATTTACGATGTCCAAGATAATATTAAAACCAACCAGCGGTACCCAACCAATATGTCTTACAATAAACATAAGCTCTGACAATAACGTGAATACAGCACAAACATTTAATAACAACAACAATATATCGGCTTTGGGCGACGGATGTGGACCGGATAATATACCATCATTCATATAAATGAAACATGCAAACCGGGTATAAGAGATAACATTTCATGTTACAGAGGGATTTGAACGACAATATCCATACCAAAATTATTTGAGCTGGTTGTTTGCAATACCTTTAAAATTACATCGGCACGTCACATATCTGACAAACAACATGGATTCATATCAGGCACATCATCTTCCGCAAATTTAGTGGAATTTACTAGTAAAACGATTGACGAAATTGAAAAGCATTATCAGATGAATGTAGTTTACACGGTTTTTAGCAAAGCATTTGATTCTATTTGTCATCGTAAGGCCCTCGATATAGTCTAAACGCGTTTGGATTTTCTTTGAAATTTGTTAAATGGTTCAGGTCGTATTTAACAAACCGCACTCATATGTGTTAATTGGAAATAAGTAATCCAAAGTTATCAGAGTTACCTCGGGTGTTCCTTAAGGATCATTTCTGGTTTTCATCGACCGTGTGGTACCCTACCTTGTGTAACAAGGTGTGTAATATTTATTTTGGAAGATACTGAATTTAAATTTTTTTTTGCTTCACTTTTGTCATAATTATCAGTATGCAATTGATTGTGTAATTGATTTTGATTGTATATATTGGTATTACTTCCGGTTTATGTTTTTTTTATGTTAGTTATTTTTTTTTAAACCATAGGTTGTAGATCAACGCTAAGAACGGTATCCATTAACCGAGATTGGGTTTGCGGAGCACTTGTTAATCCAAACGGCATTACCTTGAATTGAAATAATCCCCTTCCGGGTATAGTAAAGGCTGTTTTCTCTTTTGCTTCGGGACTCAGTGGTACTTGCCAAAAGGCATCAAATAAATCGATTGATGATAAAAATTTGGTTCCGCTGAATCGTCCGAGTATACCAGCAATAAATGGCAAAAGGTAGGCATCTCGTTTAGTTTTTTCATTTAATCTTCGTGAATCTAAATAAAGGCGAATGCGACCTGTCTTCCTTGGAACGACCACGATGGGGAGATGGAAGGTTCGATTACATCTAAACTCAACATTCTTTCGATCTCACCATTTACTTGTTTCTGGATATAAGGAGATACAGGATAATGTCTCTGTTTTATCGGTTTAGACTCCCCAGTATCTATATCATGAGATATAACTGAAGTTCGCCCAAAACGATCAGAGTCGGTATAAATGAACTCGCTCACAGTTTCCTGTAAAATAATTTGCTGAACATCGGTCAAAGTTCCCCCTTCTACTTGCTATTCTTCCAGTTCATTTATGATCATCGAAGACATGGTTGGTGTCAATTTAAACTGGGACCAAAAGTCCATACCCAAAATTAATGTCTTAGATAACGATGGAACAAGCAGAGTTGGAATAATATGACATTGTCCTTGAAATGTATAAGGAACATCGGTATAGTAACGGGCACAATGTTTAGCGCCATCAGCTGTCCTTATTTCTGACACTGGCTGATGCAGCTCAAGACCAAGAGACCTTAAAAGGAGTTAGCCATTTTTACCCAAAACTGTGCAATTAGCACCAGAGTCTAGTAATCCAACTAAAGATCTACCGCAAACTTCTAAACTAATATAAGGCCGATTATCACCCTGTAGAGAAAAGATTATGGAATGAATATTTTGAAAATGATGGTAGATACAATCACCAAATTATTCTGTTGATTGTTGTAGTATTTTATAGGAGCTATTGGTTTTGTGAAACTAGCGGTACTCCTTCTTCTATACTAATTCCACTTTCCGGTTTTCCGAATGTGTACATTTGGGACAGTTATTTAAATAAACTCCTTGTTTTCCACATCTGTAGCAAAATACCTTTTTTAGAGCCTTACAATCTCGAAAATGATGACCCTTCCCATCACAATTATAACATGTAATGACAGGTAGCTCGCCATTTGTTTTCTTTCCAATTACATTTATCTCAGTATCATATGGTTGCAATGGCGATGATTCATCTATTTCATTAATTCGGATCCGTTTTTGCATTGTTGGATTAGAGAAAGCCGGCTCCAGTAATTTTTTTGTTGATGTTGATGGATTTTGCTGCCTATTTATCTCTTCCTTAGTTTGATCAATTATCCTACAGCATTGTAATAATTGGTCTAAGGTGCGTATTGGCATAAAGCTAATACCTTGCTTATAATGCGGCAACATGTTACGACGCACTATTTTCATTTTTTTCTATTTCGGCAAGCGGTTCGGATAAATTTTTAAATAGCCTTTCCATAGCTGCCATAGCTGAAGTCGGTTTTCTATCTCTTTCTTTAACCAAAAATCGTAGTCATTTGGCAAAAACTGTTGTTCCAGGTTCGTGGTTAAATCTTTCCAACTTTTAAACTTATTATAGAAAGCCCTATACCAAACCCTAGCCTCGTCTTCAAAGAATAAAAACCGACTCAAACAGCTCGTCTTCTCCGACCTTCTGGGAATGAGCCCAAATACCGATTTGAGAGAGGAAATCTTTCACACTTAAACCTACATTTCCTCATCTACAGACTACTCCCCATTTTTGAATAGGAATGGTTTTCCTATTTTGCGATTGAATTTTAGAAGTTTTACCTACGGCATTATTTAAAGTTGAGGGATCGAGCAACTTCCTATAAGTAACATTAATACGTTCGTAAGAAGGATCATTTTCCATTTTCTTGATAGGTGAGAGAACAGGCGTTGATAATACAGACATTCTTTGCAGAAATTGGGCGAATTTAATATCTTGCACTGCTTGACCTTGCTCTTCACTTTCCTGCTGCAGTCGGTTGACCCGAGAAACAATATGGTTCAGTTTGGTCTTTATCACTAAGATGTTAGGATCAGATTTTTTTGGAAGGACTTTAAAATATTGTGCCTCAATTCCCTTAAGTCTCTCCCGACAAGTGTCAATTTCATTTTGAATAGCGTACGTGGCTGGTAAAACAATATCCTCAAGAGATACTACCGTTTCCAATTCATCTTTAAAACGATTCATCGAAATTTTCTAGTTGTCATTTATTTTCTTCCTGTTTAAGTTTTTCTTGGATTTTTTTTGAGTGTTTTCGTGAAAGTGTTTTTTTTTTGTGTTGAGTAAAGGTGATTAGCGTTCACCAAGAAAAAATTTACAAAAAAAAATAAAATTTATAAAAAATGCTGACGTGCTCATTTTTGCAGACGATATTGAAATGTTTCATGTACCATCAAAGAAACAAGCGATACTGACCGATTGCAAGAAGATATCATTCCACAGGAAGAAAAATCCAATAATCAATAAATACAAAATCAAGGGCGCCGAATTGCAGCGTGTTTGTGAAACTATAGATCTGGATGTCACATTTATCCAGAATAGACTTTTAACAGGCATATAAATAACATCGTAGCCAAACCGAACTCAATGTTTGGGTTTATCAAACGATGGACCAGTGAATCCCATGACAAATTAACATTATTGACGATGTATTTCACCTACGTAAGATCAGAAGTAAAGTATGGGGCAACTGTCTGGAGTCCTTACGATTCAATTCATAACAAAAGAATTGAAAGTGTCCAAAAAAATTCCCCTATGTCTATTAAAGAAAACCAATTGAATTAACCTTCCGACTATATGATATACCTTTTCATGAAAATGTGGCACGCTTATCACCTTACAAGACAAGGTACCAAGACTACAAAACTTGCAATCTTGAGAATAGAAGAGTTCTTGTGGACGCTACATTTATAGGAAATCTTCTTCTCGGCCATATTGATTTATGGTACATCACCGAAAACATCTCAATTCATGTTACGGGTAGGAGGCTCAGTTTTCATAGATTTCTGGATCTGGAACACAATTTCACAAATTACGGGGAGAACAATCCTGTTAATAGATTGGCCAAATAATTCAACATTGCGGAACATCAATTTGATTTCAATTTATTCAAACACCGCTATAAAAAAAACTTGATACTCTGATATTTCGCCTATGATTACTAATCTTGATTTCGATAACACTTAATAATTTTGAGTTAACCTGATTTGAATAATTTCTGCCTCACTATAATCTAAAAATATTGATAGACCCTAATATTTATTCATTACAAGAAAAGAAAACTAATAAATCGTGAAATTTATAATAAACAAATAGCAAATATAATTTAAATATAAAAAGATAATCGAAAAAAAAACTGTCACTACCACATTATATTTTAACACATTACAAATACAAAAAAAAAAAAAAGTGATATATTTACATACCTTAAACGCTTCTCTAAATTTATTGCTCATAATATTATACAGAAGTGGATTTATGCATGTTGACAAATAATACAGGATACCTGATATATATGTCATGATATCATAAACTTTCATCAGAAATTCATTTGGTTCTGAATGTTCGCCACCCACCACATAAATTGCCACCAACCGCTGGGCATGGAATGGTGCCCAACATATGAAAAATGCTACAACAACAGCCACTGAAAATAAACAATTCAACAACATAATATTATGATAAGGATTCAATTTATGTTTATATATTTTGTAAATAAGAATTTTTGTAAATAATGAAAATATTGTATACATGTCAATGTCAGGTACGGCGTAAATGTAATTATTACGAGTACAGAGCCATAGCAACATCCAAAAAAAAAAATTATGTTTGATAGATGTGATGAGGCGTAGTAAACATAATTACAATATAAAATGACTAAAGGCCTAAAAAATAATAATATTATTAAAAATTAACAATAATGTGTTTACAAAAATATTTAATGTGCAAATTAATTTAATTAATTATTTTATGATTTTTTTGTGAAAAATTAATTGTTAAAATGTTGCATTATATAGAAAAATGCATCAAAATCGTAAACAAGTCTGGCAAATATGAAAAATAAATCGCCTTAATAAATAACAATGTTTAAAGGCCATTACTGGCCCCATATACTGTGCCAACAATCTGGTTCGAACGGTTTCGATCCTGGTGTGCCATTATATTTAGAACTACAGATCATGTATTTCGTTTTTGACTTATTGATCTGGAGTCCAACAGGAAATGAAAGTTCTACAAATGGATTAGGTATTTCCTTCACTTCGTTGCTATTCAGTAACGCATATCTCATCTGCATCTGCAAGCACCAGATTGGACTGACGATATAAGGTGTTTCGCTGAGGTGTTTCAGTTTACGAAAGATGTACCCCAACATGAGATTAAAGTGTATCGGGGACAGAGCCTCTCCCTGCCGAAAGTTACCTGCAAAAATTCTTGATAGCCTATCCTCAACTTCAACACAGTATTGAGACTGTGTCACTATATCATTCTATACAGTCGTCCCAATTTTATTGGCATACTTAGGTATTCCGGGGCAGACAAAAAACTTTCATGTCTGTGGGAAATCCAGGAAGTCTCATAATATTTAGATAGAATCATCCGCAGCAAAAAAACTTGATCAGTTACTGACCAATTCGGATGAAATCCAACTTTATAGTAACCAACCAGGGTCTCCGCGAGAAGGGTGACTCTATCCAATATAATGTAGTACAGTACTTGTATGCTGTGAAAAGGAGTGTTATACGCGGCCACTTTCCATTCATCGGGCATAACTTAGGTTCGCCACACTAATCGAATAAGGTAGACAAGACAGTTCCACATAATATCCCCTTTGAAAATCCAGACCTGTAAATTAATGCAGTCGTTTTAGTCTCTGCATGGCTCTAGTGAATTCAGCAGGTAGGTAAAGTATCTGGTTCATGAATTGAGTACTGCATCAGTATTGACACAGAGGTTTCCAGCCCGAAGGGCGGTTGACGCAGGCCGTAATGTTTGGTGGAATCAGGAAATTCCTTTAAAGTAGTTACGAGAGCAGCCTTATTTTTCCTCGCGGTTGTGAGAGCGATTGTGAGACAATGTTGCACTTCACTATGGGCGATATTTTGTTGGTCAACTGCACAACGACACTCGTCATCAAACCAATCATTTTTGGGTCTGACTTTCACTATACCTAAAGTCGGTTGAGCCGCACTCCGAAGTTTTCAGTACCTCCCAGATAGTTAGACTGGTAATTAGCTTCCTCAATGTTGTCGCTATGATTAGATCCTAATGTCGTTTCATTTGATCTTCTTATCAGGCCTTGACATTTGAAACGTTCCAAGTGTTTCGTTGTGTTCCCGTACCTCTACGAAAACTTCCATCGTATAGCTTTTCAGCGACCACATTTTGATCGCTGCCGACGTATTTGGTTACTGACCAATATGTTCTCACATCCTGCACAACCCGAGCTCATCCTTTTGAAATTAACACGTGGTCAATTTGACTGCGGGAAATTTTGCGAGGATGTGTCCATGTTTCCAAATGTGTCTGTTATTGTGTCTGTTCATTCTCTCACCATTATCGGTGGCAGTTTCGTGTCGGGAGTATGGACCTATGTTTTCACACAAGTCGGTCTGCTTCCTGTTAGGCCCTGTAACGCTTGTGGTTTCTTAAGTGACTGCACGTTTAACGTGCCGTTCCTAATTCTCGTGTCCGGGTACTTGAGCGGGAGTCCAGTGTTGTTCTGTCATTACCAATTTTCTCAATAAATCGCCTTACTAAAATACAATGTAACACCATGCCAGTTAGTAATGGTTTACAAAAAAAATGAGAAACTGAAAATGAAATATTTTGCTCTTCTTTTTCTAAGAATTTATATCTGTTGTAGCCCCGATGGGCCAACAATAGTAGTCCTTCAAAATATTTGTGCCCCTAACACTTAATTTCCCCAAATTGATAAAAAAGTTGCTTATCACTCATACTTCATAAATTCTAAGAAAAGTTGTCAAGATGACAATGCGACATATTAAATCATATTGATCTCATAAGTTTGGAGAAATATAGAACAATAGCCTGAATCATTTAAGATGATATATAAAGAGTGATTTACCTACCGATATTATACATACCTACACATTAACCTTCAGTCGGGTGGCACTTACAAGTCTCGTAAATTTAAATTGTACGAACATTTTTACCAGGAATACTGCACCACAGTATCCTTTGCTTGTCGCATGAGGCGACTAAACGGTTGGATGGCAGGGTTAGCGACAGATTTGAGGAATAAAATTCGGGAATTAGTCTGTCATTAACAATATCGATTTCTGGTGAACAAGAAGCGTAATTTTTAAAAATTTGTCAATGTCCCACGATAGAACTGAAAAAATTCTATGCCCCAATACACCTCAAACGATATGCTGCAGAACAGGCTGTTCCTAAAATAAAGGTGCGTAACAGAGGCAAGCAAAGAATGGATTCCATGGCAAGAAGTAGAGTCGAGGACATAGCCCCAGTTATGGCTCTGCAAGCAAGATTTTGCAGACAATTAAGCTTGGCTACAGAAGCCTTCAGGTTATCCACTGGCCACCACACAATAAACACGTACGATAGTAGCGGTAGGACCAGTGATTTATAAATGAAAAAAAGTATCCCATGCCTTAAACCTCAGGATTTCCCAAAAGCTCTTCTACATTGCCAAAAAATGTCAGTTGCTTTTTGAAGCTTGTAGTCCAGGTGATTCTTCCAGGGAAGTTTACTATCCAGGAAACACCAAGGTGCTTAACGTGCTCACATTTTGTGATCGTTCTCCCAAAAGGGAGGGAACAGATACAATAGTTCAAGAGTATTCCTCTTCCTTGTAAAGACAATTAAACCAGTTTTAGAAGGGTTGACGTGAAGATCCTTTTTAACACACCATGCCTCCACATTAACAGGAACTAACACCCCATCCAGCTCCTTCCCCACAGTGCGAGACTTGAGGATGGATTCAATTCATAAGATAATGGTGCGATCAATACAAAAATTGGTACTCACAGGAAACTCCTTCGGTCAAGACTAACCAGCTTTCGGGATAAAAACAACTCTACTTCTGCTCCAAGAATTTGGAACAGTGCTAAGAGCAATACACGCTTGGAAAAGGTGGAACAAATGATCCTCAATTAGAGGAAAGCCCTGCTATAGCAGGAAATTAGCAGGAAATATACCATCAGGACCGCCAGCCTTATAAGATGCAAAGGAAAATAGGCTCCATCGCAAGACATGACGATTGATCAGCTTGTTAGCCAAACTCTAATCGAGACTTGCAACAGACGTCCTAATGAACTCGACAGTAACATCATCCGAGTTACACAACACAACCAGGAAAATGAGCTCACCAATTTCCTTGTTGGAAGTGGTAAGCTGTCCGTCCGGTAGACGAAGAGAATCAAGTTCACACATACTGTTCTTACCTAAAGATTTATTGAGTCCAGCGACAGCAGATAGGCTGTTGTGGTGGCAATGGATGCCGCAGACATGTCGCTCATGCAGTACGCTTTTGGCCATCGAGTGAAACGATCGACACAGGTGAGTAAATATGTGTATACATTGGATGGAGGAAGTGGCCCTACGATATCCAAATGAATGAGACGTTTTTGTGTGCCGTTGGACTTTTGATTTTTAGCAGGATATAAGCCAGATTGTACCCAATGAGTCACGTCTTTATTTATGCTGGGCCAAAATTACTGGGCAGTAATCAATTTACGAGTTTCGCGGACACCAGGATGTGAGATACCGTGCAGAGTGTCGAAGATGGTTCGACATAGTTGCTCTGCGATATACGGGCGATTTGCACTAGTAGATGTTTTGCAGTATATTTCGAGGCCAGGTAATTTGAAAAGCTCTAGTTTCAGTGATGAATTAGCGTGAAAAGCGGAACCAGAAAGTAAACTCTGAAGTTCCAAGTCTGCTGTTTACGCTAGTGCAATCTTATTGTGATCTTATTGCAGTCGAAGTGAGTCTCTTGTGGATATCTTGAACATGCTGGATGTACGTGGTAAATTGACTAATATAATCCAAGTGACGTGGTTTCCTTGGATTGCGCTCAGTTTTAGACTGAACAAACGAGTATAACAAAAAGTAAACTGGACACGCAACATTGCCAAAGTGGTTTATAATCTCCAAAGCCACTTCAAATAGAATTGTGAGCTGATAAGTTTCTATACGTCAACCCATCTAAGACAGATTCAATTGTCTTTACTAGGCGTAGGTGTAGCCTGGGCCAACTCGTTCCGCCAGGAGATCTTTAGGAGACCGATTACCAGACGTGACCACGGCAAGCACCTTGATGATTCCAGAAAGCTACTATATGGGCAATGTAGAAGAGCTTTTAGGAAATCCTGGATGTGGCTAGTGGCTAATTTAAAGACTAATATAGGCAAACTTCTACTGTCCGTGGTCTGATTTGAGATCTTTTGGCAGTCTGCGTTCACGATGCACGGTTTTTCAAGCATAATTAATTATGCGCTGACGAATAATATTTTTGAGGCTTTGAATTTCGCTGTTAAAGACCAAAACATTTTTTTGTGTAGAGATAGCAAAGCTGTACTCAATTCATTACAAATACAAACGCTTCATAAACCTGATTGGTTACAACAATACTGTTACGGTCATGTGCGAGTACCAGCATATTCTGGCATCGAAGGCAATGATACCGCGGACTGTTTAGCCAAAGCTGGTTCCCATTTAAATCTAATTGGACCCGAACTTCGCTTGCTTTTTCTAACCGTCGTAAGGCGTAAAACTTCATTAGTGAGCCTAATTGGAAGTTTACTAAGAATGTTTTATCTTTAAAAAAGGACCAGCCAAGAATCTTGGATGCAATTCTTCCGAGAGATGATCGTTTTATGGGACTTCATCGTATAGCGACTGCCTTGACGAAGATGATGACTGCCTTCACTTTGTGTGTGTGTCGGTTTCAGATTTTCAACTATATAGGTTTATTAATGTAGGTCAGGTGTTTGGACCATGGGCCTTTGTGGCGTTGAGTGCGAAACTCTCATTGGTTCAAACCAATTTGAATAACACCGTAAGACATAATATAATATATTTTCTAGGACAAAATAATCAAAAGTGATTTAATTTAATCAACTTTTCACGCTCTAAACAAACCTCGACATCACTTAATTATACACAAATCGATTACGTTTGAAAAGATTCGCAATAAAAACAGAAATTGTAAAAACTTCCAACTCGACTAACAACAGAACCTGTTCGATTACATATTTTTATTCGTCTGGTGATTAATTTATTCTAAAACCTTTATATTAAATCACGTGGAGTATAAAATCCAATTAAACTATTTTTTTGTTAACGTGCGTGTGTCGGTTTCCGCTAGTTGAAACAAAGGTTTTAATTTTATAAAAAGTCGTTTTTTTATTGATACTTTACATTTTCCCTAGCTAGTGTATCTACTATAAATATAAACGAACCGAAATTTGAATTTCAAATGAGGCTCGGATATACATATTTCAAATATAATTAATTAATAGTGCAGGTGAATACAGCGAATTGATAGTAATCGGATAGTTGTTATGAATTAGCACAATTTTACATAGATTACATTTGAATTAAATCAGTAATTACGTTAATTTATTTAGTATCCGTATTTAATGTATACAATGATTGTTTGGATTGGAATCTGATCTATAGGTGATTTTCCAAGATTAGTATTCGTGGCAAAATATTCCTAAGGAAGTCGACATTTATTTTTGTTGTTGGTCTCTCAATAATTTTTTATTTATCACTCGAGATACGTACGAATGGATTTAGTGAACAATTTAACAATTTTCCCATACATAACTAATATAATATTGTTTATGTGACGTTTCATGCTACAATCAACATGCTCTGTATGTTCGTCAGACCTTTTTTTTTTTGGATGAAAATTTAATTTAACTAAACGACGGGAAATGAATGGATTTTGTTCACATACTGCTTTAGTGAAATGTTAAATTTTGTAAATATTCTACACGCGATGTACAATATTAATCTAAACATATGGTAATTAAAATAATTATACGTATGTACATGTATGTATAGGAATTACTCTGCGTTTGACGTTATGTACGTGATTCTATAAATAAACTCGTTTCGGATGAAAAGCGTTTGCTTTCGCAATAATTTGGGGAGAAAGTCATATAAAGTTATATGTATAACAATATTTTTAGAAATGAACGAGAAAATAAATTCTACTTCCTAAAGTAGGCAAAAGATTGGTGGTTTGATAGAAGATAACTGATATGGTTTGTAAAACTATTCAGATACCGACTTAGCGGCAAAACAAATTATTCGAAATCCATTAGTTTCTGGATGCTCTCGTTTATAGCTTACCAAAATGATGTGAAGTGCCTCTATCTCTCTTCGTAGATCATAGCAAGTTGTTGTATCGCAGTGGTTACCATTCGCGATGTAACTTTAAGGACATTGTGGAGCCAGTCACCAAAAAAGTGTTTATGGCATATTTCTTGACCAAGGAAATGCTGCTACCTGAATTTTGTATTTTTGTTATAGGTTGCGATGAGGGACTCTATACAGCAATTTTTAAATATATCTTCGTGTACTGAGCGTGTACTCGTATTTTATCATAAATTCGCAACATAAAACTTTGGCCCTTGGGGCCGAATTCCGATTTGGAATACATCCAGCACAACAATTTATTTGAAGAAAAAGCGTTTTTCACCACAAATCTTTCCATTACAAACCACTTGGAAAATTACTGTACCACCACTATTTTATAACCTGCAGTTTCCAAACTAAGCTGAATAGCCAGTACTAAAGCATGCAGTTTCGGGTAACCAGTTCCCCGGATTTTTCAGAAAACCGATACGCGGTTGTAACAAGGCCTTAAAACCCCATTCCGGTTTTACATTTAAAAATTAATTTATTTATAATTAATAAAATGTTTGACATTTGAGTCTTGGAAAATATGTCGAAAAGCGTTGAAAACGTTTGATGGGTCAAGGTAGCCTTCACAAGCATCTGAAATCGCTTCACTTTATCGTAACGAATCCAGTAAAGAGGCCTGCCTCTGAAAATAAAGAATTTCCAGCAAAAGTCATCAATCACAAACTACTTTATGACATGATAACTCATTGGAAACTGTATAGGCTCGTATGACAGCAGCTGAGATTTTTATAACACCTGTTGAAATGCCGAAATCGCTTTTAGCACTTGGATTGGCCAAAATCAGCCAACACAATTCGAAGCATGGTTATCAAATATGCTAAAATGGTTCAGCAACAGTAGAAAATTGAATCTTACTTTGGATGAGTAGACATCAACCAAGAACCGTCGGTATTTGAACATGCATGACTTTCGGAATTTTGGGCTGGCACGAGCACAAAGATAATTTCCCGGCAGAAAGTTTACAACAGATAGTGCCTCTATGATGCAAAAAGTGGAAAATTACTTTCTTGGGAGCAACAACATATATAGGTTCGCCCATGCGGTTCTTTTGGCAGTTTAGAAAGTGCTCTACCTAAGAAACCTAAGAAACCAAAATCTCCACCAAAGAAACAAGTTTTCAAAGACGATAAATGTGATTCAAACGATGAAGACGGCAGATGGATTTGAACTTGTAAGCGATGAGGATGTGCAAGCATTATTGAACGGACATTCATAAAAAAGGTAACATCTGTTGTTCAATTATTTCGGCAGTCTCCCACTAAAAATGACCGTCTCCAAAAATAACGTTGAAGCAGGTTTGGAAAAGAAATTCAATTTAAGATTGACGTAAAGACGCGAAGAAGAGGAATTAGATAAAATTCATAATTTGGTGAAAACGCCTGAGCCGGTGAAATTGGCCCTAGACGCGCTATGTCGTCGTGTTGCAACCCTGCTTTCAGCTGATATTATGATATCATTATTGTTGAACAATTTGGGCATCAGTGAATTAACGAGCGACGAATGAATGCATACAATTTTATACAATCTTACACAAGGGAAATCGAGTATATATGCTATAGTTTGAACGACTCTCATTAAAGTTTAGATGTTTGAACAAGGTAGGGCTTGTTTTAATGATAATTAATATGTCAAAGTTAAATGACGGCGAGAGCATCACTTCGCCTGGATTAGAGTAAAAAAATGAAGTCAACGAAGAATACTCGCATTTGACCATGGAAGAAACACTCGCAAATGCCATCAAAACGGAAACCAATTCCAAATCATTCCTAATAAACAACGAACAATGCAGGATGTGGAAAAAATAATCAAAAATGAGTTGGCAATTTCTGAAGTTGAAGGTAGCCGTGGAGCTAATATCGAAAGACGCTTTGACAACGTAAATTCAACATCACCTGTCATGGTGGAATCCAAAGATCAGATCTTCGCTAAACGACGAAAATACTTCGCTAAACGATGAAAGTTTGGACAGTTCGATTTTTTACGATCGTACTTTAAGGAGACCAAAACCAGTGAACTACGTTTCTATATTATACATTTTCTTCATTTCTTAGAAATTTCAAAATTGTTTCCGAACCGGACAAGAATCGGGTACCCTCGGTTTTCAAAAAATCCAGCACCAAAATACCGGTTCCGGTAATTGTGTACGGTTTTGCATGCACTAGTCAGCACATCTTATTGAAACCGCACATATCATGAACGAACGAAATAGAGCTCACCATTCACATCAACAGGAAGATTTTCGAAAAAAACGGTTCAAAAATACCTCAGCCCAAAAACTACGCCAAACAGTGACTCTTTGAAGATGCATCGGTTTCGTGATAATCTAACTCGGGTTTTTATCGGCCCAAATGCGACAATTGTACGCCCAGTTGGTTGATTATGAACAACTAAGTCATGTAGGCGTATCTTTTACCTATACCATAAATCGATTTCGAATCTTTTGTGCTTAATTCAAGCGTACCAAATTAATAATATATTGTAAACGCGGTAATAACAACGTAAACAGCCTGCTTAGATCGAGGAATATTTTCGACGTCGGGCACTATACTGCCACAAATCAAGGTTATACACGTCTTCGTCAACTATCTCACGGAAAATGCTGATGAAGTCATTCTCAGACACAGAAGACGAAATATTTGAATGAGACGCAGAGTTCGCCGATTTGAACCATTTAGCATATAACACAGGACAATTCACTCGCCTTGAATACCGACAGTAGCCGTGTTTCTTGACGTATGATCTGATCCGGATCAGATCATATCTGCTTCCCTTTCATTTGTATAGCCGCGTTTCATGAAATCAACACAAAAATTGTATTATTTTTTGTTTTTAGGTTATTATTTTGATCCTAGTAGCATTTTGGTTCAAAATTTTTATAGAAAAACAAAAAATAGTACAATTTTTGTGTTGATTTCATGAAACGCGGCTATACAAATGAAAGGGAAGCAGATATGATCTGATCCGGATCAGATCATACGTCAAGAAACACGGCTAATGTTTCTGCATTCAACCAAATGCGTATAGGTATTCCACAATATGTTTATAGCAACTGTAAATGACAACCCGCACTGCTGTCTGTGATGGAGGATCACCAATACTTAAAAGACCACATTACGAGGAGAAGTGAGCACATATTAGCGACATTTGGCTATCTGCACATATTAGCGACATTTCGCTTTTATTAATAATTTCCTCAGTCAACCAGTTATCACCATAACCATCATCTAAGCACCTGCATAAAATCACTAAAATCTCATATGGGATAATTCGGGGTACAGAGGCATTGAGGACTATAGCGCAGAGCATCGAGATCCCTCGTTAATTTATTTAATTTAAAATAAGTTAGACGAAGACACATACAAGAGTTGGTCAAAGGATTCATCCAATGACGATTATCCTACGTTTCTATCAACATTCAACACATCCATAATTATTCCATAAACAAGCCGGCATCACCTATTAATATACCATTAAGCCCAGCTACTACACCATTATCTTATGTATATTTTCAACCACTCAAGTTAAATGTATATACACCAGCCACGGTGCAATGTCCACTGTACTGGGTCATAGTTGGAAATATCATTGAAGTAAAACGAAATCTTATTGCTGAAGTATTAAATCCGGTGTAACAAAAATATTGGGAAACGTCACTCTACGAATGGAGTTAAACATTCAGAAAGTATATCGATACCAACACTGCTGCACACCAAAAATTCAAATTTTTCAACTGCAGGGTTTCCAACGCATCGCAAATAGCACATTCTGCAGTAATTTATAACAGATGTCAAGATGCTAATGAATCCTTAGTAACCAACATATTGCCACAGTGAAAACAGAACTGGTACCCACTAAACCTTTATCAATTCATCGCCTAGAATTGTGTGCTTCTCTTCTACTGACAAGGCTGATGACAACTGTTTTGGAGTCAATCCAATGTCCAATGGCTGACATATATTTGTTGACCGACTCCACCTATGTATTATGGTGGATTGTAAAGCTGTAAAGCGACTAGACCAGAAAATGCTACACCACACTGAGAGAAAAAAAAAGTAAATTTGTTAAAAAACCATTTTAAATCATTAATTTTTCAACATGAAAAGTGCCTATTAACGATAATTGTTAAATCATTAATAAAAACTGTTGATTTTACTAAAAACGTACGTTGTTAAATCAAGAATAAAAGTTGTTGAATCATCGACGGAACGTAGTTAATTCATCGTTTCACGTTGGTAATTCTTCAAAGTAAAAACTAAAATCATAGGTGAATCGTTGTTAATTCATCAACGTAAGAAGTAAAATCATAAGTGAAGCGTTGTTAATTCATTAAAGTAAAAATTAAAATCATAGGTAAAACGTTGTTAATTCATCAAAGTAAACAGTAAAATCATAGGTTAAACAATGTTTTAAATTATATATATATATATATATATATATATATATATATATATATATATACATATATATATATATATATATATATATATATATATATATATATATATATATATATATATATATATATATATATATATATATATATATATATATGTATATTGTTTCACCTATGATTTTACTAAATATAATATAAAGGTAATCAGAAATTTAATTCAATATATATACATATATATGTATATGAAATTGTATAAAATAAAAATAAAAGAGATTAATTAGTTCTTATTCACTGTTTTAGTTTTATTTAATAATTTTTTTTTAAACTCAATTTTCGTTTTTTATTTGAGGAAAGCCATTTGGAAATATTTCAAACATAAACTATTTCTATACTTCCAATAGGCATAAAACCTCAATTGTTTTATATTAATATAAACATCAATTATACATATAGTAATTATTTTAAATTTTAATTTATAACTTATATATTAAGGTTTTAAAAAAAAGATATTCTGTTTTAAAGTTTACAAATGGATCCTTACAATATTCTATTATAGACATAAGATCATTGTTTTTATAGACATAAGATCATTGCACTATCAAGAGTTAATCTTTCTAACTGAATCGAAATAGAACAAAGCAAATCCGAAATCATATTTTGAATTATAGTAACCAAGTTTCTTGGCATCGAATTTTGAGAGTATAATTCCAGTGATAACAGTAAAGATTTTTTTACCAATGTTTTAATATGTTGTTGTGAGTTGGCGGTTGTTTCTGGATCAAGAGTACGACGATAATGTTGTTGTGCGTTTAGAGATGCTTCTGGATCAGGAGTACGATTATCATAAGGTAAAGCTGCTAAAAACAATTCGTTACAAAGTTGCGTCGATTCTACTGCTTTATTTGCAGATCAAATTTGTGTGTGTTCTCTAAATGACGGCGAAAATTCCTAAAATCCCACATTTTTTGATTGCATTCAAGTTGCATACATTGAAGTTCGGCTTTTGATGAAAGAATAATTTTGAAATGACGAACGAGCGTAGCTGTTGCATCAAAATCTTCCAAACACACGAAACATTTCAACATGGTAAAACTTTTGTAGTAGAAACCAGCAATCTGACAATAGAAAAAACAATTAATTTGTAATTCGCATTCAAAATAATAGTTTATTTTACCTGAATAAGTGATATGTTGTATTTGAGTTGTCTAAATTTCTATTTCTGTATCATCCAAACCTATAAAACCTGCGGAATAATATATATATATATATATATATATATATATATATATATATATATTTATATATATATATATATATATATATATATATATATATATATATATATATATACATATATATATATATATATATATATATATATATATATATATATATATAAATTTATATATACATATATATATATATATATATATATATATATATATATATATATATATATTTATATATATATATACATATATATATATATATATATATATATATATATATATATATATATATATACTAATTTAATTAGAAAAACTAACTATTACAAAAACCATTATATAGCACCCAATACAATACCACATGTTATAAAGCTTCCCGTATAATTGTGACGGATAATATCATTAGTAAAACTTACT
This sequence comes from Tipula unca, assembly GCA_951394425.1. Lineage (NCBI taxonomy): Eukaryota > Metazoa > Arthropoda > Insecta > Diptera > Tipulidae > Tipula > Tipula unca. The sequence goes on from OX596381.1 coordinate 72,659,053, forward strand.
TTTTCACAAACAATTTTGCTTTAACCAAAGCTGCGCGTATAATTTAAACGGAAAATATAAATAACTCACAAAGAATTTTTCCACTTTTATATATAATTTTCTATTTTTCCACTGTAACAAAACATAATTATTTTTTTTACTACACAAATTTTTATTTCATCCGTATTGTAGGCGATGCACTGATCAAGACCAACTGATGAAAAAATAATTGATGGTGAAATTCATGAAATATTCGTTAAAATTAAAACTTCTAGAATAAATGCAAAAAAGAATATGCTATAATAGAATATAGGATAAGGTTAAAGAAAAAATAGGATGTACATTGCACATACATCAAAGAATGAGATAACACTACTAAAATAATATTATTGTCCTTCCTATTGAATAGTAATTAGCAGAAAAAATAGAACTATAGAAAAAAAGACAACAACAAATTGAAACATGTGTTTAATATTGAAATTGTAAAATTATAAATGAACCATTTAAATTCATATAGAAAACCTTTTAAAATATTCGTGCAATAATGAATTAACAATTTATGTCTAAGTCCGGTTTTCCAACTCAATTTTTAATTCAAATATGCATATAATATATTCATGGTTGGTATGGATGGTTGGGTCATGGGTGAGGGTAAGTATATGAATTAGTATAGGTTTTCAATGGGTGGACATATCACCCGTTGATTTTTGATAGCATTTAAATTCATTGTTCTCAATGTTAAATCATAAAAAAAAATTTACTTTAGAAAATTTTATTGTAAACTTTAAAATCAAAAATAAACAATGTTGAATCATATAAAACACAATTTTAAATATACAGTTGAGACTGATATGAGTTAAGTTTGAGACTGTTAAATCATAAAGATAAAAAGTTAATTTAGGGAATTGCTTGTAAACTTTAAATCATTAATAAACATCGTTGAATCATATAGAAACACTTTTAAATATTATGAATTTTTTGTTTTAATTTTGAAATAGTAAAATCATTAACGTTTCACGATAAATTCATTAACAAATATTAATGATTTTTTTAATAACGTGCGTTAATGAATTAACATTTGTTGCCTACGATATTACTAGCATATTTTTCTCTCAGTGCATATTCTTGATAATCGCGTATATGAGTGTATAGATCAATATGTTGTTGTTGGGAATATAATTCTACGCGCAAATATTCAGTATGACACAAAATGTCCAATAATTCTCCCAGCCGATCATATTATCACCAAACTAATAATAGATGAGACACACGCATACCAAATAACTTCATGCTCCTCAGTGTCCACTATTCAGAAATGTAAGTCTCGATATGGCAGAAACTGTGAGAGTCTCATATCTGAGTAAAATGTGTACATAACATTTGAATATTTCATATACTATTGCCAAATTTTCGAGAATCATCAGCGAAGCCCACCCCTTTTTATAGTAACGTATTGCACCAATTTGGAATGGTTCAAGTGTTGACTATTCAGAAATCTCCATATGGCAATAGCTCTGAGATTTTTGTGCTTGAGTTAAACGTGTACACACAATTTGAATAATCTTTGTCAAATTTTCTAGCTTCATCAGCGGAGCCCAACCCTTTTTAATGGTAACGTATTGTATCAATTTGGAAAGGGCCAAGTGTCCACTATTCAACAATACTAGTGTTCATATGGTAAAATGTGTTTGGTTTATGTGCATAAGTAATATATTTAAGGGTGAATTTTATTTAATATACAGTGTTAAGGAAATATGTACACTCGCAGTAATTTGTATATAACGGGTGGGCCATCTATCGGTTTAAATTTGAACCATCGGTTGTTTCGAATCTGGGAATACATATGTCATTCTATTCTGCACTGAGAGAAAAATCAATGTAAATTCAACATAAACAAATTTAAAGTAAAGTAAAATCAATACGATAACCAGTTAAAGTGGCTTTTGTTCATTTTAAAGACGAAAATTTTAAATAATATATTTTTAACTAAACAACTGAAATTCGAACACCGTCGTCTTTATTTTGATTTAATGATGACTTTGATTTAATGTTTCTACGATTTTGAATATCATATTGAATTAACATGTTTTAATATGATTCAATATGTGGTCGACTTTAATTTTAAATTGCAATTAATTTAAATCAATGTTGGCTATACTTTGAAAATCTGTTAAGAAATTACATTAAAGCAGTGGCAACTTTAATTTAAATCATTAGTAACTTTATATTGAAAGTACATAGTTTCTTATTGAATAAAACAAATATTATATTGAAATGAATGGATACAGGCATTGATTTATTCAAATTTGCTGCCTTTGATTCGTTACTAATTATAGTCCCTCTATTGCAATAAAACAAATACAAGTTCAATGATTTAATTTATTTATTAATTCAATTATTTTTTATTATGTATAATATTTACATTCTATTTAGCAAAAACTTATTTCTAATATACGATTTCCCATTATTAATGGAGTAAATATGTAATGGTGGACTAGTGAAAAAATTAATTTCTTTAATATATAATTTATCAGTACAAATATTTCCTACTTCATAAGACTGGAAATTGGAATCAAATTTATTTATATTGATCAAATAGCAAAGTAGTAAAAGATCATACATAATAGATATGATTTTATACAATTGAAAAATGTCTTTAACACATCTTACTAAATAATAATTAGGTTTATAGTCAGTTTCCTTATATTTTACAGATGTCCCACACATTTTTATACATTTATAATTAATTTTGTGAACATCAATTATTTTTTAATAGTATTCTTCTACTGATAGATCTTTTATTTCAAACCCATTTTCATACTTCATTAATATATGAGAACATTTTAAAACTGACTTGACAGCTAATGAATAAGGGGAATTTATTCTGGAAGTTATATTATGCAAATACATTTTTGATTCCTTGTGTTTGGCTTCTCATCGCATTGCCAAAGATACTTTAAAGGACCACATCGTTTAATTGCTGTCACGTAATGGTTTAAGTGTTGGTCCGTAAAGCTGTAAGTATAGTGAATGGTGATTTTCAATTAATTGTTTCAAGAGGTTTACTTCATTTACGGTATATTGTGATTGTTGTAATAAATCGATAATTTGAATTAATAATGTCAATAGTATCCAGTGATTATTTTCTTGGGGAATTAAGTCACCTAACATTAACGGTAAAAAGTGCACGAAACACATCATTTCACTTGCAGACATTTTTAAGTTACACGTTCTTAATGTATATCCAATTTATATTTCCCCAAATTGGAACAGTTTTTTCCTACTATTTAAAACATCTATTGATATTATGTTATGATCTATTAAACCTAATAATATGTTGTTGATATCATTTCGACAAACTCCCTTAAATTATCGAAAATGCAACTACTCTTGATACCAGTTTCTTTAAAATTATTAATTGACAAATCTTCAATATAATTATCATTATTTCTCAAAAATGATTCTAGTTCAGATACATCAGATTTTGTATTTTTGGAGATTCTTTTACAAACACGACAAAATCTTTTAGAATTGAATTATTGCACGAATCCTAGAATGCTATTCATGTCTAAATTATCGCTAATTATTACGACTAAAATGAACAAAATGAATTCTATACGTCCCCTTCAGCGTGTTAATTTTAACTCCATCTTCCAGTTCTTTTAACTGTTTTACTAAGTGGTGTAATGAATTATCGTTTCCAAATTTTTTCATATTACTAGTACCAATAAATGCACAATGAAAAATTAAATCTAACCTGGATAACAAATATTGTGGCATTGTGGGAAAAAATAATAGAATCCGCATATTGAGGCCCAACGCATTATTAATTTGAAAATCATCAGTATATATGACATAAGGAATGACCAAATCATCTTTATATTTATGCTTCTTTACTTTAAAAAGCTCACCTGATGCAAAATTTTGTAAATTTTTTGCGGTGACGTATTGATCTGTATTATTAAGGGTTTGCTTTAAAATGTATGGAAGTTCAAAAATAGTTTTAAATTGAAAGATTAATGGCATTACATATATATTTGAAGTTTTAGGAGCTAATGTAAGAAATCCCGATAACACCGTTTCCCAAACTGTATCACAAATAACAAAGGTATTAGGATATTCGAATAACTTTATTTCTTTCAACATTTTAAAGAGACGAGGTTCAGCGGTTATACTTTTAAACGGGTTAGTGCAAAAATCCAGGATATTTTCAAAGGCATTTATATCATTTATATTTCTCCTTTAACATTAACTATGCAATGCACTTGATACTAATGATAATAATTTTGTAATCAAATTTTGAATTTTTTACTGTTGTTTGAATAAAGTTGCAAAGTTAAGCATAAAGAATTTCTTTTTAGATTTTCCATCAATTTTTCAATTTCAACTGGCGTTAGAGGTTCTATGAAATGCCTTTTTGGAGAAACGATTTTATTGGTATGATCAGAATTTGATTCTTGGATATATTCAAGGATGCTTGTTTTTTCTGCATAGTTAGTTTTATGTAATCTATCTAAGTGCGATCGAAGGGTAGACAAATTTGATTACAGTCATTTTGTTTGCATGTAATTAAGATTGATTTTCCAGAAATTAAATGATCAAACTTATAATGACGTATTAGAACTATTGAGCTCGGGTAGCGTTTCAAACACTTACAACAAATAAACATTTTGATTTTATGTAAAAAAAAAATAAAAAATTTATTGTGTTTTTCTCAAATATAAAAAAAAGAAATTAATTTTAAATTAGTGGAAAATATTAGGGTTTCATTAAAAACTATTTCCTACATAGAGAATGCTAATATTTTAACCTGTCATATGGTTCATCAGACAGACTAAACTAGACGATTTAATATCGAATGGAGTAGAAATATTAAAAAAAAATTTTGGATAAAATTTTAAATTAAATATTTGAAAAATTTTGAAACATGTATCTAAACTTGAATGGACATTATTTGTATAACGAACCGTGAAAATAAACATACAAATTGTTCAATTATGAATTAATTGATCCTTCTACCACAACTAATGGCTGTATTGTTAATCCACTATAATAATACTTTGTTGTTAATTCCGCAACTTTCCGTTGATATTCATTTACACATTCCAATTGCAAAATAAATGATTCTTGACCATCCGCAATAGTAGCTTTCCTCTTATTGTTGCCACCCTTGTCCTTAAATCTAGCTGTAGGTTGCAAAAATCGAATTCAGAAGCGTGGTTAATATGTAATCTTCTGCATCTGGAAGAATACAATAAAACTTAAAACCAAAATTCTACAAAATTATAAATTAATCTTGTACCGCAATTTGTGATATTCTTTGAAATTTTAAATAACTCTTGGGATGCTAAATTATTTATGTTAACTTCATAATATGGTTTAATTTTTTTTTTAAATATTTCCCATTTTGCAAAAAGCAGTTGTTTTTTTTCTGGATATAATAAACCGAAATCAATTTCAATCTGAAATAATAAGAAAAATTGTTTTAATTTAATTTTATTTTGAGATGAACGTTTATTGCTTTTACCAAATTTGGGGCTTTGCTATGGACATACTTCGGCCAATTTTTCATAAATTCTATAATAGGCATGGTTTTTAATTCTTTTTGACGAATGCGATAAGTTTTTTGCCATTTATCTTTCACCTCTTCCCAATTAGTAACTTCTCTTTGTAGAGCTGTTTTAAGGGCCATCAAAATTGATTCATCAAATTCAATAGTCCATTCCAATATCCGGATTTTGTTCTAAAGTAGAGGGCGAATTGCCCAATTTCCTTTTTTTGCATCTGCTATTTGCGTACTTGCCATACAATTTACCGCTCGGATTTTTTTTCCTTGTCGTGGTATGGTTTAATTGTAAATTGGAATTGAGAAGATTATCAACATTGGGTTTGACCGTTACTGTGTTTATATTAATAAATTATATTAAAATAATTATATATATTATATTTATTTGTGTTTATTGTATATATAAAATGCTAAGTAAGATGTATAATTAGCAACATTACCCTTATCTCTTTTTCCGATGGAAAAATCGCAATTATTTGATCGATTATGTGAGGAAAATCCGATGGTTTTAGATGAGTTTGATTAAGATTAATATCTTGTGGATATTTCCTACAAATGAGTTCACAGAAATGTGTTCATAACATTACAAAATAAGTTTTAATTATATTACTCTGAATTTTGGAAAATAACTGACGGATGTTGTTGATTTTGTCAATGTTTCTGGAGATTTGCTGCGCCCTTTCATCCATTGACTTATTTTACTATTGATCGACATAGTTTCATCATCAGTCCCATACTTCAAAAATTGTATAAAATCTACAAACTTTTAATCTTTATAAATACTCATGTAAGTCTATCATTAATACTAAAATTCTCAATTTGACCTGATAACTCAATTTGAAAAAATCAACTATTGACAAAAATTATCAATTTACATGAACTTATTATAAAATTTGTTACCTTGAAGTTGTAGTAAAATTTCTAGTAAGCGAAATTTTTTTAATAGATTTAGTAATTTTTCTTCATCGGTAAAATCAATCGTAACGGTTGCTTGTGAACAAATACTCGATGTTTCATCAACACGCACTATCATTTATATGTTCTACGAACGTTTCTTCATTCACAGTAGAAGATTTTTCAGTTTCCTTTGTATTAATGTCTAAAATGATTGTATTATTTTCAGATTGCAAATTGTTATTATTCACAATTTCCACGCACTGCCCATCAAAATATAGTTTCCCGTTGACAAATTCAATGGCTGGTATATGGCTTTACATTTCACGCTTCGTAAAGATAGTTTCACACAAGTAAACCTTTCACAATATAGTCACAAGAACACTTTACACTATAATTATTTTTAATATAGTTTTAGTAACATATATAATATAATTATGATTCACTATAAACTTAAAAAGTACACCGATTTTAATTAATTTTTACTGATGAAAAACGCTTCTTGACTTATGTGTGTTGTATTCCAATAAAAATGATCATCAGAACGTGTTAATAAGGAATATGAAAAAGGAAACAGTAAAATTGTAGTTGATTCTACTTTATTTCAAAAGCATTTTAGTATTTTCCTTTTAAATCATGAGTTTTACGCATTGTTTTAAAATTGCAATTTCCTTTCATTATGGTTACAACCTAAATTCAAAAATGTTATATGTTAAATCAATTATTTTGCTGTATAAATATGTATATTTAATATCTTCCACGTTATTTCAATCACGCAAACAGTTTATTTTAATAGCATTTACCAAATATATAAACAATTTTAAATCAAATATGTTCCAGTTAAATTTTAAGTTGTATCATTTTTCTCAGTGTGTCACAAAATTCAGTATTATCTCCACTGAACGAAATGAATCGAATTACGCTTGAGCAACGTTGGGATTTATTGGAAATTTATTTCCAAAACAAAGATAATTGGTCGGAAATTGCACGAAAATTTGCATGATTTGGTCGCAAAGAAGGACAAACAGTGCCCGGTATACGCATAAGTTTATTATGTTAAAGTTCGTGAAACTGGTTTCATAGATGATGCGCCAAGACGTGAGCGTGCTCGTACAGAGCGTACACCCGAAAATATCGAAGCTGTAGCTGAGAGTGTGCGTGAAAATTCATCAACATCAAGTCGTCATCGTTCCCAAGAATTGAACGTTTCACGCACCAGTTTACGTCGAATTTTGCGAAAAGATCTCGGTATCGTTGAGTTGAAGCTGCATGACTATCCGCTTCGTTTTCACTTCGCTAGATGGGATCGAGAAACTGCACGATGATGTCGATTTTGCAAAAAAAATCATCTTTACGGATGAAGCTCATTTTCATCTTGGTGGGTACGTTAATAAGCAAAATTGCCGTATTTGGGGTCAGACAACCCACACGTGATGACTGTTTGGTGCGGCTTGTGGAGCGGAGGCATCATTGGTCCATATTTCTTTGAAAATGAGGACAGCGCAACCATAACGGTCAATGGAGACACCTATCGCACCACTCTTCATGGTATTGATGTGAACGATATTTGGTTTCAACAGGATGGTGCAACTTGCCACACATTTCATGCCACAATCGATTTATTGCGTGAAACGTTTGTTGGCCGGCAAGAACCTGCGGTATAACACCATTGGACTATTTTCTGTGGAGCGCCGTTAAAGACAAGTGTTATGCCGACAACCCAGAGACAATTGAGCATTTGAAGGCCAACATTTGTGATGCCATCGCCAAGATACGACCCCATACACTCGAAAAAGTGGTCGAAAATTGGTCCGATCGAATTGGTTCTTTACCTATAGATGTTGTTGGTCCAGCTCCTAATAATACACTGAAATATCGCATAAACAACAGAGAATTAAAAATGTAACATACTTAATGTAACACCGTAATTCGAGTACCATCACAGATTTAGACTCCCTTGACCTTGCTTAGTTGTGAATAAGACTGGGTCATTTTCAAAAACGCTAACAAATATACAACTCTCGTTGCCTAATTTTATTTTATTTAAATTCAATCTCGTTGTTTACTTTTATTTTCAATTTTTGTAAAATTGCAAATCTCTGGTCGATTCTGATCTGCAAATTTCTATATAATTTTACGACAACGTTCGTAAAGCATTTATGATAATCCATTAAAATGAGTCCGCCTTAGGTGACTAATTAATAAAAGTCAATGAATATATTTATCTCGCACGTGTTGTACATAGCAGGAAATAGTATATTAAGGTATGCACACATGTCGCTGTTACTAAGAATAGTCAATGATATTATTGTGGAAGATATTTTTCTTAATAATTTTAACAGAATATAATTTACCTGGGAACTTTTTATTTATATTTATTAGCATACCTCCCAGATGCGCGTGATATGGTATTTAATTAACAATAATTATATATATTTTGAATCCACTGACTGAAAAGTAATGTATATCATTTTGCTTGAATGTTAATTATCTGAAGTGTATATGCATACATTTTGAATCGTCACTAATTAATTCATTTTATCATAGTTTAGTTAAGTTTAGACAATGCGAAACTGCATATCATTTTCTATATATAAATAATTCTAACAATACGGCAATTTTCACACAATGATTCTAATAAATTTAGAAAGAAATTATTTTTTCATCTTTCGACCAAAAAACATGTCTCATACATGCATATCGTCTCATGTATGTTAAGAAGATATTTGTCAGTCTTGTATACAAAAGTAAAAATAAATATTTTTTCGAATAGCAACCAAAATATTATTGTTTGTTAATTTTGTGTTGCTGTCTGCTCAACACCAGAGATAATTATTATTTAAAATGGGTCAAAAGTATTTTTAACTGTCAGAATATTTTTACTAGATGATATGTTAATAAATTGATTTGAAGCGTAAACAATGTATTTTGAGATTCTATTTCCTCTTTACAGGTTGGTTGATTGATTTATTTCTGTTAAGAATTTTTTTTTTGCCATTGAACTTTATGCAGTTTAACCAAAAATAAAACGGGATGACTGTTGAGTAAGCTGTCTGACAGTCCCATACTATACCATCATTTATCCAATTTCAGTACCAGAATGATTCAAGAAAGGAATTTTGTGTTTTACGAAGTTTACATTATTGAGATTCGTGGCTATGAAATTCTGGTGATGTATTTAAACATTCAGAATTTTTAGGGAATTAATTAAAGTATAATTTTTCAAGTGATTCTTTTAACTGGCGCTACATGTTACTGAATGATTGAGTAGCAATACAACAATCGAATGGATATAATTCTCTCGTAATATTACACATAGTTTGGTGACACTCACATAGTAAAACACACGAAAAATTGTCTTGCATCAGTGCTAGACAATTTCTAGTGTGTTTTACTATGTGGGTGCTTGAAAAGTTCGACTAAAATTTGGTATCGATACATTTTGTTCTGTTTACAATTCATAAATACAAATTAAAATTAATAAATTCTCGATACCAAATTTTTGTCGACCTCACCAAGCACTCACATAGTAAAACACACGAAAAATTGTCTTGCATCAGTGCTAGACAAATTGTCGTGTGTTTTACCAAAGATTATTTATATATAAGATAGGAATACACGAACAAAAAAGTACGGATTTCTACTTTTTGATTCTAAATCCACAATTGAATAGATCCATCTATAACAAGATTAATCCGGTTAAAGTTTACCCAGGAAAAGTGAAAACAACACAAGCTTCTGCCGTTAAACCTACCTCAGAGATTTGCAGTACTGATAATTCAGGTAAGATTTATTTTAATAATAAGTGAGTGCTTGACACAAATTTTAAGACCAACATTTTAAAGACTTACCCTCCTGCTCCGGGGAAAAGGTTGTTCAACTGCAATCCAAAGACGAACGATAATTTTGCTAATAATAATAATGAAACGACTGATTGTGAAAATTGTATCCGTAATGAAAGAAATACCATGTACTATAGAAAACAAAACACTTTGCTAAAAAAAAGATATACGGTTCTAGAAATAAATAATAAAAAATTAAAATCTAAATTACGAAATAATAATGAAAAAAATAAATTTAAAAGTAAGATTATGAATAAATACAAAAAATTAAAGCAAAAATCATTCTCTGAGCAAATTGACGATCTAAGTTACCTAAATAATAACACTAAACAATTATGTAAGATGTTATTGAGAAAGCGTCACAAAAATTCTAAATATACAGATGACGAACGACGCTTGGCGCAAAGTATAGAATTTCGATCACACTCAACTTATCAGTATTTAAGAAATACTCTTAATTTGCAATTACCCGCCGTAAGGACAATTTCCAATTGGAATATTTTAAACCAGTTACAACCGGGGTTTAATAAAAATCTAATTGAGCAAATTGAAAATAAGGTTAAGAAAATGTCTAACCGAGACAAAGAGCATATTTTACTGTTCGACGAAATTAAGATAAGATCTGATCTAAAATATAACCGAGCAAGTGATCAAATTATAGGAGTAGTCGACTTTGGAGATGGTGAACGACAGCATAAAATCGCTGAATACATATGTGTATTTATGTCACGGGGATTATTTAGCACAGATAAATTTGTTTTAAGCTATTTTGCAACTGGAAGTCCCATATGTGGACAAAAACTAAAGGAGTTAATTTTAAAAAATATCACAGAGTTAAAGAAATTGGGGTTAAATATTAGAGGAATTGTGTGTGATCAAGGTACAAATAACCGCAGTGCGTACAAGATGTTAGGAGTTCGTAAAACTCAACCATTCTTTATTGTGGATAACCAAAAATTGTTTGCCTTGTTCGATATACCACATTTGTTTAAGTCAGTTCGGAATACTCTTCTAGCATATGATATAGTTACAGCGGAAGGGTTAGCTACGTGGAGTGTAGTTAGTGAGCTATACCAAATAGACAGTCAATCGGTTACAAGAGTTTGCCCTAAGTTAACTTTAAGGCACATATACCCCAACACATTTGAGCGAATGAGAGTTAACTTAGCTACACAGATTTTAAGCCGTAGTTGCGCGAATGGAATTCGAACTTTCGACCATTTAAAGAAATTTAAGACCAATAAAACAAAACAGCATGCTTTAGCAACGGCAATATTTATTGAAAAACTGGACAAACTATTTGACGCGTTAAATAGTAAAAGTCAATTCTGCTCAAATAAGACAAACTCAGGGTTGTCTCTGAACAGTAATAATGAACCGTATATCATTTTGAAAGATATGTGTGAGTATTTGGAAAACATTAAGGTTCAAACAAAAAATAATATTTTTTGTATAAACGGTCTGATTCACACAATAAGAAGTATTTTAGAATTAACTTCTGCGATAAGTGATACAAATCTCAATATCTCATACATCTTAACGTCAAAATTACAAACGGATGCAGTAGAAAATTTATTCTCTCAAATTCGTTCAAAGGGAGGGAACAATTTTAATCCATCGGTGTATGAGTTTAATTTTATTATTGCTAAAATTATATCAAGTAAGTTAATTTTTCATTCGTCGATTTTAAATTATGAACCAGATAATTGCACTTTTTTGGAAACTGACCCGTTTGATATTACAAATAATACTACACAAGAAATTGAAAATTTAAGAAACGAGAAGGAAAACGAACTTATAGATTCTCAAAGAGAAAATGATAATAATGGAGTAAACGAATTTGAAGACAATGATTTTAACGAAATTGCCTTTGTTGGAAATTTCATTAATGAGAAGTTTGAGATTGACTTGCCAGCACTTCGATATTTTTTAGGATATATTATACACAAACAAAACAAAATCATACAGTTATACATTTAATTTGAGTTAATATTAATATCCACTCGTAAAAATACCAAAAAATAGTAATAGTACTATAAAATTTAAACCGGCCTATGACAAAATACCAGATTTAGACATTTATTCTTATTTTTTTATATTTACATACATTTTTAATAAAATATTTATATTTAAAACTGAATTATTTTTTTATTTTCATGTAACCACCTCTCTGGCACTGAGATTGTAAATGAGTATCGTGATATAAATTTGGTATTACACAAGATGCACTATCGTTCCTGTGATATATATAATTTGTGTGACTTCATATGCACTATCGTTCCTGTGATTTATATAAATTTTGTGTTACACTAAGATGCACTATCGTTACTATGATTTATATAATTATTTAAATAGTTATATTATGAAATTATTTATATTTATGGAATTTTATGTACTTATTTATTATTATTTTATATTTATTATATTATATAACTCGCAAGAATAATGAATTTTTTGAAATACTTATATATATAGGTATGTATATAAAGAAGAGGTTTTTACGCCCAATGGAAGCAGATTTTATCTGTATATAATAAACTTCCATATGGCTTTTCCCCTTCTAACCATAATATGAATACATATAAACATATTAAATAAAATTATAAAACAATTCTATTCATTTTTAATTAATATATCTGCAATATTGCACTATTTTGACAAAGGAAATCACACGTTGGTTAATAATAAAATATTTTAAGACAGAATTACATCAGATAGTTCAATAAAACCATAAAAAAAAAGTTAAATACCATTTATGCATATGGACTTTCATCAAAAATAATTTTAAAAATAAACTTAATCAAGGTCGAGTATATGTATGTAATTATTTTCATATATTTACTCAAGAGATAATCTCCCGTGTTATTATGATAATATCGTCGATCAAAAACGGAATCGACTCAGTTTTTTTTAGCGAAGTATTAACTAACTAAAAATTGAAGCCCTTTGCGAATTGTAATATGTACTTAATAAAAACATAGAAGAGTTGTGAATGGAAAAATACAAAAATTAAACGAAAAGTAAATAAATAAACAAAAACAACAAAAATATATTTCAAGGCTGAATTGTTTCTATTTCAACTACCATTTCATTTTAAATTTATCAAACAAAAAAAAAAAGATAAAATTATTATACAAGCTTAGATTGTCTTTTGTAGATGTAGCTAATTATGACAGGTGTTGAACTTAGCTATTACAATTAATAAATCTTGTTACAGATGGCTCTATTCAATTGTGGATTTAGAATCAAAAAGTAGAAATCCGTACTTTTTTGTTCGTGTATTCCTATCTTATATATAAATAATCTTTGGTTTTACTATGTGGGTGCTTGAAAAGTTCGACTAAAATTTGGTATCGATACATTTTGTTCTGTTTACAATTCATAAATACAAATAAAAATTAATAAATTCTCGATACCAAAGGCGTCCCAGTACAAAAGGCTCTTTTGTCACAGGACTATGTATTTATTTTCATTTCGTATATATAGACACAATATCTCAATAAGCGTATTGTTTTAGTAGATTTGAATTGGGATTAATCAACAACCTCCCAAAATAAATTTTTGGATTTATTTATATTTTATATGTTGGAAGTTTTGTTATTATTTTATTAAAGTCTGTGGGAATTTTAGGTATACACATTTGGTATTTGGGTCAACCTGAACAATTGGTTCTTTGCTCCCATAAGTCTCAGTATTGGTTCACCAGAGGTATAAGTTCACTTAGTGTCAATGAAATCTCATGAACATCTGGACTGTTTGCAACTTGCTGGGTTTACATGGTTCTTTGAGCCGGATTTAACCAGTTAAACTAATCCGAGCTTATCCGCGCATTATCCATCACTCCAGTAAACGTAATCGATAGACAAAAACACGTTGCGTACATCTCAACCCATCCAAGCTATTGATATACACAAGGACCCATACCGAGCATAAATCATCAGTGCTAGAACCGTGTCGAACAACATATATAGGGAACGACAACTTACTTCGAGCAGCAATGAAAGCTCTCGTAAACTGTCAAAATGAACGAGCAACCTCTTGGCAAATCGCCAAATTCTAACAGGACGTATTGGAACCTTGATATTCGAACATTGAAAACAATGTTCGAATAAATACAAAGCATCTACGATAAGTTTCTAAACGATTGTGTAAGGTATCGAATTTATTCTCCAATAAACCTTCCGAAAAAAGAAGGAAGCAAAAGAGACAACATCAAAGCCTCGTCCCAAGTTCACTCCCTGAAACAGTGAGACATTACGAGCAATTATACACAAATACTGCCTCTTTCACAACATCTACGAGGAACACTGTACAGGTTGATTTGAAGCAGCCAACAAGACATAATGTGGAGCATTTGATACGTCCATCATAATAAGTAACGATGACAAAATCACCATCAGTCTGCGGCGATGTTGCACAACCGCTACACCATGAACAAATTATCAAATTGCGTTATACAGAAGGCTGGATAACTTCGATCAGCACTGTGAGGCTAGCAAATTCTCCTGGAGCTACGCTTGATGAAGATTGAGGAGTTTAACAAGGATTTACCCGTAATTGATCACCAACATACCGAGCAATACGACTTTCAAAACCAAGGAAAAGAATCAAACCGTAAACCACTTCGCAGATGGTTACTACGGTTCACCTTAATCTAACTACATCAACAGTTAAGCAGCAACCAAATAAAACCGTAGCAGCTGCTAGTAGATGCTCGTAGGAATAAGATGTGGCCATTTTGTTAAAACACGTTCACCCAAATTATCCATCAAAGTGTGCTGTGAAACACGTAGACGAAGTGGTTTTTAAAACAGATGTCCAAAAGAAGGTGCATCAGTCATCTATGCGCAACTGGGGAAAATATTCGAAGC
Organism: Tipula unca; assembly: GCA_951394425.1. Classification (NCBI taxonomy): domain Eukaryota; kingdom Metazoa; phylum Arthropoda; class Insecta; order Diptera; family Tipulidae; genus Tipula; species Tipula unca. Next base: position 72,674,205 of record OX596381.1, read on the forward strand.
GGCATGGGCAATCTTACAAACAAGATACGACAACAATAAATTGCCGGCCACTTCTTATTTTAATACGATAATTTCATTCAACAACATCCATCAAGGAACAAAATCGAACAACAGAAGCTTGCACGATACGGTTATCGAATATCGATCACCACATCAGATATTCGTCCTCCGGACGGAGCGGTATCGTTTAGTTTTTTCGAATCTCAGAAACGGAGCCCACTCTTTTCAACGGCTAATGCATACGGTACTGTTTGACTTGTCATTTTTTTTGCGTATTTGGACGCCATTCTTATATAGACATTCATCGACATTCATCTAACTCATCTAGAAATCATATTCCAGTGGTTGTCAGAGTCTCATTATCAATTGAGACAAATGCATTTTGCAAAACAAGAGACTAATTTTTTTGGACACTCAGTGAACTCATTTGGTATTCTGCCATCGACAGAGCGAATGCATGTATGTAATTGCACAGTTCGATCGTTCATTAACCGAACAGCAGCTAGTTTCTAGGTATACGTTTATTTACGGATCATAAGCCATTAGTGGACGCATTAAAACAGAAACCGGAAAACTTATCATAACCGACAATGTAGACGCCTTGACTTCACAAGCCTGGATACTACTGACATCCAGCATATATTGGACATTGTTGTAGTTAGACACCGAATAACCAAATCTCAATTCCAGACAGTACCGATTATGCCATTATTGCTGACGCACAAGTCAATGATGACGAATTACAAGAACTTATACGAAGTGGTGATACAGCATTAAACCTTTTATAGGGCACTGTTGCAGTTAATACAGGTACATTTTTATATTACGACATGTAATGAACAAACCCAAACCATATATTCTGAAAAATTTTCGAAAGGTTGTTTATCAATCATTCCATAATTCGTCGCATCCTGGTGTTAAAATATCGGTCGGTTAAAATATTAACCACAAACGTGTTATGGCCTTCCGTTAAAAATGATCTCAAGGTAATGGCACAAAACTAAATTGACCGTCAAAAGTCAAAGGTAGGCAGGCATATTAAAACACTTACGGGAAATTTTAGCCCCATTTCAAGTCATTTTACCGAAAATATCATTGGGCCGTTACCAATAACGGATAAACAACGTTAGTGTGTCCCATTAATAGACCGTTGTTCACGTTGAGCCGAAGCTATACCAGTAACAGATATTACCGCAGCCACTATATTTTTCGCTATTTATTTAGGTTGGATTCAAGCATTTATAGTTACTGATCAGAGATAACAATTTTAATCCTAGCTTTATTCAGAATTATCATCGTTATTAGGACCAAACAAAACAAAAAAAATATTGTGTATCATAATTGTAAAACCCCAAATCATAACGCCAGCCAACTTTTACAACACAGTTAGACAGTTACACAGTGTATGTAACTCCAAATGTCAAACTTTCATTTGTGTTCTCTGTAGAGAGTCTATCGAATTAGCGTACCGGATAGAGAGTCTATCGAATTTACAAATAGGTGACCGCGAAGAATGCCCTATTCGACTTTATAAGCCATTTACATAACTCCATATAACTAGTTATAGTTCGTAGTGGCTTATGTGATATAACCAAAGCGTCTGATACAATCTGTAATGGTGAATTTGTACGAGGTTGTCACTCGAAGTTTTTTTTTTTTTTTATTGTTTTAAATTATTGTTTTAATAATTAATGTTTTAAATATTACAACTGATTACATATATCATCTAGTAATTTCTCTATCTTTCTTATGTTCATTTTGCAGAGATATAACCCATTAGTTAGTCTCTAAAAATTTGGCCACCCTATGGTAGTGTTCCCAATTTCAGCGGTTTCTTTCTTTGGAGCCTTCGTACTCCATTTGTGTTACTCAGCATACCACGTAACTCAACATTTTCATGTTGACCAAGCCGTTGTATGTGTTTCTTTGCATGAATTGTTATTTCTTCGCTGACGTTTTCCATCCGGAGGTCCCTATGTAGGTTATCGTTTCTTATGTACCAAGGAGCGTTCACTATTCCACGTAACACTTTATTTTGAAAAGCTTGTATTATTTTAATATTGGTTTTCTTAGTACAGCCCCAAAGCTGAATACCATAAGTCAATATAGGTTTTAAAACTTGTTCGTATAGTAGCAACTTATTAGGTATTGACAGCTCTGAATACCTTCCAATTAGCCAATACATATTTCTATATTTAATGTGTAGTTCCTCCTTTTTCTTCTCTTTAGCTCGGAAAATTTTTCTTCACATCTAACGCGAAAATATCTGTTTTCAATGTAAAATTTCAATATCTGAAAGTGTTCTTTTGGCAAATCTCGATGCAGTTAATATTCCAGTCCAGGATGCCATACTTTATCGAAGGCCTGTGCTACATCCAGAAATATTGTTGAGCATATTTTCTTATTTTCAAGTGCATCTTCAATAATACTTGTAATCCTGTGAATTTGCTCTATGGTGGAGTGGTTTTCTCTAAATTCGAACTGATGTGGTGGTATTAGCTTTCTCTCAAGTATTATAGGTTTCATCCTTTTGTATAACAGTTTCTCAAAAATTTTCGAAAGTACTGGAAGCAGAGAAATTGGCCTATATGACTTTTTATTATTAGATGGTTTGTTCGGCTTTGGTATCATAATTATTTCTGCTACTTTCCATTGCAGAGGTACATATTTCAGTCGAAATGAAGCGTTAATTATATGAAGAAGTTTTCGCACCCCTTTCTCAGGAAGTGCCTTCACTATTTCACATGTAATTAAATCATAGCCAGGAGATTTTTTCGTATTTATGTTATGGTTAATTTCATTTTTCAACTCTCGTAGAGTTACAGGTGGTATTTTCCTACAATCCTCCTTGTGCACTGGTATTATATTTTCATCCGCTGATTGTCTAGCATATGGTTGGAACGTTTCTTCAAGATGAGATGCGAACAGTGCTGCTTTCTGTTTGGCACTTGTTACCCAATTTCCCTCATCATTTTTTATTGGCGGTATTTGATAATTTGGTCTTTTTAATGCTTTTGTAGCTTTCCATAGAGAATACTCTGTTTCTTTAGTGTCTGTAAGACTACGAAGATAACGGGTGACCGATTCATTTTTTAGTTCTCTAATTCTTTGCTTAAGCTTATTGCAGAGGTAATTAAAAATTCTTTTGCTTTGTGGTGCTCGGTTTCTCTGCCATGTTTTCCTTGCTTTCCGTTTTTCATTAACCAAGTCCCTGATCTCGACTGGATAAATGAAATTATTACGCTCCTTGTTTTGGATTACAGGGGTGCTATCCCATGCTGCTTGTTGTATATTATTGATTAATAGTTCCACTTCATTTTCTAATTGAACCGGATCCTTGATTGGTACAAGAAGATCGGTGTTATCTTCAACCAATTTCCTAAATAATTCCCAATTGGTTTTGTTATTTGTTAGTCTAGCTGGATTTTCCTTGTTAACAATCGTGGAACTAACAGTCATAATGACGGGCGAGTGGTCCGATGAGAGACTTTTACTATTTTCTAGAAAAATGTGATTTTCGGATATACCTCGTCACTCGAAGTGTTACCATTTAAAAAAGCTGTAAATTTGTCAATTTTAATATTTTTTATTTCAAAACTTCAGTATAACGTGGATAATAGCATCGAGTCTGTCCGAGAAGGCTTCACATTTGGTCTGATGGTAATTAGCCCCATTCACGGCGAAGAGCTTTAAGACGTCGACTGTCTCATATTTTTTGGTTAATACTTTGGCCTGCAGTGCAGAATGGACCATATGGAAAAATCCATTGGGTTAAAGTCCGGGGAATATGGTGGCCATTGTTGCGAAGTAATGAAACACGGAACTTTTTCTTGTGAAAAACGTTGGGTTTCTGGAGATTTATGGGATGGTGCCGAGCCTTGTTGAAACGTCCAGTGGGACGCTTGCTTTCGCATAGCAATTCGCTGGTCTAAATTTTCTTTTTATTTGCACTCTAGCCAAACACGATCGTTTTGTTTGTTTACATACTGCTGAACCGTAAAAATTTTTACATAAGAAAATACCAAAGTGTTTTAACACGTTCGTTCTTACTAAGTGGACGTCTTTTGTGCAAGTGTTAAATCTTGCACTTTTTGAATTTTCTAGGTCTTCAATCGTAGTTTACTTTTAAATGTGCGCTCCATGCTACGAGGAACACATTGAGATTTTTCGCCAATTGAACTGCACTTTGTCGTGGATTACGTTAAATTCTCACCTTCACTTTTCGAACCATTTCTGGCGATGTTGCTGTTTTTGAATGACCATCTCCATGGCGTTTTCTGATGCCAACGGTTTCATTGTAACGTGTAGTGGTCCGATACTCAAACATTTTGTTAACATATAAATTTCGTAGCTCCATTGTTATGGCTGGTTGCGATTTTCCAGCCAAATACGTTTGAATTCAATTTCGATAGGGCTGTAAACAACTGTCATCATGCGCCGTTTGCTTGCATGAAGTTGGTAACACTTCGAGTGCCGATCCATCCACGGATATTTTTCAACATTTTTGTTTACAAAGATATTCTTGAATATGATTTGAAAGTTTAGAAACCGTCATTACGTTGTTAGAGTAGATAAAACGCATGACATTATGGGGTACTGTTCCTAATTTATTTTCATTCCATTTTTAATATTAATAAGGGTTATACATTTTGAACGGCCTACCACTATAGTTTGTTCAAACTATCGTTTTCAACCTCATATTTATGGTGTTCGTAAATGAATTCGTATTTCTGTTCTCATTTCAAAAGCATTAGTGGGAATATTAGCACTACTCGGCATACATATTTTACAACCTTATATAATTGCGGCCTTTGATTTTTTTCGAAGTCATTTTTGCTCATAACTTTTTACTTATTTGTCTAATCTTAACATTCCTAATACACGATTGTATTTGTAATTTAATGTCGGACACCTTCTGATTTAATTACAAACTCGTCTCGTAAGAAACATTAGTAATTTGTAACCGTTGCCAGCCAAATCGAGAACGTATTAGGTCCGAATTGTCTGGGTAGTACCGGCGCATTAATTGCTGGGCTCTGCCCATTAATTCTGCACTTCATTCCGTTCTAAATATTTTTAAATTATCGTCATGTCCTCGTACAAATTCATTTTAACATCCAATTCATCAACTACCGCATAATAAAATAGTTGAATGGTATATCGGTTTAATTTATTAGTTAATCTTTAAAATATATCGATACGTAGTTAGAATAACGATCTTAAATTGGACGATAACCTACACCTACTCGAATCCACAATAATACGAATACGAGATTTAATTCATTCTGAGAAAAAATATTTATTTAAAACAACAAAATTGTGTTTCAATTATATCATATTGTACACAAGAATATGATTTCGAAGAAACATTGCCCAACAACACAATTCAAACCAATATGCAGTTTTCGTCGAATATCATACATCCTTAAAAATTGTTAGTTTCTATATTGAGCATTTGTTTCGCCTGGCAATGTCAACGAATACTCTTGATTCGACAATTTTCTAAAATACACGAACAGATACAAAAAAATCCCAAACAATTTTTTTGCCCGGACAAAATATTTTTAGAAGAATATGTTTCAATAAAATCTGTACTTTGGTTTTTCCAACGAAATTCTCATGGCGATTGTGTTTGGGATTTTACTACGCCTACTCTACATAAACAAATGTCTCGTCACCGCGTATACTTCCCAATGAACAAAAAATCGCACATCCAAGTTTACCCAGGGATGAATCAATCAGTCGTGTCATGGGAATAGTCGTTCTACTTAAATAATCGTCTAGTCTTCGCCCACTTTTCCAGTAAACTTTTATCGTGCGACGTTTATTATTTTATTTGGGTTTACATTGTGTACAAATGTTATTTGCAAAAATTATTCAGGGTTCAGGAATACACTGGATCCATCAAATAAATAAAAATAAATGTACATACTTAATAGAAAAATTCGAGCTTTTGGTCTAACATTCGACTTACTTAAGCAAAAAATTGTTCGTAAAGCTGAAATTGAAAAAGCAAGTCATGACTTTGAATATTTTGTTTTATTTAAAGAAGTTTACCAAATTTTTTCTAACCAAACCATGCACTCACATATAGTAAAACAAGCGAGTTATTGTCTAGCTCTGAGCTTACCAAAAAGCGCTGAAGGCCTTTCACATCGATTTTACTAAGATCCGTCAGGTGTTCCAAATGGCAAGTTCCTGTAAATTTCATTCTGCTATATGCTAGACTAAGACAGGTGCAGAACAAATGGAGCACAGTTTCTTCCTTCTTCTCATCATCACAGGTACGGCAGAAATCATGAGCTGGGACACCCAGTCTGCTCTCCTGTACCACAATGAGACAATGCCCCGTTATAGCTCCCACAACCATACCAATATGATGCCGTCGAAGCGATATCAGTTGGACGGATCTAAACCGGTCAAGTCTAGGCCAAATTTGCTTAGTTACACATACAGAACTAGCGCTTAGACCATCTGACGTTCTGTTCTTTTATGCGTTTTTCCTGAAGCAGCAGTTTACAGGAAGCAAGCGGTATCTTTTTATCCAGTCTGCTTTGTGATATAAGACTTGCTGTGCCCTTGCGGGCTTGAAAAACACTGCAAAAGTCGGGAAGACGAAAATAGCTAGATTGACCCCTAGTACCTCACAGAATATTCGACAGCCAACTTCTTTATCACTTTTTGAGCCATTCGTGAAAAAGCTTAACCATCTCATTCACCTAGTCTTCTCTGGTGGGAAGCTCAGTTTGGAATCTCACCTCAACAGATGGCGAAGGTATAGCGTAATTGGTAGTTTCGGGACACCCCTGTTGCACAGGATATACTAGTGCCCTATATTATTACAGTTCCACACAGATATGGATGTGAGCCGAATGCCTGTGCAAGCTGCTTGGTCCCAAGATCCAAGAGAGTGAGATGAAAGAGAACATCCAAGGCTTGAGTAGGTGTGCTCCTGAGTTTCAGATTAGCCATCATTTTTAACGCTGGACACTACACCATCGGTTTGATAACTGAGACGTAGAGCCATTGTACTATGTGGGGCTCCATTATCCATCTCTTTCCAAGGGCATTTTTGCAGGAGTAGAGTGCTACAGTAGATTTATTTACTCTTTCTAAGAGGTTTCGAAAAAGGTCGAAAAAATAGTACCACAACGTCTCTCCACTGAATAACTCTGCATGTCCCTTAGTTAATTCCTTAATGCAAGTCTCCACAGTCTGTATCTGAGGTGAATCAACTAGTATTTGTGTCGTTAAAGTTTTTATTAGCAACAAAAACAACTGATTGCTTGCTTCGGAACGGCAGATCAAAAATATTAAATGACGTGCAGCGGGAAAATATTATATAGAGGAGAGTTTACCCTGATTCCATTTATAACTGCAGCTGCAACTGCGAACAAAATGAGATATAATGAAAAATATATCCAAATGGCAAGAATAAGTGGCCAAGTATGCTGTGGAGTATGAGGATTGATTAATGCAGGTGGTCTCGGGTATATTTGTAAATCCTAAATGAAATAATGATACTGTCAGTCACTACTGTTTATCCGGAGGAATTTCCAATTCACGCCGACATAAATCCAATAGAAATTGTTTGAGATTCTATAAAACTTTTTACCCCCGAACGAGATAAATAGTCTAAGAATGTGTTTATGAAAAAGGGGAAGAATTGATAGATAACCCGAATTTTTACCAACAACTCGCTGCCAAATCGTTTCCGTGAAATAATCGACAATGACGGATTCTTATTAGTTTTAGTATTTATTAGTTTATTGATGCTAAATATTAATGATGATAACCGATATTTTAATTGAATTAAATAATTTTGGGAAATATTTCGAAAATGTTTTCTTTAAACTACTTTAATGGTAATTATTTTATGGTTTAGTTAGGTTGTTGTTTTCAATAGAAAATAATTCATAATTTAAGCGGGCTGCTTATTTCAAACACCCCCAGTTTCTTCTCCGTGTACAACCAACTTTTGCAGGCAAAAGCACAGGAAGTTAAAGCCACGAGAATATTATATGGTCGTTCGTTCGCCGATTGGGCTCTATATATAAGGTTCGCCGATTGAGATCGTTACTGCACCATATGATCAATAATTTATTTTTTGAAAATATGGATGACAGAATGTTTGATCAACAGAATGGGGCTACATGCCATACGGCGTCAGCGACAATCGACGTATTGAAATCAAAAATTGCCTATAAGTTGATTTCGAGATATGGACCTGTCTATTAGCCTCCAAAGTCGTGCGATTTGACACCTCTCGATTATTTCCTGGGAGCCACGTGAACTTACTGGCTAATGTTGATAAACCAGCAACAATTGACGACATGGAGGCCGATATTGTGCTTTTTGTGACATACGAGTAGCAGTACTCGAAAAAGTGGCCTTAGATTGGACATCTAGAATGCGTTTCCTCAACAACACTTGGCCATATATCCGATACCAAAAATCATTTTAGAGTCTCATCATGTTGATGCAACATGTCGAATTTGTGTTTTTTTCTAACCATCGGTCAACTTGTTCAAAGCTCTCCCAAGTGATTCGCAGTTTGCTTTGATTACATAACCGATTTAATAGACACATTGCATAGCTGTATGCCAACCTGTACTGACATGGACATTGGCTCGGCCCATCCATCGGTTCTGCACTCTAATAGAAGTGTATATCGTTATCCTGATGGAAATTAAAGATGAAGAACCCGATTTTCATCTTGCGTCTATTGGGTTTCGAATCAGCTTCTCGATACAATTCGAGTGATATGCCGAATTTAATGCTCTTTCAATGTTAAGTTCAATTGAGAATTCCAAATATAATAAATATACCAAAATCCCCTAAATCCGTGGATTTCGAATATTGGAAAAATTGGAGGATACCTGAAATTCGGTGTCGAAATATTTCGAATTTTAAAATTTAATTAACAAATTTAAAAACTTCTATGAATCTTGATGAATTTTAAGTTTTTTCAAAAACAATTAAGTATTCAAAACTGTAAATGTCAAATTTGATTTCGTATTTTGATTTTCGAAATTTTAAAATTAAAAATAAAATAAAAAATTTAATTTTTTTTTTTAATTTGTTACTAAAAATCACCAAGAGATCAACTACGTCCGAATCATAAGATAGACTTTGGGAATTATATGAATCTTTAATAGTTTTACAACAAACTTTTCATGGGAATGGGTTTGGCCTATCGCATCCTTGATAACTTGATAAAATTGGATCCTCTTTGATACATTTTTGTAATTCTGGTGAGTTGTGGCACGTAAGAGTTTGGATAACAATTATAGGTAACTTTAAAAAAACCAACTGAAATTTGTAAAATATCCAAAATTTTGTTCACACTTTTTATAATTTGAACGATATTCCGATATTCGAAAACCATTTTAATTTCGAATGAAAGTTCAAAATTTGGAAAATATCCCAGAATTCTAGTTTACTCTCTAGAAATTTGTTAATTTTGAATAATGCAAATTTTAAAAATTCAACAATTCGAATTTTAAGTTTTAACTTTATAATTTAATTAAGAAATTTAAAAGTTTTAATTTTTTTAAAATATAGTTCGAGCTAAAATTCAAAATTGTAAACTTGAATTTTTTACAATAAGAATTGTAAACTATGAAAAGTAAAATTGACATATATGACGTGGGGAAAAAACTTATGAGGTGGGGAGATTTATTACACATTTCGGACAGCATAATAAAAAATCGTGAATGTAGGGGAATAATTATTAAGCAAATGTCATAAAATTAATTCACGATTTTTTTATCACAGGTTTCGGACACAGTCTTGGTTAAGAAATTGCTATGGTGATTATTTTTCATCTAGATACGAGTACGTAGTTCTGTAATATACAGTTTAATCCATACTTGATTCTGTTTTGTACTGTATTTGGTTTTAAACTCGTTTTTCGTACCATATCCCATTATTAAATGTGTATAGTTTTTAAATATTCTTAAATAGCTTCGTACCCCATACAGCATGGATTTTATCCGATCTACGATTGATTTTTTATAGTCAAAACTATAAATATTGCAAATAATGCATTCTCGCTGTTTCAATTATTAGTAAAATTCTTCCAAAACCCCAGATGAAACCTTTAGTGCCATAAACAAAAATACGCTATATGGTATTATCGTCTTGGTAATATTAAACTATCAAAGCTAAGTTACTTGCATATGAGGCTACCGCAATTAAAATTTTGATAACCTGGTTGAGATACACGATGATAAGAAACAAGAATTTAATACAATTAAGTTTTAGTCAGTTTTGAAAGGACAATAAATCCACGGCATTCTGCTAAAGAAGTTTCCTCTCTGAACAGCAGAGCCGAACTACAAACTGCCGGTTCATCACATGGTCACGGAACGCCTCTTTTCAGGGTCGAGACCAAGCAGACTATATCCGGTGCATCACAAAGCTGCACAATCAGACTTCCAATATATGGTGGAATTAGAAATTGGTCGAAGATCAACAGAAGATCACGACTGTAAGCAATGTGGAGACTATCGGCGATTAAACACCGTTAAACGAAACTACCCGATACTCTACATTCAAAACTTTTCCACGTGTACTTTTATCGTTGCAAAGTTTTCTCCAAAATTAATCTCATCAGAAGTTATCACCACATTCCCGTCGCACCTGAAGACGTATACAACACGGAAATCACTACACTATTTGACCACTTCGAAAACATCCGAAAGCCATTTGGATTTCGAAATGCCGCACAAACCATTCAGTATTTTATCAATAAAGCCATTGAAGGTAAACTACTACCACCGATTCACACCAAGGCTCGCTAAATACTCCAATCCACAGCCACTTGGTTGAATTATTTATTAAAATAATTACGTAAACAGCCGAGAACTTTTCTTGGCCTACTTTGCATTCGATCGGGAATTACTCGCAATTTATCCAGTAATCAAAGATTTCAGATATTTTGTCGAAGGTTGGGACTTTGCCATTTACATCGACAACCTCTGACCAATTCAGTCTAAAACTGAATGTAATCCAAGGAAAGTTGTTGCAGATAAACTTTAGACCACAACAAAATTGCACAAGCACAAAAAACAGACTTGGAACTTCATAGTTTACTTTCTAATGAGAATTTACCTTATAGTTTCCTCATGTCATACTAGTTCATCAACGCAACTAGAGCTATTCAAACTACCTGGCCTAGAAATCGTCTGTGAAACATCTATTGGTGCAAATCTTAAAATTAGGAAAAATCATATAATGACATGAGGTCATACCAAACTTGGTTGCCCAAATCACCTACTTTTTCCAAAGCTGAAATATTTTTCGGTTAGCTATGGCTAATATGTCTTATTGTTTATAATGTTATGGTGGCCGCCTCCTAGGATTTTTCAAAGAAAATTCAAAAAACCATGTATTCGTCGTAACAAATATGATTGTCTTCATGATAAAATTCGTTATATCGCGACATTTCACTTTGCACACTAACACATAAAAGAGGAAATTGTTTTTGTTGCTTTTTAGGACAAATTTCATATACGTTACCAAAAGCTATGTAAGCGATTTTACAGGTGTTCAGGTGTTCAAATCACTTATCGTACGTGATCTTATGGTTTTAGGAGAAAAGGCTCCACCTAAAAAATCTATGGCTGATACCTATTCTAGGCGATGTACAACCTTAGAGTTGATCGTGAAACATACAAAAAGGCGAAAACCAAAAAAAATGCATCATTCCATGCAGCCAGTTGTATCAGAATAGCGAATACAACCAACAATAACCAGAAATCTCTAATTTCTTCAACTAAAGGTATCATGTTTGAAGTGTCAATCACATCATTTGCTACATGAATATGAAAGGTTCCGTGAAATGTCAATAGCTTGGAGAAAGGAGTTAGTTGTAACCGCCAGAGTCTGCTACAACTGCATGTTCATAGGACACAGCTCTATAAACTGTTCGGAGCTGACCAATCATCTGGACATAAAGAAGTAGATAACGCACCCTCGGGACCAGACCAGTCTAGTACAAATTCTGTCCAGACCAACACTGTAAATAGAAAAAATCGCCGAATTCCAGTTGATAGCGTTACATCTTAAACGGTTTTGCGAAAATGCACTAAGATAAAGTTAATCCCCTCACTCTGTCGACGATTTCGCGTTGAAAGTGTGAGTCGTAATTGTAAAACGGATCACATTACAGCTGCCTAAACTGGACAAAGGTATCAAGACTAAATGGGCCGAGATCTAGTTGATAACACTTGTTGATCGACTAAAAATGTGCCTTGGATGCAGCCATCCTTGACTTCAACAGCCAAGATTATCCCTAATGGTATTCTGCCTTCACAAGAACGAATTAATGCCATTCAGGAATTCCCAGGTCCCACTCCAATCAAGAGTATTCAGCGTTTCGTCGGCATGGTAAACTATAACCAAAAATTCACATCAAATGCTCGCTGAAATACTCGCACTCCAATTCACAGCCACCTGGCTGAATTATTAATTAGAATTATTATGTAAACAGCCGAGAACTGTTCTTGGCCTACTCTGCATTCGATCGGGAATTACTCGCAATTTATCTAGCAATCAAACATTTCAGATATTTTGTCGAAGATTGGGACTTTGCCATTTACATCATCCATAAACCTCTGACCAATTCAGTCTAAAAATTAACGTAATCCAAGATAAGTTGTTGCAGATAAACTTTAGACCACAACAAAATTGCACAAGCACAAAAAGCCAACTTGGAATTTACTTTCTTATGAGAATTTACCTTGCGGTTCCTCATGACGTACTAGTTCTTCAACGCAACTAGAGCTTTTCAAACTACCTGGCCTAGAAATCGTCTGAGAAACATCGACTGGTGCAAATTTCCCACCGAACCTTTTTCGGTATGTCACATCTTGGTAACTCGTAAAGACGTGACATTCATCTGGATGTCGTAGGACCATTTCCTCCATCCAATAAATATACAATAATATCTACTCACCTGTGTCGATCATAACGCTTGATGGCCAGAAGCGTACTGCAAGACCGAAGTAATTTTGTTAACCAATTGACACACGGCCCTAGTATTTATTGTCTAGACATCCTAGTTTTTATTTCCGATTTCAAAATTTTGATATCAGTCGTTTTTACTAGACTAGCGCGAAATCAAATTTTAATTTCCAATTTGCCTGGAAGAATTTATCGAGTATAGTTTTACATACGCACATACATATTTATATTATGATTTCATTGTATGTGTGTACAAAGGTATAGAAAACAAAACAGTCAAACCGAAAACGACGTGCATCTGAGCAAAAAAATTGAATTTTTATGTAAATTCTACATAAGCTGGAGGCTCTATTCGTTCTGATATTGATTTGATGAAATTGATTTATTGAATAATTACATTGCTACTTGTTATGGTTGATAAAAACCAACAAAGTTGCAAAAATTATTGTACAAAATGTACAAACATAGTTATTGAAAAATTATTTACTTTTTAGATATTGTCACAGTCGTGCTTTTTATATATAGTTGATAACAGTCAAAATTTTGCCTAGAGAAACTTAATCAAATTAATAACAGTTTTTAATTTATGTTATTTTAAAAAATTGAAAACCTTTTTCCGAATCAATCGATTTAATTAAAATATTTGAGAATTATTGAAATATATCATGGTATAGAGTCGACAAAGGTCACACAATATATGCCCGAAACGTACATAATGTATGTATATGTAGAAATGCGACGAAAGAGGCCGGTCACGGCTTAGTTATAATTCATAAAGAAAAAGAAGTTTGAAATTAATAGCCGTATTAAGGCGAACGAGATAATTTAGAGTCTAATAAAATAAATTGTAGATATTTAACTATTCGTGAATAATTTATAAATTATTTGGAACGGGTATCTCTTTATTCCACTGGAATAATGTCGCTATATACGCTAGACGACTGCGTGGAAATAGATACGCGGTGAGTCTCGAAACAGGTGTTTAGAATTAAATAAATTATTCAAATTTAGATTTTTATGATATACTTATATTCTGTCGTCGTTATAATACAGGCTATCAATTTAATGTTCATTGTATTGTAAATAAAAAATCCCATTATATCGACTAAACTACATTCTCATCACCTCTTTGTTAAAAACACAACAATATGCAGATTTAATAGTCTTAAAATATTAATTTATTAAGGCGACCTAAATATGCTATGCATAAAATGAAAGCTAATAAAAATATATGTCCATATTATTTGTAATTAACTGACAATTATTTTGGTTTTAGTGTTACGATAAAATAACAATTAGCGTGTTTATGGCATTATACAAAGTAGTAAAGAATTATCTAAATTTACGCTGAGAAATAATTACCAAGCTTTCAAAATGTTAAAAATAACACTCAGTAACAGAGTAGTGGAATTACATATCAGCAAAAGATAGAGATAAGCATAGTGGAAGAGTGCTGTATATGATTGTTGTATTTCAGGGAAACATCACCGGCCAAAATTGGCATTGCAATAATATCTCCCAGAAACACGGTACAGGACAAATATATTAAAATATTAAAAGATCATTTGAAAACAATAAATAATCTCCTTTTCAATTATCACATTTCAAAATAAAGAAAACATTAAAAGACATTTCATTACGTAATAAAATAAAATATTATGTAAAAACAGAATTAGGTCTACACCAATTATTATAATATATAGTAAAGTACTCTCAAAACTGTAAAAAAAACGAAAGAGAACTACGAATTAAGAAATAAAATGACGAATCACAGAAAGGTAAAAAAGAAAAAGAAAATATCAAACTCTAGTCACCTCCCCCAAAAATTCGTGTAAGAACCTTACGTTTCTATATCGAAACTGTCATTAATTTAAAAAAAAACATCAATAGTACTATTAAATTAGTATAGTTTCATTAAACAAGTCACTATAATTGTAAATTTTATCAATAGTCAATAATTTGGTAAATTTCAACAGTCATTAAATATTAAATATTTTCAATAGTCATTACTTTAGTAAATTTCATCATTAGTCATTAAATTAGTACAGTGTTATTAACCAAGTCATTAAAATAGTAAATTTAATTAATAGTCATTAATTTAGTAAATTTCATAAATAGTCAGTAAAATAGTAAATTTCATAGATTTGTTATTAGTTTAGTAAATTCCAACAACTGTTTTAATATTAGTCACTATTCCAAAGTAAAATTAAATTTATAAGTTTTAAAATCAAAATATAAATAAAGGTTAATCATAAATAACTCGACAACAAAACAAAGTTTCTTACTAATATCGATGATTTAACACCATAAGCCCAACTGAATACGAACAGAAAACAACAATCACAAATACAGTTAGTAAAATAATATGCGACCTATTTTGAAAGTTTAATCGTTAGTGATCGAGCGCTTAAGGATCTCGAACTGTTGGAAAAGCATACATTGAATTTAAGGGTTACGATGGGCAAATATTAACAATCCAAGATATAACGAAAACTGATGAATTTGTGCCTCGCTACACAAAGATCTAAGCCATTTTTCGGAAGGTTGTATCCGGTCACAATCCTAAACAACCCTTTCATTTGATGGTATTATCTAAGATAAGTTCAGCACCTATATGACTCTGCAGTATTGTCATAGAGCATCTGTCCCAATTCCCACACTCCATGATAACAATCACACACAATCATTATGTATCTTAACAGAAACCGATCGTAAATAAATATAGACGAAATGGATCATAAAAAAAAACTTATCTGTGCATCAAGGATGGTTATAATTGTCGGGCGACAAACGAAAACCAACAGTTGCCATCCTCATGCACTAAAAAATAGTAGTATACGATCGTGGAGTGGGACAAAAGAGATTGAAGAAGAGGAGGGGAATTCAAAACAAATACAGAAAGGCGGATTGAAGATTCTAAAAACATAAAGTATAAAAGGACGAAAAAACTCTTGTTAAGGTCTCTTGACAATATACTCTTGTGAAAAACATTTTTTTTACTGTGTAAAAAAAAATGGACGAGACGTCGAACTGGATAGGTAAGTAAGGTAAGTAACTTGTCTCTAATAAAAACCTACGAAATCATTGCTTCTGTAAAAGCAATTATCTAAAAAACGATTTCGTGTATTTTCAAGAGCCTAGTACTCTTATTAGTTTTTTGATACACACTTGATAGACACCATAATGACACATACATCAATATGTTTTAAGGTCTAAGGTATCAAAGATTTACAGCATTGGTCATACCAAATAGTTATTTATTTTACCAATATCTACATTACAGGCCATACTAAACTTGGTTGTCCTAAATCCCCTAATCCCCGTTTTACATTATTCGGATAGCTTAGACCTTAAGACATTTTAGTATATGCGTCATTATGGTGTCCGCTTCCTTGTTTCCAAGAAAATTAGGAAAAATCATATAATCGAAATACATGAGGTCATAGAAACTTGGTTGTCCAAAACCCCCTGATCCCCTACTTTTACCAAAATTGAAATATTTTTCAGTTAGCTACGATCAACCCAAAGATGTCTTGTTGTTTATAATGTTATGGTGGCCACTTCCTAGGTTTTTCCAAAGAAAATTCAGAAAAACATGTATTCGTCCTACCAAATATGATTGTCTTTATGGTAAAATTCGTTATATCGAGAAATTTCACTTTGCACACTGAAACATACAAGAGGATATTGATTTTGTTGTTTTTTAGGACAGATTTATGACAAATTTCACATACGTTACCAAAAGCTATGTAAGCGATTTTACTAGTCCAGGTGTTCAAATCACTTATCGAGAAATTCATGAGAATTCCATCAGCTATTAATGGATCCGTCTCTGGTTTAGAAACTATTGTGACACTTCAGAAGAAGTCGTACGTGGTCTTAAGGTTTTAGGAGAAAAGGCACCAACTAGAGATCCGCGGCTGATACATATTCTAGGCGATGTACAACCTTTTAGAGTCAGTTGATCGTAAAACTTACAAAAAGGCGAAAACCACAAAAAAATTCATCATTCCATACAGCCAGTGGTACCAGAATAGCAAATACAACCACAACCAACCCAGAAATCATTAATTTCTCCAACTAAAGGTATAAAATCTGAGGTATCATGGTTGTAGTGTCAATCACATCACTCGACAATCAATAGCTCAGAGAAAGGACTTCGTTGCAACTACCAGAGTCTGCTACAACTGCATGTTCAAATGACAGCTCTAAAATCTATCCATCCCGCCATCGATGTTTTATTTATCAGCGGACGTATCACACACTTTTGCATGATTCTAAGGAGCTAGCCAATCATCTGGACCTCAGAATCAGACAAGTCTGGCAAAAATTCTGTCCAGACGAATACTGTAGTGTGCAGCTCAATCCATATAAACATTTTTTATTGAACCAACTTCGTTCGTAAGGTTAAACCCTTATTTTAACAACGATTTAGCGTAAGTACAAGTCGTAATTTTAAAACGGCTAACATCACAGCTGCCTAAACTGGACCAAGGTATCAATACTAAATGGCGATTCCGATTACACAAAATTGCATGCACCGCCGACATCACACGACTGTATAAAGAAGTTCGAATTGATCAAGAGGGCGTATCAACGAATAATCTTCACATTTTCAGATTCTTAGAACAACAGCATCAGCTCCGTTCCAAGCTACTCGTGCTATTCAACAAATCGGATTGGAAAACAAATTGAATTTATCCGAAGCATCTGAGGCAATAATGACTGACCTATACGTTAACCACCTCTTGACTGGCAGTAGCAACCTTCAAGAAGCGCGACGTCTAGCTAATGATATTGTAAATAGTTTCACCTCGATCTCTGGCATCTCTGTCTAGGCAAAAAGAAAACGCAAGTAAAGTACATAACATACTAAGTAGTGGTATATTGTCGTACCACCGATAATAATGGTACATCCATTTCATAACTGCACAGACACGAGATACACCTATATTAAATCTAAGGTTAACAGTCCCTAGAACTGTCTATAGCTCATCTGTTGACCAAGCTGATCAAGGTAGTTGTCCGCTCGCTTCAAATTGAAAAATGCAACATTTTTACATGGATGGACTCAGAAGTTTTTCTAAATTGGTTTACTAAGACTTTTTGTCAGCTACCAGTTTTTATTGGCAACAGAACTGCTCAAATTTTCGAAGCAATTTCTAACGCGGTCTGGGGTCATGTATGCGATCAACAGAGAACCAGAATAATCAGTCGCATCTGGGTTAAAGGAAAAACCCAAATGCTTTAACAATTGTCTTTTAATGTAATAAAATTGAAGAGGAAGAATATGTTGTTTTTGTTCTATATTTTGTGATCTCCAATCCAAATTCGTTTTTAAACAGCATGTTTTCAGTGGCTTGTGAGATGGGAACATTACGGCAATTAACTGAAGGAAGGTGAAGAAGGGCAAGGCTTCAAGGTGGTTGCCTATGCGGATGATGCTGCTATTGCGATCTTGTACGCTGAGTGAGCGCATGTATTGCGCACTCGGGTATCACTCTGAGTGGCCACGCGATTGCGGACTTAATGCAAACCCACAAAAAGTGTAGCTGGTCGCCTTTACCAGGAAGCACAAACTTTTTCAGTTAAATGGTACTCGCTTGATCTTTACGAATAGAGCGAAATACCTCGGACTACTTTTGGACAGCAAGCTAAACTGGAAACCAAACATCCTAGAGAGAGTAAAGAAATCTAATATAGCGCTCTACACCAGAAAAAATACTATTGGAAAGAGATGTGGTATGGAGCTCTACATAATTCACTAGCTCTACGTCTCAGTGGTCAAACCTATACTACTGTATGGGGTTGTCGTTTGGTGGACTGCGTTAAAAATTATGGCCAACCTTAAACTATTGATGAAAGTCCAAAGAACGTGCTTGTTTATAAGTGGCGCTCTCAGGAGCACACCTACTCAAACTCTGGAGATGGACTGGTTGAAGCATAATGTAATATCTAAGAGGGATATTCGCAATTTACGGACAGCCAGGCTGCTATTAAAACGCTACAATTATACTCCCTGACGTCGAAGGCAGCCCAGAACTGTCTGGCATCTTTAAATGAGATGGCTGAGTTCAATATCCGCTTGACGTGGGTGCCAGGGCACTTCAATATCGCAGTGAATGTAAAGGCAGATGAGCTGGCTTGCAAGGGCTCAGCACGCCTAATATCCCAAAGCAGGTGGGATACAAAGATACCACTTACTTCATGTAAATTGCTGCTTCAGGAAGAAACTATTAAAGAAACGAACGTCAGATGGTCTAACGCTAGTTCGTGTGCAATAACCAAGCAGATCTGACCGGTCTAGATCAGGTCAACTTATATCGCTTCGACGGCACCATATTGGTCGTTGGAGCTGTAATGGAAAAGCCCATGATTTCTGCCGCAACTGCGGCGATGAGGAGGAGGAGGAACTGTACTCCATCTGCTCTGCACCTGTCCTAGTCTAGCATACAGTAGAACAACATTTATGCTTAGTAAGATCGAGGTCCGAGACTTTCAACGCTTCTTGATAAGCTCAGGATGTTTTAACGAGTGAAGAGGAAGCAGCTGGAATGTAGTACAGCTACGGCCCAATTATCCTTTAGAACGGCCACCCTTACCTAACCTAACCTTTTATAAAGCCAGAGGCCGAGAAGCTAAATTTAATAATGTTATTGAAACATTGAATCTCTCATTAAGTTGTTTTTAAATGCGTTAAGTCTTGCTGTTGTACATAAAAATCTTTATGAACCCTGAGCGTATCTTCTTTTCAATCTGGAAACCCGTTTGCATGATTAGCTGAAACCTAATCCACAATTTGATTATCTTCGTCATTTGTGAGCATATAGATCATGGCCCAAAATTATTCTCGTTTTGCCCTATTATCTATTCGGCTGTAAATTTTTGATCTAGGCTAAGAATGTTATATTTTTTTTATATAGAACCATGGGAGTGCCTTTATTATTGGAAATGTTTTACTTTATCTATGTCCATAAATAGAAATTGAAATACATGTTTAGCTTTAAACATAAATTGAACTCGAGATATGTCTTCATATCGTTTTTCAAAACGTCTTATATCAAAAGCAGAACAAGTGGATTAGAATAAGAATAAAATATTACAAGAGCTTATAGATTAAGGCGAATATAGGATAAACAACTCAAGTTCCGCCAATTACAGAAAATAAATGATTTTTTGCAAATTTTTTCAACATCTAACGTACGAGTAATATATTCTTTCGTCTGCGTCGTTAAAGAATTAATTGCTATAGCGTTGCATATCTATAAAGATGAAATTCACCAGAAAATTGAAGTTATTTTTACAAACAGCGTTTTACGAATATAATTTCTTGGAAAACCTTTCATATCGTCTTGCTTTTTAATAATTTAAATTGAGATTTTATGTATGCACAAACATACGTACACATACATATGTAACAACTTTTTCGATTTAAATAATGAAGATATTTGAGAATACATTTTCTGTACAAAACTAAACCAGAATTGTGTATGACGGATTTGTGATCAGACATAAATCAAATCCGCATGAACGTATAACATTCGACATACAGATTTTACTTTACTATATACAACAATGAACAAATCAAATAGGAAATATGTAAGATAAGTAACATTGAAACGCTTCGCAATTTTCATGAAAATATGGAATGGGAAATGGATTTTTTTTTGTGTACAATTTATTCGAATACAATACAAAGATATACGAATTTATC
The DNA here is from genome assembly GCA_951394425.1 of Tipula unca. Taxonomy (NCBI): domain Eukaryota; kingdom Metazoa; phylum Arthropoda; class Insecta; order Diptera; family Tipulidae; genus Tipula; species Tipula unca. The sequence continues at coordinate 72,694,888 of OX596381.1, forward strand.
TGCCAAGCAATAAACTACAACAACAAACCAATAAATTTTGATTGCCGAACCAAACAAAAACACTGTTGGTGTAATGATAACAAACAAACAAAATTTTATGTAGGAGTATTCTCAATAAGGGATTTAAAAATAAAGTTCCACCTGGATTAGATATATTCCAAAAAAGTTTTGAAGACGCAAAGTATATTTACATAAAAGTGTATGTACGAGTATAGTTGTTATAAGAAAATCAATCAACCCGAAAAACGATTAAAACCATTTTTGTCAATTTCTTGACAATTTACATGGAAAGTAGATAAAAAAAAAGTTTTCAACATTTTGAAATGACAGTCAGCAGCGCATAATAAAACTTAACAAAAATAACGAAATTAACTCAAAACGTTTAAAACTTTTCTCGTTACTGCGTGTGTCTATAATGATATACAGAATCCGATGGATTTACACCTCGAACTAACTAACAGCTAAAGTTTATTTAATGTAATTGCATGACAAGACCTATTTCAACAAATGAAACAATAAAACTTAATTTTCAAATAAAATTTATTGTTTCAAAAGTTTTCGAAAATCAGGGTCATCGGCACCTGGATAATGTGTTTTACTCGCCCATACCAGTCGGCGACTAGTTGATGTTCGAGAACACCAAATCTTCAGCGTTTAAAAGGGTTTAGAATTTGCCGAGCGATGGCATATGGACTGTTCAAAACGACCCGCATTCGCAAAAAAATCTGCTTATAAAGTCAACAAAAAGAAAAATGGATACCGCCAAAACAACATCGGACCCCCGCTCAAGTACCTAGACACGAGAAAGTGCAGTCACTTAGAAACTCGCTGGCCTAAAAATGGAGACCATGAGAGAGGAGATGACCTCGGAGATGACCTCGGAAATCTTGGAGCTGGATTTCTTCTGGAGCTGCAGGTAAAGAACGCTGTTTTGTATTTCCACGCAGTCAATAACCGATTGCGTAAGCTTCGCTTGCACATGAAGTTAGCCAACCTATCGATAATTGGTGTACACGCGCCCACAGAAGTCAGCCAGCCCCAAGATAAAGACTCATTTTACAATGACTTGGACGATCTGATGGGATCTAAACCCGAACACTTGTTAGAATGGTAATTGGGGCCTCTAATGTTATAAAGCTGGCAGAAATCAGACCGACTTGTGTAAAGCATAGGTCCGCACTCCAAACACGAAACTGCGACCGATAATGATGGGAGAACGATGTACTTTGCAATTGCTCATGATCTTAGAGTAACAAGAACATTTTCCCCTCACAAACAGATTTATTTGGAAACATGAACACATCCTCGCAAAGTTTCACGCAGCCAAATTAACCACGAGTTAATTTCAAAAGAGTCCGCAGGACACAGCGAAGCGCATGGAACGTTCTGACTGTGAAGGTCTGATAAATGAACATCAAAAGAAACGATATCAGGATCTCGTAAGCAACAGCATTGGGGAAGCTAATTACAAGTCTGACTGTGTGCGGTCTGTGTCGGAAGTACTAAAAAATACGGTTGCCAATGCTCCTCAATAGAGTTTAGGTATAGTGAAAGTCAGACCCAAGAATGATTGGTTTGCTGGCGGATGTCGCCATGCAGTCGAGCAACAAAATAAAGCCCATAGTGAAGTGCACATAAGTCTCACAATCGAATGGAAAAACAAAGCTGCTCCTACAAGAACGGCAGCTAATCGGATTTGTAGACGGAAGAAGTGAGAATGGTGGAAGGTCGAGGTTCTGCAAGTACAATAACTCAGCGATGAGCGCAGTCCGCGTAATTTCATTAAAGGAATTACTGAATTGCACCATACTTTCAAGCCTGAATCAACCGCCATTCGGGATCGGAATGGACACCTCTGCGTGAACATCAACACAGCACTTGGCGCATGGCGTGGACACTTTACCGACCTGCTTGGTGTTCATCATGCATCTCAGACTGCTGCTGAGTCACCTCTAATACAGACTCCGGAGATTTGCATTGTTGATCCATCCCATGAGGAATTCACTAGGGCCAAGCAGAGACTAAAACGAAATCGTTCACCTGGGGTGGACTGTATTACTTCGGAGCTCTTGATTTTCGAACGGAATATTCTGTGGCACTGTCTTTTCGACCGTATTGGATTAATATGGCGTACCGAAGTAACGCCTGACGATCATACGATTGTGTAGAATGACAGTGACAGTCTCAATGCTGTGTTGAAGTTGAGATCATGTTATCGATAATTTTTGCAGTTAACTCGGGTGTTCGGCAGGGAGATGCTCTGTCCCCGATACTCTTTAATCTCATATTGGAGTATATCTTTCGTAAAACTGATCTTATATCGCCAGTACAATCAGGTGCTTGGATTTACAGAAGGTAATTACGTGATTGAACCGAAGAGCAACGAAGTGCAGGAAATACTTGATCAAGTTGTAGAGATTTCAGGTTCTGTTGGACTCCATGTCAATTAGTCCAAAACAAACTACATGATCTCTGGATGTCAGGACATTGGCACATCAGATGTTAGCAGTTGATCAAGCCAATTAATATGTTTGGATATGAAAGTTGGCGCTAACAGATGAGTGCTGACATTCGCGGGTGATTTACAGCCCAAAACTCGAAGTAGATGGGACATACCGCGAGCTCCGTAAATAGTCGAGATCAAAGATCTGATGAATATTCCCTGTATTGTAGAGGTAAGATCTCAGGGAGTACGCTGGCTCGGTCACGTTCACCGTGCGGATCCGGAACGAATTGTGCAGCGATCTCTGAAAGGAGAGCTATCATATGGTAGGCGCAGAGGTTGCTGCAGGCGATGACGGCTTTACGGTGTAGTGAACGAATTGGCTTCTTCAGAATGTCTTGGCAGTATCAAAACCAAGCACAGGACCGTTGGAGCTTAAATGGTATAAAATATGTAAATGAGGGAGGTATAGTATTATGCAAGTATGCATACATACATTTTGGATCAAATTGTAGAATCGTGGCCCATTTCATTTTTATCTATAAAATGTCGCAGATATTCAATGAGCGGGATGGAACACAAATGTGTTTAGTTTCTTTATTATGATCAGTATACAGAGATTTTGTAAGACGGATCCCATAAAATTTGCAGCCTGGTCTGTCAAAATTGATTTTCACTAAAGTGTTAAAATTACTTGTTGCTCGAACTAAATGATGCTTCATAGACCTTACAGCTCCTTTTCAGAGTCCACCAAACCATGGACGGATGGAATTTCCATTCGATATTGTGCTGTCGGATTGAATTTCCATTCGATATTGTGCTCTGTAATATGAGTAAGTACGTCTTCATTCGTTGTAGTGCAGTATAATTGAGAAATACCTCACTGGACAAGTCACTCACCAGGTTCAAATGGGCAGCCTTAATTGTCATGCATACAAAAACTGCTATACAGCCCTTGATGTGTTTTGATCCAGATGGGTGATTTCTCAACCTATGACATATAGAAAAGAGTGGTTAGTGATTTTTCGTTTCAACGGTCTGGATTTGACAGCCAGTAGGATTTCGCCAGATGGACCAATAGGAATGGATCTATAACGTTTGTGGGGGTAGGTTAGAAACATGACACTTAGGAGATGATGGCGTGAGATGATGGCAAAACAGTTGGATGCTTATGAGCAATCTGCATTATTTAGTCGACCGCTGACCCTTGAAAGAGTAAACTTGGTAGCATACCAAAGGCCAAGTCTCTCTTGTTTGTAGTAGTCATAGTAGTCCATGCCAACCAGTTCCGTGGATATAATTCCTTTTGGTCCTAGACTTCGTTAGGGATTGCTTCGATGATTTGATAAGTTCTGTTTCTGGGATTTTAGTCAACTAATGTAGAACAACTCCTGAGTTCGTCCATGTAAAAATGTTGCATTTTTCAATTTGAAGCGAATGGACGGTCACCTTGAGTATGCTATTGCGTCTGGCTTGCGTCTGACTTCGTATCGGAGGCAGTCTGTTAGTGATGATACCAAAACCGTGTGAACCGTCTCCTTAGATAATTCGACGAAACTTGCATAGTTTTGTTGACGAGGTAGGGATGTCAGAAGTTGAGGTGAATTAGATGCGCATTTAGGATTTCGTTAGCTCGACAGTTGAATGTCCACGTATAGATAAGTCATTATAGCCTTGATGCTTCGGATAACTGCAATTTGTTTTCTAATCAGAGTTAATGAATAGCACGAATGGCTTGGAACGAAGCTGATGCTGTCCCAAATGTTCCTCTAAGAAGTTGAAAATGTTTTAGAAGTTGATGAGGACTATCACGTCATAGAATCGTTGATATTTGCAGTCTTCTTGAGCAAATTGAACTTCTCTATATGTATTCGTGTGAGATCGCCGGTGAATGAAGTTTAGTGTAATCGGAATCGCATAATGTTGTCAATAAGATCGGATTGAATAATTGGTCTAACATTTAATGTGTCAACAAATAATTTGAAAAGTTGGCGAAGGCGACACTTTTTTTTTTTGACAATCTTATTTATTCACATAAAATTTTACAATGTACCTAGTCAATAGACTAACAACATTTCTTTTTTCTAAATTGCTAAATTGTGTTTAATTAAGGTATCCCCATTGGTTTTCCTTATGTTCTATTTACTGGTGTTACTGCCTTACGCTGACTATAGTGCTAACTCAAAAGGTTTGACTCTTTTCAGTCTTCTCACTGCTTCCTTGTGGTCGAGTAGTTGGTTGGCCTCAACGTTCGGGTGATTCCTCAGTCTCACTTCATGCTTCCGTGCAGCATTGTTTGCTTCTCTGGTGACAGTTTCCACTCTAAGGTCCCTGTGGAGGTCGCTATTACGTATGTACCAGGGGGCATTTACAATATCCCTTAGCACTCTGTTTTGGAATTTTTGAACGATATCCATGTTGCTTGGTTTAATACAACCCCTCAGCTGAATTCCATACATCCAAATGGGCTTTAATATCTGCTTATATAGCATCAATTTATTGTTTATTGATAGATTGGAGTTCCTTCCCATCAGCCAATACATCTTTCTATATTTTAGTCTGAGTTCTTCACTTTTTTTCTTGACATGGACCTTCTATCTAAGTTTGGTATCTAGATTCATCCCTAGATATTTTGCTGAGTAAGCATGTGGTAATGGGACATTATTTAATACCACAGGCAAATGATTTATGTTTCTGTTGGTGTAGTCAACACGTATGGATTTTGTTTCCTTTGAACCTGACACGCCATTGCTTCGTTCATCGATAAATTTTGTTCATCGCACTTTGAAGCTTATTTTTAGCTGCTTCTATTGTATCATCTACTACCAAAATAGCAGTGTCGTCTGCAAATGTGCCAATTGTGGTATTCTGAGATAATGGAATATCGCTTGTGAATAATAAATATAAAATGGGTCCAAAGACATTTCCTTGTGATACTCCAGCTTTGATCTTTTTAATTTCTGAGTATGATTGTTCCTGTTTAACACGAAAGTGTCGCTCTGTAATGTAGGATTTTACTATTTGGCAGAATTGTGAAGGTAGAATGTTCTGGAGTTTGTGCAGAAGAGCTTCGAGCGAAACTTTGTCAAACGCCTGGGCCACGTCAAGGAAGACTGCTGAGCAGATTTTCTTTTCTTCGAGTGATCTTTCTATGATATCTAATCATCTCCGCGAACTTCCATACATTTGGTACATATTTCATCCTGAAAGCTGCATTGATTAGAGTTGTTAATTTTTTAGTGCCCTTCCTCGATAGCTGTTTTAAGATTTTTCCTGTTATCAGGTCATAGCCTGGCGCTTTGTTCGGATTTACATTTTTTTTAATTTCATTAGTCAATTCCGCAGGGGTGGTCAGAGCAATTTCTTGATCAATAGTTTCCTCTACTTCTTGGAATTCTTCTCTCTCTTGTACCTCTTTAGGCTGAAAAATACTTTCTAGATGGTCAGCGAAAGCTTTTGCCTTTTCTTCATTGCTTCTGTCCCAATTCCCATTGCTTGTTCTTATGGGTGGTATTTGAGTTATTGGTCTTTTCATTCGTTTGGTTGTCTTCCACAAAGAATAGTCAGTATCCTTTTCATATGTTAATGACTGTAGATATGAGTTTATTGTAGCATTTTTAATGTACTGGATTTCCCTCCTGAGTCGCTGTGTCAGGTTATTCAGTTTGTTTTTATCTGCAGGCATCCTGGTGTATTGCCATTTCTTCCTGGCTCTCCTTTCTTCTTCGACAAGTTCCCTGATTTCTTTTGGGTAATTTGTACCTATTGTTCTTCTTTTGAACTCCGGCGTATTATTCCATGCTGACTGTTGTACGTCATTTATGAATTATACGATTTCTTCATCTAGTTGTTCTTGTGTTTTTAACGGTACATTAAGTTTTATTCTACTATTCAGCTCTTCTTTGAATCCCTCCCAGTCTGTATATTTATTTGTCAGAGTCGGGTTGCATTCTTTTGAGATTATTTTTTCACTGAGAGTAAGTAGTATTGAAGAGTGATCGGAACTCGTGTCATACCCCTCTTCGATTTTAACATAAGTTGCTGGAAGTTTTCTAGTTATAAAGAAATCTAGTAGATCAGGTATTTTGTTATTATCTGTTGGCCAGTATGTCGGTTTGGCAGTAGAAGGCCAATTATATCCAACTTCTGTCATTGCTCCAAGAAGTTCTTTACCTCTAGTAGTAATTATTCTTGATCCCCAGTAAGTCTACGTAGTGTAATTTTTTAAGATTATATCGCGATGAGCAATAAATTGCCGTTACGGCTAATGACTGATTTTTAGTTTTAATGCTGACGGTAGTTGCTTGTATTTTTTCTCTTCGTAATGTTGTATATTTCTTTTTATTATTATCGCACTTCCTCCTCTGGCTGTATTTTCTGGGTGTATTGTATGGTATACTTGATAACCTCTAAATTTTATAAACGATTGTTTTGTAAAGTGGGTCTCGGATATGAGACAGATATCAATTTTTTGAATGTCCAATAATAGTTGCAATTCTTGCTGATGTTGAAATAAACCATTGGGATTCCATGTTAGTATTCTAATGTCGCTATTCATGCTGAAATATGAGTGACAGGAGCAGTCCTGATGCTGTTTTCTAGTTTCGTTCTTGCTTTTGTTCTTGCTCATCCATTCGGTTTAGAATTGTTTGCAACATTTCACTATAACGGTCAAAATCGTTTTTCAATTCTGCTCCACCATTAGCAACTTCAGCATTTGAGATACCTGGAGCTTGAATTATTTGATAAGCAGGTTTTCTTATCTTTTCTATTTGATTTCTTGGCTACTTTAATTTGCCTTTTGGTATGTCCTTTTTGTTATTATTATTTTTTCTCATCTTCTGTAGTTCTCTGGCAACTATACATCCTCTATAATTTGCGGGGTGTGACTCTCCACAATTTACACATTTGGCCGGAGTTTCTCTGGTTTTTGTTCATTCTTTGGAGGAATGCTTAGCTGCGCACTTAACTCATCTTGGGTCTCTATTGCAGTAGTTCTGAGTGTGCCCGAATGATTGGCACTTTTTGCATTGCGGGAGCAATCTTGATTTTCGTAAAGCTTCAATCTCCACCTTCAAGTTGAGGATATACCGTTATTTGATAAATATTTTGTATATCTTCATTTTTATCAAAAGTTAACATGAACAATGATAGCGGAGTTTTATCTTTTCTCTTCAATATTTGTGTAACCTCTTTTATATTCAAATTTTTAGAAAGTAATTCTTCCTTTATTTCTTCTGGCTGGCAGGATGGGTGCAGCTTTTTTGCCACAACTTTAATCGGCCTGGATCTTTTGTTCTCATAAGAGTACCATGTATTTCCCTTTTCATTAAGTGAAAGGGTCAGTTTTCTATAATTCTCCTCGTCTGGGACATTGACTTTAAGATCTCCACTACTGAGCATCGTTGTTTGGTATTGTACTTGGTTTGAATCCACCGTTTTTCGTATATCATTGTAGTTTTCAAACTTATTTACAATGACTGGTGGTGGTTTGGTTTGTTGCACCTTTTTACTCTGATTTTTTATTTCCTTGTTTTCTTGTATTTGTTCTGGAGATACAAAGGGTGATTTGCTCAGTCGTCGCTTGATTCCTTGTTTCTTTTTTTTTAGCACCCAATTCACTTCAGAATTAAGTTCATCTGAGTCCGTGACATATTCATTCTGGCCGATGGCTACGTTTCCGCCAAATGCAACGTTCTGCTCTTCTATTCTTGATTTCTCTTCTGTTACAGCAGGTATTATGGCTTTTCTAAGTTCCTCATTTTCTTTTTTAAGTATCATGTAATCATTACTTAGCTTAGATGTGATCTTTTCAAATTCGCATAGCTTTCTGCGTAGTTCAAAATTTTCCTTTTCATATTCGTTACCGTATCTTGTTGGTGATCTTGTAAAGTTCTCCGATCGTGATCTTTCCTTTAGCAATAGTTGGTTCCCCCCAGAATCCACGAAACCGGCCTTCTTCGAGAAGTGTATAGTTTCCTAGTTAAAACCTGGATTACCACCTGGGGAAATATTTCCTTCCGTTGCTGCCATTGCATTTTCCTTTATGTTTGGTCCGCTGGGTGTATTTTATTTCCTCCCTACCCTTCGCTACCCGTACATACCGATGACCACTCCTCTATCCGCCACCTGAGGACGCGCTCTCTAACGGTTTACATACTCCCCCGAGAGCGGATTTATTTATATAACGGAAATTCCAACGATCAAAGAAATATCAACGCTGGCAGAGTGATGTCCAAGGGCGCCCCAAATTCTATCGTTGCTGTGAAAAATTTCCACCAAGTAAATTTTACATATATTAAAAAGTCTGTGGAATGAGTATTTTGGTACCAACTGTATATTTTTTTGTTGACTTAAAAGTCTATGGGATAGAATAAATGTAAAAATCCTAGAATGAGCCAACTATATTTTTAAAAAGTATGGGATGAAATCCTGGGATAATTTAAGTTGTAATCCGAATCACCCAATAAATATTTTTAACTTATCCATTTTATGAATTATTACACCCACTTAGCCTTACTTGTGTGAATAACCCATCCCCCGCATAACAATATATATTTTGTAAACCAGAGAATTCAATTATACGTTCTAGCATAAAATCAATATGCTTTCATTCACACATCATGGTTTGGCATAATAATCATCCATCATCAATTTTAAACATTCCCATAGTTCGGCAAATAGATTAAACTAATTAAACAGATTATTGTTGATTTTTCAAAAAGTCAAAACACCAGACAAAACATAAATATACGATCGTGATGAAAATTTAATTTATGTAATTTTAACAAATCAAAACCATAAGCAACCAAAACGAAATGTTAAATTGTTTCTTTTAGAAGTCTAGATACGAGTAGATGAAGAAGATTTTATATAAAATTTTATTTTTTGGCAGAATATCAAAAAGTCAATTTATACTTTAGAAATATAATTTTTAAATAAACCGATACTTTTTATAAACAACAACAATTTATGGATTTAATAACGTATACAAATTAATTTTTAGACAATGTACATATACTAGATAACTGATATTACAGACAAATTGGAGTTTTGGGATTCATGTAGGAGTTTTGTTTTATGTTGCCGCATTGTTGGTAAACTGAAAGCGGGAGATAATTGAAAATAATAATTATAAAGATGGTTTTGAACCAAAGGTTAAATGCTACACGGAAAATTATTTTTGGCAAATCTTCTTAGAATTTTGGTACACGCACACAATTTTTAATGATGAATTTAACCCATATGTTCGGCTTTTTTTCACCTTTATGTTAAATTTTCAATTTCACAAAAATAATAATATTTATAGTTTGTAAAAAAATTAAACAAATCATTCTTATAGTGGATTGACGTGAATTGATTTTCAATTATAGTCTGTACATACATACTACAGGAATCTGTAATTTAAACAAATTAAATTAAACATAATTTATGATTTTTTGTTTAGCTTGATTGACCTTCGGGTGTATAGTGGCCGCGCAATGTCTTAAAAAACAGATGGTGAATCGGAATTATCTTGAAAACAAAACCAATAATTCAACCAAAAATTTAATATATGTATGTACATGTAATGAAGAATTCGGTATATAGAAATCAAAAGATGAGTACATACCTGACCTACACAGGTGATTGAAAACATAAAAAAAAAATTTGATAAATTATGTAATAGCTAATATAGGTTTTATTAGTTTGATATTACTTTTGTATATTTAAAGAATCAAACTACTTAAAATCAGGTGGTGGTGGTATTATTTATGGTACAGTAATTTCTATAAATTTTTATTAAAGCAATTATGCATAATACTCGTAGGTACATCGAGGTGTAACATTATTTGAAACTTTACGCAGTCGTCAAGCTTGGATGTGTTTTAAGATCACCTATATATATATATAATTCTACTGTACGTGGGAATGTCACTGAACTCCTCCTAAACGGCTGGACCGATTTGAATTAATTTTTTTGTATGCGTTTGGGTGGCGCCCTGGATGGCTTAGATTCACAATCTAACAAATTCACACATATTGAGCATATTATATGCAGATATAAGTTACGCGCATAGGATTTCGGTTATTTTTGACATTTTAATTTTTTACAAATTTTTTATGTAATTTTTGTTACATAAAACAATGCCACATTGAAATATTGGTCGGCGGACTCGGAATTCACAATTAGTCCAGAACCGTCAGTTAAATAGATCGGCAGAAGATCAATTGACGGACAATGCAAATTTTAAGAAACCAGGAAGCAATCACACGTGCTAATGAAAGTCAAGAGCAACGCAACGAACGCCTTCGAGCTAATGCATTGAGACAAAGACTGGCCCGTCAACGAGTCACTGACTCATTCAGAACACGGGAACAACAGCGTTTGCAAGTGTATCGCGCATTGATACGTGCATCACTTCTTCGCCGTGAGTTCACTCAAATACAAAGGTTGTATTGCCACCATTGAATTCGCCGCCAGAACCGTTGAAAGCACTATTGGCTGGAGCTACATCTCAATTTAAATTGGTTTTGCGTAAAATTCGCAAATTCAATTCGTGCTTTCAAATGACATCATTTAGAGCAACAAAAACCGTTCAGAATGAGGATAGTCGCAATTTTCAATCAACGTTTAAGTTATTCAAAATTTCTGCAAATCTATTTCATGGGTGATGAGGAGCAGCAAATAAACGCTGCCAGTACAACCATATCGAGCAGATGGAGGAGCGAGAAATTGTGGGTATTTTAGAACGGTTTTTACAGAATCTCAACCAGTTGGTCCAGTTGTTCAATACCGTTTCAAACAAATTGCAAAACGATAACTATACGATCGTCATCAAAGCAGACAAAGTACCGAATATTAATGAAGTTGCAATTGTTATGGTTGGCAATGCATTTGAACGTCGAGATATACGAATCAAACGCAGAGATAACACAGTGCATACGATTGAAGACAGTCATCGCTCTTACGACGCTTTGCAATATCCATTGATATTTTGGGAAGCAGAAGATGGATATCATTTAAATATCAAACAAAGAAATCCAGCAACAGGTACAATCTACACATGTTTTATTTTAATGCACGAGTAATTTCTTTTTGTCTTAATTATATTTTTACTTTGCAGGTGCAGAAACCGGCAAGAAAGTGAGCGCGATGAACTTCTACGCATATCGGTTGATGATTCGTGCCAATGAAGACAATAATATTCTCCGATGCCGCCAGCTGTTTCATCAATATATCGTTGATATGTATGCGAAAATTGAAAGCGAGCGATTACGATACATCAGGTATAATCAAGCAAAACTTCGAGCTGAGGAATACATTCATTTGCGTGATGCTATTGTTGGTAACGTAGATGGAATAACTAATATCAACGACATCGGTACTTCATATATTCTTCCATCATCATATATTGGTAGCCCTCGTTATATGCAAGAATATATTCAAGACGCCATGACTTATGTGCGCGCGTACGGACGACCAGATTTGTTCATTACATTTACATGTAATTCAAAATGGGATGAAATTAAAATTGCGTTACTGCCAGGTCAAACTACAATAGATCGGCACGATATCACTGCACGTGTCTTCAGGCAAAAGTTAAAATCATTGATGAACTTGATTATACATTCCTCTGTATTTGGCAAAACACGTTGCTGGCTGTATTCTGGTGAATGGCAAAAACGAGGTGTGCCTCGTATATGTATACTAATACACGCGCACATTTTGATTTGGTTGGTCGACAAAATACAGTCTGAAGAAATTGATAAAATTATCTCAGCAGAAATTCCGGATCGGAATATCGATCAAGAATTGTATGAGATTGTTACAATGACAATGGAAAATGTACGAAAAGTTTTTCAACATTACGCATGTCAAACGGTACAACAGTTGACATTGACAATCAATGGGTGGTTCCGTATTCACCATTGCTGTGTAAAATCTACAAAGCACACATAAACAGTGAGCTCTGCAGTTCGGTGAAGTCCATATAATATATATGCAAATATGTCCATAAGGGCAGTGATATGGCTGTATTTGCTGTTCAAAATGTTAACGAAAACGATGAAATAACACGGTATCAAATGGGCCGATACATCAGCAGCAATGAAGCAGTTTGGCGTATTTTGAGTTTTCCGATACACGAAAGAGACCCTGCTGTTATACATTTGGCCGTGCATCTTGAAAATAGACAGCGTGTTTATTTTACGGAAGAGACTGCTCCACAACGTGCATCAATTGCCCCAAAAACCACATTAACTGAGTTTTTCGAACTATGCAACCGACCAGGTATTCCCTGTCAATTCGCAAAGACATTAATGTATACTGATGTGCCACGATAGTTCACATGGAACAAACAGCCAAAAAAGTGGGAATCACGAAAGCGAGGTGTTCCGGTTGAAGGATACAACAGCATATTTATGGGAAATACATTAGGCCGATTATACACAGTCCATCTAAAGCTACGCGAATGTTTCTTCTTGCGTTTATTGTTGGTTAATGTTCCTGGAACGACGTCCTTCCAATACTTGCGAACAGTCAGTCAATGGCATTTTGTACGACACATGATGCGTGTCGCGAATTACATTTACTGGAAGATGACAATCATTGGGATATTACACTTGCAGATGCAGCATTGAGTTCCTCTCCTCATCAAATTCGCCAATTATTCGCCATATGCGAACACATTCTGCATCGCATTCGGATCGATGATCAAGATCCCAATATCGATTTTTCACCGGAAATATATAACGAGACGCTAATAAAGATTGAAGATATTTGCATTCTGATTTCGAATATGCCATTCATTCATTTTGGTATGCCCTCACCTAACCGCCTAGCGACAGACATCATTAACAGCGAGTAAAATAATGAGTAACTACTCACTGATGAACAAAAGAATGTATACGATCGAATTAATTTGTCAATTGCAGCAGAACAAGGTGGATTCTTTTTTTTGGATGCATCAGGTGGCACTGTTTCTCACCTCACTAATACTTGCCCGCATTCGATCACAAAATCATATTGCGTTAGCAATTGCTTCATCAGGTATTGCAGCAACTTTGCTTGATGGCGGACGGACTGCACATTCAGCACTCAAGTTGCCGTTGAACATTCCGGTATGGCTAAAGTTTTCCAAAGATGCAAAATTATTATCTGGGATGAATGCTCTATGGCCCGCAAGCATTCACTTGAAGCTCTCGATAGAATGATGAAAGATCTAAATAACAACACCAGGCTTTTTGGTGGTGCTTTACTCCTACTGTCCGGTGATTTTAGACAGACATTGCCGGTCATTCCATGCACTACATATGCGGATGTAATTAACGCATGTATAAAACAATCATATCTATGGCGAAATATCAGTACATTACGTCTTAACACAAATATACGTATTCAACTGCAAAACGATCCATTGGCCCGATCATTCTACGAGCAATTGCTCAACATTGGAAATGGAACAATACCATTGCATGGAGACACACAATACACCAAATTGCCAAACAATTTCTGCAACATTGTAAATACGAAAGCGGCTTTGATTGAAAGCATATTTCCAGATTTACAAGCTAATTATATTAATCAAGCGTGGCTTCGTGAACGAGCTATTTTAGCTGCAAAAAATATCGATGTTGACGCTATTATCTTCAAAATACAACAGTCATTGCCCGGCAATGAAATATTGTTCAAATCGATCGACACTGTTACCGATCCTGACGAAGCGGTCAACTATCCTGTTGAATTTTTGAATTCGCTGGATTTACCAGGAATGCCACCACATAACTTGCGTTTAAAAATTGGCTCACCTATCATTTTGCTTCGGAATTTAAATGTACCTAAGCTATGCAACGGTACAAGATTAGTCATAAAAAAAATGATCGGCAATGTTCTTGAAGCTACAATTTTGAACGGCAAATTTGAACGTGAAGTTGTTCTCCTGCCACGGATCCCAATGATCACTTCAGACTCACCCATTCCATATATTATTCATCAACTCGCATTAAGATAAAATTAAACAAAAAGGCCACAGTGATATGGCTGTTTTTGGAGTAGCTGGTGACAATAGCAATGATGAAATCGCCCAATATCACATGGGGCGCGACATTAGCACTAATGAAGCTCTTTGGAGAATTTATTAATTTCCAATTAATGAGCGATATCCTGCTGTTGTTCAATTGGCTGTTCATCTTGAAAATGGCCAGTGTGTGTATGTTACCGATGCAAATTTACAGCAGAGTGAAGCACAACCACCAGCAACAACATTAACTGCATTCTTTCAATTGTGTGAAAGCGATGAATTTGCCAGAACGTTGCTGTATTCAGATGTAACGCATTATTTCACTTGGACTGCAAAGAAACGACAACGACGTAAACAAGGAACATCTGTTGATGGCCATTCGGGTGTTTTTTTGCAGATACCATGGGAAGATTATACACAGTTCATCCAAACAATGCAGAATGTTATTATTTGCGGTTGTTGTTAGTAAATGTTGTTGGACCACGTTCATTTCAACATAAGCGAAGAGTAAATGGTCATTTATGTGTGACATATCGTGAAGCATGTAAGCAATTAGGTTTACTTGAAAATGATGCGCATTGGGAATTAACGCTTCATGATGCATCGATTGCTTCTTCTCCACATCAAATACGTATGTTATATGCCATAATCATATCAACATGTTTTCCATCAAATCCACTTGAATTGTGGAATAAATAAAAAGATTTTATGGCAGAAAACTATTTGATTGGAATGCGTCAACACACAAGAAACGCTGATTTGATGATTTCATTGGAAATGTATAATGAGGCATTGATAGCGATTGAAGATATGTGCCTAACGATTTAAAATAAAGCATTTAGGCAATTAGGTTTGTCACCACCCAATCGTCCAATGCATGATTTATTTGATCGGGAATTGCAACGTAAACAACAGTATGATCCCAATGAATTGCAAACATTTGTGAATTTGAATGTTCCCAAATTAAATGACCATCAAAAACATGTCTATGATACCATCATGCAAGCTGTACAAAATGAAGACGGTGGATTATATTTCTTGGATGCATCTGGTGGTACGGGAAAAACATTTGTGATATCACTTATATTGGCAGCCATTCAATCGCAACGAAAAATTGCATTGGCACTTGCTTCGTCGGCAATCGCTGCTACTCTATTGGATGGTGGACGATACAAACACAAATGGATTGATTACATTGCCGAACAATTTTTGTACCAATCTCCAATCAACAGAACAGTTGATTGAAAGTGTGTTCCCAAATATTGTTCAAAATTACAGGAAGCACAATTGGTTGAGAGAATGCACAATACTGGCACCGAAAAATGTACACGTCAATCAATTATCAGATTTAAGAAAAATAACCAGGTGAAGTGACATCATATTAATCTGTTGATAGCGCAATGCAGATGATGCAGTGAATTATCCAATTGAATTTTTGAATTAATTGGAACCACCTGGTATGCCACCGCATTGTTTGAATTGAAAGGTTGGCTCATGAATTATTTTACTTAAATGCACCAAAACTGTGCAATGGCACAAGATTGGCAGTAAATAAATTGATGCTGAATTTAATCGAAGCCACAATATTGTCCGGAACAGCGAAAGGTGAAAGTGTGCTCATACCACGTATTACACTGATTCCAACAGACATGCCATTTGAATTTAAGCGTTTGCAATTCCCACCAATAAGGCGCAAGGACAAACGCTTCAAATATGCGGATTAAATTTGGAGGAGCCGTGCTTTTCAGATGGACATCTATTCGTGGCCTGCTCAAGAGTTGGAACTCTTTTGTATATTAACACAAAATTATGATTTCTACACTTTATTAAATGTCCCTGGAGGCGTCGCGCTGCGTAGCGTATATATATTTAATCAGTGACTAAAATTGGAATACAATTTATTTAAGCGCAATTTTAGGGCAGTTTGAGTCAAATATGTTGCTTTGGAAATTGAATCCCTTGGGTAGATTTCTTACAATTTCGTTACATTCAAATTCATTGAAAATAATAATAAATTGACTACATTTTTAAGTTAATTAAGGTCGTCCAAGAATTACAGGGTTCTAAACGACATTATTTGAACAAATGAAATTTTGATGTTATCCGGTTCTTAAGTGTAAAATTGTTACGTATGCTTGTTTCTTTTTAAATTCTTAATTCTATCTTAACTAAGCAACATAAACAAGCTAATGTTGCATACCCCAGATTACCCTGAACGCTACCCCGCTACAAGGATGTGCTGATCGCTATGAATCCGTTACAAAATAGCGCCGAAACAGGGACCTGATGGTTACTGGATTCAGAAAGAATAGTTAATGGAAAAAATGTGTTACTGATTGATTTTGTGCTTTATTATTGATCGAACCATAATGATTATATATGATCTCAATGTTACACTGTTACAGATTCATTCTATTTCATATTTTGATTTTTTCACGTAGATTCAGTAAAATAAATAAAATTGAACAACTTCAAAGACTCCAACGAGGTTTAATTAGATACGCTAGATAAACGTCGCAACCAATTAAAAATGTCAATAGTGCAGATTGCCAAAAAGAGTCTTCGTTACCTCGAAAAATGGATTGTAAAACTTCTGCGATAGACGATCTGGAGGAACATCTCAGTACTGTGAAGACCCACGCTGATATTCCAGTAGAACAATCCGAATCTACAAGCGCCGTAATTAGAAATGGGAAATCCTCACACTCATTACCAGGCCCTTCAGCACCTGACAACATCAAGTTTGGATCATTCATAAATAGAAATTCCTTCTTTCTTTCCTGATATGCAGCAAGAAATAATTAAGACATTTGGCGATCGTAAATTATTAGCAACGAAGTGGCTAAATACTGTGCACTAGAAATTCATACACGTATGTAAATAGATACATTCCGAAATGGACAACCCGATTTAATGGTTCAAATAAACCCCATGATATAAACGAGTTTATATTTAGAATCGAAACAATGGCGGCTCGTGAAAATTATGAAATATCTAATTTAATTAATATAATTCACCAGATTTTAGAAGGTACTGCGGAACGGTGGTTTTGGGTGTTTCTGCATAACTTTCCAAGCGCAAAATGGTTACAAGTGCGGCAAGCAATGCTGTCGAGATTTAGCAATCCAAAAAATTAGGATGAAAGAAAGAACGCTTCCGCTTAATTTCAATAATATCGAAAAACTTAGATTATTTTGTTAAAGGTATGAATACTTGTGGACTACTACAACATTCTCAAATGTTCCAAATCGTAGTCGTTCTCCTAATGTAAATCAGTTAACTTTCGATTATTATTCGAACCCTTTTGAAAGCGAACAGCGAATTTCAGCTGATGATCCTAAAATTGAATCATCTTATGAGAAATTGCAGCCTACTAAACGATAGCACAGTTGTTGCGTATAATGAGTGGAACCCAACTATTCCGACCACATCAAAGAGGTACCACCATAATTTAAATTATGTTACTGAACCACACACGTCTCTCATGCAAAATCTAGCGATTACTGACGATACGGAAATATAGGCATCACCGAACTGTAAAGATGTTGGGCATATATACCAAGATTACCCACAAGAGTTCTTATCAGTATTTTGTTTCGGTTGTGGTCGACCAGGTCTAAGAAAACCAAATTATTTGTTCTGCCTACTTAAACCGACCCAGATTGACAGAACAAATAAATTCGAGGACCGAGCAGAACTAGTTCTCCCAATAAATACAAACAATAATAAGTCAAAATATGTCACAAACCCATCCAATAATAATGTAACCCAACTCGATAATAATCAACCGACATCGCGAATTAATATGAAACGACAATATCGGATTACACAAAATTTTCGCCAAAGAAAATCATTTCTAAAAGAAATTTCGGCTACCACAATTCGCGATGTTAAGATGAATATGTCTGACCAACGCTCTTACGTGTCAGTAAACATTCGTAATAAATCGATTACAGGACTTCTTGATTCTGAAGCTTCAATTAGTATATTGGGCAACAATTGTTTAACGTTTTTACGAGAAATTGAACAACCCTTTAGAAATTTAACTCATCTGTAAAAACTGCAGATGGCACTTCTATACACTTATTCGTTAAATGAGTTTTTTTTAGTTCCATCTCTTCAAGAAAATTGTTATTTGGGAATTAACTTTTAGAAAACTTTCAACATAGTCCCAACAATACGCCAGAATATATTGCCATCCTAACAGCTGAATCTGATCCAAACAAGCATTTTCTGACTCTCGATCGGGAAGATACATTGAAAAAAATAAAACTTATGTTCCCGTCATCAGAGTTGTTGCACTTTCAGAACCTCGGGCCCTCTACCATTCTCACGTTTTCCGTCTACAAATCCGCTTTGTTGCCCTATTAGTTAGAATAGCCTTGATTTTACTTGCGATTGTGAGACTTTGTGGCACTTCAATATGGGCTATATTTTGTTGTTCAACTGCAAGATGACACTCGTCATCAAACCAATCATTGTTGAGTCTGGCTTTCTCTATACCTAAAGTCTGTTGAGTAGCACTGATAATCGAAGCTTTCAGTACCTTCCAGAGAGAGTTCACACAGTCAAACTGGTAATTAGTTTCCTCAATGCTGTCGCTGACAAGATCCTATGATACCGTTTCTTTTGATCTTCACTTATCAGATCTTTACAGTCAGAACGTTCCATACGTTTCGCGATGTTCCCGGACACTGGACCTGTACGAAAACTTCCATCGTAGCTTTGCAGCGACCAAATAATGATCGATGCATACGTATTTGGTCGCAGGCCTATAAGTTCCGACATCTTGCAAAACCCGAGGTCGCCTTTTTGAAATTAACATGTGGTCAATTTGACTTCGGAAAATTTTGTGAGGATGTGTTTATGTTTCCAACTATATCAGTTTGTGAGGGAAGAATGTGCTTGCTACTTTTAAATCGTGAGCAATTGCAAAGTACATCATTCTCTCACCATTATCCGTCGCAGTTTCGTGTCGGGAGTACGGACCTATGTTTTCACGCAAGTCGGCCTGATTTCTACCAGTTCTATCATTAAAGTATCCAATTACCATTCTAACATCGTGTTCGGGTATAGATCCCATGAGATCGTTCAATTCATTGTAAAATGTGTCTTTATTAGCCGAATGACTTCTGTGGGCGCATGTACACAAATTATCAACTGGTTGTGTAACTTCATGCGCAACGAATTTTACACAATCGGTTATTGACTCTCTATCGGTGTCAAAACTGCTTTCTTTACCAGCAGACCAATAAAAAATCCAGCCCCAAAATTTTCGACTTTATCTCAATATCTGCACATAGAACTCTGTAATTGTTCAAACTATTATAAAATATTAGGTTCTATAACTACTAATTAAGCGATTCCTTTTTTATCAGTGTTTATCGATGGTTTACAGAATCAGATCGCATATAGCTTTGGGTATTAGTGGAACTAGCATATAATCAATATTGCATGAACATTTTGGCCTGGATCTCACATAATTTGACAGTCGCCCAAAAAAATGCTCGTATAGTTTGGCCGAATGAAATGCTCAAAAAATATGATCAAAACATGTCTATAACATCATGACAAGTGACGAATGTTAGATCTATGCGTATTTATCCGAAAACATACAGCAGTCGACGGTATGGGTAATCCAATTAATATGAGGCAAATCCAAAAAAAGTTAAGAATGACACTTGTAGGCTCGATAATTCTTCGTGTATCTTCCGACAAACTCAACGCTTGCAGGCGACAAGTCGATGAGTTACTATTGTCTGTTCCCTACTCACCTGAAAACCTGTTCCAGGTGTGCGTTACTTTAAGCGCTTTACTACGTTCCTGGAGCAAGAAGTCACATTATTCAATAATCTTTCTACAAAACGTATTTCAAATGTTTTATCTTATCATGTTGGATGATTTTGGAAAATTTTTACACAACAAAAGTATTATGTAATTAGTTAAGATGCAGAACTCTTTGCTTCAAATATTGCTAGCATGAAACGACAAATTTCCATGAATTTAGTAATTGTAGAATTATTTTTATATCCCAACCGAAATGACGTTGTTATTTCTGAAAATCGAAAACATGAGTTATATTGTATTTATCCATGTGATTAAAAGCTGTATTATTCTTATTTTGTAAATAATAACGACATGTGTCGTATTCTTTCAATATTTCTTTTTTTTTTTCAATTTCGATCTCTTTGATAAATTCAACATTGCAAGAACTAATCCAGCTATGGCAAGAATTTAATTTTGTAGCTTTTATTGATTGAATAATTCAAAGTATTGCGCAAGCTTTGAATAACAAAACGTCCCTAGGCGACATATGTTAACATTGAAGTGGGTTATAACTCGAGCTCTGACCACTCATTCATATTGCTTACTCTAAGAGACAAGGTAATCTCAAAAGAATGTAACGCTACATTAACAAATAGATATACAGATTGGGGAAAGTTAAAAGAAGGGCTAAATAACCGATACAAAGCTTAACGTACATATAAAAAGGAAGGAGCAATTGATTTGCGAAGTTGAAAAATTTATAACCAATATACAACCAATCAAAAGGAGAACAATAGGTGCCAATTATCCGAAACAAATTAGGGATTTTTTTGAAGGAGTATTTAAGGGTATTTAAAATGATACCATCCCCTGTTATATGGAATGATTAACGTACAAAAATGATACTGAGTATTCCATGTGGAAAACAACAAAGCGAATTAAAAGTCTGATAGTGCAGAGATCACCTTAAACATTCAGGAATAGAAATTGGACAAGAAGCGATGTACAAAACACAAAATAATTTTCTGAACATCAAGGAGACATGTTCTAGCCAAATGAGGAACAACAGCATGAACTTTCATGAACATGAATCACTTTGACGTTCACTGCGGAAGTAACTTTTGCTGATGGCACTGCTAACCTGGCAGCAGCTGACATAATAGAGGAAGCTTCAAATAAGCTCCAAAGTGCGATGAATAAAATTAGCAATAGCTAGGAATGAACTTAGATTCTAAGTTGCGATGGAAGGTAAAACTGATGCTATATAAGCTACTTAAGAATACTCCAACCCATATGGTAACATGTATTGCATTCAGCTTTCGAATTGTGCTAAACCGAGCAACCTAAATATCATTAACAATTTCAAAACTAGGTACTGAATGATATTAGGCACTGCCTAGGCACCCATACATCGAGGCCAACCAATTGCTCAACAACAATAGTCAGTTATAGTCTAAAATAATACCAAAATGTAGCCGAAACCAATGGAAAAATCACTATATTTGAATTAAAATGTACAACCCGTTGAATTTGATTTTGGCTTGTAATTTGATATTAAAAAAAAAGTTGTGTTCCACGTGAATTTGATTTTATATTGCTTAAGCTCGATAATTTACCAATAATTATTATTAAAAGTTTAGTGCGTATACGACTAACACAGAATTTGACTTCGGATTGGACTGCAAACTTAAAACAGTAAAGTTTCAAACCAAACGAGACATTAAGAATATCAAAACTCATTCTGAAATCACATAAAACTTAGAATTTTCCAACTCACTATACCAAAAGCTAACCAATCCCATTAACCTCTTCCATCTGGAGAAATACAATGAAACACTTCATCTGTATCGTATAGATGCTGCACTGATCCTTCTGGAGTTTAAAAAAACTTAAATTAAAATTGTAATTAAAAATATCCCGATATTGTCTCTGTGTAACAGTCGGTTAAGGTGGTCTGGTGTGAAGCTGTCCGGGGGAATCAAGTAGGTACTTGTTGCCAACTCCGTATCTAGCAGCTCCCACAAGCGCGCGTGTTATCTCCCCGATATGACCATCGGGCGATTGGTACACCAGGTCATGTTGTGTACTAGGCGAAAGCACGGCGCTAAACAACATGGTTGGGTTAAGATGTTAACCATACCGTGCTAATAAACGGACTGGCTCAGTCTCTAACGGTGTATCCGGGTACTTGTCGTTCTCCGGATCATGTAGTCTAACCTGCGTATGGCGGATCTCTGCAACGATGAACCTCCTTTCTTCGCTACTCATGGGATCTAGTATGGATGACCTTATTAAACAATGGGCCCGTTTGTGGCATTGAGTGCTGGAGTGATCCGGCTAACTTTAATTTTTTTTTTCAATTAAAAAACAAAAAGATTGTCCGGCACTCTTCAAAATCCGGAATCTAGTGCTGCGGGGGCTTATGACTTTAGGCCGAGTCTCCAAAGCGCAAAACAGGACATAGGCACAAATGAGGCTGGTGCCTAACTGTCAGGCCAAGAAGAGGGCCTGTCGCATGATCACCAAGATCAACAACATTCCGTTGAGCAGAGATAGTGGATAGAGATAAAGATACGCTTGCGTGGGCAAGATGTATTACGGAACCTAAGCAGGAGGGTTCTTCTGAGATCTCGCAGCCGAAAAGGCAGATATATGTGGATGACTCTCCCTTGGCGACAAAAAAGAAAAAGGTTCTGGAGACTGGCACTAGGTCCTTTATTGAGGTTCTTAAGGAGCATCTGATTATGGCAGTTATTGACAAGGCTCAGGAAAGCGGCAGTATTACGGCCCTTAACTGTAGGTAGGTGGAGAAGGCCTTAGCCGCTACTATCCTAAAAAGTATGAGGGAGCATCCAGGACCTGATCCGTCCTTCCCAGACGGAGGGTGACGGGGTCATGTCAAACAACCTGCCTGTGCCGACGAGAACTTGGTGACCCTCTACGAGGAAAGAAATTCCCTGCAGGCCTAGAGGCACGAGCCTGGATTGCTGCGAAACCGAGTAACCCAAAGGAGATCTTGAAATTGCTGCAAATCAGCAATCCGGATCTGCCAATAGCCACTTGAATAATTGCCAAGTTGGAAAAAGTGAAAGCGGAAACATATCACAGATCGGCCGTTATTATTCTCAACAGAGACTTCGTGGATGTTCTGGCATAGTCTGGAGGCTTGATCAGCTATGGATGGAGCGACTACGCTCAAGATTTATAAACGGGATGAAATCGAGAGATCTGGGGCATCTGTAGTAGGTGAAGATGCCAATGTGGAGTCCCGCCTAATGTTGGTGATCCAGATGTCCAGAGCGTCCCTGTAGACATTATCAATCGACTCCGGATGGATGACTCGTTGTCAGATGTGGAGTCTGGTCCGACAGTGGTGGAGGTAACCACTATCTAATGCCTTAGATCTATCAGATCAACCTTCACCACTGTAAAGCTGCCTCGACGGCAGCTCTGCTAAAAATTTAATCTGAGTCTACTGATGTGGTCCAGACTGTGTGTTTATTGTCCAGAAACCTTGGGTCAGTGGTGAATGGTACTGGAGCCCAGAACTCCCAACTATAATACTTCATGCTGAAAATGAAGGTAACATTCGTTCCTGCATTCCCACTAGAAAAAATTTGAATATTTTTATACAACTAAATTACAGCCACACTGATGTAGTGGTGGCTAGCATCGAGTTGCATGGGCAAAATCTTTGGCTAATACCCGCCTACCTACAGTGCAATAACGGATGCTCAGTGCTAAATCACTTTCACCTACACAAATAGTGAATACACAGAAACAACCCATGTTAATCAACAATAAAACTGATTGGAACAACTTCAGAAATAAGATAAAAGAGAAACTAAACCCAAATGTTAAATTAAAGACGGAGAGTGATATATAAATCAAGCAGTGGAACATCTTAATGAATGTATTCAGTCGGCAGTTTCGAAGTCCACACCAGTACAAAGTGGGAAAGAAAAGAATGGGCAATGGTTCAATTCTTGTCAAGAAAATGATTAAGGAGAAAAGAAAATTAAGACAGCAATGGCAGTGGTATCGACTAAAGGAAGATAGAGGCAATCTTAATAAAGCGGTCAAACAGTTAAAATCACTGCTGCTCAATGAAAAAAAACAATCAATTTTCTGCTATACTCGTATACTGCAGATATATAACTACAAGCAATCAGTATCTGTCGCAACATTTGCAGAAGTAAGGATGAAAAAAAGGCGAATTAAAGTTAATGAAGCTAAATCCAAACATATAACATTAACATGGCGTTAACATAAATGAATGAAAAGAAAGCAATTGTTGGCTCATATGTTTAGAAAATCAAGTTTTTCGATTTAAAATAAACTAGTGCTTTATAAAATGTATGGCATACAGCTGTGGGGAACGGACAGCGCAACTCGAACTTGGACATACTTCAGCGGTTCTAGTCTAAACTTCTAACGATCATACTAGTTCACAATAGTTTGTGTCAAACGATATAATTCACAGAGATCTACAGGCCCCAACAAGACGGGAAGAAATTTGGGAGACCAGTAGCAGGTATCACTCGAGGATACCACATTATGTCTCAAAAAATTCAAGACCTCGGCAATCGCTGTATCTTTTGCTTGGTACACGCTGGGGGTGACAGCGATTGCGGAGGTGATCAGGGAGACGAACTGATATTTATATTCTTCCAATTTATCAAAGAAGACTCTAGCTCGTACTTTACCGTGTATGGTCGAGTGTCCTGTCTGAAAACATTTACACTGAGATATGGCTGATAGTCGGGTGGCCGTAATCGCCGCTACCTGCTTACCATAATTATCGACGCGGAGAAGGTGAAACATAAACTCTAAGGCGCATGTTGGTATTGTCCTCAGTGACCCGGTTAAAAGCATGCAGGCCGTTCTTTGCACCTTCTCGATCTTCAATATTGTTATGTTCAGAGGTCTATCAATTACAAAAATGGAAAGTTTAAGAAATTTATAGTTTCAAGTTTCATCTCCAACTCAAGATGCTCTTTGTGACGCCTGTTGGGAGGAAGTAGACAACGGTTTACACGACCTTTGCAGCTATCCAGCCTTTATCGGAGCTAGATCCCAATCATTCTCTTCCGGATCTTTGAACGTAGATCAGGAACCTCAGTAGGATCCAACCACTTTAATAAAAATAAAAAATAAATGTATTTTATGCTGAGTATTATCTTCTTCGGTAACTTTTTCAAAAATACAATGAAAATAGCCACCATACCTATATGTATATGTACCATAGGGAAAAATGGTTCGACCCAAAGGTAACACAGAGGTAAAACAAAAACAATGTTCAAATAAACATTAAAACGGTTTCAAATATAATTTCCAAGCACATCAAACAGTTTTTCAAAATTTATTTACTATATGCACATACTGTAGTTATCTGTTCGAATAGTATAACATGATATGAGAGATAAATATTAATTTATAACTTTTTTATTAATATTTATGAAATATTATTTATATACAGTATATGAAAGATGCGACAACAAGGCTTAGTCAATGTATCACGACAATGGAGATATATTACCTTTATGAAAAAATAAAAAATAAAAATATCACATTTCTAGAGATAATATATTTTATTTATACTTATATAAGACCATAATTTCAAAAGGAAATATAGATACACACAATTTGTTATGTTGGATGCTGCATACAGATTAGCTATATAGAATAGACCATCATTTTAGATAATAAACGTAATCGAATAAAATTGTCACAATAAAAAACCAAAACGATGATGCTTGTGTATTATTTTGTATTCAAGCAGCTTAATTAAATTTTACCCAACAAGCCACAAATAAATTGGTATTCTAAGAAATCGATCAATCTATATATATGTATACTCGTATTCGCGCGAAATAAGATCAAATTTATACGCCAAAAAAAATTATGTATTACTCAGAATCAAATTAAGGTTGACCAAATATTGCTCTCGATGACAGTACATACGGTAACAAAGATTAATTCTAATAATTTTAAAGATGTTCAATCAAAATATGTCTACACATTTTTGTTGTAAATATATGTACGGATATATCCTAAATATATCTATAACCAGAAAAAGAGATTCAATCGTGTCGTTTCTTGGGAATGGATTATACATAATTGAATTTCTATGTTGCCATAAAAAGCTGTGTTCAATCAAAAACTGATTTGCTTAATCGTACGATAAAATAGAGCTTTTAAATCCATAACATAAATGACTGATTGACATTCATTAATTAAATTCGTGCATATGGGAATTGTTTTCAATCAATCAACCTTTTATTACGTTCCTTACGCAAAATTGTTTTTTTTTACTTTCTACGTACCGCACATATGATTATTTGATTTTCTAAATATAAAGGTATAAAGGTGTCAATAAGAACATAGCTATGTATAGAAAATCAATCATAAACATTTTATAGTAAAACAAAAGGTGAGTCAAAAGTATTGAAATTGTGGGCATTTTTCTACTCGACACGTTTCTATTGTGAACAAATTTCATTCTATAAAATCCATAATTAAATTCCTGTCCTTGCATATGAAGTGGTCGGGAAACTCAATAATAACTTTTCCATTGTTAGTTCTTCCAACTAACAGTGGTACTGCTATACCAGTTCAAGCGGCTGTCAGTGAGTATGTTTCTAGGACGAACAAAGTTTTCTGTATTGCCCAAGGTTCTATTCAGAATTTTATAGTTGTAAACAGGCACTTGACTCTGTACAATCGACTCGAGTTCAGAGTATTGATATGTATTAGTTGGTATACTTTAATGATAGATTCTAAGAGAGAAGGAATAAACGATGTTTTATAGTTGTTGGTTTCATTGTAAACGATAGAACTTTATACCAATAGAAAGAGAAAAAACATAACAATGTTGAACAGGCAAGGATTACAATCAAGTCAAATCCAATCTGAGCTCTTCAATTTAATATCATGAGGATAAAATATATTTTTTTAAATTCCACGTAACACAATTCCATTGCATTGCCATTACTAGAGATAAATCCTAGTAGTGGCAATTATGGCCTAGAAGGACATAATAATACCAAGCTAATCTCGACTCCCTCAGGTTCATATTTGATGATAACTTTTTTTATAATTTCTCTGAGAAAGTTTCGTAAACAAATTAAAATGAAACCTTAAATTTTTTGGAGCCAATACTCGAGATATTATAAAGGGTGTCCCAAAATTAACACAAGATTTGAATTTGCCGCCATTTGTGCAGTAAAGTGTTGGCAACCCCATAAAAAAAATAATTTGACAGCTGAGAGGTTAGGGTTAGTAAAAATGTGGCGTTACACGATAGAACAACGTATTTTTATTATTGAAGAATATCTTAAAAATAATGAAAGTTTCGCAGCCGCAAAGATTAAAGAGATTAATTGAAAAATTCAAGGAGACTGGATCAGTTGGAGACGGTAAACACAATGGGGTCACTGTTTGGTGCGGATTTTAGGATGGAGGCAACAAGGGAAAATACTTTTTAAAAAAAACACTTCTCTCGTTTCGGTGATCAGAATTGGTCCCCTAGATCTTGTGATTTTAAACCATTAGATTTCTTTTTATGGGGTTATTTGACGTCAAAGGTCTATGTCAACAAGCCCACAATCACCCGTGCATTACAGGAGGAAATTAAACGCTGCATCAACGAAATTCAGCCCATTTATGCAAAAAGGAGAATTTTGATTAAAGAGTACGAATGTGCCAGCAAAGCTGTGGAGGCCATTTAAACGATGTAATATTCCATAAATAACCCTATCCTATGTATTTTATGATTCAATAAAAAAATCACAATCTGAAGACTAAAAACTGTTTTTCTATTTAATTCAAAACCTGCGTTAATTTTGGGACACCCTTTATTCTTATTACTAAACAGTTTTTAAAAGAGCATTACTGGTCCCTTACTGTGTTAACAATCTGACTCCATCTTTCCATACTGTCTTAGACAATCGGCACCGACCTGAAGGAAGCTTGAACGTGACCGAGCCGTCATACTCGCTGAGATCTTACTTCCCGTACAATATCGGGGAGTTTTATCAGATCTCTTATCTCGATATTGTACAGAACTCGGTGTGTACCATTTTTTCGTATTTTGGGTCGTAAACCACCCGCATTCTTCTCTCAAATGTGACGAGCAATCTCTCTGAGCAAGTACTCGTTTGTTTGCGTTACCTACATAACAACAGGTCTGATCAACGCTCTGTGAAGCTTCAGTTTCACGGCGCCCCATATGTGATTAGATAATAGCAGTAACCTTAGAAGATGCAAAACCCATTGTCAGCCGCTCTTTAATATCCTCACCTACAATGTTACCTCTACTCCCTCAAACGTGTAGTGACCACTAGTAAAATCTGGTGAGCCAGTGTCTCTATAACCAGGGATCATGTATTTTGTCTTAAACTCATTGATCTAAAGTCCAACAGAAGCTGAAAACTTTACAAGCGGATCAAGTATTTCCTTCACTTTGTTTCATTTAATCCAGTTCAAAGATTATTTTATGTCATTAATATTTGTATTTGATTTCGGACACTGGACGTCCAATTTTCGTTCATTCGCGTAACGCGTTGAATGTTGGCTTCCAAGTGTTCAATAGTATCTGGTTTATCAGCGTAGACAAATTCTGTCTTGTTGGAGCCACATTTCTCTGATGTCAATACCACCATCCAATTAAAGCACAAAAAAAAATTAGTAATAATGCCTCTATACCGGTCTCCGTTGCCTCTAACGTTTTCACCAGCATAGTTTTTGAACACACCTGGTCCGATGATTCCTGCGGTTTATAAACCACACAAAACGGTAATTTTCTTGTGGAAGAAATGATTTATGATCAATGACTCGTGGATTATCTTCACTAGTGACATAAATGCGAGCCATAGCTAATCGAATTGACTCTGATCGACCTTAAAATGGAAGTAGCGCGCAATGACTTTCACGAACTGAACCATTATTTGCAAACATTGCTCTGGCGTAAGTCAATATATTATGAAATCACAAACCAAACTAATCAAAATTCAACTGACAGTTGTCAAATCGGTTGTCACTGAAAAAAGTGCTACCTACATGAAACAACCTTTACATAAAAAAGATAACGGATACATCGAAAACTGTAATTTAAATTCTTTTGCCTGCAACGTGGCTAATATGGGTCTTATGCCGACCAAATAAACAACGAGAGTGGATTTTTTTGGAAGCTCTTGCCAGATAAAGTTTTAGTGCGTGCCATTGAAAAAAAAGCACCTGGCCGACGTAAAGCCAGTAAAGGAAGAATTACTTTTCTTGCATGTTCTATAGATAGCTCATAAAGTGAAATTATTTATTATTGGGAAGGCTAAGAAACAACGGGCGTTTCGAAATTTGTATGTTTCCAAAATTGAATACAGAGGGAATAAAACTGCTTAATACTGTTTCAAACTTTGGTCCTGGAGTATTATATTTCATAATTTTTATTGTAGGTAAAATAATTTTAAAGTTCTCGGCGGATTCATATTAAAATACTGTTATTATAGGACAACGATCCGTGTCGGGTGTCCAGCCGTGACTCTCAGATTGCCAAATAGTACGGCACTGCCTACAACCAATGGTCCAGAATATTATTAACTTCACAAAAGCCAATTACAAAAAATGTTTATTGGAACATCTTGTATCGATTTGCTATAATAATTTGGATTTGGCCATTAACATTTTAAATTTGAAACATGATAGTCTTATCGAAAACACCATGAAAAACTGGGGAGCATTTTTAATGCAGGCAAAGTCCGATGTCTGCACACAAACCTTGCTGCATGAGTTTGCTGCATTTAATTTAAAAAAAAGTTAATTTACATGTGGTGAAAGGTTTATGGATTTTTTGCTGTTGTTGTTGCACAAGATACAGGATGTCATATATTTTAAAAATTTGTGGACATGGTAATACATACATATTTCTGGCTGTCAAATAAATAGTATAATTATCGGATAGTTCTGATGGAATGTTTATCTTGCTTGATTCACTTTGACAAAGATAATCGACTGTTGTTCTCGGAATTGAGAGGAATCGCATGTTGCTCTCTTTGAACAAACATGGAGCTGTAAACAAGATAATCTTTGTTTGTCAGGATTTTCTGAAATAACTAAAAATATCTGCCCTTCAACTAATGAAGCTAATCCTGGATGTCGGTCTAGTGCTACAAGAAAGTAGTAGCACATTTACTAGCTTTGTACAAGCCATCTAGGCGTTCAGAGGATGCGGGGAACGTGAACGAGGAACATGAACAGTATATTGATGCGGTACCTATACGAGTATTTTCTAATATAGAGAATATTCATTCAAGTATTTTGGAAACGGTCGTAAGTCATTGCACAAGCTGTTATGGTTGAGAATCCAAATAGTTTAGTTCATCCGAATTGCTTTCTTTAATTTCAAACAAAATATATAATTTGAAAGCAAAATTAATTATTACAATTGAAAAAAGTACATTGTCCACAGAACCCCCAGGGAATATCAAATTTCTTACAATAAGCCGTTTAATGGTTATCTTTGTAATTTATTAAAAAATCAATTTCAAAAACATCATTTAGAATTTTTATAAATTTTGAAATATGATTCAGTGATATAGGTTTCTTGTGCGGTTGCGATATTTGAAATCAAAATTGCTCCTCAACATTTTTTGTAGGCGGAATCCAGGAAAATCATTTTTATAAGTTTTGAATACTGTGTTGCTCTAGCAAATAGGTGAGTGCTTTGAAGCTGCACCAGCCAAATCAGCCCACAACAACGAAACCTAGCCAATAATTTATTAAAAATTAATTACAGTTCACTGGTAAGACGCCGAAACATAAATTTTAATTATTTTGTGTAAAAATCAAATTAGTTTAATAGGAACCTACTGAAATTCAAAGACTGATTAAGACAGAGACAGCCATAACAGGCGTGTTATGGTTCTAATGGTAAAATGGACAATATTTATTATGACAAGTTGACATAATAAATAAATAGTTGTCCTCATAGATAATGAGCGACGTGTTTCTTGCACGGCCCGTGTCTTCCCGGAGGAACTTTGGGAATGTTATCTATGACCATTGGAGACATAAATGGGATTTATGGGAGGCTCACCAACTATTAGTCAGTTACGAATGAATGAATGAATTGCGAGATCGTGTCAGTGGGCCAAAATCTAATTCCGTATTCGGTTTTCGATATTTCCTTTCATTTTCCCATTTGATTATCAACAGGTGGATGCATTGGTTTTTATGCGGAGCGGATCGAAGTACAATAGAGAAAGAGAGAGTTAATTATTTTTATTTGAGAAATATTTTTATTTGTTTTTGATTTTAAATTTTATTATAATTATTTTTCTGAATGAGCTACATGTGTGTTGTGATTTTAAGTAAGAAACCGTCTGCATGAGGGATGCAGATTTATTAGAGGGTGATGAGCTCCTACTTGAGCTGGAAGTTCGAGGGCTGTTAAAGGATTTACCATGTGAGGTAAGAGATGCTCTGAAGCAAACGCTTGAATGGTAAATACAGCACGAAAAGCTAAACAGTTTTAGCGTGCCACTGGGTATGTATCACCACGAAGATATTTGTGTTTGAGGAGAGGAAGTAAGGAAGAAGGGAGTTTTTATTTTTCTTATACACATCAAATGAAAATGATTGAAAAAAGTTAACAACAAAAACAAGATGAAAAACCTGATTCATTGTTGGTGATTATAGATAATTTAGAATTTTAAATGATACGGATAAGTGATGAGAAATTGGAAGAAGAGGAAGATGATGATGACGAAGGGGATAATGATAAAGATGAGATAGACGAGGAAGATGTTGGTGAAGATGATGTTGAAGAAGAGGATAATATCGAGGAGTCGCTGTATCTGATGAGAAAATCCGAGAAAATATAAAATTAAATTTCAAAAAAGGTCGATGAGCGCGTAATTCCTTTTACCATTCTTACATGAGCGAGGATATTGAAGTGTGGCTGGCAGCTGGCAGTCGGATGGGTACGAGAGATGGCTCCTTACATTTGAGAGAAGAGTCATGCGAGTGATTTATGGTCCAAAACGCGAAGTAGATGATACTTACTGAGCTCTGTACAATATCGATGAAGATCCCCGATATTGTATATGAAATAAGATCTCAGTGAGTACGCTGGCTTGGTTACTTTCTGTGCGCTGATCACAGGCGACGATGGCTCACGATGTAGAGAACGACTTGGCCTTTTCAGATTGTCTTAGACAGTATTAAGACCAAGCTCAGGATCGAAACCGTTGGAGGCAAATAGTTGACTCAGTAAAAGGGGAGAGTAATGGCCTTTATAAACTGATTAGTATTAAGACACGCAGTATTAAATGGATTACGAATAAAATTATGCACATTACGGAACCGGATGCAAAATAAGGAAAACGATAACAGTTACAATAATCTATATACAAAATAATGAAGGAATTGAACTGATCGAAGATAAAGATGATCATCTTCAAGATGAATTTAACGATGAAAGTGAAAATGAGGAGAATGTGTAAAACTATAAATTTATCCAATGAACATTTTAAAAGGATACAAGACAACCAGGATGAAAAGAAAAAAATCTGTTGATCGAGCATTACAGTTCAGGTGCCATAATCATTTGGTTTAGTATTAAAATTGTTATTTTTTTTACGTTCGAATTATGAAACTTTCGGGCAAAAGAGACCCTATATGGGTTGTGAAAAAATATATAATATTTCCAGTTAGATTTTTAATTTTATCTTAGGTTAGATATAGGAACAGATAAGAAGGAATAGAATTTAAGAAAAGGGAAACACCAAAAATCGCTCAATACCGCACAACTGTCTTACTGCCAAATTAAACATGAACTTCCCAACCTTGAACTTCTAATACCCAATTAGGTATGTGTTTGTACCTGGCTAGATCAGTCTAGAGTGATTATATTAGGGTTATTTGCGTGGATCTTCCGTCCACCACGTTGAGCGCCTTGTTCCAATGGTATCTTATACACCGTGAGACCTTGCTTATCTCACGGTCCTACACGAGTCGTTATAAATTTTCAATTTTGTTTGTTTGTTTATTTTTAGTTTGGGTGTAGTTTTTGGTTTTTGGAAGTCAGTTAGTGCAACGAGGTTTAAGTGAAAAGAGCCGTGCTTGGAAAAATAGGGAAATCGTTGAATTCGTTTTTTTTTGTAAAATAGAAATTTTTTTTGTTTGGTTCTTTGGTAGAGTGGTATGGTGTGATCTTCTTTTAGTTAATAGTTACATAGTTGGATACAGTGAAAAACTGTTAGATTCATTCTAATAAAAACAAATAATTTATTCTGTTTTTGTTTATGGTATTGTATGGCGAGGTATGAGGTTAGCCAACTCAATTTGTTTGGGAGGAAAATTGAAAAGAGTCAAGGTAAGTAACAAATTGGTGCGTGTTTAAATTGTATTGTATGCGTGCTGATCTCCTGGACATGCCCGGCAAGATAACAATCTCTTTTTTCTGTTGGGCTTTAGTCCAGTTATACAGATGAATTAGTTATTAGTCCTCTAATCCCTTTATTTCTTAGTAGATAAAGTAGGTTTCTTTCGTCGGTACAGATGAAGCGTACCACTGTATTCGATGTAAATGAAGTAATCTAGGTCCGATATACTCTGTCCAAAAGTACATAATCCACGATCAATTTTATCCCTATTCCGACTGAGGTGCTGGAATAACCCGATCAAAAAACAGCAATGGGATGACTATTTCTTTACACGGGAGTGCTGGGTGGGATCCTCGGTTCACATCTACTGGACCCGTTTCAAAATATTACGAAAGAACTACGCTATAAAGGTGGGATGTATTTAAAAAACAACAATCAGTAGTAGCCCGAAATCATCAGCTAATCCAGCGTTTCCAGCTAATCCAGCGTTAAATACTGCATTTACTACCTTAACAATGGGATAATCAGTTTCTCCAAATAAAAAAATCGTGAAAGAGCAAATATTTTTATAAAAATATGCTTTTACGCTACTGCCATTGGACTGTTTCTGGTTGATATTTTTTTTTCGGATTTGGCAATAATAAACCAGAAGGACGTTTTGTTAGTTTGGTGGCCATATCAGTCTGTTCATGTTCAGATACAGTTTACAAATATTACTTTTTTTGAACCCACAACTTTACATAATTAATGTAGGTTATGTCGTGTCCTTGAAAAGTATTTCAAATCTAATTTCATCACCTCTGCGTCTACAGAAGATTCTCTTTAAATAACCATTCCCTTATTACATTATTATGTAAACATATTACCCATTGCACAACCATATCGAATTACATTTTCAGGCCAAAAGGAAAATTTGAAACGATAAATCATACCATACATCGTTCGTATAAAAATGAAAATGAGAAAAGCCGAATTAATTATTTATAATTTTCTGGTTGGCGTTGTTGTTGTTGTTGTTGTGAAACTTGGTGATGGTTACAAACGATTTGTAATTAATGAGTGTGTGTGTGTGGTTAATTAGCACAAGATTTATGAAATTATTTTAATTTGTTGCATTAATTTATATAAATGCGTGTTTTTTGTTATGTACTTCTCAATACATACATATGTTGCTATGTACGAACATAAATTCGTTATCTATATGTGGGATCATCCACGCGCTTCTATATTAAATATATTTGGTTAGTATTATGTATGTTTAATTCTTAGATATCATATTTCAATTTTATTAAGCTACATTTCGATGAGATAAGCCACAACTGTTTGGTCTGTATCTAGTTAGAAATTATTTACCTAAAACTGCGGAGAATTGAGGATTCATCACATGAGCAATTCACTAAGGTCATATGCAGAGATTGAAACGAAACCGCTCACCTAGAGTAGAGTGCATTCATTCGGAGCTCTTGATATTCGGAGGGGATATTTTGTGGAACTGTTTTTACGACCTTATTCGATTAGTATGGGAAACCGGAGTTATGCTTGATGAACGGAAAGTGGCCGCGATATATTGGATATAATCACCTTCCTAGCGCAGGGATTAGTTGGTGACTGTCAAGGAGGATTTCGTCCGAATTGATCGGATGATGCTATTTTAATATTATATGTAACGTCCATCCCCGTACATCAGGTGGTCCTGGATAGTCTGTAGCCTGCCCTGGAATACCTATGAATGTCAATAAAATTGGAACGATTGTGTAGAATGACAGTAACAGGCTTTGGCAGGGAGATGCTCTGTTTGCGATGCTCTGTTTGCGATCCTCTTTAATCTCATGTTGGAGTACATCTTTACGTTAAACTGAAACATCTCAGCGCAACATCTTATATCGGCCAGTCCTATCATGTGCTTGCATATGCAGAATGATATATGCCTGAATGAACTGAAAAGAAACGGAGTGCAGGAAACACTTTTGAGGAAGTGAGGAGGGTCCAATATTTGGGTTCCCTTATCACTTACGATATCATGTGTATAGGTGATGATAATAAAGAATGGCTGACAGCTGGCAGTCGTGCTTTTAATGCTCTAAGGCCACTCGAAAACAATTACTAATCGATTTCGGATAGTTTCAGCATTACCCAATGGTTTTGAGTAGCCGAAAGAGGATAGAGTTTCATTTTCTTAATATTTAGTAGATAACCATCTTGATGTTATAGTCAATCGAATACTAGGCATTATGACCACACAGTATAGCCGGCTTTAATAATCAAATTACATTATTTTATTCGTTGGAGGATGTACAAATTGAGCGAGGTTTGAATTGTTTTCATCTAGCCCTCGAATTACATTTATCGATGTTACATTTTGCTTTTTGTAAATTGAGTTAAATAAATAAAAAAATAGACTTGAAAGTTAGTGATGAAACCAATTTCAGTACTCTTGTGGCGAGAAGTGAATAATAATATTCTCTTGTTGATACTTCGGACTCAAAATCGATTTAGAATATTGTCTGAAACCACTTTTAAAATATGCTTAACGTATGCATCCAAATAATGATTGGATGTTCGACTAAAGCTTTTAAAGAAGACTTGAATTTTATAGAACAGAACGACGCATCTTTCATCCATCGTGATATATAGGTAACCTTAATTGGCTAGATCACTTCAATTTCCATAAGAAAGAACGCAAATGATATGAAATAAAATTCGTGATGTGATTCAAGTGGATATGCTTCGATAAAGCTGTCATTCAATGAAAAGACACAAGATTAGTGACGTTAGCGTCAACATTTGTTGAAAAATCCCCGTTTTTCAATAATCAAAGGATATAACAAGTTTATAGACTTGCTATATGGATTCAAATTTGGGCCCCGCTCTTGTCGATTTCAAAATGATTGTAACGGAAATACTATACAAGTTTCAAGAAACTATCTGCGTTGGTCGCTCTGTGAAACATTGCGCTGGACGCTCTTTAAATACCCAGAATTGTACTACCCATATTGTCTTGTACTGGACGGCAATTGCTTCCGAAATTTCTATTTGTAATCTAATAAAACTAAGCGCAAACAATTCTGGTGGTTGCATCACATGACTTTATCATACCGATGTGATACAGGCAGATTAGCTTTGATTGCACAGCCATAATCTCAGAAGCTATAAGAATTACTTTCTTTAAAAGTGATTTTATTGTAGCTGTCAAATCAGTTTATGTGGTGGAAATCCAGGAGTATTAAGCCTTTGCAAACATACCCACGGGAAATTAATTGAATCATCTTTCTTTATTACATCATCAACAGAGAAGAATATTTAACTGTCAGCCTGGAGTTTTTCCAAAATTAAACTGTTAAATTCATCGCATCAGTTCGCACAAATTCAAAATTATTTGATCTCAAATTCTCAATACCAACCTAGAACAAATGTCCAGTCGGTAGGATCACCTGACAGAGCACGCATATTTGTGGTTACTGAAAGCTTTTCAACTTCTGACCACTGTAGTGCCGGTCTAAGGGACGGGTTTACTACATAAGCTGGTGTACTCTATAGGAGTATCCAGTAGTGTCTGACGGAAGTCACCACATAAAATAAAATTTAGTCCACCCCATGGTTTTCGATATATTTACATGATAAGTTTGTGGGATATGAACACTGGAATCAGTTCTCGCATGCACCAGTAGATTAAAGCCAATTGAAGAAAAATAATTAGTCCTTTAATGAAAATTTCACCTGAAACATGAAATAAATTTTGGATTTTGGTTTGACTGGCGGACGTTCTTTGACTGACATATTTTCACATGTGGGTATTATATGTGGGTAGTGACATCTACATGAAAATAATAAAATTAGACGAAACTATTCTATTTTAGTCGATACTATAACCTCTTCCATCTATTAATGAATTCATGAGTTAATATGTATTATTATTAATTACGTATGTGAATTTTCAAAGATTATTAGTAAACTTTTTTGTATTTCCTAACTTAAAACCGCAATTCATATTTGAATAAACGAAACTAAAATAGAAAATCCATCTATGATTCAAAGGATGAAATATATTATTGTTGAAATTTCTAGGAGCAATACGGTTTATTAAATTATGCCCTAAATGTGTGGCGCTAGTAGTATGAATGTTATGATATAAATGGTTCCCTGCAATTGTCCGGTAATATCTATTAAAATTATTTGATAATCTAATCAAACAATTCAATAAATGTGGTAAAGGAATTTACGTTTGTACTTGCCATGGCTTAACAATAAAAAATTGAATGTAACCTTTTTATATTATGAAATTTAATCAATTTACTTGGTACTTATTTCAATTTGAAAATTATTGTTTCAACTTTGTATCTCAATAGGATTTTAATAATTTTCAATATACGATTTAATTTTTTTATGTTAATTAATCAGGTAAACTCAAAGTATCACAAACAAAATTATATTGATTTGACATTCAATACCGCAACCAGCATAAGAGACATCTACTTTAGTTGTTTTTGATATCGCGTATTGACTGTCATTACTGACGATATTTTATTACACCTTAACTAAAGTTATGTCTTTAGTGTTGTCCTATTGTCATTTGAAGAGGTAGTTTTTGATGGATCTGCTATTTTAGTTATGTCTTTCATTACCCAAATATCATATGAATTGCGCTTTTAAGTTAAGAAATGCAAGAAAATGCTTATTAATAATCATTGAAAATTGAGTTACGTAATTAATAATAACACATACGAGTATATATACATAATAATTCAATTATTTCAATCATGAATTCATTAAGAGATGGCAGCGGTTGTAATATCGACTAAATTATTTTTTTTTATTTATTTTATAATTCTATTATTTTCATGTAGATGTCACTAATTATTTACATTTTTGACGCTTATTACATTTTTTACGTTATTTACCATTTTTCAGCATAATTTTACGTAAAAAATGTAAAAAAAACTTTTTTCGGTCGTTATAACAGTCCCAACTTAAGTTAGTCTATGCTTTTGTGTAGTGGTTAATTAGCACAAGATTTATGAAATTATTTTAATTTGTTCCATTAATTTAAATAAATACGTGTTTTTTGTTATGTACTTCTCAATACAGACATACTCGTATGTTGCTATGTACGAACATAAATTCGTTATCTATATGTGGGATCAGCCACGCGCTTCTATATTAAGCATATTTGGTTAGTATAATGTATGTTTAATTCATAGATATCATATCACAACTTTATTAAGTCACATTTCGATGAGAGAAGTCACAACTGTTTGGTCTGTATCTATGTACATAGTTAGAAATTATTTACTTATTTATTATGGATTGTGGATAAGAACTTATACCTACATAAATTCCATTATACTAATGTTTTATCTATTAAGTATTTTTGGGTAAATATTGTGTTGATGGTTTGTGGGTGATGTTTTTCTATCCCAACACGTTATATATTATAGGTCACAAAACCAATATACAATACGATAGCATGAATATTTGAGGGGTAGAATTTGTGAATTATAAATGAAAAGTCTTAATGGAAAATGGATAAATATGTGGTATTCGCTTTTCTTCGTCTTGAATTATTCATTTAATGTATAGTTTTTTTTTTATGTTTTAGATGCAGACACTTGCGTGATTGTTTTCTAATCAATAGATCGTCAATGTACTCAACCAAACCATGATTAATATTGAGATTGACTTGATACGAGTATAATCTCACATACATATACGTAATTAAATTGAATATGTAAACATGTACTATACAAGTGTCACGAATACAAGCAATTAAATTCTAATTAAACAAATTGATGTGCTGTCTCTGCTATAACATTGTTTGTAATAAATAAATAATTTGTTTAGTAGAAAAACCTAATCAGATAATGCCCAAGTAAACAGCCCAGTTATCAACAAATCAGTAAAAAAAACTTTTATGAGCCTGTCTTGTCTGTCATTTTTTATCGACAAACGTAATTTTAGACTATTACATGCGGTACATTAATTATTCGTTTGTACCATATTCAATTGTAATGAATATAATTTAATTAATTAGATGACCATTACAGAAGTTATTCAAATAAGTGTTGTCTTATTATGTTGATTGTCATGTTCTGTCTTTACGCGTCATCAATCACAACATTAATAACGACTACGTCATATGGAATTAGTGACATATGCGAATATCTGCCAAACTGTTTTTTATAGAGTCGTACGATTGTTTTATTTACTATAGCCGCAATTATTTAAGATCATAACAACATTTTTATTTGGCTTTTGTCGAGTGTAGGTTATTGAATTTACCCCTGGGGGCACACATGTCTCGTAAACCTAAATTGCACGAACATGCGTTTCCAAGAATACCACCACAGTATAATCGCTGGGCCGACGACCCACATCCGTAAAAAACAGTCTGTTTATAAAGCCAACAAAACGAAAAATGGATACCGCCAAAACCACATCGGATCCCCACTCGAGTATCCGGACACGAGATTTAGAATCGGCACGTGGAACTAGGTAGTTGGGGACTTTTGACAGAGCTGGTAGAAATCTTAATATTTTTTATCGTATTTCCATTATATCCACGATCGTGAAGTTTTTGGCATTGTTTAATGGAACCGTACAAAAGTCAAAACCCTATCAAATGTCGTATTGTCTCATGAATATATTAAATGGTGTCCACTCCTGGAATAAAACAACTTTAAATCAAATTGATAGGTTTTCGGAAAGTTAGTATTTTAGCAGACACAAAACTAGGCCATATGGATGACCCAGATGTTGTTTAAAAATATGCACAATATAGTTCTACAAAATATATAACGGTATCAGAGTGTTAACATAAGTCCCATGCAACCAGGGAAGCCCCTAGCCCGCAGTCTGAACTACACACATGCATGATTAGAGTTCACTATAGAGCTGATGACGGGCAAAAAGGACGCAGCAAGTACATGGCACACAAAGGGCAGTTTAATTGCTCTTTAATCTTTAGAAAGTACCAATTTAAATTAGATCCAGATGCACTGCGAGATACTTAAAATTATAAACAGGTTCAATATTACTACAAAGACAGCTATACAATTTACGAAACTACAATTCATCCTCAGATAACTTTGAGTTGCTCGAATTAGAGTTTTGCCAATTAGAGTTTTAGGCTCAATTAATTTATCAGGTAGAATTTAGTTTTGATTGTTTGTTGTTATCAATGTCAAAATCAATTTTATTTATACGTTTAATGAGTCATTTACAGCCACAATATTCCTAAATTTAGATTTTAAATTTTAAAATTCGTTACAAATGAACTCCTGAGACTTCCGAATATCGATAATCATTGATTTTATTGCCGCAAATTTTTCATCCATTTGCATGATTAAACGATCTACCTTCCCATACTAGATCAGATCCGCACACGTGTCATCAAATTCATCAGCTGTGATAAATTACTTGATGACACATATAAGTACTGGATTTATTGCAATCAGGTGAGCAGAACCAATAAGAATCGGCGGCGTTGGTGATTCATTTGGTGCAATCAATAACTGTATATCAAAACTGCTTGCTTTTCTTGTGGGTTACTTTTTTTTTGCATGATGCCACAGATCACGTAATATTTGGTAAATAATTGGGACACTCCTCAGCATATTTATAAAATGGCATTTTGGCGGCAATACAGTAACTAGTGGTTAAACTAGTTTTTGTAGAATGTTAATAAAACTTTATCACACTCGAATAATTAATCACTCAAGACTATGTTAAATTTTACAGATAACACCGATTAGACCAAGCCAATCAAACAAACGCAACATTGATCTAATTTCTCCATATTGTTAGTCATTTGGCTCCAAGAACCAAGGACCGGATTGACATTTTTTTTAGCTAAATTTTACGTCAAATTTATATACAAACTATATCTTAGCCCGAGCTGCGTACCTACCTATAATATGACTTTTTCACTTGGCTTCGTCATGAGTTGTTTATTGCATATCGAATTAAGGAGTTCACGATCGTTCTCTTTTTGAATTTTCGTAAGAAGGAGTGAAGTTTTTGGTAAGATTTTATGAAAAGGTACAAATGCTAAAAAACATATAAAATGTCTAAGGTTGTGGTAAGACTATTTGGACGGTGAAATTGATTAATTATTTACCGGTAATTTGGTCCCTAGTTCGATCGATCGGGCAAACTTTTGCCTACAATACTAAAGCCCGGTTTCATACAAAATTGACGTAAAACTTTCTCAGCCAAATACTGTAAAGAATTAGATCGTATTTGCGGTCACTGCTGAGAGAGTGGTCATGACTAAACCAATTGCCCAAGAAAAACCTCAGGCGAATTTAATGCTAAGTCCAAATATTGGCACAACAAAAACAAATGAGAGGGAGGTGCTCATTGAAGAATTGAATGTTCGAAGTGGCTTTATTGTTATTAACGAAGATAGTCAACTTAGCTCATAATTCCAAAATGACAAGTCGAATATTGATTTCACACTTCCGACGGGCGCTAAAAAGTTATAAAAGTTGGACGTTAAGGAGCTACAGAGCTATTGTCCTCATTTTATGTTCATTTTGTTCACAAACAAAATGACAAGCAATCGTTGGAAAACGTTCCTCGACTGGTCATGTCGATCGGGAGAAGTTTTTCAGCCTATTAAGCAGCACCTGGCAAAGCCTGTTGAAACACTTGAATATATTGAAAGAAAATAATGTAGATAGGGTTGAGTAAGTACTATCAAACTAAATCATCGAAATCTGTGGCGTTAGAGTCCCACAAAAATGTGCTCGTAAAAGCAAATTGCCTTAACTATTAGTCCCATGCGTTAGAGATGTACCTTGAAACTTCCATGGCCAGTAATAAATGCAAAATTCTGAGTTAACTCTTTTTTAAGGATAACACACATTTAGGGAACCTCACGGTTCGTGAACGTCACTTCGGTCCCAGTTGAAGTACAGCAAACTTCTTAATAGCGTCCTTACCACCATTGAAGGATAGAGGGATTGCTGACTCGGGACCAACAAATTTGCTACGTGATCCAGTTTTTGCTAAAAAATTACCCATATGATCCAGGCACTTACATAAACTTAAACGCCTCAATCGCACTGTGGGTTAGTGCAATTAATTCAGTTTGGAAAACCATGAAGTGTTTATCCGAACTTCCTGGGAATCTGACCCCATACTTTAGACAATATAATTAAAACCCTGAACTGGCTTCTGAACGAGAGCCGTCCGTAAAAAACACCATCGACTCGGACAGCTGTCTTTAGAAATCCTGAGAGAGCCGCAGTTCTCTCGAAGGGAAGACGACGGAGAATGAATTGGTGAAGTTAAATTCCACCATCCGGAATATGTGACCTAAATTTATTAAGAATCTGTCTATGCCTCGTAGTAGTTCCGAAGGCATTGCATATGATACAATATACCTCAGTCGAAACGCAGCAGATCACGCAGTACCAAGAATGTAAGACTTCAGGCTGTGATCTGCAGTCCATCCAGCATTGGATAGAAGAAAACGTCAGTTACACAACTGGCCACCATACAACTGATGCATACGATAGTAAAGGTAAAATCAGCGCTTTGTACATGAATGCATCATTTTGGGGTCAGACCCCAGGAATTGACAAAGACCCTTCTGTATTGCCAAGAAATAGCAATTGCCTTTTGAAGCTTAGAATCAAGGTAAAATCTCCAGGATAGTTTACGATCTAGCATAACACCTAGGTGCATGACATGTTCTCTCCTTGTAATTGCTCTCTGCCAACAGCCTTTGGCCACTTTGGCGGACCCTATCCAGCTCTATCGAATCCACAATGTTACACCCAGGAAAATGGACAGACAACAGTAGTTCACCAACTTCTCGCCTGCAAGAGCTGAGTTTATCAGAAGGTAGCGAGGACTATCAAGTCCACACGTATCATTCCTAGCCAGAGTTTTGTTAAGTCTATATAGCGAGAACAGATAAATTAGCAATTTCCTCATATACATTTTTCCACGCTGCGGATCTTAGGCTTCTTTTACAAGCTTTTTGAGCTAGCCAAATCGATTCTTCCTTAACTTTTGGAGCACAAACTTATATCAATCATGTTTTGGTACATATTCTTAAATATTCCGGTTGCAGACGCGACAGTTCAGATTCACAGTTGCAAATTTGACAGTAAGCTAAATTGTTATCGCTTTTCCTGAGTCGTGGCTTTAACAGTAAAAAAGTATCGATTTGGGTGAAAAATATATTGTGCCTATACTATCGTTCATGCTTCTACAACGGGCGACATTGAATAAGGAAGTTACCAGGACCGCCTTCGAGACTACTTTATCATGAATCTTGGAGGATAAACCACTTCCTGACTCCGTTCAAGAACAGAGGGACATCATCCAAACGGCGGTAACCGAGGCGTCAACGTCCACCATAGGCCAAATTCCATCCAGACCTAAAAATCTTTGTTTGGACGATGATTGTCTAGGTGCCATTCGGGAGAAGGATCGCGCACGTCAACGAAATCTATCTCAAAGAACCAGACAATCTCACAACACCTACATGACTGCTGGGAAAATATCCAATCGGCTATGCAGACGAAAGAAACGAGAATGGCATAAACAACAGGCGCTCAACATCCAGACTTTCATCCGCGTAGCAGCGCTATCCGCAACGAAACCGGTGAATTATTGATGGACACTAAAACCGTCCTCGAAGTGAGGCGGTGGTATTATTCCTCTCTTCTAAACAAACAGGCATCGCACCTTCCGAGCAACATCCTCTCTTACTTCAACGCGATATTAACGTCGAGATGACTCCACCGCCCCTCCAACACATGACGAAGTGCGGAACGTGATATCGCAGATGAAAAATTTCAAGAGACCTGATGAGGATGGCATCTACAACGGAATGCTCAAATATGGCGGCGATTATTTATTTTACCGCATTTGTTTGAGTTCATATCAATAATTTGGTCTACAGAAGACATCCCAGA
Source organism: Tipula unca (assembly GCA_951394425.1). Lineage (NCBI taxonomy): Eukaryota > Metazoa > Arthropoda > Insecta > Diptera > Tipulidae > Tipula > Tipula unca. The sequence continues at coordinate 72,739,409 of OX596381.1, forward strand.
AGAGTGGATCCCAGACAGCTCTTATCTGTCCGCTTCATAAAAAGGGAGACCGGTTAACATGCAATAACTACCGTGGTATAGCTTTGCTGAATACAGGCTGCAAGGATTTGGTCAAAGTGGTTGCGTCAAAGTCACCAGCATACACCGAGAGGATCTTGGGTGATTATTATTGCGGTTTTCGCCCGAATAGATCAACAACCGATCAAACTTTCACTTGAGGATGGTGCTAGAAAAATGCTATGAAAAGGACATCTCTGTGCACAGTCTATTCGTAGACTTCCAGCAGACGTACGACAGCATTAAGAGGAATACGTTGTGGAAGGACTTGTCCTATCTGGGCATTCCGTCAAAATAATTTAATGGATGGCGCAATATGTAAGATACAAATAGAAGCTAACATTTCGGATGCCTTCGAGATAACATCTGGAGTGCGGCGAGGAGACCCGATAGCTCAGATTCTCTTCAACTTATCATTAGAATATGTCATTCGTCAGCTTAATTTAGCGCAGTGCAGCTGCATATATTACAAATCATCCCTGTTATTAGCGTACGCTGATGATATTTGCATTTTGGGTCAATGAAGCGAAGACCAAATACATGGTGATTGCCAGAAGCACCCACGTGGGGATTTTATTTCTGGAGACACACGGTATGAAAAAGTTCAAATATTTAGGATCCCAGATCAGTGAGCAAAACTCCGCTTCTGTCGACATCGCATCGAGGATTGCACCAGTCTACCGAGCATTTTACGCCAACATCAAGGTCTTCTATACAAAGCACTGATAAGGCCAGTCATCACCTTTGGTTGCGAGTCTTGGACTGTAACTTGCTGTTACTGAGCGTAAATGTTAATGGACGACGTCGAGGGGACTTGATAAACCTGGTTTGAAATTGGATAATTTTCGAATGTATTTTGACGTTGAATTTCTAGTTGAAAAAAAGGTTGCTTGAAAGTGGACAGAATTTATGTCATATTCAGACTAAAATTTCTATTTTGACAAGTGATACCGTAGTTTTGGTTGACTGCCAAAATATATAACCAACATTTTCTTATCGACAATTATCTACACAAAAATGTTTAATTTAGTTTTCAGTGACTATACAACACCACAATAATTAGTCGGTAATAGTTTATGTTAACACTGTTTTTGACACGCGAACAAAATCCAAACACTCCGCATTATCATCTTTGAATTTGAAAAGGCATTATTCAAACCAAAGTCACACACAAATAAAATTCTTGATTTTTTTTTTACCTGTTGAAATAAGAAATTCCAAAGAAGTATAAATAATACAATAATTATTATTGTTGTATGTATGTATACCCAAAGAAGCATTAATAAGATGTTGTATAAGATTATAGAGACTTATATAAGAAAAAACGTTACGTGCAGTGGTTGGAAAACAGAAATTGTCGTAGCTGAACGCAATGTAAAAGATTTGGTATTGCTCGCGTTTGAAGGTTGCAGATCCCTGACATTTGTGGGTAAATAAAGATGACAGGTTAAAAATATGGAATTTCGTTATAAGAATTGTAAAATATTTAAAGATTTTGATAATAAGAACCGCATGAATTTTTGTTGGTCTTATAATACGTACAGTTAAGAAAAGGGTATTTACAGAACGAGGACGTATTTTAACTTAAATCCTTATTTATAATATGACATTTTAGTCTGTTTGTTCATGGCGTAAAATTTATGATTTCTTATGAAATTTATTATTCGTAAAACGACTTACCTAACATTTTCAGCACCCTCCTAGTGCCCTGATTAGTTTGCTGCCTACACGAATTTATATTACTCCGTCGTTGCATTGTTCCACCATTCTCACGTTTAATTAAGCTCGATGACCTTAATTTAAGGCCAATCAATATATACAGCACAGTTATTAAAGTCATTGGCGCAATGAAGAATAGAAATGATGACAATTCAAATGAATGCTGTATAATTACATGCTTCACAAGACACTGTTCGACACCTTCCGTTGTCATTACGCCAAATTGTAACGCTTGCGGTATTGCAAACGACACTGATATTATCCATACTAAAATTATTAAACGCACGGCTCGTGATAATTTCGACATGGTATGCGATAAAAACGGATGGCATATGGCTACGTAACGTTCGACGGTAAACGCTGTTATTGTAAGTACGGTCGCGTTCGCCGATGTTTCAGCGGTTAGGCCGCGTATTATACAAAATAATTCGCCAAATATATACGGATACCTCGACCATATGTAGTAAACTTCTTGCGGCGCGCCCGATATAAGTAATAAAAAATCCGATATCGCTAAACTAAATAAGTAATAGTTGGTTGCCGTGTGCATTGATTTATTTTTGGATATGACAATACATGTCGATATATTGCCCACAATTCCCGTTATTAGTATTAACAAATAAATTATCGTTATTGGTATCACAATGTACAGTGGATCCCGTTTGGGCCCAAAGATTTTAACAAGATTATCAATCACAATTTCATCACTTTCAATTTCGTTGTCATTCATATTTTTGTTATAGTAGTTGTTGTTAATGTTACTGCTACCACTTATTAAATAATCACTTAAATTATGATATTTATGCGTTTCCATCGTCATTAGTACACTGTCAACAGTTTCATTAAACATTTTCGTTTGTTTTTTTTTGTCACTAATTTTCACAATTTAAATATTTTAAAAATAACAAAAAACTAAAAATAAAAAATAAAAATTAAATTATCTTTTATAAAAATTTCACATCTCGGTATTTCATCAGTCTCCTTGAATGTTGTTGTATGTGTCTTACGTTTGTTTACTTTAGAGCCGCATTTAATGAGTTTTCTTCTGAAACGAAAACAAAACGAATTGGAAATTAGTAAAATTGAAAAATTTAAATCAACTTCCTGTACATTTATAATTGAATAAACATAAATCGGTCCGTCAAACTCGTTCTATGTTTGTGTTGTATGTACTGTTGAAAAATGTATTCTTAGTGAATAGTTTAGGCAATATTGCAATTTGAGACAATCAAAATCTTAATATTCATATAATTTAACTATCAATTGTTAGTTAGACGAGGAGTCAACAAATGGAACTACTATAACCACTATTCCTCCGAATCGTACAGCTGTCTTAAGTACCGTGGTTGTACTACAGAATAAACAGGCGGCCTGTAACTGAGGTAAGGAAAAAAGGAGTCCATATCAGTAATGCCCCTACACACAATATTTTGTACATGATGGTGCGTGCATAACTGCTAGACCTAGTACCTGTCGGAAAATGTTTATTTTGGGGAATCAAAATCAAATACCTTAACTTCTCAGTAAGTTCTAAACATTTTAGTACAACGTATAGATGTCCAGCGGACATCCGTTCGTCCATTTTAATAAATGCCAGTTGTTTACCAATAGTTCAGTTATGCCGGATACGTTCTACTTAACTTTTACAAGCAACGTCACTATTCTGTTTCTCCTGCTGTGCAAGAACTTATATTTAACGAATTAAACCGAATGATAAGCTTAGAGGGGATAGAAGAAAGCACAAGCTCCTGGTCTTCACCAATCGTTTTGGTGCGTAAACCCCATATATAGTAAGATTATGATTGGACTCAAGAAAACTAAATCTAGTCACAAATAAAGACGATTATCTATTTCCTTTGATAAACGGATTGATCAAAGATGCCTTCTGGCAAATTCCTTATGATCTTGCTTCGAAGGAAAAAACTGCCGTCACTGTACTTGGTCGCCCACTTTACCATTTTACGGTCATGCCGTTTGGACTTCGTATTTCTCCCCAGACAATGTACAGGTTAATGGATAAAGTGGTACCTCATCAACTACATGGCAAAATTTCGTGTACCTCGACGATCTGTTGGTAACCTCATCAAGCATAGACGAACACTTAGAATTGCTCGACTTGGTCGGTAAATGGTTAAAAGGCGCAGAGCTCACGATTATTCTCTCGAAGAGTCGATTCTTCATGAAGCAGGTGAAGTATCTAGGATATGTTGTCGGAGAAGGTGGTTTAAGGACTTATCCCGAAAAAGTTAAGGCTATTCATAATTTACATTAAACTGGGAGGGTTCTAAGTGGATCGGAATTGTCCAATATTCCTCTGTGGAAACTTAGGGTACCGTCCAGCATGAAAAGTTCCATAATCCAGGAAAATCACGATGATCCATTAGCTGCTCATGGAGGAATATTAAAAGCTCTGGAAATAATTCGAACGCAATATTAACGAATATATTCACACAACGACCCAGTTTAGCATAACCCATGTAAAAACAACGGGATATTCACCACAAACCAACGCGTCTGAGCTTGTGAATCGTTCGGTTGTGGCTGCTATTCGTGATTACGTAACATCTGACCACCAAACATGGGATTAGCATATTAGTGAAGTAGCATGCGCATTAAGAACATGGGATCAGCATACTAGTGAAGTAGCATGCGCATTCATACCCATCAATCAACTCAGTATACTCCATATTTTTTGATATTTGAATACAATATGATAACGAATGCGGGCAAAACTATGGCCTATTACGAGACTTGCACTCACTAAATAAAGATATAAATTCATTACATACGACGGATAGATTATCAATGGTGAATCTGAAAACCGCATTCGAAAAATACTCAAAGCGCTGCAATCTTAGAACTCGTCCTATTAGTTATAAACCAGGCCAAACCGTTTATGTGAAGTTTCATCCTTTAAGTAATGGATCAAAGAGATTTTGTGCGAAATTTGTACCAAAATTTACCAAAGCGAAAGTAGGGACCAAACTCGGGAATGTAAATTATAAACTGAAACACGAATCAAGCGCATTAAGCTTTCAAGCATCTAAGATGTTCAAATACATTCTAAAGTAAATTCACTTAGCGCAGTAAAAATAATATTAACTCAGATTCGACGTGCAAATTATAATATTCAGCGTCGTATCTGCCTTGTAACGATCGTGCCTAACAGCAACACTGTTACATGATGAGGAAACTGATGAACATTTACCCCTAAATGTTAGTACAGATCCGTTATCTCCGTACAAAACCCCAGCTACAGTAACTACGCGCCACCAGGCCCCAGTGGTGCAGTTTACCAAAATATGAATATGATGCCGCAACCAGAGGCTAACTCGTATCAGCCCCCACAAAGTACAGACCGGAGTCTAAATCCCACATCTACCACACAACCGATAAGTGGACCGAATCATTCTACAAATATTATAAAATGGAATATTTCTTATGATAAATCATCAGCGGATACTACAGTTGAAAAATTCTTTTTCCGCGTAGAACGATTGGCATCAACATACGGGATCAATTTACAACAATTACAACAACAACATAGCCGCGAGCACTACTGGATTATTTTAGAAAGAAACGGAACTTGTAGTTGGAGTGAATTACACGAAGCATTTATTTGTAAATTCCAACATAGGAAAACGGAAAGACTCCGTTATCCGAGGAGGATTTAATAGACCTTTTACGTAAAAACATGCGACCCGCCCTTAAATCACAATTAGCCTGCAATGATCGGTTCAATTCGGTAGCTGCACTCATTAACAAATGTATTGCGATCGAAGAAGAATGGAGAAGTATTGAATATATTACAGATCTCTCCATGAACCTTAATAGTCGGCACGTGAGTAAAATTACTTCTTTACCGGTTCCAACCTGTGGACTCGAAAGCAATTCATCAATCCAATCGCTAATTTATCCCGTTAATATTGAGGAAATTTGATCCAACCATTCAAGGCGTTCTCAGTTCTTACAATCCTAGCATAAACCTTAAGTCGCATCCAGTAATTTAATTGTTGGTCAGTGGCGCTAATATAAGTGTTCTAGGCAAAAATGGACGTGATTTCACTACCCAGCATAAACGGTTTATGTATCCGCTTTATACAATTCGATTCAGACTGCGGATAGAGCGATACAACAAGGTTGTGCTTCGATGCTAGGAAGCTTAACGAAGTGATTCGTACAGACGCCTATCCCCTCTCCTTGATTGAAGGGTTACTCAGTCGCATAGATTTAAAGGATGCGTTCTGGCAAATTCCGTTAAACGCCGTGAGTAAGGAGAAAACAGCTTTGACAGTGCCAGGGTGCCGCTTTTACCACTTTACAGTATTACCATTCGGACTCTGCAATGCGCCACAGACGATGTGCAGAATACTACATGACCGAGTTTTCGTTTATCTTGATGATTTGCTCATAATGACATCCGCTTTTGATGAGCACCTCTCTTTGTTATCCGAGGTAGTATGTCAGTTGACGGAGATGGGTCTAATAAACGCGAAAAAAAATCCATTTCTTATACTGACTGAAATCGATTATCTCGGCTATGTGGTGGGTGGTGGTTCCTTGCGTCCCAATCACGACAAACTTCGGGCCATTGCAGTGAAACTATAAAACAGATGCGGAGATTTCTAGGAGTATCTGGTTGGTATCGTCGGTTTATTGATGGATACTCCATACTTTCTGCACCCCTGACTAACCTACTGAAGAAAAGTCGAAAATTTGAATGCATTCAGAATGCATTTAATGCTCCGAAAATCGCTTTCATTACAGCTCCTCTACTGACTCTCATGCTGATTTCAAGAAAAGCTTCTACATCCAATGCGATGCCAGCTCAACCGGAATAGGAGCAGGTTTATTTCAAAAATTTGAAGTGGGATATGACAACCCCATCGCTTTAATGTCACAAAAATTAAATTCGGCACAGCGATATTATAGTGTGACTGAATTGGAATGTCTCGCTGCAGTCTTGCTATTCGCAGAAGGATTACCGTTTACGCTGATAACTGATCACGCTAGCCTAACCTGGCTAATGTCCATAAGAGGTTTGTCGAGGTCAAGTTTGAAAACCTCTTTCTTTTTTCTTTTTTTTCTAAAACGGATTTTATTTTGTTGTTTCACACTTTAATGATGATTTTCGGGTTGAGATAAGAAGCAACAGTAGTGGGATAAGTTCTAGAGATCATGAGATAAAGAGGTGAATTGGTAGTCAATCCTCACCTGTTTCAGTTACGAATCTGTGTATCCCCAGTATTCCATATTCCTGTGGTCTAGCAAGATTCCTTCAAGCTTTAGAAAACCCCACCCCAACACCCTGCAGTAGCCGGCCAGAGAAAACCGCTCCATAGCCTAAATTTCGGTAACAGCTGATAGCCGCCTACTATCACACCAACTCCATAAAAAAATGGAAAATCACAAGCAAGTTGAAACTATATTTTGCCAAAGCCTTTGATTTCATCAGTCATTGCAAAATATTGGAACACATGTATGAAGTTGGCTGATTTAAAACGATTTTGTGTAATCGCATTCAAAATAGAAAATAAAAGGTGATGTCTGCAGATACAATTTACAGAACAGGAAAGACCCTTGATGGTATAAACAAACTTCAAGAAGACAACGACAATCTAACGATTCGGTTATTGTTCCATCAGAAAGTGAATCCTGTTATACAACAAATTAATGGCACTTTTTTACAACAAGTATTCGATTTCAACGACAGGGGAAACTTGTGCTGGACAGGGAATATTTATGACCTCGAAACAATTATGATTGTGTATTATGATTATGCCGGAGCATTAAGAATATCCAAAAAAAAGTTCATGCTCTACATAACATGGAAAGATGGATGGAATTACAACCACGATATATCATATCTCTTTAACCTATAAAGCAATTACTACCGTATCAGGATAGAAAACCTATAACATGACAGGGCTTAAAACAGGTGGGAGATTCTAAAATTTTCGTTTGTTGGCAACATCTTACTTGATCAAATCGACCCACCGTCTATACTGGAATCAATTAAAATAAAGGCCCCAAGAAGAACATTAAGAGATCTTGAGTACCTTCATGTGAATCAACATAACATCAACGTGCAAGAGTTTCAATAAAATTTGCCACCTCTTTGACTTAAATATAGACAACATTTTGGGTAAGCTCCAGGATTCCACAAAAGCTCTTCTACTTTAACAAAAATATCACAGTCGCTTTTTGAAGTTAGCGGTTGAGGTGAAATTTTCTGGAAAGTGTACTATCCAAGACAATACCACTATGCTTGACGTGGTCACATCTTGTGATCATTCTACAAAAAAGAGAGAACGGATAAGTCAAGAGGTTTCGATTCCTTCGCCTTGTGAAGATAATTAAATTAGTTACACCAAGCCTCTACAATAGTTATAGAATAAAACATATACATCATCAGCATACCTCCGTGAAATGAAGATAGATTGCTGAAGCTTAACAAATAAACCTTCACGACCAAAACCTATACATCAGAGGTGAGAGTACGCACCCTTAGGGACAACCTTGACGGAAACTGACAACCCATCGAGTTTTATCATTTTGTAGACACGTACTGCAGTCTTAATAAACTGGCCAAGTTTAGACTACGGCATAGAAGACAACTAACCTACATTAATAGACCTTTAGTTGAAAACTGGAAAACTAGTAATATTGAAAGCTGGACACAAAGTGAAGGCAGTCATCATTTTCCTCAAGGCAGTTCTCGCACATAACATCATGATTCCGGATGGTCCCCTTTTAAAGATAAAGCATAATAAGCTGACCTTCTCAACTCGCCATCCAAATATAATACTGAGGTTAGAGCGAGTACCATCTGAATAAAAGACTATGGTCTCGTCTAATTTTTTTGGAAAATTTTCTGAAATTCACAAATTCCTTTATGGATAAGACAATAAATAATCCAATCAATACCACAATTGGTAGAGGCAGAACATATCGTAGTAGACGATTAAAAAATGGTCGCTAGTAAATCTGTCGACGATATTTTTCAGAGCTTTAAATAAAATTAAAGACAGACCAAAATATCTTAGAGGTCGTATGCTCGGACTTTCCAGCTTTTGAAATAAAAACAACTCTACTCCTGCTCCAAGATTTTGAAACAATGCTTAAGGAAATGAACTCTTGAAAAAGGCGAAGCAAATGGTCCTGAACATGAGGAAAGCCATGCTGTAATACTATTAGGACCACCAGTCTTAACATATAAAAGATAATAAACTCTTGTGCAAAAAGTCACAAATGTTTTGATTAATAATAAAAGGATACGAATTTTCGAATACTATTGAAATTGCGACTTGACCGAATTACTCAGAGGTGGAAACGTCAACCTCCAGTCTAAAATAAAATAAATGATAGACATAGGCCATACATGTCAACCACATCACGTCGAAGAAAGTTAACCAAGTAGGCTCGCTTCCAGTTTTGAGAATTTTAATCTCAGAAGAGCTTATATAATTAAATAGGGAAGAATCCATGTGGGTAATGTTCGCACTACTCTAAATAAGTTTAGAGTCACTTGATAAATAAACTGAAGCGAAGACCAGGCTAGTACAAAAGTTAGCAGATACCATCAAAACGCAGCTTCCTTAATTGAAGCTAACTTAATACCTTGCAGTAGAACTGTTTTACTCTTAACATTGACGTCATTTTAAAATCCGGAAAAGAGAAATCACAGTCGCGGAATCAGATATTCTCTCGAGGGATTTCTGGTTAACCGGCGATGAACACTATATGTAGTACGAATTTAGTATTTCAGTAATCTCTTTAATTTGATTGCATTTCATTATTGTTGTTTCACTTTTTTAAAGCCATTACAGGCTTCTCAATGAGTCAATAATCTCTCACTGAGAGAGATTATTATGACTCTCCTTTCAGAGATAAATTTGTTCTGGATCCGCAAACAGAACCTGACTGATCCAGCATATGTCCACCATTCCGAATACAAGTGACTGCTCGATGTTGAATGGCTCTATTGAAGCTTCTCTTATTTGTACTGCAGCTGCATTAGTCTGTTGTTTTAATTCATCCAATGTTCTTATTTCAGTTGGATATACTATGTTCTTCATGGTCCCCTATACATAGAAATTTAGGACTTAAAATGTGGTGATTTTGCAGGCCAGTGTATTAGATCGTTCCTTCCAATACATCGATTTGGAAATTCCGCATTTAATGAATTAGTAACACATCTGTCAAAATGATTCGGAGTATAAAATGTTTGTGATAATCAAATCATTTCAATCGTTTAGGCAGATCTTCTAGTGTTAATTCTTGAACTGGTGTAAAATGGTAAGGATGGAGTTTTTCTGCACGAATAAATTTAAAAAAATTTCTACGCGACACATTTGGACCTAGAAACAGTCTACGAGTGCTGATGGTTGGATCTGCAGTTGATTCATCAAAAACCCGCTAATACAGGTACGATATGCTGTTCCGTTCGATTGTACCTAGTTCTTCCAGTCTCTCGCAATCTTCTGTGGATAGACTTGTATCAAAATGTGTATAAACAGATTGACTTAATATGATAGTTAGGAAATTCGTTAGCATACAATGCGTATTAGTTAAGTTTATACCTTTAAAACAGTAAGAGTTAAGTACAGAGTCTGTTTGGTGGATTTGTAGGTAAGAATATAGTGAATCAAAATAAAAATACAAATCACCATGTTCATAACGTTGTTTTGTGAGAAAAAATTCTTCTCCACAAAAGTTTTTTTTTTGTTGTGTTTTATTTAAACGGCAACAACCATAAACTAAAAGCACAACTGTTAATAACGACAATCCTCAAAAAAGTATTAATCCTTTGTGTTAACGATAAGCAATATTGTTGGTTGATTTTGATTAAATAGTTTAGAAGTTCGAACTTAATATCTGTTTTGAGCCGTTTTTTGAAAGAAGATTTTTGAATACCCAAACTCGGTGCGTTTTGAAATTAGACCTTTCCGATACCAAATTTTATCCGACCTTTCCAAATACTTACAAGGTAGAACATACGAAAAATTTGTCTTGTATAACTGCTAGACAATTATTGATGTGCTTTGCTATGTGATTACTTCAAAAGTTCGACTAAAATTTGATATTGTAAATTTGTTGTCTATTTACTTCATATAATTCATAAATAATAATAAAATACAAAACTATTCTCGATTCCAAATTTAAGAAAAGATTTCTAAACACTCACATAGTAAAACAAATGAAAAATGGTTTTGTTAATTTTTCGTGTGTTTTACTATGTGGGTGTTTGGCAAGGTCGAGCAGCTCGGTCATGTTCTGCATGTGGATCTGGAACGAATTGTGCAGCAATCTCTGAAAGAAGGGTCACCATAAATGGCGCAGAGGTCGTTGGAGGCTACGATGGAATCACGGTGTAGAAAACGACTTGGTTTCTTCAGGTTGTCTAGGACAGTATGGAGACCAAGCTCAGTAAAGGGAAAGTAATGGCCTTTAAAAACTGTTTATTATTTTTGTTGGGCAAACTAAAATAGGCCTGGCATGAAATATTGCCTATAACCTCGCACATACCTCCCATACAACTAATCGATTCCTTTCCAGTACATATAGCAAATAACTAAAAGAAAAAATAATAAATACAAAGCTGTGTTAAAATGTAAATTCAAATCTAAAATCTAATCGTTATTATTTACAAATAATTATTTACAAATTAAACGCCAATTTTACTTAACGGTACTTCATATTTGAACCTATAAAACCGGCCAACGTTAAATATACTGTCTAACCACAAATTTATGTATCGCGCATAATAATAACAGTGTTAAAGGCCATTACTGGCCCCTTACTGAATCAACAATCTGGCTCCAACGGTTTCGATCCTGAGCTTGGTCTTCATACTGTCTTAGACAATCTGAAGAGGCCAAGTCGTTCTCTACATCGTGGAGCCATCGTCGCCTGCAACGACCTCTGCGCCTACCATATGGTGGCTCTCCTTTCAGAGATCGCTGCACAATTCGTTCCGGATCAGCACGCAGAACGTGACCGAGCCAGCGTACTCGCTGAGATCTAACTTCATGTACAATATCGGGGATCTTCATCAGATCTCTGATCTCGAAATTGTACAGAGCTCGGTATGTACCATCTATTTCGCGTTTAGGGCCGTAAATCACACGCATGATTCTTCTCTCAAATGTAAGGAGCCATCTCTCGTACTCATCCGTCAGCGCCCAACTTTCACATCCAAACATAACAACGGGCCTGATCAACGCTTTGTAAAGCTTCAGCTTCACGGCACTTGATAAGTGTTTAGATTTTAGCAGTGGCCTTAGAGGATACAAAGAACGACTGCCAGCTGCCAGCCGCACTTTAATATCCTCACCCACACTGTTATCGTGAGTGATAAGAGAGCCCAAATATTTGAACCTCCTCACTCCCTCAAACGTGTGGTGGCCACTACTAAAATCTGGTGTGCCATTGTCTCTAAAACCAGAGATCAGGTATTTCGTTTTGGACTCATTGATCTGGAGTCCAACAGAAGCTGAAAACTCTACAAGCGGATCAAGTATTTCTTTCACTCCGTTGTTATTCAGTCCAATCACGCATATGTCATCTGCATATGCAAGCACTTGATTGGACTGGCGATATAAGATGTTACGCTGAGGTGTTTCAGTTTTACGAAAGATGTACTCCAACATGAGATTAAAGAGTATCGGGGACAGAGCATCTCCCTGCCGAACACCCGAGTTAACTGCAAAAATTGTCGATAGCCTGTTCTCAACTTTAACACAGCATTGAGACTGCGTCACTGTCATCCTACACAGTCGTACCAATTTTGTTGGCATTCCTAGGTATTCCAGGGCAGACCACAAACTCTCTCGATTGATCGAGTCGTAGGCCTGCCGGAAATCCAGGAAAACCTGATGTACGGAGATGGATGTCTCATAATATTTAGATAGAATCATCCGCAGCGAAAAGACCTGATCAGTGACTGATCGATTCGGACGAAATCCTCCCTGATAGTCACCAACCAAGCCTTCCGCCAGAGGAGTGATTCTATCCAATAAAATGTATGACAGTAACTTGTATGCTGTGCAAAGGAGAGCTATACCGCGATAATTCTCACACTTCAAGCGGTCTCCCTTCTTGAAGATGGGGCATATCGCGGCCACTTTCCATTCATCAGGCATAACTTCGGTTCGCCATACTAATCGAATAAGGTCGAAAAGACAGTTCCACAAAGTATCCCCTCCGAATATCAAGAGCTCCGAATTAATGCAGTCCACTCCAGGTGAGCGGTTTCGTTTCATTCTCTGCATGGCCTTAGTGAATTCCTCATGGGATGGCTCCTCAGCGCAAATCTCCGCAGACTGTTCTAGAGGTGGCTCAACAACAGTCTGTGATGCATGATGAACATCAAGCAGCTCAGTAAAGTGTCCACTCCATGCGTCAAGTACTGCGTCGATGTTGACACAGAGGTTTCCATCCCGGTCCCGAATGGCGGTTGACGAAGGCCTGAAAGTATGGTGCAATCCAGTAATTCCTTTAAAGAAATTACGTGAACTACGCTCATTGCTGAGTTGTTGTACTTTCAGAACCTCGGCCTTCCACCATTCTCGCTTCTTCCGTCTACAAATCCGCTTAGCTGCCCTTCTTGCAAGAGCTGCCTTGTTTTTTCTTGCGATTGTGAGACGTTGTTGCACTTCATTATGGGCTATATTTTGTTGCTCAACTGCAAGACGACACTCGTCATCAAACCAATCATTCTTGGGTCTGACTTTCACTATACCTAAAGTCTGTTGAGCAGCACTGACAACCGAAGTTTTCAGTACCTTCAGGTTGTCTAGGACAGTATGGAGACCAAGCTCAGTAAAGGGAAAGTAATGGCCTTTAAAAACTGTTTATTATTTTTGTTGGGCAAACTAAAATAGGCCTGGCATGAAATATTGCCTATAACCTCGCACATACCTCCCATACAACTAATCGATTCCTTTCCAGTACATATAGCAAATAACTAAAAGAAAAAATAATAAATACAAAGCTGTGTTAAAATGTAAATTCAAATCTAAAATCTAATCGTTATTATTTACAAATAATTATTTACAAATTAAACGCCAATTTTACTTAACGGTACTTCATATTTGAACCTATAAAACCGGCCAACGTTAAATATACTGTCTAACCACAAATTTATGTATCGCGCATAATGGATTTTTATTAAATAAATATTTGCGTGTGCTCATTGAAACGAAAACTTATAATTTACAAAAATAAGATTTTCTTTTTTCGTTTGTTTTGGTAATTAATTTTCAAAAAGTAAAAATAAATAAAAAAAAAAATATTTCATTACATTTTACAGGCGACATTTAAATTTTGATTTCATATTTATGATATTCCTACCTCACGCTACAAATGTTATTCAGTCATAGCCATGTACTCGCACATATATACTATACACCACAATCAATCATATAAGTATTATACAGTATGTGTATTAGAATTAGGAGACGTCTCATAGTCTAAATAAATCATATTTGAGACAAATATATTCTAAAACCTAAAATGTAAAAAAATTTTACGTAGCTAAACAGAAAGTTCATTGAGTATTGAAATGAAATCTATAACACACAACATTGTTATGTTTAATGACTGGCATTTATGACTACATCACAAAGACGATTATAATTAGAGAATGGTTAGTCATTCCAATGAAAGGATTACACCTATTAATACGATTTTATCATTGTTGATTGAAAAATTGATATTGAAAATGAACTGAGACTCCGGAAGAGCAAAATGGCTTGAATTAAAATTTCGTTCTAAATGATCATAAATGATAAGAGTCACAAGATAAATAAACAAAAGCCATTGAAGCTTTTGTTTTCATGTCTGGTTGAATATGTAGTTTCACAGTTTTTTTTTTAACATTGACACATTGTTTACGATAATTTTGAATTCAATGACTTGGAAAAAATAGATACTGAAATAAGGCGACAAATTTATGTGATTTTTATGGTAATATCTAGGCCAAGGTGCGTAAAAAAAATGTATGTAAGGGATGACGGAGAGGTGAAAAATGAAATAAAATTTGCAAGTTAAAGTGTATACCGTTGTTTGTTCATATAATCAACTGCACTGTAGTAGCTAGACTATTTTTGGTGTAAATTGGAAAACATTAACTGTGATTTCATTGTAAATATTAGGTATATAGTCTTTTGTACTCATAGGGTAGCCAGATTTGAAAATTTACGACGCGTACATAACTATACAAGAAAGTGACATTTTGTAAACGATATGCCGATTGCGGAACGAAACACAAGAAGAATTAATATGTTTATTTTCAATGATAAATTAATTTAAAAAAGGAAACACTGACTTGTCACATTGTAAAAGGTTTTCCAATAACCACCTGAAAACATTATTTTTAAATGAAACGTAAACCATTTGAGATATCTCGAACATTTCATTATTGGCTTGAAGTATTATCAAACCTATGTATGGAATTCGACAACGTTTGCAGGTGTTGAGCCCAAGTTTCGATGACTCGGCCAGACATTTCAACGGAAACGGCCGCTAGCTATCTCTCGTTCAATATTGCCTCTAAGTCCCTCTAACGACGCCGGCTTGTTGGCATAGACCAATAATTTAACGTAGCCCTATATAAAAAAGTCTAGAGGTGTTAAATCACACGATCTAGGCGGCCAATCGACAGGACCATTTCTGGATATAACACGTTCATCGAACTTAGATTTAAATACGTCGATTGTTAGACCCGCTTTGTGGTATGTCGCACCGTCTTGTTAAAACCACATATTATTAATGTCTAGCTCATGCAATTGTCCAAAGAAGTAACGTTGCAACAAGTCTCTATAGCGATCTCTATTGGCTGTCACGTGACGGTCATTTTTATCAACGAAAAAAAAAGGTCCTATGGTCCTATGACCACCAGCATGAAAACCACATCATACTGTTATTTTTTTTGTGGATGAAGTGGTGTTTCGCTTGAGGCATACGAGGGTTTGCACATGACCAATAACGCATATTCTGTTTGTTAAACTGTTTGCTACGTTGCAGTCACCGACTCGAAATTTTTGTAGTTAATTTTAATTAATCCAATGAATGAAGGAGGAATTTCAATATTGCATTGAAAGATAAGTTTTAAAAATGTTAAACGTCCAGCTCAGCAATTTTCTTTAAATTTTCTAAAATTTTTGTACGTACTCGCTGAGATCTTACTTCATGTACAATACCGGGGATCTTCACCAGATCTCTGATCTCGATATTGTACAGAGCTCGGTATGTACCATCTATTTCGCGTTTTAGGCCGTAAACCACACGCATGACTCTTCTCTCAAATGTAAGGAGCCATCTCTCGTACTCATCCGTCAGCTCCCAACTTTCACATCCAAACATATAACAACGGGCCTGACCAACGCTTTGTAAAGCTTCAGCTCACGGCACCTGATAAGTGTTTAGATTTTAGCAGTGGCCTTAGAGGATACAAAGGCTGCCAGCTTCCAGCCGCAATTTAATATCTTCACCCACACTAGTTATCGTGAGTGATAAGAGAACCCAAATATTTGAACCTCCTCACCAATTTTTATAATATATTACTGTAAAAGGGGCTGAGTTCCGCTAATGTTGCTCAAGTATTTTGCGATAGTTTACAAATTGTGCAATTGGTATGTACACATTCTACTCGAGCACAAAAATTATTGAGCTTTTGCCATATGGACAGTAGAATTTCTGAATAGTGGACACTTGGACCTTTCCAAACCTTTCCTTTTATAGTAATGCATCGCACCAATTAAAAAAGGTCCAAGTGTCTACTTTTCAGAAATGTTATTGTCTAAATAACGTGTACATAAGATTTAATTCATGTCAATTTGGAAAGGTCCAAGTGTCCACTAATCAAAAATACTTATGTCCTATAACGCGTTCATACCATTTGCATAATTCATATATTATTACAAGATCCAAGGGTCCACTATTCAGAAATTCTACTGTCCATTTGGCAAAAGCTCAATAATTTTTGTGCTCGAGTAAAACTTGTACATATACAATTTGTATAATTCATATGCTATCACCAATTTTTCAAGCTTTATTGGTGAGTGGGGCCGGAGCCCAAACCTTTTTATAGTAAAGTTTTGTAGAAATTTATAAAAGTCAAAGTGCCCACTATTCAGAAATATTAGTGTCTATATGGTAAAATCTCACATAAGAGAGGCAATATCTGGTACACACAGAAACGACACCAAAAATGTCCAAGGAGATTTCAATGCTAAAATTGGAACCTATAACATGGCAGAACTAAGAACCAAATCGACTATGTACTGCTTAATAAGAAATCCTTAACCTCCCTGCAGGATGTCAGAATAATGAGAGGAGCATATATACACAAACTGGTAATAGTAACTTTCAAAGTGAAACCAGCCGCTGTAAAAACACACATGAATTGAGAAACACTGACACAAATAAGACATTCAAAGAAATGCTTCAACTCAATCTCAAAAATGGAAACAACTAGAAGATGCCTACATCAAGACAACACCAGAAAACCATGGACTAGCGATGATACGTGGAACAAAATCGAGGAACGTCGTCAACTCAAGTTACAAAAATATCACCAAGATACGACGGAAATCTGAAGGAAATATGAAAATATAGCCCAACAAGTGGAAAAGATAGCAAGAAGAGACCGCAGAAAATACACAGAAGACATTCTAGTAATTGCAGAGGAAGCAGCTGCAATCATAAACGATCATTCCACCCATAAAAGATCTATCTGGTGAAACCTTAACCACACATCAGCAGCAACTAAATAGATGGAAATAACACTTTAAGGACAACTGCGTAGATAGCGAAGAGAATTACGAGCTCCCAGATGGCAATTATAACGAAACTATTAGCACCCATCCACCAACGGAGCCTGAAGTTAGATTTGCTATCCAGAAGCTAAAGAACAATAACGCTGCTGGCACATACAACTCTAACACCACTATTAGCTGATATATGGAATACTGGGAAAATTCCGCAGGAATGTAAATAAGGTTTGACCATAACAATCCATAACAAAAACTGGCGAGGCATATCCCTCCTCAACAGCACAATAAAAATATCCTCAACAGCACCATAATTATAGTTCGAAACTTTGACAATACAACACCAATAGGGACAACTAAAACCGCCCAATAATCTAGACTACGCCAAGTATACCGACATACAGCAGAAAATGCAGAAGCATGCATAGAACTTCTGCGGCAAACAAACATTGAGACCGAAATAAGAAAGCGCAAGTGGAGATGGATCGGGCACTCGGTAATTACTCGAGACTGGTAATTAGCTTCCTCAATGTTGTCGCTGACTAGATCCTGATATCGATTCTATTGATCTTTATTTATCAAACCTTCACAGTCGAAACGTCCAATGCGTTTCGCTGTGTCGCTCAAAACGTAATCCAGCTCCAAGATTTCCGAGGTCCGCTACACTGTGGAGGAACATATAGCCCTTGAACACATTGTCTTCACTTTTCGGCCATTGAGTTTCTTGAAAAGCAACGAGTTCCAGCCGATTCTCCTTCATGCACGTGATTAGGCCCTCCAACGTTCCTGGTCATCTAAGTGACCGCTCGTTCCACGTGCCGATCAAAATCTCGTGTCCGGGTACTTAAGCGGGGTTCCGTTGTTTTTTTGGCAGTATCCATTTATCTTTTTGTTGACTGTATAAACAGTTGTTTTTTTTACGGATGTGGGTCGTCAGCAAAATGATCAAACCGTTGATCAAATGTTCAAATTAATATTTGAGCAATTCTAGAGCAATCGAGCCGTAGTCATTGTCATTGTCATTGTTGTAGTTGGACGTTTTTCGCTTTAGAGTGGCACCAAGGCTGTGCCTATATCCAATTCTATTTCTGTGTATCAGTACTGTTTAGTATGCTTAGCCAGGTCCGAGACCTGTTTCCACCCCTGCCGCGTGGAGGCGCATACTTTTCTAATATTGCTTATACGTATGGTTAAAAATTTACTTGGATATAGAAGTATATCCAGCGACATTTGTTAAAATACTCAATATAAGCTTTATTCAGCTTTGTGTTCCGTAGGCCAAAAACGAGATTCAATTATTTTAAAAATCTTAAGGTTTAAAACTCCTTATAACTAGAATAAAATTTTCGGGCTATGCCGTTGTCATTTGTTTAATACCTTAAAACGAATCTTCGATCTTTAGCCTACCTTCCACAAAGCACAGTGTCACAGAATCTTTTAAGATGTGCGATATGTGCAGGCATCATCAGCACTAGCTTACTTGCCGGCCATTCTGAGTTAATTGCATCAATCATATTTTCTCTAGCTTCAGTGGCCAGAGCGCAGTCGTAAATAGTGTGCTCATCTTTCTCAGCAGCTTGTCCACATTCACACATGGTTGAGTACGTCAGATTAAGTCTGAACATATAATCTGCGAATTTTCCATGACCGGCTAGCATTTGCGCAAAACAGGCGCTTATGGATAGGCGCATGTTTAATCTACCTTCGATAATCGGTAAGTAACTGAAGGTAGTTCTATACTTTTCAGATCGCCTCCATCGAAGTCTTGTTCGATAGGTCACTTGGTGTGCCTTGCCACTGCATACTGCCATATATGAACTCCTGATTTTTCCTCAGTTTGTACCTAATTAATCTTTCGTTAAGTACTATGTCCATTGGAACCACACCGGCCATGACAGCCACGGCATCCACCGAAACCATACGGTATGCCTTCGTTATCTATCCCAAGAAGATTGACCCTTGAGCGCTTAATAAAGGTCTGGTCATGGTCGCAACCACGAGGCCTTTGTATATCGTTGCGAGTGTGCCTTGTTTCAGGCTCCACGTCTCTTTGACAACTCTTCATAGGGTGTAGAAAACATATTTGCTATTGTCACTCTTTTCTCGTTAGTAGTGACACCCAGTCTTTCGTCGAAGTCAACTCCCAACCATTTTACAGAGTTCAACATCTTTATCCTTTCGGTTCCAACATACACCAACGGTGGTCTCCTTTTGTCGAGTGATCCTTTCAATTGGATCATCACTGTTTTGGTTGAAGATAACTCCATCTTATTTATATCACACCACTTAACCATACTGTCAATGCCGCGCTGAGCAGCCTCCTGAATTGCCTGTCTAGAATTTCCAGTAAAGATCATAACTTTATCATCCGCGAATGCTACTTCTTGGATCACGTCATGCATGCTACTGTTGAACACCAAAGCCTTGTGGACAACCTTTGTTTACACTCTTAGAGAGTGTGCCATGGTTAAATATTATAGTTCCGGTTCTATAAGAGAAGCAACTGTACAACCAGGAGTAAAGATTAGCTGGGCAACTCATCTGCTTCAACCCCCTCATTATACTTGGCCACTATATATTATCAAAAGCACCAGATACGTCTAGGAATACACCAAGGGCGTACTTGTTGCTCGATCCTTTAAATATGTTGACCATCTCAACCATAGCGTCCTCTTCTGAAACCGAACTGCTTCTCACTATATCTACCGCTTCTCTGAAAATTGTCCATCAGCCTGCCAGTAACCAACTTCTCAAATAATTTACCTAAGACTGGCAGCAACATGATCGGTCGATAAGCTTTAGGGTCGGTCGGATCTCGATCGCCGCCCTTCCTTGTAATTATGACTTTACCATTTTTCCAAGCTTTAGGAAAGACTCCTTTATTCAGACAAGCATTCATGAGGTCGGTAATGCTAGGTCTTATAATAGGCCATGCTCGCCATTGGTTGGTGTGATTAGACCTGCAGCTCGTATCACCTTTTGAGCATTTGTGTCACTTTCAACACTATCATCGGGTAGTAAGACATTTAGCAGATATTTTGTAGTGTCCTCCCAACACGTAGTTGTTTGGCCACCACTGCCAATTAGAGTACTAAGTATCTCTGGAGTTTTAAGCTTTTCAGCACTATATTTGTATACGAAACCCCATAGTTCTGCGTTACCATGTTCCGTTATGAATTTTTCCAAGCTTTTACGGCTTGTTTCATTTATGTCTCGTATGTATTCATTACGGTGTACGGCTTAATTAAGCTTTTTGCTCAAACAAATTTGCGGATTCGTTTACCTTTGGTAAAACTTCCTTAGTTTGTGAACCGTTACTCTCTTCTTTGAGAGTTCAGGCGTCCACCAGGACAGTTTCATTTTGGCAGCACGTTTACGTGGTATGCTCTTATTACAGGCACTTATGAGTGAGGCCGTGATATTACTCTCAACTCCATTCACATCTTCTTGAGATGAAATGTTAAGTGTTGCTTTCTGACCTTGCCATATTGTTTTCAATGTGCTATGGAATTTATCCCAATTTGCGTGTTGAAAGGTAAAGGTGGAATTTTGTCAGCAGCTCTTACCAAATTAAGTAAGGCTGACACGTTAAATTTAAATGAAATTGCTCTGTGATCACTAGAAGTCCAGTTTTCTTTGATTGACCGCAGTGAGAAACTCTTCTCAACAGTCCCCCCGTGATTAAGGTTAAGTCAATATTCGATTCTCCATTGTGCATATATGTACATGACTGGCCTAATTCATTTAGCAAGTAGAGGTCGCTCCTTGTCAGAAACTCTTCAACGATAGAACCTCTATCATTGGTTTCCCTGTCATTAAAAAAAGTTTGGACCTGGCATTAAAGTCACCAGTTATAATTACTGGATGGTTCTTTAGACCATCCAGAATTCTTTCAAGCATTTGTACGTATATGAGTGGTTCGTCGGAATAGTGGAAGTAGATGCTAACTAGATAAAAATTACCTTTCTTCGATCTTACTTCAACACAGACACAATGTGTGTTACAAAACTGTGAGATTTTGAGAAGCTCTAAATGCCTATAGCTGATTTGATATTATTATTAGCAACGGTAATGATCGTAGTGGTGGTCGCCATACCAACTATTTTACCCTTTGTCCCATGTGGTATGTATGCAGGACAGAGAATGTTTATATTTTCATGCTGAATGCATTGCCTCATTTCGTGTCCGACAACTTTTGCATTCTGCATGTTTATTTGGACAATCATAAGAGTGGAAGGATCGGTCTTATTACTTCTCATATGCGGTTTTTCTCATTGTTAGATCCAA
The DNA here is from genome assembly GCA_951394425.1 of Tipula unca. NCBI lineage: Eukaryota > Metazoa > Arthropoda > Insecta > Diptera > Tipulidae > Tipula > Tipula unca. The sequence goes on from OX596381.1 coordinate 72,761,248, forward strand.
GGCCAGTTTATATGCTGTGCACACTTTACTGCGCAGTGAGTGGTCATAAGCTTTGTTTGCCTTTTTACAGGAGAAACACTTTGCCCTCTCCGTCAAATTTGGGCACACCATCTGGTCATGACCAGACTCACTACAGTATCCGTATATTTGATTTTCTTCTTTACAATATCTTGCGATATGTCCGAAGAGATGGCATTTAAAAAACCTTGTGCCCCTAACAAAGTTCGCCACTCTGCATGCAGACCACCCTATAATTAGTCTGCGCTTCTTTGTTAATGAGTTCCTAGCGGCTGGAGACACCTCGATCACCCAATTTACGTAGTTTCCTTCTTTTGGCCCGCGTTTGACATCTAAAATATCTAGGCCTACTTCATTTTGCTTAACAATCGACTCCTTAATTTCCTCGATTGAAGCACTTCTTTCCACGTCGTAGATTATTATTCTTGGCAGCTTTTTCTCTGGTAGTGAAGCCACCAGACCAGCCTCTGACAATTCCTTATTTTTCATAAAGAAATCAAGTCCTTCATTGCTTGCTGTCTCGATTAGAATGCCCTTATCGCGGATATTGCTAACCTTTTTAACAGCAATTTTTAAAACTACGGGCTTAGTCAGTTCTCGTAGTTTGCTCTTAACTTCTTAGCTATTTGCAAAAGGGGATTCTTTCCCTACACCTGGTTGGACAGTGACTACCCTAGAGGGTTGTAGATAGCACGTTGACTATATCACTCCTTTCTAGTAGTCGGCTTTTAAGACCTACTACTTCAAGACACATATTGTGGCTTGCGTCGTTGATCTCGCTTAAGCAATCTTGCAGCTTATTTCTTTCAGCCACAGTGACCTTAGAGATGGATTTTATCTCCAACTCCAGTGCTTTGACTGCTGCTGACAACCTCTCCATGGTGTCAGCATTGTTCGCTCCCTGAGTAGGTACATCGTCCGTAGTTTCAGTACGCGGTCTTTTTTGTAGCGCCATTCCCAGCGTTGACACCGCAATCCAATCAATCGACATCCCACCGTCCCAACTACGTGAGTATATATAGGAACACTTCTATCATGCGTCTGCGTTTAGCCGTATAGTGGATTTTTATTACACCCTATAGGTGTGACCACCACTTCGTTGCCTCCCCTCAACCTCGTAGAGGTACACAGTTCGGTTTTGCAGAATTGATAATTCTTTATTTTTGTTCTTTCGGTCTCATATACTTTTACAATGACAGTTTCGACCTCGTTAAAATTTATGTTTACAATAATTAGCGCTTTTCATAAAATAAGTAGTGACAATACAAATACTTATCCCCGAGTGGGATATCGAGTCGCAGTGTGATAAAATCGTGGTTGGTCTAACCTATTCGAAAATAAAGTTATGTACATACTAGTGTACATCTCTAGTATCGGTAATTTAACCGCCGCATGAACACAAAGATAGCAGTTGGGTAAAGCTATCCGATTATGAAGTCGGCAGCATATAGATATGTCTAGAAACGGCGACTCAAAATTTAGACAACCATCTCAAATTCGACTTTTCGTATAAAATATCCAAAATTACAATATTTGTTCCTCCGCAATATTATGAGCTATGGCATATTGCTAGAAATATCCTACATCAAGTTAACAAGTGAGTCTTTTTATGAGAGCTCAAATAATAACGTAATGCTGATAGATTGATCCACTGACGTATGACATATATGCCAGAAATATCGTTACCGTATATTCTGTTAATTTGATGGAAATATCTTGTGGAAATATCTATCATTCCTCATAAATTTTATTTGCTGCCATCACATTCATTTTTTATGCCACGAAATTCTATATATTTCCGTTAAATTTTAATTAAATTATCCACCTTAAGCTGTAGCTGTATTTTATATATACTCGTATCGTATATATCCCTACAACACCCGCTTTAAGAAGCAATAAATAACCTATCCCAAAAACAAAGAATTTTTATTAATGTTGCTAACAGACAAGTGTCATAAATTATATGTCACGTCTGTCGTTTCCGACTTTTAACATTTTATTGATAAAAACTATATCGTACACTATATAGGTACATCTTACAAACACACACACACAAATATATAATATTAATGATGTGAAAATACATTATGTTCTACCGTACACACGGTTATGTTTCATGTGGGAAAGAAAAATCTGTGCGGTTTTCATCTTACAGTGGAAAATAATTTTTTTTATTACCTGAAAATTCAATACCGGCGTACGTATGTTCGTATCTAACTAGTGTTTGCAATTTTGATTATCAATTCTGTAATCAATAAAATGCGGTCTTATCTTCTAGCATTAACATTGACAGAATATATTATTCATGAACGAATTAGTAAAATTAAATTAAATTAATCAATTCAATATTATAAATGAAAGGATTTTAGAAAATAATAGAAAATTGAATGGGAGTGGTGGGAGTGTTAACAATAATGGTTCTGTTTTAATTAGATTTAGATTCTCATCGATACAACAAATCACAACTAAAATGATGCATACTAAATTAACGTACATTGGTGTAGTGTTTAGATCAAGAAGGCAAGTGTATCAAAAAGTAATTATTATTCAAATCGATTTATAAATTTTATTGACATTTTTATGATGGCTAAAGATTAAAATCTGTTATTGAAATGTGAGAACCTTAGAAAAATTTATATTGTTTCGAAAAACAATAATTACCTACCGCTTCTTCCGTCATGCCCCTGCGTGACTATTGTTTAGGTTGATAATTTATTTTATGCTGCTGGCGTATTTTATCTGCAAATAGACCAAAATAATATTGAAATCAAGCTATTGTGCTAAAAGGTTTGTTTGATTTAAACAAAACAAAAAATTCTTAATTCCAGTATTTTCGATTCGACTTTATTTACAAACAAAAAGTTAGATTTATGACATTTTTTGTTTGTCTCCCAAATCAAAATTATAACCAATCTATCCGTAGTCTGTTAATTATTATAGACCAATGGAACATAATATATGCGATAAATGGAATTGACATCGTTGCATTTACTGATGTAAAAATCTTAAACATAATGATAGTGTAACGGCAAGCACGAGTATTTCAAGGTTGTGTTTTTAGTTAAACTTATTTTAATATTCAACATTTCAATCTTAATAAAAAATGATGTCACCGAAACTAAGATAGTGTACAAACTTGCAGACCGTTTGCACGTAACTTTAAAAAAAATTGTATTATTAGACCTTCAGATCTGATCACTTTGAAATTTTAATAGAAAGTGTTATTACTAGAACTTAGATAATGTACCAACTTACATTATTTTAACTTTAGTTTATTTGGCGGTTTCACGTAATTACAAAAAATTAATGAGAGCCCCTTGACTCCGGGGTCTGATCACTTTTTAATTTTAATAGAGAGTGTTGTCATCGGAAATAAGATAGTGTAAAAACTTGCAGATTCCTAAGTTGGTCTATTTGGAAGTTCCAAATAATTTTCCAAAGAAATTGTATGGGAGCCCCTTGATCACTTTGAAATTTTAATAGAAATTGTTGTCACCACAACTAAGATATTGTAGAAGCTTGCAGATTCTTAACTTTTGTATATTTGATTTTCAAAAAATTTGAATGTGAGACCCTTGACCCCGGGATCTGATTACTTAGAAAGATAGTGCACAAACTTGCAGAATCCTAACTTTAGTTTATTTGGCATTTCACGTAATTTTTCAAATAATATATATGGGGGTTTCATGATCCCGGAGTTTGATCACTTTGAAAATTAAATAGAAAGTATTATCACCGGAAATAACATAGTGTAGAAACCTGTAGACCCTTAACTTTAGTCTATTTGGCGGTTTTTCAAGAAGTTGTATGGGAGTCGCTTGATCTCGCGAGGTCTAATTCCTTTGAAATTTTAATAGAGAGGATTGTTACCAGAACAAAGATAGTGTACAAACTTCCAAACTTTCTACTTAGTTTTTTTCAGTTTTACATAATTTTTCATAAAAATTGTATGGGAGTCCTTTGACTCCAGGGTCTGATCATTTTGAAATTTTAATGGAAAGTGTTATAACTGGAACTAAGACAGTATACAAACATGCATACTCTTAATTTTAGTTTATTTCGTGGGTTCACGCACTTTCAAAAAATATGTACGGGGCTCAATGACTCCGGGGTCTGATCACTTGGAAATCTTAATAAAAAGTGCTGCAATAGGACCTAAGATAATTAATAAACTTGCCCAGACTATTAGTTTTAGTTTATTTGGAGGTTTCAAATAATTTCTATAACATTTTTATGCGAGTCCCGTGAGAGTCTGATCACTTTAAAGTTTGAATAGCAGACTCTTAACTTCAGTCTATTTTTCGGATTTACAGACTCTTAACTTTTGTCTATTTGGCAGTTCACTTGATTCATCAAAAACTGTGTATGGGTATCCCTTGACTCCGAGATCTGATTACTTCGAAATTTTCATAGAAAGTGTTGTCACCGGAACTAAGATAGTAAACAAACATGCAGACTCTTAACTGAAGTTTGTTTGACGGAAATCTATTTTAGTTAAACAAATAAAATAAAATTACTTTTCAATTAAATAAAATAAAAATTAATTTAATTAATAAAATAATTTGAATTTTAAATAAAATCCAACAAAATTTTAATTAAATAGAATACATATTCAATTAAATAAAATAAAATTTTAAATAAAACAAAATAAATTTTAAATTTAATAAAATAAATGTTAAATTAAAATGTGTATTATTTTAATTAAATTAAAAACATTTTAGAATAAACCAACTAAATGTTCAATAAAATAAAATAATATTTAAAATAATACATTCTCAATTAAATAAAAAAATTTAAAATTAAAATGTGTTTTATTTAAATTAAATAAAATATATTTTAATTTAAATAATATAATTTATTTTTAAATAAAATAAAATAAATTTTAAATAACATAAAAAAAAACTTAATTCGACAAATTTTATTTAAATTAAAATTAAATTTAATTATTTGAAATAATTTAAAATGCTTTTCAATTTAATAAAATACAGTTACAATCACAGTTAGTTAATACAATCAAATAAAATGAATTTTAAAAATCAATAACATTAACATTTATAAAAAATTAATTTTAAGTCAAATCAAATAAACTACATTTTGAATTTAATTTACATCATTAAATTCAAAATGTAGTTTATTTGGTTTGATTTAAAATTAATTTTTTATAAATGTTAATATAATTGATTTGTAAAATCCATTTTATGTGATTTGAACGGTATTTTATTAAATTGAAATGCATTTTAAATTATTTCAAATAATTAAATTTAATTTTAATTTAAATAAAATGTATCGAATTAACTTTTTCTTATGTTATTTACAATTTATTTTATTTTATTTAAAAATAAACTATATTATTTAAATTAAAATATATTTTAGTTAATTTAAATAAAACACATTTTAATTTTAAATTTTTTTATTTAATTGAGAATGTATTATTTTAAATATTATTTTATTTTATTGAACATTTAGTTGGTTTATTCTAAAATGGTTTTAATTTAATTAAAATAATACACATGTTAATTTAACAATTATTTTATTAAATTTAAAATGTGTTTTGTATTTCAATGTATTTCAATTAACTTGAAATATTTAATATATTAATAAAATAAAATTAATTTTAAATTATTTAAATTAAATAAATTAATTTAAAATGTATTTAAAATAATATTTAAATAAAATAAATATTCAATTAAATCAAACAATTTTAAATTACATATTTTATTTAAAAAAATTAAATTACATATTTTTAAATTAAAAAGATTTGTCACGGAGTTATCACAATATAGGGAATCCAAACCTGACTTAGATAAGTGCTTTGTAGATTAAAAACAATAATCGTCTCTAATATTTAAATTTATGCCAAATTTTATGAATCTAAATTTAATTTTATTCTATGTTCTACTGCGGATTAATAAATATTAAAATTTATTTTATTAAAATTAAATAATTAATTTTTAAAATTAACTGAAATGCATTTTTAATTAAATAAAACAAATAAGAGAGTATACAAACATGCTAATTGCTATTAAATTTTAGGTTATTTGGCAGTTTCACATATTTTCAAAAAATATGTATGCGGGTTCCATGACTCCGTTCCATGTATAATGTATTTTAGTTGAATTGAATAAAATACAATTTAATTTAAATAAAATAATTTTTTTTAAAATAAATAACATAAAATTAATTAGAAATTAAAATTAGTTTTATTTAAGTTAAAATTAAATTTTATAATTTGAAATAACTTAAAATGCGTTTCAATTAAATAAAATACTGTTTAAAACAAATAAAATGAAGTTTAAATAAAATTAACTAATAATAATAATAATTATAAAAAATAAAATATATTTTAAATTACATAAAATAAAATTAAAAACGTATTTAAATTTAACAATATAATAATTTTTTTTAAATAAATAAAATGCATTTCAATTAAATTAAATAAAACAAATTTTGAATTTAATAAAATAAATGATATTTAAATTGAATAAAACAATTTTATATTAAAATTTATTTTATTTAAATAAAATAAAATAAATTTTAAATAAAACAAAATACAAATGGTAAATAAATTAAAGGAATATTTAAATTAATTAAAATATATTTTATAATAAACAAATCAAATAAAAATAATTTTCAATAAAATAAAATAAAATTTAAATAAAATAAATGTTAAATTATATTAAATAAAGTTTAAATACATTTTAAATTAATCCAAATGTTAAAATTCATTTAAATAAACTAAAAGAATATTTCAATAAAATAAAATAAATTTATTTTAAATTAAATTTAATGCATTTTCAATATTTAAATTAAAGATTAAAGTAAACAAAATAAAAATTAAATCAAACAAAAAAATATTTAAATAAAATAAAATAAATTTTAAAATTTTAATAATAATAACAGTGTTCAAGGCCATTACTGGCCCCTTACTGAATCAAAATTTAATAAACATTTAAATCAATTTAAACAAAGTCAATTTTAATTTTCATTTTTAAATAAAATAAAATAAATTTATTAAAAATTAACTTGCTTAAGTTAAAATGTTTTTTATATAATTTAATTTAAAAAAACATTATTTATTTATAAATGTACATATTTAATTTTAACTCAAATGTATTTTAATTAAACTAAGTTCAAAATGTACTTTTTTAATTTTAATATTGGTTTTATTTAAAAAATCAAACATATATTATTATATTATTCAATTTTATTTTATAATTTTCAAAGATTTAAAAGAAATGAAATGAAAATTTAAATTTCCAAATATTTGTTCTTAGACGTTATAAATTTCAACAGTTTATGATAGAATTATAAATATATTTGCATTTTAAATATATTTATTTGAATTAAATAATTTATTTTTAAAATTAAGTGAAATGCGTTTTAAATAAAATAAAATATATAAGACAGTATAAAAGCATGAAGACTCTTAAATTTTAGGTTATTTGGCGGTTTCACGTATTTTTCAAAAAATATGTATGGGGGTTCCATGACTCCGGGGTCTGATCACTTTGAAATCTTAATTGAAAGTGCTGTAATGTAAGATAATGAACAAACTTGCCAAGACTATAAATTTTAGTATATTTGGTGGGATCAAATAATTTTTCTAGACATTTTTATGTGAGTCCCGTGAGAGTCTGATCACTTTAAAGATTTAGTAGCAGACTCTTAACTTCAGTCTATTTTTCGGATTTACAGACTCTTAACTTTTGTCTATTTGGCAGTTCACTTAATTCATCAAAAACTGTGTATGGGTATCCCTTGACTCCGAGATCTGATTACTTCGAAATTTTCATAGAAAGTGTTGTCACCGGAACTAAGATAGTAAACAAACCTGCAGACTCTTAACTGAAGTTTGTTTGATGGAAATCTATTTTAGTTAAACAAATAAAATAAAATTACTTTTCAATTAAATAAAATAAAAATTAATTTAATTAATAAAATAATTTGAATTTTAAATAAACAAAATATATTTTAAATTATATAAAATTAATTAAACTATATAAAATACATTTTAAATTTAATAAAATAATTGTTAAATTAACATGTGTATTATTTTAATTAAATTAAAACCATTTTAGAATAAACCAACTAAATGTTCAATAAAATAAAATAATATTTAAAATAATACATTCTCAATTAAATAAAAAAATTTAAAATTAAAATGTGTTTTATTTAAATTAAATAAAATATATTTTAATTTAAATAATATAATTTATTTTTAAATAAAATAAAATAAATTTTAAATAACATAAAAAAACTTAATTAGACAAATTTTATTTAAATTAAAATTAAATTTAATTATTTGAAATAATTTAAAATGCTTTTCAATTTAATAAAATACAGTTCAAATCACATTTCATAAAAAATTTAGGGAAGCCCAAAAACTCGTCACAAAAACTAACATAGAGTACAATGTTACAGACTCGTAACTTTCGTCTATATGGAGGTTCACTTAATTCATCAAAAACATTGTATGGGTATTCCTTAACTCCTGGATCTGATCACTTTCAAATTTTAATAGAAAGTGCTGTCAATGAATTAAATTTTAAATAAAATAAAATTAATTAGAAATTAAAAGGAATTTTATTTAAATTAAAATTAAATTTAATAAGTTGAAATAATTTAAAATGCATTTGAATTAAGTAAAATGAATTTTAAATAAAATTAACTTCATTTACATTTCTATAAAATCAATCATTTAAATAAAATAAAATGTATCTTCAATTAAATTAAATTAAATTTCAATTAAATAAAATAAACTTTGAATTTTGTAAAATAAATTTTAAATTAAAATATTTTATACTTAAATAAAATAAAATCAATTTTAAAATAAACTATACTTCATATAAATTTAATAAATTTTGAATTTACGTAGTACAATTTAACTTTATTAAATTAATTTTAAATAAAATCAATTAAAACAAAAATAAAATTAACAATAAATTAATAAACTAGATTTTAATTTACATAAATTAAATAAGATTTTTATAAAATAAATTTATTTTAAATTATATGAAATACATTTTCAATAAGTCGTTTTCAATAAATAAAATAAGTTTAGTTTATAAATAACAAATTTTAAATTAACAATTTATTATTTTAAAATAAACAAAATAAATATTAAATTAAACGATATACACAATATTTTATTTTAAATGAAATAATTTTTTTTTTACATCTATTATATAAAATAAAATACATTTTAAATTACATAAAATAAAATTAAATAAAAATTGAAACGTGTTTAAATTTAATAATCCATTAATTTTTTTTAGTAAAATAAAATGTATTTCAATTAAATTAAATCAATATTTTAAATTAAAATGATTTGTCTCAAAATAGGGAAACCTGATTTTTAGGCGAGTGCTTTGTAGATTAAAAACAAAAACCGTCTCTAATATCTAGATTGATACAAAATTTTATGAATCTAAATTTAATTTTATTTTATTTTCCACTGCGGATTTATAAATTTTAAATTTTTTTTATTAAAAGTTACTAGTCATTTTTGACCAGCAGCGTTTGACTCTGACAATATAATAACAACGCACTCCTATGTATTCTTTCCATAAATGGTTGTTTTGGTTGATTTGTATTCAAAAGGTTTTAGTCTTTTGATTCTTCTTCTTCAGCTTCGATTTTACGTTGATGATGGAGCCCTGGTGTTTTTGAGCACACTTCTTTATTTCACTTACGACTGTGTCTATTCTGGGATCTCTATGAAGGTCACTATCACGAGTGTACCAAGGGGCGTTTGCAATCCCTCTGAGAACTTTATTTTGAAACCGTTGAATTATCTGTTGATTGCAGGTTTTGGTGCATCCCCATAGTTGAATGCTATATACGTCCAGACCAGCTTGAGTACTTGTTTATTAAGCATTAATTTATTATGAATGTATAACTGAGAGTTTCTACCAATTAACCAGTACATTTTTCTATATTTTAATTGAAATTTTTCTGCTTTCTTTTTCACGGGTAATTTTCACTTTAATTTTGCATCTAGGTTCATACAAAGGAATATTATTGAGAGTCACAAGAAGTAGTTCTATTGATCTATTAGTAATGTTAATGTAAGTATACTATGTATTTATGGCTATTTGTAGTTTGACTGTGACTTTACCGATTATGTCACCAAAAGGTATAATTGCAGTGTCATCTGCAAACGTAGCGGTAGTTGTATTGTTCGACTGCGATAAGCCTGTTGTAAATAGTACGAAAAAGAATGGCCCTAAGACACTTTCCTGCGGTACTCCTGCCTTAGCTTTTTTATGCTGGAGTAAATTCCTTCCTGTTTAACTCTAAAGTATCTTCTTTTCATGAGGTTTCTCCAATTTAAATATTAAACCATCTATCCAAACTTTGTCAAATGCCTGCACTATGTCCAGAAATATGGCTGAACAAATCTTTTTTTCATCTAAGTATTTTTCTGTTATTCTTTGGACATCGATCAAGTCCAGAAATGGAGTTGTTAATTTTAAGCTAAATTAAATACTAAATTAAATTTAATAAAATAAATAATATTTAACTTAAATAAAACAATTATATAATAAAATAGATTTTATTTAAATAAAATAAAATAAGTTTAATTTAAAAACAAATTACATGATAAATAAATTAAAATAATATTTAATTTAATTAAAATATATTTTATAATAAACAAATCAAATAAAATTGATTAAATTTAAAAAAATTTAAATTAAATAGAGTAAATTTTAAATTTTATAAAATTTAAATTAAATAGAATACATATTCAATTATATTAAATAAATTAAATTTATCTTAAATTAAATTAAATGCTTTTCAATAAATAAAGTAAATGAATGTTAAGTTAAATAAAATAAATATTAAGTCAAACCAAAATAAAATATTTTAATAAAATACAATTAATTATAAATTAATAAGATAGATTTTACTAAAAATTTACATCAATTTAAATAGAGTAAATTTTAATTTTCATTTTTAATAAAATAAAATAAATTTATTTAAAATTAACTTGCTTAAGTTAAAATGTATTTTATATAATTTAATTTAAAAAAACCATTAAAACATGATTAAATTATACATTTACATATTTAATTTAAACTCAAATGTATTTGAATTAAATTAAGTATTATTATATTAAATTCAAAACGTAGTTTAATAGTTTTTATAGTGTTTAGTTTTATATTTGTTTTATTTGTTGAAAATAAATTATTGTAAATGTATTTAATTTAATTAAAAATAAATTAATTTTTTTGTATACTTTCTGATGCATTAAATAAACTACATTTTAATTTAGAATTCATTCAACGAATTTGATTTAATTTGTTGATTATTTTATTTTGTTTTTTTCAAAAAATATTTTATTTATTGAAAATTTATCCCTGTAAAAGTATTTTTATTTTAATTAAATTAAAATGATTTTATTTGTAATTAAATACTATTTAAATAAAAAAAAAAAAAATTAATACTTTATTCATTTTGAATGTAGAATTATATTCTACAATAAAAAAGTATAGTTCCCATTTTAACAAATCAAGTTAAGTCGTATCTACGATATATTTTAATATTATCGACTATTCAATTATCATACATGTTTCATACATACTTACGAGTATATCCAAGTAGAATAATAATTACATTTTCTACTAAAGTGCATCTAAAACAATTTATACATCGTTCCCAAATTACGTATATGTTCAATTACAATTTCACATTAAAAATGCAAAAGAATACCATAAAAACTAGTTTTGCAGTTTAATTAATTTAATTTAAATCTTTCAAGTATGTAGATACTCGTATACGTCTTTTTTCATTTATACATAAACTATTCAATTATATATTTTATACATTTCGTAGAAATAAAACTAATTTTTAATTATGCAGAGCTTGAAATGAAAATACTAAATCTGTTAAACTCGATAGTTTTGTTTTAGGAAACAACAATAAACTCGGTATTCTATTGTTTGATTTAAATTCGATGTTTACAAGAGAGAAGCAAATAACAACGTAGACCAAACCATGAAGAAAAACTATGTTTGGTATTTTCCTTTTGTTCAATCCAATTAGTTTATAATTTTCAAAGAATTAAGAGAGAGGGAATTAATATTTCAATTGTTTGCACATTTTATGATTTTTATATAAAATTATTTAGAATTTATTGGACTACAAATAAACATTAAGAATTACAGTTATAGATTTTTATTAAATATAATTAATAAATTTCCAAAAAAAAAACTGCTTAAAATGTAAAACTTTTATAATTTATTAAATTCAAGAAAAAATCAAAGTTAATAAATTTATAAAGAACTGTGTTAGCTATTACAGAAATTTTACAATTTTAAACTCGAATTTTTCCGGATTTGAAATAATTTCATCAATGTAATTTTTTTAAATATATTTTAATAATTTTATGAGTTTAATTTTATTTTCTAAAATCAATTTCATTATGATTTGAAATACTTTGAGTTAAGATTCTTAAGATTTTAAGAATTATAAATTCAAAGGTTATTTTAAAAGTTTTCAGTTACATAATAAATTTAGGCAAATGTTCGTTAGTATTTTAACAACGTTTTTAAATTTACCTTTCATAAATTAATCACTTATGCAATTTTTAAAACATTAAAACGTTAGAATTTCTATTAATTTAATTTTTCAGTAGTTTTTAAGGTTGATATTTAATTTCTATTTTTAATGTGATTTTATTTTCAAATTGTTTATTAAATTTACTGAATGTAAAAAATTTCAGAACTTTGTAAATTTGAGACACATTTAAGCTTTTTAAAAATAATTAAGAATTTCGAGTTTTTGAATTTTAATAGCCTAATACTTGGCTAATTTTCCACATTTGGGATATCTTGATAAACGAGTTTACATAATATTCGGACACCAATTTAATTTTATAATTATAAAAGATTTAAAAGAAAGGCGATGAATATAAACTTTAAGATTTATCTTTTCACTATATTGAGTATTTTTTAATATACAACTTTTAATAGTTTTATGTTTTTTCTGTGATTTAATTACGAATATTTGGTAATTGTGACAGAGATGTCAAGTTAAATTTGACTTTAAAATTAGGTACACAAATTTATGTTATTATTTCTAGAATTTAAATAATAATTTTTCCCCAAAAAAAAAGTATATATGTTCAAAGAACCATCATTGAATCAGAATAACGCAGTGAATACATCCGTGATGGGTACACTCAAAAAATTTCAGCAGTGAAATTTATAAAAATGGATTGTAAAACAGCCTTCAAAAATATGTTATAAGTTTCATAAAATTTTTTTAAATTACATGGAAAAATTATTAAATTTCAAATTAATTTTTATTTTTCATCAATTAATTTATGATTTTTAATATTTTTTTATAATTTATAAAAAAATTTAATATTTTTATTTTTGTTTTATTTATTGAAATTTTTATAAAAATAATTATGATTTTTCTAAAATTTAATTGAAATATAATTTATTTTTAATAAAAATATTAGAGAAAGATATAAAAAATTTATATAATTTACAAAACGAAATTGCAAGTAAAAAATCATAATTGTGAAGCGTTTATAAAATTTTTTGTTAAATGTATTATAAAATTACACATGATTTTGTAAATATAAATAAATTTATTTCAGGTATCTCTATTATTTATAAAGCTTTTTATGTTTTATACAATTATTTTTTAATTTTATATTTAAAAAAAAAATTCAGCTGATAACGTTTTTTTGGTAATTTTAATTTTTTGCTTTAAATAAAATTCAATATGTCTATAAAAATACAATTATTTGAAAATTATACAAAACTTGATTTTAGTATATAGGCCTTAGAAGTTAGTGGAACTTGTCTACATGTGATCACTTCACATTTTTAATGAATCATGAATTATTTTTAGTATGTGTATTGACGTAGGCTTATTGTATAAAAATCTACTCTAAAACCTGATCGATTTTTACAATTTTTTTGTTGATTTGATCTTCGAGAGTATCGTCATATGTACATAAATATTCAATCTTTTGGAAAATATTAACCTTGCCAAATTTTATTGATATTATCAGTTTAACATACAAATGTGTGTCAATAGCTTTACAATTATATTTTGTATTTCGGTAATTATTTTTTATTAATTTAGTTTTTTCTGAAAATTAGAGAATTTCCAAAATAGGAGAAACTCATGAGTCAAAATTAACCTACGTACTTTTAAGGAATAAGAATGGAGCTAAATTTTCATTCCAAATACATTCTAAAAAACTAGAGGCCAAGCTATTATTTATCATATTAAAAAATTATTCAATCCCGAAAAAATCAATCTTTACTCAAATTTGTGATTTTAATGGAAATTTAACCTGGCCAGGTTTGGTTTTCATCGATTTTGCTTTATATTTTTAAAATTATTTTAAAACAATTCGTTATAGTCTTGCCAGACTGATAAACATTAGCTAAACCGCATTGATTAAATCGTAATCTGGTTAACCTATTAGAATAATTTTATAAAATATATGTAGTCTATGTATATATCTGTATATATACATATGTACATATATATAAAATTTTCATTATCATAAAAAAAACTTATGAAAAATAAAACTGATTGAAAAATTTCTGATGATTTCATAAAAAAAAGTATACAAAAACGGGTACAAAATTAAATTGTTTTGTTCCAGAATATGTAATTCTACATTAACCACAATTTAATCAAATTAACAAAATATTTTTGTAAATTTTATAAAATTAATTAAAAATTATCAAACAATTGTAAAATTTATAAAGTTTCATTTCATTTATAAAAAAATTAGTTGAATTCAAGAAATTTTTATAAACTTTACAAACAATTTATAAATTGTTCAAATTTTTGTCTAAAATAACAGTAAATGAATCTTCCGTTAGAAATAAATGATGTTTTAATAAAAACGTGGTAGTGACTGTGTGAAGATCAAATTGTTGGTGTCTACTTTTTATTCTAACAATAAAATTACCGGGTCTTATATTTCATCAAAATGTAATAGCAAAGTGTTGTGAAATATCTGTTTAATATTATAAATTAAATATTTAATTAAAGCTTTCTTTGTTTAATTAATAAAAGTGTGTTTAGTGAAAATTTAATTTACGTACATTTTATATTTTTGTGTAATGGCGGAAGACTTTTCAGAAATTGGCATTAGTAAGGAAATTTTAGTCAAATACAATATTTTAAAAGCATTAGAAGGTAAGAAAGTTAATAAATTTATTTATATGAATTATGCTACATAGAAATACCTATATGTAGCAAAGCTTATAAAATATTTTTGTAACACGTGTGCTTCAACTGGGTTTTTATTATAGAAGCTGAAATTAATGGTGAAACATTGAAGCACATTACACCTGAGCATTGGGAACAATTTTTTAAAATATGTAAAGTGCCCATCGGTTTACAATTAATTATTGAGAAAAACATTGAAGTTTGGCAAAAATTGCAAGTAAGTTGATTTTATTTGGATATATTTTGTATTGAACTGTATACCTATTCATAACATCTATAGTTTACAATTTAAATTACAGGGATTTTATCATCACTAATCACGTAAAATAGTAAAAATTTATTTATTGTTGAATTAGTTAGTTTTACGATGAAATGTTTTATTTGTAAATTAGAATATTTATCACACGAAGCATTAATTGTCCATTTAAATATTATCCATGGCTTAGGAAAAGGTAGTGAATATGTTTGTTACGAAATTACTTGTTACAAATATTTCTCAAATTTAGATAAATTTAGAAGGCACATTAAAACACATGCATTGCCGCCCTCGGTAGCACAGTAAGTAGCGTCCTTGCTTTGTTATTCGAGGGTCTCGGGTTCGATTCCCGGTGGTGACCAAAAATCACGGTTGGGTGTTTTTAATGTGTAAGTATATGTGTTTGTCCGGGTATTGCACCGTGGGCCCATGTGGCATTGAGTGCTGGAATAATCCACCCAACTTTAATTAAAACACATGCATATGATAAAATCTCCAGCGATCAATCTAGTAGTAATACACATAATAATACAAGATGTTGTGAAATCTTAGAACAAACATTGAATATTTCTACTCAAATAATTAATAATTCTGTGGAAAATATTAGTTCTATACCTCAAAATGAAATAAAAAATGTCGACCCAAAAAATACTCCAGATATAAACAATTTTAAACAAAAATTTACTGAATCTTCGGTTAGCTTCATAGCAAATTTACATAATATAAACAATTTTAATAAAAAAAATGTTACGCAAATTAGAAATTCGATTGTAAGTCATATCACTAGACCAATTTCCGAATATATTCATCATTTTATAAATTTAAGCGAATTAACTACTGATCAAAAATATGTCTTTAACGAAATTTTTAGGCATTTTGCTAAATCCTTTTGAACCTATTAATTCCGATTACAAATTCAATAGATGGCTAACCGATAATGACTCTTCAACAGTTCTCTATTAATAACGAAATTAAGATTGTTCATCACTATGGTAATAGTAGTTACGCTGAGTGTTTAACAAAAGGTGTGTTAATTCCTTTAGGATTTCAAATTAAATGCATTTTACAGAAATTATATGACTTCGATCAAATTATTAAATTAAATGAAAATTTTACTTTCTTTGATGAAAATAACATTTCATGTTTCATGAATAGCAAATTATGGCTTCAAAAATTGCAACATTTAAAAAATAAAATATGTATTCCTATATTTGTATACTTTGATGATTTTGAAATAAATAACCCTCTGGGATCACACTCAGAGACGATTACAGGTCAAGTTACCATTTTTTCAAAACTCATCAAAATTAGATAATATTTTCTTCCTTGGCTTCATAAAATCTGCACACTTTAAAGAATTTGGGAATGATTTATGTTTTAAACATCTAGTTAACGAGTTAATTTCTCTTGAAGCGGATGGTTTGGTACTAGAATATCCAAAAGGACTAATTCGTATTCATTTAATTTTAGGACTAATAGTAGGAGATAATTTAGGGGTTAACTCTGTATGTGATTTCAGTAAATCGTTTTCAAGTAATTTTTATTGTCGCTTTTGTAAAGTTCATAAGCTAGCCGCCCAAAAATTATGTGAGGACGATATTGAGTTGCACCGCACAATTAATAATTATAAGGGAGACATAGAGAATGATGATTTTAAAGCAAGTGGCATTTATCGAAATCCGTCTTTCCATGTTATAGAAAACTACTATGTAGATGTCATGCATGACTTGTTTGAAGGTATATGTCATTACGATATATGTCATGTATTAAAATATTATACTGAAACTATAAATATATTTTTTCTAAATATTTTAAATAATAGAAAACAAAATTTTAATTATGGTTCTATTGATATTGGAAATATTTCACCTCCCATTACGATCAATGACCTTAATAAAAAAAAATTGAAAATGTCTGCTAGTGAAATGAAATGTTTTATACATTATTTTCCACTAATGGTTGGTGACATTGTACCTCTTGAAGATGAAGTCTGGCAATTTGTAATTTGTTTATTAAAAATAATCGATATTTTACTTTCTCGATCATTTAATAATGATAAGCTTTCGCTTTTGACTCATTTAATAAAAGAACATCATTCCAAATATATAACTCTTTTCAATGATACCCTAAAACCAAAACACCATTTTTTATTACATTACCCTAAAATAATTAAATATTCGGGGCCGCCCATATATTATTGGTGTTTTGGTTTTGAAGGAAAACATATAGAACCAAAAGATTTTGCTCGATCAACAAATTCTAGGAGAAACATTTGTTTGACATTAGCTAAAAAAGCGCAAATTAAACTTGTTAACTATATTATGAAACCTCAAAGCACTATATGCCTTACAAATAGTAAACATAGGCTTAAAGTAGATTCAACTATTATCAATAAATTGAGTGTCTTTGGAAAAAGTTTTGATTTTCTATCTCAAATCACGTATAATGGAACTGTGTATAAAAAAAATTTGTACTTAACTTTTTTTGAAAATGAACAGATATTATAGTTTTAGTTGATCAGTTACTTGTTGGAAGTTTTCACCCACATTACTTAGCTTATGAAGTACCTGATCCCGAAACTATTATTCAAAGCAAAATTCTTCGAAATATAAATAAATTTAGTGGCCCGCCACTTAATTTAAATCAAACAGTACGGGGCGACCGCTTTTTACGTCTTAAAGAATATTTTTAAAATTAAGTAATATGTGTCTGTTTTTGTATTTGTTTCTTTTGGCTCCGTATGACAATTATTTATGTTCTTTATCAGATATCAATTTCAAACTAAACTTAAAGAAATCTTAAAACAATCGCATTCTAAAAGAAAATTTTAAAATGGAACACGATAATGTATATATACACTATTAAACATGGACGGACCATCTAAACAACCGTGTCAAGCATCAAATGTTATCGAATATACTGTAATCTATAATAATGATAATAATATAAACGAATTTTCATGTAACTCAGCTGTATCATCAATTCCTACAGTTGATTTAAATATAATCAACACTCAGGAAACCCCATCATCGCCAGAAATGTATGGAGATAATTTAACCACTTCACAAAAGGATCTGCGTGAACTTTTAACTTCATGGAATTTGCAAAAAATATTTCATAAATGCCTTGGTAAACAATATTTAACTAATTTTAGTATCATTTCAAAATTTAAATTATTAAATTTATTTCAGAATTAGAGATAGATCTAAAGCAACTAGAACGAATGGATGTCAAATATTTAAATAAATTTTTAGAACATTTTTCGCTGGGCGTACAAATCGATTTTTCATATTTTCTTCTAGACTTCTAAAACAACTCTATCGGAATCACTGTCCATTAACACGGACAATGAAATTCAACAAACATATGGAGAAACTGATTCAAACATATGTTACCAAGTTACTTCACCTTCGAATCATAGTACAACCCCAACGTCTATGAATATTAATGTACGTAAAATTTTACAAACTACAATAGATGGAAATAATATTTTGCAATATTATGAAATACATTAAGTTTTAAATAAAATGCAGCGTTCCATGATCGTGGATTTATTAATCAACTTTGTCATCAAGGAACAAATGAAAATGTCCGTAAATTTAGCGGAATTACTTGCCGATAAAATAATTGCTGAATTTAGAACAGAATACAAGGTATGTGTATAATATTGTTCGTTGTTACACCATATTACATCGTTGTCTTGTTATAGGCATTGTATTTTTACAAGGAAAAGGGTAAAACTCCTATGGGAAAAATTTATTCAAAATACTATAATAAACTAAAAAAATTAGAAAAAGTCGGGTTTATCAATAAAAAGAAAACTTACCCGAAGAATCAGTACACTTGCGGTCTGGTAATATATTTTTTGATTTTGTAATTTTAAACTCTTATTAAAATCAATTTTATAATTTTATTTTATTTTAAAGATTCCACTGATCAGGATTGTCAAGAAAGTCTGGATGCATTGTTGCTTGATAACTGCAGTTGGCCGGAAATAGAAAGTCACTGGGCACTCACAAGCAAATTTCGATTGAACTTTATTCATAAAACTGAGACCACGAGTGAAATAATTGATAAATGGCCCCAGTACAAAAAACCTCTAGGTTACAAATTGGTAAGTGAAAAATTAACATTAAAATGAATGTGTATTGAATATTAATTATGATAAAAAAATGTATACTTGCAGATAGAAATCGATATGGCAAATATGTATCAAACGGCCACTATATCACCATTAATTCCCAAATTTATATCAGCTATATTACCAATTTTGGATGAGGCGATAAAACTTCCAGCGGACGGAAATGTACTAAATTTAATAAAAACCAGTGACCATATTAATGATAGTAAGTAATATATATATATATATATATATATATATATATATATATATATATATATATATATATATATATATATATATATATATATATATTTAGTTTATATTTTTTAAAATTTTATTTACTATTGTTAAATAAATCATCGTAATTACAGATGGTCAAGCTGCTGCAATTTTTTATTTAATCCACCATATTTTGATGCCAACTGGAAGACGAGCCAAAATTGAAAATGGAAAAAAGAAAATTGTTAGATTTAGTATTCAAGACTCTCAGAACAGTTTTATCATATTTGGTTCTACCGCCGTTGAACTTGAAGAAAAATTAAATACACAAATAAGCCAAAACCAATGCATACAACCATTCCTTTTGATTACAGGGATAATTTCAAATCCACAAGAGATTATTGTTTATTTTGACGGCATACGCTACAAAGTATTTTCTGTAGTTCGAGCGATAGAAATATGTTTTTGCATTTTCCATCTGTTTCATCTACAGTATCCAATGGCTTGGCTTCTCAACTAGTTTGGACGTTTGTTCAAAAATTCTTTTATAAAATAAGTACTAAATTTGATAAAGGGAATCCGGCGATTACTTGTTTAATTCATCGTTTAAGTTAGAAATTTGATATCTTTATAGTTTTAGATAAATTATTTTAATAAAATGATCATGTATACAAAATAATAATATTTGAAATAAGCAATTTGAACTGGCTGAACTTTATAAATATTTGAATATAAAAAAATACTTTTTTATTTTAATAAAAATTAACTTGAAATGATCTTAAATTTGGTGTTTCACTTATAATTTCTTTATGATTGATGGTCTTGTGATACAGTATGTAAATATTAGCAAGTTTTACTATACATATAGTACATACATATGTACTAAGTCACTAAGAACTTTGTATAAATTTGAAATCTATTCAAGAGAAAAATAAAATAAATTATTAATTTAAAAATATTTTATTACATATTATATTCGAAACTATTTAAATATAAATGTTTGATTAATAAATAAATAATACCTGAATTATTAAAGATCTCACATTATTATAGGTGATATATTAAATTAAAGCAAACATCAACATTTTTACAATGCAACTAAAATATAATATTGTCGTTAATAATACCACAAGATTTTATAAAATTTTAAAATTCTGGTTTTAACACAGATTTGGTTAACAAAATATATTCATTTAGTAGGCAAAAATGTGTCGTAAACGAAATATTCAATTTGATAAAATTATTTGGTACTGTTGATGATACTAATATTACAAGCGATTTGTTCAGATGAAGGTATGTCCGCTTCATTTGAATAAATTGCTTTCTATAATACTGCCATCAATAATAATTTAGAAACAATGAATGTATTTATTTATTAATCAAACATTTATATTAAAATATTAGTTTCGAATATACATAATATGTAATAAAATATTTTTAGATTAATAATTTATTTTATTATTCTCTTGAGATTGATTTGAAATTATACAAAATTCTCTGTAACACCTACAAAACGCTTTATTAATATTTACAAAAAAATTATATTATTTATAAAATTTACAGATACAATTTTGTAAATATTATAAATTATTTAATACCCCAAATAAAATGCGATGGCAAATTATACAAAATATTTGTAATATTAATAATTGTTTTATTAATACGCAAAAATCCTTTTCCAGTTTTTGTAAATAATATAAAAAAGTTTATAAAATGTATAAAAATCAGAGATCAGTTTTAATATTTAATTTTTAAATTTATAAAATGAGTGTATAATATAACAAAAGTTAATTTATATTAATAAAATTTTTAATTTTGACTACAAATAAGTTTTTACATTTTACAAAAAATATAAACATTTTATAAATTTTTTGTTTTTTGAATAAAAAACATGAGTTAAATTTTCGGTGTTTTCATAAAACAATTGTTAAATTTAATACTATTTTGTAAAATAATTTTGTAAATTTTACTAATTTTGTAAATTTTATTAAAAAATTTTATTGGTTGTATAGGAACAAAAAAATTATACAATATACCTATATATTTATTCAAAATACCTATTTTTTTTGAGTGTAAAGTTGAACATAGCCCCCAAAAAAATATAATTAAGCAAAATGAAAAATGAGCTTCAACAGCAAATAAACCCAGTGCAATGAACGTTGTTGTGAAACCACTGCTGACCACTCCAAAGAATACCATAAAGTAAAGAAAACGCCTGAATGTTAAAATAAAATTATAATTTAAAACCTATGGCGGAAACAAATTGAACTTAAAAAAACGAGCACACATTTTATGGTAATAACCTAAATAATAATAATTAAATATAAAATTGCAAAACGCAATTTGGCAATTATTAATTAATATTAAAACATTAATGTGTGTCAAAATTGTAAAAACAAAATAAGTCAATAACAACAAATTGACATAGAATATTTAGTATATATAGTTGAAGAATAATTAAAGTCAGTTATATTAAAGTCAGTTATAGTTATAGGTATAGTTCAGTTCATATCAATCCATTGTAAAAGTAAGTCAGTTGTAGTTCCATCAAGTTCCCGTTAAGTAAAGCAAAATATCAGTTTAAGTTCTCAAGCTTATTAAATCAATAAATAATTTAATCCAAAATAAATAACTAAATAATATTGTTCTCAATTACACACCACGAGAGTTGCCAGTTCAAGCAAGTATAATTTTATAACAACTGATATCGACCAGCCCCCACCAGTGGTAAGCGGGTATCAGCAATAATTAAATCATCCTACTAACATACACGGCACCGATCCAGTAAACATTGATGAGCGAACCGCGTATAGCAAAACGAGGAGGGAAGTTATAAGAGTGTTTTAGCGCTCCAACTCCCCTAGCGGCATTTGTCTACTGAGATCTTTTTCTCCAACTAATATACATATCAATTTGATATTTCTCTCTACCGAATGTTTAAGAATAACATTATATTTTGTGTTAAACAAAAACATAAAATATAACAACGTGAATAAATAAAGAAAATTTCGCGTAAACCGAAATGGAGAGATATATAACTGTTCAGACCAAACGAAAAAAAAAAACCCGAAATCAGCGCAATTAGCTAGTAAAACTAAAACGTCTAGATTAGAACATGGGCTGATTAAATACCTTTCGACAGTAGATTTTGTACTGAAAAAGACCGAAATGTCGCCACCGATTTATTTAAGAGCGGCTTCAAATAATGAACACGTCAATATCATCGACAATTTAACTGACTCAAAATCTTATATTGCCCCTTTGGAAGAGTGCTTGTTTACCTTTTCGATCTTATCAGGTGAAAAGTCGAAAGGGGTTGACTGTTGTTTTAAAAGGAATGGAGAGCAGAGTAGAGGTGACCGATATTCATTCAATTGACCGCAACAAGCGAATGTACAGTCAACCACACAAAATGACCTGGAGAATGTTACAAAGAGTTTTGCACAACCCGGAGTTTCCTATGCCAACATCTTAAAAGATATAAAATTTCATTTCAACGAAGAAGAATTAAATATTCACGCAACCGTAAAGAAACTGACCGAAACGATCCAAAGTTTCATGATGATGATGGAAAGAGAAATGAGCATGATGATGTAAAATATGAACATACTAATGCAAATTACCGTCAAAAGCTAAAATGACGCTCCTAAAGATAGCTGCACGCAACGCGAATGGTTTTCCTCAGCACACAGCTGAGTTTCAAACCTTTCTTGTCGATCAAAATATAGACATCATGCTAATATTAGAAACACACTTTACAAAAAATACCTTTTTTTTATAATCAACGGATATTCAGTTTATGATCAAACGAAGAATAAAGCATTATGAGGTCTTTAAATTTCTCGCAGGGACCAGTATAATGCTAAACATCTGCAATGGGGTTCGAGATTAACAACACCTAAAGGAAACCAACTATATGAAGCAATGAACGAAAAAAATTTATATTATTTATCTTCTGGACACCCAGCTTACTGGCCATCAGATATAAACATAGTTAGTTCGCAACCAACCAAGCAGGTGCACAGAGTTGTTAACACAATTAAATGTGGATTAGAAGAAAAGAAATATTGTTCGGCAGTTTGCCTAGACATTGCGCAAGCTTTCGACAAAATATGGCATGAGGGCCTTATATATAAAATTAAAACTCGTCTACCAAATAAATGCCATGCTGTCCTTGAAAGCTACTTGTTTCTAAGAAAATGTTAGGTTAAACACAATTCAGCCATTAGTGAACTAAATGACATAAACGAAGGAGTTCCACAAGGCAGCGTACTGGGGCCAGTATTGTATTTGCTGTATACTGCCGATGTAACAACCGATGTGATTTTATCCGTAATAACGAAATCTATAGAGGTGATTTGTGCAAAAATTAAGAAAAACTCAAAAAATTCAATTTAATCGTATAGAGACTTTATTATCATTCGAAAGAACATTTCTTGGCATTTATTTTTTAAAGATTACTTCTTTCAAATGATGGCCACAACTGCGATGGTCCTTTGTCAAAGTCCAATTTTTGATGACGCATCTGGTATTTGGCGAATGACACGAGTAATGTTAGCTTCCAATGCCTCAAATCTAGCTTGTTTATTGCGTAGCCCCAAAAAATTAGTTCAGAGGTATCACACGATCTAAATAGCCAATTCAACGATTCGAACCGTGAAATTAATTGCTCGCCAACATGATTTTTCAATAAGTGCATTGCTTCGCGTGCTATATGGCAAATTGTCAGTGCACACAATGATGAGGGGCATGCAATTTGAAGAGAGCTGGGGCAATTTACCACAACCAAAACGATAATTCAAAACATTATGAATACCAATTGCAGAAGCCACATTACATCGATGACAGTTCAAATTGTTCAACTTATTCATGATCAATTTTATCAAACACCTTGTGATGTTGGCAAACAGCAGAAAAAATGTAAATATAATGACATTGACATTCTTGCCACCTTCAAACGCCTCCTCTGTTATAATATTAAGTTGAGGTAGCCGACATATTTTTTATTTTTCAACCACTCGGATGAAACCACTCGGCCGAGTTACCACTTAGGTTCGCAGATATACGTTTCAAAAGCCCTATGTTCAAAATCAATTTACTTTCAGATATCGTCAATTTACTTTCAGATATTGAGTGGAAAAGGTCACGCATTGGAGCAGTGTTAAGAATGGTCGTCCAATTACAAAGTGATCGGATGTAAGAAATTCGAAGTTTTCAGATCCAGGCTTTGAAATCTCATTCAAAGTCTTCGCACATAAACTGGAGCACTTCTTTCAGTTTGTTAGATGAAAGTGATTAAAAATCGCAGGGTGTATCTATGATGGTTTTCTTGCAGGCAGACTGACTCAGTGAGGGTTACGAGATGTTACAAATGCCATGTACTTGGAGAGAGAAAGAAGAGATCTGGGTACTGCTGCGAGAGCGATCATTACCATAAAGAATGTCTGGAGCTCACAGAAGATACAACATGTGTCTGTTGTAAGGAGGCAAACAAGGCGTTCAATCATTCCTCCCGCAGCAACATGTGCACAGCTTTCAAAACGACCATACTCCTAATGATGCGATAAACAGTATATGACAAGTACAAATGTCAATATAAAAAAACTAAATGTTGCCCAATTGAACTTGCAAAACTCTAAAATAGTAGGACAAGAAATGAGGTGAAAAGTAGAAGAAGAAAATATTGACATTTTATGCATGCAAGAGCCATATGCGATTAAAGATAGGTTATAGAAGGTATGGCGACCTCTATAAGAGTTATCACCGGAAATGGCGAAAACAATAAAGCAGCCTTAGGAATTCTTAATAATGACCTCGAAGTACTCAAAATGTCACAGTACTCAAAATGTCACAGTACTGCGATTCACACTGTGTGTGCGTAGAAGTAAGATCAGTAATAAGTATCTACTTCCAATATTCTGAAGAGCCAGTGGATATATAAATAGGCCTGATAATATCAAGGATGGTCTAAAAAACCATCCAATTATCATCACTTCAATGTTAAATTCAAACAATGGCATTAACAAGACACGAACGAGAGAGGTTCTCTCGTAGAATAGTTTGTAGGTAGAATTGATCTCTTCATTATCAATGAAGATGGCCAGCCAAGCACCTATTTCTACAATTGTAAAACAAACATAGACTTAATATTAATGACGGGTGGTATGTTGAGAAGAGTGCTAAGATGGTCAGTTCAAACAATATGGAAGTACAGAACCATGGGGCTTTGTGGACATATTCAGTACGGGAAAAATGAAAACCAGTGAGGTACTCAGTACCATAATATGTTTACTAAAAACAATGCTGCCCGACAACCGTGCAGCAGATGACACCAACATATACAAAGAGAAATTAGAAATCATTGACACATTGTTCCAGTCAAACGTGGAGCACTTGATAAAGGAACTTTTCCAAATGGACTTTGGTGAGCGCCCAAAGGTGTATTCTACTTAGGAGTACAAAGGCGTACCGAATTGTTATTCTTAAAATTTCACAGTTCTGTGACACACACTGTGCGTGTGTAGAGGTGAGATCTAGTTTAGGAAGTTTCTATTTATGGTCAGTATTTACTTCCAATATTCAGACGAATATGTGAATAAACTTGATAAAATCATGGATGTTTTAAAAGACCATCCCATTAACATTACTAGCGACTTCAATGCTAAACCCAAACTTTGGCACAATAAGCACAAACAAGAGAGGAGTCCTCGCTGAATCATTTATAGCAAGAAGTAATCTATTGGTCATCAACGAAGATGGGCAGCCAGGTACATATTCTCACAAAGGGGAGTTGAATATTGATCTCATTCTCATGACTGGAGGTCTGTTAAGAAAAAATTTAAATTGTCTTGGTGGCCTCCGGACTTAACCGAATCAAGAAAATTGGTTCGTAAGTTGCGCAAGTTATATCAAAGAGATAAAAATCCCGAAACTCAGAAAAGCAAATGGCTTAACTATGTGGTACACCGAAAAACGTATTTAGACAGAATTTGAGACAAAAGCCAAATGAGCTTAAAATAGTTCATAACGGAGCATGGTAATGTTGAACCATGGGGCTTTGCCTATAAGTTCAGCACAGGTACGTAAATTGAAAATGAATGAGGAAAAGTACCTTGGTGAGCAGTGGTGGAAACAACTATTTGTTGGGAGGACACTACAAAATGCTTGCTCAATACTTTGCAACCCGACGACCCTGAGGAAAATGACTCTGAGAGGCAAACTGAAATCCGTGCCGATCGTAACTCTGCACCAACTACACCAAACGTGAGCCACTTCAGTGATGAAGAGGCCACTTTGGCGTAGACAATATCGAGGTCGAGGTGTTACAACGTGCTTGGCCTATTACAGGGCCCTGTATAACCAACTTTATGAATACTTGTCTTAGCAAAGGAGTATTTCCCAAAGCTTGGAAAAATTGTAAATTAGTTATCAATAGGAAAATCGGAGATAGATCTCAAACCGATCCCAAATCCTATAGACCTATCATGCTGTTGCCTGTCCTAGGTAAATTATTTGAAAAATTAATTGCTGTCAGGTTAATGGACATATTCCAAAAAAGTGACACCTATAGTGACAAACAGTTTGGCTTTAGAGAAAATAGGTCTACCGAGCACGCAATGATCAAAATGATCAATATGGTTAGCGACTTGGACCAAAAGTACAATCTTGGAGTTTTCCAAGATCTATCTGGCTCGTTCAAGAACCTGTGGTGGCCCAGCATAATGTTGGAGCTAAAGAGATTCAATTGCCTATGCAATAACATCTACATGCAATAACCCTATAACATCATTAACAACTATTTCTCTGAAAGAAAACTACTACTGTTATTTCAAGTCATGGCACACTTGAAAAAATTGTCTATAATGAATGTCCGCAAGGTTCCATCCTTGGCCACACCTTTGGAATATTATCTTCAACGGAAGCATGAACCAGGAAGTCCAAGAAGTAGCATTCGCGGATGATAAGGTAATGCTTCTTGCTAGGAATTCAAGACAAAGATTCAAGAAAAACCGCAACTTGTCATAGACAGGATGGTGGGCTGGTGCAAAAGCTACAAAATAGAGCTATCCTCTGAAAAGACAGTCATGATCCATCATTGGTTTCCGTAAATGGCCAAAGAATTAAGATGGTAAAAACTGTTAAATTGCTGACATCGATGAATGATTTGGAGTAACTTCACATGTCTAAAGATGGAATGACTTCACATGCTAAACAGAACTGGAGTCTCAAGCAACGTACTTTGTTCATTATATACGAGGGCCTTTTAGTCTCTTCATTGACATATGCGTGTGCGGCATGGGCAAACAGAATGAACTGTCACCATCGGCGTACACTAGTTAGTGACCAAAAAAGTATCTTTGACAGTTGACAGTGTCAACTGACGCCGTTCCCGTCTTGGCCGGCATGATTTCTATTGATATACCCTTAAATGAGAAAATTGTCAAAAATTGTCAATTCGCGAATGTGTTAGTAGAACGCGATCAAATTCGCGAGTCTAGCGGACTCAAGTACCTGTGATTATGGAGAGGGCGAGGATAGCCTAGAACACATCCTCTATGACTGTGATCAGCTCAATAAGCTAAACAGATCAACTTATTATAGACTCAAGAGTTGAGTGGCCAGCAATTAAACATACTTTAATGCTGCCAAACAACCTCAACTCTTTCAAGAAATTTTGTAATACTGTCTTGAGCGGTATGTAGATGTATCTATAAGTACACAAGATTTTTATCTTACGTAAAATTATTTTTAAGCTAGTAAATATCAAATTTAATGCAGAAATTTGGAGGCCCCTACTATAGGCATGGATTTTGCACAAAACAGAACACTTGTTCGCTCTTTCGAAATCATTTTTGTAATTCTAGACTGAAAGCTTGCTAGACTGAATTGATAATCTATTTCAATTGGCACTCGTCTGTGTCGCTCGCTACTTGTTTACGCTGTGAGATATAGAGTAAATGTGATGGTGCATAAATGTATTCTAATTGGCCGAGATCGCAATAGAATAAGCAATGTTGCGAGAAAGTGTGCAAATTCATTCGTAGAAATAGAAACCTCGCTTCTCTTCTTCTGCGTATAAATTTCGAACCCCCAAAATTAAATTTAATACGTGTACACCGACATTCAATTTAATTTTATTATATGTTGTGTAAACCAAAAGTTTTCACGCTTCAAGCAATTCAAATGACAAATTTTATTGTTTTTAAATTAAAAATGTTTTCATTTTATTTAGTTATTACGTTTGTGTATGTAAAGGAAACATATTTTTAAAGATGTTTTCCCCTTGTTCTTACTACTGGTTGGATACTTGTAAATAAATTTTACAACCTTTATCGATTAGCGTTTCCATTTAAGGATGTTAAAATCGTGATCCCCAGTGATGGGCATTTACGCGCCATCTATTAATTTCTACGTCGACGTGTCGACAACTCGTCGACAATGTCAATAGTGTAGACAACGTCGATAATGTAGACAACCTCTAGAATGGTGATTTATTAAACTATTTAGTTCAAACCTACAGTGATCCAATTTTTGTAATGTGAACTTTTGATGGGACTGTAAAAATTATATGTAGAATAAATGTTTCGGATTTATGAGTAATATCTGAAAATATCGAGAAGCTGTTAGATACTTTATACAACAATATATGAATCAATAAAATTGTACAAATCTAAATCTTTTCTAGTGGTATATCTGCAAATGCCAACTTATGATTAAAAAGTAACATTGGGTTCGTATTGTTGGGTATTGAGTACCCAGGTACTATCACTTCTGGTGTTTTGAGTACCCGAATACCCGTGTAATTACGACGGGTAGCTCTGAACCGTGTTTTTAAATTGAACAGCTTTTAATACGTTTATATCCGAGTCAAAATAATAACGGAATGACCGTGGACAACACAAAATTTTCTGATTTGGTGTTTGAACTAACCCTCATTCAAACTTCGAATAGAAAATTTAAATGTTGAGAGAGCCATTAATTGTATCAAATTAAAATAATGGTGGTACACACGAAATCAAATATTGGAAAATTTAGAACTATGGTTCTTCTAGAAAATCCAACATCAACAGCCAACGAATAGGTTTTCATTTTTAGTGGCGAAAAATATATTTACAATAAATAAAAGTCGTTAGGCGTTTCTCGCTCAGATCGGTGTGGGCAGTTTGTTTGCTGTTCATTAGTTCCTTAACAGATTGATAAAATCTAATTTTTCGATTTGCCAAAATCTCCATCGATTTCTCAGATTGATTTTAGTTTTATTAACTCATGTAATGTGAAACGCACGTCTAAATTTCTAAATTTTATGCAAATTTCTTTGCGCGTAACTAGTGATCTTGATTATGCTTTAGAAAGGATTTCACGTATAGTAAAGTTAATTTTGGTCGAAAAATTTATAAATGCGAACTCAAAATATCTTAGCCAACATATGTCAATCAAGTAACGCGTTCATTCTATACGCAGCTGATTTGCGGTTTTCGTTGTCAATGAATTTGCCTGACAACTCAAAATATACGAAGACGTGTTAAAAATTCTGATGTGTACATCACGTGACTTTATCACCCAAACGTGTCTAGACGGAGGTTAATTTTTCGTGTTCAACAAATATTTTAGATTTTTCAAGAAACAATTACTCTCTGTCAATTCCGAATTTTTTAGAGCTGTTAAAACTTGCAATTGAGAATAATTTAAAATTATAAAAACTATCTGGATTTAATTTATACAAAGTTCTTTTATATTATCTCGTTCAAATCCTTGTTAAAATCTTACGCAATTTTTACTACGCTTATATTAGGTCACTTTCTGTGTCTGTTTGTATCGTCAAATTTTGTAATCATACTTTTAGGCTTTTCAAAGCCTTTAAGGCCGAAAAAATATAAGAATCTTGTATTGTCATCGGAGTTAATCCTGCATGCAAAATTTCAACTCGATTGGACTATCGCAAGTGGTTGAAAAATTGATTACAAGATTTGACAAAGACTTATAAAAGTTGGCTATAATAAAGAACAATCATATGACATAGTGCTCTCGGATCGCACTCTAAAAGGTAAGGAGTAGTGTATAGTGGCCGGTTCTAGACCATCCCAATCCCAAAAAATATTTACATGTAAATTACAACAACATGAATTCTACGTCATATTTTTATATGGAAAGAAGAAATACAGTTGGATCTCGATATTTCCATCTTCACGCGTAGATATTATATTGAAATATATTAAGTTTTGCGATTCAGACGTTAAACTGTAAAAGCTTCCGTAATATAAAGCTTGCAAAAATTACCGTCATTTAGGCGGCAAAAAGCAGCAAAGCTTTAAAATGAAGTCATTTGGGAGTCGATTTGCCTTAATATCACTGAAAAATATACATCACGGAGCAAAAAGCAGCTTTATTCGGCAAGCTTATAAATATACCGACATTTAGTGGATTACATAACGCATATAAAATGATAATAAATCTTTGTTATTATTGTATACGACTACTTAGTACATAATGTATGAAACCGCGAATAAAAAAAAAAAATAAAGATGAATGTAGACTTGATCTTGAATTCATATTAATTTATATATGGTATAGCAACAACAAATCTGTTGAATGCATATGTGAATTAAAAGTTGTTTTTCTTTTTATTTATGGATATCACCTACAGAAAAATTTTGCAACATTGTTTCTAGACTATATCTAATAATTTTTTATAATAAAAACTTGTTTAATAAATTTGTAGTAGTCAACTGTAGAAATTATAGAAAAATAAAAATAAATAAATAAATAAAATAAAAAAAATCCATTTTTACTTTATATTTTTTTTTTGTTTTTGATACTCCAAGAAAATTTTCTTTTTCCGCTTTTTATTACATTTTAAAATAAATAAAATGTTTTTATCTATTTTTCTACAGTATTCTTTTGTTATTCAACCTAGAAAAAACGAAGAATATAAGAAAAATAATCATAACAAAATTAGTGCAACAAAATTATAATAATAATAATAATATCAAAAATAATAATATCAATTAAAAGTGCAAAAGTTTAATAATTTTCATTAATAATTTCTGTGAAGTGAAATTTAAAGATTAATAAAATTAGTGCAACAAATTATAATTTATTAATTTCTGTGATCAAAAGTTGCAAAAGTTTATTAATTTCTGTGATCATCATCATCATCATCAAATACAACATCAGAGAAATTTCAGTATATAATAAATGTAAGTTTTTTTATTTATTTATATATTTATTTTATTTTTTTTACTACAACTACTACAGTAATATTACACAATAATTGTTTGATTTTGTTGTTGTTATTTTCATTGTTCTAATTATAATATTTTGTTAATTTACAGTTAACAATAATAAAGAATAATAAAACAATGCAGAACCAGTGCCAGCAGTGCTTAAAGATTTTCTCAATGAAATCTAATTTACAAAGACATCTGAAGTTACAACATGTCACCGAACCGTCATTATGTGAAATTTGCGGTAAAATTTTTGAAAATCTACGCAAATTTGATTATCACAAGAAAAGATGTCATCCTACCACCACCACTACACCACATGGTACTGTTGCAGCTGCAGAAGAGATTAAGAAGATGAGGTTGAACGAGGGCAACGACGACGACAACATCTTGGAACAATCAACATGTAATATTTGTAAGGTAAGTGTTTGTAAAAAATATATGTATAACCATTATAAGTCTCAAAGTCATAAAAATAATTGTTTAACTAAATATAGTGATGATGATGAGAACATACAAATACTTGATACCGCTTTTAAATGTAGAATAGTGAGCTATCGGGTTTCTGATTTAGCTCACGAGCATATAAGTATCAAGGAATTTATGCATGCGGTCAAGCCTAAAATTAATAATTTAATAAAACTTCAAATTGATGCAATTAGAAGTATTAAAATTAATTATGAATTATTTGCTAGGTACACCAAATTTAATTTAAAAGATGGTGAAAACATTTCAGATGTGAAATTATTCAATATTAAAAATGATATTTTCACAGAGGCAACTGATTTGGAATTAAAATTTTCTGAATTGGTTGACTCCTTGAATATACAATCGGAAGACTTTCAAGAGAAAGAATCTGGTTGGGCTCTCGAAAAAGTCTTATTTATTGAAATCAATATTAATAAATATGATCCATTGAGAGCCTCTTCATATTTAAGTCTTCCAGATTGTATTACACGAAAAAAAGCGGTAATTAATATTGAAAACCAAGATCAAGCATGTTTTGCTTGGTCTATTATGGCATATTTGAAACATAAAGTACAGTTTAATGTACCGCATGCAAATAGAACCTCATCATATTCTCATTATAGCACTCAGTTAAATTTTAATAATATAAGTTTCCCCGTATCATTAAAAGACATCAAACTATTTGAAAACTTAAATAATATTAGTATTAATATATATGGATTAGAAAAAAATAAAGTTGTAGGTCCTTTGTATTATACTCAATCAAAAAAATCTGATCATGCCAATTTACTATTAATTGAGGATGGTACAACTACACATTATTGTTTTATTAAAAATTTAAGTAGGTTGATTAGTACTCAAATTTCAAAGCGTGATCATAAAAAATGGATTTGTGATGGATGTTTATGTTTTTTCCGTGATGAACAAAATTTAATTACACATAATAACTATGGATGTAATAAAATTAAAGCTATTGTTCCAAACGAGAAAAACTCTACACTCCAATTTAAAAATTTTAAACATTCTTTAAGAGTTCCTTTTATAATATATTGTGATTTTGAGGCAATTTTAAAACCAATAGATACTTGTCTACCAAATCCAAATAAATCTTTTACTACAAATATTATCAAACATGAACCTTGTAGTTTCGCATACTACATTAAGTGTTCATACGATGATAATAAATCAAAATTTATTACATACCGTGGAAATGATTGTGGTAAAGTACTTATAAGCAAATTAAAAATTGATCTAGCCTCTATTTATGATGAGTTGCATAAAGTAGTACCAATGAATAAACTCAATATAATAGAACAAGATCAATATAATAGATCAAATGTCTGCCACATTTGTAAAGGCATTTTTAGTGATTCTGAAAATTTTAAAGTTAGAGATCATTGTCATCTAACGGGAAATTTTAGAGGTGCAGCTCATTTAAAATGCAACTTAAATTATAAACTTGATGATTTTGTACCTCTAGTTTGTCATAATTTAAGTGGATACGATGCCCATTTCATAATTAAAGAGTTAGGCTTTGATACTGAATCAATAGATCTGATTGCTCAAAATAAAGAAAGATATATTTCTTTCACAAAGCATTTTAAAATAGAAGATGGTAAAAAAAATTAAACTTAGATTTATTGATTCATTCAAATTTATGGCATCAAGTATCGATAAATTATCGAACAACCTAGTGGATAATCAATTTCTAGAAGTTAGAAACATATTTCCGGATATTAATGAGTTTAATCTTATTAAAAAAAAGGGGATCTTTCCTTACGATTATCTTGATTGTTTTGAGAGATTTAACGAAATAGAATTACCTGATATGTCAAAATTTTATAACAAGTTAACCGATTCATTTATAAGTCCCGAACAATATGCACACACGAAAAAGGTTTGGGATACTTTTAAATGTAGTAATCTTGGGGAATATTCTGATTTATATTTAAAATCAGATGTATTAATATTAGCTGATATTTTTGAAAACTTCCGAAATGTTTGTATAAATGCGTACGATCTGGATCCTGCGCATTATTTTACAGCTCCGGGCTTAAGCTGGGATGCTATGTTAAAATTCACAAATATTAGAATGGATCTGCTAACAGATATAAATATGATTAATTTTATAAATAAAGGTATACGGGGAGGTTTATCTCAATGTTCTCAACGATATTCTAAAGCAAATCATAAATATATGAAAAAATATGATCCATTATTAGAGTCTCAATATATAGTTTATTTAGACGCTAATAATTTATATGGATGGGCAATGAATCATAACCTTCCCTATGCTAATTTTGAATGGTTAAACCCTGATGAAATAAATGATTTTGATATTTCGACAACAAACGATACAGATGAGGTGGGCTATATTTTGGAAGTTGATGTAGATTACCCAGAAACCCTATTTAATAGTCATGATAGTTTTCCGTTTCTAATGCAAAATATTAAACCTTTGTATGAAGCTTCTAAGCAAACCAAATTAATCGCTAATCTTTTACCGAAAAAAAATTATGTTGTTCATCAAAAAAATTTAAAACAGTGCTTATCAAAAGGTTTAATACTCTCAAAAATACACAGAATTCTTAAATTTGATCAAAAACCTTGGCTTAAACCATATATTGATCTTAATACGAATCTTCGATCTAAAGCTAAAAATACCTTTGATAAAGACTTTTTCAAATTGATGAATAACAGTGTATTTGGAAAAACATTAGAAGACGTGTCGAAACGAAAAGATATCAGACTTATGACTCACTGGGAGAATATTCTGAACAAATTTGGTGCTAACCGTATGATTAGTAAACCAAATTTTCATTCTTCATCAATTTTTTCGGAAAATCTAGTTGCCATTCAGATGGATCGATTATCTATTTGCTATAATAAACCAATTTATGTTGGATTTTGTGTTCTTGATATCTCAAAAACGCTGATGTATGATTTCCATTATAATTATATTAGATCAAAGTATAATGACAATGCATCTTTAGGAGGTTGCTCCTATTATAAATGTGTCGTCCGGTTTCGGACTTCTCAAATTAACTACACAATAACACACAGTTAATATGACAATTTATTTTATTTATTTATAACTTTTTATTTATTAGTTGTGTATTTATTATAAATTATTTATTTATTATAAATTATTTATTTATTATAATATTTATTTGTTTAATTTATTTAATTATTTAATTTTTATATATTTATTTTTTATCACCACCATACACTATGTATAAATATGGCAGACTTGTTGTCTTTGCAAAATCCAAATCGTAATGGACGATAATATATTGTATTGTGTTGTTGTATGATGACGTCGCCTTCGTGTCCAAATATACATGTCGTATATTGGAGAGGGAACAGATGCGCCGGCGACGGTCGACATTGCACTTTTGTTAAATGCATGTGAATTATTATTGCATCACCGAACATTGTTAGTTCGTGGTGATGTTGGTTGGATGGCGATGGTTTTACTATAAATGTTTTATAGTAATGGTTCGGTTATTGGATATTGTTGGTTGGATAGATGTATATGTGATGGGGTTAGTGAACGCTTAATTCAAATAAGTTGGATTATATTTGAATTTCACTAATTGTTTTGTTTGTGGCAGAATCGAATATCGGTGAGTCGAATATTCGAGCTGCTACACATCATTATTATACACAGATACCGATTCTCTTATTTATGAAATCAAAACCACTGATTTCTATGATGATATACGTAATGATATTGATGAGAAATTTGATACATCAGATCTCCCTTCTGATAACATATATGGTTTACCATTAAAAAATAACAAGGTACTGGGTATGTTTAAGGATGAATGCAGTGGAAAAATAGTATCAGAATTCATTGGACTCAAAGCAAAAACATATTGCTTATTACTAGAAGAGGACAATGAAATTATTAAAAAAATTAAAGGGATTAAAAAGAACGTAGTCGAGTCTAGAATATCATTTAATGATTATAAAAATTGCCTCACTAAAAATGAAAATATAATTAGATCTCAACAAAATTTTACAAGTATAAAACACAATTTGTACACCCAAATTCTTAATAAATTGGCATTATCAAATTTTGATGATAAACGTTTTGTTATACCACACTCATTCAAAACATACGCATGGGGAAACAATAAAATTAATTTTAGTTAAGATTATAATTATAAGTAAAAACCAAAGATTGTACTATAGTTTATTATTTATTTTAATTGTTTTGTTTTTAAATAAAATTTTTATATCTAAATAAAATTTATACATAATATAAAAAAAAAAAACAAAAATATTTTAAAGTATATCTGTTTTATTTATCCAAGAGTTGTGTGACGAGTCAAATCCAAGCCATTTTACGTAAACTCTACTTTTATATTTTTTCAAGATCTTCTCTACTAGGTAAGTGTTAGGAAGATTTGTTTTTTGTAACTCTTTCTCATAAAACCGGCCAGCAATTGGAAGCCCTTGATAATCTTCAAGTAAGTAAGTTACTGGAAATTTGTTGTTGACACCGATAATTTTAAATATTTCTGTAGTCCAGTTAGGCGTATAACCTTTTTCGAAAACTTTTTTAAATTTACTTACTCGCACAAAATCATCAACATGGAATTTGTTTTTCTGCATTAACTTAGAAGGTGTATAAATACGTTTTAAGATATATTTTTCATTTCGTTTAGTAACTTCGGAAGGTGCTAGTTTTATTGTACGATGTTTCTTTGTGTTGTAATCCTTGATTAATTTTTCTAGTATATTTATCCATTTATACGAACCTTGAAAGCTAAACAGCTTCCACATCGACTCTTTAAGTGTTCGATTGAATCGTTCTACAATACTTGCTTTCAAATGAGTAAAGGTGGAATAATGATTAATACTCAACTGTTTCATCAGATGTTTAAAATCATTATTATGGAATTCCATCCCCATATCGGTTTGAAGATTTTTAGGTGTTCTTTTATACTGAGTAAAAATTTTATTAAAAGCATCTATAATACTTTGCGATGTTTTATTCTTTACCGCTATAGCCCACGCAAATTTAGAGAAAGCGTCAATCACTGTCAAAATATATTTGAAATTTGCATTATACTTTGCATATGGAATCATTTCTACGAGATCGGCCTGCCATAAATCATCAATTCCTATGATTTTAACACGACGACGGATAAATTTTTTATATGCAGGCTTATGCAATTCATTTACTATTTCTCGGCGACTCATTATTATGTATTTCAATGTATGCGTGTAATTATAATTAAATAGTAAATCTATTTTCAGATCTTATATATATACATATTTTATTTTTTCACTCTCACATTTCTAAAATGGATATTGAAGAGAATCGACTATTCACATTTCGAGATTGGCCCCACACGTTTATGGATACAAAAAAAATGGCGAAATATGGTCTATTTTATTTAAAACGAAAAGATTACGTTATGTGTAACTACTGCCGTGTACAAATTCATCATTGGGTAAAGGGTGACGATGTATGTGTCGAACATTTTAGATGGTCACCTGCATGCCGATGGCTACAACACAAACTCTCAGAAGCAGAAGAACAAGAAGAACAAGAAACATCATTTCCCAATTGTTACAGCAGTTATAAAGAATTTCAGAAGACGATGATGGAGAAAGTGAAGAAAAAAATAAACTAAAACTTGTAAATTTTTATATTTTATTTAATAAACAAAATTTATATTATATTTATCTATTTTTAAAACATGAAGTGATTTTTCACACATCTGCTTCATATATTCAATTTCGCCATCATCTAGAACGTTGTACCGTTCCGGCAAAAATATGGAGTTGTCCTCAGTCTCTACAAGAAGTTTCCTCCCATACGGTGTTTTGACTATCTTCACATCCACGATTTGATAGTGGACGCCTATCATCAAATCAGCAAATTTAAGAGTTGGTTTCTCTATGAAGGCCACCACATTGTTAAGTTTTGCTAAAATATTAGCTGATGATGCTGCTGATGATGATGATGATGTTGTCGACTCCATGGTTTTAATATTCTTAGCAAACTGATAATCAAATGAAGAAATGCAATGCAATTTATACTTGAATGCAACGCGGAAATAAAAACAAAATAGATGAATATAATACAAAACAAACGACTAATCTATAGTTCAAATAAAAAAAAAAGATTATACAAAAACCAGTAATCTTGTTATGAAAGTTGCTAGGAAACTTCGGTCGTAGCATTATGCGCACGGACGTCGGATTTCGGACGTCGGACTTCGGATGTCGGACTTCGGACGTTGGAATTTGATCTTTTATTTTACTGCTCTCATGTAACGTTAAGTTGATTGCTTGAAATTATTTATTTTATTACTGTGGAATTTTATATTGTACTCGTTTGAACATGTTAAAACAAGAATTTTCTTGTATCTATCTTGGAGGACAACGACTTCAATAGAAAAACACGATGGGAGTCGTAGGAGTTTCATCATCTTTTTACGGCCCTCGCACATACCGTTAGTTGATTGCTAGAATATATTTATTTTGTTATTGCGGAAATTTATAGTGTTTGGTACGACAATGACCTCAATAAAATATGATTTTGTATATTGTAATTTTTTTTTTTTATGTTTATTATTTTTACTGTTTATTTTACATTAGTTTTCTTTTTTTTTTACTTAATTATACACTAACAACTATTTTTTCTCGAACAAAATTTCTAAAAGTTGACCCCTTCACCATATTGATGTAATCACATTTTGGAAACCATATAGCATGTTGATCCCACGGTTGTTCAGCATCATCCCAGTTTTTCAAGATTCCGCCACAGCAAAAGCATTTCACCTCATCACCTTTCTGAGTGTAATAGAAACCAGCATCAGATAACGGTTCAATAAGATAGTTTAAAGAATGTGGCCAGTTTTTCTTATATGATGACATTCGTTGTTTATGAAACATATATTTCGGCGAGGTCATATTAAACTCGCCTTCAATATCTGAGAAATCTGGATACATCTTTGTTAAGGTTTAAATGAATACTGAATTTTCGATCTAATTAATGACGCTATTTATAGATGTCTGAATAACATTATTAAAATAATCTTCGAATAATTTATTCGTACATAATATAGGAATTTCATGAAATAATCTCGAGTAATTAATGGTGATGGTATTTATTTCATACGGTACGATTGGTTGTCGATCAAGTTTCAAAACCTGTTGTTCCAAACATTGTCTAAAATAGGAATCATAATAATCTTTCACAAGATAAGCACTCTGATGTTGATAGTTTATTACTGCCACTATAAATGGTAATAAATTATATAATCTATTCCATTCTTTCTGT
The DNA here is from genome assembly GCA_951394425.1 of Tipula unca. Classification (NCBI taxonomy): domain Eukaryota; kingdom Metazoa; phylum Arthropoda; class Insecta; order Diptera; family Tipulidae; genus Tipula; species Tipula unca. The sequence goes on from OX596381.1 coordinate 72,801,069, forward strand.
TTTAAGCTAATTTTACTGATACAATCTCGAATAGTTATTTCTTTTTCCTTCTTTGTTGTTGACAACGTAAACTCTTTACTTATATTTGTTGAATATGAAGATGTGTCATCATCAGTATCGTTGAAATACTTATTTACATCCTCTCGAAACTTATATATATTCATAAATACCGAATATTCTATTTCCTTGATACTAGTCGCCTTTTTCAGTACTATAGACGGTAATAAATTATTTATATTGTAACCAACACTAATTAAACTTTTATAATCATTATCTAGAAAATACGTGTACGATAATAATAAATCTATTACTTTGTTCTCCATCTTTCAAAGATTAAATGCATACTAATCTTTACTCGATTGATCAAGATGTATAATATTTAACGGTATTTTCCATTTTTCTTTTTAAATGATTTTTTAAATAGAATAGTAGCGATCTGATCATTGTGTCGGGGTTTTTTCTTTTTGAAACGATTCACAAAATCATTCATAGACCTGTGACTACATCTATCTAAAATGTAGAGGCAACAATATTTTCCGCACAATAAACTGGAACGATCTTGTAATTCTCTCCTATTGTATGTAAATCGATCGGAGTTACTTGTTATAAATTTTATGAATCTTTTGTTAAATGGAGCTCGACCAAATGAATCAAAAAATTCTGCAGGTCCTCGTACCGGAAAATAAATTGCCACCCAATGTGTCCCAGGTTGGTGTGATGGGTCCGTATTTATAACATAACCAGATGGCTTTTTGTGAACATATTTTGGTATCATATCGAGTGAATATACACCACGGAAACATTTTTTCGTTAAACGATTGCTCGATAAAACTTTTCTTATATCTAATGTATTCATGTTTTTGTGCTTCAATGATCTAAAATAATGTTACGATCTTTATCAATTTCCAATGAAGCATCATACTCTAGATATATTAAGCATGTGATTGTGTTAGCGAGTGCCTCTTCAAATCGTAAATCAAGTCTTATATTACCTCGATCGAGTAATGAAGCACAAGAATCGTTTGATGATAAATCCGGTGTCAGATCGTATGCAATCATGAAATAACCATGAGAGTACATATCTTTAGTTATTAAATTTCCATGTGATGAATGTAGTAATCCGGTAGCGGAGAATATTGAAGCGTATGCTCTAGAATACTCTTCGCTATTTGTAAAATCGGTTACTATTGATGAGGTTGGTGTTGGTACTCCATTAACATATAATGTGGATGAAGTGATTTTATTGTGTTTAAAGTTGTAAGGGTTTTTCTTTTTCAAACCCGTATAAGCATCATTGTCAACCATACAAAAAATTAGATTCGTTGGTAGCTGTCCCAATACAATGTTATCTAAATTTATTGAATTACCTTTTGCTGGGACTGTATATGATTTTACTTCACATCTTTTATAGTGGTATCTTGCATTTGTACGTTCAAGTATTTTGTGATGTGCTACCAAAATATTGGGGTTTATAGAACAATGTTTTGCATATAGTGTAGCTTCTACTATTTTTATAGAAGTCTCATCTTTAGCTTCTTCGGTTAAAAGAAAAAATTCTGGTTTATTGAGTGTGAATGTCAATCTTAGGTCGATATTGTTTAATAACAATAATGGTTGATTTAGCATGTCAACATGAACTTTTCCAAATAATTCTACGATGGTACTATTTTTTAAAAGGGCCGCTCTTTTAACCGACCCATCAAGATCTTTTAAAGTATCAAGGTATTTCGAATCCGTATAATAACCTGACAGTTCTAGATGAGTTCTACTAGCATCCTCTCCAAAATTAAGAAGAGTTTCTATATACGCGCGATAACTGTAGTTTCCATCAGAAGAATTTATGTTTTTCCCATTTAAATATACATTTACTTGACGAAACAGGGAGTGTAACATATTATTAATTACACTAGGTTGTGATACATCTGTAGTCTTGTAAGTACTCCCATTACTTTTAAGGAGTTGTATTTTTAAACATATATTAATTGAAGATAGATCTATATACGTATCACCATGACCATGACAAACAAACTCAATAACTGATTGATTTTCTAAACTTGTTAAAGGTTTGTAAGCAACTTCTTCCGTTTTTAAAATACTAGTTTGTAAATTGCGAGGTTTAAAAAGATCCAACTCAGATTTCATGCACTCCGTAAAAGACATTTTTTTTTTTTAAATTTTTAACTCGTCTATGTAAATATATCCAAAATTCTAGCTTTATTATTATTATTATTATTATTTTTGATCGATCTATTAACGCGGATGGCTCTTGTTTTCATCTGACACTTAGCTCGTTTTGCGTTCTTATTTATTGACTTTTTCAGAGTGCTATTCATAATTCCTCTTTTTCTTTTTCGTTTACCTCCTGCACCAGCCATTGAATTAATTTTATCGACAGCTTTATTTCGCAATTTATCAACTACTTGCATGGATCTATCTCGAAGAATTTCTTTAATTGGTTTCTGTGTATTTAAATTACGCAACACTTCAGTACCTGTGTCAATCAGCTCATCTTTTACAAAATTTGCCCCTTGCAATAAAAGTGGTTGCAGATATTTCCAGAAACTTGAGAAAACTCCTCCTAACCCCCTCCCTCGCTGATAAACTTTAGGTAATTTTAGTACACTACCAAATTCATCATCACCTATTGCAATTCTACCACCCTGTTGTTGAGTGTAATACCTTATGTAAGCACCTTGCATTATTGTAAACAGTAGTATAGTGTAATTTATATACATGCGCGTCTCCCCTTATATACCTTTCCGAAAATGTAGTACAATCATTGTACTAAACGAATCATTTTTAAAATTAATCTGTTCACCATTTTCGTCAGCTATTAAAATACTTATGTCCGTAATTCGAGATTTTTCTAGTGGTAAATATTGAATGTTTACAATATCACAATTTTGATAGCTCGCATATTGTTTATTATGTTTAACGGGATTCATAACCAAACCCCGAGCCATCACGTTACCAAACATTTGAGGTCGTACCACGTCACAATAAATACACATATAATTTGGAATACCATATTCTGCATCCACCGGTTCAGGTAAAATTACTTCTACAAAATTCTGGATTTCAGCTTGTATTTTAGCATCTAAAACTTTTGCTGGTTCTCTAATTGATTTCTTTAAATTTTCAACAACGTCATGTCTTTTCGCTATTTCTATTTGAGACAGCAGTGTATCGAATAAATTTCTCATTGAATACTCTTGATTAAGTAATACGAGACAAAGGTGACCGTCCACTACGACTGGAACAGTATTAGTTGGAAAATAGCTGTGAATCGGTAAATCTACGCCTTCTAATGTATAACGATCAAAAAAATTTTTCCGTTTTATCAAGTTCAACAAATCCGGATGTTGACGCAATATATCAATTATATTTAGTTCCTCATCAACTACAGCCTTTGTATCTGCTTTTATAGAGAATAATGCTGGTGTAACTGGTTTAGTTTCCGTATGCTTCTTTGCATTGATAAAAATTATTTTTGGTATTGAAGACGGCGCAATTTTACCTTCTATTTTGGTGCAACAAAATTTAACAATTCCTACAGACCATTCATCATCAATAGTGTTTTTAAAATCTAAAGATATAGGGAGTTTCGTTGTAAATTTTGATAATGTATTTTGAGGATAGAGGTTAAGCGATGTGTTACTAGTTAGAGTGATAAAAAATGATTTTTGATTAGTCAACATTTTCGTAGTTGATTAGTTTTATTTGCAATGAATAACACTTATACAATTGAACTTATATTTATAGATTCTTCCAAGATATCGTCGGGCTTTGTGTTGCTTCCTTCTTTGATTTTAATGGTGTACTCATAGAAATTCGTTTTGCTTTTTTCTTTTTATGGGGAAAAGCTAACGTTGTCTGTGTTGCATCAGGATGGCGGTTGCGTTTAAGTTTTGAGCGTGTCACCATTTGTTTATTTTCACTTGTATTAACAGAAAGTCTTTCTTTAGATATTTTAATCGGGGAATGTTTACCCTCTAATGCTTTATTCCTCCCATCATCGCCTGAATCACCATGCTCTATCAACTCATCTTCACCAGATCCTGTGTTGCTATCGTCTTCGGTACTAGAAATTCGATTTGAAGATTCAAATATTTCTGCTTCTTCTAGAGATGTAGGTTCATCAAGCGGGTCCATATACTGAGTTCCAATACTGTTCATAAATGCGAGATTCGTTTGAGTATCTCCATCTAGATGTTTCCGCTTTATTTCTGTTTTAGCAGGTGATCTAAATGTTTCGGTAATGTGATGACGCTTCTTATTTAAATATTTTAATAGATTTTGACGGTAAAAATGCCATTTGCTGATATCATTTAATTTATTGTTAAATAATACTTTTTTCATTTCACGATCCAGATTCGATAGATTTTTATCCTCCGTGACGATTTTCTTCCAACGCTCAAACGTGTCCCCTGGGATGACAATCATTCGCTGTAAACTCATTGTGCGGCTCGCTCAATCAGTTTTCCTACAATACCCGATAATAGCGATGATAGTAGGATAGGAAGAAACCCACCGCTTTGAATTAAGATTTTTCGTTTGGATGCTATTCGAGATTTCGAATTTGCTAATTGACGTATTATTGTTTTATATTTACGTAAACGGACTAGACATGGTTTAGAAACTTTAGCATTCCCGTTTAATACATTCAGACATATTTCACACAAAGTTTTTATTAATTCTTCACTACCGTTTATTAAAATGTTTTTGCGTGTACAAGGTTTACAGTTTTTTAACACATGCAACAAATGTTTGTGCGCCCTCAATCGTTTCATACCGCTCTAAATTATTTATCAAATTTGATGGTACATAACAGGTATCATATGTGGTATTAAATATATTCGATCTAAAACGAAATAAATCGTTACATGTCTGTGTCAAATCCATAAACAAATAACCGTAAGGTAGTGATGCAACATCTTTATATAGCTTTACAAATTCCCTTACGTTATCGGGAAAAATTTGTTTTGCAAGCGGATAGATTTGCGATTTATCTCGGGGGTTATTAAATGCCACCAGATATTTACAGTTTAATGAAATGTCACGACAAAATTTTCCCTGATGAAATATATTTTGTGTTATTAATATAACTGAAATTCTTCTATGATGTGAACCTTTTGTGAACAATTCACATACATTCTTGTTATAAGCATCAGTCATCAAATCATCGAGTATAATCAAAGTATTATCTACATTCTCGAAATTTGTTGGGAGTGTTTCCATCACTTCTACATTACAATCATAATTCAAATTAATTTCAGGAATTGCATTCCGTTCTGCATTACACCATAATATCTTATTAAAACCCTTAACAAATGGTAACAGTTTCAATACAAATGATGTTTTACCACAGCCTGACGGTCCGGCAACCATCATCGTAAAGGGTGTTTCAAGATTTAACATCTTAGCTACTGTAACTCAATCTTCTCAGTCATAACACCTATTTATAGGTATTTATCAAATAAATAATTCATGTTAAATAAAAAGCGTATATTTATAGTTTTGAGACAAGTATATTTTCTTAAACTATCTTAGAGGTATGATTTTAATAGCATATAATAAGTTTTCTATTGTTTCAAATAAAACATCTGCTATCTGTTTTCCTTTTCTTAACTGAATACTTTTATATAATAAAGCTTGTACTTTATTATCTACATCAATGTAATCAGCATCAATGTCTTCAATTACACAATCCGGTAAAATATTCTTTACTCTACATTGATGAAGTAATGTAGAGTAATTTAGGGAACGGGAAATAATCTTAATAAAATTCTGGTTATTACAGTTTTCAGACATGATTATGCAACTAAACTATAATTGTGTTTGTCTTGATATTTATACGATAATCTGTACCTTAATCATAAATATATTACAAATTATTAGATAATAAAATCAAAATGAAATGATAGTTTTGTTATATATATGTACATCTGTTTATTGTTACGATTTTCAAGATCAAGTTTACGTTGCCTTTCATACATATTATGTATATGTATGTATTATTATTCATTCACTACATATTATATAATATATCAAGCAAAACATATAGTTTATTTACCTTTATTTCTACCTTTACTTATTTATAGAATTATCAATAGTCTAGAAACAATGTTGCAAAATTTTTCTGTAGGTGATATCCATAAATAAAAAGAAAAACAACTTTTAATTCACATATGCATTCAACAGATTTGTTGTTGCTATACCATATATAAATTAATATGAATTCAAGATCAAGTCTACATTCATCTTTATTTTTTTTTTATTCGCGGTTTCATACATTATGTACTAAGTAGTCGTATACAATAATAACAAAGATTTATTATCATTTTATATGCGTTATGTAATCCACTAAATGTCGGTATATTTATAAGCTTGTCGAATAAAGCTGCTTTTTGCTCCGTGATGTATATTTTTCAGTGATATTAAGGCAAATCGACTCCCAAATGACTTCATTTTAAAGCTTTGCTGCTTTTTGCCGCCTAAATGACGGTAATTTTTGCAAGCTTTATATTACGGAAGCTTTTACAGTTTAACGTCTGAATCGCAAAACTTAATATATTTCAATATAATATCTACGCGTGAAGATGGAAATATCGAGATCCAACTGTATTTCTTCTTTCCATATAAAAATATGACGTAGAATTCATGTTGTTGTAATTTACATGTAAATATTTTTTGGGATTGGGATGGTCTAGAACCGGCCACTATACACTACTGTAAGGTCCAAAGATAGATATACCATCTATCTTTTTGCAATTTCCTGACAAATGTTAACATGGTCGAAAAATTGATTGCAAATTTTGATGACTAAAAAGTAGAATTTAAAATATATTTTAAAAAAACTTTTTAATAAACCACGCTTATATTTGCTTTGAAAAGGCTTTGAAAAGTAGAAAATACAATTTTTCTTCCTTACTCCTAACAAGATATATTTATAACAAGTAAAAATTTAAGAAGAACAAGAAGAAATATCAGCGTGGGGCGCTCCTTCTGAATGTATATACTATCTCTCAATATATCATTTTTACGTTAATACTGAAATGCTCCAGCAAAAAATCTATTCTTAGGATACATCAGAATAGACTGTTCCATTAGTGTTACTAAAAGACTTTACTAAGACTTTATTCGTGTGTCTAGTATAGCCTTCAATTACTAATGCCGTAAAGAAGCGCCCCACGCTTATATTTTTAGTCATTAATTTTAAATTTCTACTTTTTATAAATATTTGATAGTAGTAAGGAAGAAACATTTTATTTTCTACTTTTCAAAGCAAATATAAGCGTGGTTTTTAAAAAGTTTTTTTTAAATATATATTTTTATAATAAAAACACTATTCAAATGATTATTTAACTAATAATTTTCTTAATTGATGAAAATATGTAGTATAGTGCCTATAAAAATACGTTTCATTTGATATATCACATGCCATCATCCAAATTAAAAATGTTAATCCATCATCCAGCATCTATATGGTCCAAGCGATTTTATCCAGAAATTTCTTTCCTCTGTTCTATTTCTACAAAACTCCACGAATTTTTGGTGAAAAAAAGTTTCATATATTTTTTATATGCTAACTCTTCAAAATAAAATTTGTTACTTGGAAGTTTTGTGAAAAATCATCTGGCCAAAAGATGCTTAGATCTGGATGGTGGATCAAAATTTTTAATTTGAGTCATGTGACATATCAAATGAAACGTATTTTTATAACCAATCTAGTGGTATAGATTTATTGATCAATTACGAAAATGATTATTTAATATTTTTAAATTTAAAAACTAAATTAAGATTAACATTTTAACGAAATAATATAAAACAGACTTTTCTAAATGACGTCCAGGTGGTTTTTAAGAAATTTAAATTGTTCTAAATTGTTAATTTTGACGGCTCTAATAAATTTGCATTTGTCAGTGAGTAGCATCGTCCTGATATTCCTGAGATATTTGGTGAACAACGGAAAATTAACCTCCTTGTAGACACGTATGTGTGATAAAATCATGTATTGGTGCACATATCAGAATTTTTTCATATACCTTCATTAACGCGGTCCTTTTATTAAACACAAAAAATAGGGCGTTGGAATTGAAAATGCTAAAATTATTGTAGGTTATTGATGTTGTTTACATTACGCTGACATTGTCTACATGACGATAAATATTACCAGGTAATCTACGTAATACTTTACGTTTCGACAACCGCGTAGATGACTTGGCGTAGTCTACTTCGCCCATCCCTGGACTGTTCAAATCAGTTCGATTTCTTCAATTTAAATCACGAAGATATTTTCAAAAGTCAGAAATTCATAAAACATGCGGATGGGAAGTATTTATTACAAATGAATTTGTTATCAATAAGCGTACACAATGGACGTATCTCGCTGCGTATATATGGAATAATAATATTGGCCTCTGTTCATCTTTAAAATTACGAAACTTTTCCGCCCACGCTTCAAAAAAATTAATTTCCTTATTTAATGACATAAATTATAAAATATTTTCTCATAGTTTTCTAAGGAAATTGGCATTTGATAAGATTAAGTAGTAGTAGTTCCAAGCAGGTTCCGCACTCAATGCCACTCTGCGCCCAGGCCCATGGTGCAAACCGAGGATTCTATTTTTTTTTTTTTTTTTTTTTAAAAGGACTTGGCATAGACACTTTTACAGTCCACAACATTCACTCAATCCATTCATTCATCCCATTCACACAAGTACAGTATACCACCTGCGCATTGCATAGCTCCATGTCACCCTGTACAGTGACATAGAAGATGGGTCGGCCCATGAGTTCTACATTCCAACAGAGGGTCATAGATGTTTTCAATTTAATCACCGATCGTAATCGGGAGATGAAAAATCCCTTTTGCATCCCGCCTCTGTTGGGATTCGAACCCGGTACCTCCCGATCCAAACGTCGCACCTTTAACCACTGCGCTATTTGCTCGGTTAAATGGGAAGAGGATTCTATTACAATTCGCAAATTCGCTCGGCTGCTCTGGCAAACTGTAACAGCTTAAACCAGGGTAGGGATGACAATTGACCTACATTTAAAGATCTATAATTAAGAAATCGGGACCCAACTACCTCGAAAGCGGGACAACCACAAACAAAGTGAACGCTGTCATCGTCAACTTCAAGATAGTTGTCACACAAGGAATCTTCAACAAGTCCCATTCTTTATAAATGGAGTTTAAAACGGCCACCCAGTTATTGAATTCTTGAGACATCCACGAGTTCCTCGCTGGATAAACCACCGAGAAAGAGATATCAAAGCAAAATTCTGGCAACAATTTGTCATTAACCATTTTAATTTGTGGTATATATGTACTGAATATAAATTGTAGATTAGTCTATGCCCCTCTATACCTCGACAAGTCATACCTTGTATGCTATTTTGTATGTATAAGTGAAGTTTATTTTTAAAGAAACATCAGCATTTTGGCTTCCCAAATGTTTTTCTACACTGCCAGAAAATGGAAGTGACTTTTTGCAGTTTAATTTCAATATGACTTTTCCAGGAGAGTTTACTGTTCAGAATGACACTTAAATGCCTTACTGTGTCAGATCAAGCGATTGTTTCTCCAAAAAGAGTAGGAGCAGACAGCTGTCCTAGACACCACATTTCTACAACTTGGAAAGCGCTTTGCATTAAGTCTAATAGTACATTAAGGTATTTCCCCTGAACCAGAACGACTAAGTCATCAGCATAACTCTGAGCAGTGAAGCCAGATTGCTGTAGTTTTACAAGTAATTCGTCAAAAACTTAGAGGTACAAGAGAGGTGACAGGACCTCCCTGGGGGCAACCTTTAGTACCTTTAACCGAAAGAGAAAGGGAGTCCAGCTCGGCCAAAGCAATGCACGACCTCAGCAAAGATCCAATCTTACAATGGTTTGGTCAATTCCAAAATTTGAGCAGGCTTCAGTGATGGAAGCGAAAGAAGTATACTATCAAAGGCACCCAGAATTTCGAGGAAAGTGCCCACAAGAAACTCTTTAATACTAAGCGATCTTTTAATCCTCTTAACAAGTTTATACAGCGCAGTTTCAAATGATCTGAAAACTCTGATAGCATGTTGAGTGCTACTGAGTGGGATGACAGATAAGTGATGATCCCTAATATATCTGTCAACAATTCTTTCCTGAGTTTTGAGAAAAGTTGAAAGACTAATACTTCTAATATTAATAGACTTCCCACCTTTCAGAATGAACACAACTCTTCTCCTGCTCCAGGACTGTGGAACATAGCCAAACCCCTTCACAGAGTTGAAGTAAATGTTACTGAATTAGAGGCAACCCATGGTGTAATTCAGCAGGAAAAACTCCACCTGGACCACCTGATTTATAAGGTGAGAAGTAGAAAACGGTCCAGCGCAAGGTGTTGTAAGAGGGACTAGCCTACAGGCTAAGTCCCAGTCGGATATATAATCAGTACCATTGGGCTGGGCGTTAGCAACATAATCATGATTGATAACATTGCACCCAGGGAAATGAACAGAAAGTAGTAGTTCGACAATTTCCTTCCTGGAAGAGGTTAATCTGCCATCAGGAAGTCGCAGCACATCGAATCGAGGAAACATTTCTTAGCAAGGACCTATTAGGTCTGGCGATCCCAGAGATACTATTAATTCCTTCGCAGAAGCTAATCCAAGAAGTTCGGATTTTAGCATTTTCTTATATTAAGGTCAGATCTTTTGGCTTTGTGTTTGAGTCTCCTAGCAGTTTTTCTCAGTTTTTTAAGATCAGAACACCAAAAAGGCTTATTCTGTGATTTTTGCTTGGTAATGAAAGGACGTGGTTTATGGAAGGCTGTCGAACATATCTCACCCAACGAAACCAGCCGAGGTTCCAACTCAAGAGAGAATAACTCCAAGTTGGTAAGCTTCATGTTACGATAAGGTTTAACAGTAGGTCTTCTAAGAATTAAATTAAACGAGATGCACCTATGGCCGGAGGTGAGAATGTCATTGGTCACCCTCCAATTAAAGATCAAATCGTTAATCAACATGGAGCACAAACTAATGTCTATCACTTCCCTCCTTACTGAATTGATAAAGGTAGGCTCACAGCCTTTGTTAAGGATTTCAAGCTCAGATGTGTTCAGGTAATTTAGTAGAGATAAACCCCTAATAGTAATATTCGTGCTACTCCATAACGTGTGATGAGGATTATCATCGCATCCTAGCACTAAATGTAAATGATTTATCCTGCTCCACCAAAAAAGGTTGCTAAACTCCTCCAAGAGAGGAGGCGAGACCAAATCGTAAGGGTATACACTCATGCTACCACCAGTGGTCCGACTGAGTTCGGAAAAACGTCGAATTAGTCTCGAATGAACGAATTTGAAAAAGATTTCTCAGTTTATTAAACAAGCCGAGTCATAAACGATAAACGGGCAAGGTAGATTACATCATGTAATATACGCGATTGTCGGTTTTTTGTCAACGTTAGCAGCTGTATTTTGTAAAAAGGTAATTCAGTTAGGTCGTATATGAAGAAATCAAAGAATTATTCAAGTTAAATTGTCCTGATTTCGATTTCGTGTGTCTTAGAATTTTAGATCTTTGGTATGAAAAACAAGGATATGTTCAGATTTTGACGTCAAGGCCAAAAATAAAGATCGGTTTTTAATTTTTTAGTTGCGCAGACACTCCGATGTGACACTCGAAAATTAATCGAGGTAGTGGTTCTGGAAGATAACGGCAATTTTCCAGTTTCACAATAAATATATAAAACTGGAAATGTGACTCACTCAACTTTATAATATGAACTTGTGAGACGAGCGGAACCAGAAAGTAATTTGTGAAGTTCCTTGTCAGGCTTCTGTAATTCCGAAATAGATTTGAGATCTAGTATTTTTTCGATAGAGGCAGTGTATCGCATGTGCGTGACAGACTATCAGCGACAACATTATCTTTGCTTATAAGATATTGAATGTCCGTTGAAAACTGCGAAATAAAATAACTATCTTCCGTTGCAACAGGTATTAAATGATATACTCTGAATAGGTCAATTTTAGAGAATATAGTATAAACCGGTTAAGTTCATAGTGAAATGCTGTATGTGGGATAGGGTAGCGGTCACGAAGTTGTTTCTTTTTCCCTAACCATATATACGCAAAGAACTAGGCACCGGGGCACACGATGGTCGGCATTTCCCCAATTTCACCACATATTACAGCTCCTTTAAGACAACACTGAGTAGATTAGTTTCGTACCAATAGGGCATTCAACACAGTTTTTTCAATTAATCATTGAAAGAATAAAACAACTGACTTTAGAATGTAGTTTAGTCGATTACTTCTAAACTTGCATAGAATCGACGTCATTGTGGAGAATGTGACAAAAGCGACTCGTGAGTCCATAACTGCAAATCAAATTTGTCCCCTTCCTGAATGAATTTCTCCACAACTGCGAATGAAATTTGTCCCCTTCTCTTACTGAACTGTATATCAATTAAAAACAAAAAAACTCAATTAAATATAAAATCCTATTACAAATTCTCGGTAGAAAAAAGAATGTTTACTCCAACGGAACTAATTAACAACAATTGATACTTAAAGCTTCTTATGTTATTGTTTGAACTTACAAACGACAATGTATATAAATCATAGAAGAATAGAAATAAAAGTTGTGTTTGTACGAAGTATTGTAACGACTGTGAAAAAAATTTAATTTTAGAACAACTCGTAATGGTATATAATGGTTCTTAAATTCAAAAAAAAAATAATCTTTTACACATATTGGTACAATGTTCGAACTATTAAGAAATGTTGAAAATATCTTGATACAAACCGTTCAAACATAAACGCAGCAATCTCAATACTAAGAAGGTTATCTTCAACCTATTCGAGTACATCTATATGGGAAAGTATCTTCTAGCCAAATGAGCCACAAGACAGTGAACAATTTGATCTGGAAATCACATTGAGGTCCAGAGTGGAAGTAGCCAAAGAAATAAACAAAAATATCAACCAACGAAAACCAATTAACTTAGTTTGTGAAAAAAACTTACTTATAACTTTACAATCCAGCTTTAACATTCTGCAATGTGGTCGTGCTTATACAAAAACGACGTCGTATTTTGGGTTGAATAACCAAAATGCCTACATATGCCACGTCACCTCAAATTGAAAATGAATCATTAGAAAGAATTGATGCGAAGATGGAAGAACTTGAAAAAATTGGCTTGCACACCCAAGGCCAAGTTTGATAAAATTGAAGATGATTATTTCTACTGCAAGGCCAACTGTGGCAGGCTCTAAACAAGAGAATGAAACCAATTTCTTCGAAATTAAAGTAGTTAGATTATCGACGAGTGGTACGGATTCAACAACTAATACAAATACTGCATTTGATTTGCTATTTGATCAAGAACGATCTTTCTTTGAAAATGTTGCTGATCCCTCAACGACCTTGAGTTCTTTTCGAGGAACCTACACTTCCAAAGCTACAGATTGAGTTATTTGATGGTGAATATTGCAAATGACAAGCATTCTCAGATTTATTCACTTCACGAATGTTGTAAGATCTGTAATCGACTGCATCATACCATGCTATAGATTTCACTGAAAATACTGACATTGCAACGAACATGTCAACTGGCACACAATTGCAAGAACAACTAATTTTAACTCCAGATGATAACACTTCAACGGATGTTGATCCCTCGAATTAGTTCATACAATTTTAAATTTGGCTGGACATCTGGTGTAGCTCAAGATGATAAAGACTATTAAGATCATATTCGGCAACATTTGATGAAAAGGAAGACATTTGTGACACACTCTTGGAATTTCTTATAAAGTAGTGTATAAGCGCTTAATTGCCATAAAATAGAAATGTGTACGTAATCTTGCATTCAAAGAAGACTATCACAAGCGGTCAAAACACTTTATATATTGGCTGATGATTATCACCATTAACATCCTAAAGCACACCAAACAGTAATAAATTATTGCAATATTTGGACGGTTTTGATCGTGTAGCATAATTGTCAAAACCAGAAACAGATGCCGCAACCTCGAAACTAGGATTTCAAATGCATCCGAAAATAGACAAATTCACTTACAATTTGTCACCGTTTCCAGAAGGAGTGATGACTAGACGGAAGATGCTATCCTTCATAGGGACATCCTTTGATCTTCTGGGCTGGATATCACCAATAACAGTACGTTTTAAGATATATTCCAAAAAATGTGGCCACATACTAAAGATTAGAATGAAATAATTTTTCTATTTGGAATCGACTGAGAGAAGATATGCCAAGAAATCATAGCCAAGATTGTCCCACTTGTTATGGATTCAGATTGATATGGCGCATAGATACATAAAATTCACTGAATGATATTAAATAATTTATTTGTAAACTTTATTTTTAATGATAATATTTATTTATAAGTTGTAGTTAGTATTTATGTTTTATATTTATTGATTTTATATAACTTTTATTTAGGTTTTTTTTTATAAGTTTGTGATTTGGCTGCTGGACTACGACTGACCATCTACCGGTCTCTTTATTCTTTATTACAGCTCATTATATAATACATAATAATTACATATAATAGTATATTAGTGTTAGTACTTAATATACAGAGGTGTATTTGGAGGTGTTGCATGCATCACACCTTCCCCCTAAAGACAAAAGTTATCCCGAAAAGGTAACTTTTAGTGACTTATGTATTATTTATTTATTAACATTTTTATATATTTTATTTATTTTATTTTATCTATTTTAATTATTTTATTCATTTATATATAATAATAATTTTAACAATATAACAATCTTAACAATATTAATTTTAATGTTTTTTAATTTTTATTTTTTTATTTTTTTTTTTTTTATTTTTTTTTTTGGACTTAATTTAATTTCAATATTCGTTAAACTTAATTAATCATTATTATTATTATATTTTTCTTAAATCGTAATTCATAAATTATAATTATTCCTTCAAATAAAAGTATCTACGCGCTTTTAAATTGTTTTAATCTGTTATTGTGTACAGTTTTAAGTGACTTCCCAATCTTGATAATGCAATTCTCTGCGGATGGAACGTCTTGTACAATATAGGGACCAAGCCACAAAGGTGATAACTTGCCTTTAGTATTTTCATTTTTTAACAAAACATAATTTCCTTTTGAAAATGTAATAGGATTTAGCGATTTATCGTAATACATCTTGGATTGTTCCTTTGATTTTAATACATTACGTTTAGCTATAGTAAAAGAATTTTGTAGTCGGTATTTTAAATCATAGTAGTAGTCATCTAATGTGTAAACTGGATCAGGTTCTTTTGTTATGGATGAAGGAATGCTAGGTTTGATCCCAAAAACTAATTCATGAGGCATAAAATTAGTAGAGCTATGCGGTGTGCTATTATAGCAAAAGGTAAGATACGGTAACCATGTATCCCAACTCAAAGGATCTGCTTGTGTAAAGTTACGTAAGTACTCGCCTAGCGTTTTGTGGAACCGCTCTAGAGCACCATTGCTTTGAGGATGATATGCCGTGGTTGAGATCTTTTTAATTTTAAGTAGTTTACAAACGTGACTAAAGACTTCACTCATAAAATTTGTACCTTGATCGGTTAGAATGTCATCTGGTATTCCAAAGATGCAAATGAAGTTCTCAACAAAAGTTTGTGCCACCGTGTTACTCTCCTGATTCGGAATTGATTTAGCTACAGAATATTTTGTTAAATCATCTTGCATTGTGAGAATGAATTTATTGTTACTATGTGAAGTTAGCATGGGACCCACTATATCCAAGAATATCTTTTGAAAGGGTTTAGATGATGTGCTGGTTATTTTCATTGGCTCTTTTGTAGGGTTAGCATGTTTATTTAATTGACAAAGTTTACATTTACTTATGTAATGTTTTATTTTGCTAAACATATTTGGGAAACGGTAATATGTTTGCATTCGTGTATAGGTTCGATATATGCCCTGGTGACCTCCTAGAGCTGAAACATGAAATTCATGAATCAATTGGTCAATTTCTTCATCATCATTAAGAAACTTGATTTTTAAGTTTTCCTCAGTTTGATTAATATTTTGTGTGAAAGTACTCACTATTGTTGAGAAATCAGGAAGATCGAGAGTATTCAAAGGAATCGAATTTGAAGGTGAGGATTTAGTTTCATCAAGTTTATTTAATCGAGTTAATGTAGAAGGTTCAATAAGCTTATTTGGAATATTGTTTATGCTAGTTGAAGTTTGTGGTTCATTAGCCTTAGAACGAGTAAGGACGTCACAATCAATTTCTTCGTCATTATTTATATTTTCGTTTGTACGGATTCGGCTAAGTGCATCTGCATTTTTATTTTGCGACCCAGGTTTATGAACTATGGAATAATCATATTCATCTAAACGAATTTTCCAGCGTATCAGACGCGAGGATGGGTTGTTCATGGAACAAAGCCAAACTAACGGTTTATGGTCTGTAACAATTAGAAACTTCCGTCCATACAGGTATGGTCGAAAATGAATAACTGACCATACGATGGCCAACAACTCCTTTTCAATTGTGGCATAATTGATTTCTGCTTTATTGAGTACCCGACTAGCGTACGCAATGGGTAAATCAAATCCGCCCACATTTTGTGAGAGAACTGAGCCGATTGCTTGATCACTGGCATCACACGTCAGACTGAATGGTTTAGAGAAATCTGGCATTTGCAATATAGGAGGATTAATTAATGATATCTTCAGTTTGTCAAAGGCGTGTTGACATGTAGCATCCCAGTTAAATTTTTGATTTTTCTTTAACAAGTTAGTCAATGGTTTAGCTATACCCGAAAAATAAGGAATAAACCGACGATAGTATCCGGCGAAACCTAAAAATGATTTAATATCGGTCGAACATTGAGGAACGGGAAAATTTTGTACCACTGCAATTTTTGTATCATCTGGTTTGATGCCATTTGAAGTGACAACATGTCCTAAATATTTAATTTCATGCCGCAAAAATTGACATTTTCCAGGATTTAATTTTAAATTAAATTTACGGAAACGCTCTAATAGTTCAATTAATCGATTATTATGTTCTATCAAACTCGCACCAAAGATAATTACATCGTCTAAATATGCTAGACACTTTATGTTATTTAAACCTGCCAGAGCACAATTAATCATTCGCTGGAATGTTGCGGGTGCACCTTTGAGACCAAAAGGCATCCGAACAAACTCAAAATGTCCATCATCCGTGCTGAAGGCTGTCTTAGGTCTATCAGTTTCAGTAAGTTTAATTTGGTGATATCCACTCTGTAAATCTAATGACGAAAAATATTGAGCACTTCCGAGTTTGTCTAGAATATCGGATATGTTGGGTAGTGGATAAATGTCATCGGCGGAGATTTGGTTTAATTTTCGGTAATCTATAACCATTCGCCATTTTGGATCTGTAGTAAGAGATTTTTTTGGAACAATCAATAATGGAAAATTCCAAGGGCTAATGCTATCTTGAATGATATTTTGATCGAGCAAATCATTAACTTGCCGCTTAATTTCCGCTTTTATCGCATGTGGCTGACGATAAGGTCGAACATGAATTGGAGGTTCATTAGAAGACGTTCGAATTTCGTGCTTGATCAATTCAGTAGATGTTAAAACATCTCCTTCTAAGTAAAATACATCATTGAATTGGTGTATTATTGGAATTAAAGCTTTGCACTCTTCGTCATTCAAATTAGTGAGATCAACAGCCGATTCAAGAATTTCAATTCGTTTTTGTATCTTATTGTCCCATTTTTGATATTCATGAATCTCATACTCCGATAAAGGTTCAACCTTAATTTTTAAATTTGATATTGTGTGCGAACAATCGGATATGTTTAAGATTGGTATAGAAATGGAATTATCTCGAACTTTATGAACTGAATTAGCAATAAACACTGATTCAGCTATTTCCTGGGAAAAACAAATGAATTCATAATCATTAGGACAATTAACAGGAATCGATATTAAATTTTCACAGCGAGGTACAATAGTAATGGATTTTTGAGATATCAATTCTAAGTCTGATTTTAATTGAAGTGTCACATTATGATTATGAATTGGTATAGTTAATAATTGACTTTGAAAATTAATATTGCATTTATAATGGTTAAGGAAATTTTGACCAATTATTCCTGATGATTTTATAGGGAACGAATCGGAAACAATTTGAAAAGAAATTGGTATACTTTGGCTATCCGGTAGTTGTATAGTTGCGTCACATTCTGCAAGGGTTTCCAATACTTCGGAAGATATTCCTCTTAATTTACACTTTGCATTCTGGTATACAACGGTATCATCTTTTATGACCCCCTTTTTGATTATACAAACGTCTGCACCAGTATCTACTAGAAATGGAATGCATTCATATTTTCCTATATCCATATTTATATAAACGTACTTATTAATGTTGTTACAAGCGTCGGATATGGTATATATGTCCGCCTTACTTGCATCTGTACTTAAATTCGATGGAATATTATTAGGTTTCGTATTTATATTATTTTGGATTGGGAGGCACTCTAGATGTGTTGGACTTTCGAAGGAGCACCTCGATTTGGTTTCAAAAGTCCGTTGGCATTTCCCGAAGTAGAAGGATTTCCAGTTTCGGCTTGACTGCCAGGATTATATTTCAATTGATTGTTGTAACCACCCATAGATCCTTTACGTGCATCACTTTTTTGCTTAGAAAAGCATTCCTGAATATGATGCCCTAGTTTTTTACAATAGGCACACCGAATGCGTGAAAAATGTTGCACTGATCTCTCAATACCTTGAGAATTATTTGAATATGTATTTGATGGTTTTCGAAAGCACTGTTGCGTAGTATGGCCAGATTTCTTACAAAATTGGCAAAATTTAAGTTGATTTTGTGATCTATTTTGATGGGCCACACTAGCAAAATTTTTAACAGTAAGTTCCTCTTCACACGCACAGTTAATGGATTCTTGTAGAGTAGTAAATCGACATGCTTTTACGATTAATTTTATCGAGCTGTCTAAACCTTCTTGAAAAGCTTTTAAAGCAATATTTGCATTTAGCTTTTTAATCGTTTCTGCAGCTTTCGGACCTTCTGAAGCAATACATGCTTCATTCAAATCATGAACCAACAACTCCAATCGACTGGCGTAAGATCTAACATCTTCATTTTTATGTTGTCTAAGAGATGACAATTCGGTTTGCAGATGCCCTATCGAACGAGTTTCTGTAAACTCAGTTTGTAATAATGTCTTTAATTCAGCCCATGAACTTATTTCACTATATTTTATGAGGTCATACGCCTTTCCATCGAGTTTTAATTTCATAAGCTCTAAAAATTGGGGTTTATCATCGTCACGTAAAGATTTGAAAATAAAGTCAGCACAGGAAATAAATTTGTGAAGGTCGCGAGAGCTTCCCGCATAATTTGGTACTAATTTTAATGTGTATTTGGAATCTAATGCCGCCATTTCAGCAACTTTTATATCGGTTGAATTTTGAGTAGGTGTTTGAAGTGGTTTATTACTAGCTAATTCGGTAGGATTAACTTTACAGTAGGAAACAACTATAGGAGCAACATTACTCTTGTTGGAGGAAGCTTTCCGGGTTTTCACTTTTTCTTTAGTAACGCTTCTTAAATTTATAAAGCTAGTTGAATCATCCACCTCATTAGAAGAATCACTGTCTCGAGAAGACATTTGAGTAAAATATGGGAATCATAAACTTTACACAATAACGTCATTATCTGATACGCAAAAATTTTAACAATTGAACAATTATTAGATAACTGAATTAAATATTTATTTTTTTTTTTGAATGATTACTCAATTTAAGTTAAATTTTAATATTGAGACTAAATAAATTTTCTGAAAAATACTGAATAATGAATTTAAATAAAGTCGATTTTACATTTTTTTTTTTTTTACTTAAATTACAAATTTTCTAAAATATTCTTATTCTTATTATTATAACTTTTTTTTTTTTTTTGTTTTTGTTTTGTTTGTATATATAATATAATATTTAATTACCTTTTTTTTTTTTAATTTAGTATTATTATTTATTAATATAACTAAAGTATATATACGTTACAAACATGAATTAAATATATAATAAAATTTCTTATCTTTTGAGTTGATGTCCAACATTAATTTGATCCTTGTGATTGACCTTGACATTGACAGTAATATAGATGTTAAAGTTGAAAATTATGTCCGTTTTCGCAAGTTGATTAGCATGTGGTCTTCGATTGAATATTTTTTTATTTTATTTTAAGTTACCGTATTGTATATTGGTAAGCAGTAAAGTATACATAAGCAGTAAATTTTTATTTTGTATACTGCTAATTATTTGGTATATAACAATTTTTGGATTACCCACTTTACGACTTTGGCGAGCACATGAGTATTTTTTTCAATCACTATCAGATTTATCAATTGATAAAAATTGATATTAATAACGGATCAGTTATTAAATTTATAAAAATTTTATTTCATGATGTATTAACACTATGAACACTATGGTTTAATAGGCACAGTTCAGTTTAATGCGATTATTTTTTTTTTTGGTTGTTTGTTTGGCTTTACAGTTCACAATAACTATGTATAACTAAACTGTTTAATGATACAAAAAAAACTGTAACACTTATACGAGTTACACTTATGTTGGTTTTGTAATTTGTTACACTTATGAACAATAAATCAGCAATTTGCTTTATAAATAACATAATTTATTTTCAATATACAAATATCAAACATTGTACATTTTGTTTCACAGCCAATTTTAAGATTTTTTTTTTTGAATAGAAAAAAAAATTAACAGAAAAACTATTTCACCGCTGCCACCACTGTTATGGATTCAGATTGATATGGCGCATAGATACATAAAATTCACTGAATGATATTAAATAATTTATTTGTAAACTTTATTTTTAATGATAATATTTATTTATAAGTTGTAGTTAGTATTTATGTTTTATATTTATTGATTTTATATAACTTTTATTTAGGTTTTTTTTTATAAGTTTGTGATTTGGCTGCTGGACTACGACTGACCATCTACCGGTCTCTTTATTCTTTATTACAGCTCATTATATAATACATAATAATTACATATAATAGTATATTAGTGTTAGTACTTAATATACAGAGGTGTATTTGGAGGTGTTGTATGCATCACACACTCAAACAAATTTCGTTGTCCGAGATAGAACTATGCATCAAAAAAGTACATGATGATGAGGTTAATACGTGGTGTAATTCAAAGGTGGTATTTGCCAACCTCGGCAGTGAAAATGTTTTATTACAGCAATCACATATCATTAATATCCGATTAAAGGCCTATACTTTGCTGGAAATATGTGAAGAGCATTGAAAATCCAGCCGATTTAATATTCTGCGGTTGCAAATGGAGATTGCGATACATTCCTGAGCATTCAAATGACATTAATGACCATGCGACGGAGGAAGAAATAAGATTACAACCGCAATATTCATGTTTCAAGTTATTAATGACACCACTAATGCAATCTTTGAATATTATTCTTCATTTGAAAAGGTGAAATGGGTAATTTCTAGATGTCCCAGTTGATATTACAGAGGTCGTCATTACAACGGTTTCGTGGATTTACGTATTAAAGCAGATCATAAGTATCTCATTAACGTTCAACACAAATAATTTCCAGACGAAATCAGTTCAATTGGCTTTAACCAAAGAATTGGATATTAAACACCCAAAGTACTCTCCAGAAAATATATCACGATTGTATGAGCATTGCAGCACACATAGGAATGGACTATGCAGATTCAGTTCAACTTAAATTACGAAACTGTAGCGGTCGACAAGATATCACCAAAGGTTACACAGTCAGTGATTTTTTAACAAATTGGTTCCTTATGGCACTAAAGAGATGTTGTTCGAGAAGAGGAATTCCCTCAGCTTCACTTCGATAGTGAAAGTAATTTTTTAGGTGCGAAATAAAATAATTTTGCTGACTTGTTTTTATTTTTAGAAAAATCTCGGGATAAGATTGCTAACGCAGAATTCATGCTGGAACCTCAAATTAAATTAAATGTCATCCCAACATGATGAAATGCACCACTTACAATGGTTGTCAATGCACCACTCAAATTCGAAAACTTATTTACCACACATACACAAATTGAGGCTCCTCTAAATAGCCGACCACTCCGTTCATTGTTTTATGATCCATCTAATCTTGGGGTGTTGTAACCGTTTAATCCAAAAATCAACAAGAAATAATAAATCTTTCTTGTTCCATGTGGTTGTTGGGACGCATTAACCATGTTAATTATGGTGATGATGGGCGTTTAAGAGGCGCAAATAACGAAATTGCTTTGAAAATTTATCCATCTGGATATAGTGAATATATTTATCAATCGTTCAGTCCTGGAGACACATATAGAAATAAAATAAAAATTTTAACTTTCGAACAGTATTTTTGATAGTGGCAGAAACCAACACTGTCGAACTACTTGTGCCTGAAGCGGCTTACCGTAAATATGATAGTCACTTTCTGATATAGGCATTACGATTATTCTAAAAAATTGTACAAACTATATTCGCTCTATGCGATTGGGTATCTGGATGAAAATTTAAGTAAATCAAGACATTAGTCGACTGTTGCTGTATAAGATATAGCAAAAAATGTTCAGTAGAAAAAAATGCATTTTTTCTACTCACCATACCAAAAGTAGCACTATAGATA
The DNA here is from genome assembly GCA_951394425.1 of Tipula unca. Classification (NCBI taxonomy): domain Eukaryota; kingdom Metazoa; phylum Arthropoda; class Insecta; order Diptera; family Tipulidae; genus Tipula; species Tipula unca. Next base: position 72,823,770 of record OX596381.1, read on the forward strand.
ACGTTTTTCTGACAGCTGGGATCACAACACACCTACAGGAGTAGTTTTAAAAAAAAATCGATTGAGTAAGAAGAACTCCAGAATTTTTTGTAATCTCGGCCATTTGAAATTTTTCAGTTCTTTAACGATAATGTATGGAAATAGCCGAGCAAATAGCGCAGTGGGTCAAGCTGCGACGTTTGAATGGGGAGGTACCCAACAAAGGCGGGATGCAAAAGGGATTTTTCATCTCCCGATTACGATCGGTGATTAAATTGAAAACATCTATAACCTTATGTTGGAATGTAGAACTCATGGGCCGATCCATCTTCAATGTCACTGTACAGGGTGACATGGAGCTATGCAATGCGCAGGTGGTATACTGTACTTGTGTGAATGGGATGAATGGGTTGAATGAATGTGTGTGAATGTCGTGTGAGTAAGGCAAGGCTATGGACCAATCAAGTGTCTATGTCACGACTTCCTAAAAAAAAAAAAAAATAAATGGAAATAGCCCCAGGAAACAGTTTTTCTGGTAGCCGAGTGGGCAACACATCTACAGGAGCAGTTTAAGAAAAATCGATCGGGTAAGAAGAGCTTCAGAATTTTTTGAAATCTCGGCCATATGAAATTGTTCAGTTTTTTGACCATAATGTGTGGAAATACCCCTCTGTAATCAGTGTGCCATGTTAGTTTTCTGGTAGACACGTCTTGAAACACGGACCGTAAGGATTCTAGTATATGTGCTAGTCATGGAGGTTTTAAGTACCATTAACGTAACTATAATATATGGAGTTACATTTGATTTTAAATAAAATCATTTTCGTCCATTGGCGTTTTAATCAGCTCACATTGCTTATGTTCTATGAGTTAAAGCGAACTGTAGGTATATATATTGTGACCCGAAAGATATTGATCTATACCTGATCAGGTTGAAGTCAGCGAAACCCTGATGGAGGACCGTAGCAGTTCTGACGTGCAAATCGATTGTCAAAATTTTGGTATAGGGCCAGAACCAGCTGGTTTCCTCCGAAGTTTCCCTCAGGATTGGTAAAGGAACTGGGGACGAAATAACCTCAACCTTTTCTCATACTATAAATGGGTAAGATCCTTGAATTTATTGATTAAAATCTTTAGAGATTCTTTAATGATATATTGTGCCTAGTGGGCAACTGTTGTAAGCAGAACTGGCGCTGTGGGATAATCCAAACGTTATGTTACACCGCCAAAATTAATGACTCATTCAGATACAATGAAAGGTAAAGATAACAAGAAAATTTTTTCTAATACTGCTCCTGTAGGTGTGTTATAATCCCAGCTACCATAAAAACAGCACAGCTCATTGGATACAGGGGGGTATTTCCATACATTATGGTCAAAAAACTGAAAAATTTCATATGACCTAGATTTCAAAAAATTCTGAAGATCTTCTGACCCGATCGAGTTTCCTTAAACTGCTTCTGTAGGTGTGTTATGATCTCCGCTACCATAAAAATAACATAGTTTACTGGTTACAGGGGGGTATTTCCATACATTATTGTCCAAAAACTGAACAATTTCAAATGCCCGAAATTTTAAAAAATTGTGGAGCTCTTTTACCAGATCAATTTTTTTTTAAACTGCTCGTGAAGGTGTGGTTTGATCCCAGGTCCTAGAAAAGCAACATGGCATACTGGTTACATAGGGGTATTTCCATACAATATGGTCAAGGAACTGAAAAAATTCCTATGGCCGAGATTTCAAAAAATTCTGAAGCTCTTCTTACCTGATCGATTTTTCTTAAACTGCTCTTGTAGGTGTGTTATGATCCCAGCTAACAGAAAAACAACATGGCGCACTAGTACAGGGGGTATTTCCATACATTATGGGAAATAACTGAAAAATTTCTTATGGCCAAGATTTCAAAAAATTAAACTGCTCTCGTAGGTGTGTTAAGATTTCAGGGACCAGAAAAACAGCATGGCAGACTGGTTACAGGGGGGTATTTCCATACATTACGGTCAAAAAACTGAACAATTTCATATGGCCGAGATTTCAAAAAATTCTGGAGCTCTTCTGACCCAATTTCCTTAAACTGCTCCTGTAGGTGTGTTATGACCCCACATACCAGAAAAACAGCACGACATATTACGGTTACATATTGCTAATTCAAAATATAAAATGTTTTGTTTGGTACGAATTATTTAGTAAAAGTTTACAAATTTTCTACTTACGTGTAATTGGTTGTTACAAAAATTCTTTTAAAAAAATCAACAAATTCATAATTTTTGTTCTGGTTAATAAAATTACAGCAGAAAAACTTCTCTTTATCTATAGTGCTGCTCCTAGTGATGAATAGAATGAATTTTTTGTGCTGAAAATTTTCTGCTATCTTATACAACAAAGTCCACTGCTTTATTTTGGCAGCGCGGAACAGCAGAATTTTGGAAATTCTCTAGACCGTACCAACTGCTCCTTAACTTTTAATTATGGTCAGAAATCAGTTAGACAATTAAACTGAAACTGTTCGTAACTGAAGTGAACTGTTTGAAGTTCACTACATATGCACTTTAATAACCCATAAACTCTAAAGATCGCCCTTATTGGATTAGAGCTTCTCCTGTCGATTTATAATAGAAGAAGACTCTTTGAGATAAATATTCAGTCTTTCATATCTAACCAATTTTGCATTGCTTTCTAGGTTATATTTTCACAAATGGCTTAACAACTTGAATTATGAATTTTATTGTTTTATTTATTCAGATAATGTAGGCCATGGCTTAGTATAAGAGCTGAACCATACACACCAGTAAAATAGAAATAAATAAAAATTAGGGCGTTGTTTTTATTTTATATTAACCACATTAATCACAGTAAACAAAATATTATTGAAACAAGGTTTAAATTCAAATTATTATGATATTTCTAACATAAAAGCAACGCCCTAATTATTATTTTCTTCCATTATTTTTCTATTATTTTCGTTTATCACATATAAAAGTTATTTTAATTGTAAATGAAAGCTATGTGTTGCTAACCAAAAATGTCGTTTAACGATTATTGTGGGATTGTAAAAAAAATCGCGAAGGACGCGTCCTCAATAGCATAGCTTATAAGCTTTAAACGCAGCATAAATTAGTTATCTATACAAATCAGAGAAACCAAATCCTATTCACCCTAAAAAATCAAAAAAAAAAACAAAACTTTTTTGTGATATTTAATTAATCCGCCTAATATATCACAGTACCAAAAAAATTGTTAATTAAAATTTTAATCTGCGTTGTTTCTGGGTATTTAGAAATATTTTCCGCGTACATACCACGTGGTATCTTTTTAATCATTTGTCGGTAGTTACTACTCGTTGTTATCTCGTACTAAAAAGCAACTGATTTGCTCGTTACCCAAACCACAGGTATTTTAATTAAAAATAATTTTTTGTTACTTTTTTGTTACTAAATTTTGCGAACGGTTCATAGCAGTGATTAGTCTTCGATAAAAAAAAAATATCTAATAATTTGCCCACATCTGACAGAAATAAATTAATAAATCTATATAAATTCTTAGAATTCTCGTCAGCAATTATAATCGTTAATTAAACGAAACTAATTAACAACAATTGAGACTTAAAGCTTCTTAGTGTATTATTTGAATTCAAGATTAACAAAAGAAAACTGTATGAGACAATGGGAGTTTTATGTACATATATATTCTAAAAATAAATGTAGGAATGTATTTCTGTCATGTGGATATGTTTTAATCGGAAATACTAGACATTGAAAAAATTTGACTCCACGACAGAATGCTGGTATTTTAAATTGGCCAGGCGCGGACCTTACACTGAGCACCTTGACGTAAACAATTTTTTGTGTGCTTTACTTTATGTGCTGGAATGAACAACTAAAGTATTTTGATACTATATTTTAGTAGACTTTGCCAGGACCCACATAGTAAAATATACGAAAAAATTTCAAGCACTGATCAAAGACAATTTTTTGTGTGTTTTACTATGTGAGGGCTTGACATGGTCAACTAAAATTTGGTATCGAATATTTTTATGTTTCTGATTTGACGACTAGATGGAATTTATAATATTTTAAAAGTGAAAGTCGTTCATTGAGTGCTGGCGTATAGAAAAAAACACACTTTACCTATATCATCAGCACTGCCGGCCATTTCGTCGGACCATGTTTCGACGGACAATAAAGTCAGAGTTCTACGAATAATTAAGCGTACATAAACGAGAGACATATTGATTTATATATTAATCGCATGACTCAACCGCACTATAAATGAGTAACATGTGTGTGTAAACTGGGCAATTCATAATGACGATAGACAATACAGATATTTGAACCTCCACACTACTCGAATTTGGTGTGAAATTATTCATATTAGAAATTTTAATTTGGATTCATTAATCTGAAGTTCAACCGAAGTGGAAAATTCTACGGATCAAATATTTCCTTTACTCCATTGCTATTCAGTCCAGTCATACGGACGCAACCACCTGATTAAACTGCAAAAATTTTGGGTTGAGGTGTTTCAGTTCGATAGCCTGTTCTCAACTTTAACACAGCATTGAACTGCATTGTCAATGTCATTCTACAAAATCGTACCAATTTTGTTGTCATTCCAAGGTACTCCATGGGTAGACCACAAACTATCTCAACTGATCGAGTCATAGGACTGCCGGAAATCCAGAAACAGACGAGGACCCCCCATCCATTCGGATCCATTCGGATGGAATCATGTATGATAGCCACTAATCAAACCCTTCGGCAGAGCAGTCATTCTATCCAATATAAAGGAGGACAGTAAATTGTATGCTGTACAAGAGAGTTATATCGCGATAAATCTCACGCTTCAAACTCCCTTTTTGAAGATAGCTTATATTACGGTCACTTGCCATCCGTTACGCATAACTTCACTTATAGCCTTACTAATCGAATAAGGTTAAAAAAAAGTTCCACAAAGTTTTACTATAGAATGTTATGAGCTCCCAATTAAAGCAGTCCACCCCAGGTGAACGCCTTAGTGGAATCCTCATGGGATGCATCCTATATATTTGAGGTAACTCAACTACAGTTTTGGGCGCATAATGAACACCAAGAAGGTCGGTCGCACTTTCAAAACCATCTAACTCCCAGCCCTGTTGCACTTCACTATGGGCTATATTTTGCAGCTGGACTGTAAGACGACACTGGTCATCAAACCAATAGTTCTGGTTAGTCGCCTCCTACACCAAGCAATGAATACTGTGGTGGTATTCTTGGGAAACATGTTCACTCATGAGAGCTCATTTATTGTTCATTCGAATGCCACAATGATATATGTTCGATATGAGCTCATAGCCCAAAATCGGATGTGTGATCTGTAAAATTTTTGAAAGTTGTGCCTTCATATCTATATGTGATGCACTAACAAAATCAATATTCGATGTGGCGATGTTCCCAATGTTACGCAGCGAAGCATCGTTCAAATTGTTTAGTTTCATTTAGCATACCATTCAAAAAATGAACAACATTAGTACTAGTGGTGGCTGCACTGACCACACTGTGCTTTAATATGAAGCATAAATAAGTGCGCAATCAATTTCTACTAAACTGTAAAAGGATTGTAATGTCTGAACCTACGGAAAGAACAGCAGTTACCGGTGGGATATGTGGAAAAAACAAAGGTTGATGGTACAACTTTTATGGCTGAAGGAATAAATAAGAGATCTGAAGCCGTCGAGAAACAACGAAAGGTATACTGAAGAAATAATCGTATTATTGTAATTAGTACCCTCCATACCACTGATGTTCGACCAATACATCGTAAACTCACCGTAAAAACGCCTCCTCCATATGATAATCCACATTGTACAAACATTTCATCGTATGAATCCCATCAACTCCTCATAGACGAAAATGGGGGTGTCAAAATGTCATTCCAGTAAGGATTAGGTTTCATATATTTTATGTTTTGAGCGAGTCGGTAAAAATTATACTCATCAGAAACATTTTACCAACATGTGGGTAAAAAGTTTGATAGACTAAGGTTGGAGTAAAAATTCATGCAATTTTGGCAACAAAGTTGGTTGTTTCCGGGATCAAAGAAAAGGTTTCATAGCGCGTTTATCTTAATAAACAATTTTTTTATAGCCACACTTTTGTAATATCGAAATGTTTGTATTTAGAAAAAATGTACAGTATTATGGCTTCTGTTGTAAGGTCTCTAAGAAAAAAACGTTGAGTATGCCAATACAACAATACACTTTGCATTCACACATGAAAGCTCATTTTCATCATTTCGTATGATTGATTTCATTTGATTCACAACAAAACAATATTTTACCTCAAATAGTTGTATACGTCTGGGGTAACAACCTGATAAACGCTTAACATTTTTGTCGAACCGTGCATCACAAATATCCCCACACCAAAAGAATTTTATAAGTAACAGCGATGTAAGAAATGAAAAAAATGCGATGAAAGAATACCCAAAGTGAAAAATTGTTCATTGTTCATACTTAACTTAAAAGTCATTTTTGCCCAGAGCAATATGGTTCTTGAGCTAAATGTGTTGTGTATACACTCGAGCAACTTTCTTTAAAATACTGTGTCTCAATGTATATTGAAAAAAGAATTCATCCCACGGAACAAAGTTTTTCTAAAATGAATAAACAACAAAAAAGATTTGCAAGTTCGGACAAAATGTAGCAATTATTTGAAGCCGATCTTGTTAAGATCGAAAATTAACGTAATTAAGAAATATTGGTCAACACCAATATATGTATGTATATATGCGTGATGTGTCTTTATTTCTCATGGTATTTTAAAACTTGAAGTAATTTCCTCTAAAAACGAAAGAACACAATTCTCCCTCCTCACCATATTGATCTTTGAAAAATCTCTCCAATATTTTTTTTTACCAAACCACCAAAAACTCATATAATTCCTGTAACAATTGTCGAAATAGCTTTCTTACTCGTCCATGAGTGGTTAAAATTTGTGGCTTATTTTTGGTTCCTAATTTTTAAATCTAACAATAATTTAATAATTTGAACCATCCCAGAAACGTAACAATTGGTGTCAGAACTGGGATAAAAGAATTACATAAAACAGCTGCTAAGCAAAATAATTGAATTCGGTAATCCATCAAGGCAAGAATAAATTTTATTGAAGGTCATGGATTAGCTAATAGGAGGGTGATGGAATTGGTTGAAGCAGGCAACATGAATTGATCGAAGAGTTGAGCAATGATATCACTCTGTTGATAGCCGAAAAACCTCTAAAAGAAAGATGCTTTACTGCAGCTCCAATTGAACTCAAACCAGCTAAGACGTCCGTATCAGAAACAGAAAGATGAGACATCAGTTCGTGGTATATCTGCTATAGCAGATATAGAAAATTAATGTATAATCGCACATGATTTTATATAACTCAATAAGTTTTGTATGGATCTTACAATAACAATATAGTTTTGACAAACTGGTGAAGAAGTGAACCTGTAAGTTGACTTACTCATTTGTATATAGCCAAAAGACCCAGCACACTTGATCAAAAGAGTGGGTATAATAATTATAAATACAGGCCTTAATGGGCATTTCTAACCAATATTTCCCACCAAATAATATCCAATAATACCAGCCACTGTAGAATTTGCACAAACGCGATACTGGGCCAAAATGTGTATTATAGTTTGTTTCAATTAGTTCCTTGATAAAAGTTGGGTTTTCCAGAATTCATCCATACAACTGTTCCATAAAACCGTAAATTGGATATATTCTGGATCGCTATGGCCGATTCTGGCCAATGTAGAATTTGTACAAACGCGATACTGGGCCAAAATGTGTATTATAGTTTGTTTCAATTAGTTCCATGATAAAAGTTTGGTTTTCCAGAATTCATCCATACAACTGTTCCAGACAACCGTAAATTGGATATATTCTGGATAATGATAGCCGATTCTAGCCAATGTAGAATTTGCACAAACACGATACTGGGCCAAAATGTGTTTTGTAGTTTGTTTTAATTAATTCCTTGATAAAAGTTTGGTTTTCCAGAATTCATCCATACAACTGTTCCAGGAAACCGTAAATTGGATATATTCTGGATCGCTATGGCCGATTCTAGCCAATGTAGAATTTGCACAAACGCGATAGTGGGCCAAAATGTGTATTATAGTTTGTTTCAATTAGTTCCTTGATAAAAGTTGGGTTTTCCAGAATTCATCCATACAACTGTTCCAGGAAACCGTAAATTGGATATATTCTGGATCGCTATGGCCGATTCTAGCCAATGTAGAATTTGCACAAACGCGATACTGGGCCAAAATGTGTATTATAGTTTGTTTCAATTAGTTCCTTGATAAAAGTTGGGTTTTCCAGAATTCATCCATACAACTGTTCCATAAAACCGTAAATTAGATATATTCTGGATCGCTATGGCCGATTCTGGCCAATGTAGAATTTGTACAAACGCGATACTGGGCCAAAATGTGTATTATAGTTTGTTTCAATTAGTTCCATGATAAAAGTTTGGTTTTCCAGAATTCATCCATACAACTGTTCCAGACAACCGTAAATTGGATATATTCTGGATAATGATAGCCGATTCTAGCCAATGTAGAATTTGCACAAACACGATACTGGGCCAAAATGTGTTTTGTAGTTTGTTTTAATTAATTCCTTGATAAAAGTTTGGTTTTCCAGAATTCATCCATACAACTGTTCCAGGAAACCGTAAATTGGATATATTCTGGATCGCTATGGCCGATTCTAGCCAATGTAGAATTTGCACAAACGCGATAGTGGGCCAAAATGTGTATTATAGTTTGTTTCAATTAGTTCCTTGATAAAAGTTGGGTTTTCCAGAATTCATCCATACAACTGTTCCAGGAAACCGTAAATTGGATATATTCTGGATCGCTATGGCCGATTCTAGCCAATGTAGAATTTGCACAAACGCGATACTGGGCCAAAATGTGTATTATAGTTTGTTTCAATTAGTTCCTTGATAAAAGTTGGGTTTTCCAGTATTCATCCATACAACTGTTCCATAAAACCGTAAATTGAATATATTCTGGATCTCGATGGCCACTTCTGGCCAATGTAGAGTATGCACAAACGCGATACTGGATCAAAATATGTAGTATAGTTAGGAATAATTTGTGACCAACTTGTCGATCATATAACTCATAACAAAGGGCGCTTTCAGGTTTCCCAACATGTTGGCTTCAAAAATTTACTGATGGAACAAATGCCATACGATCTATCACTCTATTATGACTAGAATAGCCGAAACTGGACCCATTGTAAACGCAATACATCTGAAAATAAATATTCGCTGATCCAGTCATATAAAAGCTTTTCGAAAAGTGCAACTTTTATCAAGCAACTAATTGAAACAAACTATAATACACATTATGGCCCAGCCTTTATGCATTGCACTACATTGGCTATAATCGGCCATAGAATTTCCAGAATATATCAAATTATTTAGAGTATGCACAAACGCGATACTGCGCCAAAATGCGTTTTATAGTTTGCTTCAATTAGTTCCTTGATAAAAGTTGGGTTTTCCTGAAATCATCCATACAACTGTTCCATAAAACCGTAAATTGGATATATTCTGGATCTCGATGGGCGGTTCTGGCCAATGTAGAATTTGCACAAACGCGATACTGGGCGAAAGTATGTAGTATAGTTAGGAATAATTTGTGACCAGCTTGTCGACTATATAACTCAAAACAATCAATATTAATCGGTATAGTTTTCAAAAACAATGTAGCACCCTATCGGCAATGCTAAATTTTACAGAATGCACGTATCACAGCTTGAACGACGGTTTTGTAAAGTATAAAATGTTCAAGCATTAAGCAAATAAAACAAAATAAAAGTTTGCTTATGGTCAGTTATACTTCTAAGTTGATTTTGCTGTTGTTGAGACAAAAATAATTGGTTGGTGAAGTTCGTTTTCTCGTTTCTGTTGTCCGTTAAAATATACTTTTTTGAAAAATATAAAAATAAAACTGAATCACAGATGTGGGTGCCCATTGAGCTTGATACGGATCAAGGAACAAACCTAATCAAAAAACTGTGCAGAACACTCAAACTAAGTAAAATTCACACAACCTAATGATCATACAGTCAGCTGGCATGGTGAAAAAAAATTAATCGCTACCTTAAAGTCACCAGTAATAAATTCATTATGCTGCGATTTCATGTTTGGTCTTCCAAATTAATTGGGTGCTACGTAGGTACTTACACAATATTTATACAACATAAGTAGTTTAATTTCAAACAATTTAGTGAAACTATACGGTCCAACTATTTTATACAGAGCAAGATTAAAACAAACTTATATTCTTATATAAGGAAACTTATTCATTCTAAGTTTTATTGAAAAACATCTTACGAAATTGATTATACCACATTCGCGTTTATAATTACAAAGTTTTGCAAAGAACCACAAATTTTGTTAACCAACTTTTAATAAAAATTTGTTCGCGGAAACTTTTAATGTAATGTAAAATTCATTCTTGAAAATTAAGTGGAAGTACCTGTTAGCAATATACTATAAACAGTACGGCAGCCAACAAATACATACGTACATGTAATTTAATACACTATTTTTGAATTACGTTGAACTATTAATCATATTTCCAATACATTATACAATTTCGCAACCTCAAAAATGTGGCAAAAAATTTCTATACCACATACATATAATTATTTCAAGCATTCAAATCTAATTTGGAAGCGTTTACGTAATTATGTAGGCGCGAATTTAGTAAAATCACCATAATTTAATTTATCAGAGCGGTAAAACTTAAAATATTGTTTTGTACAAAATTTAAACGATGGGGTTAAATGGGCACGTGCCAATTTTCACCTCGAAATGATATCCAAATACAAATACAACTTGTACGTGTCAATTGTGTAAGCACAGGTGTCTACGGTACAAATGATTTTCTTACCTCAACATTTATTATTATATATTTTGTTGCCAATGCATATACTTATGTATACATATGTATGTACATATGTATTCAATAACATATTAAATATTGCCATATGCTATCAATTTTTATTACATTTTCATCAATATTTGAATCGGTTTTTCGTATAAATTCTATTTTATATCTTTGTCTCTAAGATTGTTTGAATAACAAAAGTAAAATTGCCAAAACACATGTACAGTATTGTGTACACATATTGATGTTTTTGTTTATAGATTTCAAGGTTAAACTTATGTAAATCAAAATATTCTGTAAGTGTTTTTTATTTGTATTATAATTTACGTAAGTGCACGTGGAACCGACCAACTGTTCAATTTTAACGTTGTTAAGTAAGTATCGTAAAAACTTACATAATAAGCTGGAAAGAAATGGTTGTTAGGGCCCAATTCAACTTTTTTACATGCAGAGAGACCTACGGTAAAAAAGATGAGCTCAGAATAACATAAGCAAATGAAATAAAAAAAATGTCCATACAAAATACATGAAAAGTTTGCGTGTGAATTTTATACTAAACCAGTGAAGTTTATACTAAACCAACGTTCGCTATGAACAGGTGGACAACATTGTCCTAGGTGTAGGGCGGGTCACGCTAAATGACGGCAGATGGGCCGGTTTAAGATGTAAAACGAACAAACTTTCAGGCTGGGGACCCAGTCGCAAAATGAGCCCTCTGAGTACCTGGCGACCTCCAGTTGTAATGCGCAGGTAGGCCAATATTTATTCGTTACTCGTGGGACCACTATGTCAATTAATTTAAAGAATAAACAAAACAAAACTGTGGTTAGCACTCTCCAAAGGCCGAACACATCGAGGGAGGATTCGAACCATAATGGTAGGGCTCCCTCCACAACACAAAAGCGGGGCGACTCAAGAAATTTTCAAAATTTTGTACAGACATTAAGTATATTCTAATAAACATAACACCAGGGATAGGCGTTTACGCGTCATCTATTATTTTCTACGTCGACATGTCGACATGTAGACAACGTCAACAACGTAAACAACGTCGACAATATAGACAATTTCTAGAGTGGTTTTGTAAACTAGTTCTAAACTAGGTTGACCAGGTTGATAAATTCCTTAGTTAACTCCTATAAAATTCAGTAAAAGTTACAAATCGTTTATTAAACGGTGGAACACTGGCAAATTAATAATAATTTATTTATATTTCCTCAACACAAGCCAATTAAAAAAAACATATTTATGACATTGATCTGAGGTGAATAGTATCAATCGAACGCCCAATTCTCTTCAGTAGCTTAATTATCTGAATAGTAACTCAATTATCTGAAGAATTGCTCAACTATGATCAGTTATTTCATTTCAATCGAAAGTGCCTATAATAATTATAATATAATTGAGCAATAATTGAGCGAAAATTGAGCAATTTAGCAAATATGAACAAACCTATAATAGAGGGATAATTGAGCATTTAATCTAATAATTTAATCGATTTTGTGACTTTTTCCAGCTAAACTATTGATTTTGGCATAGGTCTCATGTATGTCAAATATAAGGTTTTTATCTGATATTTCTTTAGAAACTCCTAGGAAGCTAACACCTTAGACATAATGCCGTATATACTATGACGTCATTTAGGTTAGTTTGTATAGATAAAAAAAAATAAATAATAAGTTATATTTCGAAGTTCAAAGAATAATTTGGGTTTACTTTTCTTTTTTTTTTATGATTCGAATTGTATTTTTTTTGCGTTGCTTTTCTCTGTCGGCTGTGTTACGTTTCGGAATGAGCACCTAAAAGCTTAGATAAAAGGATGAGGAGGTAAGTTCGGTTACGTCGGCGAGTTATAGGTTGATCCATGTCGGGTGTCCTTTTCCCGCCTGCCATAGTATCGATGTTTTTTTGTTTTTAAGCTTTGAAGTAACTATCCCTAGCGGTCTAGCAAGATCCACTTATGTTTCGGGAAACCCCACGCCAACCTCCTGAGTTCTAGCTGGCCTCTGATGATCGCCCCGAAACACGTTACAATACCCAGATCTATAATCCCATTTTTCTTGGGAAAATCCTCAGACGATAACTTCATAATGCTTAAGAGTCCAAGATGTCATTGGGTCTAAGCTATCCGATATATGCTATCCGATATATAGTTCTAAACATCCTATTCCCCTATCTTTTCCAATATTGTACGATACGTTACATCGTGACATTCTGAAAATTGTTTTTATTGCTTTTAAGGACAGGATTAGGACAAATTTCATATACGTGTCAAATTATTATTTATCATACGGCTTAACTGAATCGCGGATCACAAACAGCTTCGCATCCACTCATAATCAGATACGATTAATTCACGCAGAGCAATATAAAAGCTTAGCAAGGGGGAAACCAATTGCCGATAATTTTTAACCATCACTTTTAATCCATTATCAGTAACCGCCGTTCAATCGATATCAAATCTAGATATTGAAGCAGCAGGCTTCTATTTGTAGTTTCAATATACCAAGATATCTTAGGTTGTTGACGTTGTCTTACTCATCGACGTTCATAAAATATATTACCACGTAATCTACGTGATACACTACGTGTTGACAATTGCGTGGATTACATGGCGTAATCTACTTCGCCCATCCCTGCATAACACAAAAAGCCGCATTAAAATTCATTAATTGGAACAAAAGTTATAAATGTTCTAGTGCAAAAGTCTAGTTGGCTTACATAAAATTCAAAACCCATTAATGTCGTGGTAAAAAAAATGGGAAAAATTTACTGTTTTCCGATTTGGTTTAAATTTGGCACAGATATGCTATAGACCTTCCAATTTAGTGCCTTCGTATTGGTTTTTCGCATTGTTACCAGAAAATGCCAGAAAATATATTATTCATTTTTATCGGCTCGCCTCGTACGGATTTGGATGCCCTATTTACTATGGGATGGCGCCGCGGATGTTTTTTTTATGACATCCTATTGAATCGGTCGACTCAAAAATCGAACAAAAAATCGCATATTATGTAAGTTTCTAATGGCCGTCCTTGCAGAGCCTTGACCAATATTGGTGTTTCTACAGACTAAATAAATTGGACGTGGCAAACAAATTTCGGCTGAATTGTTTTTATACCCGGGTCAGCTATATAAAATCCTGAGATTGGTTATTAGATCTGGGTATGAATTTTCCTGGACCAGCTTGGAATAATTTCAAGGAAGGTGGTTACACAAAAATAAATTAAATATTTTCCCATTATGGTATGTATGGAAATGGAATCGCTCTCAATTTAATGCTCTAAAGCTTGATTTGTGTATTATTGATTTCTGAAACAATAATTTAATTTTGCATGTTAACATGTTTTTTTCAACAAAATTCTTACAAAAAATGTATGAAAGCCTATAGGCAAACATTGTACGCTGTTTGTATAGGCTTTCATACATAATGCTCAACGACATTGCTTGAGATCGCCTATTACAACCCTTATTACTTAAAGATTTATAAATTATGTACAAATAAATAAAAAGCAATGGAATTGGGGGAAAATCGAAAATGGAGCAACATTCGAAAAATTCAATGGTACTTACAATAACAATAAATTTTCAACCACATGCTCTACAAAATCAACTTAGAAAATGATAGCCATACACTTGATACATAAGTATCGCTTACCAAGAAACCATTCTATAAAAGAATATGAAATTATTTATTTAACGATTGAACCAGAGATAAGAATAACATCATTACAGTGAATAATAAGTACAAAACACTTTGTGTGATAAGTCTTTGAGCTGAAAGCTTATATAAAGACGTGTATGAAGTTATTAGAATGAATGGAAGTTGAACAAACATGAGAAGAATTATGTCTTCGTATTTGGGTATTCGTATACATCATATAGGTTTATTTATATTTATTGTATATCAAAGTTAAAAAATTTGAATTTCACAGAAATTGAAAATATCTTTTGAATTGATGGTCCACTACCTTTGTTATTACTGTGCAGAGCTGCAGACATTTTCAGCTTCGAACAAAATTAATTACAAAATAAAATAAAAATTTTTATGAAAAATATACTCTAGCGGATCTCATTATATTCTGGCAAATAATCATGAATAGTCTCACGCTTGAACAACGCTACGAAATTATTCAAAATTGACTTTGAAAATCAGTCCTCGATTCGTGCAACTTATTGACGACTTGGTGATTTTTATGGCGCACATAATCGTCCATCTGAGCAAGCCATCCGTCGAACTGTGGATAGATTTCGTACTTTCGTAGAAGATCCAGATCCACCAGACGATCGTCAGCGTCGTTCTGTCGCTGATTGGGCTCTAGAGCAGTTCGCAAATGATCCATTGTTTTAACGTCAAATTGTGTTCAGCGATGAGGCTTATTTTTGGCTTAACGGGTTTGTTAATAAACAAAATTGCCGCATATGGAGTAAGACCAATCAATTTAGCAATAACTCAGTATTGTTCGTGTTATTCGTGACATGCGGCCAGCAGTGGTCAATAAAGTGGCCCAAAATTGGACGTCCAGAATGCGTTTCGTCAAAACAGCCGCGGTGCCCATATGCCCGAAAGCATTTTCATATATATTAATGCCATGTATTGATCTTTCGAATAAAAAAAAATTTTTTGATTACATTTAATTTTTTGTGTTATTTTGTACAATTTTAAGTCCTGTCGGGCTTAAAAAACACCCTTTGGAATACCCCACATGTTCGGCCGTTCATTTAGATTGTTATGATTTTCATGCAAGTCAGATAAATAAATCATCAGAACACCCAAAATATTCAAATTTGACGCCAAACCTCGATAATATCATGCTGTGTTAGCAATATCATTTTGAAAGCTAATTGCAATTAAACGGTTTTGCAGTTATAGCATCGAAACCTGGTTTTGGACATATGCATGAACAATACATTTGTTTTGGTAAAATTAACCTACAAAAAAAGTTATAAGCCTGACAGTATTTCTTATTTTGTTTTGAGTAGTGTATATTGATTGTATTTATGGTATAAGACAGACAGGCCCCTATCCTGATGATGAGTACTTTTATAATTTCTCGAATCCGTTGCACATCATTAAAATGCGGAAATCTAGTTTGCATATATTATGCGGAGATCAAGTTTGCATCCATATAGATGCAACCGGCGGATTAATTAGAAAACCTAAATATAATATCCTGTCGGCATGACGATGCAACAATAGGGAGCTTTCTTAAGTATTTCAAATTTAACATAGACCGTGCTAATCCAAAAACACAACTTCCTGGTTACTTTGTGACTGACTTGTCTTGAGTCTTTAAAAACACAATACTTCAGGAGTTTAATACGATGAGTATTTCTGTATATTTAAAGCTATCTTACGGCGTCACTACAAATACAAATCCAAACGGCAATACAGTGGGAGTTTTTATTTGTTGCTGGCACTTTGCTGGAATTATTTGATATCTCGTAAGCGCTCCAAAAGATATTACCAAAAAGCTAATAATTTAGATAGAAACGAATCACCAAAGAAGGTCATAAAATGCTGGAGGATGAAAAAGGTTCGAGTGACCTCACTTTAAAGGAAAATCGGGTAAAAAAACATCGGACGTCCAAATCTAAATATTCTGGAAAATTAGCATTGAGTAATTATTTAACACCAAAACAACCAAAACTCACCCAATGGCACCATTAAAACTATATTGACTAGATAACAGAAGAACAATTTTGTGTCAATATATTCAAATTTACATTTCCAGATTTTGGTGTTGTAACATTAAATAATCTGTGTTACTCAAAAAAATGCATTTATATTCCTTACTGCAAAAATAATAATCACTGGGTGGGTACTTGTAATGTTGTAATAATTAATATAGATGAGCAATTTATAAACTATACAGCTTTCCAATTCAAAGGGATAGTGATAATTGTGAACTTCTTATAATTTATGGCGAGTTGAAATGGAATCGAAAAACAAATATCGGCCTGAAATACACTGAAACAGTATTGATTGGATTTTCAAAATTTAATTTTAAAGAATTCTGAATCAATATTAGACCACTGCTTGATTTGTTTTGACATTTGAAAATTGTAAGACAAATACTTTCAATGTAAAGTTTGTAAAACAACATGACTGTTGTAATTTACTCAATATTATTGCTTTACAGGTTTGTATGGTTTGTAAAACATAATTTCATAAAATAAGAAAAAAAACAAATTGAAACTAAAAAAAAAATTGTATAGTCCATCGACGAAAACAATCCCTCCATTTACGCAGACTTGACGCGGCGGAGTGGCTTAAAAATAGCTACTCCGAACTATTAAACTAATGTGATACTGATAAGTAAATGAACCGAATAATCGAAATATTAATATTATCTAACCCTGGTCATATCTAACACAGCACCAAGAGAAAATTTCAGAAAAATTCATGAGCCATGAATGGACCTTGATCTTACTAAAAATCATGGTCCAAAGTCTGGCCAAAGCATTAAAACTGATTCAAAATGCTAACCAATCAATTTTAGGTTGGGGTAGTTTTGGTCATTATTATTATTATTAAAATTGGCTGGAATAAACGAGAATTCCGCACTCAATGCCACAAAGGCACATGCAAACCTAGGATTATATTCCAATTTGCAAACGCGCACTGCCTTCCTTCGCCAACTGAACAAGTTAAGATTAAGTGAAGGCTCACGAAGTGAAGGCAGTCATCATCTTCCTCAAGGCAGTTCTCGCAAATAACATCATGAGCTAAACACAGCATACTTCGTCGAGCTCAAATTGGCCTCCTTACTGAAATACGTCGCTTTACGACAACTAAAAGTTTCAAGCCACTGAGACCTTAGGTCTTTCAAACTTCTAAATCGTAGTCTTTTATAACTTTCTTCCCATAGTTGAGAGATATAGAAACCGCTGGTTCAGGACCAATTAAAGGTAATTGAGAACCAGCTTTGGCTAAGCAATCCGGGATCTCATTGCCGTAACTTTTATGTTAGAATAAAGAAGGTGAAAATGTTTGAATTCCTTGACGAGTTTAGAAGCAGTCAAGAGATTTCTTAAAGATTTAAGTACAGCTTTACTATCTGTACACAGTATAATACTTTTGTTTTTAACAGCAAAATTCAAAGCCTCAACAAAACTAAGGGTCAGCGCTATTAGTTCCGCCTGAAAAACAGTAAAATGCGAACCAAGACTACCGTAAAGTTTCAGATCCGTCCAAGGACGGTAGATTCGAACCGTGCGAACTCTACAAATCTCTCGTAGGATAAGCCACCGAGAAAAGATTAGAGAAATGGAATTTGGGTGGTAGTCTGTCATTAACCATATATCGATTTCTGCTAAACATGAAGAATAATATCTTCAAATTTGTCAATGTCCCACGATGGAACCGAAAACATTCAATGCCCCAATGCACCTCAGACGATATGCTGCAGAAAAGGCTGTGCCTGAAATAAAGGTAAATTTCAGGCACAGCCTGTTGCGTAACTGACGTAAGAAAAGAAAGGATTCCATAGCAAGAAGAGGACTCGAGGACATAGCCCCAGTTATGGCTCTGCAAGATTTCCTAGACTATTAAACTTGGCTACAGAAGCCATTCATTTAACCACTGGCCAACACAAAATACAAGCGTAAGATAGTAGCGGTAGGACCAGTGTTTTATAAATAGATAGTTCAAGGGTATTCCTCTTCCTTGTAAAGACAATTAAATCAGTTATATAAGGATTGACGTGAAGACCTTTCTCAACACACCATGCCTCCACAATTGTTAAGGTATGCTGAGATAGGTCGGATAAGATACTGAGATGTTTGCCTGAGACTGTCAGAACAAGATAACCAGCGTAACTCTATGCAATGTAGCCAGATTGCTTCAGCTTTACAAGTAACTCGTCAATAACCAAAACCCAAATCAGAGGTGAGAGCACACCTCCCTTAAGACAGCCTTTGGTAACCTTAACAAATACTAACACCCTATCCAGTTCCGCCTCTACAATGCGAGACTTGAGCAGGCATTCAATCCTTAAGATAATGGTGCGATCAATACTAAAATTGGTACAGGCAGTAGTGATCGTAGCAAACGAACTGCTATCGAAAGCTCCCGCAATATCCAGGAAAATACAAACAAGAAACTGCTTTTTTGTTAAGAGATTTTTCTATCCTGGTTACAAGTTCATGTAGTGCGTAATGTTCATGTAGTGTAGTGTAATGAATCTATCGACAATTCTTTCCAGTGGTTTAAGACAAATTGAGGATAGACTAATACGCCGAAAGGACTTAGGATCCGTATATAATCAGACTTACCAGCTTTCGGGATAAAAACAACTCTACTCCAAGAAATTAGAACAGTGCTAAAAGCAATCCTGAATTAGAGGAAAGCCCTGATGTAGTTCAACAGGAAACATACCATCAGGGCCGCCAGCCTTATAAGATGCAAAGAAAATAGGCGCCATCGCAAGACACCATGAAGAATCAGCTTGTAAGCCAAATCGGGAACAGACATCCTAGTGAGGTCATAGCAGCAACATCATCCGAGTTGACGATATCACAGCCAAGGAAAATGAACAGAAAGGAACAGCTCACCAATTTCCTAGTTGGAAGAGGTAAGCTGACCGTCCGGTAGACGAAGAGAATCAAGTTTACACACATTGTTATTTTCATGAGCGACCCATTCAATTTTACCTTTGAAGAATATAATTTTCGTTTATATATAATTCAATTTGAACGGTTTGTTTTCCCTACATATATCGAGCAACACTCACGTTATGGTCTCAATTGGACATGTGCTTAAAAGGTGACATTTCAGCTTCTTTTGTTTGTGAAAATTGTTTTATAATTCCATGCTTGCGCTTAAAAAGTTATATTGATTGAAAATGAGCAAAATATCTGAAGAAATTCGCGATGTGATGCTTTTTTACTATAAAAAAGGTAAAAACGCTGCAAAAACATGCCGAAAAATTTGTGTAGTGTACTGTAATGCTGTAAGTGAACGAAGAACCCATGAGTGGTTTGCTCGATCCATTAAACATCAACCACTTGACAGTTTGGAATCATTTGAAAAGAGCCAGGCTACAAAAAGGAGCTTGGTGTTTGGTTGCTACATCAATTAATGCAAAGAAATTTGATGAACCGAATTGACATCAGTGATATGGTGCTGAAACGCAACGAAATGGAACCATTTTTGAAGCGAATCATTACAGGCGATGAAAAAGGGGGGAATTACGAGAACATCATCAAACGTAAGCGTTCATGGTCAAAGGCTGGTGACCCTCCACAAATACGGCTTCAAAGTCTGGATTGGCGGCAAACAAGGTTATGTTGAGTGATTGGTGGGATTGGAAGGGAATTGTCCATTATGAGCATGTTGTATGAGGAAGTATTGATGCATCCACCGTATGGCCCGGACCGTCTGACTACTATTTATTTCGGTCTCTGCAAAACTTTCTTGATGGTAAAATGTTGGCAAAGCGAAGCGCCGCTGAAAATAAAGTTTTTCGACGATGAACCACAGAAGTTCTACAACGATGGAATTATGAAGCTACCCGAAAAATGGCAAAAGGTCATAGATAATAATTTTCAATAAACAAATTTTTGTTCAATGATGTACCAAAAAACCGTGGAGACTTTTTATAGACCAATA
Source organism: Tipula unca (assembly GCA_951394425.1). NCBI lineage: Eukaryota > Metazoa > Arthropoda > Insecta > Diptera > Tipulidae > Tipula > Tipula unca. The sequence continues at coordinate 72,844,300 of OX596381.1, forward strand.
TATTGTTCCGTGAAATTTTTCCTAAATGTTTCCTAAAAATTGTTTTTGCTATTTAGGAATGCTTTATGAAAACGCTCGGATGCATAGAAAAATTATCAAATTTCAAAGACAAGAAATCTAACTACAATAATATTCAATTACGATGCATGGACTATTCATTCAAAAAAAAAAAATGAGTGAGAAATTTCACTTAAATGAACGGAAACCTTAATGTTCCGATTAATAAAAACATTTCTCTACCTAGTATCTAAGTGACTTAAAACAAGGTTGTATAAACCCAAAATATAAATTAATTTGGGACAGGGGTGTTTTACACACGTTTGTGTTAGTACCAAATTGACATGTTATAAAAATTCCCCTACTGAAGCAAGGATCGTACCCACATTGCGATATGCATTTTTGGGTAGCTGAGGACTACATTTTATAATTGATCCTTGAGGCCTAATTGAACATACAAGGTTGTAAAATGCATGCGTGTCCTATGTCTCCTTGGTTGTTCTAAACCTTCTAATCCCCTACTTTTTCCAAAATTGAAATATTTTTCGCGTAGCTTAGACTTTGGGTGTATACGTCATTATGGTGTCCGCTTCCTAGGATTTTCCCCGGAAAATTAGAAAAACTCATGTACATAATCGATAAACATGAGGTCATACCAAACTTGGTTGTCCTATACCCCCTAATCCCCTACTTTTTCCAAAATTAAAATATTTTTCGCATAGCTTAGACCTTAGGGCATCTTAGTTTATGCGTCATTATGGTGTCCGCTTCCTAGGATTTTCCGACGAAAATTCAGGAAATCATGTATATTTCCTAGCAAATATTGTTTCATTTAGTTAAAATTCGTTATATCGAGACAATCTGAATTGCAAACTAACACACATAAATGAAAATTGTTTTTGTTGTGTTTTAGTACAATTTTGTGAAGTTTGGCCTAAAAAAAATCCTAATTTTTTTTTTTTTTTTTTTAGGACAAATTTAGGACAAACTTCACGTGAATTGTATTTTTAAATTCGGCAATAGTACAGTTTCAATTATTCTTCTTGTAAAATTAATACTAGTTTTAGGACAAACTTCACAAAAATCTATGATTAAAATTTCATATCATTCTATCTTCAGGGAGGAATCTTTCAAAACTTAAAATCAATAACTCTAATCTCGAATTATTGTAAATTATCTTTATATGTTCGAGTATTATGATTAATTCGCCGAATTAGTATATTTTATTTGAAATAATTTGTATAAATACCCCAGGTATCGTTCAATACATGATTATATATCTTCAAAGGTTAATGCTATTTGCCATTTTCTTATATTCGAAGGAAATACCCTTTCACAAATATTTGGGTTATCTCAAACCAATAAATAAATGATTTTGGCCATGACAACACACATAATATATAATGTATGCAAATCGATCTGATTTGGGATTCTGAAAATTGAAGAGTTTTACTAAATAGTATGTCCATTAAGGATTTTGGTTTATCCGTTCATTTGGTAATTTTATTTTTTGGTTTACGAATCCTTTATATACAAGAAATTGGAAACTATCCAAAACCAATATACCTAACAATATATGTACATGACATGTAAATTAAATGGAGAATATAATATTCATTTAATCGATTCTTTTGCCAACAAAATAAGTGAAGTACCGAACACAACAGTCACATAATTTTATATTTTTCAAGTGGTTTATTCACTTATGTGTAAGAAGAGAATATGTTTTGTCACTTTCAATTTTCAAGTATATAGAAATTTGAATATAAAACGTTTTAGTATTACCATTACTATACTATACTATCATCCTAATGGCAAATTGAAATGTAACAGATGTAAAATACCCAACCTACATGCGTACATATACACAAGTACATTTAATTCACATACTGAAATATTCACTATATATAGTTTTAATGAATTCGGAGAACCCTCATTATTTGTGGTATTTTATCTGTGCGGTAATAAAAACACCGAACACATTGGATTTCATGTGTAGATAATAAACTTATGTTTATACATATCGATTCGAGCATACATAGTATAGGCTGAGCAACAAATGATCATTAAAGTTTTTCTCTGTTCATTCAATTTCTTATAATCAAGGTACGGTAATAAAATTAGTTTTTAATAAAAAAAATTGCCTTTTCCTTGTACACATCGTCACTATAATATGTCGTTAATCTGCCCAATTTAATTGAACGATTTGAAAAAAATAGAGCGAGGGAGTTACTCAACATAAGAATTGTTAAGCCACAGATGAATGGACAAAAAACATTAGCACCAGAAAACTAGAGGGGCCAGAGGGGGTTTAAAAATATTTTTGAAAATTCGTCCAATCTGGTTGGTTTGAGACAATCGCCAAAATTGTACGACAAACTGTTCGCAATTTCTAGAAGTTACAAATATTTCCTGAGTTTGTAATTGGCCAAAATCTACAAAGTTATAAAAATAGTTAACCAACAGACAGAAATGCACGTTTGGAGAATTTCTTAGTGCGATAATACTAATCGAAAAGTATAGGTGAAATAAATTGGATGGAACTGAACACTTAAGTTTGTCAAAAGTTCCAGTTGCCCTATAGTGGCAGACTTTGGCAGACGGACCAAAATATACATTTTTGCAATGTAACGATTTTTAAAAGTTAATTTTGGATGAATCCTATTTCTAAATTTTAAAGAGGTCCCTTGAATTTTAGAATATTTGGTTAATTATTAAATGTTTTCTATAGTTTCGTTATAAATGTGTACATCAACATTGTGAGTCGAAAACGTTAAAATTTGGGTGGTCGATGTTTTAATTCCAATATTTAAATGCGATTGGAAACATTGCCTGTATGTAGGAACTAGAATTTTAATGAATTTTAAAATTTCATGAATCTAAAAAGTTCGAGTCATTCGATATTGCCAAAATTATGTTCACTCAAGTACAAAAATCTCAGGATTTTTGCGATATTGACACTATGGCTAGTGGATCCTTTCCAAATTTGTATAGCACATAATTATAAAAAAAGGTTGGCCTCCTCTGACAAAATTCGAAATATTGACAAAAAGTACATATCTTTCACATCAGGACTAATTAATATAAATCTCAGAGTTTTGTATTGTATGGTCGCTACTGGGATCATCTGACTTTTAATTTTTAGTTTTTTATTAAAACGGTTGGAACCTACAGAGGTTCCGCACTCAATGCCACAATGGGCCCATGGTGCAAACTTTGAGGATATATCCTAACTCGCTTAAGCGCACTGCAGCCTTAGCAAACTGTAAAACTTGAAACCAAGAGATGGATAATAACTGATCTACATTCAAAGATCCGTACGAGATCACTTGATATCTGACTTTGACAAAGGCCGGACAGCTGCAAAGGTATTGTAGACAGACGTCCACTTCCTCCAGACAGTCGTTACAAAGATCATCCTAAGCAACTCCAATCCGTTGGAGATGAACCTTGAAACGTTCATGGCCCGTAATAAGTGCAACCCGAGTTGACCTTCTAAGTTGGTTCTGCCTTTCGACAGCTTTAGGAGTAAAACGGCACTTCTCAGCCAGTTCAAGTAAAGCGAACTTCTTAATAACATACTTACCAAGGATAGAGGAATTGCTGGCTCGGGACCATAAAATTTACTGCGCGATCGAGCTTCCGCTAAAAACACAGCCACCTCATTTCCCACAACGCCATAATGAGTAGGCACCCACATGACCCTTACTCTCGAATTAGAGCAAAGGAGATTAATGAAGTGTTTGCACACTTTGAGGGACTTACGGCTTTACTATCCGTGCAGATAATAATATCCTTGCCTAAATCACTAAACTTAAACGCCACAATTGCACTATGGGTAAGTGCAATTAATCCAGTTTGAAAAACCGTGCACTGTTTACTCAGACTACCTGAGAATCTGAGCCCAAACTTTGGATAAAGTAAACCAAACCCTGCACTAACTTCTGAACGAGAGCCATCCGCAAAAAAAATTATAGACTCGGATAGCTGTCTATAGAAATCCTGAGAAAGCCACAGTTCTCTCGAGGGGAAAACGACGGAGAATGCATTGGTGAAGTTAAATTCGGACAATAGCCGGTCATTCAACATTTCAACCTTCATACGGATGGGTAGAAAACCATGGTGCAATTCTGCTGGGAAAAAGCCGTCAGGGCCACTCGATTTGACGCGTGCAAATAAGAAAACACTCCAGCGTAGAACATCAGTAGTGATGCGCTAACGGACTAAGTACGGGCTAAGTACGGGCTAAGTTCCAATCCACAATTTTAAAATAAATGTTCGACTTGACCGAAAATGATAAAGGCCATTAACAGTCCTGAGAGATTTAGACTTAAGTTCTGATTGTACATGATAGTTCTGATTGTACATAAGGCACAAATTTGAAAGCTCATTAAATTCTTCGTCAAACAATTGTCCCAAATGCTTTCCCGGAAAAGTTTCAGTTTGGCCGAAAATGATAAATGGCACTATTAGCACTCCTTTTTAGAGATTTGGACTGAGGTTCTCGTAGTACATGATAAGCTCATTCAATTCCGCGTGCCAACAAGACCAAAACTTATCCGTTATAAGTTTAGCGTTAATCGAAAATTTGCAGCGAGGTATTAGTGTGGTAGTTAAAACAAATACCTTTCACACATTACTTTCTATTTAAACGGGAGCGGTTTGAGCGATTCGAACAGGTAAGCGGTATTTAGAGAACATATTTGGCTTTCCTCCCTTGAAAATTTTGTTAAACGGTTTACTTATTAAAGTTTCACAAAACCAGAAGTTTGAGAATACCATAATCTGGCTAAATTAATTCGTTTTGATGGGATTTTGGATATCAGCATAATTTCACAGTTGAGTCCAGTAGCAGCGTATACGTGTATAATAGATAGAGATATGAAAATTTCGTCAGTTTTATGGTGTTCACCAAATAGGCCAATGAATATATTTATCTGGAAGGTAAGCAAAGAAAATCTGGTTCCCGATTATTATTATTTCCGTCTTTAAAGTTCATTTGCTCCTCACTGACTCAGCAATCTGACTTCAGCGGTTTCGATCCCGACCGTGGTCTTCATACTGTCATAGATAAACTGAAAAAATCAAGTCAAGTCACAGAGAAATAGCGCAGTGGCTAATGCTGCGATGTTTGGATCGGGCGGTAAAGGGTTTGAAGCCCATCAGGGGTTTTTCATCTCCCGATTACGATCGGTGATTAAATTGAAAATATCTATGACACTCTGTTGGAATGTAGAACTCATGGGACGACCCATCGTTCATGTTAGTACAGGCTAGCATGGAGCTATGCACTGTGCAGATGGCCAGTTGAAAAACGAACCTGTAGTCGTGTACAAAATAGGGATACTGTTCAGCTTTCAAAGGATAATAAATCAACTAGCCGAACAGTCTCAAATTATTGTATGATACAGCAATTTCAAAAATATGGTTTAAATCACGATGCAATTGGGACTGACGAATTCATTTCGGAATATAGCTGTAAATTGAAAAGTAATCCAGGAATGCTTTTCGGTGTGTATGTCTTAAACACGTGAAATTGAATAAAAAATCTTTACAAGACTTTACAAGATTGTGCGCAATCATTTTCAAAAGAAATAAAAATTCCATGAATTGCCTGAGTTTTCAAGAATCCAGCATGGCAATTCGATCGAAAAATACTTAAGGTTAGGCCATCTTTATTTGCACATTTAACTACTCAATGTATAGAATCAGTTGGAAGACCTTGCTAAGTCTAACAAGGTTATATATGTACATACGCACGAATTATTATTTGAGTTGTGATTTAGCAGAATTTACGATTCAGTTGTTTACAGATTGTAGCGATAACCTTTATGATTGATTCAAAAGACCTCAACCATTTACTTATTTTGTTTTGATCATCAATGTGAACGACACAATTACACTCCGCATCAACAAGATGTTTTTATATATTAACATTTCATTCCATTACTTTTATACCATATGTGTATGAATGCCTCATTCAGGGTTGCTAACCGTTTCTTCATGATGTTAGGTAAACGAATTAGAGAAAAACTTCCAAATACTATACTGTCATTCTTATTGTCATATGACAATTCCTAGAACGATTTTGTAAATTAATTTTAAACTATCAAATTGTAATTAAATATCTTTAGGATCCAGTGCGATACGAGTGAGGATAATTTTATAAAAATTCCTTCAATGTATATTTTATTCTTCAATGATGACAAAACGTACGTAAATTTGAAACTATGTCTTGTATCCTATATTTGTATATTTCCAAAAATGCAATTCTCCCGCTAAATATAATCTCATATTTCAAGTTAGATAAATTTACAAAACGACTTATGATTTGGCATGCGGTTTGCTGTTGTGAACTCAAGAGCAGGTTTTGTAACAACCTCCACAATGCCGTCGAATATATAGATAAAAGAATAGCTACATAAACGTAGTTTACCAGCAAAATCCAGACATTTTTGAAACCCGGGTTTTCGAGTTTAGAGATCATCGAAACCGAGTTAATGAATAATTCAATTTTATAAAATTTAATAATTTTGTCGAAGGAAATATTGCTTAAGAAAGATTAAGGAGTTTACTGAATAATCCCCCAAACGTATTCTTATTTAGTACAGATATTACTTGCCAGAGAAAATACCCTCTCTTCTTCGGTCGGTGTTGGCCTTATTGTTAATAAAGCTTTAGTGTAGGTTTCAACCGTAAATGATATTTTAACTGAATGTCAAAGTCATAGGTGATATGTTATCGATAACAAATTTTTAGAAATAACTCAAACTATAAGTAAAAAGTTGCTGGAAACTCATCTCAAATCCTCTGTTTGGAAAAATCTTCTTCTATGAAATGTATTCTAACGATAGGCCTATTAGACCTATATATAGCGGAATTTTATCTCCGAGAGTGCCTTGTTAATTAGTGATGATAACAAATTTTTAAAAATAAATCAAACTAGAAGTAAAAAAAATGCTGGAAAACTACTCATCATGGTTGTAATTTGCAATGTTTTTTTTTATTTGTGTAGGTTACATATTTTGTGTCGAGACATATTTTTTTAATGCATGCTATCCGTGTGAGCTGCTTTCTAAAAATAACAACGCATTTTTCTGTCGATATACGTACACTTATATAGCCTTAACTAGTTTTGGGTTTTTCTACCCGACAGCACAATATTCTTTGGATTAATTTATAATGTTTAAATTTCTTGAATGTTTCAAGAACTTGCTAAAGAACTTCAACACTTTAATTTATATTGAGAGCAACTGATAGATGCATCAATCTTTGTACTCAAATTTACAGTTTTGGTCAGCATAAAAGTAGTAACAGATGCTGCTGTAATAAGTGTAGTGTTTCCTCATCCTAATGCCTCAACTGTTAATTTAATTGGTGACAGTGCATAGCACATACATTATTTAACAACTGTCCCTTGATTTTTAAAAGACAGTTTTTTGAATTCGCATAGTAAAACTAACTGAAGCGCTTTTTTCGAACTCTTCGTGGATATTTTTTAATCCGGGTTTCAAGTGGGAAAACTTGGTTTTTAGCTTCAGCACGTTGGAAGGAAAACTCCAGTTTTTGGGACCGATTAAACCCACAGCCGGCCTGAAAATTCTACCTGCGAATTCCATGGAAAAGTGAGTTTACTACTTTTAATGATGGAACGGACGTTGCTTGACCCGATAGCCAAGGTGCCTGGCACTTCCTCTTCTGTGGCTACACCGAAACGTCCCCGTGTTCAATCTTGCATTACTCCAGAAATGGAGGCTAAAAAGCTACGTACGCTGGCTCTTGTTGTCGCTGAGTCCACACTTAGGAAAGCCGCGATACGCGAGAATAATCCTGATATCATTCTTGATGAGACTAAATTCAACAACTGCTGCTTAACTAATGGCTGCATTATCTGTAAATGCGCCAACGACGACTCATACAAGTGGCTGTGTGAGGTTGTCTCGAGCACCAAAGATATCTGGAGATATCAAATATACATTTGGGTTCCCGGTCCTCCGGAGTATTCCAAAGTTGTTTTGAGCAATATTGGTTTAATGAACCCATCAGGGTCTCACTCTAATTTTGGTGCAGGTTTCGGAACCTAGTGTCCTGCACATGACCTATGATCATGTGGGAGTCTAGGCCAGAACTGCACGGTATTCCAGTATGCAGTAATAGTAAATTTGTGGATTCCGGCAGTGCCCCTGATCTTTAATTCTGGTAAGAAAGCTATTAAGAACTACATGTTTTAGCTGGCTAAGCGTCATTGGCTAGCTTCTACTACATGCCGAGTGGCTAAGTACTTCATTTGTGAACCTAATCTGAGGCTCACAAAGTTTGCTCTATCTTTGAAGAAAGACCAACTGACTTGTTCAAGATTCCTTGTGTGACAACTATCTAGAAGATGACGATGACAACATTCACTTTGTTCGTGGCTGTCCCGCTTTCCAGGTAGTTAGGTCTCGATTTTTTAATCATAGATCTTTAAATGTAGGCCAATTGACATCCCTACCCTGGTTTAAGCTGTTACAGTTTGCCAGAGCGCATTTGAGAATTGCAATAGAATCCTCGGTTTGCACCATGGGCCCAGAGTGGCATTGAGAGCGGAACCTGCTTGGCTTCCAGGTAACTTTAATAATTAATAAAAATGCAGTATTCGGGACAGACGATTGGCAGTAGGACGTCTCCAAAGGGCCAAACCAATTGATCTAGTGAATGGAACATAAAATTACAATTTATTATATAGGAAATATTTATATAAATAAATAATTTTAATTTTTCGGACTAGCCGTTCTCATTACACAAAAAGGCGCAACAAATTGCGGAACCCACCGATTTTCAAGATATCCTAAAATATTTGGCAATAATGAAAAGTATGCGGATGCAATAAGGTTACTGACCTTAGTTGCACCATTGGCCTATTATAGCATTGAGTGCGGAACTTCTGTTGGTTCCAACCGTTTTAATAAATAAAAAAAGTTACTGAAGGTATACTCTAACTAAGCCAAATATATTATAAATAGGGATATGCGACTTAACTGAATCGGAATTTTACAAAATACACCGGCAAACTGGCGCATTTTATTTCAAATTGCTAAAATATCGTATAGGTTGTCGACTTTGTCAAAAGAACTATGCTAAGTAATCTACGTAATATTTTACGTGTTGACAACCGCGTAAATTACACGGCGTAATATACCTCGCCCAACGTACCACCGGTGGCCACTGTCAGCAATGACATATTAAATCCATGGGAGCGTTATCCAATTTATGGGTCCAAAAATATTTGAAAATTTAGGAAAGTTCTTTGTAAGATGTTGCGGTTATTGTTCTTCTTTGAAACTCTAGTTCAATAGTTCCATAATAAGAAACTGCACCAACTATAACACCGCTTCTGCTCGACTATGATGTCGGGCTAAATAACGTTCAAATTTCCTTAAATCGTGGAAGTAAACCTCCTAGTAGAAATTTTTTTTCAAACCTTTTGACTGTTGAAATCCTTTTGACTGGTACAAATCAAATTATTCCTCATGCACCTAGCTATAGAAGAGAGTGAAAGAAAAAATAACAGTGGTATTTTGAATTTGTTCGCTAATTGTTTAACCTAAAATCACGAAGAATTGGTTAGCTGCCTTGCATGGTGGATTCAGTTGAAACGGAGTGTACATCAAAAAGCACATTTAAGTCAGACACATTAATTGTTTTTAATTCCCTCTTAAATTAAATTGCTAAGAAAATTTCTAAAATTTGATACTTCAACGTATTATAAGCTGCTTATAGTAAAGTATTTGTTGCAACCACCGCACATAAATATAAATCAAAACCATTTGAAAAAAATCAATTTATTCAAGCAATTCTATATAAAATGAAAATTGTTTTTCCGTCACACAAAAATATGTTGTTCATTTCTCTTTATGGTTGTATGTAAGTGTATGCGGTTTGTACAATGTACATAGAGAAAATTCAATTAATATTTTAAGATAAATTTGCTTCTTTGTCATTCTGTCAAAAAGAACAAAATCAATTTTGTGTTGTGTTATGGTAAGTTTTTTATAAGAATATATAAATGTAGGGAGTTGCTAGAACTATATCAATGGTGTGGTTTCTTCTGTTGTATTATGTTACATGCTACATCACACAATGTGTCTGTCATTAAAACGGATATTAATATTAACTTATCACAATGAATAGTCATTAATATGCGCTTACGTAATTATCGTAACAGTGTTCTCTAAAAAGCACAATGAAAGTCTTAAAAATTCGTTTTGTTTTCTTCTTAATTCGATAACAATCAAAATTTTAAAACTTTAAATGACCTTCTACGTACATATAGCATTCAAAATAGTAATTCAATGTCGAGTGGTTAATTCTTCAAAATTAAAAACTGCGCTGACCGCCCGAGAGAGTTGAGTGTTTAGCAAATAAATTATCTAAGAGGAATGCTGTAAACTAAACAAAATTTTTATTATTTTAGTGGAATACCCTCGTGTCTCAATTGATAATTTTCAAATATTTATAATTTATTCATGTATGTAAATTATCTTATAAAACTGTATTATATACTTCACGAAGGTAAATAATGTGACAGCAACACCAACAACATTTATACTCGGCGGATCGATAGACGCATAAATAGTTTGTGTCTTACTGCTGCTGTTGTTCAAATAACAATAATGTATTCTTGTGTTAAATATATGTTGACACAACGAATTAAAAAATAGCTATTTGAAAAACTTAATTTTCAATGTTTTCAGCTCATAAATCATGATGAGCTTTCTTATGTACATATATGTACGTACGTACAAACATATAACGAGAGATATTCTTACCCATTAAGAAATGTGAAGCATTATCTGAAATATAAAACAAGAATGTTAACATTAGTTTTGTATATTATGTTAAAAATGTTCTTAATATTAATTGGAGCATTACAAAATCATTAAAGATGGTGGAAAATTCCCATTTTTTAAAATTTTTTTTTTTATTATTTTACAGTCGATTGTTATTATATTCAAACCACTCCTTCAGCAAGTATATATGTAGTATGGTATATTGTATAATTGTACATGATTGTTCAAATTTAGTTTTCACTCACGAAACCGCAATAAAAAATACCAAAAAAAAAATTTTTATGAATTACGATCGAAACGTTCAAAATTTAATAATGTCATGGTTGAGGTTGATAAGGCTTGCAAACTTATTTTGTGGTTAAAAATATTCACAAATCTATTCCACTTATGATACTTAAAAAAATCATAATTTCTCTTTAATACCCAATAAACCACAAAAAACGTTAGAAATTGAATTTATTGATAAATTGTAAAAAATTGTCTTCGAAGTAACATCATCTTTTCTTCATTGGTACGAAGTCTAGACCAATTAAACGTGATAAAAGGTATGTATGTACGTTCATTAGTATAATCGACCTTCAAATACAAAAGTAAAAAATTGATTCCATTCGGTTACCACAAACATAATACGAGCAAATAGCACAGTGGTTAAAGCTATGGCGTTTGGATTGGGAGGTACCGGGTTCGAATTCGAATCCCAATAGAGGCAGGATGCAAAATTGATTATTCATCCATGATTTCGATCAGGATGGTACATCTTATGACCTTCTGTTGGAGTTCAGAATTCATGAACCATCGTTCATGTCAGTACAGGCTGACTTGGATACAAGGTGTATATACTATAGAGAACAATTGCACAAAATACATCATTCTTCGTTTCGGGAGTACGCACGCATGAACCAGGAAGTCTAAGAAGCAGCATTTGCGGATGATAAGGTAATGCTTTTTGCTGGGAATTCAAGACAAAATATTCAAGAAAAAGCGAAGCTTGCCATAGACAGGATGGTGGACTGGTGCAAAAGCTACAAAATGGAGCTATTCTCAGAAAAGACAGTCATGATCCAACTTAAAGGTTCACTGGACATTAGGAGACCACCATTGGTTTCCGTAAATGGCCAAAGAATTAAGATAGTGAAAACTATCAAATGGCTGGGAGTTGACTTCGATGAACGACTTCGGAGTCACTTCACATGTCAAAAGAGTTGCCGAAAATAGTAAGAAGGTTGTCGGTGTGCTATAACGAGTTGTTAAAGAGAACTGGGGCCTCAAGCAACAAACACTATCAATAATATATGAAGGCCTAATGGTATCTTCATTAACATACGCGTGCGTGGCATGGGCAGACCGAATAAACTGCCACCATCGGCGTACACTAGTTAGTGCCCAAAGATGTATCTTGCTCGGAATTCCCAAGGCTTACAGATCGGTTCCTGTCTTGGCCGTTCCTGTCTTGGCTGGGATGATTCCTATTGATATACTCTTAAATGAGAAAATATCCAACCACAAGATAAGGAAAATACAAAATGTGAGCTACGGAAACGTGATAATGGAAGGCGATCAAGAGGAAAACGAGACAAGCATCAATAGCAATATGGCAAGATAAATGGTCGCACTCAGTGGATTGCAGAATAACATATATAGTTATTTGCCAAACATTGTGGCGAGATTAGAGACAAAGATTCCTCTAAGCGTATATGGTGCACCCAAATGTTAACAGGACATGGAGAATGGCCTCCTATATGCACCGAGTGAGTTTAGCGGACTCAAGTTCCTGTGAATACCGACAGGACATGCAATAGAACACATCCTCTATGACTGTGATCTAGCTCAAGAAGCTAGAGATAAACTACTAACTGACTCAAGAGTTGAGTGGCTAGCAAGTGAACTAATTCTAATGATGCCAAACAACCTCAACTCTTTTAAGAAGTTCTGTGAAACCGTCTTGAGCGGTAGGTAGAAACTAGAATAAGTACACAAGATTTCTATCTTAAGAAATTTTTTTAAAAGCTAGTTAAAAAGTAGACGAGTAAGCGTCTCCTCGATGACAGAAACGGTAACAGGGAAACCTGGCTAAGCATACCGATATAAGTCCGCGTTGGAGTTGCTAAAGGCACGACCTCCTGGGAACAGCTTCTTCGTATCGAAGCGACAAACTAAATGATTAAAATGATTTAAAAAAATCGCCTCATACGAGACGCAAAGGGTACTGTGATTGTATTTTAGGAAAACATGTTCGTACAATTTAGGATTACGAGACATGCGTGGCCCAACAGGGGCCGAATGATAAATGGAAAAGAAATGATAAATGGGTGAAATATTTGTTGTAATCAGACTTTTCAGTGCTCTTCATAAAACTTCAGTTTTTTTTTCTATACCTGGCCAAAATTAAGGCTGCTAGATGTCCCGTTTTTAGATGAACTATCGTTTTTTTAAACCACAAGAAAAAGCTATAAGTATTGCTTTTGAAAATATGTTCCCAAATGTTTTTGGGAACCATACAGCAAACACAAATTTCCACAACAAACACTTGAATATTTTGACTGAAAAATTGAAAAAATATTAAAACAAGTACAGATAGAGCAATCATCTCATGGATTATTAAACCTGAAACTATGAAACCTAATAAATTCTCTTTTAACTGCATGGCCTTGAACTCTACCATTTTCGTTGTGTTCACATGTGTTCATATTGGAAACCCCAAAAATGGGTATTCTTCGGATTAAGTTGAACTTTTATTAAAGTCTTCGCATATACGAGGGTGAATTAAAATGTTTTGCAGTCTCGAATGAACAAATTGAGTGAGTGAGACAACTATATATTTTCTTTTCAAATTTGTTGTCGGAATGATACTTATAGAAAAAAATGAAATGCAATTATATTTTCAATTGTAAATCAAAAATTTATGGCGAATCTGCACCATCATATTCAAGACTTTCCTTTCCCTTTAATATGGTACTACTCTAACTACATTACAAAACCACATTCACAAGAAAGTTAAAAAAAAAAACTTCACTTCTTCACGCCAATGCACCAGTGCGCAAGGCTAATGTTGCTCAAGTTGTATTAAAGTCCAGACTTAGCACCCAGTGACTACTTTCTGTGTCTCGAGTTGAAAAAAAAACTAAGAGTCCGGAAATTTTCCAGTGATTATGAAGTACAGATGTTGTAAATTAATATTTTATGGAGCATAAGAAAACTTTTTTTGTAGGGGGCTTAGGCAAGTTAATTGATCGATGTAACAAATGTGTAAACCTTAGAGGAGATTATGTCGAAAAATAAAAATATTGCTGTCTCACTCACTTTTTTTTTCATATGATAAGCAGACATTTTGATTGATTCTCGTAGCTTAGAAATTCAGAAAAATATTGTCATTTTAAACAGTTTCCATTTCCTAGCCCTCTGAAATGAATTGACAGTCCATGAGATGATACGGTTCGAAGAAAATTGAAATTTTCTGGATTCACTCGAACTTTTAAGTAACTCCTTCGTATGTTTGTAAAGGTTGAACTATTTTTTTATAGTTGCGTTCTTGTAAATTGTGTTGCCCTGTCCTGTGGATACAAAAAACATAAGACTCGCCTTTTTTGTACTCGCGTGAATATCTGAAAGATGCCAATGTTAAAAATGGTGTTTTCATTAATACGAGCTACACTGAGCACATACAGTTTTCTTACAGAAAATAAAATCTGACACTGAGTTTTATTTGCCATTCAACGCTCAGTTAGGGCAACTACACGAATAAAAACAGATGGTTTCACCTACAACCAACGTGTCACCAGTAAATACAGTATGGACGTGTATCTCTTCTTTCATGAGCTGCGATACTGATCCCATTGCCTCAATGAAGCTCCTTGGGGAACTATGCTTCTAATCATAGCATTGGGCCGTCTTCTGGCATTAAAAGGAAAAATGATTGAAATATCCAGTATAACGTCTCATTTGGGTCACCTTGTACAAAATAGACCCAAATGAGTGGTAATGTGACATGATTTTGCTAAGATGATAATTTTCCACATGCAGCACACTTTCGTGATATTGAGAGGTTTATTTAAATTCAACGAAATTTCATTCTCAGCAAGTGTAATGGTCTCCACTATTGTACTCGTATAATAGATTATTGTAAAAATGTATGTCAACATATTTGCGAGGTCAGGTATAGTTCATGATTTTAAAACTAATTATACTTTGCAGAAGTTTATGCCACTTTTTATGAGATCTTAGTAATAAAAAAATGAATTAGAATGTAAAAATTAAAAAAACTTCCAAAAACTAATTTTTCAATTCAAAACAAAATAGAAAATGTCAAAAGTGTCAAAAAATGTCTAACAGAACAAATTAAATTTGTCCATCTTGTGCTAGAAAAAGATAATCTTTGCTGGGTGTGTTTTTTTGCTTTCATCTGTTGATTTTCAACAGATGAAAGCAGAGAAACATATTTAAATAATAAAATTTATAAATAATCATCATTTAGGTTTAGCGAACATTCAGGCTAATTTAGAATAAGCTTAGGTTTTTATAATTTACGTTATTAGATAAGGTCCACTTGTACTTGAGAATAAAAATTGAGATCGTACGATTCTAGAGTATATCTCCGGTTAGCTGAGACCAACTGTCATCTTTACGTCTATAGGAATTATATCAGATTGAGCGGTTAGATTTTCACAGAATTTCGAAATTCCGTGATTTTAAACAAATTTTAATAATTGTTACTGCCTATCCTAGAGATGACCAGGTGTCCAGATGAATATATCTAAAAAGATTTGAGACATTTTTGCTGTAGGTCTCAAAAGAATAGCCTTTGTTTTCACGCATTACATAAATAAATTAAATCACTATTTCATAACCTATCAAAAGTTAAAATAGTTTTAAAAATGCAACAATTTGAAGCGACAGGACAATGGTAGATTGGGTTTTCATCAAATTTAATTATTTATATTTTAGCAATTTTACAAATTTTCCATGCGGAAAAGCTTTTGTTTTTATATATTTTTACTAAATGCTAGCTAATTAAATCCCCTAACAGTTTTTTGTACTCACTCCGTTCGATTTTAATTGCAAAAAGTTTCATTTAAAAAAATATACAATAGTTCTGGTCAGTCATATACGAGTATAGCATTGAAAAGCGTAAAATGGAAATTCATTATGAGTTTTTAGTTCCAATGATTACAAAATAAACAATACAAGAATAATAATTTGTTTTTCATTAATTAATGTACAATACCAGCCCGGCAGGCAGTTTCCAGTTCGATGAGAAATTTTTCATATGGCTGTTATTCGTATAAAAATTCTAATTGGAATAAAAACTCAAAACTAATAGCGATTTGATGACTGTGGGTTATACGCAAATATAGTTTCATATACACGGAGAGAAATGTTTTTGTAAAAATTACAGGTTTGAGTTTGATTTAATCCATATAGCGAGAACAGATAAGATATCAATTTTCTCACAGAAGTGGTTCCATACAGTCCTGTGTGCGGATCTTAGGCTTTTTTTGTAGAATCCAAAAATCGATTCCAATCCGAAATGAGATTCGTATTTTTGAACTTTTTAAGTTCGGAACACCAAAAGGGTTTGTTAAGTTTTTTCTCGTTGTTAAGTAATAAGAGGGCAAGAATTTTCAAAAGCAGTCGAGATTGCTTTCATTAGCACAGTTGTATAGATCTAATCAGAATAGGCAGAGGTAGTTTATACACCACATTACAAGATTCACCAGTTCCTCTGAAAGAGGGGGCGAGGTGGAATCACGCTCTGGTTTTATGGACGGTAGACTTTAAAAAAAACTGCCAAACTTCGAATTTAAACCAGAAACCGCACAATTAATGAGGTACGGTTCCTGGATTAGACAATAATCTGTCTGCGATATAGCAAGCAGCCTCTTCAACTCATTAAAGGCTAACTTGCTGTGTTGCTGGTTGATCAACGACGTCATCATCAAGACCAGCTGTACAAATATAATAACAAAGGAAAATCCTACGGCCCTGAGATAACCCTGAAATAGATCCTCTCAAGGACGTTTTGTATAGCGATGCTCCGCACCCAGTGATATGTATCGGATAAACTTCCCTCGAGTGATCGATACATTTGGATTCATTATGCCGATGTTAGTAATAACTACTCTCGGATTCTCAGATGGCCCACGAGTTCATGAGTGCAGTATCAGGGGCTTCGGGGGATCACCAACCTGTCGATCTTTCTACAGAACCAAACGTACGTCGTATGATGCATGGAACAACAGCACAACACTGGAAGATTTAGCCGTCTCGAGAATACGACGACCAAGATATTTTCGGAAAAGATACGCAGACGTTCCTCATTTTAGAGTAATGGCTGCGTTCATTTCCCGCATGCAGAATTTTATGACAGTGGCATCGGCTACTATGTCTGCGTAGGTGCGCGGATTTTTTGCATTATATTGAGTATGTTCAGTCTAAATTCAAGCAGTAACCAGTGAACAAGTGAAATAGTGATCTGTAAAATAGTACTAAAGTGTTCTAAAGTGAGATCGTAAAGAGTTAAGTGCTGAAAACAAGTGTTGTAATTTATTCTCGAATAAATTGTGCAGTATTAATAAATTATAGTTCAAGCGTTTTATTTCAAAATCCATTACGAATCCCTAGAAGAGCAATCCCAGAACAAGCAGAAATAGTAATGGCTGCTACTGCACCGGTTAAAATTGAAGTTGGATCAGCAAATGCAACAACAAAATAAGAAGCCAGAGGAGATGGAGGCAGACATAACAAACAGGATAAAACAATTGGACGTTCATGCCCACATCTTACCTAAAGTCTGTTGAGCAGCACTGATAGCCGAAGTTTTTAGTACCTCCCAGACAGGGTTCGTACAGTCAAACTGGTAATTAGCTTCAGCATTGTTGTCGCTGCCAAGACCTGATATCGTTTCTTCTGATCTTCATTTATATATCAGACCTTCACAGTCGAGTCGTCTAATGCGTTTCGCTGTGTTCCACTTCCCAGACTTGTACGAAAACCTATACGTATTTAGTTGCTGACCGATAAGTTTTCACATCCTGCACAACCCGAGCCCACCGTTTATAAACTAACACATGGTCAATTTGCCTGGTGGAAGACCCCGAGGTTGTGTCCATGTCTCTAAATGTATTTGTTTGTGAGGGAAGAACGTGCTTGCTACTCTAACATCTTGAGCAGTTGCAAAGTACATCATTCTCTCACCATTATCGGTCGCAGTTTCGTGTCGGGAGTACTAAGTTTTTACACAAGTAGGTCTGATTTCTGCCAGCTCTAGCATTAAAGTCCCCAATTACCATTCTAACATCGTGTACGGGTATAGATCCCATCAGTTCGACCAAGTCATTGTAAAATGAGGGTTTATCTTGGGGCTGGCTAACTTTAATGGGCGCGAGTACACAAATTATTGACAGCTTTAAACGAAGCTTACACAATCGGTTATTGACTACAGACAAGAAATCCAGTTCCAAGATTTCCGAGGTCACCTCCATTGTAGAGCAACATATACCCTTAGGACACATGGTCTCCACTTTTAGGCCAGCGAGTTTCTTGAAGAGAAACGAGTTTCAGACGATACTCCTTCAAGCACGTGATTAGGCAGTGACTCCAACGCAGTGACAGCACGTTCCAAGTGCCGATCCTAACTCTCGTATCCGGGTAGTTGAGCGGGGGTCCGGTGTTTTTTTGGTGGTATCCATTTTTCTTTTTGTTGACAGTTGATTTTTTTTACGGATGCGGGTCGTAGGCCCAGCGATCCAACCGTTTAATCGCCTCCTACGACAAGCAAGGGATACTGTGGTAGTATTCTTGGGAAACATGTTCGTACAATTTACAGAACATGCTGAACGAAGTTTGGATTTTCTTCAATTAGACAAAATTGATTTCTGTTCATAAAATCATTTGATGATAATATTAATCAGTCTGACGGCGTCTTGTAGGATTAGTGCGTATTTTATTGGCTAAATATGTGAATAAACCCCTTCTATATAGTTCCGGCAATTTGCTTAGTCAGTCAAAGAAGAATTGATTTTATTCATTTTAAAGAAATTGTTTTTGTCGAAACTAATGAGTTTCAAGGTTGTTCAAGTTCACCCATTACACGTCCCCTTTGAAACTGATCAATTTTCATTGTAATGTGTTAATCTTTGAGATAGAAGAAATAAGAAAAGAGATTGATTGGAATGGATGATTGAGTTTTATGCAGCTTGGGTGAAATATCGGTTAAGTTGTTGATTCTTTCCAAATTCAGCCTACTAATTTTCTTCATCAAGGATCTAAACAATTTATTTCATCGATCTCTTTTCGAAAGATTGTCTCCTATTGGGAATTGTTAAATTCTAGCGTGTGATTTTCCATAGTTTCTCGATTTATGTAAAATGACTTTTATACAAAACAAAGAAGTAGCTGTCTCGTAAAATGTTGATGATGCAATTTATTGTCGTTGCCGGGCAACGAAATTGAATTCATGATTTTTGACCAAGCGTGTTGCTTAGATTTAGATGTCGAAAACGATTATGGACGTGATGAGCATCTGCAAAGTAATATTAAACAGCACGAACATCAAAGAAAAGTACATAAATATGTACGAGTATCCATAAACCGGATTATAAACAGGATTTATGTTTATTTTGAATATACGTTTCGCAATAATTTGATTAATCACCGTCAAACTTTTTTCGTTTTACATAATATAATTCTGAAAAATAAATTTGTTAAAAATAATTAATTTGAATTCTTGGAGGCGTTTGAAATATTTTTTGTTTGCTGGAAACGTTAAAAACTAAATGAATTCGAATTTCGTATTGGATTGGGGGTGCGCATATATAGGGGTTCTCAACTATTCGATTTAATCAAAAGTGTTAGAAAAATATTTTTACAAATTATTTCGGCATAATTATTTCAGAATCGACTTATTATAGCTATCGCTGGACTATTTGTCCGTCTGTTGTAGATTCCAGACTGTTGAACTCATCTAACAATATGTCAATCAACTGTACAGACAATCGTGATTTAGGCATTTGGACAATTTGCTCACGTATTCTATACTTGAAATCAGTCTTAATATCTGATGTGCATTTCCCAAAAAATGTGTAAACTATTGGCAATCTATGGAAAGAAGACTATAACATACTTTCTTATATCCGTATTATGTACATAATGTATGAGTATAAGAAAAATTAAAAATTAAAATTGTTAGGCCAAATCAAAAATGCAGATGAATAAAATAAAAAGAGCGAATGGAAGAGTATTCCTGGTTGATGTTCTTGTAAATGTTTAATAATATTATCTCCTGAGCATTTATAGATTAGAACTGTACGTGTACCTATATTCTTATTTTTTATATCAGTTAATTGAAAGAAATCAATAAATTATTCACTAAATTTTTTAAATCTAAACCACTTATGTGTGGTGGTGGTGAAAAATATTGATAGCAAGAATCAATAAATATACCATTTTGGTATAATCTCGTTCGTATATTAACTCTTACCGTTTCTTAGGGGAGTGGATAAGATACTGCGACATAATGCAGAAAGAATTGTAACACCTTCAAACAATTTTAATTTTGATTATGACGTGGCGAAGTAATGGAAACGGTGTCATTAACTAATTTCGACAATGTACAAGATACCATGAATGTTCTTGATGGACGGATGACTGCGATGATAAGAAAACCACCTAGTAAATTATTTATGGAAGGTTTTCACCATAGACGAATTTCAGTAATATTAATATCTGGTTGTATTTAAAAACGTTGGAGGTAAATTTCAAAATGTATCCTTTTGCAAGACAAATGTACACAAGAAAGTACATCTTAAAAAAATATCTAAGGGATCAGAAAAGCATTGGAACCATCTCTAGAGAAAATGTGTGGAAGTTCCAGACGATTAACTATAGTCTTGATGACGAAAGTAATTATGCAACTGGGCAGGTGAATTGATAGAGCTGTATCGAAGAAACTATAAAGAGCCTGAATGTTTCAATGAAAACACCACGAGTCAGCACAAAATATTTGTTTAAATACGTTTGGTGTTTTTATGTGACGCCACAAATAGGAGTCGCAACACTTTATCCCTTGTAGGCCAATCTAATCCAAAAAATGTTGATTTATCCAAAATAATTTTTTATCTCATTGACAATCAACACTTAACCTTTACTTTCAAAAAACATGCATTTGTAGTTGTCGCTGGTCAGTAGTTCATAATAGTAGGTTCCATTTCATGTCTTTTAGCTTCGGAAAGGTCCTAAACAACAAAGTTTTAAATACGAGGTTAATACGAAACCGCTCACCTGGAGTGGACTTAGATAAATAGGAGCTCTTGATAGTAGGAGGGGAAACTTTGTGGAACTGTCTTTTCAACCTTATTCGATTAGTGTGGCAACATGAGTTGCGAACAAAAGTTGCGGACAGCCTATCGAGATGCTCTGTTTCCGGGATAATCTTTCATCTCATGTTGGAGTACATCTTTCGTAAAACTTTAGCCTTAGCAAACTGTACAAGTTTGAACCAAGGTATGGAGGACAACTGATCTACATTAATAGATTTACAGCTGAAAATCTGAAACCGAATAATATTGAAAGCTGGACAACTAAAGTGCAAGCAGTCATCATCTTCCTCAAGATAGTTATCACAAATAACATCCTGAGCTAAACCCATTCGTTTGAGATGCCCCTTTAATCGACGTTTGAGATGACCCGTTAGAATCGCAAGCAAGATTTTAGCTGGTCCTTTTCCAAAGATAGAGTATATTTAGTTGATTTCAAATGGGGTTCGCTAATGAAGTTTTTCGCCATACGACAACTAGAAGTAGCAAGCCACAGTAGTCTTAGATCTTTCAAAGCATAGTTCTTTATAATTTTCTTGGTTTAGTTTAAAGATAAGGGAGCCGCGGGTCCTATTAAAGTTACCTGGGAACCGAATTTGACTAAATAGTCCGCGATCTCATTCCCTTCGATGTCACAATGTGCTGGCACGCACATTACCATAACGGTATTATTGGAGCAGATTGATGAAGTGTTTGCAATCCTTGACAAGTTTATAGCAAGACAATCAAGGGGATTATTCAATGAATTAAGAACAGCTTTGCTATCAGTACACAGAATAATGTTTTTGTTTTTAACAGGAAAGTTCAAGCTTCCATAACACTATACGTCAGCGCTATGAGTTCCGCTTGGAAAACAGTGCAAAGCGAATCAAGACTGCCAAAAGATCTCTAATTGGGCCAAGGACAGTATATTCCAAATCCGGCACTGAGGCTAGAACGAGAGCCATCTGAAAAAAAGACTATAGATTCGTCTAATTTTTGGAGAAAATGGTAATTTCTGGTAAAGATCACGTGTAGTTTTGAAATTTTTTTATATGTCCCACGATAGAACCGAGAACATTCCAGGCCCCAATACACCTCAAGCGAAACGCTGCAGAACAAACAGTGCCAAGAATAGAGGTGCGTAATTGAGGCTTCCTTGCCGGAATGGACTCCATCGCAAGAAGTGGAGTCGAGGACATAGCTCCAGTAACAACCCTACAAGCCGTGTTTTGAAGACTAATAAGTTTAGCAGTAGCAGCTTTTAGTTTAACAACTGGCCACCACACGACAGAAGCGTACGATAATATCAGTAAGACCAGCGATTTATAAATAAAACCAACATCCTGGGTGTTAGACCCCAGGATTTTCTCTGACCTCTTCTACATTGCCAAAATATGGCAGTAGCTTTTAATAGTTTGTAATCAAGATGAGGTTTCTTGACTTGGTTACATCTGGTGATCGGTCTCCCAAAAAGAGAAGAAATGGCTAAATCTAGACCACTAGACTAGTAAAGACAATTGAATCTGTCTTAGACGTGTTGACGTGCAGACCCTTGTCAATACACCATGCCTCCACAATATCTATGTCATGTTGCATTAAGTCGGATAAGATATTCAGGTGCTTGCCTGAAACTGTTAAGACAAGATCATCAGCATAACTCTGTGCAATGAAGCTAGATTGCTCCAGCTTAACCAGTAATCCGTCAATAACCAAAAGCCACATCAGAGGAGAGAGCACACCCCCATGTGGACAGCCTTTAGTAACCTTGACAGAAACTGAGACGCCATGTAGTTCGGTCTCAACAGTGCGAGACTTGAGCATGGATTCAATCCATTTGACAATTGTGTGATTAATACGAAAATTATTACAGGCATTAGTAATCGAGATAAACGAGGTACTATGAAAAGCTCCCGCTATATCGAGGAAAGTACCTACCTAAAGTGCTTGTCTCTAATAAATCTGTCGACGATTCTTTCTAAGGCTTTAAGAAAACTTGAAGACAGGCTAATAGGTTGAAAAAACTTGGGATCCGTATAATCGTATTTGCCAGCCTTCGGAATAAAAACGACTCTACTCCAGGATTTGAGAACAGCGCAGAAAGCAATTCACGCCTGGAAAAGGTATATCAGATCGACCTGAAAGTTGGGAAAGCCGTGGTGTAATTCGGCCGGGAAAATTCCATCAGGCCCACCAGCAAAGGTGCAAAGGAAAATAGAGTCCAGCGTAGAACATCGAGATTAATCAGCTTGTAAGTCATGTCCTCATCAGGAGCCCAAGAAGGAACCTTAGTGGATTCGGTAGTAACAACATCTGAGTTGAAAATGGCACAACCAGGGAAATGAACAGATAGAAGCAGCTCACCAAATTCTCTATGCCAGTAGGTAAGCTGACTGTCAGGTAGACGAAGGGTATTAGGTCTACAAAATCCATTCTTAGCCATTGCTAGATTTACTCTATTTATTTATTTGCTTAGCGGATTTCCTTAACTTTTTAAGATCAGAACTCCAAAATGGTTTTCTTATTAGTCTCAAGGTTAATGTTAAACGAGATACAGTTGTGATCAGAGGTGAGACCATCACCCGTCACCCTCCTATCAAAAATTAAATCAATGATAGACATAGAGCATAAACTTATATTAATTACCTTACGCCGGATGGAATTAACAAACGTCGGCTCGCTGCCTGTATTTAGAACTTCAAGCTGAGAAGAACTTAAATAGTTGAACAAAGAGGATCCGCTTTAATTAATATTCGTACTAGCCTATATCGAGTGATGGGCTACAGCATCCCATCCGATTACAAGAGGGATGTGCTTATATGCTTGCTCCATATGACAAGGTTAGCCAGCTCCTCTGAGGGATGAGGTAAGACAGAGTCATACGATTAATAAACTGAGACAAGCACCAGTATACTGCAGGAATTATTCACTATTAAAGTGATGAGTACCGCCGATATCAGCCGAGGTACACTCATGAATTAGGGAAGCATTAATTTTGTTACCAATAAAAATGCACGCCCGAGTTTTATCGACAGAATTCTTATTGAAAAGTCTGCTATTGTTACAATTTAATCCAGAAACAGCACCATTAAGAAGGTACGGTTCCTGAATTAAACAAATATCTGTATGCATTACAGAAACCAGCATTTTCGGCCCAGAGATGATCCTAAAAGAGATCCTCTCTAGCACGTATTGCGACGATAAACCGGAACCCGTAATTTTTTCAAAGGAATTCTGCAGGTCAACCCGAAAAACAATCGATTGGCGATTCCTTCCTTCCCTCAATCGAAATGTTCGGATTCATCAGTTTAAGATTGGTTGTTACAACTCGAGAATCCTCTGGCGGACCAGGGATCCAAGTCAGTAAAAGAAGCTATAGGGGGGTTGGGGGGTCACCAACTGAAAACTGACAACAATTTCCTTCATTTTGGAAAATTGCTCTCCAAACTACTTGAAGGTATCATCGTTGCTGCACCCGAACGCAAAATTTGTCCCGACGGAGTTGGAACCGATGCTAAAATTTAAAATCTTTATAAATTATGAATTTAACATTTTCAGTTTTAAATTCAGTTTAATTCTTTTATGCAGGCTCAACCATTCGTTTTTGCCAAGGAACACTAATCTTAATTTTATATTTTATTTTG
The DNA here is from genome assembly GCA_951394425.1 of Tipula unca. Classification (NCBI taxonomy): domain Eukaryota; kingdom Metazoa; phylum Arthropoda; class Insecta; order Diptera; family Tipulidae; genus Tipula; species Tipula unca. The sequence goes on from OX596381.1 coordinate 72,869,059, forward strand.
AAACTGTAATTTACAATTTCCCGGTTTTAGGTTTATTAATTAGAAAACCTATAAAAATAAAAACCATCAAAACAACATACCATACAAACATAAAACAATTTGGAAGATTTCTATTAAAACAATAATAATTTATATTTAAATTTACGTTCTCTGCAAAAACCCTAACCTTCAACCCCTTATCAACAGAACAAATAAAAAACTCATTATCTTCCATTAAAATGTTTGCAACGATTCTAACTTTTAAGTCAATTAGAACAACACATATGTATATACATACATAGGCAACAAACGTTTAATCTCCACATTATTCTGTACATATACTAGCATAAATATTATGTTTATCCCCATATATGTATATATACAAACATATAAGTATGTTCTTAAAATCATACTTCGTGCTAATCATAAAAATTTTCGATCGCTTTTAAAAAGGATTTTACTTGTTTTGTTTTTTCCCAAAAAAATTTCTCGTTCCTGTAGAGATGCCCACCCCTTTCCATCATATTTTGATTAAACACTTAAATACACATTTTTAATTGTCTTGAGGCTATATTACTTAACAAAAGAACAACAAAATTATTTTATAACTTGTATCAGTATATATATTGAAGCTTAAAGCGTCATCTTATTTCAAAATGGAAAATTAATAAAAGAAAAATTTCAGAATAACAAAATTATTAACCGTTTCGACGTCAAACCGTTGTTATTGTTACGATTATACAAGGATGGTGAATTCGCGAAAGTGTACTCAAAAGATAAGTGAGGGCATTATGACTATGTGGTATAGGTTTTTAAATTAAATAAATTAATGGTGTTTTATGTGATATTTAATGTTTGTGCAAAAAAACTCTAGAAACACATTATTCAAATATATTACAGACGTATATAGATCTGTATGTAGTTATGTTCAAAATAGGAAACGTTCGTTCCAAATTTGAAACATTCATTTACCAAAAAAATCGTTCTTAACTTTAAAAAAAAAAAAAAAAAAATTGAAATACATAAATCTTTTGGAAGACATTAAGGAAAAGGAATGAAAGATAATTTATGTACTTACACATGTACAGTACTATCCTTCTGCTATACAGTCCTTTAATGAATCAGCAAAGTGTTGAAAATAAACCGGCACAACACCACTCGGTTTTAAAATGAGCTTTAACCTCTGTTTTGAATTTATTTTAAATTAAAATACGATTAAGATGGTTCGTTAGCACAATAGGTGGTCGGCGTGAAGATTAAGTCAAATTAATAAATTATCCGTTCCAAAGAGGTTTCCCCTCTTTTTTGTTTATAGGTTTCATTACCTTCCTTCATTAATCGAAATTGAAATTTTTTTTTACTGTAACTTGAGCAAAAAGTGTATATTGAAAATTGATTTGCTTTTGGAACGCAGTGTACAATTTGTTAATTTGGCATAAACTTCACACCGATGAAAATGTTTCTGTGAGATGTGTACTAGTGCGGCTAAGTCGAAAATTGAGGCAAATGGAGTAACATGAGTTTTAGTGAATAGTGGAACTCGTCTTTATAGGTAAACTGTTAATGTGATTTCTTACTGCCTCTTCTTGACTGGATGTAATTTTTGGGTTTATTACTAGACGTGTCTTTATTGTTATAGTTTTGCTCCTTATTGCTGCTTCTTAATAACAGTCTGCAATATTCCAATCTTTTATCCAAGAACATCAAGAAAATAACTGTCGTCTTGGATTTCTTAAATTAGTTATCCACCTTTTTCGGGAATGCTAATCTCCCAATGTATGTATAGGTGATACTTGTGAAAAGCACGTATAGGTGAATCTAGTGCTAAATCTGTCCTAAAAAGTAACTACAGTATTTGCCGCATACATATTGTGAAAATGTGCAAAGCAGTATGTCTGATGCATCAACACCAATCACTGATGAACCATCTTGCTGTGATGCCCGTTAATCAATTTATGACTGTCCAGCACTGCAACAACAACCATTGCACTCATTTAGCAATTTCAACCACCAACGACTTTATTTTTCAATATTCAAAGCCATTTATTATGCATATATGCCATACATAATCGTGTAGATTTTCCAAACCTTTTCCGTCTAACACTGTTTAAAATTTTTAAATGGCGGAACTAAGATGGCTTAATATAAGACTTAATTTACAGTGATTGTCATTGGAGATAAGCTACACAGCAATTCTGAAATATAAACTGCCAAATGTAGGTCTTACATGATATGTCATTGAGTGGCTGTTAAATTGCCGAAACATGGTTTGTTTTTCTGGAAGTAACAAAAAATATATCAGTTTTTGCTAGTAGACCCACGGATGTCATTTTCGAATGCCAAGGTTTTTTTTGGTGAGAATTTGAAAAGTAACACTGTTTCATCGAGGTTATATATATCGTCTAATGCACATTTTTCAATAATTATTAGAAGTTTATTTGCCCACGCATCGGACCAAAAAAACTAATCTTGGGCAGTTTAGCATAAATTCTGCTCAACCAATCAAACCGGCAAGTACACTTTGTACACATTTTTGTTTTCCTTTTCATTTTAGTCAAAACGTCCGGTTGTACTCATTCCTTCATAATTGCATCACTATTGACTATAATGGTGCTGACTTGGGTTTTACCGATACGCTGTATTTCTCATAAACTTCATATTTTTGGTCTCCTCAATTATTTGGTTTCAAATTTTTAAAAATCGTTTTACGGTTCAGTCGATTTTTATTAAAAATTGGTCAGTACCGCGATATTTCTTGATAGAAAAATTATGCTGGAAATGCGTTAAAAGTGGAGGTGTGTTGAACGTTCACATTAGCCTTATATGAAGCTTCTATAAAATAAGGGCGAACGGTATACCGCCCTTATATAATAGGTGTTTCTTCAAATCCAGAAGCGTCTGCCCATTAGTTGCGATTTCCTGATCAGCGATGGTTTTGAAAAAGCCAGCTACTGTATAAATTCTGGCAGTCGCCAAGAAATGCTAGCGGTTCCTCGAAAACGAAAACAAAATGTTTAGTGGAGCAAAAGGACTCTATCAACGCGGGACAAGAAAGCAAAATCGCACCATTGATGTATAGTCAATCTACTACTAGGAAACGAACACTAGGAAAAAGGTGGTAGAAGCGTGTGAGGTTCTTTAAGCATAGTTTCAGGAGATTTAAAATTCTTGTGTGGTTAAATCATTTAAAAATGCTATCTGAAGAACGCTGACTGTAGTGATTACTCACCTAAGTAGTTAGATTGAGAAACTGTAGGCAACGTAAGAATCGGATGGGTAAAATGCCGAATTCAGCAGAACATAGAACTGATTAAATGCTTTAAATGCGTCGGTTGAAAACTAAAGAGGTTGAGTGGAACCGAAATTTTGTCTCTGTTTCGAGAAGAATATTGCCAGTTACATACCAGGTAGCTGCAAACAGAGCGCGAGAAATGATAATGATTCAAATAAATTTAAACCATTGTAATGCTGGCTCAATACGGGCCGTTCAAGTGGACGTTTGGTAATGATCGATTTCAAACTGTCTTATAAGAGTGACCGCGGCATTGCCACGTATCATGCCGAATGGATCGGTGATATTTATTTAGTCGAGGGTATTTTTTTAGTCGACCTGAAAAATGGGTTTATAACAAGATCTGCCAAGTGCGAGTGAATTAGGGCAAGTGTTTCAGCTAGTCTTGGGATAAATCTATCATAATAACTTATCATACAAACGCTGAATGCATTTACCAGAGTTGGGTGCCGAAAAATTTCTAATGGCATTAATTCTTTCTTCAGAAGTTAGAATACCATTAAAGTAATTGTATGCCTGAGGAAGTCAAGCGAGCTAGCGCCAAATACGCATCTCGCACTATTTATATGAACATCAAACTCCACTATGACTGTGAAGGTCTGATAAATGAAGATCAAAAGAAACGATATCAGGATATTGTCAGCGACAACATTGATGAAGCTAATTACCAGTCTGACTGCGTGCACTCTGTCTAGGAGGTACTAAAAACTTTGGTTGTCAGTGCTGCTCAAAAGACATTAGGTATAGTGAAAGTCAGCCCCAAGAATCATGGGTTTGATGACGAGTGTCGTCTTGCAGTTGAGTTACAAAATATAGCCCATAATGAAGTGCAATAAAGTCTCACAATCGCGAGGAAAAACAAGGCTGCTCTTACTAGGATGGCAGCTAAGCGGATTTATAGACGGAAGAAGCGAGAATGGTGGAAGGCCGAGGTTCTGAAAGTACAACAACTCAGCAATGACCGCAGTTCGCGTAATTTCTTTAAAGGAATTACTGGACTGCACCATACTTTCACGCCTACGTCAACCGCCATTTGGGACCGGGATGGAAACCTCTGTGTCAACATCGACGCAGTACTTGACGCATGGAGTGGACACTTTACTGACCTGCTTGATGTCCATCATGCGTCACAGACTGTTGTTGAGCCACCTCTAATACAGACTGTGGAGATTTACACTTAGAAGCCGTCCCATGAGGAATTCAGTAAAGCCATGCAGAGATTGAAACGAAACCGCTCACCTGGAGTGGACTGCATTAATTCGGAGCTCTTGATATTCGGAGGTGATACTTTGTGGAACTGTCTTTTCGACCTTATTCGATTAGTATGGCGAACCGAAGTTATGCTTGACGAATGGAAAGTGGCCGCGACATGTCCCATCTTCAAGAAGGGAGACCGCTTGAAGTGTAAGAATTATCGCGGTATGGCTCTCCTTTGCACATCATACAAGTTACTGTCATACATTGTATTGGATAGAATTACTCTTCTAGCGGAGGGCTTGGATGGTGATTATCAAGGAGGATTTCTTCCGAATCGATCAGTCACCGATCAGGTCTTTTCGCTGCTGATGATTCTATCTAAATATTATGAGACATCCATCCCCGTACATCAGGTGTTCCTGGATTTCCGGCAAGCCTATGATGGTACGACTATGTAGGATGACAGTGACGAAGACTCAATGCTGTGTTAAAGTTGAGTGAGAACAGGCTATCGAAAATTTTTGCAGTTAACTCGGGTGTTCGGCAGAGAGATGCTCTGTCCCCGATACTCTTTAAACTCATGTTGGAGTACATCTTTCGTAAAACTGAAACACCGCTGCGTAACATCTTATCAGATGCTGGCATATGCAGATGACATACGCGTGATTGGACTGAATAGCAACGGAGTGAAAGAAATACTTGACCCGCTTGTAGAGTTTTTAGCTTCAGTTGGACTTCAGATCAATGAGTACAAAACGAAATACCTAATCTCTGGTTTTAGGGACAATGGCACACCAGATTTTAGTAGTGGCCACCACACGTTTGAGGGAGTGAGGAGGTTCAAATATTTGGGTTCTCTTATCACTCACGATAACAGTGTGGGTGAGGATATTAAAGTGCGGCTGGCAGCTGGCAGTCGTTCTTTGTATCCTCTAAGGCCACTGCTAAAATCTAAACTCTTATCAAATGCCGTGAAGCTGAAGCTTTACAAAGCGTTGGTCAGGCCCGTTTGTTTGGATGTGAAAGTTGGGCGCTGACGGATGAATACGAGAGATGGCTCCTTACATTTGAGAGAAGTGTCATGCGTGTGATTTACGGCCCAAAACGCGAAATAGACGGCACCTACCGAGCTCTGTACAATATCGAGATGATGAAGATCCCCGATATTGTACATGAAGTAAGATCTCAGCGAGAACGAATTGTGCAGCGATCTCTGAAGGGAGAGCTACCATATGGTAGGCGCAGAGGTCGTTGAAGGCGACGATGGCTCCACGGTGTAGAAAACGATTTGGCCGCTTCAGATTGTCTAAGACAGTATTGAGATCATGCTCGGGATCGAAACAATTGGAGCCAAATAGTTGATTCAGAAAAGGGCCAGTAATGGCCTTTAAATCTGTTTAAAAAAAAAATTACGAGCCCATATTGTTTGGTCAATTTGGGCTTCAATTCGATCAACTCGACCTTCGACTGGATTGCCTCCTAATTTCCATTTAGGACCATTGTCCTCTGCGATTGAGTTATGCGGATCAATATGGTTTTGGTAAGTGCTTCGATATCTGCATTGTTGGCATGTTTCGATTCTAATTAATCCTGCAAGCTTCCTCAACTAGAGTGATCTTAATACTGAATCATTTAATCTGCTCTCAGCTAACATTTTAATGTGTCGCATCAATTCTATTGGGCGTATCTCCCCCAGATCTTAACCATACAAAAATTGAGTCAGTTTCTCTTCTGCTGGCAGAGCCAAACAATCTAAAAAATCAATTCTTGTTCCCAACTCGTGGTTTACCAATTTTTTTCAAGACTAAGAAATGGATATTGCTTCGAATAGAGAAACTTTTCAAAAACGAAATTTTCTGCAAATATGCAATTTAATTAAAATTCTCTTCAAGAATTGTTTCAAACAACAAAATTTTTCTAAATTTCTCAACTCTCCGGAAGCTTTCATAAATGTTTAACTTAATCCAGATAATTTCTAATCCAGACAATCTATTCCAAAAATGGAACAGTTCTTCTCAAAATAGGACATCTGACAGCCTTAATTTTGGGCAGGTGTTAGAAAAAAGATTTGGAGTTTTACGAAGCCCACTGAAATGTTTACAATGTTAATGTTAGAAATAGCAACAAAGAATACTGGCAGGAATGTCCCATATATAGATGTACTGCCTGAGGGGCGTTAAACCTGCGATGAGATCATGAAACAAAAACATGATGTAGGGAAACCATAGATGAAACAACATTTTTACAAAATTCTGTAATACATAAATTCATTGGGTTTAATTAGGTTTTATTTATTCCGCTAGAGGTTTAATTTAATCAAGAAAAGGTATAACTTAATCCTATAAACCTGTATGTCCCTTTATCAAATTTATACATACGATTACATGGCAAAATAATTTTACGGTACAAACCAAATTCATTATACATGATTTAACCATTAACCACAACCGCACCAGCCGAAAACATATATACGATAACCCCTATCGAAATACGGGGACACGTTTTATTCAAATTTTATCTTTCAACATTATAGATTTAAATTACATTATTGTGTATGTATGTATATTGTATATATACATATGTATGTGTGTAGTAAACAATACAGAATATAAATAAAAAAAATACAATTTAATCAAGCTTTCATTCCGCGATGCCCGCGTCTAACGAACGACATTACATGACATATGTACACATATCACATACTCAACTCAAAATCACTTGTTGTAAATTATTTTGAAATCGGTTCATTGTGCTGTGAATACAAAAATCACAGTGTCAAATTCAATTAAATTGTTACTCTTGCTGTTGTTGTTGTGGGAGTAAAATGCGGTATATGGAAATATGTAAAAGGAAAATACATATAAACCCCACAGTATGATTTGATTAATTTTCAATTTTTTATTATTGGATTTCCAATTGGAAGATACAAGATTTGAAAAGATTACATTTTGTGGAATTTATTTATGCTAATACATAAATATGTTTTTGGTATACATATTCGTCTATTATTTTTTTTATTGTTGCTTTTTTCGTGAGCGATATCTTAGTCAATCAAGTATGGATGGAATTGTTATTTTCAAATAATATAAATTTTGTTGTTTTTGTACATACTTTTAAGGGTTGTGCAAAATAAATGTATTATTTTTTTATTTTTGTTTGCAATTTTGAAAATATCAGGGGAGTTTCGCAACTAGATTATGCTTGTAACATCTGAAAAAGGTATAAATTTCAAAAAGATGAGAAATCATGTTAATATTTTTATGTATTTGTATTTGTATTTGTACCCCAATTCCTAGATTCAAATGTATGTATAGTTTCTAAGGGAGTTGGTAAACTATCACAAAATATTAAAAATGACAAACTAGATTTAAAAAAAAAGGATAAACAGGAATTACAACTTCAGTTCTATATGTGGAACTTGAAATAACCAACCAATTTTATTTTTTTAGATTAGGGTAGGAAATCTTACCTGCATCACGTATATAAATTTGTTTTCTTACCACCTAATGCTAATTTTCACAAAAAATGTAGTTTTTTTTTGTGAACAGCATTTTTGTGTGCGGGTAAAAAAATGTAACCTAATTTACAACAGAAAATATGTAAATTTTAGTTAAACGATATGGTAATAGCAACCAAAAAAAAGGGGGTGGGTGGGTATATGAATGTTAATACTATTATACAATTACTATATGGAAGTAGATTTACGAATGATAATGAATATATAAAGGTTTACAATTTGTGAATATGCTAAATAGTTACACCATACACAGAACATCTTTATAATCTAATAAGATGAAGACATTTACATATAGCTATGTCACACTATCATTTATTTTATTACTCTTCGGATACCCTTTTACTACACTACACGATGGCCCCATGATATAGAAAAGTTTACTTTAATCGTTTTTAAGCCTCAGCAAATAAAGTTATATCAATACAAATTTAAATTTACATTTAAGTAATGATCCCCATTACAATTTCGGACTCTTCTAAGGATTCGTAAGGGATTTTGTAAGAAAACATTTGAACTGTTTTATTAAGCACAATTTATTCGAGAATAAATTATGCAACACTTATTTTCCGCACTTAACTCTTTACATATTTCACTGGTTGAATTAAGACTGGACTTACACACTTTGCAACCTGGTTGCGTTTTTATACCCGCCGTTCAATCCAACTCTCCATATAGCGTCGTTTCATAAAAATTGTCCAAGTAATCTGTGCCGCAATCAATCCAATTTGCATATTAATTGCATTCGCTCTCTCTATCGCCGCGTCTTTGCTCATGTTTCGAACATTGTATTTTTTTTTTTGTTGGTCTGGTGAGAAGCTGTCGGGGGGAATCAAGTTGGTACTTGACGCACAAGTGTGCGTGTTACCTCCCCGTGGTGACCACCGGGCAACTATTACACGTTACATGTGATGTACTAGGCGAAAACACGGCACGAAACAACTGGGCCGGGTGAAGGTGTTAACCGTACCGTGCTATTAACCGGCCCCCTCCAAAAATTAGCCCAGTCTCTAACGTTGTATCCGGATACTTGGCGCCCTCCGGATCATGTAGCCTTACCTGTGCATTGCAGATCTCTGCACAGGTGGACCTCCTTTCCAGGTTACTCGTGGGTACTATTATGGTAAATCAAAATAGTTAACAAAAAGAGACCGGTGCTGTTAAAAAACCGGAATCTAGTATTACGGAGACATCGGTCTTTAGGCCCGGTCTCCAAAGTGCAATTAAGGGCATAAGACCAAATGAAGCTGGCCCCTCGAAACCAAAGGGCAAAGGCACAAATTCTGGCTCTCCATCAGTGTCAAACTATCAGACCAGGAAGAGAGCCTGGCGCATGTTCTCTAAGATCTGCAACAATCCGTTGGAGCAGAGAACGGATAGAGACAAGGATACGCTTGCGTGGGCAAAAGGTATCACTGAGGCAAAGCAGGAGGGTTCCGTTGTGATCTCACAGCCAAAAAGGCAGAGATCTGATGATGAACCGCCTACGAAGGCTAAAAAGAAGCGGGTTCCGGACAATGTTACCAGGCCCTTCAACGAGGTGCTAAAGGATCACCTGATCATGGCAGCCGTTGACAGGGCTCAAGAAGATGGGAGCATTACGGCCTTTAACTGGAGGAAGGTGGATAAGGCCTTATAGCCGCCATCTTCCTAAAACTCATGAGGGAGAACCCAGGACCTGCTCCGTCCTGCCGAGACGGAGGGTGGCATCGGGGTCCTGTTAAACTGACTGCCTGTGCCGATGAGAGTTCTGTGACCCTTTACAAAAAGGCGATCGGCGGCCTGGGCGAAGTCTGGCCGGGGGCCAAACTAAAAGTGGTAACGAGGGAAGAAATTCCCTGCAGGCCAAGGGTGCGAGCCTGGAACCCTGCGGAGCCAAGTGATCCTAGGGAGATCCTGGAAATGTTGAAAATCAGCAATCCGGATCTGCCAACGGCCACCTGGAAGATTGCCAGGTTAGAAAAGGTAAAGGCGGAAGCAGATCACAGATCAGAAGCCGTGGGTGCTTTGGCAAAATCTGGAGGCCTGGTCAGCTATGGATTTGGAGCGACTACGCTCAAAATTTATAAGCGCGATGAGGCGTACAGATTTGGGGCACCTGCAGCAGGGGGGAAACCATTTGTGGTGTCCCGCCTGGTGTTGATGACCCAGAAGATCGCAGCATCCCGGAGGACGCTCAGGAGACACGATCCATGGACTCGGAGATTTCGAGATCAATGGGACTAAGCTGTGCGCTCCTCATGGACGAATCGAATTCAGAGGAGTCTGACTCAACAGTGGTAGAGGGAAGCAATATCTAATGCTTAAGATCCTTCAGATCAACATCGATCACTGTAAAGCCGCCTCGGCGGCCCTTCTGCTAAAAATGGAATCTGAGTCCATTGATGTGGTTCTGGTCCAGGAACCTTGGGTCAATAGTGACCGGGTGCTGGGCCTCAAAACTCCCAAATATAAAATACTACATGCGAAAAATGAAGGGAAGATACGTCCTTGCATTCTCGCTAGAAATAATCTTAATATTTTTAAGCTGCTAGGTACTCTTTGCTAAAGAAGCGCAGACTATTTATAGAGTGGTCTGCATGCAGAGTGGCGAACTTTGTTAGGGTCACAAGGTTTTTTAAATGCCATCTCTTCGGACATATCGCAAGATATTGTAAAGAAGAAAATCAAATATACGGACACTGTAGTGAGTCTGGTCATGACCAGAAGGTCTGCCCAAATTTGACGGAGAGAGCAAAGTGTTTCTCCTGTAAAAAGGCAAACAAAGCTTATTACCACTCACTGCGCAGTAAAGTGTGCACAGTATATAAACTGGCCTTGTATCTAACAATGAGAAAAACCGCATATGAGAAGTAATAAGACCGATCCTTCCAACCTTAGGATTGTCCAAATAAACATCCAGAATGCAAAAGTTTACGGACACGGAATCAGGTAATGCATTCAATATAAATATTCTCTGTACGCAGGAACCACATGCGACGAAGGGTAAAATAGTTGGTATGGCGGCCACCGCTATGATCATTACCGGTGCTGATGATAATATCAAATCAGCTATAGGCATCTAGGGGTTCTCAAAATCTCACAGTTTTGTAAAACACATTGGGTTGAAGTAAGATCGACGATATAGGTAAATTTTATCTAGTTAGCATCTACTTCCAATATTCCGACGAACCAGTCATATACGTATAAATGCTTGAAAGAATTCTGGATGGTCTAAAGAACCATCCAGTAATTATAACTGGTGACTTCAATGCCAGGTCCAAACTTTGGCATGACAGGGAAACCAATGATAGAGGTTCTATCGTTGAAGAGTTTCTGACAAGGAGCGGCCTCTACTTGCTAAATGTAGTAGGACGTACATATATGCACAATGGGGAATCGAATATTGACTTAACCTTAATCACGGGGGGACTGTTGAGAAGAGTTTCTAACTGGTCAGTTAAAGAAAACTGCATTTCATTTAAATTGAACGAATCAGCCTTACTTAATGAAGAAAGAACTACTGACAAAATTCCACGATACGCTCTTAAACACACAAATTGGGATAAATTCCATAGCACATTAGAGACAATATGGCAAGGTCAGAAAGCAAGAAAAATTCTCAAGAAGATGTAAATAGAGTTGAGAGTAATATCACGGCCTCACTCATAAGTGCCTGCAATAAGCATACGTAAACGTGCTGCCAAAATGAAACTGTCCTGGTGGACGCCTGAACTCTCAAAGAAGAGAGTTACGGTTCACAAACTAAGGAAGTTTTACCAAAGAGAAACGAATCCGCAAATTCGTTTGGGAGTATACTACAAAATATCTGCTAAATGTTTTGCTACCCGATGATAGTGTTGAAAGTGACACAAATGCTCAAAGGGTGATTCGAGCTGCAGGTCTAATCACACCAACCAATGGCGAGGAGGTTTCATTCAGCAATGATGAAACCACCTCCGCCATAATGTCAATGAAAAGAGGTAAAGCACCCGGCCTTGACAATGTTGAGGTCGAGGTGGTCCAAAGAGTTTGGCCTATTATAGGACCTAGCATTACCGATCTCATGAAAGCTTGTCTGAATAAAGGAGTTTTTCCTAAAGCTTGGGAAAATGGTAAAGTCATAATAATAAGGAAGGGCGGCGATCGAGATCCGACCGACCCTAAAGCTTATCAACCGATCATGTTGCTGCCAGTCTTAGGTAAATTACTTGAGAAATTGGTTACTGGCAGGCTGATGGACGATTAGTTACTGGCAGGCTGATGGAAGAGGACGATCCACAGAAGACGCTATGGTTGAGATGGTCAACATATTTAAAGGATTGAGCAACAAGTACGTTTTTGGTGTATTCCTAGACGTATCTGGTGCTTTTGATAATCTATGGTGGCCAAGTATAATGAGGGAGTTGAAGCAGATGAGCTGCCCAGCGACTCTTTACTCCTTGTTGTACAGTTACTTCTCTGATAGAACCGCAACTGTAATATCTAACCATGGCACACTCTCTAAGAGTGTAAACAAAGGTTGTCCACATGGCTCCATTTTGGGTCCGCATCTCTGGAATTTGGTGTTCAACAGTAGCATGCATGACGAGATCCAAGAAGTAGCATTCGCGGATGATAAAGTTATGAGCTTTACTGGATATTCTAGACAGGCAATTCAGGAGGCTGCTCAGCGAGGCATTGACAGTATGGTTAAGTGGTGTGATATAAATAAGATGGAGTTATCTTCCACCAAAACAGTGATGATCCAATTGAAAGTTTCACTCGACATAAGGAGACCACTCTTGGTGTATGTAGGAACCGAAAGGATAAAAATGGTGAACTCTGTAAAATGGATGGGAGTAGACTTCGACGAAACACTTGGCGTTACTACTCACGTGAAAAGGGTGGCAGAAAATAGGAAAAAAGCACTACAACAATGACGTCGTTTATGGTCGTCAAGTGATAGTACAACTGTTGACCGCGAAATCCATAGTCGCACATAGAAAAATAATAGTAACCATCTCTCGTTTAGAGCTGTGTGACACTGAATTGGTAAGTCGGTTAGAATAAAAAGGAGATAGACGGACGAGAATAAAAAGGAGATTTAGACGCCTTCACCTCAGCAGCCGCGCCATCAGCCAAGCAAATCGTATTATATACGTACATGTGCGTTGAAAGACAGATTCATTCCACCCAACCCACCATTCATTCATCAAATGATGGAAGAATTCAGGCATCTATGGCGACAAAATTGCTAAGGTATGATTAGTAGCCATCAAATGGAAATTGATAATTCGATACAGCTTAACCAGTTATTGGCAAGAGATGAAGAGTGAACAATAACTATACGATGGTAGTTCAACAACATCAAACAGAATACGAATTTCTAATTCACAATGATTAGCAAAACCGGAGAATAAAACGTGGAATTGGTGACACCCTCGTGCCCCTAGGCAGGAGATATATTTGGAATACTTTCCCACAGTGTAGTATACCCCTCGAGCAGGTACATCTTGGTTGATCAATTCCTACAGTACTTTCGACCATTTCCTCATAGGAGCTGCTGCTATGCAATAGTCCCTCATTACATACTCGACAAAACTAATACCAGTGACATCAGCAGAGTAGAATTATTTTATCAAATTACATGCGCCAAATCTATGTATTTTTGGGATCAGGCAGAGGCGCCATTGTGCTAATCTGTATCCAGTTACATTAGAAAATAACGGCATCATAACATTACAACCAGGTTGTACTCCAGGTTGAGATGGTGAGCCACATTTCTTAGTAACGAGTAGTGTTCCTCGAGAGTAGCAGAAATGACTAGAAGGTCGTCAAGATAGACGAAGACGCCGGCTTATGGATTTGGTAATTCCCTATCAACTCCACGACCGCGTCTTCGTCTATCTTGACAACCTTCTAGTCATTTCTGCTACTCTCGAGGAACACTACTCGTTACTAAGAACTGTAGCTCACCATCTCATAACAATAAATCTACAAAAAAGTAAATTCGTGATGAAGGAAATAAAATATCTGGGATATCTGGTTGGTGAGAATGGTCTTCGTACCGACCCTGATAAAGTTGATGCGATCTGCAATTTTCCAGTCCCAAAAAGTGTGAAGCGGACTCGTAGGCTTTTGGGTATGGCTGGCTGGTATCGGAGAATCATTCCCAACTTTGCTGAATTAACTGTCATTAAAGAAGAACCAAAAATTTGAATGAAATCTGGAGGCCCAATCAGCCTTTGAGGCTTTAAAATCTGTTCTCTCGTCAGCTCCGGTTATAATTAATGCAAATTTTTCCAAACCATTCTTTATACGATGCGATGCTAGCACGCATACCGTAGGCGGGGTGCTTTATCAGGAAATGGAAGATGGGGCGGAAAGGCCAATAGCTTTTATGTCACAGAAATTAAATTCTGCGCAGAAGAACTATACGGTTACGCAGCTTGAATGTTTGGCAGCAATCTTCAGTATCAAAAAGTTTCGACCGTATATCAATTTACGGTTATTACATACAGACCATGCCAGGTTGAAGTGGCTCATGGCTCAAAAGGATCTGAGTGGTCGCCTCGCCAGGTGGAGCCTCAAGCTACAGTCGTACAATTTTACTATTCAACATCAAAAAGGTTCATTAAATATTGTTCCAGATGCTCTTACGAGTGCCTATAGTGACTGTCTCACAGAATTTCAAAGTGATCTGCCACTTTTAATAGCAGCCGTTGATTTAACTTCAGTTCATTTTGAGGATAAAAGTTAGCGTAATATTATCGACAAAATTAGTTCTTCGCCGAACAACTATCCCAATCATCGCATCCATGCTGATAGAGTATATATACGCTTCGATCACAGAGATCATACGGCTATTTCTCAGTCTCCTGTGTGGAAATTACTAATACCAAATACTTTAACCACGGAACTGATTAAACAGGAGTATGATGATCCATCAGCATCTCACAGCAGTATTAAAAGAACTTTTGAGCGCCTGCCTAGACTCTATTTTTGGCCTGGAATGCAAGCCCAAGTGCGCGAGTATGTAAAGGCTTGTGAAATATATGTAAAACTACCAAGGCTCCTAATAAACTTTTAACTCCATAAATGAGCAAATATTCAACATTTTGTGAAAGACCGTTCCAAAAAATCTATGTAGATTTGTTGGGACCTTATCCACTATCGAAAAATGGAAAAACTTTTATTTTAATAGTGATGGATAAAAGAACTAAATTTGTTGTACAAAAAACTCTGGCAAAGGCCATTACTAAGCCCATTATCACATTTCTCAGGGATGAAATATTTTATCAATTTGGTGTACCGGAATACATTCATACAGTTAACGGAGTACAGTTTGTACTGTTTCGAACGATTTCAAGGATTTACTGAGTGAATTTGGCGTACAACACGTTAGAACGGCTGTCTATTAACCGCAGTCGAATGCGTCCGAACGTGTAAATCGCTCCATTGTTTCGGCAATTCGCGCTTACGTCAAAGGAGACCACAAAATCTGGGATAATCATCTCGGAACAATAGCGGGAGCGCTTAGGAGTTCTCTACATGAGTCTACGTCTTATTCGCCCCACTATGCGCTATTTGGACTACATCGTATTGGACATGCTAGTAAGTACAGGTTGCTCCGTAATATTAACTGTCTTGACGAAAATGCGGTAGATGTAGATGGACTACCTGATAAAATGCAGATGACACATGGAGAAATCCGCAAAAATCTTGAACAGGCTTACAAAAAAACTCCAATTATTATAATCTTCGATCAAGGGTAGTTAGTTTCAAGCCTGGTCAATCCGTATTTGTACGCGAGCATCCCCAAAGTGACATGACCAAATCATATTGTGCGAAATTTGCTCCTTATTTCAAAAAGGCTTACGTACGAATATCTATTGGTAAGGTTTTATACGAAGTTGAAGAATGGCAAATCGCTTGGGGTATTTCACGCAAAAGATATTCAAACGTGAACACTAGGTGCACACTAGTTCTTCACTTTCATTTTTTTGGGAAAAGCTGAGATTTGAATTCAGTTTTGTTTTGCTATGCATATAGGATATCCAACCAAAACAAAACTGTGCTGTAACAGTTCGGTATTTTGGTATTTTCATTTGAAAAAAAATAAAAGTTACATTAGTTGTAACCGTGGTTATAATGACTGCAAAGCAACGAATTACACTTAAACGCGATCAACAACTGATACAACAACTGACAACAACGTCAAACACGACGATGAGGGAGTCTCGCTTCAACTTATGGATACTCATTAGCTTTGGAATAATCGAAAATATGCCACTAAAGCAAGTCTTAGATCCTCAGAACACCATTAACTAGCTCAAAATCATCAGTTTCATTATTTGGATTGAACAAACTTATTTGGTCTTCCCAAAAGTCAAATTCATTACCTGATTTCACTTAGTCCTGCAACGGTCTAGCTAACTCAAATAATCCACCAATCAATTTTCGGAAATAGGAAACTGTTTTGCATATACATTGATTTGTGCATGCACTGTTCTTTAATGATAGAAAGTCAGGACTCTTGACCTTGTACCTATTTCACTATCTACTTCTCTACTCCCACTACTGTTTTTAACGTCGCCACCAATATAACGATACCATCATTAAAAGTAAAAAATTTGCTTACCAAATTTTAATCGACCTTGCCAGGCCCCACCTAGTAAAATACACGAAAAATTGACTAGCACTGATGCAAGTCAATTTTTCGTGTGTTTTACTATGTGAGTGCTTCAGAAAGTCTTGTATTTTGTGTATTTGCAGTTATTTTCAAAAACAGGTGAGTCTAAGAGCATCATCATTTTTATGAGAAGTTTATGCTGTGGCGCAAACTTTTGTAGAGCTATCGACCCAAAATAAATTTAGACTATCCGGATAGCCGTTTCACCAAATATTCCCGTAGAAATGATGCAAAATCTTGAGATCTCATTTGTTGAAGAAAAAAAAATGTAATATTCTGTTCAGAAGTAACAAAGTTTTATTTAATTTCAAAATCATCCGTTTATTTTAATTTGATACCTGTACGCAGGCACTTTTTACAGTGAATAATAAAAAGTAAAATTTTGTAAACCAAGATATTTTAATAAAAAATTTAAACTACTTCTTATAATATATCTAAACTACGGATGTACGTATCGCGTATATTATGTGCAAAAACCATGATGAGAACGAGAAAAGGTAATATAACTTTTTTTTATAGCACAAGAGTTTTTTATAACATCAGAATGTGTAGGTATTCTACTCAGTTACATGGCAGAAGGCAAAATGAACCAGATACACCCATGAATAATCAAAACATTTATTTTTTAATTAAAATAAATTAATGTGGTTTTATGATTCAACAAAACACAGATGAATATGAACCATGCATGTTTTTTTGGGTCAATCTCTCAAGTTGCAGATAAAATGTGAAATTAACTTGTGTGCAACAAATTTTTCACTCTGGTATATTGATCTTATCATGTAAGTTCTATTTTAATTAGTCATTCTTTAGCTAAATTGAATTATTTTATTTTATGTCCTATACATATACATAATAAAATATAGTAATGAAGAAAGCCAAGAATTAAATTATGGTAATCCTAATAATATCCTAAATTGGTACTCAGTTCATAATCACAAAACATTACTTTTGTGCTTAAATGGATTTTGGTTATGTATTTTTTGGTTTTGTTTTTTTTTTTTGCAAAAGCACAATATTCTTGTACCATTGAAGAATATACTGGTAGAATATAGAGATACTAACAGAATTATTATAGCAAGAAGACCATTTCAATTTTACCATTTTCTTTCTCTACATTTAGCCTTTATTTATTATTTTCAATTTTCTTGTGGTGTATCCACAAGTTAATCGAAAAAAGCAAAATGTAATTTAATACGAATTGAGTTGGTGAGCTATGTAGATCAAAATTAATTTGGAAATTTGGCAAAATTCAATTCAAATAACCATTTCACGCCACAATTTTTGTAAGTCATAGTTAACTACATACGTGCATACTTTCATTCAATATTCTAAAAAAAATTGCAAATAAAAATTAAATGTCCCCTTTTTGTTTTAATTAAAGAATATTTCCATAACTCTAAAAGACATAATCTCCAAGTTATATAAACGCATCTACATGTCTTTATAACAAAAATTGATAAGTGTGAAGTTTATATTAAAATTAATAACAAAATTGTTTTCCAATTGGAAATTTCTTTATACGAAAGTTGAAATTTGACCTGTGTTAAATTTTTGTTAATTACCACAAATTCCCAGCAACATTTTCGGGGAACTTAGACAATATCCTAACTTTTAGGCAAGCGCATTTAATTCTGAACTATTTTTCACAGAATTTGGGAGTTATATGATTTTGTAAAATTTTAAATTACGAAAGTATTAAATTCTGTAGAAAAGCCAGTCGAGAGAAAAATCTGTAGGATTGGAATTAACAGTTTTAAACTAGCTTCGAAATTCTCTTTCAGAATCAAGATCAATAAAAAATTAAGTTGATATATTTAATGAATATATATCTGACAATGTGGACGAGAACAATAATATCTGGTCTCTGTTGAGTAGAACGAATAATAAAAAAACCAAAATTGTTACATCCGAACCGGAAATAAATTTCGAAGACTCCATTCTTAATTCTAATTTCAATCAAATTAAAAAATTCTTAACGTGCATGGTAGATACCTTATCCTTATCCTTTCTAATAGTCCGGGCATTTTTGAGGTAACTGGTTCAATTCCATTCGTAACAAATGACGACCACCACAAAGCAATAGAAATTTCCTTGAACATAGCTGAAATCTTGCCATACTTTCCAATCACTGACGTGGAAACATTGCTGTAGCTTCAAGAAAGCTTGAGTTGAAGAACTGCTTCAATAACATCATATGGCTCGAAAACGAGGGCATGGAGGCTCTACTGTGGTAACATATAGGAGTTACGGAGGCTGCCAGGCTACGCAAACTACTATGTTTTAGTCCTTCCATCCCCAGTTATCTACAACGAACGGATGATTCATCGACTACGTTTAGTAAGAAATCCCTGACGCTATTACTAGAAACGCATTTCCCGTATTGCTCGGTACTAGGTCCGGAGACCCCTAATAAACAGGGGTGTAGACTACGTAAGTTATATAGTAAACAGACGGAATATCCTATGGGAATATCCGAATAAACTTCTTTAAACCATACAAGTCGGCAGGACCTGATGGCATTATCCCTGCGGATGTCCAGCGAACTATTGAGTTCACCCTATATTCTGGTTGGAAGTTATCTTCAACCGCAGCTTAGAACTCTGTCAAATTCCTAGAAAATTAATTGAAGTAAAAGTAATATTTATACCTAAGGCGAGAAAAACCCATCCCAAATACTTTAGGCCTATAAGCATATTCTCGTTTCTATCATTGGAAAATCACTGGAACGAGACTTACATTAGAGACTCAATCAAGCTGCCGGGTTCTCCAAACGCATACTGTAAGGGACGAACGATGGAAACAGCTCTCCACTCCCTTATAGACCCGATTGAGAAATCATTTGAATACAAGGAATATTAAATGGTAGCTTTCTTGGATATAGAGGGGGCCTTTAGCAACACCAGACCGGGGACAATCACTCGGGCCCTTGCATGCCAGGGAGTAGACGAGTCACTCAGAGGTTGGATAGATCAAATGCTTAGAAGCAGGAGCGTGACAGATTATGTGGGTGGGACACCTGCCGCCAGATACGTGAGCAGAGGTACACAGCAAGGTCGAGTGTTATCCCCTCCCCCTTCTTTGGAACTTGGTCATTAATGACCTGTTACTAAAGAGTAGGCACGCAGTTGCAAACTGAATGCAAAACCACAGAAATCGGAGCTGGTCCTCTTTACCAGGAAATATAAGTTCCCTCAGTGTAGCCCGCCAATGTTAAATGGTACTCGTTTGATCTCTACGGATAGAGCGAAATACCTCGGACTAGTTTTGGACAACAAGCTAATCTGGAAAGCTAACATATTAGAGAGAGTAAAGAAAGCTACTATAGCGCTCTACTCCTATAAAAATACCATTGAAAACAGATGGGGTAGGGAGCCCCACATAGTACACTAGCTTCACGTCTCAGTGGTGAGGCCTATACTGCTGTATGGGGTTGTCATTTGGTGGCCTGCGTTAATAATTATGGCCAACCTTAAACTATTGATGAAAGTCTAAAGAAAGGCTTGTTTGTGTATCAGTGGGGCTCTCAGAAGCACACCTACTCAAGCTCTGACGATTCTCTTTCATCTCACTCCTTTGGATATTTCGACCGAGCAGCTTGCATCTTGCACAGCCGTTTGGCTCAAATCCATATCTATGTGGACCTGCAACAATATAAGGAACTCATCGATCCTATGATACAGGGGTTTTCCGGAAATTACCGACTATACGCTATCCCTTTGCAATCCGTTGAGATGAATTTCCAAACTGAGTTTCCTACCAAAGAGGACTGGGTGAACGAAACGGTTTGGGAATATGAGGCGTTAAACTTCTTCACGGATTACTCAAAATGGGATGGAGGGTTGGCTGTGGGGTATTCTGTGAGGCACTAGGAATCAACCTCTCTTTGCGTCTTCCCAACAAAAGCAGTGTTTTCAAGCTGAAATTACAGCGATAATGGAAGTCATGGACTGGTTGAGGTATAATGTAATATCTACGAGGGATATTCTCATTTTTACCTATAGCCAGGCTGCTATTAGAACGCTACGATCATTCTCCCTGACGTCGAAGACAGCCCAGAACTGTCTGCCATCTTTAAATGAGATAGCTCATCAGTTCAACCTCCGCTTGACGTGGGTGCCAAGGCACTTCAATATTGAAGGGAATGTAAAGGCAGATGAGCTGGCCCGCAAGGGGGCGGATGTGGTGATGAGGAGGAGGAGGAAACTGTGCTCCATCTGCTCTGCACCTGTCCGAGTCTCGCGTACAGCAGAACAAAATTTATGGGAAATTCCTCTTTGGACGACCTCACGGATCTTAGTAAGATCGAGGTCCGGAAGCTTCAACGCTTCTTGGTATGCTCAGGGTGGTTTAACGAGTGAAAAGGAGGTAAGCTCGAACGTGGTACAGCTACGGACTAATTTGTGTGTCTATGCTAGTCCTCTAGGACGGCCACCCTTACCTAACCTAACCCTAACATCATCTGAAAGGACGAATTGTCATAATTTTCCGATCGTTAGAGAATCATTCTTCATGGTATGACTATACTCTTAAACTTGAAAAACAGGAAGAACAAAGTATACACAAAAATAAAAAACAACAATACAGGAGACAACAGAAGATGATTCCAGAAGCACAATATCTTGTATGACGAGTATTTTGAATAAGGATCCTAAGTACTTCTGGAAATGTTTTAACACTAAACGCCAGACCAAAGGCTCTTTCTATATGTACTATAAAAATAACCAATCATGTGACCAACTCTGTATCGTTAATATATTTAAGTTTTTTCAATCAGTGTACCAATCGAACAACTCAACGTCAACCAACGAATTAGGTTTCCAATCTAGTTTAGATATACTGATCCCGTAGATTGTAAAAGAGGATATTTTACAAACTCTTAATTCAATTAGTGATGGGTCCGGTTCCGATAAAATACCATTAATAATTCTGAAAACTTTCGGTCCTGAATTATTGAACCGTTTTGCCTGCTCTTTAATCTTTAGGTATTTGTGTTCCTAATTAAACTTAATATTTCGTCTGGTCTGGACTTTTGCAATAAAATAACAACGCACACAAATATTAATATAATTTATGAATTTTTATTATTTCACAATTTAATTTATTTTAATTTATATTCACTATTTGTTTTAGTTTATTTGTTATTGTTACAATTAATTTATTTATTTTAATTTATTCATTTATAATTTATGTTACATTAATTATTTCATAATATAAATTTAATTTTACATTACTTCACCACCACGTACATCCAAAATGAAAATGGACGTAAAATGTTTTTTTTTTGTTTTTTTTTATTATTAAAGACGTGTTGTCTTGTTGGTTGTTTTGTGTGAAGTGTGTGACGTCGCCTTCGTCTTCCAAAATACGTGTCGTATTTTGGAGAGGGAACAGATGCGCCGGCGACGGTCGACATTGCACTTATGTTAAGTGCAGTGGATTATTATTGCATCACCGAACATTGTTGTTCGTGGTGATGTTGTTAGATGGCGGACTTGTTTTACTATAAATGTTTTATAGTAATGGTTCGGTTATTAGATAGTGTTGGTTGGATAGATGGATATGTGATGGGGTTAGTGAACGCTTAATTCAAATAAGTTGGTTTATATTTGAATTTCACTAATTGTTTTGTTTGTGGCAGAATCGAATATCGGTGAGTCGAATATTCGAGCTGCTACAAATCAATCTCTTCAGACTGGCAAATCTCCTATACTCATTGGGAAACCACCACAATTACACCGATCTTTAAAGCTGGAAAGAGGTGATATTTCGTGCTACAGGCGAATTTCTTCGCTGTCGTCAATTCCCAAATTATTTGAATTGGGTAAATTGATTTAATTATTTTAGGGTGGTAGACGGTTAATATTCTCGTGGTATGGTAAGCTACTGTCATAATTCCATCCATCTTTCCGGGCGATAAATAGTTGGGAGCGGACATAGCCAAAATAAAGCTTAAAAAGACATTTGTTGTCCGTTAGCTCCCAATTACCAACGTTTAATAAACCTTAACATACATTTGGCTTTGGCGACTATTATGTCGATATGCTTATTAAACGTCGTATTTTCAACAAACGTAACCCCCAAACACGAATTTCATTAGTTATATGAAGAATTGTGCTGTTAATATGATATCCAAACTGTAATGGTTTCTTCTTTCTAAAGAAAGAGATAGTTTTACATTTTTAACTACTAACTCTGTTTAAATCATCTTGCAGTTCAGATGCTGCGCCAGGATTTCTGATAACATTGAATATTTTTAAGTCGTCGGCATTTATTAAAACAAAAGAGTTTCGGATAACATAAGAATGGTGTCTACTTGCAGGTGGGCTTCGATGGCTTTAAATTAGTTGAAGTAGACCTTCCTGGTAGAAAGCCGTGTTGGGCTACTGATAAATGACGTGGAATAACTCATATAACTGCGTTGCATATGACTAATTCAAGCAGTTTGGGAACTGATGACAACCATGGTATTATATGTCAGCTCTTTTCTCAGCCTTAAAAATAGACGTTATTTTAGTTAACTCCCAATGGGTTGGAAACTTACCACTTCGGAGCGATTGATTGAAGAGCAGACATAGTGGTTCAACTAGTTCCGGCTCTTTCAAAATTGCTGATGGTATTTTATCAGGACCACATCCATCATCAAATGAATTAAGCGCTTGTAGAATATCTACCTTTGTGATAAACGGTATAAGTATATCCAGATTAGATTGGATACTTAAGCCACTTGTCGAGGATGAGATGCTTTTGTAAATGGATTGAAACAATTCAGTAAACATGTTAACGATACCCTGCTGGTCACTTGACTGTTTATCATTGTAATACATTATGGCGGGATATCCATTTGTCTGGCGTTTTATATTAAAAAAGTTCCAAAAATACTTTGGATCGTTCTTGATATTGTCTTTTGTATTAAATTTGTTGCTACATCCACTTGCGCGTCTGGTACTGATATCTTTTTCTGTCTTCGAGATAATAAAGCAGCTTCATCAATTATGGTAGATTTGTTAGATGATTTAGTATAGGTATAATTGTTGACGATGCTGCAGCTGTTGAAATTGGCTTTGTTACTGGTGGTGTTTTAGTTTGTAGTGGTTTTGTGGAAGAGTCAACGTGAGCTTTGGATTGTGATCGTGTAACTCTACGATCTTCTGTTACTTTAGGAGTTTTGGTCAATGCCTGAATTGCATCATTCCATGACACGTTAGATTTAATTATTGTCTTAACTACGGTATCTAATTAAGAGTATCCTACATGCAAGACAGAACCAACTAAGCCCAGGTAATCGATCGAATATGTGTTTCATAGCGCTTTTTACATCTTTAGGAAATTTAATAAGTATTTTTTTAGGTTGTGACGTAGTGCACGTATGGCATTTGAACGACTTGTTGTATATTATTGATTAATAGTTCCACTTCATTTTCTAATAATAATAATAAGTAATAATGACGGGCGAGTCACTGACTAACTAACCGATGAGAGACTTTCACTATTTTCTAGAAAAATATGGTTTTTGGATATACCTCTTGTAATGTAGAAATTAATTAGATTCAGAGTTTTCCTTGTGTCAGTAGTCCAGTCCGTTGGTTTTCCTCCTGAAAGAAATTCACAATTGTAAGCTCGACCTGCGGCGTATAGTTCTCTCTTCTTCGTAGAATAAAATTGTTAAAATGAAAAGCCGTATTTGTTTGTTTCCAGTGATCACAAAATAAAATTCGTTACATTAAATTTACTACAAGCGAACCGAATAATTTTGCATATACCCGTATATTACATATGCATGGCCCATTTCTCGCGAAAATTACTTGCGGATGCAAAGATGTATAAGAATGATAAGAAATAAATTGACTTAAACAAATTACCACATTCAAAATTTAATTTGGTGTTAAGGAATACTCGTAGCTGGTATACATACGAGTATAATAAATATACATAAGTATATGTACATATATACACACATACATACATATGATAAAATCTTGGCATACAAAATTCAATATATGAGTATGTATAGTACAAATAAATAATATAAGAGCGGGAAATGACTTTTAGTAAATATATTATACCGTTATGTGTACACACATAAGAAATTGAAAAATGTGGTATCTGGGAAATCTTTTAAACGACGGTTAACAACAATACAATTTTGTATAGATATAGATATTAATTAAGATCCGGGATTTGGTATCATAAATTTGAAAATTGGATCCTTTTTAAAAGTTCATTATGAATTTTCTTCGTTTTGTTTTGTTTAATCCCATCAGTGTTGTGTATATGCGGCATATAGCGAGAAACACAAAATATGTTGTTTCATTTAATTTCAATTTTTAAGCTCGCCTTTTACGAAGCCTGAACCATAACAAAAAAATTTTATACCGCGATAACGAAACTTTTTCGGCCAAATACAAAAAATAAAATACAATTTTTTGGAATAACTTTAGCGCTTAGACAAAAGAATAAATTTTTCGTACAACAAATTTGGTATATAGCTACTCGTACATTGTTTAAAAAGACATTTTTAATGAGGTTTGTTACGAAATTTGATTTTCTTAGGGTGTTTATACGCAAATAAAATACTTGACCTTAATATTTATAGGTGATGATTAACTTTTGTTTACAATTTAAATATCTCATTGTCCCGCATACATAGAATTACATTTTTCAGCAGATTTTCGCAGCGGGTGCGTACATAATATAAATATGTACAGGCGTTTCACACACTGTGGTATAAAATTATAATTATCCCATTTAACATGAATACATAGATAAAAAATATAAGTTTCAACATTTTCATTATCTAATTGACGTTATACATACGATATTATACTATTTATTACATTATCGAATAACACTATCCATATGGTTTAATTAAAACTTTATGTACGTACGAGTACTAATATATATGGTGGCTCATAAATTAGAGTAACAAAAACAACAAACTCAACATGCATGAAACATTGATTGTTTATTAAATGGAAATTTTCTGGAGGAAGATAATAAATAAACAATTTCGAAAATATCGGATGATTGATTTACATATATGTATGTATACTGCATGCAATAGATAACACGTTCGCACATTAAATATTATTTTTTGCAATTATACAGATATGTACATATATTTTGATCCATAAAATTAGAAAATGTATCGATCATGTTTTCTGAAATAGGCGCAGCATAATCGAACAAAAATGGAGAAAATCTTGTTAAAAACGATCTAATGTCCAGGAAAAGTGCCAACTTTCCACCTAATTTCGGTTTTTTTCTGAAAAAATGAGGAAAATCTCGTTAAAAACGAGCTAACGTTCCGGAAAAATGTCATTTTTCCACCTAACTTCTGGTTTTATCTGAAAAAATTGGACAAAAATGAGGAAAATTTTCTTGAAAACGAAGTAATGTTCAGGAAAAGTGCCAATTTTCCACCTAATTTCGGGGTTTTTCTGAAAAAATGAGGAAAATCTTTTTAAAAACGAGCTAATGTTCAGGAAAAGTGCCAATTTTCCACCTAATTTCGGGTTTTACCTGAAAAAACAGGATAAAAATGAGGAAAATCTTGTTAAAAACGAGCTAATGTTCAGTAAAAGTGGCCATGACACTCTTTCTATAACATCTATCCATATCCCAATATCTACAATACTAGAACTTAAATTTAAACTGTGATAGTTTATTTCTTGAAATAATAATCTGTGGTCTCAAGGTAAAACCGCTTAAGTCAACTTAAACAGAAAATGAATTATGACTGCAGCTGTATTCAAAATAAAACGTTTTTTCTCTCAGCATTTGGTGCATTTTTGGCTACTTATGATAAAGTTTTAAACTCAAGTAGTATTCGCCTAAGTGAATTTTCATATTAAACGATTTTGGAATAACCGACTAAGTTTCAAAAATCGACCTAGGTAATAGTACAAAAATTAGTGTTGGAATTAAAGTTTATTTCGACTTAAGCCATCGTTCATTTTTAAAACAAAAATCTGAAATTCTTTGAAAAGAAATATGGACTAAAGTAGACGTAAGCGGTTATGCAAAGGGATTTACAAAGGGGTCATTTCTTGTTTTCTACGTTGACGTGTCAATAATCCGTCGACAACGTAGAAAACGTCGATAATTTAGATAACACTTACAGTAATTTTATGAAATAGGTCTAAATTACTGTGACCAGATTTCCTTACCGTCAATTCGATGCATCACATTGTCACCTGGGTAAGGTAAAAGGACGTTTTTGATATTTTTTGTATCCAGAAAAGGACATACAAAAACAATTCACAAGAATCTACATTTTAAAAAAATACTTAAACCCTTACAAACATACAGAGCCACGATGAGGCCTACATAAGGTACTGATGTGATTTTTGATGGTGGCAAAAAAATATTTAATTTTAATGAAATTAAGATAAACTGGGTTTTCTGGATTCCCAAGAATTTTATTATAAAAAAAATAGAATTTCGAGACACCAAAATTACGAAGCAATTACTTAAAATTTACCATTTTCTAGGTTTCCAATATGAACACTACTTCAAAATGTCAAAATTCTCTGGAGTTCGATGCTCTACAGTTTCTATAGGGGATTCGGCTCAAACAATTAATTTTTTATGTTTGGAGAACAAATTGCCCGAAAGAAGGACAGTAATTTTCCAAACGGGACATCTGGCCGCCTATAATTTGGCAAATTATTGATAAAAGATCTGATGTTGCACGAAGATCACAGAAAAGTTCTTCAGTTTCCGATTACAACTAATATTTCACCCATTTATCCACTCGATAACAATCTCAGATATTCTGGGACTCTACTGTGCAATTCGCCTTCTATTTTCGATGGTTATCGTTTTGCAAAACTAATCAAAGGAAGGAAAAGGTTAACAATAGTAAATTTGTAATCTTATTTTCTGTTTGTTCCTCCTAAACTATTACAAAACGAGAGCCGTCGAAAAAAGTAGTCGAATTGGACAGTAGGGCCCGTACTTTCTCAAGTTAGAATATATAGAAAATTAAAAAAGAGAACAAAAGATAACATTTAAAAAAAAGAGTAAACAAGGTCAGAATGAGAAAAGAGAACATGTTCTCTTTTAAAGAAACATTCTGGCCATGCTACCTTCCAGGTCGCTTCACATAGACGGATGGTTACCCTCGATATTTACATTCTAACCCTTAACCAATAAGACCGCTTAAAATAGCCCAACAAATTCATTAATTTCCCCTCTTTCAGGTTGATTCGCGAGGTCGGATATCTACCCGAGCAGTTTCCATCCTACCATAAGATCAAAACATTTTAACTTGAAAGAGGGGAAATGTATAATTTGTTTTCGTTATGTATGAATTATTTTGATAATTTTAATATTCGAACTCGTGAATCAACCTATAGTATCGTAAGTTATTGACGTCGTCTAAATTATCGACGTTCACAAGAAACGTTACCAAGTAATCTACGTAATACTGTACGTGTCGACAACCGCGTAGATTACATGGTGTAATCTGTCTCGCTAATCCCTGGTTATACCCAAATAATAAAATATTTATGTCTCCCCTAAAAATCACTTAAGCCATTATTTAAAATTTTATATTGCTATTTTTAGCCCATGTGGTATAGGGGAGCACACATATTTCGTAAAGTGGCTGACAACCCGCATCCGAAAAAAAAATAATCTGTTTATAAACTCAACAACATGAATAATGGACACCGCCAAAACAACACCGGACCCCCGCTCAAGTACTCGGACACGAGATTTAGGAGTTGCATGTGGAAGGTGCAATCACTATGGATGTCGACTTCTCATATAGCTATCGGGAAATTTCAACATTCCTGGTATGAATTAATCTGACCATGGTTTGTAATTGCTGTCTCATCTATATGCGTTTTTTTGTTGTGCACAATGACAAAAATCTCCATTACGATACAAGTCAGAGTCCCATAAAGGTGGTACGGTACATAACTTGAAATTACCCTGTACTACACTATATTGTGTTCCGTTTCCTCTGTTTATGTTAGATGCAGTAAAAAAATTATTTATAAGCTGGAACGTCGGATCACATGCTTGTTTATATTTTCTACCATTTCGCACTAATTATTTAATAAACAAAACACTTTAAACTTAGAAACGAGCTGACCATTAAACGATTCATGTTTTATTTCTGAATTGAATCAAAGATTTTATGTCTGATTTGATTTAGGCAGTATGCCTTATTTATTATAGGATGAATACCCATGATGGGGCTACGTTACTTATTCCCTTAAGCAAGAAATACTTTTAGAACCTCGTATTTAGAATTTTCCATAGTTAGGCTTAATAATAATATCCATAGGCTGAGTAAATAACTGTTGAAAAAAAATCAGTTCAAGCAAAATCAACAAGTTTAGCTGAACGTACCACCAATCAATTTTAATTAACTAATATAAGTGAATGGCCAGAGGCGATTAGCAAAGACATTATTCATGAAGCATTTATTGAAGTGCCAAAAAGTTTTAAAGATAAATAAAATCAATACCCGAAGAAAATTTAAATTTTTCAAATAATTACTTCCAACGAGTTATGGATAACGGTGAACAAATTACTAGATCATGGTTAGTTTATTCAAGAAAAGTTGACAAAGTTTACTGTTTTTGCTGCAAAATATTCTGTTCAACCCCTCAATGTTATGTCAAACTGGTGCTAGTGATTCACCACATGTATCTCAGATTTTCAAAAGGCACAGGCGAAGTACTGAACATTTTGAATTCTTCAACAAATGAATGGAATTAAAATGGATGCCAGATCAGTGGATGCCATATTGCAAAAAATATGAAGAAGGAATTGAACATTGGGAAAACGTGTTGAAAAGAAGAAACAATGATGACGAAACAAAATCTGCCATTGAGAGGATCTTTTGATAAAGTTTATCAAGACAATAATGGAGTTTTTTTTAAATCTTAGAATATTTGAGTGAATTTGATCTGGTTATGGAAAAACATTTGGCCAGAACTAAAGAAAAACCAAACTCCGTTCATTATTTAGGAAAAGACATCCAACATTAAATTTTGGATCTGATCGGCAATTCCATCAAAAGTAAAATTTTGGAGAAAGTGCAAAAATCGGTGTACTTTTCATTGATAGTTGATTGCACACCTGACATCACCCACAATGATCAAATGTCAATAATAATTCAGTATGACGTGGACAGTAATGAAAAGATCCGAATTAATGAAAATTTTCTTAGCTTTCACTTGATTGAAAGTTCAACAGGAATTGATTTAACTAAGGCATTTGTCAATTTATTAGAATGTAATAATTTGTTAATTGAAAACATAAGAGGGCAGAGTTACGTATGATAATGGCGCTAATATGAAAAGAAAGAAATGGTGTTCACGGTCATTTTCTAAATAAAAACGTTCGTGCGTTTTATATCCCATGCTGTACTCACACTTTGAATTTAGTAGTGGTTGAGTCAGTGAAATGTTCACTAAAAATTGCCAAATATCTTAATACCATTGATCAAGTTTATAAGATCTTCTCTGCGTCGTGTTTAACACTTAAATCACTAAGTAATACGAGATGGGGAATTACGTCAATGCTTTAGGAACAATTCGGTTAGAATTACCAACGATTTATGAAGCGCTCCAGGATGTTGCTAAATCAATCGACGATGCAGTTACGAAAATTACAGCAGAATCAATTGCATCAAATATCACAGTTTTGTATTTCCTGTGTTCAATTATAATTTGGTATATGACATACTATTTGAAATTAATATTTCCAGTAAACAACTTCAACAATCAGTTTCTATTAATATAGAGGAAGCTTTATCATCTCTTTGGAAACAAATTGCAATCAGAATAAATTTGATTTAATCTTTGATTTGAAAATTGTTTTCCAATTGAATCAGATTGAATCAGTTGGAAGGCGGAAAAGAAGAAATAGATTTTTCGATGAACCTAAATTTGTGAAGGAGGTCTCATTATGTCCAAAAATGATATACAAGAAGGAAGTATTTGATAAAATGTTTGAATGTGCTAAAAACGTAATTAAAGATCGTTTTGAAACATTTCGAGATGGAGTTGAACCATTTTAGTTTTTAATTTGACATTAAAAAGCTCTCTTCGGTGGCTGATGCAGATTTACATTTTTATTGCAACGAATTGGAAGTGAAGCTTATTCAAGGAGACCGAAGGGATAATTCGAGAAATGAGTTATATTTTGAACTCCTTGATCCTGTTCATCAGGTTTAACCGATATTTCTGATCCCGAAAAATTGTTACAATTTTTATATGGGAGGAATTTAAATGAAATTTTTGTGAACATTTCGGTAGCTTTGAGAATTCTCATGACACGGCCTATAACAATTTCTAGTGCAGAAAGAAACTTCTCGAAGCTAAAGATTATTAAATATTATTTGACATCTACCATGACTCAAGACAGGTTGAACAATTTGGCAATAATTTCAATAGAAACCATAAGGTAAACGATGTGGAAGAGATGCGATTGAAATTTTCTAAAA
Organism: Tipula unca; assembly: GCA_951394425.1. NCBI lineage: Eukaryota > Metazoa > Arthropoda > Insecta > Diptera > Tipulidae > Tipula > Tipula unca. The sequence continues at coordinate 72,900,161 of OX596381.1, forward strand.
TCAAAGTTAAAATGCTTTATTTTCAAAATAAATGGTAGATGATAACAAAATGTGTGTAAATTATTTGAATTGGAATTGTTTGAGATGTTTAAATTTTTTCTTATATTTGAGAAAGAATTTGTAATAAATATATACACAAACCAATGTTGATTTTAAGTTTTGAAATAAATGAATCAGTTTGAATAATCTTTTTTTATATGCTATTCGAGGTCGGCAGTATGAACTTTTCACCCACTTAATAAATCCCTAGCACCGGTCCTGCCTTTACGTATTTTATTCACAAAAATATAATTCGAAAGGAAACACAACCACATTTGTACTGTTTTCATTTTTCGTCTTGCAGTTTATTGCGCTGGTATTTGTGTGTATGGGATATAAGTGGCTCTGACGTTATGCATGACTTCCAATACAGTACGAAAAATAATATTCGCAAAACTTCACTTTACAAAAATTATAAATGCAAATAAAATTTGTGTTGTTGCCATAGGTTGGAACTAAATTACTTAAATTCTGATTTGCTTTAGCTAAGTTATATATTGCGTTACACAATGCGATTGTTGTTGTAAATTTTCAAAAGAGATACCTAATTCATTACGTGTATTCTGAAATACCTAAAGAATTCTCTAAGCACCGATTACTTTTGCCACATAGTAGCTATACCACTGAATGGAGTGATTCAAGATAATGATAATTTTTGGTAATCCACTTGTATAGATGCAAGTATGGTTTAAATAACTCTATATCTTGCATCGTTGCCACAAATTGAATAAAGAGCATTTTATGGTTTTGATCTATTATTTCAATACCATTTAATGATGGTTCGGTGTAGCTACATATAATCTGAGTATCCGGTTGGTGTCTGACGATTGTCAATCAACGCAAATGTGACACGTTTCCAAAATTTTGTAGAGGCAAAAGATAGTTGTATGGTCAGTACTTAAATGTTACAACGGGCAGCAGCTTATGGAACAACGGAATACTTCTCGTATGATTGTTTGTTTCTTTATCTAATCTAGTTTTTCAATATTGTAACTATTATTGTATAATGTAATGTCTCTTCTAAAGATCAAAGAGGCTTTCCTCACTTCAATAATAATTTCTGATGCTTTGGTCATATTTGGCTAATATTTTAAGGTTGAAACTATAATAGAATACTAAAAGCAGATCAATAAATTCATAATCAATTTCGAACTCTATAAAAAAAAAATTAAATGCCAATTTTTCGTCGATCTTGCCAAGCACTCACTTAGTAAAATACGCGAAAAATTGTCTAGCACAAGACAATTTTTCGTGTGTTTTACAATGGAACGCTTGGCAAGGTAATTTTTATTTCCTTTTTAAGATTTTTACATTTTCTTCATAAATAGTTGTTTATTAAAAAATATAAAAGCATATATTTATTTAAAAATAAATGATTTAACAACAATATTGCCAAAACAATTTAAAAATTTCAAATAATTCGACATCACAACCTGAATCATTTTCGGCTTACTACTTACTGGAAAATCGGTGTTCGATTAAATAGTTTATTTATAAATTATAGTAAATGAAATATTCTAAATAAAAAAAAATTTGATACTATATTTTAATCGTCCTTGCCAATCATTTACTTAGTAAAACACACGAAAAAATAGATGACACTGGCGTAAGACATTTTTTTGTGTTATTTATTATGTAAGTGGTTGGAAAGTACGAATAAAATTTGGTAATAAGAATTTTTATAATTTTATTTTGAGTATATTGATTGCAATTTTGTACATATACCGTTTTGGGTACTATATTCCTTCTACTAAACTAATATTTTTTCACAAAAGGAGTCATGCATTGATTTCCACTAATACAAATATGCTCTTTCCAACGCAACTAACAAAAATACTCTCCTTTCGTTTTCAAAATTCAAAATACTAATTAAATCAAGTGATAATAATAAGTTAGGTTATTGTGTATTTTTTTCACTCATGTTAGTTTAAAATTTTTAAGAAATTTTGAAAATTTAAATATGTTTTTTTTATTTAAATTATTGTCTTGATAATTTATTTTTGCATTGATGAATAAATAAAAATAATGTATTGTAATAAATAACTGCGAAGTTTGCTATCTCGCCGAAAGGTAAAAAGCCCAAAGAATTACACCAATTGACGCTCATTTCTAGAATATTTTGAATTGGCTATCGGAAGCATTGTCGTTGATAATAAAAAAATATATTTTTTAACTTTTTCGAAGAAAAAAAATCATTAAACGCCAAATTGAATTTCTTTCATTTGAAATTACATTTTCTCGTCAAAATATGGCTAGACGGTTCGAAAATAAATTTTCAAAGTCAAATTTTGATTCAAGTCTAGACACACACATATATGGTTTGTAATGTAGAAAATTCTTATATTTTTTGTTTATAGCTTTAAGGTTTATAAACACTTGTTGCCATTAAAGTATAAAAGTTCCGCGGGTTATTTGGTTTGACGGAACTGTATTCGTCTTACACAAGGCAACTATGAATTTCTTTGTAGCAATGCAAGCAGCATTTGTTATACATTTTTTTATGTTCCATAAAACATAAATTGAAAACAATTTACAAAACGGTGGTAGCTTGAGGCTAAGCCGAAACAAAAATATTGAAGAAAAATTAAACAAAATAAATGGAATCACGGCAAACCCTATGAGACAAAATCGGGCAAAAAATTTTCTGAAAAAAATGTACACCACTGAAAAAATGCAGAAAATTTCATTTGAACAACAGAAGACTATTGATCGAAATCAGTACTGGAACTTGTGCTCTTATAATCAACGAATATTATTTATATCCGGATTTCTTAGAGTGGAAGTAAAAAAGACCCAAAAAATGAATAATAGTACCACGGCACCAAGAAACCGTAACCAGTTTATTATTAGAAATTGGTACAAAATTGATTAATATATGCCAGAGATGTTTTCGATGTTGCTTTAAAAGAAATTAAATTTGCCTAATTTGACATTTACGGATCATCGTGGTATTGCAACGCCATCAAATAAGTTTTCCATTGAGAAAATAAACGCAGTTAAGGTTCATATTGAAAGTTTTCCGGCTTACGAGAGCTATTATACTCGTAGACCAGCCAGAAGTATTTCCACGCAGATTTAACATTGGGAATAATATATCTTCAATTACTCGTATATTGTGAGAAACAGGCAACTAATATTAACCAAATTCAACTGAAAATTTCACAATTTTTCTTTTGTAGAAATGAACATTAAATTTAAAGCACCGAAGACCGATACGATATTTTAAAATTGGAACAATCAACGCACCACATCGAAGCTGGTTTAGGTTTTAAAAATAAAGAGGACGACAAAAAATTATCAGTTTTGGATCCAACTTTAAAAGTCTATAGTTTTGATTTACAACAGCGTCTGCCAACGGCTTATCTACATACCTCGATATCTCTCTATACAAACGCAAATTATGGACAAACAATTTAACCGTGCATGATGATGCCGCAGATGTTGTTTATTGTTTCATGGGGCATTAGGCAGTAGCTGGTCGTGTTGGAAATATTATCGCGTCTTGTATCCACAGACATTTGGTAAAAATACTCAAAAATGTGCGATCTGTCACTCTATATAGTGACAACTGAGCAGAACTGAACAAAAGCTCCTTTTTACCTGCTATGTTTAGTGCTACCGTGCTACGATTAATGATTTTTTATGGTCGGAATGGTAGATATTGATGTGGACGATGTTTATTTCCAGCAAACGGCGCTACGTACTACAAAAGCAACGAAACAATCGCAATTTTGCAAGAAAAGTTTCCTGACCGTGTTATTTCTCGAAGTTGGCCACCGAGATTTTGTGATTTAACACCATTAGACATTTTTATTGCGGCCACGTGAAAGATAAGGTCTATCATACAGCCGCAAGTGTGCGAATTGGTCATGGAAAATTTCATGAAAATAAGATGGTGCTGCAAGCGAAGCCGTGACGGCCATTTGGCTGATATAGTTTTCAAATATTAATGACATACCTTCCACTTTACAAAAAAATACACTTTAATGGTTTCTCTTAAAAAATACTCGTTATTTTTTAATATCAAAAAGAAACCCCTTGTTGGAAAACCCTTTATCTTTAGTGAAAATTGCACCGGCTAAATTATTTGAATTTTTATCAAATGTTAAATTTGCTTTCCTGAAAAGTAGGTGAAATTAACTTAGGCCATTATGCCTTGTGACCTTAAGAGAACAATCCAAAACAATTGTAAAAAGTATTTTCATGCGAATGAATATGCTGGTGCCGTGAAATAAGCACCAAGGCATTAAAGTCCTAAAGGTTTTAATTTGCAATCAAATTGTATTAGCCCCCGAAATAGTTGTTCAAAAATCCCCTTGAAATGTAATTGTTTGTTTGTGATGAACGCCTATATTTTGCAAAATATATTAGGTTTTACAGTTTTGATTGGCAAAAACTATCAGGTTTTACAGTTGTAAATTAAAATCAATCGGAATACTTTATCATTCGATTTTAAAAAGTTATTCAGTGAGATTTCTACCTCGTCTTCGGATTGAAATTTAAGCTCTTTCCCTGATTATTTTATTTCTAATTACAATTAATCCCTCTTCAGAGTCATACTCATTGAAATATGATGGCAGTATTGGCTTCCAATAATTAGCGATTACAACTGGCTTGAGACTTTGCGTTGCATTAAAAAGAGAATTTACCGCGCCCCTGGTTAACATTTTTGAAAGCCGTCTCAAAATGGTGATTGCTCTGAATTTTTTTTTATGATAATTTTGTTAAATCAAATACCTTTTAATCCGATGGCTGAATCAAAGCTGTACAATTGGGCGGAAGTTACACTACATGTATGAGCCCATCTAAGCTACTTAAATCACCATCTTTTGGGTGACATATACGGATCGTTATCTAACAACAAAAGTGCATTTTCTTCGCACTTTTGTTTAAGATTTTTTAGTAGAATCAAACAACCGCATACCCCTTTTCCATTCTATATAGTCACTATATAAGGCAATCTGTTGCATTATTTGGCATAGGATTAGAACGGAAACACTTCCGTAGAATATTCGATGATTTTGAGAGATTTTGAAAATATGTCACTAGAGCCCAGTCCTTTTTTATGGAACTTTTAATATTTTAATATTTGAGTTATATATAAAATTTGAAATATTACATCACAACCTGTTTCATTTTCGGCTTGTTTGCCACTAATTGGAAAATCCGTGTCCGATTAAAAAGTTTTTCTATAAATTATAGTAATTGAAATTTTATAAAAAAATTAAACTTATCTTACAAATTTTAATCGACCTTGCCAAGCACTCACCTAGTAAAACACACGAAAAAACAGTTGTCACTAGTGCAAGTGATTTTTTGGTGTGTTTTAGTATGTCAGTGCAAAGAAAGGCCGACTAAAATTTGGTATCGAGAATTTTTATTGTATTGATTTCATTTTTGTACATCTATCGTTTTGGTTACTGTGGTGACGGTCACTCATTTTAATTTAACATTTTTAAGAAGATTTTTGTAATTTTTAAATGTGTGAATTCATTTCAACAGGAAAATCAATATATTGGCCAACTGATCCAGGAAAAATACCTGATCTGATCCATTTTTTAATAACCAAAAATATTTCTAAGTATTTTATGGAAGTCTTCTTGAAGACAGCCAAGATATGAGCTCAGATCATTTTTCAATAGTTCTAACTCTAAGTGAGTATATCATCCATAAAGGGAATAATCTAGTATAAGCCAACAAACATACGGACTAGAAAAGTTTCAAAGTACATCTTGAATAAAGAATACATTTGAAAGTTCCTTTAAAATCTAGGAATCAACTGGACATTACGGATATTTAACAATTAGCATGAGAAAGTACTCCAGAAATCAAATAAAGGCTAAAAGGAAATAACTATCCACTCGTATAAGTATAACACTCTGTAGAAATAAACGCAAATCCAGAAAAATATGGCAGCAAACTAGAGCTCCACAATACAAAAAATGATTAAAACTCTGAAAAGGCAAATAATGTTGATTCATCCTATCAAGAAAATGGATGAAACATGGACAAGGAAAAAGAAAGAAAAAAGGATTTCCTAATCATCTTGAAAATATATTTCAATTTCAGGAATGTCAATTACGAGAAACGTTGTATGAAAAAATAATACAAATTCTTAAAGATGTCACACTTACATCGCCTACTGAAGCGGTATAAACGGTGCTCACCAACTTGGTTGTCGCAGTGAGCACTCAACTATTGATCAAGTGGATAGAATAACCAATATTATTGAGAAGACTTTAGAAGAGAGAAAAGTTTGTTCCACAGTATTCCTTGAGGCAGGCCTTTAACAAGATTTGGCACGAATGATCAATTGACACACTCAAATTAATCCTACCTAAACAGTACAGCATAATACTGGGATCATATATAACGGAGAGATATTTCAGGCTTAAGCATAAGAACATGAATATTCTGAGCTTAAACATATCAGAGCGGGAGTTTCACAAGGAAGTGTACTTGGGCCACTTTTGTGTTTATTATACACCCGAGATACTGGGTGTACTTTGTACTCGGGTACAAAGAATACAGTCGCAAACCATGGATAAGCGACAGCACATGGGAGAAAATTGAAGAACGTCGACAGCTTAAGCTGCAAATGAACCAGCAAAATACACCGGAGGTGTGAAGGAAATATGAAGACACGGCAAGACAAGTAAAAAAGATGGCAAGAAATGATGGTAGAAAATACACTGAAAATATTCTACACCAATGCGTACGAAGTTCAAAGGAAAACACACCAATATACCACCTATAAGAGATAAGAATGGTCAAATCGTAACAACAGATGAGGGACAGTTAAAGAGATGGAAAGAATATTTCGGAGAGGAAATCGCAAACAGCACAGAAAACTTCGAATTACCCAATAATGCTCTTAACGAAACAATCAACACCCATCCACCAACGGAACGGAAAGTTAGCAGTATCATTGGGAAAATGAAGAATAACAAAGCCGCTGGAATAGATAACATACCATTCGAAATATTCAAAGGTGAAGACTCTAACACCGATCATAACGGAAATATGGAATTCGGGTAAAATGGAGTAAGACAGGGATGCGTACTCTCCCCACTACTGTTCCTCGTAGTATTAGATAGTCTCATGCGGAAAATGAACTAAAAATTGCCCAATGGCATCCAATGGGGACAACAAGAAAACTTAACGATTTGGATTATGCTGATGATGCAGCAGAAAATAGAACAGCTATCGGACTTAGCGAAAGAAGTTGGTCTAAAAATAAACATTACGAAAACCAAGACGACGGGCATAAATACTACGATAACCAACCACACCAATAAGCCTCAACCAACAAAATATAGAAGATGTAAAGGAATTCGTATACTTAGGTTGTACACTAGCAGAAACAGGCGGAACCGAGGAAGACATTAACAAGCGCATAAACAAAGCCAGAACGACATACAACATGTTACACAAAATCTGGAATGCATCTGTTCTCTCCCGTAACACCAAGATTCTAATGTTCAACTCGTGTGTAAAATCAGTACTCCTATATGGCTGCGAAAATCGGAAGCAAAATCGGCAGATTACGAACAAACTACAAGTATTTGCATGTCAACAAATGTCATAGAGTTAGATGGTACCACCTAGAAGACGCCCTTGTTGAATATCTTAATGATATTCACTTGCCACAGATCTAACAATTTACAACTCAGAAGAAGTGTGAAAACTTTATGAAAGAAAAAAAAACAGTGACCTCATACAGAAAGTGTTTCTTTTGATACAACGCTTGAGTTGATTCCAGTCTTCCATACTCGGCCGTGATACCTTTTGAGCCAAAATACCAACACTGGCCGAAATATCAGGTCTTGAATTTACTGATAAATATAATAACCGTCCAATCAGTGATCGATATTTCTTGTTATTTTCCAATGGTTGTGTCGAGTCTGACTTTCCGTAATTAGTGTCCATTGGTGTTTTGGCCGGTTTTGTATCCGTTAATCCTAAATCTGATGCAATTTTCATGATGTATGCTGATTGATTCAATTCAAAGTTTCCATCAATATCTTTCGTAACTTCCATGCCCAAATAGTAATTGATCAAACCCAAATCTTGCATTTTAAAATTTGGCTTGAAAATGCTTTCGACATCCGTGATTTGCTTAGTTATTGAACATGCCACAATTAAGTCATCCACGTAGATAATTACATAGCAAAACTCATTGCAAACTTTCTTCGAATATAAGCATGGATCGTTATAGCTCTGTTGAAATCCCGCTCCGATGAGAATTTTGTGAAGTACGGAATTCCAAGATCTGGCAACCTGTTTCAGACCATAAATGATTCTCTTAAGCAAGCATACCTTCAAACTATCATCATCAAAGCCGCGTGGCTGCTTCATGTAGATGGTTTCTTTTAGTTTTCCATTAATAAATGCCGTCTTAGCATCAAAGTGATTCACAATCATCTTCCTTTTTGCACTTACTGATAACAACGTTCTGAATGTTGTATGAAGCACCACTGGCGCAAACACCTCGTCATAATCCTCGCCGTACCTCTGTGAAAAACCTTGTGCCACGAATCTGGCTTTGTATTGTTGCAATTCACCATCTGCACTGGTTTTTATCTTTAACATCCATTTATTTCCAACTGCTGTTTTACCTGGCGGCAAATCTACAAGTTCCCATGTACCGTTGTGTTCATGTGCCTCAATTTCTTCATGCAACACAGTAAGCCATTGCAATTTATCGTCACTTTTGATGGCTTCATCGTAATTCTTTGGTTCATTTAACTCTCTAACTACATTTATTTCATTAATCAAACGCTTCGCTGGCACGCCCTTTGTTATTCTTTGTGAAACACGTACCGTTGGTTGAACTTGGTCATTTTGTTGTTCATTTACTCTGTTGAAACCACCTTCTCCTCAGCGTTTACATATTCACTGATACTGTCATCAATGTTTACTTTATTGTCAACGTTTAGTTGCTCCTCCTGAACCGATAAACCATCGACTTGATCAACATCATGTTTTTTTCTTCCAAATCAATTGAATTTTTGCTGTCTATCGTACTTGGTGTACCGAAACGAACATCTCGACTGACTACTACTTTCTTCGTTGAAGGATTGTAGCAACGATAAGCTTTTGAATGCTCGTCATGTCCATGAAAAATCATTTCGTCTGCCACATGGTTCAATTATCCTCTTTTTGCTGATGATACATGGACAAAACATTTAGAAACAAAATTGTTTGTATCTGGTTTTATGCCATTCCACCGTTCATATGGTGTCATGTTCGTTGTTCTTGTTATCATACGATTCTGAATGGAATTTGCTGTTGCAATGAGCAAGCAACGAGCCATTTCGATCAAAGTGCGATTCTTCCGCTCAGCTTTACCATTTTATTGTGGACAGTCGGCTGCCGTTAACTGGATCTGAATACCCTTGGACTTTAAATAATTTGTGTATTCCTTTGAAGTGTACTCACCACCCCGATCCGATCGCATTACTTTTTGGTTTTCGATCAAACTTGTTTTCGCACAATGCGACAAATCGTTTCATAGTGTCTTCAACCTCCGATTTGTGTGCTAACAAAACAACGAATGTAAAACGTTTTCCACTCTGAGTCGCTGTACGCATAGGTCCGCAAACGTCCGTATGTATTAAATTCAATACCGCTGATGACTCATTCGCTGATTTGTTTGGAAACGGTGGCCGTGTCATTTTTCCTTTCATGCACACATCACAAACTTCCTTGATTCCGCATTCATTAATTTCCAATTCAGTAATTGTACCTTGTGATGCCATTTTCCGAATCGCTGCTGGATCACGATGTCCCATTTTCCGATGCCATTCATGTATGCATTTGTCATTGTGTGCTAACACCGCACAAACTAAATCCGGTTGACGCAACACATACAATTCACCTACTGTGTCAGCTACACCGATTTGTTGACCTTTATACCTTATTTCGCAAATTCGATCGTTAAATTCAACTTCAAGACCATTTTCGACCAACCGTCGGACAGAAAGTACATTCCCAACCAATTTTGGTGCATACAAAACATTGGTTGTTTTTGCTTTACGAATGCATCCACTTTCGTCTAAAAAACTTAAATTTCCGCTACCAATTCCATGAATGCTCACTGATTTGCCAGCTCGACTGAACTCTTATAAGATTCATCAAATTCAGTGAAAATTTTTTTATTGTTGACAACATATTTCGTTGCTCCTGAGTCGATGATCCATCCCTTCTTTTTATTGTTACCAATCGAAAATATAAAATCCGAATTTTGAATTGTATTCTATCCGTCGATTTGCCATCAGTGTTCTTTTTGCCTGTATTACCGATATTCCTTTTTGCAAACCATTCCTTATACTTTGGCAATCTTTCTTTGGATGATTGGGTTTCTTGCAGAAAAAATAAATGCTGTATCTGCCATACGAATATGTGCCAATTGATCGTCTTCAACCGACAAACCGATTGTGCCTCTCGCCTCATCATCATATATTTCCCAATCGTCGATTTCCTTTTTATTGATTATTTCATTAATGATAGCATCCATTTTTGCTGCCGGTTTTTCACCAATAATCATCCTTTTCCAAAAATTTTGTTTTCGAAGCAACAATTCCATACGAAATTGTTACTTTAATTTTGTAATTTATTTCTTATACACTTTCACTGGACCCATAACCTATTGAATATCTTAATGATATTCTTTTGCCATAGATCTAACAATTTACAACTCAGAAGAAGTGTGAAAACTTTATGAAAGAAAAAAAAACAGTGACCTCATACAGAAAGTGTTTCTTTTATTCTAGTTACATACATATATAAATCAAAAGCATCCTATATATAAATACTACAGAATACTTGTTCAAAAAGGAATAAGCTTAAACCTACTTGGTATGTGCTTAATGAGAAAGGGAATTCATGATAAACGTTAATGTTTAAGTTTCGTTCATACATTCAACAGCCCTATGCTCCTAAATTGGAGATAAAGGTAAAAAAAAAAATACTCCCGAGATGTTGAATCACACAAAATAACACAATAGCCACATTCGCCGATGACTCAGCTATCATGGCAGTATAGATGACAACAACTCAGATACAGAGCAAGTACATGTTGACTTTACGAACAAAAGATTAGTTTCTCTTGTCAAAAACAAAAGAGACGAGTTGAGATTAAAATATAATAAAACATATTGATTACTGGGAAGAAGCTCTCATCTATCAATCCCTAATAAGCTTCTGCTTTAAAAGCAGATATTGAAGCCGGTTTGGATTTAAGGTATACAGGTGTGGCGATGTGTACCAAGCAGAGTAACTTGGATATTATCCAACGATTCCAAAATAAAGTACTCAACGCACCATGGTTTGTTTGAATTGGCAATCAGAAGCAATGTCGTTGATAATAAAAAAATACATTTTTTAACTTTTTCGAAGAAAAAAATCATTACACGCCAAATTGAATTTCTTTCATTTGAAATTACATTTTCTCGTCAAAATATGGCTAGACGGTTCGAAATTTAGTTTTCAAAGTCAACTTTTGATTCAACACACATATATATGGTTTGTAAAGTAGAAAATTCTTATATTTTTTGTTTATAGCTTTAAGGTTTATAAACACTTTTTGCCATTAAGGTTTGTAGCAATGCAAGCAGCATTTGTTGTATGTTTTTTTATGTTCCATAAAACATAGTCTAAAAATTATTTAAATTTAAAAGCTTTAAGTTAACGATTGGCAATTATAATTTAAAAATTTTATCAAAAACATATTTTATAGACGATATTTGAAACAAATTATTTTTATTGAAATGGTGGCCAGTAAACATATGCGGTCACCAACAAAATTAGATAAACAGTTTTTAGTCGCCACCTAATTTAGAATCATAAAAATATTTTATTTTGTGTCATGAATTAATTAGTATTCGATATTAAATTAACAGTTTGGTTTTATTACCGTATATATTCAAAACGCACAGTCGATAATAATATTTTGTCCTTCCCCGAATCGATAATTTTCCTTTTAAAATTTAATTATTTTATCGACATTTTATTGATGATGATTTGAAAAACATTGTATGGTTCGGTTTAGGCAACCAAATACACTGTTGGCGACAGGAAAATTATTATTCGACGACCACATATAAACGCTTTCAATTTTATGACTGAAAAATTATCTAACCTAAACTAAATTTAAGACGACGATAAATTTTAAGCGATTTACCCGATATAAAAAATTACGAACGAAAGACCATTTTTGAAATAGCAACTATATATCCCAATTTTGGTCCATTTCGATGGTGAAATTTTTATGTTGACCATATCCTGGGAAGACACTTAACCATTTATATCCGTAAAATGTTTACGACGATCGGAACGCGTAATACAGAAAATTGTTGGCATTTTTGTCGTCATAATTTATAGTACGAGTTGAGGTACGATAGGATTTTCCCTTGAAAAACATAAGTACATATTGAATTTTTGTGCATTGACCAAACGAATAGTTAATTAAATAACAAATTGAAAAAATATAATAAATTATGCACCAATAAATTTTACTTTTTATAATTCATAATTTAAATAAATTTAATTAAAATGTTTACCTTAAATTCCGACGACTTTCACCACACATTTGCAATAAAATCGAACGCTATAAATAAACAAAATAGTAATTATGTATGTAGAATTAATTATTATTGATGTTTTAATTAGATTATTTTTTTATAACAATGTGACCAATTATATTCGCACCGGTCACAATTCAAATAAAGCATCAAAAAAGTGAACAATAAACAGAATTTGTTGCAGCAATATAATAGAACTAGAAAATATATCACAGAACATAATTTCGCAGTAATAAAGGTGACCTCGAACTAATAATCAGTGATGGGCGTTTACGACAACCCGTAGACAACTTCGATAATGTAAACAAATCCCTAAATGATTATGCGAATTAGTTTTAAACTAAGGTGACCAAATTTCTTTAGGTGGGTTGCGTTTTAAAACGGTATTATAAAGGTCTCAGCGTAGAAAGAGCAGCTCACAAAAGTCGGAAACAGGGCACCATGATAAATATCTTTACAATAAGCAGTTTAATGAATTGCAATTTAGTGAATATGCTTTGATGAATGACGAAACGTACATGAAATTGCGTATGAAACAGGTAGCAGATCCAAAATTGTATCTTATAAGGACTTAAAATTAGATAAATCTGCAAAAAGTACTATGATGGCAAACGTTTTGCAGTTGTGGACTCAAGACTTAACGAAAAACTTACGTATATTTAGTAAGATATTACGTGCTCCTCACGTACCATTCTTAGTTACTGAGGCAATGCAGTGGCGTAACAACAGAGCAGCAAACCCCGCATTGCAAGGGTTGCCGAAGACTATAGATCCAGTGATAAATAGCCACTCGCAGTACCCACAATTCGTTTTAAATAAAATTTCTTGTGGCTTTCATACTAATTTTTTTTTAAATTAGAAAATGGTCCGATTTTGAAATTATTTTTCGAGAAGTAGAAGCCGATAGAAAATACTAAACCTCTCTGATGTACCACTCACCAGAATCACTTTTTGTTCTACATATATGTAAGTATAGTATATTTAGACAGTGATTAAATGCAGTAGTGGCCTGTAGAACAATAAAAAACCAAAATATTAGAAATTCCCGATACCAAATTTTATTCGACATTTTCAAGCACGCACATATAGTAAAACGTCCGAAGTGAGAGCTAGGTAACGTCGATAAAAATTTGGTATCGAAACTTCCTCGTTTTAAAACAAAAATAAAATTGTTGACACCACATGTTAATCGATCTTTCCATGCACTCATATAGAACTACACGAAAAATTCTCTTGCATTAGAGCTAGACAATTTTTGGTGTATTTTACTATGTAAGTGCTTGAGAAAGTGGGCTAAAAATTTTTATTGAAAATTTGTTTTTTTATAGATTTCCATTTACTATAAGTATTTTTTATTTTTTGAATTAAAATGCGAGGGCCTGTGATTTTATGCGGGGGCCTGTGATTTGTAGGTAGGCTCCTGAGGGAATGCAAAATTATTAATTATTTTCGAAATCGAATTTTTCCGATATCAGTAATTTTGATTCATCGCGAATTTTGCTATTCTGCTATGAAACGGAATATCGAGTTTGTTATGAAGTAAAAATATCACAAAATTAAGTCTAAATTGTATTATATTTTTAACTGTCTTTCATAAACGTAAACAATATGAGCACGTAAATATTAGTTTTTCCTAAATGTCGATTACAAATAAAAATTATATCGTATAAAAATATATTATGAAGGTATATTTAACTGTATTTGATTTTACAAAGAATAAATGGAAATAAAAATTAGGGCGTTTTTTTTAATACGTATATTTTGTGCAACGCCCAACAGAATCAAACCTACAACCAATAAAACAAAAAAGAAAAAGAAATGTTCAGTTAGTTCCATTTAGCGAGGCCACCAAAACCGTGAGGCCACAAGCACTCGCCTTGTTCGCCTGTGCTTAAAATCGCCACTGGAGCCCTGCCAGGTCTAAGTCACACCCTCTACAGTGACGTCGAATGTGTACATAAAAGAATGAGTATACAGAAACGTATTTCACCTCTAATTCGTTGACACGATTTAGCAGTAAAGTTTCAGCCTAAATAAGCTAGTTTACACTACTTAGTCGACCATCCAAAAACATTTGGCAATAGTGCAAAGAATAATGGCGGATACGATAACAAATCGGAAGTTGTGTATAGAATCTCACGGAGACCATCGAACAACATGAGCCTTTTTAATTAAGATTGGGCGGATTTTACTCCAGCACTCAATGCCACTAATGGGCCCACGGTGCAATACCCTCATTCACACAACATTCATTCAATCCATTCATTCATCCCATTCACACAAGTACAGTATACCATCTGCGCATTGCATAGCTCCATGTCACCCTGTACAGTGACATGGAAGATGGGTCGGCCCATGAGTTCTACATTCAAACAGAGGGTCATAGATGTTTTCAATTTAATCACCGATCGTAATCGGGAGATGAAAAATCCCTTTTGCATCCCGCCTCTGTTGGGATTCGAACCCTGTACCTCCCGATTCAAACGTCGCAGCTTTAACCACTGCGCTATTTGCTCGGTACATGAGCCTTACTTTATCTGTAATAACAAAATTTGAAATTTAGATCAATTCGAACGTTTAGGGCAATAAATTTTCTTTAATTAATGCTTTGGTTTGTTTTACTTGTGGTGTGTGATTTCCGATTTATCTTCAATCATTGTTTATTTTCTTCTCACGGTTTAACTGCGAAAAGCCATTTTACAAAATACAACGGCAAACTAGCGCATTTTATTTCAAATCGCTAATATATCGAAGGTTGTTGAAATTCTCTTAATTGTCGACGCTAACAAACAATATTACCAAGTAATCTCCGTAATATTTTACTTGCCGATAACCAAGTAGATTACACGAAATATTCTACCTCGCCCATCCCTGCTAATAATTATCTTGAAACTATAACTATCTTGGAAATATTGGCAGAGTTTCTCTGGTTGTTTCTGGTGGTTCCATTAATTATAGCTCAACTATTCATTATCCCTTGTCAAATCGAATATGACGTGGTTATTTTAATAATTTGTTTGGTAATATAAAATTGTATTCTGATTTTTTTGTGACAACTTGCAACTACGTTACATAGAACTGTATGTGAAATTTGTCCTAAATCTGTTCTAAAAAACAATCTCCTCTTATATTGTTAAGTGGGCAAAGCAGAATGTCTCGATATAACGAATTTTACCATAAGGACAATCATATTTGGTGCAACGAATACATGATTTTCTGAATTTTCTTTGGAAAATCCTAAGAAGCGGACAACATAATGAACAATATACCAATAAGTTTTAAGGTTAAAGCTATCAAAGATTTACAGCATTTTTTAACAAATCGACGGTTTTAACTGTGGACCGTTAGTAATTTACGCCGCTGACCAAATAATTACTGGTGAAAACAATTGCGGATCTACATTCTGACCCAGAGACAAATAGCAATGCTTCAATTAATTATCGTCTTTATTTAAAAGATATTATTTCCAAAAACTTGGAAACAATGGAAAATAATTGTATGTAATGTTTTGGGGAGTTAACAAATGAGTCGCTAAAATCTGATTGTTACTGCTGTAGAAGATCTTAGCTGATCTATTAAGATATCGTGGTATATACGTCATTATGGTGTCCGCTTCCAAGGATTTTCACAAGAAAATTAGGAAAAATCATATAATCGAATACTTCAAGTCAAACCAAACTTGGTTGTCCTGATTGCTCTAATTCCTTAGTTTTTCCCAGATTGAAATAATTTTCGAACAGCTTAGACTATAGGACATCTTGGTATATCCATCATTATGGTGTTCGCTTCCTTTAATTTTTCCATGAAAATTCGGAAAAACATATCGACATACTTAAAGATCTTACCAATTGTCCTAAACCCGGTAATCCCCTACTTTTTCCAAAGTTGAAATATTTTTCTGATAGATTAGATCTTAAGTCGGATAGCTTAAACCTTAGGACATCTTGGTATATGCGTCATTATGGTGTCCGCTTTCTAGGATATTCCCAAGAAAATTCAGGAAATCTTGTATATTTCCTAGCAAATTTTGTTGTCCTATATAGATAAAATTCGTTATATCGAGACAATCTGCATTGCACACTAACACATATATGCGAAAATTGTTTTTGTTGTTTGCTAGTACAATTTTAGGACAAACTTCACTGTCTTATAATAAACATAATTATTATTTTTTTAGTACAGATTTAGGACAACATTCCCTTGAATAAAATAGAATGTTTTCATACCTAAATCAGCGTCGAGACCTGACACTCCGTCTACAAATTACTATAGTTAGCACCTTCAACTTCAATTTGTCTACTCCATCACCAAAGCTGGAATATTTATATAATATTGAGCAAAATATTTGTATCTGAATCGTTAATAGTTTTTTATACTAAAAGTTAAGTATGAAAAGAGTGTTTTCGAATAAATGAATGGCCCTACTTCTTTTATCGCACGGTACCAGATCACTTGTATGGATTTTGACCGGTGTGAAGTTTTCCACAAATAACAAAAGTGTAGCAATCCACAAAAAAATGCAACATAGTAAATTATATTTATTACGATTATAATAAATAAATTAAATATAATTATTTTTAAATGAAAATATGCGTTTGTGCGAATTTAATATGACGTAATTTTTAATTATAATTAAATGCTAGCTAGAAATAATCACAAACATTAAAATACGTAAGTTATTACTATCAACCTTTAAAGAATTTCCAAAATAAAGTTACACATTTTCTATTCGCTAACAAAGAGGTTGTTCTGGTTTGTATATGAATTAACAATATTAATCCAAGAGATGTCTAGATAAATCTGAGTATGCCATCTCGTTGTATTAGTTTTAAGATTATTTATGGTTGGGATCATATTAACGCAGCCCTCAGAGGGTAAGTTATCGATTTTATAAGAAACATCCTTTACAATGAAAGTGTAGGAGGATCTTTTGTGGCCATTAACAGATAATCCTAGAGATGTCTAGATGAATCTGAGTATGACATCTTATTGATTCTAGTTTTAAGATTATTTATGGTTGGGATCATACTAACGCAACCCTCGGGGGGTAAGTTATCGATTTTATAACACCCTTTACTATGAAAGTGTATAGGAGTATATTTGATGGCCATTAAAAGGTGGTTCTAGAGATGTCTTGATAAATCTGAGTGTGCCATCTCATTGTGTGCGGTTTTAAGATTATTAATGTGTGTACTTTAATCATATTAGCACGATTCTCAGGGGGTAAGTTATCGATTTTGAAAGACACACTACACGTATTTATTATAATATTTTAGTTTAATATTTTGAAAAAATTAGAATTGCTGGATTTATTTTGTTGGTTGGTGTTATTTCCATTGGAAATGATAGCAGGTCGTCATGTTGCTCCCATTTGTTATTTTTTCGTTTTATATACGATCGGAAGTGTCCAGTCACATTTTTACTAGTTGATTTTTCGTAATGAATTATGCCTTTTAAATGAAATTTATCTCCAGACAAATTAATTGTTTCACTTATTTCACTAATCAGCAACAACTATGCCATAGTTACTAAAATATTTCATTTCCCGATAGGTTCGACATTGCGGACATACAGTTTGTTTGAAATCTATGGCATTTTGTATTTTGCTTAATGTTCGTTGATTAAAACTAAAAACATTTTCAAAAGGAAGATAAAATGTTTCCTTCAAAATATCTGGGGGTTGGTTTTCTGGACAACTACGGAATTCTGTTAATAGATGAGGTAAGACTTTCTCTAAAATGAAAGAAACAGAACAAGTAGCATCAAGGTTTGTGGAATTTTTAGTACGAACGAGACTTGTGCTATTTTTATAAATATCCAACAATAAACGAGATCGTTCTTTATAGAGAAATGAATCATCAGAAGTTTTATTTAATTGAGAAACAAATTTAAAGAAGGGGTTCGTGGAAGTAATAAATAACCCTGTAAAATACTCAGATCTATGTATATAACGATAAAAATACTTGAGTTATTGCATCGATAGCGCATGTTTTATTTAGGCTTATTACTTCGCTATTATTAATAAAAAAGTATCCATTTTTCAAAATATTTACTTCTTCAACTTCATTTGATTGTTCTTTAGATTTGATTTTAGCCGGCTGCGAGTTTACATGATCTAAGCGAATTAACACGTTTTTACCAAAATGCTTCGGAGAATCAATAATTTTAACTATTTTATTCCAGGTTTCTTCATGAAGCTCATTATCTGGGTCTTGTTAATATAATCCCAACCATAAACAATCTTAAAACAATGAGATGGCATACTCAGATTCATCTAGACATCTCTAGGACCACCTTTTAATTAGGATTACCTGGAAATTTCCATTAAAGATCCGCTTACACTTTCATTGTAACGGGTGTTTCTTATAATATCGATAACTTACCCCCTGAGGGTTACGTTAATATGATCCCAACCATAAATAATCTTAAAACTAATACAATGAGATGGCATACTCAGATTTATCTAGACATCTCTTGGATTATTATTGTTAATTCATATATAAACCACAACAACCTCTTTGTTAGCGAATTGAAAATGTATAACTATATTTTGGAAATTCTTTATGTCTATTATTGCTTACATTTTTTTCAGTTCCTTAAGGTTTTTTGTAGTATCGAATTCTGAACAAGAAATGGCTAGTTTATGCTAAATAAAATTGTTAAACACTTAGCTGTAAATCCGAAAATAAAAATAAAATTCCAAATAAATATAAAAAAGGTACAATTGCACTTTGCCAATATCTGCCAAACTACGGAGTTTCATGGTCATTCACTCGACACTGAACAAATTTTATTATAAGTAATTTTCTTCTATCTTGCACCGTTTCCGAAATATGAGTCTGGCATTTATTAAAAATACTCACCCTGTATACAAATATAACATTCAAATTAAATTTTAAAAAATATGTACATAAATGTATATTGAATTAGAAAATATTTTTTTAAAATCAGTCATGAGAAATTCAATAAACGGTTTAATTTAAGTAACTGGTATAAAATTGGTGAACCCTTAAATTAATTTTATGCACATGATTAAATTTGTGAGAAAAATTTTGATGAAATTCACACGAAAACTCACTTGAGTATAATATTTGTTTAGTAACAAAAATAATTTGGTAAATTTAGTTGAGTAAGAATAAAATAATGAATGCTATTCAATTGGCAAATTTTGATATTTTGGGCAAAACGTTTTCAAATCGTAATAAAATTGAAGGTGACTTAAAGTATAATTTTTTTGCAGTTTGTAAATTATTTCTACATACTCGTATATGAACATATAGGATAGGAAAAATAGTACAGAAGATAGACTTCTGAGTTAAATGAAGCCATGGCAATTCCCATAGTCATATGACATCACATCAATTTTCCTATTCTCGTAGTTGTTTCTTACGCCTTCAAAAGTGACTTCAAAAGACTCTTGCGATTTTTGCAATTTGTAAACTGAAATTTTAATTGATTAGATAAGATTGATAGATAAAGGTTGTACACCTATATTCATTATATTTTCGGCGTTGCACTCTAACTACTCATTTTAATTACTCGAAAATTGTCAACTTGAACACAAATTGATTTATTGAATAAAACTGGTTGACACACAATTTGAAATATTTTCAATTTTGATATCTATTATCCTGACAAATTTCAGCAAATACTTCACGTCGCGTAAAGTGATACGACTATGGGAATTGGGGTGATGAATAAATATTATAGATTGGATTTGTAAGAGTTACAGTACCGAACGGACAAAAATTGGAAATAAAAGATTCGAAATTTATATGTAACCTTCAACATTTTAGTTTAATCTGTCGAGATTAATTAATGATTAATAAATAATTTAATTGATAGTTTGCGCTAAACCTTCCATTGTACAAAACCGATGAAATATTATAAACTCGCATGCACACCACTTATCAATAGACAGGATGGCGATAGTAATTTATTTAAAATTAAATGAATATAAATAATAATTGTACGCATTATCACAATCTCGAGGCCATCAAATAATTTTGGTATTATTAGCAAGTTGTTAATTATATTTATAAGATCTTGAAAAATTATCTTTTATCTGCATCTTGGTCCATATTCTTGCCGGCCATATTCAACACTTATTTCTAAATTGGCTTTCGTTTTATTTTGATAACGAATTTTCCTCATTGAGATATTCTCTTTTGTCATCAATCTAATTTCCCTACAGTGAAATTAAAATTAATGCGTTTATACGCAACCCTTTTTTTCAGTGTGGGTATGAGACCCAATAACACACATTTTGTTGTTATTTTATTTTTATCAAGTTTATAAATCAACCGATTAACTATATTGTATCATGAGTATGAGATTGACCTGAGTACAATGGAAAATAAATTTATCGTTGGTATGGTGCGAAAATAAAATCTTCATAAATCATCCGTTTATGTATTGTACATATATCTGACATTTATTAATTTGGAAAGTTTTCACCTGACTTTTGAACACAAATTTGCCACTAATCTGCTTTATTAAAAAAAACCATATTTTAAAAATAAAATATCTACAAAACCACAAGCATTCATCATATGCCAGCTCATTCATTACATTTACATTGTTGTTAATTACTTTTATGTACAGTAGAGATTCATCAGTAGCTGCAAAATAAAATAATTATTTATTTAATTACATATAATTAACCAGATATTTTATGTAAATTTATAGTCTTGTAAAAACTGTTGGATATTATACCACAATCATATAAAATTATATAACCCTAGACCCGTGTACTTTGGTACTGAGTGTCCCAAGCAATTTTCAAATCGAAATACCGTAAGTTTTATTGCAGGTTTTACGTTAAATACATTATTTTCAGAAAGGTAATCTCACACTGAACACAAAAGTGTGAAGCATTTACCTGTATTTTAATGCGATGCACGAGATGTAAAGCGCAAAATACTCCAAGCGGATCCAACAAAAAGAAAAACCAGTTCGGTACCATTACCATTAGAGCTCAATAATAAACATTCCTGAAGGTCGAACGTTTTACCACATTGCTGAAGTGGAGATAGCCTGGAGGGGTGGTGAAGCGGTTGGATGTTTAATCGATTTTTTTCGTACTGACAAAAACAATGATGTGAAACAAGCAGTGGGTAGTTTAGACTTTCTTGCATATTTGGATATGCAATATCCAGAAAATGGAGAACACAATGGCCTAACAAAAAAATATCAGCTCAGGTGCGGTCACGGCCATTTGCATTAAAAATTATTCCATAAACCGCCCACTTCTTACCAAATTCGTAGTTTTTCGGACTTTTTTACATATTTGGATATGAAATATCTAAGATAAAAATCTGTTGTGTGGCCAGAAAATGGAGAACACAATGGCCTAACAAAAAAATATCAGCTCAGGTGCGGTCACGGCCATTTTCATCAAACATTATTCCATAAACTACCCACTTCTTACGAAATTCGTAGTTTTTCGGACTTTTTTGCATATTTTCATTTGAAATATCCAAGTTACAAATCTGTTGTGTGGCCAGCAAATGGAAAACACAATGGCCTAACAAAAAAATAAATATAGAATTAAGATATTTTGGATAGTGGCTGCAATAACAAATTATCCACTACATGGGGAAGTTTATGTAGGCCAGCAACCAATTGAGAACCGATCACATGAACTTGATGGACTTTTTTACTTCTGTGCCTTTGGCTTTCGAATTAAAAAGACAGAACACTACTCTAGTCGGTACAATAAAAGCCATCAAACCAGAACTACCAATGGCGTTCACACTGTCAGAGAAGAATTTCAAAAAGACTTGACAACCATATAGCGCATTATTTTGTTTCTCGCCATCTTTGCAATTGGTCCGTTATGCCAGTAGTACCAGAAGAAACGTGCTTCTATTATTAAGTGCGCCACGATGAAGAAGTGAATGAAACATCAAAAAATAAAACAAGTAACTGGACATTGTAGCCCTCGGTGCTTATAGAATGTATGACCTGAGTAACCCATTGTGGTACTCTAGTAAAAAAAAAATTAGAGAAAAGAATTTTTTTTTTCGAAATCACTTGCATTAGAACTTGCGGCCAACCATATATCAAAACAAGAATGCAAAAGCCTAATCTGCAAAATTCTGTAAAAACCGCTATGAAATTAATTGGATATGAATTTCAACATATACGAGGTTTCCTCCGATTCGAACCAACACGAAAGATAAAATAATCGATCAGATAACAAAACAACAGCGATATGCAATATATGCGGCACAGCTACATGCGTACAAAACATGATATTCAAGTTGGCGAGAAGTGTTATCCTCGCATAAAAATTTGATCGTTTTGGATGTTCTGAACTTCACAGTCTTCTTGATTAGGGAGATCGTCCTCTATAGCTAATAACGCATCGGCGTTATAAAATTAGAGAAAACCCTTAGCCCGATTTGTTGGGACTTTTGTATAGTGATACAATACACTCTTGACGGTACACGTACCTTGAATTGGCTATTACTAAATCCAGGAAATGAAGCGATACCTTAAGTGTCCATTTCTTCGTTTTGATGAACGTACGATAGTATTCCATAATTTGTTCCCCCAGATATGTGTTGTAATACCGCAAAACCACAGGACAAAGAACATTCATGAACCATTTTGTAGATTCTAATCTTTTCCAAATGACGTTTACAACATTAACACCGAATTTCAGCAATTTCAGTCTTGTGAGAAAATTCGATGTTTTTTGGACGGTTTGACATTATGGTTCCAGTAGCGCAATATCTTAGTTCCCTTAATTTTTCCAAAAGAGGAACGGTCGTGAAATTCCGGCCGAAAAATAGAAATGAAGAAGTGAAGCTTTTTACAAGATTTTACAAGAAATTTGTAATGCGGAAGAGGTAAGTTCAAATAATTATATTGGAAAAGCTACTTCACATTTATTTTTAGCCGAAAATACCAAAATATCTGGTCCACAAACCACCTATAATTGGGCATTTTAAATGGCAGTTATGAAGAGAGTTGTATTAATTCCGACAAAGGTTCATGGCTGGACCATAGAAAATGAAATAATCGTTTGTTATTGTATTAGTAACCAGGCGATGCCGATATCTTATAGGCTGTATGTGAAATATTTAAATTTTGCAAAAATAAATCTTTTTGGTGACCTTCGATGTAAAACTGAAAAATTATAGATATGATTTGATAACGCATAAGTGAGTTCCGGTGCAGTGGAAATATTATCGAAATTAAATTACTTCTGGTTGCCTCAGATATTTAGTTAGAAGCTGTCATAAGAAAATTTGTTATTCCTTAGAAAGTCTCATTTGCTTTTTGTTCAATGGGTCGTTGTTGAAGCTACATTTCTTTCCATCGTTATCAAACATGACCGTCATTTTATTGCAGTTCATTGAAAATTTAAGTGATGTGGACTTAAACGAGAAAAATCTGTTGGAATGATATAAAATTGGTTTGCTTGTGACTGCCGATATCATATTCAACTTTGGGAGTGTATTATGCACAATCAAATATGTTGTAGGCGACGACAGTCCCATAGCATCGAAAGCGACTTGGCTTGTTCAATATATATAAGGCAGTATGAAGACCAAGCTCAGGATCGAAACCGATGGCCAATAAATGGCCTTTAAGAACTAAAATTATGTTAATGTATTACAACAAGCACCAAATGGACTGCTGATTTATTTATTGTGTTAAATATTAGTACCTTTCGTCTTCATATACAAAACATCCCTTAGCGCTTATTTTATTAGTTGGGATAAAACGAGTGTCTGATGATATTTGATCTATCAAGATATATAACACTTCCAAAAGCGCTATTTTTTTTATCAAAATCCTCAACGATTGTCACACAATTTGATCTAGCAGAACTCGAATTCGCATCTGGTTGATATGTCTTTTGATGATTTTTCCCTGATAGATTTTAATTTTGTAAGCCCAAGGTTCCAGTGCATTCTTTTATCCATACAAGAAGGTCGTTTGTTGAAAATTATCGGGTCTTTGATGTGACAGTGTTTTGATGTTAAGTAATTCAGAAGGTGATCGTTTCGGCTCAGTAAAAATCTAGCAAGGTGATAATACAAGTCTCTCTCTAGTACCCATTTCAGGAAATTTTCGGCTTATCCGTTTGATGAAGGATGGAACGGAGCAAAGAATACATAATCGATCAGGTTATTATCAAAAACGATGATGTTTTTCCGACAAGAATGATTTCCATCCTCTTTTAGGATGAGTCGACTACGACGAAGTATATTGGATTATGAAATAGTCCGGCAAAACCAATACGAGTATGTAGTCGTGACCATGGAACAGCTGTTGGTTCCCATGGATAAACTGGAGCTCAACTGGACATTTCAGGCCTGGATTTCTGACTAACCTTATCGAAAACCCTTTTAACGCCCAACTGAATAAACGGCTGTAATCGCAATACTTTTATGGCATCTGAGGCATTTGAGATAAATTGAGTACTGGTTTTACGGCGAATTCAATCATAAGTACTCCTTTTGTGTCCTACTCGGATACTTCATCAAGAGTATTAATAGGGAAACGGCCTTTCCCATTTTGGATCCGGGACGATGTATAATGACGTAATCGTATACGTTCAAAAAACCTCGAGTTCTATAAGTATTTCAGCTGATATCATAGTCTAGTAACTGAACAATCCAATCAACGGTCGTAAATTGTCTTCCATATAAGTCTTATTTTTAATCTGAACGTAATTGCTTTCCGCTTGAGAAAGAGTCTTTCAGTAAAATGAAATAGGTCATTCAATACCATCCTTCATAAGATGAGACACGACTATTACTATTCCATATATGGGGATGCATCACAGCATAGAATGAATGGGAACTCTGTCTTGTAGTGACTGCGAAGGCTCTTGGTTTTTTTATATTATCATTCGTCATAATGATAGGAGGGTTTTCGATGGCTGTTGTTTTGTACTGTACATTGACGTATGTAACATTATCAATTGGAATAATGTTAGAAATCAACCAGTTTTAAGTCACATACGGCGGGAAAACCGATTTTAAATTCCGCCAAATGTTATTGAAAGTATCTTTGGAGTTAATCGTAAAGTTCGATCAAGAATCCACCTCAAAACTACAAAGTCTAAGCGTTAAGCGTTAAGCGTTATTTGATTCGACGATTTCTTCGAACGAGAACGTCGATTATAAAGCCATAAGGCTTCAGTATCTTCGATTGGTCAATTGATGATACAACTTACGTTTTGAAGATGTTCCTTTATACCACAGTTAGAACATATTACTGTGTGGACAAGCGGCACGCGCATGACTTTGACCACAACCGTTGGACATTATCTGGATTCTGGACGACGAATTACGGTTTGATTTTTGGCGGCGGTGTCAGAGATTGATACTCCGGGTATTGCACCGTGGGCCCATTAAAATTTTCGGAAAGGAACCAAAGTTTCTCGTCCTTGGCTTATCATCAAAAGTAAAGACACTGTTAAATTAATATTTCTTATTAATTCATAATATATAATAGTTTTAAATTTATACTATAACACCTTTCCTGATTGTAATAAACACATTTATCGTTTAAGGGAGTGATAATTTTGATATGCGTCCCATCAACACACATTCCGGGATTCCAGTTTTACGAAAAATGCGGTTTTGCTATCATTTTAAAATTAATGGATTGACGTTACCAAAACATCATTTTTTCCGTTAGTGAATTACCTTTCTCATCAGCAAGTACCACAATCTTCGACATTATTTATTGTTTATACTATAAAAATTAATTTAAGCCCTTAAAAATGTGTATTTGTTTGATTAACAATTAATTGAAAAAATATATTTATTTTCGAATTCGAAATAGAAATTTAAGTTCTAGTGGAATCCGGTGGATATTGGAAGTTATGGTATAGAAGTGATAGTAAACTGAAACTACAGTAATGAACATGCAAATCTGTGTGAACCTTTGTGAACTCGGTTCACGGGTGAAAGTAGTATTCAAAAAATCTATTTAAAAATTCTTTTATTCAATCATACGATACTGTGAATAATAAGGTTTACATAAGCTTATTACTATACAACATGCATATATCGTTATCGTTGGATCAAATCTTATTATACAATCTTTAACCTTTATTGAATATCGATTTGCATTGATATACTGAACAATGTTTCAATGTTTGAACTATATCAGCAACTCGCAATATCTCTGTTGCAATGCACGAAAAAAGCGTTGTTTTTTTTACACCAACAATGAACAATATAATTTTCCCACTTCAATTATACAGCTAATCCAACCTAATAATATTTTAGCTAAATAATTTTATTTAGACTCGTCAAGTTCTATATGTCTGGGAAAATAATAAACAAATCAAGCTTTGATTAATTGAATCGCCTAAAAGTATAAATTGAAAATGAATAAATTAAATAAAATAAATATATTTTTTCTCTTAGCTGAAATAAAACCAACGCCCAAATTTTTTATTAATTTTTACTTACAGATTGATTAAGTGATAATTACTCCGTTTAATATTTAATTGACATAATTAATTACATATTTTTTTTATACCCAAATTCGAATCAGGCAACAATAAAAAAACAACGCGTTCATTTTTTTTTATAGATTCGCGTTTAATTTTTAAATAATTCCAACCATTTATGAAAAATTAAATTATTTTATCTTGGTTGCGGTACGGGAAAGCTTTCATCCCGCCAACTCGATATGTATCCAAAAATTAAAACAAAACTTTGAAAACAAATTAAATATAATCGAAACTAAGGTAATGTGACCAAAAAAAATTTACGCGTAATTTATAATTTTATATGAATTTAGACTAAGTAGTCTCGTGCCTCCGCCGATGCTCCTTCTGTATTTAAAACTTTAAGGGCTTTCTCTATATCGATCTCTCGTTCCGGGACTTTTTAATTTAAACGAACAGGCACATTACTGATATTTATCTAAATTTTGATAAAACTAAAACTGTTGCTTTGAAAGAAATTTAATTCGATTGGTTTTTTTCGATTCCCATTTTCATTGTTAAAATGAATTACATACATGCTTATCATAAATAATCGAATTTTTATCGTATATTTGTCCTAGCTCTTAAAAATATTGTAACGAAACATGTAGATAAATGAAAATCGCATTCACTTATAGTGATTGAAAATATATTTTTGTTATAATTAAATAGATATGCCTTTCGGCATAATTATCCCGCTAAAAACATTTTTATCAAGCTAGACATTATTTACAAACATTTAACCAACCATATAATCGTAATTATGTTCGGTGATAAAATGTTGATACTTTGACAGCTAATAACTAACTAAATATGTAATAGAATTAATAATTACTAAATATTATTTTGAAAAGATTATTGCTACAATTAGTCAATCTTTAAATAAGATCGTTTCTACTTGGATAAATATCAAGGTTACATATAAATAGACAAGTTGATACGAGTAGTATCATTCATTTCATAATTGAATTCGACACCAATCAAATGGTATAATCTAATATATTTTTATGATTTATTTCACCAATTTGTAAAAACGTTTGTATTTGCGCTATATTTTCTAGAAATCTAGATAGATATCAAAATATAAGAGGATTATATCCTGACCTTGAATTAATATCGCCAGTTTCATTCATTTACATATGTCTTTTAGTATAACTTGCCAGCAAAATGAATCGAATTCCATATTAGCATACAAAATATATACATATGCACATATGTATAGTATTAGGTACGGTATCGATCAATGTATAGTCAACATTTTTGATTTATTTGAATTTTATGTAAATATTGTTATCAACATATTTAACAGTTTTTGCAACACTTCGATGAATAGATTAGCATTAAACTATTGAAGCGATGATTGGAATATGTAATAAAACAATAACTGTTTAGGTCGATTTTATTTTCCATAATGTTTTTGCCAATAACCCGCTGTCACATAATAAATTCCATAATTGACGTTTATAAAAAATAATGATGTTCTTATGGCATTTTGGGACAAGCTGTGGCTAGAATTTTGCCGTTTTCCTTATATTTGAACGCAATGTCTGCATCTTGGTGATGCTCAATTTGTTCCATTAGTAATTTAGCTTTCTCTTCTTTATCAGCAATATTAATTTTTACGGCTAGGACTTCACACTTACGAGTATTCCACGTATCAATTTTTGGAGATTTAAATTTCATTAACTCAGAATATTTTGAGTCCCTTTGTAGGTATTTTTTTGTTGTAGCGCTACTCTACTACTCTACTACTCTCGTACGCTGGGAAACTGTTGATGTGTTAATGTATTTCCTGTAATTTCTCTGGAGTAAATGATTAAACCGACGAGTTAAGTTTTTTGGCTATAACAGTTTTAAGGTAACCCGTCTGTTTCGCCAAGAGTAATTTTAAAACATTTTTGACACACGTTCAACCTCTTTGTTGATCTCATCTTTGTGATGCGTCTGCAATTTTTTTGAAGTATTTGAGTTTTCTTCTCACGGATTTCTATCAAACCTGTAAATAATTTAGAATAATGTAGATGATATTCAAACGTAAAGAAATTTTTCACACCTGATACAAAAGCAAGTATAAGATTAAGCTGCTAAGCTCTCAATATACATATTAAAAATAATACGTTGCTGTTCATAGGATATGTTGACATTAAATTTTTAAAATGAAGGCGCTTTACACTCTCCAGCGTTGACTTTTTTGCCTTTGGTTTGACTTACATTTTCTTCTGTGGCTGGTTTCCAGACATTTTCCTCTCCAACGAGTTTGTCGCAGAGATGAAAGATTCTGCATATTATTCGCAATATTAGTTAAATTGCCATGTTGATAATGGTCGGTTTCTAAAGTACTTCTTCATAGCTATTGGGTTTGGGACCCTATTGACCAACATATGGTTGTACATGCACCTTTTTCTTTCATTTTTGTACATTAAATAGTTCGCAAAAATAGACATTTATTAAAATAGCTATAATTACAATGAACAAAGTCAGCGCTGGTATATAGTGGTGGCAAATAGAGCCCTAAGCTCAATTCCTATTAGAAAAAAAGCGTTCCTGTTGTTCCATTAGTTCGCGAGGACGGACATTTATTTATGTAGCGACAATTCCAATGATCACAAAATTATCATGGCTGGCTTAGCGGTGGCCAACAGGGTCCTTAATCGCTCACTCAGATATTCGTGCTCAACTTTAATGTGCACGTTGATACAGATTCAGTGATTCGGAGATGGGCATGGTTGCGTGAAGACGAATATCCCATTCGCATCTACGAATGCATTGCCCGAATAAATAGTCGCACTTCATCGACCACAATTGGAGGGGTTCCCCAAGGTAGCGTGCTAGGGCCAGTGTTGTATTTACTTTACACAAGTGATTTAACAAACACAAGCGGCACAACAATAGCAACATTTGCGGACGATACTGCAATTTTAGCTACTGGTTATAAAGTAGACGAAGCAACCAGAAAACTGCGACGGGCTACGAACCAACTTAGTAACTGGACCAAAAAATGGCGCTTTAAGCTAAATGAAAAAAAATCAACGCACGTTAACTTCACCAATCAAATAGTTAACTGGATACCAATAGAACTAAATTCCAAACAAGTTCCCTATGCTAACACAGCCAAGTATCTTGGCATGACTCTCGATGCTAAGTTAAAATGGAAAGAGCACATTAAAAAGAAAAAGGAAGAACTACACATTAAATATAGAAATATGTATTGGCTAATTGGAAGGTATTCCGAGCTGTCAATACCTAATAAGTTGCTACTATACCAACAAGTTTTAAAACCTATATGGACTTATGGTATTCAGTTTTGGGGCTGTACTAAGAAAACCAATATTTATTTGTTATTTTAAAATAATACAAGCTTTTCAAAATAAAGTGTTACGTGGAATAGTGAACGCTCCTTGGTACATAAGAAACGATAACCTACATAGGGACCTCCGGATGGAAAACGTCAGCGAAGAAATAACAATTCATGCAAAGAAACACATACAACGGTTTGGTCAACATGAAAATGTTGAGTTACGTGGTATGCTGAGTATAACACAAATGGAGTACGAAGGCTCCAAAGAAACAAACCGCTGGAATTGGGAAGACTATACAATAGGGTGGCCAAATTTTTAGAGACTAACTAATGGGTTATATCTCTGCAAATTGAACATAAAAAAGATAGAGAAATTACTAGATGATATATGTGATCAGTTGAAATATTTAAAACAATAAAAAAAAAATAAAAAAAAAAATTGGAGCTGGTAGAGTGGCCATCTACAAATACGTCTTCGCCAAATGAAATTGTTGGCAACTAGACATTAACTTCAACAACCAAGATCTGAACTACCGCCCTTTTGGTGATTTGTATATTACTGGAGCTTCCATGACTAATGATTAGACCAACTTTAATTTCGTACTCGGATCCATCTGTATTCCCCCCGAATATTGGCCCTTTACTGTGCCAACAATCTGGCTCCAACGGTTTCGATCCTGGGCTTGGTCTTCATACTGTCTTAGACAACCTGAAAAAGCAAAGTCGTTCTCTACACCGTGGAACCATCGTCGGCTGCAACGACCTCTGCGCCTACCATATGGTCTCTTTTCAGAGATCGCTGCCTAATTCGTTCCGGGTGAGCACGCTGAACTTGACCGAGCCAGTGTACTCGCTGAGATCTTATTTCATGTACAATATCGAGGATCTTCATCAGATGATCTCGATATTATACAGAGCTTGGTATGTGCCATCTGCGCTCCGCGTTTTGGGCCGTAAATCACACGAATGATTCTTCTCTCAAATATAAGAAGAGATCTCTCGTATTTATCCGTCAACGACCAACTTTCACGTCCAAACATAACAATGGGCCTGTTCAACTCTTAGCAAAGCTTCAGCCGCATTTTAATATCCCCATGATAAAAGTGATAAAAGAGCCCAAATAATTGAACCTTCTGAACGTGTAAGACACTACTAAAATCGGGTGTGCCATTGTCCCTGAAACCAGAGATCATGTATTTCGTTTTAGACTTAATAATCTAAAGTTCAACAGAACCTAAAAACTCTCCAAGCGGATCAGATATTTCCTTCACTCGGTTAGTATTCACTCCAATCAAGCAAGCACCTGATTGGCCTGGAGATATAAGACGTTGTGCTGATTATTTTCAGTTTTAAGAAAGATGTACTCCAACATGAGATTAAAAAGTCTATAGGGGACAAAACATCTCCTTGCCGAACACCCGAGTTAACTGCAAAAATTCAGGATACACTGTGTCAGTGTAATTCTACACAATCGAAACAATTTTGTTGGCATGCCTAAGCATTTCAGCGCAGACCACAAACTCTCTCGATTGATCGAGTCATAGGCCTGCCGGAAATCTAGAAACACCCAATGCACGGTGATAGATGTCTCGAAATATTTACATAGAATCATCCACCCCGACCTGAACAGTGACTGATCGATTCGGACGAAAGTCACCCAACAGGACTTAAGCTTTGAGGGATGATTCTATTCAATATAATGTAGGATAGTAACTTGTATGCTGTGCAAAGGTGAGCCACGACAGGGCACATCCGAATATCAAGAGCTCCGAATTAATGCAGTTCACTCTAGGTGAACGGTTTCGTTTTAATCTGCATGTCCCAAGTGTCTACTATTTCTCATGGGATGGATCCTCAATGGAATTCTTCGCAGTCTGTATTTGAGGTGACTCAACTACTATCTGTGACGCATGATGATGAACACAGAATTCAAGCAAATCTCTTAAATCTATATTGTTTGATGAACATCAAACCAATTATTGTTATTATTAATTTCAAGGCTTAAGTAAGAACATACTTAGGAACCCTTACTCCCAGTCCAGTCTAATGATTTAAAGTAAAATAAAAAATATGTGAACTAATATGAAATAGCAAAGTTTATTGGTCTTCGGTGTTATCACTTTCCGTCAAATCTGGTAAGTATCTGGCATATCAACAGCTTACATGGCCTTATAAAAGGCATGAACTCGTCTGTCTATTAAGGACGAAACTCCAGTAGATCTCTATTCTTGGTGGAATTTATTTTTAACGATATGGTCTCCAATTTTAAGCCAGCGATTTTCTTGAAGAGCAACGAGTTTTAGCCGATACTCCTTCATGCATGTAATTAGGCCCTCTAACGCTCCTGGTTTCTCAAGTGACTGGACGTTCCACGTGTCGTTTTTATTGGTGTAATTTCATAGACATATTATTTCAATGATAAAAATAAAATATTTAATCCATCGTTGTTCTATTTTGTATAGACGCAAAAATATTTTATTTGTTTATTTTTGGTCCTCTATTTTAAGCTGATTTTTTCCCCTTGAGGGCCTGTATACAATAGGCGGCTCTGTAAAGCGTGTCATTATATAAAGGATAAATAGTATAACTTTTTTGTTGCTTTCATGTTGATTGCTACGGCGATTGTTGTCAAAACAGTATTCGAATGGAATGGGAAATTTTTATTTACTTAATTATAAATTTAATTAATTAATGATTTTCAAATATTCTTATATAAACATTAACATTTGCTATGGACACAATAATTAAAAAATTTTAAAATTGATTTAAATTTATTTTTTAATATAAAACATTGATAAGTAAACTGGTTGAAAATGAAAATTTCAATTGAATTGAAGAATTTGCATCTTAACATGACGTGGTATGACCACAATGTTCATTTAATTTTAAATTCTGGTGATGCTGTAATAACACAAAAATATGTACATCATACTAAAGTGAATAACTCGACCGGCTGGAGTACTGCAGTATGAGGAAGATAAAACAATTTTGTAAGCTTTCGGTTGTAATACCGCAGAGGAAACTTGTCAAGGTAACAGAGTTACTTGAAATAATGGCTTGCTTAAGAAAAAAACTTTTTATTATATGTAGTTCGCCTTGGAAAACAATCCATTTACACTCTTTCAAATCTTATCTATTCAATCTATAGTTCTTGATTGTGCGACTTAGTGAACATATTCTTTAAATGGTGTGTTCAGCCTCAAGAAAATCGCTACTTAACATATTCTGTAGCCGAATCTATAAATGTCTTCTATTTAGAAACTCGCAAATAGAACTTTTGCGACATGATAAAGGCAAGGCGATTCGTTGTGATGCAACTGGTGGTATTGCAGTAATCATATTATAAGAAGAAAAGAATCCTATACATTATGCGAGCTCATATCATGGCAACATGATGCATGGACTATTACAAAATTTCTAACAGGGACAGAATATAGTTTAAAGATCACTACTTTCTAGTTGATTGGTCATGGTTCAACAGTTCAAATAAAAAACAAATTTCCCGATATATAGGTTATCTCCGCGAAATCAATTGATAAAATATTTAAATGCGGGTTTGACTTTTGAAAATTTGAAGCCATGCCCACAAATTTTTGTAAATTAAATAAATTTCGTCATTGGTCTTAACTAAAATTTTGACATACGCCATATACTGAAAACACTAACAATTTTAAAATATCTGAATTTTGAAAAACTCCCAAAGTCAGAACATGTTAAAAATTTTAAAAATATGGAACCTCGAAGGCGCTGACTAGTCTGCAAGCTATGTAATATCTCAAAAGTCCGAGAACTCTTGAAAATTCTCAAATTTCGGAAAATTCTGAAAAAATTGATATTCGAAAACCTTGGAATCTCTATAATTTCTGAAAAATGTCACAAAATTTTGAAAACTCTAAAAAATATAAAAATTCATGACTGTGCCGTTTCTAACAATTAACAAAAATAGATGTGTATTAGTATATACACTGTTAAAATATTTCTTATAAGAATCTTGAGTGAAATGAAAAAGAACTCATGAATATGAATAAAGTTTAATTCTTACTAGATTTATAAAACAACACATCGCTCTTCTACAATTATTTACATTACCACCACCCAAATCGGTTACCTGATATTTCATTTCCATTTAAATATTTATACAAAACTCATTCATTGATTTCTTTGAGTGGCACACCCAAAATCACAAACAACAAATAACAATACATTAAAAAGTTTGTACCAAAGTTTCATATTAACACCAATACCCTTAACATTTCAAATGTCATTGGTGATATTCCAGAACTAATAGGTACCAAACGATTTTTGACTAAAAAATTAATTTAGCGTATTAAGAGTTTCAGTGGTCTACATTAAAAGGCAAATAACAAGACATCGCAGAGTTTTTAACAGAATGCCACTAATATCAGGTGTTTGCTATGGGCTTAAACTATCAAATGACATAAGTTTGTTTATCAAACGGAGGGGTTGCCATAGATTTGTTTGAGTAAAACTTATTGAGCGCTTCAATAGAGTTTGAGTGGTCTACACTAAATGGTCAATAACAAGACAGCGCAGAGTTTTTACCAGAATGCCACTAATATCAGATGATTGCTATGGGCTTAACCTATCAAATGACATAAGTTTGTTTACCAAACGGAGGGGTTACGATAGATTTTTTTGTAAACGAACATTTTTAACTCATCTTGCCAGCCTATTTAGATTGACCTACTCCATAAATAGTGGCATTTTTGGAAAACTCTGTGATGTCTTTTTATTTACCGTTTAATGTAGACCACTCCAACTCTATTAATACGCTCAATAAGTATTACTGAAAAAAATCTATCGTAACCACTCCGTTTGGAAAACAAACCTAGGCCATTTGATAGGTTAAGCCAATAGCAAACACCTGATATTAGTGGCATTCTGGTAAAAACTCTGCGATGTCTTGTTATTGACCATTTAATGTAGACCACTCAAACTCTATTGAAGCGCTCAATAAGTTTTACTCAAGAAAATCTATGGTAACCCCTCCGTTTGGAAAACAAACCTAAGCCATTTGATAGGTTAAGCCCATAGCAATCATCTGATATTAGTGGCATTCTGGTAAAAACTCTGCGATGTCTTGTTATTGACCATTTAGTGTAGACCACTCAAACTCTATTGAAGCGCTCAATAAGTATTACTGAAAAAAATCTATCGTAACCCCTCCGTTTGGAAAACAAACCTAGGCCATTTGATAGGTTAAGCCAATAGCAAACACCTGATATTAGTGGCATTCTGGTAAAAACTCTGCGATGTCTTGTTATTGACCATTTAATGTAGACCACTCAAACTCTATTGAAGCGCTCAATAAGTTTTACTCAAGAAAATCTATGGTAACCCCTCCGTTTGGAAAACAAACCTAAGCCATTTGATAGGTTATGCCCATAGCAAACACCTGATATAAGTGGCATTCTGGTAAAAGCTCTGCGATGTCTTGTTATTGACCATTTAATGTAGACCACTCAAACTCTATTGAAGCGCTCAATAAGTTTTACTCAAGAAAATCTATCGTTACCCCTCCGTTTGGAAAACAAACCTAGGCCATTTGATAGGTTAAACTCATAGCAATCATCCGATAATAGTGGCATTTTGGTAAAGCTCTGCGATGTCTTGTTATTGGCCTTTTAATGTGGACCACTGAAAATCTATGAAAGCGCTCAATAAGTTTTACTCAAAAAAATCTATCGTAACCTCTCCGTTTAGAAACCAAGCGTATGCTATTTGAAAGGTTTAGCTCGCAAATGTAATGGGCCTCTAATGGAATTTGAGTATTTAGCGTACAGCGTCATTTTATTGTCAATTATAGGGTGTGGGGGGGATTGCATGATCATCGAGCTTTTTTTTCAATCTCTGGAGATGCAAAATTAGATTTCTTAATGTAAATAGCTATTAAGAATTTGTATCATACTGCAGATGAAATATTTTTAGTAGTGTTGATTTTAATAAACAAACATTACAAATTTAATTTACGTTTTAAAATTTATAATTAATCACTCGCTTTACTATGCAACTCAACATTTAAATGGAAATCCAATATGAATATAGCAAGTGAGCAGATTAACATTAGAAAGAGATGAAATAATTTTTGTATTTAATTCCTATATGAAAAAACATGGCGGGAGTTCTATCTCTTTCTAATTTCGTTCATCTATCTCTTTCTACACTATGTTTAACAGTGTAAAAACTAACACATACGTTTTTTGGATTATTCTTATTGGATTCATATACATATTGTTGTTATTTTTTTGTTAGAAACTTCACATTCATAAAAATTCGAATTATTTGAAAAATCACTAAAACTGTAAAGCTTCGAAAATCATGAGAGCTTTGAAGACTCAGGTATGCAATTCTGAAATCTATAAAAAATATTGTAAAGTTCTAAAATATTTAGAATTTATAAAAGTTGAAAAGTAAAATGTTTGAAAAATTAAAAGAACTCTAAAAGATCTAATAATTGAGTGCTGTGGAATCCTGAATTTCTAAGACTTGTGGAATATCTGACAATTCTGACATATCAGTGAAAACGACAAAGGCAGTTTAATGGACTATAAATCTTGAATGGTTCGAAAATTTTGAAATCTTAGGGAAATTCTGCTATATCTCAAAATACTATGAGAACACTAAAAGTTCTAAAATAAATGAAAAAAGTTCAAAAAGTATCCCACAGATTATGTTGAAAATTCTAAAATCTGGAATATCTGAAATTTCTGTAAAATCATCTGAAATGCTGAGAATTCTAAAAATTATGAATTATATATAAAACCTAAAAGCGCAGACATCTCTGAAAGCACTGTAATATCTCAAAATTCTGACAATATTCTTGAAAACTGTAGAAATTCTAAAGTGTTTGAACAGGGATGGAAACTGAAAACTCAGATGACACATAAGTTAATACTAACAAAAATTACAAAAACGTACACTGTTAAATATTTTTCCAACTGTCAACTTTGCGTCCATAGGAATTAAATTAGATTGAGCGGTTTGATTTGCACAGAATTTACTTAGACCATTTTGAATCTGTATGATCAAAAAAATTAAATTCTCAGAACTTTAGTTTTTATATTACACCATTTAGAAGCTACGCAAGCGTAATTTTTATTATTTTTCTCTATTGGACTTTTTGATATTTTTTCCAAGGTACGATCGGATCACTCTTTTTAAACAGTATATATCCAATTGCTGCTATTTTATTTAACATGTAGGATTGACATGTGTGGAAGATTGAATTGTAAGAAAAAAATTGTTCTGCGAAACTTTCAAATTAGTTACCGTTAAGCCGTTATAACGGATTGATAATTTTAATTGATTTTTCTTCACTTTTCTACTCAGAATTAAATTTTCTTTATTGTGGAAATCAGTTTTTATTACTTTTTGTCTGACAATATAGGTAAAAAGATTTCTAAATTTGTAATTGATATATCTTAATTTTCTGACCATAACAAATAAAGTGGACAATTAATTCAGTATTTGGTTGAAACCCCTTTGTTTTTAAACGCTGCGAAGCACCGGCCTGTCGTGGGGTCTACCATAGGTTTTGACACCGTTCAACAGTAATCTCATCCCACGTACGCCTAACGGAATCCCATAGTTCTCGGTTATTTGTAGGTTTGGCTGCTGCAACAGCTTGGGTTTAAGTCAGGAGACTGTGCAGGCTATTCCATCAAATCTATATTAAAAAACCAATCTTTTACCGTACGACTGGTATGATTCGGATCATTATCCTTCTGGAAGACCCATCTCATTCTCAGCGGGATTTCCTCCAAAGCGTACGGCAGCATTACATTATCCAGTATGTTTACAGATAAATTTTTATCCATAATACCATTTATTTTGTGTATTGGGCGAGCATCACGCCAGAAATCCCACTTTAGAAAACCCAAATAATTTATAATTTTTTATACTTGGATTTGATTGTGCTAATTTGTGCCTTTTTCTGACGAAGGGTTTTCTGACGTGATTGTCACACCAAAAAACCCATCTTAATCATTTAATATATTACTTACATTTCTTAATATATTTCGGTTGTGAGAATAGGCCAAAATCGGCAGACTGCAAACGCAATATATCTCAATATAAATGTTTTATGATCAACCCACAGAAAAGACTTCAGAATATCGCGTTTGTGCCTACTGCGTTTGTGTAACTTCTCCAGAGAACCGTAAATTTGATATTTTCTGGATATTTCGGCCGATTCTATAGTCAATGTAGAGTATGTACAAACGCGATACTGGGCCAAAATATGTATTATAGTTTGTTTCAATTAATTCCATGATAAAAGTTGGGCTTTCCGAAGTCTTTTCTGTGGGTTGATCATAAAACATTTATATTGAGATATATTGCGTTTGCAGTCTGCCGATTTTGGCCTATTCTATAGTCACTGTATATTGTGTGGCAAAATAATTTAGTGGCACAACCGAAATATATTAAGAAATGTAAGTAATGTATTAAATGGACGATTAAATGAATGATAGGTTTTCTGGTGTGATAATCACGTCAGAAAACCTTTCGTATTTCTTAAAGCATACTATGCACAAATTTTTTAGCGAAAGGCACTAATTGGCACAATCAATCAAATCCAAGTATAAAAAATATAAATTATTTGGCTATCCTAAAATGGGATTTCTGGCGTGATGCTCGCAATTATGTATGTACAGATGCACAAATTACAAGTCACTTCACACAATTTAAGGGGATTCACCAAATTGTATGTGAATATGGCACGAAAAATAGTACGAAAAAGTAGAAAAAGAGAAATGTAGAAATATGTATGCGCCAGAGACCTGCACGGGCCAGTAAATTGTTTACCCGACCCGACCCGGCCCGAAACTGAAATGGCCCGACTCGACCCGAACCCGACTCTTCATAATATATTAAGGTCCGAACCCGACCCGACCCGAAAAAAAGAAAATCAATCTAATATTATTGTAAATATCCTAAAGAAACCACAATTACGATTTTAAGCTTAATACTACATACATTTATGTATTGTATCTTTACTTTTCAAATTCAATTAGGTTTTTATTTCATGTTGCTATGTAAAAATAATATAGCATTGACGCTTTCTGGTTTTAAATTTGTACTTGCAGTACTTGTCTAGCTACGCTAAAGTTTCTTTCTAGCACGGCTAGCCGGAATACATAAAACATGCCTAGCGACATTCACTAAATATTTATATTGTCCCTCTTGTTCTTGTCACCAATTCAATATATTAATGGATTCATCAATGTGGCAAATAAAATTATATTAAAAATTCATAAGGAAAAACTTTCGATTAATTTTTAAAATTATGCCCAAGCCCGACCCGAACCCGAATGAAATAACAAAACCTCGGGCCTAACCCGAGCCCGTGCAGGTCTCTGGTATGCGCTGCTGCAAAACTTTTACACCGCAATGCGAAATTTTTTGTGGTAAAAACCAAATCGCACAACTCCGAAACCGCGCATTCAGAAACCGCGCCGTTCGAGGGATTACTGTATTTTGAAATGTTGATTATCGCCCTACTTGGTTATGACGTTTTGTTCTATAAAATTCGAACGCAATGAGTCTCCATCGTGTAAGATGGCTTATTGGAAAGGTATTTACGATAAAAAAATAAAAATAAAAGGATTAGAATTTAATTTTGTTGACCACAAAGATTCTAAATAAACTATCCTAAACTATCTGAAAATACAGGCGAGTACCCGTGAACATCTCTAGGATCGGCCGTAAAAAATTTGTTAAAAATCGTGTAAAATAAATAGTAAAGTTCATGAGAATTTAATTTGTTTGATCATATAAAGATTGAAAAAAGCCTAACCTAATGTAGCAATCGCTTTAATTTCAATTGTATCGGAATCACTGCAATTTCGCGTTTGCCCATTTCCACTTATTGACGAGGCAACGCGTTAACATTGCAATCATTTACTTTCTATATACAACTCATACTCTTGTTATGTATATAGAACATTTTGCATCTACTTAGTATTCGATAATTCTATGTACAATTTAATTTTATATTACGTACATATTGATCACTCTCTCGAATACATATCGCGTGATATTTTATAGGCCAATTATCATTCGGCACGTTACTTTTATTTTCTCGAATATTATATACAAAAACAATTGTTGTAAAAAAATTAATTAATAAATTAACAATTTATAAAATAAATAATATATATTGCCAAACATATAATTTCAATAATAAAATAAATAAATTAATTAATAATAAGTTAACCAACAAATTAATTGTGTTTAATAAAAAATTTTGAAATAGGATAAATAATTATCCTATAAGTGATGACCTCGACGGCGGTTTTTACCGCAATTTATGAATAATAAGACATATTTTAATAGTCCGGTGAATTTTTAATAATTGACACTAGACGCGGTAACCAATTAATTAACGTGATAAACAAAAAACCAAACAAAACCAAGTTAATTAAACCACGCGGGCAGAAAATAATAATTCGTGGAGTGACGAAAACGTGTGTAGGGACCAACCCCTCCCACGCAACGCGGGACTAAGGAAGAGACGTGTGTAGGGACCAACCCCTCCCACGCAACAAAATTTTGAAAAAACGTAAAATTATCATTTTAACAAAGTAAGGTAGAATCATTTTATTTAAGAAAACTTAACGTAGAGTCATTTGTTTAACTGTACAATTAATTTTATTGACATTAATTTCACCACCACGGTCGCATCCATCCATATTTAAATACACTGGTTGTCTCTCGCTGTAATCCTCCCGCCATCACTACCGTTTGAAATCTATAAAAAAGGATAATTTAACATTTAAAGAAAAGCGGTTTTTCTAAAAACCACCAACGGCGGTGATTCCAGCCCATTGCAAGATTTACCCAAAGTGAACAATTAGCGTATTGAATCAATATCAGTTTTAAATTTCTGACATTTTAAAATTTTGATTGATTCGGTTTTTTTTGGATTCCGCATTAACCTTTGAGTATTAATTATTATCGTTCAAAATTTTTCCACGATAATTTTATCGAATTGTCTTTTTATTTTTATCAGACCCTCACAGTGGTGCACTGAAAGTTTTTTTAAACAAACCACCAGTTTCCAAATATCTGTAATCAGCCAATTGACCAAGACAATAACGTGGACATTATTTTTTTTGGAGATGAAAATCATTGATATGGAAACTTGTAATGCCATAATAAATAACATACATTGTATTGCATACGCAACAATATTTTATTTTGTTAATTAAAATTTATAATTAGGTTTAAGTCGTTAAACATAAACAGAAAAATATATTTTATTTTCTTATGTTATGTTATATGTGAACCAAATATATTTTATGTAAAACAGATGCAGGTCATATAATAAAATGCAATTAAATATATTTTCTGTGGTGGAAAATATATTGAATTGTAAAATGGGCCGAAACATAAAATATGTTTAGGTAAACAAAAATGGATAATGTTTTTAAGTATATTGAGTTGAGATATAGATATAGATTTTTAATGTTAAGTTGAACGTGAAATGATATAGTTGTGTTTTTAATAAATAAAGTATAATAAAAAAGTATCTTTATATTTTAATAAATGAATAACCTTTTACAAACTGTTGAGCAACAGGGAAATATTGAACTATCCGAAAGTAGCCTAAAGTTACAACCATTTCGGTTAGAAGGGCCAGCGGATTGGTTCAATATGGTTGAGATTATTTTTAATTTAAAGGATATCACGAGTGATAAGAGCAAATTACTGTTGGTGCTCAACGCATTATCCCCTCAGGCGAGCCAAAAGATTTCAGATATTCTTGCGGATCCGCCTAAAAACAATTGCTACCAAACTTTAAAACAGGCGTTTTAAGATCGCTTGGCTCCGTCACAAGAGCGGAAATTAACTAAATTATTAAGTGGCCAAAATTTAGGGATTATGCGGCCAACAGAGTTATTACGTTATATAAAGACATTAGCAGAAGGTAACGATAATACGACAGTTTTAAGATCTCTCTGGTTGAGGAACCTACCCGAGATAATTCGAATAGCAATGCTCTCACATGATGAAAAGGTCGATATACAAGCTCTAGCTAAGTCAGCGGACAAGATGCATGAGCACATCAGTCCGCATAACACAATTTCGTCAGCAGAGTGAAATA
The DNA here is from genome assembly GCA_951394425.1 of Tipula unca. Lineage (NCBI taxonomy): Eukaryota > Metazoa > Arthropoda > Insecta > Diptera > Tipulidae > Tipula > Tipula unca. The sequence continues at coordinate 72,942,676 of OX596381.1, forward strand.
AGCCATCTACATCATCAACTAAACAATTTAGACCACAGCTACAACGCGACTCAGTCGAAGCCCGATTGGCTCGACTTGAATCAAAATTTGACCAAGTTTTAAGCGGTCAGTGTAGCAGATCTAGACAAAGGTCAAGTTCTCGATCTAGGTCGCGTTCACGTCAGCGGTCTCGATCCCCATCAATTAATCGGAGATATGATAAATGCTGGTACGACCACAAGTTTGGTACCAGAGCACTTAAGTGCATACAGCCTTGTAATTTTAAAGGCACACAGACCGCCGACGAATCAAGCAACCAAAAAAACTCGAAAACTCACGGGTAGATTCAATGAATCAATACACCCTGAACACGAGCAGATTATTCTTGTATGAAAGTAAGAATAATCTGACTTTTTTAATAGATACTGGAGCTGATTTATCAGTCATTCCAGCAAAACAATTTTTGAATCAAAAATATATCAAAGATTCAAATTCAGATTTAGTACTTTCGGCAGCCAACGGTTTAACCATTTTAACCTACGGAACTAAATTGCTCCAGGTTGCATTTTTAATAGCTGCTGTGAATCGTCCAATAATTGGCGCCGATTTTCTGAGTAAATTTGGCATATTAGTCGATATAAAAAATAAACGGCTAGTTGATTCAGCGACAAAGCTGTCAACAATGGATCGCTCTCACATATTTTCACCGATCTATTTTATAATCGATAGTTATGAAAAGATAAACCTGAGACCAGTACGCTAAGGCATCTTGAATCGGCAGTGCAAAATTTTAAAAATCAAATAATTTTTAAATTCCATAAACAATTATAAAAATTCATCAGAATTTAGTCTGCTTGACCACAATAATTCTAGGATAGGTAGTAGAAATTATTAAAATTTGTTTAAAATCATGAAACTTCAAAATTCTGTAAAAATCTAACCGCGCAATCTAATTTAATTCCTATGGACGCAAAGTTGGCAGTTGGCCTAAACTACCCGAATATGTATGTACTCGAGAACATGTGATAATTTCTAGAATCGGCAGCATAAAATAAAACTCCTCAAATCCAAATTTTCGTAATATAAATAAAATTCCAATTGGAAAAATTGCCAAATTTAACAGTGTAATTTTTTGATATTTTTTTAGTATTAACTTCACTGTCATAAACTCAGAGAGTTCTCAAAAGTTTTAAAACTTTGAAATCTCTTGAATTTATAAAAGTTGAAAAGTGAAATTCTGAGAACTGTAGAAGTTCTAGCAATTCTGAATGTGGTAGACAGTGAGCTTATATATTTTGTACATATATCATGCAAGTTAAAAGTTGCCATTAAAAAAAGATTTATATTTACATTTTCAAATGTTTTATTTCTGAATTAATATTCTTATATTTTGTGTACATATGTATGTATACGTTTTTTGATTTGTCAAAATTTCTCGGAAAACATTCGTATAAAATTAATAATTTAGACAGCAAAGTTTTTATAATTTAATTTTTGTATCTGTGATTTTGTAAAGTTTTATTTTGTATTCACGACTAACATGTATGGGTAGATTTGAAAACATTTTTCTACCTCAATATAAATAGTAATACATAACCTTAAATATTCTGATTGTAATGTACGTATCTAGTTTCCTAATTACTTTACGGAAAAAAAAATACAAAAAATGTACATACATGAATGTAAAAGTAAATTAAATTTGTTATTTATTATTAATTTAACATACAAATATTTTATTTTATTTTAAATGAATTTAAAAAATTTAATTTTCAAAGCAAATATATTAAAAATGAAAATAAATTCTGAATCTGAAATAATAAAATATTTACATGTCTCGTAAAATATATAACGTACAGTACATAATATATTATGTATCTCGTTGTTTTTATTTATCAAATATACATATCATGTTTATAAATATTTACATTATGTTGTTTGAATGCAAGTTAAATAGTGGTTTGAGTTCAGTCATTTACATTTTCAGTGAAATTATATTTTTAGTATTCTGAACCAAATTGACTAAGGTATGTTTTCGCTTAGTGCCTATAAATTTGTTTTCTACCACATGGCATACCATATGTTTCGATTATAGTGGTCAACAATTGATATGGTGTCTTTGATTTGGGCGTATTTTTAATATAAGACCAATACTTTTTTATATGCAAACATATTTCAGTCAATATTGCAGTTTAGGAAAACTGGAAGATGATTTTTTTTTTTTGTATATAAAAGACGACCAAAAAACTAAAAACAATTGAGTTGACATTATGTGACTACACCAATACCCCGGTTTGCGTCCTTAATTGGTACGAAAATTATCAAACAATATTAAGTTTGAACTCATGAAATTATATTTTGTAACAAAAAAGTTGTACGTCTTCTAAATCACTCGGAGTTCGATTCATCCTCGAAATCTGAAGGCTTGACTGACTTTGTTGTTTATGTACATTTTCTCATATGGCTCTAAATTAGTTGAAATTGTTCTAGAAAATTACGAACTCTGGAATGGATCCGAATGCGTTCCACAACTCATCGATATCAATTCCTTTCATTCCTTCAAAATTTGCGCTTTTGGCGAAACTCTCAATTCTAAACGAACCGCTGGGATCAACCGCCACACTTCATTCATACAGGAAGCTTGCACATCATCCCATGATTTAGAAATGTTGACAACAGTTTTTAGGATGTTGTAATTTTTCCAAAAGTTCTTTCACTGTCAGATCTTTTGTGTCAGTGGAACTGAGCAGGTGGCGAAATGTTCGTCTTAGGTAATAGGATTTGAAAGTATTAGGGGATATTTCGTTCACTTTTACTGGATGACCTGGAGCATTGCCTGTCAAAACCATACATTTAAAATCTAAATTCTCTTTGGAGCAATAAGCCTTAAGTTCAGACATACAATAATTCGTAGCCCATTCCTCGAATAGAACGGCCGTTATCCATGCATTTTTGTTAGCGTTCCAGTGTACCGGAAGTTTACTTAGGGGAGATAGGGGTTGGTTGTAACAGGGGCAAGTAGTAACAATCATAAAAACAAATAATCTGATAGAGATATAAAAACGTGCGAAAGAGATAAATGTTCATAGTGAAACAAAGTATTGCATCATTCAATTCAGTTGTGTGTGAACCAACGTTGACCGCGTTAATATAAAGAACTGTCAAACCCGTCTTGTAAGTAACTTTTTTTTTTTTAATATTTTTGGTTTTTTGTTATTCACATTATAGTTACAATAAAAAGAGGCAAATATAAAAAATCGTGCATATTTCGCCTATCGTTAAATACAGTTTTTGATATCTCGAATGTACGAATTTGCTGTAGGGGATAAAAGTAACATGTGTACAAGGTAGGTTGTAACATGTTGCAACCTACCACTCACACATAAATAATTAAACGATGTATTATTCTGTGTATTTACTTTTTAGAATGCGAACATACAAACGGAAAACCGAACGTGGAAAAAACTCGAAAGACAGAACAATCAGTGGTGTTGCAAATGATTTCGGATTGTGCCATGTCACACTTTTTAGATATTTAAAGAAAAGAAAGGATAACATAGATAGTGGCGAACCATCGATGTTGGATACAAATCCAACAGGCAGGTCTTTAATAGAGAGCAAGAAGGTATATTAGTAGATTACCTTATAAAATGCAGCAATATTTATTACGGACTTACGCCAAAAGATGTCAGAAAGTTGGCATATAATTGTGCAAACAAGTATAGTATTCCCATGCCCAAATCATGTGGTGAAAATAAAGAAGCTGGCGTAGACTGGCTTTTGACTTTCATGAAGCGAAATCCAAACCTCTCGATAAGATTACCAGAAGCCACTAGCTTAAGCCGAGCTACGTCGTTCAACAAGTCGAATGTAAATGATTTTTTCGATAAATTATCTTCATTAATGATAAAACATAGTTTTAGCCCATTCGCAGTGAGCGGTTCTGGAAACTCAATTCCCTGCATGTTTATATTTCCACGGATTAAATATAAAGACTTTTTTATTCGTGATTAACCTTCAGAGTCTGTAGGAGCTGGAAATGATTCCGGATGGATGACTAACGTCGAATTTATTAAATTTATGGATCACTTTATTAAACACGTAAAGCCATCTAGTTCTGATCCAGTACTTTTATTGCTCGACAACCATATTTCTCATTTGGATATCGGTGTAATCGACAAAGCAAAAGACCATGGAGTGGTGGTGTTGTCATTTCCACCGCATTGCTCTCATAAACTGCAGCCCTTGGATGTGGGAGTTTATGGCCCTTTTAAAACGTACTGTGCTAATCAACAGGATGCCTGGCTACGAAATAATCCAGGAAAAACGATGAAAATATATGATATTCCGTCCATAGTTAAAATTGCTCTTCCTATGGCACTGAACCCAGTAAATGTCATCAACGGGTTTAAAAAAACTGGTATTGTTCCATTCAACAGAGACGTGTTTCTAAGATTGCGATTTTCTCTCTTCATTCGTCACCGATAGACCATTACATCCTACTGAAAACAGCCAATAAGCCTGGAGATAGTCAGCTTGAGGTGCCATTGGTTACCGATGGGCAACTATAATTTTAAAATACATAGAAGATTTTGTTACTATTTACCCCGGACGTTGTTACTTTCAACTCCGATATCGGGGTTGAAAGTAACTTCTGCTAAATTTTGTTAATGAACAATTTCGCCCAGTTCCTAGTGGAATATTGTCTATATTTATATACCATTTTGTAGCTTAGATATCACTTATTTCAGTTAATTATTTATCATTGCATTATTTTCAACAGACAAAACGTTAGAATTTGTATTCTCAAAAATGTTACAACCAACCCCTATCTCTCCTACAGGACAATTCTTCGTCGCTCTAGGAATTTGAGAGTTGTATATAAAAAATAGCTTGAATTTGAAGGAACCATGGGCATTGCCTCCAAAAAGAAGTGTAAGCCACTCTTTACTAGTTTTTTAGCCTGGTACGGATGTTTCATCTTTTGAGATAAATGTTCTTGTTGGTAATCTTTTCCAAAAGATGCCAGTTTCATCTACGTTGAATATTTGTTTAGCACAATAGCCCCCGTCCCGAATTAAATAGATTAGATTTCGTTTATAAAGATCAGCTGCAACACTTTCTGCACTAGCTGCTTCTCCTTTCATTAACATGTTGTGGAGATTTCCGCAATTTTTAAAACGGTTAAACCACCCTCGGCTCGCGTCGAATTTCTCTTCGGCATCATTTAAAGAATTAAATGTCGTGTTGGTTCCAGTAGAATTAGCGAAGACGTTGAACGGATTTTTTTTTACTAAATCTTCTTTGGACTTGGAATTCTATCCAAATTAAAAGTAAGCATTACACTTTCATCATTAACGGCCACCTGATTCTTGTCAATGTTTTCGAATTTACCTCCAAAGCTAGATTGTTAGATTGGTTTCGACAATCCACACCACCTTTGACCATTTTTGATGAACTAAAACTTTATTAAATTAGCTATGCTAGTGCAATTTCATACAAATAAATTTTTCAATCAGCTTTTGGAAAACTAATCGTAGATACTAAATAATGCAAAAACGCGACGCAATGTTCATCAATTAACTGCAAAAAAAATTCAACGCAAACAGAAACAACGCAACTTGAAACAACGCAAAGCGGAGTATTGGTGTATTATTTTGGTTTGTAGTCGGAACCGGTATAGTAATATACCATCAACATCTGTGTAACATAATATATTGGTAACATTGTTCGAAATTTTTTATTCCACTGATCCTCTAGTTTTAGTTCAATCAATTTTCCAATTTTTATATGTTTCGTAAAAAAAGGAAATTCCTACTATTTTTTTGGCAATGGTAAAATTTCTGAAGCTTTTGTTATACTAATTTTGTTGGTTTTTACAAAACATATGTACACACGCACAAAAATTACCTATATACATATATATGTTTATCCAACATTATATAAAGGGTTTTCCAATAACATGTTTCATGAGTATTTCAATGAGTATTTTTTAAGAGAAATAAATGAATGTTTATTTCATTGTAAAGAGGAAGGTATGCCATTAACAAAACGATATCAGCCAAATGGGCGCCACGGCTACACTTGTAGCACCATATCCTTTTCATGAAATTTTCCATGAGCAATTCAAACATTTGCGGCTGTAGGTCCTCGATAACTTGACAAATTCCATCTTTAAGGTCTTGAATCGATTCCATCTTATTATTCACGTGGCTCCAAAGAAAAAAGTCTAATGGTGTTAAATCACAAGATCTCGGTGGCCAATTGTGATCACCTCTTCGAGAAATAACGCGTTCAGGAAACTTTTCTTGCAAAATTGCGATTGTTTCGTGCTTGTGTGGCACGTAGCTGAAAATAAACGTCTTCCACATCAAGATCTTCCAATTCCGGCCATAAAACATCAGTAATCATAGCTCGGTAGTGCAATCCATTAACCGTAACAGTTGCACCAGCCTCATTTTCGAAAAAGTAAAGTCCAATGACACCGCCAGCCCAAAAACGGCACCAAACAGTGACACGTTGAGGATGGAGAGGCTTTTCAACAATTATTCTTGATAAATGCCAAAAATTCTGCTTATTAACGTAGCCTCCGAGGTAAAAATGGGCCTCATCACTGGAGATGATTTTCGATGAAAATCCGGATCATGTTGATGCATTTGAAGGACCCAATCAGCGAAGATACGACGTTTATGGTATTAAGACCTAAGTCTTTATACAAAATACGGTGTAATGTCGTTTGTGGAATGTCTAATTCCAAAGATCGCCGAGGAATCGACAAATCTGGGTTTTCTTCAACACTACGGGCTACAGCAGCAATATGCTCAGTTGTTCTTAAGCGACACACACGGTTTCAATTCTTCACACCACTAACTTGTCCCAACAGCCCAAATTTTTATTGGAAAACCCTATACATAGTGCGAACGACGATTTGAAATTGAATATACTTCAAAAGTGAAGGAAATGTCAGCTATTAATATGGGAATATACCTTATAAACCCTTAATGTATGTAAAGACATATGACATTGATTCATATACGAATCCCCTACGTAGTGTTATGTGATATTTACAGAATAAAATTTGTGCAGCTATACGCATTCTAAAAAACTTTTAAAATTAACTATTTTACCTCAAAATTTTTCAATTTTCGAATTTTATTTTATTTTCAACGAAAAGCAATATTAAATTTCAAACTAATTAATTTAGAATTTAAGTATAACTTCGTTTTGCTAACTTAAGTTCGATTATGAATTCTTGTGAATCATCCTCATTTTCATATTTCCTCAAAAGATGAAAATGTATTTGTTTTTAAATAAGAAATTAATTCGCAGAATTATGTTTATCATATTTAAACGCAAATATGTCTTGATCGTGGTCTGAGGTAACCAAAATAAGATTGTTCACAAAAACATGTAGTACCCGTCCCAATTATATGATCCAAACGTTTTTTTCCTAAAAAGGTTGTCAGCAACTGTGACGTCGGAAAGAGAGCGAGCGGCCTCCAGTCGTCGACATCCAGAGACCGCAATGTTTAGTAGTGGAAAGCTGAGCTACTACAGCAGATAGAAGCATAAGCCCCTACCTCTGATAGATTACAAATACTCACCTATATTAGAAAAAAGACACCGTCTGCAACCAGACAGAAATGAAATGACCTCAAAATTGGTCTCGCTTGAGCACCAGAATAATGAACTAAGGTTAAAATGCCAGAAATATAAGGTGCAAGGTATTAAATACCAAGATATTATGGTAAACTTATAAAGCAGATTTGAAATATTAGAGAGGCAAATGAAACGTTCTATGTCTACTTATGTTATGAACTATTCAAAAGTTCATTGGGTTCCATTCAATAACTCTTGTTTATTTCCAATTCAAGATGCAAGCAAACTCAAGCGCCTCTCCTAATAGATGAGGACTCATTTCAATAAACCATAAAACAGTCACATAATTTCCAAATGACTTAATGATTATAATGGATTACTTTTTTCAAAGATGGTCCATTCGGAAGGTTCAACTATCGATGGCAGGGTCGAATGGTATCTGACGAATGACGCTTGTAATATTGGCTCCCAATGCCTCCAGTGAATAGTTGGTTATGGGTCTGGAAGTTATGGTATCTCTTGAAACTCTTCAGGTTGCTCTTCACCCCAAATACGGCAATTTTCCGTATTGCCGTAGCCATTAAACAACAGATGGGCAGCGCCGAATTGGCTTCGAGTTTTTCAAGAGCCCAAATACTTAAACAGTGACGCACGGGAAGGTCGGTTGCCCTATATTTTTGCACGAGTTGGTTTTTGTATAGGTTTTTTGATCAAGATTCTTACGTAAAATACGCCAAGTTTGTTGCATACGACCGACCTGTTGAGAACGGCGCCGAATTGATCCATCACGGAGCTGGACGTCGTCTATAGTTGGTCGCGTATCATCCAATACTGTAAATCGGGATTCAAATTTCATACTCTTCGATAGTATTCCAAATAGTGGTCTCGACAGGCCAATTATATCGACCATAACTTGATCTAGACGCTATGCCTGGCTCAGTCTTTCAATGATGAAATGGCAAACAATACTGAATAAAAATACATATATCATGAATTAAGTCGTAATTATGCGTAAATGTCGTAAAATACCACTACATACGTAAAACACTAAGATAAAACTTGTGTTTGACTAATTACTGACAAATTGGCCAGACAATTTTCTATTCTGGAATTTAATTTCTGTACTCCATTCAAAGCACTGAACGAACTGTCGCAGACTGCTGTTTGAACATAACAGAGATAACTTTACATTTTTGTAAAAGCCTGTCTCATTGGATAATAGTTTTCCATTCCTTCATCGTCTGAATCCTCGTTCATCAACAAAAAATGCAAATTCAATTGAATTTCGTAATAACCAGAATTAAAATTGTTATTTTTTGTATCTCGTTTTTAGGAAAAATTATATGAAAGTGGCGTTCATCAGGTTGTACACCAAAGTAATTTAATTGCACTGCAGCAACACAGTATTGTGTGCCGACAGTAAGTTGTCATTTAGTTTGTCATACAGAATGTACAATCATAAACTTTTCTATTTAAATTTAACCATTTAAAAGTTGTTTTAATTAGTTTTTGGCTCAATAAATTTAGAATTTGTTTAAGGTTTACGAGTATAAATATGCCATACATACATATTTATGTAAGTATATGTAAGATTTATTTGAACAATCTTTTTTAATCTTTGTTATCGTTGAACACGGACAAAGAACACATAATTCTATATATCCCCGACGAAGTTATCGCAGACTTTCATTACAAGAATATATGGAAAAATTGCTTGAGGCAACACGAATATAGTAAAAAAAATCATCCTTTGCACTTTTATACAGTTAATTCAAAAAATGTAATCGTAAAAAAAAAACCTCCCAGAGTTTCTTGTACTTTATACCAAATTTATCGTTCCAATAAAATTGTTTAGAAAAAAAAATCTTCTTTTAGGTTAATAGCGGTTATTTCTACACAGCGATTAAGTTTGGAACCCTATAGTTTGGGTCCAACTGCTGGTATGTTTAGGATTTATTGCATCTAACAAAATTGGAGTTTTTGGAATTAAATTTTTTTTGAAAATTAAATTTCCATATAGTTTGAAGCACAACTTTTGTAATTTATAAAATAATGGGATTTGAAATTATTTTAATTTAGGCCAAGTAGTTCTACATTTTCTAGATAGGCCATTTTCTACCTTGGAAATATAATATTCAAATATGATATTTCTACAAATTTCAAATTGTATATGAATTTGGAAGTTCAGTAATTTCTTAGGAAAAGTCAAGCGCATGATCATGGCGGCTGGAAAAATTATTTTAATTTAGGTCTTGAAATTCTACATTTTTTGAATAATTTGTGTATCGACATTTTCTACTCTCTGCGATTTAATTTTTACTGTAACGACTCTCATAATTCCGTTCGCTGCAGGTTAAAGTTGAACTACATTTATTTCCTAGCAACCATTATTTCAGCGGCATATGGATGAATGTCAAGTACTCATTCTGCCAACGTTTTAAGAAATGATGATGAAGCTGTTGCACAACTTAACGAATAAGGTAGCTAAAAATGTAGCTTTTAGGTGGCTAAAAGGTAACTTTCAACCCAAGAATTTTTATTATTTTAAGCCGAACGGGGAAATATTCCGGTATTAATAGATTTACTGCAAGAACTTAAAACTGATTTTGAGTTCGAGAAATTTTTTACCAATATCTTTTCTTAAAACGAAGTTAGCCTCAACGAAATTTGAATCACACTATCAGATAGGCGGGAGAAGTTTGTACTGTAAGCTTAATAACTTTATATAACGTAATTTAGAACAAAATTAGTAAAATATTCACTGGCATCAATTTTATAGTTTCTGGAGTTTTATTTGATTTTATAATTTACAGAATAAGAGCTTCAGAGTTTTTTAAATTTAAGATACACAAATTTAAGTTTTTAAAAATTATTATTTTTTCTATTCAATCTAACATTTTTTTAAATATTTAAATTAATAATAAACCTAAAAAATTTTTTTTTTAGAAAAAATTTGTTAGAACAGAAAAATATTTAACCATTTCTGTAGATTTTAGAAATTTAGAAGTCATGAAAAAATATTTTTCTTACGAAATTTTATTTATAATATTTGTAAAAATTTCACAATTTTGAATGTTTGAGAATTAAAACATTTCCAAATTTGGAATTTTTATAACGCTGATATTCTAATTTCGGGGTTTTAAAAATTTCAAATTGAAATCTTAAAATATTTAAGAATTTTTTGTTTAAAAATTTGATATTTTTAAGAATTTTTGTTCAAAAATTTGAAATTTTTAAGATTTTTGTATAAAAATTTTGAAAATTTTTATAAAGCTAATATTCTAATTTCGGGGATTTAAAAACTTCAAATTGAAATCTTTACATTTTTAAGAATTTTTTGCTTAAAAATTTGAAATTTTTAAGAATTTTTGTTGAAATTTGAAATTTTTAAGAATTTTTTATTTAAAAAATTTGAAAATTTTTATAAAGCTGATATTCTAATATCGGGGTTTTAATCATTTCAAATTGAAATCTGCAAACTTTTAAGAATTTATTGTTTAAAAATTTGAAAATTTTATAATGCTGATATTCTGATTTCGGGGTTTTAAAAATTTCAAATTGAAATCTTAAAATTTTTAAGTAATTATTGTTAAAAAATTTGAAATTTTTAATAATTTTTTGTTTAAAAACTTGAAAATTTTAAGAATTTTTTGTTTCAAAATTTTGAAAACTTGTACAAAGCTGATATTCTTATTTCGTGGTCTTAAAAATTTCAAATTTAAACTTAAATTTCAATTTAAGAATTTATTATTTAAAAATTTTTTGTTTAAGTATTTTGAACATTTTTATTTTGGGGTTTAAAAAATTTCAAATTGCAGTCTTAAAATTTTTAAGAAATTTATGTTTAAAAATTTGAAATTTTTTAGAATTTTTTGATTAAACCCTTAGAATTTTTAAGAACTTTTTGTTTAAAATTTTTATAACGCTGATATTCTAATTTCGTGGTTTTAAAAATTTCAAATTGAAATCTTAAAATTTTTAATATTTTATTGTTTAAAAATTTGAAAATTTTAGAATTTTTTGCTTAAAAATTTTGAAAATTTTTATAAAGCTGATATTCTAATTTTCGGGTTTCAAAAATTTCAGATTGAAATCTTAAAATTTTTAATATTTTATTGTTTAAAAATTTGAAAATTTAAGAATTTTTTGTTTAAAAATTTTGAAATTTTTTATAAAGCTGATATTCTAATATCGGGGTGTTAATAATTTAAAATTGAAATCTTAGAATTTATTGTTTAAAAATTTGAAAATTTCAGAATTTTTTGTTTAAACATTTTTAATTTTTTTATAAAACTGATATTCTAATTTCGGGGTTTTAAAAATTTCAAATTGAAATATTAAAATTTTTAATTTTAATATTTCAATTTGAAATAGGCCGGCCTACCAATCATAGGAAGAGAAAAGTTTCTCCCTCGGTTGGTTGGGTAGTGCAATAACGGAGGCACCGAGGTGAAAAGTAGGAGTCATCATGAACAGTGTTGTTAATACGAATCACTCAATTTGGGGAAGTACAAATAACAACAGGCAAGGTGAGTTACTCCTTGATTTTATTTTAAGTACTAACGAGGTGCTAGATATGACACTTGTTTCTGATTTTATTAAGGAGGTGGTATTGAACTGGAAAGTGTCCGAAGACCATTACACTTCTGACCATTCTTATCTCCAGTATGAAGTGGATACAAAACCTACTAGTAAACCATCCGTCAGGAATAGGAAAAAAACTGACTGGGATTGTTTGAGAACCATTCTTGGTAACTCATTACCGGTACCGGTTCCAGACCAACCACTATACGGGTGCTTGATGTTCTAGTAACCAACCTATCTGATGCTTTTAACAAGACTATGTTAGGTGCATCCTATCAGTAGGCCTTTGGGTAAGTCTCGGCCAACCTGGTGGTCGAAATAACTCCGAGGTACTCGCACGGAATGCAGGAGACGGTTGTTCAAGAAAGTGAGGAACACAGATGCTGCTGCAGATTGGAACTACTATAAGGAAGTACTCACACCTTACAAGTACGAGCTAAGGGCAGCTAAACTAAGGGCCTGGATGATTTACTGTGATAATACAAGAGTCCCCGAAGGCGGCCAGGCTACGCAACCTACTATGTTCTAGTTCTTCCTTCCCGAGTTATCTACAACGACCGGATGGTTAATAGACTACGTGTAGTGAGGAATCACTCGTGAGCTCGATTTCTCGGATTGCTCGGTACTAGGTCCGGAGAGACCCGTGATAAATAGGGGTGTAGACCCCGTAAGTCATTTAGTAAATAGACGGAAAATCATATGGCATATAAACAGTTTATTCCTGAAACTACCGAGTACGCTATCCCTTCGCCATCTGTTAAGATGAAATTCCAAACTGAGTTTCCCACCAGAGAGGACTGGGTGAATGAGATCAACATGGACAATGAGGCGATAAGATTCTTATGGTAAAGATGGATTACTGATTGAAAAAAATTATTTATTTGACCATGTTTTTCCGATTTGTTTATTAGTGAAAATGACATTGGATTTATGTAATGACATCTCCTCACCACAAAATTTATTTTATATAACAGAGATTGATTGCTTCGAGATATATTCATTTTGATAGGGCAAGTAGACGCACATTGACTTTAAATTCAACTAAAATAAAAGTCAACAAAAAACAACTAATTTACAGATATCATTGCCATCGTATTGTATTGCCTGTGTGTTTTTTCAAAATTCAACATATTTATGTGACTCGTCATATTATGAGGTATCAAAAATGTGTTATACTAATATGAGGCATTCTAAATTTTCTACCTTATAGTGGCAGTTCGAACGAAAATACTGCTCATGTGCAGTATTGTTGCAGAGCTAACATTACATGTTAGTTATACAAAATTTAGCATGAAATTGATTCATCGGATTGGGCTATCAAAGAATTTTATTTACATTATACGAGTACATACATGTTTGTATAATGTGTTTAATAAATATACAATTTTTCGAAATCCGCCAAGAGCATATAAAAACAAAAAAACATTAAGTATGTCTGAACAAAATTGATGTATTACTGCCCAAATTTCGTAGAAGGCATCCGGTAAAACAATGTTACGGATGTAGTAAATCACCAACTCTGATTTGATCTTGTATATACAGCAAAATAGAAATGTGACTTAATATTGACGTATCCCAACCGATAACAGATATTTTCTTGGAAAATCTAATGGTCAATATTTTTTTTTTTTTATATAAATAACACAACATTGCCCGGTTACATAAGCCGTTCATATTTGTTTATACGTACTGGCTTAGCAGTTAACAAAAGGCAACAATATTTTATTTATTTTCCAAAACTAAATACGCCCAAATATATAATTTAAGCAAACACACATTCTGGGAATTCAGAATACAGTTTTCACATTGATGAGGCAGAATGGAGCCAAAATAATTATATTGATAAAATGTTAACCTTATTTACGGGATGGGATATCCAAAGACAAAACAAATTACAATATATATTCTTTGTTTTCGAGCTAAATTTGATATTCTTGGAATTAATAACGAGTATGTCTTAAAACTGTCTGGAATTTATTTGAAAGAAAGTCTATTTATCTATATACTTTTCAACATATCTTAATTATTAAGTAACTTGAGCTTAAAAAAACTTGAGTAAGAAGTCTGGGTCTTTAATGTTCAAGCTAAAGGAAACAATAAATTTGATTAAAGATTTAAATTGGGGTTGATAACACGGTTACTTATATAGCAGTCTTTTACAAAAATTAGAATCTGATTACAACACATATATACTGACGTATATAATGGAACTAATATACTATCAATAAAATAATAATAAATACATTTTCGATACTAAATTTTAGTCATCCGTTCCAAGCGCTCACATAGTAAAATGCACAAAAAATTGTCATGCGTCAGTCCGTGCAAATATTTCGTGTACTTTATCAGTGCTTATGAGTGCTTGCAAGGTCGACGAAAATTTGGTACCGAAGTTGTTGTTTTTATAAAATTCTATTTGTTATCGGGTTATAAATAATAAAAATTCAACACCACATTTCAGTTAACCCTGCCATGGCTCACATAGTAAAACACACAGAAAAATATTTTGCATCATTTCGAGACAATTTTTAGTGTGTTTTACTATGTGAATGTTTGGTAAGATCCACCAAAATTTGGTATCGAGAAATTTTAATTTTTTTTTTTTATATATTAAACTTAGATCGACTGAAATTTCGCCATTCATCGTTGAACCATTTTCATCTCCATCTAATTCATATTTGTGTAATGTTTATATTCACGCAAAAATAATAGACACTATACGGGAAGTGCGTGCAAAATTTGTATAAAATCAGTCCCTAGATTATTATGTCTGAAGATGTCGTGTTTTAAAGAGTAATAAAAATAAAACCATAAACGTAGAATAATTTCATTGGAATCAAAATTAGGCATATTGAAAAGGCATATTGTTCGCATCCCAAAATACCAAAAATATTTACCAAAATGGGGTTAAAATTCGCAGAAGAATATCAAGCAAGATCAGATTCAACAAAATTTGAAACTTAACTTAGATCAGCTTTATACGAAATCAGATAGCGGTTACTTCACACTTTGAATTAGTCAAATGAACGATAAAAAGTTACCATTGAGCACTTCGATTATACAAATAAAAGCTAGCTAAAAAAATGTGCCAGTGATAGAGATACAAAATTAAGTTTTGTCGCGAGCCGTGGGTGGTTCAATCGGTTTCGGAATAAAGGAGCCTTACATACCATAAAATTAACTGGTAAGGTTGCCAGCTCTGATTTTGGTGCTGCAGAAAAATTCCCTAATGGCCTTAACACATTTAAGGACCTTCTCAACTGTTGTGTTTCATATTGTAGCAATATGGTTGAGCAGCCCTGCAATTATATTATTATACTTATGTATTGTACTAGATTATTATTATTACTATTACTTACTTATTATTATATATTATGTAAAAGAAAAAAGCTTCCGACAAAAAAGAAGAAGATGACCTTTTTTTAGTCAGTCGAGTCGGGAATGATGATAAATAAACATCATCAATTAAGTTAAAAATATAAAATTAGTTAATTACTATAAAATAATTAATTATTAATTAATAAAATGTAATAAAAAAGATTATCAGTTTAAATAATAAAATTATATAAAGTTATTATAAAGTTTTCAATAAAATAAATTAATAGTGAGTTTTACTAAAATAAACAAAATCTTTAATGTCAAGTGTGTGGTGCACAACATTTATGGTGGCAGCGGAAAACCCGTATCAAGCGGAAACCCCGTATCAACCGGAAAACCCGTATCAACCGGAAAACTCGTATCAATAAAAATCCGTATTAAGCGGAAAAAACCAAATTAAGCGGAACAACCGTAACAAGCGGATAAACCGTAATTTATAACGTTAAAATACGTTACATTTAATAAGTGAACAATATTTCTATAATTAAGTGTGAACTCTTAATTTCTTAAAAAAACAAGTGCATTTATACATACAAGACAATTTCTATTCAAATTAAAAAAAAAAAAAAAAAAAAAATGCGTTAAAGTGAATTAAAATGTCGAGAAAATTCATCATTTCATCATTCTAACAGCTGTACATAAACATAATTCTACAAATACCAAACAATAACAGAATCTTCGTACAAACCTCTTTATTTATTACATCAATATCATCGAGTAATAAAATTTCACGATCATGGACAATTACATAAACCACGTTTTTTCCGACCTTCATCAATAGTATAACTGATCCTGAATAACATCTAATGAGTCATCAAATATACGTACAAGATTATAAATACTATCGTTCCAATTCATCAATTGCTAAATTAATTCGTCACAAATACCAGTTACATATACATATAATTATGTATATAAATATCGTGGACAATTAAATCAACCAAATTTTTCCAATCTTCATCAAAAAAATTCATCAATTACTGTTCAATCGATCCTGCCTATAATAAAAAGTGAAATTCATTCAACAATCAACATGCGTTCAATATAATTATTATCTATAATTAATAAAACAATTATGTAAAAGGTAATTCTCTTCAAGTAATTCCATATTTATTGTAGTTAAATTTAAAACATTTAATATTAATTTTTTTTTTAAATTTTATTTCATGTAAAACTGCGGAAGGGATTCAATTCATATGCAAGACGATGATGAAGTAATCAAATCAGAATCAAATTCTTCTGATAATGGAAATTTAAGTTCAGAAGACAATGAGGAATCAATTATATCTGTGAGTAGTGTAAATGATAATAATAGTCCCAATAATTCTAATGATAATTTAACCTTAAATTCCTCAAATTCAAAAGATAATTCTAATGTCGAGTTTATTTCACCAATTTCAATCTCAAATTCATACTTACCAGAAGAGACTAATTGTTTAAACATAAATCATCCAAATAATTTTAGACCAAGTATAGTAAACGATTCTTGTAATAATTTAAATAAATATTTACCTGACTCTAAATCTAAATACGATTTAGACATGTCAAAGTTAAATATAGAGCACATGCTTAAAATTATACCGGAATTTGATGGTTCTGCAAACAAATTAAATAAATTTATTGCATGTTGCGAAATTATTTACAATCCCTTAACTAATAAGGATGATCAACTACTATTTTTAAACATTTTGAAATCTAAAATGGGCGAAAAACCTTTCGATATTGTAAATTACGGAAATTACGAATCTTGGAAAGAATTAAAAGCAGAATTCATATTACAATTCGCTGATAGTCGTCCTGTTGAGCAATTGCAAGTTGAATTAGTACAACTTCGCCAACAGCGCAATGAATCTGTTAGAGAATTTGCTTCTAAGATTGAGCAATTGCTTTCTGACTTAAATAATGCATGTATTGCTAGAGAAGGAGAGGTAGCTGCAAAACATATTCGTAATCTCAATTCGATAACAGCCCTTAATACCT
Organism: Tipula unca; assembly: GCA_951394425.1. Lineage (NCBI taxonomy): Eukaryota > Metazoa > Arthropoda > Insecta > Diptera > Tipulidae > Tipula > Tipula unca. Next base: position 72,960,193 of record OX596381.1, read on the forward strand.
TTCAAAATGGTTTGAAAGAGCCTTTTCGGTTAATAGTCAAGGCATGTAGATTTAATAACATTAGAGATGCGGTATCTAAAGCTGTTGAAGAAGAAGCATCGATTGCAAACGTATCACATTTTAATTCCAAACCACAATTTAACAATTCTCGTAACTACCAAAGTAATAAAAATCAACAATGTCAGTTATGTTCGCGCATGGGACATACTGCTAAATTTTGCTATTCATTTACTAAGCCAAATCAGAATACTAATAATAATAATTCCAGCTCTACAAGCAAAACACCAATTGCAAGTTCTAATTCGAATTACAACCAAAATTTTTCTAATAATCGCCAAATTTCATCTAATTATGGACCTAATAGTTTTCGTACGAATAAATGTAATTACTGCAAAAATATCGGACATAATATAAATGATTGTAGAAAGCGTGAATTCAATAACCGTAGGTCTACTAGCCTTTCAAACAACAACTCTAAACCTGAAAATATAGATCAACATCACTCATCTAGTTCGGTAAACTACAAGCAGTCCAACCAATCGAATACAGTGGTTCGGGCTTCAGAAATGTAAATCTGCATTCAAATCAAAATAATTCTAACCAAATAGCTCTCATGTCTAATGCAACTTCTAATCCTAGATGTCGTTCTAATTCTAATTCTATTGATTTTCCAATTTCTAATTCTAATGATTCGAGTACCAAAAATGAAAATTACAATTCCCAGTCAAATTCAAACAGAATTCCATCTCATGAAATATTTTATCAGCTTCCTTCATTTAATGACACTGAATCAAATAATAAATTTATTGAATTATCTCTAGATATTCTAAATTCTGATAAAAATCATTTTCTAATAGATACAGGTTCAGATATCTGTATAATCAAACGCGAATGCATTCATGATGACGTGCTTTGTTATCTAAACGAGACTTGTTACATTAGAGGCATATCTCAGGAACGCATTTTAACTTTAGCATTATGCCATTCAGTAATAAATCTTCCTAATCACGAATCAATTTCCCAAGATTTCCAGATTGTTCCAAATAATTTCCCATTGCCCTGTGCTGGAATAATAGGTCGAAATTTTTTGGAAACCAATAAATGTAAAATTGATTACGCTGAAAAGACAGTCAAGATTTTATCTAAAAATAGTTCCTATATTTCAATTCCATTTTGTTTTATTCCTACTGGCAAGGAATTTATAAATTCTATTTCAATGACAATTCCTGCAAGAGTAGAAACTATTATTAAACTTCCTGTTTCAAAGAATTTTGATAGAGATTATTTCTGTTCAGCAAAAGAAATTTCCAGTGGTGTATTCATGGCAAGTGCTATAATAAATCCTAAACATTCATTCATTCCATTAAACATTTTGAACATAAATAGCAATACGGTACAAATCGATAATTTATCCATTCAATTTGAACCTTTAGTCGACTATGATGTGTTTAATTTAAATAATATTTCAAATTCAATTCAAAATTCAAATCGCTTAAAATTACTAGAGTCCGAAATTGATGTGAGTCATTTAAACGAGAAAGAAAAAAATTCCGTTCTAAAAATTTGTTTTGAATTTAATGATGTGTTTCATCTTCCTGGCGATAAATTAACGACCACAAACGCAGCCTTTCACGAAATTCCACTGACTCCTAACTCCCGTCCAGTACATACCAAAAATTATCGACATCCAGAAGCCGTCAAAAACGAAATAAAAAAACAATTAGATGAATTGTTATCAAATGAAATAATCAAACCATGTTCAAGTCCTTATAACTCACCTCTTCTAATCGTTCCAAAAAAATCTCAAGACAATCAAAAAAAATGGAGATTAGTTGTTGATTTTCGGAAATTAAACCAAATGACAGTAGATGATATTTTCCCATTGCCCAACATAACAGAGATTTTGGACCAATTGGGCAATGCAAATTATTTCACTACGATAGATTTAGCAAATGGTTACCACCAAATTCCAATTCTTGAAAGTGACAAAATTAAAACTGCGTTTAATTCGCCTTGGGGAACGTTATGTTGGAACAGGATGCCTTTTGGTCTTAAGGGCGCTCCAGCAACTTTCCAGCGATTAATGAACCAAGTACTAAGTGGGTTAAACGGTATTAAATGTTTTACTTATCTTAACGACGTTGTAATATATGGATATGACTTAAAGGACCATAATAAAAAATTAATCAGCGTTTTGCAATGTTTCAAAACATACAATCTTAAACTGCAACCACGAAAATGTAATTTTCTTCGAACAGAGGTCAAATATCTTGGTCATATTGTAACAAATCATGGCGTTAAACCCGATCCAACTAAAATAGAAGCTGTCCAGAATTTCCCTATTCCTCGTAACCAAACACAGTTAAAGTCATTTTTGGGACTCACTGGCTACTACCGTAGATTCATCAATGAGTATTCTCAATTGGCCGAACCTCTTAATCGGTTGTTACGAAAGGATGTCCCCTTTAATTGGGATGCTTTCTGCGACAATTCTTTTCAATCATTGAAACAAAAACTTATATCTCCGCCAATTCTAATTTATCCTGATTTTACAGAAACTTTTATCGTAACTACAGACGCTAGTGATTTTGCTATCGGTGGCATACTATCTCAAATTCCTAAATCTCAAACAACAGATCTTCCTGTAGCTTTTGTAAGTCGTTTGTTAAACCCAGCTGAAAGAAATTACCCCACAATTGAGAAGGAACGTTTTCATCCTTATCTTTATGGAAAAAAATTTATTGTAAAGACTGACCATCGTCCATTGATTTGGCTTTCCAAAAATCCTAACCCTTCGTCTCGCCTTTTGAGATGGCGAATTGACTTAGATGAATACGATTACGAAATAGTGTACAATCCTGGGAAATTAAATCAAAATGCAGACGCTTTAAGCAGAATGTTTCAGCCAAATTCAAATATTTCCATTGATTCGTTAGCAATCACTAGAGCACAAACTAAAGCACCGAGTCAAAACAACAATTCACCGATTAGTCCTAATTCTTCTAATTCTATTTCTCCAACTCCTACTATTTCTCCTACTACATCCACTGGCTCATCATTTCATTCACCGATTAGTCCTAATTCTCCTAATTCTATTTCTCCAACTCCTACTATTTCTCCTACTACATCCACTGGCTCATCATTTCATTCACCGATATTACAAAACATTACGAACCTTGAATCTGAATCAGAAATTAATCGTGTCATTGAAGAATTCCATTGTACACCGTTAGGTGGACACCAAGGTGTTTTACGGACAGTTCGTCGAATAAAATGTTATTACAAATTCCCAAAAATGGCGTCTCGCGTTAGGAAATTTATTAAAAAATGTGCCTTATGTCAAAGGAATAAAACCGGAAGACGTACCAAAATCCCAATGCGAATAACTACGACGTCCACTGAACCATTTGAAAAGTTGTTTCTTGATATCGTGGGTCCTCTGGTTCCGACACACGAAGGAAATAAATGCATACTTACGATGCAAGACGACTTAACCAAATACTCATTAGCCGTACCATTGAAATCTCAAGAAACTTATGAAGTGGCGAAAGGTTTTGCAGAAAATTTTATTTGTAGATATGGAATACCTAAAACAATTGTAACTGATCAGGGAAGTAATTTTATGAGCCAAATGTTCAAGGATTTGTGTAAATTGTTTGGAATTAAAAAATTACATACTTCCGCGTATCACCCGCAGTCTAATGGCGCGTTAGAAAAATCGCATTTAAATCTCGCGCAATATCTACGTAATTATACTTCTAATGACCCTCTAAACTGGGACCAATGGATTCCGTATGCAATCTTAACTTACAATTCAACACCCCACTGTGTAACTGAATATATGCCGTTCGAATTGCTATTCGGATGTGTACCAACAATTCCAAATTCGTTGAAAAAAGATCCTGAACCTATATATAATTTTTCAGACTATTGTTCTGATCTGAGAAATCGTCTTCAAAATTCCTGGCAAGTGGCACGGGATAACATTATTAAATCTAAACAAAAATTTAAAACATATTATGACAAGACTTGTAATTCAACAACGTTCAATGTAGGTGATAAAGTTCTTCTGACAAACGAACTGAAATCAAAAAATAAATTCGATCCTCCATGGTTTGGACCATACGAGGTTATTAAAATCATTTCCCCTGAAAATACTCAAATTAAAATCAACCGTCAAGTCAAAACAGTGCACAATAATAGGTTAAAACATTTCATAGAATAGTTGGAATTATTTAATTATTTACTATTGTTTACAAAAAAAAAAAAAAAAAAAAGAAAGAAGGATTTCATCGCTTGAATTGAATTCCTTCTGAAGTTCTAGAGTATTGAATAAATTTAATTATTATAAAATTTTATATTATAGTTATTCTTTGTAATTTTCTAAAAATTATAATATTATATAAAAATTTAAATTCATTTTAAGATATGTACCTATATGAATATGAAATTATATTAAATTTTTTAGTGTTAAGTATATCATTTAATTTTAAGTCAACCAACTAAAAAAAAAAAAAAATCTTAAATTTTTTTAATTATTTTTTTAATTACTAAATTAAAATGTTACTATGAATTATTAATTATAAAATGTAAATTTAAATTTTCTTTGCTACTATAAATCAACATAAATTACTTATAATTTATATCTTTTGGGGGAGGACTGTTGTGTTTCATATTGTAGCAATATGGTTGAGCAGCCCTGCAATTATATTATTATACTTATGTATTGTACTAGATTATTATTATTACTATTACTTACTTATTATTATATATTATGTAAAAGAAAAAAGCTTCCGACAAAAAAGAAGAAGATGACCTTTTTTAATCAGTCGAGTTGTGAATTTAAATAGTAAAACATATATTTATAATGGAAAAAGTCACTAAAAAGGTGTACTTAATTATAAATAAATAAATAAATAAAATAAAATAATATTATATAAAAAAACATTAATATAAAATTGTAAAGAAGTGTGTGTTTTACTAAAAAAATAATAAACCCTTAATCTCAAGTGTGTGGTGCACAACACAACCATTTGTTCGATATTCAGACAAAAAGCCCACATAATCAATAACAGGTCATTTATATGTGACATGTGTTTTTTTGGACAACGGCGCGTCATGTCATTGAGTCTTAAGTTTGTGCAATATATGCGACATATTTGTGTGACATGAATGGTGTTTCGTCATGTTTATGCGGAATGAGTCTTTCATTTTTTATGTACCAGCGGATGGATCGTTTCAAAAAATGTTCATGGATGGATCGTCTTTGACAAGTATATGAGATTATAGTCAGCAACAATATTTGGCTTGGTGGAACCTGATGCAGTTTAAGCTGTTATGGAAAGTGTTTGTAATGAACATTTCACGAACCACATTATAACGCATTTTGCATGATGTTCATTTGCATCCATACAAAATTTAACTATCTCAAAAATTGAAGCCATGCGCTAGACCATTTAAATCGTCGTCGTCTTATTAATGGAATGCTTGAACAAAATTAAGGTTTTTCATTAAAAATCATATTTAGCGTTGAAGCTCATTTTAATCTAAACGGGTACTTCAATAAGCAAAATTGCTGAATTTGGGGAACGAAGCATCCTCAGGTTATTCACGAAGCAGAACTTCATCCCCAAGAGTCACTGTTTGGTGTGGTTTATGGACTGGTGGCATCATTGGGCTGTTTTTCTTTGAAAACAAACAGGAAAATACCCTGACAGTGAATGGAAAACGTTATCGCAACATGTTAACTGATTTTTTGTGGCCCAAATTTAGTTTCAACAAGACGGAGGAACATGCCACGCAAATCGTGCAACAATCCATTTATTGTCAACCAAATTTATTGATCGATTTGCTGATAATTCCCAGAAATTATGAAGTTCCTAGGCCACCAAAAAGATCGAACTTTCCTTCGGAACACATCTGATAATTTTTTGTGGGGTTATTTGGAAAGTAAAGTTTGTGCTAATCATCCACAAACAATTCAACAACTTAAAAACAACACTCGAGCTGAAATTGAGGTCATTGATCCGCTTTTATTGGAAAATGTCAGCGGAAATTTTGATGTTCGGATGCAGGCCTGTAAACGAAGCCATGGTGGGCATATGAACGATATTGTTTTTCATGTACATAAATGGCGTATAACTACCTTTTATTACCAATAAAAAATTTTGACTTTCATCCTAAAATATGTGTTTTTTTTTACAAATAGAAAAAGGACTAACAGTTCCACACATATTTGTTTTAGAAACAGGTAATTCTGCCCAGTCGACACTGAAATAACCGTTATCGATATAGAGTGTATGACCCTTTACTAAATACTCCTTCATAAGTTTTTTAACTACACCATATGAATGATCGTTTTCAAAGACACCCTCCTTTTCCGGTATAAATAACCATATTTATCAAAAATAAATCTGGCGTACAAAGCTCGTAAAATTGTATACCATACTTGTGCCCTTTGTTTGGAATATATACTGTCGGAATGTCAGTCTCCTCCGCCACTAAAGTAGAGCCTCGCATCCAAAGACAAATTTTGTGGTGGTTTATAAATTTTCATATGTTATTCAAAATGTGATTTACAACGTATATCTCAGAGGTGTTGTGTCTTTCCACTGTTTAAAATTAAATTTTGCTCGTAGTCATTTATGAGTAAAAATAAATTTAGCACGTGCGTTAGCCGAAGGTGGGGGTAATACTTCTGAGAATTCAGATGACTCACTTTCGGTATCATAGATACGAACACTACTTCCAGTGTCTTTGAAATCCAGCTCGCTGCCGCTCTAGAATCTAAAGTGGACTTAACAGTTTGATTGCGCTTACACTCACCCTCTGCTATTCAGAACTGCATTTATGAATTGAGGGGAGTCCCACAAAAATGAAAATATCGCAATAACGGAAATACCGCGCAAAGCAAAACCTTGTAACATAAACTTCAACAAAGTTATATAGCAATACAAAGTAGTAGCAATTTGTAGACAATGTTGAGAATTGATAGAAAACGTCGATAATGTAGTAGTGATAAAATGAAGTAGTTCTAAACTACGTGGCCAGATTATGTTTAGATTAAATGCGATTCGGGTGCTCTTTTCAATTAAGGTTAGGTTAGAGAAGTTCTAATTTAAAATATTTTTATAATATTTCATGTTCAAGAAATATTGAATTAGCTATGTACCATTTAATATGGATGTTCCTAAACTTGGTTTTGTCTTTTAATCTGGTCTTTTAATCTGAGATGAACAAATTATTATTTGTCGTACGGCTTAACTGAATCGCAATTTTATAAAATAGCTTCCCTCCTACTTTGGCTAGGCCAGATAATTTTAAAGGTAAGTAACATCAGTTTTATCTAAATACAAGATTCATTGAAAAATCTTACCTAAAGCGAATCTTGCAAATTATCAAAAATCTTTTTAAAAAAAACTACAAAATTAACTTCAGTTATTCTATCAAGCATAGAAATTTTATGGAATTCCTTAAATAAATAAAGAATCTAAAACAACTAAATTTGCCAGGCAATGCGGCAGATCTAGAATAAAGCTTGATGTTATAGCAATACTGCTGAACTGGTTTAATTTGCTTTAAAATATTAAAATATATTGGAAAATCAATGAGCATCGGGTAAGTAACGGCGTTAGGTATCGTGTCAAGGGCTAAATGCACGTAAGGCTATACATTTGCTCTATAATGGCTTCCCAGAAAACCGAGCACATGAAAAGAGATACCGAGGAATATTTGCAAACGAAAATCATTGTTTGAAATCGAAGGTGGGGGTAAAAATACCCGATTTTCCAAATTTAATTTTTTTTATCTATTTGAATTTTAATAATAATATTAATCACTTTTAAAGGCCATTACTGGCCCCTTACTCAACAATCGGGCTCCAACGGTTTCGATCCTGAGCATGGTCTTCATACTGTATAAAACAATCTGAAGAGGCCAAGTCGTTCTCTAAATCGTGGAGCCATCGTCGCCTGCAACGACCTCTGCGCCTACCATATGGTGGCTCTCCTTTCAGAGATCGCTGCACAATTCGTTCCGGATCAGCACGGAGAACGTGACCGAGCCAGCGTACTCGTCCTACTGAGGTCCTACTTCATGTACAATATCGGGGATCTTCATCGAAATTGTATTGAGCTTGGTATGTACTATCGCTTTTGCGTTTTGGGCTGTAAATCATTCGCATGATTCTTCTCTCAAATGTATAAAGGAGCCATCTCTCGTACTCATCCGTCAGCGCCCAACTTTCACATCCAAACATAACAACGGGCCTGATCAACGCTTTGTAAAGCTTCAGCTTCACGGCATTAGATAAGTGTTTAAATTTTAGCACTGGCCTTAGAGGATACAAAGAACGACTGCGCCAGCTGCCAGGCGCACTTTAATATCCTCACCCACACTGTTATCGTGAGAGATAAGCGAACCCAAATATTTGAACCTCCTCACTCCCTCAAACGTGTAGTGCGGCCACTACTAAAATCTGGTGTGCCATTGTCCCTAAAACCAGAGATCAGGTGTTTCGTTTTGGGCTCATTGATCTGAAGTCCAAGTGAAGCTGAAAACTCTACAAGCGGATCAAGTATTTCTTTCATTCCTTTGCTATTGAGTCCAATCACGCATATGTCATCTGCATATGCAAGCACCTGATTGGACTGGCGATATAAGATGTTGCGCTGTGGTGTTTCATTTTTACGAAAGATGTACTCCAATATGAGATTAAACAGTATCGGGGACAGAGCATCTCCCTGCCGAACACCCGAGTTAACTGCAAAAATTGTCGATAGCCTGTTCTCAACTTTAACACAGCATTGAGACTGCGTCACTGTCATCCTACACATTTGTATTTTAGTAGACGTTAAATTATATATTTTGAGTAGATTTTATTAAGTGAAATTCAACGTAGAATTGTCGGAAAGATTTCAATCAAATTTGAGTGCAATTTAAATATTAATTAAAACTCAAACATTAATTAGAAAATAATTTTTTGTTACATTTGATTATGTTTGAGCAGACTTTCATTTATACATTTTGAGTGGAACTTGTTAATTTGTACTATAAAGTTGGGTAAAATTTTAAAAGCCAAATTCATTCATGTAAAAACCCATGATTTGTATGAGAGAACATAAAGTAATTGTTCCACAATATTTGAGTGCATTTTCAATTTTAAATTGAGTTAAAAATCAAACACTAAGTTGAAAAAGTTATTTGAGTTTCCGTAAATATGTTGATTTATAATTTAAGGTATAAGAATTTAAGTCAAGTTTTAAATTCACTATAAAGCGACTTTTAAGTAAATTTGAAACAAATTCTTTAGTTAAATTACTCAACAAAAGTTGAGTGCATTTTAACTATGTTGAGTGGATTTACTTAAGTAAAATTCCAGCTAAAATTCTAGTATGGGCTTGAATCAAATTTTAATTATAATTTAAAGAGTATTTCAAGGTAGATTTGTTACGCAACCTTAAGTGATTTAAGCAAAATTAGAAATAGTGTTGTACTTGAGTAATGAGTAGAATTTGAGAATGTACTATGATTTCAGCTTATGATGTTCAAACATTCAATAAATACAACATTTTCATCATGGTGAAGTACACGAACGAACAACGTTTACAAATAATTAAAATTTACTACAAAAATTCCGAGTCGGTGACTGCAAGTTCAAGAGAAAAATTCCGAGTCGGTGACTGCAAGTTCAAGAGAGTCAGAGTCGCTTCTCTTCGATGACCTGCTGATAGCCATCATGGCAACAGTAAGCATCAGTAAGTATGTATAGGATTTGTCTCCTATTTATTTCCAGTACGGACTTATCAAAATTAAACACGTACACACAGCAATATTTTGTTGTATATTAAAATAAATTTTATTATGATTTTGTATACAAGTAATTTATTAAATTTTTAACTTATATATATATTTATTTATTTAATTCTTTATTTGTTTTTTTAATTATTTATTTTTCACCACCGTTTTTTTTTTTGTACAAGTACGTTTTTGTAAAAACTCGAAATCGCAATGGATGACAATTAGTTTGTTGTTTTGTTTTGTGAAGAGGGAACACATGCGCCGGCGACGGTCGACATTGCACTTATGTTAAGTGCAGTGGATTATTAGTCGAATTGGTAAGGCGACTTAATAATTTGAGAATTGGTTCGGCTATTGGATGTGTGATGGGGTTAGTAAACTCTCAATTCAAATAAGTTGATTTATATTTGAATTTTACTAATTCGTTTTTGTTGTGTGGCAGAATCGAATATCGGTGAGTCGAATATTCGAGCTGCTACATATGCTTTCATCATTCGGGAAGAAAAGCTTGAGCACATTTGATGTTGAGGTAATTGGCAAAATTACGCAGGTGTAAAGGATTTTGTTGAAACGAATTTCGATACATTTAGTTTTTAATATTATCCGAGACAGATCTATTGGTCAAGACTGTGGGGTTGACCAATGAGACACGAAAATCAAATGGTATGTTTCCAATGAGCAATAACAATTCCACATAATTTTTTTACGTTCTGCATTATTTGTTTGTCAAAACTGATTTTACAAAGCCTGCGGGAGACAACTCGGCATAACGCATGAATTATTGGTTGGAAGTAAATTATTGGTGGCCATGACAATTTGAAAAACAACGTTCATTGACCGCGTTAATATTTAGTGTTGGATTAGAGCGTATGACAACAACCATAATTTAATGTATTCTGAATGACCTGTTTTATTATCTGTTACATACATATATATACTGTTCTTCGAAGCTCTGATATTTTATTCAATAACTATAGAGAATTCAAAATTGAAAATAAAGCTATCAAATTTGTATAATCAAATCAAAGGGCTTAGTTCGTTTAAGCTGTCTGACGATGTTCTAGTTGTCAAGGAGCCGTGATGCCTCTTCATTAGTATGTGTTTGTAATAAAATTTGGTGTCTCTTACCTCATTTACCAATTTCCTCCGCAACTGATTAAGCCTTCAAGTCCCTATGAAGGTCGCTGATTCTAAAAAACTAAGGCGGATCTACAATATTTCATAGAACTTTATTTTGAAATATTTGTATTATATCGATGTTGGTCTGTTTGGAGCAGCCTAACAGCTGAATTCCGTAGGTTCATACAGGTTTTACAATTATAAGCATAGCAATAGTTTGTTACTAGTAGACCATTGAGAGTGTCTGCCATTATACATCTACTGATGTTTTAGTCGTAGTTCTTGATTTTTCTTCTTAACATGAGATTTCCCTCGTGGTTTAGCGTCTAAAGTCATCCTTAGATACTTGGCTGTATTAGTATATGGAATCTGTTGTGCATTAATGTACTGCAGCCTATATTCTACACATTTGTTGGTAGATTTACTCTCATTTAATTTTCATTTCAGCATTTAATTTTGTTTATATTTGGCTTGCAACTTAGATGTTGAGCTATGCAAATTATTTCCTACTGCCATGATAGCTGTATCATCACCAAATGTAACAAGTATATTTTTTTCTTGTGGTATATCGTAGTGTACACTAAGAACAGAAGTAGCCCCTAGACACTTCCCTGAGGAACACCATCACTTATTATTCTTAAATCAAAATATTCTTGTTCTTGTTTTATTCTAAAATATCTCTCAGTTACCTTCATCCCATACTTTATCAAAAGCTGCTGTCTCGAAAACTGCTCCCTTTCGAGTGGTTTTTCAATGACTTTAGTGATCCTGGGTACTTGGTTAATTGTCGAGTGCTCACTTTTAAATCCAAATTGGTGGTTTAGTATACACCTTTTCCTTTTATTACCTCAAAACATGATGCACTGTTGATATCTTTCGTATCTTGGCTGACTTAGATATCGAAAGTTTCTACCCGTTCACAATCTAGGGGTTTCAATATTATAATCTTGAGGAATAGCCCAGTTTCCATCTAACATTTTAATTGGAGCCTGTTGGATTGACAGGTCTCTTTCAGCTTTTTATTACCTTACATAAGGAATGTTCAGTTGTGCTGTTGTTTGACAAACTTGTAAGGTACGTATTGATCGATTTATTTTTGAATTTCTGTATTTCTCTTGATAATTGTTTGGTTAAGTTATTTACAACTGTTTTGTCTCGTGGATCCCTTGTTTGATGCCATTTATTTCTCGCAGACCTTTTTCTTCGCAACAAGTTCTAGCTTAGTTTGCCGGAGTACTTTCCCAAGCTGCTTGTTGAATGTCTTTAACAAATTTTTCAGTTTTAGCATCCAGTTCTTCATTGTTTTTCAATGGACTTGTCAGTCGTATTTAGAGTCGTGAACTTATTAGTTAGAGTGGCAATTTTTTTCCTTTTCTATAATGTTTTCACTGTTGATAGTCAGACTCTGTTAAATTTGGTATTTTAGCTGGGTCCGATGGTATTACAAAGTATGTTGGTTTACCTGTGTATAGCGTTTTGCAGATACTTTCTATAATTGCGTTCAATATAGCTATTTACTTTAGTTGTTGTTAGTCTCGATCCCCAGTAAGTGTTCTTGAGAGTGTCTTGGTAGGCAATACAACCCTGTAACGGCAACGGCCTAGTTTATAGTTTCAATAGCAACTGTCGTAGCTTGTATTTCATCTGTGGAGTATTTTCCCGTTTCGAAAAGTTGGAAATTCCTCCTTTGGCTGAGTTACTGTGATGTATAGTGTGGTAAACTTTCTAAATTTAATAAAGGATTCTTTTGACAGATATTTATATTGCAGCACCCGTTGATGTTGCTATAACCCATTGGCATTCCAGCATAATATTCTAAGGTAACTGTGAACTGGTTCATTCGAGTTCAAAACGCAAAAATATTTAATTGTCCACGTCGACAACCGCGTAGATTACATGGCATAATCTACACCGCCATATCTTTGAAGGTAGATTAATTAAAAAAACCTGGACGACAGCGATTTTAACGATTAGTCTGAAAATATGTTTTGTTCGAAAGACAAGCGATATTGCCAAGTAAATAACTTGGATCATAAAGCGCAAACGACGCTGTTAAAATTATTTTGATTTCACGGTATACTATGGCCCTTATACAACCCATGGGCGTTACATCATCGTTTAAAGCGTGTATTATCTACGTTTGTCTGTTCAGCAGTTACTGAGTGCTTTTGAAAATTCTGTTTATCACCGAATAAATATTTTTTGGTGAAATTACAATTTTTTGCAGGCGGTGGAAAACTTAACCAAGTATTGGGATGATGTAACTCAATCAAATATGACAAAGGTTTGGCGAGAATTATGGCCAGAATACGTGGTCGATAATGCCATTGAATCTAGTCCTATAAACGAAATCAGAGATCTGGTGCGCCAAGTAGGAATGCCGTTTTAAATGAAGAGCCACTATCAAACAAGGGCATTTAAGGCACACATAACGAACCGATAAACAACATTCCACAGAAGTTTTATTTCCTTTCAAATCATTGGTCAGTGCTTTTGACCACATCAATACAGTCTAAGAAATTTTTGAATAGTACGACCTGGTTGAATATTATAGGGAGATGTAAAATTTTTAAAAACATTCTCTAGCTCATAAAAATCGCAAAATTTGTATAACGTTAACCTCCAGGAATTATAATGTGCGAATCTAAATTCAATAGATGCTTAACCGAAATACAAAAAAAATTTCAAGACAAGTACCATTAATCAGCACAATATTTTCCAGTTTAATTCTCCAGACTCCAATCAACGCTACAATTCTTAAAATTATTCTTGACAGAAAAGTACGATAAAAAAAAAACGATTGATAAATTAAGATAACTTGATTAGGAAGTTAAGAAATTTAAAGAAAATCAAAAAGAAATAAAATTGTACGTTGATTTCGCGGTTTGTTCAATAAAAATTCAATAAAAACCATCTTCCGCTTTTTACTTGGATGTGAATATGACCTTTATTATATGACCAACGCGTTACACATAAATATTTTTTCATCATGCTCATATTTGGTTTGTTGGTGATAATAAAGTTGATTGGGCGATGATTGATGACAATGCCTTTCGTTGGTGGGCTGTCCGTAAAATGTATTGCAACATTTTTTTTGCTGGTCTGTTATTAATCGAATATTATAAAAATATGTTCACAAAAATACGGTAAAAAAGCGACACATACACAAGTAAGGCAAACTTGTGAAGAATAGAGCTTATGCTAACTAAAAGCAACAAATAAAAATAAAAATTAGGGCGTTCCTTTTATTTCATATTAACTAATAACGTAGCTGTAGAGCACGTACCAAAAACATTTTGTTGTTGCTATCTAATTTCTAAAATATATTTGTTATTTTTATAAGTAATTGACAATTATAAAATAAAAATAACGCCCTAATTTTTTTCTTCTTTCAATTTAAAAATGTCGTAAATGTTGAAAATAGCAATGTGGTTAAAAACAGGAGCTAGATCAAAACAGAAATATTGAGATCTAATCAACAACACTATTTTCAATTCTAATCATGAACTACAGCGTGACATTGTGAACTCTATAATACAGATTTATGTGGTTTTCATTAGGAAAAGTAGAAAAACTCTGTACTCTGTAGTCAATCAACATTCTACCTACGTTTACAAAATATTTAGATTTTTAATTAAAATTTTGTACAAACGGTGTATGATTACGTGTATTAGTATGTAATTAAAAAAGTAAAGTAACATAATTAATTAAATTTTATACAAAAAACATTTATTTTTTTCAATTAAATGTAAATAATGAAAATAGTTTTCATCGTTTCAATAATACGTTTCATTGATTTTTTTTTCCCACCCAGTATTACGTATTTTTTACACACACAATCAATTAGTAACTTTATCTTACTTATACGTTGTGTTCGAAAGCAAAATTTGTTTTTCATATCTTCTCGGCTCGTATTGTGTTTTTGTATTTGTGGTGTGTTTCGGTTTCAATAAAAATTTCAATTATTTTCATTCACAAGTAAAAATTGAAAACTGTTGGAAAATTGTTTTATGTTAAATTTTTTAAATTATTATTCTGGGATTTCCCAAGAATTTTCTTGCTGTGATATTATAGCGATGTATCGTTTTGGTTACCATGTACCCTACCGGTAAGTTATATTGCATACCTTTATACTAGAAAAAGTGAGGTTAGATAGCAAAACAAAAAGTTCTCATGTATACCCATGTGAAAAGATGAATTCTTATTGGAATTTTATTTAATTTTAAATTTACAGTGTATTGCCTAGCAAGATTTTTGCGTTATGCTGTTTGCAATAATTTTCAAGGTCAAGTTTTGTGATGATATACACAATCAAATTCTCACAGTTTCAAATGCCTTCATATCGAGCTTCAACGAATTTTATGATTTGAAGAATAAATAAAAGCAATCTTCAATTTTTTGTGTAGCTGCAGATATCAAGTTTTAAAAATAAAAAATTTCAAATTTTAAAAATTGATATTTGACAAATTTTTGTTTCAAACCAAAACAAACAAAAATTTATTTAAAATTCTCAGCTGATTTTTAAAGCAGATACCACGGAGACATCAACTTGGAGCAAGATACCATGAATAAAAAATATTATGAACCAAGCGAGATAAAATAATTGTTTGCCCTCGGTGGCGATTTTAAGCACACACAACCAAGGCAAATGATTGTGGCCATGCACTTTTGGAGGCCTAGCTAAATTGTGCTTATTGAACATTTCAGCATCTTTTCTTTTTTCGATTGGTTGTAACAGTCTTAAAAATATCAATAGATAATTAATTGTTAGTAAATTTAAGTCACTATAATTTTTGTTATTTTAATATGTTGTAGCCTCACAAATGTCATCGCCTCCAGGTTGACGTTCGTAATGAACGGGTGGGCATAAGTATCCTATAGGTGTGGGGCGGGTCACGCTGAATGACGGCAAATGGGCCGGTTTAAAGTGTTACGCGACCCGTGCCAACGTACTACCAGGCTAGGGGCCCATTTAACAAAGCCCAGTCATAAACGGAACCGTCTGGATACGCTGGCAACCTCCAGTTGTAAGTAGCTTTACCTGCTCAAACGGATCTCTGCGCAGATGGACCAATATTGTCTTCGTTACTCGTCGATCTACTATGTCAACTAATTTAAAGAAAAAACTAAACAAAACCGACATCGGCACTCTGCAAAGACCGAAAACATCGAGGGAGAGGTCGAAACGTCAAGATACGGATTTCTCCTTCCCAGGATGAGCTGGAACCGGTCGACACTAAACGGCCAAACTACAGGATAAGGGACACTCCTCACAAGGTGCCTAAACACAAGTTGTTCTGCGATATTGTGAAGGTGCGTGTGTCGAACGCACTGAAATTTGTTTTTTCTTAAAATTCTAGGAGAGAATCCAGGACCCCTCCAACCAGTAGAGATGCGGGATGGTTTCAAGGGCGCCTTATGTTAACGGCATACTCAGATTCCAGATCGGTGGATCTGTATAAGAAGGCAGTAGCGGAGGAAGGGAATGTCTGACCAGGCTCGAGGCTGGCAGCTGTAAGCATGGAAGAGTTTCCTAGCAGGCCTAGAGCGTTCGTATGGCTACCTACCGAGCCGACATGTTCAGGCGAGATACTGAAAATAATTAGGATCAGTAGTCTTCCAACAGAGAACTGGAAGATATTGAGGCAAAAGGACGCCAAGAGGGGCTCTAAATTATCCACAATGGTAATCAACAAAGAGTTCCTGGCTCCTCTTGTTGTGACTAAGGGAGTAATTAACTTCGGTTTCGGGTCAATTACTTTCAGGGTCTATAAGAAAGACTAGGTTGAGACGCACACAAGGGAACCTGGAGAAGACGGAACCTGTAGCCTACTTTCTCCAGTGCCGGGGAGGTAATCCTGTCAGATTCGCGGGAGGAAGGGGCTGCTAGCATCCTGGAACCGAATACCACGGGAGGGGATACGGACGACACCGGCGAATCTACTGAAACCAACAGACACTAGCCTGTGGCAGCGGGGAGTGGAAAGTGTTAAGTAGACTCAACCTGCAATTAACCTGCACCATACGAAAGCGGCGTCGGCTGATTTACTCCTCCGACTGACTGGATCAGGAGATGACATGGTCCTTATTCAAGAACCTTGGATCAACAGTAACATGATCTTTGGCGGAGGGGTATAACCTAACATACTCAAGCCGCCCTAATTGGCACAGTAAGTAGCGTCCTTGCTGTGTTATTCGAAGGTTTTGGGTTCGATTCCCGGTTCCCTGAATCTCGAAGCTGAAAAGATAATATTGGGATGATTTTTGGATGTGATGCTAAAGTGCATCACTCAATCTGGGGCAGCACAGACATCAACGCAAGGGGTGAGTTATGTTTTCAGTACTTATTAAATACTAATTTTTTGGTTTGTAATATTGGGGTAGAACCCACATGTAGTACTAAAAATCGACAGGAGGTGTTAGACGTAACCTTCGCCTCAGATAATATTTATCCTATGGTCAAGGAATGGAGAGTGGCGGGAGAACATCCCTTCTCTGACCATCGATATGTAACATTCAACGTTGACGTTGCTTCCCCAACATTCAAGCCCAGCGGCAAGCAAAAACCAATACGGTGGTCCAAGGAACTAGGGACCTACCTAAAGGCTTGTAGGAAACCCTTTAATAGAGCCAAAAGTACGAGGGAGGCTCAAAATTGGGACTCCAGTAAGGAGGACTTAAAAGTATACAAAAAAGAATTACGGAAGGCACAAACGAGGTCGTGGAGACTTTTCTGTGATAAAATGGAAGAAGTCTGTGAGACCTTTCGTCTTAGAAAGATACTCTCTACTAATCCAACCAGTCCCAGTTATCTAGTTAAACCGGCCAAATCGTGGACTGCTTCTAGTGAGGAATCTTTGAAACTTCTCATCGAAACCCATTTTCCAGAAAGCTGTGACAACTCGACAGAGACTAGTACTAGCGTAACTAAAAACCGGATCCTATGGGCACTTGAACATTTCAAACCTTATAAATCGACTTGTCCTGACTGAATTATACCATTCAAAACAACTCGTCGATTAATTTCTTCTCTGGCTGGAAGTAATTTTAAAGGGTGTTTAAAGTTTGTCTGTGAAAATCCTGGAAAGGCTGATAGACGTTTATGTATGATCAAAAATAATACCTAGTGGGTGGGCACAGTCTCATCACGCGTACTGTAAAGGGAAATCCGTGGACACAGCTCTGCCATGCTCGGGTTCGTACGATTGAGAAATCTATATTCTCGCAAGAGTTTTGTGTTGCGGCTTTCCTTGATATTGAAGGTGCCTTTAACAATGTAAAGACGGAGACAATTCTAGAGGTCTGTCCCTCCTTGGGGTGTACTACCTTGTAAGTGGGTTAATCAATCATATACTGGAAGCACGATGGCTAACTCGGAGCTGGGAGAATCCACCATTAGGAGGCGAGTGCCTAAGGGAACCCCGTAGGGAGGTGTTCTGTCCTCTCTTCTATGGAAAATAGCAATTAATGGGTGGCTGAAGTCCTTTTTCAGTATTTTTTATAATTTAGTTCTTGAAAACTATGATGCCAATGTGTAAAGGATATTTTCGTTGATAGGGCTTAATGCATCGATGAGCGAAATAGGCTTTTTCCGAACCAAACCTATTTTGAATTTGAATGTTAAAGAAGTGATAGTAAACTAAATCTGAAAATAAGTTTATCATAATCGCTCGTAGAGTGGTATGCAGCTTTAAAAATAAAATATCTCGATTCCTATCACTGATAAATCAGCATCTTCTGTTCGTTTAGTTCAAGATGTTCTAGTAAGAAGCGAAACAAACGTTTAATTTTTGCAATTTAATAAACAAAATTGTCAAATTAATTTTTAATTCAGTTGGGTTAGTCATCCTAAATTAGAATACTTTAGAATTGTAAAATTGTGTTAAAATTTGTATTTTCAAAATCTCCATAAAATTTCATAACTTCTAAATTTTACAAATTGATTAACTCCATTGATTAAATATTTTTTTTCGGATTAAAAATTATGCCGAAATTCAATACTTTAAAAAATCCAAAATTCTGTTTTTAATTCAGGGTTAGAAACATGTTCAACATTTTAAACGATTAAGTAAAGTTTCTAAAATTCGAATTTAAAATTAAAAATTCGAATTTTATTCAACTTTTCAATAAATTTGTTGGTATTACACTTGGAATTGTTCAGCAACTTCAGATTTTTAAAAATAAATGTTTACAATTATCAAATTTCTATAATTCAAGTTCGGAATGGTATAATTTAGTATAAGAAGTTTGATCAACAACAATATTTAAAAAATTGAAAGTCTCCAAATTCGAAAATCCACATAATTTTTGTTGAATTCTGTATTACAAATACACGAAATTTCGAAAGGATATTCCCATCCAATCCGCAATTGGAGAAATACATGGAATAGCCGGCCCTGTGCTTTTACCGAGATAACCAACATAGTAAATGAAAGTGGAAGAACGCTGTATTTGATATTAGTCTCACAATCATTAATAACTTTTTGTTTTGAATGCTTCTGTATGCAAGTCAGAAAACATTCATGACTTCAAAAATAGCAATCATCGCAAACTATAACAACTCCACTTCAATTTCGACACCAACCATTAGTAAAGACGATTCTTATCAATGCAATAAACGCTATTGGAAATAGCTGCGGTTCAGAGGGGATACTATCTCTTATACTTCAAAATACCACCAAACAATTTATCCCGCCTCTATAGTCACTCCAAACATAATAATTTTTTAGTAAATAGAAAATTTCAAAAACAATGTCCATTTCTCGACAAAGAAGTTATGTACGCAAAAGCTACAAAAGTATATTTTAGGCCACTACTAATAGCTGGGTGTAGTTAGAAGTACTTGTGGCTGCGTCGATTTTGATATTCTAATACTCTGCGGTTATTTAAGGTTCAGGAAAGCTTTAGATAATCTCACGCCCGACTAAAAGCATCAGCCAGTTGCCATTCCACATCCCAAGCCGTGGAAATGCTGTTGATGGAGTTTATGGCATGTCTCGTGTTCCAAGACGCTCTTAATGACAAAGTTCTCCTGAGAAAAAGTAACTCTATTTATTCTTGGAAATCTGAATATACACGTTCATAGCACGAATCTATGGTAGCAAAATTTCTTACACCTTCGAAAATGTATCTTATCTGTATAGTCCAACGATTTTGACGAAAAACTTACGAATTTTACAAATCTTTCAGAAATTTGGTAAAACTTTCAAAATGTTAAAACTTCGATGCATTTAAGTTATAAAGAACAAAATTCTCGTTTATAAAAGTAACAAATTTAAATTTTACTGGACAAGAACTTGAATTCGCATAAAATTCGATTGACGCAATACATTTTATCGATTCATCGATCGATTGACGGTTGCAAACAAGATATGAAGACGAATTAATGTCAATGAAATACTTTTACTGAAAGGAAACCAATTCTACGCATATTTGACAATAAATTTGATAAATCCTATAGAAATCAAACCAATGTAATATCACAAAGCGATTTCTATTCTTCCTGATACCGGAACTTCCCAATAACATTTTATAAACAACAAAACGATTTCCGATCTATTTTATGAATTAATTATAATTTAGTTTGGGTTGGCGTTATAAAATCAACACTCAATATAAAAATTAATTGATATTTTGCCAAATCACAAATTGGTGTACGTGCTTGGCAGATAAATGTATACAAATTTTCCCCAAAGATACTACTGATATACATACTTTTCACGTTACGCTTTTGCGATGAGAACACAAAATTGCTTTAACTTTTGATATTTCACTATAAACCAGAAAGTAATTATTTGTTTCATGTTTGTGTGATAAAAATATTTAATTTATAAACTCAAACCAGCGAAGAGTGATTGAAAAATAAATTTTCTATGCTAGCAAGACAATTACGATAGTGTTAAAGAAAATTGAGAAATGCGCACCCTATCATTTTTCTACATATGAATTAGTGTTATAATTAATGCACATGAACTTATGGCCTTGTAGTTATTCTAGACTTTCACCCCAGGAAATTTAAAATAATCTCTAGGAAAACACGAAATAAAAAAATCTGTGCCAGACTTTTAAAAAATATATGATTTATACAGTTTATACAAATCCCAGAATTTTTCACATTTTTACTACTTGGTGTACTTGGCTGCTGGGACAAATATTAATTCAAGCTGAACAAGGGATGATGAGTATCCTTTTCATAGGGGTAGCAAAATCTTAAGATCACCTACTACTATAAAAACGAGTTCTATAGAAGATATTAATATGACTTTGTCTTCACCAACCACTAATTTAAATGTTCATAAATTAAAAAGCCTAGAAGGTGCTGAGTAATGAAATTACCCTATTAAACAGATAAAATGAACACCTGAAAAGGATCATCGAATCAGGAAAAGACAAAAAACACAAGTCTGTAATGAATATTACACAAACGAGGAAGAACTCGGAAGAGAAATAGGAATAAAATTCCCAGTGGATACTAGGATCACGAAGAGAATCTGATTGAACCGTGAAAAAAAAAAACCCAGAAAGAAAAGAAAAGCAGAATCATCGCAAGAATATGTTGAGCAGGGAAAACAACATCGAATAAACCAACTACTCAGCGCAACGATGATTTTCCTAACACAGAGAAAATACCTCCTCCACCAATAAACTTAGTTGGTATTAAAGACTATCCGGATGTCAAGGCCCTGTCAAACGTAGTAACTTCATCGATGTATTCCATCTTTAAATCACGGTGGAGGTCTTCATTTCTAATATACCATGGAGCATTTACAAAAATCATGTTGATGTTTCTTGGTACAACCCCAAAGCTGTATACCATAGGTCCATACCGGTTTCAAGATTTGCC
Source organism: Tipula unca (assembly GCA_951394425.1). Taxonomy (NCBI): domain Eukaryota; kingdom Metazoa; phylum Arthropoda; class Insecta; order Diptera; family Tipulidae; genus Tipula; species Tipula unca. Next base: position 72,981,953 of record OX596381.1, read on the forward strand.
GGTATAAAAGCAATTTATTGTGTATGGTTAGTTCAGAATTGCTACTCCAATACATCTTCCTACACTCCATGTTCAGCTGTTCCTTTTTCTTTTTGACATGTTCTTTCCACCTATGCTTGGCATTCAGCGTCATACCTAGATAGACAACTTATTTAGAGTTGATTATGATTGGGATTCTATTAGAAATATTTTTATTAGTACAGTTCATATGCACAGATTTAGTTTCGTTCCGTTCTTTTCTCCATTTTTTCATCCAATTGTTGACTGAATTTGGCGACTTTTGCAATTTGTTAGTTGCTTCTTCTACATTGTTCCCAACTGCCAAAATTGCAGTATCATCAGCATAAGTTTCTATAATTGCTTCTTCCATTGGCGGTATATCCCGAGTACCTTGCGGTACTCAAACTGATATTTTCTTTAGGTCCGAGTATTCGTCTTCATATTTTACACGGAAGTGTCTTTCTGTTTGGGAAGGTCCCGTTTGAGCTGGAACTCCAATCCTTTGTGCCAAACTCGGTCAAACGCTACATCCAGGAAAACGCTTGAACATATTTTTTTAGTTTCTTCTTCGCTCTATTATATCTGTGATTCTATGGACTTGTTCTATAGTCGAGTGGTTTTCTCTGAATTCAAATTGGTGGTCAGGAATCGGTTTTCATGTCCACTAATATGGGTTTCATTTTCTTCAGGAGCAATTTTTCAAAAATCTTGAATATGGTTCGAAGTATGGATATCGGTTTGAAGGAATTTTTATTGCAACATTTTTGTTAGGTTTTAAGATAATGATTACCTCTGCCACTTTCCATTGCCTTGGAACGTATCTTAGTCTAAATACATCATTGATTTTATGGAGAAGTTTACGTATCGCTTTATTTGGTAGTTATGAAGTCGTACCCAAGAGATTTTTTCATGTTTAAATATTGAATTTCCTTTTTTAGCTCTTGTAGAGATACGCTTTGTATTTCAAGCTCACAGATCGTTTCATTAGGTTAATATTTTTATCCACAGTTTGCCTGGGTAATGTTTGGAACGTTTCCTTTAGGTGTCTCGCAAACTAGTCAGTTTTTTGTTAACCGCTTCGAGCCCAGCTTCCATCCGCATTCCTAACTGGTGCCGTCGAGTTTGTTGGTCTCTTAAGGACTTTCGTTGCTTTCCATAAGGAATATTCGGTATCTTTTTGGCTAGTAAGTGACGACAAATATGTACTTATTGATACATTCTTAATTGTTCTGATCAGAGATTTCAACGTGTTACTCGTACATAGATTAAGGACGGTTTTATTTTCTTTGGTTCGATTTATTCGCCAAGACTTTCGAGTTTTACGTTTCTTTACCACTAGCTCTCTTACTTCAAGTGGATAGTTTTTACAGTTAATATTATTTGCGGATTTGAAAGGTGTACTTTGCCACGCAGCTTGTTGTATGTTTTCTTTTAGTCTTTTACTTCCTCTTCGACTTATGTTATGTTTCTTATTGGTATGGGTATTGGTTTTGTTCTAATAATTCTCGAGAAAATTTAAAATTGGTATTCTTATTAGGCAGTCTCGCTGTGATTTCTTTTTTAATTATTGTTTCCCTGACCGTCATAATAACAGGAGAGTGGTCCAAAGTAGGCTCTTCATTATTTTACAAACGAATATAGTTATCCAATATACCTTTTGTTACATAAAAGTCTGTAACGTCCGGTGTTTTGTTTAAATCTGTTGGCCAGTAAGTTGGTGAGCCACCAGATTGAACGTCGCATTTTGATTTGTTTTCTGCTTCAAACAAGTCTCTCCCTGTTGGTGTAGTAACTCTGGGGCGCCAGTATATATTTTTCGCATTGAAGTTGCCACTAATGATAAAACAAGTTCCCATGGTGTCATCTTTTCAGATTATGCCGAGTTGGACGGAATATTGCTGATATATTTATTTGTTTGTATACGTTGTGCGAGTTTTGATAGTTGTAACTGCAGTGACTTTTTCTTCATTGGTTAAATTCTGACTTTCTTATTTTGAGTTGCTTGAATATCATGAATTTTTTGAACATTCCCCTCCTTGCCAAACGTTAGCTTATGCGAAAATTATAATTAAAGGAAATATTTATATAAACAAATAATTTTAGTTTCTGGGACTAGCCGTTGGACTATATCCCAACAAATGAGTTTTTATCATAATACTCATCCCACAGTTGTCTGGCCAAGTCGCCGAAAGCACGGCTATTTTCTCAGAGCGATCAAGTTTGGGACCCTATTGGCCAGCACTATGCAAGCGCAGATAATTTTCTGACCGTTGGGATTCACGATCGTATTTTAGAAAATTATATTTTAGCCGTGCTTCCAACGACTTGGCCAGATGAATTTTTTTTTCTATAGAACCAAATAAATTTTACATACTAAAAAAGTCTGAGATGAGTATTATGGTACCAACTATATTTTTATTAAATTACCGAAAAGTCTAGGATGTTCTATTGGCTAGGTTCGTTCCAGTTGGCCATATCCCACCCCCTTGAAGTTATCCCAGGATTTCATCCTCTGATTTTTTAAAAATACCTCTGGCAACACTAGCGTAAATAATCCATCCCATACTTTTTAAAAATACATATAACATTTGTATAGTTGTTTCATCCCAGGATTCCTATCCCACACTTTTTCGTCTACAAAAAAAATATGTATGTATACAGTAAATACCAAAATACTCATCCCAGTCTTTTTTAATATGAAAAATTGATTGGGTGGAATATAAATTGTTATGTGCAAGTTTTTTAAGGATGGCTAATTTCTCTTTCCGATAAGGTTCAAGACCCTGTTAGTAACCAATACGCCAGCTTTAATAATTTTGTGACCGTTGGAATTTCCGCCATATAAATAAATATGGCGCTTTTGCCTACTTTTCAGAGTAAAGCAAAATCGAAAAAAAATTCGTACGGCCAAGCTGTTATAAGGTCGGCTTTTCTCTCATATCGATTTTTTCGGTTGTAGCTTTCATAGAAAAGTTGGCAAAGGCGCCACATTTATTTATATTGCGGAAATTCCAACGGTCAAAAAAATATCAACGCTGGCACAGTGGTGGCTTGCAAGGTCTACAACTCAATCAATATGAGAAAAAAAGCCGACCCTATAAAAGCTTGGCCATACGATTTTTTTTTTCGATTTTACTTTACTTTGAAAAGTTGGCAAAAGCGTCACATTTATTTATATTGAGGAAATTCCAACGGTCAAAAAATTATCAACACTGGCACAGTGGTGGCCAACAGGGTCCCAAACATAATCGATATGAGAAAAAAGCCGACACTATAAACGCTTGGACAAACGTTTTTTTCGATTGTAGCTTTCTTAGAAAAGTTAGCAAAGTACCTATTGTATCTCGTACCGTTGAAAAAAGAATTTTAACTCTGGATTTAAATTTGCTGGAATTTGGCTATTCTGTAACACGACTCCATTGGAATATTTGATTATTTTAGTGGAAAAATCTCCGTCAAAAATTTGTGGTGGAATTATTTTTTGTAAATTTTTGACAATAAATGTAAAATATATATTTTTTCCGTTAACAATATATAACGTATTATTTGCTTTAGCGGCTGGACTGTCGTTTGTTTAAAAAAAAACATAACCTATTTCGAGATATGTGACTGGAAAATTTGTTAGCCGTATCACGATCTTCTGAATTTTAATCATCTTTTTGCACCCACTTCCATTTTAAAAATTATATTTTTATGTTTGCAAACATACAAAAAAGTTGGTAGGGGTAAAATTATATGACAAAAATTCAAAACATCGTTATCACGGCTACCTAGCAAACTTCTCTCGTTGGATTCAGCATGAAACAATAAACAATTTTATTTTGGGTTTGACCATCGAAAACAACAAATAAATTACAAACATTAGATCAATCAAATTGATATAAAACAAAAATGAGACGAAACAAAAATAATTGAATTACATTTGAACATTCCTTTATTTTAAATAAAAATTACGAGATTAATCTGAAATACACTACAAAAAAAATTTCAACATAAATTTCCAGTCCAAATTAAATTCCAATGGAATTTTTTTTCCAGTGGAATTTTTGCAACAGAATTATAGATTAAACATGATTATGTCGATCATATGATTTTTCGATTTTATTTTGGAGATGCTGGAAAGCTGACACCAAAATGAAGTATATTTTTGGCAACAAAAGATTTAATATACGTTATAATTACATTACATTTATTAGTTGGTTAAGTTGCATATACTTACATAAAGATGTGGATGTGATCTGGTTAGCAACAAAACGTTAGCATTCCCTAGAACGAAACAATATATATTTATTCAATTATTTTTTAAGCCAATATGAAACAGACGTTAAATAAAAAATTCCATTATTTAAACAAGTTGTATCTATTGGTTGTTCGCTACCAAAATATATTATGTACAATAGAACTGCAGAACAAAATTTCAACAAAATTCTTTTTTTTTTGTGTTCAAATTTAATCATAAATAAACATGAATGTAAAATAAAATATGCTGGAAGCATAAAATTTAATTAATTTACAAAATAAACAATTTTAGTAAATTACATATATTGCAAAGTGTACGGAAACACTTGAAGCTGTTTCTTGAAACTTTATGTTCTATTCTAATAATTTAATATAATAAATATTGCATTTGTTATTGAAGACCATTGCTGGCTCCTCAGCATTTCATCATTAGCGTTTAACTCTAACAGCAATATACAGCTAATCAGAAATTGGAGGTCATATGGGAATAGGAAAGCACGACGCTGAGTGGGAACTCAAAAACCATTACCTGCCAACATTTAACAAAATAGTACCAGAAGAGGCGATACAGACAATGGCGGCGTATCTACTGGCACCAGTAACCATTAGCCTGCACCAGCGGAGAATTCAAATGGGTAAGTATTGGTATAATACCATACGCTGTACCATACAATATGTAGCCGCTTTACTCCCCAAACTAACTAGATATGGAGAGAGAACCTTGGATTTACAGTAATTGGATCTGTGCCCTCAGAATGAGGGGAATAAACTAATGTATACTCAAGCACGTCTGCGATAATGCGATCCTGCATTCTTGGTAAAAATAAATTAAATATTTTCCTATCAATCGTGACATAACTGTTGTCAGCCTGTAGGTTGGATGTGATGCTAACGCGCATCATATAATCTGGGTTAGCACAGACATCAACGAAAGGGGTGAGTTATTTGTTGAGTAGTTCTTAAATACTAACCGATTATATTTTAATATGGGGCGAGAATCCACATTTATTAGTAAAAGTAGGCAGGAGGTTCTAGAGGTAACCTTCGCCTTTGATAATATTTATCATATGGTCAGAGATTGGAGGGTGGCGGGTGAATATTCCTTCTCTGATCGCCCCTGAGCCGCCAACGACAGTGGAAGAGCTGAATTACATGATAGACGCTATCACTAACTCGTGCAACCAGTCCTGTAGTGCTGCTTGTCCTTTAGTTAAGCCCAGGGACAAGTAAATACCAACATGGGGGTCCAAAGAACTGGTAACCTACCAAAAGGCGTGTAGGATTGGCTTTAATAAAACCAAAAGTACGAGAGAGACTCAGGATTGAGACTCCTATAAGAAGGACCTGAAATTATATAAAAAAGAAAGAAAAAAGGCGCAGAAGTGGTCTAAGACAGTTCCAGTTATCTAATTAAACCGAACGGATCTAGAACTGCTTCTTGTGAGGAATCGTTGAAGCATCTCATCGAAATCCACCTTCCAGGAAGCTTTGACGACTCAACAGAGACTATTACTCATCGAAAAACATATTAACTGTGCACAGAAGATATCGCAACTAAACTGATCATATGGGCAATTAAAAATTTCAAACCTTATAAATCGGTTGATCCAAACCAAACCATACCAACGGAAATTTAAAACAACTCATCGAGTATTCTCCCCTGGCTGGAAGTAATTTTCGAAGGGTGTTTAAAATTGGTCTGTATTCCGAAGAAGTGGACAGAGGTCACGGTGATCTTTATTCACATGGCTACCCCAAGAACTAACTACGTATAACTCTTTCATCCTTTCTGTTCAAAACCTTGGAAAGGCTATTACATGTTCATATACGATCAAAAATGTAGTCTTGTGCCTGAAATCAGTACACACAGCTCGGGTTGTCACTCCTTGGGGTATACTACCCTGTAGGTGGGTTAATCAATCATATGCGATGAGCAGGATGGTTAACTTGTAGCTGAGAGACTCCACCATTAGAAGGCGGTTGATTAAGGAAACCCGCAGGTGTTCTTTCTCCTCTGCTCTGGCACATATTATTCAATGGATTACTGTTGGAACTGGAGAGAGAGAGGAGATAGAATGAATGCCTATGCAGGTGACGAAGCGATAGCTGCCTCTGGAAAATACTAAAGAATGGTTAATTAGGTAATCCAAAATGCCCTCCTAATCATTACAAAATGGGTCATCAGATGTAGACTGACTGTCAGTTCGTCCAAAACTGAGCTGGTACTCTTTATCAGAAAATATAAAATCCCGGTAATGATCCATCTACCAACGTCATAAGACTAGCTTTTACTGACAAAGTAAGATTTCTGGGCGTAATTTTGGACAGTAAGATCAGTCAGAAGCCTATCATCTTGGAAAGAGTAAACAAGGCTACTATAGCTATATGTTCTCTTGCAGGAACGCTATCTGAAAGAGATGGAGCCTAAAACTAGAGCTGGTACACTGGATATTCACTGCCACAGTAAGACCTGTACTTATGTACGGAGTGAGTGTATGGTGGCCAGCTGTTGAAAAAGTAACCTACAGGAATGGGATCAAGAAGATGCAAAGAATGACCTGTATTCTTACAATCAGGGCGCTGAGGACGAAACCGACACACGCCTTATAAGTTATGTTTCATCTTCCCCCGCTCAATATCAGCCTATCTCAGTGGAAATATCTGCAGACAAGATACTATGCGATTATGCTTCGAGAAAGTATGTTCCAAACCATGTTCCCTTCAAGAGAATCTTGGAGATGTGGGTTGCTATCGGAAATAAAGTTATACAGTTTTCCATGGATGGCTTCGAGCTAGACGGTAAAGTAGAAGCTGGATACTTCTGTGATACATTAAATGTGGATAATTTCGTTTGCCTTCCTGTTTACTGCAGTGTGTACCCAGTGTGTAAGTGGTTAGGCAGGTCTTGACGTGGTGAGACATAATGTGGTATTCTCAATTGATATCGCAATTTATGTGAACATTCAGGCGGCAATCACGCCACTGAAATTAGTTTCTCTGACGTAAATGATGGCATTGGGCTGTCTCTTTTATTTTAATGAAATGAGTGGCAACCCAACATCCCATCAACATCCGGATAGACTGGGACACCGGGAAATATTCAGCGTTTTAAAAAAGAGGCAGTAGTGTCAGTAAACGAAGGTGAACTAACGCATTCACAGGTAGTGTAGCAGGACCAGTCCGCCCAATGCTGGAGTTGAGACGCTCTAATACACTAATCTTCCTAGACGTGAATTAAGATCGATCGTGGGGATACTCATAGGACACTGCCAGGTTGGAAAACATGCGAAGAGGCTAGGTCCGGAAGCAAATGACTTCCGCAGAAGTTTAGTCCAATTCATATTCTCATGTCCGCCTTCATCGCACAGAGGGCATAGATATATGGGTAGGTTCATAGTGGAGAGCCTCTTGGATCTCGAAAATTGGAAAATGAGATATACCACGCTAAGTAGTTTTGACTGGTTCCACTAAGGGTGAAAGGAAAGTAAAATCCTAAGGCATCACAATGAACCATCACCGGTCTATGTGTGCCCTAGCATCCACTCTAACATAACATAACCGTTAATCGTTGATTCAATTTTATGTTGGAGGGTAACGATTGATATTCTGAACTTTGATCGTAAATGTATCCCTATATTTACCTTTAAAGGCCATCGGTTAAACCATATCGTAATGAGATGCTAACGAATTTTGAACTATTATCTTTTGAGCTGGGTCCCCTTCTAAAGTTACTTTAACATATTGGGCCTATATCACGAATTTTGAATTTAACGCAACTGTAGTAATGAAACCAATCTCGACTGCTTTTGAAAATACATTGCGTTTTTGTATTCTGAGCTTAAAAGTTAAGAAACAAGAGAAGTTCCGCTCGCTATAGGCTGGAACAACTTTTGTGAGTAAATTATTAGCTTATCTGTTGTCGCCAGACTTAACAAAACACTTGTAAGAATAACACATGAAGGAACGAGAATTTGCTTCTATCTCATTTTCCCGGATGTGACATTGTTGATTTAGATTTTTTGTGTTTTTGCCGGGACTTTGGATTAGAACTTAGCCCGTGGGCTGATTATTAACGATGTTTTACGTTGGAATACTTTCTCATTTCTACAATACTTTCTTTTCAAGTCGAATGGTCCTGCAAAATTATAGCATGGATTTCACTTAACCTTCGGTTTACCAATACCCACCCGGGTGACCATTTCGATTTTTATTCGCTAATAACCTAGCGGGCTTTTATTGAATCTAAAAATGCTTTAATTTCTCTGACCAAATTATCGACCTGTTTCTGAAAAACTTAAAAAAAAAATTTTTTTTTTAAAGCAAAAAACAAAAAACACTATACGGTGGTCACCCGAGTGGGTATTGGTAAACGACGTAGTCAAAAACCCCTGGGAGACCGAAGGTTAAGCATTATACCACGCTGCTGGAGTGGGCGTAGAGTAGTTTCCATACCTTTCATAGGCTTTTCGACTCGATTATAGTCTGGCTTCTAATTTTTTTAAAGCATAGAGATAATTGTTTAATTACCTCCTTTCTTAGAGTGAGGTCGCAAGGTCGAATATTTCCCCGAGCTATTTACGCCCGACCGTAAGATAAAAATATTTTAACTTGCATGTGGGGAAATGGATGAATTTTTTTGTTTATGGAACTTATTTTGGTGATTTTATTGGTTTAGAGCCCGAATGTAAATAGCTAGGTATATATCCGACCTCGCGAAACATGTTAGGATAAGTATTATCCCACCACTGATGTGGTTCCTGGTTATTGATGGCGATCTAGATTCCCGAAACTACGTGGCCCATCTTGCTTTGACACTTTCTATTATATACCTGCATGTCTTATCTCAGACCAGATGCTGCACATGTTTAATACAGTGCGGAAAAATAGGGTCATGGAAGGAGACTGCGCACGTTTATTGGTTTGATTGACTTGGTCTCTAAACTAGGTTACGTAGAAGTAGTGCGAACTAATATCCTCCTTCTCTTTCTGTCAGAGCCATTCCGAGGTCAGACTATATGAAACCTCCAAATGTTATTCTATAGATAGAACACTCTCTATTGATTAATTATTAGGGTGCTATTCTCCAAAATGATGTCCTTCATCTACAAATCGAAAGTGTCACTTTTTATGTTCAATGATGTCTGTTGGTTGGTGGTCGGTTGGAAAATTAACGAATTCTGTAGTAAAATTGTATTCCTGGTGCTACGTTTCCAACCCCTCTTCTTGTTTTGGAGTCTATTCTGTGTTTGCTCGAATTAAGTACGGGGCATTGACAGATTTTTATAAATTATGGCCTTTCAAACTCTTGGGGAGTCCTAGGGGTTTTCAAGCAAATCTTATTGCACTCACTCACTAGAGCGATTCTCGGAATATGGAAGTAGACAAGGATTTAAAGGTTTCAAAAATATAACGAAATATTAACATAACGATTTGTGAACTGCAATCAAAATATGTACATATTTGGAAATTTTACATATTTTAGTATTTTGGTATTAAAATTTATTCAATAATTCAGATTTTAAATTTCGTAATATGCAAATTTAAAACACAAAATATAACAGGAATTAGTTAAAAATGTTTACAATAATTTAAGAATTTACACTTCTGAACATTCTTTACTCTATTTGGGACCCAGAGTTACATTCCATAAAATTTTGCGTACTCAGAATACGTGATTTAGTTGACTATGGTAATATTATATGTACTTCAAAAAAACGATTTTTTTTATATTATCACTAAAAAAAATTAGGGCGTTTATTTTTTTCATAATTACACCAATGGTGTAGAAAATATGCCAGATAAAAATTATCGCTAATTTTCCCATTTTAAATTTAAATTTAAGTTATAAGCATATTTTATAAATTATTTTGTTATTTTATTATGACATTGGTTTTATGAAAAAATAACGCCCTAATTATTATCATCCACTATAAATTTGTTTGTTTGTTTTAATGTTGCTAACACATAAATATATAGACGACAGCAGAAAGACGTATATTCTACATCAAAATCAAAAAAAAAAATTCAATAGGCCTAAAACATGATATAGAGCCCGTATAATCCTCTTAAATAAGCACATATACATACATACACATACACAATAATGCAAACTGAACATAATAAAAGAGATTCATTTTCATCGGACAGATTTTCTTTGACCGAAAGCTTAATTTACAAAAGAAGTGGTTCTACGAAGTTTGAATGAATAGAAGTAAAATGCAGTATCAGCATAACACATACATACATATATGTATATTTGTTTTATTCAAAAGACTTTGGAAATGTCAAATACATAATCGGATATTGTGTCTTCATTTTTCGTAAAGATTAAATGTGTATTGTGTACATACATATATAGTAAATAATGGTTATCCTGTCTATAGATAAAATATTCCATTTAGGAATGAAGCAAGAATACTTCTTCATATAACTCATATCTGCCTGTAATCAAAAATTTAATGCTTGAACATGGCATTGCTGAAATTGTTATTGCAAACATGTTCGAATAGACAAAGCAAATAAAAAAATTCTCTATTTACAATTATTCATGTCAGTTTATGAAATGTAATTTGAAACGATTTATAATATTGACCTTCCTGAATGTTGTGACACTTTCCATACAACAGATTTTTAGATTTTCAAAACATGTCTATTTGCCTAAATGATTCTTTCAATCTAAATCAAATGAATAAATTGTAAAGTGAAAATAAAATAAGGGAACCCATCGCCTAATGGAGTTAAATTGTTTACATAATACAGTCATAAGGCACATAAGCTATAGGTCCGTGACATAATACAGTCATAAGACACTGGTCAATAAAGTACGAGCTTTAGCTGCCACCGATTAATGTTCTAAAGTATCCCACCTATGTATGTAAGAGAGTATAAGTTTGGGTTTGTTTGGGGTAAACCAATTTTGTAAGTATATATCACTCACGTTCACGAAGATTTAGTTAGAACGTTAATTTTGGGTTCTCGTAATAAAAGGTGATTTTGGATTCCCGTCTCCCATGTTTTTCAGAGTTTCTCCGCTAGTCTCCCATCTGGCATTTGCAATTTGTTTGTGTGCTTATTTTGAATCCGTATATGAACTGTCTCTTAAAATATGCGGTTGTTTGTCTTGCCTTCTTATTAGTAAAAGTACAGAATGAAATGATGACAATCCTCACCATTTCTTTTGAGATACTTTTTTTCTTTTGATTTCTTATAGAAAGCACCGGTGTATACTGATTTTTCACCGACCTTTGGTAAGCTCCACCAATTAATCCCTATAAAAAACTTAAGAAAATTAACTTATGGATTAAACCATAGGCGATAGATGTGGTTGAAAATTAGTTCTCTCCAAGTGATGGCGATGGTTAATTATTTTAAATGTCTCATTTATCGTTGACAGAATCGAGTTTATATGTTAATGTGCGTACTCTACTTGTATCATAAATGGACTTGCAGCTCCCGAATTACATCTTTTACGAAATACGTCTCATTTATCAAAAATGTGAGTCATTTCGCTCTTGCATCACCTTTTCACAAGCATATCAGTCTCTTACTTTCCCTTCGTTGAAATCCACCGTTGACAAGATCGAACACACTCACATATCAAATCTCTATCCGCATTACTTTGTTTGATTACCGCCACCTGTGCTTAATACGCGTATTAATGCTGTGATTTGCGTCTTCTTTTAATTCATTGTCATTTTCCAATCTTCCAGCATACCAATTAATTCTGCGTTCATTAAACAAATGCCGGCATCAACACGAATCGATTATTCAATTTTTTGTGTTGCAATGTATTCTCCAACTTATTTATTCACCCGTTTACTCACATTCAAGTTATTCTTTCAATTAACAGCCAAATACATCATGTGTCTATTTAAGTTCAACCACCGTTCAATCCATATGTAGCCGAATATCTCCATATTAGTCACCCTAAAACTAATACAACATGCACACTATTAGCTAGTACCTTGCCAGTACCTTGCTCGAACTGCTGGGAGGTCGTAGTAATGTGTCGTCCGGCGTAAAATGTCCGAGAATAGTGAATTAATGACTTGGTTTTTTGGAATTGTATGAGATGCCTGAACTCATCCAAAAACAAAGCCATCAAACGATTGATGCTGTATTCTGCACAATTGTCCTTCAGAAGTCTATACTCATCCGTGAAACAAGACTGTTGAATTTTTCGTATGTAATCTTTCTTATCCACAACAGGAAACCAAATACTCTAAATAATCCGTGGCACATACGCAAATGATCGTCGAACTCTTTGAAAGTCTAGTCGATAACTCATACTGCTCGCAATGTCTATGATGACCTTCAGGTCAGTAGGATTTCAATTTCGGACATCTTTATGCCGTTCTGAATCTTAGGCCCTTCTTAAGTGTAACAAAAATATTCCAGCTCCACATTGATCCACCACATCGTAAGTAACAAGTCAGCTTAATAATAATAACTATTGACAATCAACTCGTTCTTCATGAAGACATCAAAATCTACGCATATCCCATCAGTCTTTTGACTGGCATCTGAAGGTTAAAAGTGCCCTGCAATATGGCGAATCGAGGAATAGAAATGACATTCACGAATTCATTTGTATTCCAAAATTAAATTGTTTTGACGCAAGCTTCTTATCCAGTGACGTATCCCAGTCGGCTTTCAGCTTCCAAATTTCTTGATAAAATATCTTGGATAAAGTGATAAATGGACATACTAGTCCTAGTGGGTCGATAAGAGTTGCCATTTTAGACATTATACCAATCTCTTGGTGACAGGTGCGATTATATCTATTGACTGGCTGCCCAATTAAACCCAATATTTAGATAACATCTTACTCGTTGATTTTCAAATATTTCTCGATTTTCGACAGTATTTTCTCGCTGTTACTACAAAATTTGGTTAATCTGAAACCACCTTCAAACCTTCGCTCAACTAATAAAATGAGTTTGCCCCAACCATCATGTCGTCTACAAAAATATTCTTTTGTAGTAGTCGAGCATGGGAAATTCTGCGTGCACGTTATCTGCTAGACGATGCAATGTTCTAAATTCGGCCGCTGTTCGTTTAATCACGGTGCATAATCGGAAAATTTTGATTGGATTTTTTTTATTGTAGAGCCACATGAGCACTTGGAAGTTATTGTCCTGGCGGTATATTCTTTGAATTTAAGTTGAAATTAAGTTTAAATTTAATTTAATTTAGGCGGGAAGAACGAGATGTCAAAAGAGCCTAGCCTCGAAACTCAGAGATTTTAGACAAAATACCTGCACAAAATTCGAATTTGTTTTAACTGTCAATATGAGATGATATTGTGATGAAAGCAGCTTTTGTCGCGTAAATTCCGCCAATAGACTTTCTGTCTGCGAAAATTTAGCGTTTCCACAAACCGCTCTGACACGAAATTAGCTGTTGCACCACTGTTTAATACAGCTCGGTAGGGAACATGCAGTCCATTTAAATCCAGAAGGTTAAAGTTCGCCGTGGTCAATGTAGCTCGTAGCGGCGACCATTTCATCTTGTTAGAGTTCTACTAATAGTATTGTTGGAGCAAAACAATCTTCCTATCACATATAAATTATTTTGTCCAATCACACACATGGTTGGTAGAGAATGTTTGTTATATTTTTTACTTCATATACAAATCTCTGAACACATCCAATAACAAAGTGACCTTTGTTTTTAGCAAGATGTCGTTGCCAACAAATTATCGTCGTTCATATAAATTACGATTCTTTCTTCCAACAGTCTATTCATTAATTTTACAAAAACTTGACACTACTACGCATTCAATTAAGTCATTTTTTCAATTGAATACCTTCAAACAAATTAGTGACGCAATCAAAAAGGTGTTTTTCGTTCATCTTCATTCTGTGCTGAGGGCACAGAGCACACTTGCATAAAAAGGTTACTTCCTTAATTTACGGTTCTTGCAGGCTAATTTATTTGGTGGGTAATCATATTGTTCTGAAACATTCTGGCTACTTTGTCCAATTCCATTTCGCTCTTAATGGTTTTGAAAGAAACCTATGTACTTTTTCAATGGGAACCAAGTTCTGCCATATTTTACGTAACTCTACTTTCTACTTAAAAAATTGTTCGTACTCAAAATCGTATTTTTGGGATACCTTTATTCTAGCATCTTGTCATCTGCCGCTAGGTTTAATTGCCTTAATACTTTTGGTCTGATCAAATTTAATTAAGTTAAATTATTTAAGCTTCCGCTTTTCTGCTTCATTTTGGTTGAGGCTTGTGTAGTGCTATTTTCTTCTTTGTTGCTTGTGTGGTTTTTATTGATGGTGTTACTGTTTTTATTATTGTTGTTGTTGTTATTTTAGATGCACCTCTCCACAATGTCGTCACCTCAAGGTTCACATTCATTATTAAACGGATGAATAAAAGATGATCTAGGTGTGAGGCGAGTCATGCTAAATGACGGCAAATGGGCCGGTTTAAGGAGTAATGCGACCTGTACCGATAAGCTACATAGATAAGTGGACACTTATCTCTGTGCAGGTGAATCATAACTTATCCAAAACAATTAGGAATAAAATGTCCTAAACTAATAAAAAAAATGAAACCGGCACTCTCCACAAGTTAGGAGTCTATGGCACCGGTAAAAAATAAAGGGTACCAGGATGAGCTGGAAGCGGTTGATAGTACCGGACCAGATTGCAAGCGGACAAAACAAGTCCTCACAACCACGGACCTAGATTGTTTAGTGACGTAGTGAACATATGTTGGTGCTAGCCATCATTAACATGAGTCAAGAAGATGGGAGCATTACTTCGGAGAGATGGAGGCTGTTGTACAATGCACTGAATTCAGTTATTCTGAAGGTATGAGAAAATTATGAGAAAACCCAGGACCCGATAATCAGGCCAAGGACATGCGTTGGCTACCAACAGAACCAGCAACCCAGAAGTGATCCTCAATATCATAACGACCAGCAATCTAGAACTTCCAACTGGTAATTGGAAGATCATAAAGCAAAATGCCTTCTCTTGCTCTAAGGAGGGCTTTAGATTATCCACTGTCATAATCACCAATGAATCCTGAACTCCCCTTGCTAAATAAAAATCTGAATAAAAAAAGACGATTTTGAAACGCGCACAGGGGAACCTGTGGATAGCAGCAGCCGGTCAATAATAACAGGATTTGTGGCCTCAGTAAGAAAGGGTATAAGCCTGGATGATGGCAGCAGTCAAATTTGCCTGATATGTATATGGACCGGGACAAGAAGATTTCGCCGGATTACCTGGTGGAACTGGTACATGAAGCAGAAAAAATGAGGATTGGTGTGATACTAGGTTGGGATGCAAATGCACATCCAAACATCAACGCAAACGTTTCAATATCCGTATAGTCTGGGTCCCCGACCACTCGAACGTCTGGAGGAACTGAAGTACATACGAACTAGCTAGGTCGGTTACGACTCTTCAATTGCAACCTCAAAGGGTAAAGTTGGGGAGACCTATTACATAGCTTAGGAAAGAGGCAGTTGAATTGGCGAATCAAGTAAGGGTGTCCATCTTTGGATGGACTAACACCCTTACTTCCATATATAGCGTGGCATAACAAGTTAGATAAAAACTGCAATTGAACTGCTCAAAAACTTTAATCACTTCTTTAATTACCATAAATAATACAGTGTTTAAAGGCCATTACTGAGTCAACAATCTGGTTCCAACGGTTTCGATCCTAGGCTTGGTCTTCATACTGTCCTAGACAACCTGAAGAAGCCAATTCATTCAATTCACTATGGAGCCATCGTCGCATGCAACGACCTCTGCACCTACCATATGGTGGCACCCCTTTCAGAGATTACTGCACAATTCGTTGTGGATCAGCATGCAGAACGTGACCGAGCCAACGTAGTCGCTGAGATTTTATTTCATGCACAATATCGGAAATCTTCATCAGATCTATGATCTCAAAATTGAACAGAACCCGGTATGTGGCATCTATTTCGGGTTTTGGGCCGTATAAGGAGCCATCTCTCGCACTCATTACTCAGCGCCCAACTTTCACATCCAAACATAACAACGGGCCTGATCAACGTTTTGTAAAGAGTCAGCTTCCCGGCACTTGATAGGTGTTTAAATGTTAGCAGTGGTCTTAGCGGATACAAAGCACGGCTGCCAACTGCCAGCCGCACTTTAATATCCTCATCCACACTGTCATCGTGAGTAATAAGAGAGCTTAAATATTTGAACCTCCTCACTCCTTCAAACGTGTAGTGGCCACTACTAAAATCTGGTGTTTCATTGTCTCTATAACCAGAGATCATGTATTTCATTTTTGACTCATTGATCTGGAGTCGAACAGAAGCTGATAACTCTACAAGCGGATCAATATTTCCTTCACTCCGTTGCTATTCATTCCAATCACGCATATGGCATTTGCATATGCAAGCACCTGATTGGACTGGCGATACACGATGTTGCGCTGAGGTGTTTCAGTTCTCAAATGATCGAGTCATAGACCTGCCGGAAATCCAGAAACACCTGATGTACGGGGATGGAAGTCTCATAATATTTAGATAGAATCATCCGCAGCTAAAAGACCTGATCCGTGACTGATCGATTTGGACGAAATCCTCCTTGATAGTCACCAACCAGGCCCTTCGCTAGAGGGGTAATTCTAGAACAGTAAATTATATGCTGTGCAAAGGAGAGGTATACCGCGATAATACTCACACTTCAAGCGGTCTCCCTTCTTGAAGATGGGGCATATCTGATGTAGGCTAGTAGTTGATGTAGGCTTGAAAGTATTTTGCAGTCCAGTAACTCTTTTAAAGAAATTACGTGAACTGCGCTCATTGCTGAGTTTTTGTACTTTCAGAACCTGGGCCTTCCACCATTGGTTGCTTTAATTAGCATAAAGAAAACATAAACCTCTTGAATCTCGAAAATTGTAAATTGCGAGATTTATTACGCTACATAAGTAGTTATGATTAGTTCCATTAGAGGTGAAAGGGAATTGATCCTGGGGTATCACAATGGCCTGACACCGGTCCACGTGTGCCTTGGCAGTTTACTCTATCCTAACCTAACCTATTTTATATGCTTGTTTTTGTTCTTGCTGTTGTTGTTGGTGCTAATGGATTGGTTTTAGTTTGCTCATTGAACGTTATGTTTCACTGTTGTACTGTTAACTAACTATATAGCTAGTTTTTAGATATTTTCTTCAGTCATAAATTTCGCAATTTCGTTTTCTCTCCGGCATAGATTACTGTTGGTGGTATATGTTCGGATTTACAATTTGCACACTTTAGTACTTCACACTTTTCGTATTAGTGAAAAATATTACTGATACACTTTTCACATTTGGCACTATCACACGAGCAGAAACTTTAATCTTAAGTTTATTTCTTAGTACTATCGTTTAAATTGATTTATGCCCCCCTTCAGTTTTTTTGCTATAGCAATCGTCTTATGGAATATTTTAAGTCATTCGAAAGCATGTAATTTATGTGCCAGTATATACCCCAAATTCCGTTAGCATAAACACAGATACACACATAAAATGTAGTTTAATTTTAGAAAACTCATAAAAATATGTTTAACCCTTTTTCGTATATTAGGTTACATATACTAGAAGTAGGGAATACACATACATATATAGAAAATAAATAAAATCTTCAAAACTTTTATTATCTTATGACCGTATTATTACTTTGGAAATTGGAATTTGGACCGAATTAAATTGATCGGGTTTATATGTACATACATATATCCAAAAAACCAATTACCCGAAAGAATGTTACTACCAGTAGAAATATTTCTTAACAAAACACAATTGTGTATATGGAGAACTTTTACAAAATAATTAATTTTAATATCCAAATTCATTACCCATAAGTACATACATTTCTTATCTAAATCCATTAATCTCTCTAAGACAACAAAAATTCATTCTACAGTTATAAGCATATGAATAATTTTGTAATTTAATACAGCCCCGACCTAAATACCAACAGGATACAGCATATACAGTAGAATTACGCTGAAAATGAGACAATTAAAAATAATTAAAGAGATTCCCCCATTGCGCGCCAATTTAATGGTAGCTTTGCGCCCCATATAAATTATAAAAAAAACATCTTGAGAAAGTCCCATAAAGAATGATTGGTGAACATAAAATCATTTAAAATATTTTTCAACACTCAATTTGAATTACATTTCAAAACTATACCACAGAGGATAATTATAACAAAAAAATACATTTTCTTCCTTATCTACATACTTTTCATACTCTAAATCACTTTAAATTGTAAAACCACTGTCAAATGTACTATATACTGATTTCATTAAAAATTCTCGTAATGGTTGATTACACCGCCATGGTTACGCAAAACACCTTATTTTTCAAAATTACATTAAATTTGACTTCTATATACATAGTCATACATACGAGTATATGGTAAACATATTTTACAAACATATGTTGAAATGGCAAATTAAGGATGGATATCGATTCCATTAGGATAAATATATGCACACATTTTCGTTCCATCATATATACTGTTTTGCCCAACACATATAACATAAGCAAAATTGAATACACATCTCTGAACTTATAGTGAATGGAGGTGAATATTTCATTATTTGTTGTTCAGTCGGTAATCAATTTTTATTGAAAATTGAAGTCGAATACACACACATATGTACATAACACAAATATAGAGGCGACACACCCATAAATAAGTACATGCGAGTAAAAAAATGGCCTTTAAGTCGTGTTTTTGTAAAGGCCTTCAATTACTAAACTCCAACTAAATCCACAAATCAACGATTTCCTGGGTTTTCAAACCAGACTATGGTTTGGATGATTGTCTAGGTGCTATTCGGGAAAAAGATCGCGCATATCAACGAAATCTATCTCAAAGAACCAGACAATCTCACAATGCCTACATGACTGCTAGGAAAATTTCCGATCGGCTATGCAGACGAAAAAACGAGAATAGCATGAACAATAGACGCTCAACATCCAAAATTCTGGCTTGAGAGATAGATATCGCTGCATACGAGGACTAGCTACCGGCTTTCAGTCGCATCGCAACACTATATTCGCAACGAATCGGGTGAATTATTGATGGACACTAAAACCGTCCTCGAAGTGTGGCGGAGGCATTTTTCCTCTGCACTTCTAAATAAACAGGCACCACCTTCCGAGCAACAACCTATCATACGTCAACGCGATTTTAACGTCGAATACTCAAATATTTTACCGCATGTTTGCGCTCATATCAATAATTTGGTCTACAGAAGACATCCCAGAAGAGTGGAAGACAGCTCTTATCTGTATACGCTTCATAAAAAGGGAGATCTGTTACACTGCAACAACTACCGCGATATAGCTTTGCTGAATACAGGCTACAAGGTTTTGGCCAAAGTATAGTCGCGGCAAAGTTATCAACATACACCGAGAGGATCTTATCAACATAAAATGAAGATGTTGAATGAAGGTCATTAAGGTCATGTTGAATGAAGGTCAAATGAAGGTCTTCAAGTCTCCCCACATATCACTCAAAGAAAAAACTGGACAACTACAAATCGCTGATAAGGCCAGTTATCACCTTTGGTTGTGAGTCTTGGACACTAACAGCGCAAAACATTAAAAAGCTTGCTGTTACTGAGCGTAAAATAATTCGTATAATTCTCGGTCCCATATTCAAGAGGGAGCCACCTACAAGATGCGTCTGAGTCACGAGATCAGAAATGATATCGATAAAGTTGACATTATTGGATTCATAAACTCAGCAAGGCTTAGATGGCTCGGACACGTTCTTCGTTCGCAAAATCGGACCACCAAACAGGCCTTAGAGTCGGCACCAACGAAAGTAGGACCTGGTGGGAGACCACCTACCCGGTGGGAGACCACCTATTGTGGCTGGCTTTCTCTTGCAGTGGATCGAACTATTTGCAGGAGCATCTTGGAGGCGACTAAATACCTCGATGTCATGTAGCGCCAACGAAAAAAAAGAAGAAGAAATCGAAACCTTTAAATGAAAATTGTAGCAGCTCGAATGCAAATTCATTGCACTTAAAACACAAGTGCAATGTTGACCGACGCCGGCGCATGTGTTCCCTCATCAAAAACGAACACGAAGGCGACGTCACAAAATGTTCAATTTTCGATTCAAAAAATCGCGGTAGTCAGGATAGATCAACGAATGCTAATACACCAACACTAACACCACAAAATAGACTAACACCACAAAATACACTAACACACCACACGCAATACACGATATAACACAAACTAGCACTTACCTTGCCAACAAAAGACAAAAATTACAAAAATCACTGTTGCCGCATCCAGATCAACAACACAAATATCTGCAAATATACTAATATGCAAATATACAAATATACAAACATAATGAGCTGATCAAACTGTTTACGACTTCGAAGCGGACAAACGACCAGCAGGAACTCATGAACGACAATGCAATGCACCTATACAGTTAGTGAAATAACCAATTGTTGTTGTTAGTGAAAATTTGGAATCGCGTGACCGCCGAACTGAAAACGCACTACCGCAGATAAGTGAGATATGTATAATCGCTTATGTTCTGCCGTGGTGAAGACGGATATCACTTGAAATACAACATGATAAATCCGGCTTTTTGATTGTCACTTCATACATTGAAATTTTAGTGGTCGAAACAAATGAAAAGATCAGTTCAATGAACTTTTACGCATATCGAATGATGATTCGCCAAAACATTAACAACCAGATGCTGAGATATCGCCGATTGTTTCAACAACATGCAGTTGATATGTACGTTAAGGTTAAGACAGAACGACTTAATTACATTCGATTCAGTAAGGCTATAAGTTGCGATCTGAAGAATATATTCACTTGCGAGATGCGGTCAATAGCGACGAAGATATTACAGATGTTGGTCTATTCACAATTCTGCTTTCTACAGACATTGGCAGTCCGAGACACATGCACGAGTACTCCCAGGATGCGATGCCTTACGTGCGAAATTATGAACGGCCGGATTTGTTTGTGACGTTTACTTGCAATCCAAAATGGCCAGAGATTACGCAGTCATTGCATCACGGTTAATCATCAAGCGATCGTCCCGACGTTACAGCACGAGTGTTGAAACAAAAAATCTGAAAAACTCATCTGTAAAAAAGGTTTACCAGTGGTTTACACATTCCTATTTGGATGATGGAAAAAAATTACACCAGACCAAATTAATAACACCATTTCCGCCGAAATGTCTGATCCTGAGATAGATCCAGAGTTGCACGAATTGGTGAAGGCCAATTTGCTCAATGGACCATGCGGACAACACAATCCCATTTTGGTTTTTATGTCCGACAATAAATGCTAATATTGGCTAAGGCATTTAAAACACATCTCAATGTTGAGTATTGCAGTTCTTATTGGCGTTATTGGCGTTGAACGTGATGAAATCAGCAAGATTCAAATGGGCCGATATGTGAACCAAATTTGACAAATTAACACAATCCATCCAAAGAACGAAAATTGCTTGTACCTTCGACCTTCGGTTGCCTTTGGATAATGTACGCAGTTCAACTTCATTTGAGTCATTGTGGACTGTTAATGGTACGGTGTGGGTAACATTTCGAGAAGCATGTCAACAGTCACAATTGCTTGAACGCAACAATCACTGGAATCAAACGCTAGAATGAACGCTGCCAATCAAGTTCGTACACTTTTCGCTATGATCATTTCGACATGTCAGCCTTCAAACCCATGTGTATTATAGGATACGTACAAAGATCACATCGCAGAAGACATTTTGCATCGCTTTCGAGTCGCGACATGTACATCTACAATAAAGCGTTAGTGCTGATTGAAGACTTGTGTTTGAGAAAAGATATATGTATTGAGTCGTGAATTGGAACGCGAGCGTGCTTATGACACGACAACTTTACAAGAACAAGTATAAAAAAATATTCCATTGTTGAATGGACAGCAAAAGCGTACGTATGATCAACTGATGGAGGCTGTCGATGATGGAAACGGTGGACTATTTTTCCTTGATGCCCAGCGGAATTATCGTCGAAACAATAATCGTCGCTTTGGTGGTGTGATGATACAGTTGGCCGACGACTTCCTACAAACACTTCCAGTAATTCCAAATCAACAGCGGCGGATGAACTAAACGCATGTCTCAAGGCATCGTATTTGTGGCGATACGTGAAAACCATACCATTGAGTATGAATATGCAAGTGTTCCTGCAATAGGATAGAATCGCAGAAGTCGGAAATCGCCCCATCATTTGCGTTTCAAAGTTGGATCTGTCATCATGCTACGAAATCTTCATGCCCCGAAACTGTGCAATCGAACCCGACCAATTGTGATGAAGCTAATGAACAATGTGATAGTGGCAAGGATTTACAAAGGGCCGTTCAAAGGAGAAGAATGTCTAATTCCGCGAATTCCCTTGAACCGATTTGCCGTTCCAGTTCATACGCATACAGTTCCCAGTGAAACTTGCATTTGCGATGACCATTAACAAGTTACAAGGGCAGTCTCTGGAAGTGTGCAACATATATCTAGAAATGTCATGCTTTTCACAAGGCCGGCTATATAGACATTCAATCAAAAAATCTATTTTGGACCAAAAGGAAGTTTGCCGGTTCAGCTAATTAACTGTGGTTAAGCAGCATAAAGAATTTTTTTTTGTGTAATATAAAGGAAACGTGTTACGCAAAACTGAAGTTTTTTGAGGTTATAAAAAAAAATGAACAGGCTATCTATGGTAAAGCAGCATTTGGAAAATCAAAAATAGTAAACTGGAAAACATTTTGTTGAATTCAACGGGAGCTCGTCGATTTTAAAATTAGAAGTGTTGTCAAATTGGTCCACACGGAAATTCCGATTGAAAGTAATTTTAAAAGCCTTGGTAATATATGACATAACGGAGGGTACGGTGGTTAAGCCGGAATCAACTGCAGAAAATGCAGCAAAAACAGCAGAGTGGTTAAAAAAGGATACGAAAGTCCAAGGTGTTTTAGTTACTCGATTATTAAACAAAGTTATGTTACAAGTAATGAACCGCGAAACATTAAACTCAATTTGGAAAACATTACGAACAAACATCAGAAACATCGCTTCATTTGTCCGTCCCTTCAGAGGCGTCTAAATAAATAAATTCCCACGATTTGTCTCCACCTTTTTCATAATCTGGTCGTAAGCTTTACGTTGTTCGGGTGGCAGTAAACTTTAATTTTGCACACGAAATTCAAGCAAAATGATGTATAGGATAATTCCCGAAAATATTGTAGAGCTTCTAAATTATTATTGCGACCTGGTTGCGGAACTCGCTATAATTTGTTAATAATCTGGATGATTAAGATATATCCATGGCCATTTTCTAACTCTAAAGCTAGACGCGCTACGTTAGGATAGCGGTTATGAATTTCGAAAGATAGAATACGCCTAGAAAACCCACTAATCCCCTACTTCTTACAAAATGCAAATATTTTTCAGATAGCTTAGACTTTAAGACATTTTGGTATATACGTCAATATGGTGATAGCTTCCTAGGATTTTCCCAAAAAAATTCGGAAAATTATATTATTGACAAACATGAGATTTTGGTTGTCCCCTAACCTCCTACATTTTCCAAAGCTCGGACGACATCTTGGTATATGCATCATTATGGTATTCAGAAAATCATGTCCCAGTTTTGTTGTGCTAATGTTAAAATTCGTTGTATCGGGTCTGTCTGCTTTGCACACTAACACTTATAAGCGGAATGTTGTTGTTGTTGTTGTAGTTTTAAGGATAGATTTAAGACAAATTCCACATACATACGTCAATATTCAACGTTTATGTGGACATTCAAATGTCTTGATTTAGGTGAACTATAAGGAACAATCCCCGTATTTCTGTAACTTTTGAATGTATAATACTTTTATATTTTCAATTTTCATGAGACCTACGCCTGTGCTTGGACTATCCTTCTTGTATTTTTTGTGTTTTCAAACTAAATTCTTTAGGGTAGTACATTTGCCGTTAACCATATTGGGTAAATTCTTTTAATGAAATTAAACGTTGATGTAATATTTAAACACAATGTACTTTTGTTATTTTCATTTGAGAATCGATTAAACAACCAGATCGCGCCAATAATCATGCATTTCCACCTAAATAAACATCATCTAAATCTAAAACCAATCCATTTCAATATCTGTTGGTAAACGATCAATGACGCTGATGATTTGTTGAGACTAAAACGCAAAACGAATAATTTTTCTGTCTGCTTGCGAAAAATCTCACTGACAACAATTGATTCTAACGATATAGCCTAATGTTGTGCGATTCAGTTCACATTTGAGGATGATAAATAGTAAAAGTTCAAAATACAATAAAATATTCTCGACTCTACAAAATACAATCCACAATCATACATACTTCGCTCTTCAACACTCTTGAATCGGTACTATCTCGTATCACGGCCGAAGATGGTATAACATTCAAAGTTTTCATTACTTCAATTAAGATGTGCAAGTCGCTGATATTGCGTGGATTTGATGTTCCAAAATCAGCCGCAACAATTCGAGACATGGTAATAAAATACGGACGAATTATTCGGCAAAATTATAAAATTGAACTACATGGATTGAAATTCCAAGGCAGACTATTTAGCGTTACTTTCGATGATTGGACTTCGTCTAGAAACCGACGCTATTTAAATATAAACGCGCCTGGGGGTAGTACGAGTGGATCGTTGCTCGCAGAATGCTGCATCAAACTTATTGAAGAAAGACTGGAGATGTGGGGGATAAACTTGCATGAAGACATCATATGCATCACAACAGATGGTGCCGCTGTGATGCAAAACCTAAATCCCCTGGACAAGCATCTTATAATGACATTTCTAATAATGTTGTAAAGAAAATGGTTTTCTTTCTAGTGAAGTAGAAATACCGCGCAAACCAGGTGTTCATTTATTTTTTAGCGAAAATAAAAAACAAAATCCCAAAAATTATTTCAATAAAAGTTGGTATAGGTAGTGTGTGAACCGCGTGTGCAAAAAAAAGACAGATTCAAAACGTGATAAAAACGGAAGGGCCTAGAATGACAAGGGTGAACTAAGCCGTGGAAATCATACAGGTTAGTTTCCCTCAAATTGGTTCTTTTCCGCATCCTTCCAATTTCCTTGGTGCACACTTGCAACTATTGTTCGCCAGTCGTGCATAATTTCGTTTGGCTATTGACTTTCGCGCTATTGTGTCGGTTGAATATAAAATTGGCATATTTAGTAGAATTTCTTTGGTGTATTCAGCCCCGCCCGAGTCCACCTGCTCGAATTTGAGTAAAGCCTATACGTGGTTTAAATTAAATTTAAATGTTTATCTAATCTCGTCTACTCAAGCTGCCATACCCAAGGAGGTGAAGTGTCGATTCCATGCGTCGATCCTTGTGTCAATGTTGACACAGAGGTGTCCATCTCAGTTCTGAATGGTGGTTGCCCCAGGCCTGAAAGTATGGTGCAATTCGGTAATTCCCTCTAATAAATTACACGAACTGCGCTCATTGCTGCGAGTTGTTGTACTTTCAGAACCTTGGCCTTCCACCATTCTCGCTGCTTCTGTCTACAAATCCGCTTAGCTGCCCTCGTCCTAGCAAGAGCAGCCTTATTTTTGCACTTCACTGTGGGCTCTATTTTGTTGCTCGAATGCAAGACGACCTTCGTCATCAAACCAATCATTCTTGGGTCTGACTTTTATTATACCTAAAGCCTGCTGAGCATTTCACAGATAACCAAAGTGTTCAGTACCTCCCAGACAGAGAGTTCATACAATCAGACGTAATACGTTTCTTCAATGTTACCGCTGACAAGATCCTGATATCGTTAATTTTGATCTTGAAAGTCCGAACGTTCCATGAGTTTCGCTGTGTTTCCAGACCTCTACGAAAACTTCCCTAGTGACTTTGCAGTGACCAAATGATGATTGCTGTCATTGGAAATTGCAAAGTGCAGTGTTCTCTCTGTCCCAATTTCGTGTTGTGGGTATGAACCTATGTTTTCACACTCGGCCAGATTTCTGTTTAATCTTTATCTGTGGCCCAAAAAAAAACCCAGTACCATGATTTCCAAGGTCATCTTCACTGTAGAGTAACGTTTAAAACCAGCGAGTTCCCTGGAGAGCAACGAGTTCCACTAGTGCCAATATAAACAGTTAAATTTTTTAGGGATCCGGGTCGATGGCCCAGTAATCCAACTATTTAGTCGCCTCCTACGACAAGCGGAATTCTTGGTGGAATTCTCAGAAAATATGTTCGTGCATTTTAAATTCACGAGACATGTGAGTGCCCCGACCACAGGAAACATTTGCTTTGAATCAAAATTTTGATTCGCTTAGCATTTTGTTTTAATATTTTGATCCAAAACAAGAAATATTACAAATTTTTGTGTTACTATAGAAATTAAACCAACATGAATCATGATGATCTGATTCGGATCAGAAAAAACGACAAGTTGTTACATTTAATTTTTTTCAATTGAGTTTTGTGTTTTTGTGATATGAAATAATTTATGAGTACGTAGTATATTGTATAATAAACGCCGAACCACATACTAATTTTTCAATTTTCTCCCCAACACAACCACCTCATAAAAATACCAAATTTTTTCCCGGCACGCAATATGTAATATAGCCATCGTTGACGTTAATCCATCATCTAGAATCATTACAATTAAATTATTATGTCTTTAAATTATTCTTTGTCAGAAACCATTTTATTTGCAGTACTCGTGCCATTCGTTAATAATTTATTATTATGAATTATTTCAAATTTCCTATTAAGATGAAAATAATGAAAATCCAGGCTTTCCATTTATTGGTAGCAAGCATTTTACGTCTCTTTGTTATTTTGACATTTTTATCACATACATTAATACGAAATAGCAATGATTTGCTATGACGATTTCCCATTAGCATACAAATTGTAAATTTAATTTCAATTTAAATACGAGATATGTATATTTTTCGTCATAATATTTAACTATGGTAATTGGTACGAGTATATATGTAGAATAGATTTTATTGATTTTATTTTCGAAATTAATGTGCCACTCAATTGATAAGGGATAAGCAACAGGTTTTTCTTCACATTTACATAATTTCAAGCATTAAAATTACCTGGAACGCAAATGGACGTACGTTTATAACAAGTTCCAGGTAATTTTAATGTTTGAAATTAATTTTAAATTTTCAGTGTTGTTATTTTTTGTAGAGTCGCATCGATTTCACTCACACAATTGGTGCAAATGTCAAAGACAAGTAAAACGTATACGTTAGAAACATTTTAAACACCATTTGAGTCGGTCAATTTTTACTATACATAAAAACTTAAATAGAGCATTCTTGAACGAATCCCCCCGACATGTAAAACTTAATAACCTGAAACATTGAATTAATAATCCGTGAGGCTCCAGGCGTACGAGATCTCGACACGATCGATACGGGAATTTAAAATATACCATGCAAAAATCACGGATACTATGTCTCCTCGATGATCTCTTCTTTGCAGTTTTATTAAACTACAACGATCCTGGTAAGGTAGCAGAATATAGTCAGTTATCTGTAAAGACGATAGACATCGGAGTGCATACAAAACTAACTATTTTTGAACACTTTCAATTCGCTTGGAGGGAATGATAGTGACCATTCCGTAGATGCGCAAAGAAGACGACAAACAATGCAGTAAGAGTAATTGGGCCACAGAAATCATTAATAACTCGGCTCTACCAAGAACTTTGTTGTATAAATGGTATTGATGTAAAATAGGTGAACTGCTATACGATAAAATGAAGGTGTCTTATACTTGCTCCCATTCGGACCCAATCTGTTGTTGGGTTCAATTACCCGCGATAAGCGGGTAATCCGCAAACGCAAAGCAAACAACGATATCGTTGATAAACAATGGGCCAGGCCAGTACGACTACTTTGACAGTATGGCTACACTGACAGCTTAAATTCTCCAACTTGGTGATAAGGATTGAGTGATCGATCTTATCGAAAACCTTAGCAAAGTCTGTCTAAACGACGGCGAGTTACCGTCTGCAGTTTAAACCGTTTAATATATAACCACAGAACAAAACTATAGATTGGTAAGTGTTGACCTATCGGGATAAAAGCTCTGGTAAATCATGAACGACGGCCAACTCAATATCAAACTACGGCTGCCTTTCAATACCACCGCTGAGAAGGACGTCGAATATCAACACAATATCGTTTATGTTCGCGTCGTGTTAAAGAAAGTTTCAATTCGAATTGTTGACAAAATCATTCAAGGAAGTGTATGTAGTTAGCGTTTCTATAATGAAAATAAAAATTATTGGAACGTTAATTAGTTTTACAAATAACTCTGGTGAAATAAAAACATGGAGAAACCATGGAGAATGTATCGTGTCAGTGCTGTTACTAGCACGATTCAGCTGAGTCGTATAGATACTACCAATATAATCATGATGGACAATGCTCTCTCGTCAATAGAAGACGGTGTTAAGATGCCATCGACATCAAGCCAGTCTATGATCAGAAGATAAAACCACCCACAATGTTAAGGTGCTCAACCAATTTAGGTAAAGTGAAAATCAGACCCAAGAATCATTAATCAGACCCCAGAATGAATCCGCAGATAAGCGGATTTGTAGACGGAAAAATCTAGCATGGTGGAAGGCCGAGGTTCTGAATGTACAACAATTCAGCAATGAGCGCAGTTCACGCAATTTCTTTAAAGGAATTACTGCATTGCACCATACTTTCAAGCCTGTGTCAACTATCATTCGGGACCGGGCAGGAAACCTCAATGTCAACATCGGCGCAGTACTGGACACCGTGAATGGACACTTTACCAACTAGCTTGGTGTTCATCATGCGTCACAGACTGTAGTTGAGTCACCTCAAATACAGACTGCGGAGATGTACATTGAGCATCCATCTCATGAGGAATTCACTAGGGCCATGCAGAGACCAAAAAAAAAACCGCTCACCTGGAGTGTACTGGATTAATTCGGAGCTCTTGATATTCGGAGGGGATACTTTGAGGAACTGTCTTTTCGACCTTATTCGATTAGTATGGTGGACCGAAGTAATGCCTGACGAATGGAAAGTGGTCGCGATATGCCCCATTTTCCCTTAAGGGAGACCGCTTGAAGTGTGAGAATTATCGCGGTATAGCTCTCCTTTGCACAGCATACAATTTACTGTCCTACATTATATTGGATAGAATCACGCCTCTAGCGGAGTGACTATCAAGGAGGATTTCGTCCGAATCGATCAAATCTTTTTTTCACTGCGAATGATTATATTTAAATATTATGAGACTTCCATTCCCATACATCAGGTGTTCCTGGATTTCCGGCGGGCCTATGACTCGATCAATCGAGAGAAATTGAGGCCTGCGTTGGAATATCTAGGTATGCCAAAAAAATGGTACGAATATGCATAGAATGACAGTGACACAGTCTCAATGCTGTGGTAAAGTTGAGAAGAGTAGCCTCTTGCAAGAATTTTTGCAATTAACTCGGGAGTTCCCGAGGAACGGGAGATACTCGTCAATCTAATGTTGGAGTTGGACCTCAGCGCTACATCTTATATCTCCAGTCCAATCAGGTGCTTGCATATGCAGATGACATATGCGTGATTGGACTGAATAGCAACGGAGTGAAAGATATACTTGATCCGCTTTTGGAGTGTTCAGCTTCAGTTGGACTTCAGATCAATGAGTCCAAAACTAAAAAGATGATCTCTGGTTATAGGGACAATGGCACACCAGATTTTAGTAGTGGCCACTACACGTTTGATGGAGTGAAAAAGTTCAAATATTTGGTCTTTTTTGTCACGATAACAGTGTGGATATTAAAGTGCGACTGGCAGCTGGCAGCCATACTTTGTATCCTCTAAGGCCACTGCTAAAATCTAAACACTTATCAAGCGCCGTGAAGCTAAAGCTTTACAAAGCGGTGATCAGGCCCGTTGTTATCTAAAACAGTATGAAGACTAAGCCGAGGATCGAAACCGTTGGAGCCAGATTGTTGACGCAGTAAGGGGCCAGTAATGGTCTTTAAACACTGTTTCATTATTATTTTTTATTTATACTCAGCTACACGTTTTATGCAATCGACTACTTCTAATAAAATTTAAAATGAATATTAAATTTATAAACATTAAGTTTAAGTCTCAAAATGGCGTGTTAGACTTAACCTTGTTACCTTGATACATTTTTCTAAGCTGGCCAATTAACCGGTATTGTGATATTTATCTTGTTATCTATTTGGATAAACTTGAATTATACGGTCAATGCTTTATACTATTATAGTCATATAGATACTAAAGCTTAGAGAGATTAAATCCAGTTTTAACAAATAAAATATTTATTTGAAATTGGTGTCTGCATTATTTACTTTGGATAAAATCGTTTTTAGTTTAATGGAACAGACTAGTCATTTTAGTTAATTGCGATATAAAATTTTATCGTTTTTCAAGAAGATATAATAACTATTGCTTTATAGCACGTTATTACAGTTTTCAACAGCTAATATAAGTATTGTAAAAAGAAGGATCAATATTTATTTATGACTCAATGGTTGACGACATCTACTGACGTCTTCTCTATATAATAATTACGTACTTATGTTTTTATTAATGATTAAAGTGTCTCAGTCTATATCAGAAGTATCAAAAATGCGGCTCAAAAATCAATCATGAAGTGACTGGGGAAAAATTACAACTGAAGAATGTATCCAGTGGCAGAATTTCACATTTTTAGCTCCCACTGCTCCTCCTGCCAGGATTTTTACTTGATTTAGGATGGTGTCCGGGATCAAAAGATGCCCAAACTTTAACAACTAACTCTTTTATATTTGATTAATTTTCATAATTCTAAATTTTTAATTCATAATATTGATCTTGATGGGTCATTATCTCCATCTAACTGCAACTCGCTTATTCTAACCATAATAAATAGATTCACACGCTAGCCAGAGGCAGTCCCGCTGGCTAATATAGGAGCATCCACAGTAGTAAAACATTTCGTATACCAGTATATTTCCAGTTTCGGTATTCCACTCGACAGTCAATTCGAAAGTAATCTTTTCAAGGAATTTACAAAACTGTTAGGTCCCACGGAATACAAATCGTCATTTAAAAGCCTCTTCATATACTAGATCGAATACCCCTAATTGGAGCGAAAAACTTCCATTTATTCTGCTTGGAATAAGCGTCGTGCTTCAAGACTATGATCTCGGTTGCACTCCTGCTGATCTTATCTACGGACAGTCGCTGAAAGTCTCAGGAAAACTAATACTCCACCCAAGCCCGGCGATATCCAAAAGATACGCGGTATAGCCGTCAGGGCAACATCTTTATTCCAAAAGATTTAACGGACTGTGACAAAGTTTTTTCAGTTCCGGAAATAATTTGTAATTGATAGCCAGTGTAAAAATGTATCAATGGCCAAATAAAATATTTTCTAGAACAGAATTAAAGTGTCCGTCAAAGTATCAACAATATAAAAGTATATCTGACAATTAAACCGTGTTGTGAGTTATTGGCCTTGTTATTATTGGAGCCTAAAACGGCTGAAAAGTTTCTTATGCAAGTGAATTAGTGGTACGAAATAACAAACTAAAGTTGGGCCATGAACCCCTAATCGCCCAGCCACCAAAAATTTGGGTAAACACCGAAATCAAAACCAAACATTAAGGAAATTCAAGCGAAATTCAGGAGTATCCTACGCAACTTCAGAAGGAAATTGAAAAGGTGGCCAATGTAAACCGCTTCAAAATTGCCGCATAAAAAACTGTTTCCAAAATATATTATTGTAACGATCGTGGCGACATCTCTATTTGAGTAGAGATAGTACCGTAAATGTAAACTGTAGTAAATTAGTTATTTAGGAATAGTACAGACACTTCCAAATATTGTGGAATATTTTAGAAGGTTAGAATATATGATATAAATACAAGATGAAATTGTAGGAGTTAGTTTAATTTAGTATTATCTAGAATTTAAATCGGTTGTTTTAGAAAAATGTATTGAAGCAACGATGATTTCAAGCTTTGAAGAAATACGCTTTGTTGAAAATAAAAGTCAATTGAAAAGTCAGTTAAAATGCCAATTGGAGAATTAAATTAGATAATTGATCAGTCAACTGTTCGGTCAAATCAAGGCATGTTGGAAATGTAAGAGGACATCAATCAAAATACGGACGAGAAATTTCAAGAGATGAATAACATTCTACATGAAGAAGTATAGAAAACAAAATCAATGGTTCAACAAGTTGAACAGAAATTACAAAAGGACATCGAAGAGTTGGAACTGAAAGTTCTCGACGGAAGCGAAAAAGTGCAAAATTTTGAGGAGAAAGTTCTGAGCTTCGAGGAAAAACTTCCACAGGTATTGAAATTAACGGAACAGTGTTGCCAGTAGCTCAGACAATGCACGCAATGAATTTTATGCCACCGATATTTGATGGATCAACATCTTTCGCGGGTTTCAAATTTCAATTTGGAATGGTAAATCAAAATTGTTGAATCAATCAACAAAGTAATGAAGACAATGGATCGAAAGTAGTGGTGTGCCCATAAACGAGAAATGTATTATACGGAAAAATCACTACTCTTCAGGAGTATGCATCAGCGAGATAATAAAGATAGTATAAGGGATCCGGAGACACGTAAAGCAATAACGTCATCGTCTAAACCGACTTTTGCTGAAACCATTACGTGGGCTTTGATATACGAGACTGGGCAGGCCATGTTAAACTATAACTCAAAATGCGACGGGCTAAGATGGATGTCAGAACGAACATCGAGCGGTCGGCACCAAGATTCAGGGAGGATGACAATGGCAATAAAGTGTTGTGCATAAAGACGACCAAGTTCATGATCTCCTATGAAGCGAACATTAAGTTTTGGCCAATGAGGAGGGACAGGAAACCAAGGTATTAGGAAAATACGATGTTGGACAAGTGAGAAACGGGTCACATATTGAGACGGATGATTTCTGGTGCATGGAAGGTCGGATAACGAGGAAGTTGTGGCCCAGAAAGAGGAACAGAAGCATGAAGAAACAGTTGGACTATGGAGAGTCACCCGTAACTCGTTGCGATCCTACTGTAATTGTAAACTGATTGTAGTAAATTAGATGTGTGTAAACTAATCAGGAATAGTCTAGACACTCTCAAATACTGTGGAATATTGTAGAAGGTTAGAATATGTGGCATACTTACGAGATGAAATGGTAGGAGTTAGTTAGTTGGATTTTAACCGCGATAGAGTTAGTAGAAGGGAAAAAGTGAAAGAGCTAGTTGTGTTTTAACCATGAGTTATAGTAGTAAAAATGTGAAAATTAAGTGTTAGTACCGTGTAATAAAGTAATCATTTTGAGATAAAGTGAAAACGTGAAATAAGTGAATTAATTAAATTAATGTTTGGTGTAATTATTCAGAAATAAATAAATTTAGTGTTATTTGGAATTTAAATCGGTTGTTTTATTCATAATCTAAGCATCGGACCTTGTTTGACAAGGCTAAAACATAACATTATATACAACAAAAGCTAATTTTTAAAAAATACTGTGGACAGAAAGAGTACAACTACGTGCCACTTTTGATTGGAGGCTTGATACAAAAACCACAACAGCTAATTCTTGAAAATCCCGACAAGTATCTTGTAAATATTTTTTAAAGAAGTCTTCGGTTAACCTTAGGAGAAAGACTGAAAACTTTCCAAACCTATATTTCTGCTGTTTTTAAAGCACACTGAAGTTAAGAATAAAACATAAAATAGAGTAAAAGAGACGTAACTAACTTTTTATCATCTAACTGATCCTTACCTATAACTTAATAACCATAATTAGCTAAATTTTGGTGGCCAGTGCTTGACCTAAAGGTTCCTGTAGGCAAGCTTAATGGTCTACAAAATAGTACTTGCAGAGCCATAACTGGAGCTATGTCCTCGACTCCACATCTTGCTATGGAATCCATTCTTTCCTTGCCTCAGTTACGCACCTTTATTTTAGGCACAGCCTGTTCTACTGCATATCGTCTGAGGTTCATTTGGGCATAGAATGTTTTCGGTTCTTTCGTGGGATATCGACAAATTTTTAAAAATTGTTCTTCAATTTTACCAGAAATCGATATGGTTAATGACAGACTACTACCCGAATTTCATTTTCTCGGTGGCTAATCCTTCGAGAGTTTTGTGGAGTTCCCAGGATTTTTCAACAAATTAGATGAGTCCATAGTGCAGAAACCTCAGTGCAGGTTTGGGAATCTACCGTCCTTGGACGGATCTGGGTTTTTTCGGTAGTCTTGGTTCGCATTGTACTGTTTTTATGGCGGAACTAATAGCGCTGACACGTAGTGTTATTGAGGCTTTAAATTGCTGTTAAAAACAAAAGTATTCTACTGTGTACAGATAGTAAGGCTATACTTAACCCTTTAAGAAATTCCTTGACTGTTTCTAAACTCGTCAAGGAATGTAAACATTTCATGAACCTTCTTTGTTCTAACAATAAAGTTATGTTCATGAAGGTGAACTGAACTAGCGGTTCCATATCTTTTAACTACGTGAAGAAAGCTATAAAGGACTACGCTTTGAAAGACCTCAGTGGCTTCAGACTTTTAGCGTCGTATTGCGAAGAACTTCATTAAGGAGCCCAATCAATAGATCGTATGTGTTTAGTTTATGATGTTATTTACGAGGACTGCCTTCATTTTGTGAGCAGTTGTCCTGCTTTCAGTTCTATTCGAATTCAGGTATTCAACTTTTGGTCTTTGAATTTAGATCAGTTGTCTCCTCTGCATTGTTCATCTTGTGTAGAATCCTGGGTTTGCACCATGGGCCTTTGTGGCATTGAGTGCAGAAACCTCGTGGGTTCCAGTCCAAATTTTACATTTGTCGATTTCCCAAAGTAATTTTAAGTTTATTTTCGATTCCTTTGGAAATTTTAAACGTACGTCCTTTTAATTATACATCACAGTAATGTTTTATTTAATTTTGGTCTTCAAGAAAAATAAATTTACATTATGTATAATTATGCCTTCTTCATTTTCAAGGCGAAATATGTATGTATATTATTACAAGCATTTGTTAACAAGAAACAAGAAAACCAAAATATGCGAAATATGCGATGCCCTTGAAGAAATTAAATAATTTATAGAACGGTAAAAACGCCTTAAAATTGATAATTCAAATCCTTCGATGTTAAATGTAAACCTGTGTACTACATAGTATTCAAAATTGTTCGAACCACCTCTATTCACCGAAAATTCACAGAATCAAACTTAATCTAAATCCACTGGTTTACGTATAAAACGAATAAGCCCTATAAAAAATTCGGATCAATATTTAGCCTTGTTCAATACGTATTATATGTTTGGCCATTGATATTTAAACATGTACATATGCATATATGTATTACTTTAAAGAAATGCTTGAAAAAAAATCGTTCAAAGGTGAAACCAGTTTCAACTACATAATATATTTAAAAGTTCAAAGTAAAATCCCAGAACACACCAAAAAAACCTTTTCAATTTGTTGGACTTAATC
Organism: Tipula unca; assembly: GCA_951394425.1. Lineage (NCBI taxonomy): Eukaryota > Metazoa > Arthropoda > Insecta > Diptera > Tipulidae > Tipula > Tipula unca. The sequence continues at coordinate 73,017,751 of OX596381.1, forward strand.
TTAACATATTTATATTTCAATCTACATCAATCTTGGATAAAAGCAAGCCAAACATAATTTAACCCATATAATTTTTCTGTTTTACACTTGGCTATACATATGTACATCATTGTGCTGGCGGCAACGTAAATTTATTTGGATTTGCAGATTTGAGTTCTTTAATTTTTGAGAAATGTATTACTTTTGATGACATTGCTGTAACAACCGTAGGCGGATAGATTTCTTATTTAAGCTTATAGCATGACAAGGATTTAAATAAACAAAAAATTTATTCATAAAATATTTTATATAAAAAAAAAAGTCCTGCATAATAAATTCCTGAATTTGCTAGTGGGTTATTTAACACAATAAATCTGTATCCACTCCAAACGAAATATCACATTCCAAGTCGATTATTATTTCTTATAAACAAGTATTGTTAAATTGATTATGATCCATCATTATATTTAAATTAGATAATTTGTAACACGATGTGCTGCTTGTTGGTTCAACGGATCCTTTTAAAACCGCATCCATTCAGTTATTAGTACAAATTCGGCATATAATTGTGTAAATAATCAAATCCAATGAACTGAAATTTAAACGTAAGTAAATAAATCGTAATTAAAACCCCCTTGAAGTTATCACAGGATTTAAAAAAAATTACCTCTGTTAGCACAAACAAATTTAAATATATTGAAGGGAATGAGAAAGCATCCTGAGTTTTAGATTTTGCATCTGCGAGTAAAAAATACTATAACGGACTTTCGAAATATCTAAAGCAGTTCTAATCCGATTTTGACCACAGTCGATTAGGAATTTTCTGCACTTTGAACGAAAAAGTAATAGTTTTTGCTGTCAAACTGAAAACGAGATCGTTCAAATGCTTATTTATTCACTACGATTGTAGCTGATAAATTTGATCAACAAACAATAATACAATACTGTTTATTCGTAGCGCTCATGGATTTCAAGATATTAAATTTTAAAAAAAAAATTGTTTTCAAAGCTGGCAAGTTACATTTTATTCCAGTACCTCGATTTTGTTGCCTTTTTGAGACTATGAGACTAGGAGAGTAAAAATTACCGGAAAACAGTAATATTAGTGAGCATGTGTGTATTTGTGCGCATGCGCTTTTCTATTTGTTTTGTATTTTATTTTGACATCGTCACGTCATTTTAAATTTAATTCAGTAAAGTCAAACGTATTAAATTAAATTCAAATTTATAAAAGGTTTAGTAAATTTAATTATACAAATAAATAATTTATAAATTTATTTATATTAATAAAAACTTCTATATTAATTTAATTAAAATACATTTTTCATATAAAATATGAGTGGTATTATTCCAATTTTATATTATGACCGTAAAATAAAAACGAGACGGTACAATATTTATTTGCGTGATACATTGGATCCTTTTAACATATCCGATAGATGGTGAGTTAATTATAACTTCAAATCATTTAATTTATTTCACTAATTTCACTATATATTGTATACAATTTTATTTTTCAGTTTTTTTGATAATTATCGTATGCCAAAACATTTAGTTCATACCTTAATTAGTGATATCCGGCCATTTATCGATGAAAGTGACAACCCTGTGAGAGTGCCACTTCATTTAGAGGTATTGGCAACATTAAATTTTTATGCCAGTGGAAGCCACCAACGTCGTGTTGGGTTAGACGCATTTGCCGTGATGAGCCAATCAAAAATCTCATATTGCATATCAAAGATAAGCAAAGTGATTGGGACTCAATTGATCCATGGCCATATCCGATTCCCAACATCTTTAATAGAGGCTAATAATAATAAAGAAGCATTTCATGCGAAATACGGTGTACCCGGCATAGTGGGATTAATAGATTGCACCCACATAGCAATAGCCAACATTAACAAATTAAATGAATATGCGTATGTTAATAGGAAAGGCTTCCATTCTATTAATACTCAAATGGTAGTTATAAAATTAATATGAATAATTTTATTTGTTAATATATATATTTTTACTTATAGATATGTGACGCTAATTTACGAATTATAGCATTGAATGCGAGATATCCGGGCTCTACACACGACTCCCATATATGGGATGGATGCGTTATTGTCCCAATTTTAAAAAGGATAAACATTGAAGACAATAAAACATGGTTATTTGGTAATATAACTAATATAAATTTGCTTAATAAATTACTTATCGGATGATTCAATTTTATTACAGGCGATAGCGGGTATGCGTTGAAACCGTACATGATGGTTCCAATCCGAAGGCCATCAACACAAACAGAGATTAATTTTAATGTTGTACACGCAACAATAAGAAGTGGAATTGAGCGTTGTTTTGGCATTTTAAAAAGCCGATTTAGATGCCTTAAACGTGCTTCGGGACACCTACACTACAGCCACGAGAGAGCAGCAAACATTATTGCGTCTTGTGCAGTATTGCACAACATTTTATTGCAACATAATTATCCAATTGATGAGATAGTAGAAGACGAAATTATTCCTCTAAATAATGCGGTGGAAAACGAAAATTCAGGTGATATCAATCGCCAATTTTTGGCAAATTATATAGAAGAAAGGGGCATTAGAATTTAAAAAAAATATTTAAATAAAACAAAACAACTTTTAAACAATTGTGTTGCATTATGCGTTATATATATATATTTATATTTAATTGAAAAAAATAAATTCAAAAAATTCAAAAATATAAATATTATTTATATGGGGTCCCTCCGCTGCAGTAATGTCCTTATGTCTTTTAGTACAGCCAGGGTTTCCTCCTGTATCCTTAATGACCGGATCACCGAAGTAACCGCAACGCTTCGCTGTTGAATAAAATATAATATAGGTCAAATAATATTCCAATACAATTATATATATTACTTACACTTCTCGGGTAGGTATCCCGATATCGTTGGGCTCTTTCTGGCAGTATTTCCTGAATACGAGCCCTATAAGCTCTTGATCGCTGCGTTTCCGTATTGCTTCTGCGCTCTGCTGGTGCCTGTTGTGGTCTTGTAGGTTCTAATGTGGCAGGTGAGGATGTTGTTGGGGATAACCACTCCTCAGTCATCGGGTGAGTTTCTTGTGTATCTTCTAATATTTCTACATCTTCTACTTGTGGCCCCGTATCCGGTCTTACTGTTATTGTTGAAACATTTGTTTCTGGTCCCTAAAGAAATTTAATAATAAATATATATTTTAGAATATCTAATTCATAAACATATAGTTCATTGAAATAAAACTTACAATTCCGAAATCTCCAACAACTGTTGACCCGTCTAAATTTTGTAAGCCACAAATAGATATGAGCCTATTTTCTTCGATGGTCAAATTTAATTCGGGAAACTCTCCTCCCCCAGTCTCGTGTTGGGCCGCACGATGCCTGTTTAGTTTTTTTTTAATATTTTTTTTTAAATCTTGCCAAGCCTAAAATATAAATATAAAATTTAAACAAAGTTTTATTTATTATTAAAGTATCTTATCATAATTACCCTTTTCCACTGTTCCACACTTCTTGTGACAGGCGATAACAAATTTAGGTTGGAGGCAATTTCCCTCCACAACTCTATTCTTCTTTGGTTACCGCCTGCCTCACCAAATCCAAATAAAATATGGGTATTGTCCTCTACCATATCTAATAGCATAGCTTTTTGTTGAGTTGTTATTCGATTCTGAAAATATACATAATGGTGATATTTTAAAAAATATAATTAATAAAGCCGCATATATTTGTGTATATATAACATAAAGAAAATTACTTAAATAATATTTGGAATGATTTATTGTGCAGAATAATATACCGCACTATCCATTCAAAATTTTCGTTTTAAAAACTTTGGCACAATTGAACAACAACACACACTTATGTATATGTAGTTAATGGATAATGCGGTATATGTAAATCTACACAATACGTATTTAGATTTATAGAAATATTAAACATTTACAAATAAATTAATATTTTAATATCACTACACAAACAAAAACTATTTAATATAATATAATATATAATATGTTACACAAATAAATGAGGTATATAATATATTTCACAAATTAAATTTAATCTTACCATTTTGCTTCAACGTAAATGTCATTTCAAATTCAAATTCTCCGTGTCAAAAGCATGAGAAAACGGAGTGTAAGCACCAAAAAATTTTGTATTTTTTTACCGATTATTACCGGTTCGACAATTTTTGATGCTTATTGTCACACTCTCATTGTTAATACACATAAAAAAAATGACAACACACTATAACAATATTTAATACTATACACAGTGTATGTATACAAAATATTTCGTAGTCTCATAGTCTCATAGTCTCAAAAAGGCAACAAAATCGAGGTACAGATTACTCATTAAACGGAATGTAACGAGAGTTTCTAATCGAACGTTACATGGTGAAACTAGCCTTGAGGAAATTCAGAATAGAATTGAAAAGCTAGAAGAAAATAAATGATGATTTCGTACCACATATCCGTAAGTTTGAAACTAACCTCCAAATTACGTCGAGTAGAACGGAGATTAAAAGAAGTTGTCACAACTACTGCTGGTCTATCCCCGATTACCAGTTTGGCTGAACGAAGGTTTTTTATAGAAGAACTTTCGAAAATTACTAGGCATTCTCAAATGTTCGGAAAGTTTTAACTGATTTAGTAACCGGCTCAATCATTTGGCAATATTGGCCGTATAAAGGGTGTTTTTTATAGAGAGTTATGTGTCATCACCCCACACAACACCATTTCCACGAGGCAACAACAACGAAGAAGAACCGCATCGACGGGAAATATCCAAGCAAATTGTGTTTAAGCAAATTGTGTTTAAACAATAAAATTAATTGCATTTAAGCATTAAAATTATTTGTATTTAAGTAAAGTTCATCAAACTAATAATTTTGAAATATGAACACTATAAATACTAATTTAAGCAATAAAATTATTTGTATTTAAGTAAAGTAAAAAGTAAAGTTCATCAAACTAATTATTTTGAAATATGAACACTATAAATACTAATTTTTCTGTAACCAAAAGGTTCATAACTTTTGTAAATTTTGTATAATTAAGTATTGATCAAATAAATTCACTGAAACCTACGAAATTAAATAAATGAGTTATATTTAAACCTTAACCCTCCCGACCACAACGGAGCAACTTATAACTGGCGCAGTTGAACGTGAAAGTGAAAATCAATCAAAAAAAAATTTATTAGTGAAAATTTAAACAAAAAAAAATAATAAAAATAAAAATTAGTGAAAATTTAAAATCAATCAAAAAATAAATTATTAATAAAAAATTTAAGGTCATAGCCCCCACCAGAGGCAAGCGCTTAAATTCATAATACAAAGTGAGAGAACATTAACAAAAAAAAAAAATAATAAAAGTGCTGAAGACGACATGAGAATATACACGATTATTCTGGCAATAAGGTAACACATTTTTTTTTTTCATATAATTAATCCATTCTATCTCCACCCCCATACTAACAATTGTGGGAAATAAAAGTTATTCGAACCCAAGATTAAAAAACTTGTAAAACATTTTTATTTTCGTGAGTGTATATAATTTACCTATTCGAAAGTCGCAAGTTATCTGTATACAACTCTACAGATAAAGTGCAAACGGCTATAAAAGTATAGACCGCATATCGCGAAATCATATCGAATTCTGTGATGACGTGATCCAAAATTAGTGGTTAATAGTGACTAGTAAGATATTAATTAATAATTTAATGGGAGAAAATTCTAAACAAATCGACAAAATAAAAACTAAGCAACAATTTGAAGACGATTCAAATAAAATATCAGGAGTTTTAGAAAAAATTAAGTTAGAAAAGAAACAAGGGAAAATAATTAAAAAAGAACTAGAATTAAAACCAGATCAGGAAATATTAGGAACTACCGACAACAAAGAACCTTTAATATTTAAGTTAGGGGAGAAATTAATTGGACATAAGACAACTAACGAAAATATTGAATTAATAAACCAACAATTTCAAAAAAAAAAATCCCAACCGAAAATGGCAAATATAAACGAAATTCTAGAAATTTTTAACGTAGATAAAATTACTAATCATATTTTACCCTACGATGGTAGTAAGACAGATTTAGTAAGATTCTTAGACTCAGTAGATAATACGATTCACATTTGTCGAAATTTAGACAAAGAATCAGAACACTACAAAGTCATAATATCTAATATTAGAAATAAAATTACCGGTATAGCTAGTAATTCTCTAATAACACATAATGTAGATACGAAAAATTGGAAACAAATCAAAGAACATTTAGTGAATAAATATGCTGATAGCAGAGATGAGTACAACTTGCAGTTTGAACTCTTTAGTCTTGTCAGAAATAATTTATCACCGCAAAGTTTGTTCGATAAAATTCAAAATTTATTAACCTTATTAATTAACCAAGTCAAACTTCATAATGATAATCAAGAAATTATCAAACACCAAATAAACCACTACAATCAAATCGGTTTAATAATTCTAACTGCGGGTCTAAAAGAACCTCTAGGAGGCAGAATTAGATCAATGCAACCTAAAAACCTCATAGAAGCATTTGATTTTATTACCAAGGAACAAAATATTAACAAATTAAAATATAACAACCAACCGACTAGTAGCTACACCAACAACAACAAAATCAAACAAGAATCAAATAGAACTACGGCAAATTATAATGCCAACAATTACACATCAAGTAACAATAAATATTACAGCTCTAATTATAAACCAAATTACACTCCTAATAATAAGAAAAATTTCCAATATAATTACGTTAATAACAAATCACCAAAAACTAATGATGAAACTAACGATAGCACTCAGAAGAAAAGAGAAATCAAAACCGAACATTTTAACATTGAGACAGATATCAATGACGAAATTTTTAACTAATAGCCTCGGAAAACAAACAACTATATTCAATATAGAAAACATATCTAAATTACCATTTATAACCTTGTCAATCGACAGCAAAATTCTCAAATTCCTTATCGATACAGGAGCCGATAAATCTTACATCAGCCCTGATCACGTAAACGAAAAATTTCGAACACCAACTGATTTAAAAATAACCAGTCTGTTCAATTCCACTGCTCTTAACGAGAAAACAATCATAAAATTCAACGAATTCCACCAGCCGATAGAATTATTTATACTAAAATTCCACAAATTCTACGATGGTCTAATAGGCTATGAAAATGTAACAAAGCTTAACGCTAACGTTCTATTAAAAACAAAACAATTAAAAAGTCCAAATTTCTCATTAACATTACACGACAGAATACAGTCATGTATAAAACCATTCTTCTTAAACTCTCTAGAAAAAATAATAATAAGTGTACCAGTTTCAATCAAAAACGGTGAATTCTACATGAAACCAATGAAAATACAAGAGGAAGTTTATATCCAAGAAGGAATATAAAAAACTCACTCACCAATCTTAGCATATGTAGAAATAATCAATCAATCAAGTAATAAAAAAGAAATTTTCTTAATCCAACCAATAATTGTCGAAGAATTGAACCAATATCATGAAATTAATTTTCATACGTCCTAGGAACAAAGTTCCACCACAAATAATGAATCTAAAATAGGTCTAGCTAATCTAAATAGATTCAATAAAACAAATAAATTTAAAAGAATATTCTAAACCAGCAGAACTACTTAGTGAATGTACAAAAGTCAGCAAAGACATAAAAAACAACACACATGAAATAAACATGATCGAACTCATGGAAAATTTCGAAACTCTGGATATTAGTGAACCCAGTAATATTACAAAAAATATCCCTGAGACACTAACACCAATGAATAATTTCAAACGTCAAATCGAAATACTAGTCGACGAGGATTTCCAAACGATGAATGAAAAATTCAAAATTAAATTTAGCAAATACAAACAATACACTATCAAAAAAAGGGAATACACACCCGATGATATCAAGTATTTAGCTAGAAAATATCTCAGTAATACCATGTCAGTAATAAAAACTGACGATGAAACATTTAAAATGTTTACCGATTATTTCAAACAAAATCCGAATCTTAAACTAGTCAGATCCAAAATATCACTGACAAATAACATGAAATAATCAAAACCACTCATGTACCATATCATAGAGGTATAATTGAGAATTTTGAAAAACTAAAGAAACTTTATTTTTTTCCCAATTTAAAGCAAAAAATCACTACATTTGTGAATAATTGCGAAGTTTGTAAACTCAATAAATATGAGCGCAAACCTGTTAATCTGAAATTTCAAATTTCCCCAACACCAAACGGACCGATGGAAATACTCCATTGCGATACATTTGTGTTGAGATCTAAAACATTCCTTACGATTATGGATAAATTTTCCAAATTTCTCTCCATTTTCGAATTACCTAATCGGAAATCTCAAACCATAATCCGAATGTTTAGAAAATTTTTTTCTAGAGAAGGAATCCCAAAGCAAATCACAATAGATTCAGCGACAGAATTCAACTCAGAAACTTTCAATAAATTTATGAATATGCACAATATAAAATTGCATACCACCACAGCTAAGTCATCTACAGGAAATAGTCCTATAGAGCGAGTCCATAACACCTTAACGGAGTTAACAAGGATCATTCATAGCGAAAATAAAGATATGCCAATCTACGAATTAATGGATGAGGCAACCTTTGCTTATAATAATTCAATCCACAGTGCAACGAATCTTACACCATTCGAATTATACAAAGGGCATATAATTATAAAAAATATTCCAGAAAAAATTCCAGAACAATCGGAAGAATTTCTAGAAACAATTCGAAAAAAGTATCAGCAAGTAGCAAAATACATTTAGGAACTTCAAGAACGAATTATTAACAAAACACATTAATAATTTAACTATTAACAAGAACGAATGGATGAAATCGGCATTCGTTTCTAGTAAAAACGCAATAGAAGGAACACTTTAAGACCAACTATTTTTGGAGTTATACGACCAGATAGACATAGTTCAGGATCAAATAGACGAAGTCCACGAAATTTTAACTTTTTCCAAAATTAATATTATTAGTAGACACATACTTGATAACGAAGAAATGGAATATGTAACTTCAGAATTCGATAAAGATAACGTAAAAATTAATTCGGAAGAACAAATTTATTCTCTTCTAAAGATAAAAGCATTTTACAATGTTACTGATCTAGTAATAATTGTAGAGATCCCACAATTCACTAACGAAACATTTAACATGTATAAAATCCAAACCTATCCAGTTAACAATCAAATTATTAACCAACCTTATAACTATCTTATCCTCCAATAATTATATGATAATAAATAACCTTTGCCCAACAATCGAGCAAACTTTCATGTGCGAAAAACAACAAATCCACCCAATAACCGGACATTGTATACCAGAGTTATTGAACAATAAAAATACAAGCTGTACCACACAATTCATAAAGCCAGCTGAAGAAGTTAAGCAATTGGATGACGGATATCTCTACATCTCATCACCAGAAGGATTATCAATTACATCAACGTGCAATCTGGAACAAGCACGAATAAAAGGAATAAAATTAATCAAATTTTCGGATTGTATAATCAACGCAAACCATAAAAGATACTCAAATACAAAAAATCAACACAAGCATAAGTTAACTTTAATACAACCTTTGGATAATATCAGCATAAACATAACAATACAGGAATTCATAGATCTACCATTACTCGCTAAACAAACTATTCACAAAATGGATAAAATAAGCAACGATAGTAAATACATACAAATCTACCAACATTCAATCGTCGCATCCACAATAATTATAGTTATAATTAAAATACTAATTATTTTGTACATCCACAGAAGAAACAAACAAACATTCAAAAGATTCATCCTTCCAAAATTAGTAAAAACCCATAGGGATAACAAAGAAGTCGAGGACAACTTCAGTCTCACAAGGGAGGAGTTATGTGTCATCACCCCACACAACACCATTTCCACGAGGCAACAACAACGAAGAAGAACCGCATCGACGGGAAATATCCAAGCAAATTGTGTTTAAGCAAATTGTGTTTAAACAATAAAATTAATTGCATTTAAGCATTAAAATTATTTGTATTTAAGTAAAGTTCATCAAACTAATAATTTTGAAATATGAACACTATAAATACTAATTTTTCTGTAACCAAAAGGTTCATAACTTTTGTAAATTTTGTATAATTAAGTATTGATCAAATAAATTCACTGAAACCTACGAAATTAAATAAATGAGTTATATTTAAACCTTAACCCTCCCGACCACAACGGAGCAACTTATAACTAGAGTTACACAAGTTTAAATCATAATAAAACAAAGAAATTTATTTTAATGATCAACGAAACGGGGTTTATTGGATAAACAATTTTATGACAATAATGTATAAATATGATTTCGGCCATGTGGCCGCCACGGCTGGCGCGTACAAGGTGAAACTGGAACACCAATTTTCACAAACTTTTCGCAGCATTTGCGGCCGTGTTACGCCAATAACTCTTCGAATGTTGATTTCCAGGTGTTCAATTGTCTCTGGTTTATCGACGTAGACAAGTGACTTTACATAACCCAAAAGCAAGTAATCCATTTGGGTGAAATCACACGATCTTGGTGGCCAATTAATTGGATTACGCGAAATTATTCTTTCATCAAAAGGTGGAAATTATTCTTTCGTCCTGTTGGAACCACATGTCACAAGATTAATGCCAGCTAATCGAGGTACGAAAAAATGTCTAATCATGTCCCTATATCGCTCACCATTAACAGTAATATTCTGACCATTATCGTTTTTGAAGACATATAGACTAATAACTCCGGCAGCCCATAATAACTCCGCCAGCCCATAATAACTCCGCCAGCCCATAAAGCGCACCAAACAGTAATTTTCTGTGGATGTAATGGTGTTTCGACAAAAGCTTATGGATTATTCTCACTCCACATGCGACAATTCTGCGTATTTACGTATCCATTCAACTAAAAACTGGACTTCATCGGATAACTGAATTTGGAATGGAAATTCAACATCAATATCAATTTGTGCTTCAGCCCATTCACCGAAATGGCGGCGCATACGATGGTCGTTTGGCTTTAATTCCTGCACAAGTTGAATCTTGAAAGCTTTTAAGCCAAGATCCTTTCGTAAAATATTCCATAAAGTGGAAGGACACTTAGAGAGAACGGCGGCGAATTGATTGGTTTGGATCTTCTTCAGTGCTCTCCTGTACAGCGGCTACAGCTTCTTCAGTGCGCACTGTTCGGCATCTCACGGGATGCACATTATTCGAATTAGCCGCTCTGAGGGACGATTATGTACGCCATAAAATGGACGAAGTGCACGATAAGTTTGATGAACAGAGCCATTATTTTGATAAAAAAAATCAACAATTTGCAAGCGCTGCTCTGATGTAAGTCTATCCATAATGAAATGTCAAACCAAACTAAACAAGAAGCAACTATCAGCTGTTAAATGGGTTGTCAAATAAAGCAGTGTTGCTAACTCAAAGTTGTGAACCTCTAAAAAAAAACACCCTTTAGTTGATATGATACACTTGCCCCATTATAAAAAAATGCTTTGGAGCTGATCCTGGACGATCCACCAAAACCATCGGAGTATTTCTTTGTAAGATAGGTTCACTCTATCACATCATAAGCGTATTGTCAATTGGCAAATTCTCCATAAGCAGTTTCACAGAATTTTATCATTAACCAAGTTAATTGATTAGAAGGTTACAATACATGAACCAAGTTGTAAGACCGTGACGATCCTCACGATAATTTTTCAAATTGGGTTATACGCCCAGTCTAACATATCGTCTGCTTGGCCAATTGACACCCAATTGTATTCATAACACCCAATTAACTGTAAAGTTACGAACGATATATAACAACTGTCGTGAACCGATCCAGCTGAAGAAAGCATCCGAGGTGTGCAAGCTTTGAGAAGTACAACTGGTAGATCGTGAGACACATGCTGCGTGGTAAAAAAATACGTCCTCAACTGATTCTCCAACTTGGCGAAATTTCGGGAGTTATTACATCATTCATTGAAATCTCTTTAATCCTTTCTAGGACGGAATATAGACAGTGATATTGAAATAACGACCTCGGCATTGTTCAGACTCAAAAACGGGTTAAAAATAAATTAAAAATCAACACCAAGTAATACCAATTTTCTAGCATCGATGAGGTACAATCCATAACTACAATAAATGTTTTCGGCATTGACACCTCGATTCCATGTGATACGATATATTCCACGGTAACGATATAGAGATTTTGATTTTCTGTGCTCCTTATGGCAGCCAGCCCATAATTTGGTTGTATGAAGTTCGCCAATTTCAAGGACATCAGCGTATGTTTTCAATGCCGCCAAAAATTTCGGTTGTGGTGTTTCTATAATTTCTTGACCGACAATTTATTTCGTAAATATACTTTTGTAATTTAAGACGAGCGACCTCTCGTTTAAACCATTCAGTTTGACGAACACAAAATATTGTTAATTGATATTTCGTATAAATGACGTTAGAACTAATTTTTAAGAATTTTCGAATCCAGACCAATCATCAGATCATACTCGTTAATATTTTCACGATTTTTTTTATAAATTCCCATGTACCACGTCATCATCGTATTGGGATCTTGGGGAGAATAATGTCCTCATTATTACGTTTAGCCATATAAAAATTGAAATTGATACGCCATCTGGCATCTTCGAATACTCATACTTTTTGTTTTTTGTTTCGGAATACTTAAAATACATACGCCATTCGGTGTCACGATCGAACGGTCCCCATGCCTTTGAATAGTTTTTGTGAATACAATGCCCTGGAATCGTGTCGTATATGACGTCAGCCAAAATTATGAACCAACAACAGTGTTCGCATAGCTTTTAGTAATTTAGGCTTTATATATATGCATCTTTATTGTTGGGCAGAAGCCACAAACAAATTTGATGTATATGATTGATCGTATAAATGTAATCCACACGCTGAACGACGTACATCACAATATTCCGAATTTAATTCATATTTGGATTTGCTTCTGTCCAGTAAAATACAGAAATATTGCTGGCAATTTTGAGCCGGCATCTTTTTCTTCCATCTCCATAATGCTACTTTGACATCTTGTTTAATACTGCCGTAATGTATCCACTATGTCTAAAGTAGAGAAATACTAAACGAGATCGAGTTGGCCTAATCAACAACAGTTGATATTTAGTAATGGGAAGGACTCTCCTTTAAGTCGCTCTCGTTTAAGTCGCTTGAATTTGCTTCTGCTCGGTTGAATTTTGCCTTCATCGAGCATATCTTTGATATGTCGGTTTATCTCGGTCCTATGCGTTCGCGGTAATCTGTACCTTCAAATTGATATTGTGGCATTTGTCTGTTAGAAGTGTCGATTTGCCCCCTTCTAAAAAGAATATGTCTTCGTATTGGAGACATAATTTCAGTGTTGTCTGTATTTTGTACTATTCGGTTTTATCGCTCCTTGTCAAGTTTTTGTGTTTATTTGTTCTAACATAGGTTTGAAAGTGAGTAGTTCTGCTCCTTTTGCTAGGATGTTCTATCCATAATATTTGCTTTAGAGTTTGTTGGTTGTAGTAACACAAAACTCCTGGATTTACTTCCAGAGCTGTGCAGAAGTACTTCTATCATACAGAAAGATTCTGTTATCTGTTTGGTTTAAAAATTTGATGAGTGGTTTGCCTCTTTTAATATGTGGTTGGTGCTATAAAGTACATCTGCTTTAAAACTTTTGAAAAAGTCACTGCCCATAATTCCGTTGGATCTTAAATTGTATTTAATAATTGTTGGTTAATGGCAGAATTATCGATCATATGGACTTTATTATATCGCTTCCTATAACTGTCAATGTTATTTCATCTAATTTGTTTATTATTTCTGCCTAGAAAATTGTGCTTATTCGGTCTTGAAAATTTCAGTTTTGAGTTCGGTTGGTTTAATTTTATTGTTATTTGTGTTTGGAGGGGCTGGATGTGATCTGCATCGCGTGAATTAAGTCAATTGTTTGATGATAGAGCATCATATACATACGCCATTATGGTGTTAGCTTCCTAGGATTTTCCCAAGAAAATTCCGAAAAATCGTATAATCGTTATACATGATGTTTATACCAAACTGAGTTGTTTTAAACCCCTTAACCCAATTACAATATTTTGAAACAATCACGATATCTTAAAATATCAGCGAACTTTTTCAAGCCTTGAACATATCGAATACAGGAATGACTGATCCAATTTATAACACAAAGATTTTGAAATACTAAAGAACGAACGATGAATGACAGTACATGGAATATTGTAGAACATAAACTTTAACAAGATTACGCTTAATATCCATTGAACCAAAACTAGATATGGATCACAATTTATTTCCTCATTTCACTTCACATTCCCTATAGTTGTTTACAACTTTCGTTAAGTTCAGTAGAGTGAAGAATAGCTAGTTTCCAAAACCAAAACTGGTTTCATAGATATTTTTGACGCAATTTTAATAACTTGTTCAAAAAGATTGCTTTGGTCCTTTTAACAGCACTGGCAACTTGATTTCTTATTTTTTGGAACTCCTGATATAATTTTTTCGTTTTAGAATGTTTGAACTGCGATAACGCAAAATCACATAAATTAATTAACGTTTGTAACCCATCATTGAACCAAGCAGACATTTTTTGAAAGTCCAATATAATCAATATGTCTTTTAACCTCTCCCAATTATCATAACTAAAAAATTAAATCATGATCCGAAAATCCAATAGATAATTCGATCAGCGATGGGCGACAACCATTTGCTTAATGCGTATAGGCATAGTCTTAATAATTCCACAATTATGGCTATCTAAAATGGACCAAAATTAATTAGTTTGAATGAACTGGATGGCATACTATAATTGAAATCACATGTGAGAACAATTTCATCATATTTTACCGAAAACTTCGATAGGAGTTCGTCTATAATTTGACAACAGTCAAACTAAGGTCGCTTATGGCATAAGCCAAGTAACATTTTCAGCAGACCTTCCTTTATCCCAAGAAATATGACCTCTAAATTGTATAGCTTCCTAGGATTTTTCCAAGAAAATTCAGAAAATCATGTCGCACCAAATTTTGTTGCCCTAATTATGAAATTCGTTATATCGAAATATTCTGCTTTGAACACATATAAGCGGAAAATGTTTTGGTTGCATTTTGTGATTGCTTGGTTACATGCGGTAGCATGGTTGACTATTAGTCTTATATGACATATATACGTATAGGATACAGGGCATGTCTTAAACCAATAATCTCTCTTGACCTTAAATCATCCACATTATCAAATCAATAATATTTTTCAAATGTTATGTTAAGTACCCTAAACAAGTGAAGTTGTTCACCAGATTCCATCGCCAACTACAGCAAAACTGCTGTCACATCAAGATAAAATCTTATATAAATTCATAACGAAAACAAAAAAAAAATTACCAAACCAACAATGTCATACTCTTGACATTGAAATATTGATATAAGAAAAGCAGCAAAAAAAAAATTATAGATTATTTCAATAAAGAAGATATTACTTATTTTGAATATGTATAAATGTATGTATTAGCGCGGATGATTAATTATTATTGATGATTATTTTGTAGACCTTCAATGTTCTCTAAATTACCGATCGTTGTAGACATTATGTCATGGACAACTTACTATCTTATGATAAACATCAATTGGCGTGTATAATATTTGGAATGGCGAGTTGCGACCTGCTATAACATCGCAATATTTGATGTTCGATTTGTTCGTAAAAGTTGTGTGTATAGTTCAGTTCCATAGTTCGATTGTTTTCTGTCCAAATAAATGACAAATTAAACCAAACAATGAAAGATTGATAATTAATTACATATCGTAATCTTTTCACATCCCTAATCTCAGTTGCTGACCTGGTTTTAGTTTTCTGAGCAACCACCGCAGTTGCTACAGAAACGATGTTTTTTGTTTTTGTTTCTCAATAACAGATCTTTTAAAATTATGTAATGTTTAAAAAACAAAGGAATTACTTAGTATTAAATATGACTTTCACAAAAGAAGTGATAATCTGCTTTTCGGGGGAGAAAGATCAAAGAAAAAAAAGTCTGTTATATTTACTGTTGTGTTGTTAAAATTAAGAACCACAAGAATATTCTGAAAGGATATATTCGAAGAAAAATTTCGTGAAATTAATCGGAGCACGTTTTTGTTGGAAGAAGTAATATGATTCTCACATGATTCAAGTGTCAATCAATCATATGTTAATATAAAATATAACTTTTATTTTAATTTCAGACAAAAAATGTTTGTGTTTAATTCATCGATGGTCGCAGTTTGTAATAACTTTAACAGGAACCAGTGGTTTTAAAGGGCAGTAATGAAAATCATTTTTTTGAAAAGATACTGAGAAGGTTAGAAACCCTAAACATATGGCCCACTAAGCACGAACATATGTACCTTAAAGCCTTAAATAATCGACTAGATAAACAAGAAACAATGGCTGAAACCACTTCCGTTCTATATTAAAAATAATGGACAAAACACTAGGAATAGCCATCTGGAATGCAAATGGACTAATGCAAAATATTGCAGAATATAGAAATTTTTAAGATTTATTGAATCAAGATTTAAAACTCTCAAAAGGAGAGAGCTGTTTGAAGCAGGACTAACAGCCACTTGTGAATTTAATTCCTGTTGTCATTTGGCATGTGGATACAAATAATATTTTTATTACTTTTTTTTTTTTAATGCTGCCAATGGCTTTATTCTTGAACCTTTCTACAAAAGAAACTAACAAGAAGTATTCAAAGCTTATGCTAAAATTATTACATATTTTAAGCCCTAACCAATATTAATACTTTATATTAGTGTTCACTATTAATTAGTTTAGATTACATTTATATGTAAAACCTAAACAATTAATATATTTACAGGTTCCTCAGTCCAAGTGGATCTGCTCCTGTCAGTTCTCAGTCGTTTAATTCATTGGGATGTGTTTCTAGTTTTGAGTAATATTTCGAACTGAATTCTCTAATGGTTTCTTTAATAGTTTTAAATCCAAGATCATCGTGTAATTACTATTTCGAATGTACCACGGAGCATTGGTAATACTACGAAGTATTATCGCTTGGGTTTGTGGCAGGAGTTCTCTGTTTGACGCGCTTGTGGATCCCCATAACTGAATACCATATGTCCATATGGGTTTGATTATCACGTTATACAATGAAACTTTATTGGGTAATGACAGCTGAGATTTTCTTCCCATCAACCAATACATTTTGGAAAATTTTATTTTTATTTGTTTGCGCTTTGCTTCGATATGATTTTTCCACGTTAGATTATGTGTTTACCTGGATTTTCTGAGGAATATTTATATCGTTTCTATCGTAGCCAGTTGTCGATTTTGTGTAGATGATTCTGTAATTCCTTTGAGGCAGTTTCGATTACCTTGTTGGTTACAGGTAAATCAGCTGTGTACAGCAGGTATAATATTGGACCTAGAACGCTGCCTTGTAGAACACCTGCGTTGATATAATTTAAACAAGTAGTTGCATTGTTTTGTTTAACCATGTACTGCCTTTGAAGGAGATAGTTTCCCAGAACTGAGTGAAATTTCTTCGGTGATAGTCCTTTATTTTTGTATATTAGCCCATCATGCCAAACTTTATCAAAGGCTTGTGCAATGTCTAAGAAGGCAGCAGAACAATATTTCAAAGGTGTTTTTGATTGCATTTACAATTCTGTGTACTTCTTCTGTGGTACCATGTTTGTCTTGAATCCCAAATTGATGGTCTGGTCTAATATGTCGTTCTTCTAATACTGGTTTCAATTTCGTTAGTAGCATTTTTTCAAATAACTTTGAGATTGTAGACAGCATGCTTATTGGACGATATAACGAAATCTGTGTTTCATTTTTTCCAGCTGGCAATTCCATTATCATTTTTCCAGTAATAAGATCATGCTCTGGTGCCTTTTTTGGAACTTTCTTCCAATTATATTTTATGGTTTTGAAGGACAAACCATCAACCATTTGGTCGGGTAGTACGAAGTTAATAGTTTCTTTTGGTTAGTTGATTTTTTCTTTATCGCTTCTCACCTAATTTCCAGTTGGTAGTCTAATCGGGTGATTCGGGTTTGTTGGTCTTTTTAATTTTTTTGTTGCCTTCCACAAAGAATAATCTGTCTAAAGTTTATTTAAATAATTCTGGACGCTCTGGTTTTCTTCTTCCCGCAATGCAAATCTTAAAAACTTAATAGCTCGATTTAATTTCCATTTCTACAACGCTGATTTTGTTTCTTGCCATCGGCTGCGAATTCTCCGCTTTTCCTGGATTAGTTCCTGTATATTATGTGACAGTTTATAAACTTTTTTTGTACTATTTAAGACAGGTGTAGCCTTTTCAGCTGGTGATGCAAGGACATATTTTAGATTGTCTGCCGCCGCATCAATATCTGCTGGTGTGATAAGAGGGATATTCAGAACACAATTTTGTTCGACTAACCCCTTATATTGATCCCAATAAGTTTGCTTGTTTGTTTTGCGGAATAAATTAAGCGGTTTTGGCGGTTTTATTCTTAAGACGCCGGTGCTCACTCTTAAAATTACAGGTGAGTGAACAGAAGACAGATTCTAGCAATCGGATGCCTTAGCATATGTACGTGGAACGCCTTTAGTTACACAAAAGGCAATTAAATCAGGAACTTTCATTTTATCTGTGGGCCAGTACATTAGGTGACCGGCTTATTTATCCAGGGACTATTCTTCTATAGCTTCATAAAGTTGTTTGCCTTTCGGCGATGTTAATCGGGAACCCCAGTGTGTGTGATTAGCGTTGAAATCACTGGATTGTATATGTTCCTTATCATATTTCATAAATTCATAGTATTTTAATCTTCTACTGATCGATTAGGAATCGTACATGAAGAGGTCAAGAATAATATGGTAAAAGCGTATACAAATAAAATTTTATGTTACTAGCCAGCGGCGCAAGTGTCAGTATATAGTAGGCAAAAATAGCGAGAAATTAATAACATCGCTTGGAATAGCACTAAAATAATTAAACACGCTTATCCAAACAGCCGATGGGTCTAAGAAATTGGGCAAGCATATTTACCAGTCACTTATATGAAGAAAACAGAAATTTTAAAATTTTGTGTAGTATACCCTCACTTAAAGTAGAAATTTATCACCAATGAATTGAAAATAAAATTAACGATCAACATCAGTTAAGTGTCGAACGTAGCAAGGAACTGGAGAGTATTATCAAGAGCTTACCATTCTTCGAGACAAAAGGTCTAGGAAAAACAAATCTGGTAGAGCATCATATTGAAGTTGGTAACTGTGCACCTATAAAACAAAGGTAATATCCCAGTGTCTCCAGCGATACAAAATATTCGCTTCCTATCATCGCCGGATTACTAGGTAGACTACAGGAAACTAAATTTATAACAAGCCTTGATCTAAAAGATACTTTTTGGCGGATACCTCTTTCTGAGAGCACGAAGGAAATAACAGCATTTACAGTTCCAGGCCGTCCTTGTGTAATGCACCCCAAACCATGTGATTTATTGTCCAAAGCAGGATTGACAATAAACAATGAGAAATGTTGTTTCGTGCTCAAAAACCGAGGTATCTATACGCTTTCTGATCGGCGAGCGTGGTTTAAGGTCAGATCCTGCGAAGGTTTTTTGTATCACTATATAATTTGCCTACTCCCACATTGGTAAAACAGACGGGTCGCCTCTTGGGGATGGCGGGCTGGTACCGTAGGTTCATATGCAGTAACGCTGAGGTGACCGCACCAATTACCAATCTACTAAAGAAAGGAGTTACATTTAAATGAACCGAGGAAGTGGCCTTTACATGGTTGAAATGGTTATTGTCTATAATGCACCAGTACTACACAACCATGACCTACATCGAAGGCTATAGGCTTACGTTAATCACAGAACACGCCAGCCTGCAGGGCTTCGACTTCAGTATAGTACATCAGAAAAGCAAAGATAATATCGTTCCGATTTTTATTATAGAGTTGAACCTAAATCGCACATACAACTTTATCTGTAAGTGGTTTTCCATGCTGGAAAATGTGGATATCAAATGAAATACGTGAAAATTTACTTATCCACGCACATGATGTACCAAATGGAGCACGAAAAAAACCGCTTGAGACGACTGTATTATTGGCCTAAAAATACGCACATATGTGACCAATTGTGACATATGTAAACAAACTAAATCTACTAACCAGAATTTACGCTCTCCCTTATAGGTAAGGACATTTCATCGGAAAGACCGTGGCAAATACTGTACGTGGATTTGTTGAGGCCATACCCAAGAACGTCAAATGGCAAAACTATGATATTAATTGTCTTGGATAATTTAACAAAATTTATTTATTTTAAGCAACAGCGACTAAAATCATGGAATTCCTACGTGAAGAATTGTTTCCACTCTTCAGTGTACCAGAAACCATACACTGTGATAATGGTGTCCAGTTTGTGGGAGAAGAGTTTGAGGCATTAGTATAGAAGATTTGGGGATTCATTACATCAAACCGCAGGTTACTCTTCTCAAAGCAACGCTTCAGAACGTGTAAACCGATCAATTGTGGCTGCGCTACGAGAATATGTTAAAGAGAAACAAAACGCTGCCTTGTTCACTACACACCTTGAAAATACTTTTAATCTAACACCAGTAAGTGGGTGAACAGAATTTACTATCTGTAACATTATAAGAATTATAATATGAAATGCATAATAACCAAAGTACAAAAAAATCTTCAGGATGTTACAGGACAAAAATGTAACTGAAACATGTCCCACCTAACGATAGAAATTCATATAGGCCAATTTCGTTGCTCCCAACAATATAAAAAATATTAGACAAACTACTGCTCGAGAGACTCAAAGAAAAAATAAGGCAAGTGCCCACAATTACAAACATAAATGAAGATGCAGTTGAAATCAAAAAGAAATGCTCTAAAATCTTCTTGTATGTAGCCGAAGTGATTGACAAGGTATGGCATCAAAGACTGGAATATAAACTACACTGAGATCTACCGAAGTAGTTTTGCCAGATCTTAAAATCTCACATTTCTGACACATTCGAGTAAAATACAAAAAATAATACTCTGAATTAAAGGAAACAACTGTAGGAATACCACAAGGTAGCGATCTCGAACCAATTCTATATCTTCTATACACCAGAGTTCTGCCAGCTACAGACGAAACAAATATAGCAACATTTGCGGATAATACTGTAATCTTAGCAACTGGTAAAAACATAAATGAACCAACAGCCTAATTGTAGAAGGCTATATACTAACACACTGAGTAACTGAACAAAAAGATGGCGAATTAAACTCAACGAGACGAAATCAATGCATATATTTTTTACCAATCAAATAACTGGATGCCAGTTATGCTTAACCCACAGCAAAAAAAACGAATGCTTGTAGTCATTACCATTTAACGTTTTATGATAGCCAATCATGAGAAAATGCGGAGAATAACCCGTAGACTCGTGCCAGGAGTTACGAAGGGAGCTCGTAATTTGAGGAAGATACTTATCCCAAGTAGTGTGGTTATCTAGTATATAGGCCCTAATTGCTGCAACGATTGATCTATTTACTCTTTCAGAAGCCTTACTCTGTGGAGAGAGATAAAATCAATTTCAATTATAAAATGCCTTGGTTCTAATTTTTTCATGGAAAGAAGATCAAATTTTTGTGAAATAAATTTACCTTACTCGTATTATTTAAAACGCCACGCTTAAAACCATCTTCGAATTAATCTTTTTTCTGAGTTTTAAATATTTGCAACGGAACCATAATAAAAAATATTGGTAGGCTTATTTTAACTAATTTGAACATACATATTTAACATTTCATTAGAAATCATTTAAATTTTCGGCTTATAATGTAGAAATCTCAGAACTAGGTAAAATGTTTACACATTTTAGCACAACGTTTTCTAATTTCATTTTTGAATTGTATTTTTTTTTCTTCTAATTGTTCTTGGTAATACTTAACAATATTATTTTTGTATTCTGTTCCTTCCAGTAGGTTTACCCAATAAATACATAATTCAATTATTTCAGCTTTATGTCCGAACCTTCTCAAAAAAGGTTCATAATCATTTACTGTTACAAATTTTCCTCCTAAGAAAAAAAAGTATTTTCCTTTTCTTCATATTCTATAAAGCGTGAAAACTTATTGTTAAAATTCGCAGAAATTGGGATTTTGGGTTTTATCTATACATGCATACATACTTAGGTAAAATTTGGTGTAGGCCGAGACAAACAGGTGAATTTCCTAAAAACTAAACTTCATTTTAACAATTGTATTCGGGAGCTGTAGGTCAAGGTGACATTCACGAAAAAACGTATAATTATTTTTTACGCATTTTTTAAATGTGTAAGACAATCCATAACTTTAGTGGAAGTTAGTAGGAGCGTATAGTGAGTTCACATTAGCAGCATCATCATGATAAATTTCCAACAAAAGTTTCCGATATAAAAAATAAATAAACGCCAACTTTTTAAATCGTGAATTCGCCAAATTTGACTAAGTTTACTAATTTCACTGAGAGGATGATACAAACAAAACTCCATTAGAATGACAAAGACATAGATTACAATTTATTACACCAGTTCCCGATTTTATTACACTTGCCGTTCGCGAGTAAACCGTAGGCGGTATATAACTTCAAATTGAATTTGGTGTAATTATAGTGTAAAGTGGTGTAATTTATTTATTTTGGGTAAAATCTATTTTCAGTCAGCGAAAAATACCAGAAAGTCAATTATATCATCTGTAAAAATTTATTACACTAAACTATTAAACTAAGTTGATTTTTACACAAAATAATTAAACAACACCGCTTGAAGAGGTGCATTTATACCGTATAGTGTAAACAGCGGCTGGTTCTATCCATAATATTGTGGCGGTCTGGTGTAATAAATTATTAAAGGTGATAAAGTCGACTTTTTTGGAATTTTTCGTTAATTTGAAATAGATTTTACCAAAAATAATAAAACTACACCGCTTCACAAGTGGCCAGTTCTCTCCATAATATTGAGGTGGCCTGGTGTAATAGATTATTACATGTGATAAAGTCGATTTTTTGGGTATTTTTCTTTGATCGAAGTAGATTTTACCAAAAATAATAAAATTACACCGCTTTAAAAAGTGTATGTAAACCGTATAGTGTAAACAGTGGCCAGTTCTCTCCATAATATTGAGGTGGTCTGGTGTAATAAATTATTACAGGTGATAAAGTCGACTGTTTTGGTAATGTTCGTTGATTTGAAATAGATTTTACCAAAAATAATAAAATTACACCGCTTCACAAGGTGCATGTATACCGTAGAGTGTAAACAGTGTCCAGTTCTCTGAATAATATTGTGGGAGTCTTGTGTAATAAATTAATACAGGTGATAAAGTCGACTTTTTTGGTATTTTTGGTTGACTAGAAATAGATTTTACCAAAAATAATAAAATTACACCGCTTCACAAGGTGCATGTATACCGTATAGTGTAAACAGTGGCTGGTTCTATCCATAATATTGAGGTGATCCGGTGTAATAAATTATTATAGGTGATAAAGTCGACTTTTTGGGAATTTTTCGTTGACTTGAACTAGATTTAACCAAAAATAAGAAAATTAGGCCGGTTTGCAAGGTGTATTCATACCGTATAGTGCAAACAGTGGCCAGTTCTATCCATATTATTGTGACGGTCTGGTGTCATAAATTATTACAGGTGATAAAGTCGACTTTTTTGGTAATGTTCGTTGATTTGAAATAGATTTTACCAAAAATAATAAAATTACACCGCCTCACTAGGTGTATGTATACTGTATAGTGTAAACAGTGGCCAGTTCTCTCCATAATATTGAGGTGGTCTGGTGTAATAAATTGTTAAAGGTGATAAAGTCGACTTTTTTGATATTTTTCGTTGATTAGAAGTAGATTTTACCATAAATAATAAAATTACACCGCTTTAATAAGTGTTTGTGTACCGTATAGTGCAAACAGTGGCCAGTTCAATCCATAATATTGTGGCGGTTTGGGGTAATAGGTTACAGGTGATAAAATCGACTTTTATGGTATTTTTCGTTGATTTGAAATAGATTTTACCAAAAATAATAAAATTACACCGCTTTAAAAAGTGTATGTATACCGTATAGTATAAACAGTGGCCATTTCAATCCATAATATTGTGGCGGCCTGGTGTAATAAATTATTGCAGATGATAAAATCGACTTTTTTGATATTCTTCGTTGACTTGAACTTGATTTTACCAAAAATAATACAATTACACCGCTTCACAAGGTGTATGTATACCGTATAGTGTAAACAGTGGCCAGTTCAATCCATAATATTGTGGCGGTCTGGTGTAATAAATTATTATAGGTGATAAAATCGACTTTTTTGGTATTTTTCGTTGACTTGAAATATATTTTACCAAAAATAATAAAATTACACCGCTTTATAAGGTATATGTATCCCATATAGAGTAAACAGTGTCCAGTTCTCTCCATAATATTGAGGTGGTCTGGTGTAATAAATTATTTCAGGTGATAAAGTCGACTTTTTTGGTATTTTTCGTTGACTTGAAATAGATTTTACCATAATTTGAAAATTACACCGAATTACAAGGTGTATGTATCCCGTATAGTGCAAACAGTGGCCAGTTCTTTCCATAATATTGTGACGGTCTTGTGTAATAAATTAGTACATGTTATTAAAATCGACTTTTTTGATATTCTTCTTTGACTTGAAATAGATTTAACCAAAAATAATAAAATTACACGGCTTTACAAGGTGTATGTATACCGTATAATGTAAACAGTGACCAGTTAAATTCATAATATTGTGGCGGTTTGGGGTAATAAATTATTACAGGTGATAAAATCGACTTTTTTGTTCACGTAGTACGTACACTCAATACGAAGAAGTAGCAGATCATTACGATGGGACATCAACAGAGGCAATCTTACACTTCATGAAATTCTCCAATATCTTCACAAAGAATCATCTTTCAAAGCTGTATAATAAAAGTCATACAGAACGGTGGAGACCATTGGTGAAACAAACAAACTTCAAGAAGAAAGAAGAAATGTTTAGCCCCAGCACTAACAAGTGCAAGTTCATATGGTTCCATCGGAAAGTTAATACTAACGTTGTTATCAAATTAATGGCATACTTTTACTATACAAGTATTCGTAATCAAGGACTTAGGGGTTATTTTCGTTGAAAACATGAGTCTCACCAAGCACATTGAACGATGCCTGGCTAACGCAAATTTAATGCTTGGTTTATAACCTCGAAACACTTTTTATTTTCTATGTTTGTATTTGTATCCGGTTTTCCTTTTGGAGCTTAACAACTTTAGACTGTTGACAATATGACCGTCACGTTACAGTCAATGGAGATCGCTACAGAGACATGTTGCAACATTATTTCTTTGGTATAAATTAAACGGTGCGACGTACCACACAGCGGGTCTAAGAATCGACTTATTGAAATATAAATTCGATGAACGTGTTGTATCCAGAAATGGTCCTGTCGATTGGCTGCCTAGATCGTGTGATTTAACACCTCTAGACTTTTTGGTATGGGGCATTGGCATTGGTCTATGCCAACAAGCCGGCGTCGTTAGAGGAGCTCAGAGCCAATATTGAATGAGCGGAGCGGCCGTTTCCGTCGAAGCAATATCATCCGATACGCAACCACCTTGAAGCATTGCTCCTCCTTTTTTATTTTAAAAAAAAATTGCCAAGTCCTTATTGGAAAACCCTTCAATTACAATTTTTTGCATGTTTTGTAGTCAAGTCAAATTTGTAGACCTTTCTCTAAATAAATAAATAATTACAACTGGCAGTAATAAACTAAAATAATTTTTTAGAAACGTCAAAATTTGTTTCAACTTAAAGCTTTACAGACATCTTCCGTTAAACCTATTATTTTTATAACAATTTGTTGATGAATGATGATGACACTATTGAGGCTGTACCATATTTGATTTTCATATTTAAATCTTGAGATTCGCACGCATTTTTTTTTATTTTTACTTTAAGTGGTTTAGAGCGTATTTCATTTTCTGGAAGTGAAATTGAATTAAAACTTTATCTCAAAACATTTTATTTTTGAATTTTTACTCAAACAAAACTTGATTGGAATTTGAATAATTGAATTTAGATAATAATAACGAGTGAAAATGTAATTGAATTCAAACTGAATCAAAAATATAAAGTTAATTTAGAGTGTGGTCGAAATAATTTACACAGATATTTAGAAACTGACAGAATTTATTTTATAAAATTAGCAATTTAATGATTCTGTTGGTTATTATCCTCCAACCCGCTTCCCCACACAAGATGATAAAAAAATAATGAAACGGAATATAGATTCATTTTGTACGTTTTTCCCAGTCAATTACCGCGACAAATAAACTGTTTTGGCTGTTCTTTGAGATTTTTTTTGTCGTGATAAATAAATTAATTAATTTTTATGGATGCTGTCCAAATTTTAATTCGCCAAATTCACCTTTACTTAAGCTCAGAACATAAAATACAAAATCCGGTCTCTTTTTTGGAGATGTCCAAGTTTCAGGCATTTTTCAAATCTTGCAAGGAAACATAAAAGTTTTATTTTTTATAATTTTTAACTCGAGTTTATTTGGCGCAACATCTTCAAGTAAAAATGTACTAAAATATTCAGCAATAAATCAATCGAAACGAGAGTATTAAACTAGATATATAACTCATCAATATAAGACGGAACGGGGACATTATAGTCGTGCATCCAAAACAATCAGAAGATGTTACAATCCCCCAAAATAATCAAGTCATCAGTCACATCGATAAACGGAACCATTATTCTCAAAACTACTTAAAAATTTGATACAAATTAACTGTCAGGAGTTACACGTGTAACATAAACCCTGCATATTGGTAAAAAATGTGAACCCAGATTAGTTTGTGATAAAATGACCACCCATGCTAAGACTGCAGAATCTGGTCCCCCAAGATCTAATTGGCCTATTAATGTCCGATCGTCTTGAGATTAAACGCTCTGGAAACTTCTCTGCAAGAAAAGCCATTGATCCCCAGGTGTGTGACATGTGACACCGTTTTGTTGCAATATAGTTGATCGGGGTGAATATCTTAAGCCACTTGGTGCCAAAAAAACTTTATTGCCGCCCTAATTGATACAGTAAGTATAGTGCATACTTGTTTATTCTATGGCCATGTTCGATTCACGATAGTGATCAAAATATCACGGTTGGATATTTTTAATGTGTACGCATGTGCATTACACCGCGGGCCCTTATTATCTTTGCTATTAAAATCATAAGAAAGGTAAATAGAAACTCACATTAGAGGCTCAATCAAGCCGCAAGAGCTGTCGAAACCTCATCATGCGTACTGTAAAGAAAGAACTGTGGAAACAGTTCTCCAGTCCCTTATTGGTACTTCTGAGCAATCTCTTGAATACAAGTATTACTCTATGGCATTTCTGAATATATAGAGGGCATTTAGATGAGATGTCAAGCCGGACCCGATCATTCGAGCATTTTAATATCTGCGGCTAGACAAGTCACTCAGCCCATCTGGGTTGGACGTCCGCCAGCAGATTAGTGCGTGGTGAGGTATTATCCTTTTTTTCTGGAATTTAGATATTAGTAACCTCTTACTAAACCTGGAAGAGCAAAGCTTCAAGGTGGTTGCTTATCGGGTGATGTTAGTATTGCAGACTTTGGAAAACATCCCTGTACGCTTGGAGAGCGCATATAATACGTATATTATATTCTGATAGTGCATGAGCTGGATATTTATTAAAACAATTTTTCATTTCGCAACCGAAACTCAATTCAATTTAATACTTGTTATCGATACAATAAAAAAAATTGAAACCAAGTCGGTTAACTATAACTGGAGAATCGTTTTTTTTTTTTTTTTTTTTTTTTAAAAGGTATTGGCATAGACACTCTTTTGGTCCATAGCCTTACCTTACATTCACACAACATTCATTCAAACCATTCATTCATCCCATTCACACAAGTACAGTATACCATCTGCGCATTGCATAGCTCCATGTCACCCTGTACAGTGACATGAAAGATGGGTCATGAAAGATGCCACGAAATAAATCCGTTTAAGCCTTATCAAAGAAGATTCGATTACTGGATTCTCGTTTAAAATTTATCTAACTAGCTTCTCATTTCATTTCGAATTTAAAGCACATATTTTAACCTATACTATAGAATATTCGAAAAGTGCTTAGACAAGTCCGAATAGTCAAGACACACAGTTTACATCTACGGTTGTTCTGCTACTCAAATAGAGATGCTGCCACAATCGTACTATATCGGTACGAGCATGGCGACATCTCTATTTGAGTAGTGACACTACCGTAAACGTAAAACTGTTATAAAATAGATGTCTCTAGACTATTCAAATATAGTCTAAACGCTCTCGAATATTCTAGAAGGTTAGAATAATTGGTAGAAATACACGATGGAATTTTAGGAGTAAATTAGTTGTGTTTTAACCGTGAGAGTCCTAATATAATAAAAAGGAAAAAGTGAGAGTTAAGAGTAATCAAAGTGTAATAAAGTGTTATTAAAGTATAATATAGTGTTCTTAAAGTGTTATAAAATAATTATTGTGAAGTTAAATAATTAAATTAAATAAGTGAATTAATTGAATTACAATCCAATGATCCAGTGTATGAGTGACAGCGGTGGGATTGTGAATTAAAAAAGATGATTCTAGACGAGTAAAAATTTCCGATTTAAATGAGGTGTTGGAGCGGCATGGTTTGTCAACGGTCTGTCAGAAAAACGTATTGAAGCAACGATTACTTCTAACATTGGATATGCTGAATCGAAACACAAACCGACATCCAAGATTTGGAACAAACAGTTTTTGACGGTAATGGAAAATTGCAAACCGAGGTGGAAGAGCTGCAAGAGAAAGTTATAGGCTTCGAAAATGAACTTCTATACCTCAAAGTTAATGTACTTAACATCTTAGCAATTAGGCCAGGCAGGATCCTCGATGAAATTTAAGCCCCCAATATTGGATGACACAACATCTTTTGCGGTTTTCAAATTTCAATTTGAAACAACGGTCAATCAAAACGGTTGGAATGACGCGAATCGTGGAACAGCGCTTATAGTAGCTCTTAAAGGTGAAGCGGCTGAGACATTGCAGACTATTCCGGAACATGATCGAAATAATTACAACGAAATAATGAAGGCATTGGATCGAAAGTATGGAAGTGACCATAAACGAGAGATGTATCGTATGAAGTTAAAGAGTTGATATCAAAAGCTCGGAGAGACTCCACAGGAGTATTCATCAGCGGTCGACCGGAGTAACAATGAGGGGAGTAGTAGTGAATCAGCGGGAAGAGCGTCTATCGAACTCAGAAGAACTTGCACGGGAGAAAATACGAGTGTCAGGTAACCGAATAAAGACCTGTTGTGACGTGCGAGTAAACAACAACGGTTTCAAAGTAAGAGATCTAGTATGGCGTAACAATTCACAACGGAAGAAGGATTTATCACCGAAGCTGCAACCTTCATGGGAAGGGTCGTACACCATCATTACCAAAATAAACGACGTGATCTACCGGATTAAGAAAGGGCAGCGAGGAAACGTGTTTGAATTCGGTATTTATTATGAAGTGCCGCGCCGGATGTTTTTTTGATGATATCATATTGAAACTCAATGAGTGGCGCAGATTTTGGGAATGATACGAATGTTTTAGTTTTAACATTCGGAGCACTACAAAACAAAGAACAAAAATTCTATGCCAGAGCTAATAATTTTTTTTAATAACAACTGCATAATTTGTATATATGAGGAAATTCTGGGACGGCTCAGTCGTACAAAATCCTGAGATGGGTTATTAGATCTGGCTATACATTTTCCTGGACCCGTTTGGAATAATTTCAAGGTGGTTACACAGAAATAAATTAAATTATTCATCTCTTTCTTCGTTATCCATTGTTAACGATTTCGTAGACATTTTATCTTCTTCTTGACCATCATGGCAGACGCATATTATATTTTCCCATTATGGTATGTCTGGAAATTTCCTATAATTTCTCTTAATTTTTCATTATTTCTGAGAAATGGAATCGCTAACAATTTAATGCTCTAAAGCTAGATTTGTGTATTAACGATTTCTGAAAAAATAATTTAATTTTGCAATATGTATTCATGTTTTTTTCAACAAAATTGAAATCGTATTGCTGTATAATTCTTCTTACAAAAAAATTATGAAAGCCTATACAAACAGCGTACAGCGTATAAAGCTCAATGATATTGTTTGAGATTGCCTATTACCACCCCTCATAGAAACATTATTTAAAGTTTCATAAATTATTTGCAAATAAATAAAAATTAATACAATTGGGGGAAAAATCGAAAATGGAGCAACATTCGACAAATTCAATGGTACTTACAATAACAATCTAATTTCAACGACATGCTCTACAAAATCAAACTGGGGGGCCAACATGTCCGGTAAACCTAAATTGCACGAACATGTTTTCCAAGAATACCACAACAGTATCCTTTGCTAGTCGTAAGAGGCGACTAAACGGTTGAATCGATGGGCTGACGACCAGCATTCGTGAAAAACTCAACTGTTTGCAATATCAACAAAAGAAAAAATGGATACAGCCAAACCAATACCGGACCCCAAAGTACCCGGACACGAGAATTAGGATCGGCACGTGAAACGTTCAGTCAATCAGAAAACCAGGATTGTTGAAAGGCCAAATCACGTGCATGAATTAGTAACGGCTGGAACTTGTTGCTCTTCAAGAAACTCGCGGGCCTAAAGTGGAAACCATGTGTCCCAGGGCTATACGTTGCTCAACAGTGGAGATGACCTCGAGAATCTAGGAGCTGGGTTTCTTCTTGGGACCTCATTTTAAAATGCTTGGACGATCTGATGGGATCTATACCCGAATACGAAGTTAGAATGATAATTGAGGACTTTACTGCTAGAAATTTTAAAATATAAATCCGTACTCCCGACACGAAATTGCATCGAGAGAGAATGATGTATTTTGCAATTGCTCACGACCTTAGGAAAGCAAACACATTCTTCCCACGCAAACAAATACATTGCTAACATTATCGGTTAGCAACCAAATACAAAAAATTCGGAGGGGATACGACCTTATTCGATTAGTATGGCGAACCGAAGTTATGCCTGATGAATGGAAAGTGGCCGATATGGTATGCCCCATATTCAAAAATATAGATCACTTGGAAGTGTGAGAACTATCGCGGTGTAGCTCTTCTTTGCACACAATACAAGCTACTGTCGCTGCGGATGATTCTATCTAAATGTTATGAGGCTTCCATCCTCGTACATCAGGTGTTCCAGGATTCCCGGCCGGCTTATGACTCGTACAATCGAGAGAGTTTGTGGTCTGCTCTGGAATATCTAGGAATACCAACAAAATTGGTACGACTGTGTAGAATGACAGTGACGCAGTCTCAATGCTGTGTTAAAGTTGAGAACAGGCTACCAACAATGTTTGCAATTAACTCGGGTGTTCGGCAGGAAGATGACCTGTCCCCAATACTCTTTAATCTCATGTTTAATCTCAGTCCAATCAGATGCTTGCATATGCAGATGACATATGCATGATTGGACTGAATAGCAACAGAGTGAAGGAAATACTTGATCCGCTGTAGAGTTTTCAGTTTCTGTTGAACTCCAGATCAATGAGTCCAAAACAAAATACATGATCTCTGGTCATAGGGGCAATGTACACCAGGTTTTAGTAGGGCCACTACACGTTTGAGGGAGTGAGAAGGCTGAAATATTTTGGCTATCTTATCACACACGAAAACAGTGTGGCTATAGCTATTAGCCGCTGCTAAAATCTAAACACCTATAAGAAGTGCCGTGAAGCTGAAGCTTTACAAAGCGTTGTCAAGCCCGTTGTAATGTATGGATGTGAAAGTTGGGCGCTGACGGATGAGTACAAGAGATGGCTCCTTACATTTGACCGAAGAATCATGCGCGTGATTTACGGCCCAAAACGTGAAGCAGATGGTATATGCATAGTATCGAGAACAGAGATCGGATGGCTCACGCGTTCTGCGTGCTGATCCGGAACGAATTGTGCGGCGATATCTGGCAGGAGAGCCACCATATGGTAGACGCAGAGGTCACTGCAGTAGACAAAGGCTCCATGGTGTAGAAAACGACTTGGCTTCTTCAGATTATCTAAGACAGTATAAATATTTTTTTAAATTCCGACACTCAATAATTTTTTGTTCCACTGCCTGCTGCCATATGCTGTGCGACAATTTTATTGAACTTATGCGTTCTAAAACCATTTCCAACAAAAGTTATTCGCAACTTGCAAAATATTCAGATTCCCAATCAATAGCAAAATTCTGAAAAAATTATTGGGATGTGATAACTAATGAGCAATTTGCATGAAAGCTGTACACCATACTGGTCTAATCTTAAATTCAAGGTTGGGGGGGTTTTAGTTTATAAACGTCAACCATGATCTCAGTTCATAACAACGGTTTGAATGGTCGAAGAACACTAACACGCATCACGACCGGAAAAATTAAAAATAAAACCATTCGACAAATGTTTGGCCGTTTATTTAGATTGTTATGGGATTCATGCAAATCGAGTAAATCAGCAGGACCCACAAAACGAAAAAAATTAAAGCCAAAGCTCGATAAAATCATGTTGCCGGCAATATCATTTTGAAAGCCATTTAACGGTTTGAGAAGGTGGATTCTGTGTTGGAAGTACTGAAAATCTCCGAAAATTATGAAAACAATGTAAAAATGATTGACTTGATGATGAATGTGTCTAGTTAGAATCTTCAATGAGCCACTTTAATGAACACCCATTGAACTGATTTTCAGATTCAGAAAGGTTTTGTTAAAATACTCTTTTGGAGAGTAACTACGAGAAATTTCTAAACGTCATCAATTGAACTAATTTTTAATCAGTTTGTTGAGAATCAAAAATAAATCAACACGTAAGTATATCAGGATTTTTTGGAACACTCGCTCTGAATAGTGAAGGGCTCGAAGGTTACTTTGTGTCACAGAAGGAAGAGACGAGTTATACAATATATGTATAGTGCAACGCTATGCCTATTTACCAATTTCAGTTTGACAAGATAACACAAATATTTTGTTGTGTGGTCTATAAATCGACCTTCATATTATTGATTGTCATTCAGCTTAGGTAGAAGCAAGTCTGCGTATAATAATAAAGAGGGTCAGTTTGAAACTACAGTTTGAGTTTTTTTTTTTAAATATTATTGTAATGGTGAGAGTGCATTTTGTTCAACGGCTCCAGAAACTATAATAGTTCGTTTTTGAATGGTACATTTACCATTTTATTGCTGAACACGAACATATCCCTACCTAAACAAATAACAAATCTGTTGAAATCTTATTTTGCATGCAAGAACAAGAATTTTTTTTTATTGTTTGAAAATCAAAAAATTTATATAAAAGAACAAGAGTAAAGAAAAGACGTCAGCGACATGGTAAAAGATGAAGCAAAGAATTACACAAAGTATAAGTGAAACCACACAACGTACCTGGATTCGAAACATTAAATTTCTAAAACGATTGTTGATTTCACGGTGTATAAAAAACTTCCAAAACAAATGGAAAATAAAAGAATCTGGCATTTGTTCCGTACAATTAGACACAACACAATCTTTGGAAGTAATGTTCTCGAAAGAATGGTTTCTGTTGTAAATTTTACAGTTTCTTATACGTGTGTACAAGTTGTATATGAACAAAAGATTTTCAAATCGAATCAAACAGTGAACTTCATGTCTGGTTCTGGTGCTATTGGGCATAAAAAGGTAGTCTATACATAAGAGTTTGTATACCCTTAGATCCTTAGATGTTGCAAAAAATGCAAGTTTGTATTGAAAAATAAAGTTGACCTTAACCTGATCTTTATATACCTTATGAAGGTTATCAAAAATAATTTCGTCGTGCTGATTGAAGATTGTTTGAACTCTCAAAAACGTATTATTCAATCATTTACGGCGAAATTTGATATTCAACAAAAATAAATACGAAACTCACAAAAATATTATCGTACACAAGCAAGAATAGTCGCAAGCAATTTGAATAATAAAATAAAATTGATTTCTGATTTAGTTGTGACCTGTCCTTGTTGGGTTACTTGCTAGCAACCACTGAGATATTCTTTTAAGTATACATATGTATGAATACACAAACATATGTACATAAATACCCCTAATCCAATTTACTAAATAAAACTTTGGAATTTAACAAAAAAAAACTTAATCAAATATGACCGAATATAAACCACTACATAAACTACTTGACTTATTTATTTAAAGAAATCGATTTAGATTCCACTTATGATTTGAAAAGGGATTGGACAAAAAATAAAATTCCAAAAATAAAACAAATTACGAAACTGATAAAAAAAAAAAATTTACTAAGATAGTTAAGTGGTAAACACAATGAAATATTTTTTTTGAAGATGTCTGGATAAATTAAAATCGAAAATAATCCTCAGGTATATTGAATGTTTTCGACAATCTGTTAATTTGGTTGAATAGCGAATTGAAATAATTGGAATAAATAGTTTCGAAAGTCTAATGTGTGATTCTATCCGGTCTATAGTAGAGTACTATCGATAGTAGCAGTATCAACACGTTTATCGGATATGAAGATAGACGGCCGCTCAGCAATAACAAAAAAATATTTTTGAATCCTTCTAACTCTTTCGATGTAAACACCGAATTCTAACGTTTAGAAACGCGAATTTCAAAATCTCATACTGTCGAAATATATGAAATGTTCAATAATCCAAATTTTGAATGCATAAATGCTAAACTTTCCCAGCAACTACGGGCCATAAATCATCGAACATAGAATATCCCAACCAAACATGGTGCAGGCTATTTCACGTCTACGATCTAGACTTTGTAAATTTATCAATAAAATGCGCTTTAGGTACGGTAACATACAAATGTCGATTGTGGGATGATAGGCGTCGTAATCCATAAATCAAAAGAAATGATTTTGAATGCTTTCAATTTTATCAGCATAAGTCCAATAGAATGGATGCCATCCAAGGCATACTCCAAAACTGGCCTGACATATGTGACATAAAGAGATCTCAACGTGTAAGGACCGTGAAATTTACCGGTCTATGTCTCACCCTACTAATTATGTAATAAATGCGTCTGTTAAATGTAAGAATACTTAAAGGTCTGTAATTTTATAAGACGTAAGAAGCCTTAATACCAGATATCCGAGTTCTTGAGAAAGATAAAATTTTACATTTATTAGCATTCAATGACATATATATGTCAATATTGAATAAATTAAGTCAATGTGTTCATCAGTGTCAATAAAAGAATTAATGTTGGCATAAATTTATAGATCATCCGTATATAAAAAGACATCTATACAATAGTTGAAACACTGAACCACACCATTTATAAAGATAATAAAAAGTTTTGGTCCCAGGTGACCACTTTTTGAGACACCAGACGGTAAGTTACATGCGAATGAGGCATCGCCCAAAATGTTTACGTATTGCTTTTGTAAACTTAGATAACATGCAACGTAAGCAAATGGAATGAAATCGAAACCGTAAGGTGAAAAATCGGTGTAAATAACATCAACTAGCCGACGAGTTCCTATGGCGTTAAAATAAATGGCTAGGAAAACTCATTAGGTTAGTAATTGTAAATCTACCCGCCAAAAACCAATGTTGGTACACACTAATTCTGCCAACTCAAGTTTCGATTTAACTAAAGATTCGAAAAGCTTCGGAATCACGGATAGCATCGAAATTCCTCTATAACAAGTATTCTTCTTGTCTACTTCTTCTGCCTGATTTAAATATTGGTATAACAAATGACAATATCCAAACCTCCGGAAAGGAGGCAGTGAAAACACCTAAATTAAACAAGCGAAGCAATGGATTACATATAGAATAGCCACATTTGGTTACTATATAAATGGAGTAAGGCCATCGGGAGCTGCACCCTTTTCTAGACCGTTATATTCGTGATGTGACCTACGAAAGAGCTATTGAAGAAATTGGCAAAGATGTCACAAATTGCTTAAGAACCAGTGACAGACGAATTATTGAACATCATCATTACACACGGATAGCCCTGTGATTTCCTCTTCGTGTTAATGATTAAAAAAACTCGTTTTGGATTGGAACAAATTTCGTTCTCTATCTGTAAAATATACCATTTGTATAAGAAATCATTAAGAAATGTAAACTCTACACAAATCGCAGTATTTTCGTATAAAAGAATTTACGTGTTATTTTACACAGCTAGCCCTAAGATAAAAACTCATTTTACAATGACTTGGACGATCTGATGGAATGGATCTATTACCCGAAAACGATGTTAGAATGGTAGCTGGGGACTTTAATGGTAGAGCTGGCAGAAATCATACCGACTTGTGTGAAAACACAGGTGCGTATACTCCCGACACGAAACTGCGACCGATAATGGTGAGAGCCACCACGCACATTTCCCTCTCACAAACAAATACTACTGGAAACATCCTCGTTAAATTTCCCGCAGCCAAATTGACCACGGCATAATTTCAAAAATGAGAGCTCGGGTTGTGCAGGATGTGACAACTTATTGGTCAGCAACGAAATACGTAGGCAGCGATCATTATTTGTTCGCTGCAAAGCTACGATAGAAGTTTTCGTATATAGGTCTGTAAAAATTTGATAAATGAAGATCAAAAGAAACAATATCAAGATTTTGTCAGCGGCAACAGCTAACTACCAGTCTGACTGCTTGAACTCTTTCTGAGAGATACAGACAACTTCAGTTGTCAGTCCAAGGCCGAGCTTCTGAAAGTACAACAACTCAGCAATGACCGCAATTCGCTTAATTTCTTTAAAGGAATTACTGGATTGCACCATACTTTCAGGGCTTCGTCAACTGTTATTCGGGACCGGGGGGAAAACCACTGTGTCAATATCGACGCAGTACTCGCCGCATGGAATGGACACTTTACCGACCGGCTTGGCGTTCGTCATGACCATAGTCTGTAGTTGAGTCACCTCAAATACAGACTGCGGTGATTTACATTGAGGATCCATCCCTTGAGGAATTCACTAGAGCCATGCAAAGAATAAAATGGAACCACTCACCTGGGGTGGACTGCATTTATATGGAGCTCATAATACTTGGAGAAGATGCTTTGTGGAACTGTCTTTTCAACCTTATTCGATTAGTATGGCGAACCGAAGTAAGAATTCTATCAAGAATTTTTTCAGATACTCTTCAATTTCATGTTGGAGTGCATCTTTCGGAAAGCTGAAACACCTCAGCGCAACATATTATATCGCCAGTCTAATCAGGTGCTTGCATATGCAGATGACATATGGGAGATTGGACTGAATAGCAACGGAGTGATAGAAATACTTGATGCGCTTGTAAAGTTTTCAGCTTCTGAAGGGATTTCAGATCAATGAGTCCAACACGAAATACATGGGCTCTGGTTATAGGGACAATGGCACACATGATTTTAGTAGTTACCACTATACGTTTGAGGGAATTTTAGGGCTCTCTTATCTCTCACGATATCAGTGTGGGTGAGGATAATAAAGTGCGGCTGGCAACTGTCAGGCAAGGTTTGTATCCTCTAAGGCCACTGCTAAAATCTAAACACTTATCGCAAGTGCCGTGAAGCTAACGCTTTATAGAGCGTTGATCAGGCCGGTTGTTATGTTTGTAAGTGAAAGTTGGGCGCTGACGGATGAGTACGAGAGATGTTTCCTTATATTTGACAGACGAGTCATGTGTGTGATTTACGGCCCAAAACACGAAATAGATGGCACATACTGAGCTCAGTACAAAGATCTGATGAAGATCTCCGATTTTGTACATGAAATAAGATCTCATCGAGTACGCTGGCTCAGTCACATTCTGCGTGCTGATCCGGAATAAATTGAGGAGCGAGCCATCATATGGTAGGCGAAGAGGTCGATGTGACATCTCTAATAGATCTCATGCCAGCTCAATACCATTACCACAAAGAAAAATATGACCTAAAACATTCAAGCTCAAAATAACACTCAGGCCAACGCATCCAGTATATCTAGAGTAAAAAGTAAACTTGAGAAAATTCTTACCACAATGAACCCCGAAAGCGCGGGTAATTTGCTTACATAAATACAAAGTAAAAAAATTGTTTATGCTAAATTCTATGTCGACGCCGGATCCAAAAAATATATCATCATTTCAAAATTAGCAGAAAATACAATCGCCACCAAAGTTAAATTGATGAAAACAAAAGCATTGGCATCGACTCAACGTTAGAATTGCAGCAAGGCAACTATACGTGGACTAAAGACGTGTGACGGGATAATTGGAGATGCTACATTAAACAACTCTTAAAATTCAAGACACTATTTGGAGCATGAAACAGCATCGTAACAATCGACGGGCTAGAGGATCAAACAACTATACAGACAAACCGATCTACACAAAATCCCATCCAAACGAGTCAGTCAGTATGAATTGCGAGGTAGAAAAACAAACTGCTCAAATTTTAACGCATGACCTTGTGAGACCATATAAAGGAATTAAAACCATTTTTTGTACTTGTGACTTGCATCATATTGTAAAGGAGTTTACAATATGCCTAAATTTAGTAAATCCTCAGCATAAGCGAGAAGGAAGTTTAGGTGTCTTAGGTTAGAGGTTGAATCCTAAGAATTATTTTTATCTAAAAATAAAATAATAGTTCATGAGAAACATTTGCCGGCAATCATTTGGCCTTATGATAACTTTAGAAACGACCCCGAAAATATAACACAAAAAAATTAAATTTCTTACGGACCTTCAGTCGGTCATATTTACATTAAGCAACAGAAGAAAATAACATATTTAACAACTGCCCCGATTTGCAGCGCACAAGAAGAAACGATGAACATTAACTCTGCTGGATGAGGTAACTCTTGTCCGCTCAATCGCAAACAAG
This sequence comes from Tipula unca, assembly GCA_951394425.1. Lineage (NCBI taxonomy): Eukaryota > Metazoa > Arthropoda > Insecta > Diptera > Tipulidae > Tipula > Tipula unca. Next base: position 73,056,830 of record OX596381.1, read on the forward strand.
TTTGGATTGATGATGATTAGGGTTTTCACCCTAATCCTTGTTTGATTGTAATTTTAATGCCCAAAAATAAGGCTTAACACTTAAGATTAACAGATGGTCAATTCTGCTAATCTTCATAACATTGTTAATTTCATGACAACCTGATAGTTTAAATGTAAATTTTCACATCAGTAAATTTTTAACGCCAACATTATGGCAGACCTGAATGCGCCCATTAATTAAATAATAATAATAACAGTGTTAAAGGCCATTACTGGCCCCTTACTGAATCAACAATCTGGCTCCAACGGTTTCGATCCTGAGCTTGGTCTTCATACTGTCTTAGACAATCTGAAGAGGCCAAGTCGTTCTCTACATCGTGGAGCCATCGTCGCCTGCAACGACCTCTGCGCCTACCATATGGTGGCTCTCCTTTCAGAGATCGCTGCACAATTCGTTCCGGATCAGCACGCAGAACGTGACCGAGCCAGCGTACTCGCTGAGATCTAACTTCATGTACAATATCGGGGATCTTCATCAGATCTCTGATCTCGAAATTGTACAGAGCTCGGTATGTACCATCTGATAAGCCCATTAATTAATAATAACAATTAAATCTCAAATTTTATTTAAATTTTTTGCATAATGTTTTATTTTTATAACTTCATAATTGCGTTTGTTTTGTCTTCAATTATTTTTTCCTCTTTATTATTTCAGGATCAAGCGATAATTGAATTCTTTTGTTTTTATATCTCTGCACATATTTTACACTTGTTCCATCGCCAAAGTTTCGCAAACGGAAAGATTTTTAGATTTTAGGGAAACCGATTGTAAATTCATTGTATACGAAAAAAAAATATTTAACCGTGCATTCGGGGTCATAATGATTATACGTACAACAAACAGCGGTATGATACAGTTTAGCATCGCACCCATATACTAACTAGTCTAACCTGGAAGCCGGAAGCTGAATATTGCAGAAAATCTGAACAACTACACACTAAGTGCAGGTTAACATCATCTTCCTCAAGACAGTCCTCACAAATAACATCCTGATATAATCCCATTCAATGGAGATGACCTTTAAATCGACCATGACCCGTAAGAATCGGAACCAAGATTCATAGCTGGTCCTTTTTGAAAGATAGAGCATATTTAGTAGATTTCAAATTGGGCTCGCTAATATAGTTTTTCGCCAAACAACAACTAAAAGTAGCGAGCCACTGTAGTCTTAGATCTTTCAAAGTGTATTTCTTTATAACTTTCTTGGCGTATAGTTATAAGATAAGCGAGCCGCGGATTGAGGTACAATTAAAGGCCACGATCTCATTCCCTTGTGTTGGCACGCACATTACCGTAACGGTATTATTGAAGCAAAGAAGATGAAGTGTTTGCAATCCTTGACTAGTTTGGAGATAGTCAAAGGATTATTCAATGAATTGAGCACAGCTTTGCTATCAGTACACAGAATAATGTTTTTGATTTTAATAGCGAAATTCAAAGCCTTCAAAATACTATACGTCAGCGCTATTATTTCCGCTTGGAAAACAGTACAGAGCGAACAAAGCCTGCCGGAACATCTCTGATTAGACCAAGGACAGTAGATTTCAAATCCAGCACTGAGGCTAGAGCGAGAGCCACCTAAAAAAAAGACTATGGACTCATCTAATTGTTGGGGAAAATCCTCCGAAAACCACAAATCCCTTGATAGATAAACCACCGTGAATAAGTTGGAGAAGTTGTATTCAAGTAGTGATCTACCATTAACCATATCGAGTTCTGTCTATGTCCCACGATAGAACCGAGAACATTCCATGTCACAATGCACCTCAAGCGAAACGCTGCCGAAAAAGCAGTGAGGACATAGCTCCAGTAACAGCCCTACAAGCTGTGTTTTGAAGACTATTAAGTTTGGCAGTACAAGCCTTTAGATTAACAACAGGAAACAACACAATAGAAGCGAAAGATAATATCGAAAAGACCAGCGATTTATAATTGAAAAACAACATCCTGAGTGTTACGCCCCAGGATTTCCCAAAAGCCCTTCACCATTGCCAAAATATGGCAGTAGCTTTTTGTAGTTTGGAATCAAGATGAAATTTCAAAGAAAGTGCTGGACTTGGTCACATCTGGTAATCGGTCTCCCAAAAAGAGAAGACCACTCTTAAACGGATTAGCGTTTAGACAATTGCTGCATCAAATCGGATAAGATATTCAGGTGTTTGCCTGAAATTGTTAAGATAAGATCATCAGCATAATTATGTGCAAAGAAGCCACATTGCTGCAGCTTAACCATAGTAATCCGTTAATGACCAGAAGCCACAGCAGGGGAGAGAGCACACTTTGGACATATTTAGGCAACCTTAACAGAAACTGACACGCCATCCAGTTAAGTCTCTACAGTGCGAGACTTGAGCATTAATTCAATCCATTTGACAATGGTGTGATTAATTCCAAAATTATTTCAGGCATTAGTAATCGAGATAAACGAGGCACTATCAAAAGCTCCCGCTATATAGAGGAAAGTATCTACAAGAAACTCATTATTGATGGATCTTTTAATCCTAAGGTCATTAGGTGCTTATCTCTAAGGCTTTAAGAAAACTTGAAGACAGATTAATAGGCCGAAAAGACTTGGGATCCGTATAATCGGATTTGCCAGCCTTCGGAATAAAAACGACTCTACTCCTACTCCAGGATTTTGAAACAGCGCAGAAAGAAATACACGCCTGGAAAAGCTATATCAAATGGTGAGTGATAAGAAAATCATGCTGTAATTCAGCAGGGAAAATACCATTAGGCCCACCAGCCTTATAAAGAACAAAGGAAAACAGACTACAGCGCAGAATATCGAGATTGATCAGCTTATAAGCAATGTTCCAATCAGGAGCCACAGAAGGAACCTTAGTGGATTCGGTAGTAACATCATGTAAGTTGATAATGGCACAACCAGAGAAATGAACAGATAGACCCAGTTCACCAACTTCTATATGACAGGAGATAGGCTGACCGTGAGGTAGACGAAAAGTATCAGGTCTACAAACACCATTCTTAGCCCAGGCTTTAGTTAGTTATGCCACCGCCGACAGGCTATTAATTTTCGGATAGCCTAAACCAAATACTATCTGTGTATCTATTTGCATATATTTTGATAGGTTTAATATTTTTCATAGAATAAAGTTGTCCACACCGTACTCGTTTATATTTTAGGATAGTTTTGTTTTAAACCAGCCAGACTATCGTGGTTTCAATTAATTGAATACTTCAATTGGAAATTGAAATTCTAAATTCTGTTAAAAAATATTAAAGTTTACAAGCGATCAAAATTAACAGTGTAAAACTTGACAGCCCTATCCGTGTTCTTTTACTACACGAATACAAAACCGAAATACATAAATTGTTTGCTTATAGCAAATAAATTATTTGCGATCCGACCGGGGATACACCTCTAAAACTGATGACTAATTTTCGTAATTTTTTCTTTTTACAGACTGCGATGGATTTGAATAATTTTGTGAAACTTTGTTAACACTAAAAATATTATTAAAACGAAGATTCATTTTCAGTTGAGTATCTATAAATATAACATTGATGCCACCTTTTGGATTGCAATTTTTAATAATTTATTTATTTATTTAAGGAAATCGTTTTTAAAAAACAATTATTACTTCAAACGAAATTGAAAGAAATATTAATTTTGCCAAAGAGCAAAAAAAAAATTTAAGTTCAGATCATATTTTTGATTCGAGATAAATTTGGTTCAAAATGCACCGCAGACTCTAAAAAACATTTTTTTTTTATTTGGAGCTTAATTCTTGAATCTTTCCAATTTAGAAAACTTACAAGCAGGGATGCATTACGCCGTGTAATATACGCGGTTGACGACATGGAAAACGTTCCGTAGATTACTTGGCAAGGATTTTTATCAACGTCAACAATTAAGACAATGTCAATAAACTACGACATTTTTACGATTTGAAAAAAAATGCGCTAGTTTGCAGCTGTATTTTGTAAAAGGGCAATTCAGGTAAGTTGTATACGAAGAAATTAAAGAATTATTCAAGTTAAATTGGTAATCCCATAGCAGACAATAACTTTGGAAATATGTGTTGAAATACAAACAAACAATAGATTTGCGTGATTTTAGCACGTGAGATTCTGCACAACTTCAGGTGATACTTTGGTGGCAATATTATTCTATTTGGTAAGCATATCTTCATCAACCTGATCGCATCCGCTATTTTTGTTCAGCGTTCTTTTTACTACTGCCGAATATTTTTGGATAACCCAAAAACCGGTGAGCTTGTAAGTGTTTATAGCGGGTATTGCTATGCAAATGTTAACTTAATTGATTTACAATCTCTTCAGTCAAAAACACAAATTTTTTTGTTGACGGATTAATTTTTACAAATCGGACTATTATGCACATATGTAATTGTTTTCATTGCTTCTCGTCAATAATTCATTGCAGTCAGGGGTTGCAAGATTGTGGAGATGGACTCCACATAATCCCACTTCGAGTAAATATTACGGGAAAAAAAATTCTAAACCGAAAACTGAACACATTTTGGTTTTGCGATATTATTGATCGAGACCCCAAAAGCTGATTTAAGTCGATCGATAGATACGAATGTGTTTTTTTCATTGAAGTCTACCACAAAATATTTTCTGAATCGTCAAATTACCTTATGTGGGCCTTCGACAATAACCATGGTTATCCATAAACTAGTTCTGCCGGGGAATATTTAATATTATCAGTTTCACTCTGTTAGATTGCGGGTGATAAGGAGTTGTCCAAATTCAATGTGTGCCTAGAAGCCTCGTAAATTCTGAGAACAGCTTAAAATGGAATTGTCTTCCTTGATCTGTATAGTAATGTTTACAGGCACCCAAAATCCACCCAAAAAGTTTTTGCAACATTTGCGGCGGTTATATCCTTCGTAAGGTAACTTTCTGGCCATCTAGTGAAACTATCTACAGTAGTTAAAATGTATGCATATTCATTTGATAGAGGAAGTGGCCCAACGATGTCCAAATGAATGTCCGATTTCGTGCGCCTTTGAATTTTAGATGTTTGTCATGAAAGACAGGACGGTGCTCAGATGTTAACGTCTTTATTCATGTTAGGCCAAAAGTAACGATCCGTTTTTAATTTTCTAGTTGTGGGACGAGTGGAACCAGAAAGTAATTTCTAAAGATATATTTTTTTTTTCGATAGAAGCAGTTTTGTTATCATTGTGCGTGACAGACTGTCAGCGACACCGTTGAAAACTGCGAACTAAAATCTAAATGACGAGCTTCTCGTGAAGTTCTTTTTGTTTTGGTGCTTATGAAGGTTAGGTATAAATCATAAATTCTCTATCTTCTACAAAATAAGAATGTTTAACCGCTAAGTATATGGCGTGTAATTCTCTATCAAATGCTGAATATTTCGTTTCGGCTGGTTGCAACTTTTTGGAGAAACATGCTAGAGATTCCCTACATCCATTTTTGAGTTGCTGTAAGACGGCTCCAACTGCGTTGCACGATGCAACATTAGTAATACTGAACACTGCGTTATCTAAAGTATGATCCACTAGTGTTGCATGAGCATAAGCGCATTTTTATTCCAAGCGAATGCGCCATTACACTCTTCCGACCAAGCAAAATTAGATGTGCAGGAATCGGCAATAACAATTCAGCTAGTTTTGGTACAAAGCGATGATATAATTAACCATGCCAATAAAATGTTGAATTTGTCGGATGGATGTAGGCACTGGAAATTCCGGTATAGCTTCAACTGTTTCCTCGGATGGTAACATTCCCTTAGGGGTAATTTTGTGACTCAGAAAGTTAAGAGCATTAACACGAAAAATGCATTTTGAAGTTTTGATATTGATATCAAATCGGTAAACCTTTAAACAGTAGTTGCAAATGCGATTTGTGCTCTTCTTCGGATTTCGAAGCTACCAGAGTATCATCTATGAATGCAAACACGTAATCCAGTCCTCTAACTACCTTGTTCATGAACCTTTGAAATGTGTTATATTAACCGCATAAACCAAAAGGTATTCGAGTCAATTCGAATAAGCCAAAAGGAATGGTTATTGCTGCCTTAGCAATATCTTCTGTAGCAACATGGATATAAATATGTACATATGTGGGGTATATAGTAACGGTCAAGAACGGTGGCGGTGTTTATCTTCCATAATCAGCTCAATGTATCGAATCAAGTTGTTCCGTTTTTCTAACCATATATGCAAAAGACTAGACACTGGAGAACACGATGGGTGGCATTTCCCCAATTCCACCATGGTCCCTTGATCACAGTAGTTTAAAATTAAATTAATTTATAAAATCACTCTACGAATTAGCTACAGTATCGTCATTATTTATGTTGTCGACGTTGTCTACGAGTTGCGTAGAAAACAATAGATGACGTGTAAATGCCCATCCCTGCTTACAAGATGTTAAGACTAAAATAAATACAATTCGTTAGTCGTATGTTACTCTAATTAAATAGCTAGGTCCTACGGATCTTTTATCTATAGATTCACCGAAATCTGAGCCTTCCAAGCAATTCCATTGGGATGCTCTTGGCGTTTAGTTCCAATGTGGTACTTCCTTAATTAAAAATAAAATGTTGGCTTAAAATTTTGCATGCAAGGACTTATTATTCCAGGATTTTGATGCGAAACTGTTATTGCTGTGTCATCTGTAAGTTGATATTTTTATGTACCTGGAAGTTGGTAATATTGGTTCCAACTACTGTTATATTTCATGAGAAATTTTCGCAATAGCAGATAATTGTTAATGATTGAACAAAAACTAATTGGTAATCGTGTTCTAATTTTGTGTATCAATCGTTTGTGTTATCAATAGGTTGAGCAACATCTGAAAATGCTGCAGAGCCAACATCTGAAAATCGAATAGTTTTGATAGTACTCGTGGTAAGCTGATTGGACGATAAGAGTTTACTTTCGCCTTTGCCAGGTTTGGGCGTCATTATTATTTTCAGAATTTTAGGAAAGTAAATTTTTTCGGGAGTTTTCGGTCCGATGAATTTTTTGGATTTATGTTTTCCTTGATCATTTCTTGTACATTGTGCCATTTGTATTTAACTGGTTCGATTTTTGGAATATCTACTTGGGTGTTAATACATTGCTGAGGTGATGAGCAAATATTAATGGTTTATGTATATGTACATCGTTTCGTGCCCAATTTCCATCAGTTGAATTTTTTTGTACCACAGACAGTGCAATCTATTGCTTCCGTTGCTGTGAAACCGGTGAGGTAATCCAGAATCCTTCATCAGTCTCCTTTATAAAGTTTTTTATTTTAAATTTTGATAGCTTTAGTTAGTTGTGTTCTAAGCTGGTTTGTGCGGCTTTACGTGAGGGTTATTGCAGTTTTTTTAAATACTTCTGTTAGGTTGTGCACAGCTTCTTCAATTTCATCTCTTGTTTTAAATGGGATGGCTAATGGCTATTCCTTTATATTTACATACTATATATTTAAATTGTACCCAGCTTGTATGTTTATTTGTTAAGTTGTGATTTGGAACTTGCGTGCTTATGATCTTGAATTGAAGCTTCAATTGCATTGATCTTCGACAGGGTGGCTGTTTAGGTAGTTTTTGCGTCTATCGAGTAGTATCTATATGTGCTTTATCACTTAAATTAAATTGCGGCATAGAGGACAGAACAAATCTACTGCTAGATTCTTGTATCCTGCCACTGTAAATGTATCCCCTAAAACCCCTTCTCCTTCAATGAATTCTGTGGTGGTTATCGACGGGTTTTAATTTCATCATAAGAATCCACGCATTGTACCTACGTAATAGAATCCATAGCGTGGTAACGCTCATCTTGTGAATCTGGCAGGTAGTTGTGTATGTGTTGTATTCATATAGCGGATGATGAACATCACAAAGGTATTCTCCTTATTACGGCACGGAATATGGTGATTGGGTTTTAAATTCTGCACGATTTGTTTAATCTGTTCCTGAAGTTGATGTATGGTGTCAAGATAAGAGGATCGGGTTTGCCTCGATGAACTTCGGTGATGGTGTCAATTATTGTAGATCGAAATGCGCGATTTCTCGTCATTTCCATCATAGCATGAATCGCCAAATCGCTGAATTCCTCATGGAAAATGATGTTAATATCGATCAGTTAATACTAATATCGACATTTGGTATTGTAATACCTGTTGGTGGTGTTGTTTGGTTTGAATTTATATTTTCTATGCTATTCTTGTAAGCATTGCGCCAGCACGTTGGTCAAGTACACCAAATACACCAAAATGTTGCCACTTAGGGCGTTTAGTATTTCATTTTGATCCCTTAACTCAGCATAAAATGTTCTTATTTGCGAAACAATTCCTGTGCAATATTTGAATGTGTCTGAGTGTACCGCTGGTATTAGTGTTGCACTAGCGCATAATTCGTCCAGCTGACACCATTTTCGACCTGGTTTATAGCTCTGCCCAATATGACGTGGATTGTGGTAGGATACAATTTTCCATTCCCCATTGATAAGATTTCCTTGACCGATTTTATCAAAATAAATGCCAGGATATATTGATTTTTAGGGATGTTGTATCTCCCATCATACAAATTATTGCGAGCGTGCAAAGTAACAGGGTTAATTTACCGTTTGCTCTCGTCGTTCGTCCGTTTTGTATCGGTTGTATTCGTTTCAAAGTCTCTATTTTACAACCTTCTGTAGCCGGTGGTGTCTGCCTGTCATCCATGGTGTCGTCATTAGGTTCTGGCAGGCCCATTTTCAACTGGTCACTATCCGAAATTGGAAGACCTCTGATTTTGGTAATTGGGCTTTTAAGCAATCGTCCGTTACTGGTTTTTATTGTTACGACTCTAACTAAGCCGTCGTTTCCAGTATGGACTTCTTGAACTCTTCAAAAAAAAGTTCATTTTCCTGGGGGTAAGTTATCATCTTTAATGAGAATTAGCTCCCCTTTTGATATATTAGCTTGTCTTTTAGCCCATTTGTTTTGTATTTGTAGCAATAACATATATTCGGTTACCCAAATTTTCCAATACTCTTGAGATATTTTTTGCAGGAGCTTCCAACGTGTTAAATGTTTGATATTTTCGTTTAAGAAGCTTGGTTCTGGTATTGTTCCCGTAGGTTCACCTATCAGAAAATGCTTTGTTGTAAAATCGTTGGGATCAGATGTCAGTAGAAAAAGTGGTCGTGAATTCAGGAATGCTTCTATTTGGCAGACCACAGTCGATATTTTTTCAAACATTAAATGTTGTTCTCCAATTATCCTACGAAAATGGTGTTTGATGGATTTAACAGCTGATTCCCAAAGTCCGCCCATATGTGGTGCTCTTGGTGGTATATGATGGCATTGTGTCCATTTTTTGCAAGCTCATCTCCAAGAGTGCAAGAATGAGTTCGTTCCGTATAAGTTTCGAGGCTCCTATGAAATTGGAACCACAGTCGCTATAGAGGTCCGAGCAAAGGCCTCGACGTGCTGTGAAGAGTTTGAATGTTGCAGTGAAACCTCCTGATGACAAGTCGCTTATAACTTCTATGTGAATAGCCTTTACCACAAAGCATATGAATATACTGCTATGTAACCTTTATAGGTTTTGTGACCTCGGTGGTGGCCACCGTAGTTGGAAAGGTCCAGCATAATCTACCCCAGTATGGGTAAAGGGCCGTGTCGGAGTTACTCTAGCTATTGGACGATCTCCCATAATTTGATTTAAAGTTTGCACTCTCTGCTTATGGCAGATAAGTTGTCAAATATCTTAGGTTGTTCTTCTTGTGAATCTAAGCACATAAACGATGATCCTTATTGCTTTAGTGAGCGATCAACAGCGCTCTATAATACTCAATATACTATTTGTTTTATTGATCGTGGCGATTATGGTGCGTATTTCGATCTTCTCTTGTGTGGTTTATTCAATATGTGGTTGTAGAGAGGCGTCCTGTGGATTCTTAAGCCAGGTTGGACCATTCCACCACAGTTGATGGTGAAGAAGCATTTAGGCCCCTTGATGCGCAATCTGCCGGATTGTCCTCTGATTTTACATAATTCCATTGTAGTGGAGATAATGTAGATTGAACTTCGACACGACGATCCTGTTCGCAACAAATGTTTTATACTTATTTGGATTGCCTCTAACGAAAGTCAAACTTATCATAGAGTCTGTTCAAGCAAATGTTTTGATATCAGGCAGTTGTAATCCTTCTTTGGCTTTTCTAAGTAGTCTTGCTATTAATTTGGCCGGTAAAAAGGTGTGTGTGACATGACACAAAAGAAAGCGAAACTGATTATTAATGCATATAAGTTTTGCATATGATTCTGTATAGTATGATTACTACAGTTTGATGCCATGTGTAAGTATATTTTTCACCTTATTTTATCTGTTGAGTGTTATCCTTAATCCGTTTCAAAGCAAGCGATCTTAATACCTTTGCTTAAAAATGTTCATTAAATAATGTCAAATTTAATGCCCATTTCTTTTCTGTTTTCCAAAAAATGTTGGGAAATATACAGTAAAATAAAAGTCATAAATATTTTTGTTGCCAAAATCAATACGGATTTCTACCTAATGAAAACAACACCCAAACATAAACTTTTTATCACCAATTATTTAGGTTTAAAGGTATTTTTTGATATTTGGAAAGGTTTGGATACGGATCATATATTTTTTTGATAGGCAATTTATTTCGTACCGAATAGCTTTCCCATGGTGTAAACTATTTCTAATCAAAAGTATTAAAGGTAGTAAAGGTCTGTCCAAAGGTGTAAACTTGTTTTTACCAAAGTTATCGTTTCCATCAAATTTCTCCAATGCTCCGTGCTGGAATAAAAAATTTTATCCTGTGGTAAAATTTTTTACAACAGACTGCTTTAAATTATTGTAATGGAAATTATGGAGACATGTTGAATGACCAAAGATTTGCGTTTAACAATAAACGTCAACTATATATGTACGTCATTTCAGAATGCGGTTCAAAGTAAAATTTCGTGTTTAGTGTGCTTGGAAAACTGAACATTATTAACCTTTTAACTGACCAATGGTTTTGATTATGGATTTATTTATTTAGAGAGATTCGGTTCGGTGGCGATGAAGAGCACCATACACATTCTACCCAGTCACAGACATAAAAACACTTATATACACACGGCGGATAGGTGGAAAATAAAATACCAGCCGTAGAAATAAAACAAGCGAGAAGCATCTGTTCACCAGGTGATGCGGTTTCAAACTGTGTATGTTCCTCATGTAAGAGACGGCTGAGTACTGAGATAGGTAAGTATATAAAATGCGGGAGGATGGATACCCCGATCTTTAAACCACCATGTCTGGAAGGAAGGAGGCAACGTTTTTGGTACAAGGACTCGGAAACCCGGTACTGGCATACAAGTTTGAAAAACTGAATGATACAAGAATGTGCGAGATATGTGTTCAAATTGTGTCTTAAAAAAAAGTATTTACGCTGAAATAAATAGTGGACTTATAATTGCAATCATTGGCTTTAAATATAAAAAAGATATGTGTTAATAAAATAATCTTTGTGATAATCGTATAAAGAAGAATATCTTATAAAAAAAACGTTCTTATAAAATTGTGTTAATATTGTGATCATCATTGTGCAAACGTCACTAACCAGTTGATTACTGCAAATCGTATGATAACTTTGCTAACACCACTAGAATTAAACAAACAAAACAATTTTTAATGAAATGGGGAATTCAGCTGACCGTGATACAAATAATGAACTTGCATTGATCATGAAGAAAACGAATCCATGAAATTACGACATTTTAAATGCTATTATGGACCAAAAAAATCATCTAAAAAGTTATTATTGTAACATTAACAAAAACCAGTTAAACATTTGATTGGTGATAATTTGGATAGCAAATCAAACCTTGTGATTCATGACGAACAGTTCAATATACGCCATATACGCAAATTAGTATGATTTCTTATGAAATAAACTCATTCAAACGCCAAGCCATTGGTAATGTTGTGTTTTCTGGTTTTTAAGATAAAATTGTGCCACCGAAGCTATTGTTACAAAATCTTGGTGACATCTATCATTTTGATACCAACAATGACCTCATATATTAAAACTGTACCAGTAGGACGAAGCAGTCGAACTAGAGGTGACGGTAACAACTATTGCTTTATGATTAAATTTAAGTCCGCGGAACACAAAAAATTTAGATCCTCTGCTAAGCCGTCAGCTTTTCATCGATAGCAAAACCTGTAAATCTTTATTAAAACCATTTAGAGGTTTCAAGAAAAACCAAAAAAAAAATCTTGTTTTGTTGGTACAACCATAACAAAATTTATGCCAAGATCAAAGAGAAAGGGCCATCAATGTGAGTTTTCATAAATGTGTATCAATTACAGGTATGTTGATAATCAAACTGAAGTTACCAGATTCAAGTAAATTATTGACTATACATGAGGCACAAGGCATAACTTCTACAAATGTGTGCGGTTACTTGATACAAAATTGGAACTTTTTGAGAATATACCTCATGGATTAGTGGCATTAACAAGACATACACGCAAATTTTGTTACTTTGCACCAGTGGAAGGCGTCCAACTGTACACATTTTTGCGTAGAGCCATTCATGCTAACATGTGAATATTCAGCAAACCTTTGTAAAACCAAGTTCCACTAACGCCAGCAACCAACAAGTTGATAACAATAAGAATCTAACTGTTTACTTCCAAAATGTAAACAGAATGTCATTAAAAGCAGAACAATTCCATAACTTTGTGTTAAAAACGTTGTTTCCTGTTTATATAATATGCGTAAGATGCCCCTTAACAAAGAGATTCACAGTTCTGAATACTTTAAAAAAACTGACGGTGGAGTACTCATTGCCATTAATAAATCAAATCAAAAGACAATGTACTTGTACGTTGCATAAATTCCACCAGACCCACCATTGTCATCGTATACTGTATGCTGTATACCATCGTAAAAATAAACAACTTGGCCAACCCAACTGAATCCATTTTAATGACGGGTGATTTTAATTTAACATTAATTAGTTGAACATATGATATAGATGTAGGTGAAAGTCTTCCCCTTAATGTGTCATCGGAAAGTGTCTTCGGAGAGTGCCTTTTCATCGATACCATGTTCGAGATAAATCAACGAATCATTCTCCCCCCTCTGTATCTACAGAACCAAACGACCTACTATACAACTACAGTAAAGCAGCAACAACAAACTTGACTCTATATTTTGAACGCTTCAACTGGAAAGATGAATTTAACTTCAGTAATCTGGATGTAAATGTAGACCAATTCTATACCATTATATTAGAAGGTATACAACAATTTGTCGCTACTGGCGTAACCAAACCTAACCGGGTTTCCCCCTTGGTACGATGGGAAACTTATTAACTTAAAAAATCAAAAGAACAAGGCTTACAAAGAAAAACTGAAATGTTATTCTGAGTCAAGTAAACATAAATATACAATGTGTAACCAACGTTTCGAAAGCTACTACCTGACAAAGTACAACGATTGCATCTCGTGTATTTAAGAAAAAATAAAGTATGGTCTAAAATTCTTTTGAAGCTAGTTTAAATCGAAACGTGAAATTAACGGTTACCTAGAAAATATGATATTCAAAGAACAAAAGTTTATAATCCGGAAGACATCGATAATTTCATTCAAACAAGCGGGAACAACAACAATATGCCCATACAAATACCCCAAATGGGGTATGAATGCCGTTCGGATGGTATACCATCTTCATTATTAAAAGACTACCGAAATTTGGCAATTCATTTGTGCCTATTTTTCAATCAATCATTGAAATTAGGAGAAGTTCCTAAGAAGTGGAAAACAACGAGAGTGACTGGCACGCGGGATGATATTTCATGTTATAGAGTTATAACGTCAATTTCATTAACCCCAAAGTTATTTAAACTGGTATAGTTTGCCACTCATTCCGGGCCGTAGAACCTCGATACATATCACTATATCAACACGGTTTTATACCAAAGAGGTCTACTACAACTAACCATACGGAGTTCACGAGCAGCACCATTAAAGAAATTGAAAATCACAATCAGTCATTTTAAAACACCAGACAGCTTGTATTAATTTTGGTTTCTGCAGCCAGTGCAAGACCATGACTTTCCATCGGAAAAAGAATCATGTTATTCAAAAGTTTCAAATAAATGGTACCATTACTTTCGTTGGAAATATGTATTACAATTAAGACTTTATATTATGCCTATGTCAGATCTCAAGTAGAGTATGCAGTTAATGTATGGTGCCCCGTTTACGACGTTTATATTCAACATTATTTTATAACTATATGAATTACCTTATTATGTTAATGTGAAGGAACTACCACCACAAATAACTGGCTGCAAAACCTATAAGATGACTACACTTGGAAACAGGCGTGAATTGCTAAATTTATTGGGAACATTTTACTTCATCACATCGATGCACCATCTATATTGGAATCAATCAAATTAAAGCTGACTAGCAGAAATCTACGAGATGTGCAATTGTTACATTTAGATGCACATAGGACAAACTATGGTGACAATGAGCCTATCAACAGAATGTTGATCCTCCTAACACAGGAACCTTTATAAAATCTACTAACCCTGCATTTTATAATCTTTCTGGATATGAATTGTTTCACAATACCTGGAATAGTATAATTGGTAGTGGCATTCAAAAGAAATATGATGGCTATACAGCCATGAAAATCAACCATCGTTAACCATTGTGAGTACTTTGACAAATTGAAATCAAATCGCTGTACCAAATTATTTATGTTAGTATGATGTGGTCTAGAGGTCGTTGCAGGCGACGATGAAGACGTATGAAGACCATGCTCCGGTTTGAAACCGTTGGAGCCAAATTGTTGAGTCAGTAAGGGGCCAGTAATGGCCTTTACAATCTGTTTATTATTATTAATTTCCTAGGGTGACTTGATTTCAATTTTTTAAAATCCTCACACAATGGTTAACGATTGTTGATTTTAACATTAATCTACCGGAACAATCAAATATTTCTCGATGACCATAGCACTTCCCTAGATATATTCACACCAATCTCAAAAGAAGAAATAATTAGAACTATTATATAGGCAGAAACCATTATCAGATAAACGTCTTTATCAGATGTTAAAGAAACTAAAAAATATCTTTCTTCCTATCTTAATCAAGGCAGTTTGATCAAACAATTTCGAAAGGGTTATTTATAATAGGTTAGTAACTTTCTACAATAAACTACAGCGAAACACAGTACCTTAGTGGCATCTTCAAATCTACTAAAAAATATTTATTCTTTAGCATAGCATCCAAACAAAAACCTCTAGTCCGTTTATTGACATATCGAAATGGGTTCGATAGCGTAAACGGATTCAAAGGCAAAGCCATAGCTCTCATTGAAGTTTAACAAGTAGACAGAAAATTGTTCAGTTGAATAATGTTCAATCGGTACGACTCCATATATTTCGGAATCCCTCAAGCATCGATACTTGTGCCGATCTTGTTCCTACAAAATAAATAATCAGTTTTTAAAGGCCATCACAGCCCACTTACTGTGTCAGCAATGTGGCTTAGCGATTTCAAACATGAGGTTGGTTTTCATACTGTCTAAGACAATCTGAACTAACAAACTCGTTCTCTACACAATGACGCCATCGTCGCCTTCAATGACATTTGCACTTACCATATCGTGGATCTCCTTTCAGAGATCGCTGCACAATTCGTTCTGGATCAGCACGCAGAACACGCATTATTCTTCTCTCAAATAAGGCGTATCAAATGTAATGTATCATCCGTCAGCGTCCAACTGAGACATTCATACATAACAACGGGCCTATATGTGTGTTTAGATTTTAGCAGCGGCCTCAGAGGATAAAAACATGGCTGCCTTCTCAGAGATCATGTATTTTGTGTTGGACTCATTGATCTGGAGTTCAACAGAAGCTGAAAACTCTACAAGGGAATAAAATATTTCCTTCACACCGTTGCTATTCAGTTCAATCAAGCATATGTCATTTGCATATGCAAGCACTTAATTGGACAGGCGATTTAAGATGTATGCGCTGAGATGTGTTTCAGTTTTACGAAAAAGGACCTCTCCTTATTGAACACCCGAATAAACTTTAACACAGAATTGAGACTGCGTCATTGTCATTCTACACAGTCGTATCAATTTTGTTGGGATTCCTAGATATTCCAGCGCAGACCACAAACTGCGCTAGAATATCTAGGTCTCAAACTCCCGGTTGATCGAGTCATAGGCCTGCCGGAAATCCAGGAACACCTGTTGTACGAGATCGATCATCATGATCGATTTGGACGAATCATGATCGATTGTATCATGATCGATTTGGACGAAATCCTCCTTAATCACCAACTAAGCCTTCCGATAGAGGGATGATTCTATCCAATATATTGCAGGCTAGTAGCTTGTATGATGTGCAAAGGATAGCTATACCACGATAATTCCCACACTTCAAACGGTCTACCTTCTTGAAGATAGGGCATATTGCGGCCATTTTTCATTTGTCAAGCATAACTTCGGTTCGCCATACTAGTCGAATCAGGCCAAAACAAGTATCCCTTCCGAATATGAAGAAGAAGCTCCGAATTAATTCAGTCCACCCAAGGAAAGCGGTTTAGTTTTAATCTCTGCATGGCCGTAGTGAATTCCTCATGGGATGGATCCTCAATGCAATTCATCGCAGTCTGTATTTGACGTAAATCAACAGTCTCGGACGCATAAATTTTCTGCAATAAGTTTTCGATTCTATTATACGCCGTTTTAAACTAAAAATGTAAAGGTCTTGTTAGGGGCGTACGATGATGCGGTATCTTGGTGGAATATACATCACCTTCTTGGTGGCAACGTTTGTTGTCCCTAAAAATTGGTTTTCACCAATTCTAAATACATTATTCTGAATTAATTATGGCTTCAGAATCAATAAAAATGGGTATTGTGTGATTCACCGTAGAACGGGAACTAAATGAATTTCTCCCTCTTCTCGATGCAAAAATAACGCTTAATGGTGACAAGCATAAATTTGAAATACAATATAGGAAACCACAACCAAAAACTAAAATATTCATCAGTTCGAGCTCATATCACGCAATGGGTTATATAAGAAAGCAGCTTTCCATTAGTCTGCACATAAAGTCTGTATTATAGCATGACATGTGATAAATTCAAACACGAAGAAGTTTATATCAAAGAAGTAGCGAAAATTAATGACTAAGAGTACCCTCGCAAAAAACTCAATAAGCATTCACTTGCAATAAAGAAGAACTAATCGAATCTAGCGGGTAAGGCCCAAGATAGCATTAGCTAACTGTCAAATAATTATTAAAGATATAAGCGTGAAAGAACAAATCTAAGGATGATCTGATGAACAGTGAGATATCCCTCCATCACGTCAAACCTTTAGTTTGTTGAAACTTGTTTACAATTATTACATGTTTCGAAACTTTAAATATAAAACGTATACGGTTTTAGATTCTTAGTAAAAATGTTAACATTTTTGCCGAAGCATTCGAGAGCTTTTTACAATGTACGAGGTTGATTTTTACAAACATTACCATAATCATACAATATTTACAATATCTTAATTGAACACATGTTTGTTCAATTTGTGAAGTCAGACTTTCGCGTTACATACTTACGTTTGTTCACAGTGCTCTGATCCTACATTGGTTAGAATAGTGAGCGATATATAGTTTGAAAGGTAAAGAGTATAGGTTACATGTTTAAAAATTAATCGTTGAATGGCCTTGTACATGTTGAAAATTGACAACCATGTCAAAAACCTCTACGATTTCACACTCTCATCATCTAAAACATTTAATATCTCGTGAACTACAAATACTGTTTAGAAAGCTAATAGAATGCCGAACAAGATACCAGATTAAAGTTTCATTACACATAGGGGTCATCTGGGCCCTCCCGGTTTTAAATTTTCGCATTATCTACATTTCTTCACACACATTTCTCCACTCTCCTATTTCAACAAAATAATCAAACAATACATTATTTGAACGGTATAGAGGAGTATGCCTAACATGCTAAAAAAGAACCATCCACTTTCAATTTCATCTAAAACTAATGTTAGCTTATTTTATGGGATAGTAGTAAAATATCATCAACACTAACTTATTGATGTTACATTTGTTGCTTGAACACCCGGTCTTTTTAATCATGGCGATTTGTTAAGTAAACTTTTAAAATTTGGTTTATTTTTTATTTATCTAACTAACTAATTTTATTTAATTTTAGGTTAGCTTTTATCTACTAAGTAACCATTGTAAGTATATTTAAGAAATTATTTTTACCCTTTCGAATATCTTAAATATCGAATTTATAAGTTTCCCGAATTTTTTATTTTTGAAAGAAATTGTTTGATGAATGCTGAATGTGCCCATTTCAGGTCTCCCATCATGTTGGCATTGAAAATTTAGTGATGGAAAAATTGACAGTTAAACTATCACATTGCCATGAAATTGCCGATGTATCAGGTGGATTCATAAGTAAAAACCTTAATAGTTGACATTAGTGGTTATAAAAATTAAAAATTTACGTAAACCACTCGGATAACGTAAACCAACTCGAAATAGTAAATACGAAAGAAATTATGTTACAATTTGTACTGTACTGATTTTTAGACTTTTTAATGACCATTGGAAATTTAAGCTGAACTTTGATCAGTATATAGGCTATAATTATTCAGGTTCTAAATCTAGTAGTTTAACATAGTTTTAAGGTACAATTTAAGTTATAACATAAGGCATTCCAGGCAACAAGAAAATTACGAGCTTAGACCGAAAATTTTTCATTCTTACGTAATCGCATTCGTCGACAAACAATGAAAAACTAAAATAAAAATGGAAGATGGATCGGCCCATGAGATCTACCATGTCACTATGCAATGCGCAGGTGGTATACTGTACTTGTGTGAATGGAATGAATGGGTTGAATGAATGTTAGTATGTGAATGTGGGTATTGCACCGTGGGCCCATTAGTGGCATTGAGTGCTGGAGTAAAATCCGCTCAATTTAACAAAAAAAATAAAAAAATTAAAATAAAAATACAATTGGTATGAAACTACTAATTTCTTTATTATTTTAAATCCACAAAACTGCGCAGGTCAAAAATATAATAAAAAATGCAGGATATCACTCCCCCATGTTGAACCCAATTGAACAAGTGTTTTCAAAAAGAAAAGCAAATGCTAGAAATTTATTGGTTTCAACTAGGGAACAGAATATGGTGGAAGTTATAGAGGACAGTGTATTGAATATGATGGTAACACTTCCTGCCGCAGCGGCAGACAAAATATTACCGTAAATTTCTAGAGTTGACCTTCCATAATTTTGTTGAATTTTAAATAAATTTTTTAGTTTCATTCCAATAGAAAAAGGTTTCATTAAATTTGGGAAATGGTTTCATTTTATTTGAAAAAGGTTTCTGTTAATTTGTAAAAAGTTTCGTTCAATTTAGAAATGTTTTCATTTAATCTGGCTCGGTCACGTTCTGCGTGCTGATCCGGAACGAATTGTGCAGCGATCTCTAAAAGGAGAGCCACCATATGGTAGGCGCAGAGGTCGTTGCCGGCGACGATGGCTCCACGATGTAGAGAACGACTTGGCCTCTTCAGATTGTCTTAGACAGTATGAAGACCATGCTCAGGATCGAAACCGTTGGAGCCGGGTTGTTGACTCAGTAAGGGGCCAGTAATGGCCTTTAATACTGTTTATTATTATTATTTCATTTAATCTAACACGCATTTGGGTCTCCAAATAGAAAGTTTAGTTTTTCCTACACCCCGTTTATAACCCTGTCACTCTGTGTAGACTAAATGTCTGTGTTTATTCAACTAGATATGTAACAATTAATCAGTATATACAGGGTTAGTGAAAATGGGCTTCTAATTCAACAGGATTTCTATAAGTACCGGTTCCTTTGCCACCTGGTAACTTCACCACAGTGTCCGATATTATTTGCCCATCTATATATTGTTCATCGATTTTTGTTCTCTTTAAGTGAATACAATGTAAAAAAGAGAATATTTACAAGAGTTAATGAAAAAGATTGCGGTTTCTTAGAGTATGACATAGAAGCTATATAGCTACAGGAAGCCGTTATTGAGTATGCATCGAAATAACAGAAACAACTCAACTGGAAAAGCCGTATTGCCTGAAAAGAACAAATTTAGGGATAAACTAGTTTATGCGCACTATCTATATGAGAGATTACTGGTCTGTGCAAAACGACTTGAGAGTGCCATTTCGAGCAGAAGTTACCGCGCTCGCGTAAATTTAAGAAAATTGCTACACTCAACAGATGCTAATAATAATCGTCCGTATAAAATTAATTTATACTTATAAACCAAAATTGTTTACACAGCATTTAAAGACTTACTCGAATTTGAGAACGTAATCGATAGACGAGTACATATACGTATGTGATTAACTTTAAGAGGCATATTCTTGATTCGGTCGTAGATAAACAAATGTTATATGAAAAAGTACGGTCAAGCATGAATTGCATGCTCCGAAAGTTCCGTGAGCAGTGTAACTACTAAATATATATAATATTGTAACTTTATACAAAAGAATTCGAGTATATGAACCTATTCGGAATGTCAACCATAACTGCATGATGACTATAAAGATAGTTTCGAATGTACCTGCGTACATATTCAATCAACATCTTGATGGCCATATATAAAACTAGTAAACGTACCCGCTACCATTTGAACTTATTCCGACCACATCTGACCTAACGGTTGCTATTGATCCCCGCTCTCAGGATAAGGTTATTTCCGAAAATCTTATACCGGGCATATATTATTTCTCAAACAATAATTTATTTGTAAGTGGATTAAATGACTTTATGTATCATGCAAAATGTCCACTCTTTATACGTTCAAACGTTATGAGCCTGTGTAAGACTAAACAGACGGACAACGAAGTGAGATCATAAGGGTTCCGTTTTACTCTTTTCACATGCCACTAAATTTTTATCTGCAGTTTTAATTGTCTTAACTTCATACGTTTTATTTGCAATCCGCACTAAGTACTGCTAAATTCGAAAATTGATAGAATAAATTGAGTAAACCCGATGAAGAATATGCCCCTAAGGGACATAATAGTTTGAAGAAATATAAGTTCATTTGTGAAAAATCCTTGAACATTTTTTTAGTTCTACGTAAATGAATGTTGAATTTTATTTTGATAATTTGTTTTAATTTTCGAAATTAGCAATAAAACAGTGGAAAGACTATTGTTCTGTATGCCCAAATATGATTATTCGCTATAATCTGAGTATATTAGGCATCAAAAAAATTGAGTTTAAAACCCACATATCGATGTTTCAAATTTCGTCGGAACGTTACTCGTGCGCCAATAGGAAATTTGTCTCCACGGCAACGGAGCCACAGTTCTACTACTCGTACAGTGGCTAATAGAAAATCTGGAAATTTAATTTTTACAATATTTTCCTTGTTTATTGAAAATGCGGGCACAACATTATCTATGTATTTGTCACTTGTTAATGTATGACTTAATTTTTTCGCCAAAAGCTTACGAATTTCAAATAAAAATAAATACCCGAAAAATACGTATTACCGACCCAAATTTGTATAAACCTTAAAGGGATACGCAAATTTTAAAACACAAAATAAATTAAAGGAATGCTACATAATTTTATAGTTAATTTTTACGATTAATCAATAAAATTTTGTATAAAATAAATCTTAAAATACAAAAATGGTTTAATTTAATTTTATTCTTCCTCTAGCATTTTGTGTCATAAAATACGAAAAGCTCTCTTTTATGTTAATAGTTGACAAATTATAGCAAAAAATGTGTAGGTTTTGCATATACTTCTACGTACATACATTATAAGAGACATTTTATGATAGAGCTCGTCAAAAAATGTCACTCAACATGGCGGCTTAACAAACAAATAAGATGGCTTGGGTATCAGTGTTACCACTTGGGTACAATTTTGGAAATGGAAAACATTATTCAGGATCGATATAGGCTCATATGGGTGAACTATTTGATGTATTTTGCTTGTTTCTTTCTTCTGTATAGAAATATTGTGCTTGTGTTCCATCGTGGATAAGTAAGCATATTGTAAAGTTGAAATAAAATTTTAGTGTGTTGAATCATTTTTTAAGGTAATTTGTTTTAACAGAAATTATTTATTAATAATATTCGCCGAATTTCATAAACATTTTCAAAAAATCTTCAATGTAAATAATTTAGCAAGTATATTTCTAAAAGTTTCTCAGAATATAAAATATTTATTTTTGCAAAGTTAATGATACTCGTCCTACCACCACATTGAATCAAATCTGGTAAGGCTTAACGCGAACACTGCACACAACATAAAAATTGTTTGAGTAAATTGGCTCGTGTTATAGTGAACTTTTGCAATTCTGCAAATCCTACTAAACCGGCATTTTGGACTTATGCGTTGCACTATCTAACGGTGCAAAATATTTTAGCAGAAAAAGGGCGACAAAATGTAGCTGGGTAACTTAACAACGCAAAGCTCAGTAAAATTGTTTTCCTTGCTATTTTGACATGGATGTTTTTTATTATTATTACTATTAAAGTTGGCTGGAACCCAAGCAGATACACTGATGCTACACCACCAGTGAACCAACTGAGTTCGACGATTTGAGAGAGACGAACACAGCTGCAACGTCCGCTGAGCAACATTCATGAATTAGGGTAGCACTGAGATTGTTTGAAATAATCACGTAGGCTCTTATCTTATCATTGGACCCTCTGTAGAGGATACTGCCATCTACAGGATCCAACCCAGAAACCACACCGTCAAGCAGATAAGGTTCATGGATTAGGCAAATGTCTACCTTCTCAAACGATGCATCTTTGCTATGGTGTAAGTTGATCTGTTTTAGCGCAAGCATAGAAGTCTAATAATAATAACAAGCTAAGGAAACATTCGAGGGTGGGAACCAAACTACATTCCTCATACAACCCTCGTAACTGGAAACTATAGATTGCTGTTCAATATCGGAATGACACAAGCTAAACACGAAGCAAGACCCAACGACATTGTTCATATCGAAAATCACTGACTCGCGGTCGGTTACTGGAACGGATGATTCTAACAAAGTGAGCGTGAATTCTAGAACTTGTTTTCTACATAACGAAATACAGTGCTTGTTGTAGTTCTCTGTAAAATGAAAAATAACAGACCTCAATCCAGAAACTGTAATCACATAAAAAATTGACGCAATTTCCTTAGATTAAAATAAACTGAATTGCAGCTGTGCAATTTAATCTGAATAAGCATAAGCATGGACATAATAAAAGAAACCATCAGAGAAGAAGCGGATGCTATACGGGCCAGAGATAATCTTAAAGATAATCCTGTCCAGTACGTATACTGCAAAGAGTATCTGGAGCCAGTAATGGTCGCAAAAGATGTTAGGTCAATGGATGTACTAATTACGGGATAAAAGTTTAGCCATTAGACGAAGGGCTCTTGAATTCGACAAAAGCCTTATAGTTTCAGAATTTAGAGCAAGTAAGGTTTGGTTTGATAAATTTAAGGCGCGCCATAATATTGTTTTCAAAGCCGTAAGTGCCCCGGTAAATTCAGATGTTTGCAAAGATTGTATAAATATTGTATTGCCAGGCTTAATATCAAATTATAACTCAAATAACAACTTTAATTGTGATGATACTGATTTGTTTTTCCCAGTATTTACTCGATAAATCTTTCACAATTAAAGAGGACCAATTCTATGGTGGCAAACATAGCAAAAATCTAATTACGTGTTTTGTCAGACGTATGTAAAATTTGTCCTAAATCTGTCCTAAAAAACAACAAAAACATTTTCCTCTTATATGTGTTAGTGTGCAACACAGATTGTCTCGATATAACGAATTTTATCATAAGGACAATCAAATTTGGTACGACGAAAACATGATTTTCTGAATTTTCTTTGGAAAATTTAAGGAAGCGGACACCATAATGACTTATATACCAAGATGCCCTAAGGTGTAAGCTATGCCAAAAAATTATCGATTATGTACATGAGTTTTCTAATTTTCTTGGGAAATACATACGGTCATACCAAACATGGTTGTCCTAAACCCCCTAATCCCCTACTTTTTCCAAAATTGAAATATTTTTCGCATAGCTTAGACCTTAGAACATCTTGGTATATGCGTCATTATGGTGTCCGCTTCCTAGGATTTTCCGACGAAAATTCAGGAAATCATGTATATTTCCTAGCAAATTTTGTTTCCTTTAGATAAAATTCGTTATATCGAGACTATCTGCATTGCACACTAAATCACATAAACGAAAATTTTTTCTAGTACAATTTTAGGACAAACTACACGAGTCTATATAGAATTGTGAAGTTTGTCCTAAAAAAAATCCTAATTTTTTTTTTTTTTTTTAGGACAGATTTAGGACAAACTTCACATGAATTTTAGTCAGTCGGTTCTAATATGTCAATCAGCGAAAAATTGGCAAAAGCTAAAATCCGCGAGCAATTCGTGGCGTCAAATATCTCGGAGTAAATTATTACAACAATAAAAAAATCTTGGATGGCCATGTGGGAATACTGGTTGGTAAAATTGGATAATCATTTTGGTCGCCAGAAACGAAATGCTCCCCTATATTCGTACAATTGCTCATCACACCCCAAATTGGTTCAATGATTCAACAAATTAGAAAATTCTTAGAAATGCTGCGCACTGCTGTTGGAAGTTACAGCAATTCCAAAACTATGTTGCACTAGATCCTCATGCAATTTCGGGCTTCCGCTGGAAATGGTCGTCGTTAACCAAATTTTTAAACAGCGAGGCTAACTTTTATTTAGTGTGCATTTGAAGACAACGGCGCAAGAAAGTCTGCTAAGGTCTTACCAAAATAATCCCGTAAGTAAAGTTCATTTCTTATTTCTATATCGTACGATATGCTGTATGATACCATTGATAGTAGTTTAGATACCATGGATAGTAGTTTTAAACTTAAATTGAAAATCATTTACCATTTAAATGAATTGGATTGTTCAACTGAATCGTTTTCATCGCATGATGTATATTTGAAGAAGATAGATTTCTTGACGTTGCCGAAAACATCAAAAAATTGTATATCAAACTCGCCGTGCAAATAAAATCTCATTTTGATTTGAATAATATAGCGCTAATTAATCGTGAATCCGTAAATACCCCCAAAGGTATATACTTTGCCAAATTCTTTTCCAAATTGAATATCAAATAACTATGCGAGAGAGAGAGAGAGGTATTTGAATAGAAAACGTCTTAAATTGAACATATGCTTGAAGACCTAGCTAAGTTTACGAGTTTGATGAGTTTGCCCACAGTTAAATAAAAAACAAATCAGTTGTTAGTGTATATATGTAGATACGATACGACCTATAAGAACTATTTTCAAAAGACCGGCAAGTGAAGTTTAATTTAATTTAATTTATGGTCAAATTTAGTGAATTTGATTTTAAGTCGATTGATGTGGAATCAAACACACAAAACTTTATACATAAATGAAATATTTTTTATTTATTTATTTTATTTTGTTATAAATGAAAAAACGTGATTGATGAGTTTTGTCGAAAATATTGTGATTTCGTTGGGGTTAATCTTAACATTGGTAATAATTTAATAAATGTGAAAGCTTTGTTTTGTAAAATTTGAAAGAAGGTCTGACTAGGTCAATGAATGTTATAAATTTAACAAACTACGTGCCAATATCAAATATCATTCTATTTATATAAAAACTTTATATCGCTCTAAGACTTCTGATCAAATTAATAATCGAATAAGCTATTTTTAAATCGTTTCACTCCAATTATCTAGCACTGTTCGTTTCCATGTCATTAAACGAAATTCACGAGAAAAATCTAGATTATTTATCTTATCTGAACAGCCACTGGCTATAAGTTAGAAAGAAAACACCTGCGACCCTACTATGACTTTCGACTACGATTTTCGACGACGGTCGTTTTCCTATAGTAGGCAAAGGAAGAACAAGGAAAACAATATTATAAATTAACTATTGTTTACCTTTTTCTTCCTTTGCCTACTATACGAAAACGACAGCTGTCGAAAATAGTAGTCGAAGGTCATAGTAGTGTCCCAGATTTAATAGATTTCTGAAAAGGAGCTTCGCACACTAATGCCCAAGTAGAAGATTGCTATGATTTGTCATCTGACCAATAATAGCAACTATTAGTACTTGAGGTTTAAAAGAAAAACCACCTCTAACAACTAAATATTTGTCCTTTGAAAGCTGGTCACTCGCACTTTGAACACTTAAAATTAAAGTAAAATATAAACATATATAGGCTTGTCTTACTTATTCACAGATAATCTTCAACACATGCTATGCCAAATGAGCTTTAGTGCATGCGGTTGGTAGTTCATTATAGACATAGGGTCCAATGAAAGTTATTGATTTCTTACCAAAACCCGTTTTTATTTTGTTGCTCATTAGAAAATTATTTCTATATTAATAGCTTTGCAACTCCAATTCTGCTTAATTTGTAATGTTTTAATTTGGATTTTGTTGCAGTTCCAATAGTGGAGATGGCATAAAAAAACGTGAATGAATAAACGAAAACTAAATCGTTTTTAAGACATGCGTTGGAACAAAGGGAACGAATTTTCTAATCAAAACGATAAACGGACAAATTTTTTTTAGGCTCAACATACAAATGTGTTTATCCCAAGACATATGCTTATTAAGTATTATTCCAAGGTACTTGAACTCGTCGACACGTCGAAACCTGCAAAATAGGTCAATCACAATGTGGTAGAAATGGGGAGTGAAATATAAAAAATTGTAGTATCGTCGGCAAACATTCTGATTTGACCAACCAACGGTAATTGGGCTAAATCATTTATGAAAATCAAAAATAATAAAGGCCCAAAGAACACGGCCTTTCGGATACACTACAGTTGATGGTTAAGACGCTGCTTGCGCCTCCATTCATTACCACAAATTGAGTGCGGTTTCGAAGATAACTAGCCAGAAATTTATACGATATGCCCCTGTTTGATATTCCTGTTTGTCAAATGCACTATAGATTAAATCGCTAATTTCAACTAATACAGTATCAGTACCAGACCCCTGCCTAAAACCATACTGATGACAGTAAAAAAATTGTTTATCAGTAAGATATTCTATCATGCGATTTGCTATTAAGTTTCCCAATATTTCACTTCTGAGTGGCAGCGAATAATACGACATCTGTGGTAGCAGCAAAAATCTTAATTACATACTTAGATAGAAATAAGACAGGGACATGAAAGCTCTAAAAAAGCAAAGATAGAAGAAAAAAATTAAGGAATCTAGAGCTACATTTAGAAACTCTCGGCGACCGAGAACACAGATTATGCACTATGGAAGGTAATAAATAAACTAAAGAGGCCAGAATTATAGAGAGTCCTACTACAATAACTAGTAGTGACATAGAAAAGGATACAGCTTTCTCTAACTACTTAACTGTGTGCAAGCAACTATATAGTAATGTTAAAACACAGATCCAAAAAAGATGCAAATAATGTGGAAGCTAAAATCGATGCAATTACGGTAACATTGGACAAAATTAACATATAACACAAGATCGCATGATACAGCTGATTCAATTACAAAAGAACAACAAACAACTAACACTAGAAAACTCTTAACTTAAATGATTAACTCGAAACTAGTGTCAAATACCATGATTAAGCAAGAAAACAATAAAACTCACATGTCTCGTAAATCTAAATAGACGATCCACATCCACAAACAAGACATTCAGATCGCTGACCTGAAAGTGGAGACCATGTGTCCCCCAGGGCTAAACATTGCTCTAGAGTAGAGTTGACCTTGGAAATCTTGGAACTGGATTTCAATTGGGAATTATTTAGGAAATTGGTTGAAGACAACACCGATATTCTTGTACCAATCAAGCATCCGGTTCAATTAGAAAATAAAGTGGAACCATTAATCAATAATATACAACAAGCAGCATGGAATAGCACCCCTGTAATCCAAAACAAGGAGCGTAATAATTTCATTTATCCGGTCGAGATCAGGGACTTGGTTAATGAAAAACGGAAAGCAAGGAAAACATGGCAGGGAAACCGAGCACCACAAAGCAAAAGAATGTTTAATTACCTCTGCAATAAGCTTAAGCAAAGAATTCGAGAACTAAAATATGAATCGGTCATCCGTTATCGTAGACTTACAGACATTAAAGAAACTGAGTATATTCTCTATGGAAAGCTACAAAAGCATTAAAAAGACCAAATTATCAAATACCTCCAGTAAAAAATGATGAGGGAAATTGGATAACAAGTGCCAAACAGAAAGCAGCACTGTTCGCATCTCATCTTGAAGAAACGTTCCAACCAGTGCACAAGGAGGATTGTAGGGAAATATCACCTGTAACTCTACGAGAGTTAAAAGAAACTCAACTTCTTCATATAATCAACGCTTCATTCGACTGAAATATGTACCTCTGCAATGGAAAGTAGCAGAAATAATTATGATACCAAAGCCGAATAAACCATCTAATCATAAAAATTCATATAGGCCAATACACTCCAACATAGACCAAATTCACAGGATTACAAGTAAAAAATATGCTCAACAATATTTCTGGGTGTAGCACAGGCCTTCGATAAAGAATGGTACCCTGGATTGAAATATAAACTGCATCGAGATTTGCCAAAAGAATACTTTCAGATATTGAAATCTTACATTGCTAACAGACATTTTCGCGTTCGATGTGAAGAAGAATTTTCCGAGCTAAAGAGGGTATATCTGCTGGGGTTCCCCAAGGTAGCGTGCTGTGGCCAGTCTTGTATTTCCTTTACACAAGCGACTTACCAAACACAATCGGGACAACAATAGCAACATTCGTGGACGATACTGCAATTTTAGCTACGGGTTATAAAGTAAACGAAGCAACCAAAAAACTGCAACGGCTACGAACCAACTAAGTAACTGGACCAATTTGACTGGTCCAAATGGCGCATTAAGCTAAATGAAGAAAAATCAACGCACGTTAACTTTTGCAATCAAATAGTTAACTGGATACCAAGAGAACTAAATTCCAAACAAGTTCTTTATGCTCCAAAAAAATGGAGGAACTTAACATTAAATATAGAAATATGTATTGGCTAATTGGAAGATATTCAGAGCTGTCAATACCTAATAAGTTGGTACTATACCAACAAGTTTTAAAACCTACATGGGCTTATGGTATTCAGCTTTGGGACTGTACTAAGAAAACCAATATTAAAATAATACAAGCTTTTCAAAATAAAGTGTTACGTGGAATAGTGAACGCTCCTTGGTATATAAGAAACGATAACCTACATAGAAACCTCCGGATGGAAAACATCAGCGAATATGGTACTCCACACAAATGGAGTACGAAGGCTCCAAAGAAAGAAACCGGTGGGATTGGGAAGACCACAATAGGGCGGCCAAATTTTTAGAAACTAACTAATTGGTTATATCTAAGCAAAATGAACATAAGAAAGATAGACAAATTACTAGATGATATATGTAATCAGTTCTAATATTTAAAATAATTAAGAAAAAAATTTCATTGTATAGGCGCAGAGGCCGTTGCAGGTAACGACAGCACCACGGTGAGGAGCACCTCTTCTTCAGATTGTCTAATACAGTATGAAGACCAAGCTCAGGATAGAAACCGTTGGACCCAAATTGCCGGCACAGTAAGGGAACTCGAATGAAATCCAGTGGAAATCCATGTGGATACCAATAAGTAATTCAAAAAAGTTATGCCGAGAAAATTTTTAAATGAGAATTCAATGGATTGGCCATGACCTGTCAATCAAGTGACGCGTTAATTCCAGATGCCACTGATTTCCGGTTGTCGCAAATTTGCCTGAAAACTCAAAAAATACAAACACGTGTTAAAAATTCTGATGTGTGCATCACATCACTTTATCACACAAACGTGTCTAGGCGGAGGTTAACTTTTCGGTGCTCAGCAAAAATCTCAGGATTTTCAGGAGACAATTACTCTCTGTCAGAAGAAATCTCTACAATATTCGATTAGTCTTGATTAGTCTAGACACATCTATCTATTTTCTCTACTTTAAAACAGTTTTACATTAATGATAGTGCCGCTACTCAAACAGAGATGTCGCCATGATCGTAACAATATATTACATGATATAACCAAAATTCAAAATTTTGATCCATCCATTTTGATCCATCACCAGCATCTCTGATCTAGGTGATGTTTTACAAAAAGTTCCCGAATACTTGTTTTATTTTATTTATATTGAGATAAGTCTTCAAATGTGGCTTGAGAAAATGGGGAAATGTTTTTGAACGGTTCGAGTTTTAATTGCCCATCAACATTGTAGCTGTACTGACGTGAAAGATGCATTCGGCCCATTAATTCTGCCCATCAACAGAATGTCATAGATCTGTTCATCATTATCCTGATCGAAATCAAGAATGAAGAATATGTTTTACATCCTGCCTCAATTGGGTTTCAAACCCGGTACCTCTCGATCCAAACATAACAAATTTAACCACTATGCTATTTGCTCGGTACAAACCCAATTTCAAATTTTTTTTGTAATCTAAATCAGCATAAAAAAAATTTTAAATTGAAATTTTATTCCACAAATATTCGTGAAGTTTTGTTAAATGGATTAGAAGTTGTGTAAAAAATCACTTGGACCTCAGATGATGGATGATGGATTAAAAATTTCAATTTGTGTTATGTCATGTGATATATCAAATGATACGTAATTTTCTAAGCAATCTCGAGATACACATTTATTTGATCAATTATGAAAATTATTAATTAATTTACATAGCGTTTTTATAAGGATTCTGGGGGGACCAGCTATTGCATTACTATAATCAGAAATGGATAATATTAATCCTTTTCAAAAGAGTCAGGGTCTACCGAGATCTCCTACGAGAGCCTGTAGCACGTTCACCACGAAGATTAACAAAATAATACCCACAGAAAATGTGGAATTACCGAAAAATGTTAAGGACCTGAAAGGAAAAGGTTTTAATGCAATTGAAGCATCAATTAAGCTAAAACGGAGAAGTAAGGAGCCTCTGAACATGTCTATATGCTGACATTTAGCGCAGATGATGATATTGAATAAATACATCAAATCAAGTACATCTTGGGATGCAAAGTCAATATTAAGCTCCTAAGAAGATCTAGGCTTCTACCACAATGTAAAAAATGTCAAGCATATGGACATACTCAAAAATACTGTAACAAAGAACCCAGGTGTGTCAAATGTTCAGGTAAACACCATACTAGAGATTGTGTCAAACCTATAGATGTACAGCCTAGATGCGTACATTGTGGAAAAAACCATCCAACTAACTACAGAGAATGCGATGTTGCTATTGAATTGCAAAACATCAAAAATAAAAACATTCATGCTAAAAATACAAATGTAATAAAGAAGCAAACTGTTGGAATAAACAGGCCTGAATCATTTAAAGGAGAGTTAAGGCGTAAAGCGCTGATAGCCTCTCAAGCAGAAGTGGGCAAAAAAACTACGCTCAAGTAATGATGAGTAACGAAAGCAGACAAAAAACTCCTCAAACAGACGACATAAATCAAATGCTTTAGCTGATATTAAGCAAACTTAATGCTTTTGATCAGCGATTACAGAAACTAGAATACAGCACTAAGGGAGCCATCCCTAAATAAAAGCTTGTCTAACGACTTAAGAATTTTATGCTGGAATGCCAATGGACTCCAGCAACACCAATAGGAATTGCAAATGGTTCTGGACGCAGAGAAAATCGATGTCTGTCTCATCTCTGAAACTCACTTCACTAGACAATCAATTATCAAATTTAGAAATTATAAAACATATAACACTATTCACCCGGGAAATACTGCTAAGTGAAGTAGTGCTGTTATAATTAGAAATAGTGTTAATCACTTCGAGGAATTAAAATATGAAACAGAACAAATATACAAGCATACAGCTGTTAATGTCAAGATTATCTTGAATATTGGAGGAGATTTTAATGGAAAAAATATTCACTGGGGTTCTAGACTAACAATAACTAAAGGGAAAGAACTCCTCAATGCTATCAGAAAATACGGTTGTGAAGCCTTATCAAATGGTAAACCGACCTACTGGCCAACTGATTCAAATAAAATACCAAATCTAATTGATTTCTTTATAGTGAAGAATATATCTGTAAATTACATACATATAGATGAAATTCTTGACTTAAGCTCTGATCACTCCCCAATACTTTTGACATTAAGTGAAAGGATCATTCAAAAAGAAAGCTACACTATAGTTTAGTAAATAAGCACACAAATTGGGAATACTTTAGACTGTCTTTAGAAAGAAAAATTAACTTAATGATTCCGCTAAGGAGTGAGGAGCAATTAGAAAATGAAGTTCACAAGTTCATATGTGACATACAGCAGTCAGCTTGGGAAAACACCTCTGAAGTTAAAAAGAAAATTAAGCGAAACAACTACTCTAGAGAAATTAGAGAGCTCTTGGCAGAAAAAAGAAGGGCAAAACAATCTGACTCAGCTACCTAAAAGGGAAATCAAAAATTGTAAAGACGAATCCAGTAACAACCCCAGAAAATTATCTTAATGATACTATTACTGATTATACTCTCTGGAGAGCAACCAAAAGAATTAAAAGGCCAACAATGCAGATTCCTCCAATCAGAACAGAAGATAAAAAAATGGGCCAGAAATAACGAAGATAAAGTACGAGGTAGCAAAACCTTGAAAAAAATATTTGAACCACATGATGACCTATCATTGGAAGCCAATATAATAACTGGAGTGGTTGTACAGGAAAGTGAAGAAATCCTACGAACAACACCAAAAGTAGTCATGTATGAGATAAAAACATATATGAATCCGAAAAAAACGCCTGGTTATGACCTTTTCACAGTAGTAATTTTAAAAGAACTACCAAGGAAAGCTTTATTAAAGCTCACCAATATTATAAGCCCGTGGAAAATTGCAGAAGTAATTATGATTATGACCATCACAAAACTGGATCTTACAGGCCAATATCGTTATTACCAGTTATGTCTAAACTCTTTGAGAAGTTATTAGTAAAAAGGCTAAATCCGATAATTGAGAGGAAAACCCTAATTCCAAATCATCAGTTCGGTTTTCGCAACCAACACTCAACATTAGATCAAGTACACAGAATAACTAATATTATTGAAAGAGCATTAGAGGAGAAAAAAGTGTACGATGGAAAGCACACGTCAAACAGAAAAGCGATGAACTAGGGCTTCAATATAGAAAGATGTACTGACTGATAGGAAGGAGTCCCGCTTTATCAACAAACATACAACAAACTTCTATTATATAAACAAATATTAAAACCGGTTTGGACTTATGGTATCCAACTTTGGGGTTGTACAAAACAGAGCAATGTAGAAATCATCCAAAGATTTCAAAACAAAGTATTAAGAAAAATCGTTGATGCATCATGGTATGTTAGAAACAGAGACCTGCATAGGGACGCTGTTTGAAAGGAAATCCAAAAAAAATGCACTGAGACATAGGCAACGGCTCGAACAACATGTTAACATTGAGGCAACTAAGCTGTTAAGCAACACAAACTAAACCTTTTGAGCTGGTGTAATTGCTAGTTTAAACAGCGTAATGCTGATTTAAAATCCACAATACCGATGTGGTTTACTTTAATTTATCAGACACTATGGAAGACCAGTGGGAAG
The DNA here is from genome assembly GCA_951394425.1 of Tipula unca. Classification (NCBI taxonomy): domain Eukaryota; kingdom Metazoa; phylum Arthropoda; class Insecta; order Diptera; family Tipulidae; genus Tipula; species Tipula unca. The sequence continues at coordinate 73,090,585 of OX596381.1, forward strand.
AAGCCATAGATTAGTAAAACATAGTAACTTAAGGCTAAAACCTTATTTATTTATTGAATATGAATAATAAAAAACAAATAAATCAACATCAAAATTGGCAATATTTCTAATAATAACACAGTGGTTGCGCCATTTCATTCCATTAACCGATAACAACAAAATGATATATCCAATATATAAATTCTCATATGACGCGTTTTGGTTACACAAAAAACATAACAAAATAAAAAAAACATGAACTGATTATATCGCATCAAGAGATAATCGACCGGAAGTAATTGGTAATTATAACATACTATCCAGTAGACACAGTACACAACACCAACCAATAAATCGTGAGACTCAACAACCCACGCAAACATAAATATAATCACAATACAACTAATTTTTACTATTATAGATCCATAATCCGATAGGGATTAATTTATATTCTGAACATTCTGTATTATTCAAATTTAATTTTTAGTTTTTAGTTTTTTCAAGGGATTTCAATTAAATCACCTTTTCCACACTCTCTATAGTGGAGCAATCCAGTGGAACATAAAATTAAATAAATAAATAAGTGTTGTAAAACTAACCGGCTAATCGTTTTTGTAATTCCAACTTAAATATATAGTTTTTTTTTTATTAATCCACACTTTAACTGGTGTTGTAATCCAAAAATGGAATGTATTCACAAACAAACACACACACACACACTATTGTAGGTATAATGAATTTATTAACATTAATAACACCGATTGGTTTGCAAATAGCTTTTTAATTACATATTTTTTAATCACTTAACACATTTCATCTAATTAAAGCACGCACGATTAAATAAGAACACAATTTTTTTTTTTTTTTTTTATTTTTTTTTAACCCATGAACTCACAACAACTCTATAAGCTGAAGAAAAAAATTTTTTTTTCCCACTTTAACAATAAATTATTTAATATTCACAAGTATATATCACACGTACACTAAACACTGTATGCACGCACTCCCGACTTAGTTACGAGATGTAGCTTTCATGAACACTCGAGTTACACTAAAAAAAGCTTTATTCGAATTTTCTAAGGTTTTTTTTTACTAATTCTGTTGTTTTGTTGTTGTTGGTTTACTACTCTTACTACAGAACCAGATTTTTGTTTTTGTTTTTGTATTCTCTCTGTATATGGTACAGACAATTCTTACTCACAGCAATATTCGTCGAGTACAGTGTACAGATAGATAAAATTGAAAGTTATCCCCACCATAAAAAATTTGCCTCATTCGCATGCTCCAAATATGTGGAAAATTATGAGAAATGGAAATTTATGTGTACGCTTATATGGGTGGTGGAAAACTCTACACAAAATGAAAATAAATGATGGAGGGGAAAAATGAGAGTCGTTTTTTTTATAGATTTCGTTTTGAGTTTATAAATGTGTATATGACACTGACATCGTGACATCATACGAGTATATAAAATATATTTAAATGTCTTAAGTAAATTTTTTTGTTTTATTTTATGTAAATACTTTTATTTATTTTGAAAAGTTTGTCTTTATAGAAATTTTTGGGGGAATATACAAGCTGATACTATATATGTATGTATGTATGTACATGTATGGTTTACCGCCTTTTTGCCAGTAACTATAAATTCACTATACACTATTTTATTAGCAAATATTTCTCGATGTTTCTATTAAAGAGTTATATAGGAAATAGAAATATAAAATTATAATAAATTATGACGAAAAATATTGTAATTAATTAATTAATTGTAATCGATGAATGAGTAAACAACTCAAAACCTTTGTATCGTCACTCAACGACAGACGATACAGTTTTTATCTGTAAATTTTGAAACTTAAAGCTTCTAATTCTAGAAGCTTTAATGCTTAGGCTGCGGACCAATCCACGGGTAACTCAATTACTCCGGTAAAAGTCGATTTTTAGGATTTAGGATATTTTATTGAAATAAACGTGATTTTGTTTATTTTCAGCTATAACTCAATCCGTAGATCATTAAAAAATGAACAACCTAAACGTTAAATATTTACTTTTGTGTATACTCGCTTTACCCTACATTTTCATAGTTACCCCCTAAATGAATTTACCAAAAATTAAAATAAAAGTCAACTTTTACCCCTGAATTGGTCCACAGCCATAGCTTTAATGCATTTTTAAATTATGTATTTTGGAACAGAACTAAACAACCTTCCTTGTTACTCGTTTATTCGACTAACATAGACACTTAAAAAAATTATAACTTTAAAATTCAGGAAAAGTTATAAAGCTTTTAAATCTTTGTTCATCATGAGCATAACTTTATAATTGCATTAGGTTAGGTTAGGTAAGATTAGGTTGAGTGGCTGCTACGGCACACTTAGATCGGTGACGGCCCATTGTGATACCACAGGATCTTACTTCCCTATAACCCCTATGTGAACCAATTTGAGATACTTATGTCAGTCCATTAAGAATCTACCCATATATTTATGTCTTCTGTGTGCCAAAGCCGGACATGAGCAATGAGCATATAGGAGGTAAACTACCATCTCTTTCTCCTCCCGGTTCATGCAGCTTCTGCAAAAATCATTTACTTCTAGACCTAGCCTCCTCTCATGTTCTCCAAGTAGACAGTGTCCTGTGAGTATCCCCTATCGTTTTTTATTCACGTCTACGTAGGAAGATCAGTGTCCTTGAGCATTTCAAGTCCAGCTTTGGCCAGACTTATCTTGCTACATTACATGAGAGAAATTTGCCCTTTCCGGTAGTAGTTGGAGAGTTGTACCATGCCTAGCTAGTTCATCCGCCCTGCAGTTCCCCATGACGTCCGAGTGGCCAGGAACTCAGACTATCTGAATGTGGCAACCCAACGCCACCCTAGATGTCAGAGAAACTGAATCCAGCGACTTGATTGCCGCCTGACTGTCCACATAAATTGAGTTATCAGTCGAAGATACCACATTATGTCTCAACCAATTCAAGACCTCCTCAATCGCTATCACTTCTGCTTGGTACACGCTGCAGTGATCAGGGAGACGAACTGATATATCTACAATACTTCCAATTTATCACAGAAGACTCCAGCTCCTACTTTAACGTGTAGCTTAGAGCCATCCGTAAAGAACTGCAATGCTTCTGTTTCCGATAAAGACCTGCTCCTCCAAGATTCTCTTGAACGGTAGGTAGTTCGGAACCTTTTCTCAAAGCATAATGTTGGTGTAACGTAGTCTAGATTGGTCAGTTCCTTCCGTAGCGACTTAATTATCGTCGAGTGTCCTATCTGAAGACACTTCCACTGTTTGCCATAAATATGGACGGGGAAAAGATGAAGCATAACCTCCAAGGCGCGTGTTGTTGTCCTCAGCATCCTGCTTATAAGCATGCAGCCCGTTCTTTGCACCTTCTCGATCCCCTTCCTATAGGTTACTTTATGAAGAGCTGACCACCACACGCTCACCCCATACATAAGTATAGGTCTTACTACGGCAGTGAATAGCCAGTTTACCAGCTCCAGCTTCAGGCCGAATCTCTTTCCGATGGCATTTCTGCACGAGTTCATCGCTATATTAGCCTTGTTTACTCTTTTCAAGATGTTAAGCTTCCAACTAAGCTTACTGTCCAAGAGTACGCCCAAAAATCTTGTCCCATGCCATTTAAGGTAGGTGGATCTACTACCGGGATTTTATATTTCCTAGTAAAGAGTACCACCTCGTAATGATTATGAGAGCATTTTGGATTACCTCCTTCACCGTGTTTTTTTAGAAGAGGGGATAGGACACCTCCCTGCGGGGTTCCCTTAGCCACTCGCCTCCTAATGGTGGATTCCCCCAGCTCCGAGGTAAGCGTCCTGCTCCCCAGCATATGATTGATTAACACACTTACAGGGTAGTCCACCCCATGGAGCGACCATCCCTTCAGAATTGCTCCCGTCCTTACATTTTTGAAGGCACCCTCAATATCAAGAAACGCCACTATACAAAACTCTTGCGAGAATAGTGATTTCTCAATGGTCCTTACCAGGGCGTGTAGAGCTGTGTCCACAGATTTCCCTTTACAGTAAGCTTGCTGAGACTGGGTCCCGTCACTAGGCTTTATTTTTGATCGTATATAAACATCTATCAGCCTTTCCAAGGTTTTCAACAAAAAGGATGTTAAAATTATGTATCTTAAGTCCTTTGGGTAGCCATGTGAGCATTTACCCGCTTTCGGAATAAAGATCACTCTAACCTCTGTCCACCTCCGCGGAATACAGACCAATTTTAAACACCTTTTGAAGATTACTTCCAGCCAAGATTTATACGGTTTGAAACCTTCAAGTGCCCATAGGATCCGTTTTTTAGTTACGATATCTTCTATGCGCAGTGAATGTGTTTCTCGTTGAGTACTAGTCTCTGTCGAGTCGTCGAAGCTTCCTGGAAAGTGGGTTTCGATGAGAAATTTCAAAGATTCCTCACTAGAATCAGTCCAAAATCCAACTGGTACAATTAAATAACTGCGACGGGTTGGATTACAAGACGGTATCTTTCTAAGAAGGTCTCGGGGACTTCTTCAATTTTATCACAGAAGAGTCTCCACGACCTCCGTTGTGCCTTCCTTAATTCTTTTTTGTATACTTTTAAGTTCTTCTTATAGGAGTCCCAATCTTGAGCCTCTCTGGTACTTTTGGCCACCATGTTGGTTTATGTTTGTTTCTGGACTTAACTATTGGCCAAGCAGCATTGAAGAACCGGTTGCAAGCACTAGTGATTGTGTACACTATGCAATTCAGTTCCTTCACTGTTGCTGGCAGCTAGGGGCCCGCAGCTCAGGGATAAATATTATCTTGGTTACGTCCAGCAGCTCCCGCCGATTTTTAGTAATGAATGTGGGCTCTTGCCCAATAATACACACCCAAAGGTTAGTATTTAATAAGTAATCATAAAATAAATCACCCCTTTCGTTGATGTAAGTACTGCCCCAGATTGTGTGATGCGCATTAGCATCACACCCAACAATCAGCTCAATCTTCTTTTTTTCCGCTTCGAAAACCAGGTCCCCCAGGTTATTCGGCGGAACCGGTTTGTCCCGGTCCATATAGGCTGAGACCAACTAGATTCGACTGCCGCCAACCTCTAGGCTGACAGCAGTTATGTCATTCCTGCTGTATTGAGAAAGTAGAAACATGTTTAAATTATGTTTTTCAAGAATGCAGAAGTATATTAGGTTATACCTCTTCATTCTAAGGCCACAGATTCTATTAGTGTTTTTCAAAGGTTCTTGAATAAGGACCACGGCCTCTCCTGATCCAGTCAGCCTGAGGAGTAAAGCGGCCGACTAATTTGTATGATGTTTAGCATAGTATCAAGTTAAGCCTACTTACCACTTTTCACTCCTCGCTGCCGCATGCAAATGATTGTTGGTAGCAGTGGACTCGCCGGTGTTGCCCGTATCGCCTCCTCCGGACTTCTCTCCTAGGACTTTTACAAAAACTGAGTTTTGTGGGTCACTTTTAACCACCCGTTCATGACGAACGAGCACCTGGAGGCGACGACATTTATGAGGCAATTTCCTTAGATAGTACGAGGAAAAAGTTTACAGTATTTATAGTACATATTAACAAAGGCACGCAGCTTAAAAAAATGTTTTGTTAATAAGCACGATATAGTTCATACGCTGTAATTTTTTTAAATTGTATATGTTTGGCCCCTATGGACGGGGGCATCACATGTCTAGTAAATCTTAATTGCACGAACGTGATTTCCAAGAATACCACCACAGTATCCTTTGATTGTCGTAGGAGGCGACTAACCGGTTGGATCGTTGGGCTGACGACCCATATCCGTAAAAAATTAAAATGTTAATAATGTCAACAACAAAAAAAATTGATACCGCCAAAAAAACACCGGACACTCACTTAGGACACCAGGACCGTTGGATGGCCCAATCACGTACAAGAAAGGGATGGGCATTTACGCGTCATAAGAAATCCACTACTAATTTCAAATTCTGCCATTAGTGATCAAAATAGTTTGCGATATCAATGTTTTGCGTACGATCTAAGATTTCTCGAAGTGCTCCGCTAATACTTTGGCTAGACCAGATAATTTTAAAGGTAAGTAACATCAGTTCAAACTAGAAACAAGATTCCATGTCAACTCCCAAAAAAATTTTTGCAAAATATCAATCTTCAAATAATAATCTTATGCGTCAGCGCTAATGACTAAAACTTATATAAAATCGAAAGGATCTAAAACAAATAATTTTGCAAGACAATTTGGCAGATCTAGAATAAAGCTTGATGTTAGCAATACTGCTGAACTTTAAATTGGATTTAAAATATATTGGGCAATCAATGATCATCTCCTAAGAAACGTCTTTAGGTATACCGTGTCGAGGGCTACATGCCCATAGGCTACATTTACTCTATAACGGTGGCCCAGAATACCGAGCACATGAAAAGAGATACCTAAAAAATTAGAAAATGAAAAACATATCTTGAAATCGAAGTTAGGTGATGCTCTTTATTTAAATTAAACGGGTGATTATAAATTAATAGATTTAACTAAATATTTGCGTATTTGAATAGTTTTGAATTATGCTGAGTGGATTTTCAGCTAAAATTCTAGTAGTATGGGCTTTTGCCACTAGATGGTGTTGATGCCTACATTTATACATTTACACTTTTGGTCGGCCAGTCACCGAAAAAGTCGATGAAATTTTGCAAGTGGTAAAGAAAGACCGGCACGCAAGCTGTCAGGAAATAGCGGAGGCATTAAACAACCACATGCCAGTTTGGAATCATTTGAAAAGAGCACAAAAAGAAGCTCGATGTGTGGTTGCCACATGAATTAACGCAAAAAAATTTGATGAACCGAATTGACATCAGTGAAATACTGTTGTTACGCAACGAAATCGAACCATTTTTGAAGCGTATCATGAAACGCTCATGATCAAAGTCTGATGATCCTTCACAAACGACTTCAAAGCCTGGATTGACGGCAAATAAGGTTGTGTTGAGTGTTTGGTGGGATTAGAATGGGATTAGCGCCAAAAAACACCGGACCCGGGCTCAAATACCAGGACACGAGATTTCCTTCGGCATGTGGAACGTATACACTCACTCGGCACGTGGAACGTACACTCACGGGCACCAGGATATACATTTTTTTTAAGCAGATCTGCTATATATTGATTTGTATTGGTGTGGTGTCTAAGTTATTGATTTACAACACACTCATACTGTGTTCAATTATATATTTTTAATACAACCGGTAAGATCACTCATTCCAGAGGTTTTCAAATCATCAAATGACAATAATTTTACAAGAAACTAAATTCGGGAATTAAATGAAAATTTACAGAAAAATGTTCTTACCACATTTTCCCATGTTACAAACCTGTCAAAATTTGAGTATACGCGCCCACAGAAATCACTTCCTACTTGGTCGATCTGATGGGACCTATACCCAAACATGATGTTAGAATGGTAATTGGAGACTTTAATGATAGGCAGAAATTAGGCCGAAATTGTGTGAAAACTTAGATCCGTACTCCCGACACGAAACTGTGACCGAAAATGGTAAGAGAATGATGAACTTTGCAATTATTCACGATTTTAGAGTAGCAAGCACGTTCTTCTCTCACAAACAGATATATTTAGAGATATGGACCGGAAGGCTCGAGTTGTGCAGGATGTAAGAACTTATCGGTCAACAATCAATTACGTAGACAGTGATCATCAGTTGGTCGCAGTACAGCTACAATGAAAGTTTCCGTACAAGTCTGGGAACACAGCGAAACGCATAGACAGTTACGACTGTCAAAATCTGATAAATGTAGATAAAAAGGAACGATATCAGAATATTGTCAATAACAACAGTGAGGAAGCTAATTACCAGTCTGACCGTGTGTAGTTTGTCTGGGAGGTAATGAAAACTTCGGTTGTTAGGTTGCACTGCAGACTCGAGTTATAGTGTAAGTCAGACCTATAAGAATGATTGGTTTGATGAGGAGTATCGTCTTGCAGTCGAGCAACCAAATTTAGCTCAATGTGAAGTGTAACCAAGTCTCACAATCGCGAGGAAAACAAGGCTGCCCTTGCTAGGAGGACAGCTAAGCGGATTTGTAGACAAAAGAAGCGAGAATGGTGAAAAGCCGAGGATCTGAAAGTACATGAGCGCAGTTCGCGTAATTTCTTTAAAGTAACTGCTGGATTGTACCATAGTTTCACCTGTACCATAGAAACCTGTCAACATCGACGCAGTACTCGACGCATGAAGTGAACACTTTACCAACTTGCTTGGTGTTCCTCATGCGTCACAGACTGTATAGTTGAGACACCTCTAATACAAACTGTCTTTTCGACGTTATTAAAATAGTATGGTAAACTGAAGTTATGCCTGACGAATGGAAAGTGACCACGATATGTCCTAAAAGAAGGGATACCGCTTGAATTGTGAGAATTATCGCGGTTTAGCTCTCCTTTACACAGCATACAAGTTACTGTCCTACATTATAGGATAGAATCACCCCTCTAATACATGGCCTGGTTGGTGACTATCAAGGAGGATTCCTTTCGAATCTATCATTCACTGATCAAGTCTTTCCCCTAAGGGTGACTCTATCTCTATATTATGGAATGTCCATCTCCTTTGAAGTGTTTTCTTTGAAGTGCCGTGAAGCTCAAGCTTTACAAATCGTTGATCAGGCTCGACGTTGTTATGTATGGATGTGAAAGTTGGGCGCTGACGGACGAGTACGAGAGATGGCTCCTTACATTTGAGAGAAAAATCATGAGTGTGATTTACGCCCCAAAACTCGAGGTAGATGATACATACCGATCTCTGTACAGTATCCAGATTAGAGAGGAGAGCCACCATTTGGTAGGCACAGAGGTCGTTGCAAGCAACGATGGATCCATGGTGTGTTGAACGACGTAGCAATGACCTTTAAAACCCGTTTTATTTATATATGTCTGGCTCCTAATAGTTATTATCATTATTCTTAAATCGAAATGTTAATTAAAATGTTAACAAATAAATAGTATGAATATGTTAACTTTAGTAATTATGAATCGAGTGTTATAGCTATGAATCACCAAAAATATTGATGATGTTGAACTAATAATAAGTTAAATTACAGCTCAGATTTGAATTTAATTAATTGAATTGTGTTTCTCTTTAAATTGGGCGGATTTCACTCCAACACTCAATACCACTAATGGGCCAACGGTGCAATACCCACATTCACACTAACATTCATTCAACCAATTCACACAAATACAGTATACCACCTTCGCCTTGCATAGCTCCATGTGCGTACAGTGACATGGAAGATGGGTCGGCCCATGAGCTACATTCAAGATTAATTATCGAAATTTTATTTTTTGTGTAATCCATTTAAAACCATGTAAATGGAGTATGGTTCACCTAATATCACTAATTAGAATTAATGTAAGCTTAATGAGAATTTAAATTGAACTACTTTTCAAGGCACCAAAATTAAATTCGTTTTTGAGAAAAGCTTGGAGTATTAATAAATTGCCACTTGTCCTTGGTTAATCGGTAATTCATAAAACTATGAGAAGTTCAACAACGTCTCACAATCGTGAGGAAACACAAGCATTCTCTTGCTAGGAGGGCAGCTATGCGGATTTGTACTTTACTTTGATTTACCTTAAAGCAATTACTGAATTGCATCATGCTTTCAGGCCTGTGTCAAACGCCGGATGACGGTGTGGAGACATACAATGTTTTGGGTGGTGTACCCCAAGGATCTGTATTGGGGCCGATATTGTGGAATAATGTACGATTGTATCCTGAGGTTCCGTGTACCTGTCGATGTGGAAACCGTGGGTTTGCTAACGACGTTGCAGTCGTATAGTGGTTGCAAAAACTACAGATGCAATAATAGAAATAAGTAGGTTGACAATCATAATTATAAAAAGGTGGTTGATGTCATGTGGGCTTGAACTAGCTGATCATAAAACCGAATCAGTTTTAATTACCAGTAGGAAGGTGAAAGAAACCATAACAATTAATGTAGGTGGAATCTTAACCCACTCACAGCCTCCATTACGATATTTGGGTGTGGAAATAGAAGCGCGTTTAAACTTCAAGGAGCATCTAAGGATAGAGAGCAGGAAAGCTGGCAGTATATCTTGAGCTCTCTCCCGTATCATGCCCAACACAGGAGAGTCTAGACAGTGTCGTAGAAAGCTGCTGGCAAATATCATTACCTCTATCATTCTCTAGGGATCGCCTGTATGGGGTGATGCGATGGACTTCAAAACATATAGACGCAAATGAGTATCGGGGTACCGCCTAAGTGCTATAAGAGTTACTTGTGGCTTCCATTGAAAAATGGTTAAATAGGCAACACGGCGAAGTCAACCACTATACCTTACACAACTGTTAAGTGGACATGGTTGTTTTGCTGCATACCAATACAGGCACACTGATACTCCAGATTGTCCTGCTTGCAGAGATACACAAGAAGATGTGGAGCATATTTTTTTGCAATGCCCACAATTTGAGGATACTCGAAGGGAACTGTCAGCTGTCCCTAGGGCAGCGTCTAACACCAGAAAACATAACGCAACTAATGCTTGACTCTGAGGAAAGATGGAATGCTGTAAGCCATATGACGACAGTGGAATTGAATGAGCTGAGGCGCTTAGGGCGTGCAAGAGAGGAACAACATGCCGTTATTTGATAGGGAGAACAAACAGCCAAATGGCTACTCACCTCCATGTGAAGTAATATCCAACAATAGTTCCGCATGGAGGAATCCGCCACTGTTGTTAAGGTGCTTGTCCCACCGATGCATCGTCTTGTGCAGATTTTCCACACTTTATCTTCAAGCAGATGTAGCTTATACAGTTTTTAGTAAGGCATTTCATTCTGTCGGTCACCATAAGGCACTCCAAAGTCTATTTGCATTCGGATTTTCTTTTAGATACATTAAATGGTTCAAGTCATATCTAACTGATTGTCGCAAATGTGTGTTATTTGATAATAAGAAATCCAACGTTGTCAGAGTGAAATCTGGTGGTCCGAATAACGTAGATAATAAAAAACTCAAATGTTCTAATATTTTCAGATGATGTAAAAATCGTTCATACCATTGAACAAATGTGTGATGTTGATTGAGATGATCTCAATCGACTTGATGAATGGTGCGATCTAAACTCATTGCACTAAAATATCAATAAACGCCAATATGTAGTATCAGCGTAAGAGCAATCCATAATGGTTACCGCTTAGTCACTTATTCGTCACCTTTGTTCAAAATGTCACTTTTAACAGCGTATTCCATGTTTGGCTTCATCAAACGACGGACAGGAGACGTCAAGGATCTACACACTTTATGTATATGGTGGTTTGGATTCCTTACTATGTTGTACACACCAAAAAAAACGAAAGCATACAAAACAATTCCTTCAAATAAAAACTGGCTGGGACTACGATAGTCGTCTACTTCTAGTTGCTGCTTTTATCGGTAACATACTATTTACTTGGCTACATCGATTCACCTTACATATTGGAAAACATTTCTATTAATGTTCCTAGTATGATGGTGTTGGATGTGCTGCGTATTCGTTGATTTATGGCGATGGAGCACTACTCCACCAACTATGCCGAAAATAATCCCGTACTGAGTCAACAAACGGTTTCGAACCTGCGCTGGTCTTCATATTGTCTTAAACAACCTGAAGTAGCCAAGCCGTTGTCTACACCGTGGAGCCACCGTTGCCTGTATTGACCTCTCCGCCTACCACAAGTGGCTCTCCTTTCAGAGATCGCTGCACAATTCGTTCCACATTGTACAGAGCTCGGTATTTTCCATCTACATCCCGTTTCGGGCTGTAAAACAGCAGCACGATTCTTCTCTCAAATGTAAGGAGCCTTCTCTCGTACTAATCCGTCAGCGCCCAACTTTCACATCCAAACATAACAAGAGGGCTGATCAACGATTTGTTAAGCTCCAGCTTCACGGCACTTGATATGTGTTTAGATTTTACCAGTGGCCTTAGAGAATACAAAGCACGACTGCCAGGCGTATTTAAATATACTCACCCACATGTGAGATCATGTATTTTGTTTTAGACTAATTGATCTGGAGTCATACAGATACTGAAAATTGTACAAGCAGATCAGATTTCCTTCACTCCGTTGCTATTCGGTCCAATCACGAATATGTCATCTGCATATGCAAGCTCTTAATTGGACTGGCGATATAAGATGATGAGGTGAGGTGTTAACTGCAAAAATCCTCGATAGCGTGTTCTCAACTTTAACACAGTATTGAGACTGTGTCATTCTACACAACCGTACCAATTTTATTGGCATTCCTAGATATTCCAGAGCAGACCACTCCCTCGATTGATCAAATCATTGGCCTGCCGGAAATCTAAAAAGCCCTGATGTACAGAGATGGAAGTCTCGTAATATTTAGACAGAATCGTCTTCAGCGAAAAGACCTGATCAGTAACTGATCGATTCGGATGAAATGTTCCTTGATATTCAAAAACCAGGCCCTTCGCTAGAGGGCTTTAGAGGGCTATCCCGCGATAATTCTCACATTTCAATCGGTCTCCCTTCTTGAAGATAGAATGAGATTGACAAGACAGTTACACAAAGTATCTACTCCGAATGTCAACAGCTCCGAATTAATGCAGCCCACTCCTGGTGAGCGGTTTGATCTTCATTTATTAGACCTTCACAGTCTAACCGTTTCATGCGTTGTGCTGTGTTCCCTGACCTGTACGAAATCTTCCATCGTAGCTTTGCAGCGATCAAATAATGATCGCTGCCTACGTAATTATTTGCTGACCTATATAAGTTCTGACATCCTGCACCACCCGAGTTCGCCCTTTTGAAATGAACACATCGTCAATTTGGCTGCGGGAAATTTTGCGAGGATGTATCTCGAGGATGTGAGGGAAGAATGTGCTTGCTACTTTAAGATCGTGAGCAATTACAAAGTACATCATTCTCTCACCATTATCGGTCCCAGTTTTGTATCGGGAGTACGGATCTACATTAACACAAGTCGCCCTTCTCTAGCATTAAAGTCCCCAATTACTAAACTATAGATCCCATCAAATCGTCCAAGTCATTGTAAAATGAGTCATTATATTGGGACTGGCTGAGTTCTGTGGGTGCATGTACACAAATTATCGACACCATGATTTCCGAGGTCATCTCCACTGTAGAACAACGTATAGCCCTGGGACAAATGGTCTCCACGTTTAGGCCAGCGAGTTTCTTGGAGAGCAACGAGCTCCAGCCGATACTCCTTCATGCACATGATTAGGCCCTTCAATTAGGCCCGACATTCTTTGTACCGATTCTAAATCTCGTATCCGGGTACTAGATCGGGCCGGGTTCGTTTTTTTTTTGGCGGTATCCATTCTTATTTTTGTTGACTTTATAAACATGTTATTGTTTTATGATCGTCAGCCCAGCGATCCAACCGTGGTGGTGTTCTAGAACCGCAGGGGCGATGCAATTTAATACAATTTTTGAATAAATATTTATATAGCAGCAAAAACTAAGTTCACCAATTCTTAAAATATAAGATTGTGTTTTTTAATCATCTCAAGCAAGATCATAAAAATTAAAATAAAAAACCGAAATGAATTATGTTAATTTCAAATGAAATTAATAATAACATTAAATTCGAAACGAAGCAATAAAATCAACAATGATGAGCACCTGGTCTACGTACGATACGAGTATTAAAAAAATATAAAAAAAAAATTGGAATATTATTTTTGAAGATCTAGATTAGATTCATCCCACGATAACAAATTTTTTATATGCGCGGAAGTAATACTTTCAAAGTACAAACGCTATACAGATGTTTCGTTATATAGAATTGTTTAAATTAGCAAATTCGTCCTTGACCAATAGATCCAATCTGCAGTTATTTTTAAGTATTCATCATATATAGTTAACGACAGGTTCGAGTATTTTCAAATTTTATACAAAAGTTATTTTCTAGCTTTGCCTCACAATATAAATTACGATTTAACTTAGAGTTAGAACTAACAGCATGTTTTAGTGTGTTTACACGAATTTTAAATAAATGTTTACAAAGCTGGCAGCGCAATAACACAACACAAATCTAAATATAGCTTGTTTTTTATAATCAGTAAGATGATAATGAAACAGTATACCTGCCCTGGTACATACAGTTAAAAACAAAATAGAAATATTAATTTATCGATTTAGTCGTTGGCAATGATCTTTCACCTTTTGTAATTAAATACAGAGTTCTCAAAACGAACCTTCTATTTGATGTTTCTTTGCTATACTTCCGTGCAATACGTAATTTGGAGAGATACTCTGCATAAATTATTTCATCTCAGCTTTTACTTTCACGTTTGCAGTGATAATAACATTTTACTTTTGCTTTAAGCGGTAACTTTAAGATCTCACACATTGGATAGGTTAGGTTAGGTTAGGTAAGGTTGGCCGTCCTAAAGGACTAACAAAGAAACATAATTGGTCCGCAGCTAGTACCACATTCGAGTTTCCTCCTCTTCACTCGCTAAACCATCCTGAGCTTACCAAGAACCGTTTAAAGTCCCGGATCTCGATCTTACTAAGATCCGGGAGGTCGTTCAAAGGGGAAGTTCCCATAAATGTTGTTCTGCTGTACGCTAGACTAGGACAGGTGTAGAGCAGATGGAGCACATTTTCCTCCTCCTCCTCATCACCCCAGCTGCGGCAGAAATCGTGGGCTGGGACACCCAATCTGCTCGCATGTATCCCAATGAGACAATGTCCTGTTATAGCTCCCACGACCATACCAATATGGTGCCGTCGAAGCGATATCAGTTGGCCTGATCTGGACCGGTCAAGTCCAGGCCAGATCATGCCTGGTTATTACACACGAACTGGCGTTAGACCATCTGACGTTCGTTTCTTTTATGGCTTCTTCCTGAAACAGCAGTTTACATGAAGCAAGCGGTATCTTTATATCCCGCCTGCTTTGGGTTATTAGGCGTGCTGTTCCCTTGTGGGCCAACTGTGCCATTACATTCCCTGCGATATTGAAATGCCCTGGCACCCACGTCAAGCGGATGTTGAACTGATCAGCCATCTCATTCAAAGATGCCAGACAGTTCTGGGCTACCTTGGACGTCAGGGAATATGATTCTAGCGTTTTAATAGCAGCCAGGCTGTCTGTAAAAATGTGAATATCCCTTGTAGATATTACATTATACTTCAACCAGTCCATGACTTCCATTATCGCGATCAGTTCCCTCTATCCCTTTTTGAGCCATCCGTGAAGAAGCTTAGCGCCTCATTGTCCATAATCGTTTCGTTCACCCAGTACTCTCTGGTGGGAAAGTCAGTTTGGAATTTCATTTCAACAGATGGCAAAGGAATAGCGTAGTCGGTAGCTTCCGGAATACCCCTGTTGCATAGGATAGAGTGCCCTATATTGTTACAGGTCCACATAGATATGGATTTGAGCCGAATGGCTGTGCAAGATGCAAGCTGCCGCAATATCCAAGGGAGTAAGATGAAGGAGAATCTCCAGAGCTTGAGTAGGTGTGCTCCTGAGAGCCCCACTTATACACTAGCAGGCCGTTCTCTGGATTTTCATCAATAAGGTTGACCATAATTTTTAACGCTGGCCACCAGACGACAACCCCATACAGCAGTATAGGTTTGACCACTGAGACGTAGAGCCAGTAGTGTACTATGTGGAGCTCCATACCCCATCTCTTTCCAATGGCATTTTTGCAGGATAGTAGAGCGCTATAGTAGTTTTCTTTACTCTCTCTACGATGTTTGGTTTCCAGCTTAGCTTGCTGTCCAAAAGCAGTCCGAGGTATTTCGCTCTATCCGTAAAGATCAAGCGAGTACCATTTAATGTTCACACTGAGGAAGTTTGTGGTTCCTGGTGGTAAAGAGGACTAGCTCCGTTTTCGGTCGGTTTGCGTTCAGTCCGCAGATGCGTGCCCACTCAGAGAGGTACTAGGATATTTACCGAAGACCGATATAGCAACGTCATCCGCGTAAGCAACCACCTTGAAGACTTGCCCTTCCAGGTTTAGTAACAGGTCATTTATGACCAAGTTCCAAAGAAGAGGGGATAGAACCCCTTCTTGAGGTGTCCCTCTGTTCAGCTATCTGCTGGCAGACGTCCCACCCAGATAAGCTGTCACGATCCTGCCTCTAAGCATTTGATCTATCCAGCCTCTGAGTGACCCGCCTACCCCAAGACACGCAAGGGCCCGAGTGTATGCCCCCGGTCTGACGTTGCTAAAGGCCCCCCCTATATACAAGAAGGTAACCATTGAATATTCCTTATATTCAAGTGATTTCTCAATCGGGCCAATAAGGGAGTGGAGAGCTGTTTCCACCGATCGTCCCTTACGGTATGCGTGTTGAGATTCCGACAGCTCGCCCGGCTTGATTGAGCCTCTAATGTGAGCCTCTATTAGTCTTTCCAGTGTTTTCAACAGAAAAGAAGATAAGCTTATAGGCCTAAAGTCTTTGGGATAGCAGTGAGAGCTTTTTCCCGCCTTAGGTATAAATATTTCTTTTACTTCAGTCCATTTGCTAGAAATGTGACAGAGTTCTAGGCTGCCTTTGAAAATAACTTCCAGCCAGGGTAGGGTTAACTCAATCGTTCGCTGGATATCCGCAGGGATAATGCCATCAGGTCCTGCCGACTTGTATGGCTTAAAACTGTTTGTTGCCCATAGGATATTCCGCCTATTTACTATATGACTTACAGAGTTTACACCCCTATTTACCATGAGTCTCTCCGGAGCTAGCACCGAGCACTCCGGGAAATGCGTTTCTAGTAATAGCTCCAGGGGTTCCTTACTACACGTAGTCCATGAACCATCCGGTCGTTCTAGATAACTCGAGATGGAAGGACTGGAACATAGTACTTTGCGTAGCCTAGAAGCCTCCGAAATCTCCTGTATGTTGCCACAGTAGTGCCTCCAGGCCCTCGTTTTGGCTGTTCTTAGCTCGTACTTGCAGGTTTTAAGGACTTCCTTATAACAGTCCCAATCTGCCGCAGCATTTGTGTTCCTCACTTTCTTGAACAATCTCCTACATTTTATACGAGTACCTTGGAGTTCTCTCGATCACCAGGGTGGCCGAGACTTACCCAAAGGCTTACTGATAGGACATGCACCTAACATGGCTTTGTTAAAAGCATCAGATAGCTTGGTTACCAGATCATCAAGCTCCTGTGTAGATGCAGGTGGGTTTGGAACCGATACCGGTAATGAATTACCCAGAATGGTTCTAAAGCAATCCCAATTCGTTTTCTTCCTATTTCTGAAGGATGGTTTTTTTGTGGGTTTTGTATCCACTTCGTACTGTAGATAACAATGGTCAGAAAAGGAATGGTCTTCAGACACTTTCCAGTTCAATACCCTCTCCTTAATAAAATCCGAGACAAGTGTAATGTCTAACACTTCCTGTCTATTTTTAGTAATGAAGGTTGGCTTACACCCGATACTACATATATTTAGGTTAGTACTTAAAATAAAATCAAGGAGTAACTCACCTCGCCTGTTGATATTTGTACTTCCCCAGATTGAGTGATGCGCATTAGCATCACTGCCCATGATGACTCCGAATTTCGTCTTTGAGCCTCTGTTATTGCACTACCCAACTTACCTGGTGGTATATATTTTCCTCCTCATATGGTAGGTAGGCCGCTATAAGCCAGAGATTTTGCGCACCCATCTCGATGCTAGCCACCACTACATCAGCGTTGCTGTAATTTAGTAGTATAAAAATGTGCAGGATCGTATCTTACCTTCATTTTTTGCATTTAGTATTTTATATTTGGAAGCGCTGAGGCCCAGCACCCGGTCTCCACTGACCCAAGGCTCCTGGACCAGAACCACATCAATGGACTCAGATTCCATTTTGAGCAGAAGGGCCGCCGAGGCGGCTTTACAGTGGTGGAGGTTGATTTGAAGAATCGTAAGCATTAGATAGTACTTACCTCCACCACTGTTGAGTCAGACTCCTCCTCTGACGGATATTCGTCCATTTAGAGCGCACAGTGTAGCCCCATTGATCTCGACATCTCCGAGTCCAGGGATAGTGTCTCCTGAGCGGAGGACCAGCATTCGTGCCTTTGCCCTTTGGTTACGAGGGGCCAGCCTCATTTGTAGTTAGTAGTAGTAGTAGCCCCTTTTTTGCGCTTTGGTGACCGGGCCTAAAAGCCGATGTCTCCAAAGCACTAGGTACCGGTTTTTTAAGAATACCGGTCTCGTTTTCCTTATTATTTTTGATATTCATAATAGGTCCCACGAGTAGTTTAGCGCCGTGTTTTCGCCTAATACACCACATAAAACATGGTGTACTAGTTGTCCGGTGGTCACCACGGGGAGGTAACACGCACACTTGTGGAAGCTGCAAGATACGGAGCTGGCAACAAGTACCAACTTGATTCCCCCAAGACAGCTTCGCACCAGACCACCAGGATCAGTTTTAAGTCGTTGAAATCCTTGTTCAGCCATCATTTCGCTCAGTTTCGTATACTAACATCTTCCTGATTGTGGTAAACCATAAATGCTTTCTTTTCACAGGTAAACTCTGTTCTGCGATTATGATTGTAGCCTGGCGGTTGTCCCATATATATACTGTTTTTGTCAGATCAGCGTTTAAATATGCTGACCTAACGTCATAGAGTTTTCGTCTTGAATTTTTGATTACTGCAATATGTAGATAATAAGGTTCTCAGAGTTTCGTACCTCATTACTGGGCTGAAAGACTCTTCATAATCAAATCCTAATTTTTGATTATGCCCTGCTGCAACTAATCTTGCTTTGTATGTTTCGGCTTGTTCATTACTAAGAGGTTGTCTTTTTCGTTGTGATCTTCCGTTCTGATTATTTTCAGTAGTTTCGACATTCGGTGTTACACTCGGTTCTATCTCTAAGTTATCTGTACATGTGTCATTATCCAGATTACCCTGATCTTGTACTTCAGTTAATTTTTGGCCTTCCGGTGACCGCGATTAAATTGTATCTAATACTATATACTGCAATATATCGTTAGTATCTTCGATTGTTCTATTACTCCGTGACTAGACTCATCAAACTTAACGTCTATTGTTTCATATACCCTTTGTTCATGTTCGTCATATATTCTGTATGCTTTCCTTTCTTTTGAATAACCCACTAAAATTCCCTTCTTTGCTCGTGGTTGCAATTTTGACGTATTTGGCTTGTTAATTCTGTAGCAGTACAAACATCTATATTATGGATGGCAATGCCGCATAGATTTGTGATGGGGAGTAGGTATGGTCTTATGTATTTAATGGTCCCAATGACACACCTATGGTGTACTAGTCTAAAAACTGGTATCATGGTGAATGATAAATATGACGATTGTTCTCATTATGTACTCATTTTCCCGAGTCGCTTTTATTTTCTCTTACAACTGCTTGGTACGCTGAAGCGTTATGAACTGCTAATGTTGTCGTTCTTTTTCTGATATTCACGCGTGAATTTTGTTCTAAATCTGCCATAAAAAAACAATAAAGATTTTTTTTAGGACAAAATTCACAATCCTATATAGACGGGTGTAATGCAGATAATGAATTTTATCAAAAGCCCAACAAAATGTACTAAGAAATATACATTATCTTCTGAATGTTCTTGGGAAAATCCTAAGAAACGGACACCATAATGACGCATATACCAAGATGTCTTAAGGTCTAATCTATCAGAAAAATATTTCAATTAAAGAAAAAGTATAGGGTATTAGGGGATTAAGGACAACCAAGAATCTCATGGATCTCGATCATATGATTTTTCCTAATTTTCTTGTGAATAAATCCTAGGAAGCGCACAATAACGCGCACACCAATATGTCTTAAGGTCTAAGCTATACGAAAAATATTTAAATTTTGGAATAGTAGGGGATTAACACAATTAGGACAAATTAAGACATACAGTACAAATAGATACAATTGGTAAAAAAAGAAAAGAACTGACATCTAAAATATAACAGAAATCAAGACGCAAGTCAATTAGGTCTAAGAATTTTATCAAACTTGACTCTGAATGAATTTCTAGACATATTAAAATCAAAAAAATCAAAAGCGCAATTGAAATAACGCGACGTGGTCAGGACAGGTTCCGATTGACTGAGGTTCGTAGATGCACTATCGATGTATAAAAATCCACCACGACGATGCAAACCGCGCTTGGGAGCATATAAATTTACACGAGGAAGTAACTTGGAGCAATCAATATGCGGCATTAAAAGATCACGTACGAGGAGCACTGCAGCTACTTCTCATCGATGATTGAGTTGTGACAATCCCAATAAATTGCAGCGATGGCGATATAGTGAGAGTTCGTATATGTTAGTACGTGTGGATGGTAGACGTCGGAAGGCAAAAAGGATAAACTGCTTTTGAACGGACTCGATCCTGGCCAAATGGCACAGATATGAAGGCGACCAAACCTGAGAGGCGTATTCCAGAACCGGACGAACAAATGACACATACAAAGATTTTAATGTTAGCCGATCAGTAAATTCGTAACAATTTCGCTTGATAAAACCCAGGATAAGGTAAGCTTTAGAAATAGCAGAGGCAATGTGCCTGGTAAATGTTAGATCCGAAGAGATCGTCACTCCGAGATCAGTCATAAATTGGCATATGCATATACAAAATACTGATGAAATAATGGACATCGGATTCTATAAAACGAAAGAGTCTTACATTTGCTTATACATTTAACCGTAAATTGTTGCTGATAGTCCAACAACAAAAGTTGTTTAAATCACTTTGCAACATCAAACAGTCAGATAAATTGGAAACTAAAGCAAAAATGTTCATGTCATCATCTTGCAGATTTGAAACAGTTCACCACATGAAGAGGGAAAACAATAATTGCACGGAAAAAATGACACATTGCCAACGATTTGATAGGTTAGAATCCAACCATCTGACTGAGATGAAGTTGGAGTTTAATTTCATTAGCTTGTCGATCAGAATTGCATGATTAATTTTGTCAAAGGCCTTTGAAAAGTCAGTATAGACCACATCCAGCTGTACAGTCTGGAATCAATCGTACTGTGAAGATGGCCGCTGAAAGACACTAGGTTTGTGATTGTCGATCTTCCCGCAAAAAAACTATGTTGCACAGGCAAAATATACCTTTTGGTATGGAAAAACGAAAATCGATGAACCATTGATTCAAAGAGCTTTGGAGTACTAGAAAGTATGGCAATCCCGCGATAGTTGATGATCTGGCTTCGTTTACCCGATTTGTATATGGGACGTATGAAGGTTATTTTCCTCGAATCTGGAAAAGGTTGCGTTCGAAGGCTTTCATTAAAGATAACAGTAAAGTGATCACACAGACTAATTTCTAATCTGGATGGCAGGAAAACCATCATGATCTACACCCTTATTGATGTCAATATTGAATATACAATCATCAAAGACTTCTTCTGAGGTAAACGATAGTTGAGTGAATTCCTGATTATTTCCAAGCTCAAAAGGTTTGACATTTGGCGTCTGATATACGGTTAAGGTTATGGTGTCTGTTTCCTAGTAAATACGATTGCACACTAACACATATAAGAGGAAATTGTTTTTGTAGCTTTTAGGACAGATTTAGCACAAATTTCACATACGTATTTCTGATGAATGTGATAAATGTCTTTAATTTATTAACTCCAATTAGTATGTCGACTGCGATCTGTTGACATATAATTGAAAGCTGCACCAATGATGTAAAAAATTATGTCTTATAGTCCGCATCTAGCCTTGCCACTTGCCATTTCCGCTAAACTCCGTAAAAAAATCCATTTAATTTTGTTTTATTGTGAATAGCGTACATCCGCACTAATTTGGCGGATAAAGTTAAGTCCGAAGTGGTTTGATGCCTCAATTTTGTGTTACTCTATGGCGCATACTCATTATTTCAATGGATGTGAAGTTTTCCACAAATCCACAGATTTTATATAAGTGTTAGTCTCACACTGTTAAAATGAAATCCAATTGGAAACACGATAATTCCTTTTTTAAATATTTACTACTAAAAACTTCGATAGTTCGACCCTCATCAGGGCAATTGTAGTTTTTATGATGGATATTTATTTGAGTCGACGACCGTGGTTGATGCGATGAGTCGCAAAGACAAAATGTTCAATATTCTTCAAAAAAATACCGCAATGTTCGAGAAGTAAGGTGAGTGAACAAAACCCATAGAGGAGAAATGTGCAAAAGCGCAGCAAGAGAGAGAAAATTTAATTAATGTGCAAATTATAATTGACTACGTCATAGATTACTCTCGAATAAATACACGCATACATACTTGGACAATTTTCATGCAACGTCGCAATCTGGATAGTTCGAGAGTCGCCATTGAACCGGTATATAAACGCAACCAGGCTGCAGAGTAAAATCAGTAATAAATTGTTCGAATGTTTTCAATCTATAGGGTATGCCAATAATGGTGCCGTACATAATCGCGTTCTCAATTCATTGAATGACTCCTCTTCCTCGTCATTCCATTCAAATGCTCTGTTCTTCTGGGTCAAATCATGTAAGCTCTTTGCAACGTTGGCAAATCCTGGCACGAATCGCCTATAACACGTCCACAATCTTAAGAAGCTTCGTAAGTCATTGAATTAAGCTTTCGGTAAACAACGCATAAACTCATTTTACAATCCTTCCTTTCGACCAAAACTATACCGAATTCGACCACCTCTTCTCGTTTTGCTAACGGTAATCTTCTCGGTGCTTGGCGTATAGGTGTCTCCGTATCAATTCTATGCTTTACCATGTTAACCCTTCCATTACTATCCGGTGTACTACAGAAGATCGATTTATACTGTTCGAACAGTTGTCGTGCTGAATTTTTCTGGTTCATGATTAGATCTCCAGTTCATTTCTGCATGAGATGTTCTACTATTTGTTTCTGTCCAAGCGTATCGATGTTCCTATTCGGATTCTTCGGTTCGCATTTCATAATTGTTGACACCTCTTCACATTTACCGATAATAGTTCCTTTCTTAATTGTATTCGTCTTATGCGAGAGATTTAGAGTCCGGCACTCTATATTCGTTATCTGAGTTTACTAGTGTTCTCCCTATCATAATTCCTTTGGTTTCGCTTTCTTCTTCACTGGCTTCTACAACCCACAACCCGGGTGACCCAGAACCTCCCTCCAATTTTCCCTAAACAATTGTTTCCGAGTTCGGTGGCAGCTGTTCCTGATGACCTATTATTACCCGCCTAATTGTTGTTTCTACATCGTTCGTCTATTCGCAAGACGACTTCATCCACTATTTCGGTGACCAGAACTTCGTGTTGTAATTGAGTATTGCCTATCCTGATTCTGGAAATCTTCCTGCCCGTTACTCGTATGTCTGCGCTCTCTCCTATAGCTGTTCGTAATTTCATCCCATTGGCTGGTTGTTCTCTTCCTTTGGCTAGATCTTCTCGGACAAACGTGCGCACTGCTCCTGTATCCACCTTCACCATAGCCGCTCTCTGCTTGATCCTCGTTGCATAGGAGATCGTGATCTTGTACGTCTCCATTTTTTTCTCTGCAGTCTCTCGACATATGACCCATTTTGCTACCATCTTCTCTGTATCTTGGTACCAACCGATATCCATTTCTACTTGTCGTACTTTAACTGACGGTTTTATGATAGCCTGCGCAGTCTCGTTTATTAACTCGCCCACGCAATGGCCTCCGCGAAAGTCGCTTTAAGTGATAACATCACTGCTTTCCGCGTCTCTAGATCCCGTATCCCGTCAATGAACGCGTCCATCTTAATTCCCTCCGTGTGATCGAAAGACGTATTTGTGTGTGCCAAATGCACTAGGTGTTCGACAGCTAAGGAATATTCCTGTAGAGTCTCTCCGAGTTTTTGGTATCGACTCCTTAACTCCATACACACGACCCAATGCAATTATTATCTCGTTGTAATTACTTCGTTCATGTTCCGGAATAGTCTGCAATGTTTCACGATTTGCGTCATTCCAACCATTTTGATTGACCGTTGTTTCAAATTGAAATTTGAAAACCTTATACGATGTTGTGCCATCAAACATTGGTGACGCTGTTCCGTTAACTTCGATACATAGAAGTTTCTTCTCGAAGCCTAGAACTTTCTCTTCTAAACTTTGCATTTGTTCACTCCCATCGAGAACTTTCTGTTCCAACCCATTTCTATACGCCAAGCACCGAAAAGATTAACTTTAGCAAAACAAGAAGAGCTGGATCGAATGATAATCGACATGCAGGCAGCTAGAATGATTGATTCATCACACAGTTCATAGAGTTCACCGGTAGTGTTGGTTGAAAGGAAATATGGTAAAATGCGTTTCTGCGTTTCTGCGTTGATTACCGAAAGCTTAATTTAGTGACGAAAATGGATAGCTACCCATGGTCAAGGGTCGATGACACGTTATTCACACTGTCAGGTGCTAGAATCTTTTCAACACACCTATACAAAGCGAGTACTGTAGCGGTAACGGACTGGCCAAGACCCAAAAATTTATGGGCGAATTACAAAGCTTCCTAGGATTGTGCACTTATATTATAGGCGGTTCGTGCCAGGATTTGTCAACGTGGAAAAAAACTTACATGATTTGACCCGGAAGAACATTGGAATGGAATGATGAGCAAGAGGAGTAATTCAATGAATTGATAAGGCGATTATGTACAGCACCATTATTGGCATACTCTATACCCGGTGTTAAGTTTATTCTTGACGCCGAAGCAAGTAAAGATGTTATCGGAGGAGTGTTGGCACAAGAAATTGAGGGTCAAGAAAGAGTGATAGCTTATCACTCAAAGTTGTTATCGAAACCAGAACGTAACTATTGTGTAACTCGTAAAGAATTATTGGCTATAGTGGAATGTGTGAAACGTTTTCATAAGTACCTCTATGACCAAGGACCACGGAACGTTATGTTGGCTGCTGCAATTCAAGAATCTGGAATGGCAAGTAGCACGTTGGATGGACCGTCTCCAGGTTACCAGATACCATTCGTGTAATAATTCAGAAATGAAAAATGGAGTGTCATATTTTATTCACAATCCAGTGATCGAACCTTGTTTGGCAGGGCTAAAACGTATAACATTTGGGGGCAGCGGTGGGATTATGAATTAAACGATGATTGATCCAGCTAGTTATAATTTTGATTGAATTTTCAGACCCGCAGGAGAAGAGAAGGAAGCGGATGAAGGTACAGCAGTGGAGGCTGTGACAGTGAAAGTTGGTAATTTCGATATGGCGCAGTTAATGGCTGTGATGATGCAAATGGAACAGCCAATAGAAAAGTCAATTGAAAGGTGAATCAGTTCAATCAGAAAATTAAACTTTCATTTGATCGTTCAAATCAAGGTATGTAGGAAATTAAGCAGTCAGTGGGCGAGATCAATAACAAAATGGATGAGAAAGTTCAAGAGATGTATACCAACCTATATACATGATGAAGTAGAGCATATTCAATCAACGGTTCAGCAGGTTGAACAGAAATTGCAGTCATAGATTGAACAGTTACAAGATAAAGTTCTAGGGTTCGAGAAGAAGCTTCTAGGCATCGGAACAGTGACACCAGTAGCTCAGCCAATGCACGCAATAAAATTTAAGACACTAATATTTGATGGCACAGCATCTTTAGTAGCGGTTTTCAAATTTCAATTTCAGACATCGATCAATGAAAATGGTTGGAATGACGCAAACCGTGGAACAGCGCTAATAGTAGCTCTTAAAAGTGAAGCGGCTGAGATATTGCAGACCATACCGGAACATGAACGAAATAGTTACAATGAGAAAATGAAGGCACTAGATCGCAAGTATGAAAGTGACCATAAACGAGAGATGTATCGTATGGAACTGAAGAGTAGATATCAGCATCATCAGTGTATCATCAGCGGTCGAGCGGCTAGTCCATTTGGCAAATACAAATAGGTCTTCTCATTACATGGGGAGAATTAAGATGGAGGCGTTAATTGATGGAATACGGAATCCGGAGACACATAAAGCAGTGACGTTATCGCCTAAAGCGAGTTTCACTGAGACCATTGCGTGTGCTTTGATAAACGAGACTGCAAAGGCTAAACCTGTTTCTTGGACGGCAAGCGGAGATGAATGTAAAAACGAGAATCGATCGGCCGGCACCAAGATTCAGGGAAGGTGGCAATAGAGTAAGGTGTTGGGCATGTGACAGGCCGGCTCACATTTGAAGAGATTGCCGTGAAGTAATATGGAGAAGACCAAGATCGCGATCTCCTATTCAGCGAACATCAAGTTTTGGCCAAGGAGGAGAGACATGAAACCATAAGGTATTATAGGAAAATACGATGTTGAACATGTAACAAAACGGGTCACATATCACAAACCTGTCGGGAAATAAGATTGAGACGTGCGGAATCGCGATCTCTGGTGCATCGCGGATCGGGGAACGAGGGAATTGTAGCCTTGAAGGAGGAACAGGAGCATAAGAAACAGTTGGATTACGGAAAATCGGCTGTTACTCCATTCCTGTAACGAGATTGGAATGAGGCGGAGACGGTTTAACAGTTAAAGGTAATGTTGATGGAAGGTATAATAGTTAAGTGTATTTTATGTGAATTCAGCTTATTGAACAGCTGTAACACTTGTACGAGAAGATCTAATTAAGGGAAGAGTACAACCAGCGGATGGGTTGAAATTACGAATGGCCACAGGAGGGAGTGGTGTTATAACGAGGAAGAAGATTGCAACGATCAGGATCGGCAATACTCAGTTCCAACATGACGTACTGATGGCAAATATAGTATGATGTCATCTAGGGGATGGATTTCATGAGGGCGAATGGCTTCGTGATGGATGTGGGGCAGGGATTGGATTTCAATAGATTCGAGTTATATATAGATAATACCGGAGCAACCATCAGGGGAGTAGTAGTGGATCAGCGGGAAAAGATTCATCGAACTCAGAAACAGTTGCACGGCAGAAAATATAAGTGTCAGGTAAACAAATGAAGGCCGAACATTGAGGAATATTCTAGAAGGTTAGAATATTTGGTATAAATACGAGATAAAATTGTAGGAGTAAGCGTTGGATTTTAACTGCGATAGAGTTAGCAGGAAGTATAAAGTGAAAGAGTAAGTTGTGTTTTAACCGTGATAACAAGGCTAAACCGTAACAGTAACAAATTAATTAACTTGTGCTGATTAATAGTTTCGACTTCCATCGTCTAGTTTGCAAGTAAACAAAATAATAAGACATTAGAGGGATAAAGTTAACATTATATCGCATCTCAGGTAAAATGATGATGACAGAACAGAAATCCGATCAGCAATTGACGGGTCAATCGTTATTTCACCTAATAAATCTTTAATAATCTAAGATTCTTAAGATTCAGCCATAAACAATTTCAATTAATTTTCTTCAACAATACTCACCAAGTACGGGAATCCAACTTCGGCGTAAGTGAGACTTCGATAAAATAAAAACAAAAATAATTAATTCAATGCA
The DNA here is from genome assembly GCA_951394425.1 of Tipula unca. Classification (NCBI taxonomy): domain Eukaryota; kingdom Metazoa; phylum Arthropoda; class Insecta; order Diptera; family Tipulidae; genus Tipula; species Tipula unca. The sequence goes on from OX596381.1 coordinate 73,118,043, forward strand.
TTTTATGCTGATCAATAGATGGCGAACTCATATATTCTAGTAGTAAAGACACAACAAATATTTTAAACTACAATAAAAACATCGCCAACTAATAGTATACGCTCAAACCAGAAATGGTATTATATTTTTATACTAGATGTCATTGAAATATATTCATAAAATTTCATAGATGTACACGAATCAAACTCCATCATTTTTTACATGCCGCTTATTTTGACAGCGCAATTGTCAAAAAATCAAAATGACAAGAAGACATTGTACATATAAAAACGTGCTTAAGTTATTTTGTTTTTAGTCGAAAAGTATTATTTTAATAAATAAATTGTGCGGCGTAAAATTCTTTTAATTTTACAATTTTGATTAAAATACTATAATTGATATTATTATAATAGTTAAGTGTATTTTATGTGAGTTCTGTTATAAAATAAAAATAAATTTAAAAAATTAAATTAAATTCAAACGTGTGTGCGAGTGTGTGTCTGTATGTCAACGAAAATATTCTTATTGTGAAAATGTGAAGTTTCTAAAACTTGAATGCTAAAATATCTAATAAATTAAATGAATAAATTTGAATTTAATCGATACGACATTGGTTTATTTAATACAAGATATCTATTATTTTGCATATTCATGCATACTTTAATTTCTCAATTCACTTACACAATCGTTCAATGCAAACATCTTTCGACTATCTTCTATGAATTTTAGTTGCGTTCTATTCTTGTCTTTATAAAATTTATGTGTATGTAAATGTATATAAGATTTACAAATAATTGCAATTCATGTGCATTACTTTTAATTTTGTTATGAGTCTTTTGTTCGGTTACAGAATTGAATATTTTTGATTTTATTTTTGTTTTGACGATACGAAATGAAAATTGAGATCACTGTTGTTGGTTTTAAGATTAGGACACGTTTCATTAAGAACGTAGTTTTGCAGCATGCTTAATATTGAGGTGACACGTCGTTGGCAACATTTGAATAGGCTTATGATTTTTGTTGTACTTGTGATTGAAACATATGCCATGTGCTCGTGAGGAAATTATCTCACAGATTCGCTTGAAATCAATTTCCGTTTGGAATGCAAAATTCTTATTAGAAAAAAAATATTACGAATTTGTTGTAATTTTAATTAGGTTTATCGGTTTTCTTTTTAAATGTTTTGATATTTTATTTTTGGCATCTAAAATAAGTATGTATTAGCGATTTGATAATTCCTGATTTGGAAGTTATACAGAATACGCACATACGAACAACTGATTGGATTGTTGACACTTTGGGATGCCCCATTTACTACAACATGACTTAAAAAGTATCAGTAACTTAGTCGGACACCAAGTAGCTTGTAACCTGAAAATAATGTAATTTTAGCCTGATTATTTTAGCCTTATGACTGACAAGTTATTCGATATATGTAAAAAGTGATTAGAAGTTTTTACGACGAGAAATTAAAAATGAAAATTACTTTTAGTGATTATAGACGTGAAGACAACCAACCTATTTTGTTTTTCAAAATGTTCAGCTCGGAATCGTTATTCATCATGCGCATACACAATTTTGTCAACTTCTGTAAAACAATCATAAAATCCCACAGGTTTTATAATACTAATAGTAAAAATGATTTTAATGCGGAAACAAAGTACTAATCTAATCACCGAAAATTGACAATTTACCGAACACAACAATTCGCCAAAAACCACAAGTCACCGAAAGAAAAGTTTACATATTCGATAGAAATTAATTTTTATTCCATTTTTATCGTTAGAAAAGGCACAGAAATTGAATTCCCGATCGTACAAATCGCTTCGTCTACAATTAGAAACACCAAATACAGAATAAATAGTATTTTTCGATGAATTATCGTTTCCGGCGATCTATCGTTTTCGATGAATTATCGTGTTCAATGAATTATCGTTTTCGATTAATTATTGTTTTCGGTGAATTATTGTTTTCGGTGAATTATTGTTTTCGGTGAATTATCTGATCTGTCCTTATCAAGTATAAATTCGGTTGATTGTAAGAAATATGTTAAATTTTATAATCTTGCTACATTTCTACAAGAAATAGTTTAAGGTAAACGTCTATATTGCGGATCGTTGTACTAAGTGGAGATCTAAAACTGCGATAACCCGACCAAAAGTTGTCGTACAGAAATTATCTCAGTTTTATTTGCAAGGGTTTTAAATTCTGTACAACATATAGCTATTGCCTGCTATTAGACGTGTAAATGAATAATTGGGAAATTTCGTTGATCGTCTCAAAGTTAGCAATTGTTATTTACTCAAAAGCGCAATAAATAAACAAAAACATTAAACTTCATCAGAAATTAGACAAAATTTCCTTCAGTTTAACTGCTATATTTCATTTCGTTGCGCTTTTTTTGGCGCAGTATATAAGTCTGGGGGCTTATTATGGTATTTTCGATAGCGTTTTTTTCTCGATATTATCGAAAATGGCCTATTGTGAAATTTTTATAAAATAATTTCATAATAGGCCATTTTCGATAATATCGAGAAAAAAACGCTATCGAAAATACCATAATAGGCCCCCTGCATATTCCACTTGAGATTTGGTATAGACAAAATACAAGATTTTAATTATTTCTATATAAACAATATCACAGGTCCACCGTTTAGTAAAACCGAACATCGAGTTATCTCTGGCAACGCACTGTTCGATGTGTTTCGCAAAGCACATGTTTCCAACAAAAGTAATCGCAACGTCTTTAGTTTCGAATACTTTTTGTAAAATGGTACCATTTTTTAACATATTGTCGATGTCTTCTTGCATTCTGAGGGTATCGTTGATATTTTCCATGGTTTTGTAGATTTTGGGATAATCTGCAAACATTAAAACCATGGAATTCTATATAACTTCAGTTAACCCATGGTAACCTTGTGGTACGCCGGAAAAAGCCAATCTGGCTGATTTATTCCCAGTTTCAACATATTGAGTTCGGTTCCTCAGGTTACATTTAAGCTTGTTCACGAAAACGCTACAAAAGCCAAATAAAGCGTGTTTTTTAAGTCTAATAAAACTTGAATAGAATTGTAAAAACAAAAACAAAAAATTAAATTTTTATGAAAAATATACTCTAGGAGATCCCAGTATACCCTGGCAAATCATCATGAATAGTCTCACGCTTGAACAACGCTACGAAATTATTAAAATATACTTTGAAAATCAGTCGTTGATTCGCGCAACTCATAAACGACTTCGTGATTTTTATGTTGCACTTAATTGTCCATCTGAGAAAGCCATCCGTCGAACTGTGGATAGATTTCGTATCACATACTCTCTACAGGATGCAATAAGACCCTACAAACTCCTACATGACATTGATCCGGACGAGATGTGGTTTCAACAGGATGGAGCTACGTGCCATACGGCGACCGCAACCATCGACTTATTAAAATCAAAATTTGGCGATAAGTTGATTTCGAGAAATGGACCTGTCAATTGGCCTCCAAGGCCGTGCGATTTGACACCTTTCGATTATTTCCTGTAGGGCTACATGAAGTCACTGGTTTATACTGATAAACCAGCAGCAATTGACGCCTTGGAGGCCAGCATTGTTCGTGTTATTCGTGACATATGAGGCCAGCAGTGCTCGAAAAAGTAGACCAAAATTGGACGTTCAGAATGCGTTTCAAGAACTGCCTCGGTGCCCATATGCCCGAAATCATTTTCAAATATTAATGCCATGTATTGATCTTCCGAATATAAAAAACGATTAACCCGCATTTATGACATTCTGTAGACAGGAATCCTATGATCCACAAATTATATCAAACATGTTTGCAGAATCAGTTTACAACTCGGAATACGACAATTAATTAAAACACTTTTAAAGGCCATTACTGGCCCCTTACTGAGTCAACAATTTGGCTCCAGCGGTTTCGATCCCGAGCATGGTCTTCATACTGTCTAAGACAATCTGAAGAGGCCAAGTCGTTCTCTACACCGTGGAGCCATCGTCGCCTGCAACGACGGGTACTTGAGCGGGGGTCCGGTGTTGTTTTGGCGGTATCCATTTTTCTTTTTGTTGACTTTATAAACACTATATTTTTTACGGATGCGGGTCGTCAGCCCAGCGATCCAACCGTTTAGTCGCCTCCTACGACAAGCAAAAGATACTGTGGTGGTATTCTTGGAAAACATGTTCGTGCAATTTTGATTTACGAGACATGTGAGACAATAAATATATAAAATAAAACAATAAAACTAAGTAATGACCAATACAACGTATCGATGCAGACACCATCGACTGCTAGCTCTAGAAACATTCGGATGTGGGTCAGGTGGCTAATTGGCTTTATTTACTAAGAGAATATGAAAAATTGGTAATTCCATTCGCTAAGCCTCATCAATCGTTGAAATTAGGACAATTTTCTCTGAATTATGAAATAACCAGAGTAACACCAATATTCAAAACTGCAGCAAGGAATGATATTTCATGTTATAGAGGGATAACGTCAATTTCATCAATCTCCAAGTTATTTGAACTTGTAATATGCATTATGCAATTTGTTAGATGAACCACATTTTAAAAGGCGCCTTAGACGCTGTTCGAATGATGACCGTTAACACAAAATCGATTATAGTGTGAAAGTATACACAACAACCTGGAGCCCCCACTATTTTAACGAAAGCCGAAGAGGGACATGACTGTTAAAACTATGTGTAAAACATTTGTATATTTTAGAATATTTAATTCAACACAAATATCGTTGAACACTAAAGTTTATAATAACGATCCGCAATTGGAACATTTCTGTTAAATTAAAAAGGTAAAATTTTATTATCATCCCTAACGCTGCAACCTTTATAACAAAATTTTCAAATTCTTCGAATTTTAAGTTTGTCCCTTAAAAAATAAGTTGATTAAAAGTTGAGGATAAATTATTTGGAGAAGTTTGGTATAAGCCGGTATGGAAAAGTTCTTTCCCATAATTGTTTATACGGGAATAGTTGCGGCAATTCGAATGTATGTGTTACCCGGTTTCATAGTTAAGAGGTTCAACTGATGTAGCGATTTAATTCCATTCGGTATCTTCTTTGCGATCTGGAATTTAATTGTATATAATTTAAGTTTATTATGTTACCATTTTTCTCCAGAACTACACGTAATCTGAGATTTTCTATGTTGATAACAGTTAATGTCACCTTTTAAGACCAACTACACAAACATATAATAATATTATAACTTGAGATATAATTAAAAAACATTATTTCTTGCGTATATTGTTGTTGTATTCTTTATATTTAAAGAAAAATCAATGGAACTGATAAAGAGAGAAAATTTCGTTATTATTCCAATCCATACAATTCGAATAATGAAACTTATCGAATCGAAAAATCCGATTCTACTATTAATTACTAATATGAAACGGTCTTAAAACTACAAAAATATTTTTTTAGTGGCATAAAATTGAAACAAATCGTCATGCAACTTAAGCCACTCTGGAAAACTTCATTAAATAAGCTACAGTTCTCAAGTGTCTTCTCCGTATATCCTAAGAGTGTGTTGCGGGATAACTGTAAGTGCTCTCGTGTAACCTCAGTATATCCCGTCAGTTCTGGCTCACACCGAAATAATTAAGTGTGGGAAGTGAGTGGTACCACTATGCATTCCTTTATTTATTGTCAATTTTCAAAACTGCTCAATATTTACTAAAATAGCGTACTACACTTAGATGCAGGAATAGATCTCGTGCTCTTCACCTCGTGAATTTATTAAACCAATTCAAAAAATTATAACGTTCTGTGAAATAACAGAAACACAAATTTTACAGAGAATTTAATTATTTGATATGTCAAAAACGTGTGTTAACCTTTGAAGATGCTAGAACAATTTTAGGGCCCATAAATTTTAGTGAAATTTCAGCCGTAAACATAATTTAAGACTGTTAGGCATTATAAAAATATGTATTTTTGATTCAAGAATTTTTATGTCTAAAAATTCAAACTTTTAGCTAGAAATTTTTGGGATTTTAGACAGAATTTAAGTGTTTTGTGATCCAATATTTAAATAAAATGTTGTAAACCACTTTAGACTACTCGTTATTTTGATAAGCTCTGTGATTTTTCGACAATTTTTTCATTGTAATTCATTTTTTTTTCAAACCTATGATTTGACGATTTTTTGGTGAATTCTGCACGTTGGGCATTTAATGGCGGGGTTTCCCTAAGTTTCAGTTGCTTTAAATGTTGGGAATTTTTAATTAATCGGAATGCGTTATTTTATTAGCTGTAATACAGATTTTGTGATAATTTTTGACGCGGTTTGAGCACAATTCGAAGCATACCGAATAGTTTACGCTTATCTTTTGGTGGTAAGAATTTAGCAATACATGCTGCTTTGTAGCCTCTTCCCTACTCGTATTATTTCTTTAAACCCCCTATATTCATTGACTTATTTGAAAAGCATGGAAGCAAGCAAGAAAAACGTTAATTTGTATTTTTAATAGATAACCAAAACATTATAATTTAAATTTAGTTAAAAACCTCAAACTATATATTTTTTAAGATAAAACTTTTACCACATCCAATTTCAAATATTATTTGAAACAACTAAACTAAACACAATTCCGAAATGTTCTATGAGTTTAAACAAATAACGCTAAAAAAAAACATACGACAATTAATTATTTTATTCAAATTTAAAAAACTTAACTCCACAAACCTAGTGTTTGCAAAATTAAAGTTTTCAACTTAACACATAAAAATAGTAAAAATATCCTTCATCTATGGCTGAGAGAAAATGATATGTATCCTGAAAGGTGGGGAAAATGATATGTATCCTGAAAAAATCGTTGAGTTTATCAAATGACGCAAAGTGTTTTTCAATTTTAAGGAGATAATTAATTGTAAACCTTTCATGTTCAACCTGCATACAAAATTAAATATTAAACAAGGCCATACACAAATTCACAATATGTACTTAAAGATTTACATTAAATTAATATGATTTAGACGAATGTAAGAATAGAATCGAGTCCAATATAATTTTCTTTAGTACCTCTAATTTCTAAATTGTTCGGAAATTTCGAAATATCAAAGTTCACTTAACATAATAATTCCATAAATTTTAAATTTCCAATTGAATTTGGTATTGAATTAGTAGATCTCTAAATTTAAAGATTTTAAATTAAAACCAGAATTTTTATGTTTGCAAATTATTTCCAAAATCACCAAATTCTTTAATCTCCATATCGAGAGGTTTAATCTCTATATCGAGAGATTAATTCTAAATTTGTGGAAATCAATCAAAATTTATAAATCATGTGTTCTTTGAAACAATAAATTTTTGCAATTAACTACCTCATTGACTACATCACTACAATTTTATGATTTAAATCAATAAAACTAAGAAAATGAAGTTTCAAATGAAGAAAATAAAAAGCCGGGTTTTGTTTAAAAAAATCTTTATTATTTATTAATTTTTCTCTTAAAAATTCAGTCACTTTACATATTAAATGATCATTTTGAGTCGTCCTTATCGCTCATGAGTGGTATTGAATAATGATCAAAACGAATTGGAATCATAATATGGTCTAACAATTATTCAGAGAAAATGTCTTCTTCTGATTCTAATTCGTTTTCATGTTCATCATTAAGTTTCAATGAATAATAGGTATGCAAAAATTTTTGGGATGTAGTGGACTGTACTCTATTTCGACGAAGGCTATGAATATGTTCCTATCCCATCTTTAATAGTTGATTAACCAGATTGGCAAGCTCCTTGTGTCGCCTCTCTGTTAAGTTTAAGAAAGTCCGCGATTTTGTTACCAGTTTAACCTTTAATGTTTCAAATATATATTCATTTAATTTAAACTGTTGAAAATTGTCCAGTCCACTATCCAGACTATCTAAAACAAACTGGTCCACTACATCACACTAATTTGCATCCAAAAAAGCATATTGGTTTAAAGACTTTCTTTTATTAAGCTGTTCTTGATACTCAGCTGAGAGAATAAGAAGTTTTAGTACAGCAGTCAAGTTATATATGCACAGTACACCTAGATTAACTAGATTCAAGTTTTAAATAGAGGCATAAGTATTGCAACTTATGCAACTTATACCTTCAAAATTAACCAATCCTGTACTGGGTCTGCAATAGAATAACATGCAGATTGTGATTTGTTGATTAATGTAAAAATTGGATCAGAAATCTTTATTATGTGTTTCACTCGTATCAAGAGTTCCTCATCATAGATTAGTTGAATAATTTCGGTTTTCAATTTGTGACTAGTTTGCTCCGCTGCAATTTTATTAAATGCCGATAAATTATTCACTACGCAATAAAATGCATCTCCAAAGCTGCATCAACGAGTTTCTCCAAGCATTTTTATTTTTGATCCCTTATTTTGGATATTTTGGATGACCAACGTTCCATAACTGGATTTTTAAATTGCACAAGTATTTTTCATACTTTTGCAGCATTTCCTTATCAATAATATCCTTCGTTAGTGTGGATACTACATGTACTGTGGCACAAATGAGTTTTTCGCCCCTTTACTACTATATTTTTGGCTCACTACTCCGTATATCTCGGTTTCAAATTTCGCCATGGTGACAACTTGCTTTGAGTTATTGTTATAACCATCTATTAATAATACAGACTTTTGTGCTTGTCCAATGCTTCTTTTATAATTTTTCGTAATTTCTGCTTGGACAGTATTCAAAATAGTAGTGGGCAGTGTTTGACGGCATGGTAATTTATAAGATGGAGGCAGCTCGGATATCAACTCTTTAAAATATTTAGAGTCTACCACATGAAATGGAATATTATATCCGAAGAAAAATTTCATCCCAAACAAAGGTCAAGTTTTGGACTTTTGTTAGGTTGTGGTGTAGTTAATAAAATACACCGATTGGATGACGTCGTTAGCGATGATGATTTGGATGATGAACCAAATCCCTTACGACATTGGAATTGGCCGTAATGGCGTGGATGAAGCGGAAGTTGAAGTGGAACTTTCGGGCCCACTACGAGAGGATGACTGCTCAATGAATGAGACTTCATACTCGTTTGATTCCTTATACAAATTTCAATTTTGTTCTGAAGCAAGAACGGCTTGAAAAAAAAAATTAAGCAAAATGAATTTTAAGTGATGAATTCTCATCCTTTAACAAAGTAATTTAATTCTTTTTTTTATATATATTTCATTTACTATTGTCGGTATATTACTATCCACATATGACCTACAGATATATTACATTTATGTCAAAATGTTTATTTTCTATCTACAGTGAAATTTATGTTCTACTATTATCACAGTAACTGTTCTATTTTATGTTTTATACTGGATGCGTTCGAATGTTGTTTCCTGTTTTGAATAGAATTCACTCCCAATTCTGCTTCATTAATGGAATCGTCATCAGGCAGATTTGCACCAATATCAAGTGTGGTAATCTCAATGCTATCAAAAGCTTCGCCGCTGAAACCGACGCATGATTCGTCATCACCTTGCACAAGAACTATTCAATTTCCACTTTCATTATTCATATTTTGGACGGCATACCCTTCAGAATCAGAAAATGATTCTTTAGCATTTGTAGAAATATCCACCGCTGATGGAGATTTAAGGCAATGCCACATGCAGTTGTATTTCCGACCGATTCGTTAGAATGATAAGACACGCCACATGAGCAAAACAATAATCCGACCGATTTTTACAACAACAAATTTTTTTTTTGTCCTGAGTATTACATTGTTTATAAATTCAATTCATATCGGCAAGCCGATTGATAGAGCTACGTTTGTAAACAAAACAAAATTATCACCGAAAGTAAATGTCTATGATATTTGATGCGTTCGGAACCGACAAATTTTTATTGGGAAGCGTTCGGTACCGACAAAATTTATACCATTTAAGTAAAAAATCGGTTGTCGGACCGACAGAATAGAAAAACTCTTATTATTCAATTAAAATGGTTATATTATTATGAATTTATGATTTTAATTACTAATCGTAGTTATTTCATATATTTTCTCAATAATTTAAGCCCAAAATATGCAATCATTTAATCATAAATGAAGAAATCGGTCCCAGATTTTCGCCGATATTTTTGTCATGTGGCAACGTCAAGCACAAGTTCCTAACAAAATAATTAAAATTTAAATTAAATTATGTACCTGTTATCGATAAGACGACTCTGAGATGTATTTTTAAGAATAGCTTTGCATAAAACGACTAACCGCTTCTTCCCACTCTTATCAATTTCGTTCAAGGGCTCGTATTTTCCTTCTCCCCAATATCCCGACGTTTTTCTTCCGGTCATTTTTAGTTTTTATTTAAATCACGATTTCTTTTAAATATAAATATACCACCGTAATTCACCGAAATTCAAAATTTGATTGTAATCTGTTGAAACACGTTTTATTTACGAAAGGTCGACATTGAGCTAAATAATTTGACGCATAAAAACGACATAAACTACATTAACAACATTAACAACATTAACTACGTGCGTAGTTAATGTAGTTTATCATATTTTTCAGGTAGTTTAACGACTTTGGCTAAAAGTGAGGGCGTTAATACGATAGAATGTAGTTTATGCCCCTGAGTTTCTCGGCATATTGTTTTTTATTTAAAAAAAAATTAGAAAACAATAGATATTGCCTAAGATAAAAGAGTTATTCTGGGGATGAAAGAAAAGCATCTCGGATTTTTTGATGATAATATTCAAGAGCAATAAATCATTTCGCAATCTTTTGATAAACAAAGACTAATCAAATACGCTAGTTTTCATTTTATCCGTTCTGCTCCCGATTGGAATTTTCTGTAAAAGTTATTGTATAAAACAATAAATTGAACAATTTATCGCAAGTGTGGTAAATCGCTTTATTAAATTTTAAAATGTTCAATAGTAAAATCCAATAAAGGAAAAATGAAACTTTTTATTGACGGGTTTTATTAATTATCACCTTGATCTAAAAACGGAAAATGTATACAGATGAGGCTGTTCACTATGAAAATTAAAAAAATTATACTTTAGATTGCCTTCCAATCAGGTACAAAGAAAAAAAATTCTTCGTATTCAGATAAATTCCATTATGGAACCTAGAAGTTTTGGCGAAATCTCCATCCCTGAGCATCTAAAGTATTTGGAAGATAACTATTTGTACTAAGTATTTAAGAGTTTATGGGAGAACGAAATATTATATTGGGCCCGAAGAGATCTCTGCTATTAATGGATGTTGGCTCATGGAAGGAACATTTTACGGTGTTCCGACCATCATGCGGCAACTATTCAGCATTCACGGCAGAATTGAGGGACAAAATGTACTTCTAATATTTTACTTGGTCAGCAAAAAATCAAAATTGGCTTATGAAGAGTTCTGTTTAATAGTGTGTGAAAGGGGAATTTTATTAAATCCGAAACGTATTATTTCGGATTTCAAAATATCAATGCCATCAGCAGTAATCTATAAATGTTGCATTTTTCATTTTGAGCAAATATTGTGGTAACAGTACAGAAGCAACAAGCAAATATGGAAATAGCGAATAGTTTTGCAAGTACGCATGCTAAAAAGTTCGATTTTTGTACCTACAAATGCAGTTGGAACCTATTTTAATGTATTAAATAATTATGGGAAAAACCTCGATTGGAACACCATAGTGTATCCCAATAGACTAAAAATAATAATTGGGGAAAAAATTTGTGGGTTGTATACCATTATGAATGGAATACAAAATGAGTAGTTGGTAATTGTCAACAAAATTGATGAAATCAAATCTGGTGAAGATCGTTATGTGAGAAAAAAATAAATTCAAAAGAGCAATTGCATTAAAGAATTGCTGCCAAACAAGACAAAACGTACACATACTTGAAGTCAATTTCCTACAATATTTCATTGTGGTAAGACTTTCAATTTAATTCTTTTATTTATTCATTAATGATTTAAGAAACTCAAACTAGCTTTTGTTGTTTGATTTTTTAAGTTGGGACTTTGTCTGTTTTGGGTTTTGGCAGTTTGGCTTTTGATTATATCTTTTGGATCCCGATACACATCCTATAGTATAGTAATAACTACAGTTATCAATTTATTACAAATAATAATGCATTTTTTTGTAGCAATTCACTGACAATTTTTTTTTTGTAAATGGAAGGAAATTTAGAAAATTTATCTGGAAATATATTTAATTTTATGGCTATTTTCATTTATAACTTAAAATCGTCAAAAATTCATTCAAGTTGTTACTGATACATAAAAGCAATTGTAGACATTAATGAAATTGCCACATTTAAGGTGAACGGAAAAATAATAAAACATTATTCATAACATATGATTGCATATATTTATGCAATTATTGTTAATTAAAATATTATCAACATAGAACATGTTTTCTTGTGAGTGCAAATGATAATTAAGAATGCCCATTATTATGCATAAATCAATATTAGGTGTATCACACTCGAATACACGTGACGATTTTTCTTGCCTTCCGTAATTATGCAAAATAGTCAACAGGTAAATGTTTTCGTTTGGTATACTATTTTTAACTTTACGTTTTGATTTTTTCATTTTCTTCAATGTGCGTGCCTACATGAAAACGATTTAAAATAAATTTTCATTAATGATGAAATACTTAGAATATTTTCACTATACGAGTACAAACATTAATCATAACATAAAAAAATGAAAATGTTTGACTTCATAATAGATTTGCCTTTATTGAACATATTACGTTGGCATGTGACATGTGGGTAGTTTTATTTTCAATAAATTTGATTTAATCATCTTATGATATGCAAACTCGATAAATTGAAATTAATTAAAAATATGTTACTTTGTATCAAGTTGCCGCATGCATTTAATATAAATAACATATTTAAGCCGAATGCGGATAAACGGTGTCGATTTTTTATCCACATAAATTTTATATGGAAATGATTGACTAAGTACCGCGAATAACAAGTACATGTTCATCGGGTTTTTATCCGCATTTGTTCATCAGACTTTAAATAGTGGTATTCCCTTCCGTATTCGTATTGTATACAATATATAAATTATCGGGGTGATAAGGTGTTATTTAATGTCGCCAGTATAGTGCGTGCGTCACTACAGTATGCTAGAGATTGGATTGTATTTGATTGGATAAAAAAAAATCCTGCTTTAAAGTAGTAAACTATCATATACGATATATATATATATATATATATATATATATATATATACATATATATATATATATATATATATATATATCGTACTCGTGCGGTTGTAGTTGCTAACGCAGTCCGATACTATATAATTAATGATTGTCCCGAATGCCGACAAAAAAAATTTTTTAACCTGATTAACTTGCAAAATGGGCTTCAGTTCATCAAATTAGATAGCGTAAATGATATTTTCTAGCTTGCGATTGGATTGGTCATCTTGTTTTCAAACAGACTTTGTAAAATGTATTCGGCTAACTAGTATTGACGAATTGAGCTTTTCCCTCAATGAATTGGTTGAATGATCAACTATGGTAAATATTTCATTCGGATTCTAGATTTAGTCTTTAGAGTAAATCTTTCTACTTCATAAACACTAGGTCACCACAATACACATTGATCAGCGGTGGATAATTCATAAAATCTTTTGAAGAACTGATTTTCTTTCATATTTCAATAAGCGATTAAATTTGATGATAATAATAATCAGCTTTTCAAAAGGCCATTATCGGCCCCTTATTGAGTCAACTATTTGGCTCCAACGGTTTCGATCTTGAGCATGGTCTTCATACTGTCAAAGACAATCTTAAGAGGCCTAGTCATTCTCTACATCGTGGAGCCATCGTCGCCTGCAACGACCTCTGCGCCTACCATATGGTGGCTCTCCTTTCAGAGATCGATGCACGATTCGTTCAGCACACAGAACGCGACCAAGCCAGCGTACTCGCTGCGATCTTATTTCATGTGCAATATTGAGGATCTTCATCAGATCTCTGATCTCGACATTGTACAGAGCTCGGTATGTACCACGTTTTGGTATTTCACGTTTTGGGCTGTAAATTACACGCATGATTCTTTTCTCAAATGTAAGGAACCATCTCTCGTACTCATCCGTCAGCGTCCAACTTTCACATCCAAACATAACAACTGGCCTGATCAACGCTTTGTAAAGCTTCAACATCACGGTACTTGATAGATGATACAAAGCACCCACACTGTTATCGAGAGGGATAAGAGAGCCCAAATATTTGAACCTCCTCACTCCTTCAAACGTGTAGTGGTTACTACTAAAATCTGGTGTGCCATTGTCGCTATAACCAGAGATCATGTATTTTGCTTTGGACTCATTGATCTGGAGTCCAACAGAAGCTGAAAACTCTACAAACGGATCAAGTATTTTTTTCACTCCGTTGCTATTCAGTCCAATCACGCATATATCATCTACATATGCACCTGATGGGACTGGCGATCTAAGATGTTGCGTTGCGGTGTTTCAGTTTTACGAAAGATGTACTTCAATATGAGATTAAAGAGTATCGGGAACAGAGCATCTCCCTGCCGAACAACCGAGTTAACTACAAAAATTGTCGATAGGCTGTTTTCAACTTTAACACAGCATTGAGACTGCATCACTGTCATCCTACACAATCGTACCAATTTTGTTGGCATTTCTTGGTATTCCAGGACAGACCACAAACTCTCTCGATTGATCGAGTCATAGGACTGCCGGAAATCAGGAACACCTGATGTACGGGGATGGATGTCTCATAATATTTAGATAGAATCAATCGCAGCGAAAAGAGCTGATCAATGACTGATCGATTCGGACGAAATCCTCCTTGATAGTCACCAACCAAGCCCTCCGATAGAAGGGTGATTCAAACCAATATTATATAGGATAGTAACTTGTATGCTGTGCAAAGGAGAGCTATAATTCTGACACTTCAAGGGTGTTTAACTATTTAACAGTTAATAGCTTACAAGGACATCAGATGTTGATAATTGTTTGGAAATATTAATTTAAAAAATTTGGAAATACATATGCATAAATAAAAGTGAATTTTGTTTTTTATTGATTATAGAATTGGCAGTTACTCTGATATAAAATAAACAAAATATGGAGACATTATCACCAACAGAAACGGAAATGGCATTTGTCCCGAAAGATTCGCCAGAACATTCGGATAAAGTAAAAATGAAGAAGCAGCTGGGTCTACTGGAAGGGGTGGCTATTATTTTAGGAATTATATTTGGTTCAGGTACGTCAATTTAAGAAAATAATAGTATTGGAAATTAATTTGATTTGACTTGATCAAAAAGGTATATTTGTGTCGCCAAAGGGTGTAATAAATGAGGTTAACTCTGTTGGAGCGTCGTTACTTATATGGGTGTTTTGTGGTATACTATCAATGATTGGTGCGCTATGCTATGCTGAATTAGGTACAGCCATTCCAAAATCAGGAGGCGATTACGCTTATATATTCGAGGCTTATGGATCATTGCCTGCTTTTTTATATTTATGGGACGCCGTCTTTATATTTGTGTATGTTCTACTTTTATATTTTATTCAGCTTAAATGGTAAATGTCATAATATTGTTTTATTACAGCCCTTGTACAAATGCCATTATGGGACTGACATTCGCTAGTTACGTATTACAACCGTTTTTTGGTGCAGAATGTGATATCCCAGAAATTGGGTTGCAATTAATAGCCGCCGTTACAATTTGTCTTTTAACGTTCATCAACTCGTATGATGTAAAATTAACGACAAAAATGCAAAATATATTTATGTTTACTAAAATCGCAGCGCTTGTCATTATTATCATAGTTGGTGTTGTCTGGATGAGTTTGGGGCATTTAGAGAATTTCGAGAAACCATTTGAAAATACTGAAACAAGTCCGGGAAAACTTGCTATTGCATTTTATTCGGGCATATTTTCGTACGCGGGATGGTAAGTTATTTAAACTACGTTTATAACCAATAAGTTCAAATGTAATTATCGATTTTGCACCATTTAGGAATTATTTAAATTTTATGACCGAAGAATTACGTGATCCATATAAAAATCTTCCACGAGCCATTTACATTTCACTACCTTTAGTTACCATTATTTATGTACTCGCCAATATGGCCTATTTAGCGGTGTTGACACCTCAACAGATGTTGGCATCGAATGCAATTGCGGTCGTATGTATAAATTTAGTCTTTAATAATAAAAATGTATTAATTAGTTTGATTAACGTAATTATTTCAGACATTTGGAGATAAAGTTCTAACGTATTGCTCTTGGATTATACCACTTATGGTAGCTGTATCAGCTTTTGGTGGTTTAAGTGTTCATATCATGACATCATCTCGCATGTGCTTCGTCGGAGCACGCAATGGTCATATGCCTTCATTTTTGTCGTATATAAATATTAAAAAATTCACGCCTGCCCCATCATTGTTATTCTTGGTAAATTGTTTAAAACGGAAATATGTTTTGTATCGTATTTTGCATGTATATTCCATAATCTTGTTTTAGTGTTTACTATCATTGATCTACCTTACAATTAGCGATGTGTATGTCCTCATCACATATTCTAGCATTGTTGAATCATTTTTCATTATGATGTCTGTTGCGGCGGTTTTATATTTTAGATATACACGGCCCGATATTCCACGGCCAATTAAGGTATACATATTGTTTGTTAATAAATTAAAGTTTCAAAATATTTATCATTTATAATTTTTTTTTTTAGGTTTCACTGTGGGTCCCAATTACTTTTGTGATAATTTGTGCATTTTTAATTGTAGTGCCGTGCTATGTAGCCCCTATTGAAGTAGGAATGGGTGTTGCTATCACACTTTTAGGGGTTCCGTGTTACTACATATGCGTAGTGTGGAAGAATAAACCACAAGGATTCTTAGATGTAAACAGTAAGTAACAATCATATACATACATATATGTAATTATAATATGCGGTACTTTGACGAATTTTAAAATTAATTTGACATATTCTACAAACGGTGGACAACAGTTGTTTATAAGTATACTTATCCTGCATGTTTGGCAACAGATAGAGAGAGTTTGAAGAATTAAAGTGTATAGGTGTAACGATTGGATCGGGGGGTACCGGGTTCCGAATCACAACAGAGGCGGATGATGCAAAAACGATTTTTAATCTTCTGATTACGGATGATTAAATTGAAAAGATATATGACCCTCTGTGTAATGCGTAGAATTCATGGGCCGACCCATCTTTCATGTACAGGCTAGCATGGCAGCTATGCAGTGTGCAGATGGTCAGTTAAAACACGAACCTGTAGCCATCAGTGTACAAAAGACGGGTTGTTCAGTTTTTTAAGGGACAATAAATCCACTAGCCGAACAGTCTCTAATTAATGTATGTATGTAATGTGTTGGGATTTATTTGTTAAGCCCGATAGAAATTGAAATTTTAAAAAGTTACACAAACAATTAATTGTAATCAAATTATTATTCATTCGAAAGATCAATGCATGGCAATAACATTTTAAAATAATTTCGAGTATACGGCCATCGCTGCTGTTGTTGACGAATTGCATTGTGGACGTTCAATTTTGGCCCACTTTTTCGAGCACTGCTGGCCGTATGTCACAAATTACACGAACAGGTCTCTAAGACATCAAATGTTGCTGGTTTATTAGCATAAGCTGCAGTAGCCCCACAGGAAATAATCGAAAGGTGCAAATCGCATGATTTGGAGGCCAATGAACTGGCCCATTTCTCGACATCAACTTATCGCTAAATTTTGAGTTCAATATGTCGATGGTTACCATCGCCGTATAGCACTCTATTGGTTTATGATTACAACGCGAACCCCGGGCTCATTTTTGAACACATAAGGTCCGATGATGCCACCAGTGTGAAAACCGTACCAAACGGAGCATTTTTCAGGATATAATGGAGTCTGTAGAGTCTCTTGTGGATTGGTCTCACTCCATAATAAGCGGCAATCTTGCTTATTAACAAACGCGTTAAGGCAAAAATAAGCCTCGTCGCTAACACAATTTGCGATAAAACAATGAGACAGTTTCCCATTACTCTTGAGGTCAATCTGCGAAAGAACGACGCATATGAGGTCTCGAGGTTTTAATTCCTTTCTTTTGCGGGTCTTGCGCAACATCCTTTACGTAGTGGAAGAACAGAGCCCCAATTCCTGCTCGACAGATCCCAAATGGTTTGCTCAGATAGATTATGTGCGCTATAAAAGTCACGAAGTAGCGCAAATCGACCTCTGATTTTCAAATTAAATTTAGATCATTTGGTAGCGTTGTTCAAGCGCGTAATGATAATTTGCCAGAATATGCTGATAATAAATGTCAAACAGTGAGTGCAGTTTGACTGCCCATTTGCCCCTTCGGTAACTTCTATCCAAGATCATTTTATAATAAATAAATTTTATGTTATAATAAATCATTTTAAATGAAATTTAGATGGAATAATTTATATAAATATTTCAACTATTTATTATAGCTATTCCATGATTTCCCGATAATAAAGGTTCATAGATGGTCCCTGTTTATGCAACCTTCCGCCAGTATTAGTTGAATCACCAAATAAGCTGACGGGGGCTGAGTTTCAGCCACGACCGCAAATTTGTAGGTACAGGTGTTGCAGAGTTGCTCTTTATACATGTTTTGTCCTATAGAAGATATTACAATTTCAAACGGTCGCTTAAAGTAACGCGCGATTTTCTAGTTGGGGTCTCCAGCGTTGGCCTGACATGGGAATTGATGAATTCTACTCCAAAATGAATTTTATTCAAAGCCTATTTCTATTTTGTATAGATTATATTATACTATAAATGATTTAGTTTACTCCTATAAAATTCGATAAAAGTTAGAAATATTTTATTAAACGGTGGAAAACTAGAAAATTAAGAATTATTTATTCATATCTTCAACACAAGTCAAATTATAAAAATTAACATTTTTGACATTTATCTGAAGTGAAGAGTACCTATCGAACGTCCAATTCTCTTCAGTAGCTTAATTAACTCGATTATCTGAAAAGTTACTAAATTGTGATTCAGTTAATTCATGTCAATCGAAATTGTTTTACAGTAATTCCCCGATATACGTCGAGAAGCTTTCCAAAATAAAGCGATGCAAACCTAAAAACGTAAATCGAGAAGACCAGAGAAACTGAAAATGTTTATAAAGTCATCAATATCCGATATTTGAGATTCACAGTACGTAGCTTGAACATTACCAAGCTTAAGATTTGTGGATGGTCCTGGTGTGTCTTTATTAAAGATTGGGTTGAAAAATAATTCAATAGACTTCTGCTTTAAATTAAGTTTTTTTTGTGCATACAAATCTTTATTGTGGTTCACACTACTAGAGATTGAAATCCTTATCGATTCAAATCTTGCCGAATCATTGTCATATTCCCCGAACATTTCTACGGCCTGATTAATATGACTTAGTGCTTCTGATAATTTTCGTATTGGAAATTGTACGTTTGTCGATTCCCTTTTAGTAGGCGGTGTATTATTTCGTTCGACATCAACGTTTTGAGTGGGACATTATACTAAAAGTTCCATTAACTTGTTATCAGTTAATGGTTCCTCATGTCCACATAATATATCCGATACATCAGATTCATCGACGTCTGTAAACCAAACTTGATGAGCCAACTCTGATATACATTCGGGCCATATTTTTCTCCATGCCTTGTTCATTGTTGGCACAGAAACTTCTTGCCAGGATTTATTTATGTTTTCTATTGCTTAAAATTACCCCAAAATTTTCGAATGATATTATTACCATTTGCTTGTTCTAACTCGTTGTCCAGTGTATCGATTAAATTTTTAAATGTTCAACGTAAATAATATCTCTTAAATGCTGCAATAGCTCCTTGGCTCATGGGTTGAAGGACAGAAGTAGTATTCGGTGGTAAAAATAATACTTTATTTTGATCGTTCGCTTCATCCAAATTAACTGGGGGTGACCAGGGGCATTATCGATGAGTAGCAACGCTTTATGTGCCAAATTATGATTTTCACAATATGATTTAACTATCGGGCAAAAATATTTGTTAAACCATTCGGAAAAAATACCAGCCGTTACCCATGCCTTTTTATTAGATCGCCAAATTACCGAAAGAGTTTCCTTGGATATATTTTTCATTGCTCTTGATGTTTCTGATTTGTATATTAATAACGGCTTAAGCTTAAAATCGTCAGATGCGTTACCTTCAAGAAGGAGCGTTAGGCTATCCTTAGCCATTTTCTGCCCAGGAGCAGCATTTGTCGGCATTTGTTTCCAAAGTAACCCTGTCTCATCAACGTTAAAATTTTGTTGAGAGGTATATACTCCTTCAGTTACTATTTCTTTAAATTTATTTGGAAATTCTTTAGCCGCTTTCAGATAAGCACTTGCAGATTCGCCGGTAATTTTTACATAATGTAACTGCAATCTCTTTTTAATTCTATCGAACCATCCGGAACTTGTGCTAAAGCTGAGGCTCTTATCATCCTCAGTATCCATTTTTTTTAAATGATTAAATAAACTGGTCGTTTCCTGTTGGATAATGAGCGTGGTTCATTTTTTTTGTTTAAGTCACTTATCCAAATGCTTAGCGCTTTTTCCATTTTTTCCAGCATTATTGGTTTGGACCTGGTTGTCACTTCAACAGATTTTACGGTTGCCGCGGCAGCACTCGCACGATTTGTTTCTGTATTTTTTAAAATTGTCCGTACTGTTGTAGGTGGTAATCCCATCGAACTGGCAACATTAAATGCCTTTTCTCTCTTTTCAAAACGTTGAATAACATCCATTTTTCTTTTTATGTTGATTGCTTTCCTTTGCTTCTTTATACATGTGGCACAAATGGGGATACTCTTTTGTTTCACACACATCTTTCACTAAATTTAATTTTATTAATATAAATTAATTCTCTTAGTTTGTACTAAATAGAAATGCGACACGTACACAAAGCAATTAGAATATAGGGGAATCCCCTAAAATATATAAATGTATGTATGTACATAAAAGTAGATAGAAATACATACAAAAACGAAAAAACAGAAAAGAAATTCGAAAAATCAAGAAAATAAAATTAAGGACGTAAATCGAAAGGCGACGTAAATCGACGAGAAAGGTTTTAAAATTTTCTGTAACGCAAATCGAAGCGACATTAATTGAGATAACGTTATATCGGGGGATTTGAATTTTATAGTGCCCATCGTTTTAAACCTTACGATGATTTAAATCGAACTACGCAACTAGTTCAACGCAACTGATTGATATAATTAGACTAGTATTTACTAAATTGAAAAGAAAGCGAAGTCCATTGAAAATAGTATGTTAAGCCAAAGTTACGAACCACCTATGCTGATAATACTTGATGAATACTCAAGTATAAAATACTCTAATTAATTCAATGTATTTAACATAAGCTGTCCACATTTATCCATCGTATTGAATAGTAATTGGCTCTTGAAAAATGCCGGATTTACCGGACATGAAAAATACGACACCACTATGATACGAGTAATTTAGAATTGCATTTCATAGTAGATCAATAGAAATAATAAAACATTAGTTACTATAACAAAATGAAAAATAAATGTGTATACTAAATATTAGTGATCTAACGCTAATAAATTACTAAATATATCTCCTATCTTTTCAGCAACCATTACGCACTCGCTACAAAAATTATTCTTAGCAGCCAAAGAAGAAAACGAGGATTAAATATTTACATACATATGGATGTATGCAATCGCCATGCCAAGCTTATCTTTATTAAACGATGACAATTAAAAAATTTTCATAAAAGCAATTTTGTTTTACGTTTTAAAGCATTAACCAAATTGGAAATTAAATTTCTATAATTTTAAATATATTTAAGTACTTAAGTTAATAATAATTTAATACTAATATATAATTATTATTTTTTTTTTAGTCATATCAACATACTCTGTAGTATTTTTTTTTTAAGAAAAAAATTGTGATCTCTAAACTAAACACTATATACAATTTTGTTTGTTTCTTTGAATTTGTAAATTAGGACTAATCTCATTAAAATTTATAGTTACGTACTATTAATTTTTTTTTTATTTATAAGATTATGTTTAAACTTTAAATTTCGATTTCAAATTGATGAAATTTTCTTAACCATGACAATATATAATATTTATAAAAACAAAAAGAAAATATTTACTTTAATTTATATAATTATTTGTAAATTTAATTGTATAATTGTGTACTTAAGAAATGTTAACGATTAAATAATAATAATGTTCCTAGTTTTGAATTTCCACATGGATCATTTGAATTCGTATCAACAGAAAACCATAAATAAGAAGCTTCATTAAAATTCATAAAGTTACCAACATATATCTTAAGACTTGTATTGATAACTGCGTTTTTTTTTTGTATGAATTAATTGTAAATGTAATGTATAATTATTATAAATATTTGTACTATGTATATGTTACGAGTCGAAGTGTTGTTTTATTTTTTCTAATGATAATCGTATTGAATTATTGATTTAATAAAGTATTGAGATAAGTTAAAATGTATTTTCATTATTGCAATTGGTTGAACGAACTTTCATGGTGAAATTTTTATGTGTAAACTCATTCTAGGGAGTTGCAGTCGGTGTACGTGATTTCTAATTTTGATTGTTTGCTATATTTAAAATTTTTATTTATATATAGAAAAAGAATACAACAATGAGGTATAATAAATAACAATAAATTAATCAGTATTCAAAGTTAAACACACTCCTTGTAATACCCAATGACTAAGATGTTCTGCTGTAGCTAAATCAGCTTCGAATACAAGTCCAACACCCATTGCATTTCGTCGCAACGATGTCGTGTACACAGGAGTTTTAAACGTGTTTTGTAATTTTAATCGATGAACTTCAATTGGAACAATAGCCAAAATTGGTAGTTGTTCCACTAGAATTTTTGGATGTGAGCGCATTAAGCACATTTCTTCCAGTGACCATCGCGCACCTTCAAGATATAAACCAGTAATATAGCAACCGCTCAATGGTCTCGATTCGATGTCATCCGGATCAACATATTTCGTAACAAATGTGAATAGTGTGGAACGATCGAGTGGCCAATTATTTTTACGACACGCAATTTGTATGAGCGCAGTTAAATAGCTCTCGGGAATATGGAGGCCAGATAACCACATCACCATCGGTTCACCCGAAACAGACCAAAATTTATATTGCTGTTCACGGCGAATTAAATGTGTTATCCATGCAGCCAATCTTTTACAGGTTGCCGGAGCTAGTTTTCTCCAGTCATTTGGCAATAAACCATTAAACAATGCATTTGCGATATTGTCGAGTACTGCATCCATACCAATTTCACCAGCTATCGCTTTGCGCAATAAAACTAACGTACTTGAAATTCGATTTACTAGAATATTAAATCGCTCCAATTCCTGCAGCAAGACCACTGCAGTTGGCGTAATATTCATTTGAAGTGCTTTCTTGATACGCGAGTATTCGAATTCCTTAGGCATTTTAGCCAAAATGCCGGCTGCAACATTGTCAATAAATTCGTCTCGGCTAATTCCACCCGAAGCACCACCTGAAATGTATTCAGAAATATTGTTTTATATATTGCAACAAATTCTAATGTAAGCTTGAGTTGGTCTCTGAATATTTCATATACACGTGAATTAGTAAAATTCTTGGTCTCGCTTACCATAATTAATTTTTTTCCGTTTGAATGCTTAGAGTAATAAAAAATTGTTTGGTTTGTTTTTTTGTAAATTATCATAAATTAAATTGTCGCATATTATGCAAATCTATGTCGTTCAAGTGTGTAGAATATAAAAATATATTTTACCTGTTTGAGGTTGTAACTCAATTAAATGCAACCATATCTCTTGCACCGCATTCGTATAGTAACCGATTTCAGCATTCGGATGCAGTCCAAATATTTCTGGTGAATTTGTAAGCGGAAAATGATCGATCGCCGCTATAAAATCTTCTCGGGTCATCGCATCGTTTGGGATTACATAGTCAATTGTATCATCATGGTAAAAGTGAAATGAATCAAATATAAAATCGCCCATATATTCATCCATATAGATCGCGACAATCCGTCGATCGTAATCATCTATCACTCGGCCACCGTACATAACTTCGCCAATCAAATATTTTAAACTATTCCATGGTATCCGCGTCTCTTTGACCGCCAACGATTTCGATAAATACGTATCGAGAATCATGAGGCATACATTAAAATCAGACTCATTAAAATCATAGCTAATATTCCAGCCAAGTTTATCGTATTTCCGGCGTTCCTGGATGACAGCATGGAAAAAGGCTAAAACATAAACCAGCGGTTTAAATGCTGTATGCTGGCACGAGTCCAAAGATTGTTGTCGCAATTTGAAAAATGTCGAACGCAAATTTAATTTTAGGCCATTTGGTGGTTCTGTTACTACTTTCAGGGATTTCTGGAGAACTCCAATTGGAAAAGTAGGTGTTGGATCTGTGGTTATCCAAAGACGAAAATCAGGATGTAGTGATTCAACTTTTTCTAAATATTTTTCTAATCTTTTAATGAAATTCACCAGTAAGTGGCCATTTTGTAGCATTAACCAATTACCACGATTTCTCGCAACATCCAATAGTAATATTGCATTCTGCAATAATAAAATAAAAATTACGATTTTCGATTTGCTTTACCAATTTAAATAAAGCCCTGCATACCGTTTCTTGACCTTGGCCAAGTGAAATGTGTTTAAATTTGCCACCACCTGCTCCAGATCGATCGGCTAATTTCATTAAATCACTCGTCGGATCCGAACCAGGACTCAAAATGAATACGACCGGAATTAGAGATGAGGTTTGCTCGTAAATTGCATCAAAGCTGACCACTGGTGGAGTAATATACTCTTCGCCCATTATTTCAGTTATATAATTATTGATGGCCCGAAAAACTCGATCGGTACGGAAGCAGCGTAGCAACATTAATTTCTAAAAGAGAAAAGTCAAATTACAATATTATAAATTTAAATCTATCGCATTATATCTACGTCAAAAGGTTGCATTAATTTTTCAAAATTTCCAGGAATTACACCCAATTCAGGTGCCTCTAAGTTATACCAATCCTCCCATGCTTTAATATTTTGTTCCAAATGGTTGGGTAATTCGCCAAAAGTATCGACAAATTCCTCTGCCAATTTTAAAACATCCTCCCATCCTTGACCGGAAATCCATTTGGCCGGACACGGTCTTGCTGATTTTTGCAGGGAAACCGAACCCTTTATAAAAAAATTCAATTCGATTTGTTTTAGAAAACCCTCGCCCTGTTGTAATTTCGCTGTCATTTGAAACGAAAACAGTAGCTTGTGTTTCTCAAATATTCCTGTACATCCATAATCATAAACATTTTTGGTCAATGTGTTAATTATATTGCTTAATCGTTTCATGAGAATTGTATCACGAATTGATTTTCGCAAAGAATACGAGAAAACATCCAAATACGATGCTAGGGAGTATTGATACATAGAATTTACAACTGCCATGTCGGATAAAACAAAGAATAAATTTGCACCACGCTTTGCTGCTGATCGGTAACCATTTCTTAGCACATCAATATCATGCGCCGTTTTCTCAGCCAATTCTAATTTATTGCTTACTTCATGTGCTTTGGTTTTTGTATTGTCTAGGGTTGCAATTAACTCGATATTGTCCAACATATTGCCTGTAGACGTTGTTAATTCTCGTAGCAATGAATCCTCAAGCTGTTGTAAGAGTTGCTTGTTTAAACTTGTTTCGGCTATAAGTAATTCACGTTGTTCTTCCAAGTCGGGACGTTCAGATCGTACTACAACACTTAAAAGTTGATCTTCTAGACCAGAAACGGTAACCGTATAGTTTATAACTGTTGCTTTAGCGTAAACGGACGGATCAAAATTAGGATTACTTAATTTAGTGGTCAAGTACATTCGAAAATTTTTGTCATAATCAACTTCTTTATCGCCAAGAACGACATATTCACGACCAGCTACCTTTTTAATATTCTTTTCAAGCACATTATCTATTACAGGATCAATGTAATCATCTACATCTTGAAACAGCACTGGAATACCATACATAATTGCCATCTCTAGTTGCTTGATAAAATCAGAATCCGAAAAATTTAAAATTTTTAAATTGGTCTTCGCTTCACGTCGTTTAATCCAAGTCAAAGCCTGTTGCTGGGGATCTATGCACAGTGGAAATCGTGAAGCTCGATTGGTTAAAATACCATTTTCGATTGATAGTTCATCAGGCGGTAAGCCTTCCGAATTCCATGTGCTCACTTCTACATCACTACTGAGTATACCGTCAACAGAAAATGGTGAACTCATTGGAATTCCTTTTTCTGTAATATCATCAAGCCAATCCTGATACACCATATGCTTTCGGAATTCCCAAGAAAATGGACCGGTGTACGCTAAAAATGATGCTGACAATAAGCATGTTCCAATAATTTTGACTTTTTCCATTTTCAAATTTTCTAAATCGATTACCCAGCGATTTTTTTCTGAACTCAAACCAGTTATGAGCTTATCGGCTGCTTCCTAGAACAGAACAGAAATATTAAATTTATATGTTTGGAATAAACAAAAACAATGAACCTATACCAAACGCCTTTCCGCTTGATCCAACATATCTTGCAGCGCTGTTTTTTCTTTCATTGAATCGGCATACCTCTGGTTCAAAGATGTTAAATCTTTTTCCAATTTTTGAATTTCGGAATTAAGTTTACTCAAAGTTTTGATTTGAAGGTCCAATTCCTCCTCTAAATATTTAACTCTTTCTTTTTTCGGTTTTACCTCTTTAAACACGTCACAGTAGCCGAGTACGGCTCGCACAAATTTCAGTAATCCAAAACCCGCTTTAGAAACACTCCGCATATCATCCAACTTTGTAGACTTTTTCATGTGCGCCCGTGTAGCAGTTACCTGCTTTTGAGTTATTAGATCACAATTCATTTCTTGTAAACTTTTAAGAAATCCTGATTCAGACAGCATTCCTTTAGCCGATTTCCATGATATTTCTTTTACACCTTTTAGTATAGCAACACATTCACAAACTACTTGGACTGCTTCTGGTGGGGTTGTAAAGCTTCGAATCTCAGTTATATCAGCTTTATCTAGATCTTCTAATGCTAGTCTAGCTTGTTCTAAAATTGGTAATGCTTCCGCAAGTACAGCCTCCGCTTCCGTTTTTTCAACAGCAATTTGTTTACTCTTTTGCTCAACTTCCACCGACTTTTCCGAAGCCATTTCTTTTTTTGTTGTTGCTGCTTCTGTTGATTCTTGGATATCGACTAACATTATCTCACATTTATGTGCAGCTATTATCACTTCTTTCCGTTGTTTTTCAACATCTGCACCTAATTTATCAATTTGTGCGGCAGCCTCATTAATTTTATTTATTCCCTCACTCAAACGGTCACATTGTGCTGTAACAAAAGCATCTCGTTCGAGAATTAGTTTTAAATATGTGTGGATATAGTCGAGATAATGTTTTGGTGTGACATAATTCTTTCGCCTTAAAATTTGCAGAAATTCTACCGAATATTGTAAAACTGTGGAATGAACGTGAACAACGTGTTTTATGATCGGTTCGCGATGTGGTTCTGGAATTTTTGGATGCTCAGCTAAAAATACTTTAGCCACAGCAAATAGTGCTTGTTCTGGCCAAGGAAATATCCAATCAATTGCTGTACTTCCAACAAGACCGGGAAAACTTCTACATCTGTTTCTGAGGGCGTCACCGGCCGGTGACATTGAGAGCACGACATGTAAATTATCACTACAAGTATGTAAAAAATATGTCCAAACGCCCTCTTTATTAACGGAATATCCATGCTCTTCAGCCTTAGTTCTACACGCAGATACCACAGTTTCTTTGTCGTCCTCACTAAACAAAGCTGGTACTACACCAATTGTTAATATATTATTGATCATCTCGAGAAATCCCTCTTCAGCTACTTGATTAGAACTGAATAGAAAAACAGTTTTCTTATTTTCAACACCTGCCATCGTATACAATATTTTCAAATCGTCTTTGAACGAGCTTTCATTATATCCGCGGCTAAGCGTTATCGAAAAAACCTCACATTCTGCTGCAAAAGCAGCTAATTTAGTAATCGATTTTTTTCCGGACCCACCAACACCTACAACCAGCACGTGACCTCGATTTATTCTTAACGCACGATGTACTCGGGTCAAATGTTCTAGACAATCCTCGAACAATACAATATCCAGCCTTTCTTTACGTTCATTATATTCTTCAAGAATTTCTTGGAAAAGGAAATAAATTGCTTCATAATCCAATAAGTCTTCGTAAAATCGGGGCTCAGATTCATTCACTGCATTCCGATAATCACCGAAAAGAAGTGGATCTCGCAAAACGTATTCATGCAGAGGTGGCTATATAAAAAAGAAATTAGTAAGAATTTGGTTTGCCAAGTTAAATATTAATTAATTTTACGAACTTCAATAATTGTCTCTCCCGATCCCAATGAAGGTTCGCTCCCTTTTGCACGTAGCGATAAACGATCTTTCGGAGGAGGTGGGCACAATTCCATTACTTCCTCAGTTATGTTATCATTCATCAGTTTTATGTCTTCATGGCTAATTAATCGATCGCACATAACCCTTGTGAATTCATTTCTCCAAACTCGACACAAATGTTTCGGCAAACTAAAGAAATTTGGTTGTATTAGCATCATACCAGAGCAAATACGTGACAAATCTTTTAGATTGAAAATGTAATGAAATTTGGATGGTGTTGGTGGAAATTGTACAATCGTTTTCTGTCAAAAATAAAATAAGAAATCGGCTTAAGGAACTTAAAAAACAGGAAATCAACTCATAAAATATATACCTTAAAGAGTGCTAGGGTTGATGCAATCAGTCCATCAGCCAGCAATTGTAATTCCGCCGGAAAAATCTCCAGATGTCCTTTTAATATCAAACTATAAATATGATGGACCGTACTGTCTTCAGGAAATACTAGATTGTAAACGGCAAACATAGATATGAATCGTGGATCAACATCATTTCTACCGCCCCCCGCTCTACCCATAGCTGCGAAAAAGATTAAATCCTTAAACTTTTTCCAAATTAAATCTTTTCCACGATCGTACAGTCCACCACGTTCAAAAAACAGCTTAAGCAGTGCAATTGGTTGCTGCGTGCCGTATGTATCGACCTGCGGCATATTCATATCATCGATAAACGTTGCAATTTTTTTACCAATCGGCGGACCGAACGTATCTTTAGTTCGCTTTTCTACTGCCGCTTCCAGTGTCCTTTGTACATCCATGGATGAAGTTCGCGATGAAAAATTAATGTTAAGCACAATATTGACATCTTGATTTAGATTCCGTAAGTAGTCAGCAATAATTGCTGTTTTGGCTGTTCCCGTTTCACCCACCAATAAAATCGGCTGCTTTATTTCCATCATCATATGTAAAAGCCGACCCGTGCGAAGCGTATCAACTGTTGGCACTAGAATTTGGCTAAATTTCATATTACGATCATGTTTATATTCAGGAACAACCCATTCCCAAGCTACCCACACTTTCCTCTTCTGATCAAGAAAATATTCGTATAGAGTTGGTTTTGTAGTCGGTGTCTGAAGAGTTGTCGCTGGTTTTGCGGGAGTATCTTCCACATTCATCATGCCAAATGCCTTTTTTACGAAATCGTCATACGTGTTGCGAGAAGCTCCAACGAGCGTTGCACCCAATGAAGCGAATAAAGTTTCTATGAAAGTGCATTCGATCACATCTGAATCGTATTCGACTTCAGAACATGGTAAAAGAGCATCGAACAATTTACAAAATTGTGTAACCATATTCAGCCCTGTCTGTTCAACAACTGTTGTAAGTGGTTCACCTTGATGATTTCCATCCATACCTTCAATTATGAATGCAACGCCTGTCACTATAAACTTATCAAACATATCCGATAGAATTTCTAGTTCGTAGCCTAATCGATGTTTTAACCAACGTTCCCAGTATGGGGCAAAGCCTAAATTTTTAGGATCTACATAAACCATGCCGGCACGTGATACCGTGGCCGGCGAGGCAAATGCTAAATTGCCAACTTCGAATAATAATGCACAATAGTTTTCCAGCCGTATTCGTTCTCCATTTGCTAATGTCAACAATTTGTTGTCATCCATTACCGAATTCATATTTTCTATCCATAACGCATCAACATCACCGTCAAAGCACACATAACGCCGTTCCTCACGTTCGGTTGGTTTATTTATTTCGCGAAATATGTTCGAGAATAAACCATCTACCCAATCTCGCGTGTCCATATCCAAATATCCATACAATTCAATTACCGAACATGCTTTTGGATTTAGAACTATACATTTTGTGGGAAGACCCATAATATTTTGGGCTCTAATCAAACCATTGATTACAACGGTTTTTCCACCACCTGTAGGTCCAACAATCATAGTACAATGTCTTGTCATCATTGTTTCATACATTTGAACAACTTTATCTTCTTGATCGGCCAATAAAATATAACCATCGCCTTGTAAACCTTCGCGCACTGCTGCATTGAAATCCGGATAACCAACTCTTGGATAGTCAATGCCAGGGAATAAATCTTTGATCAAGCCCAGAAATAGAGGGACGTCGTCGAAAACGAATTTTGGGAAATTCATATCTCGCAATACTCGCATTAGTACGATATTTTCAGATTGATCACCAGATTTACGTTTAGTTACGCCAGCCATTCTTAGCACAGAATTTAATGATCGTAAGCCCCAATCATAATGATATTGTTTTGATAGCTGCTCTTCAGCTAATTTATATAATACCGTCATTTTCCTCGCTAAAACTTTGGCTGTTAAAAATCCGTCGGAAAATAACGAAATAAGACAAATTAATTCTTTGTCTGGCATGATACATGTAACTGGACGGAATAATGCTTTCACCGATTCGGGTAGTTCCGTTCGACCGGCATAACCTGGATTCATTGTTATAAATATTCCAACTTTTCTATCCAAAGCGATATCTGATCCTTCAAACGTAAACCTTTCAAGTTTCATTAGTAAACCACTGCGAATCGTTTGCAGTTGTGTTGATATGACACTCAGCACGGATATATCGATGCGGTTAAATTCGTCAAAGCAACCCCAAGATCCACATTGCGCCAAACCTGACAGAATAGTTCCGACCGCACGAAAGTCCATACCTTCGCCGCAATTTGTAACAATACACAACAATGCCATAGCTTTAGCCAAGTCTTTAACTGTTTCAGTTTTACCTGTGCCCGCAGGCCCAGCTGGCGCGCCACCAAGGTGCATCGTAAGTGCCTGTGTAATCGTTAAGTAAATACGATCGGTTAGTGGGGTTATTACAAGTCTACCATTCAGACCCATGTATTCGTAGCCATATTCAAATTTTCCCGTGCATTGTGCAACATACAAATTATCCAATTCTCGCATCCAATAAAAACTGAAAACATAAAAAAATTTTAGAAATCGTTGTTATTTGATAATAAATCAGTTTGCATACCGTAGCTGACTCTCCCAACCAAACTCTTGCGCCTCTAATACGCTGTCTCGAACAAATGCTTCAATGATATCACGAGCATGTACATCAATTGTGGTTATGGTTTTAAATTTGGCCCGATCATTTCGTGTCAAGTCTTGTCGCACTTTCATAACCAAATCGTCAATTTGCTTATTTTGTTCTTCTAAAAATTCTTTCATAGCCCGCTTATTTCCGTTTTTCACGCGAAAGAATACTTCTTCAACCTCGGCGGTCCACCAAACTTGATTTGAGGCCAAACAAATCATCCCCTGATACAATAAAATCCACTCCGGCCTTGTAAGACTTCTATCTTTACCATATTGAAAAATTCCCTTCTTCGAAATAAATCGATTGGTACGGCGCATCTCGTTTAACACTAAATTCATCCAATCTTCAACTCGCCCCTCAGTAAACACCTGATACCGAAACTCCATCACCTCACCTTCACCAGATATCATTGCGGTTGCAATTGGCCGATCATTTGGATCCAAACCCAGCCTGAGCGATTTAATGTTATCGAACATTTTTATCATATGCTCTTGTACACTTGAACATTCGCTACTACCCAATATGGAAAGCAATTCATCTGTAGATATGAAATAGAATCGAGGAAATATGCGACGTTTACTATCCAAATACTCATTCAACGATTTTTGACATTTCTCTAAACCTAAGCCGAGTCCTTGAAATTCAGCCAATCGTCCTGACACCATACAGATTTGTAGGACTAATGGATTTTTTGCACAGTCGGCCATTATCTGTATGAAAAAATTTAAATACATAAGTGAACGCAAATTTAATGGTTTTGGTTAAGCATATAGTGCACGTACCCTTCTGTATGCCTTATCAATGTCATCAAATTTCCTTGCCTCCTCTGGAAGTTGTGTTCGTATGTCACCTCCTACAAAAATTCCTTCTAAATATAACCATTTTCGTTGTGTACTAACCCATTCATCAATTATTTCGGATGCAAGTGATAGATTTTTTTCCCAGGTTTGAACGGTTTGTAGAAAAGGACCAATAAATCTAAACGGTACAACGGTAAAAATAAACAAAACAATTTTCACCTGCAATGAATATTCAAACTTACTGGGATGCGGCCATTCCTTGTAAATTCATCGAATTATCCTCTAAAACTAAAGAAATATCGTCGATGGCACCGAGTGTATAACCCCTCTCATCGTTACCTTTATAATGTTTATTAACTGAAAACACCATTGTCTCCCAAATCTCTGATATTTCTTTAACACCACGTTCAATTGCCAATTCCTTTATGGCATTATTGATTATAGTTTCGGCAATGTCCTGATACTTATGCAACTCCATCGCAAACATATTCTCTAAGGTAAATCGATCCGCGGCCATATCGAAAAATTGTCCAGTTTTTTCCATCAACATTTGCCAATGCCGCTCACGTAACGCCTCATTCTTTAAGCTTACCATTAGTGGCACGCTATTTTTGAATTGTTTCAGTTTAACGTCCAACATTTGGCCAATAGGCATTAGGCGTATCCAACGTGGGAATTTACGGAATTCTTTCATAAATCCTTCGATCCCGTCTAGTAAAGCTTGCGGATTTAAATTTGACCATAATGTGCGCGACCAATTCACCCTAGCTACTTTTTGTTGTCGATACAATTTATAGACAACTTGCATGCCATCAAAATCATTTTTGCAGCGTAAAAAGTCACTGTAGTCAGCCAGTGGCATATCGAATAATTTTTCAGCGTTAACCAAATCAATGCGTTGCTCCTCCAGCGTTGCAAATTCATTTGTATACAATTCGATGAGTTTAACGCCAGCATCCATATCTTGCCCAACTGCACCAGGGCCAGACTCCTCGAAACGTTTTACAAATTCGTCCAACTGTAATTTAAACAAACAGATTTACTAACGAACGTGCATTTTGCGCGCAATGCACGCAAATGAACTTACATTCAAGCAAAAAGTTGATATTTCTGTT
This sequence comes from Tipula unca, assembly GCA_951394425.1. Taxonomy (NCBI): domain Eukaryota; kingdom Metazoa; phylum Arthropoda; class Insecta; order Diptera; family Tipulidae; genus Tipula; species Tipula unca. The sequence goes on from OX596381.1 coordinate 73,151,531, forward strand.
GTTGTCATATCAGCAAATTTCTTCTTAATTGGCTGCAATGTGTTTGCCTTGTGGTATGCCGACGTAAATAATTTTTTCCACCGTTTTTCCAATTGATACGACATTAGCATATCACTAAACGGGAATTTAATATTGTGTTCCTGGAGCACACTATACGTTTCCTGCATTTCATTAACGCGATATTCAATTGTTAACGTTGTCGACTGGATAGTGGCAATGGTTTGCATAACGACTTTAAAATCAGTTAATCCTTTAATATTTCGATCAAGATCCGCCCTCAAATTGGCAATGTGATGTTGTAACTCGATAATGTTAGCTTGGGTACGTTCAGCAAGTATGTAACCCAGCGAATTTCGCCAATCGATTGCGTACTCAATGATTGTAGATATCAATGGCTGCAAATTTACTCTGCGCATCAAACGGTAATTCATGGTTACAACGATAAACATAAAAAAAAAATTCTGGCTTACCGGATTCCTCGAATATCAAAGAAAGGTTTGTGGGCTGTTAATTCAACAACAATTTGAGTATAGAATAAGAATTTTTCATCTAATTTTGCAAGTGGTAGGCCCCGATTCACGTACTTTTCCCAAATGGCAGCCTTATCGAACATCCATAAACTTTTATACTTGAGCCATCTGTAATTATAGATTCACGTATAGTACGCCATTCTGTTTAATATATTATATACGCAACCAAATCTGTACCTCTGCAAATAAACTCTAACATCGCCAACCAAACGTTGTATCGAATCTTGTATTTCCCGGATTAAATCTCGAATTTCAGTCAGTTGAATTAAATCTTCAAAAAACGATACAACATACTGTTCACCATTCTTTGTTTGTCTAGGACATTGCAAACATGTTCCCCTCATCCATCTAACAAATACTCTCGCACGTTCTAGAAAATCTTTTAGCGAATGAACAATAATGTTATAAATTTCATGCGAATCGGGTTTTAGCAAAATGAGTGAGCTCGATAGAACAGCATCCACTTGAAACAGGGCACGATTGCTGTTTAATTCGGTACAAAAATCCCTTAAATTTTTAATGGTTAATCGGGTTAAACACTCAAACGACGCCTTTTCCCAAGCATTATAGTATAACATCATTTTCTCCGAGTCTCCCGTGAATGTGCCAAGCATTAAGCTTTCCAATTTTATTAAAATTATCCCAATCGAATCGTACATTTTACCAATTTTACGCATTTTGTAATTTCGCACATCGTTCATTTTATTAAAGTATTCGCGACACTCGAGGATTTCCTCGTTTATGGTGACTCTCTTTTCTAATGGCACTGTCTGATCTCCACCACCGGTATGTATGTCGCTTGGTTTGGCTAACTCGTCTTTCGGAACGCTTGGTTCGATTATCTTTATGATGGGCTTATTTGAAGTTTCGGATTTCGATTTTTTATATTCCAATGAAAATAACGAATAGTTTTGGATTTTTTTAATTCGATTTTTAATGTCCTCCTCGATGTGATTGATTTGCCGTACCATAGAATTTAATTTTTTAATTACCTGAAATCAAATTTAATTTAAAACTGTGTATAGCTATTGTGTGTATTTACTTACATTTAAGCATCTCTCGCAATATCCTTTCAAATTAAACGATTGCCAAGTGTACCGTCCCAAACCAGCCTGAATCAATGTTTCGGTTTCGTACAAATAGTCTTTCAAAAAATGTACTTCCGCCACCGTTAGTCTGGATATCAAATTATTATAATCCTTTATCATATCTTCCACGGCTTCTACATCATAAAAAATTAAATCTTTTCGCATAATCGATGTTCGTATAACAGGGTCCAAAGTGAAACCCATAAATTCAAATTCCTGTCCTTCAGCAATCACATCGAATAGTTCACGCCGAAAATTCACGACAAAACGCAGCTTATAGTCAATCAATACACTAGTTCCAATTATCTCTTGCCACGTCGGTATATGCTCTTGCTTGGTTGCCTTTACCATTATTTCAGCTTGTTTTAATTTAAACTGATCGACAATTGGAGCGGGACCACCTTGCATTCGAGGCGTTTGAACAGTTTGCGCCATTTGCAAAAATTTATGTGCCATTTGAACATTAGAATCTATAGTATCGGGTCGATTAGCCAACCATTTTATAGCAGTTGCCATCGAAGCAAATTTTCCTCGCACCATACTGCCACGTCGTCCAACACCAAAAAATCCTGATTGTCTTCGTTTCTTTTTCTCAGCTTTAATCGAATGAGCCATAAGCGTATCAATCAACTCTTCGCTAAACTCTAATTTTAATAGGTTTCGTTTCAAACAATCGTTAACAATGTATGTTGAATTATTTAAAAAACTGTCCAAACAGCCACTTTCATATTTTTGCATATCGGTAACCAATTGAAAATATTGACCGAAAGCAGTGCGCTTAAGGAAACTTGTTTTTAGTCCTGGCTCATTTTCCATGGCACGAAAGGCGATTACCGATTTTTTCAAATGATTGAAAAGTAAACGTTCCCAAAAAACAGCACCCGCTGCCGACGGTTGATTTCGTTGAATTGGTGGCGATTTATGATTTTTAAGAAATTCTAATTCAATAACACCAACCTCGTTTATAAATAATTTAATAATCGATTCATGTTTGGATGAAAGAAACTGAACCACTGATTTTCGCGTATTCATCGTCGTTATGTCTTTTATTAATTCCAGGCCATCTTCTGCGCTTCTATAATTTGAAAACAAAAATAATCCAATTATAATCAATATAAATGTGTGCGATAGCAACGACAACTAACCGTAAGCTACTGATACATCTATCTAACACACGATTAGCATCTTTTTCAACTTTTGCCACAAACTTATTAAAATATTCCAATGTCGCTTGCCAATTTTCCAAATTACCCGGTTTGAAAATATCATAATCGATGCTCATAATGTGTTCAATTAGTGCGTACACCTTTTTCATAATTGTATCGACTTCTTCCGGTTCGTGTACAATCGACTTCAATCGATAGCCGAATATATTCTCAAATTGGATAAAAACCTCAGCTATGTTGGCAATATCATCACTTATTTTCATAATATGATCAACCGTTTCAAATAAGACTTTCTTATCGAATTCCCATCGTGATCCAATTCCCGTTTGTTCAATATATTCGCGTGTCGACTGATACGATTCACGCCATAACCGTAATAGTTTTGCACAATTTGTTGCTAGCGTGTATACAGTGTTGGGCGTATTTTGAAAAATTGTTTCAAGCTGAAGAATTATTTTAATTTTCTCCGTGATTACGAACGAAATTTTTGTTAATAAAACTTGCATTATATCATCGTGACAATAGTGATTTGACATGGTCCATATATAGCGTAGGCCAACCATCAAACTTGGTACCAATGAAAAGATTTGTTTAAAATCATCTGAGTCTCTAAAGTGCTGTGAAAAAAAATATATAGAATAATATTTTGGTTAATGTGGCTGGCAATTATGAACTGCAAATTATTTTGGATCTCTATCGTAGAAGTCGTATTTGATTTGAACCAGATTCATTCGATTCTCATTCAAAATCAAATTACATCAGTTCCAAAACTTAATAATATGTCGTAGTTACCAACGGTGCTCAAGCGGCACTCATATGTCTCGTAACTATATTCGCACGAACATGTTTCCCAAGAATATCACAACAACATACTTTGCTTGTCATAGGAGGCTAATAAACGGTTGGATCGCTGGGCTGAGGACCCAAAGGACCGTCAAACCGTACGTTATTAGACACACTTAGGAAACCATTAACGTTGGAAGGCTTACAATCACACACATGAAGGAGTATCGGGTGTAACTCGTTGCTCTTCAAGAAACTCGCTGGCCTAAAAGTGAAGACCGCATGTCCAGTGATGGGCGAGGTAGATTACGCCATGTAATCTACGCGGTTATCGACACGTAAAATATAAATTAGATTATACTTGGCGCCGTGTTTTTTGTCAACGTCGCCAAAGAAGACACGTCAAGCGCAAAATTTGAAAATTTGAAATGATTTTATCGAATCCTAGAGATATCCACACGTATTTATCTATATGCTCTAGAGCAGCCTGTATACAAAATTCTACCTTTATGCCTTATGGTAGGTGCTCAATTCTGATGGGCTTCTTCCTGTTGCATTGTTCTAAATTGGATTTTAAATTATTTTTTCGTAAATATCCACAGGTTCTCGTCGAATAGCCTTAACCAACTAGCAAATGTGTATAGCCATTGTCATTGAATAAGTTAATGGTTTAGTTGCGAAAGAATTACATCTTTCTGTTGTTTTGCATCTCCATTATCGGTATAGTTAACATCTGGCCTCAAGGATTTACTGTAGACTCAGATTTCTCATATGATACAAATAAATTAAAATCATTTGCAGGTTAAAACGTTGTATTATATATTCTATTTCATAAGAAGTACTTTCACGTTGTATCTTTGTGGTCAAGTGAACTCAATTCTGATGGACTATACCATTTTTCACAGGAACTAAAATTTGCGTGAATTTGAACGGTTTTTAAAATTTGTTGTCGCCGATTTTAGAAATTTTCAAACCGGAAATTCTAAACTCTGTAAAAAATATTAATGTCTATCAGAATTTGATTAGCTTGACCACAAAGATCAAAGATAACCTAAACTATCTAAAAATATAGGCGAGTAGTCGTGGATATCTCTACGATCGGCCGTACAAATTTTTAAAATCATTCAAAATCTAAGCGATCCGAAAATGTGACGCAAACCTATGGACATTTCTAGAATCTTTGTTAATTAGTTAATTCAACATAAATATTTTCAACATTACCAAATTTAACAGTGTAATTGTTCTTTTTTCAGTATTAACTTCTCCGTCATTGTTCCGCAACATTTTAGAGTGTAACCGGCATCTCAACAGTTCCGCTTCGGAATTAGGATATATAGTTCCGTTACTGGTAATTGAATATGGTTTACCTCGCAGCCCAACGCAATATTGACGGACAAGTTATTGGGTTATGATTTAGAAGCCCTAAAGTCCCTGGAGGGAATTTAACTATGCTAGACGAAGCGGCTGGTCGCGATTGCGTGACAGCGGACTATCCGTCAGCTTTAATCTCACTTACACTTGTTTCTTAAGGGAATCAAGGACCTATACGCTACAGCTCATTAATATAAATACAGTATGAGAGTATCAGACAAAAACAGTTTATATTCGAAACTTAAAAACACCAAAATCATTCACAAAGACATAAGTCGACTTTAGTAGCTGGAAGAGAATTTTCCGCAATTATTGCATCTATCTCATGAAAACGCAAGGGCAGCAAAAATTCAAGTTAGTATGGTTAAGCAACTTAAACGAGCTTGGTTTCAAGATTGGCAAAGTGGACAATATGCGATTACAGAAACACTCTGGGCCCATGGTGCACACCGAGGATTCTATCACAATTCGCAAATGCGCTCGGCTGCTCTGCAAACTGTAACAGCTTAAACTAGGGTAGGAATGACAATTGCACCTACATTTAGATCTATGATTAAGAAATCGGGACCTAACTACCCCGAAAACGAGACAGCCACAAACAAAGTGAATGCTGTCATCGTCATCTTCAAGACAGTTATCACACAAGGAATCTTGAACAAGTCCCATTCTTTGTAAATGGAGTTTAAAACGGCCATGGCCGGTCAGAATAGCGACCATAACTCTCAGTTGGTCTTTCTTTCAGCCTGCAAAAACATGTAGTTCTTAATGGCTACCACAATTAAAGGTCAGGCCGGTTCAGGTCCAATGAATTTCATACTTGCGCCTGTTTTAGCTAAAACATCAGCTGGTTACCTTCAAGGCCACAATGAGCCACAACCCACCCTGACACGATTATTAGAGCAAAGGACGTTACTAAAATGTTTACAGTCCTTGACCAGTTTGGAAATGATCATAGGATTTCGTAATGAATTGAGCACAGATTTACTATCACTGCATAGAATATTGTCCTTTCCGGAAACAGCAAGCTTAGAAGCATCAACCGCACAACGTGTAAGTGCAATCAGCTCCGCTTGAAATACCGTGCAGTTCCGTGCCTAGACTCCCACATGATCGTAGGTCATGTGCAGGACAATATAGGTTCCGAAACCTGCACCAAAATTAGAGTGAGACCCGTCAGCGGAAAACACGAGTGACTGAGCCACCCAGTTATTGAATTCTTGAGACAACCACGAAAACTTCCTCACTGAGAAAGAGATATCGAAGCAGAATTCTGGCAACAATTTGTCATTAACCATATTGATTTGTGGTATATATGAACTTAATAAATTGTAGATTAGTTTATGCCCTGTGATCAGGCCGAAAGCAGGCGAAAGGTAGCGGAGCGTATACTGTGCCTAGGATGACCGACTGCAGTGGGGGCAGGAATAGGATTGCCTGCAAAGCAAGTATAGAAGACAAAGACATAGCACCCGTAATAGCTCGACAAGCCATACCTTGTATGCCAGTAAGCTTCGCAATGACAGAAAGTGACTGAACCACAAGCCACCAAACAACAAACGCGGAAGATAGCACAGGTAAAGCTAGAGATTTGTAAATAAACATCAGCATTTTGAGGGTCAGACCCCAGGACTTCCCAAATGCTCTTCTAAACTGCCAGAAAATGGAAGTGACCTTTTGCCGTTTAATTTCAGTATGCGATTTCCAGGAGAATTTACTGTCCACAATGACACCCAAATGCTTTACTGTGTCGGATCTAACGATCGTTTCTCCAAAAAGATAAGGAGCAGACAGCTCTCCAGTATTCCTATACATCTGGTGAAGACTATCAGACTAGTTTTCGATGCATTAACGTACAATCTCTTCTCTAGACACCACATTTCTACAACTTGGAGAGCGCGTTGCGGTAAGTCTGATAGTACACTAAGGTATTTACCCTGAACCAGAACGACTAAGTCGTCAGCATAACTCTGAGCAGCGAAGCCAGCTTGCTGTAGTTTTACAAGTAATTCGTCAATAACTAAGAGCCACAGGAGAGGTGACAGGATACATCCCTGGGGGCAACCTTTAGTAACTTAAACCGAAATAGAAAGGGAGTCCACCTCGGCCACAGCAATGCGCGACCTCAGCAAAGATCCAATCCAAGTAACAATGGTTTGGTTCATTCCTAAATTTGAGCAGGCTACAGTGATGGAAGCGAAAGAAGTAAAGTCACCCGCAATATCGAAGAAAGTGCCCACAAGAAACTCCTTAATACTAAGCGATCTTTCAATCCTCGTAACAAGTTCATGCAGCGTAGTTTCGCATGATCGCTAAACTCTGTCAGCATGTTGAGTGCTACTGAATGGGATGACAGCTAAGTGATGATTTCTAATATATCTGTCAACAATTCTTTCCAGAGTTTTGCGAAAAGTTGAAGAAAGACTAACAGACGGTGGAGCATATCCAAACGAAAAGCACACTTGACAGTCAAAGTTAATGTTCCTGAATTAGGGGAAACACATGCTGTAATTCAGCAGAAACAACTCCATCTGGACCACCTGATTTATAAGGTGAGAAGGAGAAAACGCTTCAGCGCAAGGTGTTGAGAGTAACTAGCCTACGGGCTAAGTCCCAGTCGGATGAATAATAAGTACCATTGGGCTGGCCGTTAGCAACATAATCATGATTGATAACATTGCACCCAGGGAAATGAACCGAAAGTAGTTCGACAATTTCCTTCCTAGAAGAGGTTAATCTACCATCAGGAAGTCATAGCACATTGAGTCGGCAGGAATCATTTCTAACCAAGGACCTAGTAAGTCTGGCGATCCCAGAGATACTATTAATTTCTTCGCAGAAGCTAATCCAAGAAGTGCTACGAGCGGATCTCAGCATTTTCTTATATTCTTTTTGAGCTGCCCAAAAGTTATCCCAATCAACCTGAAGGTTAGATCTTTTGGCTTTGTTTTTGAGTCTCCTAGCAGTTTTCTTCAGTTTTAGAAGATCAGAACACCAAAAAGGCCTATTCTGAGATTTTTGCTTGGTAATAAGAGGACACGATTTTTCGAAGGCTGTCGTGATTGCATGCGTCAAAGATGAGGCTAGCGATTCAATGTACTCAGTCGAACATATCTCACCCAACGAAACCAGCCAAGGTGCCAGCTCAAGAGAGAATGACTCCCAGTTAGTAAGCTTCTTGTTACGATAAGGTTTAAGAGTAGGTCTTCTAAGATTTAAATTAAACGAGATGCACCTATGGTCGGAGGTGAGAATGTCATTGGTCACCCTCCAATTAAAGATCAAATCGATAATCGACATGGAGTACAAACTAATGTCAATCACTTCTCTCCATACTGAATTGATAAAGATAGAATACAGAATAATAGTAACCCGCTTGTAAAGCTTGTGATAAAAACGCTTAAGAGAGTCATTTGTCGATTGTAAAAAGTACAAAACGGCCCCTAGCGGAAAAAAACTGTAATTGGACAGAAATATAACGTTTGGAATGTGATTCAAATTGTTTGGATGTAGTACATAAACCACACGGTCCTGCGTTAGTCCAATTACAATGGAATTAGAATCCGTGATGCTCCAATCGTCAATGGGGTCCGCAAAGTTACAATTAACGACTGGTAAACTTAGTTTTGTGCTATACGTCGGAATATTTTGAAATATTGTAGTTTAAGTACAATAAAACTCGATCGCCAGCGCTCACAATACAGCTAAAAATGGTCCAGTGGAAATTTTTAGTACAATAAAAATTTGCCGCCAAACAACATTACCAGAGTCACCAATTTAAATTTCCACGACTTACGAGAATGTCGATATTGGAAGTTTTGCGCCTTTTCCGAAACGTTTATGTAAATATTCGTTAAAGTTTAAATTAAACCGAATTTCAAAATAATGTAGAAGCTTCGCTAATTTCTTAAAATTTTTGATTAATTTTAACTTTGACTTTAGAATTTCCGAAGATTGTGAATTTTGGAACCGATCTATTCGCTTAGATTCCCTCTTCTTTTTTTAATAAGAAATAAGAGCCCGCTCTTATTCATTCTTTACTGATCACCAATAATGAAACAGCATCGTCACTGATTGTGATCGTTATAAAACACGCACCAAATTATCGAAACGTTAACAACACATTCCACTCCCAGTAGTAATGGTATATTGTTGAACATTTTAAAAATACTTATACAAACACGTAGAATGTACTAACAAATATTAAACAATGTTTGAACTTACAATTAGGTAATCCTTTATCGTGCGCAAATAATCCGAATTCTCCTTGGCCATATCATGAAAATGTTTGACATCAGCCAAAAATGCATTATATGTTTTTAATAGTTTTGGATTTAATATTTCAACAGTGTTTAAAATTTCGACTGCAAACGGTGATTTTAACTGTTCAATTACACTATTCAAATCGGACTCAAACGATACCCAATAATCGTATTCCGCCATTGGCGTAAATTCTTCAGGCTCCGTTTCTTTAAACACATTAATTTGTTTATTTACATGACGTATCCAGCCATTAACTATATCAGTTACTTGATTAAACTCTAAATCGGCAGCTGTTGATTTCCTTGGAATAACCGAAATTTTCGTTTTCATATCCTCGTCGGTAATTTTTTCTTGGCCTGGTGCATTATATGAAGTTGGCAAATTAAATGTGCACACAACGTGTGATATTGTCCAATCGATGGAATCAATAAAATCACAAACATGTTTTATAAGCTCATTTCGTATAGGATATCGGTTCGTTGTGTCGGGTTTTCGTATGTATGGTTCTTCTGCAGCCTTTCGTTTAGCTTCCGTCAACAGTTTGTCCCATTTTTCAGACAATGAAACAATCAACGGGATTTCCTTTACCTCCTTCACTTCGTCTTCCTCCTCTTCCTCTTCTTCTTCGTCAGAACCGCGTTTTACTTCTTCAACCGATTCAGTTTTCGTTGCAGTACCATCTTCCAACTTCTTAGCTCTAGTACTTTTCAGATGAGAATCATCCCCTCTTCCTTTAAATCTAGAAAACCATTAATTAAATTAACAAATATCTATACATAATAGTTACGAACCAAAATTATAAACCTACCCACGTTTTTTCGCTTTAACCGCTTTCGAGTGAAAATCACTTGGCCTCGATGCATCCAAAATTTTTACATTTTCCGTTGTGTCGGTTGTCATTACTTCATCGTCTTTTAGTTTAAATAGATTTTCGTCAAAAACGATTGGTTCTTGAAATTGAAAACCGATTGCATCTTGAAATACCTTTGACAGGGTCGTCTTTACCAAATCGATAAATTCACCTTTTATCGTACCAAATATAAAACGATCGGGTAATTCGGAATCGCATTCGATTTTATAATAAAATGCGCGGCATTGCAATACATCGGTGCGTGCAATATATAAATATGTAATGTTTGGATCAAATTTGTCCAGTGGTATAAACCCAAAATAACAATGAAGCAGAGGAGTTTTAACAAAAGTTTGGATGATTTTCTAAATTAGAGTGCAAAAAAATATTAATTTATGTCATATGGACTCCTGTAAAGCTTTAAAACAAATATTCTGTCTAGCTTACTTCAACTTCGACATATTCAGGCTCCGGTTCAATAACAACTTCTTCTTTTTTCTTAGATTTTCCTTTACCCTTTTTACCTTTACCTTTTCCCTCTGAAAATGCATTTAACAATTAATTAATAAGCGTAATGGAAACTAGTAAAATTATATAAGAAATGTCACCGATATCATCATCATCCGCAAGACCTTTTTACACACAACGATATAAAATTGATTAAAATAACAAAATAAATAAACTGTGCAAAATACAACTACCATGGGTTGGAGACTTCGGTGACCTGGGACTCTTCGGCGATTTGGGCGATTTTGGTGACCGCGGACTTTTCGGTGATTTTGCCTTTCCTTTGCCTTTGCCCTTGCCTTTACCCTTTTTATCTTTGTGCTCGGTAGGTTCGACGACCACTGGCGGTGGTACTAATTCAAGTACGGTAATAGTACTTTCAACCATTTTATCATAAAATGTCCGGTATACATACACAGCCCTTTTCTCGATCTCTTTAATCTCTTTTACTTCATCTTCTATGAAACTTTTGAATTCATTATAATTATCATAAATGAATTGATTTGTAACTTCCAAGTCGTAGACACCCAAACACCGTCCGATCACGTCACGTATCCACTCTAATGGTAATTCCATATGGAAATCTGCGGGCATTATCGGTTTTTCAACAAAATAATCTTCATTCGGTGCAACTTCTTCGATTTGCGCCTCATTTTCCCCAGCAGCTTCCTGCTGTACAGACGCAGATTTAACCGCTTCGACTTCGTTGACTTCTTCCATAATATTTTATAAATTAATCCATATATAAAATGAAATTCACACGAAGAAAGCCACTTGTGTAAAAACAAAAATAAATGTTTAAAGTTGTTTCCTTTGATTTGAACTATAACAACGGGTTGTTGTTGTTTGTGCCATTCAACAAGTCACGATTACTGTGGCAACCTGAAAAATACTTTACCAAAATGTTATATGGGTACAAAAATACTGACAAATTGACAGATTACCATAATATAAGTATGTTGGTAACCATGAAAGTGAATTACATTATAGTTACGACCATCGGTAACACTAAAACAATTCTGTTGCTGGTTGCCCCTTAAAATAAATCAATTCAAAATTCAATGTTACGTTACCTAAACCTATAATGATGACATACATATATCACATTTTTTATATGGCGAGGAATTCGATCATAAAAGTCTGCAGTATTAATTTATGACCGTCTGTCCATCCATTTCAACAAGCTCATATGCCCGTGTTCCGTAATTCATAAATGGAATAAATGAAATTAAAAGTAATTAATTAAATTATGTAAAACTTATATATTACGCTAATAAATTAATTTTTGATTTATGTCCGTCTAGAAGACAATTTTGTGTTTAAGATTTAAATGAAATTCTGATAAGATTATACAGTACAGCCTTTATATGGTTAACGCACATTTAGTATTCAATTTGATTAAAATCTGGCGTACATCATTGATTACAAATATAAATTAATTTGATGCCGAACGATAAGATTGACATATACTGACAGCGAAATGCTTGTAATCTTGGAATTCCCTTATAGAAAATATCTTATTCAAATTAGTATTCGTCACTGTTCACTTTTAAACATGTCATGACTACAATCTGTAAACATAAACAAATTGTATCTAACAAATTATTCCACTAACCGCCTACGATATTATTACGAAACATGACATTTATGCTAAAATTATAGTTTTGTGTAAAGTTGAGTATAGATCAGGGCTTGTATGACTCGATATATATGCAAGTTAACACCACCAGTAATGCTGCATAAGCACAACGTGCACATATAACATCAACGATCATATGTCATCAGCACAACGAGTATGCTGCATAAGCACAACGTGCATAGATAACATCAACGATAATATGTCATCAGCACAACGTGACTATCAAGACACGCGAAGAGCAAATATGCTGACTTGTGGTAAAACATATTGTAATTTAAGACTCCTTTCCAAGAATAAGAATTTTTATATTATTATTTTTACAAATTAAGTATAATTTTTTAGTTATAAAATCATGTAATCTTTAGAATAAGTTAGTTTTTTAGTTTGGATTCAATAAATAAAGTTGTTTTTTTATTCGAATTCCTTACGGACTCGTTAATTGGCGCCGAAACAGTCGAACCATTGGGAAAAGTACTAAGTGCAAGTTATAGCAAATATTATACTATAACTTCATTAAAATTGTAGCAAATTCTATACTACAATTAGTATAACAGTGCAGTGATCGCAAAACGTACCGCAGTAAGCCGTTTGTGAAAGTTAAAGCATACAGCTAAAAAGGAAATCTACGTTCCATCCATAACGCACGCCTGATTGGTATCTTCTAGTGCACACAGTCCCGGAGTGCACCCTCATCTCTACATGAAGATTGAAGTAATTTTCCTGTAAGTACACAAATCTAGTGGAAATTTAACACAAATCTAGTGGAAATTTTATAAATCTAGTGGAAATTTAATACACAAATCTAGTGGAAATTTAACACAAATCTAGTGGAAATTTAATACACAAATCTAGTGAAAATTTAAAACTTGGAAAGAAAAGAAAGTTATACCCATGAGAACATAACTATTTCTACCATTAAACTAAACACACAAATCTAGTGGAAATTTAATACACAAATCTAGTGAAAATTTAAAACTTGGAAAGAAAAGAAAGTTATACCCATGAGAACATAACTATTTCTACCATTAAACTAAACACACAAATCTAGTGTAAAATCTTTAATAAAAAGTGCAAGTAACAAAAAAAATTTTTTTATAACAATTGTTAAAATAAGTTTAACAATAATATAACATTTAAGAAACATAAAAATCAAATAATAAAATAAGTTAAAAAACCATAAAATACACAAGTCAAGTGTAAAAGTGAAATAATACCACAGTGAAACAACGCAAGTTACAATGGCAGATTTAGACATAATAAAAAGAACACTACAAGAGATCACTGGAGCTCTAAATGCCCAGATTGAACTAACGAAGAGAATAGAAAAAAGATTGGATAAATTGGAAAATCCCGTGATTTTAACGACAGCCCCTACAACGCTAGTCGCTCCAAAAGATGAAGAAGACTTAAAACAAATAAGCCGCTTGCCCGACGCCGTTAAAGAACTACAAACATTCGACGGAAATCCCACCCAATATTTATCATGGGTACACAGCGTTGAAAACATATTAAGAGACTACGAAATATTACGAAATAAACCAATATACAGGGCGATACTCCAACATATCCGCCAAAAAATTCGGGGAAATGCCGACTCTGCACTGATCTCCTATAATATTTTCAACGAAGAATGGGCATCAATAAAAAAATGTCTGTCACTACATTACGCCGATAAACGTGACCTTCGCACACTGGAACATCAGTTAAGTACGTTGTCACAACGACATATGACAGTAGACGAATTCTATGCCAATGTCAACCACCAGTTCTCCTTGATAGTCAACAAAATCAAGACAGAGGATTACACATTGGAAACAATTAATGTTTTGGTAGAAACGTATCGTAATCGCGCATTGGACGTGTTCATCCGTGGAGTAAATGGAGACCTGGCCAAAATGCTGATCATTCAGAAACCAGCTACATTACCCGAGGCATATGCATCCTGCCTAGAAATCCAAAACCTGAATTTCCGGAACATGGCCATTCACAAGAGAAACATTAACAATGTTGTAACTGCTCCGATAAACCAAATTTCGTATACTCCTGCACTACCTAAAAACAACAACGCATTATCAATGCAGAGAAGAAACATGGCATATAACATCCAACATCAAAACTACAGTAGTCCTTTTGGTAATCAAAACCCAAGCAACCTCCAACCACCAAAGCCGAACTACCCGAAGCCACCAACACCGATGGAAATTGACCCATCAATACAAACACGACAGGTGAACTACATCAATCGCCCTACTCCTCAAAATAATATGATGACAAAAAGAGAACATTCTCATATCCATGAACAAAGGAAACAACAAAGAATTAACCATTTGGAGACTCAGCTGGAAGAGGACTACTATAACCAACTAGCTTATGACAACACGGAAAACGAAATATCCAATGATGAACAAGAAATAGAAGATAACTCCGAGGTAAATTTTATGACGGAAGCCTCTCTAGCGTACCATACCTAGAGTACCGGCTTAAAGACGGTAACACACTCAAATTCCTCATAGACACAGGAGCCAACAAGAACTTCGTAAAACCAGAATTAGCCGTTAATGCAAAACCAACCGAGAATCAATTCCAAATCAGATCAGCAGGAGGTGACATCAAAATCAGTCACAAAATTAGTGGACAATTTTTTAAGAGCATTGGCATCGATAACACCATCGATTTCTTCATCCTGCCAGGATTGAAATCATTCGACGGTATCATAGGAGATGACACCTTAAAGGAATTAGGAGCACTTATTGATCGAAAACACAATGAATTGATCATCACGCCCAACATACACATTCCATTAAAAGAAAAACCATCGTGCCAAGTAAACAATATAGAAATTCGGGATGGTCATCTTTCACCCGACACAAAAAAAATATTACACACAGTCATCTCGAAATTCACAACGCTCTTTGGACCCGTTAATAACATCGAAACCATCGATACTGAAGTATTGGCTGAAATCAAAACCACCAGTGAAGAACCGATTTATACCAAATCTTATCCATACCCATACAATATGAGACAAGAGGTGGACAAACAAATCACTCAGCTCCTTGCAGATGGGATTATACAACCTTCTAAAAGCCCCTATAACTCCCCGATATGGATAGTGGAGAAGAAATTGGACGCTTCACAAATAAAAAAATATCGAATGGTAGTAGACTTTAAGAGACTGAATTCGGTGACAGTAGCTGACTCCTACCCTATTCCAGATATTTCAAATACAATAGCAAATCTTGGGGATTCCAAATTTTTTACAACTGTCGATCTGACTTCCGGATTCCATCAGATCAAAATGAAAGAAGCAGATATTCCGAAAACTTCGTTTTCGACAATGAATGGGAAATTCGAATTTCTACGACTCCCGTTCGGATTAAAAAACGCCCCCGCAATTTTTCAACGAATGATAGATAATGTCTTGAAAGAATTTATTGGAGAATTATGTTACGTGTATATTGACGACATAATTATCTTCGGAGGACAAACGGCAGAAGAACATCTAAAAAATGTCGAAAAAGTATTCGCAAAACTGCAGAAAGCCAATTTGCGCGTAAATCTCAACAAAACGGAGTTTCTAAAAACAGAAACGGAATTTTTGGGGTACCTGATAACAAACAAAGGCATCAAACCAGATCAGAAGAAAGTACAGGCCATCCGAAACATCAAGAAACCCGAGAACTTGAAAGACCTTAAATCCTTTCTGGGACTCGCATCATATTACAGGCGATTCATCCGAGATTTTGCACTCGTAGCTAAGCCGCTAACCAACTTAACGAGAGGAGAAAGTGCACAAATCAAAGCATCACAATCCAAAAATGTGAAGATTGACCTAAACCAAAAAGAGTTAGAAGCGTTTCACAACATAAAAGAGCTCCTGTCTTCAACGGAGATACTGATTTTTCCAAATTTTGACAAGCCTTTCCTGTTAACCACCGACGCCTCCTCATCCGCCATCGGCGCTGTGTTATCTCAAGGAGAGATCGGAAAGGACCGGCCAATTACATACATCTCAAGATCGTTAAACAAAACTGAAGAGAACTACGCAACGAACGAAAAAGAGATGCTGGCTATAATATGGGCGCTGGATAATCTCCGCAACTACTTATATGGGGCCCGTAAAATTAAAATATTGACAGACCACCAACCACTTACATTCACGCTAAGCAACAGAAATAACAATGCCAAATTAAAACGTTGGAAAGCTCGATTGGAGGAATATAATTACGAGCTAATTTATAAACCTGGCGCTACCAACAAAGTAGCGGACGCTCTGTCAAGACTAGAACTTGAAGCGAACACACTGTCCACTAATGGAACCATTCACAGTGCGGAAGAGGATTCTACCGACTTAGTGCGATACTGTGATGTACCCATCAATGTCTTCAGGAACCAACTGATTTTCCAGAATGGTCAGGACATTTATGTTTATGAGGAGCCACATCCCACCTATCATAGACACTATATTAGCCGGCCAGAGCTAAACAAAAAAATTTTAAACAAGGTCCTACGGGAACGATTGCATCCAACTATCATCAACGGAATTAAAATACCGGAAGAATACATACAACTTCTACATGAAGTATTTAAAGAAAGTTTTTCCAACTACAAAATACGCATAACGCAGAGAATTGTTGAGGACATTCGGAATGAAGAAAACAAATTTTCAATCATAAAGGAAGAACACAAGCGGGCACATAGGAACCACATGGAAAACAAAAAACAAATTTTGGAACGCTATTATTTTCCAAGGATGGCCAGCTTAATCAAAAAATATACACAAACATGCGAGATATGCAACACAAATAAATACGATCGACATCCTTATCGTGTTGCTCTCCAACAAACACCTATTCCAACATACCCTGCTGAAATTCTTCATATAGATATAATGGAGATCAAGAATGAAAAATTTTTATCATGTGTGGACAAATTTTCAAAATTTGCGAAATTTTTCCGCATCAAAAACAAATCAATTGTGCACGTACGAGATAAAATCATTAAAGCAATTCACTACTTCACTGCACCTCGCATACTCGTGATGGATAACGAGAGAAGTTTTGTGAGCCCTGTGGTAACAGACTACTTAAAAACCTTAGGTATTCAAATCTACCTAACTCCTTCCCAACGAAGCGAGGTAAATGGGGCTATCGAGCGAGTTCATTCTACCATACTGGAAATAGTTCGATGCCTCCAGAATGAATACAAGGAACTGTCCATAAAAGAACTCATCAACATTGCAGTGGATCGATACAACGATTCAATACACTCAGTTACCCAACAAAAACCAAATGACATCTTTTTTGGAAGAATTCAGAGAACTAACTACCAAAATCTGGTAGATTTCAAAACAAAAATTCACGAGGATCTGACTGAGAGATTACGTAAAAACCAAGACGCTACCATTACAAGAGAAAACAATAAGAGAGTCGATCCAAAAACCTACGAACCAGGCGACACCATCTATACGGCAGTGAAACAAATCAAAAGAAAGGATAAGCCGAAATTTCGACAAGAAACAGTGGCACAAGATAACAACGTCACTATAACAACTACTTCTGGAAGACGCATCCATAAAGCCCAAATCAAAAACCTACCACAATAACTTTCCATTATTATCACAACGCTTACTACAACCTTTCCCTCTCCTCTTTTCCAGTTCATGGCTCTGGCATTTTACTATGCCACTGAGCATCTACGAGTACAATACACCATTGATAACAATAAAACAAGGAAACGGGCGAATAATCCAAGGGAACTTCAAGCTGATTCATGTCATCAATTTGAAGGATTATGAGGAAATCATAGATCGAATAACACCCTCGATCACCCGCATTCACCAAGACAAGACCCTTCAACCACAACTGATTTATCAAGCGAAAGTAATAACACAGCTGATCTCAGAACTAAAAGGTCACTCAAGAGCACAAAGATCAATAAACTGGATCGGTAGCGCGTGGAAGTGGATAGCAGGATCACCCGATGCTACTGATTGGGACCAGATAATGACTAGCCAAAATCAGATAATAAACAACAACAATCAACAGTACAGGATTAACAAAGGTCTCACAAACACTACTCAACAATTGCTCGCGGAATACAACAAAATTGTTGACCACTTACATGATGAATCGGAAGAAAAATTCCACCAAGTATTGTTCAATCGACTCACAATTCTCAAAGACGAAATATATGAGATAGTCCGAGCGGTCCAGTTAGCTAAAGGAAACATCGTCAATACTAATTTGTTGAGTAAAGGAGAAATTAGTCGTTTAATCATGGAAATTGAAACTCTGCCGTATGCCAACGAGATAGAGGCAATGGAATACGCTGAACCGATGATGATAATGAAAGAATCCACTCTCCTATACGTTCTATCAATGCCAAAAACTAGCAGACAGGACTACAACCACATCATCATAAGATCAACCTCCAACTACAATAAACGTATATACACGGAATTCAATGAACTTTTTCTCAATCAGGATGAGATATTCGGAATTGTCAAAAAATACCACATATTAGGAGAAATGACTATCTGTGATCTAAGTGGATTAAAGAGATTATCAACGGATCATTGCATTTACCAACTGATAAAAGGATTAAATGCTAAATGCGAGTACCAATTCCACAACCAACAAATCATTGAAACCCTAAACGATCATACCATATTCCTAAGCAACTTCAACGGAAACATTTCGTATAACAATACAAGTCGACACTTAGAAGGAAGTTTTTTGGTACAATATGCCAACGAAACGGTCCAAATCAACAATTCCACATTCATAAATAAGGAAGTAAAGACATTCCAAGTCTTACCAGCTGTATTACGCACGAACATCACGGAGACGGGCTTCAAAATAGATTCTGGATACTTACATAACCTATACCTTGAGAACATCGCGCAATTACAGGAGCTATTCGACGAACACAAGGAAGCGGCCGCCATAGATGGAATGATCATAGTCACTATTTGTGGCCTGATTGTAATTTTTTTGATACACAGGACGAGACTCGCTCATAGAAGGGGATTGCTGTTTTTCTCAAAGCCATCTGTCCAAGAGGAACTTCCCACTCATCAACCTGGAATTCAACCCATCCAGTTAAACTTTTGATCCACGGGACGTGGATTTTTAAGAAGGGAGGAGTTAACACCACCAGTAATGCTGCATAAGCACAACGTGCACATATAACATCAACGATCATATGTCATCAGCACAACGAGTATGCTGCATAAGCACAACGTGCATAGATAACATCAACGATAATATGTCATCAGCACAACGTGACTATCAAGACACGCGAAGAGCAAATATGCTGACTTGTGGTAAAACATATTGTAATTTAAGACTCCTTTCCAAGAATAAGAATTTTTATATTATTATTTTTACAAATTAAGTATAATTTTTTAGTTATAAAATCATGTAATCTTTAGAATAAGTTAGTTTTTTAGTTTGGATTCAATAAATAAAGTTGTTTTTTTATTCGAATTCCTTACGGACTCGTTAATTTGCATAAATAAATTTGAAGCGTATCAAAATCATGGCTGACAAAAATTTTTTTTAAACAGAAATTTTGACTAACCTCACATGTGACGACAAGTAATTCGATTCGAAAAGATTTTTCGGTAGAACGAATTGTTCACGGAACCGGAAACAGTTTTTAATCGGATCTTAAAAACAATATGTGAAATTAGCCAGAAAATTATCCCAGAAAAATACGATGACAACACTGGCAGAAGAAAAGCACAATATTTTTTAATGTCATCCCGGAAAAATCTTTCAACTGTAACTATAACAACATTTTTACTGTCATCTAAAATTTAAGACATTTTGTGGTAGATTCAAATAGTTTGGGTGTATTGTCGTGTCCCGCGGTATTTAGTAAAACTCATAATATTATTAATATTATTAATTCACTTTATATTTATTAATTCTATAATAAAATATATGTTACATCTAAGCTTTATTACGTATCGACTACAACTGCCTTTACTAGTGGTTCCCCTTATCCTTTATACTATGCATGTATATATATATACATACATAGGGTCTGTTCATTTAGTTTATATCAAATTAACACTAACTTCACTACATCTTCCTTCTTATAAAAATCAATTCATTAAGTACTTAAGTTTAATATTTAAAGTTTAAATTAATTAATCAATAAACTGTTTTCTGTTGACAATTCAATTTCAAATCTTTATCTACTAATTTAATGTTCTCCTTATTACCTCCCCCTTAATAATAATAACTTAAAATTATTTAATATCTAATATAATCATGAAACCTTCGTACTTTGTTCCAGATTCCGTTGTGTTATACCAACTTAAATCAGGAATCTGATCGCTGTGTGCACTTATCCTTGTATCGTCCAGTTCCTTTCTAAATTGAGGTCTCCTATTTGACTTCCTTAAATGAAAAGAATTAATTCTAATAATTCGACCCTCTTCATTTTTTATTACATAAGGACTATCATATTTGGTGACTATTTGGGCTGGTTCCCATGTTTTGTTTTTCATGTACACTACCGACTGTCCTGATACAAAATCTGGTCTTTGTTTTGTTCTGTCATCATAATATTTTTTGGAGTTTGACTGATTTTCCTTGAGCTTGTTTACTATGTTGAGCTCGACTATAATTTATTATTATCAATTAATTTCGCATAAAGCATTGCCAACAAATCTAGAAATTGATAAAATTCAATTAAACAAATCCCTACGTATTTATTATGTTTAAGTGTGTATATAGCTATCGTTAGTTCTATTGCTTTTGTAAAAATAAATTTAATTACAACAATAATCGTATTATAAGGTGTATTTTGTTGAGGTTGTTACAACAACAATTGCACTGATTAACTTCTGACATGAGTTAAATAACTCCAAAATATTTCATGAGTTATTTAACTCGATTTTAATATTTTATTGGAATTTTCGTTCGAGTTCGACGATGGAGGAGTAGTTGTGAGGGCGAAGCACCTAAATTAGCCACAGGATGATTTAGATACTCCAGTAAACTATAATTTAAATCTTTATTATCTTCAATCGATTTTTTCACTAAATTCTTTGCGATTTGAACAGATTTTTCTGCTTGCCCGTTAGATCTGGGGTACGTGGGACTCGATGTTATAATTTGAAAATCCCAATTTTCACTAAATTCCTGCATTTCTTTAGATGCAAACGGCATATTGTCACAGATCATCGATTTTGGAATTCCGTGGGTGGTAAATACATTTTTTATTTTCTCAATAATTTCAACTGACTGTTTGTTTTTTAACGGAATAATTTCAAGCCACTTGCTGTAGTAATCCGTAACAACCAAATAATCACTAACTCCCACCTGCAGAATATCACATGCAATCTTTTCAAAAGGTAAATTTGGTATTTCATGCGGGATCAACGACTCCTTTGTAATTCCCATATGTGCCTTGTGGAGTGACTCTAACATTTCTCGTCTTAATTTAAAAGGCACCATTACTCGATCTCCTAGATAAACCAGTCCTTCTTCGCAAAATATTTCTCCTTTATATTTCCAGAAAGCTTTAATTTGATTATCGAGCTGGCATTTAGAATTTGGCCATCCTTCTTTGTAAATTTTTAATATTTTGGACAAAATTTCATCCTTTGCCGTTTCATTTATGAAAATTTCCTTTTTACGATCAGACATGTTTATCGTATGTATCACATCTTCATACTCTTTAAATTCTTCGGCATTTTCGCCAATTAAATAACTTCTAGATAAATGATCGGCTATTAGCATTTCTTTACCTGGTCTGTATATTACATTTATCTCATATTTTAATAATTTCATTTTCATTCTCTGTAAACGAGAAGAATTGACTTTATGCATTTCGTTTTTCATTATGCTCATCAGTGGTTTATGATCTGAATGAACTTCCACTGGCCTTCCAAAAATGTAGTGGTGAAATTTCACACATGAAAAAATGATTGCGAGAAGCTCCTTTTCTATTGTGCATATTGCTTTTCGGTATCTGTTAAGCTTCTTGATGCGTACGCCACGGGTTTTCCACTTTGCAATAACACACAACCAATTCCATTCTGACTCGCATCTGTTTGTATAATTATCTTTTCATTTACTTTAAATGTCTGTAAAACAGGTGTATTTGTAATTATTCTTTTTAGTTTTTTGATACATTGAACGTGTTGTTCCATCCAGCTAAATTCTACGTTTTTTCTTAGTAATTGTCGTATAGGTTCCGTTAATTCTGCCATGTTAGGGACAAAACTTCGTAGATAGTTGACCATACCTAGGAAGCGTTGCAATTCATTTTTAGATATTGGGTCTTCCATTTTAGTTATAGCCTTTATTCGGCTCGGATCTACACTTATACCATCCCGATTGAAAATATGTCCTAAGAAACTAACTTGTTTTATTCGATACTGCACCTTGTTTTGATTAAATTTTATATTTAATTTTTTAGCTCTCTCGACTACTTTATTTAAATTATGATCGTGTTCCTCTTCCGTTCTCCCCGTCACTAACAGGTCGTCTATATAAATGTGAATTCCCGGGATATCTCCGAAATTTTTCTCGTTTAATCGTTGGAACGTCTCTGGTGCTATATTTATTCCAAAGGGTAATCTCCTAAAGTTGTAGCAACCAAAAGGTGTGCTAAAAGCGCAAAGACTTTTCGAATAATCATCCAGTTCGATTTGGTAGAACCCATCCTTTAAGTCTAATACTGTAAATACCTCGACACCTGCCAATTTAGTAGTTAAGTCCTCTAATTTTGGGATTTCATAATAGTCTTTTTTTAATGCCTCGTTTAAAAATTTTGGGTCTAAGCAAATTCTTAAGCTCCCGTTCGGTTTTTGTACTACTACGAGATTACTAATCCATTCAGCCGGTTCAAATAATTTTTCTATTATTCCCGTTCGTTCTAAATTGTCCAATGCTTCTTTTACCTTCTCACGTAGTGCTATTGGAATTCTCCTAGGGGGTCTTGTAACTGGATTTGATTTTTCCTTTAATACTAATTTTAACTGCTCAGGAAATCTACCCAGTCCTGTAAATATCGTTTCGTTATCTTTTATAAACTGTTCTTTCCCTTTTTGAATTTCATTAATATTTTTAATCAAATTAAATTTTCCAATGGTCTTTAATCCAATTATAGGGGTTACATCTGAATCTATCACCATAAAATTTTCTAAGCTTTCTAAATTTGTATGTCTTATTTTCAATTTAACCATACCATATGGCACGATTCTCGATCCCCCGAAAGCCCTCAAGATTACATTAGCTTTTTCTATATGACACTTAACATTCAACTTATTCAAAATTTTTAAAGGTAAAACATTAACTTCAGATCCTGTATCTACTTTAAAATTCAATTCAATATTATTTAAAAAAAAAATTTCGTACCACCCTCTTTTATAGGCAATAGTATCAATTTCTACTTCAATCACTTCTATATAATGATTTTCATTTTCACAATCAAGGTTTTCACAATCAAGGTCCACAACACTCACATTTTTTGCTCGACAGTATTTTGCATAGTGATGCTTTGCATGACACCTAGCGCATGTAGCGTTATATGCAGGGCATTTCCCCTTTTCATGCTTTCCACCGCATCTTCGACAAACAAACCCGTCTCTTGATTGTGCATACCCAGATCTGTCAACATTGCTCTGATTTTGAACATTTTGTTTTGTTTCTATTGCATTATTACTTCTCTTATTACAATAATTATGATTAAAATTACTATTTAATTTACACTTAAAATCATTTTGTATATATTTATTTTTATTAGTACCTATTATTTCTGCTGTTACCCTCTTTTATAAATTTTTCCTTTAAATTTGTTTCCCGGATACCAAACACCAATCTATCTCTGATTAGTGCGTCATTCTCCGCTTTAAAACCGCATTGTTCCGCCATAGCCCTTAAGTTTTGGTAAAAGTCCTCAAATGGCTCGTATAATTTTTGACATCTGTTGTAGAAATTGTATCTCTCATACAACACGTTGATTTTCGGCTCACAATACTTGTCTAATTCTTTTATACAGGTTGCTAATGTGTTTTCTGGACCTTTCTTTACATCTAATGTTTCTAAGATATCGGCGGCATCACGTCCAATTAAATTCTTAAACACCGCGATTTTAATTTTCTCATCGGCATTCTCCTTTCCACTTGCAATTAGGAATACTTCGAAATCCGCTTTAAAACGTTTCCAATTGTTATATAAATCACCTTTTATTATCAAGGGACTCGGCTTATTTAAACCTTCCATTTCTTATTATTATTTTTTTTTTCTTTAGTTTTCATTAACCTTACTTTTTTTTTTTTTTAATTTTTTATTTCTTTACCGCGTGATATAAATTTTTTTTTTTTTTTTTTCACTTTTTAACATTTACTTAAATTTATTAACGTTACTACCAACTGCGCCATGTATTGTCGTGTCCCGCGGTATTTAGTAAAACTCATAATATTATTAATATTATTAATTCACTTTATATTTATTAATTCTATAATAATAATAATAATAATAACAGTGTTAACGGCCATTACTGGCCCCTTACTGAATCAACAATCTGGCTCCAACGGTTTCGATCCTGAGCTTGGTCTTCATACTGTCTTAGACAATCTGAAGAGGCCAAGTCGTTCTCTACATCGTGGAGCCATCGTCGCCTGCAACGACCTCTGCGCCTACCATATGGTGGCTCTCCTTTCAGAGATCGCTGCACAATTCGTTCCGGATCAGCACGCAGAACGTGACCGAGCCAGCGTACTCGCTGAGATCTAACTTCATGTACAATATCGGGGATCTTCATCAGATCTCTGATCTCGAAATTGTACAGAGCTCGGTATGTACCATCTATTTCGCGTTTAGGGCCGTAAATCACACGCATGATTCTTCTCTCAAATGTAAGGAGCCATCTCTCGTACTCATCCGTCAGCGCCCAACTTTCACATCCAAACATAACAACGGGCCTGATCAACGCTTTGTAAAGCTTCAGCTTCACGGCACTTGATAAGTGTTTAGATTTTAGCAGTGGCCTTAGAGGATATAAAGAACGACTGCCAGCTGCCAGCCGCACTTTAATATCCTCACCCACACTGTTATCGTGAGTGATAAGAGAGCCCAAATATTTGAACCTTCTCACTCCCTCAAACGTGTGGTGGCCACTACTAAAATCTGGTGAGCCATTGTCCCTAAAACCAGAGATCAGGTATTTCGTTTTGGACTGATTGATCTGAAGTCCAACTGAAGCTGAAAACTCTACAAGCGGATCAAGTATTTCTTTCACTCCGTTGCTATTCAATCCAATCACGCATATGTCATCTGCATATGCAAGCACCTGATTGGACTGGCGATATACGATGTTGCGCTGTGGTGTTTCAGTTTTACGAAAGATGTACTCCAACATGAGATTAAAGAGTATCGGGGACAGAGCATCTCCCTGCCGAACACCCGAGTTAACTGCAAAAATTGTCGATAGCCTGTTCTCAACTTTAACACAGCATTGAGACTGCGTCACTGTCATCCTACACAGTCGTACCAAGTTTGTTGGCATTCCTAGGTATTCCAGGGCAGACCACAAACTCTCTCGATTGATCGAGTCGTAGGCCTGCCGGAAATCCAGGAAAACCTGATGTACGGAGATGGATGTCTCATAATATTTAGATAGAATCATCCGCAGCGAAAAGACCTGATCAGTGACTGATCGATTCGGACGAAATCCTCCCTGATAGTCACCAACCAAGCCCTCCGCCAGAGGAGTGATTCTATCCAATAAAATGTATGACAGTAACTTGCATGATGTGCAAAGGAGAGCTATACCGCGATAATTCTCACACTTCAAGCGGTCTCCCTTCTTGAAGATGGGGCATATCGCGGCCACTTTCCATTCATCAGGCATAACTTCGGTTCGCCATACTAATCGAATAAGGTCGAGAAGACAGTTCCACAAAGTATCCCCTCCGAATATCAAGAGCTCCGAATTAATGCAGTCCACTCCAGGTGAGCGGTTTCGTTTCATTCTCTGCATGGCCTTAGTGAATTCCTCATGGGATGGCTCCTCAGTGCAAATCTCCGCAGACTGTTTTAAAGGTGGCTCAACAACAGTCTGTGACGCATGATGAACATCAAGCAGCTCAGTAAAGTGTCCACTCCATGCGTCAAGTACTGCGTCGATGTTGACACACAGGTTTCCATCCCGGTCCCGAATGGCGGTTGACGAAGGCCTGAAAGTATGGTGCAATCCAGTAATTCCTTTAAAGAAATTACGTGAACTACGCTCATTGCTGAGTTGTTGTACTTTCAGAACCTCGGCCTTCCACCATTCTCGCTTCTTCCGTCTACAAATCCGCTTAGCTGCCCTTCTTGCAAGAGCTGCCTTGTTTTTCCTTGCGATTGCGAGACGTTGTTGCACTTCATTATGGGCTATATTTTGTTGCTCAACTGCAAGACGACACTCGTCATCAAACCAATCATTCTTGGGTCTGACTTTCACTATACCTAAAGTCTGTTGAGCAGCACTGACAACCGAAGTTTTCAGTACCTCCCAGACAGAGTTCACGGAGTCAGACTGGTAATTAGCTCCCTCAATGTTGTCGCTGACAAGATCCTGATATCGTTTCTTTTGATCTTCATTTATCAGACCTTCACAGTCGAAACGTTCCATCTGTTTCGCTGTGTTCCCCGACCTGTACGAAAACTTCCACCGTAGCTTTGCAGCGACCAAATAATGATCGCTGCCTACGTATTTGGTTGCTGACCGATAAGTTCTCACATCCTGCACAACCCGAGCTCGCCCTTTTGAAATTAACACGTGGTCAATTTGGCTCCGGGATGTTTTGCGAGGATGTGTCCATGTCTCTAGGTGTATCTGTTTGTGAGGGAAGAATGTGCTTGCTACTCTAAGATCATGAGCAATTTGCAAAGTACATCATTCTCTCACCATTATCGGTCGCAGTTTCGTGTCGGGAGTACGGACCTATGTTTTCACACAAGTCGGCCTGATTTCTGCCAGCTCTAGCATTAAAGTCCCCAATTACCATTCTAACATCGTGTTCGGGTATAGATCCCATCAGATCGTCCAAGTCATTGTAAAATGAGTCTTTATCTTGGGGCTTATAATTCTATAATAAAATATATGTTACATCTAAGCTTTATTACGTATCGACTACAACTGCCTTTACTAGTGGTTCCCCTTATCCTTTATACTATGCATGTATATATATACATACATAGGGTGTGTTCATTTAGTTTATATCAAATTAACACTAACTTCACTACATGGGAATTGACGACAATGATGAAATTTGCCTGTAATCTATACGCAGTTGTCGACACGTAAAATATAACGTAGATTAATCAATCACAATCACGTCGACAATTAAAATAATGTCAACAACCTACAATATTTTAACGATTTGAAATCGAATTGGCCAGTTCGTGGGAGTATTTTGTAAAATCATTCATCTAGAGGTGCTTTTTTAATTTTGACAAATGACGCATGACTGACTAATTTCAAACTGTTATAGTGTCTCTATTTATTCAGTATTGTTGCATAGTGTCTACAAATTGTTCATCTTTATTACGAAAATCAGCGTTCTGTGAGGAATGTGTTTCGTGCGCTTAGACCAAGTTACGGTTGACATAATCGGCCTGTCGAGACCAGTATTTGTAATACCATAGAAAAGTTTGAATCCCAGTTTACAGTATTGGACATAACTTAATAGACGGTTTGGTGTGGTTTGTGAAATCATTCGTTCATATTTTTTCAAAAAAGAAGACGGCCGGGACGTACCTGTGAATAGTGCTCGTTATTGCGCCATAATAACGGAGCAATGTAATTGAAATTTTATTGAAAAATCATGTTGGCGAGCAATTAATTTCACGGTTCGGATCGTTGAATTGGCTATTTAGATCGTGTGATACCACTATACGCTTTTCTTTGGGACTACGCAAAGTCCAAAGTCTATGTGAATAAACCAGCTAAATATGACGCATTGGAAGCGAATATTAAAATCACGCACATGTTGTTTGATGCTCCCTATTTCTGGCCTAACTGCCGGTGTGACTTTTGCACTCCAGCACTATACCCCAAAAATATTCGATACATCGAAAACCTGTGGACTCTTTGAGATAACATTGATTTGAATCTCGTGCAAATTTATTGCTTCTGCTGGAATTAGAGTCGTTTGAACGAGCTATATAGTCAATTTACTGCTGAATAGTGTTGAAGAATTAGCCGCAAAATAAATCGTTATGAAAAATGTGACAAAAACCGGGCTCACAACTGCTAATTTTTTTTGCAAATGTATCTAACTTGAAGTGTTTCAAAACAAATTTCATGTATACGTTTCGTCATCCATCCAAAACACATCCACTAAATTTTGTGAAAATGTTGTCATCAGTCTGGCACATATTTTATCGAACATGTGTTGGTTATCGCAATGATTTGGCTTTTAAATAACTCGGTAGCACTCATAGCCCTCCTGAACTCGAATTCGTTTTACCTTGGAGTTGGATGTGTTAAATTTTATGGCACGGTCATAGTTAAATTTCCCGGATTATTTTTAATGAAAGTTATAACCTTTTTGTCTGATTTTTAGCCAATTTTTCTGATTTTTCTGGGAGCTGTTCTATACCGTTCCACCGTTATAAAGAGGGCCCCACTCTATATAACGCTATATATCGTTGTTTTGGGTCAATTTAATAATTTTGTAATGGAGAAACATAACGCTGAAGTAAATACATGGTATTTGAGCACGATTAGTTTTAAAAACCGCTCTATTTGAAAAGAGATTTAAATGCATTGAGGGACATTCTATAAAACTATCATCAGTAACGCATTGATCCTGAAATAATTAGGTCACCCCAGTTTAGAACTAATTGGTAAAACCACTCTAGGAATTGTCTACATTAACGACGTAATCTACGTTGTTGACGTTATCTACGGGTTATCGACACGTCAATGTAGAACATAATAGATGACGCGTAAATGCCTATCCCTGAGCATGAAATGTTAGCTCTATTTCAAGCTTTAAAGACGGATCTTTAACTGGAACTTCTATCGAGTAGGAGGCTTGCTTGAAAAGGTATATCAAAGAGCAGACCAAGCGGTTCATCTTATGGCATCTTATTGGGACCGCATACCAGCAACATCAATTGAAATAATAATAACCGTTTTTAAACGCCATTACTGGCCCCTACCTGCATCAACAATCTGGCTCTAACGGTTTCGATCCTGGGCTTGGTCTTTATACTGCTTTAGACAATTTGAAGAAGTCAACTCGTTCTCTACACCGTGCAGTCATCGTCGCCTACAACGACCTTTGCGCCTACCATATGGTGGCTCTCCTTTCATAGATTGAACGTGACCGAGCCAGCGTACTCGCTGAAATCTTATTTCATGTACAATATCGGGGATCTTCATCAGATCTATGTCCTCGATATTGTACAGGACTCACGTTTTGGGCCGTAAATCACCCGCACGACTCTTCTCTCAAATCGAGTCATAGGCCTGCCGGAAGTTCAAGAACACCTGATGTACGGGAATGTAAGTGTCATAATATTTAAGTAGAACCTAATATTATGAATTAGAAAGCCCTGATCAGTGACTGATCGATTCGGACCGAAATCCTCCTTGATAGTCACAAATTAGGCCCTCGGCTAGAGAGGTGATTCTATATAATATTGTGTAGGACAGTAACATGTATTCTGTGCAAAGTAGAGCTTCACCGCCATAATTTGCACTCTTTAAGCGGTCTCCCTTCTTGAAGATAGGGCATATCGAGGCCACTTTCCATTCGTCATGCATTGATCGGTTTCGTTTTAGTCTCTGCATGGCTCTAGTGAATTCCTCATGGGATGGATCCTCAATGTAAATCTCCGTAATCTGTATTTGAGATGACTCAACTAAAGTCTGTGACGCATGATGAACACCAAGAATGTCGGTAAAGTGTCCATTCCATGCGTCGAGTATTGTGTCGATGTTGACACACAGGTTTCCATCCCGGTCCCGAATACTAGTTGACGCAGGCTTGAAAGTATGGTGCAATACAGTAATTCCTCTAAAGAAATTACGTGAACTGCGCTCATTGCTGAGTTGTGAGATTGTGAGACGTTTGTGCACTTCACTATGGGCTAAATTTTGTTGCTCAACTGCAAGACGACACTCGTCATCAAACCAATCATTCTTGGGTCTGACTTTCACTATACCTAAAATCTGTTGAGCGGAACTGATAACCGAAGATGTCAGTACCTCCCAGACGAAATTCACGTAGTCAGACTGAGAATTAGAATCGTCAATGTTGTCGCTGACAAGATCCTATATAGTTTATTTTGATCTTCATTTATCAGACCTTCACAGTCGAAACGTACCATGCGTTTCGCTGTATTCCCAGACTTGTACGAAAACTTCCATCGTAGCTTTGCACCGAAATGATGATCGCTGCCCACGTATTTGGTTACTGACCGATAAGTTCTCACATCCTGTACAACCTGAGTCTGCCCTTTAGAAACTGACACAAGGCCAAATTGGCTGTGGGAAGTTCTGCGAGGATGTGTCCACGTATCTAGATGTAACTGTTTGTGAGGAAAGAACGTATTTGCTACTCTAAGATCGTGAGCAATTGTAAAGTATAACGTTATCTCACCATTATCGGTCGCAGTTTCTTGTTAGAAGTTCGAACCTATGTTCGGGTATATGTAGATCCTATCAGATCGTCCAAGTCATTATAAAATTAATATTTATCTTGGGGCTGGCTGACTTCTGTGGGCGCATATACACAAATTATCGACAGGTTGATTAACTTCATGCGCAAGCGAAGTTTACACAAATGGTTATTGACTGCTTGGAAACCCAAATCAGCCTTCTATATCTGCGGCCCAAAAAGAAACCCAGCTCCAAGATTTCCGAGAAGCGTATTGCACTTTTAAAGAGCAACGAGTTCCAGCCGATACTCCTTCATACACATGAATCGGCCCTCCAACGCTCCTGGTTTTCTAAGTGACTTTTTAAGTTCCAGGTGCCGATCCTTAATCTCGTGTCCGATTACTTGAGCGAGGTCTGGTGTTGTTTTTGGCGGTATCCGATTTTTTTTTTGTAGACTTTATAAACAGGCTATTTTTTTACAGGCGATCTAACCGTTTAGTCCACTGGCGTCAACCAATTACATAATATATTTTTAAAATCGCAAGTTAATATTAATCCGGATCCAACTGTTATTCGCTAGCAGATCA
Organism: Tipula unca; assembly: GCA_951394425.1. Lineage (NCBI taxonomy): Eukaryota > Metazoa > Arthropoda > Insecta > Diptera > Tipulidae > Tipula > Tipula unca. The sequence goes on from OX596381.1 coordinate 73,182,936, forward strand.
TAAAGTATGACGATGTTAAGCATTTAAACGCCGGATCATAGTATGCATCAAAGGGCCCCAGGGCCCGTTATTTTGTAGGGCCCGGTTATCAAACTGATTTATTGATTTGTTTCCCAAAATTAATAAAATATTTGATGTCAAATTATTTACACTGTATGAATGTAATGAGTTTTCTTTTAATCAAACTACTGATCCTGTGATCAGTGAGACGTTTACGTCTGCTGCTTATACGAAAAATTCTTGATAGCCTGTTCTCAATTTTAACGCAGCATTCAGACTGTGTCACTGTCATCCTACACAATCGTACTATTTTTGTTGGCATTCCTAGGTATTCCAGCGCAGACCACAAATTCTCTCACTTAATCGAGTCATAGGCCTGCCGTAAATCCAGGAACATTAGCGTGTGGTAATAACTGAGTGAAATGAAATAACGGGTCGAAGGATCCGGCTCGAAGGACCACTGTCAAATCTCACTTTATTTGATTTGCCGCAATTGTTAATTTGATAACTTCATCAACAGTGTTTATGTCTAAATGGATGATCTTGATAATTGTTCCTTAACTTAACCAATTTTTGATCAATCTCGTTATAAAACACGTCCACGATTTGCGTTCTAAGTAAATGTCCATTACTAATAATTTGTGTAAATGTTAACATATAAAATGCTTATCTATATACATGCTTGCTTCTAAGTATGTATGTCTTACATTTATTATTTGCGTTAGATAAAAATACATGTGTGTACCTATAGCTTGTTTTGCTACCAACTTAAATTACATGTCTCATATTTTACGTTCAATCAGTTCAATACGATAACATAGTGTTAAATATAAAAATTGTTCTCTAGCTAATATATAGATAAGATTCGCTTCCATGCGGTTGTAAACTATTTTATTACATTTACATTTTTGTGCTGAATAGAAACTATCAATAGTTGCGCTAGATTTTCAATGGATTTCCCTAGATATGAGACCACCTTCAATATCCTTTGAAGTTTATTGTTATTAGTATGTATATTTCCCGATTACTGAATTCCTGAATTTTTTGGCAACCACTTTCGTCTAATTGATGCCCATCAAATTTGGATCTAGTTAGTTGCGTGAAAAACATATTCGTTCTTATTTGATTTTCGACCCACAGCATAGATGAGGATATTATCCATTAAACTTCTGTATTTTCAAAGGTCTCTAGTATTTGACACATTAGGTTCTGGAATTGCCGGGTGCTGTTGACATAGACGTTTTACGAATACCACCCCGATAAACCACAAGTCGGTTATTCGTCTAGAGATTCGGACTGGCAAAATATCATTTGTCACCTAACGATGTAACATACCTCTATGTGTAAGTCAGTCACAAGTATATATAGAAAGCAAGCCAAATCAGGTCCTCTAATTGACATTCACGTTACCGAAAGTCACTTTGATTTCAGCATAGAGCCCACAAATGTGTAGCTTTAAAGTATGTTTTACCGGCGACTTCAAAGCAGTTTATATTTATGGCATTTAATTCAACGTATACACCGAAAAAAATATTTGATTTTAAAATCAAAATTTTTACTTTCAGTTACACATTTTTAAAATTCTAAAATTTTACTTTTAAAACAATTGCAAAGCGACTAATACTTAAAAAAATCGCTCTTAAATGAAAATTAACAACATGCATTTACTTTTGAAAAATGTTTTTGACTCAATAAAATACGCTACAACGATAATCAAAATTAGGCAGAGGCAATCTTTTATATTTTCTTAAATATTAACGTCATAAACCAAAAATTATTCATTTAATATATAAATCTTGGTTTTTTGAATTAATTCAAACATACCAACAAGAATTTCATAAATAATAACAGTTTTTAAGGGCCATTACTGACCCCTTACTAAGTCAGCAATTTAGCTCCAACGGTTTAAATCCTGAACTTGGTCTTCATACTGTCTAGACAATCTGAAGAACCCAATTCGTTCTTTACACCTTCATGTACAATATCGTGAATCTTCATCAGATCTCTAATGTTAATATTGTACAGAGCTCGATATGTAACCGCCTTGTGGACCGTAAATCGCACGCATGATTTTTCTCTGCTGCCACCCACACTGTGAGTGATAAGAGAACCCAAATATTTCAACCTCCTCACTTCTTCAAAGGTGTAGTGACCATCACTAAAATCTGGTGTGCCAGTGTCCCTATAACCAGAGATCATGTATGTAGTTTTAGACTCATTAATCTGGATTCCAGGAATTGCATATTGTTGTGTTATCTTATCTTTGTATTCAGGTAATTTCAATAGAGAAAACGAAACCAAAAACCATTGTAATGATTGAAAAGCATAATGAAAGAGAAACATCCAACAATAAAAGTAGCATTTTCGATTCAAATATTCTAACAATTAGTTTAACTTTTAATTCAATTTCAGTATTTTGATATAAAAATAAATGCTTTCGATTCAAAAATACGAATTTCAATTCAAAAACTAGATCAATTACAATGAAAGCATCTCTATTCAAACAAAGGCAATAATAAACAGATGGTTTCCACGTTTTTATATTTTATGCATTCAGTATAAAGGTAGCAGCCGGAAAGGATGTTTATTAAAAACATCAAAAAATCTTCTCGTGCTAAAAAGAAAATTAAAAAATGTTTGGAAATTATAGTGAAAATGAACCAGTTAGTGTAGTAAATTCAGTGAAAGGTAAATAATATGAAGTCTTTTGAGTGAAACCAATGAAAGTGTTTTTATTATTTTTATTTCTGTGTATTTAGATCGTGATATTACTATAGAGCGTCTTCAGTATCTTAACGGAAGTGATGTTGAGAAATTAATTCCGTCTCAACGATATGGGCTAATGTGCGAATTTCGAGAAAAATTAATATCATGGAGAATAACGGTAAGTTTCTTGCTAGTTGGAATTTTCTAATTGGTTTCTTTATTTACTAAAAAGTACCGTAACTGATATTTTGTTTGGATAATAGTACTCATGTTTTCCAATAGGTCGTTTAATATTGTGTACGTAGATTTCCAAATTTAATGGAAATAACATTCGCATGCCTTCTGGCATTATATGCATTTGATTTTTCTGTGTTTTCAATCAATTCAATTAAACTTATTTTAAATAATTTCACATATACATATAGAATGGGTATCAAAAAGACAACGATGCTACTTTGACCACAACTTCTAAAGTAATGGATTGGCTTAAAAATCAAGAATCAATTACAACAGCATCAACAGTGTTAACAAATAAAAATGATTGCTCAACTGGCATTGTAAGTACATATTTTGATTTTACTATTAATAAAAAAATTCAGTAAATTTTAATTTTTCTCTACAGAATGTGTCAGATGTTTTAGCGGTTACTGATGAAGGGAAAATCTTTTTAAATTTAAGCAGATGTCAAAAAACTTTATCGATATCAGAACGTACAGAATTGATTGATTTGATTGTACGTTATTATGTATTGAGAAACATAAATCTTTCTACATCTGATTTTGTTCGGATTAGCAAAGAAATAGTGCACTTATTTCCAAAGGAAAATACCGTAAGATAATTATAAATATATAATATACGTTGTTCTGAATTATTTTATTTTTCAATAGGATTCTTACTACACAACTGGTGGAAACGGAGCCAGGCAGTCCGGTTCATTATATTATAAGTATATTAATAACCGTCATAGGAAACGTAAACAAGGAAATAATGCTGTATCTTCTACTTCATCAAAAAAAAAAAACCATTGCTTCATGATATCGTTGAATGCGACGAGGTTATCGCAGAAAAAAATCGAAGTTGGCTGCAATATAATGATTTACCTTGGGATGAAATTGTCCAAAAATGGCGGAGTACTTTTCAATATAGAAGAAATGCAATTTTAAAAAATGATAAGTCCAACTTCGAATTCTTACGGGATTGGCCATTATTAAAAAGCATAAATGGACATAAACTGGTAATTTCATTTACATTTAAAAGTTAAACTATGTATTTATATTTGTTCTTTACTTGTTTCATTTTATTAGGTTGACATTGATTTCTCCATAATATACCCAACGAAGCAAAATTGCTTGTTTGAAAACTGGAAAGAATTTACTGTAAAAATTCTCTTCCAATACAAAACCATCATAAAAGATAAGCAAAGTGTAAATTTATTGAAAAGATGCGATGAAATGGAAGATAACAGTAAGTGAATTATCATGTTTACCGTATATAACCTGTGTGCTTATAACATTTCTGTATTAATTTCAGGTAATCGAGATTATCTAATTACATTGCTCTTGAATTCTGTATTGGTTCCCACAAACCGATATTTAAATACATCTAGTTCATCAAAACAGCTGAGAAAATACACAATCAAACAAGCAGAAGATGACTTCATCATTCGTTTCAACAGCGTATCCAACATTCAAAATCATATTCAATGCATCAGAAAAGCATGCAAAGAAAATAGTTCCACTTTGTAACCATTTATAATCGTAATAGGTAGTGATAAATCTAATATTACTTAAGTCGTTTATTTCGATGAAACAATATATAAATCCAATAGTTTTCTGACATGTTTGGATGTTTGTTTTAAAATTTTTCAATGTTTAAATTTAAAATATTCAGATGCATGCTATTCTGTATGGCTTTTTGTACAAACGTATTTCTATGGCATAAAAACTCCTTTTGATAAAATTATTCCAAGCGTTACCGGCTTAATTTCTACTTTAAATTCTTTATATGGTAGTATGTTTCTAATGTAATACTAATTTTCTAAATATAAAGGAGTCTTTAAGCCATTTCAAGTTTGTACACCACCTCAAAACTAGTTCTACATACCAATGTCTAGAAATTGACTGTAGTCAAAAAATTTCTAACATAAAGTCATACAATATGCAATGGTAAAACATATATCAGAAATAAAACTATTTTATAATTATATTAAAAATATTGAATATGTGTAGTTAAGAAATTGTTAAAATTAAAATATTACAACTTGTTACATTATTTTAAAAATAAAAAATGGAATACGAAAATAATAATCATGTTTTATTAGTAAATATTTATTAAATTTGGCAACTAACAAACAAATTATTTTGAAAATAATTTGTTTTTGGATATAATGTACCTTCTTTCAATTCAACAGCATAATGAAAAGAAATTGCCTTCGAATTAATTGTAATTTGCTTTCAATTCAAAGATTTTTTTGATCTAATCAAATGTAAACTGCTTTAAAATCGAAAGCATCCTCGATCAACATGGATTCCGATTCCGAAATCGCTACTTTCAATTCAACGATCCATACTTTTAAGCCAAAAGTTATTGGCTATTGATTGATTAAAATTTATAACTAATATTACTTTTAGAAGAAAAGTTAAATTTTTTGAATTGATGTCAATTTTTTTAGTTACAGTTTCAAAAGCATAACTACTTTTGAATCAAAAAAATGATTGTTGGAGCCGTTTAGAAAGTAATTTTTTTGAATTAATATGCAATTTTTTTAATTTTAATGCATTTTTTTTTTGAGTGTAGTATACAAATCTCGAACTTCAGAGTTATTCAAATGTCTGCCTTTTCAGCCATTTATACAATTAGCGGTGGAGCCGGAAGACAATATTAAAAATGCACATGTAACATTTGGTTTATTATTTATTCTTAAAAATTCAAAATAAATATAATTATAATCCAAAATACCACGTATATACATTAATAAATATTTCAATATAAAGTAAATAAAATTAAAAATACAAAATTCAATTAGCCTCAATAAATTATTGAAAATTCCAATAGCCCTGCTTCGTTTAACATTTTTTGTAGCTGATCCGTTTAAAAAAATCCTGAACCGCCTGGGATATGTTGTCTTTATTATAAAAGAAACTTAAATCTTTTCGGTTCTTATTACAAACTTCTACGATCAACTCCAGAATATTGTTATATTTTTAAAAAAATATAGTTTCTGAAATTAAACCACAATCGTAACTTTTATATTGGCTTATAAAATAACATTCCTTACCGCATTCTTCCGCTGGTAACTTATCAACTTTTTTAATCCTATCTCACCGTATTTGTTGGGCAAAAGTCTCTGACTTAATATAGACTTTAATTCGGCCAAATCTTGCAATGCTTTTTGAAATGAATCGTTTTGAATGAATATAACATTGCCGATTGGTTGCTCAGTCGTTATTTCATTTTCGTTTGAGTTACCCATAGTCAAGCAAGGTGGTGGTGCATCAACTACCGAATCATCGCGATTTGGCTGATTCTCCAAAGTTTCGAAATCATTATTTAATATTACTAAAGATTCGTCGTCCCGCACCTGATCAAATATATTGTTATAATCGTTAGAAATTACGCCGACACTGGAATTCATTTTTTCTGTTTTTTGCTGATCGCTAGTATTCCTCTGTATCGGATATTGTGTAGTTAAGTCGAAGACTACACTCTATATTAGCAGCTTTGATAGAGTCTTGCACAAAAAAAAACGATAAATGAAGAATATAAAAATCAGTTTTAAAAAAATGAATTAATATACATACCAATATTGTATTTTAGTACTCGACAAGTGTGTTTCACCCAGTCACCCCTCGGTATGCCGAAGTTTTTTAATTCAAACATCCAATTTTTGAAACTTGGACAAAAACATTCCGTAAGCCATGTATAGTTGCATACCTTATCACTTCGATTAGCCTTATACTTGGTTCGCTTTTATCTGCTTCGAATTCTACGACCGCAAAATGGTCCTGTGATTTTTCATGTTTCGGCATTTTAAGCTTAATTTGCTTTAATGTAAAATTAAACACCGATTTCCAATAAAAGTATTAACAAATGATTTCAAATGGTATATGTATTTATAGAGAAAACAATCTGTGAATTACCCTTTTTTAAATTCCTTTTTGATCTATTGTGTTTTTTGTTTATTATACGCGTTAAAAGTTATTTACTTTTTTTAGTACACAGTGTTTTTGTCTTCTGAGTTATAAGTAGGTAGTCTGTATTTTAAATTAATTATTAAATGTATATGTGTGCTTTACTTGTATGTTTATTATTGTATTAAAAATGATCATTTATTCTTGTAGAATTAAAAATACGTATAAACGGAAAAAAGTTTTTAGTGATGGGCTTTCGCTTTCAACCATTGCGAATAATTTTCGGTCCAGTTGATTAATATTTAACTTTTCCACATTTAACGTAATATTTTGGCATTGATATGTACAAAGTTTAGAGGAATTTATTGGATATGTGTAAAAGTCAACCTTTTCCATATATTGTTTAACGAAAACGAAAATTTGGCCTTCTTCTTTAACAAAATTGATTATTTCGTAAATTTTATTTTATTTACTTAGGACGTATTTGTTCCTCTCATTATTATTTAACTTACATCCAAAATACATCACCTCTGAAAAAATAGTTTCTGTTTCATCAGACGGTTTGTTTAGTTTGAGGTCCGAAGCGCTGTTTAGCTTTGAAGTGGAGATTGAACTAGAACTATTCATTTCGAGCAGCCTATATGCAAACTCCATCAAAGGATGTTTATGTCCCGCCAACAATTATTTTAAATGGATTCATATATGTTATGTGACCACTCGTACGAAAGGGTTATAGCATTGACTTCGTTTATGCATTACAAAAGTTTGGTACACTGTTATAATGCTATAAATCTACTCCAAAACAAATTGTAAATAATTGTAAATTGTAAATTGTAAATAATTATGACGAATTGTCATTTCTTTCTTTTTGGATTCATCTCTCGTCGGGTAAGGTCAGCATAATAATATTAATAATATTAAATACGCATAATAATAATAAATTATAAGTTAAATTTTTCATAAATACATAATAAAATAAATGATAAGTTAATATTTTTTCACATAAATATATATAATATAATTAATTTTAATATTTGTGAATTATATATTAAAATCATTTTTATAAAGTAAATTTTAATAAATTAATTGTTCAAATTTCGGAACTCTTTTATTGTTATTGTATAATTGTTGTGATTTTGTCAAGTTAAACCAATAAATCTATTAAATTGTTTAGTGTTTTATAATCGAATGAAAGTAGGCGCTTCATGTTTTTCCGCGCATAACAAATTGGTGGCAGCGGTGGGATCCCACGGTCGAAAAATGCTAACGGATTCTATACCAAAAATAAAACAAATTTTTGTTTATGCAAAGTGAACGCGAAGCTTTACCTATCTTTTCAAATAATTCGATGAACGCAGTAATACCTAAACAAAACTTATAGATAAATCTGATTTAGTTTTATAAAATAATCAGACTTTGTTGTAATTTGGCACTAAATCATAAAAAAAATACCAAACAAAATAAAAAATTCAAATAAAATTTTTTTTTATATATTATGCTGACTCTTATTCAAATTAATTACCATCAAAAACAATTTTATAATAATTATTTTTTACTGCTCGCACTTGCTAATTGAGTGTGAAGATCATAAATAATCATAAAGTAGCAGTACCTAATTAATAGTGCTGATGAACTGTCATCAAATTTACCATATCATGAGCTCAACAGTAACCTGTTCCATATAAATTGGGAGAAAGAAGACGAAGTCCGTCCACAAAAACAAAAACAAATCATATTGATTCATCACAAACACAATACAACAATAAACGGTTCCATCAATAAAATACACAAAAATCATTCAACATTATACAACCTGATGTCATTTTATATTGCGGAAATTGTACAACACTACACTTAGAATTTAAAAAATTTAATTGTAAAGGTTAGTGGAATTTCAATTTATAATTTGATTGTTTGCTTTCGGGTGTTATAATTGTTTCCTATAAATTACATATTTAATTTAATTTAATTTAATTTAATTTTAAATCATATGAGTGAAATATCGCGTCCGTTTTTAAAATCGGGTTTACATAAAGATCTTGTTGATGCCATTGATCAAATAACCGAAAAGGTTTCCAATCTTAGTGTTTGTAAATTTTCAGAACAATCGTGTAAAATATCATTAGATACTTCTCCAGTTACAAGTCAAGAAGAGTCAAAAACCATGCCATTTAAACTAGAAACAGCGATAAAATTAATCCCTTCTTTTTTTTTTTTTTTTTTTTTAAATGCTGCCAATGGCTTTATTCTTGAATCTTTCTACAAAAGAAACTAACAAGAAGTATTCAAATCTTAAGCTAAAATTATTACATATTTTAAGTCTTAACCAATGTTAATACTTGTTATTGTGCTCACTATTTAATTAATTTAGATTACATTTATATGTAAAACCTAAACATTTAATATATTTACATGTTCATCAGTCCAAGTGGATCTGCTCTTTTAAGTCGCCTAAATCGCGGCTGTTTTAATATATCCCTGGCCAATTCATTGGGATGTGTCTCTAGTTTTGAGTAATATTTCGAACTGAATTCTTTAATGGTTTCTTTGATAGTTTTAATTCCAAGATCATCGTGTATATTACTATTTCGAATGTACCACGGAGCATTGGTAATACTACGAAGTATTTTTGCTTGGGTTCGTTGCAGGAGTTCTCTGTTTGACGCGCTGGTGGATCCCCATAACTGAATACCATATGTCCATATGGGTTTGATTATCACTTTGTACAATAAAACTTTATTGGCTAATGACAGCTGAGATTTTCTTCCCATCAACCAATACATTTTGGAAAATTTTATTTTTATTTGTTTTCGCTTTGCTTCGATATGATGTTTCCACGTTAGCCTTCTATCCAGGTGCATTCCTAAGTATTTGACCTTGGTTTGTTGAGGAATATTTATATTGTTTAATTCCACTGGTGGGCAAGTGCGTTTGTTAAGCGTGAATGTGACGTGAGTCGATTTGTTTTCGTTCACTTTTATGCGCCATGTCTTCAGCCAGTTTTCGATTTTGTTTAGATGATTCTGTAATTCCTTTGAGGCAGTTTCGGGATTACCGTGTGACACCAGGACGGCCGTATCATCGGCAAAGGTTGATATGACTACCTTGTTGGTTACAGGTAGGTCAGCTGTGTACAGCAAGTATAATATTGGACCTAGAACGCTGCCTTGTGGAACACCTGCGTTGATATCATTTAAACAAGTAGTTGCATTATTTTGTTTAACCAGGTACTGCCTTTGAAGGAGATAGTTTCCCAGAACTGAGTGAAATTTCTTCGGTAGAAGTCCTTTAATTTTGTATATTAGCCCATCATGCCAAACTTTATCAAAGGCTTGTGCAATGTCCAAGAAGGCAGCAGAACAATATTTCTTTTCCTCAAAGGTGTTTTTGATTGCATTTACGATTCTGTGTACTTGTTCTGTGGTACCATGTTGGTTTCGGAACCCAAATTGATGGTCTGGAATAATATGCCGTTCTTCTAATACTGGTTTCAATTTCGTTAGTAACATTTTTTCAAATAGTTTTGAGATTGTAGGCAGCATGCTTATTGGACGATATGATGAAATCTGTGTTTCATTTTTTCCAGCTTTATGTATCATTGTGATCAAAGATATCTTCCATTTTTGAGGAATATAACCAGTCCGCATGATTGCGTTGAATATGAATGTTATTAGTTTTATGCATTTGTCTGGCAATTCCCTTATCATTTTTCCAGTAATAAGATCATGCCCTGGTGCCTTTTTTGGACTTATACAATTTTTAATTGTATTCTTAACTTTCTTCCACTTATATTGTATGGGTTTGAAGAATAAACCATCATCCATTTGGTCGGGTAACACGAAGTTATTAGTTTCTTCGTGTGGTGCGAATACTGTTGTTAGATGAGCAGCGAAAGCATTGGCTTTTTCTTCATCGCTTCTCGCCCAGTTTCCAGTTGGTAGTCTAATCGGGTGATTCGAGTTTGTTGGCCTTTTTAACTTTTTTGTTGCCTTCCACAAAGAATAATCTGTCCTCTCGGTTGCCGAGAGTTCATTTAAGTAATTCTGGACGCTCTGGTTTTCTTCTTCCCGCAATGCAAATCTTAGAGTCTTAATAGCTCGATTTAATTTCCATTTTAACAACGGTGATTTTGTTTCTTGCCATCGGCGGCGAATTTTCCGCTTTTCCTGGATTAGTTCCTGTATATTTTGTGACAGTTTATTAACTTTTTCTGTACTATTTAAGATGGGTGTGACCTTTTCAGCTGATAATGATAAGACATCTTTTAAATTTGCTTCCGCCGCATCAATATCTGCTGGTGTGTTAAGAGGGATATTCAGTACACAATTTTGTTCGACTAGCCTCTTATATTGATCCCAATCAGTTTGTTTGTTTGTAAGCCGTTTTGGCGTTTCTATTCTTAGGACGCCGGTGCTCACTCTTACAATTACAGGTGAGTGATCAGAAGACAGATCATAGCAATCGGAGGCCTTAGCATATGTGCGTGGAATGCTTTTAGTTACACAGAAGTCAATTAAATCAGGAACTTTATTTTTATCTGTGGGCCAGTACGTTGGGTGACCGGCAGATAAGTAATCCAGGGACTGTTCTTCTATAGCTTCATAAAGTTGTTTGCCTTTCGGCGATGTTAATCTGGAACCCCATTGGGTGTGTTTGGCGTTGAAATCACCCCCCGCAAGAAATTTATTACCTAGCTGGCTGAAATAATCCATGAACTGCAGTTTTTTTATTGCATGTTTTGGAGGACAGTACACTGCTGATATGACACAGTTTCCAGACCACTCTTGCAGACAGATGCTCGTTGATTGGATATGTTCCTTCTCATATTTCATAAATTCATAGTGTTTTAATCTTGTTTTTATCAGTACAGCTGTGCCTCCATGTGCTTTCCCATCTGGGTGCTTTGTATCATAAACAGAGTACCCATTAATTTTGAAATAGGTTTTTTTGGTGAAATGTGTTTCAGATATTAACATTATGTCAATATTGTGCTCAGTGAGGAATGCTTGAACCTCTGCTTTATGTTGTGCTAGGCCGTTTGCATTCCATATGGCTATTTTGAGGACAGTCATTTTTGGTTTTTAACGACTACCTGCATCAGCGTGCTCATATTCTGCATCATTAGATTCATGGTTCTCTCCATCATCGCCATGAAGCTTTGCATCATGTTAGTTAACTTGCTTAAAGCTGCTGCGATGTTTCCTTCTTCGCTTGTTTGCACTTTAGGAGTGGTACCCTTAAGTATACTTGCATAGGAAACCTCTGGATGCACACTACTGTTAACAGTTGCTTTTGGTTGGTTATTTTGTGCGTTATGATATGAAAGTTCTGGTCGCACGTTTGGTTTAGTGGAAGAATGAAGATTAAGCATTCGTTGCTCTGCTCGCTGCCTTGGATTGATTCTTTTTTTCAATTCTAGGTAAATTGGACACCCTCTATAATTTGCAGTGTGATTTCCGCCACAGTTGCTGCATTTTCTCACTGATGCTTCCGTTTTTTCTTTGTTGCATGCATTTGAGTTATGGAGTTCACCACAGATAACACAAACATCGCTTAAAGTGCAATACGCTTTAGTGTGTCCATACTCTTGGCACTTAACACACTGTACCGGTCCAGTTCTTTTTCTGGGTTCCTCTATGATAATTCTTCTATGCAGTAGATATTTTAAATCAAATATTGAATGTTTCTCTTTGATTTTTTTATTATCTGGTTCTAATTCCAGACGGAACAATGGCTGAGGCAACTTCTCACGGTTAATAATGTTGGTGATTGATTTGCATTGAAATCCTTTTTCAGCGAGAGCGGCCCGTATTTCATTTGCATCCACGTAGGCCTCTATACCTTTTAAAAATTTGCTTTATCCCTTCTTTTGACGGTGATTCAACTAAATTACAACATTTTATTGCTTGTTGTGATTCGGTTTTTGAAGGTGCCGCCGAAAAGGATATTAAGTCATTTCTAGATTTACTAAAATCAAAACTTTTAGATCTAGCATTCGAGCAAACCTTTAAGTACAATGAATATACCTCTTGGGATGAATTAAAATTAGATTTAACAAACGAATTTTCCGAGTTATATTCATGTGAACACTTGCAAATGGTGCTCGTAAATATTTCTCAAAAGCGGGATGAAACTGTCAAAGAATATGCCCGTCGTGTTCAAGATATTTTGTCTAAGTTAAACGAAGCTTGCTTTCGTGCAGAAGGCAAGGACACATCGAAAGTCATTAAAAGCATTAATTCTAAAACCGCCTTACGAGCTTTCCAAGAAGGTCTTCATGATCACATAAAATTAAAGCATGTCAATTTTCGAGCTTAAAAGAATCTCTGGCTAAAGCCTGCGAGGAAGAATTAGCTTTTCTACTTCACAAACAAAAAAGAAATTCTATTAGTTCTTCTAGGCAACAGGTAAAATGTCAGATATGTTTCAAATTAGGCCATACAGCATCGGCATGTTATCTTAGGAACCCTAGACCACTTTCTAACCAACCTAGTTCTTCGAGTTTCCCGAAAACACAAGGCCTACAGCCGTCCAGCTCACATATAGCCCAATTTAAAAACTCCAATGTTCCATTTAAAGGTCAGACATTACCTAACATATCCAATCAAACTGTTAAACCAGTCTATATTTGTACATATTGTAAATGTCCAGGCCATCGAATTAATTATTGCTTTAAGCGACGAAAAGCTAACGCCAATAAAAATCTAAATAACATAAATGAACAAACGGGAAACTTTCAAGAACCGATCAAGAACGATGCGACTTGTCTGGTTCAGCAACTTTAAATTCATGTCGAAATTCAAATTTATTAATTCCGTCTAATAATATATTAAGCTCCAACACCCAATCCATTTTACTAACGAATTCAATTTTAGAAAAAAAATATGTTAATCTAAAACTTGATATTGGTAATAGTAAATCGCTATTTTTGTTAGTAGATACGGGAGCTGACATATGTCTAATCAAAAAGAGTTTCATCAAACCAGATACTATTTGTCATCCTAAATTAAAATGTTGTTTAAAAGGTATCTCAAACGATCATATTGAAACACTTGCTGCTTGTGATGCAAAAATTGAACTACCTAATTCAATTCAAATCGCCCATCGTTTTCACATAGTGAAAGACGATTTTCCGATAGCATGTTGCGGTATATTGGGAAAAGATTTCCTATCCAAATTTAAGTGTCATATTGATTTTCAGAGTAATTCTATCAAAATTCCATTTGAGGAAAGCATGTTGTCTTTAAATTTGTGCCATGCTAACTGAAACTTTGTTCCACCCAGATCTGAAAAATTGGTTCAATTCAATTCTCGTGATAAGGAACCTTTTAAATTTACCGAACTTTCTCTTACGCCTTATCATTTAGAAAATTATAATGTTTATCATATTGAATCACAAAACGATTACCTAGGGGATAGGCTAGACACATTAGAAAACAGTATCAATGTTGAGAACTTGAATTCTGAAGAAAAGTCTTCAATTATACATTATGTCGGGAGTATAACGACATTTTTCTTTTGCCTGGTGATAAACTAACGGTTACCGAGACTATTACACACAAAATTCCCACTAGTTCTAATACTAGTCCAATCAATGTTCGTCAATATCGGTTACCGCAATCACAAAGATCAGAGATTGATTCGCAAATTACCAAAATGCTCAAAAATAACGTAATCGAGCCTAGTAAATCATCATGGAATTTCCCTCTACTAGTGATTCTAAAAAAATCGAATACGGATGAGAAGAAATGGCGCATCGTTGTCGACTATCGTAAATTAAACGACATCACGATAGGCGACACTTTTCCTCTTCCGAATATCACGGACATTTTGGATCAACTTGGGAAGAGTTCATACTTCAGCACAATAGATTTAGCTGACGGTTACCATCAGGTACCATTAGACAACCTAGACAAAGATAAAACTGCTTTCAGTACCACTTTTGGGCACTATCATTTTACAAGAATGCCCTTTGGTTTGAAAGGCGCTCCGGCGACTTCCCAACGTCTGATGAATTGTGTTTTGAGTGGCCTTAATGGTATCAAGTGCTTTGTGTACCTTGACGATGTGGTCGTCTACGGATGTAATTTAACTGACCATAATTCGAAAATCCGAGAAGTTTTTGATTGCTTTCGTAACCATAATTTGGAAGTTAATCCAACTAAATGTCAGTTCCTTCGTAAGGAAATTACATACTTGGGTCATGTTGTAACCCCGGAAGGAGTAAAACCTGACCCCAATAAAATAACAGCAGTTACCAAATATCCAATTCCAAAAAACCCTAAAGAAATTAAGTCTTTTTTGGGTTTCGCCGGATATTATCGACGTTTTATATCAAACTTTTCCGGTATTGCGAAACCGCTAACTAATCTTTTAAAAAAGGACGTCGTCTACAAATGGGATGCATTTTGCGAAGAAAGCTTTACCAAATTGAAAAATGCACTTTGCTCTCCACCAATATTAACGCGACCCGATTACGCAATACAATTTAGGTGCTGTTCTGTCTCAAGAGATAGATGGTAAGGATATGCCAATCGCTTTTGCTAGCCGTGTTTTGAACAAAGCAGAAAATAATTATTCCGCTATCGAGAAGGAATTGCTTTCTGTTGTTTGGGCCGTTAATCACTTTCGCCCATATGTTTATGGACGAGAATTCGTTGTAGTCACCGATCATAAACCTTTAGTCTGGTTATGTAGTATAACTAATCCGTCCTCAAAACTCACGCGTTGGCGAATTAAACTAGATGAATATCAATTTAAAATCATACATAGAGCAGGAAAACTGAATACTGAATACTGAAAATTTACGGCAAACTATTATTGATGATAAAGGTCACAATTCTGAAAACGAACAGTCGATCGATAAGAGAGATATCGTTGAATTGATAAACCAATCTGAAATAGAAACCGTAATTCATGAATTTCATCACAGTCTCTCTGGAGGTCATCAAGGCATTTACAGAACTTATAATAGACTACGAAAATTTTATAGTTTCCCAAATATATTAAGTCAAGTAACCAAAATAATAAGAAATTGCAAATCTTGTCAAACGAACAAATCTGGTCTGTCGAATAAAATGCCCATGAAAATCATGACTACATCATCTAGTCCTTTTGAAAAATTATTTTTGGATATTGTTGGTCCTTTGAATCCATCTCATTCTAATAATAAATTCATACTGACAATGCAAGACGATTTAACAAAATTTTCATTAGCCGTACCTATTCCAAACCAAGAAACAGAAACAGTTGCTCGAGCATTCGTCGAAAACTTTATTTGCGTTTTCGGTATTCCATCATCGATTCTTACTGATCAAGGGTCGAATTTCATGAGTGCCTTGTTTAAACGAATAGCTAAATTGTTTAAAATAAAAAAGATAAATACTACAGCTTATCATCCGCAATCAAATGGTTCTCTAGAAAGATCTCACAAAACGTTTATGGATTATATACGCCATTATAGCACGCAGGATCCACTAAATTGGGATTCGTGGGTTCCTTTTGCTATATTTTGCTATAATACTACTCCTCATTCTTCCACTAAATACATGCCATTCGAACTGGTTTTTGATGTAAACCGCAGATTCCTAGTTCTCTTACCCATTCTCGTGATACTGTGTACAATTATGATGACTATTATTTTGATCTCAGATTCAAGTTTCAACAATCATTTGAAATTGCTAAAAATAACATACTTGAGTCTAAGGAAAAATCTAAGGTCTCTTACGATAGAAATTCTAAAGTAATTAAATATAATGTTGGTGATCTTGTTTGTTTGAAAAACGAAGCTAGAAATTCTAAATTATCAAAGTATTGGCTAGGTCCTTATGAAGTCCAAGAAATAAATTCACCTGAAAATACTTCGATTAAAATTGGAAATTCAACTAAAATGGTACATAACAACAGATTGAAACCTTTTCACGAAAATTCTGAATCGTAAGTTGTATAAGTAGATAAATGTTGAAAAAAAAAAAAAAAAAAAAAACATAGCCAAATATACACTCTTATGAATGAAATTTAAAAAAAATGGATTATTATTACTATATTAATTAATAAAAAAAATATTTCATTGTGAAATACGATATTTAAGCAAACATTTGATTGAATTATATTTTGTAATTTCACTATCTAAATTTTATTAGTTAAGTTTATTAGTTTTTTCTCTAAACTCGTTCAGACTTAAGATTACTATCTTAAGACTACGGGGGGAGATGTTATGTGACCACTCGTACGAAAGGGTTATAGCATTGACTTCGTTTATGCATTACATAAGTTTGGTACAATGTTATAATGCTATAAATCTACTCCAAAACAAATTGTATAAATAATTGTAAATTGTAAATTGTAAATAATTATGACGAATTGTCATTTCTTTCTTTTTGGATTCATCTCTCGTCGGGTAAGGTCAGCATAATAATATTAATAATATTAAATACGCATAATAATAATAAATTATAAGTTAAATTTTTCATAAATACATAATAAAATAAATGATAAGTTAATATTTTTTCACATAAATATATATAATATAATTAATTTTAATATTTGTGAATTATATATTAAAATCATTTTTATAAAGTAAATTTTAATAAATTAATTGTTCAAATTTCGGAACTCTTTTATTGTTATTGTATAATTGTTGTGATTGTGTCAAGTTAAACCAATAAATCTATTAAATTGTTTAGTGTTTTATAATCGAATAAAAGTGGGCGCTTCATGTTTTTCCGCGCATAACATATATGATTCGAAACAAAATCCAGAAAACGTATCCAAAGATCCATTGAAAACCTTCACTTCTTTTGCAAGGTGCCTCAGCATATGCACGTTATGATTTACCATATCTGAGCCATATAATAGTGCATATTCTTTAACAAAATCTTCCAAAAGTCTGTCTGCGAACGAATTATATTTGATGCCCCAATCTGGGCAGCATAGAATTTTTATCGCGACATGTAGTAGCATAAAATTATTATAAAATTTTAGCAAATGCTGTGGCAACGAATTTTTCAATACAAATGGCCCATAGAACAGTAAAAAATTTCTAAGTTCGCTTCCTTTAAAAACAGCCAAATGTTCTAAAGATCTCAACTTCCTTTGAAAGTTGTTAGGCAAAAATTTGATTAAAAAAATAATTTTATTTGAAATTAAATTTTTTCAAATGTTTCGGAAATAATGGTTTCTTTCCGAACCAAATCTTTAATAACTTTTTCATTACTCCAAGTAAAACGATATGCAAATAATCTAAAGCTATTTGGGATACCATACCTACACCTAGCTCCTCAAGAGGAGAATCAAAAATGTGATGATCCGCATCAACCCTTTGCGCGAACGTCGAATCTGTACGAAGACATGCAATGGATGAATTGTTAAAACACATCCTATGGTAAGTTTTATCAAATTTGCCTCTAATATCACATTTTAGACATCCTGCGAATGCGTTATATTGTTTAACACCGCAGACACTTGCTCTAGCAGGAGCATCACATATTATCGCCCGAACTTTAATTAGTATATTTTGTTCATTATAATAGAAGCTGTCTTTGATTTGTTTCATTTCGAAAACAAATGTATTTAAAAACTCTGCAAAATTACTTGGCTTTCTGGGACCATGATAAATTCCAATTACAAATACGGCGCTTAAACCGATGTTTAAAATACGTCCTAAAATTTAGCCAAAACGAGTGTTCCGTATTATCACTAAAAACAGGAAGTCCATCCACATTTAAATCTAAGTATACAATTTTCGGACGTGATTGGACTGAATAGCAAAGGCGTGAAAGAAATACTTGATCCGCTTGTAGAGTTTTCAGCTTCAGTTGGACTTCAGATCAATGAGTCCAAAACGAAATACCTGATCTCTGGTTTTAGGGACAATGGCACACCAGATTTTAGTAGTGGCCACCACACGTTTGAGGGAGTGAGGAGGTTCAAATATTTGGGTTCTCTTATCACTCACGATAACAGTGTGGGTGAGGATATTAAAGTGCGGCTGGCAACTGGAAGTCGTTCTTTGTATCCTCTAAGGCCACTGCTAAAATCTAAACACTTATCAAGTGCCGTGAAGCTGAAGCTTTACAAAGCGTTGATCAGGCCCGTTGTTATGTTTGGATGTGAAAGTTGGGCGCTGACGGATGAGTACGAGAGATGGCTCCTAACATTTGAGAGAAGAGTCATGCGTGTGATTTACGGCCCAAAACGCGAAATAGATGGTACCTACCGAGCTCTGTACAATATCGAGATCAGAGATCTGATGAAGATCCCCGATATTGTACATGAAATAAGATCTCAGCGAGTACGCTGGCTCGGGCACGTTCTGCGTGCTGATCCGGAATTGTGCAGCGATCTCTGAAAGGAGAGCCACCATATGGTAGGCGCAGAGGTCGTTGCAGGCGACGATGGCTCCACGGTGTAGAGAACGACTTGGCCTCTTCAGATTGTCTTAGACAGTATGAAGACCATGCTCGGGATCGAAACCGCTGGAGTCGAATTGTTGACTCAGTAAGGGGCCAGTAATGGCCTTTAAAACTGTTTTAATTAATACAATTTTCGGTAATATTTTAATGCTCAAATTTTCCTGCATTAAATTTCTTCTTAAGTTATTCTCCAATCCGATATGAATATATTCTCCAGGAAAAACGAAAATTTTTTCTAGATTGCGTGGCGTTTGCAATAAAGCTCTATAGTCCATCGGTAACTCCGGAAAAAAAGTTTTCAGAAATTTCAATTACTCGGACAATGCTGTTTTATTAGTGTTATGTTCTACGGCCCATTTTTGCGAAAAACACTTTACGTAACTATTAGTTTCGGAACTATTGTATGGCTTAATAAAATTTATTATATCAAATTTTTGAGGAATTATTTTGGATTCATAATCATACGATTCCTTTGACAAAAATCATTTTCACTTATTTCAGTAGTCACAGAATTAGAAGCGTTTTTATCATTTGATGTATGTAAAACATCATAATTTTCACTTATGTCTGGTGGGCTTGCTGAATTCCAAGTTGCACGTGTTTTTGATGTTTTAATATTTTTATTTTCTAGTATTAATAATATGTTTCTTAATTTTTCTTTAGTTATTTTTTTTAATTTGTATTTTAAATTATTTATTGCTTTATTTCTGCACTTATTATTTTTCATAAAACAATTCATATTTAATTTTAGACGCTTCTCTATAAATACACACACACACACAAGAATTCAAAGTAAAATAATAAACTTTAACTATATATATAATTGCCATAAAAGAATTTGCACCACACCACCTTCGCTTCAACATAGGAGCTACTTAGTTGATTGCATAAAATTGACAATCGAGTGAGTTTTCATTAATCAGACATCAATATCTAGTTAATTTACAGGCTGCAGTGTCAGACTTCTGCAAGTAGCGTTTGAGCTAGTCAAATAATAGACTCGGAAGTCATTTCCCCGAATTTACTTCAATGTACAACGAATATCAAGCTTTTAAATCATAATTCTATAACTGAGGTTTAAGCTGATCGGTTAATTCACATTAGAGACAAATTTATGTAAACATTATTTAAGCTAATTAAATAACTAACTTTTAGGGTCAACATAAATATTACACCTTTAAGTTTCTTACATGTATACAATTGATAGGCACCAAAGTCATTTTACTGATTTCAGCATCATGTCATTCATTAGACTAACATTTTCAAGATATTTGGACTTGTGGTTTATCGGGCACTGCACCATGTGACCTTATATTTAAATATTTATGGTTTCTTTCCGAACTCTTTTTCAGGCGAAAAGAGAAAAATATCATGCTGTTTGGATTTGCACGTTTACAATTTACATCCTTTAAAGTCCACGCACAAGCGAAGTGTATAGCATGTCTCATATTATTATACCATCACTGGAAAGATATGGTATTGCAACGTATGTTTTAGTTCCAGCTTAAACTGCTTTTAGTTTGCAGTTTTTATATCGAACTATACAATTGGTTGACATTTCCCCCACTACACTAATTAAATAATCCCCAAATCCCCGTTGTACTATTTTTACTCCAATTATCCTTATACGAGGGTGGAATGAGAAGTCTGGTAAAAATTAAACAAGGAATAATATTTTCGGCTAAAAAAAAAATTTATTTTTCAACGTAGTCGCCTTTTAGCTCGATACACTATTAGTCCAACGTTTTCGATCCCTTCCGAATAATACGATTTCTCCAACCCTTCAAAATAGGCATTTGTTGCATCGATGATCACCTCATTAGAGCCGGATCTCTTTCCGTTCGCAAACAGGAAATAGTCGCAGGGTGCTAAGTCTAGAGAATTTGGCGGATGTGGAAACATATTCGAAGCGTAATTTATGGATTTCGGCCATGGCAATTACACACGTGTGCACCCGTGCATTGTCTTGCTGGCAGAGTGAAGTTAAAGCTTGAGGGAGTGAAGTAGAAGCTTTACAAAACGTTGATCAGGCCTATTGTTATATTTGGATGTGAAAGTTGGGTGCTGACAGATAAGTGCGATAGATGGCTCCTTACGTTTGAGAGAAGAATAAGACGTATATCGAGATCAGGGATCTGTCACCAGTGATGGATAATTGAATTTTTTAAAGACCATTCATGTGATCTTTTCAAAACTATTTATATAACCCATACATCTTGTTCTTTCACTTTCTACGTGTAATTTCATGTTCCACAACTTTTGAGTTTGCATATTTAGTTGGACAATCCTCAGTTGACTCATATATTGACATTATTACTAGTCATAAATTGTTTCTCAACTGTCCCATTATTAGGTTCAAGGCCATTTTGTATTTTTTTTTTCTTTAGACAACTAGTTAACTGTAACGAAATCTGTTAACTTGCATATAGAGACCAACCTAGGTACCCTTACGATTTTTTAGTAAGGTATAAGGAAGGCAATACCTCATTAAGGCAATGAAACTATATTACAATTAAGTCGTCGATTTTATTCTCACCGTACTATTGTGTTTAATGATCGAGTTCTTAGTTCTAGAATGTTATCTCATCTCTGATATTGCTACCGGATTGATTGTGTATTGCAATATTGTACATGAAATAAGATCGCAGCGACTACGCTGGCTCGGTCACCTTAGCCTATGCTACTGCCTTTGAAAGGCAGGGATGGGCATTTACGCGCGTCATCTATTATTTTCTACGTCGATATAACGAATTTTATCATAAGGACAATCAAATTTGGTACGACGAACACATGATTTTCGGAATTTTCGTGGGAAAATCCTAGGAAGCAGACACCATAACGATGCATATACCAAGATGCCCTAAGGTCTAAGCTACCCGATACATCAGGTCATACCAAACTTGGTTGTCCTAAACCCCCTAATCCCCTACTTTTTCCAAAATGGAAATGTTTTTCGGATAGCTAAGGCCTTAGGGAATCTTGGTATATGTATCATTATGGTGTCCGCTTCCTAGGATTTTCCCAAGAAAATTAGGAATAATCAGATACATAATCGATATACATGAGGTCATACCAAACTTGGTTGTGTTAAACCCCCTAATCCCCAACTTTTTCAATATTTTTCGGATAGCCTAGATCCAATGACATCGTGAGCAATACGTCAATATGATGTTAGGAATTCTGTCTAGGAATTTTTCAGGAAAATTTGAAAATTTATTTATTCGGCATACATGAGATATACAAAATTCACTTAATCGGGTAAATTTTTAGATTTATCGGTTTGTCCGAATAAAATATGATATTCTCACTTGCACATGTAAACATTTTTAGGATTTAGGAAAAAATTCATCTGGCTATATAGAATTGTGAATTTTGTCCTAAAAAATCCTAATTTTTGTTTTTTTAGTTTTTAGGACAGATTTAGGACAAAATTGACGTGGATATTGGTAAAATCTTTAACCGATTATGTGAATTTTCTACAACTCATGTATATGAATAAATAAATTTTCAAAATTTCTTGGGAAATCCCTAGAAAGTTAGCACCATAATGACGTATATTTCAAGATGTCATTATGGGTCTAAGCTAACCGAAAAATATTTCAATTTCGAAAAACACGAGGCCACCATTTCGATTGAATGACTTTTATTTATTTATATTAAAGAAATCGATTTAGTACATTACAGATTAGAAGTTGTCAAAAAAAAATAGATTTAAGAAGTATATTTTTTACAAAAAATAAACTGAAAGAACTGAAGTTATCGGATAATTTCTGATAAATTAAGTTTTACAATTTTAAAAATAGTTCTTCAAGTTCCTTTTGAAGCAGTCCTTTGTGAGATGAAAGTCAAAGTTTTCTTCAGCGATGTTGAATGATTTTGCAAGTCTATTGATTGGGCAATTTTCACCATAGTTAGTTGAGTGGCGGACTATCTCCAAAAATCGATGGTTTCGCAGCGATTTGATTGGAACATGGATAGCTGTATTTTCCAATATGTAAGGTGAATCAATATGTTGTCAAGCAGGATGTTACCGATGAAAGCTGAGCCTAAAAATAAACGTCTATATTTTCCAGAGTACAAATTTTATACTCTATGGTGGTAGGCGGGCTATATTCTCATGAAACGGTAAGCTATGGTCATAGTGCCAGTCAGTTTTCTTTAAAATGAAGTTCATAAATTTCTTTTGAATGCTTTCAATCCTTTTGATGTGGTTAGCATAATACGGGTTCCAAATTACTGATGCGTATTTTACTTGGGATCTTAGGTATATACGCAAAATATAGTGAGAATAAAGTTGACAAATTTGTAAATTGTCCAGTCCAACGCTTAACAAAACTCCTAGATCGATTATTTCATTAATTTGCGAGAAGATTGGACTATTTTATGACTTCAGTTATTCCATTTATAAAAACGAGAAAAATCCTTGGTCCAATATGGGACCATGAGGACCCTGAGGAACTCCTGACGTTACATTGATTATTTCAAATTTTTCGCTTCCAATTGACACATATTGTACGCGACTTGACAAATACGAGTTGAACCATTTAATGAAGTTGGATGCAAAGCCAAAGTTGTAAAGACTTGGCAGATGGAGTCAAAAACCCATGCTGATTGAGTGATATATGTTGAGCTAGGATTCCTTTAAAGCTGAAATATTAGCATATTTTTTTAATATAGACGTTGGAATATTATCAGGCCCACATCCGTCACCAAACTGATTAAGTGCATATAAAATATCCTCATCACTTATAACCGGTAAACTGATAAGTACATTATTATTTCCGTTCGATTGAGTGGTAAACCAATTACTGTTTTTAGGATTATATACATGTTGAAAAAAAATCCGCAAACATTTCAGCAATTTTTTTGGGATCTTATGTTGTAATATCATTCAAATACATATTAGTTGGATAACCATCAATTACTCGTTTGGATCTAAAGTATTTCCAGAATTGTTTAGGGTTGGTTGTAATGCTTCGTTGTACATCTGCAATATATGATAGATGCTTTTCCTTGAAGTATTTATCCAAATTCTTCATTAGATTGGAGAAACGCAGTCCTATCCGATTCTAAACCACTTTTAATCATCTTGACATAGGCTTTAGATTTACGGTTCTTCAGGTTAATCAGATGGTCGTCAAACCAAGGAGGATGAATATTAAATTTTTTCCGGCACAATGGAATATGGGTTTCAAAACCTTGTAATAAAATGTGGTAGAACATATATACATCATTTGTGTTTAAAGCAGCGTCCCATTGTATAGCTTCTAAGTACTGCTGAAGTCCTGTGTGGTTTATTTTTTTTAAATTATAGGTTGTATGCATATGATGCCCGCATGTTGTTGACTTAATTTCATTTGAATCAAAAACTATTTCCATAGATTTGTGGTTAACATCATTAACAACAAATGGATTCAGTGATTCTGTCACTTTAAATATTTCTGCATCGTTTGTGAAGAATAAATCTAATATTCTCTCAAGAGCATTGACTATGTTGTTGGTTTGCTTTAGGTTCAAACCAAACATAGCATCAAGAAAGGCATATTCCGGTTCTGATGTGATATTGCATGGTAGAAAGGAATCCATATCTTAATCATAATTCCACATTACATTTGGAAGATTAAAGTCACCTAGTACTAAGACTAAGTCATTTGGTTTTGTGAGATTAATTAATTCGTCCACTGCACCACTGTATCTGCCGTATATTTCACTACACGAACTCGGTGGAATGTAGCCTGTATAAATAAGAATGCACTGCGATAAGTACACCGCTTCCGGATTAATTTTTCACTTGTTGATGATGAACGATCACATCTAAAACAGCTTAATCATTTCCAAAGTACTCCTAGCTTTTGATGCCATCTTGTTCACATTCTGGAAGTATATCGTAAATTTCTCGGATTTCTTATGTTTTACTGATTTAGCTGATTGTTGATTGTGGTAAATTTCCGATGGCATGGAAATTAAAGGCTGGTGTTGATGTATAATAATTGTGTAAGATCGAGCTGGTAAAAAATATTTAAAAGAACGTGTGTCTTGTTATAGCAACTATAGCATGAGGCACACTGTCAAATTATTCATGAGGTCCCGGATTTGTGCTTACGCACATATCACATTTGGTATGTTAAACCTAAAGCGCTTCATGGATCGTCATGACTTTACTAGTTGATGGTAAGGTGAGTTGAAAAACTAATTGTTTATCCGCCTTTGTGAAAGTTATACACTATGTATTATTTAAGACAGGTAGCATCGATAATGTTGATGGCAAATTAAGAAATTCAACCGAGGTTTCCACGGAATTTTTAGTGCTGATATTAGGATAAAATTCCTTTAGAGCAAACGTAACATCTGCAGGACATCTATATGTTACATTTAACGGTTCTACGTTTGTTAAAAATGAATTTGTATCGGAAAACTGCATATTGGCATGGTGTAATCTGTCAATGTACGGTATTTGATTTTATCACTCAGAAGGAAAACCTTTGTACATTTGTATTCATCAATGAATACCGTTTCATACTCGAGACAACCATTTATCAGAAATAAGAAGCAATCGTTTTGTAGTTACCTTTCACTTTGTTGAAATCCATATTTTCATTAACACAACGAGAAGCAACTTTTAATTTAAGATCAGCTAGTCCTTCTTTAGTGGTGCATAGAATAAGATCACTACCTAGTTTATGGTTGTTTATAATCCATGTAGATTTACCACAACCAGGAACTCCTTGAACATTTGTAATAGTTGGTATCGTGATATTTTCCTTTCCGTCGGATCATTAGATCCAACATGATTTTCGTGCCCGATGAACAGAATATGTATACCTACTTGAATGTGATGTTAAAAAGTTATTGGAGTCCTCACACAATTTAATCAGATTTTCCCCGTCAAAACCAAATTGATGTTTAATAATAGGCTTTTCTATATAATGTTTGGTATGATTGTCGAATACAAATATATTTACCGACCGCAATGAAGAAGCTGCATAAGGCAATAGGTGGATATGCTTGTTGTAATATTTATGAAGGTCGGCTTTTATAAATTTGCTAGAATGCTTCAAATAAAACATTATTTCGATTATTGAGTTTTTGTAGTAGTATTCAGCAGATGAATCCTTATAGATTGTCGGAGATGCTACTAGAAAGTCGTCCATGGGATTAGATATTAAAAATTTGGAAGGTTTTCCAGTTATCCAACGTGAGGATAGAAACCTTTCGTATTGCGGTGCCATATTGAATGGAATATTTAAGATCCATTGGATGTTACGACATGGACAATTTGTGATATAATCTAAACCCACTTTTAATTAGTTAACTGAACAGTTACTATCCAAAGCGATGGTAAAAGATTCTTCTTTACGATGTTGTAAGTAAGGCGTTAAGGTGTTAAACGCATATATATTAGATCACCGCAATCAGATTTGGCTTAATTTGTAATCACCATTACAAACTTATCCTCAATTTGATAAACTTTGGTGACAGTGTTTATAGATTTCATGTAGAAATTGCTTAGTTTAGCACTCTTAATCGTAAGAAATTCTTTTATAATGCATTTATCTAATTTATTCAGTGAAAGTCAGACCCAAGAATGATTGGTTTGATGACGAGTGTCGTCTTGCAGTTGAGCAACAAAATATAGCCCATAGTGAAATGCAACAACGTCTCACAATCGCGAGGAAAAACAAGGCTGCTCTGGCGAGAAGGGTAGCTAAGCGGATTTGTAGACGGAAGAAGCGAGAATGGTGGAAGGCCGAGGTTCTGAAAGTACAACAACTCAGCAATGAACGCAGTTCACGTAATTTCTTTAAACGAATTACTGGATTGCACCATACTTTCAGCCCTTCGTCAACCGCAATTCGGGACCGGGATGGAAACGTCTGTGTCAACATCGACGCAGTACTTGACGCATGGAGTGGACATTTTACAGAGCTGCTTGATGTTTATCATACGTCACAGACTGTTGTTGAGCCACCTCTAAGACAGACTGCGGAGATTTGCACTGAGGATCCATCCCATGAGGAATTCACTAAGGCCATGCAGCGATTGAAACGAAACCGCTCACCTGGAGTGGACTGCATTAATTCGGAGCTCTTGATATTCGGAGGGGCTACTTTGTGGAACTGTCTTTTCGACCTTATTCGATTAGTATGGCGAACCGAAGTTATGCCTGACGAATGGAAAGTGGCCGCGATATGCCCCATCTTCAAGAAGGGAGACCGCTTGAAGTGTGAGAATTATCGCGGTATAGCTCTCCTTTGCACATCATGCAAGTTACTGTCATACATTGTATTGGATAGAATCACTCCTCTGGCGGAGGGCTTGGTTGGTGACTATCAAGGAGGATTTCGTCCGAATCGATCAGTCACTGATCAGGTCTTTTCGCTGCGGATGATTCTATCTAAATATTATGAGACATCCATCCCCGTACATCAGGTGTTCCTGGATTTCCGGCAGGCCTACGACTCGATCAATCGAGAGAGTTTGTGGTCTGCCCTGGAATACCTAGGAATGCCAACAAAATTGGTACGAGTGTGTAGGATGACAGTGACGCAGTCTCAATGCTGTGTTAAGGTTGAGAACAGGCTATCGAAAATTTTTGCAGTTAACTCGGGTGTTCGGCAGGGAGATGCTCTGTCCTCGATACTCTTTAATCTCATGTTGGAGTACATCTTTCGTAAAACTGAAACACCTCAGCGCAACATCTTATATCGCCAGTCCAATCAAGTGCTTGCATATGCAGATGACATATGCGTGATTGGACTGAATAGCAACGGAGTGAAGGAAATACTTGATCCGCTTGTAGAGTTTTCAGCTTCAGTTGGACTCCAGATCAATGAGTCCAAAACGAAATACCTGATCTCTGGTTTTAGAGACAATGGCACTCCAGATTTTAGTAGTGGCCACCACACGTTTGAGGGAGTGAGGAGGTTCAAATATTTGGGCTCTCTTATCACTCCCGATAACAGTGTGGGTGAGGATATTAAAGTGCGGCTGGCAGCGGGCAGTCGTTCTTTGTATCCTCTAAGGCCACTGCTAAAATCTAAACACTTATCAAGTGCCGTGAAGCTGAAGCTTTACAAAGCGTTGATCAGGCCCGTTGTTATGTTTGGATGTGAAAGTTGGGCGCTGACGGATGAGTACGAGAGATGGCTCCTTACATTTGAGAGAAGAATCATGCGTGTGATTTACGGCCCTAAACGCGAAATAGATGGTACATACCGAGCTCTGTACAATTTCGAGATCAGAGATCTGATGAAGATCCCCGATATTGTACATGAAGTTAGATCCCAGCGAGTGCGCTGGCTCGGTCACGTTCTGCGTGCTGATCCGGAACGAATTGTGCAGCGATCTCTGAAAGGAGAGCCACCATATGGTATAGGCGCAGAGGTCGTTGCAGGCGACGATGGCTCCACGGTGTAGAAAACGACTTGGCCTCTTCAGATTGTCTTAGTCAGTATGAAGACCAAGCTCAGGATCGAAACCGTTGGAGCCAAATTGTTGATTCAGTAAGGGGCCAGTAATGGCCTTTAACACTGTTAATTATTATCTAATTTATTCAGCATATCCACACAAATTATGATTGATGATTTAGGTAGATATTTGCCATTAATCCAGATTGAGATCTGAGGTTCAGCATACATAATCTGTTGAGTGGGAATAAGCTTTAAAAAGTCATACCCATTTGAGTAGTCTTCAGAGTAATCACTCCCAAGGCCACTCTTTTGCAACTTAGATATTAAAGATGAGATGAATGAATTAGTTTTGGTAGGAGTTGACCTAATATCATCCACAGTCTGCGTTTTACAATGTTGAAATTCAAAAATATTTGACAGTCTAGGCGTCTTCTTTTCTAGTTTTCGGAACAAGAAAAATGCAGCAAGCCTCCATTTGTGTCACAGATTCCATCGCGAATTATTAACTCCCTTTCCCAATTGTTGACTTTCTAATCCCCTACTTGTTTTAAAACTAAATTAATTTTCGGATAATTAGAATCAATGACATCGTGGTATGTATGTCATTATGGTGTTATTATTAAAAATTGGTGGGAACCCACGAGCATACCGCGCCCAATGTCACAAAGGCCCATGGTGCAAGCATTATGGTGTTAGTTTGGAAATTGTTTTTGTGGCTTAGAGGACAGATTTAAGACAAATTTCACATACGTGTCAAACTATTATTTGTCCTACGGCTTATCTGAATCGCTAGTCACTAACATCTTCACATCCTCTTAAATTTAAATAGCATAACATATAGCATCTAAAGTAGCACCTAATTTAGCCAAATCATAATGTCCAAAAACCGTTAAATTCGACCAATCCGATGTGCAGACCAACACAAAAGCATGGCAAGTGTTTTGGGCCAATATCTGTGAGTTTATTAATGCCATAAATAAACGAAAACAAATTGCGAACAATTTTTAACCTTCACTTTTAATCCATTATCAACGACCGCCGAGCAGTCTTCTATTTGTAATTTCAACATGCAAAAATATCGTAAGTTGTTGACGTTGTCTTAATTGTCGACGTTGATAAAAAATATTGCCAAGTAATTTACGTAATATTCTACGTGTCACTTAGAGGCTGGATAGATCATATGCCTAGAAGCAGGATCGTGACAGCTTATCTGGGGGGGACGTCTGCCGGCAGATACGTAAGGTGGGGTTCTATCCCCCCCCCCTTCTTTGGAACTTGGTCATAAATGACATGTTACTAAACCTGGAAGGACAAGGCAACAAGGTGGTTGCTTACGCGGATATGACGTTGCTATTGCGGTCTTCGGTAAATCTCCTAGTACGCTGAGTGAGCGCATGCAGTGCGCGCTTGGCTATATCTCTCTGAGTGGGCACGCGGCTGCGGACTGAACGCAAACCCACAGAAAACGGAGCTGGTCCTCTTTACCAGGTGGCACAAACTTCCTCAGTGTGACCCGCCAACATTAAATGGTACTCGCTTGATCTTTACGGATAGAGCGAAATACCTCGGATTACTTTTGGACAGCAAGCTAAGCTGGAAATCAAACATCGTAGAGAGAGTAAAGAAAGCTACTATAGCACTTTACTCCTGCAAAAATGCCATTGGAAAGAGATGGGGTATGGAGCCCCACATAGTACACTGGCTCTACGTCTCAGTGGTCAAGCCTATACTGCTGTATGGGGTTGTCGTCTGGTGACCAGCGTTAAAAATTATGGCCAACCTTAAACTATTGATGAAAGTCCAAAGAACGGCCTGCTTGTGTATAAGTGGGCCTCTCAGGAGCACACCTACTCAAGCTCTGGAGATTCTCTTTCATCTTACTCCCTTGGATATTGCGGCCGAGCAGCTTGCATCTTGCACAGCCCTTCGGGTCAAATCCATATCTATGTGGACCTGTAACAATGCAGAGCACTTATCTATACTGTGCAACAGGGGTATTCCGGAAGCTACTGACTACGCTATTCCTTTGCCATCTGTTGAGATGAGATTCCAAACTGAGTTTCCCACCGCAGAGAGGACTGGGTGAACGAAACGGTTATGGACAATGAGGCGCTAAGCTTCTTCACGGATGGCTCAAAAAGGGATAGTGTGGTTGGCTGCGGGGTATACGAAGGTAGCCCTGAACTATCTGGCATCTTTAAATGAGATGGCCGATCAGTTCAACATCCGCTTGACTAGGGTGCCAGGGCATTTCAATATCGCAGCGAATGTAAAGGCAGATGAGTTGGTCCGTAAGGGTACAGCACGCCTAATAATCCAAAGCAGGCGGGATATAAAGATACCGCTTGCTTCATGTAAACTGCTGCTTCAGGAAGAAGCTATAAAAGAAACAAACGTCAGATGGTCCAACGCCAGTTCGTGTGTAATAACCAGGCAGATCTGGCCTGGACTTGACCGGTCCAGATCAGGCCAACTGATATCGCTTCGACGGCACCATATTGGTATGGTCGTGGGAGCTATAACGGGACATTGTCTCATTGGGATACATGCGAGCAGACTGGGTGTCCCAGCCCACGATTTCTGCCGCAGCTGGGGTGATGAGGAGGAGGAGGAAAATGTGCTCCATCTACTCTGCACCTGTCCTAGTCAGCTATGGGAACTTAGTAAGATTGAAATCCGGGACTTTAAACGCTTCTTGGTAAGCTCAGGATGGTTTAGCGAGTGAAGAGGAGGAAACTCGAATGTGGTACGGACCAATTTTGTGTCTATGCTAGTCCTTTAGGACGGCCACCCTTACCTAACCTAACCTAATCTTCTACGTGTCGACAATCGCGTAAATTACATGGCGTAATCTACCCCGCCCATCCCTATTTAAAGGAGAGCCGCACCTATGGTAGAGCCTCTTCAGATTGTCTCAGACAGTACGAAGACCATGCTCAGGATCGAAACCGTTGGAGCCAGATAGTTGACTCAGTAAGAGGCCTTTTAAAACTGATAATTGGTTTGCCAACTGTATAAGCGGTGAAGTAAACCAAAAAGTTTATAAATATAACACGCAAGTAAACAGTTCTCTTATGCATTTATTTCCATATTTTCGATAACTTTATTACTATTACGGTTTACGTAAATAAGGAAATAAAGTCAAATAAATGTAATACACTTGACCGTAGTTATAAAACTGCACCCAAAATAACTGCACCCCACAATTTGCAAATGAATTTATTATTCTTCAATTGTTGTACATTGTTAGTTGTACGCCCGGCGAATAACTTTACACACCAGATAACCATTACCAAATTTTGGACGAGCGCTTTTATATTCGAAATGAATTTGTTTAAAATAAAATCTTAGAAACCATAAAGTACATGTTAAAGGTTACAAGCATAAAAAATTCAAATCTAACTGTGCATTTATGGAACTATATCATGTAGAGGTACAAAATTACATTTTAGTATTCAACTGCTATAATTATATTTTTATATGAATTTAAGTCTTATCGCAATGTAACAAGTGTTTGACATTTTTATTGTTTTTAATTTTAATATTCATTTGTGTACCTCTCGCTTCTATATACCTGCGTACGTCTGTATTTTTCAATTTATTTTTAGTTTTCAATATTCTTGTAAAGTCTCACAAATATAAGAAAAGCATTTATACTTATGTACGAGTACATAAAATATTTTGTCTTTTTGGTTTTGTTATAATGTGTACTCGCCTATCCAAAATTTAAAAATTTTTTGGATCTTAAGATGTTAAGAAAATCAAACGTTTTCTTTGTACATACTTCTTAATTCATATATCGTCTCTTATTATAAAATGTATAATATATATTGTTGTTGTTATTTAAGTTATGTTTTTTTTTTAAGTGGGGATAACGTGTATATTATATAAAAATTCAATTTAATTTTGTAAAGATTTGCAATTAGTTATAACACCGATAAAGTTGCAAAAACTAAATTAGTTGATCGTTATAGTTACAATTGATTAAATCTAATCATTTAAAAAATTAAAATCAAATAAACTAAATAAATATTAGAATTATTTATAATTTTTATTTGTTGCTGTGAAAATGAAAATGAAATTATCAAGTGATCATAGTTTGTTGTGTTTATTATTTATATTTAGTGCAGGTGCGATAAGTTTTTGCATTTTTATTTTTAAACTATATATCATCTCTTAAATTCTAATTTTCTATAATTAATTTAACTACATAGATAATAAAATCGAATCAAAAAATAAATAAAATGTTGTGCATTTATATAAAAATAAAATAAAAATGATTTAAGAAATGCGGTTAATTCAATATATAGTATGTGCCGTTGTACGTATTTTGTACAGTGTTCTGTGCGGTGTTCATAAAAAACTTAATTAAAAAATTTCCATTTTACGAGCATCTTTCGTAATCTGTCATTACATTTTGTAATTGTTTTCTCTAATGACATATTTTTTTCGTTTTTTTTTTTTTATATCTTTAAGTGTTTATTGTAAATATAAATATTTAGATTCGCACGCGAGATGTAAATAATTACAGTTTATCTCGCGAAAATGATTGGCATTTCTGGATACGTTATAGATGATTAAATTCGACATATTTAACATAATATCGGTTGTCCCCGCTTATATGTGTATTGAAATAAGCAAATAAAAATGCTTTACATTGTGTCTTGTGTATCTTAATGGAATTTGGAATATCTAATTACTTACATAATGTATATCATTATCGCTTATCGAGCTGTATATATAGGTATAATGATATACTTGAGATCACATTTAAAAATGCAAAATGTACTTTTATCTATAACAAATCAAACCTGTCTTATGATTTTGCACGTCTGTTTACCAGACGTCTAAAATACTATTCTAGTTTTCTTAAAATTCCTTATCGTAAACTTTTCGATTGATATGTCTAGGAATTTCAATAATATTGTTTGTTTGGATTTAAATAAATAAAACAATTATTTGTTCTGTTTACACAAATGTTCAGAATGACTATCTGCAATAATTATATATACCACCTGTTGTGGTTGGCTGGAACACCCGTTTATCCCATCAGCGATTTTTAACCATCGCAATTTAAAATAGATCTTGTCTTATTACAAGTAGCATTGAGCGGTGTAATTATTACGGATCATCGGTCGACAGCCACCAAACCTGTATTATTCGATGCTAAAAACCTCCTATACAATCAATTAAGCAAATAGCTCAACAAATAAATATATTTACCAAGCAAATAGTGCAGTGGCTAAAGCAGCAACTCCCAAGAATGTAGAACTCATAGGCCGACCCATTGTTCATGTTAGTACAGGCTAGCATATGCCAATTAAAAAGACAGACCTGTAGCCGTGTACAAAATAGGGATACTGTTCAGCTTTCAAAGGACAATAAATCCACTAGACGAACAGTCTCTATCTAATTAATGTATGCATGTGTTAGTAATTATTATACAAAAAAAAACTGTGGATCAATTCGAATTTTTATAAACATAATTTATGCCTCAAAAAATGAGAACCTAAATATTTTAAAAATACTGTCGTCGGATGATTTAAATAATATAAAAATTACTTAAGCACAAAAATCAAAGAAAATTGGCCATATAGGTCCTAGAATATTTGACTAGTCGACACTTGGCCCTTTCCAAATTGGTGCAATAAATAATATCAGTTTTAAAGAACTCTGCTAGAAGAATGATTCTATCCAATATAATGTAGGAGTGTAACTTGTATGCTGTGCAAAGGAGAGCTATACCGCGATATTTCTCAAACTTCAAGTGGTCTCCCTTCTTGAATATGGGGCTCTTCATCAGGCATTACTTCGGTTCGCCATACTAATAGAATAAGGTCGAAAAGAAAGTTCCACAAAGTATTCCCTCCGAATATCGATAAGAGCTCCGTATTAATGCAGTCCACCCCAAGTGAGCGGTTTTTTTTTTAGTCTCTGCATGGCCTTAGTGAATTATTCATGGGATGGATCCTCAATGCAAATATCGGCAGTCTGTATTTGAGGTGACTCAGCCACAGTCTGTGACGCATGATGAACAACAAGCAGGTCGGTAAAGTGTCCACTCCATGCGTCAAATGCTGCATCGATATTGACACAGAGGTTTCCATCCCAGTCCCGTATGGCGGTTGACGCATGCCTGAAAGTATGGTCCAACCCAGTAATTCCCTTAAAGAAATTACGTGAACTGCGCTTATTGCTGAGTTGTTGTACTTTTAGATCCTCAAGTTTTCGGTTTGACAACCGAAGTTTTCAGTACGTCCCAAACAGAGTTCACACAATAAGACTGGCAATTAGTTTCCTCAATGATATCGCTGATAAGATTCTGATTTCGTTTCATTTGATTTTCATTTATCAGACCTTCACAGTCGAAACGTTCTATGCGTTTCGCTGGGTTCCCAGACTTGTACTAATGATCGCTGCCTACGAATTTGGTTGCTAACCGATAATCTCTTACATCCTGCACACCCCAATTTGGCTGCGGGAAGTTGTGCAGGATGGAGCCATGTCTCTAAATGTATTTGTTTGTGTTGGAAGAATGTGCTTGCTACTCTAAGATCGTGAGATATTTAAAGTACATCATTTTCATTATCGGTCACAGTTTCGTCTCGGGAGTACGGACCTAGATTTTCACACAAGTCGGACTGACTTCTGCCAGCTCTAGTCCCCAATTACCGTTCTAACATCGTGTTCGGGTATAAATTGTAACACTTTGTCTGACCTGGTGGAACAATATTAAATCGAAACTTAAAAAGTGAAATTAAATAGGGACTCTAGCGGTCATTGCTGGCTAAGCATCAGGGATGGCGTGGAGTTTTTGAGTTTGATAATAATATGGTGCTAAGGTGATGACGTATGTTTCAGCAACCATTCATACTCAATGTTATTATCAAATTATTAGAATCCGTTGTGTTGATACTTTTGGTTTTTCACTCACTTTATTGAAATTGATTGATCAAAACTATTAATTTATAATTATAGGTTTATTATTATAAACTATTTTTGTTCGCACAATTTTTTTTATTTTTTATATTTTAACTGCCAATGGCTTTATTCTTGAATAATTCTTTATACGAAACGAACAAGAAGTGTACAAAGCTTACATCCTAAAAAAATGTATTATCTAGGTCCATAACCTAAACATTTTTTTTTTTTTTTTTATTGTTTTAAATATTACAACTGATTACATATATCATCTAGTAATTTCTCTATCTTTCTTATGTTCAATTTGCAGAGATATAACCCATTAGTTAGTCTCTAAAAATTTGGCCACCCTATTGTAGTCTTCCCAATTCCAGTGGTTTCTTTCTTTGGAGCCTTCGTACTCCATTTGTGTTACTCAGCATACCACGTAACTCAACATTTTCATGTTGACCAAGCCGTTGTATGTGTTTCTTCGCATGAATTGTTATTTCTTCACTGACATTTTCCATCCGGAGGTCCCTATGTAGGTTATCGTTCCTTATGTACCAAGGAGCGTTCACTATTCCACGTAACACTTTATTTTGAAAAGCTTGTATTATTTTAATATTGGTTTTCTTAGTACAGTCCCAAAGCTGAATACCATATAAGTCCATATAGGTTTTAAAACTTGTTGGTATATTAGCAACTTATTAGGTATTGACAGCTCTGAATACCTTCCAATTAGCCAATACATATTTCTATATTTAATGTGTAGTTCCTCCTTTTTCTTTTTAATGTGCTCTTTCCATTTTAACTTAGCATCGAGAGTCATGCCAAGATACTTGGCTGTGTTAGCATAGGGAACTTGTTTGGAATTTAGTTCTATTGGTATCCAGTTAAC
Source organism: Tipula unca (assembly GCA_951394425.1). Taxonomy (NCBI): domain Eukaryota; kingdom Metazoa; phylum Arthropoda; class Insecta; order Diptera; family Tipulidae; genus Tipula; species Tipula unca. The sequence continues at coordinate 73,219,396 of OX596381.1, forward strand.
TATTTGATTGGTGAAGTTACGTGCGTTGATTTTTCTTCATTTAACTTAATGCGCCATTTTTTGGTCCAGTTACTAAGTTGGTTCGTAGCCCGTTGAGGTTTTCTGGTTGCTTCGTCTACTTTATAACCAGTAGCTAAAATTGCTGTATCGTCCGCAAATGTTGCTATTGTTGTGCCGCTTGTGTTTGGTAAATCACTTGTGTAAAGTAAATACAACACTGGCCCTAGCACGCTACCTTGGGGAACCCCTGCAGATACCCTCTTTAGCTCGGAAAATTTTTCTTCACATCTAACGCGAAAATATCTGTTATCAATGTAAGATTTCAATATCTGAAAGTATTCTTTTGGCAAATCTCGATGCAGTTTATATTCCAATCCAGGATGCCATACTTTATCGAAGGCCTGTGCTACATCCAGAAATATTGTTGAGCATATTTTCTTAGTTTCAAGTGCATCTTCAATAATACTTGTAATCCTGTGAATTTGCTCTATGGTGGAGTGGTTTTCTCTAAATCCGAACTGATGTGGTGGTATTAGCTTTCTCTCAAGTATTATAGGTTTCATCCTTTTGTATAACAGTTTCTCAAAAATTTTCGAAAGTACTGGAAGCAGAGAAATTGGCCTATATGACTTTTTATTATTAGATGGTTTGTTCGGCTTTGGTATGGCTAATTTCATTTTTCAACTCTCGTAGAGTTACAGGTGGTATTTTCCTACAATCCTCCTTGTGCACTGGTATTATATTTTCATCCGCTGATTCTCTAGCATATGGTTGGAACGTTTCTTCAAGATGAGATGCGAACAGTGCTGCTTTCTGTTTGGCACTTGTTACCCAATTTCCCTCATCATTTTTTAATTGGCGGTATTTGATAATTTGGTCTTTTTAATGCTTTTGTAGCTTTCCATAGAGAATACTCTGTTTCTTTAGTGTCTGTAAGGCTACGAAGATAACGGGTGACCGATTCATTTTTTAGTTCTCTAATTCTTTGCTTAAGCTTATTGCAGAGGTAATTAAAAATTCTTTTGCTTTGTGGTGCTAGGTTTCTCTGCCATGTTTTCCTTGCTTTCCGTTTTTCATTAACCAGGGACTTGGTCTTGATCTCGACTGGATAAATGAAATTATTACGCTCCTTGTTTTGGATTATAGGGGTGCTATCCCATGCTGCTTTTTGTATATTATTGATTAATAGTTCCACTTCATTTTCTAATTGAACCGGATCCTTGATTGGTACAAGAAGATCGGTGTTATCTTCAACCAATTTCCTAAATAATTCCCAATTGGTTTTGTTATTTGTTAGTCTAGGTGGATTTTCCTTATTAACAATCGTGGAACTAACAGTCATAATGACGGGCGAGTGGTCCGATGAGAGACTTTCACTATTTTCTAGAAAAATGTGATTTTCGGATATACCTCTTGTAATGTAGAAATCAATTAGATCCGGAGTTTTGCTTGTGTCAGTATTGAAATTCACAATTGTGAGCTCGACCAGCGGCGTATAGTTCTCTACCCTTTGGAGTTGTTAATCTTGACCCCCAGAAAGTATTTTTTGCATTGAAATCACCTCCAATGATAAAATTAAGTCCTAGCTGGTTCAATAACTTTTTATAATCCTCTTTATTTAAATTATATCTTGGAGGACAATAAATTGAACAGACATTGAATATTTTTTTATTGTTAAGTTGGATGCTGATAGTAGCTACCTGCATACTTTCTTCTTCAATTTTTATTCCCTCATGATGTTGAATATTTTCTTTCACAAATATTGTTGATCCCCCTCTTGCTCTTTCTGCTGGATGTAAAGCGTAATAAGAAACTTAAATAACCTAAACATGTAGTTAAATTAAATTTATCAATACATTAGATCTAGTAGATCTACTCTGCGAATCCGCCTATATTTCGGTTGCCTTAATAGTCGTCTTGCTAATTCGTTGGGGTGAGTTTCCAATTTCGAAATGTACTTCAAACTGTGTGATTGGAACACATCTTTCACCGTTTTAATCCCAAGGTCTCTATGGAGGTTGCAATTTTGCATATACCACGAAGCATTTGTAATAAAGTATTTTTGATTGAGTTCGTTGCAAAAGATCTATATTTCATGCGATTGTTCATCCCCACAGGATCATTTTGTATAGTAGAACCTTGCATTCTAGGGAAAGTTTTAATTTTCTTCCAGTCGGCCAGTACATTTTTGTGAATTTTATTTTTATTTGGTGGCGCTTTGATTTAATGTGTTTTCTCCATGTCAATCTTCTATCAAGATGAAGACCCAAGTATTTGACATTTGTTTGTTGAGGAATGGTAACATTGTTTAGTTTAACCGCTGGACATGTACGCTTATTCAGCGTAAATGTTATTTGTGTTGATTTGTTTTCATTCGCTTTGATCCGCCACGTTCTTTGCCAATTTTCAATTTTGTATAAATGATCTTGCAATTCTCTTGATGCAGTTTGAGGATTTTTGTGTGATAACATTGTAGCTGTGTCATCTGCAAATGTTGATGTTACAACTTTATCAGTTGTTGGTAGATCGGCAGTATACATACAGCAAATACAATACTGGCCCCAGTACGCTGCCTTGTGGTACTCCTCCGTTTATATCATTTAGTTCAGTAATGGCTGAATTGTGTTTAACATGATATTTTCTTTGAAACAAGTAGCCTTCAAGGACTGCATGAAATTTTTTTGACAAGTGAGTTTTTATTTTGTATATAAGGCCCTCATGCCATACTTTGTCGAAAGCTTGCGCAATGTCTAGGAATACTGCCGAACAATATTTCTTTTCTTCTAATGCAAATTTAACTCTGTTTACAACTCTGTGAACCTGTTCTACAGTGCCATGTTGGTCTCGAAACCCAAATTGGTGGTCTGGTATAATCTGTCCTTCAGATAATATTGGTTTAAATTTTTGTAATACCATTTTTTCAAATAGTTTAGAAATCATCGGAAGTATACTTATTAGCCTGTACGATGCGCTTGTGTTTCTTCTTTTCCAGGCTTCGGAATCATTGTAATTTGCGATATTTTCCATTTTTCAGGGAAATAGCCACATCTCTTAATCGCATTAAAGATATAAGTTATGAGTTTTATGAATTTATCAGATAATTCTCTGATCATTTTTCCGGTAATAAAATCGTGTCCTGGAGCTTTCTTTGGGTTTATGCAATTTTTAATGGAATTTGTAACATTTGGTAGTTCACTGTTGCTAGTTTTTTCGTTTGGTGTGAATACTTTTTTCAAGTGGTTAGAGAAAGCAGTAGCCTTTTCTACGTCACTTCTTGCCCAATGTTAATCTGATTGCCTAATTGGTGGATTCGATAATGTTGGCCTCTTTAGTTGTTTTGTTGCCTTCCATAGTCAATAATCTGTCTTCTCGGTCGCCGAGAGTCCAGTAAGGTAATTCTGGATTCCTGAGTCTTTCTTAGGAAAGCTCGTTTAAGGGATTCAATAGACCTATTCAATTGCCCTTTTAGTATTGGAGATTTTTGCTGCTGCCATGGCCGGCGTATTGTCCGTTTTTCTTGGATTAACTGCAGTATATTATGTAATGGCTTGTTAACTTTTTCAGAGTTGTTAATATCAGGGGTGGCCTCTTTTACTGCTATTTCTAATATATGTGGTAAACCATCTGCCGCCGCATCAATATCCTCCGGGGTGCAAAGTTGGATATCCAATTGGCAATTTTGTTCGACTATATTTCTATATAGATTAGTTAATTTATTTGTTAAACGTTAAGGTGGTTCTTCCTTTAAAGCACTGGTACTCAGAGTTATTATTATTGGTGAGTGATCGGTTGATAAGTCATAGCAATCTTCTACCTGAACATTGGTGCGTGCAATATCTTTTATTATACAGAAATCTATTAAATCAGGTATTTTGTTTCTATCTGATGGCCAGTAAGCTGGCTGTCCAGAAGATAAAAAATCTAGATTTTTTTCGTTCATTGCTTCATATAGTTGCTTTTCTTTAGGTGTTGTTAATCTCGATCCCCATTGCAGGTGTATAGCATTGTAGTTGCACTCTGCGAGAAATTTAATACCCAGCTGATTAAAATAATCGATAAATTGCTGCTCTTTGATTTCGTGTTTCGGTGGACAGTAACCAGCCGATATTACACAGTTTCCAGACCTATCTTCTAGGCAGATATTAGTTGCTTGGATGTGATCTTTATCAAGACAGCAGTTTCGTGTCATAAACTAAATATTCGTTGATTTTATAAAAGATATTTTTGCTAAAGTGTGTTTCTGATATTAGCATGATGTCTATATTTTGATCGACAAGAAAGGTCTGAACCTCAGCTTTGTGCTGTGAAAGATCGTTCGCATTCCATACAGTTATGTTTAGTAGCGTCATTTTTGGCTTTTGACGATAATTTGCATTAATGTGTTCATATTTTGCATCAGCATGCTCATTTCTCTTTCCATCATCATCATGAAACTTTGGATCGTTTCTGTCAGTTTGTTTACGGTTGCGTGAATATTTAATTCTTCTTCGTTGAAATGAACTTTCGTTTTTGGGGCGATACATTTTAGGATGTATGGCATAGGAAACTCCTGGTTGTGCAAAATTGCTTGTAACATTCTGTAGGTCATTCGCTTGTTGTGCAATTGTACTTCTTGAACTCATATCTCTTTGATTGTAACGTGACCTAAGCATTCATTGCCCGGATCGCAACTTTGGATTGGACTTACTTAGTGTGATTTTCACCGCAATTACTACAGCGTTTTACTGATGGATCATTTCTCGTCTTATGGCATTTTTTGAATCATGAAGTTCGCCACAGACAACGCAAGCTTCACTCAGCGTGCAATAAGCTTTTGTGTGACTGTATTTTTGGCACTTGATGCATTTTACTGGTCCGGTTCGCTTTTTGGGTTCCTCTACAGTGATTTTGCGATGCAGTAAATATCTCAAGTTATATATACTGTGGTTTCCTTTGTTTTTCTCATCTGGCTCTAATTCTATGCGAAACTTCGGTTGAGGAACCTTCTCCCGATTTAAAATGTTTGCAATAGATTTGGCATGGAAACCTTGCGCGTCGAGAGCCGCACCTCTACGCTGCTCTCCATTCCTTTTAAAACAACAGTCCACCCTTTTTAACATTTCAGCTGGTAAGTGTAATATCGCTTTCCGGTTGGATCGAAATGGTTTACAAGCGCTCTGAAACCATCAATTTCCAAAGGTTGGATTTTCGTTTCTTTGATATTGACTCTTTTAAGTGGGGCAATATAAAATTTTGAATCCGTTAACTTGTCGATTATTTTGACGAGTTCATTATTTGACGCCTCTCTTAAATAAATTGGTGGCGGCTTTTCTATCTTTTTAGCTCTTGTGTCATCGGCACCATCCTCCTGCAAGCTAGGATATCTATTGCTTTGTTACAAAATCCCTTGAGATTGTTCAAGGCTTTGTTCAAAATGAGTCTTTATCTTGGAGCTGGCTGACTTCTGTGGGCGCGTGTACACAAATTATCGACTGGTTGGCTAACTTCATGCGCAAGCGAAGAAATGGAAATCGAAAACTGCCTTCTTTACATGCGGCCCAAGAAGAAATCCAGCTCCAAGATGCCTGAGGTACCAATCCCAAAAATACGAAGGAATTATTATATTAAGTGTAATTGCATACAAAAATTTAATTTTCTTATGGTTCAAATAATACAAGTTCTCTGAATTTTTATCCATCCGCAAATTTGCCACCACATCAAAAATAAATAATTTTGGACAGAAACAGCTGACCTATAAGCGAATTGTTTGCGTTTGCATTAGTAAGCCAAAGTTTGTTAAAAGTAAAACAGTCTAATATGTGATTACGTGTTTATATCTAGACCCTAATGAGTGAGGTATAGAAATTAACGAAGTTCTGATTGTAGAGCAAAGTATAGCCCTGGGACACATGGTCTCTACTTTTAGGCCAGCGAGTTTCTTAAGCAGCAACTAGTTCCAGCCGATACTCCTTCATGCACGTGATTAGCCCTCCAACGATCCTGTTTTCCTAAGTAACTGCACGTTCCATGAGCCGATCCTAAATATTGTGTCCGAGTATCTTGTTTTCTTCCAAGAAAGCGTTGAACATCAGTATTACAATGTTTAAAAAATTAAAAATAAATGGCAAGCCGATGGCATTTTAATAGTTAAATAATGCCGCAGTTAATTATGGATCTAATGGATTATAAATCTGTATTTCAAAACAAATTTATAATAAACTGTAAATGCCACCGTACTCCTAAATTTTTTACGTATACGATGTAAGATGCGTTTTTATCGTACAATCGTTCGCAACAATATCAAATTGATTTTGTATTTTTTAAACCAAATCGAAATTAATTCTATCTTTAATATATAAAGGTAAAAAATGTAATGTTACCAAAGATTATAATTTAGTACAGTGTGTCCAATAAAAACGCACTTGTTGAAACTATATGGCGAATACAATTTTTTATCTAGCAGCACGATTCATACGCGAGAATTAAAAGAAATTCTCGGTGGTATCGGGTTTGTTTATCGAAGGCATTATATAGATTGGATTTAATTGTATGACCTGCTATTAAACCACAATATTCTACAATTTGGGGAAGAAAATTGCAACATACGTGTTTGTGTGCGCGAAGTATATACCTCTACTTCATGTCACACGTTCTAACATTCGAAAATGAATTCGTAACAACAACAACTGAATTTCGCAATGTAATGGTGTCCTTAAAAAACTACGATTTTGAAAAATGTTTAAATTTAAAGACATAGTTACAGTTAGGCGAAATTGTTTGAGAAACGAAACTGTTGAATTTTCAAATTTAACTTCGGTAAGCAAACAATTTCTGAGAATTTATTTATTTGTAATTGAAAACTGTTGTCCATTCCTATTAGCAACTCGTTGGGGTAAAGAACCAAGTCGTATATAGTCTGTTTGGAGCAGAACAGAAATTTTATTAGATTGTTTGTTTGCAAACACAAAACAAATTATAATTTAAAATTATAACAACAGAGTTGGTAACCCTGGGTAAAACGAATGTAACATAAAAATTACTACAAATAAAAAATCATTTTTTTATTATTCCACTTACGTTAATTCACTGTTAGTGCGACGAGATCTTCTCAGTTACAGGATGTTAAAAAAAATGCATTGACCATAAAACTATAACTTTCTAATTTAGAAACGTGTAACCAACTTAGCCTTATCTGACTGGCACTAATTAAGCTATTTATAAGATCTAACGGGTTATATCGTATATCCATCTCTTTCAGAGTTATGATGCTTTAAAGTTAAAAACAAAAAACAATTATATTTTCTTGAAAACACCAATTATAATTCCTAATTGTTTAGGTATTCTTTACAACTCCTGAATACATTATTTTTACCAATATGTCATAGTTTTTCACATATACCGTATTAATCAAGGCATTTAAGAAATATTTCAGTTTAAATATTGTAACGATTTTTGTTCTCATCAGTAAAATAATTTATTTGTATTGGCCGGCTAAAACAGAAAATTCGATTTTCATATTTTGGGGCAGTTTTGGGTTAATCTTTAGCGACTAAAGACCGAGGTGAAGTTTGTGACATTAACAGAAAAGTGGAGCTACACAAATCGACTAAAACAAAATTTCTTTACACAAAAAATTGTGTTGACAGATCTGGAGAGCATGGTTTATCTGACATTTCTGTTATTTGGCTAATTAATTGCTTACAATCTAATTTCTATAAATATTTGTTTATCTTTTTGGTACAATACTTTTGGTCGCCGTAGATTTAGAATTTAAATTAACAAATTTATTTATTTATCAAATAAATGATTTAAGTTCATTCGAACTTATTACATCAGTTAATAATTTACATACAAGTTTTCCCTTACCATTTCATTATAATTATAGTTTCATTTATATCTTATTACCTCTATGTTTACAGCGATATAGTAATCCTAATCTAAATACATAAAATAAAAATACTAATTAACATTTAAATATTTGAAAAATATGCTCTCCGAAATATACTAAGAGATTTAGAATTCCTGGTATTAACATTCAGAGAATTCCATATGCTAACTCCTCTCACGAAAAACGAAGAGGTCATCAGTCTAGTCATGTTTATAGCGGGTGTCAAGCGTTGATTACGATGGTTAGAGGAAACGACAAATTTATCAATAATATAAGTAGGCTGTTGATGCTTTAATAATTTAAAAATGTATAAACATATCCCAAACTACAACCAAACAATGAACTAGCAAAATAAGAGATGTGGTCATATTATCTCAACCCATAAAAATATCTCAAACAAGAATTGTATATCATTTGCAGTTCATTGAAATACTTTCTTTTGAATTCAAAGAAAACTATATCTCCATAAAGAAAATGTGGAAGGATATACGTTTTGACAAGTTGCAGTCTGAGTTTAGAATTAAAGCATTTCGTAGTTGACCACAACATTCTTAATAAAAATATAAACTTATTACAAATGGCTTCAATGTGATTTCAATTCCAACAAAGTGATTTATCAAAAGTCAATCCTAAATTATTCACGGAATCCGAGAAGTCAATTTCAATACCTCGCACCACTATTTTTGGTAAATATTTTGTACTACGAGTTGTAGAAGATATAACGATGCACTGCGTCTTCCCACTGTTGAGTTCCATTCTATTCTTTAGTGACCACGTTGAGATCAGGTCAATGTCGGAATTAATAGTTTCGATACTGTTGGAAATGTCCTTAGGTTTGCAAAATTTATAAATTTGTAAGTCATCCGCAAAAAGATGATATTTACAACTAGTGATAACTGACGGTAGGTCATTTATATAGGTACATCATAAACAGGAAAGGACCTAGCACTGATCCTTGTGGAACACCACGTTGAGTACTGCAAGAGTTGGATACTTCTAAATTTATTTTAACTGATTGTGAACGACCTGACAGAAAGGACAGGATTAAGCGACAAGCCGATACTGAGAATTTGAAATTGTGGTGAAGCTTACTATCCAAAATTGAATTATCAATTTTGTCAAAAGCTTTACTGAAATCGAGCAGAACCATTGCCATTGTCAAGAGCTCTACGAATGTCATCATTGATATGAAGTAAAGCTGTGCTGGTACTATAATTGAGTCTATAGGCAGATTGGTGCTTTGATAGAAGATTTTCAGATTCAACATAAGACAATATCTGTGACTGAAGTATTCTTTCGAAAACTTTAGACAAAGCCGGAAATAGGCTGATTGGTCGAAAATCCGATAAAGATGTTGGAGTTTTCTTCTTGGGAATGGGCACTATAATAGAGTGCTTCCATATCGATGGGCAAATAGAAAACGTAATTAAACTATTAAACACATGCAATAAATAACAATCAATTTATCGTTAGTATTTTAATTTTGATTGCTCCTCAAGGCAATTATTCTTCGTGAATTTTTAGATTCCATTTCAAAACTAGCCCGTTACAAAATAATTCGAAGTTTGCTTACGCCGTACTGGCTAAAGCGAATCAGAATCATTGACCTCATGCGTAATAGCCTAGCAATTTTAGCCATTTCTTTAATTTGGCTAGATCTAAACAGCTGATCTTACTTCAGCAGTGTCAGATCGGTGTGGATGTCAAAATTATTACAGCACCAGCATGTGAGTGAACTTGATTCACATGACTACTATCGTATCTGTGAAAACGAAGAGGAAGCGGGGGTATTAAATTCTGAAAACTGTCATGCGAGACAACAAAATCAATTACCACTATAGATTAAAAGTAACGAAGTATGAATATATACTTTGAATAAATACTTTGCCAAGCACTCACATAGTAAAACACACGAATAATTGTCTAGCACTGATCCAAAATAATTTTTCGTGTGTTCTAACTAGGTATGGTTGAAATCGGAAATAATCAGACGAAATAGTTTCATTTTTATTTAAAACGTGGAAAAGATGTCATCAGCCTATAATGGAATACAAATAGCGCAAATGTTTCTAAATTAGATTTTCTTGCACTCAAATTGACATAAAAAGTCGCAAGAAACTCTTGGATACACTACTCGCTGTTCGTGACGCTTTAAAACATTGTTTCTCGCCTCGCATCGCCTCCTTGGCGCACTTTTTCCACAGTCTAAGCCTGCCAGATATTTACGCGAGTAAAAGCAGAAGTTTCGGTTTTTTACGGAAGGTCAGGGAAGGCTAAAATCATAAAATCTAAAATTTTAAAAAATAATTAAATGTTTACAGATACACAGAGCCTTTGAGGAATGACGGTAAAGACCGGGTACTATGGAAATCACAATTTTCTGAGATTTTAGTTACGTTTTTTCAAAAAAATTAAGTTTATAAGTGTTTTGAGATCCCAAAAGTACGAAGGAATTTACTATATTAACTGTAATTGCATCCTAAAATTTAATTTTCTTATGGTTTCAAATAATACAGGTTCTCTGAATTTCTTTCTATCCATCCGCAAGTTTGCCATCACATCAAAAATAAATAATTTTAGACAGAAACAGCATTAGTAAGCCAAAGTTGGTTAAAAGTAAAACAGTCTAATATGTCACCATGTGACTAAGATCTAGACAATAACGAGTGAGGTTATAGGAATTAACGAAGTTCTGATTTTAAAAAAAATTAACTTTCGGGTTTTATGAATCTCTAAGATTTTTATAGGTAACTAATATATTAAAGACAAATAATAATCAACCTATTTTTATCAAATGTTCTTCGAAAGTATTGAGTATTACGAATCTCAAAAATGCACGTCTCAAATGACGATAGGCCCCATGAAAATTTGTTAAATAGTCAGACTGGTAACTAGCTTCCTCAATGTTGTCACTGACAAAATCCTGATATCGACTCTTTTGGTCCTCATTTATCAGACCTTCACAGTTAAAACGCCGCATGCGTTTCGCTTATTCCCAGAAAATTCCATCGTAGCTTTGCAGCGACCAAATAATGATCGCTGCCTACATATTTGGTTGTTGACCGATAAGTTCTCACATCCTGCACAACACGAGCTCGCCCTTTAGAAACTAACACATGCATAAACTAACACCATGGTCAATTTAGCTCCCAAATTGAGTCTTTATCTTAGTCCAAGAAGAAATCCAGCTCCAAGATTTCCAAGGTCATCTCCATTGTAGAGCAAAGCATAGCCAGACACATGGTCTCCACTTTTAGGCCAGTGAGATTCTTGAAGAAAAACGAGTTCCAGGCGATACTCCTTCATTCACGTGATTAGACCCTCCAACGCTCCTGTATTTCTAGGTAACTGCACGTTCCATGAGCCGATGCTAAATCTCGTGTCCGAGTATTTGAGGGGAGGTTCAGTATTTTTTTGGCGGTATCCATTTTTTTTGTTGAATTTTTAAACAAGTTATTTTTACGGATGCGGTTGTCAGGCCAACCGGTTAGTTACCTCCTACGACAAACAAAGGATACTGTGGTGGTATAGTCTCGGACCATACTCGCGGCCTCTACGGGACGCAGTTAGCCCGCGGGTCAAATCACTGTTCCTCCCATCACTGCACTAACCTCTAAAAAAATGCCAAAAGAATAAAAATGTCAAAGATTAGAAAAATATAGAAGTGAAGCGCTTCATACTATTCAATCGTTAATATTCAATGTTTTGGGATGGGATGACTCCCTTCCAAGTCTATATTTCTATTACTTTGGCATTTTCGTATTTTTTAAATAAATTTGTTGGATCAAGATCGAGAAACAAATACTTATGTTAAACAACTTATAAAAGACGTATTGATGTCGTCACATTCGCCTTTCCTCTAACATTCAAAATTTATGGCTTGGTGAATTATTTTCACAAGTAAAGCTTTATTATAAATGTTTGTGTATACATATAGTCAAATTCAATTTTTTTTTATTTTGTAAGCACACGCTATTTAAATAATAATAGGATAGAATATAAATTTTGTATGTCAGGCCACACCATAAATCGTCGAATATTTATTTTTTTTTTCAAAACAACTAATTTAAATAAGTTAACAATAATTAATGAGGCAATAAATAAAGATGATCAATTTGAAATAAAATGAAATAAGATCGAACGTTGTAAACTGAACGGAGAAGGTTTTTTTTAGCGTTTGTCGGTAAAATCTTAAAGTAGATGTTCGTGTGCTCTAATTAAATTCCTGAATTGAAAAGATTGAGTTCATTAAAAATATAAAATATTTCCGTACATTCGTACTCGTACATAAGATGATAATATGTATTTGGTGAAAGGTGTTCAATAATCTAAATAATAAAAAAAAATATGTTTTAAACCGAAACCCGATGAACCAAAACAAAATATAAATAAATAAGAATTAAAGAAAATTAAATTTATTTCTTCAAAATAATATTTGTTGTATTTATTTATATTTCAAGTTGAAGTTCAAATATGTTCATTGACATTATATGTATGTACGAGTATATGAATTTGGCGGAAAAGAAGTTAATGTGAAACAAGTTTTGAATTTGTGTCTGATTGTTATTTTTTTCGTTTCTTATTTATGATATAATATATGATTGGCTGGGCCATTATTTTTCCAGGTACTAGTTATTTAATATTTACATAAGACATTTAAAATAGACTATATGAATAAAAGAACCCCCACTGACACCACTTATGTACATTGTACAAACAAATGTAACATTATTTTTGGAGAAACGCGGTATTAAACCTTTTTTGTTGGTTATTGGAAATATTATTTCTTTTCATCTGCATCGATTTGTGATAATTTCTGATTGTGCTAATCAGAACCTACGATGTCTTGTAGAACATTTGTTATGGTGATTAAGCACATCTAAATTAAAAAGTGATACTCTTCGGTTATTTTATTTTTTTGATACGGTAAAAAAGGCATACAGAAATTTTGGAAGCTAGAGTATGCATATATCGTTTTACGTGATAACCCGAGTTTTTATTCAATCACAAAAAAAATAACTGTGTAGTACTTTACTATTATGTACACAATATTATTACCAAATGTGTATCATTCTGATCAGAATACATGTTAAAATTTTGACGAAATCGACAATTTAGGATGAAATAATTTAATAAGGGTATTGTGCCCTGTGGTCGGGGGGCACACATGTATCGTAAACCTAAATTGCACGATCATGTCCTAGAATACCACCACAGTATCCTTTGCTTGTCGAATGAGGCGACTAAACGGTTAGATGCTGACAATCGGCATCCGTAAAAAATAAGATGTATATATATATATAAAGTTAATAAAAACAAGTGGATACCGCCAAAGCACACCGGACCCCCGCTTAAGTACCCGCACACGAGATTTTGGATCGGCACGTGCAGTCACTTAAGAAACCAGGACCGTTAGAGGGCCTAATCACATGCATGAAGGACTATCGGCTGGAACTCGTTACTGCTTAAGAAACTTGCTGGCCTAAAACTAGAGACCATGTGTCACAGGGCTATACTATGCTCTACAATGGAGATGACCACGGAAATTTTGAAGCTGGATTTCTTCTTGGGCCGCAGGTAAAGAAGGCTGTTTTGGATTTCCAAGCAGTCAATAACCGATTGTGTATGCTTCGCTTGCGCATGAAGTTGGTCAACCTGTCGATAATTTGTGTACATGCGCCCACAGAAGTCAGCCAGCCCCAAGATAAATACTCATTTTACAATGACTTGGACGATCTGATGGGATCTATCCCCGAATACGATGTTAGAACGGTAATTGGGGACTTTAATGCTAGAGCTGGCAGAAATCAGACCTAGTACTCCCGACACGAAAATGCGACCGATAATAGTGAGAGAGAGAATGATGTACTTTGCAATTGCTCACGATCTTAGAGTAGCTAGCACCTTTTTCCCTCCCAAACAGATACATTTGGAAACATGCATCCACCCTCGCAAGATTTCCTACCGCCAAATTGACCACGTGTTAATTTCAAAAGGGTGAGCTGGAGGGGGTGTGGAGGATGAGAGAACTTATCGGTCAATCTGATAATCGGTGAAGGTCTGATAAATGAAGATCAAAAGAAACGATATCAGGATCTTGTCAGGAACTCTGTCTGGGAGGTACTGAAATTTCGGGTGTCAGTGCTGCTCAACAGACTTTAGGTATAGGTGAAAGTTAGACCCAAGAATGATTGGTTTGATGACGAGTGCCGTCTTGCAGTTGAGCAACAAAATATAGCCCATTGTAAAGTAAAAAACAAGGCTACTCTTACTTGGAGGGCAGCTAAGCGGATTTGTAGACGGAAAAAGCGAAAATTGTGGAATGCCGCGGTTCTGAAAGTACAACAACTTAGCAATGAGCGCAGTTCACGAATTTTTCTTTAAAGGAATTACTGGATTGCACCATACTTTCAAGCGTGCGTCATCTGCCATTCGGGACCGGGATAGAAACCTCTGTGTCAACGTCGACGCAGTACTCGAATACATATGGAATGGACACTTTAACGACCTGAAATGCCCGACGAATGGAAAGTGGCCGCGATATGCCCTATCTTCAAGAAGGGTGACCGCTTGAAGTGTGAGAATTATCGCGGTATAGCTCTCCTTTGCACAGCATATCAGTTACTGTCCTACATTATATTTGGTAGAATCACCCTTCTAGCGGAGGGCCTGGTTGATGACTATCAAGGAGGATTTGGTCCGAATTGATCAGTCACTGATCAGGTCTTTTCGCTGCGGATGATTCTATCTAGATATTATGAGATTTCCATCCCCATACATCAGGTATTCCTGGATTTCCGGCAGGCCTATGACTCGATTGTGTAGAGTAACAGTGACACAGTCTCAATGCTGTGTTAAAATTGAGAACAGGCTATCAAGAATATTTGCAGTTAATGCGGGTGTTCACCAGGGAGAGGCTCTGTCCCCGATACTCGCCTTTAATCTCATGTTGGAGTACATCTCTCGTAAAACTCAAACACCTCAGGGCATCTTATGTCGCCAGTCCAATCAGGAGGCTGCAATTGCAGATAGCATATGCGTGATTGGACTGAATAGCAATGGAGTTAAGGAAATACTTGATCCGCTTGTAGAGATTTCAACTTCTGTTGGACTCCAGATCAATGTGTTCTAAACAAAATTGGGACATTGGCACACCAGATCTTAGTGGCGCCTGGCAGCTGGCAGCTGTGCTCTGTATCCTCTAAGGCCACTGCTAAAATCGAAACACCCGTCAAGTGCCGTGAAGCTAAAGCTTTACAATGCGTTGATTAGGCCTGTTCTTATGTTTGGAGGTGTAAATCGATGGATGAGTACGAGAGATGGCTGAGCCATTTGAGAGAAAAAGCATGCGTGTGATATACGGCTCACAACGGGAAGTAGATGGTACATACCGAGCTCTGTATACAATATTGAGATCAGAGATGTGATGAAGATCCCCGGTATTGTACATGAAGTAAGATCTCATCTATAGTACGCTGGCTCGGTCACGTTCTGCGTGCTGATCCGGAATGAATTGTACGGAGTGAAAAGACTTTTGATTATTATTTACAGCAGAAAGGCATATTTTAATACATTAATACAGAGTTATTCCACTATATAGTTTTAGGTTATTGCTCTGGCATGCGATCATAGATAAATTATTTTAGATAGCCTTTCTAAGCTTAGACGGTTATAAATGGATATGAATGAAGTTCAACTTTGCATGGCAAGATATGATATTTGATTATCTAATACATATATAACTAACTGTAGACCTGATCTAATAAAATTTAATTTGGATCTTTATTACTTCGTCGAGATTAAACTTTGGTATTATTTTGTTCTAGAAAGACAAGTTGATTTGACATAAATAAGATAATCTGGCAATGATTCATACTGTTATAGAGTAGGTGCCCTCTACATTATAATATTTTATAATTAGGCCAATAAAAATAATAATAATCAAATCAATCTAATAAAAATATTTATGAAAAAAATTAGGGCGTTATTGTTATGAAAAAAAGAAAATCAACGCCCTAATTATTATCTTTATCGATTTTTATATATTTTCATACATTCTTATAATTCTTATTTGTAATTTAGGACCATCTTTAATTTTAGTAAAAATGGTCACAAATGTTAATTCCAAATAAATACGCACATTAAATCCGCCATTATGGTAAACGTTAGTCTTGACAGTTCATATTTGGCAGTCGTAAACTAGACACGTGGCAAATTTATTATGGAAAAATATTCGATAAACCAACGTGTTTTAATCGTTAAAGCATTTTATCAAAATCAATCATCGATTACGGTGACGATGAGAAAGTTACGTGAAATTTCAACAAAACGCACTATTTATCGTGTAGTGAATGATTTCGAAGAAAGAGGGTCTGTAGGTAATAGGCCCACGCATGGGCCCCAACGTACTGCAAGATCGGCTGAAAACATTACTGCTGCTCAATAAAGTGTTCAAAACAATCCATCAACCTCAATTCGACACCGTGCTCAGGAGCTTGGTCTTCAAAGAACAAGTTTGGCCACAATTTTGTACAAGGATTTGCATTTGTTTCCATTTAAGATTCAGTTGACACAAGAGCTTCTTCCACAAGACCATTTACGCCGCCGTACATATGCCAATAGGATGTTACAGCTCGCCCATGGCAACCCCGATTTTCATGAAAAAATCATAATGAGTGACCAGGCACATTTTCATTTGAATGGATATGTGAATAAACAGAATAGTCGGTTCTGAGCAATGGAAAACCCTCAAATTATTCATCAGTCACCTTTACATCCATTAAGTTAGTAGTTTAAAAGTAGTTTCAAAATGAAAACGGCGTAACGGTAACTGTGAATGGGGAGCGATATCGTGAAATGATTGAAAACTTTTTAACGCCACAACTGTGCAACGTCTTGTTGATACCACATGTTAATCAAGCCCAAAGCATGGCTTGATCAACATGTGGTATCAACAAGACTGTGCCACATCGCATACAGCCAGGATTACAATGGAATTACTGCGAGACCTCTTTCCACAACAAGTTATTTCAAAAATTTCTCCACAGTCGACTGCTCCGGACTTCTTTTTGTGGGGATATCTGAAAAGCAAGGCTTATGCAAAAAAACCAGAAACGCTTGAGCAACTCAAACAAAATATACGTGATGAAATTAATGAAATATTGCATTCCATACATAATTACCGACATTAAACAAAACATTTATCAATATAAGATCCATTCTCTTTCATTTAATCAAAACTTATGCACAAACAAAGTAGTATACCTCCCCGGCGGACACCCTGTATAATTAAATCAAAGGACAGTTATACATAACAAATCAAATTGAAAAAAAGTAGGGCGTTGTTTTTATGAAAAAAAAAATGAAAATCAACGCCCTAATTTTTATCTTTATCGATTTTTTTTTGTGGAAAATATTACCTTTAATATTGTTTTTTCAACTATAAATGTGATACAATTATTAAATCCATCACTGCCTCTAAGTACCGCTAAAGAGTACTTTAACACGGTGCTAATGCAAATAAGGTACATTTGTCGAGATAGTGGCCATATATTTTTGAGTTCTGTAAAACTAATTAACTAGGCAAGATTTCAAAGGGAAGTCGTATCATTTTTTTTTAAAGAAAATTACGTGTTGAAATGGACAGATGTAGATTTATGCCATAAAAATACTAAGTTCTGTGAATTCTTCAAACTGTTCGACATTTCTGGAGTTTCTTTTCATTTATTATCTAATTTTATTTCATCTTCTATAGCTGTATAAAATTTAAAACTTTTATGGTGTTTTATGGCACCTTTACTGTGCCAATTTTTTTCAAATTGTGGGAATTCTAAAATTGATAAAAGCTCAAGAAATTATGTTGTTTGTAATGCGAACGAGACAGGAAATGCCCGTTCATAGCGAAATTAAGATAATTATTATTAGTATGGATGAATAATAATTAATTAATTTAAATGTGTTGGCTCAAATATGTAATTAAATTAAATTTATATATAGATTAAATCTAGTGGATCTACTCTGCGAATCCGCCTACATTTCGGTTGCCTTAATAACTTCCTTGCTAATTCATTGGGATGTGTTTCCAGTTTCGAAAGGCACTCCAAAGTTTGTGCTTGTATTACAAGCAATCTATGACCATTTTCATCCCAAGATGGATGTTCCAGTTTCGAATATACCAAAGAGCATCTGTAGTATGTTGTATCTGAATTATGTCCGATCCCATATGCCCATATACGAATTTACTTTTGATTGTTACTTTTTTCGTTTCTTATTCGTGATCTAATATATGATTGGCTGGGCCAATATTTTTCCAGGTACTATATGAATAAAAGAGAAACGCGGTATTAAATCTTTTTCTTATGGTTAACTGCATCGATAAAATTTGGTAATTGCTGATTGGGGTCATCAAAATCTAAATCTTCTTGTGGCAGTTTTGTTATGATTATTAGCACTACTAAATTTTAAAATCATCCTTAAAGTCCCTATCCACCATACAGAATTTCTGGAAATTAGAGTTTGCATATTTCGATTTATGAATGATGTATTTGACGAATTTCGTTTGATGTATTTTGTTGTAGATCTTTCCTGTTTTCTACAGTTCCTTCGAAAAGCGTTATCGCTGCTGTTTATTTCATTGATTAATTAATGCAATAAATGACCCTCTCCATAATCCATTAGGTCAGGCTCAGGTAGAGGGTGATATAACCAGTTGGACGGAGTATTACTTCCTCTTTTGGGCCTTCTTACTATGTTGTTGTTGTCCAGGCGCTGGGTTGCTTCAAATTGAATGTGCTGGTATAATCCTGGTTCATGACTTTCAGCAATTTTTGTGTATTCGACCTTGACGTGGTCGATTTACAGGTCCTTATGTAGATCGTCAGTGAGGATATACCACGGTGCATCTACTATATGCCACGGAGTATCTTACTTTGAAAGTGTTGTATAATGTTGCTTTGTTTAGTATACAACCACAAAGTTGTATTCCATAAGTCCACACAGGTTTTAGCATCAAATATCATGCTCAAGTATTTCGCGGTATTCGAATAAAGAATAATCCGCAAATGTTACGATAGTACATTAAGTAACGGTCCAAGTACGAGCATCATTGAGAAACTGCGGCTTTAATTTTATTTAGTTCAGAACAGACATCACCCTGTTTGACTCTGAGGTATCTATTTGATACTGGAGTGGACTGCATTAATTCGGAGCTCTTGATATTCGGAGGGGATACTTTGTTGAACTGTCTTTTCGACCTTATTCGATTAGTATGGCGAACCGAAGTTATGCCTGACGAATGGAAAGTGGCAGCGATATGCCCCATTTTCAAGAAGGGAGACCGCTTGAAGTGTGAGAATTATCGCGGTATAGCTCTCCTTTGCACAGCGTACAAGTTACTGTCATACATTGTATTGGATAGAATCACTCCTCTAGCGGAGGGTTTGGTTGGTGACTATCAAGGCGGATTTCGTCCGAATCGATCAGTCACCGATTAGGTCTTTTCGCTGCGGATGGTTCTATCTAAATATTATGAGACATCCATCCCCGTACATCAGGTGTTCCTGGATTTCCGGCAGGCCTATGACTCGATCAATCGAGAGAGTTTATGGTCTGCCCTGGAATACCTAGGAATGCCAACAAAACTGGTACGACTATGTAGGATGACAGTGACGCAGTCCCAATGCTGTGTTAAAGTTGAGAACAGGCTATCGACAAGTTTTGTAGTTAACTCGGGTGTTCGGCTGGGAGATGCTCTGTCCCCGATACTCTTTAATCTCATGTTGGAGTACATCTTTCGTAAAACTGAAACACCGCAACGTAACATCTTATATCGCCAGTCTTGCATGTGCAGATGACATATGCGTGATTGGACTAAATAGCAACGGAGTGAAAGAAATACTTGATCCGCTTGTAGAGTTTTCAGCTTCAGTTGGACTTCAGATCAATCAGTCCAAAACGAAATACCTGATCTCTGGTTTTAGGGACAATGGCACACCAGATTTTAGTAGTAGCCACCACACGTTTGAGGGAGAGAGGAGGTTCAAATATTTGGGTTCTCTTATCACTCACGATAACAGTGTGGGTGAGGATATTACAGTGCGGCTGGCAGCTGGCAGTCGTTCTTTGTATCCTCTAGGGCCACTGCTAAAATCTAAACACTTATCAAGTGCCGTAAAGCTGAAGCTTTACAAAACGTTGATCAGGCCCGTTGTTATGTTTGGATGTGAAAGTTGGGCGCTGACGGATGAGTACGAGAGATGGCTCCTAACATTTGAGAGAAGAGTCATGCGTGTGATTTACGGCCCAAAACGCGAAATAGATGGTACCTACCGAGCTCTGTACAATATCGAGATCAGAGATCTGATGAAGATCCCCGATATTGTACATGAAATAAGATCTCAGCGAGTACGCTGGCTCAGGCACGTTCTACGTGCTGATCCGGAACGAATGGTGCAGCGATCTCTGAAAGGAGAGCCACCATATGGTAGGCGCAGAGGTCGTTGCAGGCGACGATGGCTCCACGGTGTAGAGAACGACTTGGCCTCTTCAGATTGTCTTAGACAGTATGAAGACCATGCTCGGGATCGAAACCGCTGGAGCCGAATTGTTGACTCAGTAAGGTGCCAGTAATGGCCTTTAAAACTGTTTTAATAATTATATGGGTGTGATCATTTTAAGTTTATGTATCGATACTTTATGTCATAGGTTGTCAAAGGCTTACGAAAGATCCAAGAAAATCGTTGAGCATCGTTGTGATTCGATGTACTTGATCGATTGTAGAATATTTACTGCGGAATCCAAATTGATGATTTGGAATAAGATTCCTTACTTGACTTATAGGTTTTAACCTCTTCAACGTTAGCTGCTCGAACAGTTTTGACTTTATCGGGAGTAAAGAAATTGGTTTGTATGATGTGGTTAGGTAGATATTAGATCATATCTATAGAGGAGCTTTTTTTGGATCGATCTGTTTTTATATTTCTTTTCTTACTGAAAATTGTAACAGGCTCATACGAGTAGTTGTACGTTTCTCCATTCTGCCTTATATTCGGTTGAAATACGAGTTCTCTCTGGCCTAACACCCATCCACATTTTTTTTAGGTGGAGCCTGTGTAATAGTTGCATGTCGTACTTTTGTTATTTAACTCGTAAGTGTTAAGTGTCTTGGGAGATGGTTTAGTCTAGTTTGGTCTCGTGGAGCTCTAGTTTGAGGCCACTTCCGTTTTGCTCTTAAGCAACTCACTGATTTCTCTAAGGTAATTATTTTCGTTTACCTTGGATTTTTTTAGGCTAACATAATAGTTATCATAATTTCTGTCAATATACACTTTAAAGTTGAATTAATATCATCATTTTGTGAATTTACCATTTAGTGTTAGGTGCTTGCTACCACTTGTGCGAATGTCAATTTAGCCAGTATTAGCCTTCCTCTTAGTATTATGAATGACTTCCTTGTTGATGTTCGTCGATTTATAGTCTTCTATTTTACAACCCTAGATATTTGTATTATCAAAGATCTGTCTGGAATGTTAACAAAAACTGATTCAGTGATTTTGAATCTTTTTTATTTTTAAGTAGTTCGTAACACTTTCTGGGTGGCAAGAATAACGCAGTAGACGTTAATGGGTCTTGTTTGTTTATCTTTTTTTATCTAACGTTTCAGTTACTTTTCTATATTTGTCTCGGTTTTTAACGTTTAGTTTGACTGAGTCCCCATTTAGCAGCTTTTTCTGGAATCCATGTTGCTGATATATCAGAAAACCCTTCGTATGATTTTATCTCTTCAATAACTATTGGAGGTAATTTTTATTTGTTCTTGGTTTTCTGGTGTAAGCGTTTAGCCTTCTTTTTTTAGACCTGACCCTTCTTTCAGTTTATTTAGCTAATTCCTCTTCCTCCATAGAGTAAATCACTGGTTTCATGTACATTCTCCGTATGGTTTTGAGATTTCTTGTTGTAGTTAACTGGTTAATTCACTCAAGTGAGCCTTTATATTTTTGCTACCTTATCTTGGTGCCTCACAGAGCTTGGCTGTTTTTTTTGGAAACTCAATTTTACCGGTGCATTTATTTATTGATTCAACTCAATATAGCCTGATGTATTTGGTTGTAGATCTTTCCTACTAAAGGAAGTGCTTAGTCTCTCAGGAGATCTTTTGATTCTCTATTAATTTCGTTGATCGACTTATGCAACAACTGACTCTCCCCATAATCTATTAGGTCAGGCTCAGGTAGAGGGTGGAGTAACCAGTTCACTCTCAGGGTACCATTCCGTTTTGTTTAACTCATTGCATGATAGATCTTGTTAGCATGTGGAAGATATTATATTTCCACCTGCTCACTGGTGTTACTCAGTGAGTGTTCCTCTATCTGCCACCCCTAATGGGGGTTACAAATTGCATTCACGGGATAATAAAATATTAAACATTAGCGATAATGTATAATACAGGCCTTGGAGGCCTATATATCATGTAACACAATAAGTATATATAGACACATAATTTTGCTATTGAGATAAACAAATTATCATAAATCTTGTAAGACTAATCTCTTTTGCGGTCTTATAACTTGTCTTTTGATTTGACTAATATTGCTAATTTATTGTATCGTATATTTGTATTTGTTCGTTAATTAATCGTGCAATGCGTTGAAAGTTAATCTATTAGATGTTTTCAAATATGTAACGCAACAGACGGCCTAGAAGAGCATAAAATGATTTCGAAATAGTACAAGGCATATGGTTTAATATGTGCGGGAGCAAAATTTAATAAAGATTACCTACAGTAATTCTATGCATCACACAGGAAATGAAAAAGACAATACGACTAAAATACAATATAGCTGTCATAATTGTGATTAATTATCTAAATGGTATTGACAGAATATTAAATAAATATATGTACATCAAATAAATAGTCGCCAACAAAATATTAGATTATAAATTATCATAAATTGATCTTCATTTTAGTTACATAAGTTATTGATACAACATGCATAATATTCTTAACATCGATTTCAAGGACATAACAGCAATCATTATTAACTATTTAGGACACCAACAATACTATTTTATTGTTTATTAAGTAAAATCTGAATTTGATGCAGTTGGAAGCATTCACGCTTTTTGCCGACTGATTTTGATGTGATAGATCGAATATAATTGGTTTATTAATACATATTATGAATATACCACCACTTGATTTTCCAACGCCATTTTTGCTTCTAAAGTAAGTCTGAAATCTTTTCGGCAAACCTAATGATGAGAATAATGAGCGAAAAATTGCGTGCATAACAACTATCAATCACCCACCAACAATCAGTATTCACATATAGTAATCGAAAAGATTCAAATCAAGAAAGATCGCTGATCATTCATTATGCAAGTAACGTATGTATGATTTATACGAATGGCTCAAATATTCTCAAATTTCTCAAATTTTTATTCACAGCCAATATTGCTATAGCTATGCTGACTTTCAGTGCGAAATTACATTCTTCTCTGATCGTTAATGTAACTAATAGCAGTTAAATTGCTGCTGCCGGAGTATTATTCACTCAAATAAGTGGCAAGATTTTATTTTTTTTATATTTTCTTAACCTCGATAGTATTATTAGAAAACAAATTAGGCTCACACTATAATTTGATTGCATAAAATGGTACTCTGGCATATGGGTCTCTATTCCTGAGTACGACATTGAACGGTGCACGACACGAAAATGATATACGAAACGAAATTGAATTGGTTTTTTTGAATTCGATCGGATTAATTATTGTTATACGAGTACACTGCCATGTGCTCATTGGAAAATTTATCTTTGAAGATGTCTCATGCCGGGTATCAACTTGTGGATTTAGGTAATATCGTTGAAAGTTGATTATAATTTTGGACTCGTGAGAACCATCAATGAATTCAAGAACGGATGTATTTTAGATGGACATGTCCTAATAATATAACTTGTAAATCTCGCATCATAGATTAGCTACGTTTCCCACTTTGGAGTCCATCATCGCGGGGATGAATTTCGATGATAACTTAGCAGCCGAAAATTTATTTCCAGCATCACTTTGAGCGAATGAACGCACAAAGACAGATTTTCCTTTATATTGTCCTTTTTTGGTCGATACCAAAAAAGCGAGTAGAGTACAATAAGCTACTTTCATATAATATTTAATTGTGTTGCGCACTAATTAAACAATAACCTCAGTAATCTGCAATCGGACCCAGGTACTGTTATGTGCTGTCCAAATACGAAGTAATGAGGAGAAAGTTTCATGGATCCGTGTACAACGTTACGGATGGCACTTACAATCTCCTGAATGTCCACTTCCCGTTCGATGTTTGGTGTTATCCAGCTACGAGCGGATGGCTGATAAAATCGTTCTATTAATGCGCTCAGATACATTGCTCTGCGGTGAACATATATATTGTCGTATGTATCTGACGAACCCCATATTTAAGTAGTAGGTCTTGGAATAGCTTGGGGAAACAAATTGTTTTCCACTGTCACTACGGACGCCTCACGCAGAGGTTTGACAATGATAAATTTGGAATAATGATAAAATTCGATCTGATAAAATTTGATTACCCATTTCAGGCATCGTGCTGTAATTGTCCGTTCATCTTGCACACATTGCAGTTTGCTAGAACATCCTTACCATCCAGTTATATACGCCAATGGAACTGTCTACGAAGCATATCAAGTGCCTTGCAGTTTCCGTATGTCAAAGTATGGATAAGTGAGGAACAACCAGTTTCCAGGTTGGAACATCCGTGGCCTAATATCGTGTGCCAGAGAAGGGTGTGAATAGGAGTTTGGTCTCTTTGACACAGGAATTATGGTAATTCGGTACTAGTTCTTTGATTTTTGTGATCTGTTGCTGGTATTCTGGGTCTAGAAAAGCCGATCAGTCTAAATTAATCTGAAAAAATTATGGCAATTTCCCCACAAAATGACGGTACAACATTCACAGAACCTTTATATACGAAACCTAATTTGAAAGTTGAACTTTAAACTCCACTTGGCAAGCCACCCGACAAATCCTGTGATCTGTATATATTGTGAAATGTATCCTTCTATATAGGCGTGAAACTTTTTGACGCTAAGTACCGCACTCTAATTTCGTTATCGGGTAATTTTTTGAGAGACGTTTAGTTTGTGAAAGATGACGTTTTAATATTTGAGGAATTCAGTTGAAAAAGATTCTTACTCCAGTGGTACTGGCGTAACATTGTATATAGAAGGGCTTCTAAAAGTTCAGATTTACCAGGCCAGGTGTTGTCATAAGTGCATCTTTAAGGAAGTTGAAAGATTTATCTGCAGTGGCGCCCGACCGTTTCAATTTTGAGTCCTTCTTCGTGAGGTCGATTAAAGAAGCTGCTAATGTAGCAAAATTTCAAATAATGCGTTCTATATCATCTGCACATTCCCAAGAAACTCGTAACCTGTTTCGTAGTTTTGGGAATAGGTAATTCACCAAAAACTTTAATCTTGTCTGGTTCTGTACGAAGGCTCGCATCGTCCACAAAGTAGATATATATGCAGATATTTCACTTCTTTCAATAAAAATCCATTTTTTTCTGCATTAATCGTGTAACCGGCTTTTCGCAACAGACAAGCAATACTCGAGCAGAAGTACCATTTGTATATTTTGAAATAGGATATCAAAAATTAATATACGGTAGGAACTAGGCTATTCTTGACCCATTATGATTAAATCAAAATTTTATTGGGTGGAAATGGCATTCCAATGAATTTTAATTAAATTTTAGGAATATGGCCAACTGGAACGTAACTAGGCCATTCTTTTCGTACAAGATGAAACTCGGTGTGTTAAATGGAATAGCATGATTTTCCGCTAAAATTCAAGAATATTGGGAACAGCAACGGATTAAGTGTTTCTTGACTTATTATGAACAAATCTCTTATAAGTTAGTAACTTAACTTCTGCCAAAATTCATTTTAAAATTCCATTTCTCAACATATACCGAGTATTTCTTCTTAATCGGTCAATAAATGGCGTAGTTTCGTTCCGGTTGGCCATATTCCAGAGCTTCACTCAAAAATCATTTTAGGAGTTCATTTCCACCCAACATTACGAATTTCATCAAAATTGGTCAACGGCCATATTCCTGAATATCTGCCAAATATCATTTTAGAATCATATATTTCCATCCAACATATTTAATTTTATCGTAATCGGTCAAATCGTAAAATTCGGTAAAATTCCATTTCAATCCAGTAGACCAAAAATCAATTTAAAATATCAGTTTCATCAAACAGAATGTTTAAATCCTTTTTTGTACCATGGAATCTTATTATAAAATATAAAATTTCGACCGAGACCCGATTATGTTACGTATACATACCGCATTTATTATTCTCGTAGTATATTTGACTACATTCGTAGCAATTTTATTAAATTGCAAGAACAAACCAAATTCCTATAATTGAATACCATATGTTGAAGATATATGTATTAGGTTTAAGTAACATTTTTACAACAAGTCCATTTTTTGAATATGTATTTTGATTTGATTTGGTGGCGTTTAGTCTCAATCTTAATAATTGTTCCCATTGCTATATCTAAATTTTATTTAGATGGCCAGTAAGCGTGTTCTGACTTTGTTCTCACAGTTCCGCGTTATTCTCTAAATTCGAACTGAACATTTGCAATAATTGTTTCACTTATAAAATTGGCTTAAGTTTTATAAGGCGAAATCTTTTTGAAGAGTTTTAACAAAGTTTGGTATTAAGCTGATGGCTGGAATTTGATCCTAGAATTTTACTGAAATTGAAGGGTCAGAATAAATTATTTTGAAGAACAATTACCTAAGATAGCTCTTATTTATGTATATATAATTTATTGGATTTAGTTATTTCAAGCTCCCAATCAACTTTATATATATTGGTTGAGTTTAGGTATTCTATATCGATTAATAAGGTGTATTGCATATTTATGTTGAAGGCGTGGTCGGTGTTAACGTGAATTATATAATTTCACAGATATTATCCCAGTTTAGCTAAATACATATTTCTACGAGTTATATTGAACTAAAGGAAGTATTTCTCTAGCCTCTTCTTTCTCTTTTTTTATTGTGCTAAGGTCTCATCTTCACGCAGCATCAGTTTCACGAGATTCTTTCTTGTAGGAAATTCTTTGAATGATTTATGGTCATTTTTTAACGTTACTCTAAATGACTATAAGATTTATTGGTCAAGCGGACTTTATTCGTTTAACGAAATTTAAAAGTTACATGATTATGATTGATTTTTTATACTTTTGAACCGCCGATCTCAGAAATGTTCTATGTTCAGATAGTTTAAGCCATGTATAATCTTTGTGGTCAAGCAAATTAAATTCTGATGAACTTAACTATTTTTTTACACCATTTAGAAGATATTCGTAAACGATTCCGTTTTAAACGATTTTTAAACATTTGTACCCGTGAACATCTAGGATCGCTGGTACATAATTTAAAAAATCGGTAAATACTCTACGAATTCTAAATTCTGTTAAATTGTTAGGCTCATCAGAATGGAGTCCTTTTGACCACAACGGTGGGTCTAAACTAAACTTTTCTTTACTCCGTATAAATGTTTAATTATCGTTCGAAATAATGAAACTTCTCAATTATGTGAAAAATCGTAAAGTCCATCAGAATTTAATTTACTTGATGACACAGCTTCCGAATGGTCTAGTTTGTTCAAATATCCATATTCGTGGTCAATTCTCAGATCAGCGATAACAAATAGTAAAGTTCATCAGAATTTAATCCGCATGACTATAAAATTCCTAGTTTCTCTAAACTATCCTAAAATGTACATAATTTAATTTACATGGCCACATAGATGGCAGTTAGTCCTAGCTATTCCAATATGTATTTGAGAGCATTTGATCATCTCTGGACTCACAAAACTTACGAAACACCTCAAATTCACATTTTCGTATAAATAGAATTCCAGTTGGGAAAATATCCAATTTAACAGTGTAATTTTTTGTTATTTTCTTTAGTATTAACTTTACTAACATGTTCATATAATGTATTTAGGTCAATGATTTAGTTTAACTTGTTATGGTCAACATGCTGATCGAAACTAAATAGTCAACCACTATAAATTTGAATTTACCTTGACACTAAAATAAATCTTTTTTATTTACAGTTATATTGCATATTACCACCGCTAGTCGTTTTGGATACACAAAATCAGATCAACGACGATGGCAAAGAAAACACATGGCTTGTGCCGGCAAATTTCAATCACCAATTTCAATTTACTCGAGTAAAGTAAGCCCAGAACGATGAGTGTTATAAATGTAAATATTTTGCACTAATTTCTATTATTTTACTTCTCATCTAGTCGATTGCATTAAATATGCCAGCTGTCGAATTAGTTGGCTATCATAATTTACTACCAGGCCCAATACAATTACACAACAATGGACATTCAGGTACAAGCAATTGACGTAACTTATTAGATAATAAAATTAAACTGCCTTTCTCTCTCTATCTAACTTAGTTGCACTAAACAAAGGACGTTTATCGAGACAAGACGAAGACGCAGGTGTAAAATTACCGTACATATTTGGCGGAAAATTACTAAATGAATATGAATTTGAAGGACTTCATTTTCACTGGGGCGATAAAAATAATCGAGGTTCAGAACATGTTTTAAATGATATTCGATATCCCATGGAAGTGCATCTAATTCATAAAAACAAAAAATATAAAGATGTAAACGAAGCCCTAAGTAAAGCTGATGGATTAACTGTACTGGGATTCTTTTATCAGGTAGAGACTATATAATTCGTTAATAGATGATATGTATTATACAAAAACAAAACTATTTACAGATCTCCGAATTCGATAGTGAAAATTTGGCAACAATTGTCCGACACTTACCCATAATTGAGGATTACAATAAAAATGTTGAACTTAATTCAACATTCAGTTTAGCCTCTCTTCTCGACGGTGTAGATTTAGAACGGTTTTATACATACAAAGGATCGTTAACGACACCACCGTGCGCTGAAGCTGTCACCTGGATCGTATATCCACAACCGCTTTCAGTATCGAATGGTCAAATGTCACGATTTAGATTGTTATCGAACGGCTTGGAAGGCTCAATTATCGTTGACAATTTCCGTGAAGTACAACCAATTGGAGCTCGGCGTGTATTTGTACGAAAAGTTAATGAGAAGAATACGAAACTTTCAGCATTAACTGGAATGCATTATTCCAAATGGGATTGGAGCTATTAAATTTAGTTTTATTGTAAATTGATTTTGTAAATTGATTTTTATTATATATAAATCGAATAATACCAAATAAATAAAAGTTTATATATCGAATTAAATAAGTATGTGGTTTATTATTATTATTGACCATGATCACTGATTATAACAACAGCAGAGATTTCAATAGAACTTTTCATCGTTTTGTCACCAATGTACGAATTTGCTCATAAGTGGCATGGTGCAATGGTATATATGGAATATACCTAGGGTGGTTAAAGACGGCTCTCGTAGGCAAGTGGAGTGGCTTTTATAAAAATGTAATTTATGTTTTGATTTTTGTGTTAAATCAAATATGGCAAATTAAAACCTATCAATGCATAGCTCAAAAATAATTATATCATTTCATGTCTTGTTACAAAGTTAGGTTAGGTTAGGTTAGGGTCCGTCATAATGAACTGGTATAGAAACAATTTTGTCCATAGCTGTACCACATTCCGGTTACTCCCTCTTCACTCGTCGAACCATCCTGAGCTTACCAAGAAGTGTTGAAGAAACATTCCTATACATTTTATTCTGCTGTACGCTAGACTAGGACAGGTGCTGAGCAGATGAAGCACAGTTTCTTCTTCCTCCTCATCCTCACAGTTACGGCAGAAATCACGAACGCGGATACCCATAGCCTGCTCGCATGTACCCCAATGAGACAATGTCCCGTTATAGCTCCCACCACCATACCAAGATGGTGCCGGCCGTCGAAGCGATATCAGTTGGCCGGATCTGGACCGATCAAGTCTAGGCCAGATTTGCCTGGTTATTACACACGAACTAACGTTTGACCATCTGTCGTTCGTTTCTTTTATGGATTCCTCCTGAAACAGTAGTTTACAGGAATCAAGCGGTATCTTTATATCTAGCCTGCTTTGTGATATAAGGTGGGCTGAGCCCTTGCGGGCCAGCTCATCTGCCTCTACATTCCCTACGATATTTAAGTGCTCTGGCACCCACGTGAAGCGGATGTTGAACTGATCAGCCATCTCATTCAAATATGCCAGATAGTTCTGGGTTACCTTCGACGTCAGGAAGTGGGATTGTAGCGTTTTAATATCACCCTGGCTGTCCGTGAAAATGCGAATATCCCTCGTAGATATTACATTATACTTCAACCATGACTTCCATTATCGCGATAAGTTCAGCTTAAAAAACACCGCAAAAGTCGGGAAGCCGAAAAGAGAGGTTGGCGCCTAGTGCCACACAGAATATCCCACAGCCAACTCCTCTATCCCTTTTTGAGCTTTCCGTGAAGAAGCTAAGCGTCCCATTGTCCATAACCGTCTCATTCATCCAGTCCTCTCTAATGGGAAACTCAGTTTGGAAGTTGAGGTGATACAACTGATAGCTTAGGAATAGTTTCAGATGATCTATGGATTTTTAATGCTGGCCACAAAACGACAACCCCATACAGAAGTATAGGTTTCACCACAGAAACGTAAATCCAGTGTACTACGTGGGGCTCCATACCCCATCTCTTTTCAATGGCATTTTTTCAGGAGTAGAGCGCTATATATAGTAGCTTTCTTTACTCTTTCTAAGTTGTTTGGTTTCCATTTTGCTGTCCAAAAGTAGCACGAGGTATTTCGCTCTATCCGTAAAGATCAAGCGAGTACCATTTAATATTGGTGGGTTTCACTGCCGTGTACTTCTGCTCACATATCTACCGGCAGACGCCCCACCCAGATGAGCTGTCATGATCCAGCCTCTAAGCATTTGATATATCCAGCCTCTGAGTGACCCGTCAACCCCGAGACTCCCGATGAGTGATTCCCGATGGTCTGACGTTGCTGAAGGCTCCTTCTATATCCAAGAAAGTTACCAAGGAATATTCCTTATATTCAAGTGATTTCTCAATCCGGCCAATAAGGGAATGGAGAGCTGTTTCCACCAATCGTCCCTTACAGTATGCGTGTTGAGATTTTAACAGCTCGCCCGGCTTGATTGAGCCTCTGATGCAAGCCTCTATTTATTTTTCTAATGATCTCAATAGAAAGGAGGATAAGCCTATTGGCCTAAAGTCTTTGGGATAGCAATGAGAGCTTCTTCCCGCCTTAGGTATAAATATTACTTTTACTTCAGTCCATTCACTAGGAATGTGACAATGTTCTAAGCTGCCTTTGAAGATGACTTCGAGCCAGGGTAGGGTTAAGTCAATAGTTCGCTGGATATCCGGAGGGATAAGTAAATAATAAATAAACAGCTTTAAGCCATACAAGTCCTGCCGACTTGTATGACTTAAAGCTGTTTATTGCCCATAAGATTTTCTTCCTATTTATTACTTGACTTGCGAGGCATACACCCCTATTTACGGCTCTCTTAAGAGCTAGTACTACGGGAAATGCGTTTCTAGTAGTAGCTCCAGGGATTCCTACACGTAGTCCATGAAACATCCGGTCGTTGGAGATAACTCGGGATGGTAGGACTAGAACATAGCCTGGTCCCCTCCGAGGACTCCTGTATGTTACCACAGTAAAGCGCCCAGGCCCTTGTTTTGGCTGCTCTTAGCTCATACCTGTAAGTTTTAAGGACTTCCTTATAGCAGTCCCAATCTGTAGCAGCATCTTTGTTCCTCGTTTCTTGAACAGTCTCCTGCATTTCGTACGAGTACCTTGGAGTTCTCTCGACCACCAGGGTGACCGAGACTTACCCAAAGGCCTACTGATAGGACATTCACCTAACATAGCTTTCTTAAAAGCATCGGATAGCTTGTTTACTAGAACATTAAGCTCCTGTATAGATGCAGGTGGGTTTTGGAACCGCTACCAGTAATGAGCTACCAAGAATGGCAATCCCAGTCAGTTTTCTTCCTATTCCTGAAGGATGGTTTACTAGTGGAACCACTTCATACTGGAGATAACAATGGTTAGAAAAGGAATGGTCTTCGGACACTTTCCAGTTCAATATCCTCTCCTTGATAAAATCTGAGACAAGCGTGAAACCTAGCACATCTTGTCGATTTTTAGTAATGAAAGTTGGCATACGCCCAATATTACATAAATTTAGGTTAGTACTTAAAATAAAATCAAGGAGTAACTCACCTCGCCTGTTAATTTTTGTACTCCCCCAAATTGTGTGATACGCGTTAGCATCACTCCTACTTCTCGTTTTGGAGCATCCGTTATTGCACTGCCCAACTTACTGAGCCGCAGTACCCGGTCACTTTGACCCAAAGTTCCCAGTTCCTGGACCAGAACCACATCAATGGACTCAGATTCCATTTTGTGCAGAGTTACGGCCGAGGCATCTTTACAGTGGTGAAGGTTGATCTGAAGGATATTAAGCTTTAGATAAGCATCACTCCCACCACTGTTAATTCAGAGTCCGCATCTGACAGCGAGTCATCCAACCGGAGCGCACAATGCAGACCCATTGATCTCGACATCTCTGAGTCGATGGACAGTGTCTCCTGATCGTCTTCAGTGAGACTCTGGACACCTGGATCACCAACACCAGGCGGGACTACACAAGTGGTATCCACACCTTCTGCAGATGCCCCATATCTGCCGGCTTCATCGCACTTATAAACCTTAAACGTAATCGCTCCAAATCAGTAGATGATCAAGCCTCCAGACTTTGCCAGAGCACCCAAGGAGGCTCTGTAAATAATGATCACGGCCGATCTGTGAACTGCTTCTGATTTCACTTCCACAAACTTGAAAGTTTATCAGAAATATACAATACAATACAATTCTTCCTTGTTGGTCTTTTACGAATTCTATCCATTTTGAGCGTTAGGTGCCACAAGTTTGGCTTTGACTTGTTAGGGTAGTTAGAACAAACTCAGTTAAATATTGATTTCAGTTAAAAGAGACCAATGCTTATTTTTAATAAATTTAAGTGTTAATACTATAAGTTGTTCTTTAAAATGTCAACAAAAAAAGGGTTTGCTAAAACTGTAAAGGATGACTTCAGCGCTTTTTAATTGTTGAATCTATCGGTAATATGTTGTAGCTATCCATTCAAACCAAAGAAAATTTTGAAAATTTTAGTAAGCCACATAGAGTGAGTAACGGTTTCAGAAACCAGGCCTCAACGAATTTAAGTTTGTGTGCAAGCTGAAGATACTCTGTGCTAAATCCGTAATAAGTTTACCATGTCCTTTATCCTGAGTTAAATTTATTATCATAAATAATAATCTGCCATATCTATTAATCGTTTGGCATCCTTAATTTCTAGAAAAGATTCGACTTTTTCAATTACAAATTGATTGATTGGTTCTAACAAATTAAAGTGTACATGGTAACACCATTCTTTTCTAAAAGCCACCTTACTAAACAAAGCCACGATACATCATCTGCAAGCTCATCGCATTCCCAATTTCTTGCATTGAAGACTTTGAACTGTCGTTGAGATCGGCCCTTGACCGTATGTAGTTCACAATTTTCTAAACTACCGCCATAATGTGGGTATAGTTAAAATATTTAGTAGCTTGGTGTTTGCTATATGGATAGTGCAATGGACAAGGTGACAGTTGGAATATAATGCTTCGACATTCAAAAGTCTCAAAAACCCTTTTATAGCACTTTGATCTGATAGATGGAACATCGTTAGCTGCGACCCTGACGATATATTTAATTGGTATGTACAGAATGTTTTCCAAACTACATCATCAAGGGCAATTTTATATCTGAACCTCGATCAATTCAGATTTTATTTTATGCATTTGCTTGATTAACTATATAGGCATCGATTAAACCTGTTAACCTCTATTATCAAGGATAAACAAAAAGGCACCTACAAATATTCCTTTCTGAAATGTTGATTCCCAAAGTAGTGTAAGTGTAGTGTCTCCAATTGAGTTATTTATGGACTTCATCTCCTTAAGTACGCTATGTGATCTCATTATGCAAAACCCACATGCTTTCAATTCATCTAAGAGTATAAATTCAAATTATAGAAAAATATTTCCACTTACTGATTAAATTGTATGCTATAGGATGGCTGGGTTACATCACATGTCGAAAAACCTTTATTCATATATTTCCAACATCGGATGTTAATTAAATATAACATAAAGAAAATCAGAGCAATTTATATGAAGGATTAGAGAAATCACCAGTCCTATTATAGAGTCATCATAACCAAGGCGGGGTTAAGTAAAGCCAACGGGTCTTATTACTTTTTTCTAGGTAATTGGTCCTTGGGCGCTATTTCTTTTCTGAAAAGGCATTAACCCTCAATAAACATTAACTTTAACAGAGTTTTCAACAACTTGCCTGGTAAAGTCAGAAATGCAAATCCCTGGAAATCTGTGACATTTGTAAAATGATTTTCCGAGCGTACGTGTATGTAAGTATTTATTTATTTAAACAAAATTCGTTGTCACTAGTAAGCATTGCGGCATCACATGTGGTAAGACGTGTATCCGATTTTAGCTTGATAATCATCTACATATAGGTAAGTCAGATGACTCATATGCTATACACACATTTTGTATAACATTTGCTTAACGATGAGCTCATGTTCCTTATCAAATCAGCCAGAAGTAATTCATTTAAAATAAAATTTATTGTTTTCGTCTCTTCATTTGAAATACATATTTATATATTTTATACATTTTAATTGATAACCAATCAAAATTCCACCCATGTTCATCAAACTATTTGCATCCACTTAGAATAAGAGGTCTACCAGAATTTTGAATTTCAAATTGATATACTAACATTGTAGGTGTTTCTGGATTAGTGAATAATTATTATTTCATAATTGATGTTTCAGCTGTCATTGACCTGATTCAGATGATCCATCCGGTCCGTTCTAAAATAATGTTAAAACCATGTTGACGAATATTATAAATTATATGGACAACAATAGTTTTAAATTTGTATTCTATCTAAAATTCAATTCATTTTTTTTTTTTTTTTGAATTATTAGTTTGATCAAGATTAAATATTACATCCTAAGAATTCATAAATTTTAAAACTTATTTGAAATTGATTTGAATAATAATGTACATATTTGTATTTTCGGATAATATTTATGATCGTATCATTTTCGTACTGAAAAACGTGTTAATCCTATGTAAAAATGTCGCAAGTGATTTATACATGACCCAAAGCCACAAAATGGAATGAAAAGTAAGTTATTATGTTTTGGTTTAATTTAAAGTTAGAAAATTAACTGTAGTCGCAAAAACGTATCGAACTTGAATTTAGTTTTGAGTTTGCTTCTAATATATGATTGAAGATTTGTTTAGGTTAACGCTTAATAACAAATTGAACAAAATTTAAATTGCCATTTGTAATAAACTTAAAGCTTGACTTTAAACATTAATTTTTAGTGATTTAATTTTAATTCGACTGGATCCACAGTTTTAATTTAGAGTTGTTTCAAAATTAAGAAATTTACTTAATAAAATTTGACTTTGACAAATAAATCCACTTTAAATATTGTCTAATGTCTAAACAAATCGGCTGAATTATTTACCAATTATTCAAATTGCATCGACCAATACAATATGTTATATTGCATGAAAGCAGTCTACAAAAAATCTCTCATTACCCCAATTTCTGTTTCCGCATCAATATACCGGCCAATTCGAGAGCGAGAAGAAAATCAAAAGTTTCAACTCGTATTGTGGCGAAACTCGTCCTTATTGACAGGAACAAATTCAATTGTTAGTGCATTAGAGCTGAAAAATGAAGTAACCAAGATCTTGTAATTCGCAGGGCTGGATTTCAGAAAATGGTATGCCAATTCATCCGAAATTCTCAAAGATAAGGCACCTGAATTCATCGAGAAGCAATCAACGAAAATAATATATTCAAAACACTTGTCGGGTTGTGGCGTCCATATCATTCGGCAAACTACTTATATTTTTTCTTCAACTTCAACGGCAGTTCAATGATTTCACGGAGACCCATTTGTATATAGACACCTGTAATTATTTTGGGGGAGTTATTGATCCAGTCGCCGGCAGTTGAATCTGGATTTGGCCCAATCCCATCCGCGTCATCTGCACACAATCTTACTGACAAACTTTTCGAGAAAGTTTCATCTTGCTCAACAAATTTACGATAGACCGTTATATGCTCAACTCAAACAAACCTCTTTTGCCTAGGCTAGAATTGTGTGCAGCAGTATTATTCGCTCGGCGCAAACGTTCTACTGGTCTGACTCAAAGATTACTATCCATTGGATAAAATCCTGTCAAACCAAATGGAAAATATTTGTTTCTAATCGAGTCGCAGCCGTGCAATATAACATCGAAAAAGGAAAATTGATTGCAAGTATTAATTGAGTGTAACCCATAGCTGATCTGA
This sequence comes from Tipula unca, assembly GCA_951394425.1. Classification (NCBI taxonomy): domain Eukaryota; kingdom Metazoa; phylum Arthropoda; class Insecta; order Diptera; family Tipulidae; genus Tipula; species Tipula unca. The sequence continues at coordinate 73,255,810 of OX596381.1, forward strand.
TTTCGTAATGCTTAGACGAAATGTTGTTTACATGCTGGGCATCAAGCTGCTGCCGAAATTCAAATTTAGTAGACCATTGAAAATCGACGAATTAGATCGAGCTGTCAACACCATCGAGTTGTGCAGAGTCAATGTTATCTTGCCGAGTACACGGGCTGGGAAAAACGAATTTCGTCGTAAAACAACCAAAAGCGCTTCGTTCCTTATCATTGTTCCTATTTAAAATCCGTCGTCTCCAGCATAGTCGTTGTGCGCCAGCACTATTCGCCGTTGTTATTTGTATCTTTAAGACAATATTAGTAATACAAATAAAACTTTACTAAACTAAATGAAAATATCAAATCATCAATAAAACAGGTAAATATTCGCCTTAACAACTAACAACTGGTAAGCGTTATAACCAAATAAGTAGCGTCCAACAGCTTACGAACTCATCACATACTAACTAATCAATAAACGGACAATACAGTAACAATGTCGACAATGGCTCGAATTTGGCTGGTTCTATTCTACAGTTGTGCGAGCTATGGATCGCTTTCACCTCAGCAATAAAAGGATTAAGTACAACCCATGTGCGAATATTACCAGATTCACATTACTCCGAATTTCGGTGGATCACTCAAAGTTTACATACGAACACAACTGGTGACTCTTATCAAACAAGTAGAGACGGTTCCTAATTCACGACCGCTTGACCCTTTATCAGAATCGATAATTACGTTTGTCTTACACCTGGTAATTTTCTGATTGGGCGACCGCCCAAGCTTTGCAATGATCGATGCCTGAGCTACGACCGACTAATGTTTTATACCTGGAAACCGATCGATTTTTCCCACAAACATTTTGGAATCGATAGTTTGAAATGGACCAAACCGAAGCAAAATCTGTCAATCGGTGACTTGAACATGATTCAAAGTCTACATTGAAAACGATGGACTAGAGCGTGTAGCTCTCGTAACAACCGTGCATTGTATCTATAGGCGAGAAATTTCAAAAATATTCCGTTTACCTAAAGACAACATTGAAACATTTGCATCGACGACTATTTAATTTAGTTTAATTTAGTTTTAGCAACTAAAATATTAAAAAATGGATCCGAATAAATTCCTAGAATTTTTCACTGGGATTTCGTAAAAATTTAATTAGTTTCATTGATAAATTTTCTAAAATACATAATTCATCAGCATTCAATCATTTCAAATGACTAAATATTCTAAAACATCATAATATTGGACAAACATCATAATTCGGAATACCAATAAATCTGCCAAATTTAAGAGATCTTACTAACTTTCAATAGTTTAATACTACATACTTTGGAGACGAACTATTTGTAAATTTCATATCAAAATTTATGGTAGATTATTTATTTTATTGAAATTTGTTGTTGCTTCATAAGTTTAATTCGTTATTTTATAGTTATTAAAGCAATTCTCTACTTAGTTTTTGTTATTCTCGCATTACAGACAGTCCGTTGTCTCAAAAATTTAAACCGTAAGCGGGACGAATAAATCATATGAAGATTTTAATTTTTTTTGTTTCCTATTTCTCAATAATAATCATCAGTATTTTTAAATACTTACTTTGTTTTAAATGTCCCATGATACCTAATGTTCCGAAACAGAACTTGTTTACATACTTATTTATCTAAAAACCAAACCAATTAGACACTTGTATACCGAATGCAAGCTTAACTAAAAGGATACCGACCGAATTGCGTGCCTAACTAAGTAAATAAAATACATACTATTTGGAAAGGTCGGTTATTATAAATTACTCTTTCATTAAAATGAAATAATTTATTAAAGTTCTTGATAAAAGTGATACATAAAGATGATTACAAAAATCTAGCACGGACGCCTAAATGGCGACAAATGAGTAGAAATTATTTTTTTTCCATCTCCTCTTGTTTCTTTTTTACTTTTAACATTAAATTTGTACCTTAAAGAAATACAGTAATTTCGTTACCTACCAACCACATTTTCGTTCCAATGGACTGTATGGTACTAATCACAATTAATCAGCAATTGCACCAATTCAAAATAAACATATTATTGACTATTTTTTGTTATATATATAATATTTTCAAGATTTGTATTATTTACAAAATAAATATTTAGTATAATATTTCATTTTCTAGTATTAATTTTATGTACTTAAATAATAATAAAAAAAATATATTTTGTATATGTAACATATAATAATATACATAGTACATATGTGTATATATTATTATTATTATATATTTAATTAGGTATATATAGTATGTAATTGTTAATAACTTACATAAAAAAATAATTTATTATTTAGCAACAATCGACATTTTGTTTATGATTATATTAATTATTGAAACAAATCGTTAATTCTTTAAAGTAGCAATTCAGTAATTTATATAAAGTTAAAATTTGTTACAAAATGAAACTCCGCATTCACAATTAATCTCGCCACATAAACGGTTTTTATGAAGTTCTCTTGTTATAAAGTGACCCATTTTTCTTTCGAAACAATAAAACTATATTTTTATTCCAAATTTCGATTCTAGTCAAACTGGAGCAGGGCTAGGTATAATTTGATATAATATGTATTTTCAAATTATAATTTAACAAAAATATGTAACTTAAACAGCCTTTAGTCGCAATCATCTTAAAGAGGATCTATCTGAAAAACACACGAAAATTAATTGTAAGATTTTGTGATACACAATGTAATAATTAATATTTGCTTACATATTTTTTTTTATTGATCTTCTTGGTACCTTAACAATGCTGACTCTCTTTCATCTGCATCTAGATACCATAATGTAATTGCGTATCGAGTTCTATGGGCTGGTTGTACTTCATGAGGATTTCTTCTATCCGACCAGAAAAACAAGACTCTATCGAATATAGGCTCGATATCGACTACTTTATCCATGCAACCTTCTGGGAAAATTCTGCAATATAATAATGAAAAAAATTAATTATTTGGTGACCAAACATGGTGTTTTGAATTTTAAATTATAAGTTATGCACAAAGAACGTTTTCATCTTAAATTATTTAACAAAAATAATTGTAATTTCTTATAAAATTATAAGCATTGGTGAAATTTATTCCAATAATTGTATTGACCTGAGTAAAACGGAAATTATATCTTATGCTGCACGCCGCACGTGTGACAAAAGTCATGCAACGTTATTACATCATTTTTATATAACAATTCGAATTTTAATTTAAAAACAGAAGACGGATCGATAGTTACCTTAGTAAACCTCCACTATGTCGGACATCCCAATTTAAATTTAAATAATAAATAGCCGTAATACATCTGCCATTATTTGGCCATAATTTAAAAACAGAAGACGGATCGATAGTTACCTTAGTAAACCTCCACTATGTCGGACATCCCAATTTAAATTTAAATAATAAATAGCCGTAATACATCTGCCATCTCGATTTGGGTTATCTACATGTTTCACATAATGCGACCCAGAACCTGGATAACAAGCCACCATCGCCTAAAAATATACAAGCATTAAATTATCGTGTACATTATAATAAATTGTAGAACATATTCGGTAATTTCTTCTTTAGTCAAATGTTTTTAGAAAATATAGTATACGAATCATACTACGTGACATTTCACATATAATATGTATGCTTAAGACAGAGATAAATAAATTAAAAAAATGAAATAAAATATTTCTCCTTTATAATTTTTTCATTATTATTAATTTAATTTATTTATTTAACAAATTAACATATTTTCTCGCACAAATCGATCTATTTATAGCCACCGTTATGTTATTACATTTTGCGAAAATTATATCATTCATTGTACCTATACCGAGCTCTTCTTAATTAACGACGAACAAAAAAGAAAAAAATCAGCGAAACTTTATCCGCTAAAATAGTTTCTATTTGTACAACAATTTCGTCATTTTTAACCATCTGCACATTTAAAATTTAAATGTAATCGTAAATAAAAATAAATTAAGATAAAAGTAAAATTCGCAAATATCGTGTAATTCGAAAAACAACAGCAAGATAAAAAAAAAAGATGAGATTAAAATTTCTTAATACGTTTTATAAGTACGTACTCATCAGTGATAGTAAAGTAATTGGAAACTAACTACAGTTCCATGTAACCTTGGACGTTATACTTACATAATAGGCCAAAATTAAATTATTTTAGCAGATGCTTAAACCGAATCGAGATAATAAAAAATGATAACGTGGTAACTAAACTTTAGCTTTATTGCAATGATAACGTGGTAACTAAACTTTAGCTTTATTGCACTAGTATTTTTACAAAAAAAAAACCCAGCGTCATCGCGAATTTGGAGGGTATTCAAATCAAAATATGTAACTACAACTTGATGAACGAAAATTTACAAAAAAAATTTAAATTAGGTCAAACATTATCGATTTTGCTAAATATACATACATCTACGTGTATTGAATATGTTTGAGTGTGGCATGTACATACAATCCTACTGAGCTAATTTTAATCTAGCTAATCTGATAAACTGAAAATGTATATAACAATCGTATAATTTTTATCGCAACATTTTACGATTTATTGAATTTTTATTCATTTATACACATTCCATTCAATTGAATTTGAAACGGAGCTTTCGTCCACACTCAATGTTATGTGCCTAGCGCAACAAAATTCCATACTATAATTCTTGAGATACGTTATTTGTTCCCTTTTTTAATTTAGACCATTTACCATTATTGATTTGGTATAAAAAAAAAAATCACAAATGGGTGTTTTAATGGTTTATAAATTATAATCGTGAATATGGAGAAAGTAAACCGAGTAATATGTTGGTACTTATTTATCCAATTATATTAAATTAATCATATTGGGGCCCGATTGTATGAACGAGGATTGAACTAAAAAAAATCGAGAGTATAGACTAATAATGCTTTGAAATGTAAAAAAAAAAATAATTCTGGCCTCCGTTCTATTCGCCAAAAAGAGTAGATAGAATAAAAATTCACTGATTTAATTTCTACTTTATCGTCGTTCATACAATGCAAAAGACGAGAAATCCGAGGTTATATTATCTATTCGCGTTCATACATTTGGATCTTAAAGAAAACATGATAGTTTATAATTCTGGTTGATTTTGCAACATACATACATATATACATTGTATACCTTTCTCAAAGGTTATTTGTAATTTTGCAAAATTATTCAAGAGTTAAAAATCGGTTTCTCTTTATTCAAAATATATTTTTAAAAAAATTGAGGCTGATATTCCGAACAAAATTAATTTGCCTAATTTTTTTTTGATATTATTTATTGAACTTTGGAAGGAACAAATACAAGCAGAAAATACTATAAAATAATTTCGTTTAAATCAATCTTTAATTTTTAAAGTGTCTTTCTAACAGTATACATAATTGCTTACCTTTGTTCTTTCTCTAATTTTATAATTGCCTAAGACGCCATTATCAAGCATTTTATTAGCTAGAGTCACCACAGAGTCCACCTGTTTACAAGAAATAAAATAAAATTAATAATATTTTTTTTAAGAATTACTATTATTTACAACATTCAATTTATAATTTTAAAAATCAATGTGTTAAAAAAAATTAATTTAAAACTAAAATAACGATAAAAATTAAAATAATTCTAATTATAATTTTGAGATCTTTCGAATAGATTTAAAATCGAAACAGACCCATCAGTATAAACATTCATAGAAATCATATTTTAAAGTACCTATTAGGTTCGATTTTTTTTTTTTTTTTGCGATGTTCAATCATGATTAGTGATTAATCAATATACATATATTTAAAATGATGTGTTACGCACAAAAAAAAATTAAACTGTTATCAACGATAAATATTAATTTTTTTTTTATATGTTATTTGTACACCTTAAAATTTGCAAATGGATTAAATAAAACGGTGTACGTGCAATTTGGTATTTTATATTTTAAGGTCATCTGCCTACGAATTTTCCAAATATTATAAACATTTCGTTTAAGAAAAATATCCAACATCTTTATAGTTAATAGATAAATCTTACTATTGTTCGACAAACATTGAAATATTATTATTTCAACAAAACATTAATTATATTTACTTTGCTCTTAGCTACTATTATTAGTTAAATTTCATTCCACTATTTTTGTTTATTTACTTTTTTAAATTACGAAATTATATCAATTTTACTCTACTCAAGAGTGATAAGTATTTTTATTATTTTTTTTTTGGGAAGTGTGCACCGTATATTAGAGATATGACATAATCCAAAAAATGCAAAATTATCACCGTAAAATTGATAAAATTCCTAACTTATCAAGTACATAGCAAAATTATTGATAAAAATTACCTGAGAAATTAAATATCCTATATTATTACAACCAGATTCCCTTCCCCATAGCCAGGTTATTTTATCACCTCGTATATGCCTTAAATCTCTTTTACCATTATTTGATACTAGTTGACCATCCTATTTAATATATAAATTTAATAATTAGTATTTTACCTTAGTGATGATCAAACCAATTAATTACCTTAAACACCCCAGCTGAATACATATTTGTAACTTCATTTAACACTTGAAGTCCACGTTCATAGCCTAAAAAATTATCGAGAACACAAACACCGTATTCGTTCATATCTCTAATAAGTGTATTGCACATTTCGTCAACACCTTGCCCTTCTGAAATTTCTCTGAAATAAAAAAAACAAAGCATATTTATAGTAAGAATAGTATAAAATATTGTAAATGCACTACTTAAGGCAGGCTTGGTGATTCTTAACAACTTTTGAATTAAAATTACATCAAAACGGTGGTAAAATGCATTGTGGAAATAGCCAAGCCAAATAAATATGAAGAAATGAGAGGAGTAATACGTGTGAAAAAAATGTTTAAATTTTTTATTTATCACACAAATCTATTAATTCAATTATGTTTCCGTTGGTCACGTCAAAGCATCTGGCGTCAAACATTCATTAACAAATTATATAGTGGATAAATCATTTTAATTATACAGGTGGAAATAAATTATAATCTAAATGTAAATAAAACTAATTTTTTTGATTTAATATAACAGTCTTAATAAACTTTGGCCTGTAAGATGCTGAATGTGCACTTTAACTATACGACTCAGTCACAATTGAAGATAAAAAAAAATTATATTTTACTAATTCGGGATAAACAATATTATCGTTTTCGAAGATTAGCTTAAATAAAGCCGAGCAAACTAAACAATGCCAAAAAGTGTCATTCATACTGAAAAAATAGATGTATTTTGTGTTCTGATAGCCCACAATTTGAGTAATAGTTTTAAAATTCGGTTGCATTAATCAATCTCCTTGTTTCTAATACAATAAATTCATAAAACTATTAAGATATAATATATCGTAGTGGCTAGAGATAGCAATTTTTAATTGGATGGTATCGCATTATGATAACATTAGGAGCAACAGACAAGTTCTCTTTTAGTTTAGCTAAGTGCCAAGATTAGTATAGTATATGGCATGGTACAATAGTATGTATGTGATATGGTTTTATTCGATCACACACGATGAGAAATTACATTTTATGGTTTTTTAATAAATAACCACAACGGAACTGTTCCGGCATATCAATCATACTCGAATAAATACGCGTTTATAAACATAGTACTTCTTCGGTTGCAAAACTATGGTCATCAAAGAAATATTATGTTAAACTATACTAATTATGTAGCAATATGTTCATTGCATAATCTATTTTAACAAAAATATTATGTAGTTATGTCAAGTTTGTACAATATTTTCATTGCAAATATATTTCAACAAAAAATATTAACGTTTTAGATTAAACACAGAACCGTTAGAGAATAGAACATAAATATAGCACACGGACACGGCACTTACAAAACACAAAATACTGATAATTTGTTACATTATTCATTTCACTAACCTATAATTTATAACATTATTTCCCTTTATTCCAGGAGGAATTAAAATATGATCTCCACTTATATGCATTGTATTCCCAGTTGTTAAAAACTTCGATGTATTATTTTGTCGTTCTAAAACACTACTACGTTCGACAACATTTGATACTACACTGCCGAAATCAAACTTTAACTTTTCATCTGTTTTGGTTGACAGTGTTTCAGCACGTACACTCAAAATTTCATTTTCAGATGTACCTTCTTTTGGTAAATCGAAATGTTGTTGTTGCTGTTCTTGCTGGGGTAAATGATGTTGCATTGTTGATGTTTGTTCCTCTAGAATACTATTATTTCTTCTGCTACTATTATACGTACTATTATTACTATTATAAATATTATTATTATTATTTACAGATGACTGTTGACAAATTTGTCGATGGGTTCGCCAATCAAATTTTTGATGCTCAATCGAACAATAATGAATTTTTTTACATTTACCACATTTTTGAAGTTTTGGTGATGATATACCGCATACATTACAACAGTTGATATAATTATTTGCACTTATTTTAGGTCTATCAGTCATTGTAACCAAAATAACCAAAAATAAATAAATTGAATTATCAAAACTAAAATATAGAAAAGGTTATTCACAAAAAGTTATCTTCTCTTTTTATATTATTGTTTTGTTTTCTCTTTTTCTCTATTATAGCTATATTTATTTATGTTTATATTTATATACATCTAAAAGAGACCGATGTCACATTTTGGCCATTTTCACATTCACCTTGACAGAATACAAAAAACTTCATCTAGAAATTTTTGTTATTTTCACTTTTTATAAATATATTTTCACTAATTTCACTTTAATAAATAAAGTTGAATTTCATTTCTTATCGCGAAATATCTAAATTCTTATCACTAGATTATAAAATGTAATAATAAAATAGAATAATTCGCACGTATGTGTATTTGCACCTAATATGACGACCTTTAGAAGCAAATAAAATTAAAAAAGTACGAATTTTATGTTTTATCCGTCAATTTTATTGTTTTGCTACACATGCAAGAGTGAATAGAAATATATTCATGATTATGCAAAGACAGAGAACTCAAATGATTTGATTGTGTGTAAAAATAAACAATACATTTTATAAAAGAAACAGAAGAGCCAACTACTTTTATAAAAATAAAATTAGTTGGTGCCCAAACCACATTCACACATGTATTTAATTATATCCCAGTATACAATTAAAAAGTGATGCCACTAAACATTACGGTGCATATGTATTTTCATACGATCAAATATCACATATCATGTACATCTACATACATATTAAATGTTGACTTATGTAGTACCAAAATCTTCTATATTAAAAAGGCTGACTAATTCAAATTTTAAAGAGACAAACTGCCTCTTTTTCATTGTATTGCTTGTGTACTTATTCGTCGCACAAAAAACATTTAAAATGAAACGACTAATACCATCAATGTACATATTATATTTTGTTTTTTCACAAAGGAATATGAAAAAATTAAAAAAATACAATAGAAACAACAACAATCTGTATATAAATATATTTATATTATTTCACCAATACAACCTTAAAGAGGCAAAATCAAAGTAGTATATGTCAGTAAAAAAATCTTCTACACTTGTTAGTATAGAAGATTTTGGTAGTACTACCATATATCACTTATATTCATATCGCTAGTCGTCGATCGTATTTGTTGACACTTTTCTATAGCACTATATAAATATAGTGACTTTTCCTACATTTAAGGCGTTAACATAACCATTATATTCTATCCTTTTTTCAAATTAAGGCTAATTGGTCGAAAGTTTTCAGGTAAAAATTGAGTCATTTCGTTAATATGTATATGGTAACATAAAAATTCATTCATATAGAAATGGTGGGTAGAATTTGCAAGGTTGGAAACAAAAATATTTGATTGGCGACTGGCGTATATGAATATATTATTATGGTATTATGACACTGGCTTTTTTTCCCGATTTTTCTAGCGGCTAGAAAAGACAAACTGAGCGAAAAAAAAACATGTATACAAAATATACAAATGTGTCAGTGAATACCACATATACCGGGTTTCCATCGTCAATAGCATAATAGTATAATAGTATTATACTATCATTCATAGTCGGGTTTCCATCATATAGTGTGAAGTAAGCGTGTTATTATGTTTGAATATTGAAATTTATTTTTTAATGTTTTATTCAAATTTCATTACAATAATCAAATCACAATAACTACATATGTATGTAAATCAAAAACGTATAGTTTACAAAATACCACAAAAAAACTTCGAATGAATCGAAATTGTAATAAAAATGTACACTGTCGTGAAATATATTGTTAAAAATATAATTTGATACCTACTTTATTTTTGATAGATAGTATACTGAAATATAATAATGTTTTAAGACGTACAAATATCGTAAGTGAGATCTAAACTCGCACACTTTATTGGATAGTTTATCCTGTCTTGGGACAAACCATTAAAGACGCTCATTATACACATATATTTTTATTTATATGCTATTGGATGCATTCCTTTTAGATATTGAAATTATTGCCTCTGCCAATCAAATAGCAATTAACTAATCTGAATTATGGGCCTGCTATTCATATTATATTAATTAATATATTAAATTAAAATGAAGTTTGAAATTATTTCTATAAACTTACCTTATACAATTATACAGGATTTGTTAAATATTCTTAAATTGTTTAAAAAATTGAATACAATTTATATTCGAATTGAAATCTATCTGTTGTAATTATATGTAGGATAAAAACAAAACTGGCTGAAATTATTTAGATTACTTGAATATATCATAAATTCAAACACCAAGAGCTAATATGATGATTTACTTATTACTACATATTATAACAATCGATCCATAAAAATATTTTTTTTTTTATTTGCTAATAACTAATTACATACAACAATAAGTCATAATATCGTATGTAAACAGTCGAAGTTATCTGGTTTGGTTCTTATATTACTCACGTTTTACATTGTATGTATATTTAATATAGTTTCAAAGGTTAAATTTGTGCCTACGTGCGGAACGGAATGCTTGCCCTGTTTAGCAAAAGATAAAAACTTCATAAAAATAAATAAAATTTAAAGAAATATTTTGATGCCCAACAAAATTATAATATAAAGTGCACATTGAATTGTGTTATTTAGCGTGCGTAAATATTATATTGATAATTTAGTTAAATTTTATTTGAGCAAACTAAGTACATAACATAATTTTTATATTTGAATACTCATAGCCATCAATAATTACAATATAAATAATGGTCATATCTAAAACTCTCAGATTCGATGTAGTGTACGATTGTATTGTTTTCTAATTGTAAAAATCTGGGCACATAAATTTCTAAAATATTTAATTAAAGCAGCAATCTGGTAGAACCTTTGAAATCTAAATTAACTTATCATTGATACGTTCGAAAATTTTTAGCAATAAGCTTAATATGAATTATTGTTGTCAGAGGTTATCTGTAAATAATTCTCCTCAAAATTATTGGTTTCTGTATTACATCTATATAAAAAAATGTATTGCTAAATGTAGTAGAAATCTGTACTGTATAGTTTTAATCCAAGTCAAATTTAACCAAATCCAATTAAAGTCGAATATTTATCCAACTTACAATTCATAACACAAGCTTTTAGAAAAACTTAATTATTCTACTAAAAAGCAACTAGAAAATCATTTTTTGAATAAAATATGGGATTTGATTTGATAAAATATATAATCGCTCTATTTTTTGATTTATTTTGCAAAGGAAATTATATATTTGTATGCCAATTGCATTTAAGAAAAAAAATAGTATAAACGAACATTGCTAAATTGCATAAAATAATTTCCAAGCTGAAATCAAATCTAAAATTTAATAAGTGTGGAAATGAAAAGACAGAATTGAAATTAAATGTTATTTGGGAAAAATGTAATCATAGACAATGAAATGGATACAACTAAAAAGCTTATTTTGAGTTTGGGAAAGGGAGTAAATTATTTTAGCAATGGATTACAATTTTTAATTCCATTACTATACCAACAAAAACCAGCTAAATTTTTATTAATTTTGTTTATATTATTTTTGAATATTTTAGCAATTATTTTTTTCTATTATTCAAATAATAATCTGTAACATTTTCATTTATTTAACAATATTTTAATAAATTATATTTTATTTATTGTAATTATAATAATGTATATGTATGCATATATCGGGTCTTAAATGTTAAAACAAAATGTAAGTACAAATAAATCGACAACATAAAAAAATAATCTATTTTTTTTATCAATAAGTAATAATAATTCTTTACAAAAAAAAATTTTTTAATTTAGTAGATATACTATTTGGATATATAATTTTTTATAAATATATTTTTTTTTACATATTTTATTTAATATACATTTAATAAATAACTTGGAAAATGGATTATTATTTAATATTTATTTCATCATTATACTGTAATTTCATCAATATTTTTGTTTTTTGTTTAATATATATTATTATGATATAATTATTATTTATTGCATCTTTCTGGGAATGTTAAATTTTTCAACAAAAAAGTAAAATATTTCTTTAAAATTCTATAAAAAATTGGTATATAAATCGTAAATAATCAAATCCAAAATTATCAAATATTTAGGTGTGTTTTCTTCGGACGATTATTCGAGACAAAGATAACAATTAATCGAATTTAGATAAGGTAAATCAAATACTTTTACATTTATCAAAAAACGCCCACATACAAAATTCGTTAGTTTGGTTGAGTTATGTATAATTTCTCCAATTAGAAGTTCAATACAAGATCTAATTCTACATAATATGTAATTCAAAACACTTTGAATTTTAGTTAAATTATCAAATTAAATTCGACTAATTGTTAACGTGGCCTCGAACAACTGTCCAATGAAAATCACCTCAGTAGTAATATTATCTTTATTATATTATGTTATAATTTTATGTCTATACTTTAAATAGATACATTTTTGTTCTCTACAAAAATAGTTGTTTTCAAATATACATAAGTAATTATATATCATCTATTAAATAATTGTTCCTGTGTTGCACAGAAAATATGCATTACATTGTCAAGTTAGAGTAAAAAAAATAATAATGAATATCTCAAATAGTAGAGTATTTACATATGTATACATATTATATTATTCATTATTTATAACCAGCTTGGAACTAAATCATTTAACCATCGAGCTGTGTATCGTTTAAATAAGCATGATTTCTGGTTAATAGTCAGACATAATGATTTAAAAAATTATTCGAATTTAAATATGAAACTCAATCATCAATATATTAATATTTTAATGTTAAACACGAAAGGTAGTTCGAATTTAAAATAATCTTGGAAATAAAATGCTTACATTAAATAAGCTGCCATTATCAAGTCATATAAAATAATTAGATTATCAAATATGTACCTAAACATATATTATGTATAATTAATAATAACGTTTTGTATATAATTATTCTAAAACAATCATTGTTTATAATTCCTGAGATCTCTAATTCATTCTTATAAATTGTATTTTTTGAGTAACTTTAAACAAAATTGAAATGCGTATAAAAATAAATATAAACAAAAACAAAAACATTTTACTTAAATGTTTTGACTTGAATGATAATTGTAAAGAATGAAAGGATCATTAATACATTTATTTATTATTATACCATCATATACATAGTAAGAAAACATTTTTTAAATAAATAATCTCGAATGTTTGCCGCTTTTTCTGCATCTTAGCTATTACAGTAATTTATTTTACATGTCTTACTTATTAATATAGATCTCAATTAGATTAAACTAATTGCCTGTGCGTATATTACAATAATATTTTGTTATTTAGATGAAAATGTTTCAATTTATTTTATTGCTTATACGAGGATATCTCGATCAGATATTTTTTATTTTATTGAATTATCAATATTATGTGGAAGAGAACCAAAAACCAGTTCATATCAAATATTAAGCGTAATATTTATTTTTTTAAATAATATCTTTATCAACCCGAATATTTAACTTTTAAAAGTTAATAATAATAAGTAGATTTATAGTTTTGTGTCCGACGCGAGCAGCGATCCACAAAATATTTACAATTATCAGTTAATATTGATACCCTTTATAAATACATATGTACGAGTATTAAACATTTTTTCAATATTTCATACTAGTGTATGTTGTCGTCTATGTTAATTAATAATTAATATTATAATAATAAATCAACAAAATTCAGATTGCAATTTTTCTATTATACATACTGTAACATATGAGATCCATTAAAAATTGAAATAGTGGAACTTTAAAAACAAATAAAAATCGAATATTAACTTTATAAAAATTAAAAGTTTAAGGGATAGTTTTGTTATAATTATTAAATATATATTATTATTAATATAAATCTAAATTTAAATAAATTATGTGATGAAATATGTTTCAACAATATAATATATATTCATATTTTCAATTATCGACAAAACTTTATATTGATTATAACACGCGAAGGGTGTTGTTTAATAGCAGCGATGTGTGTTATATTAAAAGCCATGTAATCTGAAAAATAAAACAAAGATTTAATGAAAATTAAAACTCAATAAAAATTCCAACTTATTTATTAGTAAATACTTATTTATAAGTAAATTTCATTACTTGTATAAATTTCATCATTTCACAATTTCAATTCCCTTCGATATTTGTGCTTGACATGACAAAGATTTTACATTATGAAAATTAATGAGATGTCAATGGCAGTATCAGTACATCAATCATTTTATGATAGTAATGGATTATTGAATTGTGAAATTTTGTAGAATCTTACGTATTACGGTTAATTCATAGATAAACAATTTAATTAAACTATAACAAATAAATTTATTTAGTCGATGGATTTTTTTTGAATATTGCAAGTTTAATCTTCCATCCCTAAAAACCTATTTTTTAGAGCCACAAATCAATCTCATTTATAATAATCCCATTTCATACCAAGTCACGGAAAGAGAACATTTATAGGCCGAAATATTTTATATAACGTACATTTGACATAACGAACATTTGGGCATCAATATTAAAATTGTATTCTCAATAAAGATAGCAATGAAAAAATATAACTTAAATATTTTGGACATAAATGTTATAATACAATTTGAAATGAATTGAAAATTTGATTAAGGGATATTTTGTTGAGAATAATTTAATCAGCCGATAATTTAGCGCTTTATTTTCGTATCAGATACAAATTAAAATTGTAATAACTTATAAAATTGGATAATGGGGTTTAGAATGAATATAGAAATACCTGCTTTTTCAATTACTTAATAGTCATACTACACAAGACCTGTTGAAAATCATGAAGTTCATCTTCCAATGTTTCCGTGGTCAACGAAGTACCTGTTCCCGGTCCCGTTACTTGGGCGTTAGTGTCTTTTTCCTTCGCTGCATTGTTAACTGCCAACCTTGAAGATGATCCATCACGTTTTGGTGGTATAACCGGTTTATTAGGAGGTATTGGAGGAGGCACACCCCGACCCATTGGTTGTGAAATTAATTTTTTCACAGGCGGTTGTGGAGGGGTTGGTGAATTTAACATAGTTTGTTTAGAACTAACTTGAACATTTATACCACTTGGACTTGAACCTATTATTTGTGATGTCGGTTGTGCTAATGAAGCAATTTGTTGAGGAACCGTTGTCGTATTGGATAGTTTTCGTATTGGCACCTGTAAATAAAATAAATAAAAAATATAATAATTCGTTTTGATCAATTATTAATTACCTTTACCACATTAAAAACAGCTTGATCATTAGTAGGAGTTTGCCGTAAAGTTAAACCAGGTGAAATAGATCTAGCTATACCCGTTGCTACAAAATACATTTGAGTTTAGTGACTATTATACAATATCAATTAGATATAATCTTACTTGGTCCTGATACTGGAACACTGGATACAGTTGCTGTGGGCTGTACAACTTTTGCAACACTACTCATTATTGGACTGCCCGAAGTGGAAACATCATCTCCAGATTCTAGAAAATAATATCGTGTAAATAGCAAATTTTGAATCATTACATATTATAATTACCGGTTCTCATTGCTCCTGGTTTCATTGGCAGCTGTGGAATACCAACAGTTTGACCCAGGCGATTAGGTATCATTTGTTTACGTAAAGTGTCATTTTCTGCACGAAGCTGAGCTACTTCTAATTCCAATTCTTTTGTACTATAAATTAATATAATTAAAATTGTAAACAGAATTAAATTTTAAATTAAAATTTAATTGAATTATATTGTTACCGTTTTTCTTCTTTAGCTATATTATTTCGCATAGCTTTGCGTTCAAATTCAAAGGAGTGAAGCTGCTTTTCCAATTCTGCTTCCATTCTCAACGATTTTTTACTTTCTTCTTCTAAACCTTCAGCAATAGTATCAACTCTTAATTTTTCTTCCGATAAAATTTGAGCTAAATCTTCTGATCGTTTCCTTTCTTCTACATATTTCATAATAATCTTCTTTCTCTCAGCCAACAGCAACAATACAATTTGCTTTTGGCGAGCCTTTTCATTATCTAATACTTCTTGCAATTTTTTAATATCCTTTTCTAGTTTTTTTCGCAGAGTCTTTTCTGATTCTAATTCTTGTTTCAATTTAGTTCTTTCAAGCTCAAGGCCGTATGCAATATCATCACCTTGGGCCGTATCACGTTCATGTTTACATTTTTCATCCTCAAGTTCTTGCACTAATTTTTTATGCTTTTCTTCGGCATCTCTTAAAACATTTATCATTCGAACCTGGGTCTGTCGCTGTTGCATTATAACATTTTCTAATGCTTCTAAGTGATTATCAGCTGCCAAGCGCATTTCCTGTTCTGATTGAGCTGCCATAGTTGAGGATTGTTTGCTTACAATATTCCCAGAAAATGCTAGGGTATCCCGAAATAATGCAGCATTTGGGTCATTCAATGCCATTGGTTTATATCGATTTGTTTGAAGGTAGTGTTTTAATTTCTCAGACTAAAATAAAATAAAGAAATTTTATTTGTACATATTAGGCAATATTATTGTTGGAAACGGCATGCATTCTAGTTTTATACATAATATGCAAAAATCAATAAAAACGTATGTGAATAACGTTATAATCATCTATTTCTAGATTGATTAGAATTTGGATATGCAAATACAACAAATAAATATTTACCTTTAATACAGCAACAACAACTTCCCTTGCCTGGAGTTCTCCCTCCAAATAGCTCAATAATTTCAATAAATCATTGCGACTAAATTCAATTTTTGGATTTCTCTATTAAAATATTTAAAATTATAAATAAGTTTATGATTAATTAAAAAGTTTTATTTCTATTATTACCTTTAATGTATCACTGGCTGTTTTAATTGTTTGATAATCAATTTTCGACATACCACCGGGGCCAATCCCGGCAAGAATTTCATTCTTATCTGATATGTCATTTCCAACACTATTAACAATATTACTAGCATCATTCATTGTAGAATTTGATGCAGAATCTCGTGTGGCATCCGATTGAGTATTAGTTCCAGACCGTATTAGCCCTTCTGTTTTTTCATTAGAGTCAGAAGCCATATTGGAAATAATTGATTTTCAAAAAAAACTTTAGTTTGTTTGTCAAATATATATCACAACGTAAAACGAATTAATTCAGTGAGGATTTAAAATGTATAGTATACTACATTTTGAACACAATAAAATCAATTATATTTAATAATTATATCAGGAAAATTAAAACATAATTAAAATTTCTTTATGCTAAGTTTTGATACAATGCTATTTAAAATTCTATTTTTAGATCTTGACATTCAATTGCCGTCTTTCAACAAATGATAGTGTAGTTTTTTTACTACATTAATTCCCTAAGAACCAGTTATTTATATAAATACCGGTAATTTTTTACATATCATTAAAGAATCGCATAGATGTCAAATTAGAGTTACCTTCGAGCAATTGTTCCAATACAAATAGTTTTATTTGTTGTAATTAATATCTAGTTGTTGGTTATAAAACTATTGTATTTGGAATGGATCGGGTGGAGCATAATAAATAAGGAGCAGAATCACATGAAAGAGGCTCATCTTTTTAGTATGATCGAAGAATAAAAATAAATTTCTTTTTGACTTTTAGAGCTATGTAATCGAAATAATTAATAAGGTACTGCAATAGTTTTCATTAATAAAATCAGTGGAAAGAGCCTGTAGCTACTGGGTATGGCGAATCTTCTGTAGTATGTTAAAATACTCTTAGTACAGTACCACCTTTTATAAAATAAATACCATTTTTGGTATAAACTCAATGTTTATATTTTGGAAAAACAATCACAATGTTGGTAATTAAATTTTATTATTAAAGTTGGCTTCAATTTGTCATTTTATTCATTTCCATAATTCAATTTCTTAATTTTGCGCTGCTTATTAAAATTAGTAATAAATTAAATAAGAGTATTATTTATTTATTCTTTTAAGATTTGTAGTATTTAACAATAATTTTTCCTAGAACTCTACTTCAGAAGATTATTATGAGATCAATTTACGCGAAGTTTTGATGGGCGTCCGATAATTTTGAATTGAGCTAACTCAGAGTTACATAAACTTGGTTTGTGCTGAAATTCAACCGTTTCAACTTTATTTTCAATTAACAGCATAAACCATTTTTTTTCAAATTTTACCATTTGTAATTAAACTATTGATTTTGCTGTTTATTCAATTTTGAAAACATTTTTTAATCAAAAATATACTTATATGTACAAAACGAATTAATTTAAAAATAAGCATAGTATTATATATTAATAAACTCGCATAATTTATCTAATGATTTCCAACCCGATCTCGAGGAATAATTCGTAACTCAGAACCATGCTTGAGAAACACATTGCCAGCTGTTTGTTGAGGATTTATGCCAACGCCATCATCTGTTATAATAGCACTTGTAGCTGGTGGTACTTTAAATTCCTCTGCAGCAAATTTTAAAACTGCTGTAAATGGTGTGGTTTCAGGAACGCTTAACACTTTAAATGGTAGCTTTGGGTCTGAGGTTAATGTTATTTTAAATGTTACTTTTGATACCCTAGATTAAAATAAATTTTATTATTTAACAATGATCAAGATTAACTTAAAATCATTTGTAAAACTTACGCCATTATATTATTATAGTTCTAATCAAATATTAAAAATAAAATTAACTTTCTAAAATATCAAATGGAAACGTCACCACAATAAGACAAATGTTTATAAATAAATGTGTCCATCTTTGGGACAATGAGAAAATCATATTGGCTAAAGATAAAAGCGTAATTTTTATAAAAGATTTGGTTTATAGGGTAACATATATTTTGCTCCACGGGCTTGAGAACTTGAGAAGACAAAACTTTTTAGTTTTGTTAGAAAATGTCCGACTGAATAGGATAGAACAGCGTCGTAATATTTTAAACGTGATAAAATTATTTTTTTGTAAAAATAAATAACAAAAAGTAATAATAGCTTATTAATACGGTGAAGTTATATAAAAGTATAGTTTGTATTACAGTGAAATTGGTTAAATTTTATCTAAATATGAAATACATGAACTTGATTTGAGTGCTTTATATTTGATAAAATCGTAATTTAAAGTGATTTTGGCTTTTATTTGTAGAATATAAAGTAATTTAAAATGGCCACTGGGGATTCTAAAGCTCCAGTTAGGACTGTAAAAAGAGTACAGTTTGGTATATTAGCTCCAGATGAAATTGTGAGTCCCATAGCATTAAGAAGGCTATCCGCCATATTTAATTTTTATTCGTTATAAGAATTTCGCTATATTATGAAAATATTTTTCAGCGTCGGATGTCAGTCACGGAAGGTGGGATTCAATTCCCAGAAACTATGGAAGGTGGTAGACCAAAATTAGGCGGTCTGATGGATCCTAGACAAGGTGTTATTGATCGTAATTCACGATGCCAAACTTGTGCGGGTAATATGACTGAATGTCCAGGTCACTTTGGGCACATTGATCTGGCTAAACCCGTATTTCATGTTGGATTCATTACAAAAACCATGAAAATCTTACGATGCGTATGCTTTTATTGCTCTAAATTGTTGGTTAGCCCAAATAATCCAAAAATTAAAGAAATAGTTATGAAATCCAAAGGTCAGCCTAGAAAACGTCTTACTTATGTGTATGATTTATGTAAAGGAAAAAAAATTTGCGAGGGTGGTGAAGATATGGATTTAACAAAAGATGGAGCTCCTGTCGATCCTACTAAAAAACAAGGCCACGGTGGTTGTGGTCACTATCAGCCAAATATTAAAAGGTCTGGTCTTGAATTAGTCGCTGAATGGAAACATGTTAATGAAGACTCACAAGAAAAGAAGATTGTAGTTACAGCCGAAAGAGTTTGGGAAATTTTAAAACATATAACAGACGAAGAATGCTTTATTCTTGGAATGGATCCTAAATTTGCCAGGCCAGATTGGATGATTGTAACTGTAATGCCTGTTCCACCGTTATCAGTACGGCCAGCTGTAGTTATGTTTGGTGCAGCCAAGAATCAGGATGATTTAACACATAAGTTAGCCGATATTATTAAAGCTAACAACGAATTGAAGAAAAATGAGGCATCTGGTGCAGCTGCTCATGTTATTTCGGAAAATATAAAAATGTTGCAATTTCACGTTGCTACTTTTGTTGATAATGAAATTCCTGGTATGCCGCGTGCTATGCAGAAATCCGGAAAGCCATTGAAAGCAGTTAAAGCTCGCCTTAAAGGTAAAGAAGGTCGGATTCGTGGTAATCTGATGGGAAAACGTGTAGATTTCTCAGCCCGTACTGTAATTACCCCAGATCCTAATCTTCGAATCGATCAAGTTGGTGTTCCGAGATCAATAGCACAAAATTTAACGTTTCCTGAGTTGGTTACACCATTCAACATCGATAGAATGCAAGATTTAGTAAGACGAGGTAATTCTCAATATCCAGGAGCCAAATATATTGTCCGAGATAACGGAGAGCGTATTGATTTAAGATTCCATCCAAAACCAAGTGATTTACATTTACAATTTGGTTACAAAGTTGAAAGACATTTAAGAGATGATGATTTAGTTATTTTCAATCGGCAACCAACACTACACAAGATGAGTATGATGGGGCATCGTGTTAAAGTTTTGCCATGGTCAACATTCCGGATGAATTTAAGTTGTACTTCACCGTATAATGCTGATTTCGATGGTGATGAAATGAATTTACATGTTCCGCAATCAATGGAAACTAGAGCTGAAGTCGAAAATATTCATATTACTCCGAGACAAATTATTACACCACAGGCCAATAAACCCGTCATGGGTATTGTACAAGATACTCTAACGGCTGTTAGAAAAATGACAAAGCGTGATGTGTTTATAGACCAAGAACAAATGATGAACATACTTATGTTCTTACCAACTTGGGATGGTAAAATGCCGTTACCCTGTATTTTAAAACCAAAACCACTATGGACAGGAAAGCAAATTTTTTCGCTTATTATTCCCGGAAACGTAAACATGATTCGAACACATTCAACACATCCGGATGAAGAAGATGAGGGACCGTATAAATGGATTTCACCAGGAGATACCAAAGTAATGGTAGAACATGGTGAATTAATAATGGGAATTTTGTGTAAGAAAACATTAGGTACATCAGCCGGTTCACTTTTACATATTGTATTTCTGGAATTGGGACACGAAATAGCCGGACGATTTTATGGTAATATCCAAACTGTAGTCAACAACTGGTTATTGTTGGAAGGCCATAGTATCGGTATTGGCGACACAATTGCTGATCCTCAAACATATCAAGAAATTCAGCGTGCAATTAAAAAAGCTAAAGAAGACGTCATAGGGGTTATTCAAAAAGCTCACAATATGGAACTTGAGCCTACACCGGGTAATACTTTACGTCAAACTTTCGAAAATCAAGTAAACAGAATTTTAAATGATGCTCGTGACAAAACTGGTGGCTCTGCTAAAAAATCTCTCACTGAATACAATAATTTAAAGGCTATGGTCGTTTCGGGATCAAAGGGTTCTAATATTAATATTTCCCAAGTTATTGCTTGTGTAGGACAACAAAACGTAGAAGGTAAACGTATCCCGTTTGGATTCAGAAAGAGAACTTTACCACATTTCATCAAAGACGATTATGGTCCTGAATCTAGAGGATTCGTAGAAAATTCATATCTTGCCGGATTGACTCCATCTGAGTTTTATTTTCACGCTATGGGTGGTCGCGAAGGTTTGATTGATACTGCTGTAAAGACTGCCGAAACTGGTTACATTCAACGTCGTCTTATAAAGGCTATGGAGTCTGTAATGGTAAATTATGACGGAACTGTTCGTAATTCAGTAGGACAACTTATTCAGTTGCGTTATGGAGAAGATGGTTTATGTGGAGAAACAGTAGAGTTTCAAAATCTACCTACAATTAAATTATCAAATAAAGCTTTTGAAAAACGATTTAAATTTGATCCATCCAATGAAAGATATTTACGAAAAATATTTACTGAAGATGTTATCAAGGAATTAACCGAATCTGGTTATGTAATACAAGAGTTGGAGGGTGAATGGGAACAATTGTGTCGTGATCGAGAAGTTCTTCGGCAAATTTTCCCTTCCGGTGAAAGTAAAGTAGTATTGCCATGTAATTTACAAAGGATGATTTGGAATGTGCAGAAAATTTTCCATATTAATAAGAGAGCACCTACTAGTTTAAGTCCAATAAAAGTAATACAAGGAGTTAAAGATTTACTTCAAAAGTGTGTCATTGTAGCGGGAAATGATCGACTCTCAAAGCAAGCCAACGAGAATGCTACGTTACTGTTCCAATGTTTAGTGCGTTCAACTTTATGTACGAAGTATGTTGCAGAAGAATTTAGATTAACTACGGAAGCATTCGAATGGTTGATTGGAGAAATTGAAACACGTTTCCAACAGGCGCAATGTAATCCAGGTGAAATGGTAGGAGCTTTAGCTGCTCAATCACTTGGTGAACCAGCTACTCAGATGACATTAAATACTTTCCATTTTGCTGGTGTATCATCAAAGAACGTAACACTTGGTGTACCAAGATTAAAAGAGATCATTAATATATCAAAGAAACCAAAGGCTCCATCTCTAACAGTATTTTTAACGGGTGGTGCGGCTAGAGATGCTGAAAAGGCTAAAAATGTGTTATGTCGCTTGGAACATACAACATTGCGTAAAGTTACTGCTAATACAGCAATTTATTATGATCCTGATCCACAACGAACGGTCATCGCCGAAGATCAAGAGTTCGTCAATGTTTACTATGAAATGCCGGATTTCGATCCAACCCGCATTTCACCATGGTTGCTACGTATTGAATTGGATCGTAAGAGAATGACAGATAAAAAATTGACAATGGAACAGATTGCAGAGAAAATTAATGCCGGATTTGGTGACGACTTGAATTGTATATTCAATGATGATAATGCAGAGAAATTAGTTTTACGTATAAGAATTATGAACGGTGAAAATAATAAATTCCAAGATAATGACGAAGAAAATAATGTTGATAAAATGGAGGATGATATGTTCCTCCGATGTATTGAAGCGAATATGTTGTCTGATATGACACTGCAGGGCATTGAAGCAATTGGAAAAGTATATATGCATTTGCCTCAAACTGACAGCAAAAAAAGGATTGTTATAACTGAGACTGGTGAATTTAAGGCAATTGGCGAATGGTTACTGGAAACGGATGGTACATCAATGATGAAAGTTTTAAGTGAACGGGATGTTGATCCAGTGAGAACATACAGTAATGATATTTGTGAAATATTCCAGGTAAAAAACAGCAATACTATAAAAGTGATTTTTGCTGAAATCATAAATTTAATTTTCTAGGTATTGGGTATTGAAGCTGTACGAAAATCAGTCGAGAAAGAAATGAATGCTGTATTGCAGTTTTATGGTCTTTACGTAAACTATCGACATTTGGCTTTATTGTGTGATGTAATGACAGCAAAAGGTCATTTGATGGCCATTACTCGTCACGGTATTAATAGACAAGATACTGGTGCGCTTATGAGATGCTCATTCGAAGAAACTGTAGATGTGTTAATGGATGCTGCTTCACATGCTGAAAATGATCCTATGAGAGGTGTATCTGAAAACATCATTATGGGACAGTTACCAAAAATGGGCACAGGTTGTTTCGATCTATTGTTGGATGCTGAAAAATGTAGACATGGTATTGAAATTGCCAATTTATTGCCGACTGGTATTTGTGATAATGTAACATTCTTTGGAACAACTGGTACACCACATTCGTCACCACCAATGACCCCGTGGCCGTCTGGTTCACCTGGTTATGGAATGTATTCACCAAGTGGTAAATATGCAATTCTAATATGGTTACTCTTATAATTCTAATCAATTAATTTTTACAGCAACACCTGGAGCATCATTTTCACCATTTCCATCAGATACCGCTTCATTTTCACCGTTTGTTAATTACCTTTCAAGCCCAAGGTCACCTAGCTCACCAGGACCACCAGCATCGCCAACTTATATACAAAATTCACCAAATTATTCACCAAGCAGTCCAGTGTATAATGCTGGTTCTAACTTTTCACCATCTAGCCCAATATATTCTCCTTCAAGCTCAAGCTATTCTCCATCGAGTCCAAATTATTCACCGACAAGTCCTTCTTCAAATAGACCGTCGTCTCCTACATATACTCCATCAAGTCAGTTAGGAGGGTTTTCCCAAAATCAAAACTATTCGCCTTCATCTCCCAGTTATTCACCTACATCGCCAATGTATTCCCCAACATCTCCCTCGTATTCTCCCACAACTCCATCCTATTCCGCTAGTCCTGGTTATTCCCCAACTTCCCCGTCATATTCACCATCATCTCCAAATGCATCGCCAGCTTCTCCTTTATATTCTCCAGCCAGTCCTAACTATTCACCATCATCCCCAAATCATTTTGCACCGTTCTATTCTCCTACAAGTCCTATATACTCACCTACCAGTCCTTCACATCCGGGGAGTCCACATCATCCCGGCAGTACGTCATATTCTCCAACCAGTCCTAATTATTCGCCAACTTCACCAATTTATTCGCCGAGCTCTCCTGGCGATTCTGGAAAACTCCCTCGATATCCAATGCCTGCTAGTTATTCACCATCAAGCCCGTCATATTCTCAAGGAACACAAGCATATAGTCCAACGAGTCCGACTAGCCCATCCAGTCCAAATTATTCTCCAAGCAGTCCTGGAAGTATTGATGACGAGGATTCAAATTAGATGGGTAAATTATTTTAATTCAAACAACATTTTGTTTTTATATTTTGTATAAGAAATAATTAGCCATAGCTATAAAATATTATAATATTATTAAAAGTTAATTACATATAACTAAAAAATTAATGTTAGGAATTTTAGGAATAATTTAATTTTTAATCAAAATAAATAATGTCGTAATGAGTAAAAATTGAAAAACATTGTTTTGAAATATATTTGTTAATTATTGTGAATTTTGTTTAATTTGACGGTACGAGCGCGTTGTGTTATATTTTAATGCTAACGTTAGTGTTATTGAAACTCAAATTGCAACAGTGATAAACTTAATAAGTGCTGATATGAAAATACCAAGTACTTTGTTTTTCACATAAATTATTTGAGTCTTGCACGGCACGGCACGACGCAAAGTTTATGTAGGTAAAAGTCATATAACATGTCAGGAATACATCCAGTTTTACAGCGGGTATGAATTTCATTTTCTGGCTCAAATTGACTCGAATTTGCTTTTTTTAATGTGCAGCATTAGTATACAAATTTTTGATAATATTGCTTCAATTTGTTTGGTATGCTCTCGCAAGTTAGACGTTCTGCGTTCTTGTATAATTGATGAATAAACAGTGTTCTTGACTAAAATAAAGTAAAATCTTATAAAGTTTATTAATTATTTAGAAACAATTTGGAAGCAGAGTAACAAATCAGGATTCAGGCCGTTTGTAAGCAACTCTTGATTTGTCGAACTGACGGTTCAGATCGTATATAGGAGCAAGTTTGATTTTACCAATCGCAGTGCTTGCATATTATGTTCTAAAAATTGACGTTTTGCATTAATAATTTCATTGCCTGGGAGTAGCCTCCTCGAAGTATCCATAAATGTATAGGGTGTATTCTGGGCGATGTATTGTGGAACGATCGGTCATTGTAACGAACTCGTTCGTAGTACATAGTGAAGCAGTATAACTAATAGTCAAGGTGAAAAATGAAACAATATGGAATTTCCTTAGTACTCTGACTGCTACTAAGGAAGGATACGGAGTATTCGCTTTGGAAAGCAGTAAAGGGTTTAAAACGACCAAAAATACAGGTTCCCTCAATCAAAACAGACGTTGGAATGGGTTAGAAGAAAAGAAAAGACGGACCACGCTAACTAGAAGAAATAATTCTCAGGATATAAGGCTTGTAACACTGAAAGAACTGAAACCTGAAATCTAAAATCTAAGAGAGCTCCAGGTTACAACTTATTAAAAGGACAAACAAAGAGCTACCAAAAAAATTATTTGTAAACTATGTACTACACATTACTATTGCAGTGTTCAGAAAAAATATGTACAGGAAATGGAAAGTAGTAATGATTCAGCAACCGGATATGCTGTCAATAGAAAATCATACGGACCAATCTCTCTTATTCCAGTGACATCGAAAACTATTACTTAAAAGACTGAAACTAATTATAGACCAAAGCAATCGTATCCCACAACACCAGTTTAGATTTTGAGAGAAGAATTCAGCCATAGAACAAATACATAGAATTACTGATGTGATAGAAAGTACATTAGAGAAGGAAAATATGTAAATGTTCTGGCACCTTTATAGATGAAGCCCAGGCATTTGATAAATTGTGGCACATGGGTTACTTTTCCAACTTCTCCAAAACGATTTTATATGATCATAAAATCATATATGGAGGACCGACACTTTCGATTGAAATGCGAAGTAGAATATTCTTGCGTGAAATTGGTAAGGTTCACTAAATCAGTGGTAGTAATTTAGCATACCTACAAAGTGCTGCCTATTCTTAATTGAATAGGAGCTGGGAATTCCCTAATGGCATTAATTCAACCTCCAAAAGGCAGAACATAATTAGGTGCAATTTTGTGGGCTTGTGGCTGAGGAAATAAAGAGTGATTGCGTCAAAGTAATATATTTCACTATTGATGTGAACATCATAAGATTTGTTCCAAGTGGAGTTTGCGTTGTTTCTTAGATTGTGATGCCACAAGAATGTCATCTATTGTATAGACAAAGGTCAAGTCGAAACCTCGAACGCCTTCATTCATAAATGGTGTCGTGTTTACCGTCTGATAAATGTCTTCAAGTGCAACGGGAATATGGAGAAAATTTTACAGTCATCCAAGTGCATTTTGGAATTTTGTGTATGAGGTTCGGGTAACGGTCAGGTAAACAAAATCGTACTTTTGAGGATACTCGGTAGTGGCTCCAGAGCTGCCTAAAATAATTAAGACGCCCCGCGAGTTATATAGTAAATAGGGAAATTAACCGTTTCAAGCCATATAAGTCGGCCTGGTGACATTATTCCTACGGATGTAAATTATTGACCTAACCTTACCTTGGCTTGAAGTTTTCTTCAAGGGAAGCCTAGAATTTTATTTCATTCCCAGTAAATGGGCTGAAGCAAAAGCAATATTTATCCTAAGACGGGGAAAAGCTTTCTGGCAAAAGTATTTCTGAAATCTGCTTATTTGACCATCGCCGTACATTTTAATTGCTGCTACGTCCCTCCTTTATACTTGGCAATTAATTGGAAAAATTTTAATAAAAGCTGAGTTAAACTAATTTGTAAGAAGATGAAATTAAATTTAAAAAACGTTAGCCCGAATGGCGCTTGAACTCACGTCCACTAATCAAACTCCCATTACTTTGCTTACTTGACCACTGCAGTACAATTTCATTACTGATAAATCCATCTTTTATACTCACCATTTAAATAGAGAAAAATGAAAAGCCAAATTGTTGGGGGCCAGTAATGGCCTTTAATACTGTTTATTATTATTATTATTTTCTTTATTATAATTGTATGCGTGCTCATACTGGGTTCCACTCATTAATGAAATAATTGCAAGAAACAATTCTGTAATTAAATTTGTTTGTTTTTTATTTCAAATAAAATATTTTTACAATGTAATATTGTTTATAATAAGTACATTCCATCCCTGAGGAATATTTAAAAAGAAAAACAAAAACAATATAATATTTAATTTTTGTAATATTTGTTTATAATAATTATGCATGTATGTACATAAATCAATTTTCCGAAAAAAAAAAAAAAAATTCACATTCGAATCATTAATTTTAGTTTTTTTTTAATAATAAAAATAATAATAATTAGAGTTATTTCACATTTTGATTTAATTTTTAGTTTATTATTTACAAATCATTATTTAAAACAAATATATTAATTATTAATCATTTGACAATAAATAATTTGAATAGAAAAATAATATTTAGGCTGGTTTAAGTATAACAAGTGCGTCCTATGAAATTTAAATTTTAAAATATTTACTGATCATGGAATACGTTTCAATGTGGTTCTTAGTTTCCAAACTGTTCTACCATTCAACCACAAGCTGCCTGCAAAGCTACACATTTGTAAAGTTCTCAAATAGTTTTGGTTCAACCTTAACTTCTCGTAAATAATTTACCAAATTTATTGATTTATTAAATGTATTTTACCTACTTGACCAACTTGTCTGTCCAAAATAAAAATTCAATTAAACAATCGGCCCGTTTTAAATAATATTATTGTATATTTATTAATTTAATTTGTAATTTTATATATATGTATGTATGCCAAATTTCATAAATAATTTAAATCTAAATATAATGTATATATAAGTTTTATAATTTTTAATTTTTATAATTTAATTGTATTTAGAAAGAGGAACCATTTTTCAAATATATATTTTTTAAATTAATTAATTTAATTTATACAACTTTCTAACACTATATGTATATATATAGACTAAAATTTATATTTTTTATCTAACAATTTTAATAATAATAATAATTAATTTAAATTATATTTTGTTGTCACGAGGAAAAAAAATGTATTTTATTTTTTAAATTGAGCTGACTAGTAATTTTTTTATTTATTTATTTATAGGTTTGACTGTATAAATTTTTAACTGTGTACAATTTTTGTTGTTGCTCGAACTATTAAATAATAGATGGCGCAATATGTACTCTACCTATCGGATTTAGTACTAATTTGATTCACGACTATTTTCACTACTCAATGGTAGATTACTATCGTGGTTATGATTTGATGATGTTGATGATGGAATAGGTGATTGACTTATTGGCTCGGCTGGTACGAGACCTTCTTTAATTCGCTTTTTTTGTTTCATTCGCCTATTTTGGAACCATATTTTGACCTATATAGATTTAATGAAAAATTTATTTATTGATTTTTATTAAAAATATTCGAATGTTTGTGTTACCTGCGTTTCATTCAATTGCAGTGCATTAGCAATTTCTATTCGTCGTGCTCTTGTTAAATATTTATTAAAATGAAATTCTTTTTCTAGTTCGGTTAGTTGTTTATTGGTGAAATTGGTTCTCCCACTATTATTGTTGCTATTAAGTAGTAACGAATTTGGTGATGTTGATGCTGATGGAAGACCTGTAAAATGTATAAAATGTCAACATTGAGGCGTACAAAAACAATATATGTTTAATCTTTCACCAACAATTTTTAAATTATTCTGTTTTAGTCGTGGAGGATTTTACGACTTGTTGGTGGAAGCTTAATTTGATAAGCCATATTATAAATATCTTACCTAGCAATGAACCTGAAAGACCACGACATGGATCTATTGATTGTGGTCCATGTTGGTATTCCTGTAGTGGCTGCGGAATTTTGGGTGCTGAAATGGGAAAAAATAATATTTTTATTAATTTAGAGTCGACTATTACTAATTTATTTGAATGTTATGGAAATTTAAAAAAAAAATTTCAAATTTAAAATTGGATGTTTAATTTTAAACCATTCGACCTTGACGTTACTAATATATTTAATACATTTCTGAACGTTTTAATTTTGGAAGTTTTATATTTTACTATTCAATACCACTTTGACTCGATGAATTGTGAGAAATTTGTTGATGTTCAAAATGACAGTACTATAGTTGTTATTCACAATTTTGTGTGGGAGTAATTCTACCAAATAATCAAGATTTTTAAAAAGTGATCGAGACCACAAGGAAGTCCCTCGCCGGAATCTTGGAGCTGGATTTCTCCGACACGAATCTGGGACCGATGAATGAAGTAGAGTAGCAAGCACATCGTTCCCACGAAAATAAATACATTTGGAGGCAGCGGTTATCATTTGGTCGATGGAGGTTTTTGTATAGGTCTAGGAGCACAGCGAAGGGCATGGAACGTTTCGATTGTGAAGATCTGATAAATGAAGATCAAAAGATAAAATATGAGAATATTGTCAGCGACAACATTGAGGAAGCTACCTGGGATATACTGAAAACTGCGGTTGTCAGTGATGCTCAACAGACTTTAGGTATAATGAAAGTTAAACCCAAGAATGATAAGTTTGATAACAAATGTCTCACAACCGCGAGAAAAAACAAGTCTCTTACTAGGAGGAAAAAGCGAGGATGAAGAAGGAAGGCTGAGGTTCTGAAAATACAACAACTCAGCAATACGATTGCAGTTCGCGTAATTTCTTTGAGGGAACTATACCGGATTACACCATACTTTCAGACCTGCGTCAACTGATATTCGGGACTGGAACGGAAACCTCTGGGTCAACATTGATGCAATACTCGACGAATAGAGTTGACAATTTACCGACTTGCTTGGTGTTCATCAGGCGTCACAGACTGTTGTTGAGTCACCCCAAATAAAAACTGCGGCGGATTGAGGATTAATCCCTAGAGGAATTCACTAAGGTTATGCAGAGATTAAAACGAAACCGCTAACCTGGGGTCGACTGCATTTATTCGGAGGAATTATTGTGGAACTGTCTTTTCAACCTTATTCGATTAGTATGGCAAACCGAAGTAATGCAGAATGAACGGAAAGTGGCCATATATTGAATATAATCACCCCTCTAGCGCAGGGCTTAGTTGGTGACTGTCAAGGAGGAGTTCGTCTGAATTGATCAGCCACTGATTTTTTCGCTGCGGAAGAAGCTCTGTTCCCGATCCTCCCTAATCTCCTGTTGGAGTACATCTTTCGTAAAACTGAATCAGTTCAACGCATCATCTTAAATCGGTCAATCCTGATTGAACTGGAAAGAAACGGAGTGAGGAAATACTTGATCCGCTTGTGAAGCTTTCAGCTTCTGTTGGACTCCAGATCAATGAGTCTTGAACAAAATACATGATCTCTGGGTATAGGAATAATGGCACACCAGATTTTAGTGTTGGCTACTACACGTTTGAGGAAGTGAGATGGCTCAAATATTTGGGCTCTTTTATTACACACGATAACAGTGTGGGTGAGGATAATGAAGTGCGGCTGACAGCTGGCAGTCATGTTTTATACCCTCTAAGGCCACTGCTACAATCTAAACACCTATCAAGTGCCATGAAGCTGAAGCTTTACAAAGCGTTGATCAGGCCTGTTGTTATGTATGGGTGTGAAAGTTGTGCACTGACGGTTGAGCACGTATACGAGAGATATCTTACATTTGAGAGAAGAATCATGCGTGTGATTTACGACCCAAAACGTGAAGTATAGATGGCACATAGGTCTCAGTATTTGGTACTATTCTTTAGATTAACCTTACCATGTCTGAATAATCTGTTAAGGATTTCATTTGCATACGTAACTAACGCACTCTTCGAGTATATGAGAATCGTTCGAGAATTTTAATTTCATAGCTCGAAAACAATTATTAATTGATTTTGGTTATTTTTAGCATTACCCAATGGTTTTGGGTAGCTGAAAGAGGATAGATAACAATCTTGATGTTATAGTCAATCGAATACTAACCGTTTTATCGGCGTGTACGTGGACACACAATAGACATTATGAACAAATGCACAGGAGTGTTTGCACAGTATGTATGTATTTTATTCGTCGAAGGATGTAAAATTTGAACGAGGTTTGAATTGTTTTCATCTAACCCTCGAATTACATTAATCGATGTTACAATTTGCTTTTTGTAAATTAAGTAATTCAGTTAGAAATCAAAGTTGCAATCAAAACCAAAGGTCGGCAGATTATCATTTTTAAGTGTTAGGATCAAAAATTGAGATAAAAAAAAATTGTTAAGACAAGGAAAGGAATTTTAGCGCATAAATCTGAAAACGGGGGCGTTAAAAAGTTAAGTTTAACAAAGCGTCATTTATTAAATTTGAAGGAAATGGCGACCAAAAAGAATCCTTGTTGAGCAGTTAGCAAGTTATTTCAAGACATCGGCCGATGTCGGTAAAACTTAAATAAATAAAAAAATAGACGTGAAAGCTAGTGGCGAGAAGTTGCCTATGGAAAATATTCATACAATAATATTCACTTGATGATACTTCGGACACAAAATCAATTTAGAATATTGTCTGAAACCACTTTTAAAATATGCATAACGTATGTATCCAAATAATGATTGAATGTTTGACCTTGAATTTTTAGAGACCTTGCATTTTATAGAACAGAGCGACGCATCTTTCATCCATCCTGATATAAGTAACCTCAATCGTCTAAATCACTTCAATTTCCATAAGAATAACGCAAAAGATATGAAATAAAATTGGTGAGGTGATTCAAAACTCATTATCCGTTACTAGCTAACCATGATTCGTTCATTGAGCTGTAAGCGTCCATCATGCTCTAAGCATCCATCTTGACCCGTGAATTATCATCGATGTATCCATTCTTTCCCAGCCGAGTCTAGCGGGCATATTATGAAATTATTCGATTTCGGATTATTTCAACATCCTGCATCAAACGTAGTATTACCGTTAGTGTATAGGATTCTACCGTCATTACTAAATTATAAAGAGTTTTAAGATAATTATTATTATTACCAGTTCCATTAATACTTGAGTTGGCAAAACGCTAAAGATCCCAGGCGTATAGCTGTCAAACTCGTTACTTGTGTGGATATAGCTTCGATAAAGCTGTCATTCAATGAAAAGATATCATTTGTGGGAAAAATCCCCGTTCAAATGTCGAGCGGCAGAGTAAAAAAATGTCGGAAGCATAAACGTGGAATGCCCATCAATCATCAAAGAATATAACTAGTTTATAGAATTGCTATATGGATTCAAATGGGCCCCGCTCTTGTTTTGCACTAAATGGTGGGCAATTGCTTCCAAAATTTCTATTAAGAATCTAATAAAATTAAGCCCAAGATTCCTGGTGTATGCATCACATGACTTTATCCCTCTAGGGCAATTAAGCAAGTACAATTGTTCTGTGGTGCCATGCTGGTTTTGAAGTCCAAACAGGTAATCAAGAATATATTCATAAAACATGTCCTTCGTTTAGAGACGGTTTCTATTTATTTAATAATTTCAAATATTAGAGAAATAGTTGGTAGTATTCGCCTAGGACGGTAAGATAATTATTTCTGTTTTTTGATAGAATTATTGCGTGTATTCGTGACATACTTCCACTTGCACTTGATTAGTTTTGAAATCGAATCGTTTACTGTCTGCTTTTGTGGCATGTTATAGTTACCTGCTTTATGTGAAGTAAACACTTCGTTTAAGTGAGCAGCAAAAGCACTAGCTGTTTCTTCATCATATAGCCCAATAAGTGTACTGAAGTTTATTGGTCTATTAAATTTTTCTTCTGTCATTATATTCTGTATCCTTTATAATACTGGAAACTCATTAAAGAAGCCAACAAGAAAAAAGTAAGAGGCCAACAAACTTGGGTCTACTTATTAGGCTACTTAATGAATCTTGGCTCGAACTTGCTGTGACATTGCTTAAACTGTTTTGAACATATTTGGAATCACACGGATTTCATAGTTCGATTTAATATCCACTATAGAAGTGGCTGAATGGTTTGAGGCACTTTATCAACGTTTCAGGTGTAGTCTTAGGTACAGTAGTTCCTGCCACTTCATCCATTCATTTTAATTAATTCGTGATCGAAGGTCAAATCTTAGCGTGTAATTGTTTTTGTTATGATATGTGAAGTCTTCGGATGACAAATAAACCAGGCACACGTCGTTTCAGAGTTGCCTAAAGATCTAAGAACTGTTGTTTATAAGTGGGTGCTTTGCAGGGCAGTTGAAGTGATATGATCACACACCACACATTTTATCCCCGTTATTTTTTTGTTTTTATTAATTTTCTGGGTTTCATCTTGAGCTGAACTCTATCTAACAAATAAATATTTCTTTAATTGCGATTTAAATTTAATCAAAATATTTTAGTTTTTCAAAACTAGTGGTAAGTTGTTAAACATTGCTGCCTTAGTGTTCTGCATACATATATTAATATAAAAATCGTCTCTTTATACGAGAGTAAACGTCGGATTTTGGGTAACGCAGTGAAGTTCGTTAGCAAAGTTAAATGGAACGACACTTTTTAGTTTACCCGCATCACGATGTTCTTTATAAAAAATTTCTATCGGTAAAAATTTAGCGAAATAAATCGATTTATTTCAGGTTTTAGTTGGTATAGTTTCTTCAAGAGCTCACAACTTATTGGTAGTAGTCGATGGTTCGAGCTCATATAGGTTAAATGTGAATAAAATAAAAGTCATCTGTAAGAGCTCTCATCCTTAA
Organism: Tipula unca; assembly: GCA_951394425.1. Classification (NCBI taxonomy): domain Eukaryota; kingdom Metazoa; phylum Arthropoda; class Insecta; order Diptera; family Tipulidae; genus Tipula; species Tipula unca. The sequence goes on from OX596381.1 coordinate 73,290,548, forward strand.
GAGCCAATACATATAACCGCAGGCCTTTTTTTTAAGTTTAAGGGTCAGTCATCCAAAATAGGTCCTAAGTATCTCACAGATAACCATTGAATCGTCATGTAGAAATGTTTTATTCGTACTTGTTTTCGTTAGATTCATTAGACATCCGATTAGCTGTTAGTTCTCTGTGTAATTTCTAGAATGGGGCTGCAAATTAAAATAACAACAGGATTGATGATTTTTCACGAAATCCAAGATTTACTAGTTTCATTAGAAGGACATCATGTGGAATTAAATCGATCACAAAAATAGAGACATATACAAATTATTATCAAGTATAGAGTTTAGTTACTGAATTCATCAAGGTACTGGAATTTCACGAGAGAAACTCTCACTAAATATTTTTTACTCAAGTTATAAAAGAAAACTTTTTTAATTTCGAAACACAATTTCGAAGTACCGATCGCATTCGAATTTTTTTTTTTAACTACGGAATTCTCATAGGTGCACGGTTGTGCCAAACTGACCAGAGTTAAACAATTTCAAAAATTGTGTATTTCAAATATCACTCAAAGATTTAATCAATGGTTTCATTGTTTATTAATCGAAATTAAAAAATTTTCATTTGAGTAAAAAATATCTGGAGAAAATTTGGAAACACTTTTGGCAAAAACTATCCACGAACGGATAGTTTCAATTTAGTATGATGAGAGAACTGAAAACAATTTGTTGCCCAATTTGACTCTAATTGATTTTGATGTAACCATGAATTCGACTTACGTTGGATAATTGCCGTAATTGTTGAAAAATCGACCAAGCAGCATTAGTGATTAAAATCCCTATATAGAGGCGGGAAAATTGTATTGTATATGAATTTTTTTATTCGTGTGAATGCCAAAAACATTATCATAAAAATATAATACAAAATTGGGAATCACCAAAATGTAAAAATTTTTGTTTGCTTTGTTAGTGTTACATAACTTTAGTTTTACCTTTGAGTATATATAAATAGAGAAATCATGCGCAATTACAATGTTACCGACATGCACGATTTTGAATGTTTTTTTAATTGTTTGTGCATAGTATATTTAGGTAGCAATGTATCGAACTATACAATAAGATTTTTCGCTGAAATATTTTGTTTTGAGTATCATTTGAAAGGTAAACGAATTAGAATTTGTTTTTTTTATCACACAACACCCGATATTTGTCTTACATAGCGTTTTGTTGTTGTACAAAATACTTGCATCAGTGTGTTATGTATTTTGAATTTAAAATCTTTGGAAATTTAACTTCGGGACAATCTAGGATTTCCAAAATATACATTTAAATGTACGTTCTTGTAGAAAAATAAAACAAGTAGTTAATTAAATGAAGTTTGGAAGTAAAACAATTTCACGCATATTTAAACTTTCATAAACTTTTATAAATTAATAGAAACCTTTTTCAAATAAAACGAAACTATTTCTAAATAGAATGAAACCTATTTCAATTGGAATGCAACTTTTTTCAATTAGAATGACACTAAAACTAATTACAAATCCAATGCAAATGGAATTCTAAAATAATTTTTACAAGTTCTGGAATATGCGGCTATAATGAAATTATTGTATGGTTATAATGAAATTCGGCATGTCCGAAGGTACTCGGGTGTTTCTTAAAAGATTTCATATCGTCTTCATCATAATCATGTTCTTTCCTAATTGTTTTGATTCCACATCTTCTTCTAAATGTCATTTTAGAAACTCATTTCCATTTCACATTTCGAATTTCATCATAATCGGTTATGAAATAACTAAGTTCCTTTTTGACTGACCATATTCCAGAACTCCTATGTAAAAATCATTTAAAAATCCTTTCAGGATTCAGTGTACATTTCTAATTTCACAACAATCGATTAAGAAATTACAAGGTTACTGATTGGAATCCAGAACTTCATGTACAAATTATATTATTTAATTATTAGAGTCCCATTTTCATCGGATATGATGAATTTCATCGTAATCGGTTAAGATATGACCAAGTTTCTCCATAATAAACACTTCGACCTATTGCAAAAATTATCTATAAAAACGTACCGACAGGTAAAGGTTAAACATAAAAAAATCAACTCTAGAAATGTATGCAATATTTCCCTGGCGTCTGCAGCAAGGATGTTGACATCGTCCACTATGATACTTGAAGTCCGTAGATGGCACTGAATTCATACTAGCTAGCCCTCATATCTTTCACCCAAATTCCGTTCTCTCGTTTAACCTTGTTCTGTTGTTTAAGGCTTGTTCAATTGGGTTCATTTTTAATTTTTCATTTTACGTTCAACATGAAAGAGTACGGTGGGAGGAACATAAATCGTTTCTTGAGGTTTCTATTATAACCTTGATCTGCGCAGTTTTGTGGATTTGTGATCATCCATTACAAAAGAGAACTCAGTTCATTAATTTATGCAATGAGTTCTTCAATCAATTTGCAAAATTTACATGAATTAGAGTTTCAATTAGAGGTAGAGTTTGAATTTTTTTGGAACCAATAATGCCCAATTCTATAAAACTGTGCATTTGATGAATAAAACAAGAACCTCAGGAAGCCATTTAAGCTCCCTATCATCGTACTCTTTTTTTTTTTTTTAAAAAAAGGACTTGGCATAGACACTTTTTTGGCCTTACCTTACATTCACACAACATTCATTCAACCCATCCACACAAGTACAGTATACCAACCTGCGCATTGCGTAGCTCCATGTCACCCTGTACAGATATGGAAGATGGGGTCGGCCCATGAGTTCTACATTCCAACAGAGGGTCGTAGATCTTTTCAATTTAATCACCGATCGTAATCGGGAGATGAAAAATCCCTTTTGCATCCCGCCTCTGTTGGGATTCGAGAACCCGGTACCTCCCGATCCAAACGTCGCAGCTTTAACCACTGCGCTATTTGCTCGGTATCGTACTCTTTACTTGTGTTTATAATAAGAAATTAAGGCGAAGTCGGCTTGGTTGGACATTCCGGATAAAAAGACCAAGAGGCTCTTCTTTTAGAATTAAATCGTGTACCCGTCTTAATTCTTTAGTTAGTTTCCTTTCTTCAAATCACAGGCCGTGGAAGCAAATATATAGAGATCGAGTTTGGAATAGTAAAATTCATGCTGTTTTCTTATTTATCTGCTTTCTGAATGAATTTATTTGGAATAAAATTAGGTATATCCGACTCCTCGAAAGACATTTCGAAAGCTTCATCTATTAAAACGAAACTCTAACTCAACTGGATTTCAATACCAACAAAATATTTTGTTTTTTGATCATTCGTTCGTTTGAATTATCAGAACACTTTTGGCAGACGTCTCCCATTCAAAATCGACTATGTACTGTGCATTCTGGAAAAGGGCTAATTTCTCAAAAAAGGTCAACAATTTGGTTAATAAATTCTGGAAAAAGGGAAATTAACCACTTCAAACAAAATGGGCTTATTTATAGTTAATAAAAGTATTTCTAATTATAAAAACTATGACCTATTTTCGATGGAGACACATCTACTAAAGGCTAGCCAACTTACGTATATTTAAAGTAAAAATGGATTTTGAAAAATTTAACTTGTGGAAGAAAGGCGTTGTGGGACCTAAAACACAAACAGTACAACAGCAAGGGATGAAATTAAAATTATGGAGGGAATTCTCAAATTTGTATCCAAATTTTATCAAAATGTTTTTTTTAAATTTTGCATATTTTTTTTTAATAAAATCAAATTTAATTCTTTGTAAATATTTCAAATGATAAAATCTGCGCTATCTCAGCACTAAGTTTTACTACATACATTGCCAAAAGTTTCACCATTCTAATCTTCACCAAAATTCTGAATGCTTTCCTTTCCAACTTTAGTGTTGTTAATTATAGCATAATTGAGACTTTTTTGGTTTGTTTTGTTAGTTTTGTTTCTTAAATACAAAATGGTTATAAAACCAGCACAATTTACTCAAATATTCCTAATGAAATTTTGGTTACGAAACAACGCAATCGCGTTGAAATCTTAGACGGAATATTATCCGCGCCGCAATTACTCGTATATTCACTAATTTTGTTAATTTATTGTACATTTAAAAAATCGGTATATAATAAAAACTAGGAAAATATTAAACAACAGAAAATAAAATCAAAATTTAAAAAATAAAAGGTAAGCAGAAAAATTTCAGCAGAAAAAAAATCTGCTTTATCGACGTACTTTAATAGTATAACTTATGAAAATTAAAATTATTTATGAAAAATCTGAAATTATAAATTTGAATTTTTTTAAACTATTAATTACATTTCAACAAATTTTAAAATGTAAACACAAGATTAATGAAAAATAATTCATCTATAATAATTATTTATATGGAATGGCCCATTTTTGAAAATTCGGGTAGCTGGCACTTTTGATTGGTCGTATAATTGGACTTTTGGCTTCTTGTGTAAGCGGACCCAATTTTTATACTAATAAAATTCGTCAACCCAAGATTATATTGCTAAACGTAAGTCCAGTTTATTGATGACTTATGCTTTTTGGCGATTGAATGCTTTGATGCATTCGTTAGAATGGAGTAAGTCTATTTAATGGACGTTCTTCTAATAATCCAATTTGTACTTATTTTTTATGTTTTTTTGTTAACTATATCGTTTAATATTTATTTTAAATTTAATATATTAGTTATTAGTGGTACATAAAGCACAGCAATAATTATTTACTGCTAAATTTGCTCCTACTTCATTGGCACAGATTGCTCTATGACAAACGTGACATTGAACAATATCATTTACTGAACTTACGTGTTTACCACAAATCAAACAATAATGTTGCATATTGCTGCTAAAATTCAAAAGGTCGGTTTGAACCGATAATCTTATTTTATAGGTTTGGTTTTAACATTAATTTTACCATACTGCATATAATGTAGTATATACCGGGTGTTTCTTTTAAACTGAGACGATCAAATATCTCGAAAAATAGCCACTCTACGGAAAAAATGTCCATAATCAAAATTTAATCATACCGCGGGAGAAATACATTAGTGCAAAAAAAAAAGTCCCCCACCCCCGCTTTGTAGGTGGGGCGGGGGTAACTTTTAAACTAAGATAGGACGCCATATTTTTTATTGTAGATACGGATTCTACGACTAAAAGTACGTATGATTTGAATGAAATATTTTGTTCGGTTCATGATAGATGGCAGTGTAATCGACGAAATTCAATTTTTTCAATTTCTCCTTCTTAGAACACATACGCATTCGATTCTGCAATACGTTTGAAATAAAAACCATCACGTTTTCATTGGAAATACTCGAAATTCGTCATCAAAACAATTTATTCAGATTTGTAAATCACATTTAACGTTTGTGTTATTTCAATTTTGCCATTTCAATTTTGGGTCATTCGTGAGGTCGATTAAAGAAGCTGCTAACGTAGCAAAATTTCAAATAAAATGCCTATATCATCCGCACATCCCAAAGAATCTCCTAACATGCCTCGTAGTTTTAGTAATAGGATATTCGCCAATAACATTAATCTTGTCTGGGTGAGTGTACAAAGGAACCCATCGCCAGCAAAGCAACCCGAACATTTCGCTTCTTTTAATAAAAATCTATTTGTATATTTTTAAATCGAATATCAAAAAATAGTATACGGTAGGAACTAGGCCATTTCTTGACCCATTATGATGAATGACATTCTAAATGAATCTTTCGGTAACGTTCAGGAATATGGCAAACTGGGTTTTTCCTTAGCCGATTTTAATGAAACTCGATGAGTTGGATATAAATGGGATTAAACGAAACTGAAATGGAACTAGGGCATTCTTTTGGCGCTTACGACTAAACTCAACAGGCCAACAGGAACGGATTAAGTCTGTTTCTTGACCTATTATGAATTATGAATAAATCTCTTAAGTTAGTAACTTAACTACTGCCATAATTCATTTTAGAATCTCATTTCAAAATATATACCGAGTTTCTTCTTAATCGGTCAATAAATGGCATAGTTTCGTTCCGGTTGGCCATATTCAAGAACTTCCCCAAAAATCCTTTTAAGACTCTATTTCCATCCAACTTATCGAATCTCATCAAAATCGTCCAAGGAATGACCTAGTTCCGGTTCAGTTGGCCATATTCCTGAATATATGCCAAAATTCATTTTAGAATATATTTCCATCCAACATATTAAATTTTATAGTAATCGGTCAAGTTGGCCATATTCCACAACTTTATCCAAAATTCGTTTATAATCCCATTTCAACCCAATAGACCAGGTTTATAATATAATCGTGCAAGGAATGACTTAGTTCAGTTGCAGTTAGTCATATTCTAGAACTACTATTGTACCAAAAATCATTTTAGAATTTCATTTTCATCAAACAGGATGTTTATAAATCCATTTTTGTACCATGTAACTCTATATTATAAAATTTACGATTTCGACAGGGACCCGATTATGTATCGTATACATACCGCATTTACTATTTTAAGTTGCAAGTTTATTAAGTTGCAAGCACAAGTCAGATTCCCCTAATTGAATACACTGTTGGAGGTATGTAGGTTTAAGTAACATTCTTACAGCAAGTCCATTTTCGGAATATGTATTTTAATTTGATTTGGTGGCGTTTAGTCTCAATCTCTATAATTGTTCCCTCCCATTGCTATATCTAAATGTTATTGATTTCTGCTTCGACTCTTTATAGTGGTTCTCACAGATCCGCGTTATTCTCTAAATTCGAACTGATCATTTGCAATAATTGTTTCACTTATAAAATTGGCTTAAGTTTTATAAGGCGAAATCTTTTTGAAGAGTTTTAACAAAGTTTGGTAGTAAGCTGATGGCTTGAATTTGATCCTAGAATTTTACTGAAATTGAAGGGTCAGAATAAATTATTTTGAAGAACAATTACCTAAGATTGCTCTTATTTATGTATAAAATGTTTTTCAGAATTTAGCATTCAAATTTTAGTATAGGTTGCGTTAGCCTATTCACATTCAATACAGCTATTTTTAGTTCGGCCATGTTTGATTTTGATATGCATGAATTATAGATTTTTAAATTTAGATTGCTTATGAATTTAGTTATCTCAAGCTCCCAATCAACTTTAAATATTGGTTGAGTTTAGGTATCCTACATAGATTAATAAGGTTTTTTGCATATTTTTGTTGGCGGGGCCGGTATGTTGGCGTGATTTATATAATTTCACAGATATTATCCCAGTTTAACTAAATATTTCTCCGAGTCATATTGAACTAAAGAAAGTATTTCTCTAGCCTCTTCCTTCTCTTCTTTATTGTGCTAATGCCTCATCTTCACACAGCCTCAGTTTCACGAGATTCTTTCTTGTAGCAAATTCTTTGAATGATTTATGGTCATTTTTTAACGTTACTCTAAATGACTATAAGATTTATTGGTCAAGCGGACTTTATTCGTTTAACGAAATTTAAAAGTTACGTGATTATGATTGATTTTTTATACTTTTGAATCGCCGATCTCAGAGATGTTCTATTTTCAGATAGCCAACAAAATTGGTACGATTGTGTAGGATGACAGTGATACAGTCTCAATGCTGTGTTAAAGTTGAGAACAGGCTATCGACAATTTTTGCAGTTAACTCGGGTGTTCGGCAGAGAGATACCCTGTCCCCGATACTCTTTAATCTCATGTTGGAGTACATCTTTCGTAAAACTGAAACACCTCAGCGCAACATCTTATATCGCCAGTCCAATCATGTGCTTGCATATGCAGATGACATATGCGTGATTGGACTGAATAGCAATGGAGTGAAAGAAATGCTTGATCCGCTTGTAGAGTTTTCAGCTTCAGTTGGACTTCAGATCAATGTGTCCAAAACGAAATACCTGTTCTCTGGTATTAGGGACAATGGCACACCAGATTTTAGTAGTGGCCACCACACGTTTGAGGAAGTAGGAGAGTGAGGAGGTTGAAATATTTCGGTTCTCTTATCACTCACGATAACAGTGTGGATGAGGATATTAGTCGTTCTTTGTATCCTCTAAGTCCACTGCTAAAATCTAAACACTTATCAAGTGCCATGAAGCTGAAGCTTTACAAAGTGTTGATCATGCCCGTTGTTATGTTTGGATGTGAAAGTTGGGCGCTGACGGATGAGTGCGAGAGATGGCTCCTTACATTTGAGAGAAGAGTCATGCGTGTGATTTACAGCCAAAAACGCGAGATTGATGGTACATACCGAGCTCTGTACAGTTTCGAGATCAGAGATCTGATGAAAATCCCCGATATTGTGCATGAAATAAAATATCAGCGAGTACGCTTGCTCGGTCACGTTCTGCGTGCTGATCCGAAATGAATTGTGCAGCGATCTCTGAAAGGAGAACCACCATATGGTAGGCGCAGAGGTCGTTGCAGGCGACGAAGGCTCCACGGTGTAGAAAATTACTTGGTTTCTTCAGGACAGTATGAAGACCAAGCCCAGAAACCGTTGGAGCCAGATTGTTGACTTAGTAAGGGGCCAGTAATGGCCTAAATGTAGTATATATAACCAGCAAGAAGGAAAATAATTTATTTCAAATTTATTTTAGAGATAGCAGATTTGTTTTTTTCTGGAACAATTCAAGAAATTTTTCCAAATATTTATCATATTTTACAGTGGCATACTTTTTGGCCTGCTTATTTAGTTTTATAGAATCATAAATATGGAAAGTTTCGATGGAAAACCTATGACAATTAAAAAAAAATGTCTGCTTAACTCATCAAAAATTGGCAATATCCAGACATTTGATTTTATTTCTAAATTTTGCGCCATCAACATTACATCTTTTGAATCAGCAAATATTGATCCGAAATCTATATGTGCAAATTGAAAGTTAGGGTACGAGAGACTTTTTTCTTGTAACCATATATCTAGTACACCCATGTCTACCCAATTATTGTCGGTTAGGCTATTGTATGGGTCATAGTACAGTTTATTATCATTAATTACGGCTACGACATAGTTAATACTTTCTTCGCCGATAATAAAACGCCGTCTGTAGAATAGGGGATCAACAAAACTGGAACTCGTATTCTTGGTATCCGTTCTTTTGAAAATTTTCATTTTTGAAAAATGTTTTTTTCCCATCATTCTTTTTTCGGTGCTCCCATTTCTCTATAGGATCTATTTTTTCCTTAGTTGCTGGCAGCGTCTTGGTAATAGTAAATCCTTTTTTGGGAAAACCATTTAAGGCTACATATATTTTATTATCAATGATAGCTCCTTCAAAATTCTAATAACCGTTCGGCTTTTATTGGCCGCTTGCCAATTTCAACAGCTTTTATATCCATATCGGATTTTAAAGTTCCAAAATAACTTTCCACTGAGGCATTTGTGAAATTCTTTATGCAAAAATTATTAGGGATTTTAATTATTTTCAACCTTATCCCCCCTAATTGTCCAAATATGCACCACGGACCATCCCTTCCTAAGTCTTAATGTTAATTGAATTCCCGCTTTCATGAAAAATTATAAATGGGTGTACTGTGTAATTCTAAAAATTAATTTGAATTAGGGCCTTCAAATTGAAATAGTAAATTCCACCCTGAATTCCATACTGAAGTTTTGATCTAAGTACGGGTTCAGGACAAATATCACGTAGAAGGTATAATTTTCCATTATATGCTAACAAATAATTTTGTAACGACTTAACAGGACTCTTAAAACCAAAACGCTTATCGATCGTGACTCCTAAGTATTTAAACGAGTCAACTACATCTTAAACTTTACAATAATCTGAACGTGCAACACGATTATTTAAACAATCTGAGGAATGATATACAGCATCAGTTGGATTAGGCACGACTCCAGATAATTTAGTATATAGTATATTCGTTTTAGAACTGAGAATCATGTAGTGTAGGTCAAACCAGCGTCTCAAAATTCGAAGATCCTTATTAATCTTCTGGACATTAGTATCACCATCCCTGGAGCTATATACTATCCCTACAACACCCAGCAAAGCCAACCAAATGCCTATTTTTAGTTCGAAAAAAGACTTAATATAGATCAAGAAAATGATAGGTCCTAAGACAGATCCCTGTGGCACTCCACACTTAATTTTTCTAAATTCACCAATACAATTTTTACCCGAAAGGTAAGACAGAAACCATTCGCTTGCAATGCCGCGTATCCGTAATTTTGTTTGTCAGCTCTAGCAGAGCATCTTCAGTACTTTTACGGTAAGGCATCCCTCAAAACTGATCATGACTCCGTTTTTTCTTTTTGTTGCTTTATGAATTGCCATGTGGAGCTACATGAAATAATCTAGAAATTCTAGGAAGTGGAGGATATACGTAGCTTTTGAAGATTTGGAAATCAAAAAGTCATTCATTTATACCACTATCACTCGATCTGCGCCGACTGATTACGCTGCGGTCGAAAATTTATTTAATAAGTTGTCATCATTCTCTTCAGTCATTAGAACATTAGCTCAGTGTTATCGCTTCTATGATAAATTTAATAAAACTAAACAATTTTCTTTATTTTTGACAGGCTCTCAAATTAAAAGCTCCACAATCTTTGCCGTGCGATGGTCCCAAAATGAAAGTTTTTTAGAAGATATCGGTCGAATCAACAAAGGTTCCGATTTACGACGCGAAAGCAAACTTCGATCATTGTGTCCTTTTATTGATGATTGGGGAACGCTAAGAGTTGGTGGCCGAATTGGTTTGATCACTTGCTGTTCATACGATACTAAACATCCAGCTATTTTTGACGCCCTTCATCGGTTTACGGAGATACTCGCAAAGGCTTTACATATACGGTACTGTCATCCTACGCAACAGCAATTACTTGACATCATTCGACAAAACTATGTCATAATCGGTGCCAAGAATCTTGCAAATCAAGTAGCTCATTCCTGTGTCACCTGCACTCGTTATCGTCTAATTACATCACAGCAACAGATGGGTAATTTACCGTCAAATCGGATAACTCCAGCTAGACCATTTTCCATCGTTGGTGTTGATTTCGCGGGTCCCGTACGAGGTGCTAGGTTTTTGGCCTGCTTGAGACGTTTCATATCCAGACGTGGCCTACCAACCCAAATATACTCCGACAATGGATCGAACTTCGTCGGTGCCAAGAGAAAGATCAGTCAAGTAAACAAGTAGTTGTTGGGCCATTGTGCTCTAATATCACTATATCGATTAGACTTTTATATTTTAATAAAGAAAACACTTATATTTAAAAAACGTTTTTATTATTAATTTTTTAGACTAGTTTTTCTTTCTTTATGTGATATTTTAAAATTAAAAAAAAAATTTTTTTTTGTTTTTTAAAAAAGGACTAGTTTTGCGCATGTCGCGCTTTGTCAACTTTATACTATTCTAATTTTAATTTGGTGTATCTGGTCTATTTATACTATTTTATTTATACTAAGGATGTGGTTAAAGCAATCAATAAAGCAACTATACAGCATAATTAATGAATTAAATTTAAAATTGTATAACACACAACTCCAGTTGTCAAGATGCCTCCATCGTTTGGAATATGAAGACGCCTTATAAACTATACATAGAAGAATAAATAATGAAATGAAATTAAAGAGAAATTGCAACAGAAGAAAAGTGTCAAGCTTAATAGAGTCAAAAAGACGTGATAACAACAACATTAGGGAAACGCATCCAACAACACACACGTTTTATAACAGGATTCACAATGAAACAAATATTACTTTCACAGAGGAAGAAATAAAACTACTAGATAAAGGCCTCAAATATAACGTCACTCCGATACAAAACAAAAAACAGGAACCGAAACAATTGCTAGATATTGAGAGTACCATTATGCAAACAAAAGAAGTAGATAGAAGTAATATTAGAAAGTCAATTGCACACAAAATCATAAATGCACAAACCACTCGCGATATTAATCCTCGAAAAAATGAAAATTCAATCATTAAAAGTATTAAGTATAAGTTAACACAAAATAATGCACTAATAACAAAAGCAGATAAAGGTAACACCATTGTTATTATAGACAAACAAGAATACAACCAAAAAATTGAAAATTTCATCATAAATAATAATATACATGAAATTAATGTGGATCCTACTGACAATCATCATAAAAATATCAATATTGCAATAAATAATGCAGCCACCGTACTAACATCGCAACAACGCAGGCTATCCAAAATGATAAAACCCGAGGCACCAGCACTAAAAGGTTTAATAAAACTACATAAACCAGAAAAACCTATTAGACCTCTAGTGAATTTCACAGTTGCGAGAACTGTAAATAAATGGCTTACCGAAAATATTAAGTTTGAAAATAGCTATTCGATTAAAAATAATATGGAACTAGTGAATAAAATTAATATTGTAAATATTCCACACAATGCTAAACTAGCGTCCTTCGATATCACTAACATGTACACCAATATACCAATAATCGAAACGCTCAACATAACAAAAGTATTATTGGAACGAAACCATATTAATAAAGCGAGAATTGACGAGATGATTAACATCATAAAAGAAATCACCAACCAAAATTATTTCGAACATAACGATAAATTTTACACACAAATAGATGGCTTAGCGATGGGTAATCCACTTTCTAATACATTATCTGAAATTTTCTTAAATCACTACGAAAATAAACATATATTCGGGCCAAACAATAAGTTAAGGATAAGGACCAATATCATATATTGGTATCGTTATGTTGATGACATCATCATTCTTTTCAACGGAACACAAAGACATCTAACCGGTTTACATAATTATCTCAACACCATACACAGGCAATTGAAATTCACAATAGAAGTAGAAGAAAATAGCAAGATTAATTTTTTGGATTTAACGATAACACGGAACTGCAATTTAGACACTTTTAATATATTTAGAAAGACAACCCAAACAGATCAAACTATAAATAACACCTCATACCACCCATTTCAACACAAGATAGCAGCTTATCAGCATATGATATGCAGACTAAACAATATCCCACTATCTCTGGAAAACTACGAAGTAGAGCTAAATATCATAAAACACATTGCACAAAATAATGGATATCATACAAGAATTATAGATCAACTGAACCAAAAATACAGGCGAAAACAACAACTGGAAATCCTATCTACTTTATTCGCACAAAATAGAGAGATAGATAGACAGGGGCAGAAATATGTGGTAACAGAATATAATAAAATATATAGCGAACTAATACGACAACCATTAAAACAGGCTGAATATATTCTGGCGTATAAAACAAACAACAAAATAATCCAAAAATTAAACACCAATACTAATAAAATCACCGACACAGGAGTATACAAATTAACTTGTAACGATTACAACATGTATTATATTGGACAAACAGGTCGATCGTTCGATAAACGATTCAACGAACACAAAAAAGAAATAGGAAAACAACACATACGATCAAATTTTGCTGCACATTTAAAGAGTCAACCATAGAAAAATTATGAACTTAAAAAAAATTAAGAATTTTACCGAAACCAATTTTTTTTTGACATTCAAACCATAGAGAATTAAAAATTCTTAAGTGGCAGCGTTTGTTTTGTTTACATTTTTTATTATTGCGTAACTATTCACTCTTTGTGTATCACATGAGTATTTCGAATAATACATTAATTTTTCAATTAAATCAGTTTAGATTTCCAATTAAACGTGTGTTAACTATATATATATTGTTAACTATGTACTATAATTTCCTTAAGATAAAATATTAATAAATAATTTCTCAAACTATGATGAAATCTAATCAAATTGTAACAGCAGATAATAATTCAGCAATAAAATTTCCAACATTTTATTTATTAACACACTTAATAAAAATTATTCATACAATTTTAAAAAATTACTTATTTTTGATAAACAATTAAATAGAAATATAATTAAATATATGTATATGTATATGTATATGTATACATATGTAGGAAAAAAAAACATAAAATAGAAATATCAATATGGCTACCACCGCATTAAAATATTATTCCCTTTTGTTTTCCTTTAAAAATAAAATAAAACATCTGTTTTCTCATCTCTCTTAATTTTTCTTAAGTTTGGGCGAAAAATATCGCATTCCTAATTTTTTTTAAGTGACAGATGAAATTTAACGAGGTTTCGTTGGATTTTTTACGTTACGTTATTTTTTCCATGGGCGAATACACAGAAATGCCATTTATCGCACTCTTAATTTTTTTTACGTTAATTTCCTAATTTTTTTTACGTCATCCCTGGTTACCACTTAACACTAACAAATCACACATACACAGATAAAAACACAAATTTGCATGTACTCCATAGATTACGAAAGGGACAAACACTGGATAGAATGGAAGAAATTGAAATATACAAACACAAAAACAGTGACCTAATTTTAAATGATCGAATGAAGAAAAACGAAATGTACGACATCATCGTATCCAGAATAACCGAAAATAGTATAAATAGACCAGATACACCAAATTAAAATTAGAATAATATAAAGTTGACAAAGCGCGACACGCGAAACTAGTCCTTTTTTAAAAAACAAAAAAAAAATTTTTTAAAAAATTTTAAAATATCGCATAAAGAAACAAAAACTAGTCTAAAAAATTAATAATAAAAACGTTTTTTAAATATAAGTGTTTTCTTTATTAAAATATAATAGTCTAAAAGTAAACAAGGTATGTGCACAAGTTTCCGAAGAAGAATTACGATCCTTTCTATCTACCAAGCAAATTGAGTGGCATTTCATACCGCCATCATTACCCAATTTTGGTGGGATGTGGGAAGCTGGCGTTAAATCGATGAAGAGACACCTTATACGTACAATTGGAGAATCCGCGCTTACATTCGAGGAATATTCCACCGTGTTGTGCCAGATAGAGTGTGTTTTAAATTCTCGACCCATTGCGCCTATGGATACAACCTTTGCAGAAAATTGCGAAATATTGACGCCCGGACATTTCATCATGGGTTGTTCTCCAGTTATGATACCAGACGTGCCGGAGGGATACACCAATCGCTGGCAACTACTTCAGAATATGATGAAGGGTTTCTGGAAGTTTTGGAAGTCCGACTATCTCACTTCGTTGCAGCAAAAACCAAAATGGAAGTCTAAACAGGCAAATTTAAAAAAAAATGATATCGTTCTGGTAAAAGATGGCATTTAGGACGCATACTCGAGACTCACCCTGGTGCTGATGGACTTGTTCGTGCGTGGTCACAGTGAAAACCCAACGTGGGATGTACAAAAAACCTATTGGAAAACTCTGTCCCATATTAGATAATTAAGTCATTGTTTCCTTAATGGGGGGAGTATGTTCGGACATCTCAATATTATTATATTTTATTGTTCGACTCCCCTGATTTTATATACTTATGTTACTCTCATTTGTAATGTGTTATGTACTTGTGCAATTGGTGACAAAATATATATAAATAAATAAAAATATATAAATACATTTCGGGACAATGCAGTCTACTGTACATATTTTTATAAAATTAAAATATCAATTGAAATCTCCTTCACGTTTTTATTTACTTGTTACGACTTACAAGTAATTTTTGTGGTGAAAATAATTTGAGTGAAATGTGAGAAGTCGCCATCAAATTATTGTATTTACAAGACGATTATTTTACAAGACGAACACTAGTGATGTCTTGGACTAGCGAAATCAACCCAAAAGAAATATTAATATTTAAATCACCCATAATTATAAGATTTGTATTTCTGATACCATTAAGATAAGTCGAAAATTCATCAACAAACTCCAAGATTGAACAAAAGTGAAAACGATATACGCAAACCACACAAAAACTCTCAGAGTCAATTAAAATATTTAACCTCAAAACGTTAGCAGTTTTTTAATGTTTTAGTAACAAAATTGAAATTTAGACCAGATTTCACATAGCCAATTATACCTCTGGATGAGTAAGAATTGAAACAGCAATCAACCAAATTAAAAATAGGAATCTTATAACTAGAAAGCTCATTACTTCCAATCCAAATTTCTGAGAAAAATATAATATCCGGCAGGTTGGAATTATTTGGTGAATGATCACAATTTACAACAGACATTTAAAATTTAAGTTATTTAATTTATAAATTGAGCAGGTCTTCTCTGTCCTTGTTTTCTAGTCTGTCACTCCCATCAATTATCCTCATGAAAATTTTAGAATTACGTACCCAAAGATGTTTCTATACTCCTTTCCCAGTTGCAAGATTTTAGCAAAATTTTTTCCACATTTTTCCAAATTCACGGTAATCAGAGATCAGGTAAAAAAAAAACTCACTATACGAATTATTGCGAATAGTTGTAAAGATATAATTTCAATTAACTTTCAACTCATTCTCTATAATCCTGTCCCTTTAATACATGCCACGTCTTATTATATATTGTGAATCAAGAAAAGGGTTGAAAATGTCCTTAAACTGACCATAGTGCTATATATTAAATTAAAATAAGAAAATTACATACATACAGATACACACACTCGACTGACCATCTGTTAATTTGTATAAAGATTAAAATGCACTGCATGACATCGAACAAAACGAAATTAATTTTTTTTTTCATTTCAAAATTAATCAACATAAGAAAATTGTTGTCGTTTTGTTACATATACGAGTATAGAGTTGGATTGTGATAAGCAGCTCTCGGTGCTGTTAAATTATTCTATATACGAGTAGATATATGTATAGATATGTATATGCATGTACAATTATATACACAAACAAATCTACAATTGATTTTTTATTATTTATTTATTATTTTAATTTACTTTATTTAACTTTTTTATTTATTTTCATTTTTATTAGTTTAATTCTAGATTATGTGCATGAAATAAAATTGAAAATAGGAAAATGTAATAAAAGAATTATAAAAACTAAAATTCTTCTTGACATTTACTGACAACTGTCAACTGATAAGGACGGCGCCAGAATTATATATACACAAATATCAGTGTGTAGTGTATTCTCGTATTATTCTTTTTTTTTTTTTTAATAAAAATATTAATTTCAATAATACTAAAATTATGAAATAATGATAAAGAAAAACACAACAGTGGTCTAGTTTTTTCTTTTTTTTCATGATGGTCTGGTTTTCTTCTTTTTCGTTTCTTTAAATATTTACTTAAGTTATACCTGACAAAAAGGATGACTTTTCCATTTTTTGTTGTTAAAGTGTTTAAATATTTTTATACACAACGTACATATATACTTATAACTTTTATTTAGCTGTGCTAGGGTATATAAGGGGGCATTTAAAAACCAAAATCGAATATCTATAGAAATGTATATGACTTATTGTCAATTGTGACATTCTAAACAATTTTTTTGAAATGTTTTGACACTTCCCAATTGAATGGCTATTACAAAATTTAATTTTTCGAATCAATTTAGAGGGATTATTGTTATTTCGATCTGGCTAATATAGAAATAGGCCAACACACAATTAAATATTTTTTAACCTTTTTTGATACGTCTTATATACGAGTATATGTAGATGTATGTCTGTATCTAGAGATAAACTAAAAATGTCAGGCGGATCTTTTCTATCTATTTGTTTTTCTTCGCATTTTGTTTACATAATTTATTTTTGAAATGTGTATAGAGAATGAAGTGATATGATGACAGGTGCCAATTTTATCTGTTAAATATTGATCATTCAATATGAAACTGTAACACATTCTACGTTATAATTAGTACCGAAATTGACAATCAATTGATTAGTGTATCATGTAAATATTGCATGGAGGGTCCTGCCTAAATAAATACAACTGGTTTTGATTGTATGAATCTTACTTTTTTTTTTAAAATTTATATTCTGCTTTAATTAAACCTAAAATTTAAATAAATATTTTAATGTGCGATTATTGTGTGGGCATATTGTATCAAGAAAATATACTTATAGCACAGGTATATACTATTCCACGTCTCATTTGGGTAAAATTGGTGTTAAAAATATCAAGCCAGGCAAAACAAACTGAACTTTAGAGAACTAACTGAGCTTGTTTGTGTTGACTTTGACAAATCTATATACTTCTCCAATAGTTTGCGTAATTAAAATGTATCATGCATGCTTTACTATAATAATACCAACTTCTTAAGCAAAGATTGCAGAATTCCATTTGTGAACTCTGGAAACAAATACTGACAAACACTGACATTCTATAAAAGTGTTTGGATAGTCACCATCACCAAAACTATTTTGGTATACTATGGTACCACCATATCATCATTTAGTCTGCCAGTGTACAGAATGGTACGCTTTACCATAAATTGTTATGCATCCCTGCATTTATATACTAATTATGTATTACTATAATATAAGTATTGCTTTATATAATGAATACCTGTTTTTCTATACATAAATACTATTATATACTTGTACATAAAAATATCAGAGATAAAAATTGAAGATCACACAGATTGAGTACTGTTGTGACCATCGATTGAGTTAAACCTATAAATAAAATAAATAATAATAAACATTTCTAAATCTAATGCATTAAATTTATACTTAAATTAAATAAAATAAATAAATTTAACTTAAATCGTTTTATTTAAAACCGATATTAACGCTCGGCTCACAACAGTTGGTGATAGCGGTGAAATCGTTCTCAGTTTTTCGTCATAAAAACGTTGCGATAGAAATTGAAAAGAAAAATTGTGTACTCCAGAATCATCTGTACTCCAGAATCATCTACCAGTCATTCAGATCCCAAATGAAAGTCGACCATTATAGGATCCCAAATTACTGATCCAAATATCGAAATTGAAAATAGCCAAAATCCAATCATAGAAAACATGGTGGCACTTGACAGTAAATACGTATTGAAATTAGTTCCAAATTTTGCGGGAAATCCAAACCACTTGCACAAATTTATTACTGCTTGTGAACTAATCCATACTGGGCTTCGTCAACAAGACAAATCACAATTCCTTCAATTAATTAAATTAAAATTAGATGGAAAAGCTTACTGTTGGAAGCTGAATTTACTGAAACCAGATCAATTGGACATTTTTAATTTCATTTATCCAGTCGAGATCAGGGACTTGGTTAATGAAAAACGGAAAGCAAGGAAAACATGGCAGAGAAACCGAGCACCAGGTGGTCTAGGTGTGAAGCTGTCTTGGGGGAATCAAGTTGGTACTTGTTGCCAGCTCCGTATCTTGCAGCTTCCACAAGTGTGCGTGTTACCTCCCCGTGGTGACCACCGGGCAACTATTACACCATGTGGTGTACTAGGCGAAAACACGGCGCTAAATAACTGGGCCGGGTTAAGGTGTCAACCGTACCGTGCTGATAACCGGCCAGGCTGGGGGCCCAGTATAAAAACTAGCCCAGCCTCTAACGGTGTATCCGGATACTTGGCGCCCTCCGGATCATGTAGCCTTACCTGTGTATTGCGGATCTCTGCACAGGTGGACCTCCTTTCTCCGCTACTCGTGGGACCTATTATGGCAGAAAATTTAAAAACAAAAGAGACCGGTGCTCTTAAAAAACCGGAAACCAGTGCTGTGGAGACATCGGCCTTTAGGCCCGGTCTCCAAAGTGCATTTAGGGGCTTAAGACCAAATGAGGCTGGCCCCTCGAAACCAAAGGGCAAAGGCACGAATGCTGGCCCTCCAGTGTCAGCGAACTATCAGACCAGGAAGAGAGCCTGGCGGATGATCTCCAAGATCAGCAACATTCCGTTGGAGCAGAGAACGGATAGGGACAGGGATACGCTTGCGTGGGCAAGGCGTATCACTGAGCCACATCAGGAGGGTTCCGAGATCTCACAGCCGAAAAGGCAGAGATCTGATGATGAACCGCCTACGGAGGCTAAAAAGAAGCGGGTTCCGGATGTCACCAGGCCCTTCAACGAGGTGCTAAAGGAGCACCTGATCATGGCAGTCGTGGACCGGGCTCAAGAAGATGGGAGCATTACGACCCTTAACTGGAGGAAGGTGGAGAAGGCCTTAGCCGCCATCTTCCTAAAAATTATGAGGGAGAACCCAGGACCTGCTCCGTCTTGCCGAGACGGAGGATGGCACCGGAATCACGTCAAACTGACTGCCTGTGCCGATGAAAGGTCGGTGACCCTCTACAAAAAGGCGATCGGCAGCCTGGGGGAAGTCTGGCCGGGGGCCAAATTAGAAGTGGTGACTAGGGAAGAAATTCCCTGCAGGCCAAGGGCGCGAGCCTGGATCCCTGCTGAGCCTAGTGATCCAAGGGAGATCTTGGAAATGTTGAAACTCAGCAATCCGGATCTACCAACGGCCACCTGGAAGGTTGCCAGGTTAGAAGAGGTAAAGGCGGAAGCAGATCACAGATCGGCCGTCATTATCATCGACAGAGAATCCGTGGGTGCTTTGGCGAAATCTGGAGGCCTGATCAGCTATGGATTTGGAGCAATTACGCTCAAAATTTATAAGCGCGATGAGGTTGACAGATCTGGGGCGCCCGCAGCAGGGGGGGAAACCACTTGTGGTGTCCCGCCTGGTGTTGGTGACCCAGAAGTCCGCAGCATCCCGGAGGATGCACAGGAGACACTATCCCTGGACTCGGAGATTTTGAGATCATTGGGACTAAGCTGTGCGCTCCTAACGGACGAATCAATGTCGGAGGAGTCTGACTCAACAGTGGTGGAGGGAAGCAATAACTAATGCTTAAGATCCTTCAGATCAACCTCCATCACTGTAAAGCCGCCTCGGCGGCCCTTCTTCTAAAAATGGAATCTGAGTCCATTGATGTGGTTCTGGTCCAGGAACCTTGGGTCAATGATGACCGGGTGCTGGGTCTCAGAACTCCCAAATATAAAATACTACATGCGAAAAATGAAGGTAAGATACGTTCTTGCATTCTCGCTAAAAATAATCTGAATATTTTTATACTACTGAATTACAGCAACGCTAATGTAGTGGTGACTAGCATCGAGATGGATGGGCAAAATCTCTGGCTAATATCGGCCTACCTACCATACGAGGAGGAAAATATACCACCAGGTAGGTTGGGCAGTGCAATAATGGAGGCTCGAAAACGAAAGATAGGAGTCATCATGGGTAGTGATGCTAATGCGCATCACTCAATTTGGGGGAGTACAGACATAAACAGGCGAGGTGAGCTACTCCTTGATTTTATTTTAAGTACTAACCTAAATATATGTAATGTCGGGTGTAAGCCAACCTTCATTACTAAAAATAGACAGGAAGTGTTGGACATCACACTTGTCTCGGATTTTATTAAGGAGAGGGTATTGAACTGGAAAGTGTCCGAAGACCATTCCTTTTCTGACCATTGTTATCTCCAGTACGAAGTGGATACAAAACCCACTAGCAAACCACCCTTCAGAAATAGGAGGAAAACTGATTGGGATTGTTTCAGAACCATTCTAGGTAACTTATTACCGGTATCGGTTCCAAACCCTCCTGCATCTACACAGGAGCTTGATGCTCTAGTAACCAAGCTATCTGATGCTTTTAACAAGGCCATGTTAGGTGCATGTCCTATCAGTAGACCCTTGGGTAAATCTCGGCCACCCTGGTGGTCGAAAGAACTCCAAGGTACTCGTATGAAATGCAGGAGACTGTTCAAGAAAGCGAGGAACACAAATGCTGCTGCAGATTGGGACTGTTATAAACAAGTCCTCAAAACCTATAAGTACGAGCTGAGAGCAGCCAAAACGAGGGCCTGGAAGCTCTACTGTGGCAATATTCAGGAGTCCTCGGAGGCGGCCAGGCTACGCAAAGTACTATGTTCTAGTCCTTCCATCCCGAGTTATCTACAACGACCGGATGGTTCATGGACTACATGTAGTGAGGAATCCCTGGAGCTATTACTAGAAACGCATTTTCCAGAGTGCTCGGTACTAGCTCCGGAGAGACCCATGATAAATAGGGGTATAGACTCCGTAAGTCATATAGTAAAAAGGCGGAGTATCCTATGGGCAATAAACAGCTTTAAGCCATACAAGTCGCCAGGACCTGATGGCATTATCCCAGCGGATATCCAGCGAACTATTGACTTAACCCTACCCTGGCTGGAAGTTATCTTCAAAGGCAGCCTAGAACTTTGTCACATTCCTAGAAAGTGGACTGAAGTAAAAGTTATATTTATACCTAAGGCGGGAAAAAGCTCTCATTGCTATCCCAAAGACTTTAGGCCCATAAGCTTATCTTCTTTTCTGTTGAAAACACTGGAAAGGCTAATAGAGGCTTACATTAGAGGCTCAATAAAGCCGGGCGAGCTGTCGGGATCTCAACACGCGTACTGTAAGGGACGATCGGTGGAAACAGCTCTCCACTCCCTTATAGGCCCGATTGAGAAATCACTTGAATATAAGGAATATTCAATGGTGACCTTCTTGGATATAGAGGGGGCCTTTAGCAACGTCAGACCGGGGGCAATCACTCGGGCCCTTGCGTGTCTGGGGGTAGACGTGTCACTCAGGGGCTGGATAGATCATATGCTTAGAAGCAGGATCGTGACAGCTTATCTGGGTGGGGCGTCCGCCGGCAGATACGTGAGCAGAGGGACACCTCAAGGTGGGGTTCTATCCCCCCTTCTTTGGAACTTGGTCATAAATGACCTGTTACTAAACCTGGAAGGGCAAGGCTTCAAGGTGGTTGCTTACGCGGATGACGTTGCTATTGCGGTCTTCGGTAAATATCCTAGTACGCTGAGTGAGCGCATGCAGTGCGCGCTTGGCTACCTCTCTGAGTGGGCACGCGGCTGCGGACTGAACGCAAACCCACAGAAAACGGAGCTGGTCCTCTTTACCAGGAAGCACAAACTTCCACAGTGTGACCCGCCGACATTAAATGGTACTCGCTTGATCTTTACGGATAGAGCAAAATACCTCGGACTACTTTTGGACAGCAAGCTAAGCTGGAAGCCAAACATCGTAGAGAGAGTAAAGAAAGCTACTATAGCGCTCTACTCCTGCAAAAATGCCATTGGAAAAAGATGGGGTATGGAGCCCCACATAGTACACTGGCTCTACGTCTCAGTGGTCAAACCTATACTGCTGTATGGGGTTGTCGTCTGGTGGCCAGCGTTAAAAGTTATGGCCAACCTGAAACTATTGATGAAAGTTCAAAGAACGGCCTGCTTGTGTATAAGTGGGGCTCTCAGGAGCACACCTACTCAAGCTCTGGAGATTCTCTTTCATCTTACTCCATTGGATATTGCGGCCGAGCAGCTTGCATCTTGCACAGCCATTCGGCTCAAATCCATATCTATGTGGACCTGTAATAATGCAGGGCACTCATCTATCCTATGCAACAGGGGTATTCCGGAAGCTACCGACTACGCTATCCCTTTGCCATCTGTTGAGATTAAATTCCAAACTGAGTTTCCCACCAGAGAGGACTGGGTGAACGAAACGGTTATGGACAATGAGGCCTTAAGCTTCTTCACGGATGGCTCAAAAAGGGATGGAGGGGTTGGCTGCGGGGTATTCTGTGAGGCACTAGGGGTTAACCTCTCTTTTCGTCTTCCCGACTTTTGCAGCGTTTTTCAAGCTGAACTGACCGCGATAATGGAAGTCATGGACTGGTTGAAGTATAATGTAATATCTACGAGGGATATTCGCATTTTTACGGACAGCCTGGCTGCTATTAAAACGCTACAATCATACTCCCTGACGTCGAAGGTAGCCCAGAACTGTCTGGCATCTTTAAATGAGATGGCTGATCAGTTCAACATCCGCTTGACGTGGGTGCCAGGGCATTTCAATATCGCAGGGAATGAAATGGCAGATGAGTTGGCCCGCAAGGGTACAGCACGCCTAATAATCCAAAGCAGGCGGGATATACAGATACCGCTTGCTTCATGTAAACTGCTGCTTCAAGAAGAAGCCATAAAAGAAACGAACGTCAGATGGTCTAAAGCCAGTTCGTGTGTAACAACCAGGCAGATCTGGCCTGGACTTGACCGGTCCAGATCAGGCCAACTGATATCGCTTCGACGGCAACATATTGGTATGGTCGTGGGAGCTATAACGGGACATTGTCTCATTGGGATACATGCGAGCAGACTGGGTGTCCCAGCCCACGATTTCTGCCGCAGCTGTGGTGATGAGGAGGAGGAGGAAAATGTGCTCCATCTGCTCTGCACCTGCCCTAGTCTAGCGTACAGCAGAACAAAATTTATGGGTTCCCCCTTGAACGACCTCTCGGATCTTAGTAAAATCGAGATCCGGGACTTTAAACGCTTCTTGGTAAGCTCAGGATGGTTTAGCGAGTGAAGAGGAGGAAACTCGAATGTGGTACAGCTACGGACCAATTTTGTGTCTATGCTAGTCCTTTAGGACAGCCACCCTTACCTAACCTAACCTAACCTAACCGAGCACCACAAAGCAAAATAATTTTTAATTATCTCTGCAATAACCTTAAGCAAAGAATTAGAGAACTAAAAAATGAATCGGTTACCCGTTATCTTCGTAGTCTTACAGACACTAAAGAAACAGAGTATTTTCTATGGAAAGCTACAAAAGCATTAAAAAGACCAAATTATCAAATACCGCCAATAAAAAATGATGAGGGAAATTGGGTAACAAGTGCCAAACAGAAAGCAGCACTGTTCGCATCTCATCTTGAAGAAACGTTCCAACCATATGCTAGACAATCAGCGGATGGAAATATAATACCAGTGCACAAGGAGGATTGTAGGAAAATACCACCTGTAACTCTACGAGAGTTGAAAAATGAAATTAACCATAACATAAATACGAAAAAATCTCCTGGCTATGATTTAATTACAGGTGAAATAGTGAAGGCACTTCCTGAGAAAATTCACAGGATTACAACACAGGATTACAAGTATTATTGAAGATCCACTTGAAAATAAGAAAATATGCTCAACAATAATTCTGGATGTAGCACAGGCCTTCGATAAAGTATGGCATCCTGGATTGGAATATAAACTGCATCGAGATTTGCCAAAAGAATACTTTCAGATATTGAAATCTTACATTGATAACAGATATTTTCGCGTTAGATGTGAAGAACAATTTTCCGAGCTAAAGAGGGTATCTGCAGGGGTTCCCCAAGGTAGCGTGCTAGGGCCAGTGTTGTATTTACTTTACACAAGTGATTTACCAAACACAAGCGGCACAACAATAGCAACATTTGCGAACGATACTGCAATTTTAGCTACTGGTTATAAACCAACTTAGTAAATGGACCAAAAAATGGCGCATTAAGCTAAATGAAGAAAAATCAACGCACGTTAACTTCACCAATCAAATAGTTAACTGGATACCAATAGAACTAAATTCCAAACAAGTTCCCTATGCTAACACAGCCAAGTACCTTGGCATGACTCTCGATGCTAAGTTAAAATGGAAAGAGCACATTAAAAAGAAAAAGGAGGAACTACACATTAAATATAGAAATATGTATTGGCTAATTGGAAGGTATTCAGAGCTGTCAATACCTAATAAGTTGCTACTATACCAACAAGTTTCAAAACCTCTATGGACTTATGGTATTCAGCTTTGGGGCTGTACTAAGAAAACCAATTTTAAAATAATACAAGCTTTTCAAAATAAAGTGTTACGTGGAATAGTGAACGCTCCTTGGTACATAAGAAACGATAACCTACATTGGCACCTCCGGATGGAAAACGTCAGCGAAGAGATAACAATTCATGCAAAGAAACACATACAACGGCTTGGTCAATATGAAAATGTTGAGTTACGTGGTATGCTGAGTAACACAAATGGAGTACGAAGGCTCCAAAGAAAGAAACCGCAGGAATTGGGAAGACTACAATAGGGTGGCCAAATTTTTTAGAGACTAACTAATGGGTTATATCTCTGCAAATTGAACATAAGAAAGATAGACAAATTACTAGATGATATATGTAATCAGTTGTAATATTTAAAACAATAAAAAAAAAAAAAAAAATTGGACATCTTCAACTCGAAATTTCTTGTAAAAGGCAAAGGAAAAATGAAGATGTAAAGAACTATGCTACTCGATTAGAGTTGTTACTTCACGATTTGAATGAAGCTGGCATCAAATCACAGGGCATAGAAGCAGCTGAGACAATTCGAAATTTAAACGAAAATATAGCACTTAAAAGTTTCCAAGAGGGGTTAGATAATTCTATCAAAATTATAGTGAAAGCCTGTCGTTTCGAACGACATAGCACTGAATCTTGCTTTCGTAAAAATAATCTGTCTTACAATAAAGGTGGAAATAATAATAGTTCATATACACCTAGTAGAACCATCAATTCGTTTCATGTACATTGCGCTTACTGCAAAAGGATAGGTCATAAAATACAAGACTGTTTTCTTAAAAAGCGTAGTGATTCTTTTAAGACAAATAACAATAGTATCAATAATAATACAACTGTGCTATTTCCTACAAACTCGGGAAATGTCGGCGGACTTTCGAGGCAAGACAGAGGCTCTCCTTCGAAAGCCCGAAATCTTCAGAGTGTCTTCCATTCGACTCAAAAAGTTCAACAGGACAATTCATAGATTCAAATTCCCAATCAAAAATTTAACACAAACCCGTTCCTGAAGTTGAATTAAATAAACAAGTACCTACATTTAAACTTTAATATTTGTAAGTATAAAAACTTACCTGTTATAGTAGACACATGAGCTGATGTTTGCATAATAAAAAAATGTGTTCTTTTAAGTGAAACCACAGTATATCCAGATGCCCGATGCAAACTAAAAGGAATTTCAAATGAAATGATTGAAACCCTAGCTGAATGTGATGGGCAACTCCAATTGGTAAATGGAAATAATATTGAAATCACATTTCAAATAGTGGATGATAATTTTCCAATTAATGCATTCGGAATTATTGGTCAAAATTTCCAAAATTTATCGGTGGAAATTCCTCTCAAATCAGAAACAATTGTATTAATTCTCTTACTTAATATAGAAATAGAGGCTTTGGAAAATTTCGAAATTCCTCCTCGATGTGAAAAAATTATCACATTACCCATAAATCTACCCAATGCTTATGAATTTATTTGTCCTTCACAAGAAGTATTGTCTTCAGTCTTCATTGCAAATTCAATTCAAAAAGTTTATGGAAATTATATCACACTTCCTATTAAAAATTTAAAATTTTGCATTTAACCAACAAATAGTTATAATTTAAATAATCGATTATTAACCTTAGAATCTTCAATCAACATTAATCATTTAAATAATGAAGAGCTTAACTCATTATGATGTATTTTATTTAGACGGGGATATACTAACCACTACCGATGTTTTAAAACATAATATACGAACTCTACCAAATGCACCACCAATTCATACTAGACCTTTCCGACAAGCCCATTCGACTAAAGCCGAAATACAGAGGCAAGTATCCGAAATGGTACAACAAGTATGAGTCCTTGGAATTTTCCTACTTTTAATAGTTCCAAAAAAATCTACAACTATGGAAAAAAATGGAGAGTAGTGGTGGATTATCGTCGACTTAACCAAATCACTATCGATGACACATTTCCGCTCCCTTGGATACCATCAAGTCAAATTATCTCCTGATGATTCGCCAAAAACTGCATTTAGTACTGACGAAGGTCATTACGAATTTGTATGTATGCCGTTTGGACTTAAAGGTGCACCAGCGACCTTTCAAAGAATGATTAATAGCGTCTTAAGCGGTCTAAATAATATTAAATGCCTTGCTTATTTGGACGATGTCGTTGTTTTTGGAGCAACACTCATAGAGCACAATAACCGTTTGACAGATGTCTTAAAAAGATTCCGTCAATATAATTTAAAATTAAACCCATCAAAATGTCAATTTTTAAGACAAGAAATAAAATATCTTGGGCGCAATGTCGTAACACCAAATGGAATAATACCTGATGAATCAAAAATAATAGCCGTGAAAAATTTCCCCATACCGCAAAATCAAACGGATATCAAGTCTTTTCTTGGATTAGCAGGATACTACCGGAAATTTATACCATATTTCTCTGGTATTGCTAAGCCACTCACAAATTTATTAAAAAAAAATTCACCATTCAATTGGAATTCAATTTGCCAAGAGGCATTTAATTCATTAAAAACAAAACTCATTAGTTTTCCTGTTTTAGGAATGCCAGATTTTAATAAACCATTTAAACTAACATGTGATGCCAGCAATTTCGCAATGGGTTCCGTTTCCTCCCAGGAAATAGATGGCTTTGACCTGCCTATTGCGTATGCCAGCCGTGTTCTTAATTCAGCAGAACAAAATTATGAACCTACAGAAAAAGGACTTTTAGCAGCAATATGGTCTATGTCTCATTTTCGACCTTATTTGTACGGTCATAGAAACACCAATGGCTTGTCAAATACGTTGGCAACTTTGTCTTGGAGATTATGACTTTTCTATAGTACATAAGCCCGGAAATGTAATAAAAAACGCCGACGCGTTGAGCCGCATAAAATTATCCAATTGTAATGTAGTAAAAATTTAAATACACCAATCGAAATAGATGGACAAAATAATTTAACCGAGTATCCAACGAGTCAAACTAACTCTTTTCCTTTAGGTGAATAAGAAAATATTTTTCCTAATCTTTATTTAAATGAACATAATCCTAACTCAATAAAATATGTTACCAATGAATGAGAAATACAACAACTAATAAATGACTTCCATGTGTCACCATTGGGTGGACACCAAGGAATATACGGAACATTCTTACGAATGCAAAAATATTATAATTTTCCAAATATATATGCAAGAATAAAAAATTTCATAACAACATGCTCCTCTTGCCAAGTAAATAAACATGGCAAAAATATAAAAGAGCAAATGAGAATTGTATCAAGAAAATATACTTATAGCAAAGGTATATACTATTCCACGTCTCATTTGAGTAAAATTGGTGTTAAAAATATCAAGCCAGGCAAAACAAACTGAACTTTAGAGAACTAACTGAGCTTGTTTGTGTTGACTTTGACAAATCTATATACTTCTCCAATAGTTTGCGTAATTAAAATTTATCATGCATGCTTTACTATAATAATACCAACTTCTTAAGCAAAGATTGCAGAATTCCATTTGTGAACTCTAGAAATAAATACTGCACTGACATTCTATAAAAGTGTTTGGATATAGTCACCATCACCAAAACTATTTTGGTATACTATGGTGGTAATCACCATATGTACGTTATTGCTATTCTACCATCACTTCAGAACTTTAATTTGCATTTAAGGTAAATTTATCTCATTTTTAGCCGCCATCGGTAGCACAGTAAGTAGCGTCCTTGCTTTGTTATTCGAAGGTCTCGGGTTTGATTCCCGGTGGTGACCAAAAATCACGGTTGGGTGTTTTTAATGTGTAAGTATATGTGTTTGTCCGGGTATTGCACCGTGGGCCCATGTGGCATTGAGTGCTGGAATAATCCGCCCAACTTTAATTTTTTTTTTTTTTTTTTTATTCCATTTAATTGCAATTTTGTTAACGAAACCTGTAAAAATAATAATTAAACACTTATTTCAAACTGCCAAAATTGTTGCATTTACTCTGCCAGTCTACTGATTCAAACGAGCATGCTAAGGTTTTTTCAGAAACTATAGTTAACTGAATTTTTGACGGTTTTGAGTTATGTTCAGATAAATTTTCTAAATTTCCTTCGATTTACAAAAAAAGAACGGCGACAACACTACATAACTGCTATAAAAACAAAACAACTTGTTTGTTAATAAAATTAACTATCTGCAGATATCAAATTGTAGTTTTAATTTTTGTTTATTTTTTATTTTATTTATATAATATTACAACCGACTTTATTCTAAGTCGGTGAAGGTCTTCATTTCTAATTCGTTTTCTTGGTATAGCCCTAAAGCTGTATACCATAGGCCCATACCGGTTTCAGTATTTGCCGGTATAAAAACAATTTATTGTGTATAGATAGTTCAGAATGTCTATCTAAGAGCCAATACATCTTCCTATACTTCATGTTCAGCTCTTCCTTTTTCTTTTTGACATGTTCTTTCCACGTCAACTTGGCATCCAGCGTTATACCTAAATATTTCGCCGTATCTGCATAGGCAACTTGTTTAGAGTTGATTATAATTGGGATTCTATTAGAAATACATATTTTTATTAGTAAAGTTCACATGCACAGATTTAGTTTCGTTCAGTTTTATTCTCCATTTTTTCATCCAATTGTTGACTGAATTTGGCGACTTTTGCAATTTGTTAGTAGCTTCTTCTACATTGTTCCCAACTGCCAAAATCGCAGTATCATCAGCATATGTTGCTATAGTTGCTTCTTCCATTGGTGGTATATCCCGAGTATATAGGAGGTACAAGACAGGGCCCAAAACGCTACCTTGTGGTACTCCAGCTGAAATTTTCTTTAGGCCCGAGTATTCGTCTTCATATTTTACACGGAAGTAGTCTATCGGTTATGTATGATTTCAGAGTTTTATAGTATTGTTTGGGAAGGTCTCGCTTGAGCTTGAACTCCAATCCTCTGTGCCAATTCGGTCAAATGCTTGCGCTTCATCCAGGAAAACGCTTGAACATATTTTGTAGTTTCTAGTGTTCGCTCTATTATATCTGTGATTCTATGGACTTGTTCTATAGTCGAGTGGTTTTCTCTGAATCCAAACTGGTTCTGGAATGAGATTTCTGTCAACCATTATGGGTATCATTCTCTTCAGGAGCAATTTTAAAATCTTGGCTATGGTTGGGAGTATGGATATCGGTCTGAAGGACTTTTTATCGTTAGATTGTTTGTTAGATTTTAAGATCATGATTACCTCTGCCACCTTCCATTGCCTTGGAACGTATCTTAGTCTAAACACAGCGTTGATTATATGGAGAAGTTTACGTATCGCATTATTTGGTAATTCTTTAATGATTTGTCCGGTTATGAGGTCGTACCCAGGAGATTTTTTCATGTTTAAATTTTGAATTTCCTCTTTTAGCTCCTGTAGAGATACGCTTTGTATTTCAAGCTCACAGATCGTTTCATTAGGTTAACATTTTCATCCGCGGTTTGCCTGGGTAATGGTTGAAGCGTTTCTTCTAGGTGTCTCGCAAACAAGTCAGCTTTTTGTTTAGCGCTTCGAGCCCAGCTTCCATCCTCACTTCTTATTGGTGCCATCGAATTTGTTGGTCTCTTAAGTACTTTCGTTGCTTTCCATAAGGAGTATTCGGTATCTTTTTGGCTAGTAAGTGACGACAAATATGTAGTTATTGATTCATTCTTAACTGTTGTGATCAGAGATTTCAAATTGTTACATAGGTTATTAAGGACGGTTTTATTTTCCTTGGTTCGATTTATTTGCCAAGACTTTCGAGCTTTTCGTTTCTTTGCCACAAGCTCTCTTACTTCAAGTGGATAGTTTTTACGGTTGTTGTTATTTGCGTATTTGAAAGATGTACTTTGCCACGCAGCTTGTTGTATATTTTCTTGATAGGCCGATGCCTTTCTACTTCCTCTTCGACTTGTTTTTCAATTATTGTATCACTGACCGTCATAATAACAGGAGAGTGGTCCGATGTAAGCTCTTCATTATTTTCCAAACTGATATAGTTATCTGATATACCTTTTGTCATATAAAAGTCTATAAGATCCGGTGTTTTGTTTAAATCTGTTGGCCAGTAAGTTGGTGAGCCACCAGATTGAAAGTCACATTTTAATTTTTTTCCTGCTTCAAACAACTCTCTCCCTTTTGGTGTAGTAACTCTGGAGCCCCAGTATGTGTTTTTCGCATTGAAGTGGCCACCAATGATAAAACAACCTCCCATGGTGTTAAAAAGTTCTTCATAATCGTCTCTTTTCAGATTATTTGGTGGTGGACAGTATATTGCTGATACATTTATTTCTTTGTACTTTGTGCGAGTTTTGACTGTTGTAACTTGCATAGATTCACTTTCAATTTTTAATTCTTCGTTGTGTTTTATGTTCTCTTTAATAAGAATGGCAGATCCGCCTCTTGCTCTCTCTTTGATGGATGGATAGCATGGTAAAATCTGTACCAACGTATTCTGGCATATGAGGAGTTAGTAAAATGGGTTTCAGAGATTCAACAAATATCAATTTTTTGTTTAAATAGAAATATTTTCAGCTCGGGGATGTGTTGGATCAGCCCATTCGCATTCCAAATTACTATTCTGAGCGGTTGTAAATTTATTTTTATTTTCTAGTCGTGTTGGATGATGAAAAGTTTCTCAACTGTTCAAATATGAGTTTATTGGTCGGAGCCTGCTCATCAAGTTTTTTATTTAGAGCATCTAGCCACTTCCCGACATCTATCAAAATTTGGCCGTCGTTGCTATCCTTCGCTTTTGCCTGTTGACCTTGGGTCACCTGTGCATATGATTCTTTTCCTCGTAATTTATATAATTCCCGATTTGTCTTTGGATTGGTCAGGGCTTCACTAGCAGGGTTTCTACGGTTTAGATCAGAGTTTCTAGCGCGATTTCTTATATTTTGTAACTCTTTAGCTACCTCACAGCCACGGTAGTTAGCTGGATGTTGACCTTTGCAATTAATGCATTTTGGAGCTGAATTCCTATCTAATGTACACGTGCTCGTAAGGTTACCAGCACATTTAACGCATCCTGCTATACGTCCACAGTATCTCTGAGTGTGATTGAAGCCCTAACATTTTTTGCATTGGACTATCTGCAGAGACTTTTTCTTCACTGGTTTTATTCTGACTTTCATATTTTGAATGGCTCGAATATCATGAATTTTTTTGAATATTTTCCTCTTTGCGTTAGCATGAATGTAGCCCGCGTTTTGTGACGACACTGTTGCCTTTCTCATCTACCTTTCTCTCTTTTTTAATGATGTTTGCAGCATCCTTAATGTCGAATCCTTTACTCTGCAGCTCGGCAATTATATCTTCACTCTCGCATGTTTGATGTAGTCCTCTAGCCATAACCTTAATTGATCTTTCCTGCTTGTCCTCATATATGTTCTACTGAACTTTCTCAGCATTTAGCTTCATAGAGAGATTTCTATAAGTATCTAAGTCTGGAACATTTACCTTCCAAACATCATTATTTAGTGCTACTAGCTAGTGCTAAATTGTAGTGAATAAAATTCTGATAACTCAAAACAGGACATCTGATATATTTTGAAATTTATGTAAGGTGATTTCTGCCATCTTCGTCAATAATAAATTGAGAATTCGATCAAATCAATAAATATTTCTAAAGTAATTTTTGTTTTAAATGCTGCGATTTTCCCAAAATCATGTTTCTGCAGATAACTAGTTTCTCAAGAAAATATTAAGAAAGAAACAAAGAAAGAAACAAAGAAACTGGCCCCTTACTATGTAAATAATCTGGTTCCAACGGTTTCGATCCTGGGCTTGGTCTTCATACTGTCTTGGACAACCTGAAGAATCCAAGTCGTTCTCTACACCGTGGAGCCATCGTCGCCTACCATTTGGTGGCTCTCTTTTCAGAAATCGCTTCACAATTCGTTCCGGATCAGCATGCAGAACATGACCGATCCAGTGTACTCGCTGAGATCTTATTTCATGTACCATATCGGGGATATTCATCAGATCCCTGATCTCGATATAGTGCGGAGCTCGGTATGTCCCATATACTTCGCGTTTTGGGCAGTTAATCACACGCCTTACTCTTCTCTCAAATGTAAGGAGACATCTATCGTACTCATACGTCAGCGATCTACTTCACATTCAAACATAGCTTGATTAACGCTTTGTAAAGCTTCAGCTTCGCGGCATTTGATAGGTGTTTAGATTTCAACATGAGATTAAAGAGTATCGGGGACAGAGCTTCTCCCTGCCGAACACCCGAGTTACCTGCAAAAATGTGTACGGGGAAGGAAGCTTCATAATATTTAGATAGAATCATCCGCAGCGAAAAGACCTGATCAATGGGCCTTCACATCCCTCATCATATGTAACTGTTGCACCATATTCCTTTTCTTTGCAGTGGAAACGTTTTCAACGAAAAATGAGTTAATCCTGAAAATTAATCCAGTGTCTTTATATTTCAATCTTTCGTCTAAGTGTGTGTGCCAAACGAAATAAAAGCCGCATAAAAAGTTAAAATGTTAAAAAAAATAAAATTGATTCACCACAAAAATTGTAACTGGTCTCGGACCAAATTTTAAATACAACCACGTTACAACCACGCCAACTTGTAAATATTTTCTACGCTATAAAATGTAAGTTTTTTTTTTTGTACTTTGACAGAACCTCAATTGAATTTTTGAATTTTTGCTGTCGTCACAAAATTGGGCCGACAGCAAAAATTGTTAAACGTCATAAATTTTAACTAGTTCCAATTGGCACAGCAAAGCAGTTAAAAAGTGAGGAATTTTTTTTTATTTTCACCACAGTTAAAATATTTAACTTTTTAACTTCGATTGGCACGCACACACTAACAGCGCAAATCGTTTTTTTTTCTAAAAGTGCGCTTGCTGATTATTCTAAATAATCAAATCATTGTTGAATTTGTGCTAAAATTTCTAAATTTATTCAATTTTAATAGAAATTTTTTTGTTGGCAATCTTATATTAGTGGAATTGTTATACAGTCGAACTTCGACTATCCGGACTTCTTGTATTCGGAACTTCTGTTATCCGGACAAACACTGGTCGAAAAAATAATTTTTTTTTTGTGATTTTGTTTTTTGTTTTGTTCTTTGTGGTATTTTCTCTTCTTCGTGACTTTTTGTTTTGTTTTTTGTAGTACAAAAGGTATACTACTTTATTTTGTCGCCATTTTGGTAAACGTTAGTCTTGACAGTTCATATTTGGCAGTCGTGAAGTAGACACGTGGCAAATTTATTATGGAAAAATATTCGATAAACCAACGTGTTTTAATCGTTAAAACATTTTATCAAAATCAATCATCGATTACTGTGACGATGAGAAAGTTACGTGAAATTTTTGGGAAAAACAACGTGCCAACAAAACGCACTATTTATCGTGTAGTGAATGATTTCGAAGAAAGAGGGCCTGTAGGTGATAGGCTCAAGCATGGGCCACAACGTACTGCAAGAAAGTACAAGCAGTTCAAAACAATCCATCAACCTCAATTCGACACCGTGTTCAGGAGCTTGGTCTTCAAAGAACAAGTTTGGCCACAATTTTGCACAAGGATTTGCATTTGTCTCCATTTAAGATTCAGTTGACACAAGAGCTTCTTCCATAAGACCATTTACGCCGCCGTACATATGCCAATTGGATGTTACAGCTCGCCCATGACAACCCCGATTTTCATGAAAAAATCATAATGAGTGACGAGGCACATTATCATTTGAATGGATATGTGAATAAACAGAATAGTCGGTTCTGGGCAATGGAAAACCCTCAAATTATTATTATCAGTCACCTTTACATCCATTAAAAGTGACAGTCTGGTGTGCAATTTGGTCAGGAGGAATCATTGAACCTTACTTCTTTCAAAATGAAAACGGCGTAACGGTAACTGTGAATGGGGAGCGATATCGTGATATGATTGAAATTTTTTTAACGCCACAAGTGCATGCTTTGGACTTGATTAACATGTGGTATCAACAAGATGGTGCCACATCGCATACAGCCAGGATTACAATGGAATTACTGCGAGACCTCTTTCCACAACAAGTTATTTCAAAAAATGGTGATGTTGATTGGCCTCTACGGTTGCCTTATTTGACTGCTCCGGACTTCTTTTTGGTGGGGATATCTGAAAAGCAAGGCTTATGCAAACAAAACAGAAACGCTTGAGCAACTCAAACAAAATATTCGTGATGAAATTAATGAAATACCGCGTGAAATGTGTGAGAATGTAATGAAAAATTTGCTCAAAAGGGCTCGCATTTGTGAGGCTAACAGAGGCGGACATTTATCTGATATTGTATTCCATACATAATTGCCGACATTAAATAAAAGATTTATCAATGTATTTACTCTCCTTCTCCATAATAATACAGGTGGAAAAATTAACTTGTGCCATTTATCAAAAAACAGTACATTCATATGACATACACACATTATGTATGTATTAAAACGAATTTGAGTTTCATGTTGCTATACGAGCGTATTGCAGTAAATGCATTTTTTTTTACTTTTTGAAGAATTCTAACGTTAGTCGAGCTCGAGCTACATAATAATCAGTTTTACACGTGGTATGGTTGGCACGGTACCACCAAGTACATATTGTAAGTGTTTGAGTAATTAATACTAGTTAACATTTTATTGCCACTGGGGTAGATTCAGTTTTATTTTGATCCATTGTATTAAAATAAATTTTCTTGCATTTCTAGAAAACTGGCTCCAATACCAAAAGTAAAACGAACCAAAATAGTTCTAATTTTAAAAGAAAAATAGAAATCATAAAATCTTTGGACAATATGGTATAAGTGCCTGTAATCTGAAACATAAATACGGCATTGGAATGTCGACAATTTATGACATTCGCAAAAACAAGGAGCAGATGAGAAGCGTAAAACTATTCAGAGTTCAAAAAATTCTAAAGTTGAAGATGCCTTGTACATTTGGTTTCGCCAGAATCAGAGTGCTGGAGTACCTATGTCCGGTCCTTTGATTATAGAAAAGGCCAAACAGTTTCATGAAAATTTGAATATAGAGACACCATGCAATTATTCCCGATTCGATGTGTAAACACAGTAGGAGAGAAGGGGTCTTCTGACAAAGTATCGGCGACATTGTATGTAAGCGAACTGGCCGAGATAATAGAAACTGAAAAATTTGGCCCGGAACAAATTTACAATGCCGATGAAACTGGGTTGTTTTGGCGTAGTATTCCACGCAAAACATTGATATGTCATGAGGAATCGAGATCTGCTGGTACAAAGGATTCCAAACAACGATTAACAGTTCTTGTATGTTCCAACGCTGCAGATACACACAAGTGTAAGTTATTTGTCATTGGTAAAAGTGCAAAGCCTCGAGCTTTGAAAGGTATGAAACATCTTCCTGTTATATATACAGCAAATAACCGTGCTTGGATGACGCAGGAGTTGATGAAGCTATGGTTCCAGAAACAAAAAAGTGGATTACTCGCTGAAACAAAAATTCTATTATTACTGGATAATTGTCCAGCTCATCCATCAGCGAGAGAGTTAAATAAAGAACATATAACTGTAAATTATTTGCCACCAAATTGTACTCCACTTATTCAACCGATGGATCAAGACGTCATCAAAAGTTTGAAATGCCACTACCGTCACAATCAACTTAAATCATGGTTGGCTCAAAACTCGAGCGGAGATATTGGAGAAATGATTAAGGCGTTTACGGTTAAGGATTTCATTTATAGTATCAATCGAGCTTGGACAGAAATACCAGCAACTGTTCTGAAAAATTCATGGAAAAATCGAGAATATTGATGTCGATGGTTGTAACAATAATATTAATTTGGAGCAAATCGTACAAACAGCGGAAGCACTTGAAAATTTTAATGTTCAGCAAATAACTGCTTGATTGGATGAGGATAAAGAAGCTTCAACCTTTGCGACTTTGAATGATGCAGAGATGTGATTAATGATCGACGTTTATAATCCCAATATTTGAAGTTTTGAATTGTTGACATTGAAATTAAATTGAAACTCTAAAACTTCTTTCCAAATACCTATACATACTTACATAGACGGATTTCAATTACTCCTATAGGTAATAGCTAAATTGACAAAACCCAAATATGAATAATTCGACAAACTATTTTACCTATAAAGAAAATCGATATCCAGTGTTCGTGTTGGGAAAATTACTTTTCTTTTTGTTTTTCCTATATACGATATAGTTTACGTTTATGTTCTGTCATTCAAAACAGAAAACAAAAAAAGTTGGCAGATAAAAATCATCAAAAAGTAAAATTAATTTGTGAGGGGGTCGAAACTATAGCTATGTATATAGTAATACAATACTTATACTTACGATTATTTTCTTTTAATTATGAGAATTAAAAATACAATTTATTTATATTACCATAACCTGATGGCCTTCAATCAAATTTAGCAGTTGTATAACTTTCTTTAAATTTATCTATTTTTTGTGTACGAGCCGAGCCAATTTGTCTACTTAATGTTTGGGTAATTGATTGGCTTATTGACAAAAAAAAATTTGATTAATTTTCCAAATTTTATAGTAATTCATCATTTGAATAGAGATAATCGACAACGGTTCCAAGTACCTGTGTGTGTGTAATCCACCATGGTGATTACATATATAGATAGTGTAGAAGATATTATCGAAACGACCTAGTTTCCCCGCGTAATATAACAAATTGTGCATTGTCTTCCTATAAATCCATTCCTGTAAATATCCCTGTAAATCAAATAATTGT
This sequence comes from Tipula unca, assembly GCA_951394425.1. Classification (NCBI taxonomy): domain Eukaryota; kingdom Metazoa; phylum Arthropoda; class Insecta; order Diptera; family Tipulidae; genus Tipula; species Tipula unca. The sequence continues at coordinate 73,328,767 of OX596381.1, forward strand.
TGAATTAACCTTAAGACCACCGACCAGTAATGACAGTGTTGCTAAGAGCTGTTGCTAGTTAAGAACTTTCATTCTGAATATAATGAGTTAATTGACATTCTAATTTTCTTATCACATCCTGATACGTATATTCTTCCAATATTCCGTGGATTAATACCAATATTAAACCACAAATTAAGGTTTGGACCTAAACCGAATTTCAAGGCACAATTTTTTATGTATTGCATGGACTTTGCATTATGGTCAACGATCGAACACAAAAAATATGCCTTGACATACAAATCAGATTTGACTGCTAATTAATCGGGACTCTAAAGCGATAAGCCATACCTATACTTTACACGTTATGATACAAAATAATAATCTAGTCGCGGCTTATTTGAAATATTTTTTAACCAATCTATAGTTTAATGAATTGTGTGACACCGAATAACACGAACCGATAAGTAAAACTATAAAGTGTATTCTCGCTGTTATCTATAGCTTTGTTTATATTTAATTTTAACTTAATATGAATCAGACCCATTTTTTCAAATAAGACTTCGAATTTAGATCATTCCTGAAAAGTTTACGATTCGTTGAAATCAATTTGATTTACAATTTTTTTTGTTGCATGTCAGAATTTTGTTTGCATGTGTAGAGCGTGAATTTAGTACGAAACACAGTGTTCATTACAGTGTTCATAAGCGATGCCCATGATTTTGTTTTTATTGTCACCCATCTTACCCCAAAAAAAGGAGTAAGCGCATAATTATGAGCTATTCTATTTATGAGCTTTCTTTCAACTACATACTTTGTTCTGTACAGTTTTTTGTTGAATCTTTTAACGGAACAAAAAAGTGCCGTGTGCGACCAAAAATTAATCATTTCCAATCATTGTAAATTCTGGAATAAAATTCCAACACTTTGGAATTTTAACACCGATTTGTAAGTTTACTGCTTTGTAACTCAATTTCGTTGAAATTTTGATATATTTTTGTAGAAAACTCTTTGTCAAAATATTGTGGTGGAATTGTTTGGTACATTTTTTGATAGTTCAGTTTTTTGTGAAACCTACTTTAGTTATTAGGTTAGCATTTTGTTTGCTTAGTTCCGTATCACTGGCGAAACAGCAATATTTTCAGTAGCATTTTTTTTAAACTAAATACTTTAGGATTCTGTTATATTGATAGCGTTCACAGATTGCGGTCTAATAAATCCTAATCTTTTTTTTACTTTTTTACGTAAGTAATTCTACTATATAAAAGCTTATCAACTATTATGAAAAGCTCGATAGTCTAACAGTTGAATAAGTTTCTTACTTTCAAAGATTATTGCAATATAACATTTCAGCGGACTTCATTATCACTATACCGTCTTCTCTGGAGGATTGAGTATGATCAAAAACGTTCAATTTGCTTATACATATACAACGTTTCAAATTCAACCATGAAGCAATTGTAATGTATGTTAACCCCATCATAAATATCGAGTCAACACAACTTGTCTTATAAGACAAGCGCAAACTTAAAAATTATTTTATCAACAATACTTGGAATTCTTCGAGATGATACGCTAAATGAACTCGGACAGAAAAAATAACATTCCAACCAAACATAAAAAGTTCAATCTAAGAGAAACAATGTGTATTAGATAGTCATCGTTTACCAGAGACAAAGAAAACTCTAAATATAGTTATATCAAAAGTTAAATCCATACAGCATAAGACACAGGACGCGGAGAAACAGATTGCACAACTCCTAACGGATGGACTTATAAGGCTTTCCAAAAGCCCATATACAACCCCAACTTAGATTGTTGGGAAGAAATTGGACGCTTAACAAATAAAAAAATATAGAATGGTCATAGACTTCAAAAGAATCAAGCGGATGATCGACGACAATCGGTGAAATATGCTACCAATAAGGTCGCGGACGCTCTATCAAGACTGTGATTGGAATCAAACACGTTTTCGACAGATGGAACTATTCACAGTCCTAACGAAGATTCCACAGATCTAATACGATACTACGAAGCACCAATCAAGCAAATTAAAGACTACCAAGTGTTTCCACCAGTATTATAAGGGCAAATTTATCGGAAAATGGCGGAGCATACATCGGTTTTTCACGCCGTCATTCATTTCTGTGTACGTCTCCGATATCGGTACGCTTGGCCAGGTGAAATCTGTTACCGTTTCAGTCGCTTGCAGAGGCGCATATTCGTTCGCTACCTTGTTTTGTATAATGTTGCGTGGGCTTGCATCCAGCGCCATTTAACACAGTTTGTGTAGGTTGCTGTTAGACCCAAGCTCTTTATATAATGATCGAAATAGTATATCTGAAGGTTAAAAACCTTGCAATCAGTACGTAAAATGTTTAAAACTGCTTAAAGTGACTGCAGGTTGGTGATTCGCGTTTTTAATATAAAACTTTTCATAAAACTTTTTAACTTTTCATAAATGGAACCTGAATCTTTACCTTCCACTTGTAACATTAAAATTAGTTTGCTTGCCGGTCATACTGCCTTCAGCTCCATTTGTAATTGTACCCTATAGCTTCATCGGATAGTGCACGGTCATATAGCAAGTGGCCGCACATTTTCGTCGCTACTTATTTAAAACTTATTTGCTTACACTTTTTTACTGTTCTCTGCTACTCTTTTGACGAGTAAGGTGAAACGAAGCCGTTCATCGAAATTTACTCCCCACTTTACGGTAATTACCGTTTTTATTATCTAACTATCAACAGACACTAGAGGTGGTTTCGTAATGTCAAGAGTTCCTTTAAGTTAGATCATGACCGTTAAAATGATAGCTCCATTTTGTATTCCCTGCACCAGTCAATCATCATGCCTATAGCGCGCTGAGCTTTTTTATGAGTGTTCTGCCCTGAATTTCAAAGCAGTAGTAATACCTTATCGTCCCCAAATGCTATTTGTGGAACATCACTATACATGCTGCTGTTGAAAACGATATTCAAGAGGTGTGGCCACAATATGGAGCCCTGCGGTCAACCTTAATTTACATTGAAGTGGGGCATGGTTAGTGACTACAGTGTCAATTTTGTCTGACAAATAGTGGTTTATGGTCAAGTAACGATTTACCTGAAATTTTTCTCGATTGTCACGTTTTATCCCGTATCGCTGAACTGTGTTTGATTGCTGGTTATCGTTGTGCGTGTCATTAAGGATCAAAGTGATTATAACGATAATATGTCGCTTGCAGTCCAGTTCTCTTGGACTTGGGATTCACCATTGTGTGGAAAGGTACTTAGTTGGTTATAATGAAGAGACCGCTTCTGGCTACATACTTTTCCTCGAGAATACTTCTCTCGTTTGTGTTTTTGTTATGCCATAGTTTACATTTAGCACGGAAGTTCCCTGTGATGATAATTGGAAGGTTCTTAAGACCATCCATGATTTTATCAATCTTATTTATATAATCAATAATACAATAATAAAGTATTGGAAGTAATTGCTCACTAGATAGGTAAAATTTACCTATCCCTGATCATACAGTGTGAGTCGCAGTACACATTTTCAGTACCTTGAGATCACTATGGCTGCTTCAATGGTTATGTTCAAGGTTTGTGAATACTGTGCTTACTTTGCTTTGTGAATAATGATTGTACGGTTTGTTTGCCTTCTTACAATAAACACATTTGGTTTCTTCGGCGGGATATATCTTATATGATTATGCCCGCTCTCTCAATTTTTCCGCATATTTGGTCTTTTTTTTTGCAGAACTTTGGGCAATATGCCCAAATCCATGACTTTTCAAAAATCTATATTTAAACCCGAAGAAAATCAGTCAGCCTGTACGAATACTATCTTATATGCACCCTACAATTTGTAAACAGGATATTCTTAGCTGGAGGCGATACCTCAATGACCCAGTGCATCATTTTGACATTTTTAGGTCCAGTTTTAAAACTGTGTTGATCCTCGATTTTGATCTCACCATTACTCTGTTTTATAATTGAGCTCTTAATGTTCACCTTGTCGACTACATCCACATCGTATATATGATCATTATCGACAATTATTTTTCTAGTAGCGATGCCACCAGGCTAGCTTCGGCTAAGCACGAACTATTCAGGAAGAATTGCAGATCTCCCTGTTTCCTCTTTTATCCTTGTATATATCTTGAACAACTTCAAGGACTGTTCAACGACCAGAAAAACGCTGTCTGTATCATTTTGGCTTTTGTTTGCTTGGTACTTCCCCAGAGTAGGATACCGTAGGTCCATATCGGCAGAGCATCTACCTACGAGTCAATGCATTTTTCTGTACTTTATGTTAAGTTCTTTTTTTTTTTTTTGACTTGTTCTATCGGTAGATGATAAGCGTTTTGATATGTAAAGTTAATAAATGCTTGATTCTCCAACGTTTTGCCCAGTTACAAACCGCATTGGTAATCTTCTGGAGTTTGCTCGATGCATGGGCGACATTACTTCCAGTCGCCATAATTTCTGTATCATGTTCAAAGTTGGCTATGATTCCTTCATTTGTGGTTGGTAAATCCCTTGTGTATATTAAATACAGGATTGGTGATAAGAAAGACCTCTGCGAGACACCGGCAGATATTTTCTTTAGTTTGGAGTATTCATCCTCATATTTCACATGAAAATGTCTAGGAATTAGTTGTCGGTCCTCAATTATTGGTTTCAGTCTCTTTAGTAATAATTTTTCTAAAATTGTTGACATAATTGAGAACAAAAAAATTGGCCGGTATGATTTTTTATCGTTAGGTGGTGTATCAAGTTTTGCTATCATGATTACTTCTGCTACTTTTCATTTCACCCATTTCTTACGAAACCCTTTATCAGGTAGAGCCTTGATAATTTGGCAAGCAACTAAGTCGTACCCTTTTAACTTTCATGTTACTTTCCTCTTCATCTTTTAATTCTTTGAGAGTTACTGGGCGTATGTCAAACTCATCTTGTGAATTGACATTATATTTTCGTTTTTAGTTTGTCTTGATTGGGTTGGAAGGTTTTCTGGAGATACTCCGCAAACAGATTAGCCTTCTCATCAGGCAGACTAACTAGATTTTTAAAATTTTTATCTGTTAATTGATTCATTTTTAACTTCTTTAAGAAACGATTGTTTTGTTCTCCGGTGTTCGATTAATTTGCGAGTCGTTTTTCTCTTACCAGCTCTTCTTATTATACATAATGGGGGTGCTTGGCAAAGCAGCATTGTGAATTGTTTCATTTGTTCCAAAAGCCAATTTTTAATGTTTGTACACTGAAGCCGTAAATTAATAAAAGAGAAGAGCCGAAATAGTTTATATAATTTTTTTTTAAAGATTTTGAGAGCAAGGCTGAAAGGTATAGTCGATCAATAGTTCTATATAAAGTTTCATTTCGCCAAAGTTCGCACTCCATTTTCTAATTTTTACATGTAGGTACATATACTCTAATTTACTGTGATAATGACTACATGTCTACCAGTGTAGTTTTTATCAATATATAGATAGCTAGCTATTCGTATATAGTTGTTAAGAGTTAAAACATTCGTTACTTTATCGTATTTTTTTGGTATATAAAATATGTATACAACAACAACAACAAAATTAAATTAATTTTCTAATTTTTAAAAACTGTGTTATAATTTTATCAAAAATCAAGATTAGAAGAAATTTATATATTACTTACATACAACACCAAAATAAATTATAATCTAATCTTAAATTAGAATGTCACAACACTAAAACAAGTTTTTGAAAAAAAAAATTATTTAATGTATAATTAAAATATTAATAATTAACATTATCTATCAAAAAAAAAAAAAAAAAAAAAATTAATAAAAATAAAAGTTAAATTAATGATTATCAAAAACTTTGTTCGACATTTAAATGACAAGTCCGGTGAATTATTATTTTTTTTTAAATTCCGCATACAGTAAATGGCCTATTAGTGGCTGTCATTATGAATTTCTAGACATATCAGAATTATGGTTTTGTTTATTATTGAGATAATTTTGTGTACAAAAATACAACAAACACTTGAGCGATATAGCCATGGTGTCTGGAAAATCAATGGAGTGGGAAAATTAGGTATTATCGTGTTTGAGTGTATACGTATATTGAAATAAAATATAATTTTATGGACAACTTGAGTCATCTGGTTTAGTCGCTCAGTGGGAAGTTTCAGAAGAGCTTTCGAAAACAGATCTGCACACAATTCAATCACCCGTTTCAATCAATTCCGATGAGGATGGAATTTTTCCCATATACCAAATTTTATTCGACTTTGCCAAACACTCATAGCAAATCACACGAAAATCATTATAGCGCTGATGCAAGACAATTTTTCGTGTGTTCTACTATGTGAGTGCTTGGACGGGTCGAATACAAATTTTCTTGAATTTTTTTCTTTTAATTATTATTTATTCTATAATTTATAAACGGAATTTTATAAAAAAATTAAATTTCGGTACCAAATTTTCGTCGACCTTGCCAATGATTTACATAGCAAAACACATGAAAAATTGTCGAACATTGAAGACATTTTTTCATGTATTTTAAAAAAATTTGAGTGATTTTGAAAATGTTTAGCTTGTATTTCCGACTGGTAAATGGTTATAAATGACTCTTTGATATGACTTTGTTCGTTACCAATTCATGTACATAGGCACTCAGAGTTAAATGCAAGAAGGGTTACTTGAAAAAATTACATATTTCACTATGTACAAAAGAGTATTTTAACAACTCACATCTATTTGCCAATGTTGCCATGTTATAGTCCTTTCACCCAGGTTAATTGGTAATTGCTGTAGATTAACGTGGTATGCTGCGTACATTGCACAGAAGTATGCTGATGTTCTTATTATGACAGTTTCAGGTAAACATCTGGATGTCTTATTCAACTTAACGCAATATCCCTTAACTATTGGAGAACCGAGAAAATAACACAAATTAATTCCGATTAGGATGATGATAAACACATCTATGATCCTCTGTTGAAAGTACAGAATCCATAGTCTGAACCATCGTTCAAGTCAGTACAGGCTTGTATACAACTATTTACAATCGATGATCATTTAAATCGAACTTTGTTCCGTGCGTCCTAGATTTGGGTGGTAACCCAAAAGACTATAGGCGTGAAAATGGTCTAGACCTATCCAACTCGATCTAGATATGACCAGGCCAAGCACCTTGAAATATCATCTTAATTTTAAATTTGAAAAAGCTATTACCGCATGGCAATTCAAAGAGCTTTTGGATAATCAGGCCTAACACCCAGGATTGTCTTTTACATTTCAAAAATCGCCAGGCTTACCGATATATTGTGGTCTACAAGATATTGCTAGTAGAGCCATTTTTTTTTTTTTTTTTTTTAAAAGGACTTGGCATAGACACTTTTACGGTCCATAGCCTTACCTTACATTCACACAACATTCATTCAATCCATTCATTCATCCCATTCACACAACTACAGTATACCACCTGCGCATCGCATAGCTCCATGTCACCCTGTACAGTGACATGAAAGATGGGTCGGGACATGAGTTCTACATTCCAACAGAGGGTCATAGATGTTTTCAATTTAATCACCGATCGTAATCGGGAGATGAAAAATCCCTTTTGCATCCCGCCTCTCTGTTGGGATTCGAACCCGGTACCTCCCGATCCAAACGTCGCAGCTTTAACCACTGCGCTATTTGCTCGGTTAGTAGAGCCATTACTGGAGCTATATTTTCAACTCCATTTCGTGTGATAGTCTAGGTTCGTATTCCACAGTTTATTGCACCGCTGACACTGTGTTATTGAGACTTTGAATTTTGTTATTAAAGATAAAAACTCTCCAAAAACATTTTAGTCTATTCTCCTTTACACCTTATAAAGTCGGTGGGTGGGATAGTAATTTATCTGCTGAATTACAACATGACTTTTCTTACATTCAAATACATTGGATACACCTTATTCAAGAGTTGTGTTTATTCCAAAACTTGGGAAATCCGGGTTTACAGACTTGTGTCTGTTATCAACTTCTCTTTAATCTCTAGAATCATCGACAGATATATTACCTTATATTGCTTGCTGAATATTGTAGAAACTTCTGCACAAATGCCATAGGCTAGCATATGGAGCTAAATATAAAGTTGTACATGGTTAATTAAATCGGATTTCAATTTGACTGGTAACGACGTAAGCCAAAAATAATCAAACTGCTAAAGAGTCTTGGGTCTGAGTACAAATAGAGAATGCAGACAAAACCAAACAAACCTATTTTGTAAAGGCATGGTGCATTGAGCACATTGAAGTGTCTTGATCTAATTTTTCCTTCGATTTTTGGGAGACCAAGTGAATCACCCTAGGGCCTAGTGGTATCTTAGAAAGCAAACTGTCTCGAAAATATCATTTTGTTTGTAACCTACCAAAATCTACTAACTAATCTGTGTTGGCCATGTATAGAAGAGGTTTTGGAAAATCTTGGGGTCTAACGCCCAGGATGTAGTCTTTCTTTTCGCTTTAACCTCAGGGCAGGATTTGGAATCTATATCTTTGGTTTAATCTGAGATCATTCGATAGCGCTGACCCGTAGTATTATGGAACCTTTGACTTTTGCTGTTAAGCACAAAAACGTTAAATAATTTTGTCTTTTAACTACAACTACAACAAAAGATCTAAAAATACAGTGGATTGTTATATAGGAAGATGATAACTGACTTTACTTCGTGTATCCAGATTTTCAATTATATATTTGCTTTGGGTTATTTTTATTGAAGATGGAGGATTGGGAGTCAGCACGTCGTTATCCCAACTAAACCATTCGATTACGTATGTTTGTTACTCTGCGGTTCTTGTGAGTTTCTCATGAGTTGTATAGGTTTCATCTCATATAGGAAACAATTTGTGTGTTTGAGATTGGCGTAGTAATTAAAAATTATCTTGCTGCTGGGTGTATGCGTTGAATGTAGATAAAAAATTACATGTTTGTCATTGTATCGATAGACTAACTTTTTTTTTTAAGTTCGTATTTAAAGATATTATTTAGAACATTATTTAAACATTTTATTACATGATATCGACAAAAAATCGAAAATCGTAAAAATATGCTTCGTTCTCGTCACACACATATTTTTTGATTAAATATTACAATCAAATTTCAAATAAACAACTTACAAAATTATCCAACAAAAAAAAAGCTAAATTCAATCTTATCGAAGTGTTATGCTGATAAAAAAAATAACCAAATTGCTACTGGAATTATTTTTGATATTTACACTTTGAAATATTTGAGTTTATTAGTTGTTAGCGTGTTATGTTGGTATATGTACACCTTAGTTTGTATACATATACATATGTATATACATACGCAGGCATAAGTATTGGTTATGCTACTTAGTATTATATACGAGTACATAAGATTTAATGAAAATGATAAAATTAAATTAAATAATTTATCATAAAATTACTATCACATTAAAATGATCGAGTGAGGTGATTTTTTGTTATTTAATGAGATAGGTAATTGAATAAACATTAGTCGTTTTTGTATGAATAGATAGACTCGTTTATAGTTTTTTTTGACGGTTTACTTGATTAGGTATACACGATTAGCGTATAGTGTTTGGTTGCAGTTTAGAATTATATCACGAATCAGTTTCCACATATATGTGGAAATGCAGTAAAGACTATCCCGCACGAGTGTTCTAATCAGTGTCTAATTACAAACGGGCCACCATCAGAAGGCGGTCAAACAGCTATCATGCGAATGCTTGAGGTAAGATTTAAATCGATATTCTATGGATAGTACCTTACTCACCAATATATTGAGTCCTTGTTTTATTGCGCACATTAACGTTGAGTACAGGCACTCTATTAAACACAATAAGTATGTGTTAATTACATCAATAAAGTAACCTATAGCTCAGACAACGGCAACCTTACAAAACAATGAAGTAAACCGTTCCACAGAAGAGGCTTGACGAATCCTTTAATTTCAAATACATGAGTTATGATTTTGCAAAAACTTTTTTTTTATCCTGATGTACCTTCTTGGGCCAATAGGCGATGATATTTCTGCTAATTCAGGTATTAAAAATTGTTCCGCTATTGGCACAGCCATTCACACCACTCACCCAAGTGTGATGGAATTTTTCCCTCAGAATGTTATTAATAGATCAAGCAGACTGCCGTAAGTTGGGACAGTTAAAGATTGCAAAGCATTGATAATTAATGTTAAGAGTCGATTCTACTTCACTAATTATTTTTCTTCAATTGACCTCAATCTACTGGTGCATGTAAGAACTGATTCCAGTGATATCCCACAAACTGACGATGAAAATAACTTACACCACTTTATCTCAGGGGCATAAGAACGTCATCGAAAATCATGGGGTCGACTAAATTTAGTTTTATGTGGTGATTTCCGTCAGACACTACTGGATATTCCTAAAGGCACCCCAGCTAATGTAGTTCACCCGTCCCTTAGATTTGCATAACTTTGGCCACAAGTTGAAAAGCTTTCATTAACGACAAATATGCAATTAGTAACGCCGCCCAAGGTATTGACATAAATGAAAATCTATAGGTGTCAATGTGGAAACTATCTATCAACTCATAAACAGGGTATATACTTACATAGAGAACTTGAATTCAAATAATTTTGAACATCTTTGTAAAAGAGCTCTTAAAAGATCAAGAAATTCATCCGATGAAATCAACAATTTAATTTTGGATAAAATTCCAAACGGACAATAAAATATTCTTCTCTATTGATGATTTAATAAGTAAAGATGATTCAATTCTTAGATTATGGCTGTGCAATGCAAAACTAATATGCCTGTAACAAAAGAAACGTTGTTCTTGGATACTTCACAAATTATCTACTCCAAAGACGGAGATTGACAAAAGAAAATGTTAATGGAGAGAACTACCAAGAACTACATACACAAATGTGCTGGGAAGTACCGAACACAATCCTGTACACTAGCAGGAGATGCACGACCGAAATATGAAATTTGCAATACGTAATCATGGTACCAATAATGCAAAATGGCCCAACAGCTACAAAAAATAAGGAATCAGGCACACCAAACTCCAAAAAATCGGACGAATAAGGGTAGGGCAACAAATGAGTCAACCAACCAATGCGAATAAAAATAAGGATACCTCTAAGTATTAAGGATTAAAATAAAATAAGGATTACCTTTCAAGCAATTCTAAATAGTCTTGAAGAGCAAAATAAATTAAACAAGTTAATATTTGATCAACTCAAATTACAAGGCCAACCTACGAGTGATCAGAAATCAATAATGTCTCTAACACTAAGAACAAATCACATAGTGAAAGCAAATATTTTCCAAAGAATAGCCACATGGAACGGATTAATGAAAGATTTAGCAGAACTTGAAATTTTTCCATTTCTAAATACCGAACAAATTGATTTATGTCTAATCTATGAATCTCACTTTACTAAACCCTCATATGCAAGAATTCTCTATAGATATAATCTAAAGAAAGAAGAACGCATGCATTTGTTCGGGTAAAAAGAACTGTTCGCAGAGGCGCAAGTAATAAACTGTGAAACAAAATACTGAACTCAAACAGAAAATGAAAATCCAAAAAAGCTCCATGTTACGACTTGATAACAGGACAAATAATTATACCCAGGCAGTTGAAATTAGCGGAAGTAATAATGATTCAGAAACCGGCGAATGTTAGAAAAACTAACCAACCAATTTCACTACTTCCGGTGACATCGAAATTGTTTGAAAAACTATTACAAATTTAAAAAACTGAAACTAATGATAGAGCAAAGAAATCTCATCGCATAACATCAGTTTGAATTTGGAGAGAAGCATTCAACCATAGATCAAGTACATAGAATTACTGATGTGTTGGGGGACCGATAATTTCGAGTGAAATGTGAACAAAAATATTCTGAGCTGATGAAAATCTCAGCAGGAGTCCCTCAAGGTATAGTGTTTTGGAACCACAACTTGTGGTAAAAAAAGCTTGTGATAAAATAACCAAAAGGACAAACATGTTGCGGATTAACGAATCAAAATCCACACATGTAAATTTCACAAATTTAAAAACCTGTTGGAGATTTGTAGTTATTAATGGACGGCAGATCCCATAAAAACAGCTAAGTACCTGGGGATGACATTACCACTAGGGTTGGGTGGAAAGGACAGTGATTTGTAGTATTTCTGTTATTATATTTTCATAATTTAACTCTAGAAATTTATAATTTCAATGTAATCTGAATGTTCACAAATTCGGTAAAGTGTCCGCTCCGTGCGTCGAGTACTGCGTCAATGTTGATACAGAGGTTTCCATCCTGGTCCCGAATGGCGGTTGACGCAGGCCTAAAATTATTGTGCAATCCAGTAATTTCTTTAAAGAAAATACGCGAACTGCGCTCATTTGTTGTATTTTCAGAATCCCGGCCGTGGACCATTCAGATTCAAATCAATCCACACGGTCTGACGCTCATATCCTAGCACATCAGGTGCGGCATGTTTATTTTTGTTATTTAACAGTTGTTATTTCTTTTTGTGTTTGTCAATAAGATTTAACTTAATATGCTGATTTTGTAAGACGTTGATGGACAGATTTTTTGCCGCTGTTTGTGCACTGCGTAGTGCCGAATACAACTCTCTTCGATAAATTTTCTCAAAACTGTTATTTAACAAGAAAATCAAAATTAAAATAAATCATAGGGACATGTGGATAGTGAACTTAAGACCTTTTAGAGTAAAATTAAAATGATGACCGACATTTGCTCTATAACGGTCGACCAGAATACCAAGCACATGAAAAAAGCCACCGAGGAAAATTAGCAAACGAAAAAAATTGCTTGAAATCGAAGGTGGAGGTAAAATTTCATTTTTTTAAACTTATTTGAGTTTTAGTAAATGTTAAATTGTATTTTGAGTGAATTTTATTAATTGAAATTCAACTATGGAGTTGATTTAAATAACGCGTGTTGCAGTCTTTTTAACGGATAGATTGATTAGGAAATTTTGATTGTGATTGAGTAGACTTTAAATTATACCATTTGAGTGGAATTTTTTAAGTTAAATTTAGGGTACAATTTCTACTATGAAGTTGAGTAAAATTTTAAACGCGATTTATAGTTTATTTGAGTCCAATTTAAATTTGACATATTTACTCATATTTGAGTGTGCTTTGAAGTATACATTTTTTGAGTGGATTTGCTTAAGTGAAATTCCAGAATAGAATCCTAGTGAAAATAATGTAATTTTTCAACAAAATTTGAGTGTATTTTAAATTGAGTGTATTTTAAAAATCAAACATTTGTTGAAAAACCATTTTGTGTTATTTGAGTTTGTCTATAGATTTTGAATTATAATTTAAGGTATAGGAATTTGAGTTAAGTTTGAATTTCACTTTACACTGAGTATTAATATAAATTAATGTTTTAGCTTAATATGAGTTAAAAGTTGAGTACATTTTCAATTAGTTTAATCGTGTGTGTATTTGTATGCCTTTAGAACTATGTTGACTGAATTTTCTTAAGAAAAATTCCAGGTAAAATTCTAGTATGGGCTCGAATCAAATTAGCATATTCTATACACTTTAATTCGAACGGTTACCGCGTCAAAGTACCTTCTCTTCGATGACATTTGAGTATATTTCATGTTGAGGTAATTGGCCACAATTTCAATGGTGTATATGTATTACTTGTAAGATTATGTTAATTTTTAATTTTATATACGAAGCAGAGCTATTGACTTATCTCTATAAAGTACAGGGACGTAATTCGAATGTTATGTTGCTAAAGGAGCAATTACGATTCCACAGAATTTGTTATTACGTGCATTATTTGTTTGTAACATCTGATTTTACAAAACATGCGGAGACATAAATCGGAATAACGCGCATGCATTATTGAATAGAAGTAAACTGTTGGGGGCTACTACAAGTTGAAAAACAACGCTCTTTGACCGCGATTTACTTGGTGTGGGATTATGGTTGACAAATTGGTTTGCCCTATTGTATTGCCGCGTCAACAAACTGTATATGCAACATAGCCAATATCGTCAACGTCAATAATGTAGACAATTTTATAGTGTGATTTTGTAAACTAGTTCTAACTACGGTGACCAGATTACTTAACGATAATAATATATACGATACCGAGGGCGACAGTTTTAAAATATCATTCAATTTATCTCTAGAAATTTAGCAGGTTGTTGACGTTGTTTTACTTGTCGATGTTGACACAAAACACTGCCAAGTAATCAATGCATCCCTGATTATGATTGTGACATGTGGTTTTCTTCAAAGATCAGCTGTAAGTTATGGTTAAAAATATAATTGTCGTTTAACAAGGTTATACGAGTATCATACAGTGAACCATCGAATTTCATAAAAAGTACTACGCGTGCACTGTTTTGTAGTTTCACCATTCTAGGGTTGAGATTTGTGAATATACATTCAATCAAAAATATTTTTCGAGATTAAAATAAGTTTTGACTTTAGGCGTTACTGTTCCGTCATTTTTAAGTTAGATATTTAGTGTTTCCGTATACCTATAGTTATGGTTAGAAAGGTTAGAAACCCTTAAACTGCCACCAAAGATCAAACTAAACAAAATCAGAGATATATGTAGACGTACATTAAATAAATTTCGATGTTTTACTGTAGGTGTTTGTACATACGTACACATACAAACATATATATTGCTTAACATATATACAACTTTTATCTTAAATTCAGATCAACATTTTTTTTTATTTGCCTAAACATCAAAATTACCATTACAAGTGATTTTTTTTTTTTTTTTGCTTTTCTTGAATTCAATCTGTGATTATTCATTGAATTTTTTAGAATTATACTTTTGTGGGTTTACAAAAAAAAATTTAAAGTTTTCTTTTTTCTTGAATCAAGTCTCAAATGTGCAATTGTCAGACATGTCTGGTTAAATTTAAATTGATATCTCATGTGAAATATATAATTTTGTATGTATGTATTTGTTATCTTGTTTATTCTCGTATACATACTTACATGCTACAAATAAGACCAAGATATGTATGTATATAAGAAAGGAATTGATTGAATGTCAATTGAACTAAATTATACAATTAATTTGTTCTTCTTATTTTCGTTTTTTTGGTGTGTGTGTAAGTCTTGTGGAAGTGTTTCAATGTCAAATATTAAAAATGATTAGAATTTTAAGATTGAATGAAAGATGGAAGAGATATTGATTAAATGAATGAATATGGTGTGCTCTGAACGAGTATATCCATTTCTCTTAATGTCAATGAAAAATAAATATTTAATAAATCAAATGATTAAGTAATTACATTTATTAACTAAATTGTTCAATCAGAACAAATGTACATACGAATAAAATAAAAAAAAATTTAAACAATGTTACTGGATAACAATAAATGTATCAATGATTGATTGATTTAAATAATATGTTTTATCGACAATCAGCGTATGTGTGATATATATATATATATATGTATACCGGGTGTAAGGTGTTTTGTGTATGTCCGTTAATATTAAGTAGTTTTATTGCGAAGTATATTGAACTCAAATAACCTACTTAACCACGGTTTGTTATACTGGCTAGAAACAAATAAATACATATTCTCTGGCACATGGATCTTGCACGTATAAAATTCCCATTTTTTATTCTGTCATAAATTTCTGCACCACAATTCATTTACGTGCCACATACCTATATCTTTATATAAAATACTGAAATGCAATTTGTAAATTTTGTATACACAACTGACTTTGAAATTTTTATCAAGTCATTCAATAATCATTAATTCATTAACAATAATTTATGTATACAGATATATGTATGTTTATTGAATTTATATTAATTAACTGTCAACAAATACATGTTGTTAGCATACATAAATATTATTTATATATGTTTTAAATGTTACTCGGCTATAATTAATCGGATTTAACAAAATATCACAAACCAATAATAATAAAAACATTGAATTTAACTTCTAACAATATAATAAATAATTGTTCCGGAAATTAATTAATTTTTATGTCCAAATAAAGGGTTTAATTCGTGTTTAATTACGTTACATGATTTTTTTAATTTTTATAATTTTTTTTAACACTTTGGCGATTAATGATTTTAAAAATATATGGCATTAATTTAATTACAGGTTGTGCAAGTGTTAGAATTGTAATTTTTTAGGTCACAACTATCCTCAACTAACCCCTTTGGGCGTAGCTCCAAAGTACCGAGATCACCAACATCCTCAGTTAGTAGCTATGAAAAGAAAAACGAAGAACTTCGTAAACAATTAAGTATAATAGAAAAGATCACATCTCAACTTAGTATAGAGATTAACATACTTAAGAATGCAAATGGAAAGCTAAAGCAAGCAGTTTAAGCCAAAGATAAATTACGACACGAAACAGACCTGGATCCTTAAAAAAACAGAAAGAAGCAACCTTCTAAAAAAAAAAAAGCTGAATCTACCCCAGAAACTGTAGGTTCAAGCAAATCCCCAAAATCAAATGACATGATTGAAATTCAACAAGAGACTGAAATAGCCAAACCCAAGGATAAGGCTCCGTCTCCAATCAATAATGGGGATAACTGAATATGGCACTATTCAGTCTCTTATGAAATCAATTACTGATAAAGAATACAGAATCGTGTCTCTGAACAATAATATATCGAAAGTCAACACAACAGACGTTAACACACATAGAGCATTAGCTACGAAACTTACAGAAGAAGGGAAAGAATGGTACACTTATGAAGACAAAAATGACCGACCGATAAAAGTAATAGCTAGAGGTCTTCATCATACCTGTAAAATAGAGGATGTAATAGACGATTTAAAGGGCAAGGGGTTGAAGATAGAAAATCCCGCAAACATAATTAAAAAATAAAGACAAGAAACTGATCAAGGGGTTAAAATTAACAGGAGAGCACTACCATTATTCATGCTTACTTTTAATAATAAAGAAAAAGTAGAAAACATCTTTACCATTAGCATTAAGAAAGACCACTGGTTTAATACCCCAATGTAGAAAATGCCAAGGCTTTAACTACACCCAAAAACCTTGTAACAGAGAGCCTAAATGCGTAAAATGCTCCAGAAGACATCTAGCACAAGCCTGCCAACTGGGGAAAACTACCACCCCTAAATGTGTAAACTGCAAGGGAGATTATCCCGCAAACTACAGAACAAAGGATGCGAGATAGCTAAATAATTGCAAAAACTAACGAATAGAGAAACTCAGTTTAAGCCAAACCGTGAAATACCATTTGACAGAATACCACCGAAAAATTCAGCGAAAGCTAACCAACAATCCTTTGCAGCAGCAGGCCCAAAGACATTTTCGCATATTGTGCAGCAGCAGAAGCCATTCAATACTAAGGAAAATCAAGAAACTCCAATTCTAGAAAAAATACTTAGAAGCTTTAAACGTGCGCATAGCGGAAACTGAAAGGAGCATAGAAGCCGTACATAAACTGCTAAATAAGCAAGAAGCAGTGAATGAATTCACATCTATGATGTACTAATATGCATAACAGCAAAACTTTATGGAATACACATGGAAAAGATAGACATATGCCTAATATCAGATCCCCACTTTACAGAAGTGTCATTCGCAAGAATTCATGGATACCGCTGCTACCATGCCATCTATCCAGCAGGGAAAGCGAGAGGAGGGTCACCAATATTTGTAAGGGAAAATATTAAACATTTCGACTAAATAATTTAAATACTGTCCACCACGGCCACCAACTGACTAAAGAAAATTATGTCGCGTTGCTTAAATCGCTTGGAACCAACTTCATAATTGGGGGAGACTTCAATGCGCTAAGAATACATACTGGGGATCGAGACTATCAACACGTAAGGGTAAAAACCTGTTTGCGCAGCAGGGCAAAAATTAAACTGTGAGTTTTATTCTGGGGGTAAACCAACATATTGGCCTACCAATCATAACAAAATACCACGTCTAGACGTCTTTGTAACAAAAGGAGTATCCGAAAACTACGTACTGATAGAAAACAATGAAGGAATATGTTCAAACCACACAACAGTTATTATGACACTGAGTGCAACCATAACCAAGAAAGAACACTTGCCTAGATTAACAAACAATAAAACAAATTGGGATGTTTTCCAAATGCTGTTCGAAGAAAATACAGTCTTACAAGTACCAATTAAAACTGCGACACAACTCGATGACCATAATTAGAACTATTAAATAATAATATATTGCAAGCATCGTGGCAGAATACGCCCCCTAGTCAATATAAAATATTGAGGCGCAATAATTATTCATTGGAAGTGAGAGATTTGGTTAGTGAAAAGTGGAAGGCTCGTAAACCCTGGCAGAGGAATAGCCCACCACAAAGTATATGTAAATAGGAACTTAATTATTTAAGCAACAAACTGCAAGCAAGTTGTTAATCCTAGAAGTTAAGAACAATCCATTTAGTGAATGTCTAACCGGCCTTTCCGGGCAAACAGACACAGACTCTGGAAGGAACAAAATGACTTAAACCTTAAAATTAAGGTGCCTCTTATCAAAAAGGATGATGGAACTTGGGCAAGAAGGGCTGAATAAAAAGCTGTTTTGTTCGCAGCCCTCTTTGAAAATATATTTCAGCCCCTTCCGAGGAAATCAGCGGAAGAAAACATAAACCCAGTTAAAAAAACGGATAACAAAAACATCCAACCAGTAACATTACAAGAACTAAAATATGAGATTACTAAAAACTTAAGCTCATAAAAATCATCGGGTTACAACGTAATTTCAGGACAAATAGTTAAAGAACTCCCCGAAAAGGGTTTACGAAAACCGCTCCAAGTAATAAACGCGGCATTTCGACTGAAATACGTTCCATAACAGTGGAAGATGGCAGAGGTGATTTTTATTCCAAAACCTAATAAACCTCCTAACATTAAAACCTCGTATAGACCAATTTCGCTACTTCCTATAATTTAAAAATTGTTCGAAAAACTATTGCTTAAAAGGTTAAAATCAGTAATAGAAGAAAGAAAACTTATTCCTCCACATCAATTTGGCTTTATAGAGGGGCACTCTACTGTAGACCAAGTGCATAGAATTACCGACTTAATTGAAACTACACTGGAAAACAAGAAGATATGTTCAAGTGTGTTCGTGGATGTAGCACAAGCCGTTGACAAAGTATGGCAGCGAGGACTAGGGTATAAACTACACCGAGACCTGCTAAATCAATTTTACGAGATCTTAAAATCCTATCTAGCTGATCGATACTTTCTGATGAACATTGCAACATTTGCGGATGATACTGCAATTGGAGATAGCATAGAAGAGTTATCTGGTAAATTACAAAATGCCACTAATTCAATATGTAGCTGGACAAAGAAATGGCGCATTCAGCTCAATGACACGAAATACATACTTAACTTCATACGAATCCATCTGAACTCACAGCAAATCCCGCATGCAAATACGACCAAATACTTAGGCATGACACTTGATGCTAAACTAAAGTGGAAAGAGCACATTAAAAAAAAAGAAGAGCTAAAGATCAAGAAAATCCGAGCTAACAGTACATAATAAACTGATATTATACAGATACTTAAACCTATATGGCCATATGGTATACAACTGTGGGGTTGTACCAAGAAGATCAACGTTGATATAATTCAAACCTTTCAAAACAAAGTTTTACGTGGCATTGTGAACGCACTTATTTTGTTGAATCAACAAATGCAACAACAAAATAAGAAGTTTAAGCCCACCGGGAAAATCTTCCCTAGCACCACAGCGATACTCCGATACGATGCAACACAATCACATCAGATCAGTAGAACCATTTACTGGAGATCACAAACGGGTTTTAAGACCTTCAACGTTTCGCCATCAAACGTTGATGGTTTCAAAACCCGATTGCTTGAATCCAAAACTCCTATCGAGAACTTCAAGCAGCTGTGCAACATAAAGGATGAAATGCAGAGGAACGGCTTAATGCCTTAATCTTAGCACCAAGATACAAAGCATGACGTGCTACAGACAATACTTGCATCAAAAATGAACAGCGAAAGAAGGAATTGGATCTGTGGTACAGATACAGCCATATCCAGAAATTGTGCAAAATCCAGCTGCATAATAAACAACAACAAGAAGGAAAACGCCTTCAAGGTGTGAAACGAGAAATAACCAAGTTAGCGCGCTAAGCTTACTGTAAAGTTCCGAGTAACGTATAGAATGAACTTACTTACAGTGGATGCATTCATTAACGCGGTAAGTGACGAGCAGCTGAAGCTTCACTTGAGGACGACTGCAAAAGAGAAAAGTATGAACGAAGTTTTAGGATCGGCGTTAGCCTGCTTCAGCCAGCCTAACTCCTGATTCCATTAAACTATCAGTACAAGGCTTCCAGAACAACAGGCGTAGGAGATCTCGCTCTCAGTCTAGATGTTTTAAATGTCAACAAACTGGGCACAGTATCAGAGCATGTAAGCAACCAGCAACTGGGAGAACAGAGAAGATAGAACGTTGCAATAAACAGCCAGAAAAACTGCGACAGATAGTTGTGGAGCAGGACGATTATGACTCATATGTCCAGGAGGCCTTGCAGTAGTCAAAGTAAGCCCTATTACAGACAGGAACAAAGGAATCAAATTGTACATATTAGGAAGATCAGAGTTGATGCCGACGTTATAGGGCTCAGTAGAAGTCATTGAAGTGACTTGGTTGATTGAATGGGTTGCTGATTACACTTTGGAAATCGGCCAACGGCAAAACACAAAACAATAGATCGTGCTACCAGAAAATCGGATAATAGTCATGCAGGAAATCCTCAATAGCAAATCTGGAGCACATCAATAAAACGCTTTGGGCATCAATAAAACGCTGGATAATATAAGACTCTGGCTTATTTCTTCTGACAAAAGATGAAAATCTGTACATACTCGTTTGCATCGATTATTTCAGTAAATGGTCAAGCCAATATTTCGAATCATCACTGTTCCAAGAGTTGTGCCAAATACGCAATATCAAGAAAACGAGAACTACACCGTTGCATCCACAGAAGCGAGTGAACCAGTAGAACCGGAGGGCGAACCAGTACTAAGCAAGACTACGTTGCAAATTTGAGGCAGAGGATGATCAACATTCACGTTGCAGTAAGAGACAACATTGTGAAGGCCAGCGATCGAATCAAGACGAGAGAGTTCAACCATCGGTTAAACAGCACAGGATTTTTGGCGGGAGATTCGCGTTGGGTTTGCAACCCTAAACGAAGTAAACGGAAATCTCCGAAATTACAACAAAGTTAGGAAGAACCATACAAAGTCATAAAACAGATCAAACAGATGTTGTGTACCGGATTCAACAAAGCCCCAGGACAAAAATGAAAGTGGTTCAGATAGATTGGTTGACACGTTTCAACGCCGGGAGCACAGACGAATCTGTTCGGTCGATGGTTCGGTCCTCCCGCAAACTAGGAAAATGACATGATTTAGTAAAAAATAGTAAAAACTTCACTCGCACGTACCTTGAATTTGAATTGAAATGACCATTGTGTACCATGATTTTAAATTTTAAATTTTGTTAGCGTACTTTTATTAGAATTTTGAGTGATTTGTTTTATTTTTGAGTTGTTTATCAAAACTATTACAGAAAACAGATTTGAGCTAATTGTTTATAATGTAATTTAGAATTAGATATTGGAGATTGTAGTGAAATTTATATTTCGAGTGAAATTATTTTAGTAACTAATTTTGTTTGGTGAAATAGAAGGGACTAACAAAAGTGCTATTTTGGTTCTTTCATTGCCTTACATCGTATAATCTTAATCAGTTATACGTACAAATAAATATATTCCAATTGTTATTCAAATACGCATTTCATTCTTCATCAAATTTCTTTTAATTCAAACATCGCATAAATTTATTACTAAAATTAAAAATAATAAAAAGAAAAAATCAAGTGGCTGGTTACTGATATTTTATGAAAGCATTAAAAACATGTTCGAATATAATAAATAATAAAATTCAACCTTACAATGGTCAGACGAAAACAAAGACAAAACAAAAAAAACTTTTACACTTTTTCAAAAGCTTCTTCAAAATTCGAATACACTTTTTCACAACGTATTGTGTGCTGAGATCTTAATCCATAGCCAAATGTTTAATGTTGTTGCATGAATAAGACATATAATAAAAATGAAACAAATACAAAAAAAAAACTATAAAAGTAAAAACCAACAGAGAAAGAAAGGTGGGTTCAAAAGGTGAATAAAAATAAGATGTTTCTGTTTGTTGGTTATATTTTATTTAAGAG
This sequence comes from Tipula unca, assembly GCA_951394425.1. NCBI lineage: Eukaryota > Metazoa > Arthropoda > Insecta > Diptera > Tipulidae > Tipula > Tipula unca. The sequence goes on from OX596381.1 coordinate 73,351,019, forward strand.
TTGTAGAATTTATTTTTTGTTATTCTGTCTCGTTTGGTTTTGGTTATCTTTTTACAATTTTGGATCAAAGAAAATACCACAGATAAACTTGAAGAGTAAGAAAACATATTACTTGTTGTTGGTGTTGTTGTTTTTTTTTTTTTTCAATGTCATATGTCAAAGAATTTTTGACAAACATCATGATTTTGAATATGCTGTTTGCTTTACTGAAATTGATTGTTATGTTAGAATTGTTTGAAGGGTGGGAAATTATTAATGTTTTTTTGTGTTGGTTTTATTAAGATGTTGTGTAGCACCGCGCGGTACAAGTTAGTATATGGAATAAGAAGTTTGTTCGGAATTTCGATAAAAGCTTTATGAGTTTATGGTATTTAATAAATTATATGGATGGTTTATATTCTGTATATGATTGTTGATTGTGGATGTTTCTGGATTTATTATTGAGTTATAGGCTTAGTAAGTGCTCCAACTGCAGTTCACAATAATTTATAATTAACGATAAATCCCCCCTCTTCAACATTTCAGATTCAACTTTGTCGGGCCCGGTAAACAGATTCAACTAAATCATCCCGTAAACTCGTAATCATTCTACTCTAGTGCGGAATATTTGATAATGAGAGTTTCGAAGTCAGTGTGTCAGGTATTGTACTTTATGTAATATTTGTGACACGGATACATTTTCCAAATGTGAGTGAACAAATATTTTGAGATAAACCCAAGAGGTTTTTTGTGCCTAATAAAAGCACCAAATTTATTTTTGGTTTGTTTTGATTTAATTTACGTTTCCGAAAAAGCTATAATATTGGCCAAATGGCCTACTTCTCAAATATACTAAAAGGAACATCGACTCAAATTATGCATTTACATAGTTACAGTTTACCATTGGATAAAAAAAGAGTACTACGCTGAATATAGAGTCCAATTATATTTTCAGCGATGCCATCTTACTTAGTAATAGTTTTAACATAAGATAATTGTCTACTACGTTGATCGATCACTGTTAAGGAGACCTGATATACTTTTTCCAAGAGTATTACTTTTTTTTTTTGTTTGGTTTTATGCTTTACTCTTTTGTTAGGCAAAAATCATCAAAATATATACTCTTTTTGAGTTAATGTACCCAAGAAGATATTTTTATGGTTTTAACAAATAAAAGAAACAACTAGTCTGAGGTTCCATTTCGAACTGGGTGTGAGACTATGGATATCATTGGAAGTAATGGTCCTGAGAATGTAATACATTTCATTCTAAATTCAGTTTTAATTTGATGTTTAGCTAAATTATTGGAAGTTCTAGTTGAATAATTATGATCAACGTTACTATAAATTTGAAATTGGATAAGACAACCTATTTAAAGTTTTGTACATATAAAGTGATTCAATAGGAGGTACTTTTTCCAATTGGGATTCTCATTGGGATTCATGCGTGACAACTGTCATATTCATATGACATTTCTGTTCAGTATTCATTGACATTTCAACATGAATAGACTTACGCGAGGACAACATTTACAAATTGTGGAAATTTATTTCAAAAATCAGTGTTCAGTGACAAATTGTTTTCGTGCTCTTCGACCATTTTATGGTGTTCATAATCGTCCAACTAAACGGACTATTCGCGAAACAATCAATAAATTTCGAATTGGCCGTTCTCAAGCTCTGGGTCTCTCATATGGCACATTCTGCCGTATTTTGAAGAGAGATCTTGGTTTGAAGGCATACCAAATACAGCTTCGATTTGGTTTATGGGCGTTGGCACAGCTCAAAATTGATTCGATTTTTTATCGAAAAATTGTATTTAGCGATGAAGCTCTTTTTGGCTGAATGTATACGTCAACAAACAAAATTGTCGTATGTCGGCTGATAAACAGCCAGAATAGATTGAAGAGCTTCCAATGCATCCTGAAAAATGCAATGTTTGGTGCAGTTTATGGACAGGTGGCATCATCGGACTGTATTTCTTTAAAAATTCGGAAGGACAGCGTGTAAACGTCAAGGGCGCAAACTACAGAGCAATGATCAATGAATTTTTATTGCCAAAAATTCAAGATATTGGTGTAGCCGATTTGTAGTTTTAACAGGATGGTGCAACGTGCCACACAGCAGGCCAAACCATCGATTTATTGAAAGACAATTTAAATAAAAACATCATATCAAGAAAGGGACCCTGTGAATTGGCCTCCAACATCTCGTGATAGGACGCCGTTAGATTACTTTTAATGAGGGTATCTGAAATCACTTGTTTATATCAATAAACCACAATTGATTCCCGCGCATTAGAAGCGAACATAACCCGCGTAATTAACGGAAAATCGGCCGAAATGCTCGAAAGAGTGCTCGATAATTGAACCCATAGAATGGATCATTTAAGAGCCAGTGGCGGACAACATTTAAAAGGAATTATTTTCAAACATTAAATGTCATACACCGCACTTACGTCACAAATACAATTTTTGATTATTAAATTGATTTTAATGTGTTTTATTTAAAAAAAAAATGTGTTTTCCGAAAGCCCTTATTGGAACACAATCGCAATCTGGAATTCATATAAAATGTTTAATGTTTATGGGCAAAATTAAATGTTCATCTTTAGCATATAACTGGAAACAATGAAGATAACTTTTATTTTGCATGATTTGTAATTGTTTGATTCTATTTTCAGAAGCAGTCCATATCTTTAACATAAATCAAAATATATCTTTAACAATACGTTCGTAATAACAAATAATAACAAATAATAACAAATAATAAAATAATAACAAATCATCATAATTTTCAAGTAGTCCAACAATTGGAGCAATTTTATTACAAGTGGTATTAATATATTCCTTCCATGACATGTGTTCATCAAGTTATACTCCTAAGTATTTAACATAACTAACTTTCAACAGCGACATCACAGACTTGAGGTGAAGGTAAGCTACTTACTAATTTATGTGGAGAGTGAAACAGTAAAAATTTTATTTTTGACACATTCAATGCAATCATATTGGATTTAAAGTATTCCAAAAGCACATCAAAATCATGTTCGATGCTACCACATATGGTACCAGGATCTTCAGTTTCGTAAAATAAAGCAGTGTCGTCTGCAACAATTCTAGCTTGACCAATCAGTGGTAAATTTGATATATCATTAATGAATATAAGAAATTAGAGTGGCCCCAGAGCACTACCCTGCGGAACTCCCACATTTGATTTCTAACGTTTCACTGCATACTCCATTAAACATAACATTTTGTTTCCTGTTGGTTAAATAGTTCTTCAGTAGATAGAATGTCACACCCCGAATTCCATAGCCCTTAATTTTCAGATCCAAAAAATAATGCTCCAACAACTCTTTGTTTATCAAGGGCAGTATAAATCATGCTACAAACTTCCACTAATGCTAATTCAGTACTCATCCCCTTCCTGAAATCATATTGAAAATTGAAGAGAAAATGGTTACTCTTTTCCAATATCTCATCAAATACAGACAATGTTGAGATCGGTCTAAAATTATTAATATTTTTCCGATCACCACTTTTGAAAACTGGAACAACTTACGCAACCTTTAAACAGCTCGGATAAACTCCAGTTCTCAGTATTTCATTAAATATATCCGATAAAACATCCGAACAAAAGAAAGCTCTACTTTTTATTACACTACTACCCACATTGTCAGGACCACCACCATTACTGTTATCTAATGAGCAGATAATGTTAAGTACATCAATTGATGTTATTGCCGAAAAGTACATGGATTTAGAGTTCTTGTGAATCGTATTAAATTTAGGTATATCTTTGTCAGAATTGATTGAGTCACCAATTGAACTCCCAACCTTAACAAAGCGGTTATTAAATAAGTTAGCAATATCAATAAAATTATTAACGAAGTGACCATCACAGAAGAGTGAATTAAACATTTTAACATTGTTCCACACATCAAATTTCCCAAATATTTTTTCAATTTTGCTAAGATTATTTTTAAGTTTGGCTTAAATTAAAGAATATTCCCACTAGCCTTCACAAAATGTCTGTCTTATTTATTACCTTTGAGAGTTGTGCTTCCAAAAAGTCAGCAAAAGAAAAAAGGTTGGAGTCAGGAGGGCGATAAATTGCCCACAGTTTGGTACCTACCAACTTAGAAAGCTCAACTTCAATGAAATGAAAAAGATATCGACTCTACATCGAAAATATACTCTAAACCCAAGTTTCTGAAATTACAACAACAAGTTGTAACTGACATTACATTTACAGGATGGAAAATTTGCTATATTTTAAAGTTATTATAGAATTTTTTAAACATATTATTGAGTTATTACTCATAAAATAAACAAAAATAAATCAAAATAAATTAATAAATCCAACGTCATAATAGTTTTCAAAATCGCAGAAAATAACTTTCAAAAATAAATCACAACTCTACTCTGACTCTATATATTGCTTGAGTAAAAGAATAAAGAAGCTAAAACGCTATACAAAGGTATACAATCAATGGAATAATATTAAAAAAATTATAAAAATGTTCGATACCAAATTTTAGTCAACCTTTTCAGGCACTCACCCATAGTAAAACACACGAATAATTGTGTTGCATCAACCCTAGACAATTTTTCGTGTGTTTTACTATGTGAATGCTTGGCATTCACATAGTAAAACACACGTTAAACTTTGATATCAAATTTTGTTTCGTTTTGTAAAATTACTTTACAATAAATTAAAAATAATAATAAAAATAAAGTATTCTCGACACCAAATTTTACTAGACCTTTCCCATCACTCACATAGAAAAACACACGAAAAATTATCATCCATCAGTGCTAAACAATTGTTCGTGTGTATGGCTATGTGAATGCCTGGCGAAGACGACTAAAATTTGGTATTCAATTTCCAATAGTATACACTATATGTGGCTAGTTTGATGCTAATAGTGATTTTAATGGTGAAAATTGATGCTAATCTGTTTTTAGAAATAATTTTATCTTGGATGATGAAATATCTTGAGCATTGAATGAATGGTATTAGCATTGTCTACCTTATCCATTATAACCGGCCGCGCTTTCTACATAGGCTACATGGACAGATTTTGCTTTTTGATAGAATGATTTAAGAAAGGGTATCTTTAGAAAACTGGTGGCAAAGATTAATTAAAAGTTAATAAACTAGGTTAATACAATGAGTTTAAATTTATATAGAATTGTGATAAGGCCACAAAATTTGGAGTCTGATCAGATCTGAGGTTCTTCTATTTTTGGAAATTATATTTTAAATCCAAAGAATTTAGAATCGAAAAATTGTTATATTTAGGAATATATTCTAGAATTAGCAAAGAAAGTTAAATTATTAATTCAAAATTTAAGCTTAAATTTTAAAATTTGAGTGACTTAAAATTTAATTTTTGATTATAAAATTAAAAAAAATTGTTTAAACAAAAGTTTTAAATTATTTACTTTTAAATTTAGAAATTTCTAAAATTTTAAAATTTATAATTTTTAATTTTCAGTAGTTTCTTAAATATGACATTAAATTTAATAATAAAATAAAAATTAATTATTAGATTTTCGATAAAGGTTTATATAGAATTGTGAAATTTATGTTTGGTTTGCCAAATTTACATAGTTTTCCATATAAATGTCAAATTTAAAGCAACTTATCAAAAATATAAAAAATTGAAGTGGATTTTTAGGAAGCCAATCTATTAGTTTGAAATTTGAATCGAATTATAAAATTCGACAGTTTGATGTAGTTGATCAAATATTGAATTTTTTAAAACAATTTTTTTTGGATTAGCTCCAAAAGACCAACGAAATAAATTAAATTTTAATTCGAGTTTTTAAATGATTCCGTACTATTTCGCATGTATAATTCTAAAATTTCACTTCGTTTGATTGAGTTGTGAAAATTTTGGTGCTTCGAATGTTGAGTATAATGAGAAAAGTTTAACGAAAGAAAATAGTACAGAGATACGAGCATGCTACGGACAGGGTGGTTCTAGAAGTGCCGAGGATATTGATCATATAACGTTAATCTGTCCAACGTACAGTCAATGCTGATCCAAGTTCAATATCCTTCAGACTGGAAAGAACCTAAAATAAAAAATAATTGATAAAATCAGCTTATCAAAAATCTAATATTTGTAATTCTAAATTTTTTTCCAGTCCAGTGGACTAAGCTATAATCAGTAAGAAATTCTAAACGAATTTCACAAAATTATTTGTTTAAGTAAAATTTGACATATCGCCCACTGAAACACAGCCTGCCAATTGGTATTTCATCGTGAATAGAACATTTTATCATTTTCACAAGCATAGTGTGCCATTCTATTTTAACACTTCAGTTAGCGTAATAATTTTCGTTGCGTTAACCCGGTAAATTAAACGAACCTGCGAAACGAAAACTAAGTGTTGCTGGTTTGTAATATTCAAAGTGTATATATCGTATGATTACGTTAAGTTATTACTGATTTGCTAGTCAGCCTTTAAGCGACCTAATGTAGATATAGGCTCTCAAGTTCGATAATAATTTTAGAGATTGGCTTCTGAGGAGTGAAGATTTATACATTTATTATAAATTTGTATTGGCCGTATATAAAATGATCGTATTAAATTGAACACATGCACTCTTTCACATGTTATAACACCATTCACATACATACTCGAAAATTCGGCGAATCACATCTTTCTAGTTTGGAGCTAAATTTTTATTCTTCCTATAATGTTTAAAAAAAATTTCACTACACCGTGTGTGCTGATGATCGATATTCGAACGTATATAGCGATAAACGATAAATCCAAGATGTCAATACCATCTGTCACTAGACTAAATTAAAATTTTCAGACAGATCTGTCATTTAGTTCAGTTTTGACAGCTATTGAAAAGAAACAACCGATGGTTTTTTTGCAAACATGGAAATTTCGTGTGTTAATTAAACATAATTTTTGGGGTGGAAAAACCATTACGCAAACCAAAACAAAGCTTGATAAATATTATGGGGACTCCTCATCATCGATTAAAATGATTTACAAGTGGTTTACTGATTTTCGTTGCCGAACGTGTAGGACGCCCAAATGATGCCACGGTATTGCAAGACCGCAGAGTGAAAGTGCGCGAGATATCTGAGATAGTAGGCATCTCAGATGAACGTGGCGCACTATATTACACGAACATTTGAATATGAAAAAGCTATCTGTGCGTTGGGTGCTGCGTTTTCTTACAATCGACCAAAAACGAACACGTGTGACAACTTCAGAGGCAGTTTTGGTGATGTTCCACCTAAATAAAAAGGAGTTTTAGCGTTGTTTCATAACTGTGGATGAAACATGGATCCAACACTATCAAGAACAATCTAAATAGTGGAGATTTACTGGCGAATCTGCGCCAAAGAAGGCTAAGGCATAATCCACATAGATTACCTACAAAAGTAAAGTAGAGTAAACGGCGAATATTAGTGCAACTTATTGGACCGTTTCAACGACGCTTTGAAAGAAAAACAACCGCATTTGGCGAAGAAAAAAGTTCTCTCTCCGCATCCGCCATATTCTCCAGACATAGTCCCCTGCAACTATTTCCTGTTTCCGAACTTGAAGAAATGGCCCGGCGGAAAGAAACAAACGCCTATTTTGAAGGGTTGGAGAAATCGTATTATTCGGATGGGATTGAAAAATTGGAAAAACGTTCGACTAAGTGTATCGAACTAAAAGGCGACTACGTTGAAAAATAAAAATTTTTTTGGCCGAAAATATTGTTCCTTGTTTCATTTTTGCCAGACATTTTTTTCACACTTCGCCCTAATTAGACTATTCGGTTTGTTATTTGCTTGCTTGTTTTTAAACCAGTTAAAACATTTGCTATGTCTTGACGTTATAATTAGTTCGAGTATACAGCCAATTTATTCATAATTTTTTTTGTCAGAACATATACGAGTACATAATTAATTATCGGCGTATATACCCATAATTAGTTGGTCTACATTTTTTATTTTATGTATCGTCACACGGAATATGATGCGAGCACAAGCACTAAAGTGGATAAGTTTAAAAAAACTCAATAAAAAGCTCGGAAGCAACCTCCGGTTTTATGAATAGATAAAGTTTGGTGTCTCGCTACATAAAACCAAAAAAAAAATTTACAAGATGCAAGAATTTACAAGATGATCTTGTATAGCGAAACAGAGAAACATACTAATTTATATAGTAGACAACACTATATACATACATACATATGTATATGTACATCATATAGTGGACACAAGTGTGTGAAGTTATCCCAGGATTCTATTCCAGAAAAATAAAAAAATGTTCATCAGGCAATACTATTCTCATCCCATCCCAGAATTTTAAAAATCATTCCAAAATTTGATATCATCATTTTAATACTTTGCAAGCGACGTGTTAGCTTATATATTCTTGTCGTAAGAAGTAATTGGCACAATAGGGTCAGAAATTCATATGAATATGGCCCCATACAAAAATTTAATAGTTTAACTACTGGTTCTCGAGAATTGCTGGAAAAAGTTTCCTTTGTTTTCGACTTGATATGATGTTCACTTGCTGTGATGAATCGTTGAACGCAATGGGCTCATATGTATTTCTTATATAGGGCCATATACGTATGGTCCAATTAAAACTCACGGATGGTGTTCCAAGTTGGATGTAAAATCGAAAATAAATGATACTTTTCCGGCACTCATGGTTCTCGAGAACCATTAATTAAAATCCGTATTTCTTATATGGGGCCATACACATATGAATTTCTTACTGTGCCAATTACTTCTTACGACAAGAATCTATAAGCTAACACGTCGTTTGCAAATTTTTAAAATGAAGATATCAAATTTTGGGATGATTTTTAAAATCCTGGGATGGGTATTCTCATGAATATTATTTATTTTTCGGATTGCCTCATGAATATTATTTATTTTTCTGGGATGGAATCCTGGGATAATTTCACACACTTGTAGACACTACGTATTTTAACATTTTAGAAAAACATAGCTTCATTATCGACTTCATCCAATTCTCAAACAGAATTAGTACGGCCAACTCCATTACACCCGACTAAAAGGACTAGATTGTCTTAGAAGTTACATTCTTTATTTTGGAAATTAAGAAGTGATTAAAATCAAGATTGACACAACCATTTTACACATGATTTGGAGGGTTTTGATGAAAAATAAACTAACTGTAAGAAATTTAGAAAGTCAGTATCCCAAAATATACCAATTTAAAAAAAAATATTGAAGTTTCCAAGTCCTAAATTCCAAAATAGAATTTTTTAAAATTTGATTAGCAACCGTTCAGTTGGCGGAAATATGCCAACAAGACAAATAATTAGTACAACCCCGACTTTGAATGATTTTTTTAAGTTAGGTCCTAGAATACAAGTATAACTTGATAAAGTTAACACAACTTATTAAATTATTACAAGTTTTTTCATTTATTTAATGATTGGATTTAGTTATCTTTCCTATAGCTGGTTATCGGTCTTCCGGAATATACCTATAAGTTATTCTCGATGCATTAAACCCAATATTGAATTTATCTATGTATGTTGTTTACATTGATCATAGATTTTATCTATTTATTACCTCAACGAAACAGAAGTTTAATAACCTGCATTAACTTTTTTTATTATACAGTTTAGATAAAATAAGATTCAGACGCCTTAATATACATACAGCGTATAAGATAAGGGGTTGCCACTAAATTACGTAAAATGTCTAAATAGAGATAATAAAACATAATGTTTATTCCGTAATTAATCTATTTAGCTAAATGTTGTTACTTTGATTTAATAATGAAAGTAAAACAAATCAATCATTACCATCATCAACATAATTAATACTTAAATTACCCTTTTCATTCACTGCGCGCGTATATCATGAAGTCTCCCATTCATTTTTAACACAGCACCCGAAATATTTTTGTTTTGGTGCCGGGGATATGTAGATAGAATAAATTTTCCCACACCCATAGCCAATTAAGTTATTATTTGCCAAATCTAAACAAATTTTTTGTATTTTTTTTACCACAGAAGCAAAAATGTATATCGTATATATGGTAAATTACGTGAGAAAATCACAGCTATGCTAATTACAAAAATTTGTTCATTTCTGTATCAACATATAAATATTTGTTTTTCACTTGAAACATGAAAATTTACAACAACAACAATTGGGTATCAGAAATATAAAACATTATCTTTTATTAGGCATCATGCTATGCGCGCTTATACTTAACAACATTAACTTAATAATTTATTTTTTTTTTGTTAAATTTGTTATTAGGCGATGGGAGAGACGTGTGGAGTAATAAACATTTTTCCAAAAAAAAAAAAATTGTATGCGCAATTCCCTAACCAAAAATGTTGGCTTTTTATTTTTTGGGGATGGTATAATTATGTTATATGGTTTGTGACGGGGGAAACATTGATGATGGGTGTTGTTACATAATTAATCAAAAATTACAAAGTAATAAACATCAAATCCTGGGAAAATAAATGTATATGTACATACATAATCGCGTACATTTGCAAAAATGTTTACAAAATAATTTACAAAATTTTGTATTTCTTGATTTTGGTTGCGTTACGTTTTATACAAACACCCATAACAATATTTTAGACGTAATGTGATAACAAAATTCGATACCCTTCGACACTCTTTTATGCGAGAATGTATTTAGAGATAATGAAAGCTTAACGAACTCAAGTGCAACAAGTTCAATATCCAAATTTCTTCAAGTTTTTATTATAATCTATAGGCCTGATTAGTATCATCTAAGATACGAGATATGTTAGTTTATTTCTAAAAATAACTGTGACATATTTATAAATTGAATAAAATTGATAATTAAATTTGGTTCGAGTAGCGAAGAGATATAAAAAATTACCATGGACTCATTTGGCAATTGTCAAAATGGTTCAAATTCCAATAATATGTATAATGTTTACTTAGGTATTTAAGACAGCTTCACGCTATGTGGAATAAATCAAATTTACCGAAGAACCCCTACAAATATTTTTTATCTAGTACTCGCCTTAAATTTATCGAAGTCACATTTTGTTTTTAATTTTTTTAAATTCAATACAGTCATTGAGTCATGGCGTTGACCAAAGAGCAATAGATTGTCATTTCTAAACTTTTGGAACAAAAATATAGTTTTCCTGTGATACAAAAAAATGTAAATGATAACATCATTATTGAAACACCAAGAATGAATCATATTTTTAAAGAAAATATTACGAATAGACTATGAGGGAACTATTCCGCTTAAATGTGGGAACCTCCATTTGTTAGATAGTCAACCGAAAACTCAGTCAAACTAAATTAACTAATTAACTAATCTTAATAATGAAAGTAAATATAGAATTCACAGATTAAATTAAAAAACATTGGTATTATCACTAACATACATCAAGTGCTTGGACTAAATGATAAATAATATATTTGCTTTGAACGAGTGCTTTCCTAACTATAATTAATAAAAGTTTCTCTTGCGTGTAAATACATAATTTGTTTATTTGCTTACCAGAATCGAATAAAACCAAGAAGTTTGATAAATAGTCTGAAAATGCAAAAAGTTTAATTTAATTTGACGATGATGGGTATTTAAAAAATAATAATTTACTGTGAATAATATTATGTAAACGACAATTAAATGTTATTGCTTCGTAAAAAATATTGAGCTCCGCACTTTATCCACAAAATTGCTGTGCTTTTTAAAATATGCCGAGTGTTTTCTTTGTCCAGCGTTTCAGTCAAACAATAATTTCAGTTTAGCCTATTAATTCAAAAACAAATTCCATGATGTTTATTTTTGTAATCATTGGCACAAAGTTCGATTCTAACAAAAAGGTTAGTATAGAAAAGTTCTTGAATCTACGATGCTAAATTTGATGAAATATAAATTATTTATGACATGAGACGTGGATCAAAAAGTAAAATATTGGGCAACTGAAAAACAAGAAAAACGAAAATTTTGACGTTTTTAAAATTTTTTTATTCTGCTTTAGTCAAAACCGAAAATTTATTTTAGAAAGTAGGCTTTTGCATTCGATTTTTATATGGCACAATGAGTCTTTTTGCGATGATTTTGTTTTTTCATGTAAACAAAACAACTTTTTCGCTGGTCAGAAAAAACACTATTCGTGTGTCACATATTTTATGCACAGCCTACTGAAAAAAAAAAATATACAGAATACTAGTTTTCAATTGATTTTATAATTATGCAGAAAGCAATGGTACTCGTACTTGATATGTACTCGTAATGTAGACGATTGATAGAGTGATTTAGTGAACTAGTTCTAAACTACAGTGGCCAGTTTTGTTTGTTAATTGTATTATACGGGCGGCATCAGTTTCCCTATATACGGTTGAAATTTGTCCTAAATCCTAACATTTCTTATATGAGTTAGTGAGAATATCATGTTTTATAAATCTAATAATTTAACCGATTATGTGACTTTTTCCTGACAAGCTATTTCTTTTGGCACTGGTCTACCAAATAAAACAAAAATTCGAAATTTTCTTGAGAAAACTCTGGAAAGCTAACACTATAATGATGTATAAACTAAGATGTCATTCCAAGCTATATCTGAAAATATTTCAATTTTGGAAAAAGTAGGGGATTAGGTGGTTAAGGACAACCAAGTTTTCTATCATCATATGTCAAATATATGATTTTTTCGGAATTGTTTTGAAAATCTTAGGAAGCCAACACCATAATGACGTAGATACCAAGACGTCGTTAAATTTCAGCTATCCGAAAAATATTTTTTGTTTTGGAAATAGTAGAGTATTAGTTGGTTTAGGACAACAAGTTTGGTATGACCTCATATAAGTATGTCGATTAAATGATTTTTCCAGATTTTCTTGGGATAATTCTAGGAAGCCAACACCATAATGCCGAATATTCTAAGATGTCATTGGGTCTAATTGAAAAATATATCAATTTTGGGAAAAACGCGGGATTGGGAAGTTTAGAAGAACTACGATTAATATGACCTCATATATATTTCGATTATATGAATTTTACAAATTGTTAGCTTAAACCTCCTAATGCTCTATTTTTGTAAAAACTGAAATAATTTTCGGATAACTTTGATAAAATGACATCTCAGTATGTACGTCATTATGGTGTAAGTTTCATTGGATTTTTTCAAGAAAATTCGAATTTATGCGGTCATATCAAACGTGTTTGTTCTAAAAGTCCTACTCCCCTATCTTTTCCAGTACTGAACAATATGTTACATTGAGACATTCTGCTTTTACACTAAGGAATATATGAGAAACATTTTTTGTTGCTTTTAAGGACACATACGTTTCAAATTATTATTTGTCATGTTTAACTGAACCAAAATATTCGAACAATCGCAAATACACAGAGCAACACAAAAGCTTGGCAATTGTTTTGGGCCAATAACTGTGGTTTGAACCTTAATTAAACACAAACCAATTCTGGATAATTTTTAACCAACACTTTTAATCCATTATCAGTAACCGCAGTGTAATCGGTTAAATCTAGATATTGAAGCAGCAGTCTTCTATTTATGATTTCAACATGCTAAAATATCGCAGGTTGTTGACGCGTTGTGTTTATGCTGCCAAATAATCTACGTAATACTTTCAAAAATAGTTCAATTTTCAAAAATAATCAAAATATTTTTTTATGAGAAAAATTATTATTTTTATTGTATTTCTCTGTTCAAATTAGGACTAAGTGGATTTGTCTGTGTGAAGTTAACCGGAGCTTTATACGATGGCAACACTAACATACCAATATCACGATATTTTTTAATATCATCCCGAAAATATTTAAGCCTCACTTAATATGGAATTTCTAGATAATGGATACATCTTTCTTATGGTGAAGCAAGAAATAAGGACGATGTCTCCATTACCTAAAGATTCCATACCAAGTGAGGCTTGGTAATCCTTTATATACTTATAACTAGCATGGCTTCAGACGACTATAACGATTAACATTTTATTTAATAAAATTAAATTCAAATTAATCATTAATGTTAAACGCATCAACTGACGCTATCATAATAACCGAACACCTTGCGGACACAAAGTTATTTGCTTCCTGTTCAGTAAAAAACTTCAATTCTAGAAACGCTATTTCTGAGTTATAGGAACGACATCACCAATTTTAGTGAGCAGCTTAGAAAACTCAACATTTTCTTGTCTCACTATTTGGGTGAATTCATAAAATTGGATAGAATGCCGTAATTGTCTTCCAGCCATAGTCTGGAGTCACCAGACTTCAGCACTAATCATGCTAATTTCTTTAAAAATAATAAGTTTGATATATCTAAAAATTGATTTGTATTGATAAAGGTTTCAAATTGCAAATCCTCAAATTGCATTTTTGGAGGTTAAATTCCATCATTATTATAAATTGTACAGCGGGTTGCTGTCTACTGAGCTGTTAAGAAATTTATTAGCAGGATTTGAAAACCACACAAATTAATTATTCGCAAAGGTGAACAAAATTTAAAATGTTGATGGATTCTAATATTTATTTTTTTTTTCGGTGTGCAAATGTTGCTAGGCACCGAGATTCATTTTTTATTCACTTTTGTAAGAGATGGTGCCACAATCGCAAATCACAGATGTCATGTATCAATACCATAGGTCACTAGAAATTTTATGGAAAATTTTCAGATAGATCTGTCATTTAGTTCAGTTTTGACAGCCATTGCAAACAGACAAACCATTGTTTTTTTTGCAAACTTGGAAAAAAATGAATTTCGTTTGTTAATTAAACATTATTTTTGCGTGGAAAAACCATTACGCAAACCAAAATTAAGCTGGATAAATATTTTGGGCACCACATTGATTAAAATGATTTACAAGTGGTTTACTGATTTTCGTGGTGGTCGTACAATCACAACTGGTCCCGAACGTTCAGGACGCCCAAATGATGTCACCACACCAAAAATGGTTGACAAAATCCATGATAGGGTATTGCAAGACCGCAGAGTGAAAGTGCGTGAGATAGCTGAGATAGTAGGCATCTCAGATGAACGTGTGCGCAATATATTACGTGAACAGCTGAATATGAAAAAGCTATCCGTGCGTTGGGTGGCCTGTTTGCTTGCAATCGACCGAAAACGCACACGTGTGACAACTTGAGAGGCATGGTTTGGCGATGTTGATGTGAAATAACAAGAAGTTTTTGCGTCATTCTATAACTGTGGATGAAACATGGATCCATCACCATCAAGAACAGTCTAAACATTGGACTTCTACTGGCGAGTCTGCGCCGAAGAAGAGCAAGGCGGGTTTATCGGCCAACAAGGTGATCCATTACCTTCGAAAGGGAAGAGCAGTCAACGGCGAATATTACTGCAAGTTATTGGACCGTTTCAACGACGCTTTGAACAAAAACGACCGCATTTGGCGAAGAAAAAAGTACTCTTCCATCAAGACAATGCACGGGCGCAAACGTTTCGAATTGCTCCCACATCCACCATATTTTCCAGGCTTAGCCCCCTGCGACTATTTCCTGTTTCCGAACTTGAAGAAATGCCTCGGCGGAAAAAGATTCGGCTCTAATGAGCCAACAAACGCCAATTTTCAAGGGTTGGAGAAATCGTATTATTCAGAGGCGATCGAAAAATTGGAATAACGGTTTTTTGACTGAAAATATTATTTCTTGTTTCATTTTTACCAAATTTCTCACTCCGCCTTCGTATATTTAATTTTCTCCCGCGAACCGCTGTAGATATCATTTTTAACCAACTCTCGCTGTAATTCCCAGTCTGATCATTTCAAAAAATAATTTTTAAAGTCACAAAAGTGGCATAAAAAATGGATATACATAATATGGCAATAACGAAAGTTGGCCAATATTTTTTTGTGAAGGAATATCACGCGAGTCCTGGTAGTCTATCTCTAGTATGACTTCAGTCGACTAGAGTGGATATTTGGCTAATAGAGTTTTTTTGGTGCTCTGCTATTAGAAAGATGGATCTATTAGCTGTAAATTCCATACCAAGTGAAACTTAGTAATCCATATCTAGTATATGACTTCGGACGACTATAATAAACGTTTGGAAAATATTTTTTTTTGCTTCGCCTTAAGTATGTTATGTACTTAGAAATTCCATATAAAGCGATGATTTCAGACACTTTACCGGACGTTTGAGAATTTTTTCTTGTTATGAAAGATTCATTCTTCGGAAAATATTTTCGGGCTAATTTCACAGAGGTGCTATGAGTTAAATTTTGTCCATGTTTATATGAGCACAATACCTATAATATTGGAAAAATGTTGAAAATATAGGCAAATATTTCTTATGGAGTTTCCGATGGGTGAAACACTTCAGAATGTAGTCTACCCTTGGTTTGTTAGTAGTGGTTAATTCCCCTTCTCATTACTTCACACATAATCAGGAAAATTCGATTTTATGCTCAGAATCCTATGAATAAAAAGTTTAAATTAAAAATTGACTTAAAATTTTAAGGTTGAAAATAAACAGAAATGAGGAGTCCATACTCCATTACGAGTATGTAATGTATAAAATAGGAATTAGAATTCTAGTAATTCGTAGACTTGAAGAATTCAAATTGGATTGAAAATGGAATATACAGCCGGGCTGAGGGATCTCTCTTTACTGCTGTACAAATTTATATAACACTCTCTGTCCTACAATTAAATGTTTTAGGGATGCCACCTTCCTGGAGTTAGATGGTAATCTGCGGCCCTTCTCCGCTTATATATTGTGGTGACATCTCTATTTGAATAGGGGAACTACTGTTGATGTAACCTGTAGTAGATTAGATATATGTTTAGGAATAGTCTAGACAATTTTGGAATACAAGATATAAATGTTAGTTTTTGGGATTATTGTTTTTTTAATTTTGAGGTTTTGAAAATCGTATTTGGAAACCAGGGTTTTTGGTGAGAAATTTGCAAAACCAAAATTTGGAAAACTAGTATTACATATATAGGCAACTGGTGACATCTAAATAATAGCAAGTTAATTCACTATAATAATTGGATTGCTTAAAGTGCAAGCAGCAGGTAAAAAACTACAACAATTGAGGCTCAGAAAATACAAGAAAGTTTTTTTTTAAAATTGGTTGGAACCCATACGGATTCCGTACTCAATGCCAGGACAGCCAATGGTACAAACCCACGATTCTATCCTAATTCGCAGTGGAGCCCTAGCAAACTGTACAGGTTTGAACCAAGGTATGAATGGCAAGTTCTATTTACATTAATAGAACTACAGCTGAAAACCTGAAGCCGGATAATATTGAAAGCCTGACAACTGCACACAAAGTGCAAGCAGTCATCATCTTCCTCAAGACAGTCATTACAAATAACATCCTGAGAGAAACCCATTCGATGGAGATGCCCCTTAAATCGACCATGACCCGTAAGAGTCGCAATCAAGATTCTTAGCTGGTCCTTTTTCAAAGATGGAGCATATATAGTTGATTTCAAATTGGGCTCGCTAATGAAGTTCTTCGCCATACGACAACCAAAAGTAGCAAGACACTGTAGATATAGATCTTTCAAAGCGTAGTTCTATATAACTTTCTTGGCGTAGTTAAAAGAAAAGGAAATTAATACGGTTCCCGGGCAATTATAGTTAGCTGGGAACCGGATTTGGCTAAACAGTCTGCGATCTCATTCCATTCGATGTTACAATGTGCTAGTACCCATATTACCGTAACGGCATTATTGGAGCAAAGAAAATTAATGAGGTGTTTGCAACCTTTGACAAGTTTGGACTTGGGATTTTTCAATGAATTGAATACAGCTTTCCTATCAATACACAGATTACTGTTTTTGTTTTGAACATCCAAGCCTCCATAACACTATACGTCAGCGCTATGAGTTCCGCTTGGAAAACAGTGCAAAGCTAATCAAGACTGCCAAAAGATTTCTGATTGAACCAAGGACAGTTAATTCCAAATCCAGCATTGAAGCTAGAACGAGAGCCATATGAAAAAAACACTATGGACTCGTCTAATATTTGGAGAAAGTCCTCCAACAACCACAACTCCCTTGATGGATAAACCACCTTGAATAAGTTGGAGAAGTTGTATTCAGGTAGTGGTCTATCATTATTCTACCATATCGATTTCTGGTAAAGATGAAGTGTAATTTTTAAAAACTTGCCTATGCCTCACGATAGAACCGAGAACATTCCAGGCCCCAATGCACCTCAAGCGAAACGCTGCAGAACAAGCAGTGCTAAGAATAAAGGTGTGTAACTAGGGCAAGGAAAGAATGGACTCCATAGCAAGAAGTGGAGTCGAGAACATAGCGCCGGTAACAGCCCTACAAGCCGTGTTTTAACGACTATTAAGTTTAGCAGTAGAAGAATTTAGATTAACAACTGGTCACCACACAACAGAAGCTGGGTGTTAGACCCCGATTTCCCAAAAGCCCCTCTACATTTCCAAAACATAGCAGAAGGTTTTTGTAGTTTGGAATCAAGATAAAATTTCCAGGAAAGTTTGCTATCTAAGATAACACCAAGGTGTTTGACTTGGTTAAAGAAAGTTACTGTAGCGACTAATACATCCCCAAACCATATCGTGTCAAGTCGGAGTTATTTAAATGACACATTTTAATCTTAACCTCGATATTTGCACTATCGATTGAAATAAAATTATCAACAATTTTTCAAAATTAATTTCGATCTTTAAATTTAAAATAATTCCGTCAAACTACTAAATAATTGCTTCTTTCCGTGGATTCAAAGAGATGCTTTTTTAGCATATGGAATGTGTATAGTAATCCTACAGTAAAAGCATAGCAATTAGAGTTCAGAAATTGTTTATTCTAGTCTTATTGTATTGCTCGTGCACACAGAATTATACCATCGAGACGGTGAGTAATTTACTTTTTGAACCCAATTCAAACGCAAACTTTACACACTGTGTTTGATTTTCATTTTACAGGCTTCGTCGCTATAAAATTCGATTTTCCTGTAAACCTATAAAACATTTATATAATGTTCATATTTTATTCAATAATAACCATAATTGTGTTTATATATTTTTATTTTTTTTGACATAATCCGGAATTTTACTATAAAAACTCAGAATTTCTGAACACAATATTCGAACTTGATTGTTTATTACAACGCAATCATGTGTTGTTTGGATATGTTATTGTTGCACGCAATATGTACAAGTGAAACTATTTTATTAATATTTTTTTGTTTAGTTTTCAATTATGTATATATATGTTGTTTATGTTGTGAACTAATAAAAGAAATGTATATAAAGCTTTTAAGAGCTTTCATTTTATATGGAAAAAATAAAAGGCGGAGTTTTGTATAAATGAATTTGCAATTCATGTACGTATATAAATAAATGCGCAGATCAGATGTATTCGAATCTTTTAGAATGTATATAGATGATAAGGATAGATAAGGACAGTTGGTTCGTTTTAGATTTTCTCTCAATTCGATTTTATTTCTTTCAAAATCATTCATTAGTAACTTCCATACGTCCGTGTACATTATATACATACCATACACAGCAATAAATGCAATTTCATAAAATAAATTTAAGATTGATAGATTTGATAAAAATTTGAATGAACCATAAAAATATTTTTTGGTTCATCGAATATTGCATATTTGCGCAAATATTCAGACTGCAACTTAGTTTTTGTGTTTGTTATATATTTTTTGTACAACTTTTTAAATCCAGGTAGACAATTTGGACAAGGACATTCGGTGTGCACTGTCTATACTAAAATAAATACATATACGAGATAAAATCATGAGAAATGATTCATCCAAATTATTAATTTAATATCTAATTAAATTTATACTGCATGAACCAAACGAAAATTCTCATTTTAATTTGTAATTCATATGCTTAAGTTACAAAACCGGATTTTTGGACAGGAATCAAAAAAAAAATATAATTTTATTCTCACTCATTCCCGCGGTCCAGATCAATTTCAAATAACGAAATAATCATAAAAAGATCAATGAATAGTAGTATTTCATGTCTTATTGAGTTGTTCTCCTATTGTACACATATAAGTATAAGAACCCAAACAGATATGGAGGAAGTATTACACTGACGTCGTTTTTTTTGGTTTATATCCATCATTTACTTTAAATTCGATGTAATGGATATACAAAGTTATAATTTGGTTTTTTTTTGTGTGGAAGGAACCAAATTTTTTGTTGTTGCTTGATTTTTAATTCTTTAATTTCATTTTCAAATAAAATAAAAATAACAACCAAAAATTGTCGTCGACGACCGACCTATGTAAGAAAATGATTCAATTTATATTTCTATACTCATATATTTTAGGTTTTGTTGTTCGATATTAAATTACACGATTTAGATTTTTGTCGCCGGTTTTTAATGTCAAAAATATATTTTATACATATTTGTGTATTAATAAATTTTTTGTATAAAATATTTTCAATGTGAAAATGCATATAAAAATGTGAAATTTTTCTATAAATGTGTATATACCTTTCACCCTTTTTCACCATACACGCCTAAATAATGTTGCGAGAAAATTTGTGTAACATTATATATCATAGAGTGGCGCCTAGTTGACCAAGAAAAAGTATTGGTTTCAAAAATTGATATTGAACAATAAAATAGATACAATCTGATTAGAAATTTTATGGTTTCAAATTTTGTTTTTGATCATATTGTGGGTGATATGTATATTTTTCGGTTTTACCCAAAACAAATAAAAGATCAAACACTATATAATGTTTAAAGAGGTCATGAACTGTATATATACAGAAAGCGGTAGTGATTATATAATATTGAGGACTGCTATAATTTGATCAAATTTCTCAACTCAATCTCATCTCCTCCCCCCTCCAAATATTTTACGAGACGAATTTATATATTTATATTACACATGAAATCAGATCTGCAAATATTATTCAATCTTAAATATAAAAATATTTTCATTCATCTATTTATCTTATCGATTTTCCAATTCATTTATTGTTTTAGGGTTAGATATCATAGACACATTGTTCCGATTATATAATGTAATCTAAAAATTCGGTTTTATCTCCATGGTGTTTAGGTTAGACTAGCTATTAGGGATTGCAAGAATCGGTAAAAAAGAAAGTATCAATATGTTGCTGCAGGAAAACTAAGAACAATTCATACAATCTAGAATGGTCAATATGTTGACTGAATCAATTTAGTTACGTTACTTACACACAATAATATTTTGAATAAACCATACACGCTACAACTAGCGTTAAATCTATTGCTATGGTTGTGCAAAACGATACAGTTCGGGTCCTAAATGCTGTAAAAAATGCTGTACACCGTGGCTTAGGCGTGTTCTTCTCAAAGCACTATAAAAGCGATAGGCAATAGCTTCTATATAATGAACTACAGCTAATTCTGTCTAACTCAAACTTTGTCTGTATGTCGAAATTCTTATGTCGATTTTAAATTTAAATTAAAGTACGTTGCGATTTTCTAGGCAAATAGCATTTCCTATCTCAAACTGCTTTTTTTCATGTCGAAGTATTCTTCGAGGTGAAAATCGAACAAGTTCCTCTTTCTATTTCAAAATGTCGGTTTATGGGCATTCATCAATTATACAATAATTTTACTTAAATAGGGGAATCCCCTTTTTTTATCTCCTTTTCAGTTTTATATTTTACTTTATTTGACTGTCGGTTCACAGTCGGACATAGTGTAGCGTACGTTTTTCTAAAAAAACTATAATTTAGCAAGAAATGGCTTCAGAAAAATGATAGATTAGAAGACGCCATTTTTTGTTTGTGTTTTGTTCACCAATGCCGACGAAAAAATATTTCATTATATGGGGCTATCACTAAACAGAATGGCTGGCTAACTGGATTTAAAAAGAATATTGTGTTTCTTGTTTTAAAAAAATTGTCTGGAGAAGTTGCTGATGCCAATTTGGAAAATGTTGAAGTATGGATGAATAACTTACCAAACTTATTGCATCATTACGACACCGGAAATGTTTACAATATGGGTGAAACTGCACAATTTTACAGATGT
Organism: Tipula unca; assembly: GCA_951394425.1. Lineage (NCBI taxonomy): Eukaryota > Metazoa > Arthropoda > Insecta > Diptera > Tipulidae > Tipula > Tipula unca. The sequence goes on from OX596381.1 coordinate 73,373,009, forward strand.
CTTCCCGATAAAACCATGGACTTTAAAAATAATAAATGTTTTGGTGGTAAATACACTAATGGCTGATTTACATTCAATCTTTTTCTCTATTCCATAAAATGGACGTATAAGAAACAAGTACATTCATATGATTTGCATGAAAACAGAATGTAGGCATAGCCAAATAAACATTGTCTTTTTCAAGAAAAAAGATGAACGGGTTCGTCTTTTTTTCAATATTTTGTCATTTTTTGTAAAGTTCGCAACCAAATTGTGAATTTTTTTATATAACATATTGTCTTTTCCACACCTATTAATTTTTTACATTTAGAAGCATATAGCTATCTTCTTTTATTGACATATTTGATTTAGGAATAGAATTGGGAAAAAAGATTAAAGATTGAATGTAAACCAGCCATAAGGAGCGAATAACTGTTTTACCTGGAGCACAGAACCTAAAAATTTACCCTTGTTGGTTATTGCAAAATCAAGACAACCGTGATATTTCAAAAACGTGAAAAGCCTTCCTGTGAAATATATTGCTAACGAGAGTTAAATCATGCATGACGTCCGGTATTTTTGAAAAATATTTAATCGAACTTAATGAACAATTTACCGCAGAAAATTAAAAGGTTTTGTTTTTTTTATTGATAATTGTCCGGCATATGCCAAATCAACTGCAGAAAAATTAAAATCCATTCATTAAATGGTCGCAGGTGTAATAAAATAGTTGAAAACATTGAAATGTAGAGGATACAGGGAAACAGAATGTAGAGATACAGAAACATTTCGAACTGTATGTTTATTTCGGAGAATATTGATAGTTTTGGGAGTTTTCGCATCAGGAAGTAAAAATGCATTGTCAGTTTTAAACAAAACATTTTTAACATCAAATGATACTCTCCAATATATTTTTAACATGCTGCATTCTATATCAAAACTCTTCCTCTTCGAATTTTTTGGGTATTAAAATTATCCTCCTATCTCAAAATTCATTATATCTCACATTTTCCTGATACAAAAATATCCTCTTTCTATCTCGAATGTGTTTTCGGTCCTTTGTAACTTTGAGATAGACAGAGTTATTATGCTGTGCCACCATCAACGACTTAAAACAAAATGAAACATATATTATTCAACTGTTCTAGGATTTTAATTTTATTTCCATCATTTAATTGTTATGGGCCTAGAAGATATTTATTTAGAACATTACGAATCGAGTAAGAACCACAGGACTTTATAAATTCCTTTAAGCCACCAATAGCTGCTTGTGAAAAATTCTTTCAATCTTTCAAACGCATCGTAAGTGAACTCCGCGCATCAATGTATCTTGCTTTAAAAAATAAAGATTTAATTAAACAAATTACTGAATGTTAATTATGACTTTCATGGGATAATGCTTTGACACCCATATTAGATAGATGTTGAACTGATTTACCATCTCGTTGAGAGATGAGAGATAGTGTTCTGAACTACTTCTGACGTGAAAAGATGTGATTGGAGTGCTCAACGTTGATGGAAATTCAAACCAATTTAAATTAATTTAAATGAAATTCGAGATCAAATTGATCCGTAAATAATGTGGTAAATACTCTGAAAATCCGATAAAATTACTCATAATTTGTTCAGTCGGCAAATAAAAAAGACAATGAATACTAACGATAAAAACAGAATCAAAACTATTTTGTTTTGTTATGAAATTTGCTTGCGTACAACAATCTCATCTTTCAGTTGTACGAATCTTCTATCGATCAGCATATGCAGAACGTAGTCAAGATAGGTTATGTACTAAGTACAGTACTTTTGTCACGTAATTCTTATTTATTATCTCGTAAAGAGCATTAATTCATATGCGTGTATACCTAGGCATTGCTTCCCATATTGTGTTCTATGACACAGTGACGTGTGTGTCGTAAAACTTGAAAAATACATTTAAAAGAAATCGTCGTTTTGGGGAATCCCCATTTAACTAGAATTACAATTTTTTTGTTAAGTTTTGTTTACATACATATATCTACAATTGTACAGTAAAAACATAAACAGATTGCTCGATCGCAAATAAAAACTAGTAGGTCATGAAAATTAATATTAATGTTGGACAGCAGACAAGCAGAATTCTGCGCTGTGTCACTATTTCTAATTTTTAAAATATTAAGAATCGTAACAATCTTCATACGAATATTTTCTTTGTTTTATTACCGGTACCGCTGCTACCACAAAATCTGTTCGTCTGTCATCCAGGATTCAGATAAACATTGAACCGCAAATCATTTATTCCTCATACAAAAATTCTCGGTTGCTACTTTTGATGTATGACGATTTATCTCACTTCCACTGTTATTTTAAATTTTTTCGTGCCAAGACACTAAAATAGAAGGCTATGATTTTTTAACATTAGTTGTCAAAATTTATAGACGATTTCGGCCGCAGAAATTGATTTTGCTGTCAAAATTTTAATTCCTTCATTATGTTCGTCATACATTGCATTCGAATCTATAATTAAAATTAGTTACATTTATTAATCGTTAAACCTGGATTAGATTTTTGTTAAAGTTGCTTTCATAATTTTTAATAAACTGCTTTTTAAAATAGTGGAGTGAATATATGTACATATGTGAATTTTATAATTATTATTGCAATATTGTTTGGTACGAGTACTCAAATGAATGTTCTGGAACCTATTGAAACATTATGCGTATTAAGGTAATTTATCGAGTTAGAAATAATTTTACATTTTTGTTATTTTTAATGAATTTCGAAGATAAGAGAGTTTAAATCTACTTTCCAAACCAGTTCTAATTTATGGATATATTTTTGCACCTGTCAATCTGTCAACTGTCTGTCAATCCGCAATCTCGAGTTCCACGAGTTTTCAAAATCATGATTAAAAGTAATGCTGTTATACTTGATAGTGCAAATACGGAATTAGTAAGTGATGGTAAAATTTATTAATCGTTTAAAAACATTTAAAAATTGGTAAAACTAATTTCCATCGAGTGTTCGATTTTGATCAATCAATAAATCAATACAATTGTGTATATAATTATGAGGCGAATCTAGACCCACAGAAATCAAATTAAAGAACTATCCTGATGTACTCAAATGAAACGAAAGTCGGTCTAACCTTGAGCCATACCTAACTTTGCACTTTTGTTTCTAATTTGTTACATTTGCATATATATAGTTATAATATAAAAAGTTGTTCTAACAACATAAATCTTTGTATTCGATTTGTTAACATTTTTTCATTTGATCAGTCCCTGGAAATTCTAATTGTTGTTAGCAATCGTGTTAATTTGTTAACTGTGTGGTGGGTACTTTTTAAACATTTTAATTATAGAGAGCCAGAAATTTTAGAATTTGCATACATATTTAGATTGCAAACTCCAAATTTATGAAAATGATTATCAATGACAATCAAATCTAAGCAAATGCTACAGTATGAGCAAAAGGTCCAACCACATGAAAATCCTTTACGCATTCAGAGCCCAATGCTCTTCGTTCTCTTTCATCTGAGCGCCAGCCTAAAGTCTAGAATTATTTTTTTATTCTATAATGGCTCATATAATGGCTAACAGCAACTTTCCTTTGTAATGTAATCTAATCAAAGTAATCAAAGTTTTTAATTCAATAAAAGATTTAGTCAGCGACGTAGTTTTTTTCTCAATCTTGTTACGTTGAGCGATAGAGTAACTATATTTAGTATATTGTGCGAATCCATTCATAGAAACAGGGACATCAACTCGCTTTTCGCCTTTTGTGCAAAATGTACTTCTGTAGTATAATGTAATTAAGAACCATGATCTAATATTTTACTTATTTGGATACCACAATCAAAAATACTTTCTGGATTTAGTCTTTAGCTGAATTTAGTTATGGTTCTATAAAATTCTTGGAACTGCTATTTTATAGGCAATAGCGATTATGTTAATATACGACACATATGTCATTTCAAACACAATACAATGATAAAATATTTTTAAATGGCTATTACTGGCCCCTAACTGAGTCATCAATTTTGCTTCAATGGTTTCGATCCTGAGCTTGGATTTCATCGCCGTATGCAACGACCTCTGCGCCAACCATATCGTACGGCTCTCCGTTCAGAGATCGCTGCACAATTCGTTTTGGAACGTGACCTGGCCAGCGTACTCGCTGAGATCTTACTTCATGTGCAATATCGGGGATCTTCATCAGATCTCTGATCTCGACATTGTACAAAGCTCGGTATGTACCATCTACTTCGCGTTTTGGGCCGTAAATCACACGCATGATTCTTCTTTGAAATGTAAGGAGCAATCTTTCGTACTCATCCGTCAGCGCCCAACTTTAGAGGATACAAAGCACGACCACCTGCTGCCAGCCGCACTTTAAGATTATCACCCACCACATTTAAAGAGTATATGGAATAGAGCATCTTCCTGCCGAACATCCGAGTTGACGCACAAATTCTCGATAACCTGTTCTTAACTTTAACACAGCTTTGAGACTGCGTCATTGTCATGCTACACAATCGTACCAATTTTGTTGACAATCCTAGTTATTCCAGGGCAGACCACAAACATCTCTCGATACCATCCGCAGCGAGATACCGCAGGTAAATTATTTGAGAGAATCATATGTGAGAGACTACAGGAAGCCATTAAAAACAAAGGGGACTTGGCGGAGTACCAATATGCGAGAGGCAATGTCTGGTGATAGATGGAAAGGAGGTTCTAAAAAGTGTTGTGCGGTAGTTACATTAGATGTAAAAAATACATTTAACTCGGCAAGTTGGGATTGTGTATTAAACGCGCTAATCAATAAAGAGTTCCCTCTGTGTTTACTTAAAATGGTGGCTAATTAATTTAGGCAACGAGTTTGGAAGTATGAAACCGATGAAGGTACTAAATACTATCACATATCTAGAGGTATATACCACAGTTGTTACAAAGTACAAAGCAGAGGTGGAAGAAATTTGCAATTGGAGTATAAGAGTAATTCAGGATTGGTTATCATCTGTGGGTTAACAGTTGGCCGAGTACAAAACTGAAGCAGTGCTAATCACCAGTAGGTAAAGGTTGGAATTCATGACGGTGGAAGTTGCTGGTCAACTTATTCAGTCAAAACAATCTATTAATTATCTGGGAGTAATAATTGATGCTAGAATGTACTTATATCGCATTTGGATACCGTTGGGGAAAAAGCTGGACAAGTGAACGGCGCTTTAATGCGAATTATGCCAAACGCAGAGGGGAGGATGGGGGGGGGGGGGGTTCCAGAGCCGCAAACTGTTGCTGAATAGTGTGATGACGTCTATTTTGATGTATGGAGCACCAATTTGGGCCAGTCTATGGAGAGAAGTACTTACAAACAACCATATAAGTTAAGAGCTTTGAGGGTGGTTAGTGCATTTAGAACGGTATCAGATGAAGCCGTGTGTTTATTGGCGGGTATGCCTCCAATTTACTTATTGGCTAAGGAGTGCGAACAAATGTATTCTCGTATTAAAAGAATGTATAATCGTATTGTGGCTCGCAGAGAGACCGCCAATATGTAGCAGCACCGTTGAGACAGCTCGGGAAAAAGATAGGTGGACACATCGTTTACACCCTTTGGTAGTTAAATGGCTAGATAGGACACATGGAGAGATTGACTTTTCATTATGCCAGTTTCTGACGGTGCATGCGGTTGTTTTCACGCTTATTTACATAAGTTTAAGCATGATTATTCCCCTGATTGCCCAATGTGCGAGGGAAAACGTGGAGCATGTATTTTTTGACTGCTCGCGCTTCGAGGAAGAAAGATTGGAACTATATAGGTCTGTGGGAAATGACTTATCACCGTTAACAGTTGTTGATTGTATGCTGCAGTCCGAAGAAATATGGGAGGTAGTGTTTAAAATGAGTGTAAGACTTATTAAGAAACTGAGAAGTCTAGAAAAAAATAGACAAAGACAATAAAGTTAGATGGCAGCTAAGGCTGAGCCTATGTTCTCGCGAAGTAAATGTATTACTGCAGTAATTCCACGAGACAACTATAGGCATAAGAATTTGGGAGTTAGGGTTTAGTCGGTAAGAATCCGACACTCACATGTTTATGGATTAGGTCCACATGTGAGGTTTTATGAAGATTCCCTCCCTCCGCACCACAAAAAAAAACATCCGCAGCGAAAATACCTGAACAGATAAAGTCTGATCGATTCGGACGAATTCCTCCTTGACCAACCAGGTCCTCCGCTAGAGGGGCGATTCTTTTTAATATAATATAGGATCGTAACTTGTATGTTGTGCAAGTCGGCCTGATTTCTGTCAGCTCTAGCAGATGGCTTAACTCAATTATACAATTCGAACGTCGGATTCTGGTATATAGACCCCTTCAGATCGTCCAAGTCATTGTAAAATGAGTCTTTATCTTGGGGCTGGCTGACATCTGTGGGCGGCCTGTACATACAAATTATTGACTGGTTAGTTAATTTCAGAACAACGAGTTTCAACCGATAATCCTTCATGCAAGTGATTAGTCCTTCCATCGCTTCTGGTTTCCTAAGTGACTGGACGTTCCACGTTCATAGACAATATACAGTTTGCAAATAAACTTTTATAGGGAAGTTAGCAAACGCGCTTCTACCATTGCTATGTTTCCTTGAACAAGTTTGGCGATTTAGAGTAGGGTTGAGTTGAATTTAGGTTTTCATTTATTTCAAAATGGCGTCAATCATTTGCATGTAGCATTTTTGATTTCAACTCTACTAGTTTAAACTAATTTAACGAAAACTCAACACTACTCTGTTTCCAAGATGGTTTAGCCCACCTCATGCCGATTAGAATTTTATTTTATTTTTTTTTTAATTTAAGGTTTAAAAGATACCGATTCAATGCCGTCGTGTTCAATCAGATACCCATTTTTCGAATATTTTTAATAATACAAAAAACAATAAATATTTGTATTAGTTTAAATTAAATTATAAACTCATCCATTTTGACAAACATCGCGCGTTACACCGCATTATGAATATATGTATATATGTATATTTTTTTTATGTTCTTGTTGATAATAGCATAGAAGCTAAAAAAAAATTAATTTTCATAATTGAAAATGTAAAAAAAAAATTTTGTGTAAACATAATTTTGGCAACGAAATATAATTTAAAAAAAAAAATGAAATAAGAGGTTTATGGCTGTTGATGGAAAATCGATAGCGTGTATATATTGTCGATTGTCGATTACGAAATAAAAATTTATTGTGTAACCCATTTTGCGGGTTGACAGCGAACCTCTCTTATATATGCTATTGTAAGTACCTATATATACATATATACAATTCACATTTCCTATATACATACATCGGAAAATCCTTGTAAAGCCCAAAGGTCCCTTTTTATTATAATATGTGCGTGTACCTCTCTCATTCTTTCAATATATATGCGTACACAAAAACATCCTAATTTTTTTTTTTTTAGCCGAAATAAAAATAAATTTGGTGATCCGTCAAGTTGTCAGCCTGTATTAGAGAATTAAGAAAGGAATATATTTGTTGAATTAACGCAGATGGAGCAAAACAACAATTCAGAATAATAAGTAATCTAACAACAACATGGTATAATATACGTATGTACGAGTATGTACATACTACATATATGTATTGTATATGTATACTGGAAAAATAGAAAAGTGAAATGTGTGTTTGTAACATATACATGCTACATCCACTCTCTCTCATCCATATACACATGATTGACACATATAACATTTTTTTTTCTTTCGATTCTGGGCAATCGTTGAAATTTTATCTAAAATGGAAGCCTATATGTGTATATAAATACGTATATGGTGTACCCTAGGAAAATGTATAAACTAAAATAAGTTATTTCGTAAAAAAAAAAAAAATTAAATAAATTTTATTGTATTAACTAGACATGTCATCATTGAATAGAATAATTCTTAGAAATAAAATAAAAAAAAAATTTGTAATTTTATCAAATCTATATACGAGTATGTAGCTATATATGGAGAAGGGTAAAAACGGTCTATTGTTCTCAAGTATTCTCGCATATATACAAACACATATAGGGAACAAGATGTTGTTGAAAATATTTATTACCAATCAAATTGAAAGTGTTTTTCATTTTGTTGATTTTACAAATTATAACCGTCTGTCTCTCTCTCTTGTTCTCGATTAGTATATACAGACCGGAAAAGAAAATTTAAGTTTTTTTGTTTTATGTAAAAATATCTTAAAACTTTTAATGCAAAAGTTGTACAAATGTACTGTGTTTATAAAACAAAGAAACTTCGATTCATCTTATTTCAGTTTATAATTTAATTTATTTAACAAGAACGGAAGAAAATACGAAATAAAATAAAGTTATTTATTGTATTTGATTAAGACAACACCCTAAAAAAATGGTTCTTCATTGCTGTGTATTTTTTTTATGTTTGAATCTTGGACAATTTTCATTGAACTGTTCCAATTAGCTTAATTCGAAATTTTCTAAATCGTTAGTAAATAAATTGATTTGTTGTTGTACGTCATTTAATTCATGGATTAGTTGTCAGCTTTCAGTTGGTGACCCTCCAAAACCGCTCATCAGTCATACTTGGGCCCCTGGTCCTCCAGAGGATCCAAGTGTGGAAATGACTAAATCGGTTTGATGAATCCAAATATTTCGGTCAAAGTTGCTGGGTCCAGATCGTCTCTGCAGTACGTACTTGAGAGAATCTTCTGTAAGATCCTTTTATTAATTCTTGTCTTTTGCTAGTGTTAAATATGGCATCTATGTATGCATGTAATAAAACAGATTAAACTGCAACATAGCAAGTCAGCTTCATTTGAATTAAGGAAATTGCTTGCAACATCGCATACAGATCTATGCTTAATTCAGGAATCCTATCTTTATGATGGTTCTGTTTCTGGGCTAAACACATCTAGTGGAATAATTATTTCCAAAAATTCTGCCGCGAAAACCAGAGCGTGCATTTATATCTCAAATAAGGTTAACGCTTCTCTCATTGAAGAGTGTAGCTCAGCTGATCTCGCAGCTACATGAATTACTATTGATTGTTTTAACTCCCACACTGAACTGGTGATTGAATCAGTTTATTCGCCTTACGATTCCATAACACCTAAAATATTCCTCTACTAATGGGTTCTGATGCTAATGCCCATCACACTCTATGGGGAAGTACGAATGTTAACAACAAGGGTTCTGCTTTGTTTAACTATATAAGTTCCTCGGATCTTGATATTCTCAATGTTGGGTGTCAGCCAACTTTTGTTAACTCAGCCTGTAGAGAAGTGATTGACATCAGTTTGTGCTCCATGTCCATTACTGAGTTAATTTCAAACTGGAGAGTGACGAATGACATTCACACCTCTGATCAGAGGCGCATTTCTTTTAATATCAACCTTAAAAGACCGTCGCTTAAGCCTTACTCTAATAGGAAGTTAACCGATTGGGATTCATTCTCTCTTGAGCTTGGTTCCATAGTTGAATCACGTTAGAAAATATGTTCAACTGTGGATATCGAGTTGCACGCTTCTCCACTGGCGAAAGCGATTTCAACATGCATTCGAGATTTCGTATCCACTTATCATTAATCATGAAACTCGGAACAGACCTTTTTGGTGCTCTGATCTTAAAAGGTTAAGGAAAACCACTAGGAAGCTGAAGAATAAAGCCAGGAGATCTAATCTCCAGGCAAACTAGGACAGCTTTCTAGATGCACAAAAGAGGTCATTTTGGAATAATTTCTGTGAGGAAATTAATAGCTTATCTGCTGTAGCTAGACTAAACAAAACCTTGAGTAGAAATAATACGTGTAGACTCGATTCACTTTGACTACCCAATGGTGAGCTTACTTCTTCTAATATAAGGAAGTTTGTGAACTACTTCTTTCTACTCATTTCCCTACAACCCGGGAACTCTAAACTCTAAATTCCGACAATATTGTCGAAACCACTAACGTTATTGTCCTGAACTCCTGATTGGAATTTAGCTTGTAGATTAATAAATCATGAGGTTTTGCGTTGGAGTATATTCTCCTTCGCATTGAGTGCGGAGCCAAATTAAAAAAAAAAATATATTCAAATTGATTTATTGGTTTGCCTAAAACATTGGCAAGGATTTTATTATATATTACTTCAGCGATAATATTCTGCTAGATTTTGCATATTTCTGTGTTAGAATAAAATTTATTTCCTTTTTATTTATACGTTTTAGCCTCCGCCATAGTTCGGGTGAGAAAGGAGAAAGATGCAGAAGGAATTTTTCCAAGAAATTATAACGGCAATAAATGAAACTATACGAGGTAAAAAAATCCGGACTTCAGAAGCCAGCCGCACGGATTCTGTGGGAGGAGGCAACCATTGATAATCCTACATCCAGTAGTAACAACAATCTGCTGCGTAAAAAAAATACGGGTTGCTACCAGTGAAATTAATCGACATAGAAGAAAGTAATGACAAATTGAGCAATGAAGTAACAACTCTTAAGTTAGAAAATGAGGTCCTTAACAAGAATATATCAACCCACATACTATTATTTCACAGACGTGGAGATACTCGTTCTGCCAAAGAGATAGAGCAATCGGAAGTGCGAACTAAAGGAAAGCAGCCTTGACCGATTCATATGATGGAAGTGCAAGGTACAACTACAGACTCGTACACATATAGGATATTATTCATGAAATGTTGATGGATACCAGTGGTTGACCTATGAAGACAAAACGGGTTTACCTGCACTAGCAGTAATATAATAGAGGATTTAAAAAATAATTATATTGGATTATCAAAAAAATAAGAATACAAAAATAAGATTGAAATTCCTTCATCGACAAAAAAGGACTTCCTCTATTTATGCTATCATTCGATAATCAAGAAAATATTCAAAACATATAAACAACATCAAGAGAATTTTAAATATGATCAATTTTAAAAATTCAAGGTCAAGGCAATTTTAAAAATTTTCATATTGCGAAAAGAGTGGGCCGAATCATTATAACTTCTGCCAGTTTGGACGACAGTGAAGAGTAGTAGAAGTTATATTGATAGCTAAACCAGGTAAACCACCTAATGACAGAGGTTATGATAAAAGAATGAAACCGCTAATAGTGGAAATAATTTTCATTCCATCACATCGATTCGGTTTCCGCGAAAAACATTCGACTGTTGAACAAGTATACACAGAGTCTACTGTTGAACAAGTACACAGAGTCGTAAGCTAAATTGAATGCGCTCTGGAAAGTAAAAAAGTGTGTTCTAATGTGTTTTTTAGATGTAACACAAAAATCGATAAAGTATGGCATAAGAGACTGCAATACAAATTGCAGACGGACCTACCTAAGCAGTACTATAAGATTTTAACTTCCTATATAACTGATACACACTTTCTTAGTGAAATATTATGAGGATTGCTCTGTTTTGAAACGAATATTAGCGGGTGTAATCCAAGATAGTGTTTTGGGACCAATTTTGTATCTGTTGTGTAGAAGAGACCTATCCCCACACGAAGAGAAGAAAACTATTTCAACTTCTGTTGATGATACAAATCCACACAAATTAACTTCACTAACCAAAGAACCATTTGGATACCAATAGAAATTCAGTCAAAACAGGTACCGTTTGCTAATACAGGCAAGTATTTAGGTATGATCCTATAGATAGATCAGATAAAGTGGGAAGAGCACGTATAAACGAAAAAAGAAGAACTTCAGAAAGAAGCATTTGCTTATTGGGCTTAACTCAGAGCTAACTGCACACAATAAGCTGATCCTCTTACCGGGGAAATTTTAAATATTTATGAACTTCTGGTATCCAGCTTTGTGCTTGTATAAAAAAAAACAAACGTCAAGATAGTTCAAACGTTGCAAAGAAACATTCTCCGAAGTATTGTTAATGCATCCTGGTACGTCAAAAATGAGAACCTTCATGGGGATTTAAGGATGAAAAATGTCAACGTCGAAATAAACAAGCATGCTTCAAAACTCGCAATGCGTCTTCAACACACGTGACCGGTGAGATATGAGATTTGATAGAGAACCCTATATAGTCGAAAGAAGCGGTTAATTCAAGGAATAATTATCAATGTTATCGGCCATGAACACACCTGGATTTCGCCATATTTGTACCCAGTCTTTTACAATATAGAATCCAAACTCTAAAAAAATCGCAAATTGACGTTAAATTCTATTCAAATATTACTGTTCATACACAAGTGCTATTGCCAACGGGCCTTGTTTACGTTGAAGACCTTGAAACGTCATTTTTAACGGAATCCTGTGTGAGACGACTGGCTCTTCCGCAAATGAACTCAATTTGGAGTTGATGCGCCAATTCTCACAAATCTGACCTTCAACTTAGTGTAGTTAACAGATGATGTAAAAAATATTACTACGTAATTTGGTCGATAACCTGATTCCAATGCACTTTATCTTTTATTCTTAGAGGAAATATGTGAACTATGTAAGTTTTTAAGGCATCAAGTACTAAGGTTCACGTGGTTCAAGCTAAATATCATCTCACAGATCATTGAATAATGTTATAGTTGGGTTAATTATACGAAGAAGCTGACATAGAGTAAACGTATAGACATATTTTAATAGTAAACCAGAAGTTATAAATTATCACCGCATTTATTTGCGACCAAGTGAAAATGATCCCGTACAGCATTTTAGTCTTTAAACTGTATAACTTAAGATACAGCATCTGCACCATTTATGGTGAGGAATACTTAATGCTCCTTAAAACTATTCATCAAAATCAAATTTATGGGAAGTTTAGACGACTCGAAAGAGACCCGTACTCATCGAGAGGCACATCTACTGGTAATCTTGAAAGGGTGTTTAGAGTCGGTCTATGTATATCCCAAAGAAATGGGCAGATATCAAAGTGGTGTTTATCCAGAAAGGGATGAAAACCTCACATGGCTACCCGAAAGGCTTAAGACCTAAAACTCTATCATCCTTCCAGTTGAAAACCTTGGAAAGACTGATGAATGAATATTTACGATCAAAACCAAAACCCAGTGACTAGGCACACTCTCAACATGCGTATTGTAAAGGGCAACCGATGGATACGCAGCTCTGCATGCACTGGTAAGTACAATTGAGAAATCAATATACTCTGATCAACCCGCCCAAAACCTAGGTGTTACTTTTTCCTGGAAAATATAAAATCCCGGCAGAGGTTCCCCCTACCTTAGACGTCACCAAATTAGCTCTTACTGACAAAGCAAGATTTTTGAACATATAGGAAGGAACTATCAAATTTCGAATACATTACACTAACTATATGCTTCGAGAAAAGTTTCGGAACCATTTGGCCGTCAAGTAAATTTTGGAGGAGCGTCTCGCTATCGGAAAACGAAGGTTTGTAGTTTTTCACGAACTGTTCCAAGCTAGACGGTAAAGTAGAACCTGAAGCCTTCTGTGATAAACTGATTTCCGTTCGTCTTCCTAATTAGTGCAGCGTGTACCAAGCGAAGGTGATAGCGATTCAAGCGGTCTTGATTTGGGGTTGAGACATAATGTCATATTGGCGTCCAAGTCGCTGGAATCAGTTTATCTAACGTCAAGGGTGGCGTTGGGTTCTCTTAATGAGATAAGTGGCCATTTCAACATCCATATAGTCTGTGATCCCGGAAATTCGCGCATATTATTCTTTGCAAATGAAAGATTTAACACCTTCAATAGTAGCGTAGCAACACAAGTCTGGGGATACTTACGCGATGACGCTACGCCTGGAAGGAAATGGCTTCTTCAGAAGCTGAAGTCATAAACATATGGGTAGGTGCATAATGTAAACTCTCGGATCTCAAAAACTGTAAAGTGCGAGATATCTCATATTTCATAAGTAGCTCTGATTCGTTCCACTAGAGGTGAAACAGAACTAAGGTCCTGTGGCATCACAAATTCACAACGGATAGCAGGCATTCTAACCTAACCTAACCTAACTTATCAGGATGCAGAATATGATAAAAGTTGTTACGAAAGAGAGAGCTCAGCTTCGAAAATGGGTATCGAATTTTTTATAGGTTTTAGGCAAAGTTACCTAATAAATTACGAGAAATGTTTTATTTAGAAATCAATGCGCAGACAATTCTTTACTCAAGGTAAGAAGTTTATTTCTCGTTTAAGGTAACAATGAAAGCTGAAGTAGGGAATTGATCAATTTATGATCTGATATCATCAAAATCATTAATTTAAGGTTTATGATTAGAAGATTTAAATTCCGATATGGCTTAAAACCGGTAAAGGTGAACTGGAATCCCCCAGCTTTGACTATATCGGACTTTTTTTCTATATGCAACATCAGAAAGTTAATAGGAGAAAGTGGCCCACTTACAGACATTTTTTCTGAAAAAACTACAACTTTTGTAGCAACAACAAATTAACTAAGAGAATTTAATCAATTAATCAGCCCTAATTCACACTTTGGCAATAACGGGGTCACCTTAAACGGACAATCTTTGAAAGGCAACTTTCATTCGAAGTTGGAGCACAACTTTACTTTCCGGCTCATGCCTTATTACATGCTATACACATACAGACAATTTGAATGTATTAATACCTGGACATTTCAAATTGCACAAAAACTGTACACTAATACAATTTGAATTCGATTAAAATTAAATTAAAAAATTAAAATCATGTGACTTTAAATTTTCGCATTGATGCAGAAATCACCCCAATTTTTAAAAGTCAGTCTGTCAAAATTAAATTGAAAATAACAAATTATTTTATAACTACCTACCTACTAGTTTGCAAAACATTGCGGTATATGTATGTATTCATAAATGCAAATTTACCATTTGTCAAAACTAGTTTTGAATGGCTTTATTTTTCAATCAATTACTGAAAAACGATTAACTGGAAAATATATTTTCTTAAACAAATCAAATACAAAATTTATCTCGTTTTGCAAACAACATAATATTCATGTATCCATGTTTAGCAACAGACCAAGTTAACCAACCAGATACATTACATATTTATTATCTAGAAATTATGCAAATCTTATCACACACACACAGTTAGTTCTAAAATGGTCAATCATAAAACTATAGTTAAGATTACAATCTTTAGTTTTTTGTTTGTATATTTGTGCGTACATATCGTGTTTTATGTGATCATGAGAACTTTCCTACTGTGCAAAAATATAATTCTGCTTAACATGAAAATACTCTTCCAATTGAAAATAAACATTTTAATTTAGAAAATTATGGGTGACAGCAGCACTATATACAATATATACATATGTACATAGTTATATACAAGCATTCATTCACAGTACATAATACCATATTCGATTTTAAGCTTTGGGATTTTGAAATTCTTTCATTCCTTGGGTTAAATTTTGCACATAACAAAAAAAAAATATGATTGATTAGTATTTTTATGTGCAGAATATCTTTGTTATTTCTAAAAAATTTTTTTTGATGACAACCAACAATACAATTGAATTAAGATTTTAGAGGAGTATTTTTTGTGTGTGCCTATGTCGTTCGTTTCTATTAATGAAATTTATCTTAGTTTGACTTTAATTTTACGTCAAGCTATGTATAAGCATATACATATATAGAGTTCATTGTCAATTAAATAATTTAAAATCAGCGTTTAGATTTAGTACAACGTATATATAGTATAAATCAGATATTGCAACCCGATATGAATTCGAAAATTAATCGTTTATCAAAGATAGAAATCTAATAGATAAAATTTTAACTTACAAAATGTGTGTACAGTATAAATAAGGATTAGGTTTTGATTGACAATTGAAAATGAAATATTTTTAATTTTTATTGGTGCGCGCGGTATTAGTAGTCCACCAAAGGCCAATTATAAATTACTCAATAAAAGTAATAAATTTACTTTTTGGCAAATTATATAATTTATTACGTATGAAGGAATTATCAAAAGGTACACTCTTATTATCAGTTTATAAAACATAAATATTAAATATATGTAATTGTGATCAAAATATACAAAAAATTTACTTTATTACTAATTTACGAGTATAGCCAAATATATTTTTTTGGCTGTCCATGTACTTGTTCAGTTTTCATTTCAATAATATATTTATACAGCTCTCTAATCAAAGCCAATACCAATCAAAATGTCAGTTAATATTGATAGGTTACCTTTAGGTAGCCAGTGGAAAATGGAGCTACATTTACAATCGTCAATACGATGACTGATTAGTCTTGTATGTTAAAATCGAATTGCAGAAAATTAATTTATAATATCTTTTGTTTTTTGGAGAAACTAGTTAACTGTTTTTTAATATTTTATGGTAAGTCGTTTACAGAATTTATTTATTTATAAATACAATCATATTCGATTGCAATTGCAGTTAGATAAAAAACGTAATAATTGTATCTACAATACTAACTAAAGCGGGATACACTTCTCATTATATTTTATCTAAAGAAAAAATCGATCCCACAATAGAGAACTTCCAAAACCAAGATATTAAAATTAACTGAATTTGAACTTTACCAATTCTTAGAAATCAAAACGTTAAACCCACTCATAATTTTGTGTATTACAATACCGCAGAAAAGAATCTAGTAGTAAAGCCATACCCTTTCTTTACATCCAAATCCACGAAAACTTTTACAAAAAGAAGTAACATTTGAAGCTAAGAAAGCTAACATTTCACCAAAACGCCTTTCTAACATACCAGCTGAATGCAAAATAATTAAAGGAAATTACCTTTACTACATTGAATTCTACGATAATAAGTAAATCACCAACTACACAACGAACCACCAGGTAGCTTGGAACGTAACAACAATGATTATAATAGCGATAATTATACTACGTCATTGTCCAACATCATACCTTGTCAATGGTACCAAATTGCAAATGCACCAGAACATCTTCTGTAAAGCTGAGGTAACAATTCTGCCTCGGGGGAGTTACGAACTCACCATAACAATTATCCACCTTCAATGAAAACAACATTTATTACATTACACATCAATCCAAACCTGCTGACAACGAGCAACACAGGTCAACGATGTAAGAATTATATTTTACAAATATCAAAATAAACGCATCATCAGCATTATATTTTAGCTATTTCATTTTATTAGCAGAAATTGTTACATAAACTAATATTTTATTTTAAAAATAGTCTTGTTAAACTCGTGTTAAATAAAATTTGATTGCTAAATTCATTGTTGTGTGTAGTGTAACTAGCATAACACTATTTAAATAATATTGCTTTTCAGTCTATAGTGAACTTGAGAACTCCTCTGAACCAATTAGTTTGAACTCGAAACTAACTTAATTAACCTCTGGAGAATAAGTCTACAAATAGTTTAGATACATTTTTCCATTTCAAATAGTTTAGATACATTAATATAATTAATTATTATTTTTGAAATACACTTATTTTGAGAGAACTTTCACGGGAACTTTCGCAAATGTGGTTTGCGTATATAACGCACAATTTTCCGTAGATACTTGCTGAACAGAAAATTCAAAAATAAATTTGTCTATACATTATTTGTAGTGCTGAATGCTTCTTGTATGTTACAAAAACAAGTCAAAACTGTTCGCTACTTAAAAAGAAGAGATGCATATTGATGCTATGGACGCCACATTAAAAAAGGTATAGCAAAAGGAATTGGAAGCAGGAGCGATTATCTGGATTAACTGGAGTTGCTTCCATTGTTCTACGTCATACGGGTAACGTACAACATGGAGCAAACTCGCAAATAAATATTGTTCATTATGCTCATTGCATTCATCGGAAACGATACCAGAATTTGACTTCATTATAATCAGTTAATAGGGGATGAAGATAGTAGCGTGTGCTATACAAAAGTATATGGACAATGTTACTTTGTAGAAACAAATTATGGAGGAAAACTGGATGACCTAAGGCTTACTCAAATATTCGTAGATGAATTAGATGAATTAATACCAATAGCCTTCTCTACGACGTCGACATGTCTTTGAAAGATTGCCCGAAAAACCCTCACGAAAAGACTTTTTCAATTTTGTGGTGTGTTTCCATGCTAAAATCAGCCCGAAAACAATAGAAAAATTGCAATAAATACGCAATTCATCCTGAAATTTTTTCTTTTATGAAATATTTTCTTAATAGTTGCCAATCTTTAGAGGACTTATCGTTAGAAGCCCAATAATATATCCCGAAGATTAATAGTGAAAATTAATCTTCGTATTGTCCTATCTTATACGTTTAATTTAATAAAAATTTCGAATATTTTGGATTTTTCTTGTGCCGATCTCAGAGATGAGCCAGTAAAGTTGGCCATAGTTCCAGATTTATCAATTTCGAGAGATTTTTGATGTTGAGTTTTGCTTTGTAATGAATTTACAATTTCTACTTATCAAAAACCAATAAACTCAGAGATTTTTTACATCGATGGCTGGTCGGTAATGAATCTTCAATTTGAACTTTTTTAAAAACTGATAAACTAAAAGAAATTATTGATTTGAAAGTTGGTTTGATGTTGGTCGATAATGTATACTATGAGAAATTATCGAAAATCGATAAATTAAAAACAACTAGTTATTTTAATCAAATATTACGTAGACCACCAACTGCGGTGTTATGTTTGGATTTTAAGTACTTCTTATGTCACAATATAGAGTCTTCATATTATAACACTTACCATTTCATTGACAAAAGCTTACAAAAGTTCCACCTCCGACTGAAGAATAACTAATAATGCCTATATTAGTTTGTATTTGTAGTCTCCAAATCTTACAAACGGTTCTTTTATGGAGATTGTTGCACCTTGATTTTGATCCAGAAAAACGTTTTCGGTGTATACTGTAATGATGTTTCGTTACAGCCGTGATGTTTACTTTATATTACTTGACCAGCTCTTGCATTTATCGATGTATTATTTATTATTAATATAATTTATTTTGCAAATTTGTAAATCCATATTCGAAGAATTGGAAAACATTGACAAACATAAAGGCTTTTTTACCAGTACATCAATGCATAAGTCTGACGCTGAAGTTCCATCACAATGCTGAAAAACTGTTAAGTACATATCCAGCAACATCCAGTAAATTACAGGTGCAGTCAGAAGTATCTTCAAAAATTTCAAATAGAATTTGTTTTTGCTCCTATTGTATAGATGGTTTTTCAAAAGATTAATGATTAAATGATTTATTTTTATTTCTTGGTCCAAATTTATAGAGAAACTTTGGTGTGCGTGTAACCCAATATATTATACGGCAATATCTAAGGCCTAAGTCTAACCCATCTAAAGTGCATGAATTAATTCCCGTGATATATTAATGGGCTTCTAACGATTAGTTCGTTAAAGATTGTCACTCTTGAACCATGGTCAATGCTATAGTAGGACATCTCTAAGATCGCTGCAAGAATAATCCAAAATTTTTGTTTAGCGTTGTCAAATAGACAAATATAAAAAATTGTAGCTGAAAAACTGTTTTGGTTTTTTATCATAATCTCGAACATCAAATTTACTTAAAATAATTACTCAATTTGTAGTTTTACGTTATCGCTTGCAAAAGTGGATAATGTAGGCTACTCCAAAGTTGCATATAATATATCTGTTGAAAAAATTGTCACAACAGAAATTTAACAAGACCAAAGAAAAGTGATCCGAACAGAAAAACGGTAAAAAAGCAAAAGATTGTGGAACCCGATTAGAATTATGACAAGGCTTGTGAAAAACCAAATTTGAAACCACAGGAGCCCCATAAATTAAAGATTTTTTTTTTTGTCATTACTTGCATCTGAATGTGAAAATCATATAACGTTGGAAAGAGAAACGATTGCACAGGCATAATATTCGTCGGTTTTGGAAAAATGGGGAGCACCGACAGTTATCCTTATTCCGTACATCAAAAATGTTTACGAAAAAATTAAACATATTGGAAAATAATTCCAAATTTGTAGAACGTTCAACCTCAAATGACAGTAAATTTCCAAAATTGAGGATCACATGCCTATATCAAAAAACAATTTACGGTCGTTTATCCAGTTCATTGTGACAAGCAGTATCATTTACTTATAATTTTAGATTTGTTGTTTTTTAATGATATTTTGTTATGGTTTTAGTCCGTTCATATTTGGTAAAATTACACCTAAATCTGATCATTCATATATTATAGCCACGTCATCGCTTAGAGTGATAACATTGTTGCTGGGAGGGCGAAAGGTTACGTTTTGTGACTAGTTTATTCCAGTATTCTCTAGCTATCTAGCTAATCGAGTTGAATGGGATAATTTAACCATGAGAGATCAACAAATTGAGAAGTATAGCATGAACGCCGGTGTTATGAAGAGTGTGTTAGACTTGGGGGAAGCCTTTAAACGTGTTTCAAAGTATTACAACTTGTTATATTGAACCCAGTAAAATAATGCAACAATGGAAAAATCTCCAAAAGTTACGCCGGGGGAATACACACTTTTGCGCGACACCACATTTAGTTTTTTTTTCAAAAAATTGAACTATTGAAACCATTGGTTGTTATAGGTCATAAAACGCGGTCTTGTATTGGGTTATCTAATTACGTTTATTGAGAAACAAACCTCTTAACATCTTAATATAAACTATACGAAATTTTGCAAAGTTTGTGCAATTTGATTTAATTTATTCTGCACCTATGTACATTACATTCACCGGAATTTCCAGGAAGAAATTAGGGTTTTCATTATGAATAAAGCCGTCTGGAAAAACCTTCTATATTAATAGAATTTTACATGTCTTCCATTATAATACAACCGCAGGTGAAAAATATTTGGCACAATGCTATAACGTTCTTCTGAAAAATCTGAATATACTGTAGATCATTTGTAAAACCGATATCTTGTATCAAGGACATAAAGCCACAAAGATAAACGCGTGCTTTTTTAGAAATTCTTTCGTGCATATAGGCAGAGCCACCTATATATACAGAGCCGTAAGGATCAGCCATGTTTTTTGTCGAGCTTTTTCTAGAGGAACTACTTTTTGCATTATCCCATAAGAATCAATGTAAAAATGACCATTTTCGAATTACTTTTCATCAATGAAAAGATAAATCGTTCATTTCGATAAACACTTTGTGGAATTGATTCTATATTGAAGCAGCACATATCTGAAAGTCAGAACCTTAAACCTTTTATTAATTTAATAAACATTAAATCAAAATTATATATGAATTTATCATATTTATGTAAACATGAATTTATTTGAATGTGTAGGTAAAATGAATAAATAAAACATATATTGTCATCCTTTCGATCGATGATTTTGTCTCTTTTTTAAGAATTAAATCTCACATTTTTTTTTAATTTCGCTTTTGCGATCGCAGCATGCTCGTATAAAGCATTATTCTATTTCCTTTTATACATTTGAAAATGTATCACCACATATTTCTATTTCATTACCTTGTAGCGAAATCGGAAAAGGGATAGAGTGCAAAATTATTCCAATAGGCTGAGATCGCAATAGAAAAAAATCAAAATTGAATTCACGAAATAGCGTAAAATTTAAAAAGAGAACATAAACATCGATCGATAGAAAAAAAATTGTGATATTGACAACTTACAACATGTCATAGGGGGTTCCAATAACAGCTGCACAATTTATTTAGAACCATAATTATGCACAAATGCGTAACAAAACTTTACCAAAATAAAATAGAACCGTGCCAGAAGAACTGTGATAGTCATGGTGTTCCATTTGTAATCTAAAATCCAAAATTTACGTTGAAATTGAAGTGAAATTAGTTTGAGATTTATTCAAACAAAATCATGCAGCTTTTATTGAAATACCCTTTAAATATTTTATTTTATTCACAAAAATATAATTCAAAAGGAAACATAACCACACTTTTACTATTTTCTCTTTTCCTCTTGCAGTTTAATTTTATTGCGTTGGTATTTGTGTGTATTTATATCAATTCAATGGAGAAATGCTTTTTTTTCTATAAATTTTATTAATAAATATATCAAAAATTAAACAACTTCATTGATCAAGCTTTGAATCAATTATAAAATGATAATTGTAGATTCTATTTCAATGTTAAAATACTTAATCCATCGACATTTTCATTGAAAAATATCGCACCGAAAAAAATTGAATTTTTCATATGTTTTGTATGGAAAAAATGTTTTTTTCGTCAATTTTAGTTCCTCTAGAAAAAGCTCAATTTTTAACCTTAGGGCTCTGTATATATAGGTGGCTCTGATATAGGTTGTGATCTTTCACATTAAAGGTAATCATAATATAGACAAACAGCACGAATACAGTCTTTTTTGACATTCACAAAATAATGGCCCCTTTTCTAAGCTCAAAAATGTTATCTTATATTTCTTTTTGTTTTGCAATTATACAAATTCTTATTGGAAGCGGGGATATTCCATAACATCAAAATTATGATGCCAGAATCGGCCTCAATATTTACTTATAAATTTCTATTCGGTATTTTAATTTAAGCATCAAGTTGATGGACCAAGCGCCATCAAATCGAAGCTTGTACCTTAATGTTGGTTTTGGCGGTGTTCGAACATGATATTTTTGCTTATACCAACAATTGTAGGTGATCTCACAGTAAAAAATGTAAAGATCGTTCAAACCTCGGAACAGAATGGTGAGGTACCGGTCCTATATTAATTAATATACAGACAATCCTTGATTTACGTTGTAGGTGTATTTCTATGTAACTTGATGTAAGTTGAAAAAAATTAGGCTCAACTTAATTTGATTTTTCGAGTCTATGAAAGTGAAATAAATGAGTGAAACCGGAAAATATGAAATCAACCATCTAGTTATTTCAAGGATAATTATTCACTAATTTTCTTCCAATTTTGTAGAAACTATTCATCGCGATGGTAGAACCCTTCGATTGATAAACAATTATCCTTGTATTGAATATTAACTAAAACCGATTTTAGCTTGCCCGTTTTGTTCACGACTGCCCACTGATGAGCTGAATAATATCGAAAAACCAAGGGATCCAGCTTGCGCTACACAAACTTGGGGACAGTTAAATATGCAAGAGGAAATATTTTTGCTAGATATGTTTAACTTTTTGACTAAGCTTTAGTAAAACTCACTTTATTTCTATTATTTATCACATTATGTTTAGTGTAAATTCCAATACACCTTAAAAATTTACCCTTCACTTGAAGTTGCCACCGTCGATGAATGGTGCTAAAGGTGTTCAAAATTTTTTTTTCTTAAATATTTATAGATTTGCCATGTATAGGGTAACATAGTCGAATAAAACTTTTTTAATAAACTTTGTTATATTGAAATGATTTAATGAAAATATTGAGCTTCAAACTGTATTCAATGATTTCAAACGTTCAGGTTGAAATTTAATTTCTTAAGTTAGTTATCAATAACCATAATTAAAATTTGATCTGTTTAGTAAACCTATGGCTCATTCAACCAGATTCCAATTCAAAATATTAACTAGATTTAGCTGAGAGACTTTAATGTCCAAGTTTGCATTGATTTTAGATTTATGCTGACAAAATAAAATTTGCTACAGTAGAATGAATTGATTTCTGTAATAACTGGAAACTTCTTATTCGCACAAACTATATATAAACAAGCTTTCTCTTTAACTTCTGCAAAAGCATCATAATTATAAAATTTCTAGTATCTGCGAAATTTTTTTTTACTGAGCTTTTGTATTTATTAAGCTTAAACTAAAAAGGTTTTAGTACCGGAAAAAGTGGCTTTAATAAACTGTATTCAATGATTAGAAGCTTTGAGATTGCTTATAAAAGCAGTTATTAAACTTTTAACCAGAATTAAATTTAAGTGGTTCTTAATGGCAACCACAACGTGCACATAAGAATTATCTGAAAGCTTTAAGATTTTAAATTTCTAAAATTTTCCAAAATATGCTAATAAAATAAAATTTGTAATTAGAACACTCCAACGTCTCTAATCGCTGGAAGCTTTATATTTTCAAGCTTATAATTTATCCTTTTTGTTTTAATTTCTGTAAAATCACTTTTAATTATATAATTTCCAATTGCTTCTGAAAAATATTTTATTAAATCAAAAAGCTCTATGTTAAACAGATGCACTATAATCAGAAAGCTTGAACGATTGTGAAAAACATCACATTTAATAGAGAGATAAATGAGCTTTTTTACTGTAATCAAGGATTAAAGCTTTTAAGGATATTTAAAAAAAAATTATAATCGCTATAAATAATTTTCAATTAAATAAAACTATTAAACTTTCAGCTCTTCATTTAAGATACACTTTTTAGGTGGTACTACAAAGTAATAATAAACTTGGAGCTTTCAGTCAAGGACGGACCAATTAAAAAGTTAATTAATATTTTACAACTCATAAAGCTTTGATTTAATGATTATCACTATATTTATAAATTGTTAAAAGTTTTTAATTTGGCAATATTATGATATACATATTTACAAAACTCAATTGTAAATAAATCAATATTAAGCTTTAACATTCACGAATATTCAAATTAAACGTATCTGGTCTATTTAAAATGAATTTTGAGGTTTGATAAGAAAAAATACAAAACTTTTAACATTAAATTTCTCTTGAACAGTATTGCTAATGCTATGCCTCCTCTCCATTAAGGCTGATGCACAAGTGTATCGTATTTAAGTTTCCACAATCCACCTCAATCAGCATCTGCCACAAGCACAATTGTATTATGTATCTGCTAATATTGCATTCTAAAATTATTTACTATCACGCTCCTTTAATAATTTGATGATAACACTGGTACATAACATCTCAAGTAGCTTGTACCGAACGGTGCAAAGTTTTACCACGAATTAGTTCGTCCACTAAAAAGTGCTCGATGAAAAGGTGACGCACATGAGTGACTGTCGTAAATGAGTGACTGTCGATCATTTTTGTATACGATACACACATATGTAATATGTATATAGTTTCTGATTTATAACTTAATTAATTAATCCGTCAATCACTTCACAATAATCTAATTATATTAGACCGGCGACCACCTTTAGAAGTCCATCCAGTTATATCAAGTGTGTGAATTTTCAAAATAATTGATAGCATGTCACGTGCTTAATCTAATCGTACGATTTTTAAGAAAATATTTCAGCTATGAGGTGTCACATGTAATACGTGCTGTTTATACGTATTATGTGTGTGTGTGTGTTTGATTCAAATTTGGTCTCAAGATTATAATGTAAATAATAAGGTATGTAAGTATATTTTAGGGAACGCAAATCGCGATAGAATATGATAACAATTTACATATACTTATGTATACAAAGTACATTTCTGTGCAAACATGAATTTCAATTTTTTTTTTTTTTTTTTTGTTAGTTTATTGGAAATGTAAATGTTTTATGTGCAAAATTATCTATTTGTACAAATTATTTGTGATTCATAATGATATATTGAGTGATTGACAGCCTCAGTCAACAAAAAAAAAAAAAATTAAAAATTGTGTTTTAAAAATATACATTAGACTTTGACCATTTGGTTTGTGTATTATCAAGTTAACTTTTTTTGTTGACGCAGTTTTTAGAACTTACCTTCTTTTTACAAACATATTCGTATCGTGTATACATATACCGGGTGTTTTTTTTAAACTGAGACGATCAAATATCTCGAAAAATAGCCACTCTACGGAAAAAATGTCCATAATCAAAATTTAATCATACCGCGGGGGAAATACATTAGTGCAAAAAAAAAAGTCTTCCCACCCCCACTTTGTAGGTGGGGCGGGGGTAACTTTTAAACTAAGATAGGAAGCCATATTTTTTATTGCAGATATGGACTCTACGACTAAAAGTACGTATGATTTGAATGAAATATTTTGTTCGGTTCATGATAGATGGCGTTGTAATCGACGAAATTCAATTTTTCAATTTCTCCTTCTTAGAACACACGCATTCGATTCTGCAATACGTTTGAAATAAAAAACATCAAGTTTTCATTGGAAATACTCGAAATTCGTCATCAAAACAATTTATTCAGTTTTGTAAATCTAAAATAAGTGTTCAAAATGATGGCCTGAATTTTGTATTTTTGAAATTTAATAATAAAACTTGAAATTAATTTTGAACACTTATTTAGATTTACAAAACTGAATAAATTGTTTTGATGACGAATTTCGAGTATTTCCAATGAAAACTTGATGTTTTTTGTTTCAAACGTATTGCAGAATCGAATGCGTGTGTTCTAAGAAGGAGAAATTGAAAAATTGAATTTCGTCGATTACAACGCCATCTATCATGAACCGAACAAAATATTTCATTCAAATCATACGTACTTTTAGTCGTAGAGTCCATATCTGCAATAAAAAATATGGCTTCCTATCTTAGTTTAAAAGTTACCCCCGCCCCACCTACAAAGCGGGGGTGGGGGGACTTTTTTTTTTGCACTAATGTATTTCCCCCGCGGTATGATTAAATTTTGATTATGGACATTTTTTCCGTAGAGTGGCTATTTTTCGAGATATTTGATCGTCTCAGTTTAAAAAAAACACCCGGTATATGTAAGTTAAGCAATATTTTAAGACTGTATTCGTTTTACCCTCTTGACGTATGATATTTTAATTATCAAATACAAATACAAATCACGTGATAATTAATCAAAATTTATATTAAATTAATTTTTATCACGAAAATCATGTTTTGTTTTTTTGGTACAAGAATCGAAAGAAAAATCACTTGTTGTCACAATATACATACATATACGTATTTTGGGATTGTTGTTTTATTTTTTTTTTAAGATTTAAGATTAGAAATGATTTGGAATTCATAATAATAATAATTTATTGAAAGTATATGTATGTCTATATGTATAATAAATTAATTAAGGAATGATGTCGATAAATACTGGACTCTATACATAATATATATTTAGTAGGTTATTGTTCGGATCCGAGTTCGATTGTCACCTCTGATAAAAAAATTATTTATTTAGGCACCGACGGCAAAATTTTAGTCACCTACTGATTTTATTAGGAACAGTTTCAAAATTCACACAGAAATCACGACCGATATACGATAATAAAAGCAAGCAAAAGTTAGTTTAATTGAATTTTGCTAAATTTGGGAACCAATTTTACTATATAGGCTGACCAGATGTTTTGACGTTCATATAGGCTATTTATTCGTTATAAAATCAGTCTTTGACTCTGAGCATCAATCACGGTTCCTACAAGCTGACTAAAACACATTATTTTATCAATAACAATTCGAACCTATACTGTGTTATAGGAGTAGGACTATGCATAAGCAGGTTAACGCACTGTATATTTGGGTATATTTATGCACACGGTAATGTCCATAAATTGAATTCATTTCCAATTTAACATATATACACATTGAAATTCGATTTAAAGATTTAGCAATTTTAAATTTTAGAATAGTGGCGAATACAAAAACATTGATTTTAATATTTGATCAACTTCATCGAACTGTGAAATTGGATTCAAATTTCAATTCATAGGTCTAAGCTTCCTAAGCACCCAAAACTTCATTTTTTTATATGACGAGTCGATTTATATTTGGCATTTTGGTATTTAAAAAAAATTTAATTATAGAAATTGAATGCAAGCCTTCGACATACATAGAATGGATGCATGTAATTTTGACAAACCAAACCTAATTTGACATTTATTTTTAAATTTTGGTTGCTGTTTTAGAATTATAGGTATATTTAAACAATGTGAACATTTTACTAAATTTGTGGTTTGACAATTTCTACGGCAAAGGCGTTTACTACAGTTTCTACTTGACTCTCTATTCTAATTCTAGTCTACTCCTGTGGTCGAGAGCACTTACATGTCTCATAAACCTAACTTGTACGTTCATGTTTTCCAAGAAAACCACCATAGTATTCTTTGCTTGTCGTATAGGAGGCGACTAAACCGTTGTATCGCTTACTAAATCGTAAAAAACATGGATACCGCCAAACATATACTGAACCCCCACTCAAGTACCTAGACAGGACATTTGGGATCGGCACGTTCAGTCACTTAGGACACCAGGAGCGTTGGAAGGCCACGTGCATTAAGGAGTATCGGCTGGAACTCGTTGCTCTTCAAAAAACTCGTTGGCCTAAAAGTGGAGAAAAGGTGCCCTAGGGCTATACATTGCTGAACAGTGGAGATGACCTTGGAAATCTTGGAGCTCGATTTCTTCTTGGGCCGCAGGTAGAGAAGGCTGTTTTGGATTTCCAAGCTGTCAGTAACCGATTGTGTAAGCTTCACTTGACTACGTGTTAATTCCAAAACGGCGAGATCAGGCTGTGCAGGATATGAGAAATTATCGGTCAGCAACCAAATACGTATAGGCAGCAATCATCATTTAATCTGTACAAAGCTACGATGAAAGTTTTCGTACAAGTCTGGGAACACAGCGAAACGCAATCCTTATGCTACCCAGACTATATATAGTTAATGGTTCTTTTAATTGTTCGAGCTATTTTGTTTGGCTACATGTTAAAACTTGGATACAACGTGTGTGCTTAATATAAATCTTGTCTCGCATAATTGTATTAGTTTGTACTATTTTGATATTTTTGGTGGCATAAAAGCCACATAAAAGAGTATATTTTGGTGTTTTTTGCCTAATAAAAGAGTAAAACGAAACAAAAAGAGTACTGGTGCTCTTCAAAATAGCATATCTGGCCACCCTAAATTTTTTCAAGTCTTTTGAGCCCCATTAGTCAAATTTGATATTGGTTGGATGTATTAGAGGCTAAACATAGATTTTAACCAACAAGTAAAATGTAAAATCAAAGTGAAATTTAAAACAATAATTCCTCGTTTTCAAATTCTAATGAGAAGGTCCGATTTAAATTACACTCCCAGGTTTTTTAACGTGAACTTCAACAGGATTCCAACTAAACTGCTTTCAAATCATACCAAATCAATTTTATCATTCTCTTATCAGTGTATTTCCTTTATCTGTGTATATCTGGCCAAATAAAGAAACGCATCCTGACAATTCAACAAATTTTAAATTTACTTATCTTTAATCGAGTTTGAATAAAACTAAGTGAATCCAATTTCTCAAATGATAGATTTGAATTACTTTGGAAAAAAACTGATACTTTCTGATTGTCAGTTAAAGTTTTTAACTGAAAATTTTAATTTTGTTAATGTTAATGAGTTATCTCCACTTAAGTGTTTACAGGAAGTATTTTTGTTTTGTAACATAATTCGCTAACTGCGGATATCAAGTTAAATAAATATATAATTGAATAGGTTAAAATGTGGTATCTAACAAACGTTTACGCGTGACAAGGAATGTGGTCATCACAGTGCAAAATGCGTAGTTGGTTTATTGTTTATTATTTTTTTGGATATTTCATTTTCTTATTTGGTCCTTCGAACCGGATCTAACCTCAAGTAATCTGGTCATACAACACGCAGTGGGCAAGCGAGTCATCTGAGTCATTATATCGTTTATGTAAGTGTGGTAATTTTATTGATGATTTAATTAAGTATTATACGCTTGTAGTTAGAATTAATTAATTGTGTAAGAATTGAATTGTTCGACTTAATTTAAATTGGCGCGGTAATTTTGGTGTGACATTAGTTTGGTTATTGTAACCTTTACGCTTCCAATATATCAGCTGATGAGGCAACCAAGGTAGACTTATTAAAAAAGCAGCCAGCAGCCTTCAAAGGTCAATTGACCTACCTACTTCAAAAACCAATATACCTCTGCGTCCACCTTAAGTATATATTTGAATCGTTATACTATGTCGGATATTGCATGGAATCATTGGGGCATGGAATCTCTTCGGTTCTATCGTGGAACATCGACAAATTTTTAGTAATTATTCTTCATGTTTACCAGAAATCGATATGGTTAACGACAGACTACTACCCGAATTCCATTTCTCAAATCTTTTCTCGGTGGCTTATCCCTCGAGAGATTTGTGGAGTTCGCATGTTTTTCTTAATAAATTAGATGAGTCCATTGTCTTTTATTCCGATGGTTCTCGTTCTAACCTCAGTGCAGGCTTTGGAATCAACTGTCCTTGGACGGATCTGAGACTTTGCGG
Source organism: Tipula unca (assembly GCA_951394425.1). NCBI lineage: Eukaryota > Metazoa > Arthropoda > Insecta > Diptera > Tipulidae > Tipula > Tipula unca. Next base: position 73,402,971 of record OX596381.1, read on the forward strand.
TAGTCTTGGTTCGCATTGTACTGTTTTTCAGGCGGAACTAATAGCGCTGACACGTAGTGTTATTGAGGCTTTAAATTTTGCTGTTAAAAACAAAAGTATTCTACTGTGTACAGATAGTAAAGCTGTACTTAACTCTTTAAGAAATCCCTTGACTGTTTCTAAACTCGTCAAGGAATGCAAACAATTCATGAACCTTCTTTGTTCTAGCAATAAAGTTACGGTCATGTGGGTTCCGGCTCATTGTGACATCATAGGCAATGAGATCGCGGATTGTTTAGCCAAAGCTGGCTCCCAATCAACTTTAATTGGGCCTGAACCAGCTACTCCTATATCTTTCAACTACGGGAAGAAAGTTATTAAGGATTACGCTTTGAAAGACTTAAGGTCTCAGTGGCTTGCGACTTTTGGTTGTCGTAAGGCGAAGTACTTCATTGGGGAGCCCAATTTGAGGTCCACGAAGTATGCTTTATCTTTAAAAAAGAGCCAGTTAAGAGTCTTGGTAGCGATTCTTACGGGACATGGCCGTTTTAAAGATCATCTACATCGTATGCGTTTAGCGCATGATGCTATTTGCGAGGACTGCCTTGAGGAGGATGACGACTCCCTCCACTTCGTGTGCAGTTGTCCTGCGTTCAGCTCTATACGAGTTCAGGTATTCAACTTTAGGTCTTTGAATTTAGATCAGTTGTCCTCTCTGCCTTGGTCTAAACTTGTTCAGTTTGCGAAGGCAGCAGTGCGCGTTTGCGAATTGGGATAGAATCCTAGGTTTGCACCATGGGCCTTTGTGGCATTGAGTGCGGAATCCTCGTGGGTTCCGGCCAATTTTAATAATAATAATAATAATTATAATAATGTCGGATATAATTAGTATATGACAAATATAGTTCAGTTCAGTTGAAAATAGAATCGATAGATCATTCTACAGTGACTGACCGTGATAGTTATGAACACGATTACGGCATTTTGGAATCCATATGGTTTCAAACAAAATTCAGAATCAACCACTCTCTCATTTCAAAATTCGACTGTGAACAACAGTTCAATGGGAATTCGTTTACCCGAGTTAAAATTTCCCTCGTTTAATGGTGTAGATTCCGATTGGCTCTCGGCTTAGAAATATTTTTGTAGATTTGATTCATAGCAAACCCAACAGTAAAATTTGTATATTTGATTTCACAGCGAATTCTCTGGGTCCGCTTATAATTTGATCGAGAACCATCCAGTTACTACAAATAATTATGAGATCGTATGGAAGTCCATATGCGATCGATAAAATTATGAAATATCGATTCATATATATGAAAGAAATTTTCGATGTCAAGGTTCCGCAAAATAATTCGTCGAAATCATTAAAGGTCAATATTCATAAATGGGATTTGATGTTAACACATCACTTGACTCATCGATTGGACAACCCTTCTAGAGCGGAAGTAATACAAAAATTCGAAATCCAATAGTATACTTCCCTTTGAAATCGTGTACAAGTTCTGTAAACAGTCTAAACCATCACGGCAATATAGAGAAAGAAAGTTTACGTAGACTTATATCAAATCGCGTGCGTCGTTTAATGATGAGAAGCTTTCGCTGCAGATGCGATTTCAATTCATTCGTGTTCACAAATTATTTACTAATTGTCTAATTTTAAGACACAATGTGCCTGACTTTACTAAACCACCATGTACAATATGTTCATTGAAGCATAGTATACTTCATTTCCAGAGTTATTAAAAGTTTAACTCCCAAAGTTTATCGCTCGCAGGTGTAAATAGCTCAAATAATAAACGTCCATCAACATCAGCTTCACAACTAAATTCAACTGCAAATCATGTGAATCCATCAAACACAAAATGTCTATCGTCATGTCTGACCTTACATACCAGGCGCTGTAACACAGATTCGAATTCAAACAGAGGAACGAGCTTCGTAGCAATGCAAAAACAAGTTATAATTGGCACATCTCTCGTAACTGCAACTGACCCCTAATGGAAATCAATTAGTGTGCAGAATACTGCTCGTTCTACTTGATAGTGGATCGCACATGAACTTTGTTTCAAATGAAACATGTAATCGTTTATGAGACAACCGGCATCCAACCTTCAAATCTATTTCGGATATTGGTGCTAAGAAAACTTCAATTAAACATATGGTTTTTCTAACAATAACGTCGCGAGTATCTAGTTATACCATATATGAATTCCAAAAATTTCAAACGAAGTACCTTCGATACATTTAGTCTTCGAACTGACATCCGTTCCCGTTGAAATCAATTTTAATGTATCCGACCGAATCGATTTATTAATAGGTGTTGAAATTTACAGTCAACTGTTTAAAGGAGATTCTGTTAAATTATTGAAGGATTTCCATTTTACAACACCGAGTTAGGCTTCGTCGTGTTTGGTGAGGCTGAATCCGCATCTGTGAATCATAAATTAAAGCAATCATATGTTATTCTTTGTAGCATTGAAACTCTTAGATCACAGATCAAATAGTTTTGGGAGCTGGAATCTATTTCCCTCAAAAACACATACTCGTCGGAAGAAAAATTATGTGAGGAGCACTATAGTAAGAACGTACCGAGTAAATAACGCAGTGAATAAAGCTGCGACGTTTGGATCGGCAGGTACCGGGTTCGAATCGGATTTTCATCTTCCGATTACGATCGGTGATTAAATTGAAAACATCTATGACCCTCTGTTGGAATATAGAACTCATGGGCCGAGCCATCTTCCATATCACCTTACAGGGTGACATGGAGCCATGCAATGCGCAGGTGGTATACTGTACTTGTGTGAATGGGATAAATGAATGAGTTGAATGAATGTTGTGTGGAATGTAAGGTAAGGCTATTGACCAAAAAAGTGTCTATGCCACGTCCTTTAAAAAAAAAAAAAATGCTAAGAGCGTTAAAAGGTTAACATGTGGAAGGTTCTCCATTGCACTACCCGTTAAATCTTACAAAGATGAATTAGGAGCCTCTTCCTTTGAGAGGGGATATTTATGAACAATACCGAGAATTTATGTCGGAATATGTCGTTGGGTCAGATGATCCCAGTTACACATCGAAGCGACTCCAAAACTTACTATTTACCGCATCAATATGTGGTCAAAAATAGTGCAATGGTCGGGCATACTATATTCAGCAGAATCTTTTTCCTATATAACTCTTCGCTTTCGCAAGCATATTTATGCGTTTTGTGGCGACATTGCAAAAATGTACCGCTAGGTTCGTGTTTATGACGGCTTAATATATTGGATTGTCGGAGGTCGAAAACTGCGCAGGGCAGTAAAAAATCATTGTATACGATGTTTTACGCTCGTCCGCACATACAACAAATTAAATAATGGGTAATTTGCCAACAGATTGGGTAACCGGTAATTAGCCAGAACTTTTGTAATCGTAGGAATCGACTTTTGCGGACCGTTGTTTGCCAAATCGACTTCAAGATCCAAGCTGAACATCAGAACATATATCTGCCTATTCAAATGCTTCACTACTAAGACTGCTCATTTAGAACTGATGATGAACGATGAAAGAGATGGCATGTTGAGTACCTAGTCGATTTGCAGCATCATTATAAATGACAAAAGGCAAGCATAATTTCACAATTGGTTCGGTGGTACTGCTTCATGATGATAATCTATAACCAATAAAATGGAGCCTTGGGCGGATAATAGACGCTCATCCGGGTAAGAATTGTGTTAAATTTGTCAAAATATTTATATTATTCGCCTTTTTCTACAAACGCAGTCTCGTAAAAAAAATTATTCTTGTGATATATGTATGTATATATATTATCTTTAGCTGCCTTTTCTAACTTTTTCAGATGATGCAAAAATAAGCTAACAGAAAGTTCTTACAAGAGATAGCTATAAACAGTATTGTTCTAAAAGGGTATAACAGGGAAGACCAGTTGTCAAGCTTTAATGATTTAAATAACGTTGTTATCAAGGCCATTAAAGCAACAATTAAAAATGATTGATTAAATTAAAGATAAACGGATTAAGGAGATATAACCGCAGGAACAGTCTGTGGTGTCGGCTCATAAAATAAAGGCAACAATAAGTCACGAGATTACTTTATAAATATATACTCTCTTTAACTATCCCGCCTTAACACGTCATTTAGAGGGAACTTTAGACGGGTGATGACATTGTAGAAATGTGAAATGAAATTCCGTGCTCTATGTGAACACTACTTGTTATCTACTTATTTTGTAATTGATGGGTGCCTTGAAGGTTATATCAAGGTCAACTTCTTTAATAAATATCTGACCTATATATTTTTTTGGTGGCATCTTATTATACCGAAAAAAATAATCAATTTTTGTTCAAATGAGTTTTAAATGTTCATTAATAAAAAAACGTGATATTACAAATTTCGTGTTGATAATTAGTTTTGCAATGAAATTTTAATGCCGAAAATCAATGAGGAACGACAGTTTACAATCAAAGAAATCCAAGTAAAACAGTTCCCGATATAGACATGATGGATCTTATACTGAAATCTCGCGAAACTGGATCCGCATTAAACAAGAAACGATCTATAAAATGGTTGATAAAAATACAATTTGGAATTACAGCAGCCTGAAATAATAAAATACAGATTTTGAAATAAAAATATAAAAATTTGTAACTCGTTGAATAATTTTTTAAATTTTATCAACTGTTTAACTGAAATCAAAATATTTAATTTTTTAATTCTTCCTATTCGAATATCCAAGAGGCATCCACATGTTTAGAATTTGAATAGATTAAATTTATTAGTATTTCATCAGTTGAAATTATGGGGTATATGCGATACGTGTGAACTCAAATTTTATTCGAATTATGTTATAATTTTCAACGTACTTTAACATCGAATCCCGAAACCTTAGAATTATACAATATTTTTTATTTCTGGGAAGGAAAAATTGCCATTGTCTTTGCCTCTAATTATAGATTTAGTACTTTGAACGTACGGGTGGGTTCGAAAAAAAAATAAAAAGTTTACAATGAGTATCGAAGAATCGAGCAAGAATCATCCCCCCAATCTCTATTGCCTGATTGAAGATATATTTACCCTTTAAGTATTATAATTAAATATAACCCCCACTCCTCCGAAAAAATACCCCCCCAGAAAATGTAAAAATCTAAACCAATTATCTTGTATTTGGTAAAATATAACAACCACAAACAAGTAGATAATTTGACACAACTAATTAATGGATCACACCCAGGTTGATGTATGTCTTGTTGTTTAACATTATTTCTATTATATTTTTAGGAGTACATTTTTTGGTGTCTGGGATTAACATTATAAATTAATATTATTTAGAGATATGCGAGTATGTTAATATTATTTTTGTTTTAATTTTATTTGCTTATTTAATATTTACACACATGTATGCATGCATGCCGCATAAACTATATACGAGAAATACTGTCACATTTTGACATGGAAATTACATCAACTAACAAAAAAAAACTATATGCGATCTAAACTAAATATACAAACATACATAGAGTAAAGATATGTCAAATAGAATAGTTGAAGTGACTTTGTCATTTTTTTTATGTATTGTTGTTTTTTTTCTGACTTGTCATTCATATATTCATTCCATACATAAATGTATGTACTCGTATGTGTATCCACTATTGTAGAGTTTTATTTATAGTTTAGCTTGTCAGAATATTATGATATTGATAAATTTACTAAAAAATGAACATAAAATTACTGTGAAAATTGTATCCTTTAGTTTGTGATGTCACACATATCATCCGTCTGATCAAAGCATTTATGTATCTACGAGTCCATTACATATATGTATATGGATCAAATAGAAATTTAATCTATTAAAATACTAACAACATGTATGCCTCTTAGATATTCGAATAGGAAGATTTCAAAAATTCAATATTTGGATTTCAGTTAAACAGTTGATAACAGTTTTCCAAAATCTGTATTTATTTATTTCAGGCTGCTGTAATTCCAAATTGTATAAAAAAAAACATTGGTGAAAAATAATAGCCCATTAAGGGGCGGAAGAATCTTTTGAAGATGGATACGATCCCGATCGCATTCCAGTTTCATTATTAAAAGACTTTAAGACTTTAATCGTAAGTAATTCTTTGGTGATTATTATTCAGTCTATCATTAAAATTAAAGCAGTTTCCTCAGAAATGGAAAATAATCAATGTTTCATGATAAATACATCATCAATATCTAAGATATTGGAATTGGTACGATGCACCTTCAAAACAATTCAAAACATTAATTTCACTATGTGTTTGCGAAAAATAAAGACATCAATGTACCTCCTTGAATTTACCAGCAACATCATTAAAGAAATTTAAAAGCACAAGCCTCTGGTGCCATCAGTCATTGTAAAACATATGGAATGTCTCTATAAATTCGGGTTCACTGAACAGTTCGTACTATTGAACTAAGAAATCTAAATTAATACAAGCTACCTTCGGAGTAGCCAAAAGGTTCTCATGTTGGCTCTTGGATCTTTATAATCTTCATCAATGAGATTACCAAAGTAACACAGCATTCTAAGGTCCTGATGTTTGGAGGTGATATTAAAATCTACAGAACGTTGGAGACCTTTGGTGATATCAACAAACTGCAAGAAGACATCGAAAATCTAACGATTTGGTGTGAGTCTAATCTTGATAGTGACGACATTAATAAGTACTTTACCTTATCTATCCATCGAAAAATTAAAGTCTACTGCATGAAGAATATATCCACAGCATTAGGGAGAATATCCAAAAACAGTTTAGTGCTATATAACATGTGATAACAACCACAATATACCATACCACCATAATCTGATGCAATTAGCACCATATCCTACTAGATTAAAAACCTACAACATGACAACAATCCAACAAAGGCGGCAGATTCTAAAATCTCCGTTTGTTGGTAACAACAAAGGAACCTTGTATATAGAAATTAGAAAAATGTTAGAAGTAACGTCAACTTTAAACGAAGGCTCAAGCTATACTCAAGTCAAATTTGTATACTTTTGCCTAAATAAATAAAAAAATTGCTCGAATCTTTGCTAGTGCATTGCCAGTTAAAATATTTTCAATCATTTCTATAGTAGTGGTGACGCACTTTTCATCCATCCTGTGATACATCGAATAGCTTGACTTATCTAAGTTAACTTGCTATTTAACCACAAGAATCCACCTGACCATTAAACCATATATTCTTTTTTATTCTACTTTTAAATTACGAATATTACACTATTTGTCAATTACTTTTTGCGGGACCTCCTGTGCATTTTCAATAATTATATCACAGAACTGACAAGATGTAACAATTACTAAGTCATCGACGTAAGCAGTCACGGAATGAAAACGATAGGAGAGTCAGGTCACACTTATATCAATTTGAACTAGTTCATCATAACTGTGCTAGATTAGGCTAACATTCCCAGGAAAGCGAGTATCCGTACAATTTCTTCCGTACTCTTCGTGAACCAAATTTTAATGTAGCATTTTTGCAAGGATTTTTTGCTGTCTATAAGGCCTAGCCCATTTCCACTAAGTTTCTCGATTATGTGAACTGTCAGCATCGATGCTACTCAAATACTAAACATCTGCGAGAGACCATCGTGATTACGACATATTTTTGTGATCTGAGGCAACATATACGAATAGGAACAGCAAAACAATCGTAAAATCAACACCACACATTTGTTTGTTTGTATATGGTAAATTACTACGATTTAGGATAACCATAGGAACTGCAACCCATGTACTCGAAGAAATAAATATATCAGTAAAAACCTTAAAGCTATATTGATGAGTATTACCGTCCTATTAACGACAACCTTGAAAATATCAAATTATAACTCTCGGTTTTATGGGTGTTAAAATGTAATTTGGTTCTTGTTACTATATTTTGAAAATTTCACGAAAATTGAATGTTAAAAATCGAATGTTACCAAAACTATTGAATTCGATAATGAAATTCTTGTTAACCACCAAAAAGCAATTATTAGAATAATTATTGAAACTGTTTCATATTATGAAAGTTGAAATCGATGTTGAACGTAGCCAATTTACCAAACTATAATCACCGTTATTACAACATTTTTGGATAATAAAAAAATATAAAAGTGTGGTTATATCACGCGAAGAAGTGGAATTATGCAGACGCGTCTTATGACATATTTTTCATTAAATTATACGAAAGACTTTGTTCTTCTAGGATAGGTTTCAGCATATAAATTTGTTGCTATAAGCTAAACCATGCACCGACATTATTCGTAAATTTAATAAGGTTATGAATATTACTAAAACTATTCATGATTAAAATCAAGTTATCATTAAATTTAGTGTTGCACAATGAAAATTCGATCGAACGTTTTTAAGGGTTCTCCTCGATAAATATATTTCATACACTCTATTCTACTTCCGCACGATAGATCCCTAACTGAGTCAATAGAAATTTCTTTGAACATAGCTGACATTTTGCCATGCCTACCAGTCACTGACGTGGAAACTCGCTTCAACTTCAATAAAGCTAAAGCAACTGAGTTGAAGAACTGCTTCAATAATATCATCTGGCAGGACGAATTGTCTTCAAATGACCTTGTCAGGAACGTCGAACATTTTTAATGAGCTCATTTTCTGATCGTTTGAAAATCTTGTTAAGAATATGGAAAGTGAATTATCCTTCATGGTAAGATTATACTCTTATCACCTTCAAAAATAGGAGGAACAAAGTATACAAAAAATGAAAAACCACGATACAGGAGCCAACAGAAGATCAGTCCAGAAGATCAACGTCTTGTATATGACGAGTATTTTGAGCTAAAAATTATATCGTGACATTACAAGATAACATCAATATGGATTCTAAGTACTTATGGAACATTTTTAACACTAAACGCCAGACCAAAGGCTATCCTGCATGTACCACAAAAATAAACAATCATGTGACCAACTCTGGATCGTTCTGTTTGCCAAGTTTTTTCAATATTGTAAAGGAGGATATTTTACAAGCTCTTAATTCAATTGGTGATGGTTGCGGTCCCGATGAGATACCATCAACCATTCTGAAAATTTTCGGTCCTGAAACTGACAGTCCTGAGACTGACAACTTTCCTACTCATTAGAGTTTTTGCAGTTCGGTCGTTTTATAAATAAATGTATATTATCTATAATATCAAAATGTTAACCTGTTAAAGTTAGCTGATAGTTTCCAGCCGTAAACAATCGATAATGAAGATAATTTTTTGTTTTGAATTCAACATGAGAGTTGAAGTATATTTTCACTTTCTATCATACTATACTATAATTACCGAAAATTTCCAGCCGATATATGTCGATAAAGAAAATCTTTAATTCTTGAATAAAAGTGATACGATTTATTTCGATACATTTCTGATTTTTTTTTACTAATATCGGCAGGAAAAAGTTCTGGGGATCCTGGGAAATTTAGGTTTTCCAGAATCGTATGTAAATAATTGAAAATTTATAAAAATTCAGCCTCTAAATCTAAATTTCCCAAGATTCCCACATGACACTTGGACTAAAATAATTTCTAGTCATAACGATTGAAAAAAACACTTCAACTCCAGTCGTCTCCAGACATCATACTCTAGAGGCTGAATTTTTATAAATGTTCAATTATTTACATATGTATATGATTTTGGAAAATCTAAATTTCCCAGGATCCCCACATGGAACTTTTTCTTATAGTATAATCACACAGAACTAGTGGTTGATTCAACACCGCGATCGTCACATCCTGAATTTCTGTTGAAGTTTGAAAGCCAAAACGCTATACACGATAAATTTCAAGAGCACGCAGGACAGTTCCACGAAAGTAATGAATGGTTTATATTGTTTAAGAAACGGCACGGAATCAGTCTTCTAAAAACAGTTGGTGAAAAATTAGCAAATAAATCGGATGGTGTTTTAAAATTTTAGAGATATTTTAAATAAAAAAATGAGTGACCTAAAACCAATGGATGATCAATTTTACATCTCGGACGAATCTGGTTTATTTTGGCGAATATTGCCGCATAAAACTCTCGTTCAACCAATGGATCAAAATAATAAATTTGACCAAATGATATTACAAAATATATCTTTAGAAGCATTTGATTGATTCCGGTGGCAACAACTATGAATCAGCTCTGCGAAACATTACTTTACGACACGCGGTTAATTTTTTATTCGATGCGTGGCAAATAGTTGATCCAATTAAAACTGCTAAGTGTTTTAAGCCTGTAATGCCGCCATTTTGAAGACTACGATTCCTCTGAAAATGACATTCCCTACACACAAAAATTTTATCGTTTTTTAAAGCTGCTTAACTTTTATAAAAAAATGAAACTGAATATACGTGGATAGTCCACAATGAATTTTATTTGTGATGGACAAATTTTTATTTAAATTTTGTGATTCAAATAATTACTTTTGATTATTTGTTTTTAAATTTTAAGACACATAATCAAATTAAACTGAAATATTAAACGTGTACATATACATATACACTCGTAAAATTATTTTATGTAATGATAAATATGTTTCAATTTAGTTTCTAAAAACTCAAAAACGTTAGTTTCATTCACAGCAAAATTTTTAACTCGATAGATTAACTAGTTGCAATAAGGGAGGTTGTACTGTATAAGATTAGAAATTTAAAAGGAACTTCAACCTGAATTTGACCAATTTTTCATCAATACTTGAAATTTGTAACTAAATTTGAATTAAATAGAATTTTTTAATTTACACAGATATCAAAACTAGAATTTTAACAAATTCGCTGGGCTTAAGAAAAGGTTATTAAAACCACAATCATTTCGTTTACGATTGTGAATTAAATAATCATTATTAAATGATCGAAGAATACCAATAAAATACTGGTGGCACACTTTAGCGCGCTGCTTAGTCGAATATATATGTATGTATGTGCATGCGTAGCACAATTAGAAAAAAATAAAGTGTCAATTATATCTTAAACCGGTCAACTTGTCTGTCTGATATATTAAATCCTTTAAAAAAACAACATTATCGTTTTACAATAATTCGATAATTCAATTAACTAACAAATTTGAAATCAAAACCAAATATTTTAATAATTTCTGAGTATAAATTGCGTAAAGCAACTAAACTAACTAACATAAATAAATTAATAATTTATGATGAAGAAATACTTAAGACACCTTCCAACTATACCTACATATGTATGTATATACCAAATTTCTATAAAGAGGCTTATTAAAAACTCCAAAAAAATATAGTACGAGTACGTACATATACATGTACAGTGTATATGGAGAAAAAATTTTGTGTCACGAATATTTTTTTTTTGCTTCATTTAAGCTGTTGAATTTTAATTTAAATTCAATAAAAAAAAATATTGTATTTGTTGTTCATCGTGTCAAAAAAATTTTGACACGCGACAATTAACAACAAAAAATATTTATATTATATATTAGTGTGTGTGTGTTATATATATCAAAATAAAACGTAAGAAAGTTACAATAAAAAAAATTATAACACCATTAATTTTACGTACATACGTTCACAATTATTATTAATAACATTCTGGAAATTTTGGTGGTTATTTTTATTAGAGTCGCGCGGATTTATAACATAAATATTTTTATTATATGTATTGTGGATTTAATTAATTCATTGTAATATATATTTCAATTTGAAATTGGTCAAATATATTATTATTTGTTTCTATTTTAATTTATTTTTATTGGGACCAAAAGTTAAAATACGATTTTATTTATACTATTGTTTTGGTTGTGGATTGTATACGAATTGGAGAAATTTTACATATAGTTTTGAATATATGTATGTACACACAAATTATGTAACCGCAGTCCACGGATTTCTAGTTGTAAAATTTCCAGTTTTACATTTTGAAACACTTACGTTACTTGATAATAAACTATATAGTAATATCCAAAAACTCGAGCTTACCTGTAAAGAAACGAAAATATAATTAGTACACTAGTTTAAAATGATTTTTAAAAGCTTTCGCATATTATATAATTTAATGCAGGTTTGTAGTGCCGCATTTCTCCAGAAATAATAAGCCTTACCGCTTATGCTTATCGTTCATGTGCATAGAATTCACCCTACAGTTTTTAAAGCTGGGAGAGTTTTGAGTACATAGTACAAATATAAAAAAATGAATTATGTTGAAAAAAATTAGGGCGTTGTTTTTATTTCATAATAACCAATCACATAGAACACGTATTTCGTTATTTTAAAAATCAATTCTGCAAATATCGCAATAACATAGGTGTTCACATCGGTATGAGCATCATTATTTATTACGAAATAAAATCAACGCCCTAATTTTTATCTTCATCGATTTTTATTTAAATATGTTTTCTTATTTTCGAATATGACAACCTAACACTGGTATCAAAAAAAAATTGATTAATAATCTTAATTGCGTGTAAAGTGGCGAATTGAACAATAGGGGATAAAGGCTTAAATCAAAGAATGCCTATAGACGGCTTTTTTTAAATTTAAAAAAATGTAGTTTTTTCGTTTATGTTTGAATAAGACGTGGTACAGTAAAATTTGCAAATTCTAAAACGGCAATAAGTATTTCAAAAACAACTAATTTTTTAATTGCTTTATTCCATTATGTTCCTACATATTTGTTATTTATGAAAAATCATCTAAACTATTTATAAACTTTATAACTATTTATTAATTAATTGCCGGCTGAAAAGTCGAACTTTGGAGCGAATGGCCACCTTTAAGTCACGCACAGATGAATTTGGAACTAAATTCGTACTTTTTATCCATTTTTTTTTAAATCTTCCATATTCTTTGCTGCCTTGTGGGTCTTTCTCAATTTAGTTTTCATTATTGCCCAATATCGTTCGATTGGACGAAGTTCAGGACAGTTGGGCGGATTGACAAATTTGGGAACAACACACACTTCGTACCATTCTAATGTTTTTTTTAGAGTAATGACATGACGCTAGATCAAGCATATCACGTACCAACTTGGTGCCCACGTAAAAAAGGCTGGAGTCGCTTTTGGAGGCACTCCTTAATGTAATTTTCCAAAGATATTGTCCCTTGCGTGATGTATTTAGGGAGCACTTCTAGAGCCACATTGGCAAATAGCCTGCCAAACCAAGTATTTTTTCGGAAACTTTTCAAGTTGGATAATTTTAAATTTCATGTCGACACTCAATTTATCCTTTACAGAATAATATTGGCAATTTTTTTTTTTTTTTTTTTTTAAAAGGACTTGGCATAGACACTTTTACGGTCCATAGCCTTACCTTACATTCACACAACATTCATTCAATCCATTCATTCATCCCATTCACACAAGTACAGTTTACCACCTGCGCATTGCAAGCTCCATGTCACCCTGTACAGTGACATGGAAGATGGGTCGGCCCATGAGTTCTACATTCCAACAGAGGGTCATAGATGTTTTCAATTTAATCACCGATTGTAATCGGGAGATGAAAAATCCCTTTTGCATCCCGCCTCTGTTGGGATTCGAACCCGGTACCTCCCGATCCAAACGTCGCAGCTTTAACCACTGTGCTATTTGCTCGGTAATATTGGTTATACCAGGCAGAGAAATTGAAATCAGCTTAAACGTAGGTTTCATCATCGATTACCAAACAATCATCTTTTTTGTCCACCAAAAGTTTGTACAGTACTTCGTCGGATTGCCGTTTATCTTCACGCCGTGGTAGTACTTTAAATTTACTGAACGGTCGAAAATCACACCTCTTTTTAATTCGGAGAATTCGCCCATGATTTGTGTTATTTTTTTTCGCTAAATCCCTCAGAGATAGATTTGGATTGTTTTTCAGAGCGCGCACCACTTTAGTTTCCAATTTTTTATCAATATGGCTCGATATGCCTGTTCCAAATTTTCTATTGGCGCTCTGAGTCTCCATAAACCGAATTATAGTCCTTCTAACGGTAGAATATGTAGAATTAGCTTTTTTGCGATGGATTTGTACGAGTATGTGAGACTTTGATTTTCCAAATAAAATTGCACAATTTGTTTGCGAACTATCTCTTGATTTGATCACATTTTGCTAACGACTGATTTAAAACAAATAAATATTACACAGCCTGCTTTGTAACTTAATTGCAAATTACTATTCATGTTGTTTTTTTTTATATGAATTGGTGCGTTCGTCAAAAAAAAGCGACATTGTGTGAAAATTATACTGTACCACGTCTTAGTATCACAAGTGTTATGAAGAAGAAGTTGTGATCCACTTTACAGAGCGTGGGTTGGTTTTTCGGCTAGTATTAGAATTCAAACCACAACATTACACATGTATGAGACATCACTAACATCACCAAACTTAGTGAGTACTTTCTTCTTTGTTATGAGCAGGCACATTTTTCTCTTAAAAAAGACAATAAATCTACGCTAGCATCAAGCGGGGGCGGAAACTTCTTGATATCATTTTGAGCTGTACCAGGATAATTAATCTGATAACCAAGTGGTGTTTGCCAAATGAGTAGTCATCATCATATATCACAGCCATGTTCATCCGATCGTATAGCCTAGATGTCGAAGAATATACTTGTACGTAAATTCTTGAGATAAACGCCTCACTCACAAAATGTAACAAGAAACTCGGGACTCATGAAAGAATTATGTTAGGATATAACATTCGCAAGCATTTTATACAAAAAATTTTCCGGCTATATCAGATCGTTTAAAATTTCTAAATCTTTTAAATTTAATGGAATCATGCTATGGAATTAGTTCAATACTCCGCTTTATATAGGATTTTCAAAGGCTTGGTGATGGGCGGAAATTCGGTTCGTATATGCGAACTCTAAGTTCAACCACCCATCAGTCTGTGAAATATTTTTTGTTGAAAGCTATATGGAGAAATAGTTTAGACGGATAACTGTATGGTTTCACTTTTAAATTAATTTTAATGTTAAATAGAAACCTATACTGACATCTAAACACAATGAGCAGCATTCTTCGGAGCATGGCAAACAAGTATGAAATTCTATCTAATCGTTTGCATAATATTCAATTAAAACAAAGTTTAAAAAAATTGTAATTTTTATTGTCATTTGAGCTCTTTTAGGCCCCGCATCAAGTGATTAATTATAGGAACTACCAAAAACAATTCGAAAAAATCGATATATTTCAGTCCGGTTATTTAGCATCAAAAAAATCCAATCCTTAAGTACATTTAGGAAAATCCGATATGCTCTGTCTCCGATACTCTTTAATCTCATGTTGGAGTACATCTTTCATAAAACAGAATCACCTCAACGTAATTAATTACCAGCCCAATAAGGCATATGCGTATAATTGGACTGAATTACTTGATCCGCTTGTAGAGTTTACAGCTTCCGTTGGATTCCATATCAATGAGTACAAAAGAAAATACATGATCTCTGTTTATAGGGACAATGGCACATCAGATTTTAGTAATGGGAACTACACGTGTGAGGAATTGAAGAGGTTCAAATATATAGGCTCTCTTATCACTCACGCATAACAGTGTGGATGAGGATATTAAAATGCGGCTGACAACTGGCAGTTATGCTTTGTATTCTCTAAGGCCATTGCTAAAATTTAAACACTTATCGAGCCGTGAAGCTGAAGCTTTACAAAGCTTTGTTGTGTATGGATGTGAAAGTTGGGTGGTTACGGATGAGTACGAGAGTTTGCTCCATTTGAGAAAAGAATCATGCCTATGTGATTATAACCCAAAACGCGAAGTAGATGGTACATACGAGCTCTGTACAATATCGAGATCAGAGATCTGATGAAGATTGTAGATGAAGTAAGATCTCAGCGATTACGCTGGTTCGGTCACGTTGTGGATACTGATCCGGAACAAATTTGGCAGCGATATCTGAAAGGAGAGCCATATTCCCGTAGAGGTCGTTGCAGGCGACGATAGCTGCACGGTGTAGAGACCGACTTGGCTTCTTCAGATTGTCTAAGACAGTATGAAGACCCA
Source organism: Tipula unca (assembly GCA_951394425.1). Taxonomy (NCBI): domain Eukaryota; kingdom Metazoa; phylum Arthropoda; class Insecta; order Diptera; family Tipulidae; genus Tipula; species Tipula unca. The sequence goes on from OX596381.1 coordinate 73,418,936, forward strand.
AGCTCAGGAACGAATCCGTTGGAGCCCAATTGTTGACAAATTGTCAGTAAGGGGCGAGTATAATGGCCTTCAAACTTTGAAAAATAATAGGCTTTCAGGTACTTAAGATTGGACATTTTATTCTAAGTGTCAAAATTGAAATACACATACGTATATCATAAGTTTCCGAAGTTGATCGAGTGACGCTCTTAAACCAGGTTTGGAACAAATTTCACGTGAATTGAAAAGTGCTTGCTGTATAGTTATTTTTCGTACGGCCGACTCTCGATTTGGGCGACTATACTCATAACTATACTCAAGTTACAAATGTCAATCTAAACTTCATACGAGTGTTTGAAAATTTTGGAAACTTTTTTATGATCTAACTATTCTGAATTGTTAAATTTTATAATTTTTTAAAATTTCGGAGACGAACTTTTAACAATTTTCTTTTTTGTTAGTTTTTTTGAATTTATTTGTAAAATTTTTAAATTAATCAATTAATTAATTAATTTCTTTCTCTTTCTCTCAATATTACACAAAAACGTTTTAAATATTTAAATTCAAGCATATATTTCATGAATAAAAGGCCTTGCAATTATTCGGGAGCGTCTCTCTTTCTAGACTCAGGTTGCTTGAACTATTCTTGTCTATTGGACTATGTGTGAAATTTAATTTTTAATGATTATCTAGAAAGCTTTACAGTAAAAACTCAAAATACCTTGATCGGAAACAAGATAATTCAGCAACATGGCTAATACTTGAAAATTGCACTATGCTTCCGCTGATCGGAATAGCCCTTACAATAAAATTGAAAATGTGTAATAATAATTTTGGGAATAAACTCCAGATCAACCAATTATGTCCACTTTTAATCTTTCTACCATTTTGAATGAACTCTTAAACCGGTTTTGTGCATTGTCGCAAATCAAGTCATCTTTTCCTACGTGGGATGTGAGTTCTGTATACTTATGAACAAAGTTTAACTTATTTGGACTGAAATACTGTACACTTGAAAACGGCCACCTCAATACGGCGACCTCTATCACAATTTCTAAATGTGTCTTTCGTTGAAAGATTATATTCTTTTTTGAGAACTACACTTAGAAGGGCACTCCAAACAGATTAAATAACCATACTTTTTATTAGTCCGTCGAACATTTTTAAAACATTGACAATGAGAGAGTATATCTAACACGTACTTCAGTTGTCAAGAAAAGATAACCTATTAGAACAGACATTATGTAGTTGGTTAAATCACTATTAATTTGTATTAATATTCGCCAAAAATCATATTTGCTGAGAGCGCTACAAATATACATTTCACAGAAACAGTTGAGCGGAACACTGGAATTGAAAATTAACGTGATCTCCCAAATGATAGACATATACATATTTGGTGTTTATCTTCGAACTGATATATTTTTGAACATTTGCCTAAAATACTCACTCGTATAATATTGATTACCATTTATCAGATATAAGTTGCAATCATTTTGCAGTTTGATTCGATTTTGTACAACTAGTTTTTTATCAATATACGACCAGAAATTGTTTAGCACATAAAACCAGGGCAACAATTACATTAAGAACTCTTTAGTGTAGGATGAGCTATATATAGATAAGATGTACAATGTACATATATGTATGTGGTGCCAAAATAATATTCAATGCAAATATTTAGTATTTGTACCTTAATTTAAATTATTGTAGTATATTGCATATTAGTCGATTTATTTTTATAATAACTAAACGCAGTAATAATTTCAAATTAACACAAAATATAAAAATATAATAAAATGTAAATAAATAACCAAAAAATTTCCTCGATATTTAAATAATTTTCTTTTCTTCTAATATACGCGTTCACGTAAAATTTAATATATAACCACACTTTTTTCAGTATACATAATCGTTATAAAACACACAACATAAATATTATTCAAGCGCAATCACCTTTTCTTAACTGAATACATAATTTTTTTTAGTTTATGGTTTAGTATTAACGAGCGTATGTATGTATGTTAGGTAGCTACTCACCACCAAAAATTGAAAGTGTTTAGTCAAAAATAAAACAAAACAAAGGCAAAAGAATCAAAAACCACTTGAAAAACTTTTATATAGGAAGGGTAGATTCAAAGTACCGATTTTGTTTTGTTGTTTTCTTTTTGTCGCACCCGCAACAGCCGAGCTATATACCTAACATACGCATACATACTTACATACAATTTCTTATGTTTTGTTTTGTATTCTTGGTTTAGTTTTTTTAATTGGGGGTGATTAGGCCAATTTGAATACCACAACATAATAGTATTCACCCCTGATATATACGTACTTACATACATTTTCGATTTTATAGTATTTTAGTGTGTTAAAAATGAACTTTTGGATTAAATGTGGTTAATGATTGTTGTAAAATAATAAGAAATGCTAATTGAATTCAATTAAAGGCGCTATATATGTATATAGTATATAGGTAAGGTGGATCAATCAATAATTCAATAATATACCCAAGTTCTTGGGAGAAACAAAAAATTTAATTAAATCCATCAGAAAACAAAAAAATTTTTTGATAAAATTATGTCACACGATAACGAAAACTATACTAAAAATATTTGAATTTTTGAATGTCATTGAAACTATATACAATAAACACCGAACTATAAATACAATCAGTCAGTGGTTCGCAAACTATATTGAATGTGGGGCGTACTGAAATACTGTTATATTAAGAAAATCTACGGGGTAAATTAAAATAAAAAATCTCTGGGACAGTGTTTTAATATTTTTCGGGATGGAGTAGAGGAAGCAGGGGTAGACACGTAAAATATATGATGTAAGTCAATCAGCAATATTTTTTGTCAACGTCGACAATTAAGACAACGTCAAGGACTTACGATGTTATAGCGTGTTGAAATCGAATGCACCAGTTTACAGTTGTATTTTGAAAACGAGTGATTCAGCTTAAGCTTATGAAGAAACTATAATAAAAAACTAGTTTTATAGTTTATCAAAAATACAGCATAATTTTTAAATTTTTAACATCCCTGGAAATTGTTACAAACACTGATAAAAATTGATAAATAATAATTTGCCAGATTTAGTTTTAACTTTATCTCCCCTATAGTTTGTGAAATAATATCAGAGCTGAGAAAAACAGTATGTAACGGATAATATACTAAGTTTGCAAACATTCAGATTACATTGATTTTTTTTAAATATTTCTAACATAATTTATTTATTACTAACCTGAGATCGTAAGTTAATAAAAAATGCATTGAAGATTGATTCACGAGGACGGATATATTTACCCTAGCTTTTTATATCCGAGCTCTAAACCAATAAAATTATCAAAATATTTCATCAGTAACCAAAACAAACTCTTTCAAGTTAAAATATTTTTATCTTATGGTCGGGATAGGTTTATATCCGACCTCGCGAACCAACCTGAAAGTGGTAAAATGAATGCGTTTGTTGGATTATTTTAAGCGATTTTATTGGATTGTGGCTAGAATGTAAATAGCGAGGGTAAATATGCGTCCACGTGAAGCAACCTTGAAGGTAGGATGACCAGAATGTCTCTTTAAATGAAAACATGTTCTCCATTTTAACTCTGATCTTGTTAACTCTTTTTTTTATTTAAATGTTATCTTTTGTTCTCTTTTTAATTTTCCATTTATTCAAACTTGAGAATGTAGGGGGGCCGTACTATGCAATTCGAACACTATTTTCGACGGTTGTCGTTTTAAATAGTGTACAAGTAAGAAAAGGAAAATAAGATTTTTTACTATTGCTAACCTTTTCCTTCCTTTATTTACTTTTCCAAAACGATAGCCGTCGAAAATAGTAAGCGAATTGCATACTAGAGCCCCAGAACATCTGAGCCATGAAGAACTTTACAGTGAGCTTCGTAAAACATCAGATTTTTGTTTTCAATACTTGGCCAAAATTAAGTTTAATAATTTAATACTTTGCCATCCTTCTTTGGAACAATTTGTTTCTCCCGTAAATAATTTTCTTTTCTGTTCTTTTTTAAATCATTTGAAAACGAAACTACTCTAATTAAAAAACTAAGTAAAATAGCACAATATAACCGGAAGAAAGCTCCGGAGTTTACGCTCATTCAGAGAACATAATTTTATTATTTGAAGCAATTTCCATTTCCTGTATGCGGAAAAGCGTTGGTAACCCAGAGAAGAATACGAGTTGAGAACCATGAAAATCCAAATTTTCTGGATTCAGGGTACGGACCAGTTCAGGGGTAAAAGTCGACTTTTACTTTAATTTTCGGAAAATTCATTTACCCTATCAAAATGTAAGGTAAACCGAGTACACAAAAGTAAATGTCTAACTCAGGATTGAGTAAGCTGAAAATGAGCAATAGCACGTATTTCAAAAAATTAAAAATACTTAAAACCTTCTTTTACCTTAATAATAAATTTACCCAACATTTGGTCCGCAGCCTAAGTCGAACGTTTAAGTAACTCCTTCGTAATTTTGGGATTCTCAAAATTCTATTTTTTTTAAAATTAATTTATTGGAAACCCAGTAAATCCAATTTTTCTGTATTTCGTTGAAATTAAGTAATTTCTTGCAACCTTCCAAAATCGTCAGTGTCTTATGTAGGACTTATCGTGGCTCTGCAAAGCATTGGAGCGAAATATATTCAAAGATTCTAAAACTGTCACTCACCACTCTTATCGCATTGATCCTAAAGAAATCGGGTCATCGTAGTGTAGTCTTAGTTCACAAAATCATTGTGTTGTCTAAATTGTCGATATTTTCGACATTGTTGACATTGTTTACGTTGTCGACGGGTTGTTTACACGTCAACGTAGAAAATATAGATGACGTGTAAATGCCCATCCCTGAGAGGAAGAAGAGTTGAAACAAGAGTATATGCTATTGAATCTATTATCCAAAGGTTTCACGAAACTGGACAACCGAAAAATGAATGCTTCAGCAGGTATTACAAATACTCTTGGACATCCAAAAATAAACGTTTCACTAATATCCGATACACACTTTACAAAGCAATCGCACATTAATTAATTAATATTAACTGGATGGCGAAGTTGAATTCATAATCGACATACAACAGTCGGCGTGGAGTAATACACGCGAGATCAAAAGGAGAACAATAGGTGCCAATTATCAGAAATTATTATCTTGTTGTAGACAAAAGAAGACCAAGGAGCAAATGTTAGCACCAGGATGCCCGCGGATAAAAATAAACTGACCCAGTGACTCAGAACTGTATTTCTCTTATCTGCAATCATTGACGTGCGATAAAGATACTGAGTGGAAAATAACCAAAAGAATATAAGACCCATAATGCAGATACCCCGTATAAGAATAAACAATGGAAATTAGGCAAGAAATAATGAACCACAACCAAAAGCATTTGCTGGTTATCTAGAAGATATATTCTAGCCAAATGATGCACAAGAGACTAAATCATTACAGGAAGTTGAAAAATATAAAGATTTAGATATCAACCCAAAAAAACCATCCGTTTTCGATTTGATAACAGGAGAAATACTTAAACAGCTGATATAGGACATAACAGGAGAAATTCTTAAACAACATACTCTGAAATTAAGAAAATCGAGGTTGGAGTAACAAAAATTTGTACTAAAGCCGGTAGAGGAAATTAACAATAAACTTCAAATTATGATGAACAGAATTATCAAAAGCACAAAGCAATAACGTGCCATACTGGACGAAGCAAAATTCGTAGATATTGAATACACTAATAGAAAAGTAAACGGACTACCTGTGGTATTTAATATAGACCCATTATCACCTGCTAACTCTGCAAAATATCTACGAATAAAGCTATATTCTAAACAGCGATGGAAGATGCATAACAAGAAAAAATACGAAGAACTCGGATTCAAACACAGAAAATTGTATTGGTTTTTGGAAAGAAACTCCCAAATGTCAAATAATAATAAACTGATGCCATATACATAAAGAAATACTGAAATCCAGATAGATGTATGACATTCAGCTTTGGGGTTTTTCTAAACCTAAATATCAATCAAAATTAATCGATCCCAAAACAAGGTACTGAGAGATGTTGTAAATGCTTTTTGATATAATATGTCCCTAATAGCGACCTCCCTAGGAATAGATAAGAAAGGCTTCATAACTTACCGAACTTCGAGGCCAACCAATGGCCCGACCACCGGGATATAGCAAGCAGACTTAAAAGGACGAAACCATGTGAGAAATATTAGAAATGCAAAAGCAACAAGAATAGCACAATGTGGAGGAAATCAATGGGGAGATCTTGGTTAACCAAGAGTAGTCAATTTAGTCAAAAAAGAAATGTTCTTGTAAATATTTTATGAGAACAAATAAAAAAATTTAAAATAACATTTAACATAATCCTAGCACTAATTAATTGCGGCCAAACTGGAAATTTATAATTTCATTTTATATTAAACCGAGTATTTGGTTTCTAGTCAGAATATTTTTTCCTATAACCAACTATTAGCGATTTTTATGAACAATTGTCGGATTGAGTACGATATCCTTGTTACTAAAAAACTGGTTTTTGTAAATCCTGAACGCAATATAATAATGTGGAAAGTTGGTATCGGCAGGTTGTATATAGCCGGAATTACTACTGGAATTTTCACAACCAGGATTATTATTAAAAAAAATATAGAATTTTCTGAAATTTGAATTTTCACTAAACCACGATTTTGACAACCTGAATTTTCAATTAACAGTCCAGTTGTAAATTATAGGAGCATCACACCTGCCACAAACCGTAAAGTGCTTTATCATTTCTATAGATAATCTTAGATGCAATTTGATATCAGGATTTATGTTATTTGACTATTTGGTAGGTTCGTACACCAGAACAAGAATACAAATTTTGTAGTAATTTTCCAATTAGCCTTAGTCAATTGATTTAATTTATTGATTCTGGACAATTGCTATAGCAAGATCAACATTTCTTTAGAAAAATCATAAAATCCGGCACAATTTCAAAATAAATCTGTGTTTTAGAAAATATTTTAGCTGAAAATTGTCAGTACTTACATTGGATCGTCAATATTTGTAATGTGATTTTAATTAATATTGTGTATCCATATATTATAGTTGTGAAGGAATCAGGCCAACATAATATTACGGGGTTGTAAACATTTGATTAACCTTTTGACAAATTAAACAAATAATTAGGTATGGAAGGAGAGACAATTTTTTTCCGTAAACATTATTTAAATATTTTCAAACTCGATTTAATGAAGAATCTAGACCTAGACACTAATTGCAAGGCTAAGTCGATAATTAATAAAAACAATTTGCATTTGCGATCTCAGGTGGTGGAGAACCAGAAAAAAACCTCGAACAATAACTTCGATATCAAAATAACATATTATCGTCTATTCTCCATTTGTAACGTTCGGCTACAAAGCTATTTTGTTTCTCACAGGGGTGGTTCAATAAAATGATGCAATGTACCTTTAAATCCGTTTTATGGTTTTTGCTCTCCTAATAAAGTTTGGAAACTCAATCGGAGCGAGAGAGAAGAACCGGTTGAAGAGGAGCTGAATGCAATAGAGAGACAGGCAATATTCCTGCGATTTACAACACTCGCAGAAGCGGTGTAGCAATTTTTATGATGTATGTGTATATGTAATGGTAGACCAAATTATATGGACTAAATGCTCAGTGGCGAATGAATCAGACGATGATGTGATCCTTCGAAACAATTTATAGACATACATAAGTCGTTATTCGCAACATAAAAGCATATTTAAGAATCGATAACACTATTAATATTCTACATATATGTTCGTCAATTGAGAACACGGCTGTCTGCCGTACCAATCCAAATTAGCAGATTGACCATATTGTCATCTGATATTTAAAACATTAGAAGTTGAACTTCGTCTGTTAACAGCCAGAAGAGCGTGATGCGAAAATATGAGTTCTACTCACAGATGTAAGAGTATACCAGAAGTGGCAATACAACAGTAATCGTGAATAGGACAAACAATATCGAGCTTATAAGCTAAAAGCCATAGTTGAAGTAATTCAATGAGTTTCCCGCAGAAGCCCATGGACATCGAAACGGTTAGTGGTCGAAAGTCTAGATTGATATTGGCTCTGAACGATAGGGTCTTCTGTCTAGACCACTTTAGGAGAATAGGTCGTCTAGATTATTGCCAGCAGCATTTAAGTAGTACTAACCATTGTCACAAACACCTATGTATATAGTTTCCTTGATATCTACACTAAGTTTCACACCCATACAATGTAGTACCATTTTCCACACGAGTTGAACTTAATCCTATAGGAGAAAATATCAAAAGAACTATCAATAAATACCGGATGACAATATAATACGAAGAATGATAAAATTCTATTTCTTAATGATTTGGACCAAGGTACTCCTAAAGGCGAGATCTTGACATAATAGCAGCATGTAATGACGCAGTATAGTGGAGCTGGTATATGGCACAAGCTATGAACTATCCAGGTATGGCCAAACAACATAGTCGAGAAGATTTAAATTTGGAGAGCACTATTTGCGCCAATTCATAATGTCGGTGAAATTTCTTTCTTTTGAATCCATTGCTGAGTCAATGTAACATTGTGAGTGGGATCAGAATCTTACTGGAAGGTCTAATCGGTAAAAGTAGCCTAAACCATGACAGATTTTGGATTTTGGCTTCCGGCAACAATTCGAGCTTCTCCGGGAAACGTATTTTACCGAATGTGGTCATTTTGACGATTGAAACACTTAACATCTTTCGACTCGTGCAAACTTCACTTTGTATGATAACTTAAAAAATAAAATAAATTATTTTTTTAATGAAAAAACAAAAACTTTGGAACTATTTTAAAAATGTCCGTATTTTATTGTCACCCAGGTAGATATACTCACAAATAAAAAATACCCAGGACTTGAGAATTTTTCCGCAGAACCTCTAATTGGTATTTATCAGTTTTGATAAATTACTGATTTGTACACGTTTTCAGTAAAACGATGCTGACCTAGAAAATCACTACACTGGATATGCACACACACATAATTGAGCATATCGACGAGGAAATGAGTGTAGATTGTTATGAATTTAGTCCTTCTTTTATGCTGCGAGACTGAAGCTAGTAGCTGGGGATACTTCAACATGACTGCAGGTTTTTGTGATTAGAAAAATCGCGAGAATGATATATGAGAGAGTATTCTGGACGGTAGTGAAATGGTTGCCAGACCGAGAATTACATAGGGAAGTCGTTCTCTACATCGTGGGGTCATCGTCGCCTGCAACGGTCTCTGCACCTACATGTACGGAGCCATTTCTCGTACTCATCCGTCAGTGCCCAACTTTCACATCCAAACATAACAACGGGCTTGAACAACGCTTTGTATAACTTTAGCTTCACGACACTCGATAGGTGTTAAGATTTTAGCAGTGACCTTAGAGGATACAAGGCACGACTACCAGCTGCCTTAATACCACTTTAATATCCTCCTCCATATTGTTATTGTGAGTGATAAGCGGGCCCAAATGTTTGGATTACCTCACTCTCTCAAACTTGTAGTGGCGACTACTAAAATTTGGTGTGCCATTGTCCCTATAACCAGAGATCATATATTTCGTTTTGAACTCATTGAGCTAGAGTCTAAGAAGCTGAAGAAAATTCTACAACCGGATCAAGTATTCCCTTCAATCCGTTGGTATTCAGTCCATATATATGCATATGCGCAACCACTGGACTGGCGATATAAGATGTTGCGCTGAGGTGTTTCAGTTTTACGAAAGATGTTCTAAAACATGGGATTTGAGAGTAACGGGGACAGAGCATCTCCCTGCCGAAAACGTGAGTTAACTGCAAAAATTCTCGATAGTCTGTTCTCAACTTTAACACAGAATTGAGACTGTGACAATGTCATTCTACACATTCGTACCAATTTTGTTGGCATTCTTAGGTATTCCAGAGCAGACCACAAACTCTCGATTGATCGAGTCATGATATACAGAGATGGACTTCTCATAATAGTTATACAGAATCATCCACAGCGAAATGACATTGATAGTCACCACAAACTCTCGATTGATCGAGTCATGATATACAGAGATGGACTTCTCATAATAGTTATACAGAATCATCCACAGCGAAATGACATTGATAGTCACCAATAAGGCCCTCCACTAGAGGTGTGGGTTGACCCAATATAATATAGAACAGTAACTTGTATGCTGTGCAAAGTAGAACTGTACCGCGATAAATATCACACTTCAAGCGGTCTCCCTTCTTGAATGTGGCGCATATCGCGGCCACATTCCATTCAACAGGCATAACTTAGGTTCACCATACTAATCGAATAAGGTCGAAAAGACAGTTCCACAAAGTATCCCCCACGAATATGAATTTCTCTTCAATTTTTGCATGGCCTTAGTGAATTTATCCTGTATTCCAGTATTAGAGGTGGCTCAACAACAGTCTGTGACGAAAAGCAGGTTGGTAAAGTGTCCCCTCCATGTGTCGAGTATACTGCTTCGATGTTATGACACAGAGGTTTCCATCCCGGGCCCGAACGACGGTTGAGAATAAAGTATAGAATAATTAATAATAAAAGAAAATAGCAAAAAATTTTCAAACCGCAATGAAATTTATCTTTCAGGACATGTGTCAATTAGTTAAAAAATTTGTTAAAAATTTAAATTTTGACAGAAAACTCAAATTTATTTTTGTTCGTTCACCAATAAACAAATAAATCGAAAAATTTTAACTATTTGTTTTTTACTAATTGACACACGGCCTAAGCCAAATTTAAATACAATTGATCAGCATTTCAGGTAAATTTTGAAATTTAAGCGAAATTTAAATGGTGCATTGTTTGAACATTAACTTCATTTTATCTGGCTAGATGACACTCTTGTCTTACGATTGCTTTTGTGATGTCTATCTGGGTTAAGATTTGTAGGCCTTTGTTTATGTTTATGTTAAATTTTGCATGACCTACCAGTCCAAATTATTTTATTAATAATTTTATTATTCTTATTATTCTATTCTTATTATTCTATGGAGTTGCATATGATACCGCGTTTAAACGTATTTTGGGTGCACGTGAACTACCTTGAGAAAGCCTGACCTACATATATAAGGAGTTGAGGCTATTTAAATCCTATTCAAGTTTTACCATAATAGTATATATACATAAAACAGTAAGGAGGGTTGCGTGAGTGTCAAATTTTTATAAAAGTAGTAATATTTGGAAAAACAAAAAAAATAAAACGAAAAACCCTTCAAAGTGACTAGACGACGTTTGGCAATGTAATTGACATGGTTATTTTTATATATTTTGGTTGTGTTGTGTGTATTTTCTTCTTTGTAGTTGTGGTTTTAAGCTGATTTGAATCTTTTATAATATACAATAAAGAATTTTTGACATTTTTGTTGATGTTATATTGTTGTTGTTGTTCGTTAAAAGTTATATTTTTAATATTTAAAAAAAAAAAAAATCTACTTTATGAAAATAGATTTTTATCGATAAGTTTTGACAGAATTGAAAACTGATCTGTCAAAGATTCAATTTTTGAATAATTGTGATTAATATACATATATAGGTATATAGTGAAACATTATATATTTGCGTAATGAAATTTACGATAGTACTCGCAGAAACAATGTTTTTAAATTTCGAAATCTACTGAACTATTATATAGTCTAGCAGCTAGCTAGAACCTATATACATACATATGTATATACACATTTTTTTATTAATATCATTGTATATAATTCATGTTTACGTATATTTAAAATGTTAATTTCATGCAGTTTTTAAATGGACATGAGTGTCGTGTTAAAACCTAAAATACGAATTAATTAATTTTATTATTTTCCTGTTAGAAGTTATAAAGTTTTTATTCTTTTGTTTTTGTTAGTTTTTGCTGATTAATTAATGAATGTTTTAACAATTTTTTTGTGTATTGTATACTCGTATACGAGTATGTACCGCGTCAACATTCAAATTTGTAATTTACAAATTTACAAATCCCAATATTTTATAATAAAAGTATAGTTCAAGGTGGCTTGATTTGATATGTAATCGATAGTTTTTATTCCCATTGATGATATGTATTTATAGAATATTTCTTTATGTACATATATTTATTCTTGTATACGATTCTATCTAGAATCTAGATAAACGAACTTTTATATTTTAGTTACTCGATTCTATATGTGCGGTATATTGAGTCATGATGATTTTGCAATTATTTCAATTAGCGTAATCGGTTTTCAAAAGAAGTGGATAAAAATTAGCTATCTACTATAAGGTACTCGTAAGTATATTTCATATTTTTATTCCGGTTGTTGAGTTTTTTTTTTATATTTTAAGAAAGTCAAACAGAATTTCGACTATTGGCTGCGGTTCTAATCTCGATTAATTGAGTCATCATATCGTGACTGTTTATTTTAGTTTAGGTTATAAGTCAGACTATGTACATATATAGTAAACATACATATATATATAATAGGTAGGTAAATATATTGTATCAACTGTGTTCCTTTTTATAAATACTAATAAGAATTGTGTACATATTTGTATTATATTTTATTGCTCTGCCGGAGGACAGATAAAGCAAATAATTTCTTTTCTATGGATTAGGTGATTTAAATGAAATCCAACAAAATCATCAAAAAATATTTAAATTTAAATGTGGGTATCTGAACTGAAGAAATCATGTATATTACTTCAAAAGTTCTTGGTTAAGACGTGACATTTTGAATCGTTCTTCAGACCATTGCGATTACGAAAGGAACGACAATTTATGCAGCAATACATAAGTATAAGAAATTCTCAACAACAACCTTAAGCAACCAAATTATTGAGTTGGTCTGATCATCCAACAATTGTATGCCCTTAAGTGGTGCTAATTCTAGACATTCTATTAAAGCAGATTTATGTTTAGTTCAGCTGATTGATAACGTCATCTGATACCCCATTGCAGGACGTAGGACTACTACATGTTACAGTAAACAACAAAGTAATACATGAAAATACCTTCCCTTGATACTACCTGATTAGATTATTTGTATATGTATACACAAAACACACATCTTCTAAATTAGCTATTCTCAAATTATGGGTGACCCAAAAGAATATTATAAGTTCTTAAGAAGTTTGAACACTTAAAAATTTGACAATTCAACATTTTTCTGACTATAGCAACGGAGTGAAGGAAATACTGGATCCGCTTGTAGTTTTCAGCTTCTGTTGGACTCAAGATCAATGAGGCTTTTCAAATAAAATGCATGATCTCTCGTTATAGGAACAATGGCACACCAGATTTTAGTAGTGGCCACTATACACGTTTGAGAGAGTGAACAGGCTCACGTTTGAGGGAGTGATGAGTTTCAAATATTTGGGCTCTCTTATCACTTACGGTAACAGAGTGGGTGAAGATATAAAAGTTCGGCTGGCAGCTGACAGTCGAGCTTTGTACCCTCTAAAATCTAAACACCTATATCAAGTGCCGTGAAGCAGAAGCTTTACAAAGCGTTGATCAGGCCCGTAGTTATGTTGGGATATGAAAATTGGGCGCTGACGAATGAGTACGAGAGATGGCTCCTTAAATTTGAGATCAGAGATCTGATGAAGATTCCCGATATTTTACATGAAATATGATCCCAGCGAGTACCCTGGCTCGGTCATGTTCTGTGTGCTAATCCTGAATGAATTGTGCCGTGATCTCTGACAGGAGGGCCAGGTTATGTGAGGCGCAGAGGTCGTTGCAGGCAACGATGGCTCCACCATGTACAGAACGACTTGGCCTAAATAACAAATTTTCAAATAAAAATCAAAAATTTGCAATATCTATATCTATAACTTCTACATTATGTGAAGAGGGTCACAATTCAAAGTCGATAGTGTTTGGAGTATAATGTACTCGTGCAGATAGTACATTTATCAAGTAACCCGTTTAGTCTCCATCCAATAATTCCGTTCTAGAATTTCGATAATTTACCCCCATATGCAAAGAAAACGAAAACGCAGTCCTATATGCGTCAAAATACTTGACTAACATGATCTACATTTCGTGAGTACTGTACACATATTTTATTTGCTATTTTAAAGAGAAGTCTAAATTGCCATTAAATGTAGATTAATACTCCCACATTTGGCTTAAGCTAGATAAGATTTTTTAACCCAATTTAATTATTGGCTTGGAGTTTGATAAATTTAAATGTAGGGATAACGGTTCCTGCAGTATGGAGGACGATTTCATTTCAATGCCGGATCTGCAAGTTATTGACCAATTATTTCTACACCCTTTTTTGTATACTTACTATCTAAACACTATTCATTATATACTAAGAAAACGTCCCAAGCAGCCAATTACAAGTATAAGTTCTTACCTGAATTGGTGTGTAAACCTTCCTGGGTGTTTGCCGTCATAATGTGTCATCAAAATACACTATTTATCGTTTAGTGAATGATTTTGGAGGCTATGAAGGACGGACATACGATGTAACTGTTTTTGAAGAACGTTACTGTATCATGATTGCTATATTTTTACCACCGGGATTGGTTTGTTTGAGCTTGGTTAATATGTGATTTCAACCAGACATTGCCATGCAGACAGTGGAATTACGGAGAGGTCTGTTGGTACAATAAATTTACTCAAGTAATGGTGATATCAATTAACCTCCATTGTCGCTTCCGTATTTTTTTCTGATGATATCTAAAGATCAACGTTTATGCCAACAAACCAGAAATCGTTGAGCAACTTAAGTAAAACATTCGTGACGAAATTAATGAAATATCGGTTGAAATGTTATAAAAACAACCCGCAATTGTATGGATGCCAGAGGCCGCAGAAATTCCAGGCGTCTCCGTTAAAGAGGAAGTTTTCACTGTAAAATCAACATAAAAATATAATTTAAATAACGAACTACACCATTATTGTTATTATACGAATAGTTTTTGAGCAAACGGAATGGACCATATAATGTTAAACGGGCAAATTGGGAAGGTTTTTTATGTTTTTAAATATGTCCACCAACAACGATCAAACTACAGAAAAGGAAAATTAAACGAACTAAAATTGGTTAGAAAAGTGTTTGTACCAGAGTCCAATATTCTAAAGAATTTTTCCGGATTCTTGCATTTCAGCAAAATACTCGTATGGGAAAACTAAATTAGCTGCGATTATTACGAAAGTTCTTGAACCACACTCTAAGGAATTGATATTAAAAAAATTTAAAGGAAATATTCCATTTTCCCCTTATAGTACGTATTTTTAAATATAGAGCGATAAATTGATTTTGCTTTAATTTCGATTTTTCTTTAGGCCAACAAGACTCTCTAACTATTTTTAATGCACTTAAAAACCAATTATCTAAACAGGAGCTATTTTTAGAAATGTTCCGACATCTCTGAGCTGACATTGCGTCTTCCAAACATAATTCCCAACATTAGTTATACAAAAATAGAGTAGGACGCACGGTGAACATCCTGTACAGCATAAGAATCGAAAAATAGGAAGGTTGATGCTGAAATGGGAGTCACTGCGCTTCCGTCGTTTCGTTCCCATGAATAGTTTGGAAAATAACCGTAAGTACAAATAAATTGTAACTCGATCGATAGAAGCGGGGTTTGAGATATTTATAGTTTTCAAAGAAAAGGCAAAACTACGAATTTTCTTAACAACTTAATACAAATAAACTAAATCAATTAATATCAAAGTATTCGAAATTATAACATAACCTTAGATCAGAAATTTGGGAAAACAATTTTTCTATGCAGTTTTCCGAATCGGACTGAGCTTTTGTTTTAATTTGTCAAAAATTCTAAAAAAATTTCATAATGGATATTGATTTTTTTTTTTCAGACTGATTGAACGTGATCAAGATCTTTATTTAACGTGATTCAAGAATTTTAATAGTGGAACCGCTAATTGGTCTGGAAGTATGTGCATCATGACTCAAGGTGCTCCTGATTACTTGAGTCATAGTTTGACCTTTAGGGACGGGTTTGAAGGCCATTGATGTAGAAAATAGACGTGACGGCTTAAAGGTCATCTAGAAATTTTTCGAGCCGTCACGGCTATTTTCTTTCAGAATTTGAAATCATTTGTGAAATCCAATTATCCAATTTTTTGGAATTATTAATTTCACTTTTAATTTTTGAAGCAAAGTTCAGAATTATCTAATTTCAAAATTTTTACAATATAATACTTTATTTGAATTATGAAATTTGACGGAAAAATTCAGAATTTGTAATTTTACAAATAATTCATAACATCCGTATTTTGTATTTTTATAAATCCAAATTTCAAGTAGAATAAATTTCGATGCGATTTAATAAATATTTAAATTTTATGATCAAAATTCGTACAGTATTGAAGTCAAGAATATGTTTATGTTTCATTTAAAATTTGTTTCAATATTTCCGTTTCAATTGACATCGACCAGTTATCCCCATATGCAATGAAAACAAAAACGTAGTCCTGTGCGCTAAAATACTTTGATGATTTTTTAGAAGAGTTATGGAAATATAACAGCATTGAACATTTAATTGTTTGTAAATGAAAAGCAAATAGTGTTTGGTTTAAGGATGTAAGGAAGGAATAGAAGGGAGGATGGAGGAGTAGGAGAGATTATTAAGGAATATTAAGGAAGCCAAAAGAGTATTTAATTGTGGAGAAGTACAATTTTACTTATAACGATAAATTACATATAATACTAACAGGATATACAACCTGGATAACATGAGCCACAATTTATGAATACTGTATGTTTGATCTTCATGAAGTTTAAATTGCCAGTAGTAATTTTTGTAGATTAATATTCCCACTTTTGGGTCTAGCTCTAAGTTGTTCTAAGCCAATTTAATTATTGGTTCAAAAAGAGTTCGCCAAATTTAAATGAAGAAATAACGATTCCTGTTTTCTATACTATCCAAACACCATTCACTATATATGAAAACGTTCCAAGCAGAAACTGCCAGTTAGCAATATAAAATTATTATTATATAAAATACATGATGTTCGACGGGAAGGTTCACTACCTTGTTTTTTTAAAATTGGTTGGAACCCATATGGATTCCGCACTCACTCTTCCGGGACGGCCCATGGTGCAAACTACTTTGTTTGGTCGCCAGTTTAGTAAACATGAATTTTTGCAGTTATATTTATATAACGTGCCATAAAAATGCAATATACTTATCGATTAGTGAATGATTTTGAAGAAAGAGGCTTTGAAGCACATATAAGTACAAGCTTGGGCCAGGCCACAACGTACCACAGAAGATATGAATCTACATGCTACTGGAGAATCTTACCGTAACATGATTGAAATATTTTTGACATCAGCTTTGGATGCTTTGAGCTTAGCTAAAAATGATGATATCGATTGGCCTCCATACTGTCGGCAGATTTAACAGCCCCTAGTTTCTTTTTGTGAGGATATGTAAAGAGCAGGGTTTATGCCAACAAACTAGAAACACCACAAACTTTACGCGACAAATTTAATGAAATACCGCATTTATGTGGCTAATGGAGGCGGCATGGATGCCAGCGATACAGGCGTACCTATATTTAAGTTACATAGTAACATAGTCGCGTTGGGAGATTAAATAGTTTTTCTTTCTCTTTTGTTTTGTTTATTTACATATAAAAGTTAATTTCAACCGGTAAAAACATATCGGCTCCTCAATTGATTGATTTCAATATTTTAAAAACATCATCGATCAATTTTTGTAGTATGTAGCAACAAACGGACTTGACTTCGAAACATATGAAGATTTTGATGGAGAAAACGGAGCTGACCGCTCAGCTCAACTTGATATTGCTCAGGTAAATAAGCGGTATTGCTAACATTAGATTCTGGTGAATTTTATCTCTAATTTTTAGAACGCTGATGCGTCTTCAAGCATTTCTATTAATTTTGATTCAGAAGGACCTAAAAAATCAACAGACATCTATATCGTCGTGTAATTTGTTCAAAATAATTTTTTCTTGCCTCATGTGTGACATAATTATACGGGAAACTAATCGTAAGGCGTAAGAAGCCTCGAATCTGGAAAGAACTCACTAAAGAAGAGTTTGATGCATATTTAGGTATACTAATAATGGCGGGTGTAAATCATGCAAATTCAGTAGATGTAAAAGAATTATGGAAATGCGATTTCGCGTGATCGCTTTGTCGAAGAGATTACTGAATGATAAAGCAGCTCCAAATTACACATATTTGGCTAATTCTAAATAGTAATTTACGTAAATTATATGTGCCATCTGAGTGTCTAGTAATAGTCGTCCCATATCGAGCAAGAACCAAATTTACTAAATATATGCCTTCAAAGCCAGCCAAACATGGCATAAAGATCTGGTGGATATGCGATGCAAAAAACTCATTTTCACTAACTGGGCAAATATATACCGGGAAACCAACCACCGGTAGAGAAAACAATCAAGGAGAAAGAATTGTCAAAGATTTAGCAATTCCATATAAGAAAAGTGTTCGAAATATACCTATGGGCATATTCAAAATGCAAAATTTAAAAATTAAATTTAAAATTTAAATTTATAAAGTTTTTTAATAATAAAGTTTAACAAATCTGAATTTTTTGAAACATTTTAGATTTTTGAAAAATTTATGTAAATAAATTAAATTTTAATTTGCACGATTGAATCTCGATAACTTTGTATAGCTTGAAATGCGGAATTTCAATGTTTATGAAATTTGCGGACATTATACTTCTAATATATAGGGTTTTCCAATAAGGTTTCATTTTGAGCAGCCGGCTATTTGAGCAGCTGTCAATTTTGAAGCTGTCATCTTTTGACAATTGACAAGTAAAAACTACGTCATTACTAAAAATGGTACGATACACCCTTCAACAACGCATTGAAATTGTTAAAATTCACTACTAAAATGGTGAACATTTTGCAGTCACGAACTGTGTAAAACTAAAGGACTCTTGTCCGGCAACAGTGAAACTGGTGGAAAAATTTGAGCTGTTGGGACAAATTAGTGATGTGAAGAATCGAAACCGTGTGCGTCGCTCATGAACAATGACTTAGGTCTTAAGGCTTTTAAAGTTCAGTTAGCACAAGAAATCAAGCCGGTCGATCACCATAAACGTCGTATCTTTGCTTAGGTCCTTCAAATGCATTAAAATAATTAAGAATTTCCATCGAAAAATCATCTTCAGTGACGAGGCCCATTTTCACCTCGGCGAGGCTACGTTAATATACAGAATTGTCGCATTTGGGGCTCAGAAAATTCCAGAATATTTGTTGAAAAGTTTCTCCATCCTCAACGTGTTTGGCGTGGTTTTTGGGCTGGCGATGTGATTGGACCTTACTATTTCGAAAATGAGACTGGTGCAACTGTTACGGTGAATGGATTGCGCTAGCGATGATTAAATATTTTTTATGGCCGGAATTGGAAGATATTGATGTGGATGACGTTTATTTTTAGCAACTACGTGCCACACAAGCAACGAAACAATCACAATTTTGCAAGAAAAGTTTCCTGACCGTGTTATTTCTCGAGGAAGTGATCACAATTGGCCACCGAGATCTTGTGATTTAACACCTTTAGACGTTTTTCTTTGGAGCCATGTGAAATATAAGGTCTATGCCAATGCTCCACAATCGATTCATGACCTTAAAGATGGAATTGGTGAAGTTATCGAGGACATACAGCCGCAAATATGGTGCTGCGTAGCCGTGGCGGCCATTTGGCTGATATCATTTTCAAATGTTAATTGCATACCTTCCTTTTTACAATGAAATAAATATTCATTGATTTCTCTTAAAAAATACTCGTTTTTTTTAAATATCAAAATGAAACCTCTTATTGGAAAACCGTTTACAAATATACAAATAAAGTAGCGGAAAACCAAAAACAACTAAAAATTATGAAGCAACTTGCTTAACCTCCAATAGTTATTGAAGAGATAAAATCCTACGAAGGGCTTTTAGATATACATATTAGCAACATATGGATTCTAGAAGATAGCCTCCAATGGAAACTGCTTAATGGTGTTTCAGCCAAACTGAAAAGAAAGTCTTATGAACTACTTAAAACAAAGAGGATTAAAAATCACTGGAGCAGTTAAAAATATTTATATGAACATTCGAGACATGAAGATACTAAAAAAATCTTTTAAATCTAAAATATCTTGGGGTGTAAAATAAAAGATCAGCCATTAAAAATTTTTTACTGATGCCTCAAGATAAAAAATGTCAAGCTTATGGACATACACAACGATTTTGTTCTAAATAATATATAACATGTACTCGAAATCAACATGTGCTCGAAATCACTTAACACATGAATGTTAAACAGAATTTGAAGCACCTAAATATGTGCACTGCGGTGAAACACACCCGCAGCAAGTTACAGAGGTAGAATGGTAGCCAAAAATTAGCAAAAAATCAAATGCAAAACGCATGAGCAAAACTAAATTCAGAGGACCGAGCAAATAGCGCAGTGGTTAAAGCTGCGACGTTTGGATCGGGAGGTACCGGGTTCTCGAATCCCAACAGAGGCTGGATGCAAAAGGAATTTTTCATCTCCCGATTAAGATCGGTGATTAAATTGAAAACATCTGTTGGAATGTAGAACTGGGCCGACCCATCTTCCATGTCACTGTACAGGGTGACATGGAGCTATGCAATGCGCAGGTGGTATACTGTACTTGTGTGAATGGGATGAATGGGTTGAATGAATTAGTGCGAATGTGGGTATTGCACCGTGGGTCCATTAGTGGCATTGAGTGCTGGAGTAAAATCCGCCCAACTTTAATTTTTAAAGTTCACAGGCTACACAATGCAAAAGGTTGGAGTGCAATTATAATTAAAAAAAAAACATATCACAATGAAGAATCCAGGGCATGCAACAGAAGATATACAAGCTACATTAGTAACCATCAGAACATTGAGGTTCTAGATCAACAACCGCTAAATGAAAACAATTGCTTAAATCAATGGAGGAATACAAATGGGAAGCAATCTCTGCAAGTAAACTAGCCAGATTAGATTGACTTCTTTATAATTAAAAATCTATCGTTGAACACTTTCTTTTCAGTTTGTTTAATGGGTCAAGAAGTTCCAAGAAAAGCTTTGATAAAACTTATTAATTTGATTAATGAAGGCTTCTAATGAATCTTATTCCAGATCATCAATTGGAATTCCGCAGTAAACATCGCGACATCGATCAAGTTTATGGAATCACAAATATTCTTGAAAAGGCGCTGGAAGAGAAGAAAGTCTAATCGACGATTTTCTTGGATGTGGGGCAAACCTTTGAAAAATGCTCCTACCTATACAATATACAGAAATACAGAAATGCTAAATTCATACATATCAGATAATTCAAAGTTAAACGGGGTAATGCCTTTTCTGAACTGAAGAAAATTAAAACAAGAATTCCACAGTGAGGAGTACTCGGACACCTAACTCCTAACGTGGTGATCATTCTATCTTTTCGATTACTAATTGATAAAATATCGTATTTAACTTCAATTAAAATAACGATTTCTTGATCAATTTATATAGTACCTGAGATCAGTTGAAGGATTGATTTGGCTCTGATATATTTCAACAAAGAAAATAATTGCCTGTAGCAAATGCAAAAATTGTTTATTGCTTGGTTGGAATGTCTTCCAATATTTAAATTTTGTAAAACATACTCTTTTGTACACCAGAACTTTCTATGCTTTGGCTAAAACCTCGGCCGTATATCTACCGATCCGCAGTGGAATTTTGCTGGGATACTGTACATAATTTATATATTTTATGATTACTGTGCCAAGGAACCCTATCACTATTACACAATATGCTTTGTGGTAAATATGTATATCAATATAATAAGTCATCAATCTTATACTATAGGTAACCTTCATAAATCATGCTTTTACATCATATAATCATGACTTTAATTTATTAATCGATAACACCATAAATATTTCCTGATCAATTTCAGTACTTTCTTTGATAACGTTGCCATATTTGAACGCAGATTAAGTTTTCTCGAAGCAATCTTGAACCAAGGCATTTTGAGCAATATAACATTTCTATAGACGCAGCTGTGTCAATAATTAAAGGAACCATCGTTCCTTATCTCTTTATTAGGACCTATTTCACGACATTTATCTGGTAGATTATATAAAATGCAAGATCTCTCCCTTTATTGGATTGTTAAGACAATGCTCTCCAATATTAAGGAAAACTACCCCAAAAATCAACCATGTAAAGCGACGGTAACTCGTATATATGGTATGTTACTATATAATTTTATCGGATCGGTTCTTCCAATACACACATATATATAGTTGACTCATCATTTATATAATTTTCCATCCAAATCAAACAAAAAAGAAACAAAAAAAAATGTTTTTTTTTTATGATGATGATCAACATGATGATCATCGATATAATTGTTAAAGTTACACACTCAAAAAAATATATATAGCTGTCTTTTTTAATATTGAAGATCCAATTTGACATTCGTTGATCATTAAGACATTTTTAAGACAAAAGAACATGAAATAAAAAAAAAATATTTGATTTATTTATTTTCTTTTGTTTCTGCGTATAGACGTACGTAAGTATGTTGTATATTTGATTTTAATTCGAAATGATTTTGAGAATAATTCAAATTGAATGTATATATATGTACGTTAGATAACTTAGATTGTATATATATATGTATGTATGTGAATTTATAGATCATTGTTTAAGAAGTTATTTCAAAAATATTTAAAATTATTATTTAATAGTTTGATCGCGATGACAACAGAAATTTTTTATTAAATTGATCGATATTATCGGAAATCAAATATAAAACTTACCCTGCGGCTTTGGCACATTTCGTTTCACTTGCATCCATTTATAGGTTTGCACATTTTGCTGTTGGTTTTGCGTTGATTGATGATTTTGTTGCGATTGTTGCTGCTGTTGTTGTTGCTGCTGCTGCTGTGATGATTGTAGTCCAGGTGATGATGTATTTGACGAAAGTGATAAACTTGTTTGATTTAATCCGGCGGCCATTTGATTGGTTAGATGCGTTTGGGATGCTAATGAATTTACTCCGCCAAGTGTATGCGGTAGCCCACTATCTATATAAGCCGGGTGATGCCACGTTGGCGTATTCGGCGTGGAAGATGTTATATGATGGTGATGATGATGATGCGGATGGTGGCCGCTTTGATTATTTGGAAGAAGCATACCGCCATCGTTTAAATTATAATGCAATTTATCGTCCGGGTGAATATAACCGCTAGCGTTATGGGGATTTTGATTGTACATATAATCCAGATTTGTATACGATAAACCATTGTCGGTGCTTATAATATGAGGATCTTGGATAACGCCGGGCGACGGCCCAGAACCGGGATTATAGTAAGAGTGACCGCTGTCGGCATCGTAATATGAATCGGAGGGGGAATTATTGGAAGAAATTTGGGAAGTAGTTATGCCATACTCTAGAGCCGTTGGACTATACAAATGTGAATGTGTATAAAGATGCGCATTGGGAGTACTTGTACCAGGTGTGCTACTATTATTATTATTATTGCTACTAGTACTGCAATTAATGGTATTATTAGCTAATCCGGCGTTCGTTGTAACCGCTGGCGACGAAATTATATTACTTGCTGTATATCCACCACCATTTGTATCATTTTCATTTAAATTATGATGCAAATGATGATGATGATGAATATTGTGGTGACTAGGATAGTATGTATAACCACTAGACGAAATCAATTCCGAATTTTGATAACCAGTAGAATGATGATTTCCGTACATGCTCACGTCCATCATATTGATTAGTGTACTATTTTAAAACTTATATTTTATTTCACTATATAAATATAATTAATGCACACGCATACAATTACACACACACTCACTATGGAATACAAATATTGTAAATATTATAAAACTTAAAACTATATATTCACACCATAATATTCACTTATATCAATTTTTCATTATTTCATAATTTATATCATTCTAAAACACTGTTAAACATATTTTATGATTTTCACGAAAATCCGACACTTAATTCAAAACGTATAAACTCGTCGTGCGAAACCCAAAATGTACAACAACGAAACAATTTTAAAAAAAAAACTAAGAAAACGTAACGCATACGTGTTATGTTACCGCGTTCACTATCACTTCTGAACACACACAAATTTGTTTTTTTTTGTGTAACGAAAACCGAACCAAAACTAAAACACAAAAAAAAAAATAAGACCAAAACAACATTAGAAGTGGGCTTGATAAATAATTTGGAGCAGTACAACTATACTGGTATCTCTGTCATTTGTGTGCGCTCGTTTTCGTTTTACTACAATTTAAATTACATTCAATTAAAATTTATCCGTATTAAAATTAATCAGAACAAGGATGTTGATTAATTTACAAAATTCTATCAACAACAACAACAACAAAAATAAGGGTTAATAATGAACAGAAAATTAAACTAAATTAATTTTAATTAAACTAAGACAGACAAAGTACGAGGTTTGGGTAGAGCGAGATAACCATACGCACGTATCAAACCAAAATTTGTTTCGGTAATAATCGTACTTTGTGGTGCCACAAACTAAAGAATGTATATGGGACCGCCTTTAAAAATTATATCCACCAATGGTGTGCTCGGAAATATAATACGCTATGCCGATTGGTTTAAGAAATTGCTGGGCAATCCTATATAGTGTATAGCATCATAAATTACATATTTGTGTGCTATGCTATAAAAAAAATTTGACATTTGAAAAAAATTTCTTCGAACACAATTTTTTTTTTATTAAATTCATCTTACGATTTATGTATCCACCATTCGTGAATATTAATTTTATTTATTTATATAAATTTTATGTTTTGTTGTAATACAGTTGATGAAATTTCCTATAAACATACATACATTTATCTTCTTTTCGGGAAATTTATGAGGAAAATAGTTTAATCATCGATCGGTTGCGGTATGACATACATAAATAAACAGTTTTTTTTTAAACAAT
This sequence comes from Tipula unca, assembly GCA_951394425.1. Taxonomy (NCBI): domain Eukaryota; kingdom Metazoa; phylum Arthropoda; class Insecta; order Diptera; family Tipulidae; genus Tipula; species Tipula unca. The sequence goes on from OX596381.1 coordinate 73,443,933, forward strand.
ATAAAAAAATAAAATGTTTGTGTGAAAAGTTTATTTATTATAAGAAACGTTTATTTTATATATGTATACGTATATACGTTAAGTTTTTTGATTGATTAGAAAGTTGTGATACTGAATTTTGATCTTGAAATACATATTACATTTATATGTATATACTCGTATATGTACGTATATATAAAGGAAATTATGGATGAGCAGTGAAAGTGATAGTTTTATTTAATATGTATATATGGTGGTTAAAAACCGTTTAACAATTTGTTTCTACAAATTTATATGTTATGGCCCAAAAAACTGGTGTGAAGTTTATAACAAATTTTTTTAACAAAATATATAATCTATACCTATAGAGGCCTGATTGCAAAACTTGTTATTTATATATCCAAGGCAACTGAAATTTCACAAAATGCAAGAAACTTAAATATCTTTATATTTGTCTTACTTTTATTGAACAAGTATTTACATTGATAATGTTTCAATTCTTAATATGCCACACAAGAAACGGAATATCGCTAATTTTTTTGTTAAATGCTGCCAATGGCTTTATTCTTGAATCTTTCTACAAAAGGCACTAATAGGAAGTATTCAATTCTTAAGCTAAAATTATTACATATTTTAAGTCTTAACCAATGTGTTCACTATTTAATTAATTTAGATTACATTTATATGTAAAACCTAAAGATTTAATATATTTACAGGTTCATCAGTCCAAGTGGTACTGCTCGTCTCAATCGTTTAAATTGCGGCTTTTTAAGTATATCCCTGGCCAATTCATTGGGATGAGTCTCTAGTTTTGAGTATCATTTCGAACTGAATACTGTAATGGTTTCTTTAATAGTTTTGATTCCAAGATCATCGTGCGTATGTTACTATTTCGAATGTACCACGTTCGTACAGGAGTTCTCTGTTTGACGCGCTGGTGGATCCCCATAACTGAATACCATATGTCCATATAGGTTATATATTACGGAGCTTCCTCGGATTGTACACTTATTATAGGCGATTTGTGCTGGGATTTGACAATGTGGCAAAGAGCTCATTCAATGAGTTGAGAAGGTGATTATGTACGGCACCATTGTTGGCATACCCTATACCTGGTGTTAAGTTTATTCTTGATACCGATGCAAGTATAATGATGGCATCGGAGGGGTGTTGTCACAAGAAATTGAAGGACAAGAAAGAGTAATAGCTTATTACTCGAAGATGTTATCTAAACCAGAACGTAACTATTGTGCAACTCGTAAGGAATTGTTGGCTATAGTGGAATGTGTGAAACATTTTCATAAGTACCTCTATGACCAAGAATTTCATATACGAATGGACCATGGAGCATTACGTTGGCTACTGCAGTTCAAGATAAGGAATGGACGGATGAAACGGTTAGTGACGAGCAGTTAGCAGATCCTGATTTGGCAATAATCATGCAATTTAAGGAGACAGGAAATCGTTCAACTTGGTGTGAAATTGCGGTTAAGAGTCTCACAGTAAGGGCTTACTGGGTACAATGGGATAGCCTCCAAATCGAGAACGGATGCTTAAAACGAATATTGGAAAGCTCGAACGGTAATGTGAAACAATCGGCAAAAGTGGTGCCCAAGTCTATAGGATTGCCGAGATATTGAAGGAGTATCACGGAGGGGCAAGTGGGGGTCATCTGGGAATTAATAAGATACTTTGTAGTGGAGTGGTGCCAAAAATGTCATCAAAGTGCGGCGGTAAAAGGTCCCGCACGGAAAAGTCGGGGAACAATACAGCAATTTATCGTTGGAGTGCCATTTGAAAGAATCGCAATGGATGTGGCAGGACCATTCCGAACTACGGATGTTATGGTAACAAATATGTGCTAGTAATAATGGACTATTTTAGCAAATAGGCAGAGGTGCATCCCATACCCAATCAAGAGGCAACAACGATAGCTGACGCCGTGGTTAATAATTGGATTAGTCGTTTTGGTGTACCAATCGAGATCCACTTGGACCAAGGAAGATATTTTGAGTCAGTATTTCAGGAAGTCTGTCAGTTGCTCGGTATAAATAAAACAAGAAGAACGCATTTGCATCCACAGTCGGATGGTATGGTGGAGAGATTCAATGGGACGTTGGAAAAATATTTGGCAATGGTCGTGGATAATGATCAACGCAATTGGGATCGACATATTCCGATGTTCCTGATGACATTTCGATCAGGAGTACATGATTCAACGGGGATTACAGCAGCGAAAATCCTTTTCGGAAATAATTTATGATTACCCGGAGATCTAAAGTTTGTAGCTGTTCCATCATTAGCTTTATGTGGGCAGAATTATGTTGACCAGATGATAGGAGAACTCGACGAGATACACCAGTTTGTACGAGAGAAGATACGAGTATCAAGTGACCGGATGAAGGCTCGATATGGCATACGAGCAAATAATAAAGGTTTCGAAGAAGGAGAATAAGTATGGCTTTACAACCGACAACGGAAGAAGCGTTTATCACCGAAGCTGCACCCTTCATGGGAAGGGCCGTACACCATCATCACCAAAATAACCGACGTGGCCTACCGGATTAAGAAAGGGTAGGGAGGAAAGCTGAAGGTGGTGAATAAAAAGCGATTAGCGCTTTACATGGGAGGTGAGTTGGATCCTGTTCGGGACGAATCAGGATTAGGTAGGAGTAATGTTACGATCGTGGCGATATCTCTATTTGAGTAGCAACCCTACCGTAAATGTACAACTTTTATAAAGTAAATGTTTCTAGACTATTCAAGAATAGTCTAGACACTTTCGAATATTCTAAGAAGGTTAGAATATTTGATATAAATACGTGATACCATTTTAGGAGTTCATTAGGTGTGGTTTACCCGTGATAGTGCTAGTAGTAATAAAAAGGAAAAAATGTTCCAAATCGTATAGTTCTATAGAGCTTTTAAGATAATAAAGTGTTCAAGTATATATAACGGGTTTTGCAGGGAGTCTAAATAAACTCTTTGTAAAATTTATACTCGTATTTTGTAGGTTGCGGAGATTTGCACTGAGGAGCCATCCCATGAGGAATTCACTAAGGCCATGCAGAGAATGAAACGAAACCGCTCACCTGGAGTGGACTGCATTAATTCGGAGCTCTTGATATTCGGAGGGGATACTTTGTGGAACTGTCTTTTCGACCTTATTCGATTAGTATGGCGAACCGAAGTTATGCCTGATGAATGGAAAGTGGCCGCGATATGCCCCATCTTCAAGAAGGGAGACCGCTTGAAGTGTGAGAATTATCGCGGTATAGCTCTCCTTTGCACAGCATACAAGTTACTGTCATACATTTTATTGGATAGAATCACTCCTCTGGCGGAGGGCTTGGTTGGTGACTATCAGGGAGGATTTCGTCCGAATCGATCAGTCACTGATCAGGTCTTTTCGCTGCGGATGATTCTATCTAAATATTATGAGACATCCATCTCCGTACATCAGGTTTTCCTGGATTTCCGGCAGGCCTACGACTCGATCAATCGAGAGAGTTTGTGGTCTGCCCTGGAATACCTAGGAATGCCAACAAAATTGGTACGACTGTGTAGGATGACAGTGACGCAGCCTCAATGCTGTGTTAAAGTTGAGAACAGGCTATCGACAATTTTTGCAGTTAACTCGGGTGTTCGGCAGGGAGATGCTCTGTCCCCGATACTCTTTAATCTCATGTTAGAGTACATCATTCGTAAAACTGAAACACCTCAGCGCAACATCTTATATCGCCAGTCCAATCAAGTGCTTGCATATGCAGATGACATATGCGTGATTGGACTGAATAGCAACGGAGTGAAAGAAATACTTGATCCGCTTGTAGAGTTTTCAGCTTCTGTTGGACTCCAGATCAATGAGTCCAAAACGAAATACCTGATCTCTGGTTTTAGAGACAATGGCACACCAGATTTTAGTAGTGGCCACCACACGTTTGAGGGAGTGAGGAGGTTCAAATATTTGGGCTCTCTTATCACTCACGATAACAGTGTGGGTGAGGATATTAAAGTGCGGCTGGCAGCTGGCAGTCGTTCTTTGTATCCTCTAAGGCCACTGCTAAAATCTAAACACTTATCAAGTGCCGTGAAGCTGAAGCTTTACAAAGCGTTGATCAGGCCCGTTGTTATGTTTGGATGTGAAAGTTGGGCGCTGACGGATGAGTACGAGAGATGGCTCCTTACATTTGAGAGAAGAATCATGCGTGTGATTTACGGCCCTAAACGCGAAATAGATGGTACATACCGAGCTCTGTACAATTTCGAGATCAGAGATCTGATGAAGATCCCCGATATTGTACATGAAGTTAGATCTCAGCGAGTACGCTGGCTCGGTCACGTTCTGCGTGCTGATCCGGAACGAATTGTGCAGCGATCTCTGAAAGGAGAGCCACCATGCGGTAGGCGCAGAGGTCGTTGCAGGCGACGATGGCTCCACGATGTAGAGAACGACTTGGCCTCTTCAGATTGTCTAAGACAGTATGAAGACCAAGCTCAGGATCGAAACCGTTGGAGCCAGATTGTTGATTCAGTAAGGGGCCAGTAATGGCCTTTAACACTGTTATTATTATTTTGTATAGGTTGAAAGTGGAATTACGACTAGCTCTAAGCGATTTGTTGCATTCATAAACAAACAGAGACAATAACAGGTTAAGGATTATGGCATATGATAATATATTATGAAAACATTTATAATTTGATGAAGCTATGGAGGAGCAGTCATTAGATTATATATCAGCAGGACATTCAACATACTGGCCTACGGATAAAACGAAAATTCCTGATTTAATTGACTTCTGTGCTATACTCAAGGTATTGAACGTATGCGAATACCAAGACGTCTTGCTATGATTTGATCTCCGATCATTCGCCAGTAATAAAGTAATAGTAAGCACTGACGCCCTAAATACAGAAAAATCAAAATGCCTGATAAATAAACAATCTAAATGAGATAGATTTAGCAGTCTGGGACAGATGTGCAAACTGTGCTTTCCCTTAGCACATCGGCAGCTATTGATGTGACAGCCGAATTCCTAAAAGATGTTCAAGATCAGTATTTCAGAAAAGGTTATTAAAATTCCAAATAATATCCAGGAACTAATATCCACGAATTTGACCACATCCGTTAGACTGCAAGCTAGAAATTGGGCGAGAAGCAACGAGGAAAAAGCTAACGCGTTTGCGATTCCCCTTAAAAATGTTTTTTCACAGCTTAAGGAAATTAACAACTGTGCGCTATCCGCAGTGGAAGGCAGTTAAGAATATAATCAAAAACTGTATAAGCCCGAAAAATGCTTCAGGATCAAACCTTATTACCTCATTCTTCAACGCTATCATGCGAACTGGTTATGTTCCTCAAAAGTGGAAGATATCTCAAATCACAATGATTCATAAGGCTGGAAAAGATGAAACATACATTTCGTCAGATCGCCCAATAAGCATGCCTCAATGTCAAAGTTATTCGAAAAAATGTTACTAACGAAACTGAAACAAATACTAGAAAACCGACATCTTATTTCAGACCATCAATTTGGTTTCCGAAACCATAGTATAGCCATAGTTCTGCTGTCTTCTTGGATATTGCACACGCCTTTGATAAAGATTGGCACGATGGACTAATTTAGAAGATTAAAAGGCTATTGCCGAATTTTCATTATTTTCAGGCAGCCATTAGACCAACTGCCACCTTTACGTCCCTTTAGTAATTAAATTTAATTGAGCGATTAGACTTTCACAGAGTATTGAAGAAGCGCGATTTTCAAAATGTTTAAATAATTTTTACTGCCGTTCCTAGAGAGGAGGTCTATGGGTACTCATGTCTAGTTTCGGGTAGTTTAGACAAACTAGGATTTTTGTAGTCAAGCAGATTAATTTCTGATGAACGTTACTTGATTTTTAAAATTTTGTACCGCCGATCCCAGAGATGTCCCCGCGGGTAGTGTATTTTACGAACAAGAAAATTAAATTCTGATTTTGATTATTTTGCACTATTTAGAAGCTACGTAAGCGATTAAGTTTTAAAGTTTTACTCGATTTTTAAAAAATTTCTGAAAAAACATTTTCAGATAGTTAACTTTCTACTATTTGTCCCACTCGTATTTTTTATTATTTTAATTGAACGATTGAACTAATTTTCTTGAACATTCCGGGGACGTCTCTAGGATCGGTGGTACGAAATTTTAAAAACCAATTAAAATTAAGTAACTTTTCAATTCCATAAACAAATAGAAAAGTTCATCAGAATTTAGTCTGCTTGACCACAAAAATTCTAGTTCGTCTAAACTATCCGAAAATACACATGAGTAAGCGTGGACATCTCTATAGGATCGATAGTAACAATTATTAACATTTATTTAAAATCACGAAACTTCAAAATTCTGTGATAATCTAACCGATTAATCTTATTTAATTACTATGGACGAAAAGGTGGCAGTTGGTCCAAGCTTTCCGAATATGTACTCGGGAGCATGTGATTATCTCCAGAATAAAATTCCAATTGGAAAAATTGTTAAATTTAACAATGTATTTTTTTTTTTAAATTTGGCTGGAACCCATTACGGTTCCACACTCAATGCCACAACGGGCCCATCAAATCATACACACGCGCTCTGCATCTTTAGCAAATTGGAGAAGTATGAACTAAGGCAGAGAGGATAGTAGATGCACAGGAATTGTCCTGGAATTAAACACATGAGACCTAATACAATCGAAACTGCCGATGAAGTGTATGCTATCATCATCATCTTCATGGCATTCATCGCTTATGGCATTGCTGGGTAGTCCTATGCGATGCAGATGACCCTTGAAACGGCCATGGCCAGTAATAATCGATACTATAGTATTCTTAAGTTATCCGTTTTTAATGCAAGAGCGTAATTAGTCAGCTTCGAGTTAGGCTCACTTTTTTTTACCAGTGTAAAGAGGTAACGGAGCAGCAGGTTCAGGTCCAACGAGACATGAACGTGAGCCAATTTTTGCCAAATTGGCTGCGATTTCATTACCTTCAATGTCACAATGCGCAGGTACCCACAAGACCGCAACTTTGTTAATACGGCAGAGAACATTAAAAAAATTCTTACAACCCTTCACCAGTTTTGAGTTGGTCAAAGGATTATTTAAGAAGTTGAAGACAGATTTACTGTCAGTACAGAAAATAATATTTTCACCATTTACCGCGAAATTAATAGCTGTAATGGCACAGCGAGTAACCGCGATTAATTCCACTTGAGAAATAGTACAATAAGTACCCAAACTGCCAGAAGTTCTCAGACCCAGCGATGGCAGCAGATACCGAAGCCAGCACACTGTTCAAAACGCGAGCCATCTGAAAAAATGCTAGCGATTCAGATATTCGCTTGAGAAAGTTTGGTCAGAACCACATATCTCTCGATAGGTAAATCACCTCGAATGATTTGTAAAAGTTAAATTCAGTCAACAAACCTATCATTAAACATGTCAATTTCCGCTGAGCAAGCTGTGCTAAGAATGAATGAGTGTAGTTTAAGCAGAGATAAAATAGACTCCATAGCTAAGCGGAGCCGTAGACATGGCTCCAGTAACAGCTCTACATACTGTTAAGTTTGGCAAGTGATGATTTAAAGTTGACTACTGGCCACCAAACCACAGATGCTTATGTAAGAATTGGTAGAACCAGGAATTTGTATATAGAAAAAATCATTTTGGGGGACAAGCTAAAGAGTTACCAAAACCTTTTCTGCATTGCCAAAAAATCGCTGTGGATTTTTGTAGTTTCTAATCCAGTACTTCCAAGAGAGTTTATTAAGTATCTAAAATAATACCAAGGTGTTTGACGTAGGCTGAGCTATTAATCTTACACCCAAAAAGAGATAGCACAGAAAATACATCAGTATTCCTACGTCTAGTGAATACGACTAAATCAGTTTTAGCGGGGGTTCACATGTAAACCTTCTTGTGGACAATCACTGGCAACTTTGACTGCTACTAACGATGCTAGATTTAACCATAAATTCAATCCATTTGACAATGATAGATTCGATGCCAAATTTGGTACAGGCACTAGTCATCGTATTGAACGATGTACTATCAAATGCTCCTGCAAAATCCAGAAAAGTACCCACAAGATACTCACTATTACTCAGTGATCTTTCAATCCTAGTTACAAGTTCAGGTAGTGCAGTTTCACAGAATTTGCCAACTCTGTAAGCATATTGCATGTTACTGGGCGGAGCAGTAGTTAAATGGTGATCTCTGATGAATCTATCAACAATCCTTTCTAAAGATTTCAGAAAGGTTGATGACAGGCAAATAGGCCGAAAAGACTAGGGGTCGGTATAATCCGACTTGCCAATTTTCGGAATAAAAACCACTACTCCAAGATTGTGGAACAAAGCTAAACGCAATGCAAGCCTGGAACAGGTGCAGTCAATGTTCCGAAATTCTGTAATTCAGCAGGACAAACAACATCAAGACCGGCAGATTTATAAGGTGCGAAGGAGAATATACTCCAACGCAAAAGCTCATGTTTTATTAATCTGCAAGCTAAATTCCAATCAGGAGTTTCAACAATAACTTAAGTGGTTTCGACACTATTGTCGGAATTTAGAGTGCTACAACCCGGGAAATGAGTAGAAAAAAGTAGAACACCTACTCCCTTATTAGAGGATGTAAGCTCACCATTGGGAAGCCGAAGCGAATCGAGGCTAGACGTATTATTTCTATTCAAGGTTTTGTTTAGTCTAGCTACAGCAGATAAGCTGTTAATTAAAGGAAACTGCCCCAGTCAGCCTGAAGATTAGATCTCCTGGCTTTATTCTTCAGCCTCCTAGTGGTTTTCCTTAACCTTTTAGGATCAGACACTAAAAAGGTATGTTCCGAGTTTTATGATTAATGATAAGTGGACACGAAATCTCGAATGCAGTAGAAATTGCTTTCGACAGTGCAGAAGCCTGCGACTCGATATCCACAGTTGTACAAATTACCTTACCCGTGATTCAAGTATGGAACCAAGCTCAAGAGAGAATGAATCCTAATCGGTTAACTTCCTATTACGGTAAAGTTTGAGCAACGGTCTTTTAAATTTGATATTAAAAGAAATGCACCTATGCTCAGAGGTGAGATTGTCATTCGTTACTCTCCAGTTTAAAATGTTTTGTTATTTTTTTAGTAGTAACTTCACTGACTGCTCAGACTACTATACGAATAACGTGAAGTTATCCCTGGATTTTATGACATATAAAAATATATGTATACATAATGGGCATGTGGCTAATGGCGCTGAAATCCAAAATGAACACGAAATGATAATATATTATCAACATGTATGCGTGTATAAATAAAATATAAACAATGTTTTTTCCACCTTAAACTTAATATTCAATAATATTAAATTAAATCAAATACGGTATTACGTTAACACAAAAATTTTAAAATAAACATTGATAGTATTTTTAAAGTTAGTTGAAAAAAAAAATTGTTATAATCCTAGTTGATCATGCAGTTGATCGTGTAAGCAGTAATAGAATTAAAATTTAAATGTATTTCCAAATTTTTTTAATTTTTTATTTTATTTTTATACTTTTATCAAACAAATATAATCCTTCGTATAACAATTTTTGAGATTTAAATAGGTTTTAGTTTGAATTTTTATCAATTTTGAATTTTTTTTTTGGTTCTATGCAAAAAAAAAATTTTGATTGATTACATTTTTTGTTTGTGTTGTTGCTGTTATAATTTATTTCGAAAAATAATTTTTTTTTTTTTGCTTTTGGTTGATCGTGAAATCAATTACACGGATGAATGAAAGTGACAAAAAGTTGCAATGGTTAGATGAGAAATAAAATTTTATTTTATTTTAAATATTGTGTTTTCATAGAAATTATGAACTTTAAACATGAAATACATTTATTATGCTTGTTTCTATATATACAATAACCTTGAATTTGTTGTAAGATTATTATTTCTATAAAAAAAAAAATTTCATCATACGAGGATAGAAATGACTGTGAAGTGACATTAAGATCGATCTATTAACCACCGTTTTTTGTCAGAACACATTAGGTAATAATAATGATATTAATTGATTCGATATTTAACTAAATTGAACAGTAGAGACTTATTACGATTTGAGTTTTTTTTTTGTTAGTTATGATTTGGTGAAGATTTTGTAATGTGTCTTCAGAAATAAATGAATGGTTAATAAAACTACTGTAAATAGTTTATTATTATTTAATTGTGGTTTACATAAGCGCATATATCAGTAATGTCAAAATTTCATTACCTCACAACATTTGAATTCCATACTTATTCTTCTTAGAGTGGATTTCATCATTTTTAATCTATATATGGTTTTATCTGCAGAATTTTAATAAAATGCAACCCTTAAATTTTTATTATTGACGTATGTGAAATTTGTCCTAAATCTATCCTAAAAACTACAAAAATAATTTCCTCTTATAGGGGCTAGTGTGCAAACCAAAATGTCTCGATATAACGAATTTTCTTGTAAGGATAATCATATTTGGTACGACGAATACATGATTTTCTGAATTTTCTTTCTGGGTAATTCTAGGAAAGTAACACCATAACATTGTATACAACAATATATCTTTGGGTTTGAGCTAACCGAAAAACAATTTTGGAAAAAGTAAGGGATTTAGAACAACCAAGTTTGGTATGACCTTATATATCGTGATTACATAAGTCATATACGTAAGGTCATACCAAATTTGGTCGTCCTAAACTCCATAATCGCCTACTTTTTCCTAAATTGAAATATTTTTCGGATAGCTTAGACCTTAAGATATCTTGATATATCCGTCATTATGGTGTCCGCTTCCTAGGATATTTCCAAGAAAATTAGGAAAAATCATATAATTGAGATATTGAGGTTATACCAAATTTAGTTATCCTAAACCCCCTAATCCCCTACTTTTTCCGAAATTGAATAATTTTTCGGATAGACTAGACCTTAAGACATATTGGTGTGCGCGTTATTATGGTGTCCGATTCCTATAATTTTAGGACAAACTTCACCCGTCTATATAGAATTGTGAATTTTGTCCTAAAAAAAATCCTAATTTTTTAATTTTTTTTAAAATACTGATTTAGGACAAAATTGTGTATTGTACCTTCAGAATTTGAAAGACGTTTCTGTTCAAATTGCAGAATATAGTGTATTAGAGAGTTTTTGGTTTACAATTAAATTGAAGTTAAATTAAATTAAATTTAAAATGATTTATTTTAAATTTAAATTTACTTTAATAAAGTAAATTTTACGGAAGTTTTGGCCAAACACTTAACCGTAAGATTTAATTTCGTGTATTGAGGTTTGTAGCAGCTCGAATATTCGACTCACCGATATTCGATTCTGCCACAAACAAAACAATTAGTGAAATTCAAATATAATCCAACTTATTTGAATTAAGCGTTCACTAACCCCATCACATATACATCTATCCAACCAACAATATCCAATAACCGAACCATTACTATAAAACATTTATAGTAAAACCATCGCCATCCAACCAACATCACCACGAACTAACAATGTTCGGTGATGCAATAAATATCCACTGCACTACATAAGTGCAATGTCGACCGTCGCCGGCGCATGTGTTCCCTCTTCACAAAACGAAGACGAAGGCGACGTCATCACACAACAAAACAAAAATACAATATTATCGTCCATTGCGATTTTAACTCTCGAACAAGAAAGATTCGAACCTCTCAACAATTTTGTGTGCAAGTAAAAATGTGGTAGTGGTGGTGCAACAATAAATAATAAAATTAATTGATTTAAAATAAAAACATTTATATAATTATAATCAAATTAGAAATTAACAATTAATAAAATTAATTGACTTGAATAAAAAAACATTTATATAGTTATAATAAAATTAGACATTAACAATAAATAAAATAAATAAATTGCAATAATCAAAAAAAAACTAAAAACGTGAAAATAAATAAATAATTTAATTCAATAGTGCATTTCATTTATTGTTGTTATGGGAAGTCCGGACCGGGCGACATTGTTAAAATAAGATACACAATCTTACAATTAGTGACCAACGACGGCAGTTTTTACTGCATTAAGAAGTATACACGCAACCGCGTGGGCAAAAACACATCGCAGCGAACACCACGCTGATAATTTCATGCGACGCGGGACACGGTGAAGCGATCCACCCTCACCGCAACGCGGGACACCGAGGGACGACACAACGGTGAAGCGAACGACCCTCACCGCAACGACAACCAGCAGCAGCAGCAGAAACAACAACAAAATAACCGGTAACAAGTTTTTTTTTAAGTAATATTTTTTTTTCTTGTATTAAAAGTATTATTTTTTTTTTGCAACATTTTTTTAATTCAATCATTTTTTTTCGTATATAAACTTAACGTAGAATCAATTTTTATTTTTGCAAAGTAACGTAAATCATTTTCATTGTACATTTTTTTTATATATAATTTTCATCACCACATTGCCACCCATCCAAAATATTCTCACACCCCGGTCGAATCTCGCTGCCTATTGTAAATTTCAACGAGCCCCCCCAATATAAGGTAGGACGCAAGGAACTCCATATTCGGGGGTATCTCGCATCGGGCGTTAAAAAGAAGGAGCATCCCGGCCTTCAAACCATTCACTACACGGTAACCATTCCGCTTAATTTTTCATTTTTGGTCAACTAATTTTTTTTACACGGTAACCATTCCGCTTTAAAATATTGTATTGTTGTATTTTGATTTGTTTTATTGGTTTGTGCAAAAATGTCGGACGATGAACAAGATCAACAAGGTCCAAAAATAGAGATCGCGGCATCACATCAGCGAATAACAATACAACCTTTCTGGCCACAAAGAGCAAACACATGGTTTCAGCTCGCCGAAATACAATTCGGACTGCAAGGTATAACAGCTGATAAAACAAAGTACCTGCAAACATTATCAGCCTTGCAACCAGAAACGTGCGATGTGATCTCGGATCTCCTCCTCAATCCGCCGACAACCAACCAATACAACACATTAAAGCAAACGCTGCTAGAACGACTAGCACCATCGGGCGAACGTCAGCTGGAACAATTGCTTTCAGGCCAGCAATTAGGCGACCAAAAACCATCTGACGCTTTACGGCACATACACACACTAGCTAACAACAGTTTTAATGAAAATATCATTAAATCTTTGTGGATACGTAAAATGCCGGAGTTGATTCGCATAGCGCTGGTAGCACAGCCCGAATCCTCCACGACACAAACGTTAGCCAAGATAGCCGACAAGATGTATGATGTCATAAACATCACATCTCAAAGCGTCAGTCAAATCAATAATCCATACCGGCAATCACGTGAACGCAGTGGAGACAGAACTCCCCGTTCAACACAACCACCAAACACACTCGAACAAAGACTGTCGAGAATCGAGTCCAGACTCGACGGGTTACTCAGAGGTCGAAGCCGTTCGCGTGGACGACGAGCTCCCTCACGCAATCGAACCCGCAGTCCCAGCAACAACACTTACCAACATGGTAAATGCTGGTTCCACACAAAGTTTGGTAGAGCCGCGCGAAAATGCACGCCACCGTGCAACTTCATCACGTCGCAACCATCTACGTACGCGGCCGCCGTAAAGATGGACATTGACCACCAAAAAAACTGTTAGAGTCACGGGTAGAGAGCAACATGCCTCCCCTGACCACAAACACACCCTATACGTCACGTTTGTTTGTGTACGATAAACACAACAAACTCACCTACTTAGTCGACACTGGCGCTGACCTTTCGGTTATTCCAGCAATGAATTTCAAAATGAATTACACATTAGCTAATCGAAATTCAAATCTAGTCTTATCGGCTGCCAATGGTTCAATCATCCACACGTACGGCACAAAATTGCTTAACGTGGATATCGGACTCAAACGAACCTTCACGCAATGTTTCATACTAGCTGTAGTGAACCGTCCGATCATTGGCGCCGATTTTCTAAGCAAATTCGGACTTCTTGTCGATGTCAAACGCAAACGGCTGATTGACCCAGCTACAAAGCTGTCAATAAACGCCACAATGGCTCGTGTTAACACACCAACACCGATCCATTTCAACATCGACAACGGCTACGGCACTCTGCTCAAAAAGTACCCACTACTTACAGCAGAGCCGAACTACAAAATGCCAGTCCGACACAACGTGGTTCATCACATCGTCACGGAAGGCCATCTGCCCGTGTCGAGACCACGCAGACTAGATCCGGTGCGTCACAAAGCTGCACAAGCAGAATTTCAACACATGGTGGAATTAGGAATTTGTCGAACATCGACATCTTCCGTCTCTTGTCCATTACACATGGTCAAGAAGAAAGATCAAGACTGGAGGCCATGTGGGGACTATCGGCGTTTAAACACGGTTACGATACCGGATCGCTACCCGATACCCCACATTCAAAACTTCACCATGCACTTGCATGGCTGCAAAGTTTTCTCCAAACTTGATCTCATCAGAGGTTCTCACCACATTCCCGTGGCACCTGAAGACGTTTTCAAAACGGCAATCACCACACCATTTGGCCTCTTCGAATACACCCGAATGCCATTTGGATTACGCAATGCCGCACAAACGTTTCAGCGCTTCATGAACGAAGTCGTTCGAGATCTCGACTTCGTTTTCGTCTACATAGACGACATTCTTGTGGCATCTCAAACTGAGGAACAACACAAACTCCATCTGGAAACACTTTTCCAACGACTTGTCGAGTTTGATGTTCACATCAAGAGCTCAAAATGCGTCTTCGGCGCATCCACTCTTGATTTCCTCAGCCACAAGATTACCGCTAATGGCATCCTTCCGTCACAAGACCGAATCAATGCCATTAAAGAATTCCCAGCTCCAACCTCAATCAAAAGTATTCAGCGATTCATCGGCATGGTCAACTACTACCACCGATTTATACCAAAGCTCGCTGAAATACTCCACCCAATTCACAGCCACTTGGCAGTACTACTACGTAAGCCCAAAACCGCCAAGAACTTCTCTTGGCCTGACGAATGTCAACACGCATTCACGTCACTCAAGGCTGAATTGGCACGCACAACACTACTGTCACATCCACTGAGCGACTCAAAGCTCAGCATAACTACTGATGCATCAAACACTGCTGTCGGAGCAGTCATGCAACAGTACAACGACAAGTGTTGGGAGCCCCTGGGATTCTTCTCAAAGAAGCTCTCGGATGCCGAAAAGAAATACTCCGCATTCGATCGGGAATTACTCGCAATATATCTAGCAATCAAACACTTCAGATATTTTGTCGAGGGTCGGGACTTCACAATTTACACCGACCACAAACCTCTCACTCGAGCAATTCAGTCTAAAACTGAACGCAATCCAAGGCAAGCACGCCACTTGGATTACATTAGTCAATTTACCACGGACATTCAGCATGTTCAAGGTACCGACAACGTTGTCGCGGATACACTTTCGCGCACAACAACAAACGAAACGGCCACAGTCGAGACTCACTTCGACTGCAACAAGATCGCACAAGCGCAAAAAGCAGACTTGGAACTTCAGAATTTACTTTCTGGTTCTGCTTGTCACGCCAGTTCATCACTGAAACTGGAGCTTTTCACACTACCTGGCCTCAAAATATACTGCGAAACATCTACGGGTGCAAATCGCCCGTACATCGCAGAGCAACTACGTCGAACCATCTTCGACACACTACACGGTATCTCACATCCTGGTGTCCGCGCAACTCGTAAATTGATTACTGCTCGATACTTTTGGCCCAGCATAAACAAAGACGTGACCCATTGGGCACAATCCTGTTTATCCTGCCAAAAATCAAAAGTCCAGCGACACACAAAATCGCCTCTTGGACAATTCGCAATTCCACCTGGTCGATTCGAGCATATTCATTTGGATGTCGTAGGACCACTTCCTCCATCCAATGGATACTCATATTTACTCACCTGTGTCGATCGTTTCACTCGATGGCCAGAAGCGTACTGCATGAGCGACATGTCTGCAGCAACCATTGCCACCACATTCATTCAGAACTACGTATCACGATTTGGCGTTCCACTTGACATCACCACTGATCAAGGAACCCAATTCGAGTCGAAGCTTTTCTCGGAGTTAACGAAACTCCTCGGCTCGCATCGTATACGTACAACGGCTTACCATCCGCAAGCCAATGGCATGGTCGAACGCTTCCACCGCCAGCTCAAAGCTGCTCTCAAGGCCCGAGGCAACACAATTCACTGGAGCTCCGAAGTACCAATCGTTCTACTTGGTATTCGAGCAACGGTCAAAGAAGATTTGAAGTGCTCACCAGCCGAAATGGTTTACGGTCAAACCATCAAGCTACCCGGTGAGTTCTTCATCGAACATCCTCTACCGTCTCCATCCACAACCGACACAGTCATCGACCAACTCCGCACCACCATGCAAAATATTATCCCCACGGCAACAAGACCAACGAACGAAAACAACATATTCGTTCCAAAATCGCTCAACAATTGCGATTATGTCTTTGTCCGGGTTGATAAGGTTCGAACTGGATGACAATCTCCATACGATGGGCCATACAAAGTTATACGCCGCTTACGCAAGCAATTCATTGTCTCAATCAAAGACAAACACCACTCAATCTCAATCGACAGATTGAAACCGGCGTACGGTATTCTCAACACGGCTGATCAAATATCAGCCAGCAAACGATATAAAACCGTCCGGTTCACCGTATAACGTCTCAAAACCAATGGTTTCTCATCTGGAGAGGGGGTACTGTAGCAGCTCGAATATTCGACTCACCGATATTCGATTCTGCCACAAACAAAACAATTAGTGAAATTCAAATATAATCCAACTTATTTGAATTAAGCGTTCACTAACCCCATCACATATACATCTATCCAACCAACAATATCCAATAACCGAACCATTACTATAAAACATTTATAGTAAAACCATCGCCATCCAACCAACATCACCACGAACTAACAATGTTCGGTGATGCAATAAATATCCACTGCACTACATAAGTGCAATGTCGACCGTCGCCGGCGCATGTGTTCCCTCTTCACAAAACGAAGACGAAGGCGACGTCATCACACAACAAAACAAAAATACAATATTATCGTCCATTGCGATTTTAACTCTCGAACAAGAAAGATTCGAACCTCTCAACAATTTTGTGTGCAAGTAAAAATGTGGTAGTGGTGGTGCAACAATAAATAATAAAATTAATTGATTTAAAATAAAAACATTTATATAATTATAATCAAATTAGAAATTAACAATTAATAAAATTAATTGACTTGAATAAAAAAACATTTATATAGTTATAATAAAATTAGACATTAACAATAAATAAAATAAATAAATTGCAATAATCAAAAAAAAACTAAAAACGTGAAAATAAATAAATAATTTAATTCAATAGTGCATTTCATTTATTGTTGTTATGGGAAGTCCGGACCGGGCGACATTGTTAAAATAAGATACACAATCTTACAGGTTCATTTAGATGGATTTAAAGTACAAATTAACAATCTTTTTGTCCGGATCAATCGCATGGACGGTGATATTGCTAAACTGAATGGAAAAACTGACAAGAGTGAAACTTGAGAAATTTTCTTAAAATTTCTCGAGAATTCTCGGAAAAACTTAAATCTTAAAATATCCCTTGAGGTTTATGTAATATTACTCATGTTAAGCCGATTTTTAACTGGAAGGTCGTTAGACTGTGCACTCTTCCATACAACACAAATTTAAACAATATACCTACACAACGATGAGTTTATTAAAACTAAGGACATTTTTAAGAAGTTATGTCTTAAGCCAAATTTAATGACTTTTCGGACAATCATAGTTCTATTTTTGAATACTAAATTAGTTTAAGTTGCTCTAATTTTGTATATATGTAATAAAATGATCCGGATTCTCATCAAAAAACCATCTTGAGTGATCAGTCCCATTTTCACCTCGGAGGCTACGTTAATATACAGAATTGTTGCATTTGGGGCTCAAAAAATCAAAGAATGATTGTTGAAAAGCCTCTCCATCTTCAACGTGTCATTGTTTGGTGCAGTCTTTGGGCTGACGGTGTAATTGAACATTACTTTTTCGAAAATGAGGCTGGTGCAACTGTTACGGTGAATGGATTGACACTTATTTATTTAATTTTTAAAGCATTCAAAATATTATTTCTTTTTGTTTCCCCTAAAAGCTATCATACTGCTTCTGACATTGTTTCAAAAGCGTCTTCTGTTTGTGTTGTGGTTTCAATAACCCAAATGTACTTAGAACTTTCGTTTGGCTGGGCTTTTGCAATTTTCCTGGCATCCAAATTACCAAACTTCTTAGAAGGCTCCAATGCTCCAAGGTACACTAACCAAATATAAAAAAAATTAAATGACACTAATGAGAAACAATAAACAATAAAATTGATTTTTTGAAAGGCCTGAATTAAACGGTTCGGCATGATTATCGTATTGGTTCAGGCCTATCAAAAAACCATTGTGAGATTGATGATAAAATTTGAAAATCTTAAGATGTACACTCTCTTAAAAGTTTCGTTAAATGTAAGGTTACTTAAACGGCAATTTGACCGCAATTTGATGTGAAAGCCATTTGTTTTATAAATGGTTGAGCACTTACAATTATTTGAATATCTAATTTTTGCATACTTTAATAAGTACAATAAATAGAAAATCCTGTTCGGTACTCATTAATACAAACACATATTACGTTTTTGTTGGTTTAATTCTAATTTAGGATAAACTTCACTAGCGTTTCTTTTTTGCCTTTTCTTTAATATCTTTTTAAGATTTGAGCCCTTTAAGCAATATATAAAGAGTTCCTCTCTTCAATCATCTGAATATTAATTTTAGATATTTTCACTAATTCACTATTTATTAACGTTTATTACGTAATTTAAAATAAAAATTGTTCACGTTAAATCAATCTGTCAAAATTTCAGTAACAAAATATTTTCGTTAAATTAAAAAAGCTTCATTGCTAAACTCTATAAAACAAACAGCTCCTTCCTCTGTTTCGGTTGACTTCGTTTACATTACTGAACTTTAAAAAGTGAGTGTTAGGCGGCCCTTACGAAAGGGGCTAGTTCTGATTGGCTGGCGAATATTTGTTAGCAGCCATTTTACGGTTTACCGGACATTTATTGAACTTTCAAAATAATTCTTTATTATTTCTTTTTTAATTACAATCTAGTCTAAGACTAAGGCCAACAAGCAATTTTTTATCTAACTTAAATTACTCCATTTTACCGAAATTTAAAGGTTTATCCATCGATACACTAAATTAATTAATTTTGATATTTATTATTTGATCGCGCTTTTGTTGCGCGCTAGATAAAGATCTATTTTAAAACTGATTTTATACTAACTCAAAAGGCTTTACTCTTTTGAGCTTTCTAACTAAATTCGTATTATCTAGTAGCTGGATGGCCTCTATGTTAACATGGTGAAGTAGCCACTGGGCATGACTTCTAGCAAATTTCAAAATTTCGGTTTTGGTGGGTTCTATGCCCAGTTCTTTGTGGATGTCTGACAAACCATGGTGCCTTGACGATGTTTCTTAGTACTTTATTTTGGAATCGTCGGATAATATCCATGCTACTCTGGTAGATACATTTCCACAGCTGTCTACCATAAGCCCAAACAGGCTTCAATATTTGCTTATAAAGCAGAAGCTTTGATTGATAGATGAGAGTTTCTTCCCAGTAATCAATACATTTTATTGTAATTATACATTACATTTTATTGTTATTGTTATTTATTTTTGGCGCATTTTAACCTGAATGCAGCGCTTATGATATTAATTAACTTTATCGTAACTTTTCTCGGTAGCTGCTTTATTAATTCTCCGCTAATCAGGTCAAACCCTGGTGATTTCTTTAAGTTGTAACGGGGCTACAGCATGGTTCTTGCCAACCATGTAATAGCTCAAGTTAGCAGACTCCTTGGTAGTTATCCCATGCAGCATCTTTCAGCCGGCTAGCGATCAGTGTAATTCAAGTTAAATTTATCTTTTGGATGCAATAAAATGTTGTTAATCAGATCTAGATACTCTGGACTTTGAAATTCAATGGAATTCATATCGATAAACAATGGATTACTGTCAGCTGGAGTAGTAACAACCTCTACTTGTCGGGACAGAGCAACAGGCACAATATTGTCTTTGCCTTTTTTATACTCAATTGCAAAGTTAAAGCTCTGTAATTTAAGGCTCCAGCGAGCGAGACGCCCAGAAAGATCTGGTTGTCCCATTAACCATTTTAAACTGGCGTGATCTGTGATAATGGTAAATGGGTATCCTTCTATGTGCTGTCTAAATTTGCCAACGCTTAATACAGCAGCAAGGCATTCCAGTTCAATTACACTGTAATTACGTTGCGCTTCATTAAGCTTTTGGGAAATAAATGCAATAGGGCGCTCTTTACCGCTGGGTGACCTTTGGAAGAGGACTGCTCCTACGCATGTTGAGGCATTACATTGAATATAAAATGGTTTAGTGTAACGGCATTCGACAAAACGGATGCAGATGTTAGAGCATTTTTCAACTTATCAAATGACTCCTGAGCGGCAATATTCCATTGAAACTTCTTATTTGTCTTAAGAAGATTTGTCAGAGGGGCGGCAATTTCTGCATATCTATAAATAAACTTTCTATACCACCCAAACATCCCCAGAAATCTTCGTAGTTGGCGTACCGATTTTGGAACTGGATATAATTTAATAGCATCAACTTTAGAGCTATCAGGAGTCAACACCCATCTCCAATAATGTATACAAGGTATTTCAATTCTTTGAACACGAATTTACTTTTTTCCGTATTGACTGTTCCGGCTGAAATGTCCGTAGTGAAATGTTCTTCGAATGTCTCACTGGTTATGAGTAAATCATCGAGATATACAAAAACGTTAGTGTGCAGTTCATGGGGTATCACCCTATGCATCAACCGACACATAGTCTGAGGACCATTACAGAGCCCGAATGGCATAACTGTAAAATGATACAGCGGTCTTCCAGGTACTGTAAAGGCTGTCTTATCCTTCGATCCGTCATCAAGAGGTATCTGCCAGAAGGCGTCCTTCAAATCAATGGTCGATATGAACCTTGTTTTTGACAGACGCCGCAGCAAACCATCAATGAGGGGCAAAGGATAAGCATCCTTCACAGTAACCTCGTTAAGTTTGCGCGCATCCAAGCACAGACGGGCTCTTCCATCAATCCTTCGGACTAATGCAATCGGGGAACTCCATGAACTGTAACTCCCTTTAATCACACCCAACGAGAGCATTCTGTCAAGCTCCTTATATATTTCGGCTTCAACAGAAGAAGATACTGCATAATGCCTTTGCTTTATAGACTGGGCTGCACTAATATTTATCACGTGAGTAACCAATCCGGTTCGTCCCAATCCAAGTTTGGTAGATGATGGGAACTTGCGTATAATTGCATCTAACTGGGATTGTTGATCCTGATTTAATTGATGGAACTTAGTATCGTTATGAATTACCTCTGTTATCGACTTCAAAAGAGTTGTGTCTTGTGATAATTGGGGAGTAGCCTTTGGCAAGTTAATTTTAATGTCAAATATTTTCCAAAAATCAACACCAAGATATAACTTTTGGAGAAGATTTGGATTAGCTCCAAATGCAGTGTAACCGTACGAGTTTTTCCTGCAAAAGTTATAGGCGTGCGAATGTAACTAATAACTAGTTCTGACTGCCCGTTGGCGGTTTTTACTTGCGATGGTAGTTGTCGAAAATGTATACGAGAATTTTTAAGGATTTCGGCACAATCCTTTCCGAGTAGTGATACATTTGCCCCACTGTCAAGTAAGCCAATAATATAGGTTCTCCGAGGAGGTTAACTTCCGCGTACGGTTGGCCGTCCAGTTCATCAGTAATTAATGACGCTGAAATTAAAGATTTGTAGGATTTACGAAGTTTAAAATAATGACTTGAGCGTGGTGTTTTTGAATTTGTTGTGGTATTTGTGGTAAGTTTGGAATTAGGTAAACTAAAGTTGAAATGGATTATTTGCACGGATTGGCATTCTTCGATTGAAGAATATGGTAAAATTCCGGGTCTGTGTTGGTGGCTGCAACTTCCGTATTGCGTATTATATTTGGGGAAGTGGCTTGTATTACCCTTGCCCCCTCTAGCGGTTTATTGTGAATCGAGCTCGTGAACGTATTTTCTTTGCTGACACAACAACTCAGGAACAAATCCAGTCCGTGACCACGAATCTTCGTATGATACACATCTCCTAACCATTTCGTCGATAGAATCAAATTCTACTCCTGTTAATTTATCTTGGAGATCAGCCCTCATATTTTCCCTTAAAATATTAATTAGATGTGAGCCCATTTGTCGTTCCAACTTGTCCATTCCTCTCAAGGTAATTCCAATACCATTCAGCTGCATTCTGCTTAAATTGTCTACTAGTTGATGATGAGGAATTTTATCGGCATTCGCCAATGCACTACTTTAAAAATGAACCTTTTAGCAGTAGAGCTACCTGGAGAACCATCGAATGATACATTCCATCTTGAAGGATTTCGCGAAAGGCAATGTTCAGGCTGAACATATATTGGTCGAGAATCCAATTGGAGCGGTATTTAATTTTGAGATATCTCATAACTATCATTGCCTTGAGATTGAGTGTTACTTGGGAATCCATGTAGTTTGGATGCAGCTGTTCTTTGATACTGAATTTGATTAACATTATGAGCTTGCTCAAAATGTACCTGCGATGAACTATAAGGTATGTGTAACTGCGGTGGAATCTCGGGGGCTACAGTTTGTGGTAACGGGTTTCCTTTCTGAATCATTTTTAATTCCAGCACCTGTTGTGTTAATTCCTGCACCTGATTTATCAAATGAAATATGGTTGTTTGATTATCTAATAATCTTTTATCAATATTCTTTCGAGGTTCACCTACATAAGTCTGGTATTTGATCAACAGAAGTTGCACCGTGAGGAAATGTTGCCTTACTTAAACCATCATCGGTATTTTAACTAGTGGTTCTGAAGGTGGTGTACTTGTGTTAGAAGGCTGCAGAGGTGGCGGAATTTCTACAACTCCAGCTGCATGAATTGATTCATTAAGATAATCGGGATTTTTAATGAAGGGTTGCAGACTATCTAAAAGTTTTTGACCAGACCTAAACGCCTTTTTAGCTACTTCTTCGTATGTAGTGACATGAGTTGCCCGAGTGAGTCTAGCTGAAACATGGAGTAATCTAGACTCAATTACATGAACTAATTGGTCTAGTTTATTTCCGTCATGCTGCGCAAGATGTGAAATACTATTTTTAAGAAATTTGAGCTTGGAAAGACAATTTTCTATTTCGAGATCCGCATATCTTCCTGCTCGACTATGCATTTTGATCGGAATTAGTTTTATTCCCTTATCCTCATCTTCAATAACGTTTTGTAACTTAGTTAACGAATCATTTTCATTTACGACAATTTCTCGCAGTTCACATTCGATCTCTAATTCGTCCGGCTTTAAAACAAAGACATTCATTTGGAATATATTCGTATATTATGTAAGCAAAACTAACTTAAATTGTTTTCAACAGTATGCGATGTATGTGTGACATCTTCGAGAATTTGTATTATGTTTTCATCCATATTTTTTCAAGATGATTAGCAAATATTTCAGCTTTTTCTTTGTTTTTTTTTGAGCAAGGACCATGTTTCATCCATTTTCCTGAAAGGATGAATCGGCATTATTGGCCTTTTCAGAGTTTTAGTTGCTTTCCAGAGCGAATGATCCGTATTACTGTCATTCATCAACTTAGTAGAAATTAACTGACTCATGATTTAATTTCTGAATGCCTCTTGTTAATTATTGAGTAAGATTGTTCAGTCTTTTTTTGTCTTGTGGAGCTCTAGTTTGGTGCCACTTTTTTGTAGATTTGCGTTTATCCCTAAGGAGATTTCTAATTTCATTTGGACAGTTATATCTTTTAAGCCTTGATTTGATTTCCCATGCTGATTGCTGAATATCCGTAATGAAATTTTCTACTTTTAGGTCCAGTTGATCCCTAGTTTTCAAAAGTATTTTTTGTTCAACTGAAACTTACTGGTTAATACTGGATTATTCCCTTTTTTAATGATATACTGGCTTAGAGTTAGGGCTATTGAAGATCTGAGCTCATATTTTGGATTGCATCGACTATCCTATAATTATTAGAAATATTTTTGGTTATAAAAAATCGATCAGGTCAGGTATTTTTCCTGGGTCAGTTGGCCAATATGTTGGTTTTCTTGTTGAAATAGACCCTCATTCATTTTCTTTAATGGCAATCAGTAATTATTTTCCTTTAATTGTGGTTAATCTAGAACCCCAATGAGTGTTCTTCGCATTGAAGCACAAATTAAATTACTTTAGTTATTTAATTTGTAATTGAAGTCATCACCTATTATGCACCTTTTTTCCAGACGTTTGAAACAAAAATTGTTTGTTTTAAATAGAATTCTTGGTGGACAGTACAATTCTGTCACAATAATAGGAAAGTTGTTTGTTTTTATATAAACCACTGTGGCCTAAACTTCTTTTTTTTCATACTTTGCTTCTTTAAAATGTTGAATATTTTTTTATGATGACTGTACTTCCTCCTCTGGCTGAATTATCTAGATGAATAGTGTGATATACGCAATAGCCTTTAAATGTTAGGTGCGATTGCTTAGTAAAATGTGCTTCCGGGAATACGACACAACTATATTTTTAATGTCGAGGACTTGTAGTTCCTGCTGATGCCGGATCAAATCATTAGTATTCCATGACACGATTACCATTGTGCTGCTCATTTCCGTGTGGATTTGGGTTTAACTCCCAATGCTCTATCTTCCAATTTTTGTAGTCTCTCGTCAAATATTGTTACTTTCATGAGAATAGACTGATGTCGACATCTAACGATTTTTCCTGCATTTGCGTTTGATTCATCCTTTGGATTTTAATTTTCTGAATTTTCTTTGCAACAATACACTCTCGGTAATTAGCAGGATCACCTTGTCCACTGTACACTGCACTTAAGATGAATCTGCGGATTGTCGCATTCTCCAGTTAGGTGGTGTCCGGAACATTTAACACACCTTGGATTGGAAGTTTACCACAATATTTTTGCATGTGTCCATAAGGTTGACATCTTTTGGATTTGGGAATTAGTTTAGACTTTTTAAGTGGTTGAATTTCCACTTTGCAACCCAATAAACTAGTGATCTTATAAATTTTAGTTATATTACCACTATTTACATCAATTTAGTGATGAATGATTCTTCTGAAACAGTCGCCTTGATTATATCATAGAACACGTGATAATTTTTAACATCATCGACTATGAGTAGTGAGGTAGGTACTTTTTTTTCTACTTTTTTCACGTTTGTCTCAAAATTTTGGCTGGACATTTTGGTCCAATGTTTGTGGTTTTTGTGTTGGTGACGGTGTATTATTTAACCTTCTCTTTTTATTTTTCCTAGACTTAGCACGAATGCTATCTGTTTCTTCAGCTAACCTTCCTCATCGGTTTGATATTCAACGTTTTTATTAATATTTGAATTGATGGTTTAGTTCTGTAACATTGGTGATCCGGTTTGACATTTACCATTGTTGACATTAAATTTGGTTTCTGGTTCTGCTTTATTGATGGTTAGGCTTCGATTTTATGCTGCTTTAATTGCATCATTTCATTTTTTAGTTCGTCAATTTATTGTTGTTTTTTGATAATAATAATCTTTTCTGATTTTTCTCATCAGTTACTTTTTGCCATTGTTTGTATAACATTTGCTCTTTTTCTGAAGCACAACTTTGGTTTTTATTTAAGATTTTTAGTTATTTTCTATAATTTTGTACTGAACATCATCGGCTTCTGAGTAAAAAGTAGTAAACCGATAGAATTGCGATTCATTCCACCAAAAGGTTTACCATATCAAGGCAGTGTGGGATGAACCGTTGGTACTGCAATACAGTTCCCAACCGTAGTTTTTCAAATTGTTTTAAAATCACAATCAAATCACATTTTTTATTTTAACTAGTAAACGGAAAATGTAAATTTTACAGTCTTACTGTTTTCAATCAAATTCCAATCTAAAATAAAATAACAAAAAAAAAAACACCAGACCAAAGTATCTATATATACACAGAGATCGTTCGAATAATACCATACCCTTTAATCTGTTATAATCTTAATCTTTAAAACCAATAAAAGATCAGTAACCAACAATTGCTATATATTTGACAAGTGAAACCTTTTCTTAAAAAAACACTTTGTTGTTGTATATACAAATAAATAAATTCTTGTATTATATATTTGTATACCTTTTGTTTGGATGACGAAGCAAAACGCCCTCTCCTCACAGAGTGTGGTTGTTGGTTTAAGGTATTTTTATTTTTATTTTTAGTTTTTAGCAAAAGTCATGTACATATTACAAAAAATAAATAATCAGTGTGATATCTGACATTTTTCCTGCGGGAATTTATTTAGATTCCTAATAAAAAATATTTTTATTAAAATAATTAGTCAAGTATATATCAGTTATGTCGTATATGTACATACGTATATAGTGCAACAATCACTATCACGCAAATAATGGTTGAACCCCACAATTCTGGACATTTTATTCCGATTAGAATCGTATCTAACAATAACAACAACAAAATAAAAATAATTACAACACTATACGAGTTTAATTGCACAATTTTTTATTTTTTATTTTGCGTACAAATTTCTAATACATACTCACAATTTGATAAACATCGTGTTGTTATCACATTTATGTAGGAGTATGTTTATTATTAT
This sequence comes from Tipula unca, assembly GCA_951394425.1. Classification (NCBI taxonomy): domain Eukaryota; kingdom Metazoa; phylum Arthropoda; class Insecta; order Diptera; family Tipulidae; genus Tipula; species Tipula unca. Next base: position 73,470,735 of record OX596381.1, read on the forward strand.
CAATATTTTTTGTCTAGTTTAATCCCGTTTTGGAAGGATTAATCTATGAGGATTTCTAATAAAATTTATTGGTTTTATTTTTAATATCAATTTTTTGTGTTCTGTTAAATTTATATATTTATCATTCTTGTCAGATCCACCCATTCGTGTAAAATAACAAATAAATTGTTTTATTTCAGTGTCATGAATTAGCAAAATTTGTGTTTTTGTTAAGATGTTTAAATCAGTATACGAGACATTTGTATATTCTGGGATGCATGGACGATATACAACAACTCGATTACAACAAGAAGCAACTACAACTCGATTACAACAAGAAGCATATCTGATTATTAAAAAAAAAAAATTTAAACTACGCGAATTGCAGGATTGAATGAAGTAAAGTCAGTCGAGCCGATACGAAATGCCAGTTATTGCAACACTTCTTCCACACATGTTCCTATTGATTATGTGAAAAGAATGCCAATCGAATCACCTTCACGACTTTGTTGATATATACACTAATCATTATGATGTAATTTTCAATTACGTTTTGCTAAGATGTCGCTCGTTTTCCTTGATTTGGACAAGCTGTTACCTTCGAGTTAAAAAAAAATGTCTGTTAGTGGCCAATTGATGAAGGCGTTTCTAGAGATAATACGGTTTGTCAACTGTTGCTCCGTACCAACAAGTTGATGCTAGAAAAATCTAATCCTCCCCAATCATGGCACCTAACGTAATTCTAGAAGTCATATTTAGATGATATTCTGGACAAATCGCGATCTGTTGGGTATGGGAATGGTTTATATATAGGCTTTAGTACCCAAATTAATTGAATCGTGTAGATATGAAGACCTAGCCTTGAAGAAGTTTCATCAGGGTCCGCTGCAGGGAGATTTTCAATACCAATTTAATATTCCCAGATATACTGCAGTACCATATTTTATGCACTAACAGGACTATTGTTTTCAGAAACTGAACATTTCCTCAAAACAGGGTGTGAATTTAATAATAAGCCACATGTCAATTAGTTAAACAAAGTATGAAAGATTAAAAAAAATTGTAGAGATCTTAAATTGGTTTTTGTCGCTATAACTGGCAATAATAAGATAGAATTGGTGCTAATGGGAAAAGCAAACAATCCTAAATGCTTTAAAGATAAGTAGGTTGCATGTTATAGGGAGCACATCTCCAGGTTAAATGGTTTAACAATGCGTTTTAACCTCAAATGACATCCTATATTTAAAATGTAAATCTCCCAATTACTTCTGGGTATTGCTAAATTAAACTGTTAAGATTTTATATTTTCCGCCCAATATAACACTTTAAAAGATAATTGTTACTTCGTTATTTAAGTTTATAGTAGGAATGTACCAAAAGAGGCGAGTCAAAGCTTATTCGATATTAGTATATTCAACTTAATCTACTGCCTATAGCAGCGATAGTGAACTTATTTTAGCATACGTGCCAAAAAATTAATTATGGAGGAGTTTCTATTTTATTTTGAAATTTATGACTAATTCAGTAACACTGCAGAAATTGTCATAAATGTCATAATAATTTTAGTAAAATTAGTAAGGGCGCGCATACACGTTAAGCAAAAATTTTCCATATAGGATAGACGTGACTTTTAAAAGACAACAACAAATGAACTGCAGATTAGTCAATTAATTATTGTTTTATTATTAATTTACATTCATGTAAGGACACAACAAGAACAACAAATTTAAATTTTCCCTGACTCCTCTCTACAAATGGAAAATGCTTCAAATAGCAAAATTTACTGAATTGCCAGGCTCATTAAATGTGCAAAACATTTAAAAAAAAAAAGTAAAAATGAAACCGAGAAATTACATTGTTTTTTTGCTTCAACTATTTTCAGGATTAGAAAAAAGAAATTGCTTTAAATAACAAAATTAATTTTAGTTTTTTGAATTGAGCTAGAGCTTCTCCAAATGTGGGAAAGAGTTATTTAAAAGTTTACCTTAATCCAAAATTCCATTTACTATTGCTATCAGCTCAAAAAATAATTATTTTGTATTGGTTTATGCTTCCATCCGGATACAATATACCTAAATAGTTCTCATGAAATGGCTGCAAATTTCTACAATTTGCCTGTAATAAGGATTCAAGAGTCCCTTCAACAGTAATTGTTTAATGTAGAAAGTTGGTTTCGTTTTATGGTTTCTAGGAACATATTTTGCCAGAATAATAACGATTTTAATTTGACGTTAGCTCTGAAATTATTTTAAAACTTTTTAACCTGTCCTTTAGGACAGGCCATTACTTTATTTTCGGGAATTGCAAATTGTTCCAAACAAGGAGGTTTCTTCGGATAACATTTTGACTACACTCATCGTGTATCATCAACATATCAAATGCTACTGCATCTGAATAAACATTTTAGAGCTGCACTAAAAAATATCAATGACTAATAGCTTCAAATGAGAAACAAAGACATTTCAAAAAGTAGCTCGACACTAATGATTTTTTTTTTAACTCCAAAAATCTCTTTTTCATTTAAAATGATATAGTATTTGGCTGTCATTAAAAGTCATCCAAAGTCACCAACAAATTTACTCCTGCTCCTATAAGTTTCACCTAAAGTATTTTACCGCTAACTGTAAATCATAATTTTCGAGAAAACGCACTGATTTTTTTTAACTGCTTCGCAATCGCTGGCATATATAGTCATTTCGATTAGTAAATAGTTTATTATACAACGAGCACCGAATGATACTCATTTGCCACGAGTATGAAGGTTGTGGCAATTATTACGAGTGGTCATATACCACTTTAGTACTCCGTGAGATTTTTACACTATAGTTGTTCTACACCTGCTCTACTATATTGTGAAAAATTATATTGAAAACAAACTATTTATAAGTCTGAATTTTTTTGTGTGACATGTATAAGTAATATTTTCTTCGATACGTGGCTACTATTATTGTAATTTACATTACATTACATTGAAATGTGAACAAAATGAAAAATCGTATTTACAAATATGTGGTTGGCAAACCACAAAATGACTCACGATGAATACTTTTGGCTGTATAGCCTTAGGAAAAGCGATATTTCTCTAGCGAGTTTGTATCAAATATTGTTTAATGGCAATACTTTGACCGAATTTCAAATTATGGATTTATGGTCCTTTGAAAGCTGAACAGTATCTCTATTTTGTACACAGCTGCAGGTTCGTATTTCAACTGGCTATCTCTGCACACTACATAGTTCCATGCTAGCCTTTTGCATCAATATGTTCTTCTATTGGGTTTCTATCGGTGTCTCAGTTGCTTATAAGCTACTGGTTTTGTCTATTTCACCAAACGCACATAACAATGGTAGTTTTCTTAATTCGATATAAATGGTCGTCAAGAGTGATTCTATCATGACATATTCGTCGTATTGAAAATTTAGCAAAACAATTAAGCTGATACAATACAATTGATTCTATATGCAATTAATACAAAAATTTTGAGAACAATTGCAGTAATTGTAAAATACTTTGTTTTATTAGATACAAAAAAGGTAGAAATTAAGAATAGTTTTTAGCATCAATCTCATAAAATAACGAATAGCAAACAAACTGCTCAACGATTTGAGTGGGACTAGCTTAGTAAATTAGTTCTGTTATAATTTAGTTATATTTTCTTAATCATGATATATTATTTTAAAAATAACAAACAACTGCGAGCAGAAACGGCTAAGCGCCCTTTAATTGTTGAAACATATATTTCGCCACTCAAAAAAACCGTCGCAAGCCATTGATATAAAAGTTATTATTAGGAGACTATAGATAGTTCAATATTTAATAACCCATACCGCCCAATTATTTTATTTTCATAAATTTAAATTTTCTTTTGTTTTGATTGAATCGTACCACCACGATTATGTAGTAAGAATCTTCTGCAGTTGATCGTAAGCCGTTCTTCTTCAAACACCTCATCAGAAGAAAGTATTTAAAGCTGTTTAGTCAAATCTTATGTTGTCACTTTACATGAATACTTACAAACTTGGTACGCTGATACTCAATAAAATATAAAAATATTCAGAAATACCAATAATACGACCATTACCAACATTATTACAATGGTGTGAATATGCGCGAAGTTTTCAAAAACTTCAATGGAATTGCCTATTTTGTACCACGAGTTATGGTGGCCTGGACAAATTTTCGAACTTGCTTTTTTCGTGCATATGAGTTACAAGTGGACCAACCGAGCAAATAACACAGTGTTCTGTTGCAGCCGCTCTAAATACTAACTAACTACAAGTAGAGTGGAAATTATTTGAAATTGTTCCACTTGAATTTTTTATAGAATATGTTACAAGTGGAGTGTGCTTTTGATGCGATTTTTCTCCGTTAGAAATAATTGCTAAGGGATTTTCGTGGACAAATAAGGAGGAATGCAAGTTATATTGGGACGAATGTTCCAAATAACTAAACATTTTAGAGCCTCTAGTTAGAGATGCCCAAGAATGGCGAAAACTATAAGTAATTTTTAAAAATTTACTTTATTTGTTATTTAACTTTGGACCGATTATAAGAACTATATAAAGAAAAAACTATCACGCAACCAAAAAGAACTTAAGGCTGAGCAGGTCTGGACTAAAACTATATGTACTATCCGATATCGAAGATAGTGTTGTAAAAATTACAGTTTAATTCGTCAGTTGGTTTATGCCTCATGGTTTATTCATTTTCTTGGAGGAATTCATAACTCGGTTGAATTTTATAAAATCCAGTTAGAGGAATGGGGCGACGTAACCAAGAAAAAATAGACAAATATAGAAAAAATCAACCAAAAAATTGATATGAAACCTGAAATGCCAGAACTAGAATTAAAAAGGATCAATAAATAATTTGATTATTCATTTGAAGCCATAACCCCTTTCTCCTTACTTTTCAAAATACCAATATGTAGTTCCACTTTTCACTTTATTAAGAGGCCTTGTGTGTTTTTTATTATAGTTGGTTTAATTGCAATTGCCACTTGTAGCACGAGACGATGTGCCATGACTTTAATTGAAACGTATCCATCACAAAATTTAATGCTGTTGAGTGATGCATAAATTATGACTTCCATCTGCAATTGGAAAAATGTGTAGTTTAGAAATATTATCTTCGAAAATAATTCACGAAAGAGTTCCCAGTTTGTTTTTGAATTGGTTAATCTGGGTGCACTCCCTTCGAAGTACCGTTTTCATCATGACTGATGGTTATGATAATCGGTGAGTGATCCGATACTAGAAACTGTTTTGAATATGGAATTAGTTCTGGGATATATCTCTTGCTACATGAATGTCTATTAGGTCAGGAATCTTAGCTTTGTCATTGGGCCAGTATGTTGGGGAACCACCAGAGTTAAATTAACATTTTGATGTCTGTCCTGCTTATAGGTACTGCAATAGAGGAGGAGATGAGGTATTTTTCGCATTAAAGTCACTTCCAATACTAAAGTCACGTCCTAGCGACGTGCCAGTATTTTCAAGTTATGCCAGTATATTGCAGAGACAGTAAGCTGTCTGTATTAAATGTGGATCTTTACAGTAGTAACTTTCATTATTTCTTCTTCCATTTTTGCTTGTACACGAATTTTAACAACCGAAGATTTAACAAAATGGTTTTCAGATAATAGGAAACTGTTGATTTTTGCTGTTTTTCAATTTATGGAATATGCTGCATATTCCCATTCGCATTCCAGACTGCTAGGCTGAAAGTTTTGTGCTTACCTAAGATTTTTTATTGGATTGTGTTGTGGATTTGCTATATTGTTGTGATTTTGCTATATTGTTGATTTATTGATTTATCTCTTAATTTTTGTAGTTGTGTAGCAACCTCACAGCCTCGATAATTAGCCGGGTGTTGACCCTTACAATTTATACACTTGGCTGGCACATCTCTCCCTATTGTACATGCCTGTGTAATATGTTTACCTATGAGCATTTTACACACCTCGGATCCCGACTGCAAATGCAAACGCCATTTTGGCGTGTGATTAAATCCCTGGCGTGTTTTGCATTGGAGTATGAGTGTAGTGGTTCTCCTCGTTGGTTCAATTTTTACCTTCATGAGGAATTTCTTTTATATCGTAAATGTTTTTAACATTCTCTTTGATAACAAATACCAGCATAAAAAGATCTAATCCATTTTTTACAGAAGTTAGGAATCCTTCAAACAGGGCAAACAGGGCAGACCTATAAATGTTCTAAGCAAGTGTGAAGTATACCTCTTGCCTGTTTGCCCTCATAGGTAAACCACTGATACTTTTCAGCATTCAACTTAATAGAGAAGTTTCTATAAGTATTTGAGTTAGTATTTTTGAGTATTTAACCGCTTACGCCCACACTATTTATTGGTGTTATATAGGGTGGTTTTCTTTCAGTTGCATCAAATTTGGTACAATGTTGTTGATAGATTTACTCTTTCCTTTTATAGACGTGCGATGTTCCTATATTTGGTCTTCTTTGGAACGGATTTGGTGTTCTGTGACTATGCAATGAATTATTCAGTAAACTAGAGAAAAGATTTGTAATTGGAGGAGATTTTAATGCAAAAAATATCCACTGGGGTTCTAGACTAACAACAACCAAAGGGAAAGAACTCCTCAATGCTATCAGAAAATACGGTTGTGAAGCCTTATCAAATGGTAAACCGACCTACTGGCCAACTGATCCAAATAAACTACCAGATCTGATTGATTTCTTGATAGTGAAAAATATATCTGTAAATTATATACATATAGATGAAAGTCTTGACTTAAGCTCTGATCACTCCCCAATACTTTTGACATTAAGTGAAAGGTTCATTTAAAAAAAAAGCTATCCTAGTTTAGTAAATAAACACACAAATTGGGAATACTTTAGACTGTCTTTAGAAAGAAAAATTAACTTAATGGATCCGCTAAGGAGTGAGGAGCAATTAGAAAAAGAAGTTCACAAGTTCATATGTGACATACAGCAGTCAGCTTGGGAAAACACTCCTGAAGTTAAAAAGATAATTAAGGGAAACAACTACCCTAGAGAAATTAGAGAGCTTTTGGAAGAAAAAAGAAGGGCAAGGAGAATATGGCAAAAAACTAGAGCCCCTCAAGATAAAACTAAGCTAAACAATCTGACTCTAGGGAAATCAAAGATTTGAAAGACGAATCTATCAGTGACTACCTCAGAAAATCATCTAATGATACTAGTACTGATTATTCTCTCTGGAGAGCAACCAGAAGAATTAAAAGGTCAATAATGCAGATTCCTCCAATCAGAACAGAAGATAACAAATGGGCCAGAAATAACGAAGATAAAGTACGAAATTTTGCTGAATACCTGGAAAAAATATTTGAACCACATGATGACCAATCATTGGAAGCCGAAATAATAACTGGAGCAACACCAAAAGAAGTCATGTATGGATAAAAACAAATATGAATCCGAGAAAATCGCCGGGTTATGACCTTATCACAGCAGAAATTTTAAAAGAACTACCAAGGAAAGCATTATTAAAGCTCAAAAATATTATAAATGCCGCCTTTCGATTGAAATATGTACCCAGCCTCTGGAAAATTGCAGATGTAATTATAATTCCTAAACCTGGGAAACCACCACACAAAACTGGATCATACAGGCCAATATCGTTGTTACCAGTTATGTCTAAACTCTTTGAGAAGTTATTAGTAAAAAGGTTAAATCCGATAATTGAGAGGAAAAACCTGATTCCAAATTATCAGTTCGGTTTTCGCAACCAACACTCAACATTAGATCAAGTACACAGAATAACTAATATTATTGAAAGAGCATTAGAGGAGAAAAAAGTCTGCTCAACTGTATTCTTAGACGTTGCACAGGCCTTTCATAAAGTTTGGTAAGAAGGACTTAACTATTATATTAGACGATTCCTATTCTGAATTGAAAGAAATCAAGGCAGGAGTACCGCAGGGCAGTGTATTAGGTCCGGCCCTATACCTATTGTACACTAATGATCTCCCTGTATTAGAAAACAACACTGTGGCGACATTTACTAATGACACGGCAATCTTAGCTGTTGGAGATAGCAACGAAGAATCAACTCAGAGTTTACAGTTAGCTATTACTCAAATACATAACTGGACCAAAAGATGGCAAATTAAACTTAACGAAACTAAATCAGTTCAAATCAATTTTACAAACAAACGACTCGAACATATTCCGGTTACAATTAATCAAGAAATAATACCGTATGCCAACACGGCTAAGTATCTTGGCATGGCACCAGATGCAAAACTACGATGGAAAGCACACGTCAAAAAGAAAAGTGAAGAACTGGGGCTTAATAGAAAGATGTATTGGCTGATAGGAAGGAGCTCCGCTCTATCAACATACAACAAATCTATTATATAAACAAATATTAAAACCGGTTTGGACTTATGGTATCCAACTTTGGGGTTGTACCAAACAGAGCAACATAGAAATCATCCAAAGATTTCAAAACAAAGTATTAAGGAACATCGTTGATGCACCATGGTATGTTAGAAACAGAGACCTCCATAGGGACCTTAAAAGGACACTTTTTCAAAGGAAATCCAAAAAAAATGCAATGTATACAGCGTAATGCTGATCTAAAATCCTCAATAACGATGTGGTTTAATTCAATTTATCAGACACTATGGAACACCAGTAGGAAGAAGCCATAGATTAATACAACATAGTTAATTAAGTTAGAATGTTGTTCAGTCAGTTTCTGTCATTGGGAAGCTTAATAGCATACAACGTATGGCTTGTCTAGCTATTACGGGTGCTATGTCCTCTTCTTCTATACTTGCTTTGCAGGCAATTTTATTTCTGCCCCTACTGCAGTCCGTCATCCTTGGCTCGGCATGCTCCGCTGCCTTTCGCTTGCGGTGTATTGGTGCGTAGAACGCTCTCGGTCTGATCACAGGGCATAGACTAATCTACAATTTATTCAGCTCATATATACCAGAAATTAATATGGTTAATGACAAATTGTTGGCAGAATTCTGCTTTGATATCTCTTTCTCGGTGGTTTATCCAACGAGGAACTCGTGGTCGTCTCAAGAATTCAAGGACTGGTTGGCTCAGTCGCTAGTGTTTTTTGCTAACGATTCTCACTGTAATTTTGGTGCAGGTTTTGGAACGTATTGTCCTAAACATGACCTACAATCATGTGGGAGTCTAGGCCGGAACTGCACTGTATTCCAAGCGGAGCTGATTGCACTCACACGTTGTGCGAGCGACGCTTCTAACCTCGCTGTTTCCGGAAAAGACATTATTCTATGCAGTGATAGTAAACCTGTGCTCAATTCGTCATTCGGTTGTTGTGCGTTGTGGGGGTAACACACAATTTTCTATTGTATCAAAAAAATTTTTTTTTAAATTATTATAACAGTTAAAGCATAGAAAAATAATATTAAAGTAAATAAAATATCTGTGTGCAAAATTTGTTCAAGAAAAGTTGATCGTTGTTTAGATGGGAAACTTCAGTGCAATAAATGTAAGAGTTTCTTACATCGTGAATGTGTAAAAATGAACGATGGTGATATTGATTACATCGTCACCTCCAAGCAACCCTATTTTTGTGTTATATGTATCAAAGAAGTGAAAAGTGACGAAAACATGGCACTAAATAGTTCAATGATACTCGAGAATGATGAAGATATTAATTTTGATGCTGCTTTTGGAGATAATCAGAACGTGGTTTCTTTAAAATCTATCATGGAAGAGTTAAAATCAATTGCAAAAGATAGTAATGTTAAACATAAAGAAATAATAACTAGAATTTGTTCGGTTGAAAAATTAGTGCTTGTTGTGGATAATTTAAAAGAAGAAAATGTTGTGTTGAAATCGGAAGTATTGTTTTTGCAAAAAAAAGTTGCTAACCTTGAGCAAAATAAATTAAAAAACTCGATCGATATCAAAGGGTTACCGTTCAATAATGACGTTATTACAAATAATAATGATTTACTCAATGTCGTCAATAATTCATTAAACACAGCGTTTGACCTAAATTTATCAATGATGGATGTTGACCCCTGTCATAAGGTTTTACTAAGGAACACTAACAAAAACAACGAAACGATAACTGAATCGTTAGTAATAATAAATTTGGTCAATCATCACATAAAACGGAATATCATGGAGAAAGCTAAAAAGACGAAAAAATTAACAGCTGACCAATTTGGATTTAATAACAATAACAAGGTTTTCGTGAATGAATGTTTGACCAAGGAAATAAGACACCTTTATATGCAGGCGAAGAAGGCAAAATTAGGTAAAAATTATAATTATTTGTGGATAAAAGGGGGAAGGATTCTTATGAGGAAGTTGGCCGGTGAGCAAGTAATTGTGATAAATTCTGTAATCGATTTAGAAAAATTATAATTTGTCGATTGATTTAAATGTGTAGTTTTTTGTTTGATTTTAATGATATTGTGAATGACGATAAACCAACTTTTTCCTCAGAATCCTTCAATAATAATAATAATAAAGATAAATTCTACATTCTACATCAAAATATCCGAAGTGCTCGCAAAAATTTTGACAATTTTGTATGCCACTTGGACTCGTTCATGTGGAAGCCGGGTTTAATATTTTTGACTGAATTTTGGATTGGTACCAGTGAGTTGTTACATTATAATATTGATGGATATGTAATTATTGATTGTTGCAATAATTCTTATAGATCAGGTGGGATTGTCGGATATATCAAATCTAACATTGAGTTCAAGGCCAATATTCTGAGCAGTCCGAGTGCTGACGTCTTGTTAATTAGTTGTTCATTTAGCGGTATCCTTTTTGAATTTTTTGGTGTCCATAGATTTAACGTCTGTTGAAATTTCTGATTTTATAAATGATTTGCGTAGCGTGTTACTAAACTCAACTGCTTATAACGCTGCAATATTGGGTGACATGAATATCAACATATTAGAGAATAATTCAAAAGTAAATGAATACTTACTAATGCTTTCCAGTTTAGGTTTTTCATCAATGTTGACTGCTCCAACACGAATTCAGAATAATAGCAGTAGAGGCATTGATCATATTTTTTGAAGAAGTAATCCTAAAGACAAAATTGTTGGATTTGGGTCAACAATGAATTTGTGTATAACCGATCATCATATGACTGAACTTACTTTAAATATTATACTGAAAAAACCTGAACCTATTATATTGAGTGGTTATATAGATTATAATAAACTTACGTTACTGCTGGTAGAGCAGAATTGGTCCAATGTTGTACTTGAGAGTAATGCTTCGATTGCTTTTAACAACTTCCTCGATATTTTACGTAATTGCATATCAAATTGTACCAAAAAGACGTCTGTTTATAAAAAAGATTATCTCAAACCTTGGATTAACTATAAACTTCGATCCAAAATTTTGTACAAGAGACGAATTTCCAGACTATTCCAAAAGCACAGTAATTCTAACTATTTAAAAAAAATTGATGCGACTAAGTAACCTTAGGAAAGAATGTGATGAAGCTAAAACAGCTTATTATCGTGATAAATTTGATGACAGGCGTGGTGATCAGAAGTCTCAATGGAAATTAGTAAATGAAATCCTAAATTGTAAGCAACGTAATGGCGAAATCCGTAAAATTTTCGATGGGAATCTTGTTTTAAATGAACCTCAAGGTATTGCTGATACTTTTTGTTCTCACTTTTCAAATATTGGTAAAATTCTGAGAAGAGAAAATGGAATACCCGATAATTTGAGTACTATTTGGGACCGAAATAGCGATGATGAGTTCTCAAGCGACAGTAGTATGTTTATGCACCCAGTAAACGAAAATGAACTAAAACTAATTATTTTTGGTATGAAAAATAAGAAATCCACTGGTATGGATAAAATTGACATGACATGCATAAAAAATATTTTCTTCATAATTAAAGATCCACTCATTTATGTCATAAATAGAAGTTTTTCGTCTGGAATATTTCCGGCTTCTTTAAAATGCGCGAAAGTGATACCACTATTTAAGAAAGGTGACTCAATGCAGTGTAATAACTATAGACCTATTAGTTTATTATCGGTTTTCTCTAAAATAATTGAAAAATGTGTCAATAATCGGCTTTTAGGTTATCTTGAATATATATAGGTTTTTTGTCAAATTCTCAGTTTGGTTTTCGTAAACAAAAAAATACAGAGGGTGCCATTAATTGCCTACTAGATAATGTATATAACTCTTTAAATAACAAAATGCTTTCCGCTGCTTTATTTTTAGATATTACCAAAGCTTTTGACATGGTTGATCCAAAAGTCTTAATAAAAAAGCTACATAAAATTGGGGTTAGAGGTGTATGTAATGAGTGGTTTGTCTCTTTTTTATCTGACCGTAAGATTCAAGTTCAAATATTAGAAATTTTTAGTGCACGGAACATTGTTAATCTAGGAGTTCCACAAGGTTCTGTTCTAGGGCCAACTCTTTTTTTAATATAATATATTAACTCAATGTTTAGTTTAAATTTAACTGGAAATCCAGTTGCATTTGCAGATGAGACAGCACTAGTATATTCTTCGAGTTGTTCTGAATCTCTTCTCCAAAACATAAATGATGATTAGAAATCACTGAGAACCTGGTTTCATGCGCATGGTTTAGTTCTAAGTGAGAAGTCAAAGGTTATGTTCTTTAGGCCATCAACAAAATTTGACCAAAATGATTGTGATATTGTCTATCATAGATGCTCAGGGTCGAATTTATGTACGATTTGTGTAAAAGTTGAAATAGTGGATAGTTATAGATATTTAGGTTTGACAATTGATAATAAACTAAACTGGAAAGTTCACAGTAAACATTTACTTGATTATTTATTTATTGTTATCAGAAAAATGTATATGCTACGTAAGTTATGCCCATTTTCAATTTTACGCGGTGTTTACTTTGCATTATTTCAATCTAGACTTCAATATGCTTTAACTTCATGGGGAGGAACATTTTATGAGACTATTGAGCCAATTGTCATAGCACAGAAATGTATTATTCGAGTAATGAATCATAAAAGCAGACGTGATTCTACTATACAACTATTTGCGACTCAAATGATATTACCTCTCAGAAGTCTTTATATTTTTAAAGTACTTTTTTTATATAAGAAGTGGAAACAAAGATGTAAAACTAAGTTCTTACAATTTTAGAAAAAATATATGTATGCCATCGCGCTCTAATTCTGAATATTTTAGATGTTACCAACTCAGTATGGCACCAATTTTTTTTAATCGATTACCAATTAATTTGAAATATTTGCAAAATTTGAATGAATTTCTAAAATATTTACAATTGTGGCTCTTTGAGATATTTGATGTTGAATATTTATTTAAAATAATTGCTTAAATTTATAACTTTATGTATGATATAAAAAAAAAAAAAAAAAAAAAAACTATTTTTTTGTATGATATTTACAATGATAAAATGTATTGTTTATATTAATTTTTAGTATTTGGTACTACAATAATTATTATAAACGTGTCCCCCTTCTAACACAATATTACAATAAGATTTTGCTTTCTTTGATGGATGATTCAATATTGACTCTTGCATGAGTCACAGAATCATGCTAATTTTTATTCATTCTATGTATTTTGTATTTTAACATTTATTTTACTGTAAATTTTTTGCCAGTTGAATAAAAAAAAATAAGAATTCATTACGAAATCCTATGATCACTTCCAAACTGGTCAAGGACGGTAAACATTTTATTAACGTCCTTTGTTCTAATAATCGTGTCAGAGTTATGTGGGTTCCGGCTCATTGTGGCATTGAAGGTAATCAGATAGCTGATGTTTTAGCTAAAACAGGTTCAAGGATGGAATTTATTGGACCTGAACCGGCAGTGCCCCTGACCTTTAATTGTGGTAAGGAAGCTATTAAAAACTATATGTTTTTGCAGGCTAAGCGTAATTGGCTATCTTCTACTACTTGCCGAGTGGCTAAGTACTTCATTTGTGAACCTAATCTGAGACTCACAAAGTTTGCTCTATCCTTGAAGAAAGACCAACTGAGAGTTCTGGTCGCTATTCTGACCGGCCATGGTCATTTTAAACTCCATTTAAAAAGAATGAGACTTGTCCAAGATTCCTTGTGTGACAACTGTCTTGAAAATGACGATGACAGCACTCACTTTGTCTGTCACACTAGCTTCTACTTTTAAAGTAACTACTTTATAATACTATATGTATACATATTTGCACTTTCGCGCGATTCAATTTCACGCGATATTTTATTTTTTTTTTGTGATCATACATGCATAAGTGTGAAATTGATTTTCTTAAAACAATTTTATTTCAAATTATTATTTTAAAACAATCACATATTGATTTGCATTTGTATCTTTTTTTTTCTTTGTTCTAATTTTTGCTGACTCACAATCACATCACCACATCATCACCATTAAATGATTTTTTTTTATTTTTTATTTCGATCACCAAAACATTTTGTCCACTAACTCTCAACAAAAATATTATTTCTTTATTTTTTTTAAGTCACTCACGCTCAACAAAAAAATTGTTTTTTAATTTTCTGCCTTGTACTACTAAAAATTTATGCTTATATACCCCGCCGAAACAAAGAACAAACCACTACCAACCAACTTATGACGCGTCAATACTTTATTGGTTTTCAAAACATTTTATTGTGACCGAATCTCGTTAATTCTCTAATTAGGGAAATTTATTTAAAACTATACTCAACCAAATCTCATTACCTCAACACAATCGCTGGCAATGCAATCCATGGAGGCCTTACAATCGTGGGGACGACCCATCTGAGAGATGTCTCACAAGGGTCGGGCAATTAAAATAACAAATATAATTATCGGATAGTTAGAGCTTAATATCTTTAACATTATAAATTCCTAAAACCTGACCCCAATCGTTTCCCAGCTCATACGCCACATTCCCAACTGGCCTTAAAATATATGCCTTTTGAAACTTTGGCGCAAGTTTGGCTGAGAAATTTTTCGTTGCATCGCTTTGCACGAAAGTTCTAGCGAACACCTTTTGACCGATCTGAAATTCTCTCGCCCGACTACGAAGGTTATAAGTTTTCTCGTTTTTCTGGTAAGCCATCTTTAAATGACGGAGAATTCTATTTTGAGCCATGGTTTGCCTATCAGCATTTGAGATTCCGACCTCATTTCCTCCTAAACTATGAAGTAGGTGAATCAATTCATATTGTGTGCCGTGCCCCACATGGTGTTGACCATTTACGATAAAATGTGGTGACAGCTTAGTACTTTGATGGATACTATTCCGAAGAGCTAATGCAATGGAACTAATATTATGATCCCAATCACCATGATTCTCGGCTATGTATGAACGAATCGCAGATAAAATCGAGCGATTCACTCGTTCTGACATGTTAGCTTGTGGTGAATGTTTGGGTGTTCTAACATGCTGGACACCGTACTCTTTTAAAAACTCGCTAAATGCATTTGAAACAAATTGTGTCCCGTTATCACTAAATATATATTCTGGGACTGAAAATATATCAAACACATGTTGTTTTAAAAATTTAACTACATTTTTCGTAGTTGCGTCTTTCATAGGCTGAAGTAGAGTAAATCGGGAATACTGATCTAACACCACAAATAAGTAACAGTTTCCAGATTTAGATCGAGGGTATGGCCCTAAAAAATCTATATACAGTCTCTGCCATGAACGAGTAGCCTCAAAATACTTTCCCATTTTGGGTCGAGTTGTATAGTTAACTGGTTTGGCTATTTTACAAATCTCACAATTTTTTATGTAATCGTTTACATCTTTGCACATTGAGGGCCAATAATAATATCTCCGCAAGTATTCTAGAGTTTTTGCCACTCCAACATGAGAAGCGGACGGAGGACAATGAGCATCGATTATGAGAGAATTTATCAAACTCTTTGGAATATATAATTTCCATTCTGGAATATCAGTCCCAATGTGATATGTACCAAAAGCTGGATTGTAAAATATACGATTATTGATTATTTTATAATTTATTAGAGGTTCTGTAGTTTGTTCTAGTGTTTGCAGTAATTTTTGATAATCTTCATTCAGAAAAGCAGTGGAATTTAAGTCAACGGAACAGGCTTCCAGACTTAACTTATAGAATTTTCCCGAAAGTTCATCCACATTTGTACGAGAAAGGGCGTCAGGTACTACGTTTTCTGACCCTTTTCTGTACTCTATACGAAAGTTGAATCCTTGCAGTTTCAAGCACCAACGTGCAAGTCTACCGGTCAATTCCTTTTGACTCATGAGCCAGGTTAAACTCGCATGGTCAGTGATAACTGTAAATTCGAAACCTTCCACATAATGCCTAAATTTCTTTATACTCACGACTACTGCATAACACTCTAACTCGGTGATACTGTAATTTCGCTGGGAAGAATTGAGTTTTGCTGAGACATAAGCGATTGGACGTTCTTCATTCATATCTGTTTTCTGGAATAATACCCCTCCAATACCCGTTTTGGAAGCATCGCACTGAATATAAAATTTTCGCGTGAAGTCTGGGTGACAAAGAACAGGTGCAGATGACAAAGCTTCTTTAAGTTTTTGGAAGGAACGCTGAGCGGCATCACTCCAAATAAACTTTTTGGATTTCTTAAGAAGATCGGTAAGCGGGCTAGTCAAATCAGAATAACTCCTGATGAACCGTCTATACCATCCTGTCATTCCTAAGAATCTTCTCAATTGTCGTATAGTTTTAGGTGCAGGATAATCGACAATGGCTGCCACCTTGTCCATGTCTGGTTTTAGTATTCCATTCCCCACTATGTAGCCCAAATATCTAATTTCGCGCATGGCAAAATTGCTTTTTTCCACATTAATTGTGAGATTAGCTTTTGAAAGAAGTCCTGCAACTTTACTTAGCAGTTGGAGGTGTTCTTCAAACGTTTCGGTGGTAACTAATAGATCGTCTAAATAGACGAATACTTGATGATGGAATTCGTGTGGTATCACCCTATCCATGAGCCGGCACATTGTCTGTGGGGCATTACAAAGCCAGAATGGCATGACGGTGAACTGGTAGAGGGGTCTACCGGGTACGGAAAAAGCTGTCTTATCCCTCGATACCTCATCTAAAGGAATCTGCCAAAAGGCATCTTTAAGATCTATGCTGGAGATAAATTTAGTTTTGTCTAGGCGGCCAAGCAAACCATCTATGATAGGTAGAGGATAAGCAGCTTTAACCGTAACCGCATTTACCTTCCTAGCGTCTAAGCACAAACGGACTTTGCCATTTGCCCTCCTCACCAATGCGATAGGCGAACTCCAGGCACTGAAACTTTCTTCAATTACCCCTAAAGCGAGCATGCGATCTAACTCATTATATAGCTCTTTTTGTACAGCTGGTGATATCGGATAATGACGTTGCTTAATTGGTTTAGCATCGCCAACATCAATTGAATGGGATAAAACGTTAGTTTTACCTAACCCGAGAACCGAACACGAAGGAAATTTCTTTACAACTTCATCAAGTTTCGATTTTTGAGAACTGTTTAGTTGGTGGAAAATTTTGTTAGATTTAATTTTACTGGTTACCTCTGAGATTTGGTTCTGTGGACTATCAGCAGGAATATGAATTTTTAAACCAAAAGCAACCCAAAAATCTACTCCCAAGTACAAACTTTGGCTAAGATTTGGAGCTATATGAAGCGCTAATGTTCTTGTTTGGCCCATGAAAGTTATTTGTGTCCGCGTATGACCCAAAATTGTTAGTGAGGAACCATTTGCCGTTTTAACAGATGAAGGCAAATTACGGAATTTGATATCTAATTTATCAATGAAAGATTCACTTCCACGACCTAGCACTGAAACATTTGCACCACCATCGAGTAATCCAATCCATTTATTCCCAAATATTTCGACTTCAGCATACGGGCGTCCATCTGTTGAATCATTGATTAACGATTCAGCCAAACGAGATTTGATTCGCTTACGATTTTTCCAATAATTTAGGTTTCTTTGTAATTTTCGAGGAATAGCTGAAGATAATGATACTTTTGGCATACCTTCAGATATAAAATTATTTGGTTCGAATACTAATCGTTGTGTTTCCGGTCCGATGTTTGATTGGACTCCTGACCCAAAGTTGCTTGAGACCCACCAGTGTTTTTCTCGGTTCTGGCTGTTGCAATTCTCGGAGGCCAGGTACAGCCATTCCCTGTCCTCTTGTTGCCATTTCCCGAATTTTGCTTGCAATTATTACAATTTGGTTTTAATGTTCCTGGTAAACCACAACCAAAGCAAAATCTGTGCTTTAAAGGCAAACTACAATTCTTGAAAATATGGTCCGAACGATGACAGTTCCAACACCCTAATGGAATACCTGAATTTGGTGTTTTATGGAATAGGTTTGTCACCGGTCTACCTGGACGGTTACTGTTGAAGGCGCAAACTTCTTCATGATAATTCAAAGCTGGATTAGACACCTTATATGCCTCATTTAAATGCGTCTCGTCATTACTTAAGTCTATTTCATTTATTTGACGTCTGGTTTGACACATTATTTCTGGAACGAAACCAGTTCGAGACCAAGTATCCTCATATGCGATGCATAACTGAACCATCTGCTCTAAAGAAGAAAAATGTTTATCTACTAGTTTGTCCTGCAAACCAGGTCTCATATTACGACGGATAGTATACATTAATTGGGTATCTTGTAGAGGCGTTTCAAATTGAAGGGAGATAGACAACATCTCACTATAAAAGTCCTGAAATGACTCTCTTTGCCTCTGTTTCCTATTATCCAGAACATTACGTAAATCGTCATCAGTTTGGCGATCTTGAAACCTTTTAATTAGGTCTTCCTTAAGCTTTTCCCAAACTACACCAGGATTTCGCTCAATATACATCCAGTACCATTCTGCGACAATTTCTTTGAGAACATAGCTTATATCAGTGACAAGGTGATCACTTGATACTTTATTCGCATTTGCTAGATGTTCAAGCTTAAATAAAAACCTTTTAACTGGTGGACCTTTCGGCGAACCATTAAAAGTTATATTCCATTTTGCCAAATTCCGCTGGAGGTAACTGGACTTATGGTCTACTTGTTCAGTGGTTTTTATTGTCGACCTAGAATTTTCATACTGAATTGTTTTATTATTCATTATGTGTGAGCGTCGCTCTGATTGCGTATAATTAGCTTTACCACCTTGATTTGAAGTAGATGCTATATTTGAGAACTCCTGAATGTAATGCTTAGCCTCTGAGTCACCGTTTGCAGTAACTGGTGGAATTAAAGATTTATCTGATTGTTTTACTCTAGAACTTGCATGAGCTAGAAATGATATTGAAGAAATATCAGATGCAGCATCATCAACATCAATATCACCTTCTGGGATCGGTATTTGCTCAAGACGTTCCAATGACACATTCATTTCTAATTGTTTGTTTATAGTTTTATTATGGAGTTCTATTATTTTATCAGTTGTATCTAAAAAATCTGTTACGTCTCCCGAAATTACTGCATTTATGAATCTTATACGGCCTAATCGAGATTGTACATGTTTTAAGCGAGAAGAGAACCGAGTTAGCTGATTTACATCCTCAGCGCGAGAATAAGCTGTTTTAATTAGGGAACACACATATTTCATTTTGATTTTCAAGGTCCTTAATTCTTTATTTGGATCAAGTCGAGCTGATTCATGTGGTAAATTTGGGGCTAATACCGGATGTTTAGTTTCTATCTCTATTTGCTGTTTTAATTTCTCTAATTTTTCTAATGGCGAACCTTCTATAGAACGCAGTGTACATTCGACTTGAAATTCATCGAATTCTAAGTGTTCGACGTCCATATTGAAAGTGAGTGGAATAACTTAACTTATACTTAATCAAAACTTATCAAAAGTAGCTATAACTGTTTAAAGGTTATGTAAATTGTCGGAAGGATATATAAGCAAAAATATCTAAAAAAATTATTTTATATTGAAAATGTGATCTGTCAGCAAAACCAAAAAAAAATAAACATACAAAACATATGCAATCCAAAAAAAAAATTCAATAATAATAACGAAATAATCGAATAACAATAAATCAAATAAAGAATTATGATATAAACAAAATATCTGAAACTTAATAAATCATTAAAACTGGGAACCGAAATCAATGGAGCATTTCGCGATGAACAATAAAAAAAAATTCATATAAACTATCAAAAGTAAATTTGTGGAGTATATTGATAGACTGTAGGTAAATTGATTGCAGTTCAATAAAAATAGTGTAATAAGAATGGGGCAAAAGTGAATGGACCAAACCAAAAACAATCCTTCAAAACAGCACAAGAACCTGTTCTGCCTTGAAACATTGTCAGCTAAACTGATTTAACTCTACTAATCATGTTTATTGTACATACATTGAAATCAAAAACTCAAAATGAGGAAACAATGTGGACGACATGAATAGCAGATTGTCGGGGAGATGTTGAAAAAGTAGTCATGCCATACAACAAAATCAAACGTAATACAAATTTACGGAAATGTTGTGTGTAAAATACCACTGATTCAAATCACCACGACTTACACAAATATACTAAATGTTAAGTTAAATTTTTGGAATAAATTGAAATTTAAATAATATGTATTATAATGACATCTGAATCAAAAATCTAAAAATTGGAACCAGATGCGAATACACAAGAATTTAATGTAAACTAATATGTAATAAAAACGGAAAATTGGATAAACCAAAAAAAAAATCTATATACCGGTTGTTTGGGCGCCACTGTAACGAACAGGCCTCCATATTGTCACCCTGCTCGTTAACAGAATTTCGATTTAGGTTTTATTTGTCATAAACACGGTCGCTTTCACTGACTGCTCAGCCTGGGGGGGTTCAGTATTGACACAAACTCTAAATCGATGTTACTGACCGTTTAAAAATGGAAAACTGCAGTCAATTTACCCACTACGAATACTCACATCAATTCAGGTTCCCATCAAGTTTCACTATTCACAACATTATTTAAGAATTACCACAAAAAAACGCAAATATTTCCAATCATAACAAAAAAATATTTTAACATTTTATTAAATTAAACAAGTAGATGAAAATCAAATAAATAAATAATTAAATACGAATCAAAAAAAAAAATATATAAATTAATAAATTGAATTAGCAAAATAAATTTAGTATAACGCATGCGCAGTGGATTTCTTAATACTAAATACTAACTTTTTAAATATATAAATAATAATATTGTAATATATATATAAATATGAATAAATAGTAAATAAATAAATCTTAAAATAATATGTAATAAGTAATTCTAGTTTACCTAATTTTATTGTTTTCTTAATTAAAATGATGATTGTCCATGATAAATACAGTCCTCGCTGTCCATATCAGAGCCTCTTGGATTTTTGTACATTTTTATTTCTGTTTATGATTCAATTCGGAAATACGGAGATTTTTATTTGGTATAATATTTTTATTAATCGGCGATATAAATAAATTTTGTTTTAATTTATAATAATTTATTATAGCTTAGTCTTTTCAATTTTAGTTTTCTATTAATTTACTAAATCATATTTAATTTATTTATCATTATTCTGACAACATTTAAATACACCATTTTTATTATTTTTAAATTACTCATATACATAATTTTAATATTGTACCTTTTAATTTTGTAAATTATATTTTTCTAAATATTTAGAATTGTCTTTTAATTTAATTTGTTTCTATTTTTACAATTTATTTTTAATTTTTTTATGCTAATTAATAATATTAATTTTACTTTCAATTTGTTTACTTATAATTTGTTTTGTTAATTTATTAATTAGTGCACATTAATAAGAGTAAATTGTTCACATATCACACTAGCTTCTACTTTTAAAGTAACTACTTTATAATACTACATGTATACATATTTGCACTTTCGCGCGATTCAATTTCACGCGATATTTTATTTTTTTTTTGTGATCATACATGCATAAGTGTGAAATTGATTTTCTTAAAACAATTTTATTTCAAATTATTATTTTAAAACAATCACATATTGATTTGCATTTGTATCTTTTTTTTTTTCTTTGTTCTAATTTTTGCTGACTCACAATCACATCACCACATCATCACCATTAAATGATTTTTTTTTTTTTTTATTTCGATCACCAAAACATTTTGTCCACTAACTCTCAACAAAAATATTATTTCTTTATTTTTTTTAAGTCACTCACGCTCAACAAAAAAATTGTTTTTTAATTTTCTGCCTTGTACTACTAAAAATTTATGCTTATATACCCCGCCGAAACAAAGAACAAACCACTACCAACCAACTTATGACGCGTCAATACTTTATTGGTTTTCAAAACATTTTATTGTGACCGAATCTCGTTAATTCTCTAATTAGGGAAATTTATTTAAAACTATACTCAACCAAATTTCATTACCTCAACACAATCGCTGGCAATGCAATCCATGGAGGCCTTACACTGTCCCGCTTTCGAGATAGTTAGGTCCGAGTTAGTTATAGTTAGCCGAGCGCATTTGCGAATTATGATAGAATCCTCGGTTTGCCCCATGGGCCCAGAGTGGCATTGAGTGCGGAACCTGCTTAGGTTCCAGCGAACTTTGATAATAATAAAAAAGTTGGAATAAAATTGCTCATTAGTCCAGGTAACTAGATTGTAATAATTGTTTATTTGGAGCTGAGTAGAGTAGCGAAGGATTATTTAAGTCGAAATTAAATGGGCACTCACAATTAGGACAAAATGTTCATCGTTTTTATTTAAAAATTGTTGAATGAATCAAGCTGACGCGACAATAATGGTAAGTCATACATATACGAGTTTCAAATTTATAACATTTCATAAACATTTAAACAATAAAAGTCAACCACAAATATCATAATTGAAAAGAAACATATTTCTATGACAGCGAACACCACTCCAAATATAAGAAAACCTTTTTTTTTATGTTTGTCATGTTATCTCTTAAAATCGGATTAGTAATTGAAACCTAACTAGTAATTTTTCAGGTAAATAGATTAAGACCACAAAAAATAAATAAATAAATAAAACGAAATAAACAATAGACGTACGAGTATGTATATGTATGTACATATTTGACTTTTAGTTTTTAGACGAACCCATGAAAAAATTTTAATGAATGAACACGAAAAATGTCTATGGAATATACGTACGTATAAGTCCAAGAATTTCAGACAAACACAACACAAAAAAAATATTCATATTTTTGACAAGAACACAATAAGATTGTTTAGATATTTTGGACAGTTTAACAAAAAGGATTAAAGATTTAGAGAGAGAAAAAAAACGATTTACTGAATAATGTAATGTAAACAAATAATTACTGTTGGGCTTTGGAAAAATAAGAACAGGAAATTCCATTTGTGGTTCGAAGAATTTGATTTGCATAAACAGTTTGTTGTGTAAAAATGTTACTCTGACGTCTGACTATATATGAAGTTGTACGTTTAATAGGATTAATTTAATATTGATTTGTCAAAATATTGTGTGCCAGTTTGTGCATATATTTTGCTATCATTAACAATAATCTTTTACAGATCAGATTCATTTTTTTTGAAAATATATCGTATTAATATTTATTTAGACGACTACATATAGTTATATTTACCCTGGTCAGTATTTTTATTTATTTTTTATTAATGTAATCTTTATAATATATCTTATAAAACTCGCACAGTCCAAAAGAACCCAAAACAAGTATATTTCTTATTTGTGAGGTTACATCAAAATCTGTCACTTAAAACATAAAATTAAATAACACAAAAAATAAAATTAACATGACAATTTAATAACCAAACTATATATTATTTTATTATTGAGACTGCGAGAGGGCACACCTTGGTTATATTAATGTTAATGACAATAAAAAAAATTATTTTGTTTTAAATTATGTTACGATATTAGACAATAATTTTCGGATCAATTGTAAGAATTGGTCGGTTGATAATGAAATGTGACATTTTAAATAAAAACATCCGATTGAGTTTATATACAAAGTAAACATATATTATCTGTCATCACACACAGGTACAATACTGTGTACATAATAATTATAATAAACTTTAAGACAAGTTTGGAGTTTTGATCCCATTTCAGATTTTATGCGGAATAATTAATTTGATTTTTTAGAATTTGAAATCTTGCGTCGGTATAACTATATAATATGGGTACTGTAAGAGAACCGTGCAATTTTGTAATTTATGTGACAGATGCCATTGTCTTCCTCTCAGGCATTATACAATGCAATTTTATAAAAACTGTACACGCTATTTGCGTATTACACCTTTAAGTTAAGGTGTAATACCCACCGTAAAACGCACCTGGTTTTAAATTTCTGCCTATTTTATAAAATTGTAACAGCATTTGAGCTATCTTCCTCTGAAACAAGGAACAACATCCCACATATAGCCCACAAATAAAATTTTATTTATTTTCATCAGATAATGTATACGAAAATTTACTTCGTGTTGGTTTTCTGTAACACTTTTGATTTTTATCGATAACCTTGACAAACATTTTTTTTTTTTTTTTTTTTGACAATCTTATTTATTCACATAAAATTTTACAATGTACCTAGTCTATAGACTAACAACATTTCTTTTTTGACCTAAATTGCTAAATTGTGTTTCATTACGGTATCCCCATTGGTTTTCCTTATGTTCTATTTACTGGTGTTACTGCCTTACGCTGACTATAGTGCTAACCTCACTTCATGCTTCCGTGCAACATTGTTTGCTTCTCTGTGGAGGTCGGTATTACGTTTGTACCAGGGGGCATTTACAATATCCCTTAGCACTCTGTTTTGGAATCTTTGAACGATATCCATGTTGCTAGGTTTAGTACAACCCCACAGCAGAATTCCATACATCCAAATATCTGCTTTAATATCTGTTTATATAGCATCAATTTACTGTTTATTGATAGATTGATAGATTGATAGATGATTACTGTTTATTGCTGAGTTAGCATGTGGTAATGGGACATTATTTAATACCACAGGCAAATGATTTATTTTTCTGTTGGTGTAGTCAACACGTATGGATTTTGTTTCATTTAACCTGACACGCCATTGCTTCGTCCATCGATAAATTTTGTTCATCGCACTTTGAAGCTTATTGGTAGCTCCTTCTATGGTATCATCTACTACCAAAAAACCAGTGTCGTCTGCAAATGTGCCAATTGTGGTATTCTGAGATAATGGAATATCGCTTGTGAATAATAAATATAGAATGGGTCCTAAGACACTTCCTTGTGGTACTCCAGCTTTGATCTTTTTAATTTCTGAGTATGATTGTTCCTGTTTAACACGAAAGTGTCGCTCTGTAATGTAGGATTTTAAAATTTGGCAGAATTGTGAAGGTAGAATGTCTGGAGTTTGTGCAGAAGACCTTCGTGCCAAACTTTGTCAAACGCCTGGGCCACGTCAAGGGAGACTGCTGAGCAGATTTTCTTTTCTTCGAGTGATCTTTCTATGATATCTGTTATTCTACGAATTTGATCGATGTCTATCTCGAAATCCAAATTGATGTGTGGGGATTAATTCCTCCCTTTCAATTATTGGTTTCAATATTTTTAAGAGAAGTCTTTCAAATAGTTTTGACATAATAGGCAGTAACGAAATCGGTCTATGGGATGTTATTTCGTTTGGTGGTTTTCCAGGCTTAGGTATCATAATCACCTCCGCGAACTTCCATACATTTGGTACATATTTCATCCTGAAAGCTGTATTGATTAGAGTTGTTAATTTTTTAATGCCCTTCTTCGATAGCTGTTTTAAGATTTTTCCTGTTATCAGGTCATAGCCTGGCGCTTTGTTAGGATTTCATTTTTTTTTTTTCATTAGTCAATTCCGCAGGGGTGGTCAGAGCGATTTCTTGATCAATAGTTTCCTCTACTTCTTGAAATTCTTCTCTCTATTGTACCTCATTGGGCTGAAAATACTTTCTATGTGGTCAGCGAAAGCTTTTGCCTTTTCTTCATTGCTTCTGGCCCAATTCCCATTGCTGGTTCTCATGGGTGGTATTTGAGTTATTGGTCTTTTCATTCGTTTGGTTGTCTTCCACAAAGAATAGTCAGTATCCTTTTCATATGTTACTGACTGTAGATATGAGTTTATTGTATCATTTTTAATGTACTGGGTTTCCCTCCTGAGTCGCTGTGTCAGGTTATTCAGTTTGTTTTTATCTGCAGGCATCCTGGTGTATTGCCATTTCTTCCTGGCTCCCCATTTTTCTTCGGCAAGTTCCCTGATTTCTTTTGGGTAATTTGTACCTATTGTTCTTCTTTTGAACTCCGGCGTATTATTCCATACTGACTGTTGTACGTCATTTATGAATTTTACGATTTCTTCATCTAGTTGTTCTTCGGTTTTTAACGGTACATTAAGTTTTATTCTACTATTCAGCTCTTCTTTAAATCCCACCCAGTCTGTATATTTGTTTGCCAGAGTCGGGTTGCATTCTTTTGAGATTATTTTTTCACTGAGAGTAAGTAGTATTGAAGAGTGATCGGAGCTCGAATCATACCCCTCTTCAATTTTAACATAAGTTGCTGGAAGTTTTCTAGTTATAAAACAATCTAGTAGATCAGGTATTTTGGTATTATCTGTTGGCCAGTATGTCGGTTTGGCAGTAGAATGCCAATTACATCCAACTTCTGTCATTGCTCCAAGAAGTTCTTTACCTCTAGTATTCCTCCTCTGGTTTTGTAAAGTGGGTCTCGGATATGAGACAGATTTCAATTTTTGTCCAATATGTCCAATAATAGTTGCAATTCTTGCTGATGTTGCAATAATCCATTGGGGTTCCATGCTAGTATTCTAATGTCACTATTCATTCTAAAGTATGGTTGACAGGAGCAGTCCTGATGCTGTTTTCTAGTTTCGTTAGTCTTTGAATGATTGATCCAATAGCTTTTACTTGCTTTTGTTCTTGCTCCTTCATTCGGTTTAGAATTGTTTGCAACATTTCACTATAACGGTCAAAATCGTTTTTCAGTTCTGCTGCCCCTTTAGCAACTTCAGCATATGAGATACCTGGAGCTTGAATTATTTGATAAGCAGGTTTTCTTATCTGTTCTATTTGATTTCTTGGCTCCTTTAATTTGCCTTTTGGTATGTCCTTTTTGTTGTTATTACTTTTTCTCATCTTCTGTAGTTCTCTGGCAACTATACATCTTCTATAATTTGCGGGGTGTGACTCTCCACAATTTACACACTTGGCCGGAGTTTCTCTGGTTTTTGTACATTCTTTGGAGGAATGCTTAGCTGCGCACTTAACGCATCTTGGGTCTCTATTGCAGTAGTTCTGAGTGTGCCCGAATCATTGGCACTTTTTGCATTGCAAGAGCAATCTAGATTTTAGTAAAACTTCCATCTCAACCTTCATGTTCAGGATATACCTTATTTGATAAATATTTTGTATGTCTTCATCTTTATCAAAAGTTAACATGAACAATGATAGCGGAGTTTTATCCTTTCTCTTCAATATTTGTGTAACCTCTTTTATTTTCAAATTTTTAGAAAGTAATTCTTCCTTTATTTCTTCTGGCTTGCAGGATGGGTGCAGCTTTTTTGCCACAACTTTAATCGGCCTGGATCTTTTGTCCTCATAAGAGTACCATGTATTTCCCTTTTCATTAAGTGAAAGGGTCAGTTTTCTATAATTCTCCTCGTCTGGAACATTGACTTTAAGATCTCCACTACTGAGCATCGTTGTTTGGTATTGTATTTGGTTTGAATCCATCGTTTTTCGTATATCATTGTAGTTTTCAATCTTATTTACAATGACTGGTGGTGGTTTGGGTTGTTGCACCTTTTTACTCTGATTTTTTATTTCCTTGTTTTCTTGTATTTGTTCTGGAGATACAAAGGGTGATTTGCTCAGTCGTCGCTTTTTTCCTTGTTTCTTTTTTTTAGCACCCAATTCACTTCAGAATTAAGTTCATCTGAGTCCGTGACATATTCATTCTGACCGATGGCTACGTTTCCGCCAAATGCTACGTTTTTAGCTACTGACAAAATATAAACAAACATTTTTTTACTGCCTTGAATTTATTCCATAGGATTTTTTTAAAATACCTCTGCCAACACAAGCGGAAATAATCCACCCCAGACTTTTTAAAAATACAAATATAATTTATTCACTTGGTTCATCCCAGGATTTTTTTAAATTTATACTATTCCGGACTTTTTCGTCAACCAAAAAAATATACAGTTGGTATCAAATTATTCATCCCATTACGTTTTTAATATGTAAAATTTATTTGGTGGAAAGTATATTTTTCTGGGCAAGTCCTGCTATATTTTCTCTTTGCAATTAAGTTGAGGACCCTGTAAGCAACCATTACGCCACCATTGCACATTTTTGGACCGTTGGAACTTCATGTATGTGAAGATGGCCTAATTTCCATCCCCGAAAAATACGATGGCAACACTAGCGACTACTATCACGACATTTTTTGCTCTCAATCCCGAAAAATCTACTATCACGATAGTATTAATACTTTCACTTTCATAATATTACTATCACGATAGTATTATGAGATTTTTTGTATGTGAAGGATCTGAGATATAGTCGGTTGAACTCCGAAACTCTTCGCTGGCCGGATAAGCGGAGTTTACCATGTGATTCACGAAAGTTTCATGTGTCTCCGAATTATTTTTATATTTTTTGTATGTGGAGGATCTGAGATATAGTCGCTTGAACTCCGAAACACTTCGCTAGCCGGATAAGCGGAGTTTACCATGTGATTCACGAAGGTTTCATGTGTCTTCAGAATTTTTCTTAGATTTTTGTATGTGGAGGATCTGAGATATAGTCGCTTGAACTCCGAAACTCTTCGCTGGCCGGATAAAAGGAGTTTACCATGTGATTCACGAAGGTTTCATGTGTCTCCGGATTTTTTTTAGATTTTTTGTATGTGGAGGATCTGAGATATAGTCACTTGAACTCCGAAACTCTTCGCTGGCCGGATAAGCGGAATTTACCATGTGATTTGAAGGTTTCCACGAAGGTTTCATATGTCTTCAGAATTTTTTTTAGATTTCTTGTATGTGGAAGATCTGAGATATAGTCACTTGAACTCCGAAACTCTTCGCTGGCCAGATAAGCAGAGTTAACCATGTGATTCACGAAGATTTCATGTGTCTCCGGATTTAGATTTTAGATTTTTTGTATGTGGGGGATCTGAGATATAGTCGCTTGAACTCCGAAACTCTTCGCTGGCCGGATAAGCGGAGTTTATCATGTGATTCAAGAAGGTTTCAAGTGTCATCAGAATTGTGTCACTATATCTCATATCCTCTATATTCAGCGCCCAACTTTCACATTCCAACATAACAACGGGTCTGATCAACGCTATGTTAAGCTTCAGTTTCACGACAATTGATAGTTAATTAAATTTTATCAGTGGCCTTAGAGGATGCAAAGTACAGCTTCCAGCTGCCAGCCACACTTTAATATCCTCACCCACACTGTTTTCGTGAGTGATAAGAGAACCCAAATATTTGAACCTCCTCACTCCTTCCAACGTGTAGTGGCCACTACTAAAATCTGGTGTGTCATTGTCCCTATAACCAGAGATCATGTATTTCGGTTTGGACTCATTGATCTGGAGTCCAACAGAAGCTGCAAACTCTACAAGCGGATCAAGTATTTCTTTCACAATTACGCATGTGTCATCTGCATATGCAAGCACCTGATTGGACTGGCGATATAAGATGTTGCGATGAGGTGTTTCAGTTTTACGAATGATTTTCTCCAACATGAGATTGGAGAGTATCGGGGATAGAGCAACACCCGAGTTAACTGCAAAAATTCTTGATAGGCTGTTCTCAACTTTTACACAGCATTGAGACTGTGTCACTGTTATTTTACACAATCGTATCTTTTTTGTTGGCATACCTAGATATTCCAGCGCAAACCACAAATCCTCTCGATTGATCGAGTCATAAGCCTGCCTGAGATCCAGGAACACCTAATGTACGGGGATAGAAGTCTAATAAGATCTAAAGGACAGTTCCACAAAGTATCCCCTCCGAATATCAAGAGCTCCGAATTAATGCAGTCCACTCCAGGTCAGCGGTTTCGCTTTAGTCTCTGCATGGCCCGAGTGAATTCCTCATGGGATGGATCCTCAATACAAATCTCAGTCGTTTCGCAGTCTGTATTTGAGGTGACTCAACTAGCAGGTCGGTAGAGTGTCCATTCCATGCGTTGAGTACTGCCTCGATGTTGACACAGAGGTTTCCATCCCGGTCCTGAATGGTAGTTGATGCAGGCTTGAAAGTATGTTGCAGTCTAGTAATTCCTTTTAAGAAATTACGTGAACTGCGCTCATTGCTCAGTTGTTGTACTTTCAGTACCTCGGCCTTCCACCATTCTCGCTTTTTCCGTCTACAAATCTGCTTAGAAGCCCTCCTAGTAAGAGTAGCCTTGTTTTGCCTTGCGGGATAGATTGTGATACTTTGTTGCACTTCACTATGGGCTATATTTTGTTGCTCAACTGCAAGACGACACTCGTCATCAAACCAATCATTCTTGGGTCTGACTTTCACTATACCTAATGCCTTGAAAGTCACTGAAGTTTTCAGTGCCTCCCAAACAGAGTTCACACAATCAGACTGTTAATTAACTCCCTCAATGTTGTCGCTGACCTGATGACCTTCACAGTCGAAACGTTCCATGCGTTTCGCTGTGTTTCCAGACCTGTACGAAAACTTCCACCTTTGCAGCGAACAAATAATGATTGCTGCCTATACGTGTTTGGTTACTGACCGATAAGTTCTCATATCCTGCACATCCCGAGCTCGCCTTTTTGAAATTAACACGTTGTTAACGTTACTCTAAGATCGTGAGCAATTGCAAAGTACATCATTCTCTCACCATTATCGGTCGCAGTTTCGTTTCAGGAGTACACAAGTCGGCCTGATTTCTGCCAGCTCTAGCACCAAATTCCCCAATTATACCATTCTAACATCGTGTTCGGGTATAGATCCCATCAGATCGTCCAAGTCATTGTAAAATGAGTATTTATCTTGGAGCTAGCTGACTTCTGTGGGCGCATGTACACAAATTATCGACAGGTTAGCTAGCTTCATGCGCAAGTGAAGCTTACACAATCCGTTATTGACTGCTTGGAAATCTCAAACAGCCTTTTTTACCTAGATTTCCAAGATTTCCGAGGTCATCACCACTGTATAACAACGTACAACCCCTCCACTTTTAGGCCAGCGAGTTTCTTGGAGAGCAACGAGTTGTAGCCGATACTCCTTCATGAATGTGATTAGGCCCTCTAACGCTCCTGGTTTCTTAAGTGGCTGCACGTTCCACGTGCCGATCCTAAATCTCGTGTCTGGGCACTTGAGCGGGGGTCCGTTGTTTTTTTTATCGGTATCCATTTTTCTTTTTGTTGACTTTATAAATAGTCGATTTTTTTTTACGAATGCGGGTTGTCAGCCCAGCGATCCAACCGTTCAGTCGTATCCTACGACAAGTAAAGGATACACTGTGGTGGTATTCTAGGAAAACATGTTCGAATTAGACATGCATGTCCCCCGACCACAGGGGTCATAAATGTTAACATGTTAAATCCCTAAATAGTTGCTAAATAAATTGTACTAGCTCGGAGTGAGTGATTTTGATTTTTGATAAACATTAGGGAGAAAAATTAGTTGTGTTTAACCGTGAGAGTGCTAATAGTAATAAAAAGGATAAAGTGAAGTAAAGTGTTTATATAAAGTAAAATACAGTGTTCTCAAAGTGTAATAAAATAATTATTGTGAAGTTAAATAAGTGAAATAATTAAATTAGTGTTGAGTGTAATTAATCGGAAATAAATAAATTTAGTGTGAACTAGAATTTACATCGTTTGTTTTAGTCACAATCCAGTGATCGAACCTTGTTTGACAGGGCAAAAACGTAACAATATGGTATTTGCCGAAATATAATCGATACCTATAATTTTTTTTAGTATATAAGCTCACAATATATCTGAAGAACCATTTTTGGGGTATATTGTACCAAATACATATCGGCTAAACCAACAAGTACAAGTTTTATGTAAAGTTTATTTAATTTTATATTTGATAACGTATCACATTCATGATTTCAATGATATTTTCGTTTTTAATTGAAATGTATACTTTCACATGACATTGAGTACAATTTTTGACTATAATCTAATAATCTATAATGTATAATACAAATCTGTAATCCATGGTTTTTGTATACTGCAGACTATATATAGATAATATAGATATACAACACGATGTGAGTCGACATTTTTTCGATTTTGATTAATTAACAGTTGGATTTAAGTAAAGATTTATAAAACTAAAGTAAATATTTTTTTATTATTATCTTCCTGAAAACATCACGTACTCTTATCAATATGTACAACACATATAAATTATCCAAATGCGTAAACTTCGATTTTGTCAACAATCCATATATATATGAAACGTCAATATCTATATATACATAGAACAAAATATATAATTAATTACGATATATATTTATCTATAGTTGATTGAAATGTTTAAGCTGCGTGTGCGCCACGGATTAAGTCAACTCTGACGCTATAATTTCAAGCACAATTTATTAAGTTTGATCATCCAATAAATCGAATTATAGTTAACACTTTAATTTCGAATTACATAAATAAGTAAATAGCTAACAAGTCGGATATCTATATTTTATATTGTCGGTAAATATCACACAAATAACATTCAATATTTTCATTATCATTCAGATTATCTGTGCTTTTCATCTAATGCTGTCGGTTTCGTTTACTTCAAAAGACGTTAATTCGCTTAACTTGTATAAATATTAAATTTTGTATATATACATACGAGTATATGAAACAAGTTTTTATTCAACAATTTAAATAAAGTTAAGCTTATTATGGCTTTAGATCGATTAGTTTTTTTTCGTTTTTAAATAATATGATAACGACGAACAATGTTTAGATCGTTAATTGCGTCTTAAACGATTTACATCAATAACGTTTATATAATGTACTTATGTAGATCAATTAGTTGATTATCATCATAATGACGTTTCATGATAGTGCGGAAATATTAAACTGAACTCGTCAAAAGACGATGGTTAAGATAATTTCATCACGGTAGTTCAACTTACGATTAGTGGATTGAATTATAAAATTCGATAAACTGTGGCAACAACGAAAATGTTCGAAATTTGAAATTAAATTTGTACCAATGGGTATATGACATTCGAAATTCAATTTTAAAATATATTCAAATTCTGAAATTAGTAAACTACAGATAAAAAACAACCAATTAAATAATTAGCTTTCTTTGAAAAGTTGGCAAAGGCAACGCATATATTTTATATGATTTTCCAAAGAAAACACTATACAACAGACATAGTAGATTTATTATTCAGTACAAATGATCTACCGTACCCGTCTGGGAGCAGATTCTACCTACGCAATATATAGTGGAAATTTACCATCAAGAAATCGATCCAGAATAAGGCAAGATCATAGGAATACCGCGATATAAAACACGAGTTCAAGATAATTAAAATAAAATACCGCATTCACCACGTTATCAACTCAACATTTTTATAAAACGGTTATGAGAGTATCGTTCTTCAGAACCAAATTGTGAATACATAATTAATTTCTTTTTCTTTTTCGGTTTTATTTTAGTTGTTAATTGTAAAGGAGGGCAATAGTAAATTGAGGTGGACGAAAAAGTCTTTGGAGCAATTAATCCGGTAAAAACTAATCCGGTGATAAGTGCTATATATATATTTGTATTGGTCATGGGATTTAATATATTTCTCAATCCATATCGTCTATTCAATTTCTCAATACCGCGCAATAATTTTATAATATTACGCCACCCTCACACCTCTACATCAGGGAACTCTCAATTATTGAAAACTCTCTGGTTGGTTAGACTACCTGATTCAATTAGGTCGATTGTAGCAGTAACGGAGCACGATGATAGCAACGATTTAATTAATTTCGCAGGGTAATCCAGAGATTTCACTGGCGAGCCTGCAAAGAGCTATAGACCAAAGTAATGCTAAATTCAATCGTTAATTTAATGGTCGACATCGTTCGAGACAACGATTTCAAGAGCGCTCCGGATCACGTTGTATAATTCACGTCAACGCAGTGGAGATTGGCTATATGCTGGTAGCACCACCAAATTGAAAGAAAACACTAAAAAATGTCCTGGTTGTTCTTTTGGATGGTTGTTATTTTGGATGGTTTGTCGGAAAACTAAATCGTCCCAAAGAGAATGCGACAACCGATGGGACGTGTCACAATCGTCGCTTAACAATTAATTCACGCATTACCAAACTAAGTTTTCTCATCGACACGGGTGTGGATGTTTCCGCCGTACGAAAAGCTTACTTCAAAAACCTAGTAAATGATTCGGAGAGTCGCTTGGTGGCAGCTAACGGCTCTACCATAAATACTGGGAAACGTCTATTACATGCGTTTACTTAGGGTTGCCACGAGACTTTCGCCATCCTTTTCTATCGCATCAGTCATCAGATCAATAATTAGTGATTTATTAGTGAAATTTGGTTTGGTAGTTAACTTTAAATATAAACGTTTAGTAGATACATGGACGTCTCTCTATCAGTTAGGGCAGTAGATATTAACGTCCCAACGAATTTAGTACCTCGTTCTTTTCAATTGATGGCCCATATGGTGAACTTTTAAGCCGGTTTCCAAACCTTACACAAGAAGCTTGGTATAATCTCCCGGTAAAACACAATATAGTGCACCGAGTAATCACAGAAGATCACTTACAATTTTCTGAATTGAATACTGAAAAATATAAAGTTGAAAGAAACGAGTTTGAACATATATGATGCAACTCGGGTTATGCAGGCAAAGTTTGTACCAAAGCCTCACAGCAACGACTGGCGATCTTGCGGGGACTATAGTGCATTCGATTACGGTACCCAGACATGTATACTTTCCCGAACATCCATAACTTTTTGCTTTACCAACAAAGCTGCACCATTTTCTCCAAAATAAATCTCGTGCGTGCTTATCATCAAATATCCGTGGCTTCAGAGGGTATACATAAAACTGCAATCACTGTACCTTTTGGACTTTACGAGTTCACTAGAATGCCTTAGGGTTTACGAAACGGTGGGCGGACATTCCAGCGTCTAATGAACGAAGTTACGAAAGGCTTCGATTTTGTCTATGTATATATTGATGACATATTAATATCCAGTCAAAACTACGCGAAACATCACGAACATCTGAGCATTTTTTTCTCTCGTTTGGCAGAATACGGTTTAAAAATTAAACCCTGCGGATCGAATCATGGCAATCCAAACTTTTGCTCAATACCCACTTATATTTTACATTTAACCGAACATCATGCTCCAATACACAGCCATCTCAGTAATCTTGGTAAGATGGTGAATGCGCTTTTATTTCAACTAAAGTTGATCTCAATGAAACCACTCTCTTCTTGTTCATCCGATAGAGAATGGAAACATTTTGCATCAGTATTGATGCCTTCCGTGTTGCTATATCGGTGCTGAATTGGAGCAATTACATAATACAAGCTGGGAACGTCTAGCTTTCTTTTCTAAGAAGTGTTACCAACCACTACCTCCCCCCCCCCCCCCTGTGAACAAAAATATTCTGCTTTCGACTTGTCAGAGACATATGCAAAAAGCCCAAATTTAAAAGGGAAACTGAAACAGTTCCTGATTTTGCGTCAAAGCTCTCCATTTGGTGCGAAACCTTCACAAGCACAAAGCGCCCTTACATACCTAAGGAAATGAGGCGAGCTATTTTTGAGAAACTTCATGGACTTTTTACCCAGGGGTATGTGCATCAAGTAAGTTAATTACGTCAAAATATTTCTGGCCTTATGAACGTTGATACGGGATATTGGTCCAAAATATGTGTTCCCGGCCAAACGTCAAAAGTCAACATAAACGTTCGGAGTAAGGTCATTTTAATATTCCTTAAGGCAAGTTAGAACACATTCACGTAGCACTCGTAGGTCCATTACGCCCATCTAACGGAAACCTTTACATACTAACGATAATAGATCGCGATTCACACAATGGTCAGAAGCCGTACCACTGACGGATATAAGAGCAAGTACCGTAGTGAGAGCCTTCTGAAGTGAGAGTACTGTAGTATACCAGTATATTAAGGAAACATCTTATATCGCCAGTCCAATCAGGTGTTTGCATATGCAGATGACATATGCGTGATTGGACTGTATAGCAATGGAGGGAAGCAAACACTTGATCCACCTGTAGAGTTTTCAGTCTTCTGTTGGACACCAAATCAATCAGTCCAGAACGAAATACCTGATCTCTGGTTATAGGGACAATGGCACACCAGATTTTAGTAGTGGCCACTACACGTTTGAAGGAGTGAGGAGGTTCAAATATTTGGGCTCTCTTAACACTCACGATAACAGTGTGAGGATATTAAAGTGCGGCTGGCAGCTGACACAGGTAGAGGTAGTTGAAAATTGTGAAAATCTCTAAGGAGATATGGTTGATATGGTTGAGCAGAAAATACAGAAAAAGTCAACGTGGTTTAGACAACCAATCGGCAAGACTAAAATTGGATATCACTTTGCGCTGTTTACCGAGTTGTGATAGCCTACCGCCTCTGCAGTATTTGTTCTGTGTTCCAATAAACACAACTAATTGCTAATTGCTGCGGATCTGTAGATAGGAAACACGTAACTGTGAAACGAACAGCTAACACCGGATCCAGGCTGATTATCGTTTTATATACTTAAATGGGAAACAATGGCAGGGCTAATGATACTGCCATATTCAGGAATAGTAAGTTCAATATTGCGTTGGAAAATAATACTTTTAAGTTCCCAAATAATCGTGTATTATTCGGACGAATTGCCTGTACGTAAACATTTATTAAAACCTTACAGTAGGAAGCATATGTCACTAAAAGAAAAGATATTCAATTATCGCCTATCTAGAGCTCGAAAATCGTGGAACATGCCTTTGGGATACTTGCATCACGATTTAGAGTATTTGAAAGACCAATTTCACTATTATATCAGAGACTGTAGATTTAGTGATATTGGCTAGCTGTTCCTTGCATAATTGGCCTAGAAACATAACGCATAATTGCTAGCAGGATCCTTAGATGATCATGCTGTAATAATCAAAGTCGGATCCGTAGATAGCGTACACGGCGACGACTATGATTGATGAATTGGTCACTTTGACACGCACAGCCATTTCGTCGAGGCTGACCGGCCACCAATCTACTAGAAATCGAATCTTTCACAGCAATCAGTACCCTAAGACTGGTGTTAAAATGGTATCTGTCCTTTCTATGGACGATATAATCGGATGGAAAATGTTCTACTGAATTCTTATTAATTCTAAGCTAGGTTTCGCAGATTGTGATGATGTCATAATTGTCAAGCACGCCCAAACGAAAAGTTTTGGCTTTACCGCGAATACTATAAGAGGTAATGTGGTAATAAGTCGAGGTGCTACTAATCAGTATAACATCACGATTTACTTGTGTACTTGTCGGTTTTTAACATTGTGTGTTTTATTGCAACCACTCGAGGATCCGGGGTCGTCAAGTGAATGGTTTAGCGAATCACCTCGTTGCTCGACATGACTTTACCTTTTAAATCAGTTTCAAATCTTACTTTGCAACAAACCTAATTCATGTCAGCAGGTTCTCGCCCATTCGATATTAACTATGGTAGCTACGGCATTCCATATACCAAAATTGTCGTTTCCAACATCCGGATGCTGTGTGGCAAAGAATATGGCTTAGTTCCGCATATCGAGGAGTAAGAAGGTCGATTTACGGTTGTAGCAATATAGATAATATATAGTTCAAGACGCTGATGTGGAACTAAGCGAGTTAGGACGGACAGTTGTGGTTGACGCAGACAGATGTTAAACTCATGGTGGAAGATGATTTAATTCATCATATATATGTGTATACAACAACAACAATATAAATAAGACGCCATTAACTGCAATTCTGTACTAGTAAAATCACTGAATTGCAATTTATATGTTATTAGTGTAATTATTAAGTAAAATTTTGTATATATACTGAAAAAATTAATGAATAAAATCAGAATAAATTCAACCTCAATACAATTAAACACATTGTATTCTCGCTTAATAAATAGACACCACCCGTGGTTAACTATTAAGTAAATCATAAATCAAAGTGAAATTTAATTTTACAAATAAAGTACACAAACCTGAGACTTTACCATGTAAAGTTTACATGGTCCTTCGCGCCACTAAAACAACTGGCAAATAAAAGTACAGACGGGCAGTCTATAACGTCGTCGAGGATGACGACACCACCAGCCAAGTAACAACAGGCACATAAATTCACAAAATTAACTTCAAGGTAAGAGCTAAGCAACAACAAGCACCAATACCACCACTAGTAAACCAAACAACAACAAGATGGATGAGTTACTTTAAATCCAAGAGGCAACAAGTGGAAAGATAGTTCAACTAGAGAAAAACTATCGAAAAAAAAGTGAAGATAGAAAGACGAAATCTTGCTTTTGAAAAGAGAATAGCGAGTCTAACAGCGCTATATACCGAATTCGTTAGAAACGATGGCAACATTCTAGGAATGGTCCCGCCTCTGGGCCAGAATCACGCTTATTTCACCACACGATAAAACATGACAGATGTTTACAATAAGCTGGTAGAAGATATGCGCCATCGCGTACACAGCTTACCGCCATTGACATCAAGTACGTCACAAGAAGCCCTACAACTTCCAAGCTCAGAAGCTAAGCGTCTCGAGGCAGCATATAAACCAACGCCATCAATTCGGGTGGATGCCATACAAAGCTTATCAACCAATTCGCAAAAAGACGAAATCAACTAAGGTAACTCAGCGGCAAATCAAGAACAACAAACGCTTATCAGTAGTTCGATTGAGGCCGTTTAAGCAGCAAAGATAGAAGGGAGCAACAACACAACATTGTTCTAGAGACAAGACGTCCTCATGCGCCAGATATATCAGAAATTGGCGTCAATAAATAATTCCTTGGAAACCAACAACATATCTAAGGAATATATTAATCTTAAAATAAGACAGTTAGAAAAGGACATGGGGAAATCGCAGCCCAACGCACAGAATTATTAACAAACCGCCAACTACTTTAAGAAAGATTATTATGGCAAGCTTCAATAGAGAGTAGATGATGAAATGAAGAAACTAAAAAAGTTTCGGTCCTAGACAACAACCACGGCAGAATCAGTAGCTCAAGTGAAATTGCCTAAGATAAAAATACCAATCTTTTACGGTGATTATCACCGGTGGGAAACATTAAACGATATATTCGCTGAGCACTAAAACAGCAAACTATCAGATACAGTAAAGATGACGTATCTGAAATCATACCTGCAAAAGGGAGCAGCCCAAATTATTAGTCACTTAACAACAACTGGTGACAATTACCAAACCGCTTGGAACATAATCCAAGCCAGGTACAACGACGTGAGGCTACTGACAAACCATCTATAGCCATTGGCGACAATTCAGATACCATCCGCCCAGATACCAAAGTTGCATGATACGGCACGAGAAATATTACACAAAATAAGACGACAAAAAATTGAACCGAGTATCCATTAGGATATACGAGACAACTATAGAAAAGGTCAGAGAAATTCCACAACTGGAAGATTTCTTTCGATTCCTGGAGAGAAGGTTTCAATCATTGTAAGCCATGGGCAATCATAGAGCAACAGCAACACGACCACGCATGCTGTATATACCACCATTGAGACGAGTGAATACAGCCATGTTAACCAAAACATATTGGGTGGAAGGGTGTAAGGAGCAACATGGTTTAATTCAATGTCAATTAAAAAAGATGTCAACATTAAATCGAGCAAGGCTGGCAGCTCAGCCAACTTGTGCCCCCGATGTTTAAGCCAGCATTAATGGAAGAAACTGCCAGGCAAAAACATGCGTCGTGTGTATAGGAGGACACCACACACTTCTGCACTGTAATAATGCAGCATCAACTCATTTCATTTCATTTCATTCATTATGTCGCTTTGATCGAAGAAGCTGTTCCCAGGAGGTCGTGCCTTTAACAACTCCAACGCGGACTTACAATTTTTATTATAAAACTACTAAATCGGTATGCTTCTAGCCAGGTTTGCCCTGTTACCGTCCCTGCCATCGAGGAGGCGCATACTCGTCTACTTATAACTAGCATTTAACATTAATTTACTTGAGATAAAAATCTGGTGTACTATTCTCTGTCTATCTACCGCTTAAAACGGTATCACAGAACTTCTTGAAAGAGTTGAGGTTGATTGGCAGCATTAGAGTTAGTTTACTTGCTGGCCACTCAACTCTTGTGTCTATTATTAGTTGTTCTCTAGCTTCTTGAGCTAGATCACAGTCATAGAGGATGTGTTCTATTGTATCCTCGCCCTGTCCACATTCACAGGTGCTTGAGTCCGCTAGATTCAGTCGGTGCATATAGGAAGCCATTCTACCATGTCCTGTTAACATTTGGGTGAACCATACGCTTAGAGGAATCTTTGTCTCTAATCTCGCCGCAATGTTAGGCAGATAACTATATGTTATTCTGCCATCCACTGAGTGCGACCATCTGTCCTGCCATATTGCTATTGACGCTTTTCTCGTTTTCCTCTTGAGCAAGCCCACGAGGTTCGGCCGAATTTGATCGCCTTCTATTATCACGTTTCCATAACTCACATTTTGTCTTTTCCTAATTTTGTAGTTGGCAATTCTTTCATTTAACAGTATATCAATGGGTATCATGCCGGCCAAGACAGGAACGGCGTCAGTTGACACCGTTCTGTAAGCCTTGGTTATTCCGAGCAAGATACTTCTTTGGGCACTAACTAGTGTACGCCGATGGTGGCAGTTCATTCGGTCTGCCCATGCCGCGCACGCATATGTTAATGAAGATACCACAAGGCCTTCATATATTATGGATAGTGTTTGTTGCTTGAGGCCCCAGTTCTCTTTAGCAACTCTTTTTAGCACAGCGAAAACCTTTTTACTATTTTCCGCGACTCTTTTGACATGTGAAGTGACTCCAAGTCGTTCATCAAAGTCAACTCCCAGCCATTTGACAGTTTTAACCATCTTAATTCTTTGGCCATTTACGGAAACCAATGGTGGTCTCCTAATGTCCAGTGAACCTTTAAGTTGGATCATGACTGTCTTTTCTGAGGAAAGCTCCATTTTGTAGCTTTTGCACCAGTCCACCATCCTGTCTATGGCAAGTTGCGCTTTTTCTTGAATACTTTGTCTTGAATTTCCCGCAAGAAGCATTACCTTAACATCCGCGAATGCTACTTCTTGGACTTCCTGGTTCATGCTTCCGTTGAAGACTATATTCCAGAGATGTGGACCAAGGATGGAACCTTGCGGACAACCTTTGTTGACCATTTTTTCAAGTGTTCCATGACTTGAAATAACAGTTGCCTTTCTTTCAGAAAAATAATTGTTTAGGATGTTGTGGAGATTGCATGGGCAATTGAATCTCTTTAGCTCCAACATAATGCTGGGCCACCACAGGTTGTCGAATGCACCAGATACATCTAGGGATACTCCAAGATTGTACTTTTGGTCCGACTCTTTGACCATATTGATCAACTCGATCATTGCGTCCTCTGTGGATTTATTTTCTCTGAAGCCAAACTGTTTGTCACTATAGGTACCACTTCCTTGCCAAGGACAGGCAACAGCATGATTGGTCGATAAGATTTGGGATCGGTTTGACACCTATCTCCAGTTTTTCTAATGATTACTAGTTTGCCATTTTTCCATGCTTTGGGGAATATACCTTTACTAAGACAAGTATTCATAAAGTTCGTGATACAGGGCCCTACAATAGGCCATGCACGTTGTATCACTTCGACCTCGATGTTGTCTAGGCCTGGCGCTTTACCGGTTTTCATAGACATGATAGCCAAAGTGGCCTCTTCATCACTGAAGTGGCTCACGTTTGGTGTGGTTGGTGCAGTGCTACGATCGGCGCGGATTTCTTTTTGCCTCTCGGAGTCATTTTCTTCGTAGTCGTCGGGCAGTAAGGTGTTAAGCAAGCATTTGGTAGTGTCCTCCCAACAGATTGTTGTTAGTCCGCTACCGCTCACCAGGGTACTTAGTACCTCATTCGTCTTCAATTTGCCTGTGTTAAATTTGTAGACAAAGCCCCACGGTTCCGCATTTCCATGCTCCGTTATGAACTCTCTAAGGCTCATTTGGCTTTTGTCTTTAATATTTTTGAAGTACGCCCTTCGGTGTGCCACATAGTTAAGCCTTTTGCTTTCCCGAGAGTCGGGGTTTTTATCTTTTTGATATAACTTGCGCAACTTACGAACCAATTTTCTACTTTCACTTAGGTCAGGAGACCACCAAGACAATTTTGACTTGCGAGCACGTTTACGTGGAATAGTAGCGCTACAGACTTTGATTATTGAACTGGTTATTGTTTGTTCAACTCGATCGATATCGCTTTCGATCGTCACCTCCAGGTCTTTTGCCAGGCTTAGCCAGATGCTACTTAGCTGGCTGTAGAAACCCTCCCAATTGGCATGCCTTAAGGCATACCGAGGAGCTATCTTAGATGGTGCGGAATCATTATGTGTGTCCTCCGAGCCCAAGATCGTGACAATTACTCGGTGGTCACTTGATGTCCAATTTTTATGGACGGACCAACTAAAAATTTTTCTTAACAGACCACCCGTCATGAGAGTGAGATCAATATTTGACTCTCCATTGTGGGAAAATGTACTTGGCTGCCCTTCTTCGTTTATAACGAATAGGTTACTTCTTGCAATGAATTCTTCGACGAGGACTCCTCTTTCGTTTGCGTCCTTATTGTGCCAAAGTTTAGACTTTGCATTGAAGTCGCCAGTAATTATAATAGGATAGTCTTTTAGACCATCCATGATTTTGTCAAGTTTGTTAATATATTCCACTGGATCGTCTGAATATTGAAAATAGATACTGACCAAGTAAAATTTTCCTATATTAGATCTCACCTCGATACACACACAGTGTGAGTCGCAGTACTGTGAAATTTTAAGAACCTCAAGATCGTTATTGAGTATGCCAATTGCTGCTTTTGTGTTATTGTTGCATCCACTGATTATCCTTGTGGACGTGGTCATTCCCCCTATGACACCTTTAACCGCGTAAGGTTCCTGCATGCAGAGTATATCGATTGCTTCTTTTTCAGTAGATTGTCTAATCTCGTACCCAACTGCTTTAGCATTTTGCATATTCAGTTGGGCGATCTTCAATCGATAATTGTTTTTGTTTTTAACTATCATAGACAGTTCGCTTCATCATAAGGTTCAAAGCCGTTTTGTATGAAGTACAAACTTTGCTACGCGACGAATGGTCGAAAGCCCTGTTTGCCTTCCGACAAGAAGCGCATTTAGCGTCTTCATTCTTTTT
Source organism: Tipula unca (assembly GCA_951394425.1). Taxonomy (NCBI): domain Eukaryota; kingdom Metazoa; phylum Arthropoda; class Insecta; order Diptera; family Tipulidae; genus Tipula; species Tipula unca. The sequence goes on from OX596381.1 coordinate 73,514,144, forward strand.
TGTGCATGATTTTTGGTCATGCCCATTTTCACCGCAGTGACGACAAATGTGGTTTAGTTCCTTACAGAACTTGGCAATGTGTCCAAATGTCTGGCATTTGTAACACTTTGTCAACCTGATGAAGTCTGTTACTCTGCATGAGGACCAGCCTAGATAAACACGACGGTTTTTTATGAGGATATTCCTCGCAGCTGGCGACACCTCGATTACCCAATAGACTGACTTGGCCTCTTTTGGTCCAGTCATGAAACTACGTTTCAAGTCCTCAATCTTTACTGATTCAGAGTTACATTGTTTTATTAAGGCTTCTTTGATTGTCTCAATCTTTTCAGCCCTATCCACATCATAGATGATTATTCTGGGCATACGTTTGTCTGGTAGCGATGCAACCAGCCCAGCATTTCAGCATGCAGCATCAACTACCGGAAGTAGCGTGAACACCGCTAAAACATTCGTGATCAGCCAGCAAGGACAAGTTTTACTACCAACTGCGTTAGTCAGAGCCGCAACTAGCATAGGCGATTTTTTCACACTAAGAGCTCTAATTGATCCAGGATCACAGAACACATCAATATTCTCCAAGGCCGCAAATTTACTCAACTTTAGAAAAGAGAAAGTACACGTCACCATCTCAGGAGAAGGTGGAAAAAACAAACAAATCATCAATCTAAAAATATCGCCAAGATATTCGACAAACTCGAACAACAATTACCCAAGGTGGCCTTTGCCACAAGCAGCTGGATGCATCTCAACCAAATACAACTGGCTGATCCCAACTACAATCAGTCACAGCCTATTGATCTTATACTTGGCGCGGATTATTATCCAGTTATACTGATCAACAATATCATCAAGGGAGGTTCACTTGAGGCGATGGCACAACAAACGGAATTTGGTTGGATTATATTAGGCAGCAGGAACATCGCAGGAAATCAGCACAAAACAATGATGATTCCAACTAAAAGTATAGAGGATCAGTTGAGATTACTGGTAGCAAACCACTCAATACCTGAAGGGAGAGATACCACTGAAGAAGAAATCATGATAGAAAAACATTTTGAGTCGAATGTATAGAACAAGGTCCAGACGGCAGATTCATTGTAAGAATTCCCTTTAAGGATAACCAAGCCGAACTAGGGGAATCCAGGAAAAAAGCTGCTGCCAGACTGATATAATTAGAAAAACGATTCAAGAAAGATGCGTCGTTCAAACAATTATATCATCAATTCAGGCAAGACTATATAAATTTGAAGCACATGTAACCAGTACAGTAAAGACCAGAAGATGGTAAATCAACCTATTATATACCGCATCACAACGTAATGCAGAAGGAACACGACCGCGCAATGACAACATTACCAAGCGACATAACCACCATAATAGCTGGCAGTAGAACCAATTGGCACTTCATACCACCTATTACATTTCATTTAGGTGGAATATGGGAGGCCATTATGTAGGCGAAACAACTCATTCACTTTCGAGGAGCTATGTACCGTGACTAACCATATAGATGCATGTCTCAATTCTCGCCCACTAATGCCGCTACCAAGTGATGCTGCAGATCTGTCAGCACTATCACCGGGGCACTTCATGATAGGACATTGTCTCAAGGCACTACCAGCCGCAGAAATTGACCGCATATCATTAAGAACGAAATGGTATGTAGTCGAGAGAATGGTTCAGGACTTTTGGAAACGGTCCTCCGAATACCTCCACCAACTACAACGACGACCTAAATGGAAGAGCAGTCAGCCAAACTAAATTATCAATGACCTGGTATTATTGAAAGACGAACAACAACCTGCCACAAGGTGGAAGCTAGGGAGAATCGTGGAAGTACTCGCCGGAAAAGATGATTTAGTTCGGGTAGCGATAGTCAAATGCGAAAAGCAATCTATAAGCGACCGATTGTAAAATTGTGTAAATTACCAATTGAAGAAGACTTATAGGAAATTATGCCCATGAAAACAAAACCAGGTCAGCCTATAGAATTGCAATCATCAGAGAAGGAAAATCAAGTTTTAAGGCGGTCGCCTCATAGACAAGTAAAGAACAGAGGGACCGTCAATCATTTAGCGTTAGTCACATTATCCATTTGTTGTATCTTGGGAATTGTGCAGGCCAACGTACACATAACCCCTTTCAATCACTCCACAGGGATTTACTTCGAAGAAATAGGTAAACTCGAGGTGGTAGCTATGAAATGGACATTGGTAGTTTATTACAACATGAGCTAGGAAGAAATTGAAGCCTTTAAGCAAACACAATATGAATTAAAGACGGCATGCTTCACTATAGCTGGGTTAAATTGCGACCTAATTCTTCAACAAATTTAATGGCACTACAACAATTACATTGCAGGAATTATTATTACCAAGCAACAAGGAGGTACAACGCCCAAAACGAGGCACAGGAGACACTATGGGCCTAGTGCTAGGTGATATGTTTGGGCTTTGGACAGAACATGAGGCAAGAAATTATGAGGCGCAATTTGAAGCCATAAATAACGATGAGCAACAATTAGAATCATTGATAAAGAGTCATACCAACATAATAGACAACACAATTAAGCTAGTAAGGCATAATTCAAATCTCACATTGGAATCATTAAACAACCTGATAGAGCAGCAGAGAAGGCTGAATGCTAAAATGGAATTATTAAATGAATATTCCATCAGAGAAGAACAAATTATATGTAGTCCAGCACGCACACAAGAATATATTCCACCACCACAAAGCTAAGACGTTCGCTAACGTCTCGGCCGCTTGATTGATAATTGAACTTATAGCAGTAGGTAGACACGCGGCAAATGATGATATCATAGTATCCAGTTAATCAAATGAAGTCTTGATTGTATCGAACGCTCCATAACGTTCTTCGTTAAAAACTCGCTGACACTCGATACACATAAATACAGCGTAAGGATAACCATTAACGGATTTAAATCAACTGTCATTTATAGTATTGAACTTCCAATCTTGAATGACTATTGTGAAAAATACAAGATTGATTGCATTTTTTATACATAATGTTTCTTTTGGTATAGAACGACTTCTGCGACAGAATTCTGGAATAACTTCATACACTTAGAATGGTGACAAACAACATCCTAAAACACAACTAACGAGTGATGGTTAATCCTTCGAACTATAAAAAGTAATTTACTATGGTTTGGAAATATTTATTGTATATTTCATTTTAAGTTAACATTTTTTTTTTACTAAATGGATTAGATTAAATGATTGGACATCTGACGCGGCAGAATGTCTGTTCATAATCTTTTCAAACAAAACAATCACATGCATACATATGATAATAATAAAGTTGTAAAATATGTAGATATATTTACAATATTTGCTCTAAGATGTATGTACAGGAGTACATTTCCTAATGATGATAGTTAATTGGTGATAAACTCAATGGGGTTGAGATTGGACCAACTGATGTTTTTAAGAGGGTTGGTTGTTGTTGGTATGCAATTTGCCCAATATTTGTATGTTGCCCCAATTGTTGAACTTGTTGGAGTGCAATGGGTGCCGATGCCTTAATGAATTGTTGTGGTTGTTGCTGATAAGCTACTTGAACTGGTTGAATGTTTGCTTGTTTGAACAATGTTGTTGGTTGGTAGGCTTGATTAATGAGAGCTGGTTGAACATATTGTGGTTGAATTTGTTTAACAATTTGGGCTTGTCGAAGAGCAATTGGTTGTTGTTGTTGTTGGTAAACAATTGGTTTTGCGATGATTTGTTGTTGTGGTTGATGAACCGATTTTTGTCCAACAAATTGTCGGGAAACTACAGCATTGAAACCGCTATGCGAATCAGCGGTATAGTCGACGGTGCGTTGGTGACCATCTGACTCTAAAAGTGAGTATTGTCCCTTAACAACATCACCATCACGTTCTTCGTGTTGACTTTTAAAATCTCCTGTTGTGGCATCAGCAACTTCATACTGGAAACTATATTTTGGATGTGAATTGATCTCTTCGCTGTGATCTCTATAGTATTGCCCATTGTTTTGTTGTTTGGTCAAGATCGGTTGAGCGATTGTTGCTAATTGGTGAACGGGTTGTACCGCAGCTAATACTTGTGGTTGATAATATTGATTATTGCGATTGTTGTTATATTGTTGTTGAATTCCAACGGCACTAGCAATTGCAACAAAGGCTAAGAATGGTACGAACTGTACCGAAAACCAAAAAATATTAATAAAATTATTCAATTTTACATTTGTCGTCAAATTACCTTAAATGCCATCTTGACTCGTTAAATGTTTTGGGTTGGTATGTTTAATTAAAAAAAAATGTAACTGATTGGTATTAATCCAAAGTACAGAATGATTATTGAAGGAAATTTCAGCTGCTTTTATACAAAACACAATCACTTTTGATTCATTCGGATTTTTTAATTTTTTAACCCCAAAAACGCGAAATACTTTAATTCCCTACAATTCACTTTTACTGTCGTTTTAACATTTTTGCTTGACTTTAGTTTCAATTTCGTTTTTCTTTTAGGTCGCTGTTTTGTGTTTCTCGAAGATCAAAAACCTGATTTCTTTTTATTTTGTCTTAATTTAACATTTTTTTTTTGGCATAACAAAATTAAATTACAATTATTATAAAACGAATATCGTATATTGTTTGTAATTTAAGATGTTCTGTTTATATGGATATATAAGATATAACATCAATTATATTTGTTGGTTTTGTAAAGAGCAAAACACCGATGTAATGTAAAAGGTAAATGAATCCATTATGGAAATAGACTGAAAATAATTCTATTGTCTGTATATACGCAGATTATGCAAGATTAGCATTAAATTACAGGTTAGATGATCTCAATTTTTAATTGTATAGAGACGTATATATTGAAGGTGAAGGTCAGTGATATTGATGGATTGGATATCCCGCGTCTATACCAAAATTATAGCAAAATTTTAAAATTTTTGACGTGGGAGTGATGAAATGAACGTATAAATGCGAATGCTTTCTACGATATACAACTACTCCTGTCATCCGTTAGATTATAGGACGGACATTTCCGTAATTCTTCGTTAGGGTACAGTCTGTGGAGTTCAAAGTTTAAAAAAATTATCATATACTTAACAAATAATGTAAGACAAAAATATTTCTTAACGTTTCTTGATAAGACCACTTGGAACAATCCAGCAATTTAACATTTCAGAATAACCGTAATTCTTAAAGGCGGTCAGGTCAGGCTGCGGTGTATGCAGGGGGATAAACACAAGACTCGCTTCATGTGACGTATCTGCGTACAACTTCAGCAAGTGCTCACACTGCCTCATAATCAAACGTGAAGCTAATATTTTGACTCGGAGCACTTCCTGGTAGTTGCTGAATTATAATTACGCTTCTCCACCACGTACAATTATCGTTTTCAGTTGGAACACAACGACATTGCACAACGAAGTTATCAGGACCGCCTTCGAGACTACTTTATCGGAAATATTGGAGAAATATATTAACAAATCGGCCTTCAGATCAATGAAACGAAGACCAAATATACATAGTGATTGCAACCAGGAAGGCAGCCACGTTGGGATTTTATTTCTGCACACACACAGTATGAAAAAGTTGAAGGGTTCAAATATCTAGGATGCCTATGATCAGCGAGCAAAACTCCGTTTCTGTCGGCATCGCAACGAGGATTGCAGCACGCTACTGAGCATTTTACGCCAACATTAAGGTCTTCAAGACTCCCCACATATCGCGCAAAGTGAAACTGGACATCTACATTGCACTGATAAGGCCAGCTACCTTTGGTTGCGAGTCTTGGACACTAACATCGCAAAACATCAAAAAACTTGCTGTTACTGAGCTTAAAATAATTCGTATAATTCTCGGTCCCATTCAAGAGGGAGTCACCTATAGGATGCGTATGAATCACGAGATCAGAAATGATCTCGATAAAGTTGACATCATCGGATTCATATAATCAGCAAGGCTAAGATGGGTCGGACACGTTCTTCATTCGCAAAATCGGACCACCAAACAGGCCTTAGAGTCGGCGGGGGACCACCTACCCGGTGGATGGAAGACGTCGAGGAGGACCTGATAACACTCGATAATCGTGCCTGGCAGTGGATCGAACTATTTGGCGGAGCATCGTTGAGGCGGCCAAATCCTTCCATGGGATGTAGCGCCAGCGAAGAAGAAGAAGAAGTAATTATTCAATTTATAAAACTCTGAATGCGGAAACTCAATTAAAAGTTTCCAATAAGTTCCTAAATCCTGAACTTCATTAATCTGATATTTGAGTACATACGGGTATTTATACATTTTTGTGTGTTGAAAGTTTTGAATTCTTAAATTTCTTAACAATGTTAAATTAAGAATTTGAAATTTCAATTCGGCTTATTTTTATAATTTAATGAAATGCCCCCTGTGGCCCCTGTGGTCGGGGGGCACCCACATGTCTCGTAAATCAAAATTGCACGAACATGTTTCCCAAGAATACCACCACAGTATCCTTTGCTTGTCGTAGGAGGCGACTAAACGGTTGGATCGCTGGGCTTATAAAATGAACAAAAAGAAAAATGGATACCGCCAAAACAACACCGGACCCCCGCTCAAGTACCCGGACACGAGATTTAGGATCGGCACGTGGAACGTGCAATCACTTAGAAAACCAGGAGCGCTCGAGGGCCTAATCACGTGCATGAAGGAGTATCGGCTGGAACTCGTTGCTCTTCAAGAAACTCGCTGGCCTAAAAGTGGAGACCATGTGTCCCAAGGCTATACGTTGTTCTACAGTGGAGATGACCTCGGAAATCATGGAGCTGGATTTCTTCTTGGGCCGCAGGTAAAGTACGCTGTTTTGGATTTCCAAGCAGTCAATAACCGATTGTGTAAGCTTCGCTTGCGCATGAAGTTAGCTAACCTGTAGATAATTTGTGTACATCCGCCCACAGAAGTCAGCCAGTCCCAAGGTAAAGACTCATTTTACAATGACTTGGACGATCGGATGGGATCTATACCCGAACACGATGTTAGAATGGTTATTGGGGACTTTAATGCTAGAGCTGGCAGAAATCAGACCGACTTGTGTGAAAACATAGGTCCGTACTCCCGACACGAAACTGCGACCGATAATGGTGAGAGAATGATGTACTTTGCGGTTGCTCATGATCTTAGAGTAACAAGCACATTCTTCCCTCATAAACACATACATCTAGAGACATGGACACATCCTCGCGGAACTTCCCGCAGCCAAATTGACCATGTGTTAATTTCTAAACATACGGGCTCAGGTTGTGCAGGATGTGAGAACTTATTGGTCAGCAACCAAATACGTAGGCAGCGATCATTATTTAGTCGTTGCAAAGCTACGATGGAAGTTTTCGTACAAGTCTGGGAACACAGCGAAACGCATGGTACGTTTCGACTGTGATGGTCTGATAAATGAAGATCAAAAGAAACGATATCAGAATCTTGTCAGCGACAACATTAATGAAGCTAATTACCAGCCTGACTTCGTGAACTCTGTCTTGGAGGTACTGAAAACCTCGGTTGGGAGTGCTGCTCAACAGACTTTAGGTATAGTGAAAGTCAGACCCAAGAATGATTGGTTTGATGACGAGTGTCGTCTTGCACTTGAGCAACAAAATATAGCCCATTATAAAGTGCAACAACGTCTCACAATCGCGAGGAACAACAAGGCTGCTCTTGCAAGAAGGGCAGCTAAAAGCCGAGGTTCTGAAAGTACAACAACTCAGCAATGACCCCAGTTCGCGTAATTTCTTTAAAGGACAGTACTTTGCACAGCATACAAGTTGTCATACATTGTATTGGATAGAATCACTACTCTATAGCAGAGGGCTTGGTTGGTGGCTATCAAGGAGGATTTCGTCCGAATCGATCAGTCACCGATCAGGTCTTTTCGCTGCGGATGATTCTATCTAAATATTTTGAGACATCCATCGCCGTACATCAGGTGTTCCTGGATTTCCGGCAGGCCTATGACTCGATCAATCGAGAGAGTTTGTAGTCTGCCCTGGAATACCTAGGAATGCCAACAAAACTGGTATGACTATGTAGGATGGCAGGGACGCAGTCTCAATGCTGTGTTAAAGTTAAGAACAGGCTATCTACAATCTTTGTAGTTAACTCGGGTGTTCGGCAGGGAGATGCTCTGTCCCCGATACTCTTTAATCTCATGTTGGAGTACATCTTTCGTAAAACTGAAACACCTCAGCGCAACATCTTATATCGCCAGTCCAATCAGGAGCTTGCATATGCATATGACATATGCGTGATTGGACTGAATAGCAACGGAGTGAAAAAATTACTTGATCCGTTTGTGGAGTTTTCAGCTTCAGTTGGACTCCAGACCAATGAGACCGAAACGAAATACCTGATCCTTGGTTTTAGGGACAATGGCACACCGGATTTCAGTAGTGGCCACCACACGTTTGAGGGAGTGAGGAGGTTCAAATATTTGGGTTCTCTTATCACTCACGATAACAGTGTGGGTGAGGATGTTAAAGTGCGGCTGGCAGCTGGCAGTCGCGCTTTGTGCTCACTGTTAAAATCTAAACACCTATGAAGTGCCACGAAGCTGAAGCTTAACATAGCGTTGATCAGGCCCATTGTTATGTTTGGATGTGAAAATTGTACTCTGACGGATGAGTGCGAGAGATGTCTCCTTACATTTGAGAGAATGCATGTGATTTTCGGCCCAAAACAGAGAGATCTAATGAAGATTCCCGATATTGTACATGAAATAAGATTCTCGGTCACATTCTGCGTGCTGACCCGAAATGAATTGTGCAGCAATTTCTGAAAGCCGACCCATCATATGGTAGGCGTAGAAGTCGTTGCAGGCAACGATGGCTCCACGATGTAGAGAACAACTTGGCCTCTTCAGGTTGTCTAATACAATATGAAATCCATGCGCAGGATCGAAACCGTTGGAGCCAAATGGTTGATTCAGTAAGGAGCCAGTAATTGCCCTTAAAAAATAATTATATGTGTGTTTGTCCGAGTATTGCATCGTGGGCCCATTTGTGAGCATTAAGTGATGGAGTTATTCTTCCAACTTTTATTTTCTTTGATCCACTTTAAATTTTATAAAATTATAATTCTCAAAAATTAAAACTTGGTCAAACCCAGTTTCATCCAGGTGTTTTAAGTCATAAATTCAATTATGTGAAATTATCACAATATACTACTGGCAATATGATGCCTGTGAAATCGATTTGTATAGCTTTAAGTTCTGCTGAGGTTTATAGCTTACTGTGGAAACATTTTTTAATTTATTTATTTATCTTCCGGGATTATTTTGCTGTACTGATGAGGATAATTATTATTACAGAATAAAAATGGCCGGCCCCATCACAATCAATATGCGGATTAATATCCGAGCCGTACAACAAATTTTTAATATTTCAGTTCAACCCGACCTCGTCAAAACCATATCACGAACTGACTCAAAACAAATTTTCGTGACGCCATCATTAAATATTGTTTACTTACTACAAAACAGTTATACGAATCTAACTGAATCATCTTTCAATTAGGATTGTTACCCAGTGTTTTTGGCAATAGCTCTACCGAATATTAAGGTACCGAATATTAATAATGGATTCAGCTTACTTGGAGTGCTTATATTGATCAAGGCTCACAGGCAACATTCATGACACAATAAGCGGCACATCCATTTGGCACCTCAAAAAACGAGATGCTCGTCGAATACGATCCGCTTAACCTAAGTGAAATATTTCCCAAATAACAAAAGATATGCATTTGTGCGTTTAAACAAATAGTATTCATTCAGGCGACATTTTATGCTACAAATGTTGCAAAGAAACAAAAATTGTTAAACAAAAATGAGAAGATAGACATGCGGGTAGGTGCTTCGGATAGTAAATTGTATAGACTTTCTATAGAAAATTTGAAGTGATCAATCCCTGGGGTCCTGTGAAATCGGATGAACTATACTCGCACCCAAAAAGAATTAACTGCTGAAGAAATTGTGGAGAACATTATGAGAAAACATATAACAGACTGAAGAATGGACGGTATAAAGTGCGAATTCTATTTAACAACCCCTATCCTGGAGAATTTAAAAATAATGCAGCATCCAGACTATACTTCAGAGGTAAAATAATTTGTAAAGAACGAGGAATTAAAAAATCATTATGAAAATTTTAGGGATGGGGTACAACCAACCATATGAAATTAATGCAATAAACGCTTGACCATATTGACGTTATTCGCGCCTACTATTTGCCCCATATTATTCTGTCATTAAAGAATACAACACAACTACAAGATTAGCAACAAGTACCTCTCTATAAATGAGGTCGTACTAATCTCCAAATAATTTGTGGATTAAAAGTTATAAACCTGTGACAAACGGACAACGGTCGTGTTATTATTTCTATACATTCGAAATGTTGTAGATTTGCAGAAATCAATCGTTAAATCAATAAATAAAAAACCAATAATTTTAGTTCCATTTTTTAATATATCATGAAAAGTTTCCCGAATAAATGACCAGTGGAGTTACGAAATGAAATGCATTGAAATGAAATCCATTGAAAATTTTGAAGAAACATCAGATTTGAAATTGTCGGTAGTTTGAATTTTGGCAGATCGAAAAAAAACATTTCGCTGATTGTTAAATTTTTCGCCACCTATACTACAATAATCGGGGCATAGTATCAAATCATATTTAGTTTTAGTGTCCTTTGAAACAGTGTCCACTTTAAGGTCCCTATGGAGGTCTCTGTTTCTAACATACCATGGTGCATCAACGATGTTCTTTAATACTTGGTTTTGAAATCTTTGGATGATTTCCACGTTGCTCTGTTTGGTACAACCCCAAAGTTGGATACCATAAGTCCAAACCGGTTTTAATATTTGTTTATATAATAGAATTTTGTTGTATGTTGATAGAGCGGAGCTCCTTCCTATCAGCCAATACATATTTCTATATTTAAGCCCCAGTTCTTCACTTTTCTTTTTGACGTGTGCTTTCCATCGTATAGTTTTGCATCTAGTGTCATGCCAAGATACTTAGCCGCGTGTTGGCATACGGTATTATTTCTTGATTAATTGTAACCGGAATATGTTCGAGTCGTTTGTTTGTAAAATTGATGTGAACTGATTTAGTTTCGTTAAGTTTAATTCGCCATCTTTTGGTCCAGTTATGTATTTGAGTAATAGCTAACTGTAAACTCTGAGTTGATTCTTCGTTGCTATCTCCAACAGCTAAGATTGCCGTGTCATCAGCAAATGTCGCCACAGTGTTGTTTTCTAATACAGGGAGATCATTAGTGTAAAATAGGTATAGGACCGGACCTAATACACTGCCCTGCAGTACTCCTGCCTTGATTTCTTTCAATTCAGAATAGGAGTCAGTCTAATTTTACTCTAAAGAATCTATCTTTCAAGTATGAGTCTAATATTGTAGTGAATTGCATTGGTAGTACAGTTCTTAACTTATAGTTAAGTCCTTCGAGCCAAACTTTATCAAAGGCCTGTGCAACTTCTAAGAATACCGTTAAGCAGACTTTTTTCTCCTCTAATGCTCTTTCAATAATATTAGTTATTCTGTGTACTTGATCTAATGTTGAGTGTTGGTTGCGAAAACCGAACTGATGATTTGGAATCAGGTTTTTCCTCTCAATTATCGGATTTAGCCTTTTTACTAATAACTTCTCAAAGAATTTAGACATAACTGGTAATGTGTTTTTGTGTGGTGGTTTCCCAGGTTTAGGAATCATAATTACTTCTGCAATTTTCCAGAGGCTGGATAGGCTGGATACATATTTCAATCGAAAGGCGGCATTTATAATATTGGTGAGCTTTGATAATGCTTTCCTTGGTAGTTCTTTTAAAATTTCTGCTGTGATAAGGTCATAACCCGGCGCTTTTCCCGGATTCATATTTGTTTTTATCTCATACATGACTTCTTTTGGTGTTGCTCGTAGGATTTCTTCACTTTCCTGTACAACCTCTCCAGTTATTATTCTGGCTTCCAATGATTTGTCATCATGTGGTTGAAATATTTTTTCCAGGTATTCAGCAAAATTTCGTACTTTATCTTTGTTATTTCTGGCCCATTTGTTATCTTCTATTCTGATTGGAGGAATCTGCATAATTGGCCTTTTAATTCTTCTGGAGAGAGAATAATCAGTACTAGTAACATTAGATAATTTTCTGAGATAGTTACTGATAGATTCGCCTTTCAAATCTTTGATTTCCCTTTTAAGTAGCTGCGTCAGATTGTTTAGCTTAGTTTTATCTTGAGGGGCTCTAGTTTGTTGCCATATTCTCCTTGCCCTTCTTTTTTCTGCCAAAAGCTCTCTAGGGTAGTTGTTTCCCGTAATTTTCTTTTTAACTTTAGGAGTGTTTTCCCAGGCTGACTGCTGTATGTCACTTATGAACTTGTGAACTTCTTTCTCTAATGGCTCCTCACTCCTTAGCGGAACCATTAAGTTAATTTTTCTTTCTAAAGACAGTCTAAAGTATTCCCAATTTGTGTGCTTATTTACTTAACTAGGATAGCTTTCTTTTTGAATGATCCTTTCACTTAATATATGTATGTAATTTACAGATATATTCTTCACTATAAAGAAATCAACTAGATCTGGTATTTTATTTGAATCAGTTGGCCAGTAGGTCGATTTACCATTTGATAAGGCTTCACAACCGTATTTTCTGATAGCATTGAGGAGTTCTTTCCCTTTGGTTGTTGTTAGTCTAGAACCCCAGTAGATATTACCAGCTGTTGCTTGTATTTGTTCTGTTTCATATTTTAATTCCTCGAAGTGATTAATGCTATTTCTAATTATAACAGCCCTACCTTCCTTGGCAGTATTTCCCGGGTGAATAGTGTGATATGTTTTATAATTTCTAAATTTGATAATTGATTGCCTAGTGAAGTGAGTTTCAGAAATGAGACAGACATCGATTTTCTCTGCGTTCAGAACCATTTGCAATTCCTATTGGTGTTGCTGGACCCCATTGGCATTCCAGCATAAAATTCCTTAGTCGTTAGACATAGTTTTGTTTAGGGACGGCTCCCTTAGTATTGTATTCTAGTTTCTGTAATCGCTGATCAAAAATATTAAGTTTGCTTAATATTAGCTTAAGCGTTTGATTTATGTCGTCTCAATATTTACTTTGCAAGATGTACTTGATTTGATGTATTTTTTCAATATCATCATCTGCGCTGAATGTCAGCATATACATGTTCAGAGGCTCCTTACTTCTTCGTTTTAGCTTAATTGATGCTTCAAAACCTTTTCCTTTCTGGTCCTCAATTATTTTTTCTGGTTTACATGTAGAGTGCAGATTTTCAGCCATTACCCAAATTTTCAAACGTACGCCAGGAATGTCCCCCTTCGGTTAATATTTTTGTCATTTCTCTGTAGGTTTCACCATCTGCTAAGTTTATTTTGATGTTGACCACTCAGCAATTTTGTATTAAACTAATTATCTGGTTTAGTTATTGCTTTAATTTTCTCATACAGTAAATCATAGTTTTTAACTCCATCTATAACTATTGGGGGTGGTGGAGGTAATTTTTTTGGATTGTTTTGGACTATTTTAAGAATTATCTCTTTTAGTTGAGGAGGAGTGTATCATTCCTTCTCCTTTTTTTTCTCTGGCTTTTGACTCTAATCCACTCAGTTTCGTGAGCTAATTCTTCTTCATCCGTATGGTATTCTTGTTCCATTACTCTTTGGGTAGGAGGAGAATCAACGATTTCCTTTGCTTTAAGGGCTTTAACTTCGTTTTCAAGAATCCTGCATACAAGCAATTGTATCATTTAATTGCTTATTTAAATTATTAGATTCAACCAATGCAGCATTGGCCTTACGCAATTCCTGATACAGCATTTCTTCTTTTTTAGAACAATTATTGTCCTCTGGAAAAGCATTTCTCGGTAACTCTACAAGTTCTGTATAGGTATTATTTTGTTAATCTTCGTGGTGAACGTGCTTCGTGAAGACTTCGGTAGAACCTGACTCTTTTGGAAAGGATCGATATTATCCATTTCTGCTTCACTCATTCGAGTATTACGATTCCTCAACGTATCTTGGAATTTTTTCTGATTAGAGCGCCTATGGAATGAAAATGGTTCCTCATTTGGCCGACTGGATTTGATGTTCCCCGATTATGCACCAGATTGTCCTCGTCAGAATCCATAGAGGTCAATCTCCATAGAACGTGAATTTACCAATGTTGATATTGGTGTACCACCTTAATTTAAATTGTTAAAAAAATCATGGACCCAATAATTTTATTCATACGTTGTTAAATAATGAATTAGTGAAATAAAATAATTAAATTATTCCACTATATAGTTTCATCTTTTATCAAACCGCGGACGTAATTTGCTTACTTGAACTAAAAATAATTATAGTCTTTAAGCATTACACTATATATATATATATGTACATATGTAGTTCGATAATTATCAACTATTTTATATAATTTTTGTCGGATACATGCGTGCATAATTATAACATATTTTGATTGCTCTTGACTAACCTCAAATTAAATATGACATTAAAAACAAAAGATATCTACTTAATAAATCAATTACATAAATAAATCGTTCGGTCCAATTAAAATAAAATTCTGCAGAATGTGTACATAAGTTAAAAAGTTCACGAGAAGAAAGTAAAATTTCGCGTAAACCAAAAAGAATCAGAGAAACATACCTTTATGTAGTATAAATGGACACAATCAAGTTGTAATATCGTTTTTATTGCTCATTACGTGTTTTATGTATTTTTGAAAGTACCTATATTTGCAATACATATCCAGGAATCATAAAAACCAGAAAAATTTTTGCAAACGCTGAATATATGTTTTGTGCGTCTTGTATATATCTTTATCGCAGGTTAAGAACCTACTTTGAATTTTTTTTGCTTCGTTTTTGACATTTTTTGATTTTGTAACCGCACAATAATTATTAAATCAATCAATCATATAACTTGAAAGTGATGATATGATATAATCCCTTCCAGTACATGTCTTTTATAAAATGTAAACGTATGTGTGTGTGTGTAATTACAAAACATATAAAGTTATTACATTTTATTTTATGCTCTTGAATTTTTGTTGTTGTTGTTGGTAATAATATTTAAAAGATATTTAAGTGGCGCCTTAAACTTTATACTTGACTAGTTATAGTTTGAATGTTTCGAGCCCGGTCTTTTATATACGCGCGGTTAAAATGGATTTTCCATATATAATACACGCCGTAATTATCCAATACATTGACTACATAGACATATGTATATATGAATCCATGAAAATGTTAGAATAATTATAGAAATTAAATTATTAGTGAGCAATGTTCTACATAATAGATATGTATGTCCATATGTAAATTAATCCGCAGCTAAAAATTTTTATTTGATTATGCCGATAACTATAAAGTTGATATCCGGAAATAAATACGTATACGTACATGATATATTTGATGTCTGTCCATCATACAGAAATGTTCATTTTGCTTTACTAATTTATAGGTACATACATATAGTATAAAGGAATGTAAATTCACCTCAATTTAATGAAGTCCATGTCATATGATCAAAATGGCATGGACCTATTGATCTGTCGTTGAAATTCATGGTTTAACTAGAGCCGTACATCTGACTTACTTCGCATGATCGTACTTAGGGGCACTCAATGCCCCAATATTTTTTTTTTGTGGAAAATGTATGTCCTGTAAATTAGAGTACATGTTTTTTTTTGGAAAATAGTGTTTTATGTCCAAATAAAAAAATAATGATTTACACAAAAATTTGTTGGGTTGGCTGACGATTATTAAAATTCTAACATTTAATTCGGTGAATAAGTTCTTGGTCGCTTTAATTGTGAAACCGATGAGGAGGTGGATTGTATGGTCAAGTTATTCAAATTACATTCTTCATCTTCATCAGCTACTGGATCTGCGCTTGTAGTATAACACTGTTCGCATACCCTAATATAGTGTTTGGAGCATGTTGCCGTTTTCGATTTTTCGATGACGTATTCCAGGTAGGATTACTCAGTTGAAATAAGCGATAGGCAGCAAGGGCACCTACATCCAACATGTTATAAAATAGTGTGACGGGCCAACGGTTAGTTTTGTGTTTGCATGTATAGATGCGATTCATTTGATCAAACGTATCAACACCACCATTCGTAGCATTGTAGTCCAAAATAATTTGCGGTTTTTGGGTGTTAGCATCTATAGCTTCATCCGCGTGTGCTGTAGAAACAAGCAAAACGTTTTTTTTTGTGTTGCTTACGTAACTGGCAAGGCACATGTTATCAGAGAATGCAAAAATTGTGGAATATGCTCCTCTCCGTTTTATTTCATTCGAATCCGTGAACTGTTTCGGTAATTCCGAATTATTCGATCGTATTGTGCCAGTCAAAGTTGTTCTTCTTGTAATTAACTCCTTTGCCAAAGAAACGCTTGGGAAAAAATTATCCATGGTGATGTTGAAGCCTTTATCAAGATGACGGCCACTGAGGCGAAGCACGAGATCGTGAGTAATATTTCGAGCTCTCTGTTCTCCTGGCTGTGTGCCTAAATATATTTCTTCTGTTAATGGATAATTTATAGTAGCATCAACAAGCCAAAACATTTTTATGTCGTACTTCCCTGGTTTGCTTGGGATATATTGTTGGAAGCTACATCTTCCCCGAGTTGTATAACCAACTGCTCATCAATGGTTATCTCTCTGGATGGAATAAAGTGATCTTCAAGGTTTTTTTTGGAATAAACTCCAGATATGGCGAAATGCAGCTAATTTTTCCGACTGTAAGCGAGCTGGTCTGGTGCGTGTATCATCGAATCTAATAAAACGAGTTATTTGTTCAAATCTTGCTAGAGACATAATAGCTCTGTAGAAAGGCATGTGTGATTCATGGAAGAGATCCTTTGCCTGCACTGAACAAGATTTTTCAGCTCCGGCGTAGGCATACAATTCATCTGCGTTTACATCGGTCCAATATCGCATGTTCTTGGGATCGTTCAAATCTCGATTGCTTTCATATCCTCGTTTAGCTTTTTTATTTGTATCTAATACAATAGTTTAGACTATTGATATTGGTATAAGCCGTTTGAATGCTTCTGCTTTATTTGAAAACGATACGTTACACGATGCAATGTGATTTTTTCTACCAGTTTTTGCAACAGTTGCTCTATTTTGTTCAGAATGAGAGGGACGCGACCACCAAACTTGTTGAAAACGTTTGTTCTTGGGCTCAACCGCCGGAGCTTCGTTTTGGTCCGTTTCTGGAGGATCTTCGGCAAAACTCGTTTGATTTTCAGCTTCACGAAAATCTTCAATAATTTGCATAAGTCTGGCAAAGGTTCAGCTTCTTCGGTTGAATCATCGCTGTCTTTCTGAATTTGTTTACTAACCAATTTTATTTGAAAAATACTTAGTTTGGAAAAATTTCTCAGAGTAAGGAGTATATCCTCCATCGGATCGTAAGTAAATCATTTATAATAATAACAGTTTTAAAAGTCATTACCGGCCCCTTACTGTGATTACAATTTGGCTCCAATGGTTTCGAACTTGAAGCCAAGTCGTTCCCTACACCGTGTAATCATCATCGCCTGCACCTCTCCTTTCAAAGATCGTTGCAAAATTAATTCTGGATCAGCATGCAGAACGTGACCGAGCCAGTGAACTCGCTGAGATCTTGCTTCATGTACAACATCGGAGATCTATACCAGATAACTAATCTCGATGTTGTACAGAGTTTATTATGTACCATCTATACTTCGCATTTTGTTCTGTAAATCACACGCATGATTGTTCTCTGAAATGTAAGGAAAACTCATCCGTCAGCGCCCAATTTTCACATCCAAACATAACAACGGGCCTGATCGACGCTTTGTGAAGAAAGTCGTCAGCTTCACGGCACTTGATAGGTGTTTAGATTTTAGCAGTATCCTCCCCCACATTGTTATCTTAAGTGATAAGAGAGCTTAAATATTTGAACCCCTCCTCACTCCCTCAAACGTGTATTGGTCACTACAAATCTGGCGTGCCATTAACCATATAACCAGAGATGCCATTGGTATATGCAAGCACCTGATTGGACTGACGATATAAGATGTTGCGCTGAGGAGTTTCAGTTTTGCGAAGAATGTTCTCCAACATGAGATTAAAGAGAATCGGGTGTAGAGCATCTCCCTGAGTTAACTGCAAAAATTGTCGATAGCCTGTTCTTAACTTTAACACATCATTGAGACTGCGTCATTCTACACAATCGTACCAATTTTGTTGGCATTCTTAGGTATTCCAGGGTATACCAGCTTCATTTTTAAAAGTGGGATGATATTTCATGTTATAGAAGTATAACGTCAATTTCATCATTCCGAAAGTTATTTGGATTGGTAGTTTGCAACTCATTCCGGACCGTGGTATCTCACTTCTCCAGAGATTTTAATGTATCCAAAGATTAGTTAAAATTCCAAATGCATTTCAAATATTATTTGACTAGATCTAGATTGACTAGAATCCATATTTCGTTGTGCTAAAAAATCCTATTTACATATCATCAAACTCTTTCTGACCAGAAAAAAGCAATCACCTATAGACTTTGACTTTCAATTTTACGAAACTTCAAAAAGGATAAATACACACACAGAATACTTACTAACACAAACAGATTAAAAAAAATTGCCTTTGCAAAAATAACAGCGAAGCTCGCGGTCGTAACCTATACTAAAGCTTTATTAAATAAATGGCAAGAATGGTTCTTTCGAATGATAAAGTTTTGTAGCAGCTCGAATATTCAACTCACCGATATTCGATACTGCCACAAACAAAACAATTAGTGAAATTCAAATATAAACCAACTTATTTGAATTGAGAGTTCACTAACCCCATCTATCCAACTATCACATATCCAATAGCCGAACCACTACTATAAAACATTTATAGTAAAGCATGTCGCCATCTAACAACATCACCACGAACTAACAATGTTCGGTGATGCAACACTTAACATAAGTGCAATGTCGACCGCCGCCGGCGCATCTGTTTCCTCTCCAAAATACGACATGTATTTTGGACACGAAGGCGACGTCACAACAATACACAAAAAATTACTTTTCGTCCATTGCGATTTTTACCTCTACGACAAGTACAAATTGTGTAAACGGTGGTGAAAATAAATATATTAAAATTAAATAAATAAATAATTAAATAAATAAATAATTAAATATAATAATAAGTTATATACATATATACATATGTATATACAATAAAATATATCAAATTAAATAAATCATTGTGTGTATTTATTTTATGTGAGAAGTCCGGACTGGACGAACATTTTAAAATAGGAACTAAATCCTATAAATTGGTGACCTCGACGTCGGTTTTTACCGAGTAAGAAAAATATAAAACACGCATACCATTTTACCACATCATTACCAAATAAAACACACGCAACCACGTGGGAAGAAAATTAAAACACGTACCAACGAGGGATTTGAATTGTAAAATACGTGCGTAGGGCCATTCCACGTACAGACGAGGGACAACAAATAACGGTGTAGCGACATACCCACACCGCAACGAAGCAACAGCAGCAGCAGCAGAAGAAACAGCAACAACAAAGGCAATACAACAAAATAAACCGGTAACAAGTTTGTTTTTATTTTGTTTTCTTTCTCAATCATTTTTTTCACATTACATTCATTAATTTAACGTAGAATCATTTTTATTTTCAAACTTAACGTAAAATCAATTTTAATTGTACAATTTTTTTATATATATTTTTCACCACCACTTCGTTTACCATCCATAATTTCATACACACCCTGGTCGAATCTCGCTGCAAGTCCTCACGCCATCACCGCTGTGGTTAAATAAAAAAGAATAATAATACAACGGTTTTTCTTAAAACCACAACCACAACGGTGACATAAAACCCGCTGTTTCAAATCAATCGCATAACCTAAAAATTTAATTTTATAATTATAAATTTTTAACGAGCCCCCCCAATATAAGGCAGGACGAAAGGAACTCCATATTCGGGGGTTTCTCAAAGTATTGTATTGTTGTATTTTTTTTATTGTATTGGTTTGTTTTTAACAAAAGAACAAAAATGACAGAAGATGCAAAACATCTATCACAAAACATGGACACCACGCCTGAAGGCGCTAGTCCACAAATAGAGATCGCGGCATCACATCAGCGAATCACAATACAACCTTTCTGGCCACAAAGAGCAAACACATGGTTTCAGCTCGCCGAAATCCAATTCGGGCTGCAAGGCATAACAGCTGATAAAACAAAGTATATGCAAACACTATCAGCTTTGCAACCAGAAACGTGCGTTGTGATCTCGGATTTCCTCCTCAATCCGCCGACAACCAACCAATACAATAAATTAAAGCAAACGCTGCTAGAACGACTAGCACCATCGAGCGAACGCCAACTAGAACAATTGCTTTCAGGCCAGCAATTAGGCGACCGCACACCATCTGATGCGTTACGACACATACAAACACTGGCTAACAACAATTTTAATGAAAATATCATTAAATCACTTTGGATTCGTAAAATGCCGGAGTTGATTCGGATAACGCTGGTGGCACAGCCTGAATCCTCCACGACACAAATGTTAGCCAGAATTGCCGACAAAATGTATGATGTCATTAACATCAACCAACCAAGCGTCAGTCAAGTCAATGTACCATACCGGCAATCAAGAGAACGCAGTGGAGACAGAACTCCCCGTTCAACAACAACAAACTCACTCGAATCAAGATTATCGAGAATTGAGTCTAGACTTGAAGGGCTATTCCGAGGTCGAAGCCGTTCGCGTGGGCGACGAGCTCCCTCACAAAATAGAACCCGCAGTCCCAGCAACAACACGTACCGACATGGTAAATGCTGGTTCCACGCAAAATTCGGTAGAGCCGCGCGAAAATGCACGCCACCGTGCAACTTCAACACGTCGCAACCATCGACGTCCACGGCCGCCGCAAAAATGGACATTGACAATCAAAAAAACTACTGAAGTCACGGGTTGAGAGTATCACACCTCCCCTAACACAAACCTATACGTCCCGTTTGTTTGTGTACGATAGACACAACAAACTCAACTGCTTAGTCGACACTGGCGCTGACCTTTCGGTTATTCCAGCAATGAATTTCAGAATGAAATACTCATTAGCCAATCGAAATTCAGATCTAGTCTTATCGGCTGCCAATGGTTCAATCATCCACACGTACGGCACAAAGTTGCTTAACGTGGATATCGGACTCAAACGAACCTTCACGCATGCTTTTATACTAGCTGCAGTGAACCGTCCGATCATTGGCGCCGATTTTCTAAGCAAATTCGGACTTCTTGTCGATGTCAAAAACAAACGGCTGATTGATCCAGCTACAAAGCTGTCAATAAACGCCACAATGGTTCGTGTTAACACACCAACACCGATCCATTTTAACATCGAAAACGGCTACGGTACTCTGCTCAAAAAGTACCCACTACTTACAGCAGAGCCGAACTACAAAAGGCCAGTCCGACACAACGTGGTTCATCACATCGTCACGGAAGGCCACCTTCCTGTGTCGAGACCACGCAGACTAGATTCGGTGCATCACAAAGCTGCACAAGCAGAATTTCAACACATGGTGGAATTAGGGATTTGTCGAACATCGACATCTTCCGTCTCTTGTCCATTACACATGGTCAAGAAGAAAGATCAAGACTGGAGGCCATGTGGGGACTATCGGCGTTTAAACACGGTTACGATACCGGATCGCTACCCGATACCCCACATTCAAAACTTCACCATGCGCACTTGCATAGTTTTCTCCAAACTTGATCTTATCAGAGGTTATCACCACTTTCCCGTGGCACCTGAAGACGTTTTCAAAACGGCAATCACCACACCATTTGGCCGCTTCGAATACACCCGAATGCCATTTGGATTACGCAATGCCGCACAAACGTTTCAGCGCTTCATGAACGAAGTCGTTCGAGATCTCGACTTCGTTTTCGTCTACATAGACGACATTCTTGTGGCATCTCAAACTGAGGAGCAACACAAACTCCATCTGGAAACACTTTTCCAACGACTTGTCGAGTTTGATGTTCACATCAAGAGCTCAAAATGCGTCTTCGGCGCATCCACTATTGATTTCCTCAGCCACAAGATTACCGATAATGGCATCCTTCCATCACAAGACCGAATCAATGCCATTAAAGAATTCCCAGCTCCAACCTCAATCAAAAGTATTCAGCGATTCATCGGCATGGTCAACTACTACCACCGATTCATACCAAAGCTCGCTGAAATACTCAACCCAATTCACAGCCACCTGGCAGTATTATTACGTAAGCCCAAAACCGCCAAGAACTTCTCTTGGCCTGACGAATGTCAACACGCATTCACGTCACTCAAGGCTGAATTGGCACGCACAACACTCTTGTCACATCCACAGACCGACTCAAAGCTCAGCATAACTACTGATGCATCAAACACTGCTGTCGGAGCAGTCATGCAACAGTACAACGACAAGTGTTGGGAGCCCCTGGGATTCTTCTCAAAGAAGCTCTCGGATGCCGAAAAGAAATACTCTGCATTCGATCGGGAATTACTCGCAATATATCTAGCAATCAAACACTTCAGATATTTTGTCGAGGGTCGGGACTTCACAATTTACACCGACCACAAGCCTCTCACTCGAGCAATTCAGTCTAAAACTGAACGCAATCCAAGGCAAGCATGCCACTTGGATTATATTAGTCAATTTACCACGGACATCCAGCAGGTTCAAGGTACCGACAACGTTGTCGCGGATACACTTTCGCGCACAACATCAAACGAAACGGCCACAGTCGAGACTCACTTCGACTGCAACAAGATCGCACAAGCGCAAAAAGCAGACTTGGAACTTCAGAATTTACTTTCTGGTTCCGCTTGTCACGCCAGTTCATCACTGAAACTGGAGCTTTTCAAACTACCTGGCCTCGAAATCTACTGCGAAACATCTACGGGTGCAAACCGCCCGTACATCGCAGAGCAACTACGTCGAACCATCTTCGACACACTACACGGTATCTCACATCCTGGTGTCCGCGCAACTCGTAAATTGATTACTGCTCGATACTTTTGGCCAAGCATCAACAAAGACGTGACCCATTGGGGACAAGCATGCTTATCTTGCCAAAAATCAAAAGTCCAGCGGCACACAAAATCGCCTCTTGGACAATTCGCAATTCCATCTGGTCGATTCGAGCACATTCATTTGGATGTCGTAGAGCCACTTCCTCCATCCAATGGATACACATATTTACTTACCTGTGTCGATCGTTTCACTCGATCGCCAGAAGCGTACTGCATGAGCGACATGTCTGCAGCAACCATTGCCACCACATTCGTACACAACTACGTATCACGATTTGGCGTTCCACTTGACATCTCCACTGATCAAGGAACCCAATTTGAGTCGAAACTTTTCTCGGAGTTAACGAAACTCCTCGGCTCGCATCGTATACGTACAACGGCTCACCATCCGCAAGCCAATGGCATGGTCGAACGCTTCCACCGCCAGCTCAAAACTGCTCTCAAGGCCCGAGGCAACACAATGCACTGGAGCTCCGAAGTACCAATCGTTCTACTTGGTATTCGAGCAACGGTTAAAGAAGATCTGAAGTGCTCACCAGCTGAAATGGTTTACGGACAAACCATCAAGCTACCCGGTGAGTTCTTCGTCGAACATCCTCTACCGTCTTCATCCACAACCGACACAGTCATCGACCAACTCCGCACCACCATGCAAAATCTTATCCCCACGGCAACAAGACCAACGAATGAAAGCAACATATTCGTTCCCAAATCGCTCAACAATTGCGATTACGTCTTTGTCCGGGTTGATAAGGTTCGTACTGGATTTCAATCTCCATGCGATGGGCCATACAAAGTTATACGCCGCTTACGCAAGCAATTCATTGTCTCAATCAAAGACAAGCATCACTCAATCTCCATCGACAGATTGAAACCGGCCTACGGTATTCTCAACACGGCTGATCAAATATCAGCCAGCAAACGATATAAAACCGTCCTGTTCAACGTATAACGTCTCAAAACCAATGGTTTCTCATCTGGAGATGGGGTACTGTAGCAGCTCGAATATTCAACTCACCGATATTCGATATTGCCACAAACAAAACAATTAGTGAAATTCAAATATAAACCAACTTATTTGGATTGAGAGTTCACTAACCCCATCTATCCAACTATCACATATCCAATAGCCGAACCACTACTATAAAACATTTATAGTAAAGCATGTCGCCATCTAACAACACCACCACGAACTAACAATGTTCGGTGATGCAACACTTAACATAAGTGCAATGTCGACCGCCGCCGGCGCATCTGTTCCCTCTCCAAAATACGACATGTATTTTGGATACGAAGGCGACGTCACAACAATACACAAAAAATTACTTTTCGTCCATTGCGATTTTTACCTCTACGACAAGTACAAATTGTGTAAACGGTGGTGAAAATAAATATATTAAAATTAAATAAATAAATAATTAAATAAATAAATAATTAAATATAATAATAAGTTATATACATATATACATATATACAATAAAATATATCAAATTAAATAAATCATTGTGTGTATTTATTTTATGTGAGAAGTCCGGACTGGACGATCATTTTAAAATAGGAACTAAATCCTATAGTTTCCATATATGATTAAATTGAATTTTTTTGCACTTCAACACTCTTTCCATTATACCCCAAAATGTGACATTTGCACTTCAACACTCTTTCCATTATACCCCAAATTTTTTAGATACATCGAACAACTGTGGACTCTTTGAGGTAAGATTGATTTGGTTAATCTGAACGAGCTATATGGCCAAAACTTTACTGCTGAATCGTGTTGAAGAAAAATGTGACAAAAACCTGGCTTCATAACTTCAAATTGCTGGCCAAATCATATACTTTTTTGCAAATGTATCTAACTTGAAGTGTTTCAAAACCAATTTCATGTACGTTTCGTCTTCTATATCAAAACACATCCACTAAATGTTGTGAAAATTTTGGCATCAGTCTGGTACATATTTTATCGAGCAAGTGTTGGTTATCTGAACGATTTGGCTTTTAACACGTTCGCCACTCAACCATTTTTTCGATATTCAGAAAAAACTACCGTACAAGCAATAACAAGTCGCTTATATGTGACATGAGTTTATTGGACAACAATCCGTCACATATATGTGACATGAGTCTTTGAATGCCCATACGACACGTATATGCGACATGAGTTTTAAGTATGTACAATGTATGCGACACATTTGTGTGACATGAGTCTACGAATGGTGTTTTGTCATGTTTGCGCGGCCTGAGTCTCTAGTTTGTATAGTATATGCGACACATATAAGTGATATATGTCTTTGGAATACTGCAATAGAATTATAAATTATAATTGAAGTCAAACATTTTATGGTTATATTATATTTATATTTTATTCTAAACACAGTGTTATTCGAGTGACTATTATACAAATTTCATAAATCATAATAAATAAAAAAATTAAAAGTTTGAAAATTTATTCAGTGTGCCAAATACTAAAACATGGATATGCACACAATCCAATCTCCTCGTCTTCATTGGATTTACACACACACCAAACGTATTTGGTCGCAGTCCTCTTACCACTTTTGCTAGATTGGCGACATCTCTTGCGATTCCTTACCACGCTTGGGAAATATCCCATTGTTGGATTATTTCCCACTATTGGATATCCCATAATTGAACAAGAATTAGATTGCTGGGCTGAAGGTTGTCCTAAATAAGACTTGATAATTTTTTCTCGGAACTCCAAAAAAGGTAAATTTCGGTTTAAATTTATTTTGTTGTAAATCCAACACGAGTTCCATATGCAAATATCCAGCAAGTGGAAAAAAACTTTCATGTACCAGCGGATCGAGCGTCTTGGACAAGCGTGGTATGAGATCATTTGGTCAGCCTTGTTGATGCCTTTTTCTTTTTGATGCCTCAATTTTTGGCTTGGTGACTTCTGTATTTCGTTTTGTTTTCAAATTCACGATGTCGGCGTTGTGTTTTGAAGAGATCATTAACACGTCGCGCTTGTCTTTCCACTTCATGACAATAATATTTTTAAAATTGCGCCGCCATGCAATTTCGTCTTTTTTTAATTTACGTTTTATAACAGATGACGGGTTTCGCTTCCTGTTTGCTCGTAAAGTTCCACACATATTTGTGTTATTCAAAATGTGATTTACAACGTTTTAAATCTTTTATAGTCGAGTTGAACGGTCAACATTTGTTTCATCATAAAAACACATACTTCTTAACACATTTTCAATTCATATTCGACCCATTGTTCGACCAAAAATATTTTGGACATACAGCTCGCTTTTGCTCCAATAATTTTGTAATGTGCATAAATGAGCATAAATAAGTGTAGCACGTGCGTTAGTCCACGTTACTATTTTTGCCACTAAATCATCGTCAAACATTTGCGAAAAATACTGAATTGGTTCTGCATTGGATGGTAGATCTATTAATATTTCTTCAGCACCCGTAAATACAATATCATTTTTTTCAAGCCCATTATCAATCCATATTTCACATCTTGCAAATCTAATAGATACGAACACTGCTTCCAGAGTCTTCAAAATCCAAATCGCTGCCGCTAGAATCCAAATTGGATTCAACAGTTGGATTGACAGAGGATTTGCGATTACTCTCACCCTCCATTATGCAGACCTGCCTTTATACAATAATTGTTAATTACTTTGAACTAAAAAGATAAAAAAAACTAAACCAAAAAACACACAAAACCAACTAAAATAAATACGTGTACACCATACAAAGATCTACTATCGACTAACAGAAAAACGAAAATTTTATCGTTTTACTTTTATTAAAATTATTTCGGGGAGTCCCACAAAAATCAAAAGTTCGACACGAATACGTGTCGCATACTACTGTAAACTATCGCGCTAAGCAAAACCTTTTAACACAAACCACAACAAAGTTATAGCAATACAAAATTGTAGCATTTTGCGTCACATATTTGTGACATGAGTTTTTTTTAAAACTAGCATGTCACATATATGTGACGTTGAGTGGCGAACGTGTTAAATAACTCGGTAGCACTCATAGCCTTCCTGAACTCGAATTCGTTTTACCATGGAGTGGGCTGTGTTACATTTTATGGCACGGTTATAGTTAAATTTCCCCGGATTATTTTTAATGAAAGTTATAACCTTTTTGTATGATTTTTTGTGAGCCGTTTTTTCCGTTTTTTTTGCGAGTTGTTCTATACCATTCCACCGTTATAAAGAGGGTCCC
This sequence comes from Tipula unca, assembly GCA_951394425.1. Classification (NCBI taxonomy): domain Eukaryota; kingdom Metazoa; phylum Arthropoda; class Insecta; order Diptera; family Tipulidae; genus Tipula; species Tipula unca. The sequence goes on from OX596381.1 coordinate 73,541,513, forward strand.
ACTTTAAATAACGCTATATATCCAGGGATGGGCGAGGTAGATTACGCCATGTAGCCTACACGGTTTCCGACACGTAAAATAGGGCGTAGATTACTTGGCTGTGTTTTCTGTCAATGTCGAAAATTAAGACGACGTAAACAACCTGCTGCATTTTAGCGTTTGAAGTCCAGATTATAGTTAAAACAGGTCATCCAGATTACATTAAATTATGAAAATTCTAAATTTCTAATTATGGAAATATAATAAATTGAAAAAAGTTTTCTAACCTAACAAATTTTTTGAGTCACCGTCCGTATCGTATTGTTATCTTTAAGTAATCTCGTCACCGTAGTATAGAACTAATTTACAAAATCACATACTATGAATTGATTACATTATTGACGTTGTCTACGTTGTCGATATTGTCTATGTTATCTTGACGGGTTGTCGACGCAGCAATATAGTTTTTCAGCTTGTAGTAGCCACCAACAATTTACTTATGTAATCAATAATGCATGCGTTATGCCGTTTTATCTCTCCGCATGTTTTATAAAATCAGATTTGACAAAGAAATAATGCAGAACGTAAAAATAAATTCTGTTGAATCGTATTGCTCGCGAGCCCTTTAGCAAAATACCATTCGATTTTCGTTCCTATGTACTATACTGAGAAAAGCCAATAGTTATGCTTCGTATACTATTAAAAACTAAATGGGTCGAAATCTGTTTCCAGTAAATACTTTACACTTGCATAATCTTACAAGTAAGATGTACTTACACCATTCCAAGTGATAAAATCTGGAAATTGTCACCAATTACCTCAACATCAAATATGCTCAAGCTTTTCCTCCCGAATGATGAAAGCATTATTACTTACTTTGTTAGCAGGTCATCGAAGAAGAAGCCACTTTGATGCGGTAACTGTTCGAATTTATATAGAACATGCAAATTTGGGTCACGTCACTGTCCATACGGGAGACATTTACGACACACATAGAAATCAAAGTATATCCTCAAATTCAACTCATTGCCCAAGTTCAAACACAATTTCTAATTTTTCAAATTTTGCTTTAATCATTTAAGATTGCGTAACAAATTTACTCGAAATACTCTTAAAATTATAATTAAAATTTGATTCAAGCCCATACTAGAATTTAGCTGGAATTTTACCTATACAAACGTATTCAGCTGAAATATTAATTTATATCTCACACTATATTGAAATTAAATTTTGACTCAAATTCATATATGTACCTTCAATTATAATTCAAAATCTATAATACGCAAACTCAAATAACATAAAATATTTTTTCCAACCAATGTTTGATTGTTAACTCAATTTAAAATTTGAAGTACACTAAAATTTTGTTGAAAATTACTTTATTTTCACTAATACAATTCATACTAGAATTCTATTCTGGAATTTCACTTAAGCAAATCCACTCAAAAAATATATACTTCAAAGTTTCTATTTATGATTTAAATTTAAATTTTACTCAACTTACAAATTGTACCCTAAATTTAACTAAAAAATTCCACTCAAAATATATAACTCAAAGCCTACTCAGTCAATATCAAATATAACAAAAAATTATTTCCTAATATTAATGTTTGAGTTTTAATTAATAATTAAATTTCACTCAAATTTTGTTGAATTCTACCAGTTAAAACGTATTGCAGACGCGTTATTTAACTCTACTCCATAATATAATTCTACCTTGAAATTCACTTAAACAAATCCACTCAAAGTATATAATTTAACATTTACTAAAATTCCAATCGTCTACATTATCGACGATTTCTACGAATTATCTACATTGTCTACGAGTTGTCGACACGTCAACGTAGAAATTAATAGATGATGCGTAAATGCCCATCCCTGTAATATATCGTTGTTTTGGGTATATTTAATTATTTTGTAATGGATAAACATGACGCTGATGTAGATTCATGGTATTTGAAAAGAGATTTAAATGCATTGACGGAATAAAAAAATTTAAATTCAAATTTTGGTCACCCTTTAGTTTAGAACTAATTGACAGAACCACTCTAGGAATTGTCTACTTTATCGACGTTGTCTACGTTGTTGACGTTATCTATGGGGTGTCGACACGTCAATGTAGAAAATAAAAGATGACGCGTAAGCGCCCATCCCTGGTTATGCCGATGCAAAACAAATTATGAAATCTGTTTTACTTTTCTAGTTATAAATTCTGACAAGTGTCCGTCCGTTTAAAAAAAATTTATGTACGAGTATATATTAATTCAGAAGTCAATTCAAACGATAAATTAGTTGCATGCGCGTATACGGCATTTTTTAATTGATCTTATAAATCATATGTACATACACGTACGTATAATAAATAAATGATTTTTCGGAACTTAAAAAAGATCAAATTTTATAACCCATCAACAAAACAAAAACAAAAACCAAATTGTAATCAAATCAAAATTATTCATTAAAAATAATTAACGAAATAAAATTAATTCTTAATTCGTTTTAATTTTTATTTTATATTTGTTTTATTTAAGTTTTTTTTTTTTTTGTTAAACTTTAAATCATCGTGATTTCATAAACTACCTTACAATCTCAATTAATCAAAATTCGATGATACATTCATGATAAGTCATAAAAATTAATCAAAAAATCAATCAATTTTAATTTTTGGAGGCATGTCTTAAGAATATATTAACTTATATACAGACGTACATGTGTACTTATAGCTGGTATAGGTAAATTGTGTCTTATCGCATCGCATACACAAAAAATGGAATTTGATCAATTTTAATTGAACATAAATAAAATGTACCCATACAATACGAATGTATATGTTGTCATTAGGTCATTTTAAATTTTGTGTCAGTAATTTACCGCAGGCTCGCGCAGTGTGTTTGTTATCAATGATCTATAAAAATAGGAATTTCATTTTGATTTTAGCAGAGATATTTATGTCTGAGGATGGAATATTTGCGGGGGTCATTTAGTGATTGATGATCCATACTTATAGGTTTGATAAGGTATTCGCAAATAAAACGAAACTTAAGACTTCTCAAATTACACTGTTAAATTTACCGGAGTGAAGTTTCTAACAAAAAATATATCTGTATTAGTAACACTCAAAATACAATTCTTATTGGAAAAAATGAGTGAATTTTAATATTGTATACTAAAAATATAAAAATTTGTAGACATGATGTTTTCTAAATTTTAATTAATTTAAAAGCAAACAATAATAATAATAATTTAATGAAAATTATAGGATTTTTGCAAACGGAGGATTTGGGAAGAGTTTTCCAGTATTTTTTTTACTTATAGTTTGAGTTATTTTTAAAAATTTGTTATCATTTATACTAATTAACAAGGCACTCTCGGAGATTTGGGCAAGATTCCACTATATAGATCTAATAGGCCTATTGTTAGGGAATATTTCATAGAAGAAGATTTTTCCAAACGGAGGATTTAAGATGAGTTTTCCAGCATTTTTTTACTTATAGTTTGAGTTATTTCTAAAAATCTGTTATCATTTACAATAATTAACAAGGCACCCTCGGAGATTGGGGCTATATTCCGCTATATACGTCTAATAGGCCTACCGTTGGGGAACATTTCGTAGAAGAACATTTTTCCAAACGGAGGATTTGAGATGAGTTTTCCAACATTTTTTACTTAAATTTTGTGTTATTTCTTAAAATTAATATCTTAAGATATAACTCAAAATATAAGTAAAAAATAACTCATCTCAAATCCTCTAGACCCTAAGGGTTGCCCTAGGAGGGGTTGGGCCCTAAGGGGGTCCCTAGGGTGGGGACCCTAGGGTGGACACCTATGGACCCCCCCCCCCCCTAGAGTTGGGGACCTAGGGAGGGGCCCCTAGAGTGAGAACCCTAGGTGGGTTCCTAGGGTGGGGACCATGAGTGCCTTGTTAATTAGTGTAAATGAAAACAAATTTTTAGAAATAACTCAAACTATAAGTAAAAAAATGCTGGAAAACTCATCTTAAATCCTCCGTTTGGAAAAATCTACTTCTATAAAATGTTCCCTAACGGTAGGCCTATTAGATGTTTATAACGGAATCTTCCCAAATCTCCGAGAGTGCCTTGTTATTGGATTTGTTAACATCTATAAAGTTGCTAACAAAAAACTATAACTTTTCGTATTCGCTACCAGTTACTAAAAATGTGTTCGTTTCGTTTTTTCATTTTTTTTGTAATTTTTATATTGCCATAATTATGTTAAAAACCACTTTATAAAATAATTCGCTTTCTTGAAATTCTCATTTCAATTGGATTCCAATGGGATTTACCTTCCGTAATTTTTTTCTAATCCGAATCGTATACGTGTTATTTTTTGTTAGAAACTTCACAGGCTCCTTAAATTTTGTTATTTTTCCAATTAGTTTTTTATAGGAAAAACGCCGATCCAATATTTTTTTTTTTTTGCAGAATTTAGACTTACCGCGATTTCATGTTTTACTATTTTTACAAATTTGAAATACTCATCTATATATATAAAATTCTCTTGTCACAGTGCTTGTCCTCGAACTCCTCCAAAACGGCTCAACCGATTTTAATTAAGTTTTGTATATATATTCGGTAGGTCTGAGAATAGGTTTATGCTCATAAGTGCAATTGTTTAATAAATATTAATAATTTATTAATTTTCAACCAAGTTACGTGCATACGATTTCGTTTATTTTGACATTTTAATTTTTTTGTTGGGTAAATAAACGCACGCTGCCAGTACCACTATATCGAGCAGATGGAGGAGCGAGAAATTGTGAGTATTTTAGAACCGGTTTTACAGAATCACAACCACTTGGTTCAGTTGTTCAATACCGTTTCAAACAAACTACAAAACGACAACGATACGATCGTCATCAAAGCAGATAAAGTACCAACTGGGCAGCACGCGGGCCGATATAATGCACCGACCATTAATGAAGTTGCAATTGTTATGGTTGCCGACGCAGGGATAACACAGTGCATACGATTGAAGACAGTCATCGCTCTTACGACGCTTTGCAATATCCAGTGATATTTTGGGAAGGAAAAGATGGATATCATTTAAATATCAAAGAAAGAAATTCAGCAACAGGTACAATCTACACATGTCATTACCTAATATTTTATTTTTATGCAGTATTAATCACTTGAAGCTCTCGATAGAATGATGAAAGATCTAAATAACAACACCAGGCTTGTCGGCGGTGCTTTACTGCTGATGTCCGGTGATTTTAGACAAACATTGCCGGTCATTTCACGCGCTACATATGCGGATGAAATTAACGCATGTATAAAACAATCATATCTATGGCGAAATGTCAGTACATTACGTCTTAACATAAATATATGTGTTCAACTGCAAAACGATCCATTGGAAATGGAACAATACCATTGCATGGAGACACACAATGCATCAAATTGCCAGACAATTCCTGCAACATGGTAAATACGAAAGTAGCTTTGATTGGAAGCATATTTTCAGATTTACAAGATAATTATATTAATCATGCATGCGGCTTCATTAACGAGCTATTTTAGCTGCAAAAAATATCGATGTTGACGCTATTAACTTCAAAATACAACAGTCATTGCCCGGCAATGAGATATTGTTCAAATCGATCAACACTGTTACTGATCCTGACGAAGCAGTCAACTATCCTGTTGAATTTTTGAATTCGCTGGATTTACCAGGAATGCCACCACATAACTTGCGATTAAAAATTGGCTCACCTATCATTTTGCTTCGGAATTTAAATGCACCTAAGCTATGCAACGGTACAAGATTAATCAAAAAAAAAATTATGGGCAATGTTCTTGAAGCTACAATTTTGAACAGCAAATTTGAAGGTGAAGTTGTTCTCCTGCCACGAATCCCAATGATCACTTCAGACTCACCCATTCCATTCAGACGTCTGCAATTTCCAATTCGCTTGGCATTTGCCATGACTATTAATAAGTCACAATGTCAAGCAATGTCGATTTGTGGGTTGGATCTAGAAAATCCGGTCTTTTCACATGGCCAATTATATGTCAAAATGCGCATGTTCTGATACAGCCGGTCATACATTCGCTGCTTACATTTGCAAATATGTGAATAAAGGCAGTGATATGGCTGTTTTTGGAGTAGTTGTGGTGACAATAGCAATGATGAAATCGCCCAATATCAAATGGGGCACGACATTAGCACTAATGAAGCTCTTTGGAGAATTTATTCATTTCCAATTCATGAGCGATATCCTACTGTTGTTCAATTGGCTGTTCATCTTGAAAATGGCCAGTGTGTGTATTTTACCGATGCAAATTTACAGCAGAAAGAAGCACAACCACCAGCAACAACATTAACTGCATTCTTTCAATTGTGTGAAAGCGATGAATTTGCCAGAACGTTGCTGTATTCAGATGTAATGCATTATTTCACTTGGTCTGCAAAGAAATGACAACGACGTGAACAAGGAACACCTGTTGATGGCCATCCGGGTGTTTTTTTTGCAGGTACCATGGGAAGATTATACACAGTTCATCCAAACAATGCAATTGTTAGTAAATGTTGTTGCACCACGTTCATTTCAACATTTGCGAAGAGTAAATGGTCATTTATGTGTGTCAGATCGTGAAGAATGTGAGCAATTAGGTTTACTTGAAAATGATGGGATTTGGGATTTAACGCTTCATGAGGCATCGATTGCTTCTTCTCCACATCAAATACGTATGTTATATGCAATAATCATATCAACATGTTTTCCATCAAATCCACTTGAATTGTGGAATAAATAAAAAGATTTTATGGCAGAAGACTATTTGATTGGAATGCGTCATCACACAAGAAACGCTGATTTGGTAATTTTTTGCGGAAATGTATAATTAGGCATTGATAGCGATTGAAGATATGTGCCTAACGATTGCAAATAAAGCATTAAGGCAATTAGGTTTGTCACCACCCAATCGTCCAATGCATGATTTATTTGATCGAGAATTTTAACGTGAACATTTGTGAATTTGAATGTTCCCAAATTAAATGACCATCAAAAACATGTCTATGATACCATCATGCAAGCTGTAGAAAATGAAGACGGTGGATTATATTTCTTGGATGTGCCTGGTGGTACGGGAAAAACATTTGTGATATCACTTATATTGGCAGCCATTCAATCGCAACGAAAAATTGCATTGTCACTTGCTTCGTCGGGAATCGCTGCTACTCTATTGGATGGTGGACGATACAAACACAAATGGATTGATTACATTGCCGAACAATTTTTGTACCATTCTTCAATCAACAGAACAGTTGATTGAAAGTGTGTTCCCAAATATTGTTCAAAATTACAGGAATCACAATTGTTTGAGAGAATGCGCAATACTGGCACCAAAAAAAGTACACGTCAATGCATTCAATTATCAGATTCAAGAAAAATTACCAGGTGAAGTGACATCATATAAATCTGTTAGCGCAATGCAGATGATGCAGTGAATTATCCAATTGAAATTTTGAATTAATTGGAACCACCTGGTATGCCACCGCATTGTTTGAATTTAAAGGTTGGCTCATCAATTATTTTACTTAAATGCACCAAAACTGTGCAATGGCACAAGATTGGCAATAAATAAATTGATGCCGAATTTAATTGAAACCACAATATTGACCGGTACCGCAAAAGGTGAAATTGTGCTCATACCACGTATTCCAATGATTCCAACAGATATCATTTGCCATGTCCACCAATAAGGTGCAAGGACAAACGCTTCAAATATGCGGATTAAATTTGGAGGAGCCGTGCTTTTCAGATGAACATCTATACGTGGCCTGCTCAAGAGTTGGAACTCCAAATTGTTTGTTTGTGCTCGCTTCAAATGGGCAAACGAAAAATATTGTATATTGTAGGATGTAACTCCTAATCCAATATTCATATATGGTCCGGATTGGACTTCTCAACAAAAACACAATAATGAATTTATAATTTTCACAGTAATTCAAATTTTATTTATTTATTATTTAAATTATATGATTTGTTGTTTTTTAATTAATTAAATTAACTTTATTTATTTTTGTAATATTTTTATAATTTGTTTTAATTTGTTTATAATTGTAGTTGACAAAATTAATTCAATTTAATTTTATTTTCACCACCACGTTGTTCCACAAAAGTATTTTCATATAAAAAAGATGGACGGCTCTAATTTTTATTTGTTTTGTTGTTGACGTGTTGTTTTGTTTTTTTTTAATGTTGTATATATTGTGTGTGACGTCGCCTTCGTCTTCGTTTTATGAAGAGGGAACACATGCGCCGGCGACGGTGAACATTGCACTTATGTTAAGTGCAGTGGATTATTATTGCATCACCGAACGTTGTTGTTCGTGGTGATGTTGTTAGATGGCGATGGTTTTACTATAAATGTTTTATAGTAATGGTTCGGTTATTAGATAGTGGTGGTTGGATAGATGGATATGTGATGGGGTTAGTGAACGCTTAATTCAAATAAGTTGGTTTATATTTGAATTTCACTAATTGTTTTGTTTGTGGCAGAATCGAATATCGGTGAGTCGAATATTCGAGCTGCTACAATATCAAAATGTTTTGGATTGACATTAATAATTTTGAAATACAAAGCATTCATTTGATAAAAAAAAATCTAGAATGTTTCATTTTTTTTTTTTGGTTGGTTGCAACGAAGTGCATCGGGATTCGCTATTTTGTATATTAACACAAAATGACGATTTCAACACTTTATTAAATGTCCCTACAGGCGTCGCGCTGCGTAGCGAGCGTAGCCCGCTGGTATATATATATATATATATAGGCGACGAACCTGTTTATATTAATTATATAAGCGAGATTCCAGAGATGTCTTTTTGGCTTCATTTTCGAATAGTTTAGAGCAACTCCTATCTTTGTGGTCATTACAATTCAATCCGGATCCAATTATAATGGAATTATACATTTTAAAAGTTTACCAACCTTTTTGAACGATTTTGTGAAAAAAACAAATAATTATTGCGCCGCCTTGACCACAACGATAGCAATTGGTAATTTTTTCAAACTATCCGAAAATGTGACGAAGAAGCTGTGGTTGTTGCATTGGGAGTATACAATTTTAAAAATCGTTCAAAATTATATTACTTCTAATTCTGTAAAGTCCATCAGAATTTAGTCAAATTTAAGTGTATCAAAATTAAATCGCCCTTAACCTCAATGGCTTAGGTTTGATTAGAGTTGCTGCACACTTAATCCGGTTCATTCGGATACCACAGGATTATACTTCCATTTCGCGCTTCTGGTGGAGTAGTAAGAAGGGATACGTATATAGCGTGAGATATCTATAGTTGTCGAGATCCGAGAGGATATCCATTCCTTCCTCGTCCATATACAGTTTGTGCAGAAGTCTTTTGCTTCCAGACCAAGCTTCATTGCATGTTCGGCCAACAGCCGTTCTTAATTCACTTCTGCGTATAGGGAGATTAGAGTATTGCAGTGTTTCAAGTTCAGTATTGGCCAAACTTGTCTTGGTACGCTTTATATCTAGCTTCTTAATTGCTAATTTAAAGGCTGTTATATAGACCTCCCCAAGTTTGCCCTATTCGGTTACAGTTGGAAAGTCATATCTATATCTGGTTCACCCGTCCTGCAGTTACCCATGGAGTCCGAGTAGCCGAAGACCCAGATTATCCGTATATTGAAATGCTCACTCATCTCATTAAGCGTGTAGGTGTCATATTCAGCGCCGCACTTATAAGTAAACAACCAGTTCTTTCACCTTCTCGAACCTATTCCTGTGTGTTACTTTTTCAAGAGCTGATCACCACACACTTACTGCAAACATAAGTATAGATCTTACTACGGTGGTGAAAAGTCAATGTACCAGCTACCGGTTTCAGAACAAATCTGTTTCCAATGGCGTTCATTCATGAATACATATAGCAATAGAAGCCATTTTTATTCCTTCCAAAATGGTAGGCTTCCCACTAAGTTTATTGTCGAAAGTAACACCAGCTCAGTTTTAGACGGTTCCCAGTCCACAACTGTTGGTTTAATCTGATTACGGACAAACCCCGTAAATGACAATCCTTTCAGAATTACCTACGTCTTCAACTTGTTAAACGCTCTCTCTTTCGGGTATATGGTTATACAAAACTGTCTGGATAACAAATCTTCAAAACCATGTTACTTTTGCATTTATTTGTTTAAAATATATTGATTTTTCAATCGTATTTACGAAGATATGCAGAGCTATGTCCACGGATTTCCCGAGAATGATTCGGTAGTCTACAGAAGAATTCCTTTGTACTGTACCTGTTTATTTAATCTTAGGTCTTTCTTATAGAAGTCTCAATCCCAATCCCACCGGCGGTAAGAGTCCTTTTTAACATTTCGTTATATTTGCCGCAGTTTGTCCTTCCGGCGTTCCTGAAGTTTTGCGGATAGCAGGATGAATGTTAAGGCTATAAATTACATTACGCCACCCATTTTCTGATCATATAATAAATATTGCCTGAAGCGAAGGTTACGTCTAGAGTCTCCTGCTTATGCCTCATAATAGATGTGAGTTCTCGCCCAATATTACAAACTAAAAGGTTGGTATTTTTAAAGTCGTATAATAGTAAAAAAAAGCGAACCCAATTTTATTGTTGCCCATGCTTCCTCATATGCGCGTTTGATTCACATCCGAGTATAACACAGATCATCTTTTTTTTATTTTGAGAACTAGTTCCTTCAGGTTATGCGGACCTCCTTGTCCCGGCCGCCATCAATGGCGATTTCCGAAAAAACGAAAAATCTTACGCACCTGTTCAATCGTAGCTTTATATTTCATTAAGATTTTTTGTGGGTTCATATATAAAATTTCCACGCTTCCTCCATTATCTCATTCGAATTTTCATCAATCTCATACCCAGTAGTTTTTTATATAATACAAATATCTGTAATAGCCATATGAATAGCATTTTCGTAACACTCTTGGATTAAAATGTGGACAGTTCGCCATATTCCACCATTCCACGTCGAAGCTACAATATCCGACAATAATTCTAATCCGAATTCTTTTAATTTGTTTTCAACCATATTCAAAAATCGTTTTCGCATCGCATACTCCACTGGCATGACATACTGGCCCAATGACGAAGATTCGAAACCTAATAGACTTTTATGTAGCAAGAGGTTTATCTCCGAACTACGTCAACATTGAAAATGTTCAAGTATCGGATCACTCATCGATTATCATGACAGTCAGTGAAACGATAATTCGCACTCAGACTAACCAATTCAAAAACAAACTGGGAACTCTTTCGTGAATTAATGGAGGAATAAATCAATCACCAGGTATACCGATAAGAAATTCTCACCAGTTTTAAGACGAATTGGAACAACTTAATGAAACAATTGACTATGCTGCTTTTGCATGCACCCCCCATTATACAAAATAAGAGCACGCATGACATATACTATCCAATGGAAGTTAGAAAGCTTGTTAGATAAAAACGATGGGCACGTAAAACCTGGCAAATTAAACACCGGAGTACAAAACAATTCTTCAAATTTATGTAACAGTCTCCAATCCCTTCTTAAAGAAGTTAAAAATGAATCAATCAACAGATATCCAGTTAGCCTAGGTTAGGTTAGGTTAGGTTAAGTTGAGTGGTTGCTATGGCACACTTAGACCGGTGACGGTCCATTGTGACACCACAGGATCTTGCTTCCCTGTTACCGTTATATGTACCACCTTGAGCTTTACTTATATGTAGCGTGATATATCTCGCACATTACAGTTTTCGAGATCAGAGATCAGAGTGGCTATCCATTAAGAATCTACCCATATATTTATGTCTTCTGTGTGCCAATGCCGGACATGAGCATAGGAAGTGAACTACCGTCTCCTCCTCCTCCTCGTCCATACAGTTTCTGCAAAAATCATTTGCTTCTAGACCTGTAGCCTCTTCGCATGTTCTCCAAGTAGGCAGTGTCCTGTGAGTATACCCACAATCGTTTTTAATTCACGTTTACGTAGGGAGATCAGCGTCTTTGAGCGTTTCAAGTCCAGCTTTGGCCGGGCTTGTGTTGCTACACTACATGAGAGACTGTTGGTCCACCTTTCATTCACTGAGGCTACTGCTTTCTTTTTAAGCACTGTCTTCAGTGCCTTAATAGGCCTCTCCAAATTTGTGCTTTCCGGTAGCAGTTGGAGAGTTGTACCATGCCTGGCTAGTCCGCCCTGCAGTTCCCCATGACTTCCGAATGGCCGGGGACCGAGACTATCTGAATGTTGAAATTCTCACTCATTTCATTTAGACACAAGTGGCAACTCCAGCGACTTGAATGCCGCCTATTGTCCACATAAATTGTGATAACATTAGATAGGATACCACATTATGTTTCAACCGTCAAGGCCTCCTCAATCGCATCACCTCTGCTTGGTACACGCGGCAGTAATCAGGGAGTTGAACTGAGATAACTACTTCCAATTTATCACAGAAGACTCCAGAGTCCAGCTCCTGGAGCAATCCGTAAAGAAATGTAATGCTACTGTTTCCGATAACGACCCGCTCTTCCAAGGTTTTCTTGAAGGGCAGGTAGTTCGGAATCCTTTCTCGAAGCTTAATGTTGGTGTAACGTAGTCTAAATTCGCCAGTTCCTTCCTTAGCGATAGTCAGATGGCCGTAATTGCCGCCATCTGCTTACCATAAATATCGATGGGGAGAAGGTGAAACATAATCTCCAAGGCGCGTGTTGGTGTTATCCTCAGCGCCCCGCCGGGATTTTATGATTCCTGGTAAAGAGTACCACTTCAATGGTACTCTTTACCAGGAATCGAGCTGTTGGACGAGCTGATTGCCAGTTCACATCTAATGGGCGCATCTCGTAATGATTAGGAGGGCATTTTGGGAACCTCCTTAACCGTGTTTAAATATTTTCCAGAGCTATCGCAACGTCATCCGCATAAGCAATCACTCCCACCGCTTCTCTCTCCAGCTCCAACAGCAACTCATTAATTGTTATGTTCCAGAGAAAAGGGGACAGGACACCTCCCTGTGGGGATCCCTTGACCATCCGAATCCTAATGGTGGATTCCCCCAGCTCCAATTTAACCACCCTGCATATGATTCATTAACCCGCTCACAGGGTAATTCACCCCAAGGAGTGACAATTCCTCCAGTATTGCCTCCGTCTTTACATTGTTAAAGGCACCCTCAACATCAAAGAATGCCACCATACAGAACTCTTGCGAGAATATTGATTTCCCAATCGTACGTACTATAGGGCGTGTGTCCACCGATTTCCCTTTACAGGACGCATGTTGAGACTGTCCCCAGTCATTAGGCTTTATTTTTGATCGTATATAGACATCTATCAGCCTTTCCAAGGTTTTCAACAGAAAGGATGTTAAAGTTATGGGTCTTAAGTCCTTTGGGTGGCCATGTGAGCTTTTACCCGCTTTCGGAATAAAGATTACCCTATCCTCTGTCCACCCCTTCGGAATAAAGACCAATTTTAAACACCATTTAAAGAGTACTTTAAACCAGGGGAGAATAATCGATGAGTTGTTTTGAATTTCCGCTGGTATAAGGACCTGCCGATTCATAAGGTTTGAAATCTCCAAGTGTCCGTAGGATCCGTTATTTAGTTACGATGTCATCTATGCGCAATGAATGTGTTTCTCGATGAGTACTAGTCTCTGTTGGGTCGCCAAAGCTTCCTGTACAGTGGGTTTCGATGAGAAGTTTCAAAGATTCCCCACTAGTCGCAGTCCGGTTTAATTAAATAACTGGAACTGGTTGGATTAGTAGACAGTATCTTTCTAAGACTAGAGGTCTCGGAGGATTCCTCCATTTTATTACAAAAGAGTCCTTCGCTGTGCCTTCCTTACTCCTTTTTTGTATAATTTTAAGTCCTCCTTATTGGAGTCCCAATCCTGGAGCCTCATCGTACTTTTGGTTCTATTAAAGGCTTTCCTACAATCCTTTCGGTAGGTCCCCAGTTCCTTGAACCACCATGTTGATTTTGCTTTGCCTGGGCTTAACTATTGGGCAAGCAGCATGCGGAACCGGTTGTAGGCACTACTAATTGTGCCCACTATTTAGTTCAGTTACTCCACTGTCGCTGGCGGCACAGGGGCCACCGGCGTTAATAATTCTTTTCCCTATACTTGCTCCAGTTTGTCCTTCTGGGATTCCTAAAGGCTTTACCGGTAGCAGGGTAAAAGTTAAGGCTGAATGTTACATATCGATGGTCAGAGGAGGAATGTTCTCCCGCCACTCTCCATTCCCTGACCTCCATCCGATTTTTAGTAATAAATCTTTAGAACCTCCAGCCGATTTTTAGTAATAAATGTGGTATCTTCCCCAATATTACAAACGTAAAGGTTAGTAGTTAAAATAGTACACTCCTTTCTATGCGCCTTAGCATCACACCATTCTTCTTTTTTTCAGCTTCGAGAACCAGGACACCCAGGTTATTCGGCGGAACCTGTTTGTCCCAGTCCGTATAGGCTCAGACCAGACCTCTATGCAGACAGCAATTATGTCTGAGGGAGTAGAAACATATTTAAACTATTTTTTCCAAGAAAGCAGCATCTGATTTTCCAAGAATTGCTTAAGTATATTAGGTTATACTCAGTATAGGTTATACCCTTCATAGGGGCATAGACGCTGTTACTGTTTATCCTACGGTAGCATATTATCATTTTGAACCTACTTACCACTTTTCACTTCCCGCTGCCGCAGTTAATGTTTGTCGGTTCTAGTGGATTCACCGATGTCACCCGTATCGCCTCCCCTGGTATTTGGTAGTGAGTTACTGACAGCCCCACCTCCCACCAGTCTGACAGGTAATCCTCGTCGGACAGCAGGGAAGGGCAGCTGCCCATCTCCTGCCCGAGCGCAGCTACCTCGGAAAGCTCCATTGGTAGGATTCCCTCTCCTCTTGATACTTCTGGCTCTTGTGTGGACAAGTTGCCGTTTTCTCCAGTATCCTCTGTATGCGCCTCAATATCGTCTTTTTTAAAGACTCTGAGTGTAATTGACCCGAAACCGAAGTCAATTACTCCCTTAGTCACGGCAATAGGAGCCAGGGACCCCTTGTTGATTACCATAGAGGATAATTATTTCCGTCTGGGCTAGCCAGTTCGGTTGGTAGACAGACGCGCGCTCTTGGGCTGCTAGGAATCTCTTTCCTGCTCACAGCCGCTTATATAGATTCACTGATTTGGAACCTGTATCGTTACCCGATCCTGCGTCGGCAGTGCTGGATTAACCTTGGGTTCCGCTTGTTCCTGCCTTTGGTGCCATGGAGTTACCTCCCTCTGGTGTTGTGGAGGGAGCCCAACTTTTACGGTTCAAGTTCCCTTCGATGTTTCCGGCCTTTGTAGTACTCGGTTTTTTCCCTTTTTTAAAATTACTCGACACTGTAGTCCCACGAGTAACGGAGGTCCTATTGGCCCACCTGCGCAGGGATCCGTATGCGCAAATAAGGATTCTTATAACTTAAGGCAGCCAGGTTACCAGAGGGCTCCGTTTGGGACGGGGCTTTGTTAAATGGGCTCCGAGCCTGGTAGTTTGTTGGCAGGGGTCGCGTAGCTCCTTAAACGGACCCATCTACCGTCATTTAGCGTGACCCGTCACTTTTCCTCAGCCGTCATGTGACGACATCTGTGAGGCATTTGATTAATAATTAATACATAATTTTACATTCGAAAACCAATTATTCTTAACAGTTGCTTTTAACCGATTTAAAAAAATTAAGGAGTTTATATGTATACCAATAAATTACATGGCTTTCACTTAAACTTTTACTAAAACAAAAAATAAAATAAGAAATTGATGTGATTACCTTAAATAATACAACACCTAAAATGTTTTAAGCAAACGACATCAAAAATCTTGTGCTGTGGGCGACCGGATATTTATGTTAAAAAAAAAAATTTCCGTCATCAAGTTCATTCATATTTTTTAAAACTTTGTTGTTAATTTTTATTAATAAAATTACAATTTATTTCTTTATAATTTAATTATAATTATGTTTGAGTTTCATTTTTGAAGTCAAGTTGTGTTTTGTGTCACTTATTATTAAATGTTATGTGCTTATTAGATATATGTACCTATACATGTTATAAAAATTAAGTCTACCTGATTAAATTTTTATAAAAATTAAAAACCACACCACAAAATTAGGTCTATATACATATATACTCGTATCTACTTATATAAAGCTTCATGTTCCAAAGTTATGTATTTTTAAGTGTTTTTCCGAACATAACATTTTAATTATCTCATACCATGACGTTTGTATTTAATGTGCTATAGAATGGTCAGTAATTTTTTATGGTCAAAATTGTTAATGAGTTGATTAGGTATATAACCGTGAAAATCAATAAATTTTATGAGTGGATAGTCATAAACAGGGATTTGAAGTTTAATTAATTTCCTGACCTTTTTTTTTTATAGACCTAGGTATAGACGAGTAAAGCACACTTCCACATACCAAGCACTTATACATTATACATTGATTTATTAATGCAAGCCAATAAATTATAAATATGTCCATTACGAAAATATGTAATTTATAAGTCTGATCTTAAAACTTGCGCTGATTGTTACATCACGACTTTTATGATCTCTTTATTTCTTTTCATCTTTCCATTTATAACAAACAAACCACGAAATTGTTAAAGAGGTCATAAAATTACTGCTTAATACACTTTCCATAACACGAATGTTAAAATTATCATATAAAAATTAAAAATTATATCTTCGATCCATATAAAACTGAGTCAGACAGTCAGGCTCCAGAATATAATATAATCGACGAGAGAAAAGTAAGAGGAATTATGAACTCATACAATATTATAATATGTCTTAACGATAATTATCTTAAAGGTGTGTTGTCGCTATAATGAACAAAAATGTTAATTTTGTTTTTGGAAATTATTATCTTTAAAAATCAATAAATTTTAATGTTTCGTTAATTATACGCTTTGATTAATTTTTTTTTTTGGGAAGGTGTATTTTTAATTAAGAGGAATAAATTAAAGATTAATAAATAAAAATTTGAGTACCTACTTGTGCTTTAATATGCTCTTATAAATGCTCTTATAAAGCGTCTGTTAGTTGATTTAATATTTAAATAATTTTATATTTGTATATTGGATTTAGTGGGGCATTACCAGCCAATACATTCATTATTGCATGAGCATTTTACCATCAAAAAGAGTTGTTCGCGGTTTGATCTCACATAATTTGACAATCGGTGAAAAAGATTCGTGTCAATTGGTCGAAAGAAATGCTCAAAAAATATGATCACGGAGCTCACGACACAGCAGTCGATGGTATGGGTGCACGGTCAATTCTGAATGGTACACAATCATTTGTTTGCCAGAAATCTTCGGTGAAATAAGGAAAACCAATCGTCGACGACGAATCATTCTCCACCACGATAATGTGAGCACAACACATCGGCACAACCGCACAAACAACTGAATATTTGTGCGATCAAAAAATCAAATTAAGGGGATATCCTCCCTATACAATCCTGATTTGACACCCAATTGGTGTGGAAATAAAGCTTCGAAAATTGGATTCAAACGCATGCAAAAGTGTATTGATCTTCGTGGAGAATATTTTGAAAATATTGTTACGATCGTGGCGACATCTATGTTTGAATAGCGACACTATCGTTAATGTAAAATTGTTATAAAGTAGAACAGTAGAGGTGTCTAGACTTATCTAGACTAATCGAATATTCTGGACATTTCTAGAATGGTTAGAATATTTGGTATAAATACGCGACAGACATTTGGGAGTAAATCAGTTGTGTTTTAACCGTGAGAGTGCTAATAGTAATTAAAAGGAAAGTGTTTATAAAGTAAAATAAAGTGTTATTAAAGTGTAATATATTGTTGTTAAAGTGTTGTAAAATAATTATTGTGAAGTTAAATAATTAAGTTAAATAAGTGAAATAATTAAATTAGTGTTTAATCGGAAATAAATAAATTTAGTGTGTTCTAGAATTTACATCGTTTGTTTTATTCGCAATCCAGTGATCGAACCTTGAATTTGACAAGGCAAAAACGTAACAATTGGTGACAGCGGTGGGATTTTGGATTAAAAGATGATTCTAGACGAATTGAAGATTTCCGATTTAAAGGAAGAGTTGGAGCGACGTGGTTTGTCAACGGTCGGTCAGAAAAATGTATTGAGGCAACGATTACTTCAAGCATTAGAGCTGGAGGGTAATGATCCGGCTAGTTATAATTTTGATGAATCAACATTTTCCGACCACGCAGAAGGGGGCGAAGAGAATGGAGAAATTTCGATATGGCGCAGTTAATGGCTGCTATTCAACAGTCCAATTTGGAAATGAAACAGTCTATTGAAACATCAGTAGAAAAGTCAGTTGAAAAGTCTGTTGAAAAATTAAACCATAAAATGGAACAGTCTAATATGGAAATGAGACAATCAATGGAACAATCTAGTAATCAATTAGATCAGAAAATTGAATTGGCATTTGATCGATCAAATCAAGAAATGAAAGAAATTAAGCAGTCGGTGGGCGAGATCAATAACAAAATGGATGAGAAATTCAACGAAATGTATGCCAATCTACGTGAAGAAGTAGAGCAAATTGAACAAAAATTACAAAAGGACATCCAAGGGTTGGAGCAGAAAGTTATGAATGGGAGTGAACAAGTGGAAGAGTTGCAAGAGAAAGTTCTAGGCTTCGAAAAAGAACTTCTTTAACTCAAAGTTAACGGAACAGCATCGCCAGTATCTTAGCCAATTCAAGCAATGAAATTTAAGCCACCGATATTTGATGGCACAACATCTTTTGCGGTTTTCAAATTTCAATTTGAGACAACGGTTAACCAAAATGGGTGGAATGACGCAAATCGGGGAACAGCATTAATAGTGGCCCTAAAAGGAGAAGCGGCTGAAACACTGCAGACTATTCCGCAGTATGACGGTAGTAATTGCAACGAAATAATGAAGGCGCTGGATCGAAAGTATGGAAGTGACCATAAGCGAGAGATGTATCGTATGGAGCTGAAGAGCCGATGTCAAAAGATCGGAGAGACTCTTCAAGAATATTCCGCAGCAGTCGAGCGGCTAGTGCATTTGGCACATGTGAATACATCTCCCGATTACATGGAGAGGATTAAGATGGACGCATTCATCGATGGAATACGGGATCCGGATACACGTAAAGCAGTGATGTTATCACCTAAGGCGACTTTTGCCGAGACCATCGCGTGTGCTTTAATAAATGAGACTGCGCAGGCTATCATAAAACCATCGCTTAAGGTACGACGAGTAGAAATGGATAGCAGTACCAACGTCGAGCGATCGGTTCCAAGATACAGAGAGGGTGGTAGCAAAATAAAATGTTGGACATGTGACAAAATGGGTCATATGTCGAGAGACTGTAAAGAAGGAAAATGGAGACGTACAAGTTCGCGATCTCCTATGCAACGACGTCGACGAGTATTAAGTAGAGAGCGGACGTTGGTCAAGGAAGATGGCCAAGAACGAAAGGAGCAGAAGCTGACTCCCACAACCAATTGCCCCATAACCTCCATCCCTATTTCGAGATTGGGACGAGTCGGTGACAGCTTAACAATTAAAGGAAGTATTGACGGGAAAGAGCTGTGTGATTACCCTGGATACAGGAGCGGTGCGCACGTTTGTCCGTGAGGATCTAGTAAAGGGAAGAGTACTACCAGCCAATGAGTTGAAATTACGTACAGCCACAGGAGAGAGCGCAGACATAAAGGGCAGGAAGCTTGTGAGAATTAAGATAAGCAATGCTCAATTCCAACACGAAGTGCTGGTCGCAAAGATAGTGGATGAAGTCATCTTGGGGATGGACTTCATGAGGGCGAATGGCTTCGTGGTGGATGTTGGAAGAGGAGTATTGGACTGTGATAATTTCGAGTTACCACTGCGAGTGGATGATGTGGAAACAAATACTAGGCGGGTAATAATAGAACATCGGGAAAAGCTGCCACCGAACTCGGAAACAATTGTGTGGGGGAGATTGGAGGGAGGTTCTGGGCCACCTAGGTTGTGGGTTGTAGAAGCCAGTGACGAAGAAAGCGAAACCAAAGGAATTATGATAGGGAGGACGTAAGTAAAATCAGATAACGAATGTAGGGTACCGATTAGGACCCTAAATCTCTCGGAAAAGACAAAAACAATTAAGAAAGGAACTGTTATTGGTAAATGTGAAGAGGTGTCAACGATAATGAAATGTGAGCAAAAAAATCCGATTAGAAACACCGATACGCAAGGACAAAAGCAAATAGTAGAACACCTCATGCAGAAATGGACTGGGGATCTTACCATGAACCAGAAAAATTCAGCACGACAACTGTTCGAACAGTATAAGTCGATATTTTGCAGTACACTGGATAATAATGAAAGGGCTAACATGGTGAAACATCGAATTGATACCGAAACGGAGACACCTATACGCCAAGCGCCGAGAAGGCTACCTTTAGCAAAGCGAGAGGAGGTGGATCGAATGGTAACGGACATGCAGGCAGCTGGAGTGATTGAATCATCAAACAGTCCATGGAGTTCACCTGTAGTATTAGTCCAAAGGAAGGATGGGAAAATGCGGTTTTGTGTCGATTACCGAAAGCTAAATTCAGTAACGAAAAACGATAGCTACCCATTTTCAAGGATCGATGACACGCTAGACACATTGTCAGGTGCTAGAATGTTTTCAACATTGGACCTGCAAAGCGGGTATTGGCAGGTGGAAGTCCAAGAGCAAGATTGTGAAAAAACGAGATTCAGTGTGGGTAATGGGCTATGGCAGTTTAACGTGATGCCATTTGGATTATGTAATGGCGCGGCAACTTTTGAACGACTTATGGAGCGCGTGTTAAAGGGACTGCACTGGAAGACTTGCCTCGTGTATTTGGATGACATCATAGTTATGGGAAAGGATTTCGAAGAACACTTAAGAAATTTGTCAGAGGTATGGAAGCGATTGCAATCAGGCGGTTTAAAGTTAAATCCGAAGAAGTGCTCATTATTTAGAACGGAGGTAAAGTTTTTGGGGCACAAGGTAACGACCAATGGAATCCACACCGATGAAGACAAGATATCAGCGGTAAAGGACTGGCCAAGACCTAAAAAAAAATTTACGGGAATTACGGAGCTTCCTCGGATTGTGCACTTATTATAGGCGATTTGTACCAGGATTTGCAAATGTGGCAAAGAGCTTACATGATTTGACCCGGAAGAACAGAGCATTTGAATGGAATGACGAGCAAGAGGAGTCATTCAATGAATTGAGAATGCGATTATGTACGGCACCGGTGTTGGCATACCCTATACCTGTTGTTAAGTTTATTCTGGATACCGATGCAAGTAATGATGGCGTGTAAATATTGGTATTTGTTCTCCAATCCCGCAATATAAATTTAGCATATGTACGTAAGTATCAGGGGCCTTTTAAAATAATTTCTGTACAAGCCAACGATCGATATGAAGTTGAGAAAATCGGCGATATTTCAGGCCCACGTAAAACTACAACAAGTGCAGATAATATGAAAATGTGAAATGAAGAAGTTTCGTTGGATGAGTAGTTGATCATCTGTAGATAGATAAGAATAAAAATGACGTTTTAATGTAGCATAAAAGATATATACTTAACAACAGCTTTAAAGACGTTGATACACTTGCCAAAGGAAAAAGACGACTAAGAAGAAAAATAAAGAGGTTTAAATCAAAACGATCAAGCTGGGAAATCAGGAAACCACGACGTTTTATAGCAGGTGATATCATAGTTGAAATGGAATATATACAACCTCTCGTTAATATCCGGATACATGGAAAATATCTAGTCCAGCCCGAAGGTCATTTCCCTGCAATGGCAAAACAACGAAGACCATATTTGATTCACCATAAAGCTGTGTTAACCGAATTCCAGCATATGGTGGAATTAGGAATTTGTCGACCATTGGCATCTTCGTGGGGATTACCGCCGCTTAACATAGTTACTACGCCTTCTCCAAACTTGATTTAATTAGAGGTTATCACCATATTACCGTCGCAACTTAAGACGTTTTTAAAACGGCAATCACCAGCCCTTTTGGCCGTTTCGAATATACCCGAATCCCATTTGAATTTCGCAATGCTGCCCAAACGTTTCAGAATCTGCGAAATTACACAAACTGCACTTGGAACAATTATTCGTATTTGGCGCCAGCACATTTCATTTCCTCAGTCATAAAATTACTCCTGATGGTATTCTACCTGCTGAAAAAAGAACAAGGAATTTCCCAGCACCCAATTCAACTAAGGACAATAAGCGTTTTGTTGGCATGAATAATTACTCCCATAGATTTATTCCGAAACTATAGCTGGAACACTTGCCTCTATTCACTGCTCTTTTTAAAAAGCCCAAAACTTCCAAGAACTTTTCTTGCCCCGCGGAATGCCAAAATACATTTGTCTCGCTGCAGAGTGATTTGTCAAACCATTGGGAGTTTTCTCTAAGAAGCCATCGAAAATATTAGCAATCTATCTAGCAATTAAGCACTTTAGATATTTTGTTGAAGGTCGGGATATATTTTCTAGACTACATCGGCATTTGAATTTCATTTCCCAATTCATCACGGATATCCAACATGTGACAGGCAAAGACAATGATGTCGCGGGCCCCTTATCACGCACCATCGAAACTGCCTCAGTCGAGACTTACTTAAATTTAACTAAAATTAGCCATGCCCAAGAAGCCGACCTATAGAACTGCAGAATTTACTCACAAAACAGCTACCACTAGTTGGAGTATCTTCTGGTTCCGAATGTTGCACTAGACACTACAGACTAGAGCTTTTTGCTTTTCCTGGTTTTAAAATTTACTGCGTGATATCTACGGGTGCAAATAGCCTGCCAAAAATCTAAAGTTCAAAGGCATACGAAATCGCCCCTTGGTCTATTCGAACATATCCATTTAGATATTGTTGAACCACTTCCACAATCCAATGGATATAATTTATACTTATTTGTGTCGATCGTTTTACTAGATGGCCGGAAGCTTACTGCATGGACAATATGTATGCGCAGCTATAATTGCTTCAACTTTTGTATCTTATTACGTATCCCGATTTGGGGTTCCACTAAATAGCACTATTGGTCAAGGAACACAATTTGAGTTCAAACTTTTTACTGAGTTAACGAAACTCCTTGGCTCAAATCGTATATGTACCCCGCGGCCTATCATCCTCAAGCCGGTTCGAGGAAACACTAGTAATTTTAGCTCAGAGATTTCCATTGTTTTGCTTTGAATTAGAGCTACAGTGAAAGAAGATCTAAAGTGCTCACCAGCTGAAATGGCTCACCAGCGCAACATATTGATCCTAAAGAAATTTGGTCACCCTATTTTAGAACTAATTCATAATTAATTAAAACAGTTTTAAAGGCCATTACTGGCCCCTTACTGAGTCAACAATTTGGCTCCAGCGGTTTCGATCCCGAGCATGGTCTTCATAGTGTCTAAGACAATCTGAAGAGGCCAAGTCGTTCTCTACACCGTGGAGCCATCGTCGCCTGCAACGACCTCTACGCCTACCATATGGTGGCTCTCCTTTCAGAGATCGCTGCACAATTCGTTCCGGATCAGCACGCAGAACATGACCGAGCCAGCGTACTCGCTGCGATCTTACTTCATGTACAATATCGGGGATCTTCATCAGATCTCTGATATCGATAGCTCGGTAGGTACCATCAATTTCGCGTTTTGGGCCGAAAATCACACGCATGACTCTTCTCTCAAATGTAAGGAGCCATCTCTCGTACTCATCCGTCAGCGCCCAACCTTCACATCCAAACATAACAACGGGCCTGATCAACGCTTTGTAAAGTTTCAGCTTCACGGCACTTGATAAGTGTTTAGATTTTAGCAGTGGCCTTAGAGGATACAAAGAATGACTGCCAGCTGCCAGCCGCACTTTAATATCCTCACCCACACTGTTATCGTGAGTGATAAGAGAACCCAAATATTTGAACCTCCTCACTCCCTCAAACGTGTGGTGGCCACTACTAAAATCTGGTGTGCCATTATCCCTAAAACCAGAGATCAGGTATTTCGTTTTGGACTCATTGATCTTGAGTCCAACTGAAGCTGAAAACTCTACAAGCGGATCAAGTATTTCTTTCACTCCGTTGCTATTCAGTCCAATCACGCATATATCATCTTCATATGCAAGCACCTGATTGGACTGGCGATAAGATGTTACGCTGCGGTGTTTCAGTTTTACGAAAGAGGTACTCCAACATGAGATTAAAGAGTATCGGGGACAGAGCATCTCCCTGCCGAACAACCGAGTTAACTACAAAAATTGCCGATAGCCTGTTCTCAACTTTAACACAGCATTGAGACTGCGTCACTGTCATCCTACATAGTCGTACCAGTTTTGTTGGCATTCCTAGGTATTCCTGATGTACGGGGATGGATGTCTCATAATATTTAGATAGAATCATCCACAGCAAAAAGACTTGATCGGTGACTGATCGATTCGGACTAAATCCTCCTTGATAGTCACCAACCAAGCCCTCCGCTAGAGGAGTGATTCTATCCAATACAATGTATGACAGTAACTTGTATGCTGTGCAAAGGAGAGCTATACCGCGATAATTCTCACACTTCAAGCGGTCTCCCTTCTTGAAGATGGGGCATATCGCGGCCACTTTCCATTCGTTAGGCATAACTTCGGTTCGCCATACTTATCGAATAAGGTCGAAAAGACAGTTCCACAAAGTATCCCCTCCGAATATCAAGAGCTCCGAATTAATGCAGTCCACTCCAGGTGAACGGTTTCGTTTCAATCTCTGCATGGCTTTAGTGAATTCCTCATGGGATGGCTCCTCAGTGCAAATCTCAGCAGTCTGTATTAGAGGTGGCTCAACAACTGTCTGTGACGCATGATGGAAATCAAGCAGGTCAGTAAAGTGTCCACTCCATGCGTCAAGTACTGCGTCGATGTTGACACAGAGGTTTCCATCCCGGCCCCGAATGGCGGTTGACGTAGGCCTGATAGTGTGGTGCAGTCCAGTAATTCCTTTAAAGAAATTACGCGAACTGCGCTCATTGCTGAGCTGTTGTACCTTCAGAACCTCGGCCTTCCACCATTCTCGCTTCTTCCGTCTACAAATCCGCTTAGCTGCCCTTCTTGCAAGAGCAGCCTTGTTTTTCCTCGCGATTGTCAGACGTTATTGCACTTCATTATGGGCTATATTTTGTTGCTCAACTGCAAGACGACACTCGTCATCAAACCAATCATTCTTGGGTCTGACTTTTACTATACCTAAAGTCTGTTGAGCAGCACTGACAACCGAAGTTTTCAGTACCTCCCAGACAGAGTTCACGCAGTCAGACTGGTAATTAGCTTCATTAATGTTGTCGCTGACAAGATCCTGATATCGTTTCTTTTGATCTTCATTTATCAGACCTTCACAGTTGAATCGTACCATGCGTTTCGCTGTGTTCCCAGACTTGTACGAAAACTTCCATCGTAGCTTTGCAGCGACCAAATGATGATCGCTGCCTACGTATTGTGTGATGACGATGTGTCCATGTCTCTAGATGTATGTGTTTGTGAGGGAAGAATGTGCTTGCTACTCTAAGCAACCGCAAAGTACATCATTCTCTCACCATTATCGGTCGCAGTTTCGTGTCGGGAGTACGGACCTATGTTTTCACACAAGTCGGTCTGATTTCTGCTAGCTCTAGCATTAAAGTCCCCAATTACCATTCTAACATCGTGTTCGGGTATAGATCCCATCAGATCGTCCAAGTCATTGTAAAATGAGTCTTTATCTTGGGGCTGGCTGACTTCTGTAGGCGCATGTACACAAATTATCGACAGGTTAGCTAACTTCATGCGCAAGCGAAGCTTACACAATCGGTTATTGACTGCTTGGAAATCCAAAACAGCGTTCTTTACCTGCGGCCCAAGAAGAAATCCAGCTCCAAGATTTCCGAGGTCATCTCCACTGTAGAACAACGTATAGCCCTGGGACACATGGTCTCCACTTTTAGGCCAGCGAGTTTCTTGAAGAGCAACGAGTTCCATCCGATACTCCTTCATGCACGTGATTAGGCCCTCTAACGCTCCTGGTTTTCTTAGTGATTGCACGTTCCACGTGCCGATCCTAAATCTCGTGTCCGGGTACTTGAGCGGGGGTCCGGTGTTGTTTTGGCGGTATCTATTTTTCTTTTTGTTGACTTTATAAACATTTTTTTTTTTTTACGGATGCGGGTCGTCAGCCCAGCGATCCAACCGTTTAGTCGCCTTCTACGACAAACAAAGGATACTGTGGTGGTATTCTTGGGAAACATGTTCGTGCAATTTTGATTTACGAGACATGTGAGTGCCACCGACCACAGGGGCCTGATTCATAAAACCATCATAAAAACACTCTATATATTAGGTTGTCTGTTTGTCGACACGTCGACGTAGACAATAATAGTTGACGTGTAAACGCCCATCCCTGGCCAATACTTTTGCAAATGGTAAACTACCTACATAGGTGTTAATTGCTTAGGCCGTTTCACTTATAATTAATTTATTCGTGGATATCCACCACTTCAACCATATAGTAAAATTGTTCGAACTGGTTGTATGCAACAGCTTTAAAGGAATCCTAGCTCAACATATATCACTAAATCAGCATGGGTTTATGCCTAGAAGATCTACATCTACTAACCTTGTTGAATTTACCAACAAAGTTATTAACGAAATTGAAAACCGCAACCAAGTATAGACGTAGTGTTTACTGATTTTAGTAAAGCATTTGGCTCCCTCTGCCATCACTAGGCTCTATAAAGTCTTTGGCTTTGCATCCAACTTCATTAAATCGTGCAACTCATATTTGTCTAGTCGCGTACAATATGTGTCAATTGGAAGCGAAAAATCTAAAATAATCAAAGTAACGTCAGGAGTTCCTTCAGAGTTCCCATATTGGACCTCGGATTTTTCTCGTTTTCATAAATGGAATAACTGAAGTCATAAAATACTCAAATCTTCTCATGTTCACAGATGATATATACTTGACACAAAAATATTACAAGAAGACATCGAGAGATTCAGTGAATGGTGCCACAAAAATTATTTGCTGTTGAATATTGACAAATGCAAAGTAGTATCTTTTCATCGCAATAGAAAACCGATTAATTTTGCTTATAGCGTTAATAATACGGAACTGCAAAGAGTTAAAGCAATAATCGACCTAGGAGTCACATTCGCTGAAAATATGAGTTTTAACAACCACATTGACAAATGCATTGCTAAAGCAAATTCTATGTTTGCTTTTGTTAAGCGTTGGACTGGAGAATTTACAAATTGGTCAACTTTATTTTCACTATATTTTGCGTATATATACTTAAGTACCAAGTTGAATACGCATCAGTAATTTGGAGCCCTTATTATGCTAACAACATCAATAGGATTGAAAGCATTCAAAAGAAATGTATGATCTTCATTTTAAAGAAAACTGACTGGAACTATGACCATAGCTTGCCGTTTCATGAGAATATAGCCCGCCTTCCACCATACACGACAAGATGTTTAGAGTATAAAATTTGCACGTTACATATTGGAAAATACAGCTATCCATGTTCCAATCAAATCGCTTCGAAACCATCGATTTTTGGAGATAGTACGCCACTCAACTAACTATGGTGAAAATTGCCCAATCAATAGACTTGCAAAATCATTCAACATCACTGAAGAAAACTTTGACTTTCATCTTATACAAAGGAATGATTCAAAAGGAACTTGAAGAACCATTTTATAAATTTTAAAACTTAATTTAACAGAAATTATCCTAAGTAATTGCCAGTATTAATGCCTTTGCCCCTTTGGTTTTGAGAGAGCAGCTTTGTTCGTGCTTATAATAGCACCGGACTATTGTATATTTTTAATAGTTGTATCCATAATTAATCCCATGCGTAGTGCAGAAAGGCAGGTACATCTATGCAGAGATCAGCAATACACAGTGAAGGCTACATGATCCGAAGAGCGCCAAGTCCCGAAGACACAATTAGAGACAATGAGCTAGTTTTTGACTATAGGCTCCCAGTCTGGCCAATTATCGGCACAGTATACGATTGACACCCTAACCCATTTCAGTTGTTTCGCGCCATGTTTTTGCCCAACACACCCCATAACACACATTTTTTTCACATGAAATCCGAATTTATAATATTAAGTCATGTTTATATGACTGTCTGAGCATATAGTGCCAATTATTTCGTACGACACAACAATATATAAGCATACCAAATTTTGGGATGATTTTCAAAATCCTGGGATGGGATAGTACTGCCTGTTGAACATTTTTAACTTTTAGCCTGGTCCATTGAATGGGGCAGCCGAGAGACAAACAGAAGAGGGGAAGCTCTACAGGAGGCTTGAAAATTAAAGTTGGGCGGATTATTCCAGCATTCAATGCCACATGGGCCCACGGTGCAATACCCGGACAAACACATATACTTACACATTAAAAACACCCAACCGTGATTTTTCGATTCCCGGTGGTGACAGGAGGCTTTCTCAACACTAAACCTCATTCTCATGAACGAGGGAACCACGAGTACCTACCGTAAAGGCGCCGCGAACTCCATTATCGACTTGACGTTCATTAGCAGCTCCCTCGCAAAAGGGGGTTGTGAATGGAAGGTTGATGAGGAGTTCACGAATAGTGACCATCAAGCTATAATCTGGAAACTTAACACCAATCCCAGAAGCGGGTGGCGTCAAAGAATCGCAAGGAGGCAGCCAGTGGGCTGGAATACCAAATGCTTCGATGCAGAGACCTTCAGACTGATGATGAGGGGATCACCAGTGTCTCAGACAACAACTGCTGAGGGCATCACAGAAGAGGTGGCAGCGTCCCTGGAGGCAGCCAGCGACGCGTCGATGCCAAGGTGTCGCCCCAACAACGGACGAGCACCAGTCCACTGGTGAAACACGACCATCGCACAACATCGGCGAGAGTGCCTTAAGGCAAGAAGGCAACACCAGCGCGCTGTGAAGAGAGACAGGGCCTCGACAGAGGAACTGAGACGAAACTAAGAAGAAAAAAGGCGTCTTCTCCGAAACGCCATCAGCTCGAGTAAACGAGAATGTTGGAAGGAACTCTACGCGGAGGTGGACCGGGACCCGTGGGGCAACCGGTATAAAACGGTAATGCATAGGATTAAAAGCCAACCCGCAACAACACCAACTTGTCCCGACATGCTGCTCAGAATAGTTGCACACCTATTTCTGGAGAAACCAGAACTCCCCGACTACCACCAGGAGGAAGTAGTGGACATTCCCGGAGTCACCATAGAAGAGCTCACGAAGACCTGTGCTAGATTGCAGAATGGCAAGGCGCCAGGACCAAGCGGCATACCCAACATCGCACTCAAAAGTGCAATTGCTGCCAGACCAGACACGTTCATAAGCATGTACGACGCCTGCCTA
Source organism: Tipula unca (assembly GCA_951394425.1). Classification (NCBI taxonomy): domain Eukaryota; kingdom Metazoa; phylum Arthropoda; class Insecta; order Diptera; family Tipulidae; genus Tipula; species Tipula unca. Next base: position 73,570,957 of record OX596381.1, read on the forward strand.
CGACAAGGCGTGTTCCCGACCCGATGGAAGCAGCAAAGACTGGTTCTTCTCCCAAAAGGGAAGAAACCACCGGACGACCCATCATCTTTTCGTCCACTCTGCATGCTGGACTCAGAGGGGAAGAACTTGGAGCGGATAGTGGCCGACAGATTGGAGCAATACATCGATCCTCAACTTTCCGAATTCCAATTCGGATTCAGGAAGGGGAGATCGACCATCGACGCACTGGAACTCGTCACGAACATCGCAAAGGAAGCCATCTCAGGAAAGAGATGGAAAGGCGGTTCCAAAAAGTGTTGCCTCATCGTCACCCTGGACATCAAGAACGCGTTCAACACGGCCCGCTGGGATCGAGTTTTGGAGGCTCTTGAGAAGATGGGGGTGCCCTACTACCTACGAAGGATGGTCAGATCGTACTTCAGAGATCGACTCCTACACTACGAGACGGAGCAGGGACCAGCGGTACATAGGGTCACGGGAGGAGTACCTCAGGGCTCCGTCCTGGGGCCACTCTTGTGGAACGTTATGTACGACGGTCTACTCCATCTAGAACTACCGGCGAACACAACACTCGTGGCCTTCGCGGACGACGTGGCAGTTGTTTGTAGCAGCTCGAATATTCAACTCACCGATATTCGATACTGCCACAAACAAAATAATTAGTGAAATTCAAATATAAACCAACTTATTTGAATTAAGCGTACACTAACCCCATCACATATCCATCTATCCAACCACCACTATCTAATAGCCGAACCACTACTATAAAACATTTATAGTAAAGCATGTCGCCATCTAACAACATCACCACGAACCAACAATATTCGGTGATGCAATACTAACACATAAGTGCAGTATTGACCGTCGCCGGCGCAAGTGTTCCCTCAACATCAAAACGAACACGAAGGCGACGTCACAATAAAACAAAAACAACAAATCAGTCGTCTTCCAAAACATCAAACGCAACAACGTGTTCTTTAACGTACCAAAAATTATAAAATACCTAGTGTGTGCAAGACGGCAGCCATTTGCCAATATTAAAATTACATTTATTTTTTACCAAATTAAAAACGTGGTGGTGAATTGAATTGAATAAATAAATAAATTAAATAAGTTATAACAACTAAAATAAATAAATATAATAAATAAACATTATACAAAAAACCTTAAATTATTGTGTGTGTAATTTATTTGAGAAGTCCGAACCGGACAACAACAACTTTAATATAGGAAACGATCCTATATGTCCTTGTGGCGAAACATCTGGAGGAGCTGGAAGCCGCATTCTCCACCACCATCAGGAGGATAAGACAGTGGATGCGATCGGCAGACCTGTCTTTGGCGGAACACAAGACCGAAGCACTCCTTGTGAGTAGTCGGAAGAAAATGGAGACCATCACCATCAGGGTAGGCGACCACAACATCCAGTCGCAACCCCACATCCGGTATCTAGGAGTGGTCTTGGATGCGAGGCTCAACTACAAGGAGCATATATCCAGCGTGAGCAGGAAGGCATCGGCAGTCCAGGGCGCGCTCTCACGGATAATGCCCAACATCGGAGGCCCCAGGCAAATCCGGAGACGACTACTGGCAACTGTAGTCACCTCCGTTCTGCTATACGGAGCACCGGTGTGGGCGGAATCGCTAGAGTTAACAACTTACCGCAAGACAATGTGATCAGTCCAGCGGCTCTCAGCGATCAGAGTGGCGTCAGCATACCGAACGGTATCGCACGATGCGGTCAATGTCGTGGCATCATGCCCGCCCATCGACATCCTGGCAGGAGAACGGCAACGCCAACATCGCAGGAATAAGGAAGAGCAGCGAAGGGTCCTCTGTGAAGAGGAGAGACCCGAGAGTCTTCGTCTCTGGCAAGAGAGATGGGACAGCTCAACGAAAGGTCGGTGGACACATCGGCTGATCCCAGATGTCACCAAATGGGTCACTCGCCTGCACGGGGAGGTCGAGTACTACATCACCCAACTCTTGACTGGGCATGGGTGCTTTCGGGCATAATTGCACCGATTCAAGAGAAGTGACTCCCCAAACTGTCATCATTGCAGCGATGTGACTGAAGATGCAGAGCACGTGTTCTTCCAGTGTCCGCACTACGAGGGGACACGGGCGGAACTTGAGAGAAATTTGGACCATTCCATCAATCCAGAAACCATAGTGGAGTGCATGCTGAAGAGCCAATCGGCATGGAACAAAGTTGCAGAGTACGCGGAATCCATCATCAAGGATCTTCGCACCACGTACGAGGATGAGGTGTAATAACACCAGCAACATCGGACAGCAGTGACATCAAATAAGAACGACCCGGCGAAGTAGTATTTATAAAGAGTGCCGCCGGGGAACCACCGTTCCAGGAGCAGGGTTAGAGGTGTAGGTTAGGGTTTAGTGCGGTAAAAATCCCACATAACTCGTATGACAGGTAGAAGGTTTGCCCAGACGAGTACCTTTTGAAGGTTCCCCCCTGTACCTCGTTAATCTAAATAAAAAAAAAATAAAAAAAAAACACACACACACACACACAAACACACATACACACACAACATGCTTCAGTCAGTTATAAATGCCAAGTTTACAAAAACGCCGTTAAGGCACTTATAAACAAACATGTTTAAGTGCATACAAATCAACTTAAATCACTGTGAAGGAGCTCAAAGTATGCTTGAGCAAACCACGAGGGAAGAAGGTGCCGACATTTTGCTGATTAGTGAATCCTATAGAATTCCCACAGAGGACGCGAGATGGGCTACAGATGTATCGAAAAAGGCGGCTATCTACGTATGTAATAGACTACCATTCGAACAAAAAGCTGTGCATCAACAAAGTGGCTTTGCTACTTAACTTAAGCCGTTACCCTAAGTGATCACATGGCAATTGTAATTGAGGTGAGACCACAAGCAAAATTCCAAAGATAGGAAGCATCACTAAAGGCACAAAAGAATGGCTGGAAAATCAAAAATTTAGACAGTACCATGCTAGAGCACATGCTAAACTATGTCAAAACAGCAGATGGAACGGTAGAGCAACAAACAAGCCGTATATTACAAAGTTTATTCAATGCATGCGATGCAGCAATGCCGAGGAAAGGTCGTGGGAACAACAGACCCCCACTCTACTGGTGGAATAATAATATTGCAGAACTACGAAAAGAGTGTCTCAGGTCAAGGCGAAAGCACCAGAGAGCAAGAGGGACAGACGAATACCTGCGGCTCCAAATCGAATATAAAATTAAACGTGCTCAACTCAGAAAAGCCATATTGGAAAGCAAAAGTGATGCTTTTAGAGTGCTACGGGAGGAAGTAGAAAGCAATCCATAGGGCATGGCGTATAAGATTGTTATGAAAAAACTGAACAGTTGTACATCTCTTGCACCTGTTAACTCTAGGATTATGCACAATATGGTTGAAACACTGTTCCCTAGACAAGATAAACCAAGCTTTATGTGGAACTGCATGAACATAAATGAAGAAATCCCACCCGTTACCACTCTGGAGGTGATAGAAGTAGCAAAATGGATAAAACACAATAAAAGCCCTGGGCTCGATGGGATACCAAACACCGTTTTAAAAACCGCGGTACTGGCCAAACCAGAAGTATTCAGTAAACTGTTTACAAAATGCATGGCCGAAGGGAAATTCGCATCATACAGACCACTATGCATGTTAGATACTACCATAAGATAAGCTACTCGAGAGAATTATATGTACCAGACTAGAGCACCACACGGAAGGTACTTCCGGGCTACATGACGATCAGTATGGCTTTAGGAAAAAGCGTAGCACAATCGATGCTATTGCAAAGGTGTGTCACATAGCACGCAGCGCACTGGCCGGTAAAAGGTGGACGGAAGGCGACAAACATTACTGTGCAGTCATTACACTTGACATTAAAAACGCGTTCAATACTGCGAATTGGGACAAAATCCTTAGGAAACTTCCAAGTTTCTGCGTGCCAATCTATACCTTACCCGCTAAATAGGTAACTATTTTCAAGAACGGATGCTGATATACGACACTGATGAAGGGCCAACACAGTATAGGGTAACCGGTGGCGTTCCGCAGGGCTCAGTACTAGGTCCAGTCCTCTGGAATATCATGTACGATGGAATATTAGGAATTCCAAAACCAAAAAATGTGCAGACAATTGGCTATGCGGATGACATTGCAATAGTAGTAATGGCAAAAAACGTTTCACAAGTTACCGCAAGCTGTAACGAAACGATAGATGACATAAGAAAGTGGCTGCAACAAGCGGGTCTTCAACTTGCGGAACATAAAACCGAAGTGGTCCTAATGAGTAGTCGAAAGAAGGTAGAGACCATCACCGTTCGCGTGGGTGATCACTATATTACTTCCGCGCAGCATCTGAAATACCTGGGGGTACTTTTAGACCACAGGCTCAATTTCCGAGATCACATAGAGTACGCAAGCGAGAAAGCCAGGAAAGTGTATTCTTCGCTGTCAAGACTGATGCCAAATATCGGAGGTCCAAAACAACCGATCAGAGAGCTGCTCGCAAGTGTTATAAAGTCTACACTGACATACGCATCCCCGATATGGGCTGACTCAACCAATGTCAAGTCGTATATTAAAGACGTAAAATCTGTTCATAGACTGACCACGATTCGAATAATCTGTGCTTTCCGAACCATCTCTGATGAAGCTGCTAACGAGATTGCACGGCGCTGCCCAGTCGACATTGAATTCAAAAAAGCCAAAGCCATTTACGCTAAAAAGCACGCACAAGGGGAAGAGGACACAAGGGAGTATCCAAAGAAGCTTGGGAGGCAATGAGTGGAATTCTGGTAGATATCATGAAACTCGTGCGATGTGACGAGCGAGCAGCTTACCTTTTGAGGAGTCAGCTGGTAGAACTGGGAGGAAAACAAATTAATAAATAAACTAACATGAGCAACTAAACCACCTGCCTCGCGAAGGAATGCCTTAATTGGTGGTACCGCGGGGAAACATCCATCTTCTTGCGTAAAACAAAAAAAAAAACAAAAAAAAAAAACACATACACACACACACACCTCGTGTGGAGTTGCTGCATCTCCCATCGAGCGCGTCCCCAGGTGGCGGATAGGGGAACCCCGCAACCATTTTGGTCGGGTCGGTTAGAGAGAATAAGAAAATAAGACTACGGTGCAGGGATACGGAACCCCAGTACCGGCGACTTTAGGGAGCGAGCAAGCGGGCTCCCAGTCGTCGAAATCCAACGACCGCTTTGTTCCAGCAGTGGGAAACTTGGCTGTCGTAATTAGAAATCGAAACTCGACCTGATGCTCTGTTAATCAAAAAGAAGGGGGATGTCTCGTATGCTGATTTGCTACGGAAGATAAAGGCAGACTCTCAGTTCAAAGGGTTGGGAGAAAAGGGGACGCATCTACGTCAAACCGCCAAGGGAGATCTGTTATTGGAGTTGGAAAGCACTGGCGATCAACCTCAAACAGCTATTTTCCAATCCCAATTACAGGGCATTATTGGCCAAGAAGCTGACGTTAGAACCTTGTCACGGGAAACCCTAATAGAAATAAGGGATATTGATGAAGTTACCACATCCGAAGATGTACTACCAGCTTTGGAGATAAAAGGTACTACTACTGTGAACTTATCGTGGGACGCAAATGGCAGTGATTAGCATGCCAACAAAGGTAGCGGAGCAAGTCTTAACAAGAGGCAAAATAAGGATCGGATGGTTGATTTGTCGTATAAGGGACTCTGTTAAGCCGGTAAAGTGTTTTAAATGCTTTGAGTTTGGTCACCTGGCGCAAAAATGTACGAGTGAAAACAACAGATCTAAACTGTGTATAAAATGTGGTAAAGTCGGTCATAATGCAAAACAGTGCAAGGATGACCCAAAATGCGTGCTTTGTAGCAAGGAAGCTGTTGGGGGAAATAAACATGCAACGGGTAGTTGGAAGTGCCCTGCATATAAGAAGGTGCTAGACAGGATGCTGGTCAACTGAGATTGATCCAACTAAATCTCAACCATTGTGAAGCTGCACAAGACCTGCTGCAGCAAACTGTAAGTGAAATAGGCGCTGACATTGCTATTGTATGCGAACAATATAACAGCTCGATAGCAATATTTGGGCATCAGAGTATTTAAAAAAAAGCGGCTGTTTGGGCTTGTGGTAACCGTCCCTTTCTGGAGAAGCCCAGCGACGGAGAATCTGGCTTTGTAAGAGTGAAGATCGATGGTATTCACATTTATAGCTGTTATGCCCATCCTAGTGCTACCCTTGATGAATTCAAAATCTTCCTAGATCGATTAGTTAGTGACGCGCGAAACCGAAACCCCCTGTTGCTAGCTGGGGATTTTAATGCTTGGGCTGTTGAGTGTGGCAGCCGAGAGACTAATGTTAGAGGTAAAGCGCTACTGGAAGCATTTTCTCTACTACCAGTTACGATGTTGAATGTTGGTAGTACATCCACTTTCCGTAGGGGTGGCGCTAGCTCGATAATTGATCTCACTTGGGTGAGCGAGAGCCTTTTAAATAGAATAGTGAGTTGGAAAGTTAGTGAACAATATTCACATAGTGATCACCAGGCTATTATCTGTGAAATAAGAGATGGAAGGCAGGGAAAGGTTCGTTCAGAATCGACAAAAAAGTTTAGCGTGGAAGCACACGATGTTTGATGAAAAGTTATTTATCTATATGCTGGAGGACATTACTTTGTCCGGAACTGCGGATAGCAAAGTGAATCAAATCGTAGAACATATCACAAGAGCTTGTGATGCTTCGTAGAGAATGCCTTCGAGCTAGACGTTTATACCAACGTGCAAGATTGGAAACTAGGGACGACCTACGCAAGCAGTACTGTGTCGCCCGCTCTCTACTCAATTGTGCAATTAAAGCAAGCAAACAAAGATGTTTTCAAGAATTGTGTGAAGAAGTTGATCGGGGTAGACCTTATAAAATGGTTATGAAAAAGGTTATGGATGCATATGTACCATGCCCATCGTGCCCACGAGTGCTGAAAAATATAGTCACGTCACTGTTTCCACAACAACCAGATTGTACGGTTAATGTCGAGACAAGAGGAGGCGGAGAAATATTCCCATTAATTACAAATGAGGAGGTGCTTAAAGCATGTAGCATATTGAAGAATAACAAGGCTCCGGGGCCTAATAAAATTCCCAATATTGCAATTAAATCGGCGGTCCGCTCATACACAGAGTTGTTTGTAAACTTATTCAACTCATGCGTGGAGGAAGGAGTATTTCTACCGGCCAATCTACTTGCTAGATACTGCAGGTAAATTATTTGTGAGAATTATACGTGAGAGACTACAGGAGGCCATTAAAAACAAAGGGGACTAGGTGGAGAACCAATATGGGTTCCGTAAAGCTCGCTATACCATTGAAGCGATTAAACTCGTAGTGGATACGGCGCGAGAGGCAATATCTGGTGATAGATGGAAAGGAGGTTCTAAAAAGTACTGTGCGGTAGTTACATTAGATGTGAAAAATGCATTTAACTCGGTGAGTTGGGATTGCGTATTAAACGCGCTAATCAATAAAGAGGTCCATCCCTCGGTATTTAAATAAAATGGTGGCTAATTATTTCAGGCAACGAGTTTTGAAGTATGAAACCGATGAAGGTACTAAATACCATCACATTCCTAGAGGTGTACCACAGGGGCCTGTACTGGTACCCACATTGTGTAATGTCATATACGATAATATTTTTAGACTGCCGATACCAGAAGAAGCAATGGTGGTTGGTTTGGTTGCAAAGTACAAAAAAGAGGTGGAAGAAATCTGCAATCGGAGTATAAGAATAATTCAGGATTGGTTATCATCATGCTTACAGTTGGCGGAGCATAAAACAGAAGCAGTAATAATCACCAGTAGGAAAAGGTTGGAATTCATGACGGTGGAAGTTGGTGGTCAACTGATTCAGTCAAAACAATCTATTAATTATCTGGGAGTAATAATTGATGCTAGAATGTCCTTTAAATCGCATTTGGATACCGTTGGGGAAAAAGCTGGAAAAGTGAACGCGTTACTGGGTAGTGTGGTGACGTCTATTTTGATGTATGGAGCACCAATCTGGGCCAGTGCTATGGAGAGAAGTACATAGAAGCAACCGATGGCATCTGTTTATAGGTTAGTGCATTTAGGATGGTACCAGATGAAGCCGTGTGTCTACTGGCTGGTATGCAGTTGACTTATTGGCTAAGCAGCGTGAAAGAATATATTCTCGCCGTGCAAATGGGGATAAGAGAGGAAATCGTATTGTGGCTCGCGCAGAGACCGTTAACATGTGGCAGCAGCGATGGGACAGCTCGGGAAAAGGTCGGTTAGTCCCGTTGGTAGTTAAATGGCTAGATATAGGAAGCATGGAGAGATTGACTTCTATTTATGCCAATTTCTGACGGGGCATGGTTGTTGTCGCGCTTATTTACATAAATTTAAGTAAGATAATTCCCCTTATTGCCCAATGTGCGAGGAAAAACGGGAGAACGTCGAGCATGTATTTTTTGACTGCCCGCGCTTCGAAGAAGAAAGATTGGAACTATATAGGTCTGTGGGAAATGACTTATCACCGTTAACAGTTGTGGATGACAGTTGTGTAAAATGAGTGCAAGGATTATTAAGAAACTGAGAAGTCTAGAAAAAAATAGACAAAGACAACAAAGTTAGATGGCAGTTAAGGCTGAGCCTGTTCTCGCAAAGTAATACAGAACAGTAGTTCCACGAGACAACTATAGGCACAAGAATTTGGGGGTTAGGGTTTAGTCGGTAAGAATCCGACACTCTTACATGTTTATGGATTAGGTCCACATGTGAGGTCTTATGAAGATTCCCCCCCTCCACCTCAAAAAAAAAAAAAAACAGACACACACACACATCGTTACCTAATTAAACGTTACCCAAACTGATATTCATTTTTATATTTTAACGACATACTGCAGACGCAGTTCAAAATAATCCTCGGCAGCTATAAAATTACCATATCACACACATAAAACTTTTACTTTTCAATTTAATTTCATTATTGAAAATATATTTTGGCACCACGTCATGACATCATACTTTCATTCCAACTTTTGACATTATAACGTTCAATAAAAGTTTTATACACAGTCTTTAAGTTCTTCGAACGAATGTTTTATTTATTGCCGTCCACTGTGCGTAAGATCAATTAAGTTTAACTAAAATTATTTCATTATTCATCCTTGGAGTGAATGTAATGTAAAACGGATGTAATTGTAGTTTCTCTCATAAAATTATTTAATTTTTGCTTAACGCATTGCATTGAATTCAACAAATCTCGTGTTATGTTTGGATAAAAGATTATGAAAAGTGTATGTATGTATATGGTACCGTTCGTGTACATATATTTATGTATGTAGCATACATCGAGGAACATATATACGTAAAAAAAAATGTAGGGAGTTAGAATAAAATGTACACAATACGCATTGTAGGTGACAGGAAGATAGATCGATTCAAAAGCTGTCCAGAATCATCTCTATCCATCCGTACACGAATTTTTATTTTATTTCAGTAACATTTTTATTTTTCATGTGTGTGTGTGTGCGTGGTACAATGTACATCTCAATAAAGTTAAGCCAGGTACAGGGCGAATCTGTATCTTTAAAGGTATATTTTGTTATTAGTAATATGTTCTGGGTACCTATGTACGTATACATACTCAGAAATTATTAGTTTTGTATACTAATATTGTTCTACGTGTATTGGATTTCTAAAAATGGATATCGGCAGCATATATACACAATTCTCAGGAGGATATTCGTAATTTAAATTTTTGTGGAGGATTTTGTTTCCCGTCAATCCTGATTTTTAATATTATTTGTATGTGTGTGTATATAGGTTTGAAGTTATAAACTAAAAAGGAATTATATTTGTTTAGTATTTAACAAAAAAATAAAAATAATAATTTGATTGATTACGTTTCATACTTGTGATTTCTAAATTTTTTGACGATTTTTGTGGAATTTTAACTAAAAATATAGATTTGAGTAGGATTAAAATGAAATGTTATTGAAGATTTGTGTTAATTTGTAGAAAGCAAAAAAAAAACGGAAGTCAGAAATATAGATTGCATTGATCAGATTTTGGTAAATGTTTGGTTGGTATTTGTTTAGAAATGCCTGCTAAATAGCTACTCTAATAATTAACAAAAATTACAGGAGCATAGCTTGACCATGCCGCAGATAATTATGTAGAATTACGTCTGAGTACACGCATTGTAAACCAGACCTCACAATAATTGTTACAAAATCTGAATTTCAGATCAGTTCTGCGTACCAATTCTGATATTATATTGTACGATGTCCCGCTAGGACCAAGGAATTTGAAAAATTCCAATAATAATAATACAGTGTTTAAAGTCCATTACTGGCCCCTTACTGTGTCAACAGTACGACCTCCGCGCCTTCCATATAGTGGATTTCCTACCAAAAATCGCTGCACAGTTCGTTCCGGATCAGCACGCAGAATGTGACCGAGCTAGTGTACAGAGCTTGGTATGTGCCATCTAATTCGCGTTTTGGGCCGTAAATCACGCGCATGATTCTTCTCTCAAATGTAAAGAGCCATCTCTCGTACTCATCTGTTAGATGAGAAGCCCAACTTTCGCATTCAAAGAAAACAACAACCCTGATCAACGCTTTGTGAAGCTTCAGCTTAATTGGTGTTTAAATGTTAGCAGTGGCCTTAGAGGATACAAAGCACGGCTGCCAACTGCCAGCCGCACTTTAATATCCTCACCCACACTGTTATCGTGAGTAATAAGATAGCTAAAATATTTCAACCTTCTCACTCCTTCAAACGTGTATTGGCCACTACTAAAATCTGGTGTGCCATTGACCCTATAACCAGAGATCATGTATTGGACTGGCGATATAAGATGTTGCGCTGAGGTGTTTCAGTTTTACGAAAGGTGTACTCCAACCTGATCAGTGACTGATCGATTCGGACGAAATACTCCTTGATAATCACCAACCAGGCCCTTCGCGAGAGGGGTGATTCTATCCAATATAATGTAGGACAGTAACTAGTATGCTGTGCAAAGGAGAGCTATACTGCGATAATTCTCACACTTCAAGCTTTCTCCGTTCTTGAAGATTGGGCATATCGTGACCATTAGTCAGGCATTATTTCGTTTCGGCATACTAATCGAATAATGTCGAAAAAACAAAGTTCCACAAAGTATCCCCTCCGAATATCAAGAGCTCCGAATTAATGCAGTCCACTCCAGGTGAGCGGTTTCGTTTTAGTCTCTGCATGGCCCTAGTGAATTCCTCATAGGATGGAACCTCAATGCAAATCTCCGTAGTCTGTATTTGATGTGACTCAACGACAGTGTGTAACGCATGATAAACACCAAGCAGGTCGGTAAAGTGTCCATTCCATGAGTCGAGTACTGCATCGATGTTGCCACAGAGTTTTCCAACCTTACGCGGTTAAAAGGGTCATAGGGGGAATGACCACGTCCACAAGAATAATCTGTGGATGCAACGAAAACACTAAACCATGCAATTGGCATACTTAATAACGATCTTGAGGTTCTTAAAATTTCACAGTACTGCGACTCACACTGTGTGTGCGTCGAGGTGAGATCTAATATAGGAAAGTTTTACTTGGTCGGTATATATTTCCAATATTCAGACGATCCAGTGGAATATGTAAATAAACTCGAAAAAATCATGGATGGTCTTAAAGACCATTCTATTATCATTACTGGCGACTTCAATGCAAAGTTTAAACTTTGGCACAATAAGGACGCAAACGAGAGAGGAGTCCTCGTTGAAGAATCCATTGCTAGAAGTAACCTATTCGTTATAAACGAAGAAGGACAGCCAAGTACTTATTCCCACAATGGGGAGTCAAATATTGATCTTACTCTCATGACTGGCGGTCTGTTAAGAAATATTTTAAGTTGGTCCGTCCATAAAAATTGGACATCAAGTGACCACAGAGTAATTGTCTCGATCTTGGGCTCGGAGAACACACATAATGATTCCCCAGCATCAAAGAAAGTTCATCGGTATGCCCTACGGCATGCCAATTGGGAGGGTTTTCACAGCCAGCTAAGTAGCATCTGGCAAAACCTGGAAAACACCTGAAGGTTTTGATCGAAAGCGATATCGAGCGAGTTGAACAAATAGTAACAAGTTCAATCATCAAAGTCTGAAGCGCAACTATTCCACGTAAACGTGCTCGCAAGTCAAAACTGTCTTGGTGGTCTCCTGACCTAAGCGAATCAAGAAAATTGGTTCGTAAGTTGTACAAGCTATATCAAAAAGATAAAAATCCCGATTCTCGGGAAAGCAAAAGGGTAAACTATGTGGCACACCGTAAGGCGTACTTCAAAAATATCAGAGACAAAAGCCAAATGAGCCTAAAAAAGTTCATAACGGAGCATGGAAATGCTGAACCGTGTGGCTTTCTCTATAAATTTAGCACAGGCAAACTGAAAACAAATGAGGTACTAAGTACCCTGGTGAGCGGTAGTGGACTAACAACAATTTGTTGGGAGGACACTACAAAATGCTTGCTCAACACCTTACTACCCGACGACTATGAGGAAAATGACTCTGAGAGGCAAAGAGAAATCCGCGCCGATCGTAGCTCTGCACCAACCACGCCAGACGTGAGCAACTTCAGTGATGAAGAGGCCACTATGGCCATCATGTCTATGAAAGCTGGTGAGGCGCCAGGCCTAGACAACATCGAGGTCGAAGTGATATCCTGTATCACGAACTTTATGAATGCTTGTCTTAGTAAAGGAATATTCCCCAAAGCATGGAAAAATGGTAAATTAGTTATCATAAGGAAAACTGGAGATAGGTGTCAAACCAATCCCAAATCTTATCGACCAATCATGCTGTTGCCTGTCCTTGGTAAACTACTCGAAAAGTTAATTGCCGGCAGGTTAATGGAGGTATTTCAAAGAAGTGGTACCTATAGTGACAAACAGTTTTGTTTCAGAGAAAATAGATCCACAGAGGACGCAATGATCAAATCGATCAATATGGTCAAAGAGTCGGACCAAAAGTACAATCTGGGAGTATTCCTAGATGTATCTGGCGCGTTCAACAACCTGTTTTGGCCCAGCATCATGTTGGAGCTAAAGAGATTCAATTGCCCACGCAATCTCTATAACATCCTAAACAACTATTTTTCTGAAAGGAAAGCCTCTGTTATTTCAAGTCATGGCACGAATCGCATCGATATACGCATCCCAATTTTTGTGGTTATCTTTTACATAGGAACGTATAGCAGCGAGAATCGTTGTATTCACCCTCTCCGACTCATTTCATTGCGGAGAGTATATCGCTGTAAATTGATGAAGAACACCATAATTTTCCAATAAATCTGCTAGCAGTTTCGATTTAAATTGGGGTCCATTATAAGTGGTAAGTATTTCAGGCATACCAAAAATACTAAACACTCGCTTTTTCAGGAAACTTACTACATTCTGAGCCGTGGCCGATCTAAGCGGCTCCAGTATAACAAATTTAGTAAATTGGCCCAATAAAATCAGTAGGTGTGTGTTACCTAACCGACTCCGTGGATAAGGTTCCAAAAAATCCATGAATAATTTTTGGAATGGGCGATATACCTCCGTAAATTTACCCATTTCAGGCTGTGTGGCGTAATTGACGGCTTTCGTAGATTTACATGTTTCACACTTACGTATATAATCTCTCACATCACAAGCCATAGTAGCCCAGTAGTATAGACGTTGCAGGACTTCTAGTGTCTTGGTCTGACCCAAATGAGCTTCGGTCATAGAATTGTGTGCTTGTTTTAGTAGAGATGGTACTATAGAATCTGGAATAACCAATTTCCATGAAAAATATCACTAAAGGAATTATTGCAATTTGGAAGTATATACAATTTCCCATTGAGTTCTTTCCACATGTGGCGGTGGCACACTTGCATCATCGTCACCCCCATCCAGTTCATCTAAGGCTTCGAGATTTATTCTGGAAAGGGCATCAGGTACCACGTTTTGAGATCCTTTCCTTTATTCAATTTTAAAATCATATCCTTGTAATTGTAGGCTCCACCGAGCTAACCTTCCAGTTAAATCGCTCTGCTCCATTAGCCATTTCAAGCTAGCATGGTCTATGATAATGGTGATAGTGTAACCCTCCACATATGGTCTAAATTTCTTTACACTTAAAACTGCCGCTAAGCACTCCGATTCGGTCACGCTGTACACACGTTGGGCAGAATTCTGCTTATGGCTATAATAAGCTATGGGATGTTCACTATCATCTTCCGATTTTTGGAATAAAACGCTCCCTATTCCATTTGAACTCGCGTCGCACTGAATATAAAAGGGTTGTGTGAAATTCGGATTGCGCAAAACAGGTGCTGTAATTAACGCGTTTTTAACCTTATTAAATGCTTTCTCTGGTAAATCATTCCATATTAGTTTTTGGTTCTTCTTTAATAGGTCAAAGACTCGGGACCATTGCACAGACCGAATGGCATAACTGTGAAGTGATAGAGGGGGCGGCCCGGAACGGTGAACGCAGTTTTATCACGAGAAGCCACGCCAAGAGGGATTTGCCAAAAGGCATCTTTTAAGTCGATCGATGATATATACTTAGTTTGGTCAAGGCGACTTAGCAATACCTCAATCACTGGCAACGGATATGCGTCCTTGATTGTTACTTCGTTGACCTTCCGGGCGTCAAGACATAATGGACATAGACCTCACCCCACCACTGCTCCTGCGAACAACAGCAAGTGGTGAGGACCAGGCGCTTTGACTCTCCTCTATCACTCCCAGAGCCAACATCCTATCCAACTCTTTGTAAATATCAGCTTGAACAACTGGAGACACGGGGTAGTATCGCTGCTTTACTGGTTTTGCATTACCACCCTCAATAACATGACTTAACAAACTGGTACGTCCTAAACCTTTTTTACGAGAGCATGGAAAGGTATCTATGATTTGCGCAAGTCGAGTCTCTTCTTGTGAAGAAAGTTGGCGACGATTACTTGAAACTGGCTTAGATATCGGCATATCGATGGAATTCACTAACAATGGAGCTATTCCAAATAGGTCCCAGAAATCAATGCCTAGGTAAAGCGGTTGAATTAGCCCTGGTGCAATATGAAATCGAACACGTTTAATCTTTCCACCATATGAATCTGGTAATATTCACCACTAGCTGTTCTTAATACAGTTGGAAGATGCACTTTAATTACAGTTTTTTATAAGAAGTTTTCAGACCCGACCCTGTCTAATAATCCGGTGTAAGGTATCCCAGCAATCAATACGTGAGCATAGGGGCGGTTATCTTTGGTAGCCGTATGCAAGACAGATTCGCATATCATTTTTTTCAAGTTTCGCCGCAAAGTCCAGTGCTTAAAGGTTCTGTGACGCGGTTTGAAAGTAGACGTAGAAAACAAAGTTTGAGCAGATTTGAATGTAATGTTGGGTCATCTCTACCAGTACTACATTTAGTGATAGAATTCATTATGTCGTAATAAAATGGATTATTAAAATTCGGTGGGTAATTTTAATGACTACGCCAATTAGCCGTCGGTATGAATGGATTTGCAGGACATGGATCATCTGCAGAATAAGTTACATTTGTCTTCGGTAAAGTTCCGGGCAGGTGTTGGAAGCCACCTCCTCGGTTAGTGTCCTGGTTATGGATGAATCCTTGGGAGTTTGAGCACCAGGTGTTCTCATCTCCCGTCGACTGTTTTGGTATATGAATTTTGAAATCGTTTTTTCTGATCAGGTTTTTTCAATGCGCATGATCCTATCTAAATATTATGAGACTTCCATCCCCGTACATCAGGGGTTCCATAGGATTTGTGCAGCGATCTCTGAAAGGAGCGCCCCATATGAAAGGCGCAGACGTGGCTCCATGGTGCAGAGAACGACTTGGCTTAGTATTGCACGCATGAATACTAAGGTTACCATTTGCTATGATCTGTCGTCCGATCAATCGCTGGTAATAGTAACAGTGAACACTGACGCCAAAAATATAGAAAAACCAAAACGGCTGACTAATAAACAAACTAAATAGGACACATATAGAAGTTTATAGTTAAGCTATGGCAGCTAATAATCCAGCAGCAGATATTCTAAATGATGCTCTGGCAATAGCAGCAGAAAAGACTATTTCTGAAGTTAATAAACTACTAAATATAATATCCATAGGTACTAGGTTCAAAAAAGCCTGAGGGAAGAAGAAAAGTGAAAACCAAAGTGTTCAACAGTTTAAGTGAGTTCCCGGCAACATAGAGAACAGATTACTCAATGTGAAAAGCAACAAGAAATTTCAAAAGACCGCAGCAAATCCGGTAGACTGCCAGGCCCAATGATTTGAGTATTCATCTAAATCGAGTGTTTTCACCACATGAGGAAATATTTACATTCCAATATGCAATTGTATTCGGCACTTCCGCCTTACCTCGCCTCGACCAGAAACTACATATTTCGTGGATTATTCATCGTCCGTTTTACGAGGTTTATATGGTATTCATACTGCATCATTTTTTTAAATGACATTTGTCTACCTCCAAACGCGAGAGTGTGCATATCAAATTGGTTTCCCTGCGGCAAGGACAGTTCATAATATTTACAATCCATTTTGGGTGTCGCAACACAACATAGTACGTCGTCATATAGATAACAGAAAAAATAATCGAAACACGGTTCTTTTCGAATCCATATGGGAATACAATTTTATTTGGTGTTGATTAGAGTCCACATTCGTATGTCATGTCAACATGTTCTATTAATGCATTTCTACTTTTTTTTTTTTTAATAATCTACAAATAAATAAAAAATTCTATGAATTACTTGGAATCCGACAATAATACATTTTTCAATTTACTCAGTTTTCATTTCAATGTACATGCTTACACACACACACATATGTACAAAATTTGACATTACCGGTGAAAATTTTAGA
Source organism: Tipula unca (assembly GCA_951394425.1). Lineage (NCBI taxonomy): Eukaryota > Metazoa > Arthropoda > Insecta > Diptera > Tipulidae > Tipula > Tipula unca. The sequence goes on from OX596381.1 coordinate 73,587,900, forward strand.
TTGATCACTTTTTTTTTTCTTTCATTTCTGTATATAAAAATTTTGTGCTATGCCCATCGAGAATTTTTTTTGTTATCCAAAATATGTTTTGTCTTTTATTTCACGTTACACATCGTTCCAGTACCTACAGTTGGCATTAATTTTGCTGCTGTTCGATCGGTTTAAATTTTATGTGCATAATGGAATTATAAAATTTTTGATGGTCTATTTGGCGTAACATTCAAAGAATTGTTTGATCGAAGGTAACACATCCAATGAATTAAAAGAGAATCACCAGGAGAGTTACGTGCCCTTAAGAAAATTTTAGTGCGGATGTATTGTATTGATCAAGGTTAAACCAAAATTGAAATATCGACACGATCAAAGTGAATCGCACGTAATTTAATTAATTTTCTTTCGTTTTCCTTTCATTTTTGGATAAAACTGATAGTGAACGAGACGAAATTATTAAGTGCGCGACTTTTATTATTTGTTGTCATTGTGGTGAAAGAAATTTAATTAAGTTTTTATTAAAGTTGACCTTTTATTGGAATATACCGTTACCCAATTTCTTTCATCTTAATATTTTTATTATTATTATTTTTTCCTTTATTTCCAATTTAGGAGCATAGGGCGTCTACTAGGTGGGACCATCTGACTCTATTGGTTGCTACTGTTTTAATTGCCTTCCATGATGAGATGTTTTGCTTCCGCTAGCACCGTTCGTTTCCACGTTACAGGTGGACGTCCAACCTTTCTTTTCCCTTGAGGGTACCATTCTAAGGCCATTCGTGTTACGTCACTTGCTGGTTTTCTTAGTGTATGTCCGATCTATCTCCACTTACGTTTCCTTATTTCATTTTCCATATTTACCTGATTAGTTACTCTATGGAGTTCCGCATTTGATATGGTATTGGGCCAGAAGCACTTTAGTAGTGTGTTCGTAATCTGCCGATTTTGCTTCCACGTTTCCATATAAGAGTACTGATTTTACACACGAGTTGAACATTCGTATCTTGGTGTTACGGGAGAGGACAGATACATTCCAGATTTTGTATAACATGTTGTATGTCGTTCTGGCTTTGTTTATGCGCTTGTTAATGTCTTCCTCGGTTCCGCCTGTTTCTGCTAGTGTACAACCTAAGTATACGAATTCCTTTACATCTTCTATATTTTGTTGGTTGACGCTTATTGGTGTGGTTATCGTAGTATTTATCCTCATCGTCTTGGTTTTCGTAATGTTTATTTTTAGACCAACTTCTTTCGCTAAGTTCGGCGAGCTGTTCTATTTTCTGCTGCATGTCCGCATCAGCGTAATCCAAATCGTTAAGTTTTCCTGTTAGTCCCCATTGGATGCCATTGGGCGATTTGTGATCCATTTTCCGCATGAGACTATCTAATACTACTAGGAACAGTAGTGGGAAGAGTACGCATCCCTGTCTTACTCCATTGCTATTGTAATATGCATCACTTTGCTTGCTCTTGTATTGAACTCGGTTACCTGCATCATGGTACATCTCTTGTACGAGTTCGATAATCTTATTTGGGATGCCCATTTCACAAAGTGTCTTCCATATTGCGTTTCTATGTATTGTATCAAATGCACACTCAAAGTTCACGAAGAGGAGGTATAGTGGGGAGTTCCATTCATTGGACTGTTCAATGATGATGCGGATCGTATTTATATGGTCAGTGCAACTACGTCCCGATATGAAGCCAGCTTGTTCTTTCCTCAGTGATATTCTGTCGAAGATTATCATTGCTAACACCTTTATTGTTGTATTGAGTAGTGATATGCCTCGCCAACTTTTACATTCTCTTAGGTCTCCTTTCTTTGGAATCATTATGGTTAATCCCTCTTTCCATTTATGTGGTATTTTACCCGAATTCCATATTTCCGTTATGATCGGTGTTAGAGTCTTCACAGTTGTAGATGCGTCACCTTTAAATATTTCGGATGGTATGTTATCTATTCCAGCGGCTTTGTTATTCTTAATTTTCTCAATGATACTGCTAACTTCCCGTTCCGTTGGTGGATGGGTGTTGATTGTTACGTTAAAAGCATTATTGGGTAATTGGAAGTTTTTTATTATTACACCCATCATAATAGTGCGAAGCACTTCTTTATAGAGAACGGTGATTGCTATCTAATGTCACAATGCCTATATATGGCTACTCATCCGCCTTATTAACATGCTCATGCGCGGTCCAGAATTGTTTTAAAATACCAGAATGAAATTTCTAACGTTAAGCAAAAGTGTATATATACATATATTTGCACCAGAAAAAGTGTCTTGAATAAAGTGACAATAAAATTGTTCTATAACGTTAGAAAGATGTAGCTACACTCAAAAACTGTATACTCAAATAAAATATAGGGTTTTCCAATAAGAGGTTTCATGTTGAATAGCCTGCTATTTGGGCAGCTGTCAATTTTGAAGCTGTCATCTTTTGACATTTGACAAGTAAAAACTACGCCATTCAACAACGCATGGAAATTATTAAAATTAACTACAAAAATGGTGAAAATTTTGCAGTCAGAGCTGTTGGTACAAGTTAGTGATGTGAAGAATCGAAACGGTATACGTCGCTCAAGAACAATTGAGAAAATTTCCCGTAGTGTTGAAGAAACCGAGGTTTGCCGATTCCTCTTCGATCTTTGTAATTAAACATTTCACAAACGACTTTACACCGTATTTTGCATCAAGACTTAGGTCTTAAAGCTTTTAAAGTTCAGTTAACACAAGAACTCAAGCCGGGTCGATCACCATAAACGTCGTGTCTTCGTTGATTGTGTCCTTCAAATGAATCAAAATGATCCGGATTTTCATCGAAAAATCAGCTTCAGAAGCTACGTTAATAAGCAGAATTGTCGCATTTGGAGCTCAGAAAGTTGAAAAGCCTCTCCATCCTCAACGTGTCACTATTTGCTGCGGTTTTTGGGCTGGCGGTGTGATTGGACCTTACTTTTTCGAAAATGAGGCTGGTGCAACTGTTACGGTGAATGGATTGCGTTACCGAGCTATGATTAAGATCAGGTCTATGCCTATGCTAGTCTTCGAATAAACATTGCGAAATGCCATTGTCAAATTTTTAGGACATTTGATTACGTGGAACGGTATAAAAATATAGCCTGCACGTATGGTTGGGACGGTACATCAGTGACCCCCACCGAAAATTCGAAATTTTAGATATAAGTTTGAAGGTCGGAGTGCCACGGTATAAACAGATCAGTAACTGTTGGTGTATGCTTTTGTACCAGTTTACAATCAACATACAACATATCATCTTCCATCAAAACATGAAGAAGCAGTAATGAATCACTTCCGTTCCATTGGTCATCATGGTATTTGCGCCACGAGTATGTTGCATTGATAGTAAATCACAACGTTTCGAGCAATATCGATATCTATTAACAACAATCGAAAGATGTTCTCGATGGCCCGAAGCCAATCCGATGGAAGGAATATCTGGTGAACGTGTTGCCCGCACTCTGATTTTCGGTTATATTGCACGCTTTGGAACACCACAAAGAATTACGTCTGACCAAGGACGGCGATTTAAATCATAAATATTCTAGGAATTGAATTGATTGATCGGTACAAGTCGTTTACCAACATCAGCAACACATCCACAGTCTATGCATAGCACAGGAAGGAAAGCGGCAGAGACCGAGTTCGTCAAAATCGGATCGTTGACAGCTGGCTCATATTTTGAGAAATAATTAGCAAGCTCCATGACCAGAACAAGTCATCAAGGCTGCGCATAGTTATCTAAAGTCACCAAATTTGGCAGTTCTTCTTTCTCAATGCTCGAATGACGTTATTCGTCGAGCACGACTTTCTAAGTCCATATTGGTGGGCCACGGGGAGTGATTTTGAGTTCCAGTCGTTTACAGATAATTCGATCTAGTATTCCCTCGGTATGGGGTGTAGCGTGCAGATGGGTCACTTTGTTGATTGATCATCGCCGCATGCTTGTTTCCCTTAGGCAGGAGTAGAATTCCGTCATCTTCCACTAGTCTGTCTTATCTTCAATTTTTATCAAACAAGACAAGTTGGTTTACTATAGCACCTCATCTTCTTTATAATCAGCTTATCAATAATCACCGGGTTTTTCTCTCTGGCGCCAGTTTCAATATTTTCAAATATCCTAGAGTAATCTAGAAAATCTAAATTAGGAAGTGTGTAACAAGTATAGATGTGCAGCCCACCTATTCCAGGTCGTACAAATGAGACATCCTTTAGAGGTGTAGTTAATACCACAGCTACTTTACAAAAAGCATGTATACTTACTTAAAACTACCAGGTCTTCACAATGATTCAGGTTTATAAACGCGTGATATCTCTGAATATCTTCTGAAATGATGGGTACAAGCTGTTGCTGTACATCACAGCATGTTTCGTATAATTTTCTCCTCTCTCTCTAGTAAAGTAGACATTTGTTCAAAAAAACAGGATTTGCTCATTCTTACGCTGCTCTCCGTATTCCGATCTTCTGATTATGCCTAGCGTTTCATCTTTTAAAGCGCTTGTGATAGTCCCATGATTCGTTTGTTTATTCTGCCGTTTCATCGAGATATGTTGTCTTGATTTGTGTGTCCGTTTTGTGTGGGCTTTTGGTTTTACTATAAACTAAGTTATTTGATCTATAAAGACTGAGCCAGATTATCTGAGCTGCCTCTGATTTCCGCTGCCTCGAATTTAATTGAATGTCGAAAATAGTTTAAGCCACTACCATCGTCAAGTGAGACAAAAGCAGACTCTAATTCTCTGCGTACTCACAATACTATTGAAGGACTCTTTTGTAAAATTTAGGGTTGTGTTGGAGCGTGGAGTCCAACAGACATTTTAAACTTACAAGCGCCGAATCAGTCATTTCACTCCCATATGAAATTTGACGCCATCCTCAGTAATCGACTAAATATAGGGCTGTGTTGAGTGCGGTCAAGTTCTTTATAGGCTCTACGTTTGATGAATTATTTCTTAAGCCGTGTTCTCCCAAAAAACGCGTTCGTGTTTAAATAAAATAGGAAGTGGAATGTCGAATCCAGGTGAGATAATTGATAAATCATCCAAATAAACAAAAATACGCTGTTGCTTGGTGCTAACATTTTAAAGCAACCTATACTGTTTGATTCATCACAAATAAATTTTTCTAACTATGTACCTCCAGCATATCGACTCATGTTTTTCAAATAAGTAATTTGTTATTTAAATAGGCGCACTTTTCATTACATTTCATGAAAACAGTAATTCCATTTACATATGTTTTAAATTCCAATAATTTTTCTAATATTACGTTGGTGAAACTAAAAAATTTGTGTGAGCAACTGTATACATTTTTTAGTAAATGTGTTAGAATCTTCGATAACAATAAGGTAGTTTAGCTCAGATACACACCCATTTTTTTTAGCGTGGTAACACACCTTATAAAAAAATAAATTTTAGCGCAGTACTAATTTAGTACTCAATGATAAATTATTTGCTGCACTAAAATCGATTTTAACATTTAAGTTTTATTGAAATACGACTCATTTGCTATTTTAAAGTCGATCGATCGGTAGATTAATGAATAAAATAATAAAATAAGCTTATTCGTTTTTATGTTTTGTGAATCGTAAATGAATCTATCACCAATTGTAGTAAAAGCCGATTCTTACCCAAGTATTGGTTTGGCTATGTACTAAAATAAAACGATAATTTTAGTTTTAAATTTTTATCAAAGACACAGTATTCAGTTATGTTATGTTGCATTCAACTTTCGCTAGAGTGCATTATTTTATGTTTTGGGTGCCGACATTAATATTAATATTTTTTGTTTTGTAAGCAAATTTAAATTTTATTATACAGGTAACCCACCTATAACACGGTAAAAAATTAGTACATTTCATTTCAATTTATGTGGCTTTTATATAATAATTTTCTTCATCAACGCTGCCCAATATACAAAATAAAACTTTTATTTGGTTGAACATCATCTTCACTTTCTGAAGTTTTTAGGTTTTGCGCACCTTCCATCCCTATAAATTACATGATATAGTTTCATTTTTAATTTTCGACTACATTCAGTGGAAGGGCCTGTATTCAAGTAAGATGATTCCAATTTCTCGGATAAGCTCTCTGATCGATCTAGCAAAGTCTAATACATTTGGATACATTTGGAATGCTCAACTCTTGACGTTGTTCCGATTGTGGCAGTAGTTGTGGTGTCAATGGCATTATGTATTTGGGCGACACTTGACTCGCTTAGCAACTCACACCAACCCCATTAGCAAACCATCAATTATGACCAAAATAAAGTGACATCTATTGCCCATTAACTAGCCTAACAACAAAAGCTACATCATATAAAAGAGAATCAATCCGTTACCTCCCAAATAAAGCATAACTGAGCTGTCAAACATTCCTCAACATTTCATGAATCGGCTGATTCATATATGATTGTACGGGTAATTTACACAATTTGTGAATCGGTCGCTGGATGATTTTGCTGCTGTTGGCTATAACCGTATATCGACAATTCATACTTTGCATCCGTTTCCTGGATGAACTGCCTTGACTACCTTGCCCAAGGCCCAACATGTTGATGCCAAATTTTTCTCAAATACTCGTGGTGCTAACGATTCCAAAAATTTTGCTGCATCTGCTTGAATAATCTTCATCTCGCCAATAGTGGAATATATTGTTCAGTGACACTTTCTTCGAATATGTCAGTGAATGTGCGACCAATTAGGAAATGTGCTGCTGTTATACAATCAATATCCTCGGTTTGAGTTACCATTATATCGGCCTTGAATTCATTATCGATTCTACTTTCGTCAGTAATGTAGAAAACTCATGAAACGTAAGTATGGTTTCGCCAATTACTTATCCTAAAAATTAGTTTGCTTCCTTCACGGCAGCTTCCATATCCCCCATATCTGGTGCTGCTGGTGGAATGAATTTCCAATCTATTTTGAATTTGGTAAGCGCTGAGGCTATGTCAGACACCGTGGCTTTTAGAAATTTTAACAATTCTCTCAAGTGATTATTTGCACCTACAAAATGTGTCCCATTGTCGCTGAATACCGTGGGACAATTACCTCTGCGTGATAGGAATGTGGTGAGCGCTGCTAAAAAACTTTCGGTAGTAAGATTCCCTACGATCTCTATGTGTACAGCGTTGGTGCTCAAACAAACGAATATACAGACGTACACTTTCACTGGAACCTGACCTCTCCTTCGTTTGTGTAATATGGCTCTGGATAGCACTTTAACTCGGATTATCCAAAACCTGCGCCGAACGATGCTGGTGAGCAGACTCACCCCAGGATGATTGAATAGAATATGTGCATCTCGGACCACACATTTAACTGTATTAGGTTTCGCGGGTAATATTATCGGGTGTTTGATGATATCTCTCTCGTCTATGAAGAGGTTCAGACAAATTAATTTGCTGTTTCTGGGCAATGTACTCTTATTTTGAAATGCGTGTATTTCTGCATGGAACTCCAGTCGTTAAATTTCTTTTTTAAGGATCATCTCAGCATCATCTATCTCCTTTGTCTGTTTTGTCCCTTGTGTGTGATTTAGTTTCTGCTTTAGATTGTTGAAGTATCGTCTAATGATTGATAATATTTTAGTCATCTTGGCAAAATTGGAGTAGTTGCTGGTGAAATTGTGGAGGAAATTGTTCGTTGATATAACAAATGTATCCAACTTTCAGGGGCGTAATTCTTCGTTCGTGATTTTTTCAGTCTGTGAGCTCTTTGACTGAATAGCTGGCATTTGCTCAGCGTCAACCCACCACAGCTTGCTTTTTCGAGAGGCAATATCAGCAGGATTGTTTCTTGACGCCACATGCCACCAATATTGTCGCTTGTATAGTTGCATTATTTCGCTAATCCGGTTTGCCACGAACGTACACATCGCCACACAACACGTACTTATGTTGTCGGAATCTTGTGAGGTTGTTTACCAGTGGCGTTTCAACTGCGGCGCCTACTTTTAAAATATATCATTTAATGATAGTCCCGTGGATAACCTGGTGGACGCGTCACAAACGACTCTATGTTTTCGTACTGGTTGCTTTTAAAACTCCGTGATGTGGAATGTAATAAGTGTTTGCCCTATTATATACCCATGTGCTTGCTCCATGTGCCCAAGTTCCTCATATACTCCGACATAAATGATCATTATATAGAGTCTCTCCATTGATTTAAGCCGATTTTTCCCAGCATATTGAAAGAACGGCAGTTTAACGATTAATTTATTGTCTTTACCTATCTTGTTGTTCGTTATTTTGAACAGCGCCTCACATTTTTCTTTCTCTGGTGTTCTTATGATAGCATTTGGAAGTTCTTCTATATCCTAGAATTGGCGTAGGGATTGATCTTTAGCCTCTTGAGCTATAGATCACAGTCATAGAGGATGTATTCTATGGTATCCTCGCCCTGTCCACATTCTCAGGTGCTTGAGTCCACTAGACTCAGTCGGTACATAAGAGGCTATTCTTCCATGCCCCATTAACATCTAACGCCAACACAACGATTTGATCTTCCTCCCTCTTTTACACTTGGCTATTAATTGAAACAATTTGAAAATTTTAATAGAAGTTGAGTTGAACTATAATCTGTAAGATGAAATTAAATTAGAAAACGTTACCCGAATGTCGCTCACGTCCACTAATCAAACGCCCATTATTTTGCTTACTTGACCACTGCCGTACAATTTCATTACTGATAAATCCATCTTTTATACTCAGAATCTGATTTGAATTAATTTGTAAGAAATTAAATTAAATTTGTTTTTAGGTTTAATCGAGACTTTCTGTTAAAAAATTTCCCAAGTTTCCCAATTCAATTGGAAAGTATAAAAGATTTGCATAACATCAAATAAATATACGGTGGTGACCGAGGTCAGAGGTTCGAGTCGCATTAGCCACGGTATTATTTTAATTTAATTTCTTCTGTATTCAAATTGGTTCACCACACAGCTTCTGTTAAACATTTTCATATTTTTCAAGTAGCGGCATGTATACAAGATGGGTATACAGCGATGGTGAAATAAACGCAGAGTCCATTGCCTTTGCTACTATTTTCAATATTTTCTATTCAAATGACAGATATAAAAGATTTGTATAGCATATGGATTATATATGCTGCGGTGGTCCAGTAAGCAGAGTCAGTGACTTTGGATTTACGGAGCTAAGTTCGATTCTCAAACATTGTTTGATTTAATTTCTCCTGTCAAATTCAAATTGGTTATGGTGAAATAAAATTACTCAAATCCAACATCCAACTCATCTTCTGTTCAAAACTTTAATATTCTCTATGTAAAAGTGGCAGGTATAAAAGAAAGATCGGTAATGAAATTGTAAAGCGATGGTCAAATAAGCAGAGTCCTTTACCGTTGCTAAAATTTTCAATTTTTTTATTCAAATACCAACTATAAACGATAGTAATACCACTATTTATATGTATGGCGGTAGCTCGGTGGTAAAATTGGTAATTTTTAAATCAAAAATAAATTTAATTTAAATTCAATGAGAAATATGTGAAAGCCAGCTAAAATTATTTAACCTTAATCGACGTTCGAACACTGCACAACATCCACGATTCCAAATCCTGTGACACCGCTTACTGTACCACCTCACCATTTCCATATATAGATTTGCCGCTATACTCATCCTTTATATTTGTCGAGACTTGAAGTCGAGTCCACGATTTGAAGAGCATTGACTCTGCTTACTGGACCGCATCGGCGTATTAAAAATTCGTGCTGAACAACGATAGAAATCTTTACAAAATGGTTATAACCTTCATTAAAAATAATTCGGGGAAATTTAACTATAACCGTGCCATAAAATTTAACACACCCCACTCCATGGTAAAACGAATTCGGGTTCAGGAAGGCTATGGGTGCTATACCGAGTTATTAAAAAGCCAAATCGTTGAGATAACCAATACTTGTTTACTGATGACAAAATTTTCACAAAATTTAGTGCATGTGATTTGATGGATGACGAAACGTACATGAAATTGGTTTTGAAACACTTCAAGTTAGATAAATTGGCCAGCAATTTGCAGCTGTGGAGCCAGGTTTTTGTCACATTTTCCATAATGACGTATTTTGCCGCTAATTCTTCAGCACGATTCAGCAGTAAAGTTTTGGCCGAATAGCTTGTTCACACGACTCTAATTCCAACAGAAGCAATAAATTTGCACGAGATTAATCAAATCAATGTTATCTCAAAGAGTCCACAGGTTTTAGATGTATTGAAAAATTTTGGACTATATAGTGGAAAGAGTGATCAACTGCAAAAGTCACACCGGCAGTTATGTCTGAAATAGGCAGCATCAAACAACATGTGCGTGATTTTATCCGTTATAACGAAATCTATAGAGGTGATTTGTGCAAAAATTAAAAAAACTCAAAACATTCAATTTAATCGTATGGAAACTTTATTATCATTCGAAAGCACATTTCTTGCCATTTATTTTTCTGCTTGCCAACATGGTTTTTCAATAAGTACATTGGCTCGCGCGCTATATTTCATAGCGCCGACTTCTTGGAACCAAATGTCATCGAGGTCGGGCTTCAATTTCAGGCAGCAAATATTCCGTTATCGTGGCGCAATAACGAGCACTTTTTTGTAGAAAAATTGACCGATATTTCACAGGCCCATAAACCACACCAAACCGTCTATTTAGTCGCTTATCATCCGCAATATCGTAAAGTGGGATTCAAACTTTTCGATGGTATTCCAAATAGTGGTCTCGACAAGCCGATTATGTCAACCGTAACTTGGTCTAAGCGCACGAAACACATTCCTCACAGAACGCTGATTTTCGTAATAAAGCTGAACAATTTGTAGACGCTATGCCGGGCTCAGTCCACGATGAAATGGCAAACAATACTGAATAAATAACAAGACGATGACATTTTGAAACTATTCATTTGTCATTTGTCAAAAAGAAACAAATGAAAAAATACATTGTTGACATTATTTTAATGGTCAACGTGATTGTGATTGATTAATCTACGTTATATTTTACGTATCGACAACTGCGTAGATTACATGGCGTGATCTACCTCGCCCATCTCTGATCAGAAGTTGTGTATAATCTCATGAGGAGCATTGAACGATATGGGCTTGGCTTTATCCGTTATAATAAAATTTGAAATTCTTGAATTAAACCTTTTGGTTGCTTTATTTCAACATATATTTCCATAGTTTTAGTATGGTATGTGGTTCTCGATTTAATTTGAACCTTTTCTTTAATTTCTTCTTACGCTTAACGAATCGCCCTTTTCCAAAATTTCGCATTTTATATCATAGCGCTTAAATATCAGTTGAAGTCAGTTGTTGACATTGTCTTAACTGTCGACATTGACAAAAGTTATTGTCAAGTAATCTACGTAATATTTTACGTGTCGATAAGCGCGTAGATTATAAGGCGTAATCTACCTCGCCCATCCCTGATGCCAAAATCATTACTGTAAGCAGCAATTTGCCTCGCGGACCAATTTTTTTTTAAACAGCCAATGGCTTTATTCTTGAATCTTTCTTTTATACGAAACTAACAGGAAGTGTGCAAAGTTTACAATCTACAGCCTTTAACCTAATTAATTTAAATGTGTATTAGCTGTAATATGCAGTTAAATTAAATTTATCACCACATTTAGACCTAGTGGATCTACTCTGCGAAGCCGTCTATATTTCGGTTGCCTTAATAGTTGCCTTGCTAATTCATTGGGTGAGTTTCCAGTTTTGAAAGGTACTTCAAACTGTGTGCTTGGATCATATCTTTGACCGTTTTAATCCCAAAGTTTCTATTGGTGTTGCAATTTCGGATATACCACGGAGCATTTGTAATATACAGCGAAGTATTTTTTATTGCGTTCGTTGTAAAAGATCTATATTTGATGCGCTTGTACAGCCCTATAGTTTAATTCCATATGTCCATATAGGAATTAGGATCATTTTGTATAGTAGAATCTTGCATTCTAGGGAAAGTTTTGATTTTCTTCCAATCAGCCAGTACATTTTTGAGAATTTTGTTTTTATTTGGTTGCGCTTTGATTCAATGTGTTTTCTCCATGTCAATCTTCTATCAAGATGAAGACCCAAGTATTTGACATTTGTTTGTTGAGGACATTGTTTAATTTAACCGCTGGACATGTACGCTTATTCAACGTAAATGTTATTTGTGTTGATTTGTTTTCATTCGCTTCGATCCGCCACGTTCTTTGCCAATTTTCAATTCTGTATAAATGATCTTGCAATTCTCTTGATGCAGTTTGAGGATTTTTGTGTGATAACATGGTAGCTGTGTCATCTGCAAATGTTGATGTTACAACTTTACCACTTGTTGGTAGATCGGCAGTATACAGTAAACACAATACTGGCCCCAGTACGCTGCCTTGTGGAACTCCTGAGTTTATATCATTTAGTTCAGTAATGGCTGAATTGTCTTTAACCTGGTATTTTCTTTGAAACAAGTAGCCTTCAAGGACTGCATGAAATATTTTTTTGGCCGGTGAGTTTTTATTTTGTATATAAGGCCCTCATGCCATACTTTGTCGAAAGTCAAAGCGCAATGTCTAGGAATACTGCCGAACAATATTTCTTTTCTTCTAATGCAAATTTAACTCTGTGTAATGGCAGTATCTTCTGTAAGAATTCTGTCAATAAAACTCGAGCGTGCATTTTTATTGGCAATAATATCAATGCAGTTCTTATTCACGAGTGTAGCTCGGCCGATAGTACGGCTGTTCTTATTACTCTGGTATCCGCTAATTCCTGCACTAAACTGGTCATCGCCTCAGTTTATTTGCCGTATGACTCTTCTTCACCTCCTCCCTCTGAGGAACTCACTAATCTTGTGACATGGTGTAAGAACAAGCATACCCCTTTGGTGATCGGTTGTGATGCCAATGCTCATCACTCGATCTGGAGTAGTACGAACATTAATCACAGGGGTACTTCGCTGTTTAACTATATAACCTCCTCTGAGCTTGAGATCCTCAATACTGGAAGTGAGTCTACTTTTGTCAACTCTATCCGGCAGGAGGTGATTGACATTAGTTTATGCTCCATGTCCATTATTGATTAGTTTTAGACTGGAGAGTGACGGATGACATCCTCACCTCTGATCACAGGTGTATTTCGTTTAATATCAACCTTAATCGACCACCTCTTAAACCTTACCGCAATCGGAAATTAACCGATTGGGGTCTTTTCTCTCTCGAGCTAGGTTCTTTACTTGCGCCACCGAGGGTTATTCGGTCTATGAAGGGCATTGAGGATCAAGCATCGTCACTTGCATTGGCAATAACGGTAGCCTTTTAAAAGTCATATCCTCTTATCACTAATCAAAAGATTCGGAACAAATCTTTTTGGAACTCTGACCTTAAAAAATTAAGGAAATCTACTAGGAAACTGAAGAACAAAGTAAAAAAGTCTAAGCAACAGATTGACTAGGATAACTTCTTGTTAGCTCAAAAGGAATATAAAAGAAGTCTAAGATCCGCTCAAAAAGCCGTGTGGTTGAACTTCTGCGAGAAAATCAACAGTCTTTCTCCTGTCACTGGACTCAATAAAGCTTTAGCTAAGAACAGTACGTGTAAACTGGATTCTCTTCATCTACCGAACGGACAGCTTACCTACTCCAACAAGGAAATTGGTGAGCTGCTTCTTTCGGCTCATTTTCCTGGTTCTGATATCGTCAACTCGGATGATGTTGCTGCCGATCTCACTAGGACGTCTGTTGCGAGTCCCGATTGGAGTTTGGCTCACAAGCTGATCAATAATGATATCTTGCGATGGAGCCTATTTTCCTTTGCATCTTATAAGGCTGGCGGTCCTGGTGGTATCTTTCCTGCTGAACTACAGCAGGTTTTTCCTCAAATTCAGGATCATTTGCTCCACACATCCATACGGATCCTAAGTCCTTTTGGCCTATTAGTCTATCCTCAACTTTTCTTAAAGCTCTGGAAAGAATTGTCGATAGATTCATTAGAGATCATTTTCTAATCACATGCTTGAGTCGGTAAGTCCTGAAAAATCCCTTTATAATGAGTTTCTTGTTGGTACTTTCCAGGATATTACGGGAGCTTTCGACAGCACTTCGTTTGCTACGATCACTACTGCCCTAAACTTATTCAGTTTGCGAAGGCAGCAGTGCACGTTTGCGAATTGCGATAGAATCCTGGGTTTGCACCATGGGCCTTTGTGGCATTGAGTGCGGAATCCTCGTGGGTTCCGGCCAATTTTAATAATAATAATAATAACTGTGTTAACAACTCTGTGCACCTGTTCTACAGTGCCATGTTGATCTCGAAACCCAAATTGGTGGTCTGGTATAATCTGTCCTTCGGATAGTATTGGTTTACATTTTTGTAATACCATTTTTTCAAATAGTTTAGAAATCACCGGAAGTATACTTATTGGCCTGTACGATGCGACTTGTGTTTCGTCTTTTCCAGGCTTCAGAATCATATCATTTTTCCGGTAATAAAATCGTGTCCTGGAGCTTTCTTTGGGTTTATACAATTTTTAATGGTATTTTAACATTTTTCCACTTAAATTTTAAAGGAATTGGTTTCGAAGGGTCCTCCGTGAACTTTGGTAGTTCACTGTTGCTAGTTTTTTCGTTTGGTGTGAATACTTTTTTCAAGTGGTTAGAGAAAGCAGTAGCCTTTTCTACGTCACTTCTGGCCCAATATCCATCTGGTTGCATAATTGGTGGATTCGATAATTTTGGCCTCTTTAGTTGTTTTGTCGCCTTCCATAGTGAATAATTTGTCTTCTCGGTCGCCGAGAGTCCAGAAAGCTAACTCTAGATTCCTGAGTCTTTTTCTTCTCTCAATTCTCGTTTAAGGGCTTTCATAGCCCTATTCAATTTCCCTTTTAGTAATGAAGATTTTTGCTGCTGCCATAGCCGGCGTATTGTTCTTTTTTCTTGGACTAACTGCAGTATATTAGGTGATGGCTTATTAATTTTTTCAGAGTTGTTAATATCAGGGGTGGCCTCTTTTGCTACTATTTCTAATATATGAGTTAAATCAATATCTCCCGGGGTGCAAGGCAATTTTGTTCGACTATATTTCTGTAAAGAGCCCATTTATTTGTTAGACGTTGAGGTGGTTCTTCGTTTAAAGCTTTAGTACTCAGAGTTATTATTATTGGTGAGTGATCGGATGATAAGTCATAGCAATCTTCTATCTGAGCATTGGTGCGTGCAATTCTTTGGTTATACAGAAATCTATTAAATCAGGTATTTTGTTTCTATTTGATGGCCATTAAGTTGGGTGTCCCGAAGATAAAAAATCTAGATTTTTTTCGTTCATTGCTTCATATAGTTGCTTTCCTTTAGGTGTTGTTAATCTCGAACCCCATTGTAGGTGTTTAGCATTGTAGTCATCCACTTCGAGAAATTTAATGTCCAGTTGATTAAAATAATCGATAAATTGCTGCTTTTTAATTGCGTGTTTCGGTGGACAGTGAACAACCGATATTACACAATTTCCAGACCATTCTTCTAGGCAGATATTAGTTGCTTGGATGTGATCTTTTTCATATTTGTTGAGTTCATAATGCTTTATTCTTCGTTTGATCAAGACCGCAGTGCCACCGTGTGCTCTTCCATCTGGATGCTTGGTGTCATAAACTGAATATCCATTGATTTTAAAAAAGGTATTTTTTGTAAACTGTGTTTTTGATATTACCATGATGCCTATATTTTGATCGACAAGAAAGGTCTGAACCTCAGCTTTGTGCTGTGAAAGCTTATGAAGGCTTTCGTCGATAATTTGCATTAGGGTGTTCATATTTTGCATTATCATGCTCATTTGTCTTTCCATCATTATCATGAAACTTTGGATCGTTTCGGTCAGTTTGTTTACTTTTGCATGAGTATTTAATTCTTTTTCGTTGAAATGAACTTTCGTTTTTGGGGCGATACGTTTTAGGATGTTGGCATACAAAACTCCTGGTTGTGCAAAATTGCTTGTAACATTCTCCAGGTCATTTTGTGTGATTGAGTGTGCATTCGCTTGTTGGGCAATTGTACTTCTTCGAGTAATATCTCTTTGATTTTAACGTGACTTAAGCATTCTATAGATATACTGGGCAAACTCTTATCGCATTTTTTGGGATCATGAAGTTCGCCATAGATAACGCAAACTTCACTAAGCTTTTGTGTGGCCGTATTCTTGGCACTTGATGCATTGTACTGATCCGGTTCACTTTTTGGCTTCTTCTAAAGAAATTTTGCGATGCAGTAAATATTTCAAGTTATATATACTGTGGGATTCCCCGAAAATTGGTCGAAACACAATTTTTAGAACCACATAATTTCACGAATACACAATACCTCGAATTTACAATTCACCGAAATCCCGTTATCAGGGAAAAATTCTGTATAGAAAAGAAGAATAAAAAAATTGAATGTTGATCATGTTGATCGTGTTGATCAACTTTCGATTCAATTTTATGTATATGACGGTATATGTAGGTATATGACGTAATCAATTCGGCAAATTATTTCGTTTGCTATAATTGTTTATAACAATATCTAATTATCAACGAAATATTATTTATTGATAATAAATTTATAAACAATTAATTTGTTTATACATTTTATTTATTATTAACAATATAGAGTAAATAATAGGCAATTTTTACTTATAAATATATTTGAAGGATATTTTCAATAAAACACTATATTTGTTTATTAAAATTGGCCGAAAAAATTAAAAACAATTAGAATTTGTTATAAATAATTAATTTATTTATAAACAAATAAATAAATTATCAACAATAGTGGATTGAGATAATAATTATGCGGTCAATTAAAAAATTGGAAACTCGATAAGTAATTAGTTATTGTTATAAACAATTATAGCAAACGAAATAATTTGCCGAACTGATTACGTCATATACCTAACTTACGTCATATACATAAAATTGAATCGAAAGTTGATCAACACGACCAACATGATCAACATTCTATTTTTTTATTCTTCTTTTCTATACAGAATTTTTCCCTGATAACGAGATTTCGGTGAATTGTAAATTCGAGGAATTGTGTATTCGTCAAATTGTGTTTCTATGAAATGTTGTTCTGTGAATTGTTTTCGATGAATTGTTTTTCTAGCAATTTTCGGGTTACCATACTGTGGTTTCCTTTATTTTTCTCATCTGGCTCTAATTCTATGCGAAACATCGGTGGTGCCTCAACCCGATTTAAAATGTTTGCAATAGATATGGCATGGAATCCTTGCACGGCGAGAACCGCATGAAGGTCGGTCACCTCTACGGTCACCTCCATTCCTATTAAAACAACAGTCAACACATCTGTGGTCACAAGGCAAAATCGCTTAATTCAATTTTACTTAATTTTCAGTAGGACAAAATGAAATTTCAATTGAACATTTCATAAATACTAAGTAAATTTTTTTAATTATTGTTTCACCTAAGAACAGAGAATGAACCAATTAATATAAGTTTCAAACACGATTCAAAACTTTCAGGGTTTTTAGGTATTTCTTAAAAAGCGACTTAAGCGATTGTCAAAATTAAGTTTTTTGAATGGCTCATTTTCATTTAGAGTCGTTTTATATTCTAGTGTTCCAAAATGTTCTTTAGAATATTTTAACCACTTGACTTGCCGCCAAATGAATTTTTCTCCATTCTCGTTTACATTTCTCCACATAAATTTTTCTTTGATAGCGGAAGAAAAATAAAAAAATTGATCTTGCTCCATTTCGATCACGTCAAATGTTTTTGTTGTAACGCACATTCGCACAAACTGGTACCAGTCGCGCGGATGGTGAATTTTTACTCCAGTTTTCTTCTTTTTTCGTTCGATCACTGAATGGTCCGAGTCACACTCGATGTGGGTATGACCAGATAAGAGGAACTTATGATTAATGGTTGTAATATTACGTTCGTGATTTTTCAAAAAAATCATGAACATTGCGGATAGAAACGAATTTTTATTTAGACCGGTACAGTTATCGCTATATAATGTAACAGATCTAACATTTCAAATGCACGCCCTGCTAATGCTTCATGCCACATGAAACAAAAAGGCTTATTTGTGACACCATCGTGCACGGTTAGATTATAAGTCCATAGTTGGCGCTTATAAAATGAAATCGAGGTTTGTAAAAAAGGCGTCGGGAGACATTGCTGCAAATCGAAACTGTAGACATTAAAAGTGGAATCAAAGCCAGCTAATTTCTTGTCATGTTCTTTACATTTGAAACCTAGATCGGCTTCAATGTGATGTGTTGATTGCTTCAATTTTAAAGTTTGAATTTCACGTTGATCCATCGACACATCGATTATAGCTTTTATGATTGAGCAATAGTTGCATGTGTCCGTCTTTGGTGATTTGAACTTATTTGTTCATTTCTTGAAAGAGGATATAATATAATTAGTAAAACGAAATATGAATATTATAAATTGTAAATATTATTTTACGTACTTTTAATTATTTTCGAAAATGTTGAAAGACTAATTCGATCGTTGTGTTTCTCACAAAATAATTGGTACATTTTACCTAGAGTCAAATCGGCATGTAAATATTTTTGACTGGTATCTCTTCGAGTGTAATGGCTCTCGTAAGCCGGAAAACTTTCAATGTGTTTCTTAACCACATCAATTGTTTCACTAGAGATCTTATCTTTTGGCGCTGCAGCTCCACGATGATCGTGGAATAACGTATTTGGCGAATCCAACTTCTTTTTTACCACACTTTTCAAAAAACTTTCGGTTTCGCCAAAACAATAATTAATTGTTTTTCAATTTCTACGTAATAATGTGCCGAGTGATTTCGGTTTCTAGGCGCAGTTGCACTTTTGACCATTTTTTGGGTCTTTTTATCTTCTACTCTAATCAAACCAGAGATAAATAGTATTCTCTGATTATAGCTACCCAACTCCCAATATTGATGAAAAATAGCCTTCTGGTTTTCCAAAGATATTTTTGTTGCACAAAGTTTTCTGCAGTTATCTAAGGTATACATTTTCTTTCTTTAATTATTTTCCCAGATTTTGTTTCATATGGTTTTCCATGGTTCCGTTTATTTTGGGATGCTTTCCGTGAATATTTCTTTAAAGATAAGCATTGAGCGTGGCTTTCCAAATTACTTTCGATTTCAGCAGCCATAAGTTCTATTTCTGAATCGCTCGTTAAGTTTATTGATTCGTCAAATTCTGTGGGCAAATAATTCTTTCTGATGTGGTTGGAGGTTCATGTTGATCTAGAGGTGAGAAACAATTCTGTTTTTCGATATTAATAGGGGTTTCTTGAGTGCAACCTAAAAAAATGAAAATTATTACATTCACTCATTATAATTAGAATCTAATACAACCGTTAAAAATAAAATTAAATACTCACTAGCACCAGGATGAACGTTATTTGCCTTGTCATCTTAGTTTGACGCATTTAATGCCATTTGCATCATTTTTTTGCCCGTCAACTCATTTTGTTTATTACCTATTAAAAACACATTAAATTACTAAACAGTTGCACTTAACACTTTAAAAAGAATAAAAACTTAAGTAAACAATTTAAATCGTAGTTGTTCGGGTTAAAATAACTTATATCTACTTTAAACACAAATATTTAATAAAATCGTTTAAGAAAAACCGCCAAAGTAACATAAGTTTTTAAAACTCACAATCACAAAATTTAAATAACCGCTTAAGTTGTTATTATAGACACCAAAATTATGTTTTTATTTTTGAATAACCGCTTATGTTTACTTTGGCCTATGTTCCGATTCAAAGAATTTTAAAATTTTGTTGCGAATTATACTTAGGAAATAAATACCTAAGTTGAAATAATTTTTTATTCCGAAACTAAAAATGTATTTATTGTTAGTGCTTAGGTAGATTTTTCATACTTAGGCGATTATTCCAAAATCATTGTATATCAAAATTGACTTAAGCGAATGTGTTTCTCTTTGTTGTGTGGTCAAAAATAGTAGAAAATGCACCAAAATTTGTCCACAGAAAAAATGTTTTATTTGGAATACAGTTACATTCATATCTCAATTTGCGCTTAAGGCTCTACTTTACTCAATTTGCGAAAACATGTGTATCTTACAAATCGCTTTATGGCCACATAAACTAAGGCATTGGCTTAATTTTTTTTTATAGCAAAGTTAAATATATTTGCAAGCGAGTAACACACGCCTTTTTTTAAATTGGTTATAGTGTTCTCGTAATTGCGTCTAAAAGTTGTTGAATTTTTGACAAAAACCATTCACTCACAAACCAAGTTTATCAATATTTTTCCACTAATCTGTAAAAGTTTTATATATGGGTATGTTCAAGAAGATATTATCTAGCGATTAACACACGTTTTTATAAAAATTCGTTCTAATAAGTGAGAAAATTGAAAATTTAATTGAAAACTATTTTATATCGATAAGCTGACAAATCAATTTATTCAAAAAAATGTATCTTCGATGTAAAAATGGTTTAGGAATCAACTAAATATCGTGTATTTTTTAGTTCATCCCTTTTTAATTAGATGTCATAAGTGGCAAAAATTCAATTTTTTCATGGAATATTTTGTAATTTTCAATAGCGGAGATTTACACTATTTCAAATTTTATTTTAGACGCATTTTTTTGGCATTTAAATTTCGACATCAATTTTGATTTTTGTTCTAGGTAAAGTAGAGCCTTAAGGCTCTACTTTACCTAGAACAAAAATCAAAATTGATGTCGATATTTAAATGCCTGGATGTGTGTCTAAAATGAAATATGAAATAGTGTGAATCTCTGCTATCGAAATATCTATACATTTTTTACTTTTACCCATGCGTAAATAAACCGAACTAAATAATTATTTAATTTGTATGTACATCATATATTTCATTAAAATAAATATTTCATTGTTCTTTCATACAATTTTTATAATTTTATTTGTTGTATTTTTACTATTGTGAGAGAGAATAGATAGTGTTCGATTGTTTCACAGAGTCATTATTTCAACAGACTTTACTTACAAATTATCTTGTCTAGAGGATTTAAAAAACCTGCTTTTGTGTTAGGTGCGATTTATATTTTTCTATTGATGAGATATATCTGGACATTAATTATAAACCAGCTATGTTTGTACATATATGCAACATTACTTTAAAATATTTCAATAAATTTATTGATTCAGATTGCGAACAAAACAAAATAAAATTAGGAATTAATAATTTTCCAGCAAAAATTAAAAAGGAAAAAATGTGAAAAGTACTGTAACTTAATAATTAATTAAACATAGACTTGAAATCTTCTTCTGGATTCTCCGGGTATGCTCCTAATATCCATTCCTCGCTTCTTACGACTGTCTAATATTTCCGGAAGTAGCGAATTAAAATAAAAATTCAGCAATTTTGGCAGCATCTCCAACTCAAAGAACTCTTTTTCCCTTTCAATTTTTAAATATATTATACCCATAGTGGTCCTGACAACAAGATAGCAATATTCCCTATCTGCTATTTCCAATTGTCCCTGAATTTGGTAGTAATAATTGTGCTTTTTGTTAATAATCTCAATATTTTTGTCGATTTTCAAATATTTTATTTTATTTTTTGTTGGATGGCTTCCATAGGGCTGATCTCTTTGGCAGAAAAAGGACATTTTACTTCTAAAAGGCCATCATTTCCTATCAAACCATCTGGACTGGCACATAAACATGGATATTTGTCATAAATAAACAGTCCACACTTAGCAACTTTGATACATGTTTTATTGACAAATTCCCGTATATACCATCTTCCTCATGTTCCTTTCCCCATAAAATTGGTTTGGCAAAAACAGCAGCTGAATTTAAAATTTGATTCACTTTATTTGAATAAGTGGCCTCACTACGTGACCGACATATTAAGAAAAAGTTGGAACTTGATATACGTTTATTACGCATTTCGTACCATAATGGTTCTTGCGATTGATTCGTTGTTTTCCTTTCAATGTTGCAACGATCATCTCGGTCGTCTTTCAGTTTACGTATTAATTCCGCCTTTTCTTCGAGATAATGATTCAACTCCAAATCTGGACGTTAACAGGAATCATTCCCGTAGTGAATATCTTTTCCAGGGCAGTATAGTTTCCTTTTTCTAGGTAAATATTCTGAAATAATATGCATAATATGTATAAATAATACATACCTAAATATATGTAGATACATACACGTACATAAATATAGGTACATATCCATATACAATACATATACATATACTTATTCTTTGATCAATAAATTTGCTAGCAAAAGTGACTCTTTTGCTTTGTAAGACAATCAAAAGTGCTCAAAAACCAAGTGCTACAAAATTTAAGACATATACATATATCAATATATAATTAAAATTTATATACGTACTACTACTCCGTGTTACTATTTTTTGTGATCTCTTCTTCTCAATTTTGACGATTCTTTTTGTCGGAGTTTCACCCAATATTCGTTTTCCCATCCAGTAATGTGCTCTTCTATTATTATGTTGAAGTATTGCAAATTTCGACCGGGACGAATATGACTGGCCGCGGGAATAATTTATACGTTTTCCTCCTGTCGTTTTGCATATTATAGAATGGAACTGCTCAACCTTGTTGGTATCAACATCGTGTATTAAGCTTCTCGCATTGTAGCGGAGTCTTTTGAACAAATCACAAACTTTATCAATAAATCCTGTTTTTACAAATGCTATCATTACATCACTATCTTCTGAATGATGAATTTCTTTACAGAAATATGTTGGACAGTTTTTATGTCTACCGTAAACATGGTATGGAATATTTGAAATATCATTCGACAATAATTGAATCTTTTCACCAAAAGTACAATTTTGTTTTTTCCGCTCTTTTACGGCACATCTTAAGCCTTTTATACAGCGTTGTACACCATTGCCAAAATACCACCGTACCGCTGAATTGGAAAGCTAGTATTACCGGCTAGCTGGCGAGCATGTTTGCGGAATGCCCTTAATAAATGGTTTTTGCACTCTATTTTTTCTATGTGTGTGTTTTTATATGGTTGGGCTTTTAAAATATTTGCGTACACGCTTGAATCACCATCTCCAATGATGCGATTGTATCGGACTCCATACAATTCTTCACTTTTAACAAAGCCTTCAATTAAAGCAGCCGCTTCCATATTGGTTGATGGCCTGGAATAATTTTTATTGCAGTGATGTTTTGTAGGTAACCCGCCCTTTGTAGTAGTTGTTTCACAAATAGTACAATATTTATTTTTGACAACGCTCCATATTACCGTTTTTGTTGACTGTGCTACAATAGTTCCCACTCCTGAGAGAGAGGCATAATTGCTTCCTGTTCCGTAGGTCCGTCAATTTGCACACAAAGCAGTGGTACACCATCCGTATCAATATCTCCTTCCGAAACGGCAATAGATTTTGCTTCCATTGCAGCTTCATACATTTCCTGTATTGAAGTTTCTTCTATGTCTTTTTGGACTACCTTTTGAATTGTAGAAAATGTTTTTGTGGACATATGTATATGGTACATCTAAGGCTCCAAAAAATTCCTCCATTTGGCTAAACCCTATTCCTGTAGAAATTCCGCCAAGAACACTTTCATAATTTATATTATTCGGAGTTTGTTTCTCATTCGGATCGTAAGTTAGTGCGTTTAGCTTTATATTGCACATTGTGCATTTAAACATAATTTTTGAGTGTAAGCCATTTTTTTGTTCATGAATGGGCTTTAAATTTTTCAGGCTACATCCAAATGAGTTGCCATGTTGACTGATTTCGGTCAAATTGTTAAAAAAATAATCAAAATTTATGATTCGGTTTCCACAAATTTTAAATTCCTCAGCATTTTCATCAACCGGATTACTGTTACCACACTCATCTATGACACAGACATCTTCATATTCCTCTTGAGCCACATCAGGTTCTCCCAAATATTCTACTAAGTCGATTTCTTCATTAATTGGATCGTGATCCCGATCAACTTTAATTAAATCAAACTCATTTGAATCAGATATAATATTAATTAAAGAAAGCCAAATGGCTTTAGTCCAGCGCGGCCTATAATTGAATGTGTGATTGACTATTTTAAAAAGTTCTCAATTTATGTACATTTACTAAAATAATTTTAGCAATTGTTGTGGAAAAAATTAAAAATTGTTTTTGATTAATATGAAAACGGATCGATTTTTGTAAATAAAGGAATAGTTTTTTTTTGTTTCTAAAGAACTTGCCCAATTCGTGATATCCTGCGAAAATTTCGCTTTTTGGCACCTTCCTTAAATTTTCGACCCATATTTATTTATTTATAAATTAAAATATAAAACTAACTCGGATATTACTACAATTATTTGTATTAATTAATTTTGAAAAAATCATGTACATACATACATACATACAAATTCAAATACTAATTTTAAATTCCATATAGATTTTAAAACAATCTACCAAAATAATTTTTTCACAATGTATGACATCTTCTTAAGTAAGGATGAACTAAAAAATACACGATATTTAGTTGAGTCCTAAACCATTTTTCATCGAAGACACATTTTTTTCAATAAATTGATTTTTCAGCTGATATAAAATAGTTTTCAATTATAATTTCAATTTTCTCGCTTATTAGAACGAATTTATATAAAAACGTGTGTTAATCGCTAGATAATATATTCCTGAATGTACCCATATATACAACTTTTACAGATTAGTGGAAAAATATTGATAAATTTGGTTTGTGAGTTAATAGTTTTTATCAAAAATTCAACAAATTTTAGACGCAATTACGAGAACACTATAACCAATTTAAAAAAAGGCGTGTGTTACTCGCTTGTAAATATATTTAACTTTGCTATAAAAAAAAAATTAAGCCAATGCCTAAGTTTAGTGGCCATACGATTTGTAAGATACACATGTTTTCGCAAATTGAGTAAAGTAGAGCCTTAAGTTGACTTAAGCGATTTTGCCTTGTGACCACAGACATTTTGACTTTTCAGCTGGTAGGTGGTAATAGCGCTTTCCGGTTTGATCGAAATGGTTTACAAGCTCTCTGAAACCATCAATTTCCAAAGGTTGGATTTTCGTTTCTTTGATATTTGCCTCTTTTAAGCGGGGCAATATAAAATGTTGAGTCCGTTAACTTATCGATTATATTGACCAGTTCATTATTTGACGCTTCTCTTAAATAAATTGGTGGCGGCTTTTCTGTTTTTTTATCTGTTGTGTCATCGGCACCATCCTCCTCCAAACTAGAAAATGAATTGCCGAGAATCTAGACGCTTTAGTCTTAATGATTTAATGCTGCTATTGTTTCTTTAGGGGAAAATAGGCCCCTTCTAACTTTAGCACTAATTATTATTTGTTATATGCACAGTAGGTAATTAAATAAAATACTAAAAAATAATTAAAAAGAACTAACAATGCACTTTTTATTTTACGTCCAAACTGCACGACGATAAAAAAATCAACATCAAGCCAAGCGCAAATCGAAATTAAAAATAAAGTTTGACAAGTGAAACTAGAACAAAAATTAGATCAACTTTTGAGCAAAACTCTTGAGTTACTAACTTCATACTATTTACATCAGGTATAGGCTATAAATATCCGACGTCGTGAACTCACCAAAAACATATCAACTTATGCCGCAATTCGTCGGATCCTATTTTAATCAATTTTATTTTCGCTATATGCCAAAATCATTACATTTCGCAGCAATTCGAACTAGAGCATCCAATATCGAACCATTTTTTTGAAACCGGGATTTCGGTACTAGATTTTTTCAATACCGGGTTCCCGGTACTGGCACCGGGACTGAAAGGAAATCTGAAACGGAAAGATATTAAACGAAAAACAAATAATTCAGAAAATTTATTATTGCAAATAAAAAAAGAAAAAAAAATATAAAAATTAATTCAATTTAGTAGAAAATTAATAAATTAAAAAATTCAGTTGCTGGGAAGTTTAAAATGTCACCGAAGAAAGCACAATATATCCAAGCTTTCATCATTTAATGATGATCTAATTCGCAACTATTGCACATCCTGAAAAAACGCGCTCCGATTCCACGCTGGTAGGCAATACAGCATTCAAATACTTGTAAGTTTTTTCGAGTGTAGATCCGCGACCACCTTCTGCGTCGAAAACTGCCAGCTCTTTTTTGACAATACTTATAAGATCGTTTGCTGTTTCTGCCCTTTTTGGTGCAATTATTGAATTTAGTTCTTGACAGCTTGCTCTGTCAAGTTTTTCTTGTAGAGACACCAAAACTTCATCATCTTCATTAATTTCGTTGTCTAATTCGTTATCTGGTTCTTGCGATGGTTCATTTGAACTTGGTTTTGACATACGAGTACTGAAGCCAACAATCAGGTTAATTATCTGAGTTTTTGTGAGGCGTTCAAAGTTTAAACACAAATCTACCTCAAAGTCGTCGTAAACTTGATTACCTTTGTGCAAGTTGGTTCGGCGTTCGTTCACTCGGCGGATTATTGCTTCCTTAAGATGAAGACCTAAATGGTTGTTGCCCAAATTATTGATCAAAAAAGAAATCGTTGCATCTATCACTGTCAAAAGTTCTAGTGTTGACAGCAAATTCTTAATCAATTCCATTTCTTCTGCATTGAACGATTACGTTGATTTGATATCAATCAATGATTTGAGTAAACCATTTTTTACTTCAAAAAAACGTTCTAGCTAACATAAAGACTTTCCAGCGAGTTTTTATGTCAATTACAATAACAACGATTTTTCTTTACCAAACTCTGCTTTGATATATTTTTGAAGAATATCGTCGATTTTAGTTGGTGAGTGGCGGAACAATCTGACGATACTTCTTACTTGTGTAATCAATGGTAATAACTCATCTGATAACTCTGGTTCAGTTTCGTCAAAAATTACATGAAATCCTGTATCGTGGTGATCAATTTCTGACTCGAAATCGTCATCATCATATCATTTGCTTCCATTTCGACCGCTTTAATCCGAAGTGTTTGTGCAGGCTTTTTATACAAGATAGCCACTACTGCTAAATGAATAGCTATTTGCCGATATTTTTCATGACCGAAGTTCCATCGGTTGTAATGCAAACGATATCTTCATGCAAGCTCAAACCAAAAGTTTTTAAATTTTCAGCAATCAATGTAATGCATTTTTCTGCTGGTAACGATCCATGTACTCGTAATAACCCAAAATTCCAATGTTTTCCTTTGATATGCAGATTTAAATTTAGATATCGGCGATTTCTTGTAGAAGTCCATTCGCCGAAAGATAGGCTGAATCGCTCCCCTTGGGAATTTAAGCTTTGCAGTCCTCCTAACGGAACGCATACAGAAAAAAAATTGTTTTGTTCTCAAAACGAAGAAGGTTTTTTTTCGTTTTGTGGTTTTAAACATTTTATGAAGAACGTTTTTGTTCGTTTAACATAAAATTTAACATAAAAGTACCGTAATATAGTACCGTATTCAAAAAATCTTATTTCGGTATCCAAAAAGTCCGGTATTCCCGGGATCCCGATTTTCTGGATCCTGGGATTGGATGCTCTAATTCGAACGACACAGCTGGCTCGAACAAAAAATTAAAATTCACAAACAAAATTTAAAATTGTCTTTTACTACTTAAAATACGAATTTAATAATTAAATTAAAATTTTTAAATTTTTATTTATAAAATTTATTATTTCATCATCATTATTTTAATTCAATATTTTATTTTATCATATTTAATTATAATTAAAACGAATTCATCATATGTATATTTATGTAATTTATGTTAATTATGTATAGAATCAAAAACAAAAAAATAATAATAAAACAGAACAATATTATGTTTAACTTTAAACATATAAAAACACTTTAAAAATAAAGGAAAATCGAAAAAAAAAAATAAATTAAAAATAAAACAATAATAATTATTAATTTTACTTAAATTGTTTTTATTATAATTAATTTTAAATCTAGTAATAATATTTATTTATTTAAATATTTATATTTTATTTAGCTCTTAGAATTAAAAATAATTTTTTAACTTTTTATCTGTTTTAATTTATTTATTTTTATTTTTTTGTGTATATGTATAGTAATTATTATTAAAATAATTTAATTAATTTTTTTTAGGTTTTAATATTTTTAATTTTACAAAGACATATTCTTTATTACGTATATTGAATTTTAATTTATTAATTAAAAATTAATTTTTTTTAAATTTTATCATTTTAACTTTTTTGTTTATTTAATTATATTATTTACAAGAAAGTGATAAAAAATAATTGTTTTAAATTAAAAATAAATTTACATTGTTTTTTATTTAATTTTTTATAAAGTTAATTTTGATTTTTTTATTTTCTAATATTTTATTATTTTTAATAATTAATTTTACTATATTTAAAAATTGTTTTTTTTTATTTAAGTACGTATTATAGAGAAATTTTGTGTGATTGATTAATGTTTTGATAAAAAAAATTTAGACGATTTGTTAAAATGGTGATGAACCTTTTACATGTATCGATCACAATCTGAAAAGAGAGTGTAGTGTGTAAATGCGAAAAAGTCGAATTTATATGTTGATTATATAACAACACACACATATGTATGTATATAGGGGGTGGATTTTTTTTTTATCATAAAAAATCGGATGCTGTTTTTTTTTGTATACCCACATGCGCCATTCCACTGTTGCTGGTTGGAAAAAATGTGAAAAAATGTTCCATTCGGAAAATGAAAAAAAAAAATTTGGTTGTTCTGCCAACAATGAAATCATGTTCTTCTCGCCTAGTTAAAAATTGTATGTGTCCACGTGTTGCTAAATTTGTTCAAAACTTGTATACGATTTTGTTTGCGCAACAAACAAGCAAATCCCATCCAACTCAACGTCAAATGTCCAAGCAAGCCATGTGTGTGATACCTACATGTAAGTATACAAAATCGTTGGTATACATACAATTTCTATCTTCCTAACAGTCCTGGCCGCTTAATAAGTAAACATTTAAAAATGGATCACATTGTGACGTTGTTCAGTCGGGGTTTGTTTAGAACAAACAAATGAAATTGCAATTAAAATTGAATGGCAAAAATTTTGCTTTGAACACGACGACGAAACAATTTTTCCAAACAAAAATTCCAACAAAACATTGAATTTTTTACCAGGCAAGCAGCAATCTGAGCAAGCAACGAATTTGAAGAAGAAACACATTTTTACAAAAAAGAGAATACATTTTTGTATTGCAACTATACTATACTGATGTGGAAAAAAACGAAAAAAATATAAAACCAACCCAAATGAGAATAAAAATGTAAAAAAGCAAAAAATGGGATGAATAAAAGACAGAAAAAATGTAAAAGAAATTCGAATGAACTGAAGGCGGAATTTTGTTTTGTTCTGGTGGTGTGGGTTTGGTGGCGGAAACAAAACACAAAATTCTCTAAAGTAATTTTTATTCTGTTCAATGTGTGTTATACAGTTGAAGCTCACATAATATTATAAAAATGTGGTATGCGTGCGAGTGCACGAAACTAATGGTGAGTTTTAAAATTTTAATATGTGGTTGGGTGGCACTTCCGACATAATATATTCAGCTAAGTGTCATTTTGTATATAATATTTAAAATAGCCTACTGGATATTGACATTCCAGCAAAAAGTGTTAAGTGATGTACGTTTAAGTCAATAACCAGAGGCGGGAATAATAACGCGGTGTGATCACTGCGACGAGTGTTAGCCGGAAAAATAGCAACCGCACCAAGCAGATACTACAACAATACCTGTTACCGAACAAGCGTAAGGTCAGCTCGTTACAGTGGCGCCCAAGCACTAGGTCACATTTTTTTGAGGAGGACAAAATTGTTTACGGTTATTATAAAAGTAACATTTCTGGATTTAGTACAGTTCTGTGTAATAACATATTGATTTGTTCTCCAGATTGTTGTTCTGACGTTTAATTGTTTTCTCACAAGTTATTTGAATATCTGTGTAAGTGTTATACTATTTGATTGTTTCTTAAATTTTGTTACAAAATTGATAGCTTTCCGTCAGACGGAAGAGAAGTTGTCATGGTTAATTCTGTGTAAAATTTTGTTATATGGAATTTAAACTTGCGCAGCGCTTTGTATTCTTCAATGTTGCTAAAGGATCCGCTAGAGAAATTGTTACCTGTCGGGAAAAGATTAGTGAGCGGATCGTCTTTATTCCAGTTTATTACACGTGCGTGATGGTCTTCAGACAGCAACGCATCTAATACCTACGAATCCCAAGCTACGAAAGCATTAGAAAGATGTGATTATTTAATTCAAGGATTAGAGATACATCCACCTTTTGTTCATCAGTTGACCGTATGGAGGAATTAACCCCAATACCTGGATCGAACATAGACCCTCCAAATCATCATGAATCAATTATTCAAGAACAAATAACAGTAATGAATAGCTTAATGATTCAGGTGCAACACCTAACTCAACAAGTAGCTACTATTAGTCAGCAACAACACATACTAGCATCAAAGCCAATAGCAGTTTCCACAAACCCTATATTAACATACTGAAAGATCATAGTTTAGCTATGCCCAGCGTAGCCGCAAGTATACAACCGTTTCACCTTTAACCTCACAAGTATCATTACTGAAACAGGTGCCCAGCATGCCTACGTCAACTTGTCCAACAGTGTCAAATAACTATGTGTCCAACCAACCGATGTATACTAATTCTACTCGTACCAAAAATACCAATAACAGTCTCTCACGAATCACTAAAAATTCGAATATCGTCGATCCGATGTAGAAATTCGTGAAATGATCACTTATCTGAAAGATGTTTTATAAATGTAAATTCAACTTGATAAAAGGCTGTATGGCTTAAGAAAGCATACATGGCCACGTTTAAAAATGGGACAACACCAGTACACGAATCCCATCAGCCATTAACGAACTAAACACACATGAGTTTTGTTTTGATATAGCCGGAAAAACAGCAACCGCACCAAGCAGGTACTACAACAATATCTGTTAGCGAACAACCGTAGTCAGCTCGATACATCACTCTCCATGGTAATCAGATTAACAAAATAATAATTTTTGATATTTACTGTTACGGCAGAATTTAATTGCTCATAAAATATTGTTATGATCATGGCGACATCTCTATTTGAGTAGATATAATACCGTAAATATCAACTGTAGTAAATTAGATGTGTCTAGACTATTTAGGAATAGTTTAGAAATTATCAAATATTATGGAATATTGTAGAAGGTTAGAAGAAAGTAAGTTAATTGGATTTTAACAGTGATAGAGTTTGTAGAAAGTAAAAAGTGTGATAAAGTGATTATTGTC
Source organism: Tipula unca (assembly GCA_951394425.1). Classification (NCBI taxonomy): domain Eukaryota; kingdom Metazoa; phylum Arthropoda; class Insecta; order Diptera; family Tipulidae; genus Tipula; species Tipula unca. The sequence continues at coordinate 73,619,169 of OX596381.1, forward strand.
AAATTAAGTAAATTAGTGAGTTAAGTAAATTAGTGTTTCGTGTAATAATTTGAAAATAAATAAATAAATTAGTGTTATCTAGACTTAAAATTGTTATTTTATGCACAATCCAGTGATCGAACCTTGTTTGACAGGGCTAAAACGTAACAATTGGTGATAGCGGTGGGATTGTGAATAACAAAATGATTCTAGGCGAGTTAAAGATTTACGAATTAAAGGAGGAGTTGGAGTTTCGTGGCTTGTCAACTGCTGGTCAGAAAAATGTATTGCATCAACCATTGCTTCAAGGCTTGGCGAAAGATGGTAGTAATCAAGCAGAGCGGAATAAAGAGAATTAAGGTGCAATGGTTGAGGCTGCCCCAGTACAATCGGGAACTATCGATGTAGGATTTGATGGTTGTCATTATGGAAATGAAGCAAGGAAGTTAAACAGTCAGCGGGCGAAATAAATAACAAAATGGACAAGAAGTTGCAAGAGGTATATAACATTTTACAGAAACTACAAACTGGCATTCAAGAGTTGGAGCAAAAAGTTCATGACAGAGGTGGAAGAGTTGCAAGATAAAGTTCTAGGCTTCGAGAAAGATCTTTTATACATCAAAGTAAACGGAACAGCGTCGCAGGTAGCTCAGTCAGGACTAGCGATAAAAATTAGGCCACCAATATTCGATGGAACTATTGTTCCATCATTTGCGATATTTATATTCCAATTTAACGGCAGTCAAGCAAAATGGTTTGAACGAGTAAAATCGTGTATCCAAATTAATATTGGCTCTTAAAATTGAAGCGGCTCAGACTTTACAGGCCATTCCGAAACAATAACAACGAAATAATGAAGGCGCTTGATGGCAAGTACAGAAGTGATGATAAGCGAGAGATATCAAGGGACAGGAAAATAAGGTATTATGAATATACGATGTTGGACATATGACCAAATAGGTTACACCTCACGAGGGTTGCGATTTCTCGTTCGAGGATCGGGTAACGAGAGAATTGTGGCCCAGAAGGAGGAACAAGAGCATGAAGAAGCAGGTGAACTACGGTGAGTTAGCTGTTACTCCAGTAAATGGACGAGGCGGAAACGGTTTAACGGTTTATAAGAGAAGATCTAATTAAGGAAGGAGTACCACCAGCGAATGGGTTGAAATTACGAACGGCTACAATCCAATGTTATCGAACCTTGTTTGACAGGGCTAAAACGTAAGAATATTTTAAACTGCGAATTTAAAACCACCTACAGATCCGTTTAACAAACAATTTTCTATGCAGCGTTAAAAATTTCAGTATCACAAATTTTTAATCACCTATATATAGTCCTAATTCTAGAATTTAAGATTTTGATATTTCCAAAACCGGAACAGCCGATTTCGATTTTGCTAAAATATTTCCAAATTATTACCTAATAAGAGAGATTCCAAAGGTTATTTTGGAAATTTACAAAACCAAAACTGACTGGTGCAATAATGTATGTGTTATATTGCATTGTTTAATTTTGAATATCGAGTCGAGTTCAACAGTTGCCTAATCGATTTATCGATCTAAAATAACGTTTTTTATGCACTTTTTGAAAATTGAGCTAAATGGATTCTTGAAGTGGTTTTACTCAACGATTAATTTGATGTTAATCGCCCCAAAAATCATTTCGAGGTGTGAACCGGATTTCACAATATTGTTACAATTAATTTCATCCCTCCATATAATTTTTAAGTTGAGTCAGCCAGTGGCGTGTAGAAGGAACGGTTAGGGGGAGGTTGCCTTCTCCTCTCTTCTCGTTACTTCATTTATTAAACAATTATTATATTTACTGTTGATGGATTGTACTCACTGAAATTACGGAGAATAATTTATAATTCGAATAAAATAATAATCACTTGCAAATCAAATTGAACCATTTGAAAGACAAATTCAACCTTCCACAAATAAAATTCAAAAGGCTCAAATGTCATATATGCTTTCTTATAAAATATTTAATTTATCAAACTCTGATTATCTTTTCAGGGTGAAGACAGACGCTTTAGCATTTTCCATACCGTTTGTCAAATATGTCCTAAATCTGCCCTAAAAATAACAAAACCAATTTCGATTTATATGTGTTAGTGTGCAAAGCAGAATGTCTCGATATAACGAATTTTATTATATAAAACAACCATATTTGGTACGACGAATACACGATTTTCTGAATTTTCTGGGAAAATCCTAGGAAGCGGACTATGTCTTAAAGTCTACATAATATATCCGAAAAATACTGCAGTTTTGGAAAAAAGGGGATTAGGAGGTTTTGGCAACCATGTTTGATATGTCTTCAATTATTTCAACTATGTATATGATTTTTCTAAATTTTGTTGGGAAATTCTTAAGAAGCGGACACCATAATGAAACATATTCCAAGATGTCTTACACCTTAAAATTCATTATATCGGGACAATCTGATTTGCACACTAACAAGCGAAAATTGTTTTTGTTGATTTTTAGTACAGTTTTAGGACACACTTAACCCGTCTATATAGAATTATGATTTTTGTCCAAAAAAAAAATCCTAATTTATTTTTATTTTTAGGAGAGATTTAGGACAAAATTCACGTGAATGATGGATTCAGGTTTACATTAAATTGAAAAAAATACTTTGGGAGTTTTTCAAAACTATTAAACGCTCAAGTTGGTTCAAATATTCTATCTGTCGAAATAATTATAGCTACGGTTCCTGTCCATAGATCATCAATCTCTTCATACCATTTTCCATTTTTCCACCATTAGATTTTAAAACACTTGTAATTTGATAAAGTACGTGACTTGAATCTGAAATTTGAATAAAACACCAGATTTGAGTAAAATATATAATAGCCAATTTCATATGGGGCCTACCAAATATTTTAACATTACCTCAAGGTTAATCTACGTATAAATATTGCTGATAGTTATTCAAATGGTTGGCAAAATTTTCGGCCTATCTAGTATAATTAATTAACTATGTAATTGTTAAAATTTATTGTATTAATGGTATGATCGGATATATTGGGTTTTGAGCTTTTGAAAATACTACTAAGAACAATTTTTGGACAATTCTAAATGAATGGGCTATGAACAAAGGGAACCAAATTGAGCCTTTTTTACTTATGAATACTTGGCATATCAATTTTTTCAATTTTGTTGTAAATTTGAATTATTCCGTACTCAAGAACGGTATACAGAAAGTGCCCGCAGTACTATTAAATTTGCCAAAGGCTGAATTTGTTTTGAAAAATGGTTGAAATTGGAGACCAAATCGATTATTAGAGCAAAATTTACTATTTACAAGTTACAAACTTTTAGATAATTTCGCAAGCGCATATGCCCATCGGTTGCCCTAATAAAGAAATCAACAGTGAGATTAGTTACTTCTTGTGGTATAAATATTAATTTATCTGACGACGTTTCAAGTGAAGATGTATATTTTGGGACAGTGAATCGAAAATTGTAAACAATTTAAGGGCCATCTGAAATTTAGCTTCACATAGTCATGTCGACGATCTTTTAAACTCTTTAAAGGAATTTTGGATTAACAATTTAACGAAGACAACAAGAAAGCTCGAAAAAACTCATGAAAATCATGTTAAAGATGCAAGAATTTCGATTATTTAGCGGATAAATCAATTATTTCCATTGATGTGGTTAATGATGGTTTGCAAATTATTAAAAGCTCTAGCCGTGTGCTTTGGCTTATTTTAGAAAATCTTTCGGAATTTCAAACAGAACAACCATTTATATTTGGTCGTTATTCTGGTTCATGACAAACTCTTGTTCAACGAACTGATCGATCATTTATAGATAGAATAGACCGCACACACAGCATCAGCCTAATGCAGAAACCGAATCAATTTCTATAGAAAATCTATAAAAGATTGGAAAAGATAAATTCATCAGGGTTTCAGGCGAATCTACCCAAACTCCACTCTTTCGATGTTTCCTACGAACTTGAAAAGGATTGTTACTGCCTTATTGATATAAGAGCACTGTTACCAAACTTACTGGTTTCTGTTCAAGAGGAAACATGAATACTGGTGCTTTGTATATTATTGTAAGGATAACGAATTAGATGAATCATTACAAATATTTGCAAAGGCTGACATAAAATATAAAATTGTCTGCAGACCAATCGGGGAAAAGCGTTTGTTGATCAATGAGCCTCCTCAACCTTAATTCAAGTTCTACAAAAACAAGGTATATGCCATATGTTCAACCAACAATAGACAATATTTCATAAATAATATATTTTAATTAGGTAATTCAACAAACTGTTTGCTGGAATGTTAAAAAATGTGAGCAATTTGTGTAAATTTAAAATCCATTTGGAATTTGGTATGACCTTACAAATTACAGGATTTAAGAAATTTTAAAAGCAGAAATGATGACTTTGATCATACCTATATGTATATTCAAACCGTGGCTACCATTTGCCTAATTAATTTAGTCTCCTTTAGTCTCCTTTGGCGTTGCTTTTCGTTTTATCTATCATTTTGTTTGGGTTGGACAACAAAAGTTAGAATCTATACTATAATTCTTAAACTTTGACGGAGCGTGTTAGGAAGGTGATCTTGGACATTTTGGAAAGGTCTCCTGATTTCTAGGTCAACGCAACTATTTTCAACTCTTCAAGTTGAGTCCTAAAGAGTTACTGACATTTGAATTTTCTAAGAGTGTTATTGAATTTTGACGTTTAATTTCAATTCTTAAAAAAGCAAAGTTGTTCTTCGTAGTAGGTATAGCTTGCGCTTTTTAAAAAAAGAAAAGGTTACTATGATACGGTGAACGGAAATGTTTGTTTTTGTTTGACATGAATTTTCAAATGCAACTCACATTTTAGTGAATCAGTAAACAGTGAAGTCTTTAAAAATAAAATAAGAAAAAACGAAAAACGCCCAGAAAGTGACGTGCCGTGTTTAATCCAACCCGTATTGATTACTTCACAAGCTCTGAAAGAAAAAAAGCTTGAAGCAAACAGACGTAGAAAACAAACCTCATTTCAAAACGAAACTATTGAAGAAAAGCCCGACTGTCTTGAAGCAAATAGACAAAGGAATATCAGGTCACGGCAACTCGAAACACCTGATATTACTTATGTCCACCTACAAATACAAAGGGAGCGATAAAGAATGCTTGAGAGCTAGCAACTGGCTTTACCTGAAAGAAGAAGCATTTCATTATGATCCGTCATTGGAATACATGAATTTTCCGCAAGTTCTTATTGGTAAGATGGACAATAAGTGTAATTTCTGTAAAGCACTCAAATTTAAAGGAGAAACACCCGGTTACAAGTTACCAGAGCCACAGTCTGATGAATGGTGATCATCACAAATTAAAGGAGTTTCTCAATCTTATACGGAGATACAATTCAAGCTTTCAAATGACTTCTTTTAGTACATTCGTACCAATGAATAAAAACAAATGGTTCATGCTAACTTTTTCCATACTGACGGCCAAGTGTATCACAAAGGCGGTTCATTTCTTCCGCTGCCTCACAAAGATGCCAAACACCTACAGATTTAATTTTTGGGTGATGAAGAAGCAGAAGCTCAACGTCGTTGCTCCATTATACCTGGGATGTTACATGAACACAATCACTACGTGAGGACATAGACTTTTCAATGAACCAACAGTTAATGAAGTTGCCATTATCATTACTGGAAATGACTTCGAAAATAGTGATATTGTCTTGAAGATGAGAAGCAATGAGCTTAAGAGAATCAGCAAAACGCACATATCTTATGATGCACTGTAATATCCCCTCATGTTTCCAAGAGGAGAAGACGCTTATGCAATAAATATTAGCCAAGTTATTCCTGGAACAAATAATACTGTCAGCAAAACTATATCAGCCATATCTTACTACTCTTACCTTTTAATGGTGAGGCAAAATCAAATAAATCATCTTCTACTCTACCGGCAACTACTTCATCAGTATCTGGTGGATATGTATGCGAAAATGAAACATGAACGGCTGCTCTATACTAATGTCTGCTCAACCAAAACAAACTTCGTGTCGATGAGTATATTCACTTAAAGGATGCAGTAGCAAATGATGGAGTTAAAAATAAACCTGGGCGAAGCCGGGTACGCTACTAGTACTTACATATTTTAAATATAATTTGATACTAGTAGTGTTATCTATGAATGTCTGACAAAACTAATCAACCATTTAAAATCATGAAAACTATACTAAAAGCCGACTCAAGACCCAGCCGAAATAAATTGAGATGAAAATTTGCGACCAGCGTTCTAGTCTTTTTAATAGCGGATCTCAATATACATAATGATGATTGTACTCAGTTATAATTAAATAAGTTGTGCGGACGAATCAGTTGTGAGCATTATTATTGTTTTTGAGAAACTATATAGTTAACTGAATTTTTGGCGATTTTGAGTTACGATTGAAATGACCCTAAAATTTGAAATATTTTCAGTCCCAAATTTCCAAAACGTCCTGTTTCCGAAAACCCTATTTGCAAACAGTATTGAGTGATTTGTACGTGATTTAAATTGGGTACGTAAGCTACAATTTGTAGACGAAGATGTCCAAGATTCGTTTTATGTTTCTTAGTTTAGAGCTAGTCCGGAGATTTTATTAAGTAAAATTTATAAATAGGGCACTGAATATACAACTTGTTAAAAGGTTTTGATTCGTGCGTCACATGGTTTTCTTGGTTGTTAAATTGAAAATAAATTAAATTGACCGAAATGTTTTTAAACAGACGGAAATCTGAAGCCAAACTCTGAATTAGAAATTTTAAGATGAAATTTTGGAACTTGAATTTAAATAAAATTTGTAACAAATGGAAGATTTTTAAAACTAATTTGTTTGGATTTAAAATTGTTAAGATTTGGTGAAAAGATGGCGCGCAGATTCTAGGAATATTTCAAACTATTCCATCAAGGAATGCTTCAACTCAATATAGAACAGCGCATATATAGAGTAACCCAGTCAACGATATCTGAATTTTCGGTAATATCGCCTATCAGAAATAATCTCAATTAAACTGCCATTCTCCTATTTATAAAATTGACATGACTAGGAATCTAGAAAACATTTTGCGTTCACAAAATTGGACTACCACACGAAATTTTAAAAATTCAAAAAACGAAAAAAAATTCTAAAATAATAAAATTTGGAATAGAATTTTTAAAAATAATCGACAAATAAAGTCCCGGAAAGTCAAATAATTTGTACATTTTTCTGTGCAAATGTTGAAAATAAGAAAGACGAAAAATATAATTAAAACCGAATGAAGATAAAAATCAGGGCGTTGTAAAATTTTTTTTTGGATTATTGATCTATCAATATTAACAACCACTCACAAAAAACCAAAATAAATTTGTTTGATACGTTACGAATTCTACGTCATTGTGGCTATCGTGAAATAAAAACAACGCCCTAATTTTTATTAAACTTATGTTGCGTTGTAACATTCACATTTCAACAGCTTCTTTATTTTAATAAATTGTGATTTTATGGCAAATTCTATGTATTTCTGTCAAATTTTCAACACTCTCAAATTTTTTCACATTCCATGATTTTAACAAATTTAATAGAATTCTGAAATACATAAATTAAATCAATTTCAGCAACTTTTTTGCAAAATTTGAGCAATTTTACAAATTAAATTTCTGAAATTTTTTCTGACTCACGGTGAATTCCTCCGAAATGTTTAATGTTAAGTTAATTTGAAATTGCAGAAATTTAATTTTTTAAATCGCTCAAATTCTTTAAAATGTTTACTCCACTACCACAATCAAAAATTGTAAGCTTCCATCGATCTTTGGAAATTTAAAATTCGGATTAAAATCTCAAATTTCGCACCGAATTTTTCAGTTTAAAAAATATATTAAATTTTTTTATTAGAAATGAAGTCGAACATTGATTGGAGAAAATCCGCAACTATTTTAAAATTTGTCAATTTTCAACTTACTGTTTTCAAATTAAATTTTCAACTTAAGTATGAGAAAAATTCTAAATATACTTAAATCAACAATTCGTTAAGAATCACTGATTTCGAGTTTGGTGACTGAAGATTGACAACAAAAGATGTATTCTGTATAATAAGGAAAAACGTATGTGTGACTCTGCATATCAGATATGTGATCGTTTCTAGGCATGTACCACTCACAAGACATTGTAAATCTTAAACAAACACTTGTTAACAATGTAAAGGCGCGCACTGATCACATGGCAGCAGCCCTATGTAGCGTTGCGACTAGCGCTTAAACTTTGAATAAATATTACTTAAGATTTATCCGTGCCCTGTGTGCGGCTGTGCGCGGGTTTGATTTACAAAATTTAAATATCTAATTCCTTTGGAATTATTTTATAATAGTTTTTCTTAAACCTATGTACAATTCTATATATATAATTTAACAACAAAACTAAAATCAAAAACGTAAACAGGATTTTGAAAAAAAGGATACAGAACATAGAAAAAAAAATGTTTGCTTTAAACTAAAATCAAACTAACTCAATTGATAGTATTCGGGCGCAAAGTCATTCGCTAAATTACTCAAAAAATTAAAATCTGACGAACTATTCGAATTCTCCATATTCACTTCGTTCGTATTATTTGGGTACGCTTGTTGGCCGGCATGGTGATTGGCAAGCGGTGGCGGCGGTGGTATAATATTTGCATTGTGATGTATAAAACCGCCACCGTTATGACCAATAATCGAATTATTATTGTTGTTGTTCGCGTTTACGGCATTTGTTGTATTAATTGGTGGTGGTGCGGCATTTGTCGCGGGAGGCGGTGGAGGTGGTGGTGTTTCATAGTATTGTGTAAATCCAAAATTATCACAGCTATCGGCTTGAAGACTTGATGGCGGTGTCATGTAGTTTGGTTCGTGGTGTGGATGCTGCCCGCCGCCCCCCGGATATTCACCCCCATTATTCGGATGATAATTCAAATTGTCGTAGTAGGCCGCCTGCGTTTTTGACTCATAGTAACCGGATTGTTCTAGGGCCGCCGCACTCTCGTACTCATTCGGATAGTATTGATTTTGATATTGTAATGCCGCGCCACCACTACCATTCGACTGTTGCAACAGCGAGGGCGCTGACGATGGTGCACCAGTTGCGACGCCGGCCGTACCATCAATAACATGCGAATTAGCATAATAAACTGAACTTTGATGGTGATGGTTTTGATGGAATTGATGATGATTTGGTCCGATCAAACCGACCGATGACGGATGATGATGGTTTTTGAGGTGGTGAAATTCGTGTGGCGGAAGTTTTTGGTGGTGCGCATTAAAATCGCCGCTCTTCATGTTATAATGAAAATCTGCTTTTATATGGTGATTGTTAAATTCTTGTTTTTGTAAAGCTTGGCTATGCTGGCCGGGGAATCCGAGCGGATCATGAATTTTCGGATGATGATGGTTCAGCTCCAATTGATGCGGACCAATTGGCTTATTATTGATTGCGTTCGGAAAATCTATATCGTGTTGTGCGGCCTGCTGTTTTCCATAAAACGCGCCTTCTTGATGTTTATAATATGCGGGGAAGTAAGCCGTGTTTCCGGGCACAATTCCCATTGCACTCATTTCTTGCTGTAACAATTGATGATTTGCATTTTGATTTCCAGTAAATCGACTATTCCCCCGTCCCATTCCAAATACTTGACTATTGCGACCCAATGGCGTGTTACCAGGTGGATGTATTGAATTCATTGGTGACGTGTTTGGATCACCATCACGGCGGTACACATCGAAATTATTATAGAACGGGGAAGTTTTTGTGGTGGTCAGCGATTCTTTCTTAACCTAAAAATGCATTGTATAAACTTAAATATGAAACAAATCTTAAATAAAATACGCACATTTCTTACTCTTAGCTTTCCGGTTTCTTCTTTTTTCTTAATCTTCATTGGTATTTGTTCTTCCTCCTCGTCCAGACTCGATGCGACCGACGAATCAGCCGTTATAATATTTGTTACACCGATGCCATTTTGGCCAGATGACGTGGGCCCAGACGATGGTGAAACAACAATATCTAAGGTTGAATTGGGTGTGGCTACGGTTGTTGAATTTGTCGAATTTATTATTGCTGAATTACTATTACTATTGTTACTACTAGTACTACTCGATGAGCTGTTACTACTATTTGGTCCTTGATTATTTGTTGTATTCGTATTGTTATTATTCGTTGCGCTTGGTGTATTATTATTATGACCACGTGAATTTGATGTCGAGTCCGGGATATCGTCCGACGGTAGTTCACAACCTTGACACGATTTTTTCGAATTTGAATCTGTGTATGAGAAATTATAAATAATACAAATCTTTTTTTAGTCTTATCTGCTATAAAAAAATACTCACTACACGATTGACTATCATCATCACCTTTGAGCCCGTCCTTATTTGAATCATCATCATCCGTTTTCGTTAGAGTTTGGCGTTTATGTTTCATTCGACGATTTTGAAACCAAACCTTTACCTATACATGTAAACGAATATAAATGTTTCAGACCATTGGAAAATATGTTGTTGGTCAAAGTTAGTTACCTGGCGTTCCGTTAAATCCAAACTGGCTGCTATTTCAATACGACGTGGACGACATAAATATTTGTTAAAATGAAATTCCTTCTCCAGCTCCAGCAGTTGTGTATTTGTGTAGGCCGTACGTAACCGTCGTGGAAGACCATTTTCAGCTACAAATTCCGCTAGAATGAATAATTTGGAAACAGAAAATAAAAGCAGACATTATAATAGGGCATATTCTTTGAAGTCCGATAATTTAAATTATAAATTTTAAAGAATGAAAAATGTTTACACGATTTTCACCTGAACCCATCATCTTTAAAAAGAAAAGAAAAAAAAAAAAGCGAAACGTGATTAAAATATTAAACCCAAATCATATTAAATTAACCCAATTTCGTTCTAAAATAATTCTATATGTCACCCTTCTTCCGCCATAATTCAAGTATTTGTAACGCGAAATAATATTTAGATGAAAATCCATAAATTATATCTAATATTTCAAGGTCGCATTTTCCCCTTTTTACCATGATATCTATACCTTTCCGAAGTCGACTTTAAAACATTAAAAACAAAAACCGTATTCAACGTGACTAATGATAAATGACTTTGATTTGAAGAACCGTGGAGTTTAACCGAACCTTTAAGACCGAATTTTTTTTTGAGATTTTTTCAATATTGTTCACCTTTCAACTTGGACTGACATATTATAGCTATTGTAAGTAGATACCTTTTGTTTTTGTATTTTGCTTAATAAAATCTTTAAATTTAAAATATTTAATATTAAAATTTATAAATTCGTTTTTATTTTATGTATGCAAGAGGGATGCGAACGTCTTTTTTTTTTTTTTGTGTTACTTGTTTTGGGATTCTTTTAGAAGAGCGCGCGCAAAATAAAATCAAGAAATCAAAGTGATTAATGATGTGAAATTGTACAAAATTTTAGAAGACGTATACATATCTACCAAAAAAAAAACTGTTATTATTATTTTTTATACATTATATATTGTTACAAGACTAGAGTATGGTGGAGGAATAATACATACAATCGTCACATAAAACTATATATACGAAGAAAAATGACAAATGTTAAAAAATGTGTTGACGACAGGTCCTTTTGTTATGTATGAAATTATGCATAAATACTCTAGCTCTTATAGCAACAACAATACATTATATATTGTAACATGAATAAATAAAATATTAAAATTTATCCAAGTGTATTCATTTTTATTTAATTTTTTTAAATCAAACCATTTACATTTTTTTTTTGGTTCGTTTGAATGAATGTAAGAAAATAGTTGAGATAGAATTTTTTTGTAATAAATTAAAGAATTTCGGTACATCAATACCCCGTTTGGCGCTGTTCCGATTTGCGATGTTTCAGTCAGCGTTCATATATTAAAGATGGATGAAATTTCACTTTGCGTTTTTTCTGATTCGATTTGCGTTAATTTTACAAAAAAATCACTGAAACTCAAATTACTTAAACGATTTCGTAATGATGACAAGTTAGCTTTCATAAGAAAAACAAATAATTTAGACCCCACCGACTTAGCGAACCATTTGTGAACAGGACGCTGAAAAAATTAATGCTACTAAGAGTGCCTCATCAAGTTCTAGTTCTAAAACATTATCTCGGATCAAAAATCCATTTGTAATGAAAATGAAATGTTTACTTACCAATTGGATTGAAATTCAAACTCAAAGAAGAATGTGTTTAAGTCAAACCATATTACAAGCAAAAGCTGAAACTTTATATCAAGACTTGGCTAAAAATTTAACGCAATGAAACGCTTTCACTAGTGCTGTATCCAAATTCGAAAAATTCGAGGCAAGTCGAGGATGGTTTCAACGGGTTTAAACTTTGTTCTGAAAGCGACCACCAACTAGGACTTTTATTTCAAAGACTGAAAAATAGGCTCAAGGCTATTCCTAAGCGCCTAAGAACAAAATTCCCTACTCATTGGGTGTATTGTGCAAGGGGATTTAAAATCTAAGTCTCTGTAAATCTATCATTCGGAAAATCCAAGGGCCTTGAAAAATATGTCGAAAAATGATCTTCCGATTTATTGGCGAGCGAAGAAAAAAGCATGGATGACAGCTACTTTATTCGTCGATTAGATAAAATGGTATTGTATGAAGCGAAATCTAAATGTTAATGACTTAGTAGTGCTTATGATAATGCTCCCGGTCATTTGATTTACATCAATGAAATATCAGACACAGTAAAATTCGTATTTATCCCACCGACTACAACAAATGGATCAAGGCGTAATTTCCACGTTCAAAAGTGATTATTCAAACAGCTTCTTTTGGAAAAGCTATAATGTCGCGAACGCTGTTCAACATTTATCCTCTTCCTGGGATGAAGTAAAGCCTTCATGTATGAATGGCGCAATAAGATGTCGGAATAAGAGTGCACCAGAAATGGATATTGATGAAAGGTGGGATGTTTGTTAAGATGTGGCTGAACATGGAAGGCATGGAAATTACGGACAACGAAGAAATAATTTAAAGCCCCGAAGAAATGTCTAACGAGGATTTGATTGACCTGCCAGAAATGAGGATTGTTGTAAATGAAGATGACAAGAAAGGTAGTGTAGAGGTAGTAGCAGAGGAACAGTTGCCAATTTAAAAAAAAACTGGATTTGAAACTTATCAGTAGAGCTATTTTCGTTGATGTTGACAATAACGAATTCCCTGAGTGTCGCAGAGATATTTATGTTAATCTCCAAAGGTATGAAGAAATGCACCTTCGAAATAAGCCAGTTCTAGTTCAAGCTACATCAGAAAAATATTTTTCTCCTATAGTACCAGATAACAAGGAATTAATTAGGTTAGGTTATAGGTTGACTGTGGTACGGCCAACTTAGACCGATGATGGTCCATTGTGATACCACCGGATCTTAGTTCCTTATTAGTCTTATGTGAACCAGTTTGAGCTACTTATGAAGCGTGATATATCTCGCAACTTAGAGTTTTCGAGATCAGAGAGGCAGCCCATTAAGAATATACCCATATATTTATGTCTTCTCTGTGCCAAAGCCGAACATGAGGATATAGGAAGTGGACTACCGTCTCTTCCTCCTAATCGTCCATACAGCTTCTGCAAAATCATTTGCATCTAGACCTCGCATCCTCGCATGTTCTCCACGTAGGTAGTGTCCTATGAGGGTCCCCACGATCGCTTTTAATTCACGTCTACGTAGGGAGATCAATTTCTCAATTTTAAGCACTGTCTTGGATCCATTAATAGGCCTCCCCAAATTTGCCCTTTCCGGTAGCAGTTGGAGAGTTATACCATGTCTAGCTAGTTCGTCTGCCCTGCAGTTCCCCATGACGTCCGAGTGGCCGGGAACCCAGACTATCTGAATGTTGAAATGCTCACTCTTCTCATTCAGAGACAAGTGGCAACCCAACGCCACCCTAGATGTCCGAGAAACTGAATGAACTTGATTGCCGCCTGACCTTCCACATAAATGGCGATATCAATCGAGGATACCTCATTATGTCTCAACCAATTCAAGACCTCCTCAATCGCTATCACCTCTACTTGGTGCACGCTGCAGTGATCAGGGAGACGAACTGATATATGTACTTCCAAATTATCACAGAAGACTCCAGCTCCTACTTTACCGTGTAGCTTGGAGCCAGCTGTTTCCGATATCGACCCGCTCTTCCAAGATTCTCTTGAAGGGCAGGTAGTTTGGAACCTTTTCTCGAAGCATAAAGTTGGTGTAACGTAGTCTAGATTCGCCAGTTCCTTCTTTAGCGATCTAATTATAGTTGAGTGTCCTGTCTGAAGATATTTCCACTGAGATATAGGGGATAGTCGAGTGGCTGTAATCGCCGCCATCTGCTTATAATAAATTGTTAATGAAATGTTACCTCCAATTAATTTATTTTCAACAATTTATTCACTTTTTAAAAACAAATTCAGAACCGATCTTTGCATTTTCCATACATTTGTATGGCCAAATTTGTTTCGATTTGCATCGTTTCACATTGAGTGCAATCTTTCCAGAACTAAACATCAACGCAAACTGAGGTATTGGTGTATATTGAATGGGTAGTTAAATCTTAAAAGTATTATTATTATCGTTACTGGGTATTTGGAAGGTCTTAGATCGGATTATTTTGCGGTATAATACGCCACTTAATCGCGCCGAGCGAGGTCTTATCAAATCAATTATTTACGATAAATTATATGCATTACTAACTATTGCATGTCATAACTTTCGTTTCAGGTAGTTTTAGTTTATCATTCTTACGTAGTACGGATAAATAATCACCAGGACCACGGATGCTGGGATAGTGGATTAATTTAATGTTTAAGAATTCAATTAGGATTACGATTTTAACGAGATAATATGAAAGGACTTTGTCTAAATTACATCCAGATAGTTGTTTAGAAATTTAAATTATTTTCAATTGCTAATTTTAACAGTTTCATTAGTCAATTGTTAGATGGCATAGTTTTTCAAAATCTATGTTCTAAATGTTGATAACTTTTATAAGCGTGAAATAGAAAAACGAATGATGGATTATTCCGAGGGAGTGGGAAAAAGAAAACCAAGGGATTCTTTCATATTACCCTTGTTAAAACACTATTGTCATTTATGCACCCGAAACTTTTAGGTAATACGTTAGAAAGATGTGCAATACTCGATTCCATATCCTTTAATACCGACATTTGTATATTTCTTTTTAACTGCTCAATTATTTGATTCACCATTAAAAAAGTTATTTGGGTCACAATTAAAAAAATTATTTGGGTCACCATTATATCAAAAATTTCAGTGACACATACCGGAATAATACAAAAATTCGCATGAGCAATTAAAATTGTAACACTATAAACTGTAAACGGGTATACAGTTTATAGTGTTACAATTTTAATTGCTCATGCGAATTTTTGTATTATTCCGGTAGATGTCACTGAAATTTTTGATATAATGGTGACCCAAATCATTTTTTTAATTGTGACCCAAATAACTTTTTAACTATCTGTAACTATCATTAAAAAATTATTTGGGTCACCATTAAAAAAATTATTTGGGTCACCATTATATCAAACATTTCAGTGACACCAGGAATAATACAAAAATTTGCATGAACAATTAAACCTGTAGTATCTTAAATAGGGAACTATATAAAGCTAAATGAGGATAGCAAACTAGCAATATCTTATGTTAGACTGATGTCTACGTATGTTACGCTAAACCTGATATGTATTAGTGTGGAGTTGTGAAAGCTTCTTATTTTCTCGTTTAAGTATATAGCTGTTGATTGCATTGGTCGATGATGTGAATTCTGTTCGAGAGAATGTTATAAAATAACTGTTGAACCCGTGTAGATAAAAATAAATGGAAAATAGCACTTTAGGAAGCTCAAAAATATTGATAAAAATAGTAGTCAAAACGTGGCATAACCAGAAAGGTGTAACTAATTTCCGTCGCTCATAAGAATTTTTGAAATGAGTTTAGAGTCGGCTTCATAATCCAGTATCCAATCAACTGATGCAAGGCAACTTTCCGTGAGTTTTACTATGTGGCTGCTTGGGAAAGTTGGTTATGGTTACCGGTACGGAATCAAATTTTAAACAATATCGTTCCGTTATAAAATTAGTTTTCATTTATATAACTCATGATATATTTAAGAAGCAATATGTTTAAGGAAACATGTGCAAGAGTTTATATTTTTACTATAGGAATGTACAGCCTGTAATAGAAGTATGACTGTAGAGGTGTTATAATAACGTCATGCCAACACTGCTAAAAATTGTAGCCATTAAACATTAAATTTCGAACAATAAATTTCATTCAAAGATTCGGAATTTTAAAAATTTTAACATTTCAGAAATTCTGTACTTGTTGCTATAAATTCCTAACAAATTTATATATTTTCAGTTTTGATGAAACTTTGAAATTTGAGAAAATGTATTATAGAAAATTACAGAATATACAGAAATTCAATTACGGTTTATGCTAACCACGTTTTTAACTGAATTCCAGACACCACACAATTTTGAAATTGTCTAAAATTGTTTAAAAATAGTTTTAGGTTCGTCAAAGTGAGCCTTTCATTACATTCTAATATATATTATTTAAAAATTAGTCAAAATAACCTTGGCGTTGGGCAGCCATCATTTATGAGTTTACTGTTTAGTACTCTAGCTAGATGACGTATGTAGATAATTCATTTTAATCTTTACATAACACCTGTTTAATATTTTGAAGATTAAATCGCTTCATGTTAAAACTCGCCAAGTTTCATGTTTGAAAATGAGTTAGTATACTGACAACTTAAATATTCGCATTCTAAAAAAGTCTAAACAAATAATTCACAGTTATGTGCTTTGCCAATGCATATGCTGAATGATTATTTCTGCAAAATCAGATATAGGAAGTCTGCTTCTTTACTGGTAACAGATACAAATTAAGTACTAGAAAATGATGCCGAACTTTCTATTTTTTCCAATATGTACATATTTTAAATTTTTACACAGCTGGCGGACTTGAAAGCGTCCAATGGCATTAGAGAGAAAATGATTTACGTTACACATGCCTTTTCATTCACAATGAGAATGAGAAAGCTTACTTGAATTATAAATTGTATTCCAAAAGTTTATTTTTGGCCATCATTTTTTCAGTTATAGGGTTACGTTTTTTTTAATTGGTTGGAACCCATACGGATTTCGCATTCAATGCCGGGACGGCCCATGGTGCAAACCCGGAATTCTACCTCAATTCGCAGAAGCGCAATGCAGTCCTAGCAAACTGTATAAGTTTGGTATGGAGGACAACTAATCTACATTAATACAACTACAACTGAAAACCTGAAGCCGAATAATATTGAAAGCTGGACAACTGCACACAAAGTGCAAACAGTCATCATCTTCCTTAAGACAGTCATCACAAATAATATCCAGAGATAAACCCATTCGATGGGGATGCCCCTTAAATCGTCCATGACCCATAAGAATCGCAACCAAGATTCTTAGCTGGTTCTTTTAGGTTCTTTCGCCCAACGACAACCGAAAATAGCGAGCCACTGTAGTCTTAGATCTTTCAAAGCGTAGTTCTTTATAACTTTCTTGGCGTAACGGTTGTTCTTTATAACTTTCTTAAAAATGAAATTTTCACTGGGTTCATTGTGCAAGATGCACTTAGGTGAAATATGACGTGATAAATTCTATTGTTGAGCCGTAAAATTGTGTCTTCCAAATGTTCAACTTTTAAATAATTGATCTCCAGACATTTTGGTTCTACATATTTGTTAAGCTAAATTTGTACGCTATATATATATATACGCTAAAGTACAGCATGAGCTGTATACCAAAGTTTAGTTATTTAAGTTATATTCGATTTCGATTATGTCATTCTGGACTAGGGGAATAGGGGTGTTATCCATATTTCTATAACAACTAAGTTCCGTTACAAAGTTTGTAGCCTAAAAGTAAATATCACTGTGGTTTTAATTGAGCTTGTGGGTGGGAAAGCTTTCCAGCTCGTATGTGAAATGCAATTGTTTAACGAAATCGATATCAAGCTATCGCTTTGATTAAACCTAACACAATCGTGTGTCATGGAGATACTAGTTTGTTTAGTATAAATGCTAATCAAGGGCAGTTTGAATAGTGTTAAATGTTCAAAATAAATTTAAAAATTATAAGAAACTGTCATAATATTTGACAACGATGGTATGAAACTATGAAAGTTGCGAGAAAGCTCCATAACCATAAACCTTGAAATGATGGATATAAAAACTAAATTTAATAATAAAATAAAATAATTTTTAATCCAGCACCACCATTATTTATAGTTTAAAACATAGTTCATACTCTCAGGTATTTAAAATAAAAAAACAACCCTATAGGGGGCTACGCTATTACCTCACAATGAGAATTTACGAAACAAGAATGGAATGAAATGAAGTAAAATAAACTGCAACCACTATTTGTTTGAAGTCGATTTTGTTTATAGAAAATATTTTTTTTATTGCGTGGTGAAATAATACCTTTTTTGCACAATATGACGGACCGCGCCTAAACAAAATTTGAATAAGATCGTCCAGTAACAACTTTGAAATTGATTTGTTTGCCAATCACCTTGATACATTTTTTTTGAAGCGAGGTGGTATTTTCAGGTACATAATATGAATCCCACATCCTAATTTGAGCGGTTTTAATAAAAGATCATTTCATGGCCTTACATTATTCAAAATAATTTCGGTTTGAGACTATAAAAGGTTTTGAGAGCCAAATCTTACTTAAGATGATCACGACCACTTTTCAAATTTTGTAGTACTAACAACCCTCATACCATCTGACAACCTTTAATTTTTAATTTCAACAAACCAGAAAAATATAGTTTACTATTTATAGTAGAATCCCGGTGGTACAGTGGTTTCAGATTAACGAATTTGAAATAATTATCAAATAAATTTTTGCTTAATAAAAAATTTGAAATTATTTTTGAATAGAATTGAAGTAGAATTAATAAAAAAAAAATACATGTTTCGTTTGACTCAAATTTGATTGAAAATTATAAAACAAATGTCAAGTAATGATTGATGAAGTTTAGTTAACGTGCTTATAGCCCTTACAGTACTGACTGATTTTATCTTTACGAAGAAAATGATACTTTTAATTACAAACCGAGCATTGTTCAAATCCGGAAACGGGGCTAAATGAACGACTTGTATATACGAACTTAACTGTCTATGATTCTTTAATAGAGACATTTGACAAGCTCACGAAACATCACTTTAAATCATTTTAAAAACAACAATTCGAAAGAATGTTTGATGTTAACCAAATCTGAGTAAATGTAAGATCAAGCAACCATACCTATGGTATACAGTAGATAATTGCTTAAAATAAAGAGGGGAGTTCTAATTCTGAATAGAGTTGACTCTAGATGTTTTGCCCTAAGACCACAGATTTTAGAATAGTTTTCAACAATTTTGATTCAACATCAGAATATTGCTTTATTTCATATAGCTTGTTAATAAATTTTCAGAATTTAATTTGTAGACACTTCTGAACTCCTTCAGAATTAGGAACCCCGACCCAAGAAAATATTCATTGTTCTATACTCGGCTACCCCGGCTACGTGTACACATTCTGCTGTTACAACCAAATAATTTATATTTTCTTGTACGTTGTTGCAACTTTATTCAACAATTTTAATTTTTAATGATGAAAAACGAAAAGAAAACACACAAAAAGGGAATTCCCCGATTTTAAAATTTAAAGTGATGAAAAACAAAAAAATGTTCTTCTTAGTGATTAGTATTATTTCGTTGTTCAAGCCGTAAGGATGAATTTTTGTGTAGTAAAAAAATATAATTTAAGTTATAAAATGGCAGAACTCTTTAATAATCAATTTATATTGTAAGTTTTTGTATATTTACTTAGTAAGGAAAAATGAATTAATTACTTGGTCCATATGCTTCTCATACGAAACAAACGTTACTATGATGAAGATGTGTTCAATGACAGTTCCGTAAGAGTCAAACTGGCCAACTTAGATTTAAGTGAAAATGAAGACAACCAAGAGGGCATTGGAAGCACCTTGAAGATGGACGTGAACCTATACAAAGATAAGCTTTGCGGCACAATATTTTCAGAAACCAAAGAAGTGGCCCGGTAGGATCTAAGAAAATGTTATCTATAAATGATATATTTAAATGTACGTTTACTGATGTCATGGCTAACATAATAACCAGAGAAACGAATCGGAAAGTCAAGGAAGTTTACTGTGACTTCAACAGTAAAAATCCTGACAAACCAGCACAGGTATGAAAATAGAAATTATTATCCAAACATTTATTTATTATTTATTTTTTTATTATTATCCCGTTTTTTGAGATATCCCGATTTTTAAGATTTGGCAATAGATTTACGAGACTTTTTCGATTTAAAACTAATTAGGCTGCAGCTATAAGTGCGATTTTTGAACTCCTAAATACAAATTTACGAAGCTGTTATACTCCGTCTGAGTGCATCGTTGTCGACGAACAGCTCTTTCCTTTCAGAGGTATAGGTTTTATATATGTTCCATATTTCAATTTTATATATTATGTTTAAGAGGAAGGACGATTTACACGGTACATACCATCAAAATATGGGATAAAACTTTGGTAGGTGATGCCTCCAATTCCTATCCAATAACGGGACAAATCCATACTGGGAAGCAACCGTCTGAAACAGAAACCAACCAAGGTGAGAGGGTACAGTTAAGGATTTATGCGGTCCGTCTCAAAGGGCCCGTAAAGAATATTGTAACTGATAATTGTTTTGCCTCACTAAATTTTTCAATTATGTTCCGAACCGAAATGTCTTAAATTTAATTAAAATTGGGCCACACTTTGCTTATGCAACAATGTTGGCTCGTGCCATTATAGATTTGACCCAGTTTCGAAAAATCCCAAAAGCTTATAGAATAATAATTTTAATTGAATTGAAACTTTCGTGTATAGAAGAACAAAAACTCCAAAAAAAAAAAATATTATATTTCCGTTCGAAACAGGTTTGAGATTGAGACAAACTTTTATCCAATCAAAAAAAAATTCTTATATTTTTTTTTACATCCCTTAATTTAGATATATATACCCATACATACATATACGAGTACATAATATACACAAACTTTTTGTATATGTACATAAGTAAAATATTTAAATCATTCATTTTGAGCCTCTTTATACATTTTTGAATGATTTTGATTGACAGTTTTACCCCCTTGTTATATAAAAAAGTAAAAATTCCTCGATGGTTGTTAGTGAAACAACGTAAAATTTTCGTTTAGTAAAATTTCCTTTTTGACAAAATTTAAATTACATATCTCAATGTTTGGGTATAATTTTTGGAAAAAATATCAATATGAGTGTACATATATACCCAAGAACTTATATATACATTTAGGTTTAATAAATAATATAACAAATAAGTTTTAAATTAATTCAAAATGGGTGATACAAGTGCGGATCGATTTTTTGGGGTATATTAAACCGAAATTTTATTTAATGGAATAATTAATAAACTAAAGGGCATAGCTATGTATATAGAACAATTTAAAATTCAATAATTTTTTTTTTGTTATATAGAAAATCAATAATTTTGTGTTTGGTTCGTCAAATTTTTCATCAAAATATTTCTACCCAAAAAAATATGATTAATTTTGTTTGACCAAACAAAAAATTTAATTTAACTTTTTTTATTTTTTCAGTGGTGTATACTCGTATAGTGGTTATACTGTAATGGTTGTGTGCGGTTGTTTATTTAACCCTATCAAAAACAGTAGTACAAATATGACCCTTTTTATTCCAAAAAACAAAATATAAAAATGTATTAAATTAATAGCAATCATGAATTTTAATTTATCATTCATCATTGTTTTGGGGGGTTATTCTCCGTTTGGTGGCTTCCTTCAATCTTTATACGCGCAGTGGAGTTGAATGGTTTGTATTTTGTAACTTCCGTAATCCAATTTAAATAATCGCTAAACTTGCTTTTGATGTGCTTCATACTTTCAAAATTTTGGGCGCTTACTTTCTTGCTGGAAGCTCTAAGTAGTTTGTGAAATACAATGTTTTGTTATTTTGAGTTCTCAATTCCACAATTTCAAAATTGTATTTTATATGTAATATGACTACATTTATTATGGCACTGTGTAAATTTGATGTAATTATTGGCACTACTAGCGATCATAACAGTTTTCCCAACAAAAAGGGTTTCTTAAACGTAAAGAAGACGTTCTTTAAACCGTAAAATTATTAAAAGAAAATGACAGCGAGCGCTACAGTGGCACATTCTGACATCAGTTCGTGGTTTGATGCCATCGAACAGTTTTTAACCGACCAGAACATCGTTGATATATTAAACCACACGGATTTTCAACGTCGATCAAAAACAAAAAGTTTTCTTGCAGCAAAAGGGTCTGGGAACGTATTTGAAGTCGATATAGCAAAAGTCAATTTAACAGTAATGTTTTCGTTTCCAGCTGCTGATGTAATGTCACCACCTATGGGAATTTACCCGTATAAGAGAGTGCCTGAAGAGATTAGAAAATCGTCGCCGAAAGGATAGGACATAGGTGTTAGTGATAATGGATGAATATAACAAAGGAAATATATCTCCAAAGTTCTCCGTCCATTTCTGGTGCAGCTGGGTGTACCAAATGTCCGATAATTTATTTTGAAGAAAAAATTTGCACCTATCTTATTCGAGGTTTGAAATAATACTGTTTCTACAGAAACAATAAAAAATGGTTTTAGATCCTGTGGTCTGTATCCATTTGTTAAACAGCAATTTAACTAAATCTGAAGTGTGTGAAGTTATCGCAGATTTTATAAATTGAATTTATTATATGGGGCCATATAACAACATACGGCTGCTGGTGTTCAACGATTTATCACAGCAATTGGATATCATGTCAAGTCGAAAACAAAGGGAACTTTTTCCGGCAATCATGGTAGATCCAGTAGTTGTATGAATTTCTGAGTCTATTGTGCCAATTACTTCTTACGACAAGAATATGTAAGCTAACACGTCGTTTGCAAATTTCTAAAATGTTGATATCAAGCTTTGGGATGATTTTTAAAATCCTGGGATGGGATGCGATTAGTATTGCCTGATGAACATTTTTAATTTTTCTGGGATGGAATCCTGGTATTCACACACTTCTAAATCTGGGGAAAATTTTCGAAATAACCTTAAGCCAATTCGCGTTTGTGCGTTTGGGAAGCTGTGTTGGTGAAACAAAGGTCAAAGCTTTTGAAAAACTGGGGAAAGATGTCACTGAAATTCACAAATACAATGAAGATTTTCTTCTTTTATTATAGATATTGGTTATATCAATGAATTTTGAATACTAAATGATCCACCAAGCGTACAGAATGAGGCAGTAAATGGCATCGATGCCGCTTTAACATCTACCAGTTACTGCCTCGATGTGGGAACTAACTCTAACGCCATCCCTTATATAATTGTTCCATCAGAGAACAAAATAAAAAAAACTTTTTTGTAACTTCACCATTATGGATTAAACCGGAAAAAAGTAAACGGCAACAAAAGCAGAAAATTCTAACGGAAAAAGAAAATCGAAAAGC
Source organism: Tipula unca (assembly GCA_951394425.1). Taxonomy (NCBI): domain Eukaryota; kingdom Metazoa; phylum Arthropoda; class Insecta; order Diptera; family Tipulidae; genus Tipula; species Tipula unca. Next base: position 73,642,785 of record OX596381.1, read on the forward strand.
AGACAGAATTAAAAATATACAATTGAAAACTGTAAACCTAAGTGTGTAAGAAAAGCCAATCCAAAAATCTAGCAATCGGTGAAACCTCAGATCAGTATTTTAGCCGACAGAATTTAGTTTTCAACCGAAAACGATATTGTAAACCAAGTTATGGTGGCACCATCTAGCTTGGATTCGGAGATGAACGAACACACCATCGATCGAAATTGTCAAAACGAAAATATTTCAATAGAAATCTTGGATGAACGGTCAGACGAGAATAAATCACCTGCAGGGCCTAGCAAAATGAGGGTATGTGAACTTCCAACCGATCATCACATTCGGAAACTTTTTCCAGTGGACACAAAAATAGATATTGGAAACTCTGAACCATTGCATTTTCTAAAAATTCTGATTCCGAGAATGTTATACTGAAATGTAGTAAATGTACACGCGAATTTCATTTGAAATGTATCATAAAATTAAAGTACGAATATTTTATTTTTTTCGAATAGTTATTTGGATATGAAATTTCCAAGATAAAAGTTTGTTGTGCGGCAGAAAATCGGAGGCACAATGGCCTATCAAAAAATTATCAACCAAGGTGCGGTCACGGCCAATTTCATTTAAAAATGTTCCATAAACTGCCAACTTCTTGAGAAATTCGTACGTTTTCGGGTATTTTTACATGTTTGGATACCAAATATCCAAGATAAAAATCTGTTGTGCGGTCAGAAAATCGGGAACACAATCAAGGAAGAGCGAGGTAGATTACGCCATGTAATCTATGCGGTTATCGACACGTAAAATATAATATAGATTACTTGGCAGTGTTTTGTGTCGACAATTAAGACAACGTCAATAACCTACTAATTAGTTTAATAGTTTAATTTAACTAAAGATTTTGTTTCAAATCTATACTTAAATTTCAAACTGTAATAAGAGGAAATATTTTTTCCACTCAATATTTGATTTTTAATACAATTTGTATAATTAATGCACTCAAATTTTGTTCAAATCAGAGTGAAATATTATTTTATTTTCAATCACACAAATCATCTAAAAAAAAAGATTTTGGCTCAAATTTATATTAGAATTTTACATGGAATTTCACTTAAGTAAATCCACTCAAAATATATATACTTTGAAGTCTATGCAAACTCAAATATTAATAAATATTTATAATTTAAATTGTACTCAAATAATCTATAAATCGCTTTTAAAATTTTACTTGACTTAATACAAACCTTTAACCTGAATTTAACTTAAAAGTTCCACTCAAAATATTTAATTCAATGTTTAATCGATCCCTATCAAATTTAACAAAAATGTTTTCTAAACAATGTTTGAGTTTTGTTAAAATCTAGTTGGAATTGTTATTTTATTGTCTAGATTTTACCTCAGATTCATACTAGCATTCTTCCTCAAATTCACTCAAAACATAAAATTCGAAGTTTACGAGTAAGTTTAAAAGCAAGTTTAAAAGTTCAGCAGGTATTGGTAACATCAAGCTTTATTCTAGATATGCCGAATTGTCTTGCAAAATTAGTTAAAATTTCTATTTTACGATTATATTTATCTTTTATTGAAGATTTGATCTTTCTAATCCATTACAGCTTCAATAATAATAATAATAAAAATCAGTTTTAAAGGCCATTACTGGCCCCTTACTGAGTCAACAATCTGGCTCCAACGGTTTCGATCCTGTGCATGGTCCTCATACTGTCTAAGACAATCTGAAGAGGCCAAGTCGTCCTCTACATCGTGGAGCCATCGTCGCCTGCAACGACCTTTGCGCCTACCATATGGTGGCTCCCTTTCTGAGATCGCTGCCCAATTCGTTCCGGGTCAGCACGTTACAGCTTCAATACGATTTATAAATTAGTTTTTTTCGAACTCATTCCAAATTTCAAATTTATTTAAGGAATTCTTTAAAATTTCTTGGTAAGATTTTGCAACGATTCTTGTTTTTAGTTGAAACCGTGTTACTTACCTTAAAAATTGCCTAGTCTAGCGAAAGAAGAAGCGGATCACTGTGAGCAAACGTACGTTCTATAATATATATAAAACATTCATCGATATTTTTGAGATCGGCTGCCCATTCACTTTGTAACCAACGATGGGTGAGGTAGATTACGGCATGTAATTTACGCAGTTGTCCACACATATAGCATTACATAGATTATTGGGCAATGATTTTTGTCAACGCTGACAATTTAGATATACGTTAACATCCTATGTACGATATTTTGACATGGGGAAATTGAATGTTAATTAATTTTTAAAATTGTGATTCAGTTAAGCCGTATATGATAAAAAGATAAAAACAATAATTTGACCGTCTCAGTTTTTATTGTATAGGGTATCTCAATAAGCAGTTCAGATTTGACATATCGGGTATTTTGGCTCTGGCAGCACTAATGTCATTCTTTCTTTGACAGAAACGTAGTATATACATACACACCCAACGATATCATATCGTATTTGGGGATCGAAAAATCCACAAGGATATGTGGAGAAGCCAATGGATCTATTGTGTATTACTGTTTGAGGCGGCTTGTAGCGTAGCGGCATTATTGAGAAAATGAGGCCGGCGCGACCGTTATTCCGTTTTTCAACGGAATCAATTACCACCACATGTTAACATTTTTTTGGGGGCCATATCTTAAAAATATTGGTTTGCACGATCAGCCAGATTGTGCGCCACGCCACGCATCAGGCGTTACAATAGTGAAACTGCGCCAAAAATTCGATGGCCGCATTATCAGTCGAAATGGTGACGTAGATTGGTCGGCAAGGAGCTGTGATTTGACGCCTTTGGATTTTTATTTGTGGGGTGCCGTGCAGGACAAATGTTATACGGACAACCCACAAACAATTGAGCATTTGAAAGCCAATATTGAAGCAACCTTTGCCGAAATAGAGCCGCACACAATCCAAAATTTGCTCAGAAATTGAACCGGCCGAATGGAGTACGCTAAGGCCAGTAAATAACCATTAGGATTGTACTTTCAAACAAAAAAATTAATTTTGAAATATATTTGGCCGTTGTTGATTTATTAAATTTTTACATCTGAACTTCTTATTGGCACACCCTGTATCTTCCCTATAGTTATGAAATCAAAAAAAATGTATAATACATTATCGGATAAAACGGACTACAATTTTCCTAACCTAACCCTAAATTGATAAGTGATTAAAATGCATTCAAGATTTAGAACTAGTTCACTAAATCACTCTATCAATCGTCTACATTATCGATGTTTCCTTCGAACTGTCTATACGTTGTCTATGGTATCTACTTTGCCTACGGGTTATCGATACGTCGACGTAGCAAATAATAGATGACGCGTAAATGCTGATCTCTGAACACAATGGCCTAATAAAAAATATCAGCCCAATTTCGGTCACGGCCAATTTCATTAAAAATTGTTCCATAAACTGCCCACTTCTGACGAAATTCGTACTTTTTCGGACTTTTTTAGAGAAAAACGGGAATACAATGGCCATACAAAAAAATATCAGTCCAAGTGCGGTTACGGCGAATTTCATTAAAAATTGTTCCATAAACTGCCCACTTCTTACGAAATTCGTACAAATTTGGACTTTATTACAGAAAATCGGGAACACAATGGCCTAACAAAAAAATAACAGTCCAAGTGCGGTCACGGCCAATATCGTTAAAAATTGTTCCTTAAACTGCCCACTTCTTACGAAATTCGTACTTTTTCGGACATATTTAGATGTGAAATATCCAAGATAAGAATCTGTTGTGCGCCCAAAAAATGGAAAACACAGTCGCCTAATAAAATAATATCAGCCCAAGTGCGGTCACGGCCAATTTCATCAAAATTTATTCCATAAACTACCCACCTTTTACGAAATTCGTACAATTTCGGACTTTTTTACATATTTGGATGTGGAATATCCAAAATAAAAATCTGTTGTGCGGCCAAATCGGCAACACAATGGCCTAACAAAAAAATATCAGCCCAAGTGCGGTCACGGCCAATTTCATTAAAAATTGTTCCATAACCTGCCCACTTCTTACGAAATTCGTATTTTTTCGGACGTCAGAATTTAATATTCTCTTTCGCCGTGGGCGCTTAAAATTTCGCACTGCGCGGCTTTTAATTTTTTTTTAGAATATGTCTATTCATTTTGGAATACATATGTAAACACAATGAGTAAAAATAATGAACTTACCTTATTTTGTTATGTGGGTATTCGATCAGAAAAAAACGCAATAGAAAAATAGGGGATTCACCTCATTTTAAATATCCTTGATGTTCTTTTATATTGTTTCAGTTTTCTTGTGGTTGCGTTAGAAATAACATTGTTATTATTTTTCATTGTAATAAGACAACGTGTTCGTTATAGTAACTAAAAGTAGAATTTATGATTTTTGTGATTTCATAAATTTCAAAGAAATTTTAATTAATTCGCCAGCCAAACTAAAATGGAAAAACCCGGAAATAGAAAAGTTTTAAATATAGAAACAAAGATGGAAATCGTAAAGCAAATAGAAAATGGTGAAAAAAATTCAGTGCTAGCTAAAAGATACAATATGAATGAATCCAGCATAAGAAGAATTAGATGAAATGCAGAAAAAATAAAAAGTTCGACATCAATAACCTCAAAAGTTATAAAAAAGCCTAAAATTCTATAATTGAAAAAACTGAAAGAGTGCTCAGCGCCTGGATAGAAGATCAGAGTCAAAAGCGAGTGCCTCTAAGTTCAGATATTATACGAACAAAAACGTCGTCAATTTTCGAACGTTTACAATAAGATGAATCTGGAACATCTAATGTAGAAGAAATTCAATTACAAGCCAGTAAGGGCTGGTTTGAAAAATTCAAACATCGCCAAAATCTTCATAATATTACATTTACAAGCGAAGCATTATTTTGGAAAATAATGCCTATTAGGACTTTTATTCCTAAGGATGTGAAAAGGGCTCCAGGTTATAAAGTTTCAAAAGAGAGACTGACAGTTTTATTATGTGGAAATGCAGCTGGAGATTGCAAAAACAAACCATTACTAATTTATACTTCGGAAAGTCCCCGTGCTTTTAAAGGAGTATTAAAAAACTCACTTCTAGTTCATTGGGTATCTAATAAAAAAGGATGGATGACCGCGAAATTTTTTGAAAACTTGTTTTTGAATTGTATTGAAACTGAGAAATATTGCAAAACAAAAAACATTGCTTTTAAGATACTATTGATTGTTGATAATGCACCAAGTCACTATTGGCTGAGTGACTGAATTAAACCCTAATATTAAGGTGATATTTCTGACTGCAAACACAACGTCGTTAATTCAGCCGATGGACCAACCCATCATCGCCGCATTCAAACGTTATTATTTAAGAAGGACTTTCAAGCAATTGATTGAGGCTACTGATGGGCCAGATAATGCATCAACTCGTGACTTTTGGAAACAGTACAATGTTTTATCTGCTGTAAGAAATATAAATGCTTCTTGGGATAAAGTGAAAAACTCAACGATGAATGCTGTGTGGAAGAAAATTTGGCCAGAAAGTTGCATTGAAGCAGCTACGGTTGAGATGCCAGATATTTCGGATATTGTGACATTAGGAAAAACAATTGGTGGATATGGTTTTGAAGAGATGAAATCAGAAGATATTATGGAAGTCATTGAAGATATTCATGAAAGAAATATGGCTGTCGATGATATTTTAAGTCAGTTCAATAACGATGATGATAATGATAGCGAAGAAGAAGAAGTAGAACTCATAAGTGCTAACAAGTTTACTACCGAAAATTTAGCAAGTTTTTTAAAACTTGGTAATCAGCTTCAACAGGAGGCACTTGAGATGTAGAGCGTGCTTAAAATTTTAGGAGAAATGTAACAGCTTTGGCTCCTTATGAAAAAATTTACAACGAAAAGAAAAAGACTGGTAAACAATCAGTGATAACTACTATTTTTTTTCATAGGCAAAATATGAACGTCATCAGAATATGACAGCGACTGATCTTTTTTCATCGCAGAATAATCTTAACACATATTTATATTACTTTTTTAAGTTTTAGTTGTTTTTGAAATGTTATTTATGTTAATTTGTTTTTAATTTATGAAATATTAAAGAATCAGTGTAAGAATCGTTGAATATTATTTGTTTTTAAGTTTATAATATTAATTTCTTGTTAAATATTTGAAACATAACCCCCATTTTCATACAAAATAGGGTTCACGGTTTTGTGATTCGCGCTGTTTTGTATTGCGCGCTGTTTTGTATTGCGCGCTGTTTTAGTGGAACGGAACTACCGCGCAGTCGGAGGGATAACTGTATTTGAATATGAAATATCCAAGATAAAAATCTTTGTGCGGCCAGAAAATGAAGAACACAATGGCCTTACAAAAAAATATCAACAAAAGTGTGGTCACAGCCAATTTCATTAATAATTGTTCCATAACCTGCCCACTACTTACGAAATTCGTACAATTTCAGACTTTTTTGTTCCATAAACTGCCCACTTCTTACGAAATTCGTATACTTATTATGGGTTGGTTTAGTATGGTTTATTAGGCAACATTATGAAGAGTGATATGCTTTCGAAATTTTAATTATTTTGTATTATTTAAGGTTGAGTTTTATACAAAAATTTTTTTGTTTTATTTATTAATTAGACATTAACACTAATGCATTGACCATAAATTAAAAGTTAGGACACTTTTAGTAAAAACTTCCACATTGTTTGGGATTAGCAATAAAATAAGTCCCATAAATGTTGTAACGTATATAGATTTGTGGATACAGCGCCAAATAGATATTCTACGGAGACGAAAACTAATTGAATTTAAAAATTAGGGAGTTGCAGAATTTATGAAAATATTTCGTAATTATCATAAACATAATAAAACAAAAATTGATTTGGTATAACTTACAAATTAAAATCATCCCCCAAATTCAGTATTAGTATACCTAAATAATTTCTGTATCTCATCCCGTGCATTAAATGTATCGCGTCAAACAGCAATAAAAGTATAAAAATCATAATAATAACATAAAACATAAAAACAGTATTATGATTTTTTTTTATTTTCTATAACATTCAATAAATTTTAAATTATGTATTATTTTTATTAATATTATTTGTATTATTTAACTGCGCTAAAATCAACTCACGATTTTCCCATTTTTTTTTTTTTTGTATTTTAAACAAAAACAATACAAAAAAATATGTCACCAAACAACAACAATTGTGAAAATTCCATACTGTACATTTCGTACTTTTGAGTTATTGTATTATGTATGTACGCATACCATTGTTATTTTCTTTTATGGGTTTTCCATTTTATTATATGTATGTATGTATGTACATATATATTGGGAACAAAAAGAAAGTTATTTAAATCAATTTTGTAAGAAAGATAAATTTTATAAAAGGGCGGGGAAAATTTTATTAAATAAAAAATTTACATATGTTATTGCTCGAATAAAAATGATATATGAGCTTTAAACAAAAAAACAGAAAAGTTATCGATATAGCGTTATGTTAACACGTGCTGGTGTAGTTCACTTGTATATTTTAAAAAACAAATCGATACCGTATATTACGTGTGCAAAAAAAAAACGAAACTCTAAATTCCGAAACTCCCAAAAGTTTTTTCATAAAAATGTTACCACATTAGAAAATTAAAAAAATAATTCTAAATCAACACGATACATATATCATATTTCTTTCAACAAGGCAACAACAAAAATGATGCTGGAAAAGTTAAGTTGAATAAACAAAAAAATATATTATCCTTTTTTTACTTTATACATACTTGCTTAACTAATTCCACTTGAATCATCACAACAATGATTTTTTCACATATCATCATCCTATGATCATTTCAGGATATACATTCATACATACATCCCTTCTGTGTTGGATTATGTTTTTCGTTCGGTTGGAAAATAGATATGTGTACATATACGAGTTTATGGATAAATACTATATACGTTTAACCCTTATTTAAATAATAGATATGATATTATTCCTTATTCCTTATATATACTGTTATTATTATTATTATGATTTTTATTAGATGTAAAGAAACAACAGATTTGTTATGTAAACTTTAAGATTTTATGTTTTTGATTAAACAGTAAATTTATGATAGGTGATGAGTGGTGAAACATTTTTATATAAGTACATACATATATGTAGTGAAATCTTAATCGAGTGTGATTAAGTATAATGCAGGATTATAGGAATACTCGAAAAGTGCAAGAATATTGTGCAACCTGGTATTTATTGACAATTGTTAGTTTTCAAATTAAAATTCGAATTTGAGCAGTTTTTTGGTATGTTTTATTTGTGCATATTGATTACACGGGCAGCAACAGTTATAGATGGGAGAGGTAGATTACACCATGTAATCTATACGATTGTCTATACATAACATATAACGTAGATTGGCAATGATTTCTGTCAACGTTGACAATTAAATTAATAAAACCTATGTTTTTTAGCGATTTAAAATCAAATGTACCAGTTCGTCATTGCGTAAAAGGGCGATTCAATTAAGCTGCGTAGAAATTAAAAAATATTTTAAATTATATCGGTAACGACATGCCATCCTATAATTTAATGGAAATATTTGTTGAAATAAAACAAAAAAATAGTTTTAATTAAAGAAACACTAAACGTTCGAACTGAATTAAATTTTAAATTTCGTTATTACGGATAAAATTGTGCACTTATACTTTCGGTGTGACTTTAGAGCCGAAATGGTTTCATTACCGCATATGCCATTCTTCAACATTATTTTCACCATTTCCCTATATTTTTCGATACATAACACCGATTTGATTAATCTCCTACCAATTTCTGGCGTTTTTAGAGTTGTATGAAGTACACGGAACGAAAAATCTAATGTACTTTGCTCACAAATTGCTAAGTAAGCATAAAATTGTTAAGATAATATAATTTTTTGTTAACTCAGAATATGTACGCTAAGCCATACTAACGCATGCAATGTCAATTAAACAAAATTGGAAAAGTAAAAATTAATTTTGAAAAATAAATGTATTTTTTAACAAATATTAATTGATTTGTTAATTTAACAATTGGATTTTAAATGGTCACATATGCTTAAACTAGAATTAACAAATCATATGTTAAATTAACTAAGCAAATAAGTTTAAAATTTCACAATTTTAAAAGTAAACCAAAATTAGTAAAATTAAAATTATTTTGGCATAAATTATCTGCCTCATAAGTGAAATAAAAATATATTGTGTTAATTTAACAAATCTGATGAAGTAAAATTTAAAAAAGAATTAAAATACTCTGTTTAATTTTTATATTTATTTTGGTTTTAATTATTTATAATAAATATACATTATCAATGGTATATTGCAGTCGCAGATATTTGTTAAAGATGGTGAATTTGAGTAGCAATCTTAATTTAATATACGATTTATTTAACAGCACTTTGGTAGAGTAAGTAGCATGCTTTCATATTCTAGGGTATCGGGCTCATTTTTCCGGTGGGGACCAAAAATAATGTTTTGGTGTTTTTAATTTGTAACAATGTATGTGAATGTAGTTTAAAGCGGTGGGCCTTTATGGCCGTGAAATTCTGAAATTTTGATGTCCTCACAGTTTTTTCTTGAGTGTATGGAACAGTGCATTTTAATTGATTTTAATTTATATTTTTTCAATAATAATAAAATATTATATTGAATTGAGCATTGTTTTTTGGGATCGTTTTTAGAGGTAATATAGAAGGTATCGTTTGAGGATTAAGAATCTGAACCAATAAACGTCTGGTCCAAATTATGTATAAATATTTTATTTTAGTTTAGACATCTTTCTTAGATTATAATATATATATATATATATATATATATATATATATATATATATATATATATATATATATATATATATATATATTGAATATACTTATGTATAAAATATGGATACAAATAAATAATATAGCATTTTCTCACATTTCCAATCTTCTTAGATGATGTTAAGTTAACAATGTGACAGAATAATACGGCAACTGTAAAATATAAATTGACTTATCTTTATGTTATATTAACTAAGCTGATAAGTAAAATAATATCTCTATAAGTAAAATTCACTTAGCAGCTAAGTAAAAAAATCATTTTTATATTAAATTGAATTAGCAGATAAGTTAAAATAACAAATTATTTATGGAACAGTACAAATGATCGGAATAATGATCAGCGATGGTGAAATTTCACCAAAATGTGTTTAATCCTTGTGAAGTGTAGTTGTGTTTCTGAAAAATTATAATATTATGAATAATATTCAAAAATTAAATAATATATTTATAATTAAGTTTAATAGTGAATTGTATCATCAAATAAATGGTTAGTGTATTTTATTGTTGTACGGAATATGATTTATTTCAAAATGAAATAAACTGTCTTACTATTGTATAATAATGTAAACCGCGTGTTCAATAATAATGTTTTCTAGTTATACAATAATTTTATAAAGTTAAATACTGTTTCTGTATGTAGTTATAGTTTTTATTTATTAAAAAAAAATAATTGATTAACTATAAGTAAAGCGTGATTAAATTTAGGCTTCCACATAAAAAATAATTTAAAATTTCGAATGCTAAAAAAATCATTTTTATATTAAATTGAATTAGCAGATAAGTTAAAAATTAAAATTTTTCCTTATATTTTTTTATGCTTGTACTTATCTGAACGCCTAAATTTCATCATCCTTAATATACGTCAACATATTATTAATATATTTTATTTTTAACGTAATATCTCGACAGATTATATTCCGACGTATGAAGATATTTTAAATTTGTCTAAAGAGGATATTAACAATTTATTCCCGCTAACATACCAATTTAGACCTTCAATTTTCTTTCAATATTATATTCACAAATTTAAAAAAAAAACACTGCAAGCAAGAATTTGTAAGTTTTTCCTATATATTTAATAATATTAATAATTATTATAATACAACTCATTTTATAGCAGAAGGAGAACCGCCATACATTATATAATAAACAACCAATGGATAAAAACATTTACCATCTAAAGAAGCGTTTACCATCACGGTTGAACCTACACTATTAAGCCAACTGTCCAACAGTAGAAAATAAAAATCTTTCTTGTTTGATATATATTACTAAATTTATAATTATTTTGGACAATATTGTTTAAGTTTCTTTTATTTCATAGTCTATCCAAAATATGCTTGATGGCAATTATAGCGGAAAACTTATCAAACAATTCTTCATGCAAAATAATTTTATTAATAATAGTCATAGAGAAAATTTGTCTACGATTATAGCGGAACTTTATTTAATTATTAATAATATGAAACCAACTACCCACGAGATAAACGCTATCCCAGAAGATATAGTTACATACATTAAAGGAGAAAGTTGAGTAAGTTTAATGATCCTCTTCATATAGTGGGTTAATTTTATTATTAAATTAAATTGAATACTTTCAGAACACCAATTTTTTACACAGGGGTCATAAGTCGCCACTTGGCATATTACACAACAAATTTAAATACAAACTCTGAAAATTAACAAAATTTTTGAATACCAATTCAATGCCAATATAAAAATCACAACCTGCTGCAATAGGTATAAAACAATTTAAATAATCTGTTATAATATTTAATTAAAAAGTATAAATTTTGTTTTTAAGAAAAAGCTACTGAATATTCTAAATAAAGACGGAATTACGAAATTTGAGTCCCAAATCACTTATATTTGAAAAATGGAATACTTAAAAATGAGGATGCTAATCTATTTTAATACATAGAAGATTTTATACTTTGAAGAATGGCCACTTTGCAAGCATCCAAACAAGCATCCCCTAACTGACAGAGTATTTAATCGAAATGGGAGAGCTTCCTCTTAAAAATTCATACAGCTTTCAGAGGAATTAAATGTCGGTAAGAAAATATTTTTTGATTGATTGATATATTTATATATATATTATGTATGTATATATGTATATATAAATATATATATATATATATATATATATATATATATATATATATATATATATATTTATATATATATATATATATATATATATATATATATATATATATATATAAATATATATATATATACATATATATATATATATATATGTATGTACATATATATATATATATATATATATATATATATATATATATATATATATATATATATATATATATATATATATATATATATATATATATATATATATATATATATATATATACATATATATAAACCTTATTATAAGTTAAATAATTTATTATTACATTTTTTGTTCCCTATAGATACATTCATTCAATATGGAAACCATGAAGTAGTTAAGTGCACTTCTTCCACCATCTATAAGCAATATATCATCGAACAAAAATAAGGAGCTTATTAAATTTTCTATCAAAGATAGGCAAAAATGGTTCTTCACTCAAGTAGAATCCACGGCTGATATAACCATAGAAGATGATGGAATTTAAAAAGTTCAGAGGAAACTCTATTAATGATTACCATTGATAGGTATAAATATATTTGTGGTAGCTTTTTAGAACCCTTATAAGTAACTTTCAAAATATACCAAATTTTCAAATTAGAGTATCCAAAACCATGTTACAAATTATGGATATTTATACAGATATTTATATTTTATAATATTAAGACAGTGTATGACAAACTAGTACCATCCGTAATAACCTTAATAAATGATTTAGAAAACCATTAGACAGTTTATAGTGTACACTGTACATATTCGAATTTATTAGTATTTAACATTTTTTATATTGCTGAATTTATATTAATATTCATTAATAATTTTAAATTTAAAAGTTGTGTTATAATACAAAAAATTAATTTTTTGATTTTGAAATAATTAATGTACATAATACATATGTACCTGAATTATAATAATAACAACTAACCTTAAGAATTTATATATATATATATATATATATATATATATATATATATATATATATATATATATATATATATTTATATAGTTTTAAGTAGTATCTAAAATTTGAAAACATAAACTGAATAAAATTGTATGAACTTACTAAGACATTTGATAAATTAATTAGGAATAAAAAAATTTATTAAATATACTTGAATTAAAAAGTGCTTAATTATTTAACATTTTATTTATATATATATATATATATATATATATATATATATATATATATATATACATATATATATATATATATATATATGTATATATATATATATATATATATATATATATATATATATATATATATATATATATATATATATATATATATATATATTATTTTACCTCAAAATAAAGTTAATTCTACTATTGAGAATTTTGTTAATTTCACTATATTGCTATGAGTATTTACTTCAAAACTAACTTAATTCTACTATGGAGGGTTGTGTTAATTTTAATACAGAGCTATGTGTCTTTCACTTTGCTATAAAGTTAATTTTACTTTAAAATCCATTGTTAGTCTGACTACGCTAATATCCTATTTTAGCTTTGAAATGTAGACAATTTTACAATACAGTTTGACAATTTAACTTTGAGGTATAGTTGGTTTTACTACATTTACATGGTAAATTTACCTCGTATTTAGTAAAACATAATCCAAAATTTTGCTTTGCGCTTTCCTATTTCAACATTCGATTTAGATAATTTTACTTATCTCTTTAGTAAATTCGAAAAAATTATTTATTTTTAGTTTAACTTATCCGAATGTTACTTTTACTATTAGAAAATTGTACTATTAACAAAGCGACAAGTAAGTTGAGTTTGAACTATTTTTTTTGTTAAATTGAATATGCTTTTACGTTAATAGCAGCGTATCATTTCTCTGCGTGTAGACGAATTAGCTGCAAATTGTTTGCCTATAACTATTTTTGCAAATGTATTGAACATAAAATGGTTATATCCAGCAGGAATATTGCCACCTGATAATTTTGCATTTGAAAATGTTTTAAAAAAACACTTTTGTCTCGCTAAGACCATTTTAATTGGGCCAAATGCTTTCAATTTTAATATGTACGAGTAACCTTCATTGGTATATGGTTTTATTTCGTTTGTATAATTAAGTCTGAACGAGCACCTACTAAAACTAAATTTTACCACTAAAGGCTTTCGAAATGTAGCAATTGAGCTTTGATCATATATAAATACATAATATTGCCAAATTAGATGCTTTAAACGATTTATAAAAAATTGATATCAATATTAAATCAATGAAAGGATGTGAGAACTTATCGGTCAGCAACCAAATACGTAGGCAGCGATCATCGTTTGCTCGCTGCAAAGCTACGATGGAAGTTTTCGTACAAGTCTGGGAACACAGCGAAACGCATGGTACGTTTCGACTGTGAAGGTCTGATAAATGAAGATCAAAAGAAATGATATCAGGGACAACATTAATGGAGTTAATTATCAGTCTGACTGCGTGAACTCGGTCTGGGAAGTACTGAAAACTTCGGTTGTCAGTGCTGCTCAACAGACTTTAGGTATAGTGAAAGTCAGACCCAAGAATGATTGGTTTGATGACAAGTGTCGTCTTGCAGTTGAGCAACAAAATATAGCCCGTAATGAAGTGCAACAACGTCTCACAATCGTGAGGAAAAACAAGGCTGATCTTGCAAGAAGGGCAGCTAAGCGGATTTGTAGACGGAAGAAGCGAGAATGGCGGAAGACCGAGGTTCTGAAAGTACAACAACTCAGCAATGAGCGTAGTTCGCGTAATTTCTTTAAAGGAATTACTAGACTGCACCATACTTTCAGGCCTACGTCAACCGCCATTCGGGACTGGGATGGAAACCTCTGTGAGAACATCGACGCAGTACTTGACGCATGGAGTGGACACTTTACTGACCTGCTTGATGTCCATCATGCGTCACAGACTGTTGTTGAGCCACCTCTAATACAGACTGCGGAGATTTGCACTGAAGAGCCATCCCATGAGGAATTCACTAAAGCCATGCAGAGATTGAAACGAAACCGTGCACCTGGAGTGGACTGCATTAATTCGGAGCTCTTGGTATTCGGAGGGGATACTTTGAGGAACTGTCTTTTCGACCTTATTCGATTAGTATGGCGAACCGAAGTTATGCCTGACGAATGGAAAGTGGCCGCGATATGCCCCATCTTCAAGAAGGGAGACCGCTTGAAGTGTGAGAATTATCGCGATATAGCTCTCCTTTGCACAGCATACAAGTTACTGTCATACATTGTATTGGATAGAATCACTTCTTTAGCGGAGAGCTTGGTTGGTGACTATCAAGGAGGATTCCGTCCGAATCGATCAGCTCCGATCAGGTCTTTTCGCTGCGGATGATTCTATCTAAATATTATGAGCCATCCATCCCCGTACATCAGGTGTTCCTGGATTTCCGACAGGCCTATGACTCGATCAATCCAGAGAGTTTATGGTCTGCCCTGGAATACCTAGGAATGCCAACAAAACTGGTACGACTATGTAGGATGACAGTGACGCAGTCTCAATGCAGTGCTAAAGTTGAGGACAGGCTATCGACAATTTTTGTAGTTAACTCGGGTGTTCGGCAGGGAGATGCTCTGTCCCCGATACTCTTTAATCTCATGTTGGAGTACATCTTTCGTAAAACTGAAACACCGCAGCGTAACATCTTATATCGCCAGTCCAATCAGGTGCTTGCATATGCAGATGACATATGCGTGATTGGACTGAATAGCAACGGAGTGAAAGAAATACTTGATCCGCTTGTAGAGTTTTCAGCTTCAGTTGGACTTCAGATCAATGAGTCCAAAACGAAATACCTGATCTCTGGTTTTAGGGACAATGGCACACCAGATTTTAGTAGTGGCCACCACACGTTTGAGGAAGTGAGGAGGTTCAAATATTTGGATTCTCTTATCACTCACGATAACAGTATGGGTGAGAATATTAAAGTGCGGCTGGCAGTCGTTCTTTGTATCCTCTAAGGCCACTGCTAAAATCTAAACACTTATCAAGTGCCGTGAAGCTGAAGCTTTACAAAGCGTTGATCAGGCCCGTTGTTATGTTTGGATGTGAAAGTTGGGCGCTGACGGATGAGTACGAGAGATGGCTCCTAACATTTGAGAGAAGAGTCACGCGTGTGATTTACGGCCCATAACGCGAAATAGATGGTACCTACCGAGCTCTGTACAATATCGAGATCAGAGATCTGATGAAGATCCCCGATATTGTACATGAAGTAAGATCTCAGCGAGTACGCTGGCTCGGGCACGTTTTACGTGCTGATCCGGAACGAATTGTGCAGCGATCTCTGAAAGGAGAGCCACCATATGGTAGGCGCAGAGGTCGGTGCAGGCGACGATGGCTCCACGGTGTAGAGAAAGACTTGGCCTCTTCTGATTGTCTTAGACAGTATGAAGACCATGCTCGGGATCGAAACCGCTGGAGCCAAATTGTTGACTCAGTAAGGGGCCAGCAATGGCTTTTAAAACTGTTTTAATTTTAATTTAATTCTTAAAATTAATACGCGCTATCGTCAAATTTACCTGCTGCGGTTTGGTTACATTCCATGAACCAAGTAGGTAATGTTTTGGTGTAAGAGCTTCTCGTTCTTCTGGGTCAACGGAGACGAAGGTAAGTGGACGTAAGTTGATGTTATTTTCGACTTCGAGGAAGCATGTTCGCAGCAGTTCATCGCTAGGCTTTCTGGTTAGTAGAATTGACTTTAAACACTTTTTAATCGAGCGGATTAGTTTCTCCGAACCAGCCTTGTGAGAGAAAGCCGGCTAAACTCCTTATCAGAGCGCGAATGGTTAAACAGATAAATATAATTCACCAACTTTTCTCTGTGCAGCGTCCCATTGCAACATCTACTGGTGAAAATGGCCATTCATAAGCTACTAGTTTTGCTTTATATATATCTGCCACTCTGGAATATTTAGCTTAACATATCTTTTGCGGCAAAACGGACAGTTCGAGACATATTTTTAATAAAACACGGATCTAAGAAATTACGAAATTCTGTCGTAATTTATTAATTACTGTTTCAACATTTTGGTGTAAATATTTTCGATGATTTGAATCAACGGGAAGTTCCGTTACTCGATGTTTTCTTGGGAGAAGTATGGAACATATCTTAAATTATGTTTTTTGCCTTTGCCAATCTGCTGTTTTTTGTTATCGCTGCAGATGGACTTGTTTTAAGCCTTCGCTTCTGCCTTTTCGTCAGCTGTGAGTTCCGTCCGTTTTCTTTCCTGACTGTTCCTGGTTTAGGTTGTTGTGGGCAAAATTATGATCGCAGTTCTTCATCCGTAGTACTTTTTTATCTTTCACATGGCCACTGATTATAATATATTCGGAACGTCTTTCCATTTCGTTGCTTCGTCTGCCACACTATGTTTAGTGGGTGCGTACCCATTACCATTCTTTCTCCACGTTCATATTAAAGTAGTTAATCGAAAAATAAAATACATCGGCTGTCGTATCACACTACATCCCAAACACTTTCGTTGGCGCTGACTCTTCATTGGTATTTAAGCGTGTTACTATTTTGAGTGCCTATTGACTTTAATACATCATCTTCATTTGATGCGTCACTGTCATTCTACACAAGCGTACCAATTTTATTATCATTCCAGCACAGAAACACCTGATGTAGGGGGATGGACTTCTCATAATATTTAGGTAGAATCATCCGCAACGAAAAAACCAAATCAGTGACTATTGATAGTCATAAGGCCTTCCGCTAGAGAAGTGACTCTATCCAATATATTGTATGGACAGTAACATGTATGGTGTACAAAGGAGAGCTATATCGCGATAATTTTCACACTTCAAGAGGTCAGCCTTCTTGAAAATGGGACATGTCGGGGCCACTTTCCATTCGTCAGGAATACTTTCAGTTCGCCATATTAATCGAATAAGGCCGAAAAGACAGTTCCACAAAGGTTCCCCTCCGTAGATCAAGAGCTGCGAATTAATGCAGTATTCTCCAGATGATCGGTTTCGTTTCAATCTCTACATGGCCGTGTCCATTCCATGCACTGAGTGCTACGTCGATGTTGACACAGAGGTTTCCATCCCGGTCCTGAATGGTGGTTGACACAGGCCTGAAAGTATGGTGCAATCCAGTAATATTAATAAATTACGCGATAAATTACCTTGGCCTTCCACTATTCTCGCTTTTTCCATTTACAAATCGGGTTAGCTGCCCTCCTAGCAAGTGTACCCATGTTTTTCTTCGCGATTGTGAGACGTTGTTGCACTTCACTATGGGCTTTATGTTTTTGCTCGACTGCATGATGAAAACTTTCACATGGTGTTTTTTAGAAACTCACACATGGTCAATTTGGTTGCGAGTAGGGTCTCTAGATGTATCTGTTGGTGAGGGAAGAACGTGCTTGCTACTCAAAGATCGTGAGCAATTATACAAAGTACATCATTCTCTTACCATGATCGGTCGCAGTTTCGTGAAGTCAGCCTGATTTCTGCCAGCAATAGCATTAAAGTCCCCTATTACTATTCTAACATCGTGTTCAGGTCAGATCGTTCAAGTCATTATAAATTGAGTCTTTATCTTGGAGCTGGCTAACTTCATGCGGAAATGAAGCTTACACAATCGGTCATTGACTGCTTGGAAATTCAAATCAGTCTGCTTTATCTGCGGCCCAAGAAAAAATCCAGCAGAAAGAATTCCGAGGTCATCGCCACTGTAGAGCAACGTATAGCCATGGGACACATAGCTTCCACTATTAGGCCAGTGAGTTTCTTGAAGAGCAACGAATTCCAGCAGTTGCTTTTTGGCGATACCCATTTTTCTTTTTGTTGACGTTATAAACAGGTTATTTGCAATTTAGATTTACATGACAAGTGAGTGCCGCCAACGACATAGAGTTATACATATCGCATATCATTTGTCAAGGTCATATCTTATCAAAAACATGTGCCACACATGGTAATCCTAAGAGAGTTATCTCAGATAATTGTCATTTAGTTTAAAACTTCAAACCCAACATTTGCACGAGCAACATAGAGTGTAAAAGTAGTTCTCATTGCGAAAAATTTTATTAAAAAACCTGCAGAAGACGGTAAAGATATAAGTTATGCTTTGTAAAGATATAAATTGCAATGAGTAGAATGAAATGAATTGTTATAGCTTCAATAGTTTTAAATGAAATTGAATCTAAATTACATGATAGTCAAACAAATTTGTATCATGACAAAACTGCAAAGCCAAGAGAAGAGATCCATTTCAACCCGGTCAAAACGATACATACATCGATTTTAATGTTAACAAGTCATAAAAACTAGCATAATCTACGCTTTTGAAATACATAACTTCAAATGTAATTAGTGAATAAAAACTCAATCGAGAACGTAACACACAGATCAGACATGAACTGAACTATATCGATCATCTTGCCATACAGAAAATAATGCTGTGAACCAAGGTCGACTTTAGCTTTGTAACAACTAGTATAGGCTGTACAAACAATTGTCGACTTTATCTACTGAAAACCACAGTTGTGTTAATTTATGAAGGTTAAGACGACCAAATTATTTGGTATACTGAAACGGTTCGTAAATTGATTCAAGAAAATAAGCGAAAACTTTATAAATATCGATGGGAAGTTAGGCTAAGGAACTCTGATAGGTCAAACAAAAGAGGGCATCCCGAACACCTAATGTAGCACTTTGGTGCTAATGAAGTTCCTCATGCAGAATCAATGTACTTGAAAACCTCAAGGTATAGGCGGTGCAGATTTGACCCACCGCCTTTGAAGTAGGTGCTAAAGCATTGCTTTATAAATATGATATTCAGACTTAAAGAGTTCCGGAAGCCATGTCTCACATATTATCTTAATGTCGAAGCCTTTGTTCAGCATGCACATAAGAAATTATTTAGCCTTATCACGAATGCCAGAGGGGTTGTGATAGTAAAGCGATGTAAAGGCTGTTCGATCATGATTTAATGGACTTAATTTTTTTGAACGATGTATATATGTATATTCTCGAACCAAGACAACATTTTTCATGTTTATTGTTTTTATTTTAATAAATTAACGTCCAACGTAAAAACGGTTCAGACCTTAATTTAATTTTTTACGTAGAAACTGGAAGATGACGTATACAGGTTTAAAAATCAAACTTGACCTTCAAATGACCGTCAAAACGACCTCATACTAAAAACAATGAATTATGCAATTATATTCCTCTAAGCAGGAATTCTCAGAGCTGTTAAGTCTCTACAATTCCACACTAATGACATCTCAAATCCATTAGTGATAATCGGAAATAAATGTTCGGGGTAGTTGAACAGTGCGGATAAATAATAGAATAGTGAAGAACATTGAATTTATTTCAACCAAATTGTAAAAAAAAATATAAAAATAAAATTAGCGAGTATCGAAATAATAAGTCGATCCGCAAAGCCAAGTAAAGCGTGATCTCGACGTATCTATTTTAAGGTCAAGGTCAACTAAATTTTCCTAAACACTTTGAATTATAACCTATATAAGTGAATAAGGACTAT
The DNA here is from genome assembly GCA_951394425.1 of Tipula unca. Lineage (NCBI taxonomy): Eukaryota > Metazoa > Arthropoda > Insecta > Diptera > Tipulidae > Tipula > Tipula unca. The sequence continues at coordinate 73,663,278 of OX596381.1, forward strand.
TTATGATACAATACTGAAATAACGGTATTTGGAGAAGCGACTACAAATCCGGTGCTGCATGACCATGACTTTATATAACGTTGTTCGATAAAAAATCCAAGACTTTAGTAATTTATTTAACATTCATCTTGTTGCAATTTTCTGGGGCTCAACACTTTCTCGATGCATTCGCAGTTTGCTTATGTGCACTGACATGAACAATGGCTCGGCCCATGGACTCTGCACTCTCAACACGTTATTCAGTTCTAAACGGCATATTTAAATTAAACTTTAACCATATAGCCGAGGCGTCATAGTCCCAAACCCAATTTTGTGAACTATTAAAGAGAGGAGCGCTATATATGTACTAATATCCACACCTTTTCTCAAAAATATGATTAGATGACTCCAAAATATGAATATCAATCCGTATAACTATACTTATGTACTTAACAATACAATTAAGTATGTCTATAGTTAAAAATAAATAACTAGCCCAAAAAGTTTAGCCAGCTAATTTGTCATTTGCATATTATACCAACCGCACAAAATGTACTCTACTAGTCTATCTGCGAAAAAATGTATATCCCCGCGAAAAATAAAATTATTTAGATCTCTCTGTTTATCTCAAATAAATAAAATACATAACTTCAAAAATAATGGTTCTGGATTATCGTAAATGGGGTGTAAGAAGTTGTAAATAATTTCTCCCCCCCGGCATACACACCGTGCGTGAACAACTCCTAACCCAAGCCATAAAAACAAAAATGTGATATTAAATTGATATGCAAATTTATTATTGTTGTTTCTTCGTTGGGTTGTGTGTGTGTGTGTTTATGTGTACCTACCTACTTTCATTTTTTTTCCATTTCGATTGAATTGTTTTTATTTATTGACGTTGACTTAAATATTATGAAAATTTTATATTTCTCATCTCTCAAAAAACGAAAAAAATGTTTTTTTTTATAAAACCGCGTCTAAATACAGATGAACACAACAAAAGATTTTAATTTGTTTTCCTCACAATTGAATTTTTCGGTAGTGGATTTATATATTTTAAGGGTGGATGAAAAACAAAACCAAAGTACAGCAGAAAAAAAAAACTTAAATAAGAATAAAAAGGAATTAATTTCCTGAGAAGCTAAACCGTTGGTACAAAATGAAAATTAAAAACCACAGACGCGAAATATGCATAACCATGATCATATTTTTTGTATACATATATGTATATGTTTGTTGTATATAATTCCATAAATATGAAAACAACCGAGAATACATTTTTTTTTGTTGTAAATAAAATGCAGGAAATGACTTTTAATAGTAATTATAATATTTATTCGGGCGTCTTCATTATGGTCATGATTACAATCATTTTTAATTGTATTTCATTTTTTTTATTTATTTTTATCAAATCATTATATTGTTCAATGTTATATTGCAAAAAATGATGAAATGAAAAATCATTTTCCGATGTGTACATCGTAAAGTGTGAGAAAGTGTAATGATTTGTAGAAAATAGAATTGCGATAACAAAAAAAAATCGCGCGAATAAATACCAACGAACGTAACTATTACCAGGACATTTCAAAATAATATTCATCTTTTATCTGTAATTTTTTTTTATATTATATAGCCTCACTTACACGTAATTTAACACACGGCAATCTTTATTCAAGACGTACATATACAATCTTGGAACAAAAAAAAAAAATAGAAATAACCATTCACCATTTTTAAATCACCTCAAGTCATTTGAACATAAAAAAAAACAAATTCTTCATTTTTTTTCCACTTCATTTCAGAATCCAACCTACTGATAGCCCTTAACACACACACACATACAAAAATGCTGTTTGCTATAAAAACATGAATAAATTTAAATTTTAATTATTGTGATCATTGCAGATAAAAAAACAAACGCAAAAACATTTTATTTGCCGTTTTAAAGATATTACCAAGTTTCCTTAAGTTAATTTATTTCAGTTGGTTTTTTGTGCAAGTTAACTTTTTATATTTTAATGTCTATGAAGGACATGGAAAATATTTTATGGTTAAAATTTATTAATATTTCAAATAATTACACAATTTATAATGTATATAAATAAGGGTAAATAAAATTAAAGTGGAACGTTAAATTTGAGATTTTATATTTGGTGAAAGGTTGTTGTGTGTTTGTGTATATACATATGTATGACACTTCATTTAATTTTGGCATACAACCTAATTTAGTTTTATATACTAATTAAATTTACTGAAAATCAATATTTTGATTGGACATGACTGGTAAAAAATTAGTGCAAGATTAAAATTATTGTAAACCGCTAAATTAAAATCCAAATGAAAGTTACAGATCGATAATTGGTTAGTGTGATTCAGAAATGTATATTAAGGCAAGTGACTAAAATGAAACAAATTGTATTAAGAATGTGTGGCTTAAATAATCTATGGTTTTAGACTAGAGGTGTTCCCCAAACTCCTTATAATCAACCCAATTTCTCAATCAAACCGGTGGGAAGTTAGCACGAAAATGACACTGGGAGCCCTAGTGGTTTGTATCTTGGATAATTTGTTTTTTGTACTAAAACGATGAATTGTGTATTAGATAACAATTAACATATTGTTACGTTTTTGCCTTGTCAAATTCAAGGTTCGATCACTGGATTGTGAATAAAACAAACGATGTAAATTCTACCTTTTACCGCCGCACATTGATCACATTTTTGACACCGCTCTACTACAGATTGTCTACATCCTGACGAGTAAAAACGTTGACGTATTTTGGCAAGTGTTTTATTAATTCCCAGATGGCCCTCACTTGCCCCTCCGTGATATTCCTTCAATATCTCGGCAATCCTAGACTTAGGCACCACTTTTACCAATTGTTTCACATTACCGTCCGAGCTTTCCCATATTCGTTTTAAGCATCCGTTCTCGATTTGGAGGCTATCCCATTGTACCCAGTAAGCCTTTACCGTGGAACTCTTATCCGCAATTTCACACCAAGTTGGACGATTTCCTGTCTCCTTAAATTGCATGATTATTGCCAAATCTGGATCTGCTAACTGCTCGTCCCTAACCGTTTCATCCGTCCATTTCTTATCGGGTAGTATTTGAATAAGCCTGATGTCGATAACATCTTCCTTTACTTCTATACGCCCGCAGTGCTTACATTCCACTTGACATGGTCGTCTTGACAATGCATCGGCATTTCCATGTGTACTCGCTTTCCGATGTTCGATATGGTAATGATAGCTCTGTAGTCGCTCAATCCAACGCTCTACCTGTCCTTCTGAATTCTCCATGGTCTGTTGGTATATGAAATTCTTGGCCATAGATAGGTACTTATGAAAATGTTTCACACATTCCACTATAGCCAACAATTCCTTACGAGTTACACAATAGTTACGTTCTGGTTTAGATAACACCTTCGAGTAATAAGCTATTACTCTTTCTTGCCCTTCAATTTCTTGCGACAAAACCCCTCCGATGCCATCATTACTTGCATCGGTATCAAGAATAAACTTAACACCAGGTATAGGGTATGCCAACAATGGTGCCGTGCATAATCGCCTTCTCAATTCATTGAATGACTCCTTTTGCTCGTCATTCCATTCAAATGCTGTGTTCTTCCGGGTCAAATCATGTAAGCTCTTTGCCACATTCGCAAATCCTGGGTAGCTATCATCGACACAAAACTTTAGCTTTCGGTAAACGACACAAAAGCGCATTTTCCCACCCTTACTTTCGACTAATACTACTGGTGAACTCCATGGACTGTTTGATGATTCAATCACTCCAGCTGACTGCATGTCCGTTACCATTCGATCCACCTCTTCTCGTTTTGCTAAAGGTAACCTTCTCGGCGCTTGGCGTATAGGTGTCTCCGTTCCGGTTTCAATTCGATGTTTCACCATGTTAGCCCTTCCATTATTATCTGGTGTACTGCAAAATATCGAACAAAACTCCTCTGTCCAATACTCCTCTTCCGACATCCACCACGAAACCATTCGCCCTTATGAAGTCCATCCCCAAGATGACTTCATCCACTATCTTTGCGACCAGCACTTCGTGTTGAAATTGAGCATTGCCTATCTTAATTCTCACAAGCTTCCTGCTTTTTATGTCTGCTCTCTCTCTCTCTAATTTAAACCCATTGGCTGGTAGTACTCTTCGCTTTACTAGATCCTCACGGACAAACGTGCGCACCGCTCCTGTATCCAGGGTAATAACACAGCTCTTCCCGTCAATACTTCCTTTATTTGTTAAGCTGTCACGTACTTGTCCCAATCTCGAAATAGGGATGGAGCAATTGGTTGTGGGAGTCAGCCTCTGCCCCTTTAGGCTGACTCGCTGTAGTTTAACGACTCCTTTCGTTCTTGGCCATCTTCCTTGACCAACGTCCGCTCTCTACTTGCTGCTCGTTGCATAGGAGATCGTGATCTTGTACGTCTCCATTTTCCTTCTTTACAGTCTCTCGACATATGACCCATTTTGTCACATATCCAACATTTTATTTTGGTACCACCCTCTTTGTATCATTTCTACTCGTCGTACCTTAAGCGACGGTTTTATGATAGCCTGCGCAGTCTCATTTATTAAAACACACGCGATGGTCTCGGCAACAGTCGCCTTAGTTGTTTCCGGATCCCATATTCCATCGATGAATGCGTCCATCTTAATCATCTCCATGTAATCGGGAGACGTATTTACATGTGCCAAATGCACTAGCCGCTCGACTGCTGCGGAATATTCTTGAAGAGTCTCTCCGATCTTTTGACATCGGCTCTTCAGCTCCATACGATACATCTCTCGCTTATGGTCACTTCCATACTTTCGATCCAGCGCCTTCATTATTTCGTTGTAATTACTACGGTCATACTGCGGAATAGTCTGCAGTGTTTCAGTCGCTTCTCCTTTTAGAGCCACTATTAATGCTGTTCCCCGATTTGCGTCATTCCACCCATTTTGGTTAACCGTTGTCTCAAATTGAAATTTGAAAACCGCAAATGATGTTGTGCCATCAAATATTTGTGGCTTAAATTTCATTGCTTGAATTGGCTGAGATACTGGTGATGCTGTTCCGTTAACCTCAATACATAGAAGTTTCTTCTCGAAGCCTAGAACTTTCTCTTCTAACCCTTGCATTTGTTCACTCCCACTCATCACTTTCTGCTCCAACCCTTGGATGTCCTTTTGTAATTTTTATTCAATTTGCTCTACTTCTTCATGTAGATTGGCATACGTTTCGTTGAATTTCTCGTCCATTTTGTTATTGATCTCGCCCACCGACTGCTTAATTTCTTTCATTTCTTGATTTGATCGATCAAATGCCAATTCAATTTTCTGATCTAACTGATTACTAGATTGTTCCATTTTATGGTTTAATTTTTCAACAGACTTTTCAACTGACTTTTCTATTGACTGTTCCATTTTCAAATTGGACTGTTTTATTTCCATCATAGCTGCCATTAACTGTGCCATATCTAAATTTTCAGAAGATACCGATGCAACCTCCACTACCGCCTCTTTACTTTCTCCATTCTCTTCGTCCCCTTTTGCGTGGTCGGAAAATGTCGATTCATCAAAATTATAACTAGCCGGATCATTACCCTCTATCTCCAATGCTTGAAGTAATCGTTGCCTCAATACATTTTTCTGACCGACCGTTGACAAACCACGTCGCTCCAACTCTTCCTTTAAATCGGAAATCTTCAATTCGTTTAGAATCATCTTTTAATTCACAATCCCACCGCTGTCACCAATTGTTACGTTTTTGCCTTGTCAAATTCAAGGTTCGATCACTGGATTGTGAATAAAACAAACGATGTAAATTCTAGATCACACTAAATTTATTTATTCCGTTTATTTACACTAAACACTAATTTAATTATTTCACTTATTTAACTTAATTATTTAACTTCACACTAATTATTTTAATACACTTTAACAACACTATATTACAGTTTAATAACACTTTATTTTACTTGATAAACACTTTCCTTTTAACTACTATTAGCACTCTCACGGTTAAAACACAACTGAATTACTCCCAAATGTTTGTCGCGTATTTATACCAAATATTCTAACCATTCTAGAAATTTCTACAATATTCGATTAGTCTAGATAAGACTAGAAACCTCGACTGTTCTACTTTATAACAATTTTACATTAACGATAATGTCGCTATTCAAATATAGATGTCGCCACGATCGTAACAATATCATGAAATCAAAAAAAACTTCAAAATATTTCTTAAAATGTATTTTAAATTAAAATTAAAATTAAAATATTGTAATAATCATATTGTAATAGTCAAGGCTAGTTTTGATTCCAGGTTGAAGAATAACCCTTTGACATTTTCCAACTTTTGGTACTTTCACATTATTTCCCCTAGTAAATTTTTCAATTTGATGTAAATTTGAATAATTCAGTACTCGAAAATGCGTTATAGAAAAATTCTGACCACCGGCATGGAAAATGTCAAAGGGTTGTTCTTCAACCTGGAATCAAAACAAGTCATGAAATGTCTAGAAAAGATTAAGGGTAAATTGAGCTTTTAGTACTTTCACATTATGTCCCATAGTATATTATTGATTCGATGTTTGTTGTGAAGAACAATATTTAACTCAAGTTTATAATATTTTATTTATGTATAAAATATTATAGAATAAAAATTTTCAAACTTAATTAAATATTGTTTTGATTTCGTGCTAGCTTGAAAATTATCTTATTTGAACAGTCCATTTTTCGTGCCAAGTTAAGTACAGGATGTATAATATCCATGACTCAAACCACCAGAGCTCCCAGTATGTTTTTCGTGCTAACTTCACAGACATCAAATAGCACGTCAGGGGTTCCACCAACCTATCATTACCGAAAATCTAACAAGCGCGATAATTTAATAATTTTTTTAAAGCAACATCTAGTATTCTTTGACTGTTTTGTTGTTTATTTTCGTAGGAGTTTTTGAAGAATAAAACAAAAATGTTTGACAAATAACATGGCTTAACTGCATAACTCGATCACATTTTGTATGGAGTAATGTTCACAATTGAGTTTATCTTAAGCAGGAAATACATCTGCTTCCAGCATAAATTTGTCAAATTCAAAGGTAAACTATACCCTAGTTGACGTTTTAATACAAAAGATAACGATGTAGTATTTTCTTGTGATGTGAAATTCTATAAAAACCATTAAATTTGTGGTAAACTTATTTAAGAAGTAGTGTTTTGTTTCTTATTTGCTATTACATATTTTTATTTAATTACTAGAATCAAAAATAAAATAATTGATGTGGAAATAATTAAAATTAAATTTAATGTAATGACAATAGTGTCACATAGATTGAGGAACTGAATTAAAAGTGTGGTTTTCTGGCTTAAAATCTGTTTTTTTTAAAATTTATGTACAATAAAATATTTTTTTTTGACAATGATAAATTAAAATCCAGCTTTATGGTATGTACGTTATATGATTACTGTTTTCTCATCACAGAACAAATAAAGTTTAATATTTTAAACTTTGTTAAAAAAAAACAAATTATCTAACATGTGTATAGATACTATGATAGTATCCAGGGATGGGCGTTTACGCGTCATCTATTATTTTGTACGTTGACGTTTCGACATTTTTGAGAATTACTTCTAAACTACGGACACCAATTGTTTTTAGGATCAATGCGATACGGGTAGGTGACAATTTTAAAGAATTTTTTCAATGTATTTTAAGTTCTTCCAAAAAGAGCGGTCATATTTAAAAATAAATAACAGTTGGCCGGATCACTCCAGGACTCAATACCACAAATGAGTCCACGATGCAAGACCTGGAAAAACACACATACTAACACATTAAAAACACACAAATTGGGTACTGCACCCGAGACCCTTGAAAACCAATCTACCAAAGCTAGGACACTATATTTACTGTGCTTTCGGTTTCACTCATTGTTCGTCTGTCTATTCTGCCAAAGGGTAATAACTTATGAACTATATTCGGTTAGAGGAAACTCTCGGATGCCGAAAACAAATACCCTGCATTCAACCGAAAACAAATACTCTGCATTCAACGAGCTATTCAGTCTAAAACTAAACGTAATCCAAGCAATCACGCCACTTGGATTATATTAGTCAATTAAACATGGATATCCAGCATATTCAAAGTACTGATAATGTTGTTGCAGATCAACAACGAAACGGCTCTCAGATTGGATCTCAGAAATACCAGCCGTTTTACTTGATATCGGTAAACAAATCGATATTTTTATTCGTAAATCACTCGACAACTACGATTACGTCTTGGTCAGATTAATAAAATTCGAACTGGATTAAAAACTTCATATACGATTTACCATACAAGCTTAGATGCCGCATACGCAAGCAATTTGTTGTCTGAATTAGAGACATATTACAATCAATTTCGAACGGTATACATTGACACCAGCATGCGATATTGTCATTTAAGCCAACCAAATATCAGTCACGAAATGATATAAAACCGTACGATTTGTAATATAATACCTCAAATTTTATGGTTCTCCGTCTGCGAGGGGAGTCATGTACATCTCAAATATCACGACTTACTGATATTCGAAACTGTAAAAAATAACAAAAATTCTCGACACCCAAATTGTATCGAACTTGCCAAGCCCTCAGATAGTAACACACACTAAAAATTGTCCAGCGCTGATTCAAGACAGTATTTCGCGTGATTCACTATGTGAGTATGGCGTCGAGAATTATTTTATTTTAAATATTATTTAAATTTTATTAAAAATTACATTTCTTTACCATGTTTTACTCGACCTTGGCAAACACTCACATAGTAAAATACGCAAGATTATTTTTTTTTAAAACAGTTTTAAAGGCCATTACTGGCCCCTTACTGAGTCAACAATTCGGCTCCAGCGGTTTCGATCCCGAGCATGGTCTTCATACTGTCTAAGACAATCTGAAGAGGCCAAGTCGTTCTCTACACCGTGGAGCCATCGTCGCCTGCAACGACCTCTGCGCCTACCATATGGTGGCTCTCCTTTCAGAGATCGCTGCACAATTCGTTCCGGATCAGCACGCAGAACGTGCCCGAGCCAGCGTACTCGATGAGATCTTATTTCATGTACAATATCGGGGATCTTCATCAGATCTCTGATCTCGATATTGTACAGAGCTCGGTAGGTATCATCTATTTCGCGTTTTGGGCCGTAAATCACGCAAGATTATAACTTTCATTAAAAATAATCCAAGGATCTCTAATTATGACCGTACCATAAAATTGAGTACATCCCGTTCCATGGTAAGACTAATTCGAGTTTAAGAAGGCTATAAGAATTACCGAGTATTTATAAAGCTATAAATCGTTCAGATAACCAGAACTTGTCCGCTAAATGTGCCGTATATGTGTCGGTGTTCTATTACCAAGTTTTGACAAAATTTTGGCAATATGTTTTGATGGATGACGAAAGGTACGTGAAATTCGATTTGAAAAGGCTAGCAGGTCAAAAGCTATATATCTTACCAAAAATAGTGACAATGCTTCCATTAACTATATAAGCTCTTCTAGGTAGCTAAATTTGAAAAAAGAGTTATAATTGCAAGCGATTTGCAGTTGTTGAACTCAAGAGCCAAGTCTTTGTCACATCCTTCACAGTTACGTCGAATGTGTACGTAAAGGAATGACGACAGAAACGTATTTTGTCTCTAGCTTGTTGACACGATTCAGCAGTAAAATGTTGGATTGATTAAGCTATAGTTACCCTACTCTAAAGCATGGAACAGATTTTTTGTCGTTCTGGTTTTGGATTCAGTTCCAAAAGATGTTTTTTGTTCCGGTTTGGTTCCGGGACGGCAAACATTTTTATAGTTACATCTATTATTTATTTATAAAACAGGTTCATTTTAATGTTTTTGGAACACAAACCGATTATTAAGGCAAACAAAAATGTTTCTACCCGCGATAAAAAGTTAAAAAGATTAGTTAAAAATCTATTACAATTCGGAAAATTTTTCGGTTTAATGTTCCGGTTCTGTACGCAGCTCTGCTCTAAAGAAACTGAAATTCCGAACGTTTAGTGCAATAAACTGTCTGATTCTGATTTGAATGATTCTTTAGTTTCTCCTGACGGCTTAACTGAATCGCCCTTTTACAAAATACAACTGCGCACTGGCGCATTTTACTTCAATTCGTTAAAATATCGTATAGATTGTTGACATTCACTTAATTGTCGAAGTTGACAAAAAATATTGCCAAGTAATCTGTTTGACCACAAAAATCCTAGTTTGTCTAAACTATCAGAAAATATACATGAGTACCTATGGGCATCTCTAGAATCGCCAGTACAAATTATTTAAAAAAATTTTAAATTACGAAACTACAAAATTCTGTGAAAATCTAACCGCTCAATATAATTTAATTTCTATGGACGCAAAGTTGGTAGTTGCTATCCGAATATACACTCGAGAGCATGTGATTGTCTCTAGAATTGGCAGAACAAAACTTGCAAAACATCTCAAATTTTCGTATAAATAAAATTCCAATTGGAAAAATCGCCAAATTTAACAGTGTACATTTTGGTTATTTTGTTTAGTATTAACTTCATTGTCATGATGTTTTGAAAATATTGGGGAATTGGGGTCTTTATACAGGCACAATTATCGGTTCTTTTCAAAACTATGAAGAGTGTGAATTTGTAAAGAAGTTTACAAATTGAAATGTATTTTTTTTTATTTACAAATAATAATAATTAGTAATTCAAAAATGATTCCATTCACAATCAGTCCATAAACCTATTAATTAAAAAAGCCCAATCATGATTACCTAGTCACCGCTCGGAGCCCAATCTGCAACCCCCGCGTATTGAAGCAAGAAGCTACATATTTTTTAGTAAAAATTGCGAAACGTCGATTGCTGCTGGTGTCTTTAAACTCCTTACATATGAAGTTCTTTCACTTATATTGCAGAATATTTATTGATGTTCAAAATGGCAGGTGTTAGTAAAGTATAGTGTTCAATATGCCATAATAACTACATTTTTAAAAAATGAACTAGCTTAAAAATTTTCAAATTTTTCATAAAAAGTAACTTTTCGAAATTCAGATTACCTTTTTCGGTTAATCGAAATCGACATTATACGTGATGCATTAATATATTGTTTTGTAAACTTGATTTAAGTCTTAAGGTAGGAATGTAGGATAGTCAGAACTGGATTACTTTGGATAATAAAAGATTTACACTAATTTTTTTTTTCGCACAACGATAAATTATTACTCGACCATCAAGCTTCTTATTTTTGCATTAATATACAAAGTAAAGGTAAAGGGAATCATTCACATATGAAATTCAGTTATTGCCGTAAAAACAACCAAAAATTGCCTATATCCTATTTAATTAAAGCAGATAGATTTGATAACGTTATAGTAAGGAAGAGTAGTTTGCTGGACAAATAACATCCAAATCCAATGTCAAATCAATTCTATTCGAACTATGTACAAGAGTTTTCAAAATCATAAAAAATAACTTTCACAAATAATTCTTCGGTTACTGTTGTATCACCTAAGTAGAAGGAATAAAGAAGCCAAAACGATATACAAAAATAACTTCACTTTAGTCCAGCTTTTCTAGCATTCACTCATAGTAAAACACACGAATAATTTTGTTGCATCAGCCCTAGACAATTTTCCGTATTTTACTATGTAAGTGCTTGGCAAGGTCGATTAAAATTTGATATACATTTTTGTTTGTAAAACTGTAATAGACAATAAAATTCTCGGCACCATATTTTACTCGACCTTTACCTTTAGCATTCACCTAGTAAAACACAGGAAAAATTATCATCTATCAGTGCTAAACCATTTTTCGTGTGTTTTACTCTGTGAATGCCTGGCGGGGTCGACTAAAATTTGGTATTCAATAGTATATACAATATGGCTTGTTGCTAATGGTGTTAGCACTATTCAACTTTCCGAATTTGACGGGCCGTGCTTTTACATAGGATACATATAGATATTTTGCTTTGGTATAGAATTTTATCAGGGTATCTAGCAACTTTGTCCCCTTTAGTATTAAAACTTTGGAAAATTTGTATCAAATAAAGATGGTTAAAAATTGATAAACTAGGCTAACTAAATAACTAAATGCAATAAGCAGTGTTGGGTAGAGTTTAAGTTTTAAACAAAAGATTTAAAATTCTTACTTTTAGGTTAAGAAATTTGTAAATTTCTGAAATTATTTTAAAAATTTAAATCTATCTTAGTTTTGGAATCTTTATAAATTTATTAAATTAACAAATTTTAATTTAAAGCTGGAGAAATTTTGGAATTCTACATTTAAAACGATTATGCCAATTATTTAAATTTAAATTTTTAAAATTTAATTATAAAATTTAAAATTAAAATTCGATCTTAATAAAGTATAAATGTCAACATTTAATTTTAAAAAAATATAGAACCACTTACAGAAAATTTTTAATTTTGAAAATTAAAATTACACACTTTAAAATCCGGAATTGAATAGATGTCAAATTTAATGTTCATAAATTTAAAAGATTCAGATTGAAAATTGTTCAAATTCCATAATTTAAATTATAGTCTAAAGATCAAAATATTAATTAACAGTTTTTCAATAAGTAGCTTGAGATTATTTAAACTTGAATTGTATTTAAATTACTTAAAATTGAGATTCAACGCGACGTTTGAATTTCGAAATTTTGTGCTAAAATACTTAATTTTTATTTGAATTTGGTTCTGAAGGTCTAATTATAATTAAATATTTTAATTTTAATTATAATTTAATGTATAACCAGTTTTCGTCCACGTAAATTATAAGTTCAACATTTTTAAATTTATTCAAAATGTTTAAATTTTAAATATTCAAATTTAATTTTTGAACGAAATCTTCCACCCAGTATAGCAAGATTTAAAATTGAAGATGTATTATTTATTCATTAAATTTTTAAATTTTTTCAAAATTGTTAAAATAATTTAAAATATAGTTTACAGGTTTTAATTATTAAAACTCTTTAAAAGTAAAAAATTAAAATTATTCTTTAAATTAAATGAATGTCAAATTGAATATTTAAAAATTTTAAAAATTCAGTTTGAACATTTTTTCAAAATTATTTGAAAGTCTACACATCAAAATTTTAATTTAAAACAATTTTTAAAACATAAATTTAAGTTATTTAAAGTTTAGCTTGAGTTTATTTTACGATTTTACAAGAAACTCGCGTCCCACGTTTGACAAAAATAATTGTCAAATTGTTCAATATGTTCAAATATCTACTCTATATCTAAGGTTTGGCCTCAATTTCTATAACAAAATTGTTAAAATACTTGAATGTCAAATTTAGAGCGACTTGTCAAATAAAAATCTCTGAATTTGAAATTTGATCTAAATTACAAAAATCAACAGGTAGATGTAGTTGATCTATGGTACTCAATGGAAATAAAATAACGAATTTTTGATCAGCTTATCGAAGCCGAGATCAGTTGTAGAATTGATTTGGCTCAAAACTGATTTTATAACGAATAAAATATACAGCTGTTACCAATTACAATTGTTGCATTTGACAGTCTTGATTGCATTTGATTTTACGAACAATTTGTTAAATATCTCCAGGTTCTCAATATTTGCTTAATAATTTTTTTTAATAATAAAACCATTTACAATTCCATCAAGAATGACGAAAACACTTAATTAGATCAATGTTTGACCAGCTTCAAAAAAAATTATATTTGGTAACTGCATAACATATATTTACAATTTAGATTAGGCAGACGAAAGTGTTGGTGGCCAAATTAATATAATCATTAGTCAAATTTAAATGTACACATCAATCTGAAATATTGAAATTAGTACAACAAATAATTTGTTTAAACTTTCGAAATTGATTAATTAAGACAAATTTTTAGTTGATTATAGTCAATCAAAATATTATGCATGTATATTGCGTATATGGGGGATTACAAAACATATATTAGTAATCATTTGAATTTACAGTGAAACACATTTAAATCTAATATGTAGATTACGCAATAGTATTTTGTCACCCGCACAGTGTTAAACGGATCAAAGGCAGAATTCTCCAGTCTAGACAATCAACATAATATTTCCATCAACGAAACCAATTAACAACAATAAATTAATCAAATAAAATTATTTAATTGCTGTTAAATAGTTCGATGTTGTCTTTCTCGTTGTTAAACTTTGAAAAATGATCTTACTCGTATTCGTGTATATATGTATGTACATACAATGTAAATTATTAATTCTTTAACCAATCACAATTTTTTTAATTTTAATTTTTGTTTCGAAATATTTATAAAATATCTTTAAATAGAATTTTTATGAATTAACATATAATAAAGAAATATGTGTATATACTTTTCTATTTTAATAAAATTAAATAAAAAAAAAGTTTTACAAGTAAAAAGTTACCGATTTCCATTGATGGCAGATTATCAAGATAATTAATGAATGTTGCTTATTTTATTTCGATCTTTTTCTACTTTGTATGTAGATACATACAATTTACTTCGTCTTAATAAATGTATATACGTATATGTATACGTATATTATTGTTTGCTGGTTTTTGTGTTTGTTCCCAAAGAAAATTTAATTTTAAAACTCACAAAAATAAAGCCAAGAACAACAACCACCTGTAAATAAATTTAATATATTCGGTTTTGTTGTGTGCGGTGTGCGAAGGCTTAGCGCGCATAAAAGCATTGAAATTTAGTTTTTTTTTGATTAATTATAGAAATTATTTAATTTAGGGTCTACCTGTTTGCCGACCGAGCACAACTTTATGTTTGGTCTGTCTTATAGCTTCGGCGGTACCACCGAGCATTTACATGTTATATCCATATGTACTTGAATATTCTAAATATGTCAACCAAATCTTTAGACAATACAAAAGATGTGACAATGATAATCATTATATTAACGACGAAGGAAACCAAGAAAATGAGAAAACACTGAGTGTGAAAGTTTTTCATTTTTTTAACAGTTTTCGTTCTGTGTGATATTGGGCGAATCACAACACACTCACACACGCATATACACAAAATAAGAAAAAAAATAATGTTTTTTAAGAATGATTGATTTCTTTCTTTCCGTTACAGAAATATTTTTTTCTTTTTTTTTGTCATTTTGACAGATTTTTTTTTCATCTTGTCTTGTTTTTTCTTTTTTTGTTATTGATATTGTTATTTATTTTGGATACACATTGTGTGTTACATATTATTACTTTTTTTGGATACATTTCAGAAGAATGAATATGTGAGCTCTATATATACAGTATTTTTTTTGTTTGGTTTGGTTTGGTTACGTTCACATATATACACCAAATTGATATATTAATTTGAATTTAATAGAATTAGATTTTCGGTTTGGATTTAATATTCAATAATAAATAAATGAATTTATATCCACGGTGATTTTTATGTATATTTTATATACATATTCATAAAATATATACGATTTTTATCCATATTTCCACCCTATATATGTACATGTATATAAGCTGTTTATGTAAAAATAGATGATTTAACATAAATTTTATTTATTTTCAGTAGATGATGCATTTTAAATAGTAGGATCATATATGGGTGTTATGTTCACCACATTTAAATAGAAAGTGCGGGAAATATAATATTCTACTCGAAAAGATTAGTACAATTTTTTTATAAACACACAAGTAATTTTTTATATTACTCGTATCATGTTAGAAAATAAATAAATGGGGAATATTGAGGTCATGCAGCCAATGGAAATTGGGTCAAATGTTATTGATTTATGTTATAGTATTAAGCTACTCGCAACTACTAAAATTTGATATAGCGCCCTAAAAGACACATTTTCGAGTTCAGATTGCTAACTTTTAATATATAAATAAATTCTTAAAACTAAGCAAATATTCTTTACAACAATACAAAAATTTAGCTGAAGCCGAAATCAGATCATTTTTCCAACGCATATAATAAAAATATGCATCAAATGACTCTATTACACAAACTTGTCTACATCAACGTTAATTTTTCGCTGCTCAGCAAATATCTCAGGATTATCGGCAGGGATGAGCGAAGTAGAATACGTCGTGTAATCTACGCGGTTGTCGACACGTCAAATAATACGTAGTTGGCAATATTTTATGTTAACGTCGACAATTAAGAGAAGGTCAACAACCTATGATATATTATAATGGATAGATAGATAGATATATTGTGGATTCAAGATTCGGTTTTGTCACATTCTCCACAATGACGTCGATTCTATGCAAGTTTACAGTAGAAATCGAATAAACTAGATCATAGTCAGATGTTTTATTCTTTCAACGAACAATTTAAAAAATAGTGTTGAATGCCCAGTTGGTACGAAACTAATCTATTCAGTGTTGTCTCAAAGGACCTGTAATACATGGTGGACTTGGGGAAAATGGCAACCATCGTGTTCTCCAGTGTCTTGTCCTTTGCATATATATATATATATATATATATATATATATATATATATATATATATATATATATATATATATATATATAACTATAGTTAGACAAAAGGAACAACTTGATTGGAGACTTTGTGGTGATTGTAGAGAATTAAACACAGTGACCGTTACTCTATATTCCACATACAACATTCCCCATGAACTTAAATGGTTAAACAATTTTCTCTATAAAATTGACCTAGTCAGGGCATACCATTTAATACCTGTTGCTACAGAAGATATTGCTAAGACATGCAATTACCATTCCGTTTGGCTTATTCGAATTCAAGCGAATTCCTTTTGGTTTACGCAACGCTGCTCCAGACATTTCAAAGATTCACGAACGAGGTAGTTAGATGAATGGACTTGGTGTTTGGATACATTGATGATATCAATATCATAATTTCAAAATTAATTTTTGGTTTAATAATGCTTAACTTCCTAAGTCAAAAAATTACCCCTAAGAGAATTGTCCCATCCGAAAAAAGAGTTGAAGCTATATCGGTATTTCCAGTGCCTACATCCATTCGACAAATTCAACAATTTATTGGCATCGGAGCCGTATTGCAGCAACTCAAAAATGGATGAGAACCTCTAGCATATTTCTCCAAAAAGTTACAACCATCAGCCGAAATAAAATAATCAGCATTTGATAGAGAGTTACACGCCATATATGTACTTAGCGATTAAACATTTTCGATATTTTGTAGAAGGTTGAGAATTTACGAGTTACACCTAACCATCATAAGCTCCAAAACAGAAAGAAGTTCACGACAAGCTCGTTATAATTGGATTTTAGTTATATTCAATATATTGCAAAGATAATGTTGTCGCTGACAGTCTATCACGCACAAGTGATAATGCAACTTCATTTATCGAAAAGACACTAAATCTTATATCTATTTCGGAAGCCTGATGAGGAACTTCAGAAATTACTTTCTGGTTCCACTCGTCTCACAACTAGAAAATTAAAAACGGGTCGTTACTTTTGATCTAACATGAACAAAGCCATTAACATCTGAGCGCACAGTCCTGTCTTTCATGCCAAAGATCTAAAATTCAAAGGCACGCGAAATCTGAAAAACGACAGTTTAAACAGCCTTTTGGTCGTTTTGAACACATTCATTTGGACATCGTTGGATCATTTGGACCACTATATACATACATTTTAACCGCCGTAGGTCGTTTCACTAGATTGCCAGAAGGTTACCTTATGAAGGATATTACCACCGCAACTGTTGCAAAACCATTTGTGGAAAACGATATAGGAAGATTTTGGATATCTGTAAACATAACATACAGCTCAAGGAAACCAATTCCAATCTTAGCTGTTCTCAGAATTAACGAAAGTACTAGGCACAAATCGTATTTGGAAAGCTCCTCATCACCCGCAATCTATAACGGAGTTGAACGGTTTCATCGCCAACTAAAAGCATCTCTAAAGGCGAGAGGCGATACGATAAATTGAAGTTCACAGATGTCAATAGTATACTTCTTGGCATAAGAGCTACACCAAAAGATAATATTCAATGTCCCCCGACAGAACTAGTTTATGAACAAACACTAAAATTACCAGGCAAATTTTTATGGAGGTGCCAGATCGGTTGTTGATCAGACTCCGATCAGGTTATTAAATATCTACGAAATACTATGCGCAATCTAGTTCCAGCTGCGCCATCACATGCTCTGAAAAGCGATATATTTATTCCAAAAACGCTGGATAAATGTGAGTTCGTTTTTATCCTGGTTGATATAATTCATACTATACTTACAACGCCTTACGCAGGCCCACATAAGGTAATTCAGAACGATTATATATATATATATATATATATATATATATATATATATATATATATATATATATATATATATATATATATATATATATATATATATATATATATATATATATATATACATACATATATATATATCTATACTCGTATATATATATATCGATCGACATAAACCAGCATTTGGACTCTCGATCAATTTTATCGCAAAACCAAAATGTGTTTCAGTTTTCAGTTTACAAATAAATTAATAATTTTGTCCCCGTAACCTTTACTTGAAGGGGGATGTGGAGTCCATACTCACTATATTGCAACCCCTGTCCGCAATGAATTATTCACGATAAGCAATTAAAACAATTACAGATGTACATAATAATCCGGTTTATAAGAATTCAACCGTCTACAAATTCGTGTTTGTGAAGAAAGATTATAAATCAATTCCGTACAAAATTGTATAGCAATACCCGCTAACACTTACAAGCCCACCGGTTTTTGAGTTATCCACAAATATTCGGCAGTACTGAGAAGAATGGCGGATGCGATAAGGTTGCTGAAAATATATGCTTGCCAAATCGAATAATATTGGTACCAAAGTATCACTTGAAGTTGTGCGGAATTTCACTTGCATGATTTTAAACGTAATAACATAATTTTATGTTTAAACCAATTCGAACGTTTAGTGCAATAAATCTTCTTTAATTAAAGATATTGTTTGTTTGTATTTCTACACCCTAAGTGGATTCCCAATTTAACTTCAATAATTCTTTAATTTCTTTCAAATCGTATAAATATCGTAGTTGTTGACATTGTCTTACCTGTTGACCTTGACAAAATACCTTGCCAAGTAATCGACGTAACATTTTACGTGTTAACAACCGCGAATATTACACGGTGTAATCTACCTCGCCCATCCCTGGTTATTACGGATAAAGTCAAGCACATGTTGTTCGATGCTCCCCGTGAGATTCACACAACTTCCGATGTGACTTTGGCAGTAACATTTATCCATTGCGAACGCATACTTTCAGCAACCTCTTCTTTTCTTTGGCGGTTTTAAGCATATAAGCAACCAAGGCGGCTGCTTGTGGTCTCACGTTTTTATGGGCTTCCCTAAATGGAACTAATTGAACATTTCTTTTTGTTTTTTATTAACTGCCCTTGTGTATCTTTTTATTTCATAATAAGAATCAATCACGTGTAGGATACGTACCAATATACGTACCAAACACAACGCCCTAATTTGTTTATTCTTAGTAAAATTAAATTCAGTTAAATGTATAGGCCTCCCCAGATTTTTGTTCTACATTGTATAATCTAATTTTCTTTAGTCGTTCTGCAAATTTTGCATTCAGTAGCCTAACTATAAATCATAGGCCCCGCATATTTTTTGCATGGTCCTCTTCGAATGAAGAATTCAAAACGCCTTTTAACTCTACAAAGCATTATTTTTAAATTACGTTTTTCAAACAAACAAAATATTACATAAAATTCATAACAAATTTTGTTGTATTTTTTGATCCATAAAATAATAAGCATTAAGAAAATACGGGTCTTCTTAAATTATAGTGAGTGGAAATCTATAAAAAATTTAAAATTCAATACAAATTTTTAGCCCACTTTCCCAAGCACTCACAGAGTAAAATACACGAAAAATTGTCTGGCTCTGATGCAAGAAAATTTTTCGTGTAGTTCTATATGAGTGCATGGAAAGATCAATTAAAATTTGGTGTCAAAATTTTTTAAATTTTATAAAACAAGTTTTAGTTGACTTTACCCAGCTTTCATATGGTAAAACATATTTCACGTACGCTTCGTTATCCATCAAAGCACATTCACTAAATTTTGTCAAAACTTTCTCATATAGCAGTCTAGCACGTTTAGCGGATAAGTTCTGGTTATCTGAATGATTTTCCTTTGTAATAACTCGGTAATTCTTACCAATTTTTATAATGGAAGTTATAATCTTATTGTAAAGATATTTATCATGGTGTCATGAGTTTTATGAGCTTCTCTTTCTACTCTCAAACCATTTTAATATTATTTTATAACGTTTTATACTACTTAGGGTTTTGGGCAAATTTAATTAACTATTTTGCGATATATAAATCTGACGTCAAAGGAATCAAGGTATATGCGTACAATATGGATTTAGTTAATTTCACAGCTTTAATAACTTTTCAATATTACGTCTCAATTTTAACGACGCTTTGGGTAATTTTAACTCAAACAATTCCAAACAATGTAGATTTTGCTTAGAAATTTTTCATTTTTGAAACTTTTAGATTAAAATGCATTGAAGAAAATTCTATTAAATTATCGCCACCCCTATCGCATGGGTCCTAAAGAAATTTGGCCTTGAGATAAGTCTATTTATATGACTTGAGAAACTTACTTTTTTAACGACTACATGTCCGAGTTTTTAATTCATCATCTACACATTGTATAGCTTTAATTCACCATCTATTATATACAGCCTGTACTGACATGAACGATGGGTCGGCTCATGAATTCTGCACTCCAACAAGGTGATAGATGTGTTATTAATGCTCCTGATCGTAATCATGGATGGAGAATTATTTTTGCATTCATACTATTAATGGTCATATTTTTGGGACTATACAGTTTAAATCTTCATTTTTTATCAATATTGAAATTAGTTCGGTAGCTGTAAAAAGGTAATTGGTTATTCAGCAATGAACCATTGAAAAACTGCTTGATATGAATGAAATTAAGCATATAATTAAGCGAATTAGGGCAGGAACGACATCGTGACTAGATCAGATTCAAGTATACGCAGTTAAACAACAATTTACCAGAATAAAGCTGGGATTTGTTATTCAGCGTATACGACAAAAATATGAATAACCAATTTCAATTCAGAAAAGTGTACAGAGACGGTTAAGCTCCAATTAAATAATATCTAATACCTAAAAATACTTCTGATTTCAGAAGGATGACAGTTACTAATGTTGAGTACGGAACAGAGTAGCATTATAGGAAACCCTGGAATAAATGGTAATAAATCAGAAATATTAATACGATATACACTAAACAACGGTGCAAGAATTGAATTTAACGATTAAGAGGGCCTGGAATACCTCACTAAATTGTAGGTGATTCTGGAAAGTAAATGTTGCTCAATATGATTTGTGAGTATCTTAGCTATAGAGATCAAACATTTTCGAAGGAAATGACTAAAGGTTTAAAGTGATGAAGGAAATTAATGGGTAAGATGAAGAAATGTTCAGATAAAATTTAAAAAAAAAATGGCGGATTACGTTCAAAGGTGTGATAATTCCTAGAACTGGTTTTATCATATCCGATGAATTCGAATAAATAGAAAATTAAAAAAAAAGGGTGTCATCGGTAATGGATCGGTTTTACTTCCCAAACGATTAATTAAAGTTAAAATTGGAGGCCACAGAAGCCAGAAATTTTAACGAACTAGACGACAGTAATTTTTGATTTTATTATTTTCAAGAGTTTGAATATTGTATTTCCGCGTTTAAAATTAAAAGTAACTATAAGTGGGTCTTTGTTCGGTTTAAGTGGTTTCTGATCTAAAAATCTCACGACTCCAATTTTTGCCCGTATTAATAAATAGAAATGATTGTTTTCGTCTGATCATCTGTAGCAGGCTTATGCTTTATTTCTCTTACAAATCTACTAATAATTGTATATTTTAAAAGGTGAATGCCGCCAAAATTGGGTTTAGGTGTACTTACAGTGAAACTCGCCAAGGGACTATAATATATACAAATTTGCGCTCGCTCACATTATTTTTCACACTATTCTATAGACAAATTTTTACCCCCAAACAGAAGTGGCCCGTGGAACTTAAACAATAGTAGGCAACATTTGTATGTTAAAATCAATAAAAACACAATAACATATAACAATGGTCAATACAAAATAAAAATTGCTGTTAGAATTACCAGTTTTACCAATCAGTTTGAAAATGCATATATTTTTAATTCAACAACTGTAGTATCAGGAATTTTAAATCGACCTTTCCAAACAATCGCATAGTAAAGCACACGAAAAACTGCCTTGAGTCTGTGCAACACAAATTTTTTGCGTGTTTTACCATGTGAGTGCTTGGCAAGGCCGACTAAATTTTGATATCGAAAATTAATTTTTTTATAAAATTCTTTAAATAATAATAATTGAAAAATTTTGGATACCAAATTTTCATCGCCCTTTCAAAGCACTCACATATTACACATGAAAAATGCAAAGTGCAATATTTATTTGATATCGATATAGATTTATGTTTTATAAATAAATTTTGAAACTTGTTTAAAGGCGCTGATTGTTTACTATGAATATTTTGATGTTTAGCACAAATTTGCGGCAAAATTTTTGAATATCATAATATAAGAGAAGCATCTCTCGCATAATGAACTTAAGGAAATCAGTGGCGATTCAGAGTTATAATCACTTGTACCATTGAAGTGTCAAAAAAAAATTACCCACCAGCCGATGAACGAAAAATAATTTCAGTTAGAAACTACCAAGAATTCAGAATAATGGTAAGTGTTCAAACTGGTTAGATTTTCCTTTTCAATCACATAAAAAATCATATCAACTGGTTGTTATGGTTTGTGATGGAGAAATGGTTCATATGCCACCACTTCTGACATTAAAACTACTAACAAATTACGCGTCACCAATGGAACTACTTTAAGTTTGAATTCATTGGGACGACCCCAATGTGCTAAAAATATGTAGCCTACTCTTAAACCAGAGTAGGCTACACTTTATTATTGTAGGTTAAAATTGAAAAAAGAGAATTAAGCCACGTCCACATGATGTGTAATGTTGAAAATGCTGTGTATAAATAAACCGCGTCCTTTATACGGATTTTGTATGAAATTTTCGTATCTGCATTGGCTCAAATTTGACACACACATTAAAGGAAACTGCCAATGTTGGCCGGTTATGTGATTGTGTTTCGTCCACACGACCTCACAAAATATTGGCAAATCTATATTTTACAATGGTTATCAATAAAAACAAAATTTATTCAGATGAAACGTTAAATGCCAAAATGGGATAATTCGTTTTATTTAATAAGAATATAGTAAATTTTGAAAACATTTTGTGTTGCACTAAAATTATGAACGTTTGTACAGATGTTGGCGCGCATTGTAGATGATGTATGTAAAAATAACCAATATTCGGCACATCGTGTGAGAGGAAACGTCACAAATGGACACACATCAAAAATGTTGGGCTATGTTAGCAAAACAGTTGAATGTGCCAACATTTGTACAAACATTTGGCTACACAATACATTGTGTAGACGCGACTTTATAATCGTCGATAATGTAGACACATTTTTCATTTTTGAATTTTAACCTTCAATATTAAAATTGGGTCCAAAATTATCGCAAAACACATAATAAATTAATTGTTTAAAACCTTTAATTTCAATTGATGGCGGGTAAAGTAAGTTTTTTTGGTATACGCCAGCTCTCATGACTAAAGATGGTCTAGCGGAAGTTATTTTAAGTATTGTAGACTAGGTGCAATCAAAACATTACCATTTACCAGTCATCAATACAAAATCTGATGTTACAATTATCAATTTTTTTAATCAGTTATACATATAAAATCCAAACAGTGCCCTTTCCTAAACCTTACTGTAATACAGTACCCGAAATGATATACAAAGGTACAATCTATACAATAATACTAAAAAACATATTTAAATTTCTTGTTACTAAATTTTAGTTATCTTTTTCAAGCACTCACATAACAAAGCACACGAAAAATTGTCTTACATCACTGCTAAAGTCAATTTTTGTTGTATTTTATTTTGTAAGTGCTTGGCATGATCAACCAAAATTTGATATCGCAATTTGATTTGTTAATTAAATTTTCTTTTTATATATTTATATTTATAAAAAATAGTAAAATAAATTAACCGTAGCGTAAACGGTTAAGCACCAGCCTAAGTTTACAGTATAACTAGGGAGCGCAAATTTACCGAAATTTTCAGTTAGTGAAAAATTAATTAGAACACTTATTACAAATTTAACAATCTATAACCTTTCTAAATAAAAAAGACATAGATACTCGAGTAAAAATCGACTTTTACTCTAATTTGCGGTCCATTCAATTACTTTATGAAAAAGTTGAGTAAATATTTGATATTAAGGTTGATCAGTTTAAACAGATAAAAACACTTATTTCAATGAAACTAAAATGTTATAAAATCCAACTTTTACCGTGGTTAATGTTTTACCTGAGTATTGGTCCGCAGCCGTAGTTAAAGAAATTATTCAATATCCATTAATTGATGCATTCATATACCTTTTCTATTTTAATAAAATATACAGATTTATATAGGTCGCCACTGTTGACCACTTAATTGAAAAAGTAATTTTGTTGAGTTCTTAATGCTTCTGTTTTATCGATAATATAGGACTAACGAATTCTACATTTTTACGCAATTAACAAGAATTAAATAGTTGTCTATTACCTGTTTACTATTTTGAGGGGTTGTGTACAAAATGCAGAGGATCAGAATAGCCAGAAGGGACTGTTGATCCTTTACCTAAGCTATAAAAAGCAAGAACAACAGTTAATAATACGAAATCATTTGAACTTCAACAGCTATGTTTATCAGTAGGAATACAAATATCGTACTTTATAAACTGCCAATTTCATTTTCTATACAAATTTTCTTTTTATAGAAGTTTTGATCAAATATGCTTCTAACCTAAAAAATCTTTACAACATTACGCTAATCTGTGTGTGAAGTCATCCCGAAAAAAGACTTTTTAGAATATTTTCTTACTAAAACTCAAAAGTGCCGAAGTAGTCACCACCAAAATAGTATAGAAAATGAATCCCATCAATCCCATGGATGAACAATTGAAGTGGATATGAATGTTTCATATTGTCAGCTTTGCTCCAGTATATTCAGATTTTACCTATATTGAAAGTTTTACCAAAAAAAGCTCAGGTAACCCAATTAAAACGTTTTACCAAAATTGAAATTGAATATAAATGGTGGTTAAATTTTAAGGGCCGATGTTGAATGTGAACCACACCTAAACGTCAAGTTTTTTTCTGCATTTCATTTGACATTTTTCAATTTCAGACTAACTCAATTTGAAGCATGATTAACCATTATTATGAAAATGGGCGTTCAAATCAAAATGCATTTCGTGCACTTCGTGATTTTTTCGGTCAATTTAATCGTCCAAATGTGCGTACAATCGGAAAAATCGTGCAAAAATTTGAGCAAACCGGGTCTGTAGGAGATTTTAAAACACCAGTGCATGCTCGTACAGCAGTAAATATTGCTGCTGTTCGCGATAGTGTGGCTGAAGAGCCGTCCACCTCAACTCGTCGTCGTGCCCAACAATTGCACCTCTCACGCTCGTCGTTGATGAACATTATGCATAAAGACTTGCATTTACACGCTTATAAGGTGCAATTGACTCAAGAACTAAAGCCTCTTGACCATTCCCAACGTCGTCATTGGTCAGAATGGTGGCAAGAAATGGCAAGAAATGGCAACAGTGGATGATCAATTTTCGAAGAAAATCATCTTCAGTGATAAGGCACATTTTCACCTCAGTGGATTCGTCAATAAGCAGAATTGCCGGATTTGGGCAAATCATAATCCAAGAGTGATTGTCGAAAAACCAATGCACCCACAAAGAGTGACTGCTTGGTGCGGTTTATGGGCTGGCGGCATCATCGGGCCGTATTTTTTCCAAAATGAGGCCGGTCAGGCAGTTACTGTGAATGGTGTGATAGTGAATACTGTGAATAGTGAGATGATAAAGAACTTTTTATGGCCGAATTGGAAGATATGGATGTGGACGATATGTATGGTTTCAACAGGACGGTGCCACTTGCCACACAGCTAACGAAACAATGGCTCTTTTGCGCGACAAATTCAATGTGTGGTGGCGATGTCAATTGGCCGCCAAGATCATGTGATTTGACACCGTTGGACTTCTTTCTTTGGGGTTATTTGAAAGAAAAGGTGTACGTCGATAAGCCAGCAACAATTCAAGAGCTAAAGGTTGAGATAATTGGGCACATTAACGGCATAGAACCTCAATTATGCCTAAGTGTCATCGAAAATTTGGACCATCAGATGGAGGTGTGCCGCCGAGGTCGCGGTCGCCATTTGGCCGATATTTTGTTCCATACATAATTGAACCATACCATATTATCATAATAAAAAGAATTGACAATAATGTCCTAAATAATTTGTGTTTTATTCAAAATCAACATCGGCCCTTAAAATTTAACCACCCTTTATAACAAGAATATCTAAATTGTGCTGTTTATTTTGTTCAGTTAGAACAACAGGAATAAATTACAAAATATGCAGATTTATTACATTTTAACAATTTACGATTTAATGGAAGAAGTTAATTAACTCTATTAATCTCGTTTTAGAAAATCCATATATGACATTAATTCATTTTCTTGTGATATATGTAGGTAGGCTTATTCGACGGTGCAATGATTAAGGCTGTCAAATTTGGAACTGGAGGTATTTGGTTCAAATCATTTTGTTCCTTTAATAAAATTTATTTTTCGGCTTCATTTTGAGCAAGTTCAATTTTTAATTTTATCGCTTCTTAAATGTTAAACTATTCGTTATATTTTTTAGGGAAACCGGATTATTGTGTGGTTCAGAATATATCTTGTGTATTTTAGAAATTCGCAAATCACCATGGAGATATTTTCTTGATGTTTCACGTCGATTTTAGTGGCTCTCGTTGGCGGGAAATAAACTAATATGAGTCGACTCGGATCCGTACTTATTTATTTTATCTTCAGGTAGCTTATTTGGTGCCGCTTTTTTGCCACGAAAATCTAAACTGGTGACTGCTCCAGGAGAATATTTTTTTTTATCAATAACAGTATTAATAAAGTGATCTGTTTCACCGAGAGTGCTCTTAAAACAAATTTTGCAAACGGTAATCTTTTCTCCACATATATTGACTGAGTAGGAGCGATTTTTGACCGTTAGTGTTTGCATTTTTTTTGGTTTTAGTCCTATTAAACCAGCCACCTATGTCAAACGAAGGTTAAAACTTCCAAGTGCCCAATATTGATCAAATATAATTGTTTGGGCTTCAAAAGTTATACGTTGACTGTACTTCTTTCGACAATTTCTTAACGCCACACAAATACGGTCAGGCCTTACCATTATCCTTTAGCAGTTATATATTTTTTCCCGCGGAGCCCTGTAGTAGTTGGCGATCTTTCCTGTCTTCCATTTTACGTGGTAATGTTGTTGATTGTATATTTAGATTATTTTCCTCCAATAAATTTCGTTCGACTTCTGCTGCCATTTCCTCTACATCAGTATTACTTTTATATCTTCAGACTCGCTATCGACACAAAATCGGCATCTTATCACTATCGCTTAAATTTTTGAAAGGATCTATTTAAAATTGAATTCCACTAAGCCAGATGTTCCAGGTTCTGAAAATGGTTCCACGTGTGATTTTGGTTCCCTTTTGTATCTCATTTGCAGTCGGACACGCAGGTGCTTCTGCATAACATATCACATCGTTTTCAAAATTGCATTTCACTAAGCCAGATGTTCCAGGTTCTAAAACTGGTTCCACGTGTTATTGGGTTTCGAATAACGTCGGATTTTGCGTCGGTTTAATTTTTAGTTCTGAAACTTGTTTGGCAGACGAAAAACAACACCACATTTAGCTTTAGCTATTTCAAGCATTCGGACAGACCTTGAAGACATTCGAATTGACTATTTACTTGAGTAGCACAAAATTAACAGAAAAATACTACCACATTATTATTTTTAAAAAGTTTTAAAAATAAATACGTACACTAGTTATTTCGTAAACTCTGTTATTCCGTTTTTCCAAAAGCATATTAGAGTCATAATCGAATATGAAATATTTCGCAATCTAAGATAAATCCGTGTTCTGTCCCAAGCTCATCTGTCGCATTTTGCTGCAGACAATTTTAACAATATTTCAATCAATATTGCCACGTGATTACGAAATATTTTATTGGTCAATCGATTTATCATTTGATGATGTGATGTGTTTAATTTAAATTCCAATTTAGCGGCAAAACCATTCCTTTCATCTGAAATTTGTGTATTTTGAAGCAATTTCTTGTAAAAAAGTACATAACTTACGAATAATATTTATGTTTTTATAAATAAATATTCTGTTTTGTTCTTGCCCATAGACGGTATGGTAGCACGTGAACGATTTCGCATTATATGGTGAATGATGTTTTGGTGAGATAAATTTTATTTGGGATTAGAGCCATAATTCATTATTATTGTATACTACGCACTATAACTATTAGATCTACTCAAAATTTAGCACAATATGGATGACAAAAAAAAAATCAATTTTATTTTTGTTCTCAACGTGTTCAAAAATACATATCGTGATGAAAATAGTAAAATAGTAAACTTCCGTCATGCAGAGGTATGTACGATATCATCTAATAATATTGCCAACTTTTTGTTTTATTTATATATAAATATATACGTTAGCTATAACTATATAGTTTTGCTACTAGAAATTCAATGACTTTCACTATTTTATACAGCCAATACGTCTGCACATAATCTGTTTGATCTACCAACTTTCAATCATTAATTAAACACTATCCTATTATTGGAAAATTTGTCAAACGGATATACATACAATTAACAGAATACTGACGAGAAAAAAAAATGGTTAGATAAATATGTTGAAAATTATATGTCATTTCAAAAATCATATGTTAAGTATGTACATTTTTTAGTTTTGTACGACATCTATTTTAAAACCAATTTTCAATTTTTTTATGTTCTCGTACATACTCGTACATATATTGTCAAACGCACAATAATTATCTTTAAATATTTGAGGAGGTTTATTTTTGACACCAAAGTACAAAAATAAACAAAACAACCAAAAACGATGATTGTTGAGTGAAGAATTTAATTTATTTTATCTAAAATTAACAAAAAACGCCAACAAAAAACTATTAAATCATACTTTATATATAAATAAATTCGAGTACATAATATTATTTCAAGAATATGTATACGCGACTAAGCGAGAGTACCATGGTGAATGAGGTCATGCAGGCGACATATTGTTTTCGCAGTTGTGTCAAATGCGAGCGAACGAAAAAAATAAAAAATTGATAAAATTATACGTTTATTTTAAATGTAGAGATAGTGGGTGGGGGTTGTATATAACATTACGTATATTATTCTAACCTTTCCACCCCATTTACAACGAAAAAATAAAAATGTTCAATTCGACACAAGATTTCGAGAAAATCACAATATTGAATTTCTTTTTAAAATGTTATAAATAATATTCCTATTATTATTGTTATTATTCGTATTCGCTATTATTATTTTCACTTAGTTTTTCTCCAACTCGACGATCGAAATTTTCCGAAAAATGAATAAATTTTAATATGAAAATCCATCGAAAAAATGTGTTTACCTTAAAACAAAAATATTTTGTTATTCTTCTTGAGACTTCTTGAGAAACGAGAGATGGCAAAAAAAACAACAACGACGGTATAATAATATTACAATGACTTTTTGAACTGCAATTTAGTGAATCTGTTTACTGTATAAATTTTATCCGAATTAGAATAATCTATTCTATGTTCGTATTTATATTGTTTTGTTCATTGTCTATAGATTTGGCATTTTTTTTTTTGGTACAAAATCTATAGCGCGCTTGAAATTGCGCTGCAAAAGAAGGGGATCACCACTGTATTATTCAAATCAGAATTTTATTACGTTATTTTGACTCTATATATAATGGTTTCCAATTTTACAGTTTTATGGTAACATTAAATTCTATCGAACTACTATTTGGTATTATGATAATCGGTTATAACCCCATAGGTCATCGATAAGGTTGGGTGCGGATAATGATACTTTCAAAAATCAGTTTTAAATTTTTATGTCATAAAAAACTCGTCAAGCAACATCGGATATCGCCTTTTCTTTTCCAAACCTATAGTACAAATAAGTGTAGGATATATAAAAATTTCCAGAGTCTCACTCGACGTTTTTTAAAATTATTTTGGACCCACCAACCTTAAATATGTCTATTTGTCTAAGTTATTTCTTAGCTCGAGCGCACTTTTATTAAAATTTCAAAGTGATCGCATCCCGGGGTCGAGGGGTTTCCATAATATTGTTTTTTTAATTATTCAGTGGAAATCTGTTTTGTTCCATTTGTAATAGACAGAAAACAATAAAAAATTCTACACGTTAACTTAAATTACATAGGTTTTTTAAAATCCGCTGCCATCTATTGGCCAATAGCATAACTATTTAAATAGAAAATAAAATGTAAATACAGAAAGTTGGATATGACAACAATACATTGTGTTTTAACCGTGCTTGTAGTAATAAATAGGAAAAAGTGAAAGTTAAGTGTTGATAAAGTGTAATACGTTATTAAAGTAATTAAATTATTGTAAAGTTAAATAAGTGAATTAATTAAATTAGTGTTTAGTGTAATAATTCAGTAATAAATAATTTAGTGTTATCTAGAATTTAAATTGATTGTTTTACATATTTGCAATCCAGTGATCAAACCTTGTTTGATAACACTTAAACGTAACAATTGGTGACAGCGTCGGGATTGTGAATTAAAAAATGATTCTAAACGAGTTAAAGATTTCCGAAATAAAGGAAGATGGTATTGATCCGGCTATAGTTACAATTTCGATGAATCAACATTTTCCGACCAAGCAGAAGGGGATGCAGTAGTGGAGGCTATGGCAGTGCAATGGATCATTCAATAGAAAAGTCAGTTTAAAATGAGTTAAACAATTAAATCAGAACATGGAAGTGACAGTCCAGTAACCAATGGCAGTCCAGTAACCAAATAAATCAGGAAACTAAACAATCATTTGATCAATCTAATCAAGAAATAACAAACATCAAAGAAGAGATCAATCAAAACAGACAAGAGATCAATCAAAACGGACAAGAAGTTTCAAGAAACTAATATTATTCTACATGGAGAAGTAGAGAAAATGTAATCAATGGTTCAACAGGTTGAACAGAAATTACAAAAGGGCATCCACGGAGTGGAACAGAAAGTTCTCGATGGGAGTGAACAAGTACAAAATTTAGAAGAGGAGGTTCTATCTAGGTTTAAGAAAAAATTTCTGTGCCAGCGTTTGCGGTTTTCAAGTTTCAATTTGAAACAACGGTCAATCAAAACTGTTGGAATGACATTAATCGTGGAACAGCGTTAGTAGTGGCTCAAAAAGGTGAAGCGGCTGAAACATTGCAGACTATTTTGGAGCATGATCGAAATAATGAAGCTGCTGGATTTCAAATATGGACGGCCCTCACGATTACATGGAGAGAATTAAGATCGACGCGTTCTTTGACGGGATACTGGATCCGGAGACGCGGAAGCAACTGAGACCATCGCTTGAGCGTTAATAAACGAGACTGCGCGGGCTATCATATATCACCGTCACTTGGACTGCGACGAGCGGAGATGGATGTGAGAACAAACATCGAGCGGTCGGCACCAAAATTCAGGCAAGGTGACAATATAATAAGGAGTTGGGCATGTGGCAGGACGGGTAACAACTCATGAGATTGCCGTGAAGTAAGATGGATACAGTCAAGATCGCGATTTCCTATCTGACGATGCTCAAGTTTTGGCTAAGGAAAGGAGGTACAGGAAACCAAGGTTTTTGGTTAAATACGATTTTGGACATTTGATAAAACAGGTCACCAGTACCTCGATTTTGTTGCCTTTTTGAGACTATGGGACTAGGAGAGTAAAAATTACCGGAAAATAGTAATATTAGTGAGTATGTGTGTATTTGTGCGCATGCGCTGTTCAATTTGTTTATATTTTATTTTGACAAAAATTCAAAAGCTTTCGGATGCAAAAATATCATAATAGGATAATAATGTCGTTTTCGTTTGAACATAAAACCTTGCACTGAGTGCAAAAAATTACACTAAAACCGTTCGTTTGAACCAAAAAAAATTGCCTGACAGCTAAATTTTTTGCATTCAGTGCAATTTTGTCTACTCTGGTTTTTTCGACCGAGTTACCCCTATTTTACACCATTACTATCATTTTATCTGTCACTGTGCTGCCATTTTGACTTTTGTGAACAAAACCGTTTATCTATAAATGGTTTTGTTTGTGAATATTCATTTTTTTTTCACAAAACACAAATATAAATGAGGGTAAATCGGTTTCTTGTTCGATTGACGCACAAAATCCGTGTACTCGGCCAATGAGGGGAAAAAACTCAAACGAAAACGACATAAGTAAACATAATAATTTATGTACTATACTAATGACATAAACGTCAATTCTCCGTCGCAATAGCAGGAGAAAACGGAGTGTAAGCACCAAAAATGTTTGTATTATTTTTGTTTTTTATACCGATTCGATAATTTTTGATGCTTATTGTCCACTCTCAAAACAAATACACATACAAAAAATGACAACACACAACAACAATATTTAATAGCCTACACAGTGTACGTATACAAAATATTTGGCAGTCTCATAGTCTCATAGTCTCAAAAAGGCAACAAAATCGAGGTACAGACTGTTGGGAAATACGATGGAGACGGGCGGAATCGCGATCTCTGGTGCATCGAGAATCGGGTAATGAGAAAATTCTGGCCCAGAAGGAAGAACTAGAAGCATGAAGAAGCAGGTCGACTCAGTGCAGTGTACTTTTCAATTGTAATAATATTTTATTTTTTTCAAATTATATAAAAAAACAATTCGGGAGGACTAAACTATTCGAAATCGCAAACATAACTGCTTGTGATGGCATGGGTGAGCCGATATACTCTTTTCAAAAGTAATAGTACTTTGTTTCATTTTACTCTTTACTTTTTTGTTAATCATCAAAATATACTCTTTATGAGTTAATGTCCTCAATTTGTTTTAAACCAACATAATATATGGTTTTTTACGACAAAGAAATATATTAATGCAAACGAATAGAACTATGCCTTAACATGCAGCCAAACAAAGTAGCTCGACCAATGAAGATAATACTCATGGGTTTGAAGAAGTGTGATTGTGTTAACCATTTGAGGCTAGAATCTCAGTGTATCTGTACTGAGCTGCACTAAAACATTAGTAGCTGAACGAGCTCAAACCCATTTTGAATAAAGAGTCCAGTGGTCTAATTCTGTAAAAACAAGATAATGTGAAAAAACGAAACATTGAAAAAGTTTACACAAAAAAAATTTACACAATTTCTATCTTATTTAGGTTAAATGGTATTCTATAAAACAAAGTAGTCAGCGTGTAAATTTTTTCTTGCTGAATAATTTTATCGTGTCTAAAACCACTTTGACGTTTTGTTAGTGGTTCATTTCATAATATAATATAAAGAGTAACAAGGACAAACATGGTTTTTTTGTACGGCGCTAGCCCGCCTTCTTCGTGAAATTTTAGTTTTAAATTTTAAATTTTTATCCGTGAAAACGAACTACACAAGATAAATTGTATGTGTAGTTTATTGACGTTAATTTATCTTGGTGTAAAGTTATAGAATACCATTTTGGTATGAAAACGTGTAAAGTACTCGTTTTCGCGTTTTCACGTTATCTTATTCGTTATAGAATTAGGCTACAGTAGAAACTGATAACAGAATTTTTATAACATATTAAAATGTCGAATTTAAAGCGATAATAAAATTTTAAACTTTAATTATAATTAAATTTAAGTTTAGGAAGCCAACCTCTGAATTTAAAATTTGAATTCAAAATTCGGCAGTTCTATGTAGGTAGTTAATCAAATATTGAATTTTAGTAAACAATTTTTTTGTCTTCGTCGTTGTTTTAAAATTCAAAATGGCGAAATTTTTATAATCGAATTTTAATGTGTAATTCGTTAAATTTCAAATGAAATTTAAAATACAAGATTTTTGTTTAATTTCGTACAATTAGCATGTATAATTCCAAAATCTCAATTCGTTTCATTGAATTTTAAAAATTTTACATAGTTTGAAATGCCGAATTTCAATATTTTGAAAATATTTAAGGAAGGATTAGGTTCAGTAGTTGAAGGGCCGTTACTTTTAGTTATTACCGAAAATATTGTCAAACAAAGATTACCCTGTTGAAACCTCCATTTTTTTACGATAAGAGAAACATGTGTCGTCTTTGTGATTGGATCAATATATCGGACAGATAGGATATTTAATACCATATAGTTTTTGTAATAATTGATAACCATTTTTGGACCTCAAATTTTATTAAAATCATTTTTAACCCATTTCTTCAACACGCTGTATAGTTCAACAAATATTGAACATTTCAGATTTTAATTATTAATTAGGCAATTCTTATTTCGACACTATATCAGACCGAATCCAAAACCGGAATAATAAAAATGTTGGTTCGATGCTCTCAATTGTCGTTTGACCACTTAACAATCCAAAGTTTATTCTGAACATCACTTCAATGTCCTCAATGGTATTCTTGTAAACGTATTCAGAGTTAGTTCAAACGAAATTTTTGTCGCAAAAACTCCTTAAACATTTCAAATAGATTTAAATGAATGCTTAAGTTTAAGAATGTTTCCAAACAAAATTTAAATGATTATTGAACAACTCCCTCAATCCTTCAACAAAGTTTCCAGATCTTTAAAACTTTTAGCTTCTAGCGGATACAAATGCTGGATTAGTATTAGTTCGAATTTCTGTAAACTTGAATATATTGCAGTAACACATATTGATAGAACTGGTCTTTTGAAAATTATAAATTAGCACCAAAAAATGGGACTTAAAAAGTTAGCTACGGATGATAATTTTATAGGATTTCCTTTAATGTCTTTTACTAAGGACAAAACGTACGTGAAGTTAGATTTGAAACAGGTAGCAGGTCAAAAATTATATCTTGTCAAAAATGCGATACCCCTGCTAAATATAATCTCATTTACTTCAAGTTAGATAAATTAACCAAAAGAATTAGGATTTGGCAAGCGATTTGCTGTTGTGAACTGTTGTGCTGTCAAATGAATACTTAAATAATGACTATGGAAAAACGTATTTTACAAAAAAAATGTCTATGTTATAGTTGATGTTTCCATACTATGGAAAGTTCGATTTATGGTGACCCCCAAAACCCCAGCCTGTGGTTCCGTCAGTTTCTGTCATTGCGAAGCTTAATAGCATACAAGGTATGGCTTGTCGAGGTATTACGGGTGCTATGCCCTCTTTTTCTGTACTTGCTTTGCAGGCAATTTTATTTCTGCCCCCACTGCAGTCGGCCATCCTAGGCACAGCATGCTCCGCTGCCTTCCGCCTGCAGTGAATTGGTGCGTGGAACGCTCTAGGCCTGATCACAGGGCATAGACTAATCTACAATTTATTCAGTTCATATAATCTAGAAATAAATATGGTTAATGACAAATTGTTGCCAGAATTTTGCTTTGATATCTCTTTCTCGGTGGTTTATCCAACGAGGAACTCATGGTTGTCTCAAGAATTCAATGACTGGGTGGCTCAGTCGCTTGTGTTTTTCGCTAACGGGTCTCACTCTAATTTTGGTGCAGGTTTCGGAACCTATTGTCCTGAACATGACCTAAACAGATGTGGGAGTCTAAGGTGGAACTGCACAGTATTCCAAGCGGAGCTTATTGCACTCACACGTTGTGCGATTGATGCTTCTAACCTCGCTGTTTCCGGAAAAGACATTATTCTATGCAGTGATAGTAAACCTGTGCTCAATTCATTACGAAATCCTATGTACACTTCCAAACTGGTCAAGCACTGTAAACATTTTATTAACGTCCTTTGCTCTAATAATCGTGTCAGAGTTATGTGGGTTCCGGCTCATTGTGTCATTGAAGATAATCAGATAGCTGATGTTTTAGCTAAAACAGTCTGAAGGATGAAATTCATTGGACCTGAACCGGCAGTGTCCCTGACCTTTAATTGTGGTAAGGAAGCTATTAAGAACTACATGTTTTTGCAGGCTAAGCGTAATTGGCTAGCTTCTATTACATGCCGAGTTGCTAAATACTTCATTTGTGAACCTAATCTGAGGCTCACAAAGTTTGCTCTATCTTTGAAGAAAGACCAATTGAGAGTTTTGGTCGCTATTCTGACCGACCATGGTCGTTTTAAACGAGTGACAAATGTCAACATGGTCGAAAATTGATTGCAAATTTCGATGACTATAAAGTAGAAAATAAAAAATATTTAAAAAAAACTTTTTAAAAAACCACGCTTATATTTGCTTTGAAAAGTTTGAAATAAATTTTTTCTTCCTTACTCCTATCAAGGTATATTTATAACAAGTAGAAATTTAAAATTAATATGACTAAAAATATAAGCGTGGGCGCTCCTTCTGAATGTATATACTATCTCTCAATATACCATTTTTACGTTAATACTGAAATGCTTCACCAAAAAATCTATTCTTAGGATACATCAGAATAGACTGTTCCATTAGTGTTACTAAAAGACTTTATTAAGACTTTATAATAACAGTAAAAAAAGTAAAATAATAATTCACGTACCAATTTTAAGTCGACCATTCGAAGCACTTACAGAGTAAAATTCACGAAAAATAGTCTTGCATCAGTACACGACAATTTGTTGTGTGTTTTACTATGTGAGTGATTGGCATGATATTTGATGGATGGTGAAATGACTAAGTAATAGATCTCGGCTGGTGTTATCATATTTTATGAAATTAACCAATCCCCACAATTTAAATTTTAAAGGTTTACTAAACTTACTAAACTCTCACGAAATATAGGGTTCGATTTATGTACGTCATTCATCATATTGTTTCAATTTTCACCAACATTTTCTCTACACTTTCACATTTTTATGGTATGTTTGTTGTTCTAAAGCTACTCTGCATACACACAACAACAGCTCATACACAAATCGAATATTTTTCACATAATTCAAAAAATAAGTTTACTCGAAAAGTTTCAATATAAATATTTTTTTTTTCGTATTTTAATGAAAATCCCATAAATTTTATCCAACAAGCATAATTCTATGATAACAACATAACCAAATATAGAAATAAAAAAAAAACTTTTTTCTCCCAAGTACGAAAATATATTTTAAAAATATTATTAAAAAAAAAAAAAAGTAAGAGGTAACTACTCTCTGTGTACAACATTTTGTGTGATCGGAAGTTTTTGAAGTTGATGGGTTGATACTTAAAATAAAAATAAATTCTAGCTATGTATGTTGTACGTAACGTACATAACATTATAAAACAGCAAAAACAAACTGACAACAACAAAATATATATGAAAACAGGATGAATAATATCTTATGTATTTTTTTTTTTTTTTTTTTTGAAGACATATCGGAAATGTTGGTATGAGAGAACATAAAACTTTCAGATAGTGTATAACGTATGTGATTTTAAGATTTATTTACATTTTTAGACACTTGTGAATTTATAAAAATATT
This sequence comes from Tipula unca, assembly GCA_951394425.1. Classification (NCBI taxonomy): domain Eukaryota; kingdom Metazoa; phylum Arthropoda; class Insecta; order Diptera; family Tipulidae; genus Tipula; species Tipula unca. The sequence continues at coordinate 73,700,981 of OX596381.1, forward strand.
ATGTGTGTATACGAGATGCATTAATGTGTTTAATTATATCTAAGGTACGCTGATTTTTAATTCAATAAAGCAACCATCAATCTAATATTTTTAATTTAGTTAAAACTAAATAAATTAAGATCCCTTTTATTTTAAATCCGCACCCTTCACTAATTTTTAATTTTAATTTCATCATCATAATTATGTTTTTCGTTTAATACAAAATAATTAAAGTAATATTATTTTGTGTTTGGTTTGGAGAGCGCACAGTGCCGTTTTGAATTCGTTAACTTAATTTAAAGATATTAAAACGAGATAAATTTTATTGGTTTATTATATAAATATATGTATATGGGTACACGGTGACATCCCTCTCAATAAAAACCGAAACAATTTTCGATCGTAAATCTACGCCCATGAAGTATATAGTTAAAGTATAGGAAAAACAGAATAAATACCACAAAATTGAATATAATTCCATAATTTTCAACCCTTCCTGTAGACGACGAGGATTATCAACAATGTTTTTTTGTTGTTGTTGTTGTTGTTGTTGGGAAAATGATATAATGTTTATATTTTCATTTTTTTGGAAAATAACTTAAAATAAAACAAGGGTTTCTCTTCCACACAAGCGTATATGTACGTATACTTATGTATACATAGAAGTAAAGATATTGAGTTATCAGTGATACATAAAATAGTTATGATGTCATATTTTTTGTTTTGGGGAAAATAGTTTGTAAAACCAAGCATTTCAACATGAAATACGATATAAGAGAAGGATATTTGATTTTAATCAGAACATCCTTTTTGATAAGTGTTATTTGTTTGCACAGGATGTTCACAGCATATATGGAAAAGTGACAAGATATCGGATTTGTGTATACGTATATACGAGTATGTAGAAATACTTCGTCTACGAGATTATATATAACTATACTTTAAACTAGATAGCTGTTTCGAAATATTTTCAGTGGGATGGTCATTAACCATTTTAGTTTTAGTAAAGTGTAAATTCTATCCATTAACACTAAAATTGTATTTACATTTGGTTTGTAATTGAAATTACTTTTCTTGGTAGTTTTAACATTTTAAATTTTAGGATTTTCTAGAAATTTAAAATTTGCTAGGACTGAAAGTATAGCAGCCAGAAATTGCAATTTGTATAATATGTTTCCAAATAAATTAAATATCGAACATTTCATCATTAAAATGTGTCTCGATTAATTACGGTCGATTGGAAAACACGTCAATTTACGGGTTTGTTACACAAATTTTATTAATTTATTTCGTATTGGATGTTAAGGAAAGCATCGAATATAAAATATTTCAATTCACATTACTGGAAAATTTGCATCTTAGATCTACATTTTTTCACCTGATTTAAAGCGAAGAATAAAATGAAAATTCGGTTAACCCCAATTTATAGGATTATATATCGTTTGTGTTAAATTCGACAAACTATAATGGTATTTGTTGTTTATAAAGGACAAAAATGGTGAAAGTGGGAAAATTCAACTTTCTGAATGATCAAAATCAAGTCAGTGAAGTTTAAATTTTAAATAAATACCAAGCCATGCATATTAATTAGAGACAGTTCGACTAGTGGATTTATTGTCCTTTGAAAGCTGAACAGTGTCCTTAATTTGTACACCAGCTACAGGTCCGTCTTTTATTGGCCATCTGCACACTGCATAGCTCCTTGCTAGCCTGTACTAAGACTAAGATGAACGATGGGTCGGTCCAAGAGTTCTACTTTCCAAAAGAGGGTCATAGATGTTTTCAATTTAATCATACCGATCATAATCGGGAGATGGAAAATCCCTTTTGCACCGTTACCTCCCGATCCAAATGACGCAGCTTTAGCCACTGCGCTATTTGCTCGGTACGTTAGCCCGAAACCTCAGCCCAAATTGATGTGGTTTGTATCTTAACTAAAGTGTAGTACCAACCCGAAAAAAATGTACACTGAAACATATTTAGGTGAATTGAAAAATAAAAACTGTAGGTAGCGAATTACTGCAGAACGCTTCATATCGACAGATGAAACAAATAAAAATAGATTTTATAAAAATTAAAAAACGTCTTATAAAATTTAAGTAAGAAAATTATTCAAAGAGTGTGTAGGGTGAAATATAAAAATTTTCTAGAGCCAATACTAGAAATAAATCCCAGTAGCCTAATTCTATAACGAATAAGATAACGTGAAAACGCGAAAACGAGTACTTTACACGTTTTCATACCAAAATGGTATTCTATAACTTTACACCAAGATAAATTAAAAAATCGGTAAGATATTAAACGTCAATAAACTACACATACAATTTATCTTGTGTAGTTCGTTTTCACGGATATAACTTTAAAATTTAAAACTAAAATTTCACGAAGAAGGCGGGCTAGTGCCGAACAAAAAAACCATGTTTGTCCTTGTTACTCTTTATATTATATTATGAAATGAAACACTAACAAAACGTCAAAGTGGTTTTAGACGCGATAAAATTATTCAGCAAGAAAAAATTTACACGCTGACTACTTTGTTTTATAGAATACCATTTAACCTAAATACGATAGAAATTGTGTAAATTTTTTTTGTGTAAACTTTTTCAATGTTTCGTTTTTTCACATTATCTTGTTTTTACAGAATTAGACCACAGTAGCCTAATTCTATAACGAATAAGATAACGTGAAAACGCGAAAACGAGTACTTTACACGTTTTCATACCAAAATGGTATTCTATAACTTTACACCAAGATAAATTAACGTCAATAAACTACACATACAATTTATCTTGTGTAGTTCGTCTTCACGGATAAAAATTTAAAATTTAAAACTAAAATTTCACGAAGAAGGCGGGCTAGCGCCGTACAAAAAAACCATGTTTGTCCTTGTTACTCTTTATATTATATAATGAAATGAACCACTAACAAAACGTCAAAGTGGTTTTAGACACGATAAAATTATTCAGCAAGAAAAAATTTACACGCTGACTACTTTGTTTTATAGAATACCATTTAACCTAAATAAGATAGAAATTGTGTAAATTTTTTTTGTGTAAACTTTTTCAATGTTTCGTTTTTTCACATTATCTTGTTTTTATAGAATTAGGCCACAGTAGTGGCAAGATAATAATACCAAGATAATCTCGACCACCTCAGGTTCATATCATGAGGATAAAATAAACTATAGAAAACTTGAATATCTCTTAAGTGTTTCTAAAGGTCTTCAACTATCAAAAGTATACAAATTTGCAATTTTCTAAATTGAATATAAATTTTAAAATTGAAATTTTTAACTTAAACGTGTAAAATTAAAAAGTTTTAGATTTCGATAATTCTGAACTTTTCTGAATTCAAAATTCGTGAAGCTAAAGTGCAAAAAATGTATTGGTAAGTTATAGATTTTATAGATTTAGGATAAATAAAGTTTATTTAAAAATTTATTTAAGTCTCCTCGCGGGGTTACTTTTCATTTTAGCTGTCATTTTCGTAGCCTTGGATTCCAAAACCCCAAAGGCTGTTAGGTAATTGTATAAAAATACTCTATTGTTTTACTAAGTTATAGGCGGTATACATTTTCTATCTAGCCACCCTATTAATTTGATAATAGATGATCCAAAAAAGTTAAATAAAACGATAGACTCATCCCGTCCTAAAATGTTAAAAATTCAATATCGTGTCGATGTATTCAAATTCGTTTTTCGAATATAGACGAATGGGACATACTTTAAAGATGAGTTCGAGAAGATCTTTTAAAAAATTTAATATTTGTGAATTAAATTTTATAGTAAAGTTTTTGGTTGAAAAATATTTGAACCAAATACGTATGTTCATGTCAGATATTTACAGATATGTTAGAAAAATTCAGTCGAATTATTTCAATTGGCCATTAAATAGGAAAACATTCAATCCTACGAGTATGTAACATTATGAATTATAATAATTAAAATTTCAAATTTTTAAAGGTTGAGGACGCATGATCTAGGCGGATGTGATGGGGCTTTCATAAATAATATGACCGGTATACAGTAATTTCAAATGTTTTGTCATCATAGTTCTCTATGAGCTTTTGTTGGCCCGAATTCTATATTGAAGTTCGCGGAAAATTGTTTTTAAGATTAACGAAGCCGAAGTAGTCAGTAAAGGTACATCTTTAAACATATACAAGAAGCTTTTAACTTAGGTGCTTTCAGTATCAACTTTTCAGTCAAATTTACAGACGGTACTTTTGAATTTGGTCAAAAAAAAAATGTAATTTGAGAACCAATTGTACCAGCAAAGTAAAAATTGCATAATTTATATCATTAATTACTAATATGGAAGATCGCATTTGAAAAAATACAAATATAATTGGGATTTTCAAATATTACAAGAATTGGATTTCTAATCATGTATTTAGACATTTGCCAAAAAATAATACAATTAAAGATTTTGATATCATTGATATCAAACATTAACAATTTATAAATTCAATTGGTTATGATGCAAATAATTATGATGCAACTAATTTTGACAGTATGTTCTATTAAGAAGTTCCTCAAAGATCTTTGAATACATTGCAAAACGTTTGAGGAATTACTCATTGACGTTCAAAATGGAGATTTCAAAGGCTTGTTTGATAGCAGTAAAATAATAGACCTAGCGTATTTAAATATTAAAGACAAGGTACTAGCCGATCCTAAAGCCTTTCCTAACATTCGTATATATGAGGACAAAGTTTATATCCGTGTGGAACCGAAGAGACCAATATTACCAAACGACTGATCGAAAGGGAACATAACTTACCAGATGGAGCACACGGTGGTATAAAAAAAACGATTGAACGGTTGAGGCGGCTTTATTATTGGCCCAAAATGGCAAACGAGATTTACTCATTTATCTTACAATCTGATATCTGTAAACAATCCAAAGCAATGAATATGTGTGGTCGCCCTCCCCTTGGAAAGCTGACAATACCTTAACGGCCATATACACGAACGGTAAAGGGCAAAACGATTATTCTGATCGTACTGGATAACTTAACTAAGCTTGTTTATTTAAAGACTTTGGCCAAAGGCACCGCTGTATTGATTGTTAGTTTCCTGAAAGACGAATTGTTTCCGCAAATCATCCATTCGGACAACGGAGTACAATTCGTGGGTAAAGAAATTAGTAAAATGGTAAACGATTTGGGTATACAACATATTAAAACGGCGTATTACTCGCCCCAGAGTAACTCATCGGAGCGAATTTGCACTGACCAATAGTGCAATTGAAGCATATAAGTTTAGTAAATTAGGCAAGGACATTATTATCTGCTCGGATAGTAAAGCCGTGCTCAATACCCTTAAAAACCCTTTGGCTACATCCAAACTGGTTAAAGAGTGCAAACACTTCATTAATTTCCTTTGCTCTAATTCGAGAGTAAGGGTAATGTGGGTGCCTGCTCATTGTGGCGTTGTGGGAAATGAGGTTGCTGACTTTTTAGCGAAGGCTGGTTCGCGCGGTAAATTTTGTGGTTCCGAGCCAGCAATTCTTCTTTCCTTCAACGGTGGTAAGGATGCTATTAAGAAGTTCGCTTTACTTGAACTGACGCAGAAGTGGAGTTTTACGTCTAGCTGTCGAAAGGCAACACGGTTCATCATCCAACCCAACGTGAGGGTCGCTAAATATGTGTTATCCATAAAAAAAACCAACTCAGAATTCTGATTGCTCTTATTACGGGCCATGGACGTTTCAAGGTTCATCTCCAATGCATGGGACTAGCTCAGGATGATCTTTGTGACGATTGTCTGGAGGAAGTGGACGACTGCCTACACTACCTTTGCAGCTGGCCCAAGCTAGATCCCAAGATCTCGTACGGATCTTTGAACGTGGATCAGTTAGTATCCATCTCTTGGTTCAAACTTTTACAGTGTGCTAAGGCTGCATTGCGCTTATGCAAGTTAGGATAGATCCTCAAGGTTAGCACCATGGGCCCATTGTGGCATTGAGTGCGGCACCTCTGTAGGTTCCAACCGTTTTAATAAAATAAAAATAATAATAATAATCGTATATTATTCGATGCCCTTTTGACAGTTAAAATCAACTGCTACAGAGAGTTTTTTCAACAGCAGGAACAATTAAATCTAAATTAAAACTAAACTTAATTTTGAGACGTTTGACGCTTTAATTTTCTTGAAGTAAGCCTTTTTATAAATGAATTACTTTATTTAGTTTACCACTGTTACAAAAAATTTAATTTTATTTGCATCAACATGGTTTAAATAGAAATTATCCGAATAATCCAATGACAGTATTCGATATCCGGATATTTGGAAACTCTGTACCCTTGCACGCCATAAAGGGCGGGAGAACCATTAGTTTCACGTTTAGTTTAAAAAAACTTCCAAAAATTCTTTGGATCGTTTTAAATTTTTTTTTGCATACAAGTAATATAATTTTTAAGTTCTTCTGAAAGTTCTGTATTGTGGTAGAACCGGTGGTAAATTTCTGAATTTCTAATTATTAAATTTCGAAGTTCTTTAGTTTCGGAAATATGTAATTTGGGGTCTCCTATAAAGTTCCTGCTTTTTTAACTTCTTGAATTCAAATAAGAGTCCTATTTTTCCAAAATTCTATAAATCGCCATTTAGCACGCTAAACTACTAATAGTAACCAACCGATACATTTAATTAGTCTATAACAAATAATTTTATATCCACGTCAAAAGAAAGTGTTTTAATGTACTCAAACACTGACTTAGAAGTTTTATTAAAATTAATTACACCATTTAACCCTTCATAACATTCAGTTATATACATACGTATATATATAAATTTTACTGTAATAAATTACTGCAAAATAAAATCCTTTTTTCAGTCTATATTTTCTATATATCCTTAATTCTATATATCGCTCAACAATATACAAAAAACAAAAAAATATTTCAATTCCTTGGAAAAAAAAAGAAACCGAAATTGTGAGGGGTAGCACATTTTATAAATAAATAAGATAAATATCATCTATCCCATTTATTTCTATTAAAATAAATAAATGTATGTATTAAGGATACGGTCAATCCTTTGACCACTTTGACTATTATTATTCTATAATTTAATTTTTTGCTATTATGTTTTGATGATAAGAAAGAAGTTAAAGTATATAAATTTAAATTTTAAAGATAAATAGCGGTCATTGGTTAAATTTTTGTGGTATATTGCGCCCTTTATCTTTTTGACATAAATACTGCTCCTTATACAAAAAAAAACATGAAAAATTTATAAAATTTTGTTAAGGTTGTAAGTACATTTGGTTATTGTTTTTTATGGTTAGTTTGCAAATTTTTTGTACGACGTGTGTTCTTATCTACATAATGTAAAATTATGTATGTGAAAGTTCAGTCGCATATAAGAAGGTGTTAATGAGTATTTTGTATGTGAAATTTTAATCTTTACGCATCAGTGGTTCTTATACTCGTTGTGTATATGTAACTGTTGGTCATCACTTTCATCTTGAAAATACTTGAGTTGTTTATGTAGCATATGAACAAAAAAGAGGTATGTGTTCGTCGACTTGCATTAGTGTTTAATACTCAAAATCGAACATTTTTTATTCAAATCAGTGGATCCTAACGTTTTTTTTCCATTTCTCACTGAGATCCGAAAGATTCAATTAATCTTTTAAAAGGGAATCTGGACTGGATTTCTACTTTTTTATAATAATTTAAATAAATTTCCAGTGTTTCTAAAACATTCTGAGTTAAATATATCCAATTTAACACCACAAATCTTAATTTTTATAAAAATTTGAAAATTGATCCTGAAAGGAAAATCCTGAAATTTCGTCTGAGGGGAACTAATACCACCACTCTAACGTTATTACCCCGTAACTAATATTTCTCTTTAGTTTTATAACTTGGAAAGTATACAATTTTTAATTAATTTTAGGTTTCAAGTCGAATTTTACTCATCTCAAAATTTGAAATCTCAGATGAGAGGTTCCTCATTCTCGGAACTTTGTTTTTTTGAAAAAAATATTGCACTTTAGATTTCAGTATAATATAGTGGACATACAATTTTTCCAATCAAGTGGTGAATTTTTAAATTTAACAATATGAGTACTGTAGTTTTGAGAATTTTGAATATCTTGAATTTGGAATTAAAAAAAAAAATTATTTCGGAATTTAAAATTTTAAACTTTAGACAGAAAATTAAGATTTCTAAAAATTAGTATTCTAAATGTAAAATTGGATTTTTTAAACAAACATCAAGGTAAACATTTAAGGTAATTAAGGTTAAAAATTTTTAATTTATCATTATTCAAACGGTTTACCGACCATCATTGGCAGGTATGTGCGAGGTTTAATATTAACCACAGTTGTGTTGATATAGTTGAACAACCGTATGCGGCATCAATTTTCGCTGTACATAAAATAAAGTTATTTCTTAACCGTCAACTACTGGTTTTCTATCCAATTGCTATTAGCCCTAAAATTTTCTTGAAGAATCAAATTCGTAAGCTTTTCAGAGGTTCCAGCTCACTCAAACTGTTGCAGCAAATTAGCCCTGATGTCTAATTTACACGCTTTTTGTATGCTGCAATATATTCAGCAGTCCAAAAACTAGCCATTTCGTAAACTTCATCCTGTCACAAAATTTGGAGGGGTAATTTGTTTACCACATTTGTTTGGTATATCTTGGCGAAATATATCAATAAATGATAATTCAAACTGACCAACTCACTTCGTTAAATTGTAAAAATTACAATGGCCCCAGTAATATCATTTGGATGTATATAAGGCACATAAATTATTTACAACTAGGTTCAAATACTTCATTTTAACCTTCACTAGATTATTTGTGCACTGGCTGCATGTCCTAACGCAGATTGAAAATTTCCAGTTTAAAGTTTCGGAAATAAAAAGTATTAGTCGTTAAATTTATATAATATAGTTACAATAACATTTATTAACTGACCAAATCGGGGTGGTACTGTTTTGGCACAATTTTACATTTAACGTCTATTGTTTGGTAAGTCTCTGAAGTACGTGCTTCTTTTAATATCCCTCTTGTCTTATGCTGATTTATTATTTTCAAAAGATCAGTTCTACCAATATGTGTTATTTTATGGTTTGTTGGCCACGATCTCAGTTGATCTCCTATCGAAATGAACAATTCTTCTTCTTCTTTTTTCGATAAAGATTCCTTGTCCAATTCCTCCTCCAAGACTCCATAACATAATACATTTTCATCATTAATATTTTGCACTTCAAGGTGGTTTTTTTAACCCATGAAACAAGGTGTTTTTTTAAACCAATAAGTTGGTTTCTAACTTTATATTAACTTAAGATTATAATTACGGTTGGTGGCTGTATCCAAATCTAATGCTGCGTCAGTTTGTAACTAATAAGTCAAATGTTAACTAAAACCTAACTAAAGCTCTACATGCGTTAGCATTTGGTTGAATGGAGGTTAAAGCATTTAACAATAAAGCATTTAGTTTATTATTACCAATATACATAGACTAAAGATTCAACTAATTTTTAATTGAAACAATTTGTTTAATTAATGCGAATGCATAACATTCATTAGAAGGTTTAACAGAGGTCAGATAAAAAAACCAGAGCTTATTAATTTTTAATTCGTACAGAGGTCAAATACAACTATAGAATATATGTACTATAAAGTATATTTTTTTAGGTTCAATTCAAAAAAGGAATGAAACCACAACATCATCTCTACTTTAACATAAATTAAGTTAATTCTTTACTTTGTTCTAACTTTGTCGATAAGGATTTGGTTGCCGAATATGGAGCCTTTTGTTGCGAATATGGTTTGTTGTTAGCAATAAAATAAGAACCAACAAATTACTTTTCAATGTTCGAGTTGTATTTTATATTCTTGTTGAATTTTTTTTAAAGTGAAATGTTTTTTTAAGGCAAATATAAGTACCTTAAATATTTTCAGTTTTGCATATTGGACCCCTTCCCGAGATATGAGTATTTCCAATATCCGTATAAAAATTAACGATAAAATTGCAACGAAATTTTTTTCTGTTCTCCCCTAAGAGCGTTTCAAGTTTTTATAGGAAAATTTAGTTAAACGCAAAAGTTGCTGCAATTTATTTCACCTTTGTATATACGATTATCCATGATAACGTATTTCTTTAGTCTATAGCTTACAGAAACTTGAACTAACTCATAGTTTCCAAGATTTGAAAACTCTATTGAATGGTTGACGGAGTCAATAATCATTTAAATTGATGGCAGATTACATTCGAGTTTTCCTTAAATACATTGAATCGCTGAATACGCTGATAATAATTATCTCCAGGAAATTGAAGTGATGTTTAGAATGTATGAGCTGAATTGTGATTAACCGAACCTGGTCAAATTAAAAATAGAGCTTTGTTTTTGATGCAGCCTCTGAAAAAACCTAAATGGCACACTACACTCAAAATTATGACAGCTGAGTGATATTTTTTCTGCGTGATGGTCAAAACGGATTTGTAAATGTATTTAATAGTTTTTTGATGCGCCATACGTCTAAAGTTAAAGTTCCTGAACTATCATTTTATAGAATTATTGAATTTATCAATTGTGTACTTCACACGAATTGCGGTATAGACATTTAAAGCAAGATTCCATGAACTGAATGATTTCGTTTAAACATTTTTCCAGTTTTTATTTAAATATTTTTAAATTGAGATTTAGGCACAGTTACATTTTAATATTTCGTACAAAAATGAAATTTTTATTTAGCTGTGATCACAAAAAACCGATACGAATCGTTCGTTTTGCTGTACATCTTATATGGAGTGTTATTTCCTTTACAAATTTGAGGACTGACATCCGGCTAAAAAATATACTGCAAATATAATGGTGCTAGATAATCTATCTGTACCGTGGTTGAGATATTCGACCTTTCGCTTTAAAATTAGGCACATATTCGGATACATATTTAAAAATTATTATTTGCTCACTGTATACAGAACCTTCGGGGCATGAACTCCAAGCGCTTGAGCAAACTTTTTTTATTTGTGTTTTACATTTGAAGTGAAAAATCTTTTAAAGTGAAATATTCTTCTCATAGGGCAAATGACAGTAAACTATTTTCAGTTCTGCATATATGGTCCCCTTCCCGAGAAATGGACATTTGAAATATTTGTATGAAAATTAACGATAAGGTTGCAAAGTTGTTTTTTTTAAATATACCCTTAGGACGTTTGAAATTTTTGTATGATAATTTGGTGAAACGCAAAGGTTGTCACAATTTCTCTCCTCTTATTAACGAATTTCTATTTCTATCTATTTGAAATGTTTAAAGAGTATCTGCGATAGAAGATTTCATTCGAATTAACCCTGAATACGCTGATAAAAATGTTCTTGAGGACATGTTCAGAATGAATTTTGCAACATAAATTTTGCGTTGATAAGTGGTTACACTACATTTGAGAGTATCGAACCGAAATTTTATCATTCCGGTTTGGATTCAGTTTCAAACGATTTTTTTTTTTCCTGTTGATTTTTGATATAATATAACTTAATTTCGGGACGGAACCGATTAGAAATATAAATTAACTGTCCATGTTATTTTGCTTTGTGTATTGTATTGGCCCTGACTTTATCAATTGAGAACTTTAAACGAATTGATTTCCTTTTTACAAATTTTAGTTAAGGTTTTTTAAATTGAGATTCAGGAACCGGCATATTTTAATTCTCGGACGATAATTATAGTAAACAAAATATGTTATTTAAGTCAAAATAATTATTTTTCTCAGTTTTGTTAAAAAATTATCGTTCAGCTGAAAAACGAACTCATCCCTAAATATATTACGATCGTTCTTCGTGGTACTTAAACCTCAAAAATCGATGATTTAAATTATCATAAACTCTACAATAGATAAACAGATTGTTAAAAATATTATATTTCTATAAATTTGTTTGTTCAATTCACGATGGATATACTCATTTTTGCTATAAAAACATCAATGACCAATATAAAAATTCTGTCGAATGAATCTTCGTAACTGATGATACATCTACCATATGCTTTTCATCTATTTGTTGAAGCCCTTATAGTCTCGCTCCATTGTCCATAACTTTTGAACTATCATTTGTGCCAAGTGGACAGATTGCTTCTACATTAAGTCGTTTAAATCAAAGATAATTTAATTATTGTTTCAGAAAAAAATTAATTAAATTAATTAATACTTAAAATCTGAAATCTTCAATATTTGTTGAAGAAATAGGTATTGAAGAAATGTGTTAAAAATTTTAATAAAATTTGAAGTCCAAAAACGGTTATGTAAACGTATAGATGAGATAATCTAAGTTTCGGTGTAAAGATCAAACAGTCATATTCCGTTAACATAAGTTAAATATTGATGTTGATCCAATAACAAAGGCGTCGCATGTTGCTCGTATCGTAGAAAACAGAAGCTGTCAACAGGATAATTTTTGCTTCACAGGGTTTTCGATGATAACTAAAAATAATGGCCCTTCAACTACTGAAGCTAATCACTGTAACTAAGTTAAACACTGTAAACAGTTAAATCTGTAAAATTCACAATTTTAAAATTCATTAAGTGGTGAATTCTTAAATTTAACAATTTCAGACTTGAGAAGAATTTAAAATATGTTGAATTTGGAATTTAAAAAAACTTTATTTCAAAAAAAAAAAATAGTATTTCAAATGTAAAATTGGATTTTGTAAATATAAATCATGGTAAAAATTTAAGAATAATTTCTAATTTGAGTAAATTAATTTTAAAAAAATAATCATAATCTGAGTTCTTCTGAAATTACGCCACATTCCCATTTGTGGAGGACAGTCGTCCTTTCGTAAGAAATTTCCGCTATCCCCCACGGGGACAAAAATGTCCTCCATCAGGAAAATATGTCATGGACAGAAGTATCGATCAACCAGTTTTGAGATAATTTGGATAGTTGGAATTATTTGATGGAATATCAATTATGGATTAAACTTGTAGACGCTTTCAGAGTATTTAAAAAAAATTGAAAATGACAATGATTTACATAATTTCAAATTATTGTAGAATTAGATGGATTTTGTAATTTTTAAGATCATATCTATATGAATTTTAAGATAATTAAAATAATAATATACCTTGACATTTTGCGCTGAGGTGCTTCGTATTGTAAATGTAACTTTTATAATTAAGACAGCTCATATTATGAATAAAATATTTTTCTGTAATTAGCCTAATATCGATGTTCCCAGAACTTCTACAATTTTTAACATTCAGTTTCGTAAATATTATGCCGTTTAATTTGGCGAAATGTAGCACTTCATTACCTTGTTCAGATTTCAGAGGTCGTTGGTCTTATGTTCATGGTCTTAGAAAACATGTTTGTCCGAAACGTCAAAATCCACTACTTTTTCCCAAATTGAAATATTTTTCGGATAGCTTAGACCCAATGACATCTCGAAATATACGTCATTGTGGTGTTAGCTTCCTATACGGGTTTCGCAAGAACATTTGGAATTTATATATATATACATATATGAGTTATAAAAAAGTCACATAATCGGGATTTAGTACAATCAATAATTATTTTTTTTAGAATCAATTTAGGTTAAAATTCACGTAAATGATACACAGCACTTTTTCACTATTTAATTTAAATTTTATCACGTGCATCGCAGTCTAAACCAAAAGGCAGTTAAAATCGAATTTGATTTATTTGAATAATATAATTTAGAAATATCACACGTCGCCTCAATATATTAGAGAATAGACTAGAAAATTTAAATAACTGAGCCTTTGAAAATTTCAGAATTTAAGAATTTTAATTAAGTTTGATGAAAAGTGTCTTGAATTCGGTTTTCAGCAGAATTTGATTTTCTAAAATTATAATTAAAACGAAAAGTAACCTCCACGAAGAGGTTAAATTAATGTTACGTTTTAGCCTTATCAAACAAGGTTCGATGACTGGATTATGAATAAAACAACCAATTTAAATTCTAGATAACACTAAATTTGTTTATTTCCGAATTAAGACACCAAACACTAATTTAATTAATTCACTAATTAAACTTTCACTTTTTTCTTTTTATTACTACTAGCACTATCACTGTTAAAATCCAACTAACTAACGATTTCATCTCGTATTTATATCACATATTCTAACATACTAGAATATCCCACAATATTCGATAGTGTCTATAGGCTATTCCTGAATAGTCTAGACACATCTAATTTACAGTTTACATTTACGGTAGTGTGTCTAGTCAAATAAAGATGTTGCCACGATAGTATTGCATTACCCTAAAAATTCACCTCCCCTGTAGAGGGCTAATCGCTCTAAGTAACCATCTTCAGTTTCCTCGCTGTCCTTTGCAAATCCGGTAAACTACTTCGTTTATCTTTTTGAAGACAATCACCGTTCCCCATGAAGATTGCAGTATGGGAATCTTAAAAAAGCTGAATGATTATATTAAATGCATTTTAGTGCCCAAAAGATCTCTGATTTTTACAGCGGTCGTATTAAAACAGTGATTTAGATTTTCTAAATATCAATCGATATAAGATGTTACGCTGCGGTGTTTCAGTTTTACGAAAGATGTACTCCAACATGAGATTAAAGAGTATCACTCCAGGTGAGCGGTTTCGTTTGAATCTCTGCATGGCTTTAGTGAATTCCTCATGGGATGGCTCCTCAGTGCAAATCTCGGCAGTCTGTATTAGAGGTGGCTCAACAACAGTCTGTGACGCATGATGGACATCAAGTAGGTCAGTAAAGTGTCCACTCCATGCGTCAAGTACTTCGTCGATGTTGGCACAGAGGTTTCCATCCCGGTCCTGAATGGCGGTTGACGTAGGCCTGAAAGTATGGTGCAGTACAGTAATTCCTTTAAAGAAATTACGTGAATTGCGCTAATTGCTGAGTTGTTGTTATACTTTCAGAACCTCGGCCTTCCACCATTCTCGCTTCTTCCGTCTACAAATCCGCTTAGCTGCCCTTCTTGCAAGAGCAGCCTTGTTTTTCCTCGCGATTGTGGGAAGTTGTTGCACTTCATTATGGGCTATATTTTGTTGCTCAACTGCAAGACGACACTCGTCATCAAACCATACATTCTTGGGTCTGACTTTCACTATACCTAAAGTCTGTTGAGCAGCACTGACAACCGAAGTTTTCAGTACCTCCCAGACAGAGTTCACGCAGACTGGTAATTAGCTTCATTAATGTTGTCGCTGACAAGATCCTGATATCGTTTCTTTTGATCTTCATTTATCAGACCTTCACAGTCGAAACGTACCATGCGTTTCGCTGTGTTCCCAGACTTGTACGAAAACTTCCATCGTAGCTTTGCAGCACCCAAATGATGATCGCTGCCTACGTATTTGGTTGCTGACCGATAAGTTCTCACATCCTGCACAACCTGAGCCCGTCCTTTAGAAACTAACATGAAACATGAAATGCAGCAGATGCCTCTCACTATTCTTTACTGATTTTGCTCAGCGCTTTTTAAGTTGGCTGCAATCTATCTTTGATTTGTGTCTGAAAATTTAAAATTCAAAATTATAGTACTGTCAATTTTCACTGTTGTGGTAATTAGCCATAACATTTTTTTCAAGGAACCAAATGCATATGCATATAAGAGGTTCCACCCCACTAAAACTGTTGCAGCAAATTAATCCTGAAGTTTAATTTATACGTTTTTTGGATGCTGCAAAATATTCAGCTGTCCAAAAACTAGCCATTCCGTAAACTTCACCCTGTCACAAAATTTGTTAAAATTATTAAATTTGGCTGCTATTCATTATTCGAAGTAACCAACTCACAAACTGATATGGAATCACGACTAACTTCAAATGTCAAAAGATGACTAACTTGACTAACTTCAAATGTCAAAAGATGACAGCTTCAAAATTGACAGCTGCCCAAATAGCAGACTATTCAAAATGAAACTCTTATTGGAAAACCCTTTATTTCATTTTAAGGTTCATCATTTATCTCCATCACCAATGAATTCCAATCAATAGCAAATAATTGTTGATGTTTCGGTGAA
The DNA here is from genome assembly GCA_951394425.1 of Tipula unca. Classification (NCBI taxonomy): domain Eukaryota; kingdom Metazoa; phylum Arthropoda; class Insecta; order Diptera; family Tipulidae; genus Tipula; species Tipula unca. The sequence goes on from OX596381.1 coordinate 73,716,952, forward strand.
TTTCTTATTTCTTCCCATCCCTGGATAAAATCGAGTGTTGGTGGTATTTTTCGTTCAATTTCAGTAGATTTCTATTAAACTAAGTTGATTTTTACACAAAATAATTTAGAAAAGAAATTTACCCACTGCCTACCATACGAAGCGCAACTTTATTGAGAAACATGAGCTAAAACTTTTTTATTTTTTTATACTCGTATATAGGGCGCTAAATTATATGTAGCCCACGGCGCAATGAACTTACAATACAAAACCGTGATTTGTTAGCCAAGCAAAAAATCAAACGATCGATAATAATTACATGTACATTTATATGTATGTACTGTGTATTGTGTTGTATATTGTTATTAATTCAATTTAGAATTTAGTTTATGTACCCTACATACATAAATGTACATTTTATATCAAGTATACAGAACTAAGACAATTGTTTTATTATTTTAAATTTTCTTATATCAATTCACCGCCATTATGTATTTGTTTGTGGCTTTATATACGATTTTTTCGTTCGTTTGGTTCTTCGTCTTCTTCTTATTCTTTGGATTAATATTATTACATTTTACTTTACGTTTTGACTTCTTTTTTATATAAATAAATTATATGTTTCGCCCAGCCTTTGAAAACTTCATAAAAATATTTAATTTTTTTTTTCAAGTCCGTCGCCTGATATACCAACCACAATCATAACTTTGTTGTTGTTTTATAACATAAACATTTTCTTATACATAAAAGTTTTTTTTTTTTCGTCGATTTTTTGTTTTTTAATTTTTAGTTCCCCATGGCATTTATGTATATATACTGTGCTCAAAGTATGTTGTATGTATATATATATATATATGTATACGCGAGTAAAAGCTATAATTTGGTCGTATACATATTTTTGTTTATAAAGTTTTTTTATATATTATGTAGAGGTTTAAGTCAATCCGGAGTTCTTTAGGTTCTCCTTCTCGTCTATACGTATATATACACGGTTTTAAAAAATTGTACATAAACACGAAACACTGCACTCACATAATTATTATTATGTGTATTACCACTATATTATCACAAAACTATATATAATACACGTTTATGTATATATACGTTTGGTGTATAGTTTTCGATTGTCGATTTGATTGGCATGGTCGAATGATCATATAACATTAGAAAACATTAGATGGATAGATATAGATAATATGGACAAAATAAAATTATTATAATTTTACATGGATTTTATTGTTGTATATACTTTTGTATACATACATATATAGCATGGTCGGCGTTTTATATAGGTTTCGTTTGAGAAATAAATAATAAAATTGGAGGACTTTAATTCGTCTTGGTTGTTAAATTTTTTGTTTTTTTTTTGTTTTGGTCGATTGGATTATAAAGAATTTAAAATGGTGACCATAACATAAAATTATCAAAATTATAGGAAGAGAATAATTTGTACAAAATACAACAAAAAAAATTATTAACTTAAATTCAATATAATTGGTATCTTCTGGTGTGCGCTGTGTGTATTTTTATTGAGTGGTTTTGAAGGTTTGGCTATAATTTGGTGGGAATACATTTTTTTTTTTTTGGTATATAATAGTTACTAAAATGTATTCAATTTTGAACAGCTATACAATGCAAACAAAGAATATGTCTACGTTGTATACATAATTAGATAATTGTTTAGCGACTTTGCGAAATTTACCCACCATTCTTAAAATTAAACTGCATTTGTAATTTAGAGCATTTTTAAAACTGACTCCGTCATCGATGTGACATGACATACCTGTTGAGTTTCCGCGTGTTTTATTTGGCTGTGCCGCTGTAGAAGATGTTTTCACATCAAAAATTAGGAATCCACCTGAAAAGAGTGAGATATAGTAGCATGAACTTCTTTCGCAGAGTATAGATTTGTGGTAAAAATTCTAAAAAGTGTTTGTGGTTATTCTTTCTTCTAAACGACTTACACAATATTCTGGTGTAGCGAATGCCAGTCAAACATATTTCAGTCAAATACTTTCTAATACCTTCTAAAAAACAGTTGTAGACTGAAATATAAATATCTTTTTCAGAAGGAAGCAATAAAAAGGTATTCAAGTCAGAACTTTAAAATCAAAATTAAAATTCATGTTGCAGTAAATAATGAATATTTATAAAGTTTTAATCGTTGTGATGGCTTTATCTGATCTGCATATTCCGCACTTCTGCAGAAGTACGATTAGATCATAACACAGACTAGAGGATTTTTTGTTTCAAAATTTCATGGGATCAAATTAATGTTATCTGCAGAAAAAATTATATCAGTCAACAAGGGAAAAAAGGGTTGTCCAATACAGGATACTGCCAATAAAGCTTTCCTACTTGTGGTGCTTAGAAGCAAACCGGTGTCTATTCCATTTAAAAAAAAAGAAAATTGTGATTGGGGTTTATTTTGAAAAACTAAGTGGTGAGTGTTACATATTCCGGAGTCTACTTCACAAATTCATTCTCCGTCGTTTTCTCCTCGAGAGAACTGGGCTCTCTCAAAATTTCTATACACAGTTGTCCAAGTCGATAGGTTTTTTTGCGGATGGCTCTCGTTCAGAAGTCAGTGCAGGGTTTCGTTTCTTTTGTCCAAAGTATTCTCGGATAGTCTGAGTAAACACTGCACGGTTTTTAAAGCTGAATTAGTTGCACTTACCAATAGTGCAATTGTGTCGTTTAAGTTTACTGATTTAGGCAAGGATATTATTATCTTTTAAACCCTACGAGTACATCTACAATGGTCAAAAAAAATTGCAAACACTTCATTAATCTCCTTTGCTCTAATACGAGAGTAAGGGCCATGTGAGTGCCTGCTCATTGTGGCGTTGTGAGAAATGAGGTTGCTGATTTATTAGCGAAAGCTGGATCGAGCAGTTTATTTTGTGGTCCGGAGCCAGCAATTAGGAATTCGCTTTACTTGAACTGGCACAGAATGGTTCATCATTGAACCCAACGTGAGGGTCACTAAATATGTGGTGTCCTTAAAAAAGAGCCAACTCAGAATTCTTATTGCACTTATTACGGGCCATGGACGTTTCAAGGTTCATCTCCAATGCATGGGACTTGCTCAAGATGATCTTTATGACGACTGTCTGGAGGAAGTGGACGACTGTCTACACTACCTTTGCAGCTGAAGCCAAGATTGATTCTATTCCAAGTACAATTGAGAAGCAAAATCGATTTATTCCATAAGACAAAATTAATTCCCAAAATTTTGATTGAATTTTTATGTAGTGCTTAATGTTATCTGGTAATCGTTTTTGTTATGAAAACGCGAAATAGGAAGAGAAACGAGGTAAAGGTGAATGTTTCAAGTTTACATCCTGGAATTCATATCGAAACTATACCTTTTGATTAAATGTAATCACAAAGGCAATACTTTTAACTGTAACGAGGTGAAAGGAAGCGATGCACTTCACTTTATCCGTTCTTTTAATGTCAATAAATCGAAATTAAACCAAAACAGATTAATTTTGAAATATTGTGTTATGTAACCGCCAGCACGAAGAGGTCGTTCTACCAAAAAGTGAAAATCGTAAAATAGTGTCTATATCATATAAAATTAAAAAAATCAAGGACATCCTCAAAACTGTCTGTCAACAATTTTTCTTGTGAGTGTTAAGCATTGGCAAATCTCGATTGCAGCGTATCTATAAATTGCATTTTCGTAATGGATAATATTTGAACCTTCTCACTCCCTCAAACGTGTAGTGGCCACTACAAAAATCTGGTGTGCCATTGTCCTTATAACCAGAGATCTTGTATTTTCTTTTGGACTCATTGATTTGGAATCTAACAGAAGCTGAAAACTCCATAAGCGGATCACGTATTTCTTTCACTCCGTTGCTATTCAGTCCAATCAAGACATATCAATACTGTCTGATTAGTTTCGGGTGGCAGGTTGAGCTAATATTCCCTGTTGCGGGCCACTCTTTTATTCCACCGGACCTCGTCTTCGCTCAACTTGAGAACAAAATTAGAGCTAAGCAAACAATATTCGATGTTTAGGATTATTTGAACATATATCATGGACACGGACTACTGAGAAAATGAGAATCCTGATAAGTCCAAGATAGTCTACAGTTTCAATTTTAAATTTCTTAGTATTGGAATTACTTTAGCAATATCTTTCAACCCGATGTGTAATTAAGTAGATAATACCAGGTAAAATTATCTTTATGCATTTAAGACAAATATTATCCATTCCTATGGCACTGGTTTTAATACAGCGCAACATATTAAATAGCGGCTGTATGGCAAAAATATTTTCGATTTCACACTTTCATCATCTAAATAATCATTTAATATGTCGTGAACCATTCAACATACAATAACAAAGAAATATCCTTTAGAAAGCTCTATATGAAAACCCCTACTAATATTCAAACTTATGATTTTTTATAAGAAGCCTATAAGATACAGGGTGTCAAATATTTGAAGAATACACGGACATGGTAATGTATTTTTGGCTGTCAAATAAAAACTAGTTGTCGGATAATTATAATAGAGGACTCATTTTTAGGTCAAAATGTAACGATTAAACGATCAGTTTTAAATTTTTTCCTCTTCAAATTCCCTCCAAAACTTTGTTTTTAAATTTTCTAAAAATTTAATTTTTTTTTGTCGTAGACCATTGCATACACTTACATATACCAAAAAACCAGAGTACGGACATTTTTTTTTTTGTTGAAAAAAGATTTAAGTACAATCGGGTCACCTTTGTGAAATACCCTGTTTCCAATTAATGAAATTTTATTTAACATTCGCATAGAGAAATAAATTCTAAAACAAAAATTGTTCGACCGAAAAATTGTTGATACTTTCAAATTCGTTACCGTTAAGCCATTATAAAGGATTAAATCTAAAATAAAGCGTTGTGCATGATGTCACTCGTAACTTAAAAAATATTTGCCCTACAGTGTTTCCCATTCTCCTACTGTTATGTTTAGAAAGCTTAGGTCTATCAATCAAGAAACGTACATTTTTAAACTTTAAAAACACAAGCATCTAAATCCTGCCGCAAATCCATAGTTAAGCGCACATATTTTAAAACAAGAGCAGCTTGACATTGTATAGTTGCAACTCGTAAGACGTCCTACAAGTTATTCGAGGATTTTTTAATTTTAATACCCATCCCACACTTTTTAACATGTACAATTTATTTGGTGGAAAATAAATTCTTCTGGAAAAATCGTTAAAAGGGCGGTTATTTTGTTTTTTCGATTAAGTTAAACATCCTGTTAGCAAACATTACGCCAGCTTTGATAATTGTGGGACCGTTGGAAGTACCGCAATATAAATATATGTGGCGCCTTTGTCAACTTTTCAAAAAAACGCTGAAATAAAAAACGAATGAGATTCAGATCTTGTTAGCCATCACTCTGCCAGCGTTGATAGTTTTTAGATCGTTGGAATTTCCGCAATATACAAAAATACCTGCCTACCAACTTTTCTAAAAAAAAAAATGTTTGGCCAAGCTTCTGTAAAATCGATTATTTTCTCATAGAGATTGAATTTGGGACATTGTTGGCCACTAAAGCTTGGTCATACGATTTTATTTTTTTCGACTTTGATTTTCTTTGTAAAATTAGCTTGGGCGCCACATTTATTTAAATTGCGGTCTGTCACAAAATTATCAAAACTGGCTTAATGGTTGCTAACTTTTACACAAGAATATTAAAATAGTCTGGGATGTGTTACCAACTGTACATTTTTTTGTTGAACAAAAAGTCGGGAATAGTATAAATGTAAAAATATCCTAGGATGAACCAACTGTATAAATTATATATGTATTTTTAAAAAGTCTGGGATGGATTATTTACGCTTGTGTTGTCAGAGATATTTTTAAAAAATCCTGGGATGCCTCCAAGGAAGTTTCGTAAGCAAAAATTATTATACAACTTGATTTTGCTAGATTTGGAACAAGAAATTTTCTTTTTGAATTTTATGACTTGTAATAAGTTCGATTTTGAGTGAATTTAAATATACATAGATTTTTCACTCAATTTTCGTTGAAATTCGGCGCAATTGTAAGCGCGCGGGCTAATACCAAGAGTGAGTTCAAAATATGAATGATAATCAATAGTGCAGTTCACTTCATTCATAAAAAGCAATATTTGGCATTAAGAGGGTTCACAATATGTGACCATTAGTTTGCGGACCTGATACCGTATAAATGTAGCCTCCACCACTTTGCATATGGTTGCGTCGATTCTAAAGATCAAATTTGCACCTCGTAAATCGCTTGGTATCTTATATCGTTTGTGGATTATTGTAGTGGACAAGAGATTTCATGAATGTCCGCATAGAGAAAAACTCACTCTTGGTGGTAAACTGATAATTAACATTACCTATTCTCGAAATATTGCGAATAGTTACTAAAATTTTTTTGAAGTTTAGTTTAATTTGAAAGTAATTTAAAAATTGAATATAAAATTAACTTCCACAAAATTTTATTTTTTTAATTGAACGTCTGAATTATTATGTAAAACTCAAATTTGATCTTTCTGCTTCACTCTTACGTCTTATACGGGTTCGACTTTAGGTTTAATTCGATTTTAACGGGTTCGATTTTAAATTTAAAAAAAATGTAAAATATTTAACAGTCCCAATTACCAGGGCTATACTGATTACCAGAGTATACAAGGCTGAGTTTAATTTAACTGCTTGAAAGATTCCGAAGAAATTGGGCAAACAAATTTGTCAAAAATCCACAATTTCGTGCGTGAATATGAAAATTCATCTCTTAAAGTAATTAATGGTCCAATGAACAAACTGCTGACCATAAATTACCATTGAAAATAATCCAATTGCGTATAACATATTATTTCTATTTGAAATTAATCCGATTTCACCAAATCTGTTTTTTTTTGTGTAAGAAAAACTATTCACACCATCTTTAATAATTTCCAACCAATAATTTTACACTTAAATTCTTTTGAAATTTTTTAATTATTTTTTAATTGTTTTAATATATCTCTTGTTTATTATAAGATTTACTATAAAGATTGCATGCACAATAAAACAAATTATATTGTTTAGGAAGTACATAGTTTTATGTTGACAATATTAACCGAAATATAGTAAACAAACAACAACAAAAAACTCTCACAATTATATTTAATATGAGAACTATTATATCGCAAAGGTTAAACACCTTAACATCTTGTTTGTACATATAGATATAGTAATAGACGTCGGTTTATTTTGATATGTATATATGTATGTATATAAATTATTTTAAGTTTATTATATTGGTTAAAATACAGTTTCGGTGAGGCCGCGGAGTCGATGTGTACGTATATGCATGCAGGGTCATTCACAGTTTGATTGGTCGAGAGACAAAAAAAAACCCAACAATTAATTTCAAATAATCTATACGCGTACATATACACACAAAAAAAAAATAAATAACAATATAAACCGAACAAAATCTAATATTACCTATTTCCAAAATCCAATTTATTTAAATAATTAGAAAAAATAAAAAAAATTCAATCACTAACTCAAAATGCTACCTTAACTTCAAAATCTACATTGTAATTTGCCATAAAATTAAATCTTTTCATTAAAATTAATTTTTATTATTACTATTGTGTGTTTGCTTATTGTTGTTATTAAACAAAAACTAAAATAAATAGTAAACGAAAATAAAAAATTAAATTCAATAAATCAAAAAAAAAAAAAAACCGCGCGATTTATTTTTCTCAATAATAATGTCGAAATGTTTATAACAAAACCAACCGAAAATAAAGTGATGAACTAATTTAATTTAGCAAACCCGTCTTCAAGATATGAAAAGTCATCAATTCTCCTTTTTTCATAAATTTTTTTTTTAAACAGTTTTTGTTTAACACTTAACGCAACTCTATATACTTTAGTACAATATACACGCATACACATCTCTAAATTTAATACATAATATAATAATTCGATTTATTTAATGTTTGTACAAGATGGCACTATAAATAACGCTGATCCACCGCAGATCGTAAAAATACACCAGAAAAAGCTCGAGAAAAGTTCGAACAGTGTTAACATTGAACACGTAAATTTCACTTAATCATTTTATTTTTATGTACATATGTATGTACATACGTATGTATTGTATATGTATGAACATTTAGTTCGGTTTGAAGAATGTTGAAACAATTAATTTTAATTGCTTTTGAAATGTATGTACATACATATGTATGTATGTTGCAAATTATTTGATTTTGTTTGTTGTAGCAAAAATATAACAACAACAGAAATTTATGAAACATTTTGTTTGTTTCATAGCTCGCAAAATAAATGTTCCGCTAAAATTATATGATATATGTACATATAGTACGGCAATTTGTAATATAATTTGTAAATATGGTTACATAAAGAATTGCCGACACTCTTGCAAAAATCCCTGATTTAATTATTAGCAAAAAAAAAAAAAAGTTTTTGCGAATTGTCAGTACAAATTATATGAATTATGATAATATCTATGTGCATATATAGGATAGAGGTATATAAACTAAATGCATAAGCAACAGGTGATATCTATTAGTCTATTATAGTTCTTGCTTTAAAAATATATAATTATGTTAGACATTTTGCTCTTTCCGAACGAGTTCGCGCTGTACATAAATACTAGCTTAAAGGTATCTTAATTATGACAGCCACGGTTGCAGTATATAAACAAATTAATTCTATGTCTAAATTCAAATCCGTTTTATATTTTGATTTTATTAGTAATCCAGGCTAGGTCATTGAATAAAACAGCATTTTCAATACAATGGCTGCAGACGTGGCTCACTGATTTAATTAAAATTTAAAATAAAATTAATTTCAGATTTTATAAAATTTAATGTTTATACCAAATTTTACAAATTCTGAAATTTTTTAAACCAATTTTAAAATTCAAAATTTTCTGAAATTTTATAAAATCTGAAAATTTTATCAAATTTTGATTTCTATATTTTTCAATTGATTAGTTCGATTTAAGAAGAAATTCCGAATCTTTTAGAAACACTTCGAAATCCATATGATGCAAGAATTGTTTGGTAATTAAAACTACTAACATTATTTAACAAGTCGCTATTAAGATCACTTAAGATAACTACGTTGTTATTGTTAATTGTTTCGAGCAAATTATCCAAATAGTTAAGGGCGTTAAAATAAATATTTTTTTAAATATATTAGCCAGTCAGCCATGGGTTAAGAATCTAAAAGCTATTTCAATTTTTTTTTTTTTATATGCAAATTTTATATAATTTCAGAAACTAAACTCCTAAAATTTGGTAAGACTTTGTTGAAATTCAAAAATTTGTAAATATTTTATGATTTTAATAAATAAAGCTGTCGGCGTCGCTGACTGATTTAATTAAAATAAAATAAATTTCAGAATTTATTAAATTTTAAATTTATAACCAATTTTACAAATTCTGAAATTTTCAAATAATAATTTTCTGAAATTTTATAAAATTTTAAAATTTTATCAAAGCCTGAATTCTGTATTTTATAATTTATTAATTCGATTTATGAAGAAATTCCGAAATTTAAAAAAATTATTCTTAAAATTCTGAACTTTTTGGCAAATATTTAAAATTTTCGAATTAAATTCTGAAGTATCGTATAATTATGATATTCATCAAATTCAACTCAAGAAACAGTGGAATTGTGCGTAAATTATAGTTCAACAATTCTTTTTTGCGCTATGAAGAGATCTACAATATTAGCAAAGTAAATTCCACCCCAAGTTGTTATCCCATTCATCTTTATTGATTCCACAAGAGCATTATATAACCTTCGCATTACATAAGATGGCCACAACTGTCGAAGATTATAAAATATAATCACGCAGTAATCACAATTCTCCTGATATTATTTTAGGTCCAATTTAGCTGTGAAGCAATTGTAACACCTAAGTATCTAAACTCATATTTACGCAAAGAAGATCAAAGCACTGCTCAAAACATCGGTTCTTATCGCATGAGTATACATGATACTTCATAAAAATTTGATCAAGGGTTATGTCAGGTCGCCTAAAATGCATTACTCTAGACTTGTTACTAGGTTAGGTTAGGTTAGGTAAGGGTGGCCGTCCTAAAGGACTAGCATAGACACAAAATTGGTTCGTAGCTGAACATTCGAGTTTCCTCGTTCTTCGCTCGCTGAACCACCCTGAGCTTACCAAGAAGCGTTTAAAGTCCCGGATCACAATCTTACTAATATCTGTGAGGTCATTAAAAGGAGAAGTTCCCATAAATTTTTTTCTGCTGTACGCTACAGGTGCGGAGCAGACATTTGGAGTTTCCTCCTCCTCCTCATCACCACAGCTGCGGCAGAAATCGTGGGCTGGGACACCCAGTCTGCTCGCGTGTATCCCAATGAGACAATGTCCCGTTATAGCTCCCACGACCATACCAATATGGTGCCGTCGGAGCGATATCAGTTGGCCTGATCTGGACCGGTCAAGTCCAGGCCAGATCTGCCTGGTTATTACACACGAACTGGCGTTAGACCATCTGATGTTCGTTTCTTTTATGGCTTCTTCCTGAAGCAGCAGTTTACATGAAGCAAGCGATATCTTTATATCCCGCCTGCTTTGGGTTATTTGGCTAAACCCTTGCAGGCCAACTCATCTGCCTTTACATTCCCTGCGATATTGAAATGCCCTGGCATCCACGTCAAGCGGATGTTGAACTGATCAGCCATCTCATTTAAAGATGCCAGACAGTTCTGGACTACCTTCGACGTCAGGGAGTATGATTGTAGCGTTTTAATAGCAACCAGGCTGTCCGTACAAATTCGAATATCCCTCGTAGATATTACATTACACTTCAACCAGTCCATCCATTATCGCGATCAGTTCAGCTTGACAAACGCTGCAAAAGTCGGGAAGACGAAAAGAGAGGTTAACCCCTAGTGCCTCACAGAATATCCCGCAGCCAACCCCTCTATCCCTTTTTGAGCCATCCGTGAAGAAGCTTAGCGCCTCATTGTTCATAACCGTTTCGTTCACCCAGTCCTCTCTGGTGGGAAATTCAGTTTGGAATTTGATCTCAACAGATGGCAAAGGAATAGCATAGTCGGTAGCTTCTGGAATACCCCTGTTGCATAGAATAGATGAGTGCATCTGCATTGTTTCAGGTCTACATAGATATGGATATGAGCGAATGGCTGTGCAAGATGCAAGCTGCTCGGCCACAATATCAAAGGGAGTAAGGTGACAGAGAATCTCCAGAGCTTGAGTAGGTGTACTCCTGAGAGCCCCACTTATACACAAGCAGGCCGTTCTTTGGACTTTCATCAATAGTTTACGATTGACCATAATTTTTAACGTTGGCCACCAGACGACAACCCCATACAGCAGTATAGGTTTGACCACTGAGACGTAGAGCCAGTGTACTATGTAGGGCTCCATACCCCATTTATGGGCAAATTTTATATAATTTCTGAAAATAAAATCGTAAAATTTGGTAAAATTTTTGAAATTTTATAATTTTGATAAATAATTTAAAATACAATTAATTAAATATTTCTGAGTTTTTAAAAATTTGGAAAAAAATCGGAATTTATCATTTATGTAATTATAAATTAATTCAAGGATAAGTTCTGAATTTTTAAATAAATTTTTCTTCAAATTCTAAAAATTTTACATTTTAACAAAATTTTGGGATTTAATGTTCTGAATTTTTAAGATTGAATTCCGTATTTTCCAATTTTATTAGTTCGATTTATGAAGAGTCTGACATTTAGACTAGTTTTATTAAATTTTGAAAATTGTTTTAAAAGTTCCGTTTAAGTTTTAACAAAATTGTAACTTAAGAGCAAGTTTTCAAAACTTTATAAATTTATCGAATCTTGAAAACTTTAAATTTTAATTAATGTTTGTAACTAAGTAAGGCAAATTCTGAAAATTCTTAATGTAATATTGTTTTGTGGCCAATTGCATCCAGTGCTTGGTGAACTTATAAACGATGGAATTTGAACCGGATAAAAAATTTTGTGTTTCAAAAACTTGTCTGCAGCCTTTGCAAGAAGATTTTGACTCACATAAAACTAATGGGTTTAACTAATTATTTGGAATGAATTTTGATTGGAGGTTTCCTTCGGCCGGCTATTGCAAGGATGCCAAACGCCCCAAAATCAATTTGGAGTAATTTATCCATTTTAGGAGTTATCGTAGCAATCCAACAAAAATAATTTTAAAACCGATGTAAATTTAACACATACTTAACAAATGTTCCATATTTCTTACTGTAAACAAACGTAAGGATTATGTGAAAATGTGACATTGCTAATATAATTTGTTACTTTAAAATCATTATTTACATTTGGTGATAAAGTTAGGCCCACCATTTCCTTTGGAATAAAAAAAAAAAATTCAGAATTTTCAATTAAAACTCTTTTAAGCGACCGGATTCATTGCTTTCCAAACCTGCTCGAATTATGATGACTTCTTTTTTAATTTTAATAGTTCAAATCTCAATGCTGTAAATCTTTAAAATGTGTGTACTTTACAAATTTAAAAGAAAACTTCAAGAAAAGACCTTACTTATAAAACAAATTTCATGGTGAACTATCGATAAGTAGCTCTTCATCGAATACAAAGCACGAAAAATATTGTAGCAGAATTCATAAAAGCACGAAAATTAAAGTAAGATGATAACCTTTCGAACCTATAGTAAAATATTTCTTATGGAGCTTTTTTATATTAAGATTTTATCAAAGAAAATTGTAATCGAACGATGGGAAACACAAAATGTTCTGATAAGCTTTCCTAATCTAAAATTATTCAGACACATTAAAACTTCTTGTTACAACGAATTTCATGGTGAGCTTTTTCACCAAATAAAACGTACATTATGTGAGTAACCAAAAGATATTTGTAAAAGCTTAAGGTTACTCGGAAAAGCTTTATTATATAACCTCCAGTTGAAATATTTTGATCAGAATGTTAAGGCTTGATTTTAAAAATTAATATTACAACCGTTTAAATTAAGAAGAATAGAAAGTTTAATGAAAGCTTTTATGATCCAATTTACATTTTGGATAATCAAAATACACTTTTAAGAGTTTTCTTGTACTAGGTTGATCAAATAACAGGCCAATTATGAGTTTAAAGCTTTTTTTATACTTCTATTTGGCCTTATCTTGAACTTTCGCAGTTGTTTCGCAACTATTGCAAAGCAATACCAATGACATTTGCTTAACACACAATAGCCGCATATACACCATGGTTTGTTAACCACCAATTTAAAAGGAAACTTTCAGAAAATACCTTACTTTGAACAAATTTCATGGTGAGCTTTCGGTAAGTAAGTATTCCTCAAATACGAAGAATAAAAAAAGTTTTAATAGAATTCATAAAAATGTTTAGTTAATAGAACTGTATCCAGCTTTTCGAACCAAATAAAATATTTCTTATGGACCTTTTTTATATTAAGATTTTATCAAAGAAAGTTATAATCGAACGATGGAAAAAATAAAATATTTCGTTAAGCTTTCCTAATCTAAAAGTATTCAGACTCATCAAAATCTTTAGACACAACGAATTTCATGATGAGTTTTTACACCACATAAGAAGTTAATTATTTAATTACTTGAAAAAGCATTACTATATAAGCTTTCGTTGAACTATTTAGAGCATAAATCAAAAGCTCGGAACAAAAAAAAATTAACAACACTATCGTTTAAGTTGAGAACAATTGAACGATTATTGAAAGCTTTCAATAATTTCAGAACAATCGAAAGATTATTGAAAGCTTTGAACGCTATTTTCATACTTCTATTTGACATTATCTTGAACTTTCACAGTAATACCAATGATGCTTGTTAAACACATCATAGCCGCAAAGACAGTTTTGTTACCAACAAATATAAAAGAAAACTTTCAGAAAAATCTTACCTAGACCAAATTTCATATAGTAAACTTTCGATAAGTCGATCTTTATTAAATACAAAGCACAAAAAAGTTAAAGCTGGAGCCCTACTATATGCGTACAATTTTCGACGGCTATCACTTTGCTATGTAGACAAAAGAAGAAAAAGGTAAACCTAACGATAACCGTCGAAAATAGTCGACGAACTCCATAGTAGGGCCTCAGAATTCATAAAAGCACAAAATCAAAAGTAAGATGATTTTAATACGCAACACCCATTTCGTTTTAAGAAATTTCATTGGTTACTAAAAATGATTTGTAAACGGCTATGTAGGTTTACTCGAGAGAGTTTTATCAAAGCGTTCGTAGAAATATATTGATCATAAATATTAAAGCTTGACTGGTAAAATGAATAAAACCTGCTTTTATGTTTTGTGGATTACCAACTTTATTGAAACATTTTATAAGCTCATGACAAGTTGTTCCATGAAAACTACATATCGTTAAAGCTTTTAAATAGTTAAGCTTAATGAACTGTTGAAGGTATAACAGTGAGAAAATATGTATGAAATAGAAGGAGCTTTGAACCTAATTAGTAAAATATTTCTTATAAAGCTTTCTGAAAAAAAGATTTTATCAAAAAAGTTGTAATCGAACCTGATTAAATTTTTTTTTAATTAAATCTTGCTTACGATGCAAAAATTCCTATTCTAAAAGTATTCAGACACATTATAAAATTTAGTTACAACTAATTTCATGATGAGCTTAGCTTGTTCACCAAATAAGAAGTAAATTATATAATTAAAAAAAAATTGGGAAAGCTTCAGATATACAAATTACAAAAATACATTGGGATCGAGATGCATATGGATCAATTGATCTAGTAACACATTTGTTTTTGTTTTTTTTAAACAAAATTTAAATTTTTTCATCTAGTGCTCTGGTTATAAATTGATCGAAGTTGCATTTTGTTTTTTTGTGTTTTAATTCAATTCAGTTACAAACATGATGTTGACAGAGCAACAGATTTTTATTTTAATACGATTTGAATTAATCAAACCATCAGGGTTTGCTCTTCGGTATAATTTAAAGTTATTGAAGAAACCAAGAAGATATCACATTTCTGCAGAAATATTATAAAAAGGCACCATCTCTCTGGAGGTTTGTATGAATTATTAAAATACGATAAATTGTTAAAATATATCACAGTCGATGAGATGTAGTTTCACTTAACAGACGCCGATGGCTAAGCAAAGTCAACAGATGAATTTCGAACTAATATAATACATAATGGTTACTATTCGGACATAATCTATCCACAATAGCTGTGGTTTGCGATTAAGTTCATTGAATTGGCTAATGACAATTCAATATCATGCATGTATGTATATGTATAGACATTTGTATTCCAAAAATATAATTTATCACTCGTTTTCTCAAAAGAGATGTGAAATAAAGAAAAAATAAAAAAATAATTAACTATTATTAACATTCTTAGACTTAAATGAAAATTATCCGCCCTAAATATTTTTTATAAATTTATATATTTATTTATTTGTATATGTATAGTGCTTTTATTTTTAGATTCACATAATTAAGACATCTTCTATAAATTTGTTAATGATAAATGTACAGTTACATTATGCTGTTATCTTATCTCAATATCTATTTTCCATTTAACAGTACACACATTTATAAATATTTCTAAAATAAATTTTCTTATCGTTTCTTATTGCAAATTTCTAAGAATTCAATATAAATATTAATATTATATAAATTAATAATTAACTTAATTTCACACGCATTTTATCTTATACATATATAGTTTAGCTTCATAAAGCTAACTACAATTATTTCAACTTCTTCTTTCTTATATATACATACATACATACATACACATAAATATAAATTATATGGATATGCTTATTGCTTTCTTCAAAACTGAAATTGTATCTTTATTTGATGTCCGCCGTCTTCTTATAACAAATTTAATTACCTTCAATATAGAGTTTTGTTAATTTTATATAAAAAAAAAAATATAAATTATTTAAAATATTTTGTTTTTTTGTTGAAATTTTCTTATTTAAACATCTTGAAGTTATTAATATTAAATTGGTCATGGAGGCGTTCTATCTAATTTTTATTGTATTGAATTTTGTTTTTGTTTCTTAACGTAATTATATTTTGAACTTTAAAATTATTTTTTGTGTATTATAACTTTAAATCGGTAAGAAGTTAATAAAAAAAAGTATCTTTTGACAATTTGATTAAGATTCCGTTTTTGTACATACACGTACGAGTATACCGATTTTTTATTAGTGTTTAACATTTTAACAAAAAAAAAAAGACCTTGGATATTTATTATTATTATAGTTTACGCGCAAGATGTGTGCAGTAAATATAAAGAGGTAAATGTGCGATGCCCAATTGATTAGTTCCGTATATATGTATATGGTTGCGAAATATGCGGAAGATTCATTAAGATATTTCGATTTATATTTAGATATATAGCTTCTAAATGTCAGATATACAAATTTAAATAATTGGCGATAAAAGCAATATTATTCAAATTTAACATTTCAATATATCGCTTTTATCTATTATGGCAAGTCAAGTTTCGAGTACCGAGGAGTGAAAGTTGAATTTTTAACTCAAATTCTTAAACACAGCGAGTGAATCAACTTCAGTCCTTTTAGGGACTAAGAGTTTTGGCAGCTATAAGTGTTCTACAAATAAACTTTCGTGTGAATTGTACCTTGAAACATTCCAATATTATTTATTCGATTCTCCAACTGTGTGAATTAAAAATTCAACCTAATCCAGAATTTTGATATTTTTGGGTTGCTATAATGTGATGTATATAAAGTTAGCCCAGGATTAATCCCAGAAAAACGCAATGGGTGTTGCCATAACTATAGCGACAGTTTTGTATCAACTATCAGCACAGGATTCACTATCAGCCTAAAATTTTGTCCCATCCCTGGAAAAATATGTCCTAATGTCATGACAGTTTCATTAAACTATTATCCCAGGAAATCACTATATTGAATTTCACACCAAACCATCTCAATATCACGAAAAATAAGATACACAAAAATGCATCATTAAAAAATGTAAATTAAACCATTCAATGATTTGATTTATTAAGTCGGATTCAAAAATGATTGTGATAAAGTAACGGACGAAGTCACGTAATTTTTAATATTGGCCAACAAAAAAAAAACTTCCTCGAACGACTCGAGCCAATGTCGGACAAGCTCGGGTGTTTTAAAGTTTGGCATACTAACACCAATTTATCCTGTCGGATCAGCTCGGGTGTTTTTTTAAGTTTGGCATTATTATTAAAATTGGCTTGAACCCACGAGGATTCCGCACTCAATGCCACAAAGGCCCATGGTGCAAAAAAAGACACTTTTACCTAATTGACTCTGGAGACGATGGGACTGGTGAAATAATTATAAATAATAAAAAAATGTGTTATTTGAAAAGCTAAAAAATTTTGTAAATAAATTAATTTTTTATATGTTGAATGTATTTTTCAGTTTATTATGTCAATTTTATTTAAAATTTTAATTTTCAACGTATTTTGTAATGATTTCACAACTTGTATTTATTGATTTAGTTTTTATATGCATTATACATAGTTCTATCATGAGAGCTAATGGATACTATCACTTGTATTACCTGATGTACATTTTTTATTTTTCTCGGATAAAATTCTGGGCTAACTTTTTGCCTTTGGGTTAATTGAATGTACGGACGAGGCGGCGACTATTATTCCGATTTTTTAAATTATGTATTTACAAATTTTTGCCAAACTGAATGCACAACACAACTGTAATCTGATTTTTTAAATAATTTATGATAGTTCCTATCGAAATTTGTTAACATATACCCAAAAAAAAAAACAAAATCAGAGGCTTCAATGGTAGCAAAATTCCAGATCTTCAACTTTTTGGAAATCTAACTATCATGGAAAATTTAAAGCAGTATACAGTTGAATTTCATAGTGCCTTGAAGCTGCACTAGCCAAATCAGCCCGCCATAATGAAACCTAGCCCATAATTTATTACAATTTATCACACCAGGCCCCAATTTTATTATACTTGCCGTTCGCGAGAAAAGTGTGGGTGGGGTTCACCTTCAAATTGAACCTACACCGCCACTTTGTAACTTTTGATGATATGCAATGATGCAGTGATATCGAGCTAACAGTTGGATCAGAACTTATTACAAATTAATTATAGTTCACTGGTAAAACGCTGAAAAAAACCCTTGAAGTTATCCTAATATTTCATTCCAAGATTTTTAAAAATACCTCTGGCAACTCAAGCGTGAATAATCCATCCCAGACTTTTGAAAAATACATATATTATTTATACAGTTGGTTCATCCCATGATTTTTTTATATTTATACTATCCCAGACATTTTCGTCTACAAAAAATATACAGTTGGTACCAAAATACTCATCCCAGGCTGTTTTAATATGTAAAATTAATTTCGTGGAAAATAAATTCTTCTGTGCAAGTTGTTTAAAGGACGGCTATTTTCTCGTTGCGATTAGATTAAGGACCCTGTTAGCAACCATTACGCCAGCTTTAACTATTTTGTGACCGTTGGAACATCCGCAATATATAAATAAATACGTCATCTTTGCCAACTTTTCAAAGTAAAATAAAATCGAAATAAAAAATCGTATGACTAAGCTTTTATAGGGTTGGTTTTCTTCTCATATCGGTTGAGTTTGGAACCTTGTTGGCCACCACGGTGCTAGCGTGGATATTTTTTCGACAGTTGGAATTTCCGCAATATAATTAAATGTGGCGCCGTTGCCAACTTTTCAAAGTCAACTAAAATCGAAAAATATATCGTATCATCAAACTTTTATAGGGTCTCGTTGTGACGGGCTGATTAGGCTTCAAGGAACTAAGTTTCACGTTATTTCTCTAGTTTGTTCTTGAACATTGAACTGTCAATTCATGTCGGTTTATATCCATGTTTCAATTTATATCTGTAAATATTGCATTTCACGTACTTATTTTAAATAACACAACTCTAAAGTTAAACTGAAACCGTAGATTTAGTATAAACTGATTAATTTAATGGCTAAAAAAGCAACGATTAATAAGAAGTGTTAAAAACATCTTGGTAATGAAGAACTTCATAAATATTTTCTTTAGTTGTGTAATAAAGTGGACGCTATGAAAAGAAAACGTACAGACAAAATTTTCGTGTCATTCTAAAATCATTACAGACCTCGAAGCTATTGCTAATGACTTTGGTTTCTATTTCTCCAATACTGTTCATGATTTGAAGATGTCCAATAGGTTGGTCAGTGGTTTGTCTGCATTTAACATCATAGTAATGTCACCATCTTAGAAATTATTTTTTTCTAATTCAGTCGATGTTACGGAGGTTATAGGTATTGTAAATGATCTTGAATGAGTGTATGCAGAATGCATGAGTTTAAAATAAATTGTCAATTTATGTCAATTTTCTGTCCGATCAATTTAAAACTGCAGTTGTAATTCCATTATTTGAAAATAGTGAATTATGCTTAAGGAGAATTGTAGATACATTTCATTGCAGCCCACAATTTTGAAAATTATAGAGAAAGCATTAAAACCACGAATCGAAGGTTTCCTTTGTACGTTTAATGGCTTTAGGCTTTGTATGGCTTTAGGCCTGATAAAACTACTGTGTTTAAATAGGGTTCATTATAATATAAATGAAAAAAAAAATTGTTGGTGCTGCATTTATTGATTTAAAAAGAACGTTTGATGAAGTGGCAGTAAATTAAAAATAAAAATTGACAATAGTTTTAGTTTACCTTTCAATGTTGTTTTTGGTGTGCCGCAAAGGTCTGTCTTAGGTCCGGTGCTCTTTGTTATTTACATAAATTCTACTTTTAGACTGAATTTGAAGTGGAATTATTGATTTTCCTGACGATATGGTCTTAAACTACTATGGATTAAGCACCTCTGAAATTACCTCCTAGATTATTCACGAAATGAATTTGTTAAGAACCTGGTTTGATAGTCATTCTCTGATTATAACTAAGAAAACTAAGATTATATTTTTTAGATTAATTGGTGAGATTATTTTTTATGCTGCGAGAATTATAGTTTCGTAGATTGTAGCAATGTTTGTATTAATATTGAACCTGTGAACTTTTACTATAAATGTGTGTTGAATCGAAACTGCGCTGTGGACTTCCTTGTTTGGGTGCGACTTAGATTAACACTCTAGAACCGTTATACTTGCAGAAGTGTATAGTGCGTGTTATAGGGCAATTTTTGTGTTTGCTAAAATACTACCACTCCGACACCCTGTGCTTGTGCTTTTCCAGGAATGAACACCTTGAAGTTGTGCTTTTCCAGGAGTGAACATCGTATGTTGAGCTAGTGTAGAGCATACGACGGTTTTTAAAACGGAGGTTTTCGAAAGTGTTTAGTTTTATATAATTTTATTTTAAATATCTCTATATTGTTATGTAGTTATGGTTATCCGAAACTGTCTGCTGACCTTGGATAACCAATCTTCATATCCGTTTTCTGGTTCATTTATTTTAGTAATTTATTAAAACTTTAATTTTACTTGATTTGATATTTTTAATTTTAAATTTGGAGTAGAGAAAAAATAATAATTTTTTCGTTTGCTTAAAATAATGTAGATTTACTTAAACTTGGCAAATTTTATCATAAATCATCGAGAAATTAAAATTAAAATCGTTTATAGATTAAAAATTAAGAAATGTGAATTTAAAAATTAAGAGTTTAAATACAGAATATCTAGAATTGAGGTTATAAGAATTTTTAGAGTTTTATAGATTCAGAAATAATAATTAATATATTATATTTAACTTTTAAATTTAGAAAGTTATTGAAAGCTCCAAACTGAAATTTTTAAAAATTAAGCTTAAAATATACAGTGTTTAGAATTGAATCTAGAATTTTTTAAATAAACTTGATTCTATCATTTAGAACTATTAAAATATTGCATGTTCAATTTATAGTTTGTATTATAGAATGGAATATAACCTCAACAGTTTTTAATATTTCTAAAAAATGTTTTAGCCTAAGAATTCTAATTTTTAAAGTTTAAAATTTGATTTTCTAGAATTTAACTTTGAAAATATTTTATCTTGAATATTTCTATTTTAGTTGCTGGAATATTTAATTAAATTATTGTTATTAACTTAAATTTTTGGATGGCTACAAACTGAATTTTAAAAATCCGAATTCAGAATTACATCAAAATTAATAGTTCCAAATTCATTTTCATTCATAATTTTTTATAAAACATGTGGTAAACCATAGGCTTATATAACATTAAATTTTAAATAAATTAAATAGGTTACATATAGTTACAAAAATCAAACACAGAAAAAAAAAATTAGGCCAAATTTATTTAATTAAAACTTTAATTTTTAATCTTAGAATAACAAGTGGACAAGTCATTCTACTTTCTAAAACAATTAAACAAAACAGAATTCTAAATTCATTTTTTTATTAGAAATAACAACATTTAATTTTAAAACTTTGAAGTTAGGTTTTAGAATATTTGTATTTCCGAGTTAGACAAGTTGTTCCAAGGAAGGAACTAAGTGCATGCCAAAACCGTCCATCTGTCAGCTTTGATGAAACCAATACAAAAATGTGTAATTTTTTGTGTTTGGACTATTTCACGGTTATTTGGTAATAGATCTGCTTTGATCCAATATAGATGGCGTGTAACTTTTTATTAAGGCCACTTTTCAAATAAAAATGATTCAATGGCATAAATCCTACCGTCATTTCTTGGTCCCTATAATTTATAACTATATTATTTCAACCCAAGGCAAAGTTTTCCAAATTTTACACACGTGAAGTGAGTGATGGTTTTAGAAAGTAGGTCTTTCTCGAAGAGTTTAATTTTGTTTTGGAAGCTGAAGAAACTTTGTGCTAATTCAGAATAAAGTCCTTGCAGAGATATATCTAATGATTGTGCACGACGTCTGTGAGCAACGCCATATCTAAAATAATTCACTTTTTTAATGCAAACTTCTTGATTGGTTCTAGCAAATTAAAGAATTTTGAAGCCTTGAAACCTTGTTTTCTAAACGCAAGCTTACTAAACAAAACAACGAACAAAATGTGGTCATATTTAAAATATTTGGCTACTATAAAATGAGTGTACCCTATATGAATAGTGCAATGCACACGGTATAAGGTAGCGATACTATCCGTCGACATTTTAAAAATCTTCAATAGCACCTCTCATAGATAATTAATAATTAGAATTGAGCTTATAAGAATTATTAGAGTTTTCTCGATTATGAAATAATAAATTTAATTATGTATTTAACTATTAAATTTAGAAAGCTTCAAGCTTAAATTTTTCGAATTCAGATTCTTAAAACTTGAAACGTAGTCTTAAATTTAATTAAAAATTTTACATTTTTAGAATTGAATCTAGAATTTTTCGAATAACCATAACTTGATTCTAGCATTTCTGGAATATAACCTTGAAAAATTTAAATTAAAAAAAAAATATTTTAAACTAGGAATTCTACATTTAAAAGTTTAAAATTCGATTTTCTAGAATTTAGGTTTAGAGTATTTATTTAAATTATGGTTTTTAACTTAAATTTGGAAACAATTTTTGGAAGGCTAAAAACTGAATTTTAAAAATTCGTATTCAGAATGACCTGAAAATGAATAATTCCGAATTCGTGATTCAAATGCGGTAAGCCATAGGATTACAAAAAAAATGCCAGAAAACAAATTAGGGCAAATTCACAAAATTAAAACCTTCATTTTTAAACATGAGATAATAAGTCGACAAGTCATTGTACTTCCTAAAACCTTCAAGTTCCCTATATGAATAGTGCAATGAGTATGGGAGAAGTATTAAAAGCCCTTTAATCGCAACTCTCATAGATAGTGCACATAGTTTCGTTAGTTTCGCTTAGATACTCGTCTAAAATTTACAGGTCCGAAATCTCAATTCTTTTACGATCTCAATTTCGCGTCGTATAAGATCCCAACGTATAAGAGTTGGGCGTTTTATAGCATACCGCATGTGGTGGGTAAAATTGTCCAACATTTTAAGAATAATCCATTTTAAAGCGTATCTATGGAAAATATATTTATAGATTTTGCTAGTATAATATACTGATTATAATCCCAATAAAACTACTAGTTACTCGATACCTAGAACCGGGCGCCCAGCCAGTATAAATGCTATAATTTTGGATTTAAGTAGAATCACATCTGTCTATTATCAAATACTTCAAAGATTTGAAACATCTTGAAATAATTATGAAAAAATCTTCGATTTTGGATGATCATATTTAGGTTGAAGTATATTTGTAGTTTTAAGAATTTTGAAACCCATTACATCCTTGAAATTTAAGAACAACATACACATACTGTGTATAGTATGCATGTCAAAAGGCACACATATAAATTTGTAACGTTAAATGCTTGTTTGTTGATTTCCGTGTTTTGCTTAGTCATAAATTAACATGCTTAGTAAAACGTTCAGAATTTTATTAAACTTTAAAAAAATTTAAAATTCAGAATTTAAAAAAATCAAATTATGTAAAAGGTTTACAACTATACGTGAATGGTCTTTACTTTTTAAAGTTTAGTAAATAATTCACAGTATAATAAATATTTCATAGTATTGAAATTTCAAAAAAACTCCAAACATTTTTAAATCTGAACCAAACAGATCATTTGCTCAAATTTACAATAAAATTAAAATTAATAATTACAATGGTATTTGTTGTTGCTGCTTTTTTATCAAGCGTGTTTAAAACGTATATATAATGCAATCTCAGCTACTGAAATAAAGGAAACTCAACTCAGTTATAATCACAGAAACGAAACACAAAATTATGAAATTATATAAAAAGCGATATACATATATACATAAATTCGTTACACCTTTATAAATATTTTTCCATAAATAAAAAAAATTAAAAATAATTTTTCAAAAGTCTTTCTCTTACAATTCGACATTTTTCTTTAATTATATCTTCGTGTCTCCACACAATCAGTTAGCTAGAATATACGTACATAATATATATTCGAGCACAGTAGAAATGTTTTTGAAATTACAAATTAAAAAAAAAAAAAGTTTCTTCTGGATTTTAGTTTTAATTTTATAATTTTTCTTTTATTTTTTTAAGCCGTGAGGCTTAATTTTATTTATGTAATACAATTACTGAAATTAGTAAACTAAAAAATATGTATGTATGTATGTATTAACGTGTAAGATTAAGAAGCATAGTACATAAATACAACAGAAATTACACAAACAATTAATTTTATTCAAGTCAAGAATAAATTTTAGTTTATTTATTTATCTGATTTAAATTAAATTCTAGGAATACTCGTAATGTATGTATACATACAGATGTATGTATATAGTCGGTACGCCAATACTATATACTAAAAATTCTATGTGTCAATCTACTTGTAACCGCCGGCAATCGATGCGTTTTAGTTATTTCTATAAATATATAACACAGGTTTTCAACACCTTCACGTTACTATACACAAAACAAAAATACAAAAATTATATATTTTGAATGCTGCCGAATAAATTAATCAATAAGTTTGATTGATAGATTAAAATTTATTGATTGATTATTTTATTTATTTATCTATGAATTCGATTCATATTTTTGTATTAAATTCAAATAAAAATTTCAGTGGCAAGACATATACATAGTGTCAATACACAGGTACAATTGAAACTAATCTTTTATTATAAATGAATTTTATCGATTGAATTTGAAAATGGTTGTCTATTGTCAAATATATATATACACTATTGTTCAATTATAGATTTGAATTAACTAATATTTATGCTTGGGCGTTCAGTGAAAAGGTTTATTATGTTAAAGGTTTTGGATGCAAGGTTAAACATCTGATTCATATTCATACGTATAAATATATTGTACGGTTCATGACGATTTGTGCAGTGTGGCATAACGTATTGTTTATATGCGAGTAGATAGTTTATTATGTTGTTTCAATAGTTGGGCGTTAAAAATTAAGATGTAACAATTATATTTAACACTTTACGTGTATAATAAACAAATATCTACAATCAGCGGCACAACATTTACAAAACTGTTCAAACAATAATTTGAAAAATTCAAATTGAATAAAATAAAATAAAATTTAACAGTGTAATTTTTGTTATTAATTTTAATATACAATTTATGAACTGTGAAGTTACAGTCATAAATTTAGTAAAAATTTAATTAATAAAATTATTTCTTAATTGAAAGATTAACACAAATAATCTAGTATAAAACTGTATAAAGGTGAAAACACTTTTAAAAATAACTATTTTGAAATTTTTACTGAGAGCTTTCGAAACGAAATTGATTTTTTAATATGAATACATTTCATAGCTGTAAGCTATTACCTAACATTAACGTACAAAAACAAACCATATCTATATACATTAATATACTGAAACAATGAGTTTGAGACGTAAGGCTTATGTGAGTATACATATTAATAGGTATGATACTCATGTATGTAAATGCATATATACAAAATTTGATTGAATGTAAATTCGAATTTTCAAAATATCCATATCATCTCATAGTTCGAAATTATTAAACTGTAAATACTGATTCAAATTTAAAAATTGAAAAAATTCAATATTTTTAAAATTCGGATAACAAAAATTAAAATTTAGAATTCAGATGTCTCAAAATTTGATAACATAATTTAAAATGTCCTTACATTTGATGAATCGAAAACTAAAAAATAATTTAAATCCCAAATTTTTGTTGTATTCCACTTGAAATTTAGAATTTAGAATTCTATTATTTAAAATATTATGATATTCAATGTTCCAAAGAGATATTTTTATTAAAATTAAAATTGAAATTGAAAATTCTGTGTTTCATATATATCGATAAACTAATTTTCATTTTTAAAATTGTAAAAAACAAAATTAAAAATTAAATTAATCAAATTCAAAATTAAAAAAATTTATAAATTTTGAAATTTAATAATTCTGAACTTTGTTCAAAAATTCAGATCAAAATTTAAACTTCAAATTTCAAATAATGTGTTTGTAAAAAATTTACAAGCAAATTAAATTTTAGAAGAAATTGATGTCGAATTTGGATTGTGACAGTACCCAAAAATGTAGAACTTATAGACGTTCCGAATTTAGAATTATTGAAATTGATTTCTAAAGTTGGTTGGTTATTTAGGAGCTAGAGGTGCTAAAGCTATCAGATGGAAAATTTAGCAAAATTTTTTTAAAATTCGTACAACATTTGTAATATTCTATAATTGTAGAAGGATTATGATACGGCAATTAGAATTTTATTTGTACAAAATAAAAATAAATTATTTAACTTTTTAGGGGAATTTTGAATTTGTGGAGATTTTACCAAAATTAAAGTTTGTAAATTATTTTTTAAGTTGACTCAAATATTTATGACTTATTTGTAAGAATCCTTTACGAAGAAGT
This sequence comes from Tipula unca, assembly GCA_951394425.1. Taxonomy (NCBI): domain Eukaryota; kingdom Metazoa; phylum Arthropoda; class Insecta; order Diptera; family Tipulidae; genus Tipula; species Tipula unca. The sequence goes on from OX596381.1 coordinate 73,743,307, forward strand.
CGTCTAAATTGGTCAGATCGATCGGGTAATCCCTTCAATTAATTTGCCCTATTCACGAGATTAGCGTCAGTTCCTCTGTCTTTAATAAAATTTTGAAAAAATTGGCATACTCCAGCATTTTATTTTGGGTCCAACGACAAAATTCGTTTCTCTTAAAAAAATAGCCCTAAGTGTTATAAATGGAATCAATTTGACTCTACCGAGAGGAAGCATTATTGTCAACTCGCAAAACCCGACAGAATATTTTTCGATATATATCAAAGGAATTTGATAAATGATGGTGAACTTAATACTGAAAAAATAGCAAATAATTACACTGTTATATTTTATTACTTTTTCCAATTGGAACTTTATTTAAAGCAAAATTGGAATTTTAGGTGTTTTGTAAATCGCCGATTCTAAAGATTTCCACTTGCTCTCGACAACATATTTGGATAGTTTTGAAATTTAGAAATTAAACCAACCATGCTTTTGTAATAAAATAATAAAATTCGTTCAAAACACTGGCGTTCTAAATTTCCGGTTAGTGTCGACCAGCTAAAATCTGTGTGGTTAAAGGAATATAACTATGATGGACTTTACTATTATTCCCAGAATTTAGAATTTCAGACCCGCATGATTTTTATCCAATCCTAGCAATCCCCACCGGTATTCGACTATTTGGGCATATATGGTGAACGGTTATTTTTCCCAAATGAAATGTTCAATATAGGTATCGAAATGTTAAATCTTTATAAAGAATTAATTAAATAACCAAGATTCTAGAAATCTTCACCATAAAAGTACACGGATGGGTTATCTGAGCATTTAGAGTGAAATTCTAAATTCTGTAACAAATAATAAAATTTACCAGAATCGAATTTTCAAAATATCCATATCATTTCAAAATTCGAGATTTTTAAAATTCATAACTGCTTTAAGCTGTAAATTACTGATTCAAATTGAAAATTATCAAACTATATCGAAATCTAATAATTGAGAAAATTCCATATTTTTTTTAAAATGCAGATAACTAAAATTAAAATTTAGAATTCAGATTTCTCATAATTTGAATATAAAATTTTAAATGTCTTTACATTTGATGAATCCCAAACTAAAATCATAAATTTTGGTTGTATTCCACTAGAAATTTTGAATTATAAATATAATATGAAATTCGACGTGTCCAACGATATATATTTACCAAAATTCAAATTTAAGTTGACAATTCTGTATTTCATACGTAGCAAAATCGATAACCTAATTTTAATTTTAAAAATTGTGGAAAACATTCAAAATTAAAAAAAATTCAAAAAATTAATGATTTTGATATTCGATAATTATGAACTTTGTTCAAAAATTCAAATTAAATTGCAGAAGATTATGTCGAATTTGGATTGTGACACTGCCCATAAATGTAGAACTTGAAGACGTTTCGAATTTAGAATTATTGAAATTGATTTAGAAATTTGGTTATTTAGAATCAAGACATTTCAATGTTTGAAAGTTTTCAGAGCTATAAATTGTGAAACTATCAGTTGGGAAGTTTAGCAAAATTTGTAATAGCTATATAATTGTAGAAGGATTATGATACGTTAAATAGAATTTTATTTGTACAAACTTGAAAAAAAAACTTTTAAAATGTAACTTTTTGGGGGAATTTTAGATTCGAGGAGATTTTATCAAAATGAACAAACTTGTAAATAATTTTAACGGACAGCCAACCGTCATTGCAGAACTTATTCAGTAAAATTTCTTTTATGGGTTGACTCAACAATTTATCGCTTATTTGTAAGAATCCTTTACGAAGAAGTCGTCAAGATTTGTCATATAGATTAACTGATATTGGAGGTAATCGTAATCCCTCCAATTATTTTGCGCTATTCACGATAGTAGCGTCTACAATATATATTTACTAAAATTCAAATTGAAATTAAAAATTCTGTGTGTCATACGTATTAAATGTTCACAAAAATCGATAATCTAATTTTAATTTTGAAAATTATAGAAAATATTCAAAATTAAAAAAAAAAATTTACAAAAGTAATAAGTTTTGAAATTCGATAATTCTGAATTTAGTTCAAAAAATCATACAATGTGTTCGTAAAAAATTCTCAAGCAAATTACATTTCAGAAGAAATTGATGTCAAATTTGGATTGTGACACTGCCCATAAATGTAGCACTTGTAGACGTTCCGAATTTAGAATTATTGAAATTGATTTGGAAATTTGGTTATTTAGAAACAAAACAATTAAATATTTGAAAATTATAGAAATTTAGCAAAATTCATACAAAATTTGTAATAGGTATTCTATAATTGTAGGCGGATGATGACACGTCAATTATTAGAATTTTATTTGTACAAAGTGGAAAAAAAATTTAACTTTTTTGGGGAATTTTGGATTTGAGAAGATCTTATCAAAATAAACATGTTTGCAAATAATTTTAACGGACAACCAACCGTCATTACAGAATTTATTCAGTAAAATTCCTGTTATGAGTTGACTCAACAATTTATCACTTATTTGTAAGAATCCTTTGCGAAGAAGTCGTCCAGATTGGTCATATAAATCGGGTGATCCTTCCAATTAAATCGACCTATTCACGATATTAGCGACAGTTCATCTGACTTTAAAAAAAAATTTGGCGTACTCCTGCATTTTATTTTGAGTCCAATGACAGATTTCGTTTCTCTTAAAAACATAGCTCTAAGTGTTATGGATGGAATCAATTTGACTCTACGGAGAGGAAGCATTATTGTCAACTCGCAAAAATCGACAGAATATTTTTCGATTTATATCAAAGGAATTTGATAAATGATGGTGAAGTTAAAACTGAAAAAATAGCAAACAATTACACTGTTAAATATTAGTATTTTTCCTAATTGGAACTTTATTTACACAAAAATTGGGATTTCAGATGTTTTATGTGTCGCCGATTCTAAAGATTTCCACTTGCTATCGACCACATATTTGGATAGTGCTGACATTTAGAAATTAAACCAACCATGCTTTTGCGACCATGAAAATAAAATTTTCACATAATTGACAAGTAACGTGATTTTGGCCGATTTTTAAAATTTTGTACTGCCGATCCTAAAGATTTCCACGAGACCTTGTATATATTCTCTGATAGTTTAGATGAATTAGAATCGTGGTCAAGCAAATAAAATTCTGATGGACTTTACTATTTTTGACAGAATTTAGAATTTTGGGGAATACCTTTACAAAATCATATCTCGGATTTTATTTGAGTATTTCAATTAGACAAAAAATCTTATTGAGATAAATAATAAAATTCGTTCAAAACACTGACATTCTAAATTTTTTGGATAGTGTCGATCAACTTAATCAGTGTTGTTAAAGAAATTAAACTATGATGGACTTTACTATTATTCGGAGAATTTAGAATTTCAGTGCAAATTCGCACAATTCAATGCTAGAAACGTCCATTCTAAATTTTAAATTTTGTAACAAATAATAAAAATTACCAAAATTTAATTTGATGGGGCAAACAAATTTCAATTGGTTCACACACACACACTTCAAAAATATTGGCGTGTACTTGTGGACATTTCTAGGATCGATGGTGAAGAAATTTAAAAAATCGTTTATAATCGTTTAGAATGATACTTATAAATGGTTTATGTAAAACAAATAGTAAAGTCCATACACAAAAATATAGAACCGAATTAAAGTTCTAGTGGACATCGTTAGGATAGGCAATAAAATATTTTAAAAATTGTTTAAAATCGCAAATCTTTTTTTTTTCTATTGAAAAATGTAAAGTCCATCAGAATTGAGGCACCTTGACTACAAAGGTACTAGACGGTCTGAGCAACTCGAAAATGTAGACGAGAAGCTGTGGACATCTCTAGAATCAATTCAATAAAAAAACCAGAACAATCAGATTGGGAAAAAAAGTCTAAATTATTTTAAACATTCAAATTCTAAATTCTGTAAAAAATAGTAAAGTTCAAGAGAAGATATTTTCCTTGGCCACAATGATTCTAGTTGGACTAAACTAGACATTCTAGAATCAGCAGTAAAATACAATAAAAATCATTCAAAATGATGAAAATTCTAAATTATGTGGAAATGTAACATTAGGTTTTAATTCTCATGGCCACATAAACATACTTTCATCACCATCAACATACTTTCATCACCATCCTTCAAAATTGAAAATATTTTAATAATTTGTAAATAGAGATATTTAAAATTTTAAAATATATACTTAGAAGTTTCAATCAGTATTAAAATATTAACGATTGTAAAAATTCGGAACTACAATTTTAAAACGATGTTAAAAATTACAAAACTTAGAAAACAAATATTACTAAATATTTGAAATTGGAATTCTTTCATCGGACTATAGGCAACACTAGGAATCGGCATGAGTGGCATTGAAACATACAAAATAGTGAAAATATTTATTGTAAATAGTTCATCTACATCTTCCCAGTATTAAGGGAACTCTACTTGTCTATGAAAATTTAAAGTTCACAATTTAAAGAAGGGCTGTGAATAGAACGGTAAAGATCATAGAGTTATCAAACAATGCTAAACAAATTCGTGGCCTAACGTTCGTTGAGATAATCGAGATTTTGCTATACAACTAATTGTTTTGAATTTGACTGAAAATCTGAGTCGTCAAATTAATATTTTAAATAATTCAAAAATATCCTAATAGTTAATAAAAAATAATAATTATGTCATATCCGATATTGTATAATAAAACAATTTATTAAAATAAAAATGAATGACAATAAAAATTAGGGCGTTGTCTTTATTTCATAAATAATCGATAATTTTGTGCCTATAGATTTTCGGTTTTGATAAACATTGTTTTCCATATTTTAGTTACCATAAACCAAAATGTCCTGTAGGTGAAAATCTTGATGAAAAGAAATAAAAAATAACGCTCTAATTTTTTTTTTCAATGTTCGTCATTCAATTTGAAAAAAATAAAATTGGTGAGTTTAGTGATTTTATGTATAAAGTGAAAATTAAATTTAAATAAATCGAAAGGATTAAAAAATCGCCACATTACCATTTATCATTTTGAATAAAAGATTTTTGGCTCTTTGCACTTTACTATACTTGAAATTTTATATTAGATCTTTATGCAAAATAAAATATAAAAAGTGAAAAAAACATTTACTCTTTCTCTCCTTTTCTCCTTTCCCTTAACTCTGAAAGGTTTAAGTCTAAAACTAAACAAAATCAGTGACTAGACGCCGAACTAAATATTATCGCTAATCCTGGAGAGCAAATGATAATCGTGATTTTGAAAACTTATAAAAACTAAATATTATTCCTTAATATAAATATAATATTCGGCTTACAAATCCAGCATTCGTAATGCCACGAATGAGCCATCCGGACAAACATTAAACTCATCGGGTCATGATTTTGGCCGCCACGCCAAACCGATTAATTTAAAGTTGTCCTAACAGTTGTTTACGAGTAAGGATTTAGTTATACAAAAAAAACGTATATGAAAACTCAGTTAGTTAATAAAAATAAAAATTAGGGCGTTGTCTTTATTTGATCAAAAATCGATAATTTGGTACCGTTGGATTAACATTTAAAACATTTCAATGTTCTAGCACGTAGTTTACTTATTTCTTCAATAAACAAATAAATTTGAATGTACAAAAATAGGTAAATCAAGGAAATTTAAATAAATCTGGCATAGTTTTTAATAAAATTAAATGAAAACAACTTGTTCAATAGATCTATAGATATAGACATATTTCAATTAGTATACACGCGCTAAATTCACGCTGAGTGAAGCGCGCTTAGCTGTATTCACACCAATCAAATCATCAATATATGTACATGTATATATAGAGTTTCAAATGAACGTCAAACAAATCACAATGACTGTGCAAAAAATGTGTATACTGAAACAGCGTGATAGACAAAACTAACATATATGTACATAATAATCATAAAACATGCTTTTATCATATCATTTATATCCATGTCTCAATTCACATGTCACTCTCTTACCATTTAGAATATATGTATGTACATGTACAGAAAATTCCCTAAGTAAGTAAGTATGTATGTGAAAATCATGAATTTGCTTTTTATTTTATCTTCAAAAAAAGAAAATTTCTTACACGGGTATATCTGTATATATAGCAAATCTCTGCGTACATGTACAAAAACCACATTCACAAACCCAAAAAGTATATAATTATTGTTATCAACTTTTTATTTTATGTTTTTTTTGGAAAATTAAAAAAAATAAAATTCTTTATTATTTTGATTTTATGTTTTATATTTTATAAATACTCGACGTATACAACATAACCGCGAATTTCTTGTTTTCGTTTTATATAATTTTATTACAATATCATTTATCACACAGAAATTGTTCTTAATATTTATTTTTTTTTATTTTTGGGAAAATAAACATTTTGTTAACATTTTGTAATAAAATTAAGTTTTCATTATTTCTCCCACTTTTCTTTATTTTTATTTTTTTTAAGAATACGGTTTTTGTGTTTTATAATCATAATACTATAACATATTAGATATATATATATATATGTATACAAGGGAAGGAATTATAAGGGAAACTATATAACAAAAAAAAATTAAAGTTTGGTATAATATGTAGCAATTAATCATATAGTTTATTGCCCACTTACGTTGTACAATGCAGGTATAACATTAGACGTGCACAAGTATATCATTTTGTGTATATATATGTGTTATACACAACAGTGAGTATAAGTGTTTGGGGAAAATTTAAAATTCAATTATTGATTTTTTGGTAGAAAATGTTCGTGCCGTTGAAAAAAAATCACCACACAAAAAAATTGAAGAAAACGCTACCCCCTAATCCGTTTCAATAAATCAAACATTAAACGTCATCGTTGCCTGATCAATCGATTGCTATTTTATATCGTGTCTAATGATTTTTATTTTATTTTTTTTATGTATCGTCTCGTCTTTAAATAATGCCTTAAGACATTCATCCATCTTCCTATCTATATATACATATGTATGTATGTATGTACACATACACAACAAAATTTTGTATATAAGAAACAAAAATAAAATGAAATAAATAATAGTAACAGCTATAACACATAATTTTCCAAAACCCAGAAAAAAGAAAAAAAATGTTGTGTATGTAGTGTATATACCATGGAAAAAAAATTAGGGATGATATTTGATTGACAGGGGGTGTGGACATGAAAATATTTTTCAAACTTGTTTGAAACAAGGGGAATTTTTTTTCTGTTATATATTCCGAATATACATATATATATATGTACATACATACGTACATGAAAAGTTCAAAAATCGATTCTTATCATGAGAAGATTATTATTTATTTCTTTCGTTCAACCATATGGTGGATTGTTACCTAATGATAGTCATTCGGTTAAAGTATAGTTTGACTATATACAATATATAGTGTATATATACACATATGTATATAATTTTTCAAAACTTATGTTGAATATATACATATAACAGTAAAACAAAGGAAGGAAGTAGTTTCACAAAACAAAAAAAAACTAATAACTATGGACATAATTTTTAAAACTTATGTGTACCGAGTTTAGTTTCGTTACAAAAATTAAATTGAAAATCTTGTGCTTGTTAACTAAAAAAAAATCCACACTTTGACTACATTATATGTAACTGGATGTAGATTAAAAAGTTTGTCATTGTTGGCAGACATAAAAAAGAAATTTCAATTTACTCACACAGAGCACAATTCAACATGTGATTTTTACCCATTTTTGCCATTTACAGATTTAAGCAATCAAATACAGAAGCAGCAACCGCGTTCTCTATTATTATTTTATTCATAAAAAATATGTCACTTAATCTTATTTAGTATCTATAAAATCATAAAATTTTCATATTTAACAGGATCATAAATTTTTTTTTTTTGTTTTTCCTTCATGACGCACTCAAGAATGGGGTACACAGATAGATGATATTCATTTTATTATACGAAAAAAAACCGCGTGAATAAAATCACAAATCAAGATTTATATTTTATGACTTATTTGCGTTAGTATATATATATGGTGTGCTTGAAATGTCTTAATATCATAACAACATAAATATATAACTTTCTAAAATAAATAACAAAAAAAATTTGTTTAGCATTTTTGATTAAAACTAATGACAATTCATTTGTTTTTATAATAATTTAACGCGTTGACTGTTGAATAAATGTAAAAAATGACATTTTTTTTTGTTGCGCTGTCAAATCGTCATAACCATAATAATAATAACCATAATACATAACATTTTTGTTTTTGTTATGTAATGTATTTTAAGCTTCTCGGCTCTTGTGTCAAGTGGATAAATTTTATTGGTATGTAAATGGGCTGCAGTATTTAAGCAATTGGTGCGTAAAGATTTACATGGATTAATTATTCGTGGCGGAAAATTGATTTTTATGTGCGGGCAACTGGATTTTGATTTTAAAGTGGATTTAAAATTAAAAATTGAAATAAAACTTTACTATATGAATTTAAAATTTCAGTTCGAGTTTAACTTAGAATTAATAAAAAATTTGATTTTTATTTAATGATTGAGACTGTCTAATCGGAGGTTACAAACGAGGAATAGATTCTCAAAAATTCTCAATTCTCTGGTTACCATCTGTAAATTCTAGAATTCTAGTTTTGAAACCATAAAAATAAGTCAATGATTTAAAATATAATGCAGAGATTTATACATTCTCCTTGTAAACTTTAGATCCAAACTTTAAATTTTTTAGTTTAATTTAATCCGTAGATCTCAAAAATAGATACAAATTTATACAATCAAATACCTGAATATGTTAAAAAATCTGAAACATTTATTAAGTTTAAGAGAAATGTTAAGAATTACTATAAGTTAAAAATTTTAATAAATTTCAATATTATTTATTTATAAGTTGTATTTCTGTGATTGTTAATCTTATGTTCATATCTATTTAAATATTTTATTTCATATAAATTGTTGAATAATTATTTTACACACACATATATACATATATATATAAATATATATTTATATATATATACACCATACAACACAGATTATCCTTCAAGGGACAATCAATCGATTTGATAATCTTTTGTTGTTCATTGTAAATATTAATAAATGAATAAATAAAGTGAAAGTTGGTCACATAACTTCGTACTTCCAAAATTGAAATTTGGCGAGAGTTTTTTTTTAAAAAACTTAACACAAAACACTAATTTGAACGAAAATTAGAAATTAATTGTATTTGAGTATATTTAATGGAATTTGAAGTTACAAATTTCAAATCAAGAATTTGAAAATCCCATAAATGCCCAATATTCACATTATAATATTTAAAAATTGTAAAAATCTAAATCAAAAATCATATTGTACAACTGCTCTAGATTATAAAAAATTTCTTAAAAATTAAGAACGTATAATTGTAGATTCTAATTGAGAAGTTTCAATTGAAATTGTTCAAAACTAATTGTGCACAATTTTAGAAATAATTTTTATAAAAATTATAAAATATCTAGAATCAGGAAGGTTTGAAAATTATAAAATTTTAAACATTAGCAATTCATATTTTTAAAACATAAAATTAAAAAATTTTAAAAACATAATTTGAAATTTTCTTATTTTCTATATTTTTAGTATTTAAATGTTTCGATTAATTCTTTCATTAATTTAAATTTAAAATTTTAGAATTCATGTTTAAATTTTTTTTATAATTTTAACCTTATAGGGCAGAATATACAACTCCAACTAGATCAAACTAATTCAGTTATATGAATTCGAAACATTGAATTTTATAGTTCATAACATCTTAACCCTCTAGAATGAAATTCCGACTCTGAAATTTTTTGAATCAATATTTATGAATTTTCAGACTTCAGTATATGAAGACCATCCGCAAATTTTCAGGAAAAACTGGATATGAAATTTTCCTTTTTTTATAAAATTTAAACGCAACCAATCACATCTATACCTATCTATATCATAATAGCAAATTCTTACCGGAGTGAAGTAACACTCAAAATACAATTTTTATTGGCAAAAATGAGTGATTTTTAATTTTGTATATTAAAAATATAAAAATTTGTAGACATGATGATTTATAAATTTTAATCAATTATTAAAAGATAAGCGATAACAATAATTTAAAAAAAATTATAGGAGGAAGAAAACCAAATAATTTGTTTGGCACTCTCGGAGATTTAGGCAGGATTCCGCTATATAGGTCTGATAAGCCTATTGTTAGAGAACATTTCATAGAAGAAGATTTTTCCAAACGTTGGATTTGAGATGAGTGAAAATATCTTAAGAAATAACTCAAACTTGAAGTAAAAAAATCCTGGAAAACTCATTTCAAATGTCCGTTTGGAAAAATCTTCTTCTATGAAATGTTTCCTACCAATAGGCCTATTAGACCTATATAGCGAAATCTTGCCCAAATCTCCTAGAGCACCTTGTTATTTAGTGTAAATCATAACAAATTTTTAGAAATAACTTAAACTATAAGTTAAAAAATTATGTAAAAAACCGCTTCATTTCAATTGGATTTAAATGGGATTTTCTTTCTGTAATATTGTTCTAATTGGAACCATATACGTATACGTGTTATTTTTTGTTAGAAGCTTCACAGGCTCAAATTCTTCGTTTTTAATTCTCAAAAAAGTTTCTTATATTTATGTACATTATATTCAAAATTTGTAGAATTTAAAAATTAAAGTTGGAAATTTTGAATCAGTTATTTTTAATGTTTAAAATATTTAAAATTAATTTTCTAATTAAAATTTTTTAATTTAAAAGTTTAGATTTTAGGAATAAATTCAAAAAAGTTACAAGTTAACGATATGTAGAAATTCAAATTTCAAAATTTCAATTTGATAAAATTCAACGTTGGTATAGAAATTTATATATTTATATTATAACCATTTTATTTATTTTAAATTTATTAATTTTTTGTTTTTATGAATCATAGAAAATTGATTTTTTTTTTAATTTGGTAAACTATCAATATTCTTTATGTAAAATTCAACATTATTTGAAATTTCAGTCCAAATTGAACAGCATACTTCAAATACATATGCTCTACGACTAGCATTGTATAGACAAACCTCTAGAAATGGATTGGTTTAGTTAGAAATTGATTTGAATAAATAAATCCAAAACTTAATTTTTCATAATTTTTGGTTGACTCCACAACTTCCGTCATTGTTGACGATCTTCGGTTGACAGTTTTAACTAAATTTCATATTTTCATTTACACAGTACATTCTTACTTTTCTCGGCCCAGATTTTATTGGCTCATGCATATATAAACTTTGTATTTGCGTGTTAGTCTCCTCCATTGTTTAACGGTGTCGTGTCCATATTCACAAATATTATTTCACTGTTACAACTGCTCTTCCAACAGTGCCAACATCAATAGCAAAAGCTTAGACTTATTCTTATACTATTATATGTCGAATTTTGAAGAGAACTTTGAAAGTTTTGTATTTAATAAATGAATTTTAAGATACATCAAATTTCAAAATAATTTAAAAATTTGAAATCTTGCCAATTTTAGAAATCTAAACAAGTTTTAGAATATTTTAATAATTTAAAAACTGTAACGAACTTTCGTATTTTTCGTAGAAAACTCATAGAATTTTATTTTGAATTTGAAAATTTTTAATTATCAAATTCGAATTGTAATATTTAAAAATTTTAAATAAAATCAAAATAGTTAGTTTCACGAGTTTGTATACTGTTATCCAAGTTAAAACCACATATTTCCAAATTTTGAGAAATATCAATAATTTTCTAAAACTAAATTTCTAAATTAAATTATGTATGTACTAAATTTTAAATTATTCTGAAAATTCTACATTACAATTTATTAAATTTTAAAATTCTAATATAAAGTTATAAAATTTTAAATTCAAGTTAAAACAAATTATTGATTAACTTTAAGAATTTAGAACTTTTAAGAATAAAAATTATCTGCATTTATCATTTAATTAATTTTAATTTTTAATTCTTGAATGAAAGTTCATTAAAGACCCCTGATTTAAATTTCAATTCTGAAAATGCATGCATCATAGTGTTTGTCAATTTTAAAATGGTATTTGCAGAATTTTTATAATTGAAAAAATTGCAATTGAAACTTTTAATTTGAAATATTAAACGTTTAAAACTTTTAAAACTTTGATATTTTTTTTAATAATTCCATAAACTTACAAAAAACAAATGAACATCAAATCTCAGTGTTTCAAATATCAAAACTTTTAAAATTTGATAAAATTCAAAATTGGTAATCAGATCAATTTATTTTATTTTATTTTTATTTCTGTGATCTAGAGAAATTTAATTAATTTAATAAAATTCATATTTGAATTAGTTATGTTGTAAATTTGAACATTATTCAAAATTCGCGTTCAAATTGATCAGGAAAATCTTTTTTTGATATAACACAAAAATTTATCAGAATTTATAGTGTTATCTGTAATACTTTAGAGCCTATCTTCTTATATATATTTTTAATTCCTAAACCATATTCACTTTAAATCTCAATTCTCAGCCAAACTCAGGTTTTTAAGAATGTATTTGTTCAATAAGAAATAGTTTGAACAAATAAAGTCTAAAATTATATTACACCCACCGACTATTGACAGTTGAATGTTAATTCAAATTGTTTGTCCATAAAGGCAAAAACTATTGGTTTTAAAACCAAATTTATGTTTCGTGTTAAAAAATTAGAATGGCATCTTATTTATAGTTTTCATGCTTTTGACATCATTGATTACTCACTCATTCATATTAATTTAAAAAAACGCCCTAATTTTTATCTTCATCCAATTTAATATTTAATCTAAGATTTGTACAGATATTATATTCGAGTATTTGTATAATGTATTCATCTGTTGTGATATTTTGTCCCAGTCGACATTCGTTAGACAATCATTAAGATTTTCTTTGGTTAGTTGCATGTAGTTTCACAAAGATTCTTCCATTGACAAAACTGCTCTTGGTAAGCTCGTTATGGATATTGTTACTATTCAGTTTATTTTAGAAAATTCAACTAATACCTTCGATTATTAGAGGTTATGTTGAATGTTATTTAGGAAAATTGAAAGTTATTTAGGAAAATTCAGACTTAACCTAAAACGAATTTTGAAGTTTCACCGAATTTTAAAATTAATTAAGAATTTTCGCAAATTTACAGAAATTTTTAAATCTGTAAATGTTGTTATCTACATTCAACGCCATCTAGTTTTATACTCAATGCGATAAAAAATAGTAAACATTTGTCCTATAAACCTTTGTTTAATTCCTTAAATTTGTAACATTCTATGACCTTCAATTGAATTAAAAATGAATTCTAAACTTTTAACACACTTTTTTATGGTTTATCAAACTGAGCCGTTTGGTAATAGTTTAATTATAAATGAACTTAAACTAATTAAATTAAGCCAAATTCTGAAAATATGAATTCCTTAAACCATTCGAATTACAAAATTTTAGTAAATCTCAAAATTTTTTAAATTAATACCAAATATTTTCGGAACTAATCTAAAATTCTGGAAATTTTTAAAAATGCTTAAAATTGTAGGATTTTAGAAAATTTTGGAGCCTCATCAAATGCGTTCGATGGTACTATTTTACTATTGAGTAAATACTGAAATTAAAAAATAATTAAAATAAAATCTGTACAATTCCGGCACTAAAATTTCTGAATTTTAAGAACATTTTTTTAAAATCTTAAATTTTTGAAAATGTTGAAAAACATTCAAATCTGTTTGATGCTTTATGAAATTACGTTTGGTAATATTTCAATTCTGAATAACTGTATGGATTCTAAATTCGAGAAATTAATGATTTATAAATTTGAATTTTTAATTAAAATCTAAATCCCTAAAATCTAAATGAAATTATGAAAATCTTCGCGAAATAATTTTAATTTTTGTAAAATTTGATGAATATTTTTTCAACAGAAAAGTTTTAATTTTTAATAAATTCTGGAATTTAAAAATGTCATTATAATGTTGATTAAATTTTTTGAACAAAATAATAATTCCTTGAAAAATTCTGCAAAAATTCGCTTTTCTGAATTTTGGAAAATTTTTAATTATAAACTTTTTGAATGGTAATTTTTTTGAGTTTTTAAATTTTGTTGTTGAATAAATCCAGAAATTTGAAATTTTATAAGAAATTTATATATTTTTTGAACTACATACGTTAAATTTTAAAAATTTAGGATTAATTATTTAGGATTCACAATATTTTATTCACAAAATTCCAAAATTTGAAAAATTATTTAATAAATTCATATGTTCCTCTAACTAAACTTAATTTAGACAGGTTTTGTTTTTCAGGTTCTCTAATTTTTAAATTAAAAAAATCAAAATTTTAATTTTTAAAATTTTTAATTAAATTCACAAAATTTTGATGGAAAACTGTTAAAACTTTCGATTTACATTCTTTAAAAATGGTTTTAGTTCTCAACTTTTAGAGTTTTCTTAAACATTTTCGAAATTATTTGAAGCAGTATATAATTGAGACGATCGCTGGGAATATTTTACTTTTATAGATATTTTATACAACAATAAATTTCGAAAATTTTGCTTGGAATTGTTCCAAATTTTCGAAAAATCTAAAAATATTTAAAAAATTTGAAACTTTTTAACTAAGCTAAGAAACTAAGAATTTGCAATATTTTTATTTGTCCAAAAGAAAGTTTTCAACAATTTTTAAATTTTTTAAACGTTTTCTGGGACTAAATTCAAAAATTTTCTTTTAATTATGAACAAAAATGTAATTTGTAAAAATATTAAATTTTTTAGTTAAATTTAACAATTTTGAATCTAAGCTGAATTATTAAATTTTCTTTAATAAAATACATTATTTAAATTGTTAAATTTTAGAATATTTCGTTAACATTCTTGATTTTTAGGAAGGCTTATGAAACAGAAACACACGTAGTAATATTTTCATTTCTGAACAAATTCTGAAATTAGAAAAATTGAATTTTGAATCAACTTTATATATTATGTATGAAATTAGAAAATTTACGTTAAAATGTTTCGGAATTAAAAATTTTAGAAAATCCTGAACAATTTTCAAATTAAAAAAAAAAATGTTTCAATTTTTTAAACAATTCATACAAATTTGGATCTAAATTAAATTTTGAAATTGAATAATCTTTCAAATTCATAAAATCCTCAGTTTTTTGAAGCCTTATCAAACTGAAAGACCAAGTTTTACAATATTTTGATAATTGTTGTATTATTGAACATTATGCTATGGAAATTTCTAATATCGCAAAGGAATAAGCATAATCGATTTTTACCTATAACTACCTACATAAATCACCTACAATTCATCCATCCACTGCCAAGCTTGTGGCTAAAAGCTTGAAAAAGGACTTTAGAGTAGAAAAATCACACTTCTTTAGATGTTGCATAATTGTTATCAAGACTACTTTTAATTTTTAATTTTATCCGAAGTAGGAAGATCGTCCCATACGTTATTCTTGTGCCAAAAAAATCAAAAAGGAAATTTTCAAATTTTAATTTTCAAAAATGATTTGAATATTTTTCCCATGTAAACTTCCAATTGAAAGCAATACAAATAGTGATGGAATATGATGGCCACACATACACGTTAACTAATCAATTTGGTATTCAATTCACGTAAAATTATATTAATATTAAAGCCAAGGTATGCAAATAAAAATCAAACAGCACATACACACACAATTTTCATTAAATCCATCCAATTTAAAATAATCCACAAACAAAATTTTTTTGTCATTCCAACATATCAAAAACATATGTGCCTTGAGACTGATTATTTCCCATTGACCTTATGGATGACCTTAACAAACAAGCAGAGATATATACATACATTTGAATTATTTCCATCCCTTATGTATTTATACGTACATAGTTGTTTGCTGGCACATCACCCAACAAAAAAAATCGTTTTTTTTTAACTCTCGTTCATACATATAAATTAAATTAGCATAGGGTAACACATAATCCAATTAATCGTAACAAAAAAATTTGTATATATATATGAATCAAGTAATTAAGAATGTAACTTATCGCATTTGGAAAAATTTTAAACTGGATATCAATGACATCAAAAAATAAAAGAAAAACAAAAAAAAAATGAAAAAAGTTTTTCTTCTTCACAAAAACTGTTTAACAGAACCAAAAAAAAAAATCTGTTTTCAATAAGATAAAAAAGTTTTTATGTCTTGCTATTTTATTTAGGGATGCACACAAAAAAAACAACAATAATAAAACTTAAGTGTTTAAGTTTTCCCCAAGGAGTTATTTAGATACGTATTCCATATACATACATAAAATAGACCGTCTGTAAAATTATGTTAAAGATCATCATAATAGTCCATTAAATTAAAATGTAATTACTATAAAAATAATTGTATATACATACATAAATGGCACGGAGAATCAATCAATAATTTATATTCTGGAACAATATGCAAAATAAAATCGTTATAGGGACCAAACCAGCAAATTTTGCGGTGTATTTGCGCGCATTTCCATCACTCATAAATTATCTCTGTTTTTTATAGTTTTGAAATAAAATTTAAAAAAAATTGAAATAATTAAATCATTCCACCCCTTGACAACTCTGTACAAAAAGATTTAAATTGCACTATAGTTTTTAAAAATAAAAAAGGGATCCGCCATGTTCCAGGATATGCAAAAAAAACCAAATAAATTATTTAAGTCGCGTGCATTTTTAAATTATGATTTGTGTGGTTCGATAAAAGAAGGTATGTATGTATGTATATGTAGAAAAGTAAAATCTTAAAACAAACGAAAGATTTCAATTTTCCTATACATAGCGCCTTATCACATTCCCGCAGTTTTTATCAAATTCATATCATCGTACATAAATAAAATGTTGATGATATATAAATGACTTTTCATTTTTTCGATTTGGATTTTCATCTATTGAAATTTTCCATTCAATTTTGTTGTTATTGTGATGGTATTTCGATGAAACGTGGAAATATATTATTTTACCATCGCACACACACACATTCATATACACAAATACAGATGAAATGAACAAAATCGATTACGATTTATGTTATCTTAATTTTTAATATTTGGTTTTTTTTCCTGTTTTTTGAATGATTTTCATAAATAAAATAAAAATATTGATAATCATTTTATTTTGATTAGTTTTTGGGTGCGGATCTTCATTCATGAAAATGGCAAACTTGTAAAGCTACATATACTCGTATATGTACATCCGTATAATAGCAACGTTTACAAATTATAGTAATATAGTTGTAACCTCAAATATATATTGAAAGATATGTGTGTGGTTGGGTTTGGTAAACAAATTTCGTCTATGTTCTCTAGACTGGAAACTCAGGTAATTAGCCTTGAAATAAAGGAAAACGTAAAATAAAAAAAAATTAAAATGCTTTTAGTCAAATTATGTTAGATTTGGTGCGCGAACACTCATGCTTGCTTATCTATGTATATCTGTAGTTGGGTGGATTATTGTATATGGTAAAAATCAGTTGCATTACTTGTTTGTGACTAATAATAATCAATAAGTTTTGCCAGCTGTTAATATGCATAATTTAGAAGGATGAGTTCAGTTAATCGGTGCGAGTGAGCTTTATCCCGCTGGACGGTTCGACTTATCCAAATTTCAAAATGATTGGGACGATTTATTTGTGCTGTTTTTAAAACAACCTCCCTATACAGCGGATTTGAAGAAATTGTGAATAATTGTATCTTGCTATTAATTTTCATCTGACCCCGAGGTCACGGTGCCTCTATGCAAATTTACCCCTGAAGAGATTGGTGCTGATCTTAGCATATAGTGAAAATTGAAAATTTGAATCCAGATTCTTTTTAATATCTGGACAGTAAATGTATATGATTACCGGAATTTCAAATGACTCTTTTGAGACGATTGGATTATCTACTTTAAAATTATATTTTCCAGATAAACTTTCATGTCAACAAAATGTTCAAGTTGTTTCAAATGATTTTCCCATATACAATATGCCGATATGTTAAATTTGTATAATTGGAAATTGGATTTTGAATCAAAAACGATTCAATTAAGTATAGGTAACTCAAAAGTCACATACGGACTTTCAAAACTTCCTAATAGACCAACAATACTTCCTCGAGTATTTATTGGCAATTCTGTTTTAAAAATTAAAAATGGTTCAACAGTTGTTAGTCTAGTAAATTCGCATGAATACGAATCGATTTGAATTCTAATCTAAATATTGAAACAGAGTCTTTAAATAATTTTCACGTTTTTCATTTAAATTCTTCCAATCCAAATTTTTAAAACCGATTATCATTATTAGAAACGAAAATTAATCTAAGTCATTTAAATAGTGAGGAAGAAGCTGCTATTTTATCAATAAGTCGGTCGTTCAATGATATTTTTCTACTTGACGGAGATAAATTTTCTGTCACAGATGCATCATCTAATCCAATTTATTGTAAACCATACCGACTACCGGAAGCTGTAAAAAATGAAGTCAATAAACAAATTATTGACATGAAAGCTGACGGTATAATAGAAGATTCGACATCTCCATGGAAATTCGCAATACTGTGGGTACCCAGGAAATCTAAAATGAATGAAAATAATTGGTGCATTGTGATCGATTACCGAAAATTAAATAAAGTCACCATTCCTGATATATTTCCATTACCTAACATTACAGACATCCTGTCTTACAATTTCCAGATTTCACTAAAGAATTCGTTCTTTAAATTCAAAAACGACTAAAACTAGTATTCAACATGAGCTTTTCTATTAAAATTTCAGATCTAAACAGGGAAGGGGATTTATGAGCGAATTTAACGAAAAAACAAGTAATTTTTTATGACACAAAAATGATTTTAACAAAATCCAAGTCATCTATGGATTTAAGCAACAAGTGGTTAACTGCAGTGAACCATTTCTTGTGATATACAAAGATATACAATTTTATACATAAAGCAGTACAGTGAAAACTGTAAAACGATCTCTGCACATAGTCTTTATTATGAAACATTACATTAAATTAATAAGAAGACTTATAGTTGCTTGCAATATTATGCTTTTGTGCAGACAACAAAAATCTACTTTATGCTTTATGTAAAAATTGGCAATCTCCAATTAGCAAGTTTATTTGAAGTTAAATTTTGACAATTAAAACAGAATATCTTAATGTTTTACACATTAAATTTCTATGGAGTTTTAATTAGTGACATTTATAAGACACATTTAAAATTTTGGATTGAAGATTATTTATTAATCATTACATATCAGTTAATCAGCTATTGCGCTAATTTTAACTAATAAATATCTTTAATTTTTTTACTGAGAATGTTGGGGGCACAGCTGGTATTCCAGAAGATGATAAGTACGTCTCAGTTAGCTCTGGGAAAGACCTTAACAATTTTTAGCTTAGGGCCAGGGATGGGCGAATTAGATTACGCCATGTAATAGCAGTGTATTTTGTAGACGTCGAAATTAAAATAATGTCAACAATCTACGATATTTTAACGATTTAAAATCGAAAGCACCAGTTCGCAGGTGTATTTTGTAAAATACAAATTCAGTTAAGACGTATATACGTATGTTTAGTGTCAAACTGTCAAACTTCTTTGCCATTTCATCATGGAAAGACTGAGTCCGGTGCAGCGTCTACAATTTTTTCAGCTCTATTTCGAAAATCAGTGTTCTTTGAGGAATGAGTTTTGTGCGCATAAAGGACTATTTGCTGCCTGAAATTGAACCAGTGAACCCGGCGACATTTAGTTGCAAAAATATAGCGTTTGTTTCACGCTTACGTAAACTCCAAAGTTTATGCGGATAAACCAGCTACACTTGAGGTATTAGAAGTTAACATTGAAGTAATCTTTAAATAAATAAATGGCAAGAAAGGTTTTTTCGAATGGCATTAAAGTTTCCATACGATTAAATTGAATTTTTCGAGTTTTTTTATTTTTTGTAGAAATCATCTCTAGATGAACTTTCGAAAATATATTGAAATAAAACTATCAATTGCTTTAATTAAAGGTTCTTCATTGAACTAAATGATTACAATTGGTCTGCCATGTTGTTTGATGCTCCTTGTTTCTGACACAATTCCCGGTGTGACTGTGGCATCAAAATGATTCCAATAACGCATCTACCATTCTTCTTCAGCACCCTTCTCACTATAATCGAATATTTTTCGATAGATCGAAAACACATCCGGTAAATTTTGTGAAAATTTGGTCATCAGTCTAGCCATTTTTTAGCGAACAAGTGTTGGTTATATGAACGATTTGGCTTTTTAACAACTCGGTAGATCTTATATAGCCTTCCTGAACTCGAATTCTGTTAATCATTGAGTGGTAGCTATATAACTCGAACTATGTTAAATTTTATGACACGGTCATTGTGAGTGCCCCCGGAATATTTTTAACGAGAGTTATAACCTTCTTGTAACGATTTCCATCAGTTGTGCCATGCTTCTGATTTGTGGGCGGTTTTTCCGATTTTTGTGCGAGCTGTTCTTTCCACGGTAAGATAGTCCCAACAATTGTTCAAGTACCTAATGTTATACAAAGTTTGTAGTTAGAGTCATCGGAACATATTACTTCTAAAGCTAGATGTGACACATATTTCAGTATTATGTAATATTTTTTTTCAAATTATTGGAATTCTGTAACACAAGAAATACTTCAATTTTTGCAAATTCCGATTTCAAAATTATCGACTTTCTGGAAACATTTTAATTCAGTTTTTATTAACTTTTGTAAACTAACTTCAAAGCATTTATGATGGAAGATATGGTGAAACATGATGTATACCCAGCTGGAAATTCAGCTTACAGCAAACAGTCTTCATATATGATCAGATTAAATAGACTGTTCGTGGTGCTGATATATTCCCAACCAACTTCATTTAACCCAATACATGAAATGGAATAATACAATGTAGAATAAAATACTATTGTGCATCATATCTTTACTGATTCATTGGATCCGCACATATGATGTTGGCCAATATTCAATGACACCAAGGGTTTGAAAATTAAATTAACAAAAATGCTTTTCAACATTTTTACCAAACTGTGAATTCCTAATAAATTTTTTTAAATCATTTGACGAAGTTCAAATATTAGCAAGCAATGCTATAATTCACGAAATCCTAGAATTTATTTAATCCCTGAATCCTTGAATTTAGGCAAATCATCTTGTATTTGTGTATTTTTACAAATTGCGCGATCTGCATTTTTGTGTAAATTTCTGCATATTTACTTAGAAGAACGAATATGAAGTTTGTGCTAAAGCAGTCCTTAAGAGCAACAACATTATCTATGGATGTGTTAGTGTGCAAAAAGAAAATTTAAAAATTACAAATTTTATCATTTAGTAATAAATTTAGGCTAAGTTAAGAGATGATAGGATAACCTATTTCGGCAATACTTCACATATGTGGTTATACGTCAAATGAGGAATTTTCTGGACTTTTTTGAGAATTTTTGAAGTCAATATTCTATGCCAAAAATTTGACTGGCAATAAAATTAACGATATATATTTTTCTGATGTGCGAATGAAATAAAAAACGTTGTTCGTCTTTCTCTCAATTTATTATAAAAATATCAAGCAGATAGTGGACTATTTTTTGTGATATAATTTTTTTTAGTTAAATGTCAGTTTTATTCGGGTTTGAATCCAGGTAGTGACCATGTACTCGTACAAAAAAAAACTCTTTTTTGTACACCGCTACAGGGTCCGACCTTTTAATAGGCAACCTGCAGTTTGCACAGTTTGCATACACCATAGCTCCTTGCTAACCTATACACTTACATGAGCAATGGAGTTGTATATTCCAAAAGAGTCATAGATATTTTTAATTTAATCGTCGATCGTAAAATCTGGAGATGAAAAATCCTTATGCATTCTGCCTCTGTTCATCCCGCAACGGCGTAACTTGAACCACTGCGCTATTTGCTCGGGAAAAAATTTATTCATTTTGATATAAAATAAAAAATATTTAAAAAAAAATGATAGAATTTTGGTTTCTTTGGCTCTTTCCAGTATATTTTTGACCGCCAGTCAATTTTTTTCAAGGAATAGCAGTCGTTTGCCGACAAATTTTATTCCAAAAACACATAATTGGTTTGCATCGTTCTTCATTTCTGGAAGAAGTAGGGCAGCATAAAGGACATGTTTAGGACATAATAAAATTTAGGAAAAACTTCACGCATTCTATAATCACATGAAGTTAATTCGAAAAAATCCTTAAATTATTTCTTCCTTTTTAGGAATGATTTAGGACAAACTTAAATCGAATATTCGAAAAAAACGTTTATTGACCCTGTTAAAGTTAGCCGATAGTTTCCAGCCGAAAAAAATCGATAATGAAGATAATTTTATGTTTTGAATTGAACATTAGAGTTGAAGTATATTATCTCTTTCTATCATATACTAATAAAATTACCGATAATTTTATCGACGTATGTTGACAAAGAAGATCATTAATTCTTGTACAAAAGAGATAGGATAGGATTTATTTCGATATAATTGTGAAATATTTTATGTTAATACTGGTAGGAAATGTTTCTTGTGGGGATCCTGGGAAATTTCGGTTTTCCAAAATCATATGTAAATAATTGAAAATTTATAAAAATTCAGCCTCTAGTGTTATTGATTGATTTTTATAAATTTTCAATAATTAACATAAGATTTTGAAAAACCCCACATGGAGCTTTCCTTATAGTATTATTATGAATTGTCTTACAATTGTATCAAAATTCAATTTATCGTATTATTTTTATCCAAGAATTAGAAATATTCTTTACCGACTGGATAAATCGGCTGGAAACTATCGGCTGGACCCCATCGGCTGAGAACTTTCGGCTATATAAATTTTTTATCGGCTGTCATCAATATTATAATCTGCATTACCAATTTTTATTACTTTCGGCTGGAAATTATCGGCTAACTTTAACAGTATCGTTTATTGCCATTTATCATTCGGTCTCTAGTTAAAAACAAAATTTAAAAAGTTTAATTATAGTTCAGGGCAACATATATTAATATACAGTGTGGTTTAGCAGAACCCTTTCAAATAGCTTTCCATTTTGTATTTTCTGCAAAAAAATATATTCGCAATTTTTTATAACAACAAAGTGCTAAAATTTTCATATTTTGACTTCTTTTTTCTATAAGTATTTCTGAGGAGTTCTTGACTCCTGCGTTGCCACGAGTGATGACATACTTAAAGCAAATTAAAAGAGCGAGATCCATCATTTCGCAGCCCGACTATACTTTGAAGTTTTATTAAAAGGTGTTCTCGACGGAAAGTGTAGACAAATTTTACAAAATATATGTGGGAGGGCTTATCATGAAACGTTAAGCTAAGCAACATTTCGTAGGTAATTTGACAAATTTTAGGATAGACTGTAATTAACTAACGTAAAAAATTTAAATACAGTTTTAGCAATAAGTCAATGAAAATTAGAAAATTTATAACATTAAATTGCCACAACATATATTTTTTTATACCATACACACACACACATGCACACACCCATTAAAATAGTCATAAATTATGTTAACAATTGGTGGTATAATGTCTTATCTATTTGAAATAAAAAAAATTTCTTTTTTTTTCGTTCAATACATTTAAATAATTTGGAAGGGATTTTTATTTTCATCGGTTGTAAATAATTTTCATTTCTCATCCTATGTATACGTACGAATATTTTCACCAGCTATGTCTCACCGTGTTATGTTGTACACTCATACACACATAAATACATTATATACGTAATAATAAATTCATTGATTTCATTTACTTCCAAAAATCGCGAAATTTAATGTGATTTTTTATTTTTTCTGTAAAATCATTCTTTTGCGGGTGAAACTGGCTCGAAATCGCGCAAACACTATAAGAGGAAGAAGGAACAGCAGAAAAAAAAATGTTCCACCAGAAAAAATATACAACAACCACCGCACCAAACAAATACATCTTTGGAAAGGAAATTATATGTTTTTGTTGTTGTTGTGTTAAGGAAAACGTTATATAAAAAAAAAGAAAAGGGAATTTGTTTTGTTGATAACACAAAATAAAAAAAAACGAGGCCTCCAGTGGTAGGAGTATTCAAGAAATGGAAAACATTTTATTTCCTATTCTTTGGTATCAAACACAAAAAAAAAAAAAAAATTATATTTCCTGTAAACTAAATAAAAAAATTTAAATACTAATTTTAATTTTTAAATATCCGAATATATCGTTTTTATATCGATAATTTAGTGATAGCTTTCTTGTACATTATTTTATGTAAATATATAGTTGGTGATTTATGAAATTTGGAAAATTTTCGCATGAATCGATTTTTGTTATAAACGTATATATTATGTATATATATACAATAAATGCGCGGTTTAAATAACTATATACCCTTTAAAAATAAATAAATTATATGTGTTGTAAAAATAAAGATATTTTGCATTTTAAAAGCATAAAACGCAGATTATGTTTATATTTTGTCTTCATCTTTTAAACAAAATTCGGGAGAAAATAAAAAATTTGTTGAGCGACATATTTTTAAGATTTTGTTGGTTTTGTTTAATGGATCTCTTTAACCGCACCGAAACCAAAACCAACCAAAAACAAAACAAAAAAAATATGGAAAATTAAAATGAAAATTACTTTAAGGATTACTTTCTTTAATGTTTTTAATTGTGTCAATTGAAAAGGGATTATATTTAAAAAAAAATTTTGGAGGGTTAGACTTGGACTGTATTTATGTTTGTTTTACTCTTTATGGGGTAGAATATTTATTTTTGTTAGGTTTTTAATTTGCTTTAAATTATTTTGTAAATGAGCATGAAAGTTTATTATTTAATTTAATCAATATTTTTGGTTTAATATTGTCTTAAGGTTTTGGGTATAAATAATTTTTATTCAGTTGGTGCCATTCATTTTTGGGAGTGGTAAATTCAAGACAATCGAAAACTTTTTCAGAATTGAAGTTTATTTACCTAACCGCGTTTTCCCCACCAAATGAAAGAATATACTTGAAAATTGTTGACTTGAGGTGTGGAATATCAAAAATACAGAAATCCTTCTTTTACACTTATAATCTTAATGTTATTTTGTATATTATTAATTTAAATTTTAGATTTAATATATTTTAATACTTTTAGTGTAATTTGATTATTCGACGACTGTCTATTTCATAAAAATACGAAAAACAAGAATTTGGTTTAAAAAAAATTAGGGCGTTTGTTTTATTTCACATAATAACCCATTTACCAAATACATTTTTTTTTGTTATTTTGAAATGTTTTAAATTTATTTGTTATTTTACGGGTGTGAAGTTTGTCCTAAACATGTTCTAATTTTTTTATATGAGAATGTATTAGTAAAAATTATAAATTTTTTTCCCAAACTAGTATTAATTTTGCAAGAAGAATAATTGAAAATGAAGTATTGCCGAACTTAAAAACACGTTAATCTACACACAAAAAATTGGGTCACATGTGCCTGATAGATAAATAAATAAGAAAAATTCAAAAATTTTAAAGTTAAGTGACAAAGGACAAGCGTGCATTTTACAACCTTGAATGATAGTACAAATTCGTAATTTAAAAATAACTCCCCTGCTGAACCATGAATAACCATCATCTCGAAGATAAGTATTTTAGGACAGGGGTGTTTTACCACCCCTGTCCTAAGTTACTTAACTTCTACATTTACGAAAGCTTAATATTTATTAGTTAGATATAGTGCTCAGCTACCCAAATATATATATAGCTATCTGGGTACGATCCTTGGTTCAGAAGGAGAATTTTATAAAATTTTAATTTTGTACTAACATACATCGTGATAAAACACCCCTGTCCTAAGATACTTATATTCTAGATTTAAGACACTGTAATATTTTTTGGTCCTCAACTATTCAAAAATGTATAATATACACCCTTGTCTTAAGTCACTTATAGCTACTAGATAAATGATTGTTTTTATTAATCGGAACATTAAGGTTTCCGTTCATTTACTTTAAATAATTGCATGCTCTTGTTCATCCCTTGAGTGAAATTTTGCACTAATATTATTGTACTTACTTCTCTTAGAAATTTGGTAATTTTTTTACGTTTGCTAATAAGACAAATAGCTATAAACAATTGATCGGTTTATCCCAATTGTATTTATTTTTGTCACATTATGACTAAAAACGTCACACTATTAAAAATACGCGTGAAATTGGTCCTAAATTTGTCCTAATTGTTTTTTTTGTAATTAAACTTCACTCGAATGTTATTTTAATATATCAATAGCTGAGGTATTCGCATAGGCTTAATAAGGCTGGATCATTGTTCAATTTTATCCAAATCGATAAAACAACGCCCTAATTTTTATTTTCATGCACCACATATTTAGATAGATATTTAGATATTTAGAGCACTAAACCGTCACACACATAAATGTATAGCTTGCAACTCACTTCTATAAAATTAAAAAAAAAATTGTTAAATGAATGTTACATGATATACGTAAATTGGATTGTGCCACCATCTATTTTATCAATACCATTATTATCAGTTTCGTATACATACCTGCATACTGAATTTTTTAAAAGTATTACAACAAAATCATTTTTATAACATTTTCATTGTTAAACCAGTATTTTCAAAACTTGTGAAATAATTGATATTTTCATGACAACATTTTACGAATTAAGACAAATAATTTATGAAATATATTATTAATTAGATAAAAATGAGTGAAAATGTTCCTTAAAATTTGTAAAATTCAATGATATTGTAGGAGGATTATGCGGATGATAAGCTAATTTTCAAGTTGGTATTATATAAGATTACTTCATATATTTCAGAATTTGTAAAAACCGATAAAATCTGTTAGAACTCGAAAATTGGGATGATCCTGCATAAAAGTTCCACAAATTTTCATATACAAATTGTAATTATTTCTCGATTTACAAGAATGATATAAATGAAATCGGAACTATTTTGTTTATGGCATGTGCTATTATGGTTGTTAAGAGCCCTACAGATGAAGTCGGTCCAATTTAATAATCGATTTTCGCTATAAAAATGAATTATTATTCCAACAGGAATGAAAATATTTTCTGTTGCTTCATTTTTTCTTCGTTTTTTGATTATACGAGATATTATCTACGAAATGTCGGTCCGTCAACAATACACACAATCCAATTTGGTTGGTTGGTTGGGGTCGGTTGAATGGAATATCCATCTGACACATCTTATTATTATTATTATTTTATCGGACCGACATACATACACAATATCCAATTTTACATCCAATCCAACACTTGTTTTGACAAGTTGGATCGTGTGTAGGGCTTTGAATCAATAATATTAAACCCAAGTAGGTATAAAACCAGGAAAGCTCCACTTTTGGAAAACGAATTATTGACACAGAATGGACAAAAGGATTTTTTTTTTATCGATTTCAATAAAAATTTAATCATAATATTAGCATAGCCTAGTGTAAAATTTTAATTTAACTTGGTAAGAATTTGAAATTTTTCACCATCATCGATATGAGTGAAATACTGAAAATTTGGAAATTTAAACGAAGATAAAAAATATTTTTAACAAGTTGAAAAATGTTACTTTTCAAATATGAGCAACTTTTCAAGAAAGAGATTGCATTTGTTTAAAACACTTGAGCTGGACTATATGAGAATTCAATTGAAGCCTTGGTAGATAAACTCAAATTAAACCATATGATCGGATTCATGTTTCGGGAATAGCTACGAATAATCTGACCGCATGAGAAACGCAGTCGAGTTTACATTAAGTTAGTGGGCAATCGGAAGCAATCTTCGTATATCAATTCGCGCATACGTATTGCAGCACATGATATGATCACTCCACCGATGAGAAGTCAGGCTAAATAGACGTTTTGATTAGAGCTGATTATTTTTTTTACTATTCTATCGAATTGTAAGGGAAAGATTATACAATGGCCTTACATTACAAATCATAAACTCAATGTTCGGTTGGGTTTTGGCTGGAGCGCCCTTCAAATCCAGCAGTTTTGAGCATCATTCTATGAGATTTCTAATTCCATTTCCGCTATTTCAAAAATTTTAGCAAGTTCATCATATCGGGAAATCATAAATTTTAAAAAGAAATACCTCAGATGACTGTAATTAACATTAGCAGATATGTTATATATGATATCAGTTAGTGCATCGCAAAATAAAAATAACGTGTATACGCTGCGGTAATATATGCGGGAGTTATGATTGAAAATTTTATTGTGACAGTTAGTTGATTGACATCAAAGACCAAGGTTGCTGACATTAAACCAAGTATCTCGGCCTAGATTAGATTTATGTGGAGCATGGTTACTCAGTCGTGCCAATCCAGCTGAGGTTAAGCTTAGATCATCATGACTGCGTCAAGAAAGGCCTCATTGGCTTAATAAACCTGAAGTAGCTAAAACAGTCGCAAACGTCCAGAAGGAAGCAAGACAAGTAAGAATGTGTATCGCCTTAAACATCGTTGAGGAGCACGTAATTACGATCAATACATCAGCCGGCAGCAATTTAATCAGTGCATCAAGAGAACTCAAGATATATCATCAGCTCATTCATTCCAAAAAGCACAAAGATGCAGTATGCAATTATTTGACAATAAGCAGAATACAATAGGAACTTAGTGCCCACCAGCTTCCCGGTTTGGACCAGCGGTTAAATCGATAAAATATCTCAATTAGATGATAAGATCGTATTAGCCGCAAAATGTTGTGAACAAATTCTGTCAAGAGTCAATGGGTTTTGGAAGCGGTTTTACCACATTAATTGTAGACGGGAACAATTTTTTGACATAAGAATCATGGGTGTAGATTTGGTTCCTTTTCAACTCCTAAGGTGGGGGCTAATATTTTTGGCAATGGAGGTCGAGTAATATATCATTTGAAAGGTATTTTAATTCTTTGTACAAAACGGTACGTGGTTTTAAAATTAAAATACACCATCCGTATATTGGAATTAAACGAAACACAAAATGCCAATTCAAACCGTGAAAATATTATTTTATTTAATTTCATCTGAAGTTAACAATATTCAGTTAATTATGTTGGTTAATTGTAAAAATATTTTACTCAATAATTTTACTGCATTTAGTTGGAGACCAACAGTTCGAACATTAAAAATATAATTTTCAATGTTTTATTTGGAATTTTCTTTCTCGTATAATTCAGTAACCAGTTGGCCAATTTTAAATAACTTTCATTTCATTTGAAAAATAGAAGCCTCACCATCTCTGGAGCTGAAGGAGTCAAATCGACGCCTCTAATTTTAATGTTAAAAAATGTTTTTTTCGCAAAATTAAATACTTTGCAAGTTACTTTGGGCGGGGATGGACATTTACGCGTCATCTATTATTTTTTACGTCGACTTGCCGTCAACTCGTATAGACAACGTCGATTTTTTGGACAGTTAATAGTGTGAGTTTATAAACTTATTCTAAACTACGGTGAGCAAATTTCTTTAGGATCGATGCGATACGGATGGTGATAAGTAGAAGATAGAATTTCCTTCAATGCAATTTAATCTACAAAAACCGGTTGTAATAGTAAAAAGTGATAAACGATGATTAAATAATTTAAACCTTATAATTCACAAGTACTTTGAAAAAACCTACGGGGTCAGGTTTCCAATTGCAAAATCATTCAATTTCCTCAAAACAACGATATATACCGTTGTAAAATGGTATAAAGAAGGTCTCAGCTTAGAAGGAGTAGCACACTAAAAGCTGAAGCCTGGCACAACCATGATAAAAAAATGTACAAGAAGGTTATTACTACCATTAAAAATAGTCCGGGGATCTCTGACCAAAACCATTCCATAAACTTTAACACCATGGAGCGAGGTATGGACGAGTTCGAGCTTAGGAATGCTATAAGAGCTACCGAATTATTAAAAAGCCAATTCATTCAGATAACCAGAACTTTCCAATCGAATTGTCTGTAAATTAAAACTAATTAAAACTTCAACAGATTTCAGTAGAAGCGCTATATTCAGTTGAATTAACCCGAAGTAAAGATGATCTATACAACAAATAATTTGGATATGTTGAAAATTATTGTTGACTTATATAGACCGACTTGAGATGAGAACTCAATCTTCTGCAGAAGAAGAGGATGTAATTATTGAAAATCCCATTTTCACCATTAGCCATTAAAGAAAAACTGAGCTAGATGGGATCAAGTTTCAAAAACCTGAGATGTCCGAGGTAGAAAAACAGAGCAGCAAATTTCATGGCTTGCCATTAAATCATCTTCTCACCGTAAAATCACTGAGCGTGGAGTCGGAATGATCTTTGTCAGTCTTGTAATTCTGAAATTAAAATTCGGTAATTTTCTATTCCCTATAATGCAGACTGTTCTATGATTAAGTTATAACTAAATTTGTCCAAAAAAATTTGTGAATTATAAATAAATAAATCCCAACACATACATACATCAATTAGAGACTGAAAGCTGAACAGTAGCCCTATTTGTACACGGCTACTGGTCCGACTTTTAACTGGCCATCTGCACACTACATAGCTGGGCCGGTCCATGAGTTCTACATTCCAACAGAGGAGGTGAAAAATCCCATTTGCATCCTGCCTCTGTTAGCCACTGCGCTATTTGCTCAGATTTGTTTTGGTGGATGTGAAAATGTACGTGAAATTGGATTTGAAACGGTTCAAAAGCAGGTCAAAAATTGAATCTTGCCAAAATTCGTGGCGATGATCCTGCTAAATATAAGCAATTGGTAGGCATGCAATTTTTCATACTTAACCTGCACAGAATATAATATTCCAATAGTAATTTAGCTAGTTCGCACTATTCTAAATTGCTATGAAACTAATCAATTCAATGTCTTAAATGAGCTGAGCCTACCGGTTTCGAGATTCGCGTGAAGTTTGTCCTAAATTTGTCCTAAATTACAAAAACAACAATTAGGACAAATTTAGGACAAATTTCACGCGTCTGTTTAGAAGTGTGAAGTTTGTCCTAATACTAAATAAATTTGTTTGTATTAGTGACAATAATAAACAAAATTCGGATAAACCGATCAATTTTTAAAAACTATTTGTCTTATTAACAAACGTAGAAAAATTAGCAATGCTCAAAGACAAGAAATCTAAATACAATAATATTCAACTACAAAGTTCATGCCGATTCAAATAAAAACGAATCCCAAATTTTACTCAAGGTATAAACGAAAGCATGAACTTGCTTAAAATCAATGAACGGAAACCTTAATGTACCGATTAATAATAACAATCCTCTATCAGCTGCTAACTGACTTCGGACAAGGGTGTATATACATTTTTGGGTAGCTAAGGACCATATATAACTAAAAAATATTAAAGCTTTCTTAAATCTAGAAGATAAGTATCTTAGGACAGGGGTGTTTTATCACGTTGTTTGGTAGTACAAAATTGAAATATTTAAAAATTTCTCCTACTAAACCAGGGATCGTACTCAGATAGCGATATACAATTTTTGGTAGCTGAGGGCCATATCTAACTAAAAAATATTAAAACTTTCTTAAATCTAGAAGATAAGTATCTTAGGACAGGGGTGTTTTACCACGTTGTATGTTAGAACAAAATTGAAATATTAAAAAATTTCTCCTACTAAACCAGGGATCGTACCCAGATAGCAATATACAATTTTTGGTAGCTGAGGGCCATATCTAACTAAAAAATATTAAAGCTTTCTTAAATCTAGAAAATAAGTATCTTAGGACAGGGGTGTTTTACCACGTTGTATGTTAGAACAAAATTGAAATATTTAAAAATTTCTCCTACTAAACCAGTGATCGTACCCAGATAGCAATATCCATTCTTGGGTAGCTGAGGACCATATCTAACTAAAAAATATTAAAGCTTTCTTAAATCTAGAAGATAAGTATTTTAGGACAGGGGTGTTTTATCACGTTGTTTGGTAGTACAAAATTGAAATATTTAAAAATTTCTCCTACTAAACCAGGGATCGTACCCAGATAGCGATATACAATTTTTGGTAGCTGAGGGCCATATCTAACTAAAAAATATTAAAGCTTTCTTAAATCTAGAAGATAAGTATCTTAGGACAGGGGTGTTTTACCACATTGTTTGGTAGTACAAAATTGAAATATTTAAAAATTTCTCCTACTAAACCAGTATCCTACTTGGGTCCTAAGATACTTATCTTCTAGATTTAAGAAAGCTTTAATATTTTTTAGTTTGATAAGGTCATCAGCTACCCAAAAATGTATATCGCTATTTGTTTACGATCCCTGGTATAGTAGGAGAAATTTTTTAATATTTCAATTTTGTTCTAACATACAACGTGGTAAAACACCTCTGTCCTAAGATACTTATCTTCTAGATTTAAGAAAGTTTTAATATTTTTAAGTTAGAAATGGTCCTCAGCTACCCAAAATTGTATATTGCTATCTGGGTACGATATCTGGTTTAGTAGGAGACATTTTTTAATATTTCAATTTTGTTCTACCAAACAACGTGATAAAACACCCCTGTCCTAAGATCTTATCTTCTAGATTTAAGAAAGCTTTAATAATTTTTAGTTAGATATGGCCCTCAGCTACCAAAAATTGTATATCGCTATTTGGGTACGATCCCTCTTTTAGTAGGAGAAATTTTATAATATTCCAATTTTGTACTACCAAACAACCTGATAAAACACCCCTGTCCTAAGATACTTATCTTCTAGATTTAAAAAGGCTTTAACATTTTTTAGTTAGATATGGTCCTCAGCTACCCAAAAATGTATATCGCTATCTGGGTACGATCCCTGGTTTAGTAGGAGAAAATTTTAAATATTTCAATTTTGTACTATCAAACAATTTGATAAAACACCCCTGTTCTAAGATACATATCTTCTAGATTTAAGAAAGTTTTAATATTTTTTAGTTAGATATGGCCATCACCTACCCAAAAATTGTATATCTCTATCTGGGTACCATCCCTGGTTTAGTAGGATTTTTTTTTTAAGATTTCAATTTTGTACTATCAAACAACGTGATAAAACACCCCTGTCCTAAGATACTTATCTTCTAGATTTAAGAAAGCTTTAATATTTTTTAGTTAGATATGGCCCTCAGCTACCAAAAATTGTATATCGCTATCTGGGTACGATCCCTGGTTTAGTAGGAGAAATTTTTAAATATTTCAATTTTGTACTACCAAACAACGTGATAAAACACCCCTGTCCTAAGATACTTATCTTCTAGATTTAAGAAAGCTTTAATATTTTTTAGTTAGATATAGTCCTCAGCTACCCAAGAATGTATATCGTTATCTGGGTACGATTCCTGGTTTAGTAGGAGAAATTTTTAAATATTTCAATTTTGTACTATCAAACAATTTGTAAAACACCCCTGTCCTAAGATACTTATCTTCTAGATTTAAGAGAGCTTTAATATTTTTTAGTTAGATATGGTCATCAGCTACCCAAAAATGCGGCAATATTTCATTTTCAATTATTCTTATTGCAAAATTAATACTAGTTTGTGAAAAAATTCATAATAACGAGAGATTTATAATTTTTACTAATACATTCTCAGATAAAAAAGTTAGGACAATTTTAGGACAAACTTCACACCCGTGTTTCGAGCTATCCAAAAATATTCAGCAATAGTGAAAACAATGTTGAAGAAGTATGTCGGCTTCGATAAGGTTGCTGAAAGGGTGCGTTCCAAATGGAACAATATTGCTGCCAAAGTAACACCGGACCTTGTGCAGAATCTCATGGAAATACTAAAATTTGAAATTTAGACCATTTCGAACGTTCAGTGCAATAAATATTCTTCATGTCAACATATATTTCCAATATTATAGTATGTTATGTAATTCCCGATTTAATTTGAATAATTCGAATAGAGTGTTTCGTCTAATCGTCTTAAAAGGAACTCACTATATATAAATACAGTTCACAAAATGGAACAAACGAGCCAGTTCTGTTCAGTATAGGCAAATCTTATTAGTAACAATCACTGTACTGCGTGATATCTTATGATACGGCAAGAACTTAATTTACAATTTAAAATCAATCCCTTGTCCAACTTAATTTTTAAATATCAATTCAATATATATATGTGGTAAAGGTATATACATAAAACATGCCAACCAATAATTTATTAATTTCTGTCGTCCCTTGACCATGTTTCCATTCAAATACAAAACAACTGAGGATACAAATAGCTCGTGCCCGAATGACTATAAATTATTCAAACAATTAGTTAATTTTTAAGTTAACAAGACAATATAATCAATAAATACAATTTATAATTTATCGATTACCCAAAATAAATAAATAAATTATTATTTATGTTCGATTTTCAACAACCACACGGTGTGTTTGAGTATGTTTAGCCACCACCAATCGAACAAAACCAACAAAAAACACAAAAAAATTTCTATAATTACCTTTCATTAAGTTTTACGTATACCTAAATTTTTAAAATATAAGAACACAAACATAAGATCATCGCACTTAAGGTAGTTTTTACTGTTTGTTAGTCTTTTAAATATGGTTTAACATCGATTTATGATTTTATGTTTTATTTTTATGTTTGAAATAAAAAATAAAAAAATAAATAAAAATTTATAGTCACAAGATGACGTTACATAAAATCATAAAACATAATTTTTTTTTATTTGGGATTTATAATTGAATTACACGATAATGATGACTGGAATAAAAAAAAATTTGTTTTGGTTAATGGAATGGAGTGGAAATATTTTTTTTTTTTTGTTTATATGCGCGGGGACTCCGATGGATATAGTGGAATTATTATATATAGGGCTCCCTGTTGTGATTTTCGCGGTTATTAAAGTCTTGTGTATTTATGATTGGATTTATTTAATTTGGTTTGCTACTGTTTAAAATTTTGGGATTTGCGTTTTTATGTTTAGTTGTAAATCGATTCGTACGAAGTATTTTATAGATGCGGTGTTATGGTTGGGATACAGAATAACAATAATTCTAAACATGTCTGAAATTATGTACTTTAAACAATAATAATTGTAATCGGATCAGTATACTATCCAGTTTAATTATATCATTTAATATGTTGTAAAAAATTTTAGGACGTGATCACTTAAAAATCACATAAATACCAAAAAAAAAATATGAATGAGAATATTTAAATATTCCAACAACAACAAAAATCAAAATAAATTACATAAATGAAATAATTATAATTATCCAATTTCATGCTGTGTTGAATATAAAACTAAGTTTTTTTTTGTTAGTATATAGTTATTTGGAACGTGTAATAGATCTGTAAAAAAATTTTATTGTTACCATCGCAATTTAAGTTTATGAGGTACAGTAAAATTGATATAAATTTTACCCTTGTGCGTAATTTTTACCCAATTTTTTTTTTATTTTTTATTGAATTGTAATCGATCACTGTTTAGTATTTTGACCTTAAAAAAAATAATAAAAGGGATTATGCCGATATAGATGTGTGTAAAATGTATATTCCGATTTTTATTTTATATATTTTATTGATTTGATTGAAGAGGTCAAATAATTGTTTGTAAAATTGTTGAATTATTTTGATTTATTGTTTTGTGTATTTTTATTTGTATTTCCTCAAAGGATTTAAATAACGAACACCCGAAAAAAAAAATAAAAAAACTATAAACGGAATAATAACATCTTTAAATAGTGTGAAAAAATAAGTTGGCAGTTTGATTTGATTGATTAACCCTTTTAAGTTGGATCGTACATTAAGATACATATCCAGTTTTCGGTTAGTTTTGAGAAATGTCTGTTTTCAATTTTAAATTTATCATTTCGCACTTGAGTTTATATACTCGAGGTTCAACATGGTTTTAGGTGATCTATCACCATACAAAATCGAGTTATCTTGCACTCGAGTGTCAATTCTAAAAAAATCCACTGTATTCACCGATAAAAATAAATTACAATTCGACCTCGGCTAATATTAATCAGGACTAATAAACCATTGGTCGGTATTTAGTTTGAAAAAATTCTGTTATATATACACACATACCCACAGCCACAGACATAAACTCACCCACACAAACACATACACATATATATAAAAGCTCAGATAAGAAGAGTGCTGACTACCAAGAGCTAGTGAAAACTTGGTTGGAAAAACATGCTGATGTTAGAGCAGGCTGAAGTTACAACGAAGGAGGAGATCCGCGACGCGCTTTGTGATTTTAGAAGGAATCCGTCATCAAAAATATAAGGAAAGAATATGGCAGCACACAGAGAGCCATAATTAATTTACCTGAGGAAACAGGTAACACACGAGAAAACACGTCATCTATATTATTTTCTACATCGACGTGTAACAACCCGGGCAGCAAATCTTAACAAATATGGTGCAATCCAGTAATTCCTTTAAACAAATTGAACTGCGATCATTGCTGAGTTATTGTACTTTAAGAACCTCGGCTTTCCACAATTCTCGCATTTCCGTCTACAATTCCACTTAGCTGCCCTCCTAGTAAGAGTAGCCTTGGTTTTACTTGGTTTCAAACCAATCATTCTTGCATCTGACTTTCACTATACCTAAAGTCTGTTGAGCAGCACTGACAACTGAAGTTTTGAGTGTCTCTCAGACAGAGTTCACACAGTCGGACCTCAATGTTTGCGCTGACAAGACTCAAGTTATATATAGTTTCTTTTGATCTTCATTTATCAGACCTTCACAGTCGAAACGTTCCAAACGTTTCGTTGTGTTACCGGACCTGTACGAAAACTTCCATCGTAGCTTTGCAGTGACCAAATAATGATCGCTGCCTATGTATTTGGTTGGTGACCAATAAGTTCTCACATCCTGTACAACCCGAGCTCGGCCTTTTGAAATTACTACGTGGTCAATTTGGCTGCGAGAGATTTTGCGAGGATGGTTCCATGTTTCCAAATGTATATGTTTGTGAGGGGAAAATGTGCTTACTACTCTAAGATCGTGAGCAATTGCAAATTACATCATTCTCTTACCATTATCGGTTGTAGTTTCGTGTCGGGAGTACGGACCTATCTTTTCATACAAGTCGGTTTGATTTCTGCCAGCTCTAGCATTAAAGTCCCCAATTACTATTCTAACATCGTGTTCGGGTATAGATCCCACCAGATCATCCAAGTCATTGTAAAATGAGTCTTTATCTTGAGGCTGGCTGACTTCTGTGAGCACATGCACACAAATTATCGAAAGGTTAGCTAATCGGTTATAGACAGCTTAGAAATCCTAAACAGCCTTCTTTACCTGCGGCCTAAGAAGAAATCCAGCTCCACGATTTCCTAGGTCCACTTTTAGACCAGCGAGTTTCTTAAAGAGCAACACGTTCCAGCAAATACTCCTTAAATCATGTGTTTAGGCCCTCCAACCTTCCTGGTTTCTTAAGTTATTTCACATTCCACGTGCCGATCCGAAAACTCAGTTGATTTTTTTACGGAAGCGGGTCGTCAGTAATCCAACCGTTAAGTCACCTTCGACAACATGTTCGTGCAATTTAGGCTTACGAGACATGTGTGTCACCACAGGGGCTAAATTTTTATCCATATTACGTTCAAATATTTTTTGAGATCGGGAATTTTAATTTTTTATTATTATTTTCTGTAGAAGTTCTGAAAGTTGAACAAAATGTTTATGAAATTCTGAAAGTTTTCTTGTCAAGTTCTGAGCTTTACTCTAGAAACTTTAAAGTGCATACATAAATTTAGGTAATTTCTTTAAAATTATTTAAAGGCATAATATTATAGGCTTTATTGAATCGAATTCTTAAAATCTAAGTTTATGTGTACCATTGTAAACCAAGTTTTTAAAAACATCTTTTTTACTTATTTAAAATTAAAATATTACAATATTCAAGTTCCTATTCAGATTCTCGAATTTAGCTTATTTTCAATTTACGAATATGGAATTTTCCAAATTCAATTTCTAATATTTGAATTTTTTTTATTAATTTAAAAATTTATTGCAATTCATGAAACTTCAAATATTCTTGAAACAAATATTCTTTATTCTTCAATTTTGATTTAATGAAATTTTAATAAATTTTATAATTCTGAATTCGTGGTTTAAAGTTTCAGTCGATAAGTTTAGTATTTAAATTTATAATTCCGCAAATTTTGTTAAAATAATCGAAATTCGAAATTATAAAATTTCCATGTAGGTATAGTACATATATCAGAACTTCAAATTTCGTGTAGAATTTGGCTTTTCTGATTTTGAAACTTCAATTTCCAATTCAAATTTTGGAAATTTTGAATTTTACGCATACATTTTAAGTGCTTTGCAACAAGTTTAGCTCATAGTAAATGGCATTTTACATTGTTCTAACCCAGTAAACGTAAACAATTCAGAATATAAAATTTCGAATTTTGAAAATTTCCAAATATAAAATACATAAAACACTTAAATTAATTTTTGAATAAAATTGAAAGACACAATAGAGATTGCTGCTAAACTACATGTCGAATGAATGTGATCAATTCTTAAATTTTGAAATTTTTGAAATTTGAAATACGTTCTTTTATACCACGGATCACAATATGGTAGAGAGTTATATGTACCTCCCGTTTCAGTTTGGCCAGATTTGCGACATTGTCAATCTTAAAATCCCTCTTTTATCAAAGGCAGTATATAAAATGATAAAGCTTAACAGTTAGTTGTCTTGTGTATCGATAGAAACACGCACAGATTTTATTTTTCATCCAAAATATCAATTGCAGCTACACAAACATGATGTACGTTGCTCCAACTATCGAGCGACAAAAAACGATTTTGTTTTATCGTCCTTTAAATATAATGTAGGATAGATATAGGGATGTCGTTGTGGAGTAATACCGATTGGCTAATTCGTGTCAGTCTCCAAAGAATGCCGAGCTAAATTAATGGAGACGTGCCAATCCAATATTAATCGGCACAGTTTGAATAGGATAGCATATAAGAAATTATTTAAGCACACAGAAGCCGTTTCTGGAAATGGGTGCAATTCGTCGAAAACATCAAAATACTCCCAGTAAGGCTTTACCTGCCGTTTCAGGGGATGGTTCACTAAGTAAATCCTTTCAAAATTGGGAAGTTTTCTTTTTTTTATTCCGCTGCTCCAAGTTGATAACACCATAAGTTTAATTTAATCACTTGGCTATTTCATATGTATTTGAAATGATTCTATTTTTTTATATCGAAGTCATTTAAATTGAAAATTCTGTTTTTAAATCAAAACTTTGTTTAAATTTTGAAACACAATTTTTTTTTACATTTTAGTGCAAACCCAGCAAAAGTTAAAATAAAAAATTGTCCGTTTTATTGTAAATGTCACTTCCATTTTCCAATGAGTATATTTCTGCATTATTGAATACAAAATTTTAATACTTTTCAACATTTGAATATCTAATGAGCTACCTTTCTTTAAAATTTCATAATTGCAGTCCAACCAGAGGTCACAACCTGCTTTCCAAAAATCCCCTTGCAATAGTAGACAATAGGTTTTTTCAGTTTGATGTGAGGATAGCAGAAATGGAATATTTTTTAAGCAAAAGTTTCACAATTTTAAAGTTAAAACTTTCTGTTAATTTAAGTTTAGGTTTAATTTTCAAGCTTTAAATGAAATGTTTGTTCCGTGCGGTTGAAAATGTCGCAACTCGTAAATAATCGTTTTGTTCAAAATTCAATTTATCACAATTTCATATCTTACGCAAAGTACTCGAGTAGTACAAATTTTATTAACATTTGAAGACCTATATAAAGTGTCTGTGACCCTTTGAAAGAATATGTTAAATATAGTGGCATTTGTACACATGTATATGTACATAAATTATGCACTCATCAAAAAAAAAAAATTCTCATTAAAAACTGAATTTTAAATAAAAATAAATTTTAAAATAATCATTAATATATATTTTTTTTTATAGAAAACCATTTGAATAATAATAGAAATCATTTAAACTTGTTAATTGATTTTTTGTCGGTTTTAGAACCACATATAAAAAATAAAAAATTGAAATTAATTATGTAAGGCTATATAGTTAATTAACAAGATCCACTTTTTTGTCTATATACCGATTAGGTGCTAGATATATCCGTTAAATTATCTATTTAACAAATCATCATTATAATTTTTTGTTGTGTCGTTTCAATTAACTTAATTTAAAAAAAAATTGATTTAAATTAAATTATTAAATGTAATTTAATTTAAAGTATTTGCCACACTTATCAACATTTTTTATTGACCAATTGAAAATTGTACCTGGATATACACTTCGTGGTTTGAGTGCACACAAAAAAAATACACCGAACACTATTTTAACCAAGGCTAATATAAAATTATGTATAAATATTCAAATTTTTTGGGATCTTTCAAAATGTTATCAAACTTTTCAATCAATACGTGCATATGTATATATACATAAAATAGTTATCTTGCTTTGTTTCTATATCAATCAGGAACACATTTTAATTTTTCTAATAAATGAAATTAAAATTCAAAAAATGTATAATTAAAAAATTTAAAATCATAAATCATTTTTTTGTTTTGTTTTTATGTTTTATAAAAAAAAAACATTACCATGGAAGTTTACGTTCATATATACAACATTTTGTAAATATAAATTTTTGATTGACTGTTTAATAGGCGGGCTTAGAGGAGAGGATCAATATTACGTACATATATAGTTTGAGAAGTACAAGTGACCACCAAATAATGCGATACATGAAGTTCACGATTAAACTAAATTTTATTATAACTGACATAAATCTTTTGACATAACCTCATTTGTTAAATATATATTATGTTTACAAATTTGACATAATTGAACATAATGTATGTATATAACATAAAAAATGATAGATTGTAATTTATGTTTAAATAGTTTGTAAATGTACATGATTTTCAACGGCGACCACACATTCCTCGTGAAGAAAATCGTGATTAATTCATTGTGAAAATTAAAATCGAAACATAAATCGTGAAAATCAGTTGGTGGTCAAATTTATTTGTATTTGTACTGAAGTACAAAATAAAAATTTCCATTTAAATTAAAAATAAAACAAACAAAAACAAGTACTCTGTCTAATTATAATCATTGTGTATGTGTACAAGCATATATCAATTCCTGGAACTAAAATACACAAGACACATGTAATCCTCAACAAATTAGAGATAACTCAACTAACACTAATCCATAAAAATTCTATCCATTTTATATACGAGTATTCCCTCTTTTCCAGTATTTTTTTTTTTTTTGCATTCAATTTTCTTTCCATCAACCTACGTAATCCCAACTGAAAACACACAGCAGAAAAATAAAATCTTAAATTCTAAATACAAGCCGGAGAGAAGATAAAATAGACAAGATTTTTTTTTTTTTTTTTTTAAACATCAACCGCAAAATCTAAGGAGGTAACCAGAAGGCAAGAAGAAGATGAAAAAAATATATAAAAAAAAAAAAAAAAAAAAATTAAACGGAATGGCAAACAATAAATGACATTTCTTATTTTTTTTTTATTTTTTATTTATTTATAAGAGATGAGAAAAATTGATTTTTTATATTTCAAATAAAAGAAATTATAATAATATAAAATTCCCAATGAAGGAAATAAAAATAAAATTAAAATAATAAGGAAATAGCTGAGTGAAAAAACGAAAATTCTTATTGTAATGAATTAAAGATGATGCGACTAAAAAAAAAACAATAGTAGTAGATATTTAAATTAAAATAAAATAGAAAATTGGAAAATTGAATTAAAATAATAAGAATTTTTTTTTGCACAATCAAATGAAGAAGAACCTTCTATGGCGGAAAAAAAAAATTTATTGAAGATATTTTAAATTATTTTATTTAAATTAAATTGTTTTTTTTTGTTTTGTTGGTTTAAATCTTAGGAATAATATTTCGCTTATAGAGTAGGTATATAGATTGGACCATTTATTTTTCCGATAAATTTATATTTATACAAATTAATAGAAATAATATATAAAATATCAGAATAATGTACATTTAAATGAAAAATATTACTTTCAGCAAAGTACATTTTTTTTAAATTAATTGAAATTATTTGGAATACTCAAATATTAAAAATCTAAATTACACTACATTTATTCTGTCAAAAACACTTCTTTTAAAATATTTTTTAATAATTTCACTACGTAAATCCAAATAACCATAACCTGCCTCAGAATTAGCCCATTTAACAAGAATTACATTTTTTTTAAAATTTGGTTATTCGGAAATTTAACGTTTCAAAATATCCCAAATTTGGTTTCACAAATCAATAATTGATTAATTTTGAAAAAATGTTGCATTCAAAAATTTTAAATTCGATATTTCCGAATTTTATAAACCTAACGTTCGGTTTCGAAAATTCAAATTTCTAAACTCTATACGGTAACATTTCAAATTATGAATTCAGATTTCCAATTTGAATTTTTATCGAATTTTTAATTTTCACTCTAAATTTATGTCGAATTTCGTTTAGTGCAGGTGAAAATATTTCGAATTTAGCAATTTGATAAATTAGAAATTTAAATCTTTGAGAAATATACAAGAACACTCGATTTATTTGTGTAACCAATAGTTGGCTATCAATAAAATCGTAACAATGCTGTAATCGCAAAAGTAAAATAAATAAAGATAAAAATTAGGGAGTTTTGTTCAACAAAATTGTGGAAATATATACATGCATTAAGATATAATATTTTTAAGACATACAGCAGAGAAAATAAATTAACTAACAAACAAATAAAAAATAATTTGATTAAAAATAAAAAACAACGCCCTAATTTTTATTATTAGCCTAAAACGATGCATATACATACTTATTGATGATAAATTCCAGAAAAGTTTCACAGGCTCTATAACTCTGGCAAATACAATCAAATTTCATGATCCCCCATAATACTCATTTTTGATAGATGGCAATCGCTTTTGCCGTTGCCTATTTCTGTTGCCTAAGACTATACCGAACAAGACATAGGGCATAGGATAGTACAGAAGTTTTTAACCACGCATATGTCTCAATTAAACTAATTTCCAAAATTATGGAAAAATCTGGGTTCCCGATCGAACATATTTCCAAACGAAATAAAATAAAATAGAATTTTCCAAACGCCATATTATAAAACGAGATTCTAAAACGATTATTGCATATATAGTTCTGGAATACAGCATACTAGAATGAAATTTGGCTACGAATGATGAAATATGTCGTGAGGCTAAGAAATTCGATTAGATTCTATATATTAGCTAAAAAGTCTACTCAGTTTCATTCTTTCCAATA
The DNA here is from genome assembly GCA_951394425.1 of Tipula unca. Classification (NCBI taxonomy): domain Eukaryota; kingdom Metazoa; phylum Arthropoda; class Insecta; order Diptera; family Tipulidae; genus Tipula; species Tipula unca. The sequence goes on from OX596381.1 coordinate 73,786,608, forward strand.
TTCTATATATACCTAAAAATCATGTTAGAATTCCATTTCAATTGAACTGGGGTAAGATGTTGTAACATCACCATTATATTCGATACACGCTTGTATCTCTGTTTTAAGAACAAATTTGTGAGCTATTTCATTTATTCAATTATGTTTTTTCTATTGCGATCTCAGCGTGTTAGAATAAATTAGCACTCAACCTCTATATAAATTACCTGCCGTGGTCACAATTGAAATTTCTGAATTCAATGCGAAAAAGCGAATAATTTTGTTCTTGAAAAAAGAGATACAAACATCTATCAAATAACGAAAATGGTAATGTTACAACATCCCACCGCACTGGACGAAATAATTTTGAATTTTTGATGCGTGAAAATATTTGTGCACTGAGCAGGACATCGAAGAGAAGTCACTTTCATGGGGTAACTGTTCCAAATTGTATAGAATATCCAGGTTTGGGCCACGTCACGCGTCATTAATTAACGACACTGTCATATAAAGCAAAGTATGTATATACTCAAATTTAACCCATTGCTCAAGTTCAAACACTTTCTAATTTTTTCAAATTTTAAATGAATCACTTAAGATTCTAACCTAACTAATCTACATTGAAATACTCTTTAAATTATAATTAAAATTTGATTCAAGACCATACTAGAGTTTTAGCTGGAATTTTACTTAAGATAATTCACTCAACATAGTTAAAAAGCTATTCAAATACAAATTGATTTAACATATAATTTTAAATTCACTCAAATTTTGTTCATATTCAATTGAAATATTTATTTATATTCCCTGGTTTAATTTAACTAAAGAATTTGTTTCAAATCTACTTAAAATTTGTTTAACGTAGGAATATTTTATTAAAAAAATAAAATTCCAGATCTCGAATGTAATATTGATAAAAATTGAAATATTTTTAAATTGTTCAAACTCAAATTAAATTTTGTAAATTATTTACATTCTGAATTGTATTGTAATAAGAATATTTAACGTTTTATGAATAACAAAATTTTAAATTATTTTAACAGATATTGAAATAATATTCTAAATTCGTGAAATTCAACAAACTACGTCGACATTTAAATTTAAAATTTAGGAAATTAATTATGTATCCAAATGTACTCAACTTTGGAATTTCGAAAGTAAAAATAAGAGTTTCATAAAATTGTTCAGAATTTCTAAAAAGGGAATAAATATTTTAGTAAAAAATCAAAATTCCAGGTTCCGAAAAACATTTGAATATTGGTAAAAATTTTGGAAATTTTTTAAATTTAATAAATTTTAGTATGACCTAAAGTACAATTAAGTTCAAAATTCAACTTTTAAAATCTATCAAAATTCGAATCGAATTTAAAATTTTGAATTATTTACGTATATAATGACAGTAAAAAATGTTTAAATTAAAATTTAATGTTTATAATTTCGAAATTTATCTAAAAAATTTGATTTCAAAAAAGGGAAACTATAATAAACCGAAATTAAACGATTCAAAATTATAAAAATTAAATTGGTTATAAAACCAACATTTAAATAAATATTGAAATTCGATATTTCAAACAAAGGAGTTTGAATAAATATTTCCTATTCTGAATTAAACAAAAATTTATTGATTTATTTATTTATTTATTGAAATTTGAAATTCTAATGTGTACGGTTTTATGTTACCCAAAAATATAAAAAATTATATTTTGAAATTTCGAATTTTTTATAAAATTCAGTGTCATAAATACAAACACTAAACTATCGGTTGGCATTTCAATCCATCAAACGAATTCAGAATTATAAAATTTATTAAAATTTTATTAAATCAAAATTGCAAAAAGTTTGAATATTTCAAATGTGGAATTTGTATTGTAACAAGTAAATTTAAAATTTTTAAATTAATAAATCAAATTTAAATATCAAAAATTGAATTTAAAAAATTCCAAATTCGTAAATTAAAAATATGATAAATTCGAGAATCTGATTCGGAACTAAAATATCGGAAAATTTCACGGTTTGGAAAATAATTATTAATTGATTTTAAAAAGTTATCCAAATTCATGTATGCACTTTGGATCAGAAAAAGTTGACGGATTCGTAAAATTATAGTTTTAAAAAAATTTAAAATTTGATACATTTGCAAAAATTAAATTTGATTGGTCTCGTGGCTCCCAATCCACATATTAAAATGTTACCGTACAAATTATTCTTTTCATAAGTTCTAGTGGAGTGATATTTTATACGGTTTTTATGGCCCATTTTTGTAATTCAGAATTTTCAGCGACTTATTTTAAAATAATAGTTGCGCAAAAAACAAAAGTATGGCTAAAGAGTAGGATTTAAATTATATTTTTAATTTAATTACTATTTTATCATAAAAACCAAATATTTTAAAATTAGCATTTTTACGTAATCCAATGTATTACAAAAATGATCATTTTACATTTAATCTTAATTTTGAAAACAATACGAAATGTTCAGAATTCGAAAAGTTTAAATCGAATTTTTAACATCAGAAATGTTAAATTCTGATGAAAACCTCGGTTTACTATATGTACAAGTTCAATGTTTAAAACAAAAACCAAAATTTATAATTTCAAATTTTTTATAAAATTCAGTTTTAAAATTTCATCAATTTTTACCGAGTAAATAACACAGTGGTAAAAAGGTATTCTTGATCTTCTCAAAATATATGATTTAAAGTGCAAAGGGCCGAGCTATCGTTATCATGTCAGTGCAGGCTGGCATGGTGCGGTACAAGGTGTGGATGGTTAAATAAATTGGGCGTGTAGGGTAAGGACGGGAGAATCTTGAACTCCGTAACAAGTAGAGATAAAATAATTTAAAAAAAAAAATCAAATGCATAAATTTAGAATTACAAAAATCACAATTTCTAAAGGATCAAATTCAAAAAATTTCGAATTAATTATACACGAAAATTTAAAATTTAATTAGCAATTAAAAATTGTATGAATCAAGAGACCTAAAAAATGTTAACTAAATAAATCAAACTATTACAAAATCGATAAAATATTCTTAATTCGATATGACGCAACATTTTAAAAGGCGTAAAATTTTAGTTTTAAAATTTTTATAATTTAAGCTAAATTTTAAAAATTGCTATTTCAAATTTTGTACAGAATACATATAATTCGGTTGAGTAAACTCGAATTTTGGTAATTCAAAAAATATATTTGGGTTCTTCAATTTTGGATTCTGTATTTTGTAATTATAAAAGTAAAACTTAGCAAGTGGTTTTATAACGACAAATTTAAGAATTTCGATTAGTGAAAAATTGGAGTAATCGAGTAGTACGTCGGTTAATTGTGCCGACATATATATATATATGATAGATATTTGTATTATATGGTATACTTATTTACATAATTTAAACTATATATGAACTTTAGACGTCTGCACCCTTCAACATTTCTCACATTACATATAACCTAAAATTAATTCCAAACCAACTAAATACAGTTTTCTAAAAAAAAACTTAAATAAATTTTCTATGTTATCAATTATTCAAAAGGTTAAATGTTTTTATTGTATTTTTTATTCTTTCCCGAACAAAACACAAAATTTGTATTGTGGTTAACAATAAAATTTTCTTATATAAATTATTACTACTCGGGTAGTTCACCAACTATAAATAGCTTATAAAGTTTACCATATGAAATTGTAGAAATTTATCTCATACACATACACACACGTCGTACATACACAATCGAAAAGAAAAACTACTTGGTATAAATATACAAAGTTTAAATGAACCAAAGAAAATGTGAGAAGATGAATGTGAAAATTTATCCAACTCATGAGTGTGTGTTTATATATTTTTTAGATACTTCGGAAGGGTTTGGTATTTTATTATATTGTAATATATCTCCATATATATATATATGTAGTTTAAGGATAATAAATCTAATAGCTCGGTGAAAAAAGCTCCCTTATTGTGGATATATATATACGTCTATATACCAGCGAAACGATATTTCTTTATTTTTAGAGTATAGCCTGTTGATTCAGTTTGTTGTATGTGCGGATTACATACATATTACACTCTTAACACGTAAATAAAATTTATGAACTTTTATAATACATAATATTACTGTACATACGTATATATAAGATTAAATAATTTATTGTTTTTTATGTAATTCAACAATTAAATAAATCAACAATCACAAAATTATATGACATTGATTGACATTGTATATGGGATAGTTATAGTAGATTTGTTAAAACGTGAATATTTATACAAAAATCGTATATGTTTGTATAATTATTGTGATTTATTATAATAATAGTTTTAAATGTTTTTTGGACTGTATACACACACATATGAGTATATAATAAGATATTGATCAGTACAAGTGGAGTACATATATATTTTGTTATAAATTTTGTAAATAAAATATTTTTATTGATCAAGGCTATGTGTACTGGTGGTAACTACATACGCTTACCGGATGCAGTGCCTGATTCGATGTTATTTTATTCTATATATATAGAGGTGTGAGTTCATGCTGAAGTTTAAGCATATTATTATCGCTACAAGTCATCATTATTTATAAAACATGCAAGCAATTTGTTAATTAACAGTTTTCATCTGCAGGCGAATATGTATAGCAAAAGATTTATCATATCCGCATATATTTGTGCACAAATTAATTTATGTTTGTAATTAATTGTAATTGAATAAAATTATTGTCTAGTATACATACATATATGTATACGCTCCTAAATCAATGCCATCCACTTGGCACAAAGCTATATGAATGAATATTGTTCAAATATTTTTGGAGGTTGCAAAATACAATTTTTGAAGGCATTGAATATAAAATTTAGTACCATTGTCAACAGTTTTTTGGACGGTGGTATTCCTACAACTTTTAAAATTAACAAAAACATAAAATTCAAAACTTAATTTAGTAAAATTTCCGCAAAGTTATAAAATTTGCTGAAAATCTAATTTTCTTATTGAATATTCATCTAAACGTCATCGTGTTTCGTCATTTGGTGAGATTTGCCTTCCTTGGTATTCCAGAACAAACTACAATAATTTCATTGGGGTCAAATTTATTTTTGATCAATAAATAAACTTTCAATATCAATGAATCAGCATTTTCTATCAACATATCATAACGTGGTAAATCATAACGTGGGCACAGAACCTGGGCACAAATAATTATTCTTGGTAGGTATATACATTGAAACCCTCTAACAATAACAAGTATTATAAAAGAAACATTATAACTACTTCTTCACTTGGTCTGCTACTTTGTCTCTACCCACTCCTGAAATTGATGAGTAAAACCTTTTTATGTTATATTTATGTTACTCAACTAGAGTCACTAAGCCTTTTCAGTCTAATTCTAGTGATACAAGTCGTTCAGAATTTATTAGCCGAAATCCATTATGATTATGAACGTTGACCTGGTCCGATCACACTATGCGTTTAAACCGAAAGTATTATTTTTCGTTAAACAAGTTTTATACTTTGCAAAGACATTTTGACACACATAGAGTAGAGTTTTCCTTCGTATTAATTTTGCTCAAATTGTGCGTTATTCCAATCGAAAATCAAAAAAATATTTAAGCCTACAGGCATCTGCTGCATATATCAACGTGTGTTCTCTGTTATGACAAGCTCCGAAAAAATCTATAAAATTCATCATCGAAAGAAAAAATTCATCATAGAAGCTTTCAGGAAATTTGATCAACTCTCGAGTTTTGGAATTTCTTGAACTCTTAAAACATTTTAAACATTCAATACAAAGTTGGAAAATATTTTCCTTTGAGTAATTTTTACTTTTTAACAAACAGCTCGAAAACAAGGAGACCAAGGCTAGTAAGATAAATGATCAAACTTCAACACACCCTACAGATTACAGCTTTAGGTGCTACTTTAGCCAGTTTAATGAAGTTGATGGGCTAATGCTCTATAAGAATGGTCATGAGAAAAACTATGTTCTCTCAGGCCAACGGTTTTCAATTACTCTATTGAGTGGCTTGTTAACCACAATAATATAGCTTTTCTAATTTAGTAGCTTCTTCAATATCTTCACTATTCTAAACAAATATTAATTTCTCTACGTATTTTGGGGTTCAAGGCTCTTCGAACTAATGTACATATATAGGAAATATTTTGTTAAATTCTACCATTTGGTGAAAATGTGGTATCAAATTCTAAAATACTAAATTCCTAAATCTGTTTGGCTTGTCAACTATACATTTCTACAACCAACGTTTAATCAAAATTCGACGCAAACGTATTTTAAAAAACCGAACTTTTATCATTTTATTTAGAATTAAAAATTGTATTTTAAATTTCGAAACTATTTAAAATTAAAAGTTGTACAAGTTTAATTTAGTGAAATTTAAATTAAAGTTTTAATAAATTTAATGAAAAAAACATGTAAAATTTACATCCAATTTTCTGAATTTTTAATTAAAATTTTGGGTTCTGTATGTCAATAACATTTTAAATTTTTGTGACCTTTCATTATTTTGCCATAAATAAGTCAGAATGCCAATTTTAATTTTTTTAAATTTAGACAAGTTCAGCACTTTTAAAAAAATTTAGTTTATTTGAATTCTGATTATTTATAATAAATTTTTTTAAAATTTTATAATTATAAATTTAAACGTTTGATGTTGGTCGAACAACTGTGTTGAATCATAATTAAGATCTATGCTTAACTATTATTTTAAAATAAATCGCTGATCAGTTTGAATTTTAAAAATTTTTAATTGCAGGCCATTTACAAATTTATGTTTCATACACAAAATAAAAGCTCTAAGTTTTTCTTATTTATTAAATAAGTAGGTTACATTGGGATTTATACAAAATTATGTTAATTATGAGATTGTTTCAAATTTTGGAATTAATAAGTTTATGAATTTTTAAAAATATTTACTTGTTTATTTTTGGTTTAACGCGCACTGAGTTTTGAATTAACTTCTTTAAATGCAAAATCCAAAATACTCATACGTTTTAATATTTAAATTTATATGAATTTTCAACAATTAAATAACGTATTTAAAGTTGAAATTCTCAAAGTTTTGAAGGTGCAAATTCCTCGCAATTTTCAAATTTTGAATTTAAGTTTTTCGACACTTTTCGATGTCTAAGTTCGATTAATTAAATTTTAAATTATTTAAAACTTAAATTTTACGTTCTGAAGTGTTGAATTCTATTCTCGTATTTACATTATTCTAAATTTTTAATTTTTATAACGAATACAATTCTTAATTCGTTTTATTGAATTAATTTGGATAATTCGACTTTTTATTTTAATTGATTCTTTTGAAAATTCGAATTTTAACGTTCATTATAAAATTCATTTTAATTTTAACGTTCATTTAACGTTCATTATAAAAGTTTTATAAAATCATCTTTTATAATCCTTAATTTAATTGTTTGATGTTTAATAATGTCGGTCGGTAAGTTAAAGTTTCTGGTTTTTTGAAACCGAATTTTACTGCAATTCGAAATTATAAACTTTAGGTTATTACTCAAATTTTGTTTATTATTTTTCGAGAATACTTAAACAATTCGAGATTTTTATGTTGTAATTTGAATAAATTTAACTATCAAATTTAAATTTAAATTTTGACGCACAATTAGGATTACCAGCACACAACTATATATAATTTTGAAAATGATTGGCGATTCATTTAAATTTAAAAAGAAGGTTTGGGAGATGATTGTAGTTGGGAACTCGAAATTTGGCTCTAATCAAGTTTATAAAAATTTAAATGTGCGTATATCAATATTAACAAAAATGGAATTTTTATTCAAATTCTAAAATCTCTCCCCTCAAAATATCAAATTTTAATGTTAAATTAAGCTTTAATTTGAACTTAAGAATTTATTAATTTTAAAATTTTTATCAATATCATTAAATTCAGATTTTTTGAGAACTGAATTTAATGAAATTCAAGTGTTAATTACTGTAGAAATTCACAAAAATTTTATAAAATTCTGAAAAAAATGTTCGATCAAATTTTTCGTTTTACTCTAAATATTTGAGTAATTTTCAATTATAATGAATTCTATTAATTTAAACCAAATAAAAGTTTAAATTTGAATTTAAAAATTTTTAAAATTTAAATTTCATTTAAATTTTATTTTATTAAATTTTTGAACTGTTCAAAACTAAAATATTATGATATTGAATTTAGAATAATTTCATTTTTCGAATTGGGTATTTTTGAAATTTAATTTGTAATGTTTACATTTGATTTAACTATTAAATTTAAAAAATTTAAATTTTGATGTAATAAAATTATAATAAAATGTATAATTTTAAATTCGGAATTTGTGAAACCGATAAAAACATCAAAATTACAAATTTATGTTTTTTTAACACCATTCTACAAATATTTTAAAATCAAAAAGTTTTGCCGGGTTTATAACAGGGTTTAAAATTTTGAGTAGAATTTAATAATTTTTATTTTGAAAATTAGATTTCCGCTCCGAATTTTGTAAATTTCCCTTTTTTCAAAATTCGCAATTTTATTTAATAATTTAATTTTTGGTGCCATATTTGACACTATGCATTTTAAAAACTTTAGATGCTTTAAAACGAATTAATTTCATAGTAAACAGGATTTTTAATTTTTGTAACCTTTTGTACGTAAACAATTCAGAATAACTTTCCATATACAAAAAATAAAACGATACAGTTTTTTAATAAAATTAAATTAATAATTAAATATAAAATATAATAAGCCACAACAGATAATGCAATTCAAACAGATTATTTTGAAATAGTTCACTGTTAAATAAAAGATCTATAAGATTTATTAGCCATAATATTGAGTTTTGGTGAAATCTACAACTATATAAAATTATGTATGCCGAAGGAATATGGAAATTATCCTTACAAATTCATAAAAATTAAGAATTTATTTATTATTTTTTGAAATTGTAAAATTTGACTTTATTCAAAATTTTATTGTAATGTTTGTCGAAAGCGAATTTTATATAAAATTATTTAAACTTGAATAAGTTTTGTGAATTTTTAACATCATCAAAGTTAACATCATTCTAAAGTTTGCCTAAATCTGTCATAAACATCATCCATTTCCAAGTCTGTGTGACTTAGAAGTCCGTGTGACGTAGAATTCTAAATAACGATAATACCAATTATTGCGGTTAAATTGAATCGACTTAGTAGACCATTATTTGTGTATTCGTAAATTATTTAATGTTATTGCATGAACGTTCGTTTCTGAATATGCTTGAATTGTCAATTAATAAATTATTAAATTTTTAACTAATTTAAAATTTTTAAAATCCAAAATTTTACGATTAACAAGTGTTAAGTAATATTCTGGTATTTAGAATATTTTTTAAAAGTTTGATTGTTTTTTTTAATTCAATGTTCTGAATTTAAAATTATATTTTTCGTTTGGTGAAAGATGGCTATTTCCCATAAATAATTCAGAATTAAAATTTTTATTTTTGAAATACATACTGATAATTTCAAATTTTGGTAAATTCAGATTTTGAAATTTTAATTCGAATTTGCCCAATTTTGTTTAATAAATTTTCTGCAGTTAAACAAAGAATTTAAAAATGTTACAATGTTGATCGAAAGGTATAGTTTTTGGGTTTTTAAATATTTTGCTTGGAATACATATACATACATCAAAATATAATATATAGTGTTTGAGTTTTTAACACCAAATTGTACGCATAAACTTAAAATAAATTCAATTTGTTGCTTTCAAACTTCATATTATAATTGTAAATGATAATTTATAACCCAATCACAGTTTAAAATTTAATTAAAAATTTTAATATATAAACAATTTTTAATTTTCTTAGTAGAATGTTAATAATATTTAAAGGAAAATGGGAGTTAAGCAATTATTATTTAAAAATAAAGCCTATTATAAAATAAATAGAGCCTATAGCGCTCTAAGAGTAGAAAATAGATTACATTTCAAGGCCCTTCACTCATTAAGTTTTTTTTTGTTGGAACAACATTTTTCTGGTTGAAAATTTTACTAAAATTCGAAATTATAAACTTTAGGTTTTTATTAAATTTTATTTATTATTTTTTGAAAACATTTAAGTAATTCGAAATTTTTATATTGTAAATTGAATAAATTTAATAAACAAATTTAAAGTAAAATTTTAACAATATAATTGTGACAATGATTGGCGATACAATTTAAAAAGAAGGTTTGGGAGTTGAATGTAGATGTGATCTCAAAATTAGACCCTAATAAAATTAATAAATATATAAAAAAAATTCTAATATTTATTTACAAAAATTGAATTTTTATTCAAATTCTAAAGTCTATTCCTCAAAATATAAAATTTTAAAGTTTAGTTAATTTTTAATTTGAACTTATTAATTTTAAACTTTTTATCAATACTACATTTAAATGTTCTCGAGATCTGAAATTTAGATTTTTTAATGAAATTCGGTATTATTTACTGTAGAAATTCGCATAAATTTTAGGGAATTCTGAAAGTTTTCAAGCTTTAACTTTTTCTGACCAAATTTTGAGTTTTACTCTAAACATTTCAGCTTTACTCACTTATATTGAAACCATTTAAAAATTGCAATTTGAATATTAAAATTATTATACAAATCAGTATCAGAAATTATATCTTATGGAATTTTTTGAAAACTAAAACTCAATATCGTAATTAAAGTTCAGCACATTTTAAAAACCAAAGCATATAATAAAACGAATTAGTCTCATAAGTTACGACATTTTATTTTTTTCGAATTTTGAAAGCTTCCAATACGAAAAATAAAATAATAAAAAATATACAATTTAATAAGGCGATTCGGGTATTCCCAATTTGTTCTATTTTTAATTTAATAATTTGAATCGAGTAAAGGTGAAATGAGGAATTACTTTGTGTGGTAAGCTAGTGCAGTTTATAAAAAGTTGTTTGTGCTTTGTGTTAAATAGTTCCTAATTATAAAATGGGTAAAAAAAGTAACAGTTTTAACTTTATTGGAAAAATCGGAAATTATTGAACAATTTCGTAAAGGGGCAAGTGTTACAAGTTCATCGAAAAAATGAAGTGTTGCTAAGTCCACTATTTGCGCAATTAACAAAAAAAGTGAAGCAATTTTAAATGCGGTGAACACCACTTTTATAGGGTTTGGTAAGAGAAGTACCCTTAAATCGTCGGAATATCCTAAAATGGAAAAAAATATTATATCGTTGGTTTCTTCGGCAGCGCGATAAATTGTCCTTGTAAGTGGCGATATGCTTAAAGCAAAGGCTAAACTTTTACATAGTCAAATAAACGAAACCACTTTCCATGCAACTGATGGATGGTTACAACATTTTAAAATTCGTTTTGGTGTGCGGTTCATAAGCCTTCATAAGAACCAAGCGCAAATTTTAGGAAAAAAAACTCAATATAGCAAAATAATTTTTGTAAAGTAAACTTAGTATGCAACCAAAACTGCTAGATTTATTATTTCGCCATAAGAAAACTTTCAAAACTATCTATGTATTCTTTCAGGCTTTCGTAATACATTTTTTAAATAATGCTTACAAAATTTAATAGGATAAGTGCACTATTTCAGAAGACAATGCATGGAATACAGATGTGCAAATTGAAGTAAATGATGAAAATATCGAGGGCAGCGATACCGACAGCGACATTATCATTATTCCCGAGCCGAAAGAAAAAATTCGACCGATATATTATTCACGTTATAGCGCGAGTATACTGTAGTTTGAAATAGTTCGCTGATAGATTTAAATGTTAAAATTAATGATAATTTGAATCTATAGGTTATTAAATATTTTATCCAATTCTATAATCTATTGATTATTAGATAAATAATGTTTTATACAGGATGGCAGCCGATTGTAATTATCGTGTAACTAGCGGGTTTGCGGGCATCAGGCGGTAAGTACACAGGTATAAATGATAATAGTTTAGAAATACCATAAAAATATGTAATTTATAGATTTACTGTTAAATCGATTATCCACAAATCCGATGTTAGACCATTTCACGGCACACATGCAGCACATCATAGCTATAGATGGACGTCACATACAGATCAAATATCCTGTGAACAAACACGATGAATACATCAGCTATAATGGTTTTTATTCAATCCAGACCAAGCAGTCGTGGATAGTACCCACTTATTTAATGATATGTGATTGTAGGCTTTCCAGGTTCTGTTCACGACGCAAGGGTATTTAAAAATAGTCCGCTATTCAAAAATGGAACTTATACCAACAACAACAGATATTTACTAGGTGAAAGTGGGTACCCTTGCACATTAAACCCAGTAACAGTCATAACACCGTATATGAACACCACTGGGTTGCAGACAATATTTAACACGGCACATACCCGCGATGGAGAAATATTTTTAATAGATCGTTAGAGCTTATGATCCAAAATAGTATCAGAACCGTTTCTGTTGCTTGGATTTTACATAAAATTTGTGTATCTGCACCAACACCACAGAAGCTCTGAATTTTCGAAATAGCCTTTTGGAACAATTAGCTTAATGAAACAACAACAAAATTTTTAATTTCATTTGATTAACACATATTTCAATATTTCATTTTTATAACTAAAAAATTTAACATAAAAAAAAAATTAAGTTAATCACATTACTATCTGATTTGAGATGCTTATATTGCTCGTATCGTCAAAATCTGACGATATGAGAAAACCACACTAACATTCATATTGGGGTAATCTGTTTTGACGGAAATCTTATTATCTAGAGCAGAGCTCGACCTAGATGTAGATGGCGTTGAAGAATAACCTGAGATAGCCGCCGTTGGGTTATAGTTAGTCTTCGAAGACCGTTTTGGTGTGTCGGTACACTCTCAGGAAATAAATGGTCGTCAACCAAGTGATGCCATTTTCTATGTATATGTCCTAGTGGAATATATGAAATATTCTCTATTACTGTTGAAAAATAGAAAGGTATGATTTTTTAATACATTTGTCAAAATTTGTATACGGTACCGACCGTGATAAATTTTTGTTGTATTTTTTTGTGGTGAATAAATTTAATGTTGCTGTCAAAATTTTAATTTTTATCACTTTTTAACAGCTATATTATCGTTTCACACAGAGCCTTAATTATTTTCCACGAATTTCTTTGTTTAGAAACATTTTATATTTCGCGTTAGAATCTTGCCGAAATAAGCCAAAATATAAAGGAAAATAGGGGAAATTCGAATAATCTAGAAAATTATTTAAACTTAAAGCTTTTTAAGAGCATTTTCCAATTTCTACTTTTTAAAATTCCAAAGCGATCTATTTATGTTCATTGGAAAAAAAAATGAGTTTATATTGTTTAGACCAAATTTGATTGATGCTTGATATTGTGAGACACTCTAAAGTTAAAACTTACTTTATACAAATTACTTGCAAATTAAACTTAATTGCTATTCTATAGTTTTAAATTCTATACATTGGGGTAATTAAAATGCATAGTCCACTTATCCAAAAGATAAAAAATTAGTTAAACTGTAACAAAGAATTTTAAGCTCACTACGGCTTATCATATATTTAAAGGAAATGAATGTGCAATGAAAAATGATATTCAAACCAAATTATGTTTTCAAAACTGCGATCTTTAATTATACCTTTAACTATAGTACTGCCCCCTCCTTTACATATAGGTTTAAAAACTAAAAATAGTATATTAAGGGATGCAACTAGATATTATTGGTAAATGTTCGAAAGTCAAACTAAAAACACGCATGCATTTATTTAGTCAACCGTAAAGCCACACACACTATATATACGCCGTCATAATTACTAAAAACACAATATATATAGTAAGTATGTCGTCCATGTTGTATTTTTATAAACATATGGTCATATCTCCCATTCATATATATGCCCACCACAATCGAAATAATAACATCTGCAAGAAATATTAAAAAAATTAAAAATTTGTCTCAGACCAATATTTTAACCTGTCACAACTTAAACAGTAAAACTTGTAATTTAACTCATTCAAATCACACACAACTAAAAAAAAATATAAAACGAATGAATGAAGTCAGAAACAATAGCAAAAATATTAAATTTTTTTTTAAATATGTTATGGCCGTCAGAAGACAATATATATTGTAGTTTTCGAAAAATTATGATTAATTGAAAATAATTTTTATTTTTTGCAAAAAGTTGAATGTCAAAAATTTTTCATAAATTGATTTATGTTTTGTACTCTGTTTGAGTGTATATGGTTAGGTTGTTTGCAAGTAAAGTCGGCTTGCATATTTATGCTCTCTCCCATATACACATAAACATTAAAGAAAGCATTCATACGGTTTACTTCTATATAATTATGAACATAATAGTCTTAATATAGAAACATTTCAATGAACTTGTCATACATTTTTTCTTATACATACTCGTACCTATGAACATATTTCCTGTAACAGAGCCCTTCGAGTTATTTTTAACATTAACATAAAAATAAACTTGACGAACGCTTTAAACAAAAAAAAAATTAATTTTTGTGAGAACCAAAAACAACGCGCACAATAAAAATAAAACTGATTTTCATCCTAACTAACAAATTAACCATATATATATATATATATATATATATATATATGTACATAAGTACTATGATTATGTACTTTTTTCATAATAATATAAAAAATAATACTCATAAAACATAATAAACATAACCATAAAATTAAAAGACGTGTTTCTATAATTCCAAAAAAAAAATTATAATTTTCGAAAAGTTTTCAAATAGACGTAAATGCGCGCAAATTGCGTATATACTGATTAAAATATGAATAGCTGTGTGTTGTATACATATGTACGAACTATATATAATAAGGGTTGGCTTTATGTACTCGCGAATTATGGATATAGAAATATTTAATTACTTTAAAAACACAACTGCGAGTAAGTAGATCCATCATATTTTTATTTTGGTGGTTGATTGTTTGCTTTTGATTTAAAATGTTGAAAGTGTATGTCAATTTTTGTTTTCAAAAGGGATTAAATGTGTTCTTTTTACCCAATCTGTACACACACGCAAACACAAAAAAAAGAGTTAATTTAAAAAATATATATATATTTTATTGAATTAAGGATTAAATTTCATTATATATAACGTTCAAGTGATGGATTTATAATATTAAAAGTTTATTTTACATATAGTGTCATCTATAAATTTAGAAAATGACGTAATATTTCCTAAATCGAGAAATCAATATAGATTCACGGCATATATATATATATATATATATATATATATATATATATATATATATATATATATATATATATATATATATATATATATATATATATATATATATATCAAAAATAATTTGACATCATACCAGTAGCAAATAACCTATAGAAAAAAATTAGAGCTTTGTTTTTCTTTCGATTAAAAATCACCATAATGACTGGGTCGTTAAGTATAGAAATTATTGTTGTACCCGCGAATCCAAACCGTTAAACCAACTTTTATTATGTTCATTTCGTATATTACCGAATAAAAACAACGTCCTAATTTTTATTTTCAATAGTTAGTTAAATCGTCGATGTAATGTGCATTGGACATAGTAAATCGACCACTTTTTTATTTTTAGTTCTTAATATTTTTGCTTAATTTAAAACAAATTATGGAAGGATGAAAAAGTTAATTTAGTCGATTTAGTTGCTGTACTTATATCATTTAAATATTAACTTGGCTATAAACAAAGTACTTCATTATTTTTTGCCGTCAACGATGACATGGTAATATGAGCACCTATATGCAAATAAATTTGAATATAAAATGAGAATTTTCAACAAACTAACAGAATATGACTCAGCCGTGGTTTTAATTATTAGTTAAAAAAATTGTGTAAGAAACCCAATTAGAATTGAAATAAAATCGAAAATATATCGAATGCTATATATTTACACAAACCAACTCTATATATACTTTTTAAAATTTTTAAATTATTTTCAGTATTTTAAACGGAAATGCGACTTCAAATAGCCGTTAAACAACATTTTAAACGAAAATGCGATTTTTGAAATAATATGTCATTTAAGTTAGCATCAATTACATCTGTATAGAGATCGAGAGAATATTTTCAGTTTGCAAAATTCTTTTTGAGACCAATTAGGTACATTTATACAGGTTTGTAAATTTGTTCCATCTTGTCGTTTGATGTACCAAATTCGTTTATTGAATAATGACAATATAATTTTTTTTATCAATCTTTTCAATTTTGAAAGCGCCACAATTCATATAGTTACGACGAATAACCAATGCATTAGGAGCACTGAAAGATTTATCAGATTCCGCTATCCTTCGTTTTTCTGTTACAAGTGTTCTCACCCTGGAAACACCACAATTGATAATCTGACAAACTGGCAAATTTCTGGTGTTGAGAATTATGGTAAGGAGTGAGTGGTAAGCGTGTAAGCAATGCTTACCGACCTTCGTGAGTTAGTTAATATTTTTATCACATTTAGTTCAATAAACAACAAATATTTAAATCAGACCATTTAATATTGTGAAAAGCTCTGCCAAGCTTTGGTTTAGTTAAAACTCAAAAAATTAAATACGAGTATATATTTATATTTAAGCATCTTTGCTGTCAAAAACGAGCTTACTATAGAAAATGATCAATACGCTTTTAAAACTTTATTAAAGCTTTTAATAATTTAAAAGTTTTCTATTACACAAACGATAAGAATTGCGACTCGCGGGTACCGAATTATAGAACATTAATAAAGCTTATTTTATGTACTCACTAGACTATGTGTCAAAGTTTTAATCAATCCCATTTATACAATCAATCACTGAAATTTTTCACACATGTATAACTACTGGAGTCTGGGCCAAATATGCAGGTTAGATTCTGAAACTGTAACAACTATTCTCGCTAGTTAATTGGAAATTTTGTGTTGAAAGATTTGAGAAACGCGGAGACTATGAAACTTATTTGAGAGCTTTTATTTTAATACGAGAGCTTTATAAAGCTTGATTAATGACAGAGATGTTAAAATATTCTTGCATTTTTCATGATGTCAAATTATGTGCATGGTATTTCGCGCTAAACGCTTTGATAGATATGTGCTTTTAAAAGTGTTCATCTAAGATCTAAATATTCAGTTAAAACGTTGTAAATATTATATGATGAAGATATTTTCGGGAAAAAATCAGCGCTTTCATCATAAGCTCTCAAATGCTTTTGTAAATATTTTAACATGGACTTATAAACACGGTTGAAAAGATTCCATTAAATTATCACTAAGCTTTTAAAAAGATCTGACTAAGTTTCTAAATTTTCAAAGGATTTGATTTAATCGCACGTATCCATCATGTGTAGGTTTCACTATATATGTAATTATTTCAACATGTTTACAATTAAAGCTTTTGAACAGTTTGGGATGAAATTTAAATGTTAATAACTTCGAGCTAAGCAATTTTAAACAATTATTTTGTATGGAAAATGTTCGACTTCATCCTACAATAATAGGAAATTTGAACTAAAACCTGGATTAGAGTTCTTTTAAAAAAAATTCCTAAGTCAAATTAAGGAATTAATCTTTTTTCCTAGGCCAAAGGATTTTTTGAATTTAGACCTAAATTCACGTAACCGAACTAACTACAATATATACCGGCCAAATCGCCTTATTAGCTAGAAACCCTATTGTATATTAAAGTCGGTTTCATGGTTGTTTTCGTTCGAATTTTTTTTTTTTTAATCTGCGACCATTACTGCCTCTGTATGATTAAGGATTTGAATTGTACTTTCGGTGTAGAGTTTTAAATAGAGCTTCATTCTCCAAGCAGTCTATAGACCCTCATTCGGTTCTATCAGGCGTAAAATCATATATGTATACATACATATATGTCCTTCATATGAAAAGAGTGCCTAAATTGTGTTACGCATTGCGGCACTAAACAAATCGAAAGCAAAAATTGAAATTCTGTAGTATTGAAGTTCAAAATATAATTTGAAAGAATTTAAATAGAACTGCGACTTCCGCAACTCAAAAATAAATAAATTTTAGCTCTGTGGTCTATGAAGCGGTAGTCAAGTGTTGAACAAATTTTATGAGATAAATTTGTTTGAACCTGCATTAATTTAGAATTATTCCAATGCCTGTATTCACGCATTAGCCTCCAAAATTATGCCAACATATTTTTAATAAAAACATGGATGAATTATAGTGGTTTTTTTACGCGCGGTTTGTCCTGTAAACTTTCGACTTATATAACATGCGTCGAACAAAGGTACCCCACAGGAATCAAAGCCAGATTCACCATCCAGTTATTGACCAGCTGATAAAAAAATGAAAATCAATTACATTTTGGTCGTCATAATAAAACCAATAGACTCGCCATTGTAACGGTTGTAGTGAAAATCACGATTGTCCCTATAGTTCAAATTAATGCTGTATGTTTTAAAAGTGGCATAAAAAGACATCAAAAAATAAGTCGATCCACTATATCTGTATACCACTAACCCACCAATCAAAGATGCCATCATAATATATAGACGCTCTCGCTCGAAGAAACATCACATTTAATTTTGACTGAACCCAAAACCAGTTGACTAGTCATGTGACTTGAACATACCGCTATTCCAATTTCTGTTGTTATAGGTGTCAATGTTCACTCCAATGACACAGTATTCTAAAACCTTTTACAGCATTCTAAAATGGAAGAAAGTCTTACGTGTTTGGGTATACAACTGGTTTCCGTCACTATGTATGGTTGAACCATTTCGATGAGCTACGCGACCAGTACTGCTTGTGAACTGACCATACTTGTGACCTGCAAAAACTTTCACTATGGCAACTGCTAGTTGATGAAGAACCGTCAATGCTTCAAATAATCCACACCACGTCTCGCATCACCTTCGCTTCCTAAGCTTTTCAACATTTAATTAAGGAATATTGAAGGTATTCTGCCATAGTTTGTTCACATCGTTATATCATCGAACAACGAAACCGTATATTAGCCACGAGTCTTATGAGATATTTTGCACGTCCCTTCTACAGCCAAAATAGACTCATTGGTGGACTGGATTACATAAAATAATGTGGAACTATTTAAAGGAATGCGACTTTTATTATCAAAACGTGTGAGAAGGACACAATTGACCTTTCACTCATGCTCTACTGTGATTCTTCCCCATATGAAATAAAATAGTTATTCCATCTTAAGAAGCTGAGGTTAAAATATATTTACATTTTTGGATTGTTCACTTCCCAGAAATATACACCGACTGTGTCATCAGTGTAAATGCTTAGACGCCGAGTTTTTCTTAGGGCATTGTAAAGTAATTATACTTTACACCGTTCTGCATCCAAAAAAGGAAACGCCCATTTTCATATTCGTTTCCTATTAAAGCTATTCAAGTAATCGATGAAAACACGGAGGAAGTACAGCCTCACTATTATGAGTATCTATTTCAAATTGAGAGTTGTATTGCCGTCTCGCTAGATTCCAGTTAATTCAAAACACGGTTATATTAAAAACATCTCGATCAAAAAAATATTCGTGAATTTGAAACAAACACTTTACGACCTATACACAATACATTTCAATTCACAAATTAAAAATTTTATATTTTTGTAGATTTGATAATTTTACGTTAAAACTTTTACAAGTAAATCGAATTTAGCTTTTGGCATTTTTCAAAATGCAAATTCAAGTTGAATTAAATTATTTTAAACATTTTTATTTTTATATTAAAAATTTGATTATTAAATTCTAATTTAATTTATTAAATTTGGTTGCATTGAAACGTAACTCTAATTATAAAATTTTGTATTTTTGAGAAAGTTTGCAAATTCTGAATATGTTCAATAAATAAATTGTTACAGGCACTTCAATCAATCTTATAATGGCTCAGAGAAAATGGGGCCAGCGATATCGGAAACATTAACTTCGTAATACGAATTGTACAGGAGCTGACAGTTTATAAATAAAAGTGTATAAGCGACCATTTCATGTTGAATTTTACAGTTGGTTGGTCTACTTTCCGAACACTTTCCAAATATTAATGCAAATTTTAATCTTTTAACCCTCAGGTTAAACGGCACATAAAGAACGTTTTGTTAATTTTTATGAAGGTATAGTAATTAATTTAACTCAGCTACGAAATCAATGATTCCTCTCCTTGGAAGATCTTCCACGAAAGATATAAGTCAAGTGTTCAATACCTCATAGCGTCGAAAGATATTTCCGGCGAATTTAAAATATTCTTGCTGTACTATACTTTTTCAATATCAAGATTAGCTTCTCTTTATCTTCATCAATTTTCAATGTTACCTCATAAAGCAGATACAATCCTGAATCAATGCGACTGTATATGGTAACGAAAAATCAAATAAATTTCACCCTTTAATTCAAAACAAGTACATAAGAGTTAGTTATAAGATATACGAATTCATAGAACATTTTTTTTTTGGTTCATCTTATACTGAAATGTGACTTTGATCGATTTGACTGTCAAACTTTACGAACATAAAAAAAAGTCACATGGAAGAAATCCCAATTTCCTATCCACTAATTTCTTCTTTATTCATAGTGCGCTATGATGACAAAAATCTATTTTTGGGTATACAAAAGGGGTTGTAAGGTTCAAAATTAAAAGAATTATCTGAATTGTGTACGTATTTTTTCATTTGGATAGTTTTCTAATTATTTATATTTGGATTGATTGAGATAAAAAATATAAACGATGAAATACTTAATACAATACAATAATCTTCTATATCGACGGGAAACACATTCGGTGCGCGTCTATTGTATGTTGTGTAAGCGCCACTCTTTAACAATTTTTCAAAATATTATGTAAGCTAATTTTTTTATGCGGACATGGTAAACCTATTAGTCATATGTATATGTATATACTTCACATCTATAATAGCCTTGTTGAGATGCGATAGGAGGCCACATGCTGTGAACGTGGTTATACAGTATTTATTGTATTTTGTTTTCATATAATAAAAAGACAAATGATGTGAGATTTTAGATGTTAACATATATAGGTAGTATGGATGAAAAATGTTAACAAATTATTGGTTTTTACAAATTTTTATGAGAGTTTACCTATATACATAATATGTAAGTATATATACGTATGTAGATCAAAAGACTGAATTCATGAACTGTATACAAATCGAACGTACGCGTTCTGGAAATAAGATAACGTAGACAATTAAATTTTCTTAAAACTTAAAGCTCTCAACCTCATAACAAAATATTTTTTTCCAAATACAGAAGTGAATAAAATGAACCAAATTGCTTATTTTCACCCTTAAAACAGTTATAAAGTTTTAAAATGTGGCGGTTCAATTTTAAAATTTGGAAATTATTTTCTTGATAATTTGTAAACTGCTTAATTCCTACAGATTTGACCAAATTAAATATCAAATTTATAAAATCAAAATTTAAAAGTTAAAATATTTTGAAATTTTAAATTGGTTAAATATTATTTTGATCTATTGAATGTTGAATAACTTTTGAAGGTCTGTCTAATGAACCAAAGTTCTTAGAAACCAAACTTTAGAGACAAAATCGTGAATTTTCGAATTTAAATTTTTTGACGTTTTCAGAATTTTAAATTTCGATGTGACACGCCCAGTTTTAAACTATGAAATGTCGAATTTAATGTTTCATGTTTCAAACGAATTTTAAATTTTACAATTTCAATTTAAAGTTTGATTTTTACAGAAGTTTAACTAATATGACCTTAATATATATGCATCTGATTACTTAGTATACTATAGTGGGCGCTGATGGTAAAAATCACGTGCTCCGCATCATACTAAGAGATCTATTATTTCTTAAAACAACATACGGATCCGCCACTGCGGCAGTTTTGAAATAATTTGGATACAAAAAGTAAAATTTTCCTAAATTGTATGAAACCCAAAAATCCATTAATAATTTTAATTTTAAATCGTGAATTCTAATAACAGAAAATTCGATATATTGAAATATTCCAACAAAAATTCCAAATTAAAATACATGAATCGAAAATTAAAATTCTGAACTCCTTTGAATAATAATTAATGTTTCAATTAAAAATTGAATGACGGTCGAATCAAAAATTCGAAATTTAAAATTATAAAATCATTTATAAAATTTAAATTATGAAAATTTCGAAATAATTTGTAAAAATTCGATTTTAATAATTGAAAATTTGATGAGCTTCACCAAAATTCAAACCATTTTTAAAATTTTAAAATTCTTTCAAAATAAAATTTAAATTGGACTTAGGTGTCAAACCAAAAATTTCGATGATGCCAATCGAAATTTAAAATTTTAAAATAACGAAAACTCTTAAAATCGGTAATCTTTGGAATTGTAATTTTCGACTTGATTGATGTTTTCACATTTCTTTTAAAATTTAATACAGATTTAAAGTTAAGCTATAAAATTAAACAATAATGAAGTTATGTACATATATTTGAAGTTTAGGAATTTCCGAATTTCTCGATAGCGTTTTAAAATTAAAGAAATTTTTTTGTGATTTTCTACTTTTAATTAGTAGAAAATCACAAAATTTATAAATTTATGAAATTGAGAGAACTTCAGAATTGAAAAATTTAAATGTAAAAATTCGTTGAAATATTTAATTTTAATTAATGTTTATTAAATTCGAATGTGGCTGTGAAGTTGCAAATATTGGTTTGGCGTTTTATAAAATTCTGAAATTTTTTATAAATTCCGAAATTTTTTTTTATTAATCAGTTTTTTATTTTTCAATCAATATTAAGCCCATATGGTTCGTTTTACTGTAGGGCCAGATGTCAACATATGGTTTTGACCATAACCTATTTACACAATATACAATTTAATAAATTTTCTACTGGAACAAAAATCTAACTATCTAACCAGTGTTAAATACTTTAATTTGTATATGAAACGAGCAATTACGTCAGCTATTTAGGTAATGTTAAATTCAGACGTGGTTGATCTTGTGGCATTAACAAATATACTTTTAAAAATTCTGAAAATTTTAAATCTCGAATTACGATTAGGCACGAGATTGGGATAATCTGTTTAATCGAAATTTGAAATTAAATCTGACGATGATACAATTCTGAATTTTAACTCGAATTATGTGTTAGAGGTGTTAATTTCTCTACTAAATTTTAAAATACGGGAAGATAAAATTCAAAATTTGATTTGTTGTATTTTTAAAATTAAATCTCTCCAATTTATGGCGTAAATTTTTTGCAATATTCAAAATTCACAAATTTAGAGAAGGTTAACTAGAATTATAGAATATTTTTCAAATTTTAGAATATCATTCTAATTATAAAAAATTTTAACAACATTTTGGAAATTTCACAAGTTTTCGTGAATTTTTAAAAAGTTTCCCAAACTTTCACGTATCAAAACTTCAATGAATCAAGTTCCAACGGATTTTCAAAAATTCATCAAAATATTAAAAAAATTATTAATTTTAAAAAATCTATTCTGCGCTGCACTTTTGAATCTTACAACTTTTTCCAAAATTAATTTTATAATATTTCTCAGAATTTTAACTTTTACGATTTGAATATGTCTCGAATATGATTTAAAATTAAATAATTTCAAACTTTTTTAGAGGAAGCCATTTTTACCAATGTTGATGTAGGTATCCCAAACCCAATCACTTGTCAAGTTTGTTGGATAGGTCAGAAAGGTCTTAAGGCTACGCGATTAAATAAGATACTTAACATCCTCATTATAACTATCAACAAGCAGTCTATATGTGTAAGATTCTACTTTACAACAACACACAACGGTTTCAGTTTGAATAAAGATCAAAAGTTGTAATATACCTGTCTTTTAAAATTAATTGAAAGCTTTCAACAGGACTTACAAGCCTGCAGTTTCGATTTAATTTGCAATACCTATATGCAGGGACGGGCATTTACGCGTTATCTATGGTTTTGTACGTCGACGTATCGACAACCCGTAGACAATGTCGACAACGTAGACAACGTCGATAAAGTGGACAGTTCCTAGACGATTTTAAAAATTAATTTAAAACTACGGTGACAAAATACAATAAGGACCAATGGGGCAACAAGGTTGTAGAATTAGTTACATCCATTTGACAAATTCAACAATTTATTGATATGGTTAATTATTACCATCGCTTTGTACCAAAACTAGAAAGTCGAAAACTGTAAAAATATTGTAATTTTGCTTGGAAGGAAGAGTGTAATGAAGCATTCGCTCATTTCGCAGTTTTCAACGGACATTCAACATATATAGGCAACGATAATGTTGTCGCTGACAGTCTATCACGGACAAGCGATAACGAAACTATTGAAAAAACACTATATCTCAAAATTATTTCGGAATTACAGAAGCCTGGCGAGGAACTTCAGAAATTACTCTCTGGTTCCACTCGTCTCACAACTAGAAAATTAAAGACGGATCATTACTTTTGGCACATCTGAGCATAGTCAATTCAAATGCACACGAAATCGGAGTAAGGACAGTTTAAACAGCCTTTTAAATACATTTATTTGGATATCATTGAACTACTTCCTCTACCCAATGGATATGCATACATTTTAACTGCTGTAGATCGTTTCACTAGATCGCCAGATGGTAACCTTATGAAGGATATTACAGCTGCAACTGTTGCAAAAACTATTGTGGAAACACATCGAATTTGGACCACCCCTTATCACCCGTCATCTAACGGAGTGAAACTGATAATATTAAATGTTGCCCGGCATCATTTTATGGAAGCACCAAATCGACAACCAGCAGACTACGATCAGGTTATTAAACATCCACGAAATACTTTGCGCAATCTGGTTCCAGCCGTGCCACCAGATGCTCTGAAAAATGATATATTTATTCCAAAAACGCTGGATAAATGTGAGTTCGTTCTTATCACGGTTCGCCTTACAAGTTCGCACGCATAGGGTATAATTTGACGATTCAGAAAATATTTTGTGGTGGACTTATCGATCGACTTAGACCAGCTGTTGGAGTCTCGGATCAATAATATCGCAAAACCAAAATGAGGTCAGTTTTCAGTTTAGAAAAAAAAATTTGTTTTCCCTTAAACATTTACTCGAAGGGGGATGATGTGGAGTCCATCCCCACAATGTTACAACTCCTAACCGCGATGACTTATTCACGAGAAGCAATTACATGTGTACGTTATAATCCGGTTTGTAAAAATTAGTCCGTCTACAAAAAAAATCGTCAATCGATGAAGATGTGGCCCAACCGTATACGTACGGTTGATTATGACGTAGTTCGTCTCTGGCGATTTGCTTAGATCGTAAGTTAAAAATAAAACTATAGATATTTTTTGTAAATTTAATTTCCAAATTTGACATTTCCAATGCTGAATTTTAACACAGTTTTGAAGTTCCTTAGTTAAATTTAAAAATTCGCCAAATTTCGAAACCGAAATTTATTTATGTACGATTCTTAAGAAAATATGGCGGAATTCAAATTGCTAGATTCCTAAAAATTGAACTTTCGCTAAATTTGCGAATTTTGAATTTAGGGAATACCTCCATTCACAATTTACAAATTTAGGGAATGTTATAAGGGATTATAATGGGGTGTTGGGGTATTTTTAAAATTTTGAATTTTCAATCGGAATTAAGATGATTTAGAGAATTTCGACAGTTCACTCAAATTAGACCAAGCAAACAGCACAGTGTTCAAGCCTGTTTGGATCAGGAAGATACATATCTGTGAAAGTACTCATGTAACATGTACATTTTGACAGATATCACCTTAAACCAATTTCCACTGATTGGCAATACTTGATTGAGGTTTAATAATTCAATTACTTGCATAATTTGACCGTTATGTGACACGTTTATACCTATATAGTTGAATTAATGGCGGTAATAGGTAGTTACATTCAAAATACAAAATAATTGTACGAAACAGCTTGTATACAGTCCAGATATGAGGACAGTTAACATATGAACATCATGTGATTCAACGGATTATCGGGTATACAATTATGTATATGATTTTGAAAATAAATAAAATCGCATTGAAATATTGGCGAGGTCAGGGGTATCATATACAATGGCGCAAAAATCATATCCAAACATAGTAGAGATTCAAAAAAATTATGTTGAATAAAAATTCATTCAAATCTTGTTAAAACACAGCTTAACTATATATATTATGTCCTTGACTTTAATAATTCTTAGAGAACCAAACTGTAGTAAATAATTTGCTAGAATGCAATAAATGATTTTCAGTCAGACCAAACTGTTGTCATTGACTTTAAAATGTCAAACATTTAATTCACTTACTGACGTTTTTATTACATAAAAATATTTCACCATGTGATGCTTTTTAAAAGTTATAATGAAATGATAGCATGGTCGAGCGCGCTATGTGTCAGATTTATGACACCACTCAAATTATATCAAAGAGATAAAAATTGCGAAACTCGAGAAAGCAAAAGCTTAACCCGAAAAGAAAAAATTTGTTCAAAATCTTAATAAAATGTCACAAATCAATAAAGTTTAAAAATTAACTAAAATAACAGAATTTCTTTAGAAACTTTCAGAATTTTTATAAAAATTAGAATTAAAACTGAATATTGACAAGCAGGTCAAATTATTTCATGTTCCAAGGTTAAATCACGCACTCGTTGGTAAGCAATCTTTAATGCGGCGTTACAACAGAAATACATAAAAAAAATCTCCATTGCTGTGTGCCTTTCTGAACTGAGAAGAAAGAATTAAATTGAATTGCCACAAATTCCAAGAAAACGCGATCATGAGTGTCTATTCTATTTTTTGAAATAATTTGGCAAAAACAATTCCTACTAAATTGCGTCTTCAATTTGGTACAGTCAGAATTTAAGTGTTCCAAATCTTTAATTATTTTCCATTAAATGTGACATAAGATATTTGGGAATGAACGGGCTCAGCTTCAAATTTTCACGATAATTTTAACATTTACGTAAGTTTAAGAAATAAAAGGCGATCAGCTTATTTAGTTAAATTGAACATATAATGCATATATCGCGGTCACTGACATTTTATAACACTATATGTACTATATGTTGTTGGCGGACATAAAAGTAACTCTTATTTGATTAGACAATTTATTTTATTCATATAATCATGAATTAAGAATAATTTTGTGGCGTCGTGTCTGCGTTGCGGCCAACTAATGATCGTAACAAATTTCATTAAAAATTTTCCTTTCATCTATTCCACACCGTGTCCAATCCAAATGTTTGAGCATAATTTTTTTTTGTACACATAAAAATATGTATGTAGACGCATATATGATAAATCCGGATAAAAGGTGCATTTTGATCGCGTACACATGAACGTATATACACAAGAACTAAAAATTCAATTGATCATAAATTTGTTACGGAATTTAATTGAATATAAAACAAAACAAAAAACTATCGGAAGTCCAAACAATATAATTGAATGAAATTCACGTAAATAGGTCGTAACCAAAAAAAATTGTGAAGGTCAGAAAATTATAATTAAGAAGAATATATAAAATATTATCGCATAAGAAGACAAATCAATCAAAAATATTGAAGCGGATATATTGTTAAGGTACCATACACCAAACCACAAGACGAAACAAACGAAAAAAAAAATAGTAGAAAGATCATTTTTTATATATTTTTTGATCTTGGAGACCGCAACGTTCTTAAAGAAGTCGAAGAAAATATTAAATAAAAAAGGTTCGGTTTTATTTTTTTTTTTTTTTTTAGTTTTGACAAATGAATCTAAATAACAGGGTACGAATTAAAAATGTACACAGAAGAGAATCATTGATGGATTTTTGACTGAAGTGAAATAGTTTTTTTGAATAATTAATGAAATTCGATTTTTCATTTTAGACAAAAAACCAAACGATAGAACAAATGATAGCAAATTATATAGATTTGTTCGAATTTTCGGTGCGCTTTCGTGTTTTGTATATAAATATATGATTAATAATAGAAGCGCCGGATCTAATCATTTTTCATTCTCTAAATTTTTTAATTTAAAAATTTCGGTTAGCTATATAGTTTTATATATGTAGGTAATATATGTTTATAATAAAAAAATGTTTGAAAATTTACAATTTTTTCTCAAACCTTGGGCTGTATTCTTCCTGGCCGTTTTCTTTTCTTTCATCCATGGATATTCGGGTACACCATCCATATTACTATTACTATCTTGTGGTCCAATAATTTGATAATTTTGTGGTTGTCCCCCAACCATTTTGGGCGGACTGTCGGGGCTCAAGTGCGTTAAAAATTCCGCCATCGATGGTTGCGAATTAATAAAACCACTTTCGTTTGACATCCAATAGGATGTTTGACTATTATCACCGGCACCAATAACAACACGTTTATCACAATTATTATTATTATTATTATTCGTTGGACCATTATTTAATTTCGACACGATCGATTGTGTAGTCGATTGTGTTTGAATTTGCAATGGATTCAAGGGCGATTCAGATTTTATTTGAGGCCCCAGCTGGGGGTCAACTGTACTGCAAACTTCTTGCATTTTACTATATATAATAAATAATTCAAGATATTTAAACAAATAACACTTTTCAATATTAATCAATCACTAATTTGCACTCATTTTCAATAATAGAAATATATTTTGTATAACACACAAATCAATCAAAATATCACATAACACTCACTATATAAGTAATAATTAAACTATTTTTTATTTTGGGTTGCACTTAAATTAAACCAGAACTATCCCGCCGCGTTAATTAACAGTACAATAATTAAAGATAATTTTAAGAGAGAAAGCACATGTAGTAACAACAAACTTCATATCACACACGATCACTGTTGTAGATCATCATTAGATTTATCATCAAACTATATACAAACGTCCGCAACAACTGAATGGTAAAACACCGTGTTAGCTGATTCAGAAAAAAAAACCGTCAACGTTCGCGATTTAACAAACGAAAATCAACTAAACACAAAAAAAAATTTGTTTAAATTTTTTTTTTAAAAATGGTTGACGATTGAAGTAAAAACTAAGTTGGAAAAATAAAAACAACAACAACATCCAAAAAAAAAACTACTATACCGAGAGAACGAACAAAAAAAATACGTGTATATAGTGGCAATGGAACTATGTATTTTAATATATTTAAATTTAAAAAAAAAAAAAAAAAAAACTTTCGAGCTTTTTTCCTTCGATCGGTCTCTATGTACGTAATAATATATTCTCGCTCTATACAAAATTCACTTTGTGTGTTTGTGAACGCGAACACATAAACACAGCCAACAAAAATAAAAACAACAAAAACAAATAACTCTATAATATAATTTGTATATACATTTATTCAAACACGTGACACTACTGACCAATGGCGCATTGCCTACTGAAGTTTATTTACATAAAAAAACACAAAAATTTGATAACAAATCGAACAAAACAAAAAAGGCGTGGCCTAAACTGTATTTTCACAGAAAGCTCGTATCGTTACAACAAAAATAAATTTCATTATGGATTTTGGTTTTGGATGCGCACACACATAATGGGCGGAGTCTTATACGATATTATTATTTTTGTTTTTCGGTTGTCGCGAAGCTATATAATTTATTTGTGTAGAGTTTTATTTACGAAAAAAAAGTCTCCACACTTTTTTTTTTTTAATTTCGTACATATATAAAAATTTAATGCATATATATTTTAAATTGTTTCGATTATTTCTATAATATATACACGAAAAAATACTGACTGGAAAAGTATGTATATGTACATACATATGTATGTAATAAATTGGAAATGTGGAAAACTCCCGGTGTATATATGTACATACATACATACATATATCATAATACATCAATAAAACTTTTCTTTTTTGGTTATTTTAATTTTTTTAGATTAAAGTTTGTTGGTTTGGTTTCGTGAAGATAATTTTAAAATTTAATCTATATATATGTATATAAGATATATATGGAGGGTGCGGCAAGTTGGAAGTAAGAAACATAAAATAAAAAAGATTTAAGATGTATACCGCTCGCGCGAAGTTAATATTGACAGATATCATATTGTTGTGTCTTTTAAAATAATTTAACATTTCGTTTTTTTGGTGATGTTATTGTTGTTGTTATTTCATGTTGTATTATATGTTGTTATGCTCAAAATATATGCGTACATGTATATACGGTATATAGCATAGGTAAGTTTGATTGTAATTTGATTGAGATTATATAGGATTTTAGACTTTTTGTATATATTTTTTGGGAGTTTTTCTCGTTTGGTGTACCAGGTATATATAGATTTTGAATTCAATTTATAACATAGAGAGATGCGAGTGGGAGTTTTTAATAGAATCAACATTTTCGTTGGCATGAATAATTATATTGTTTGGTATATACACAAAATGGAAATGGATTCGCGCTAGATTAAATATATTTCTTACTTTTACGCGTATATATATATATATATACCTATATGTACATATATACAAAAGATGAGAAGCAGTTCTTCTTGTTCAATGAATTAATAAAACAATAATTGTTTTTGAATGTAGATATGTAGGACGGCTTTCCTGTACCTCCAAACATCATAATAATATAATTTTGTTTGATAGCTTAAAAATTAGGATCTTTGGAGAAAATAAAACACAACTTAACATTTATTCTAATATGTATATGTTTCTGTTCTTGTCAATTATATACTTACCGCGTTTTCTACATACCAATTTCTTATAGCTGATGAAAATGACAAAGTACAATAGGCCCTGTTATTCGTTTTCCGCGCGGTCATTGTATATTTAAGGAGAGTTTTTTAATTTACGAGTTACAAAATTTATCCACATGATTCATTTAGAGCCCACCCCATACTTTTCATAGCATCCAAGAAATTGTTTTATTTATAATCGTAAGTCCATCAACATCAAACAAATATTTTTCTGTGCATTGTTTGATGCAAGATAATTTTCGTGTGTTTTACTTTGTGAATGCTTTGAAAGGTCGGCTAAAATTTGGTAGGTATACTGTAGAGTCCCTATTATAATAAGATGACCAATTGTGTATATCCAAGTGGTATACTATATTTGCCATTTAGTGCGAATAGTATACCACTATAGTATTGCATTTGGAATCCACATTATTAGAAAATTCTAACGAACATCTTTTGACATATAAATTTTATAGCGGTTTTAATTGTTTGTGTTTTCTGTATTATTGTTTTTTGGGTTGTCTGATAATGTTGGCAGCGCTGATTAAGTATGTTTTATGTGTATATAATGGGTTCGTATGATTTTCCGTTTTCGTTTGAGATTATTTCATTTTTAAAGAATCTTTATAATTTTTTAACCTTAAAGCTATGCCACCAAAGCGAAAGTCAATTCCGGTTTCAGAAAAACTAGAGATAGCAGTTATAGAACGAGCAAAGAGTATAGAGAGTTGTTGAATTCGTTAAAGTAAGCTATTGGTTTCTATATACCTATAGAGAGTTCAAATTAGAAATTTGTTCAACCGAGAAAATAAACTGTAATAGCATCTGAAAAAGTGAGAATGGGTGTTCGAGATAGAGGACGGTAACCACGTTATCCAGAAATTAAACAAAAAATCATTCAGTATGATTCAAGAACAACCGAACAAAAAACTGAATTGTCAAAATTCGTTTGGCCGAGAATCGAAGAAGATATCAGATGCGTAATTAAAACCACCCCACAATTATTCTGGATGCAAAAGCTATACCAAATAACTTGAAGAAAAAAAAATCACCAAAGTCAATCAGACAACCAGACAACGCCAAATGAATAGTTTCTTTTTTAAATTTAAATTTCCATGACCAGCAAGTTCAAGTGTTTTTTGAAACCGAGTTCAATGTATTCTTAATATCCAGGGTGACCGCACAGCACAGTACTTTTTTGAGCCTCCTTTCCATCTTTTTCCATATCTGTTGCGTTCTTGGCTATTTCCAAGACGTGTTGGATAGC
Source organism: Tipula unca (assembly GCA_951394425.1). Lineage (NCBI taxonomy): Eukaryota > Metazoa > Arthropoda > Insecta > Diptera > Tipulidae > Tipula > Tipula unca. The sequence continues at coordinate 73,818,512 of OX596381.1, forward strand.
GTTCATTGTCAATCGAGCCTTTAGAAACCCATACTACCTCTCAGCAAGGTCTCCAGCATTTTCCACAGCTTTCTCCAGTTGGTTGTTTCTGATTCTCTCCAGCACTTTGCCACCGCATCCGGCATGCATAATGGTCGAAAGGAGTTCACCCGATTGGTTCCTATTTTTTTCAACGCAGAACCAGACGTTGCCTCTTTCATCGTTCGGGGAATACTCCCTCTCTGAGACAGGAGTTATATAGTTCCTTAAACTCATCTGGTCTGGCTTGTATTGCAGCTTTTAGTGCATTATTAGGGATGTTGTCAGGCCCAGGAGCTCTTCTGCTGATAGCGGAGGTATTTCTTCCATGTCAGGTACTCGGATCACATCAGGTATCTCATCGTCTTGCTAAGGAAACAGAGCAGTTACAATTCTTCGTAATATCACTAGGCATAGAAGAGCGGTGATTCATTTGCCATTTTTAAGCCTTTTCATGACGATCCTGTAGGGTGTCCTTCATGGGTCACGATCCACTTCTTTGCATAGCTCTTTCCAGGATTGGTGTTTCCTTACTTTAATGGCTTGCTTAGCCCGCCGATTTCCTTATAAGTTTTTTCCGATTACTCTCCGTAGCCAGTTTTATTTCGAAGAGTGTGGCTTGGTGGTCACTATGCGTATTGTGCTCACGGACTTCCCATTTGGTCAACACTGTCATCAAGCAGCTGCTACCGAATGTAAGTTCACAACGTCTATGGAAGAAAATGCTGCCCCATTCAGTTGCCCAGGCATTGAAATCACCAGCTATGACAACAGGGCTTCGCGTTCGAAATTCAGCGACCACTTGGTCCAGGAAGTATACAAACTCCTCAATTGTAGTGCTAGGTGGTGCATAGCAGCTATAAATATGTAAGTCGCCAACTTCTATTCGTACGAATCCTGCATGGTCCGCCCGCTATACAGGTCTATATAGCAGCTTTACCAGTTTGATCGGTTGCTCAATTGATCCCTCAATATTTTTGTGCTGTTCGTACAAAATGGCGACATTTACTCTTGTTTCATGCACAGTTTGGACTAATACTTCCTGTGCAGCTTCACAGTGGTTTAGGATGAGCTGGACAAACCTCATTGTCGACGTGCTTTTCTAAGGGCAAACATGAAGGCCGTGCACCGGACACTCCCTACTATGTGATTATGGTTCGTCCTTCATTGGCAAAGTATACAACTCGCTTCTTCCTTGCTTTCTTTTACTTTGTGACGATTTCATCCGCATTTGTAGCAGAGGCCAGATCAATCAACATCACTTTTACATGACTTGGCCATATGTCCATACTATACGTTTTTTCACGTATACGACATATCACCCATCCAATTCGTACCTTCACTTCATTTTTCATCACCTTGGCTGTCGAGATTGGTACAGCCACCACTGTTGTTAATGTACTTCTATAGGGAGGTTACAGTGACTTGATACATTTTATCGGGAGATCTTTCGCGCCCTCAAACTTGGATGTAATCGTATCATGTACCTTTTCCTTTGTTGTGGCCTCATCAATATGTATCTACCAAGGCCGATTTCTATTGCACTTTGAAATCCAAGTTCCTTGGAATGTACATCTTTCTCTAACTCTAGAAGAAGATGGCTTTTTTCGGTTCTACGAATTCGAGCCACCTTACCAGATAGGTCATTAAGATTTGGGTCCTCTTTCATTTTTTTAAGCAAATCCGCATATACGATATTGCTCCAATTTGGGTTATTTTAATAGCATCAGGACGATGACGCGGAATTTTTTCACGTGGTTTCCTCTTATTTTTCCCCTGCCAGCCAGGATCCTTTACGCATTGTCAGGTTTCTTTAATTCATCTATACCTTGGTCTTGATTTAAGCTCGTAGCTCCCAGGGCTTGGGTTTCGGCAGCTCTCTGTTTCCCTTTCTATTGAACATGGCTACCGGGTGAGTATTGTTTCGACCTCCTCCTTTTGCTTGTGGTGGTGGTCGTCATTTCACTATCCATTTCACTCACAGAACCCAGTTATTTACTTAGCCAATTTCGCAATTGTCTGCGTTGTCTGATTCTCGTCCTTGTTTCCACCCTTTTGTGAGTATTCGACAAACAGATTTCTGATTGACGTGGCCAGCTTCTGTATTTCATGGTGCACGTTACTCCTTCCTCCAATGTACTCGCATGGGCACACTCAATTTTTTTACCCATCCGAGTGGAAGCCTACTACTTTTCTGGGATGGCCTCTGTAATGTATTTTTCTCTGGCCCTGCAAGGTCAGAAAACGACACGGACATGTTCCTTTGGATATTGGGAGCCGATCACTTTGCACCCTTTGCGCCGTAAACGATTTTTCATTTTTTTCACTCATTCTTAGTTTCTTATTCGGGGTAGCCTTCCCCTATCAGTTTCTGTTCATGGATGGTATTTTATTTCCCATCTAACTGCCGGCGTGCCAAGTAAGGCATTGCCCCATCCGCGACGTAAGTTTGAGTGAGAACTTTATTGCGAAGTAAATAATTTCGATAAAAATTTAGAAAAAATTGAACGCGATTTATTCGTTGGCAAGTATATATCGGGTTTTCCAATAAGGACTTTAAATAATACGCAAACCATTTGAGATATTATGAAAATTTTATGATTGGCTTGAAGTACAATAAAAACATTTGTGTATGGAATTCGATTTCGTTCATATGTCTATCATGGGCACGTTTGCCGGTGTCGATTCATTGAACCTAATTTTCGATGACTCGGCCACTCGGATTTCGACGGAAACGGCCGCTATCTCTCGTTCAATATTGGCTCTGAGCTCCTCTAACGACGCCGGCTTGTTGGTATAGATCAATGATTTAACGAAGCCCCATAAATGTCTATAGAGGTGTTAAATCACAAGATCTAAAACGGACAATCGACAGGACCATTTCTGGATATAAGGTGTTTATCGAATTTCAATTTCAATAAGGTAATTGTTGGACCCACTGTGTGGCATGCCGCACCGTCTTGTTGAAAACACAAATCATTAATGTATCTAGATTGGGACTGTTATAAGGAAGTCCTCAAAACCTACAAGTACGAGCTAAGAGCAGCCAAAACGAGGGCTTGGAGGCACTACTGTGGCAACATACAGGAGACCTCGGAGCGTGCTAGGCTACGCAAAGTACTAAGTTCCACTCCTTCCATCCCGAGTTATCTACAACGACCGGATGGTTCATGGACTACGTGTAGTGAGGAATCCCTGGAGCTATTACTAGAAACGCATTTCCCGGAGTGCTCGGTGCTAGCTCCGGAGAGACCCATGATAAATAGGGGTGTAGACTCCGTAAGCCACGATCGGTGGAAACAGCACTCCACTCCCTTATAGGTCCGATTGAGAAATCACTTGAATATAAGGAGCATTCAATGGTTATACCTTCTTGGATATAGAGGGGGCCTTTAGCAACGTCAGACCGGGGGCAATCACTCGGGCCCTTGCGTGTCCTGGGGGTAGGCGGGTCACTCAGAGGCTGGATTTGATCTATCCTGCTTAGAGGCAGGATCGTGACAACTTATCTGGGTGGGACGTCTGCCGGCAGATACGTGAGCAGAGGGACACCTCAAGGTGGGGTTCTATCTCTCCTTCTTTGCAACTTGGTCATATAAATGACCTGTTACTAAACCTATGGAAGGGCAAAATGGTTGCTTCAAGGTGGTTGCTTACGCGGATGACGTTGCTATTGCAGTCTTCGGTAAATATCCTAGTACGCTGAGTGAGCGCATGCAGTGCGCGCTTGGCTACCTCTCTAATATAATCCAGTATCTTTGGAAGCGCTGGTCAACCGAGATTAATTAAGATTAAGTCCGAAATATGATTTAATTGTATGCCATACACTAAAACATTTATTAACTAGCGGCAAAAATAGTGGGCCAATCCACTTTCTTACCCGTATGGACCGTTTACGTTTATGTTTACTTAATATTTCGTTCGAAACTTTTATTAATTCATTAGTAATTCCAGTTCATAATACTTAAATTATTTTGAACATATACGTAAATGAACGCAAACTTGAATTCATGTTACTTGAATTCAAGTATACTTAAGTTAAACGAATTTACCAATCTGCGTTCATGAGTATAGTAGCGATTTAAGAGACCCTATAGACAGATAACTTCTATAGATATACAATTTATAAGCGCTCACTATGTCTCATTTTGTTAATACGAAAAACGCTGCTTACCACAAAAAATTGTATTCTTATCAATTCATTTCCATTTTGTTCATTACTATAATACATATACGCAGACAAAAAATAAAAATTTCTACGCTATTGATGATAACTTAATCCAGAATACTATATAGACGATATATTCTATTAGCAGAAGCAAAAAAAAATCTTTAATCAATACAGAATCGATATAAAACAGATTAAAGAAACGAAATACATATACATACATATATGTATATACATATACTATCCAACTATGTATATATATTGGATCAAAGGTCACTCGCTCATTATGTACATACATTTATGTATAGTTTCTTGTATTATGTTTGTATATATGGATTTCCATTCTTTTATCTCTGTTATCAAAATAAATAAAAAATATTTTTACATTTTAATATTCATTCAACAATAAAACCAGCAAAAATATTTATTTATAATAAAAAATCATGAAAATTTAATTTAATTTTTTTTTGTTGTTGTGTTTATTATTGTAAAATGGAAAAAGAAAAACATAAAATCATTTTCTTTCTTATTTGGTTCGGGAGGCGCATGCGCAATGTAAAAGCACACACAAAAAAAAATAAAGCTTAACATTTTTTTATATACGAGTATGTACGTATGTACATACATAAAAAAATATAAAGTTTATCAGCAAAACAAAAATACTTTTGTGATAAAAGAATAAAAAAAGGAAAATAGGAACTTTTTTTTATTGTTTTGTTTGTTTTTCTTTCTATATGGTCGATGTTTTTGTTGTACACCAAAAAAAAAATATAATTTTCCGTATAGTTTTCATTTTATTTTGTTGAATATATACTCTCGTATATATATATATTTTATTGTAGAAAAGCAAAAAAATAAAAACAGAAAATCGTCCAATAGAAAATTGTATATGTAAATTTTTTTTTTATGCTTTCTGAAAAGCTTCTTTTTTTTTGTACGTATAGCAGCTACTCGACTCGTATATGTATTCGGATACAACACAAAAAAATTATAAAATATAAAATTCAATTTACTGTTTTGTGAGAAAATATAAATTTTACTTTTCTTTTTTTTTTGGGACAAAATTTTGTTTTGTTTAGAAAATTCGATTAAAAAATAACAAAAAAAATGTATCTGAAGAAAATTGTCGAAATTGTTTACGATCAACAAAAGTTTATATACAGTATATTAGATACTGTTTAAGGTTAGTAGTGCTGCAGCGGTGCAAACTATTTATGTATACATAAGGTGGACAATTCAGACAATTAACATGATCTTCATCCTTATACATAGTTCGATAGTTTGGTCAAGGAATTTGAAGCCCGCTACGTTAGGGCCATCAGGTAACGGATTGGGAAATACTGAGTACAACCAAGTGGTCAGGAGGAAAATAAAATACATGTCGCGGATCAAAGTTACTCCATCTTGAACGACAGAGAAAAATCTATTTCGAAGGATTTACGGATCTCCTGAAGCATCTAGATGTATTTTAGAGATCAAGAGAGAGAATAAGAAATATCAGCAGCATGCAGCGAGCCAGCGAAGATGAAAACACTTGCATGAGTGAATTAATCAGTCAACTACAACAACACATATCCACATCCTAAACTGGGATGGGCACTAACACGTCATCTATTATTTTCAAACCCGTCGACAACATAGAAAATGTCAACAACGTAAAAAATGTCAATAGTTTGGATGACAGTTTTAGAATCCCCTTGAACCTATTTCGCTCATCGTCGATTGAGCCCCATGAATGAAATTTCTTTTTCACATTGTCATCTTGGTAAGGCTACCAGATATTCATACTAGTAAAAAAGGACTTTTCTGAAATTTTTGGTGACCAGAAAAAGACAGGCAAAAACAGCTTACAGGAATCTAAATTTTAAAAAATACTTACAAACATACAGAGCCTTATATAGGCACGATATTCCCTATACATAAGGTACTGAAGATTTTGGAAGGTTGCAAGAAATTATGTATAATTTTAACAGAAAGCCAGAAAAAGAGGCCCCAAAATTACAAAGAAATTACTTAAAAGATTCTAATTTTCTGGAGTTCGAGGCCCCGATGTTGCGAGGGGATTCAGCTCAAACAATTAATTTCTTTTGTTTATGCTTTTTTTTCGTATAGTAATAATCCCTTTACTTATTTTGTTTAATTAGAGTATAGTTTAGTTTTCAAATGATTTAAAAATTACAGAAAAGAAAATTATTATTTATTATTTATGGGAAGAACAAATTGTCCCAATGAAGGACAGTTCTTTTCCAAGTGAAACTTTTCCTCGAGCTATAATGTGCAATTCGCCTAGTTTTTTCGATGGCTATCGTTTTGCAAAGGTAAGCAAAAGAAGGAAAAGATTCGACAGCTGTCGAAAATAGTAGTCGAATTGCATAGAAGGGGCCCTATAGTTAGAATATGTATATATAGAAAATTAAAAAATAATAAACAAGATCAGGATGAAACAAGAGAATATGTTATCTTTTAAAGAGCCATTCTGGCCATCCTATCTTCAAGGTTGCTTCACATGGACGGATATTTGCCCTCGCTATTTACATTCTAGTCCTAACCCAATAAAATTGAGCTTAAAATAGGGCTCCAAAAAATTCATTCATTTTCACTCTATCATAGGTTGGTTCGCGAGGTCGGATATTTACCCGAGTTATTTCCATCCGAACATAAGATCAAAATATTTTAACTTAAAAGAGAGGAAATGTATGATTTGGTCAAGGATATGGTATATTCGATCTTGCGAATCAACCTATAATATCAAAAGTTATTGACGTCGTCCTAATTATTGACGTTGACAAAAAGCTTTGCCAAGTAATCTACGTAATATTTTACGTGTCGTCACCCGCTTATATAACATGGCGTAATCTACCTCGCTCATCCCTGATCCTAACACAACAAGTACAAAATATACGAAAAAAAATAACTCAACCGGTTTTACCCTTTTGAGTCTTGTTGTTATTTCCCGGTGGTCCATCCTTTGGAGGTCGCTATTACACACATACCAAAGTACATTTACGATATTCCTCAGTATACCTTGTTTTGGATTCGTATAGAATGATATTTAGGTTGCTCGATTTAGTTCACCTCCAAAACTAAATGCGATACATCCATATGGGTTCCGATACGTGCTTATATAGCAGTTTATTATCAATTTTCAGAGTTTCAGTCTTACCTCTTCCTATGTTTACTCCCATGGAAGCCATCTGTATAACAGTACCGTTAGCAACCTATCGGTTGTTAGCAGAAATTACGCCCTTAGAGGCTTTGGGGCGGTCATCTTGGCCTGGCTAAGGCTCAGGGTACTGGTATGGGGTTTCCCAAAGCATAAGCGCGTCTTGTTAGACCGCTAGAAATGAAACATGGAATCAGGAAACAGAAACAACAACCGGTGGGGAAAGGATCCAAGGCACGGAGTAGCTTACCATAAGCATCTGTGATTCCACTTACCGCACTTCATCCTCACTTTACTGATTTAACAGTTCATACCAAATGATTTTGTTGGTTGGTTCGCGAGGTCGGATATTTACCCGAGTTATTTCCATCCGAACATAAGTTGTTATGGTCCATCCTTTGGAGGTCGCTATTACACACATACCACAGAGCATTTACGATATTCCTCAGTATACCTTGCTTTGGATTCGTTGAATGATATTTAGGTTGCTCGATTTAGTTCAACTCCAAAACTAAATGCGATACATCCATATGGGTTCCGATACGTGCTTATATAGCAGTTTATTATCAATTTTCAGAGTTTCAGTCTTACCTCTTCCTATGTTTACTCCAAGCCATCTGTATAACAGTACCGTTAGCAACCTATCGGTTGTTAGCAGAAATTACGCCCTTAGAGGCTTTGGGGCGGTCATCTTGGCCTGGCTAAGGCTCAGGGTACTGGTATGGGGTTTCCCAAAGCATAAGCGCATCTTGTTAGACCGCTAGAAATGAAACATGGAATCAGGAAACAGAAACAACAACCGGTGGGGAAAGGATCCAAGGCACGGAGTAGCTTACCATAAGCAACTGTGATTCCACTTACCGCACTTCATCCTCACTTTACTGATTTAACAGCTCATACGAAATGAATCAGGAAAAAATAAAAAATCCAGAAATATTAATTCCACATTAAAAATAAAAACTCAATCTTGTCTAGTAAGAACTATTCGTACTATTTAATTGTACCCAAAAGAACAAAACTACAAAATAGAGAAAATTAACATTATCAACAAAACTAATAACGAATTTTTGATCGATCAACTAAACTAAATTTATGTATGCCTAAAACATATTGTGGGGCACCACTGGCTGTTTGTATATATAGGCGGGAAAGTTATGTAAATGCAAATTATATTTCTTAATAAACTCTCTCGATCCTTGGCCTAATGCACTAATAGTTGCACCACTATCTAATAATCCTCGAAGACGTTCCCCTTCTACTTCTACTACGGCATAAGGACGATTATCAGCCGTTACACCATCAATTGGAGTTATAATGGTTTCGGATATTCTAGCAAGTAAAAGTTTTTAATTACGGAAATATTTGATAGCACGCGTTTTCCGAGAGTTACGAGGGGGTGATGCACTTTCATATCGGGATTTTAAATTAGCGTGGTTGTTTTGTATCGTAGATTTTATTGGTGTTTTGTAGGTTCTGGCTCCTTGTTGCTGGGAGTCTCGTTTGGGTAATGACTAGCTCGGAAAGGAGTCGATCCATTGGCACTCATTTCCCGGGGCCTGTTTCCCTGTTTGGCTGAACAAACAAAACAATGTGGTTTGAGAATGTCCTGAGCTCCACTGCCATATCAGAATATCCCACGGGGTGGAATATCACAATCTGTAAAGCGGTGACCTGCTGTGCCACAATTCCAGCCGGAGTGGATAACATTAGAACGTGGAATTGCTCCGATATTACATTGGTGCGAACGAATATTGTATGCATCTATATCTCCAGTATAATGTGGCTCGATATAATTTGATTTCATCAGAGTTGGATTGCAATTCATATTTTTCCATGTATCTTCCGTGGAAATGCAAGTTTGACCAAACTCTGCTGGCACTGTAAAATGAAGTCCAGCCAAATGAGCCTTCATCAAGGCTAAATCGGATAGTGGCGATTTTAAACGTAAAGATAAATTTAAGAGTTCATAGTAGAAATCGGCAAATGGTTCTTTCGGTTTCTGTTTTCTACCATCAATCATTTGCTTAATATCATCGTCAGTTCGTCTATCTTGGAATCTATGCTTCAATGAATTTGGGATATCATTCCATGTGCTATTGGGAGAAACCATATTTCATTCGCAAGTTGGTCAAGAGGAATACGATTCTTGGAAGCGAGAAGTTCTGCCCGAAAAATAAAATTATCCACTGGTATGTCAGAAGGTAAACCAGTAAATCTTAACTTCCATTTATGAGGTGGATTAAACTGAACATTAAATAGGGTTGTTGTAAGGTTTGGTTATTAGTGATTATTTGCGGATTATGCGACTGTTTTGATGTGGTAGCAAATTGTACACTTTGATGAGGTAGATTTCGTGAATTAACGTCGGTTTTATTATGCCCGTGCGCACTAGTTGATAACATATCTAAAAGAGGTGGTTCTGAGACAATATGTCCAACATTTTATGTCTTAGGTACATCAAATGACTGAGAGGAAGGGAACTGTGAATTTCACATTTGTGCAGGCATTGCATTAAACAGTTGTGTGCCGGTTATGAAAGAATGCGGATCTTGCACATCAACGGTTGGAGTATATAAATGGGAAATTGTGGATTTAGCATTTGTCTGGGAGGCACATCGCACGAAACTGTTGCCTCTCTTTTGGTATGTTTTTCCTTTGCAGTTTAAATTCAAGGTTCATTCTTAGATATTTGTTCGAGCCAGCATGTTGTAATGGAACGATATTTAATACCACATAGATAGTTGGTTTACTTCTCTGTTAGTATAGTAACGGACTTTGCTTCATTCAGCTTGAATCGCCAAATGTACCGCGCGACCGTGTAGCTTCTAGTCCTGTACAAGTTGAATCTTTTAAGTACGTAAACCCAGATCTTTACATTATACGATGTCTTACGGGATGTGTATTATCTTTTATAGTAAACGTGGTGCAAAAACGATCTATAATTTTTCGAATTAACTACTCTGATGGACATCAGAAAAAATCATCATCAGCATCATAAAATGCACGTTATGCCCGATGAGTTCCTCGAAGTGAACCATATTTTTCAAAATAAATTCGAACAGTTTGAAAACGTTGCTGCAGCGTGAGTCTATTGATGATGAATTGTCAAACCAAACTAATCTCAAAACAACCGGGAATTGTCAAATCGGCGTCAAAGATGATCTTTTCCTAAAGTGTTTTTCCGTGATTCTATGAACTTCATGAAGCCACTCAACAGGCTTCCCCGGAATTAAAATTGGTATGTAAGGGAAGTAGTTCCTTATACTCTCAATATGCGGCATTTATTGTAATTCTTTTAAACTAGCGTGTATTATTCCATGCCAATTGTTGTAGGGCGGTTATGAATTTTTCAACTTAGTCCATTGAATTGTTCGTTCGTTTTTATAGGTATACATTATATGCTTTGTTCGGTTACATGGCTCCTCTTTGAATTTGTTGTAATCTGTGTATCTAATCTGCGCTGATGTTGCAATAACCCCTTTTGGTCCAACAAAATACGCCATTAAGAAAAATCAATTTACTCTTGTCAATTGAATATTTTGCCCACGCCTCCTTACCCTGCATATCCAGCCTTATTCAAGATTCAATAAATTAACGATGGTTCAGGTTTCTAGATTTGCGAACCCAGTCACTTTAACTCAAGAACTATACACCATCAGACAAAGGTTTTTATTTCATAATCTTATCAATCAATGAACGGCCATCTTTTTGTTGTATCTGGCCTGCAATTTATCCTAGGCAGTGCTCGTAATGTAACGTATTAGGTCGTCGACCTCTCCTTTAAGAAATTCTTTCAACAAATGACACTTATATGAGAATCAGATAACGCTTCATTTAATTATGAACGGATTGTTTCAGCTCTAAGGTCCATGGATGGATATTAATTGAATTGATTCCAAATGATTGAATTAAAGATACCCTGCTGCGAATATCGTATCATTTATTTTACATTACACTGAAAACTGCCTGATGGTTCTATATGAAAACATTTTGAGCAACCGAAATTAATCGAATGAGTAATCTTGGTTGGAACTTGAAGTGAGATGTTGTCCAGGATATACGCGGTGAGCCAATGTGGCCCATCAGCATGTTTCCTATCATTGAAGCAGCCTCTTCGATGCCATACTGTTATATAAATTTGATGACACGGAGACCACGCTGAAACAAGGAATTCAATTTGGGACCCTTAGTGTTGGCTTTGCGGCAATCATTTTGTCAACGTGGTTATTGAATGTTAAGTTGTCTACAAATGTAATCCACAAATTTCGAATTTCATCTGTTCTATACATAGAATTACGTTGTTAATATGATGCTCGAATTTCGAGAGAATATCATAATTTTGCCCTTGTTTATGTTTAGTCATGTCATCAGCATATATCAGCACACCAGAATTTTGGATAACATTTGTTATAAAGGGTGATTTTTTTGAGGTTAGGATTTTCATGCATTAGTATTTGACAGATCCCGCGGGATTTCAGACAAGGTGTCAAAGAGAAAGATGCTCAGTATGCTTTAACATTTCATAATGAATAGGCCGAACGATCTGCCACAACGTCGAATTTTCAGTGAATGGGCCCTAGAAAAGTTGGCAGAAAATCCGCTTTTTTATCGACAAATTTTGTTCAGTGATGAGGCTCATTTCTGGTTGAATGGCTACGTAAATAAGCAAAATTGCCGCATTTGGAGTGAAGAGCAACCAGAAGCAGTTCAAGAACTGCCCATGCATCCCGAAAAATGCACTGTTTGGTGTGGTTTGTACGCTGGTGGAATCATTGGACCGTATTTTTTCAAAGATGCTGTTGGACGCAACGTTACGGTGAATGGCGATCGCTATCGTTCGATGCTAACAAACTTTTTGTTGCCAAAAATGGAAGAACTGAACTTAGTTGACATGTGGTTTCAACAAGATGGCGCTACATGCCACACAGCTCGCGATTCTATGGCCATTTTGAGGGAAAACTTCGGAGAACAATTCATCTCAAGAAATGGCCCGGTAAGTTGGCCACCAAGATCATGCGATTTGACGCCTTTAGACTATTTTTTGTGGGGCTACGTCAAGTCTAAAGTCTACAGAAATAAGCCAGCAACTATTCCAGTTTTGGAAGACAACGTTTCCGAAGAAATTCGGGCTATTCCGGCCGAAATGCTCGAAAAAGTTGCCCAAAATTGGACTTTCCGAATGGACCACCTAAGACGCAGCCGTGGTCAACATTTAAATGAAATTATCTTCAAAAAGTAAATGTCATGGACCAATCTAACGTTTCAAATAAAGAACCGATGAGATTTTGCAAATTTTATGCGTTTTTTTTTAAAAAAAAGTTCTCAAGCTCTTAAAAAATCACCCTTTATAAGTGAAAACGATGAAAATACATGGCCCCCAGATGAGGGCTCTGCAGAACTCAAGAATGTTAAGTAATTAGATCCATTTCTCAAATGCATTGAAGATGGAAATGTGGGCTCTCTTTCCACTAGTTTGAAGTGATTTATTTTAGTGCAGACAAAGCGGTTAATGTATTGAGACACATATATTGAAACCGTAACCAATTGAATTAAAAGCTTGTATCCTCCATTATTGTAATACGGTATGTGTATATCTAAAGTAGATTGAATACCTACACATTGTTGGTTAACACTGATACAGTCACATGATTAATCATTTATGTAATACATGGAGGCAGAGTAAAGCCTTTGGTCTGTCGTTTAGTATTAGAAAAGTCAAAACTCATTCTTCCTAGTTTTCAAGATGATAAGAGTTTATAGTCATACCATGAGAGATGATTCACTTTTGATATTCTGGATAGTTAAATATGGTTTTCAAACGTACGGAAAATTTGGTGATAGATATATTTTCGACGTTCCTGTTAATGTAATTTGAAGACGAATTATCGTCCTGCCAGACGATGTTATTAAAGCAGTTCTTCAACTCAGTTGCTTTATAAGGTTTCATGAAGTTGAAGTTCAACAAAATGTCCATTGCTTAGTGGTGGTGGTTACTTGTAACGAATGGAATCATTGAATCAGATACATGAAAAATGATCAGATCATTTGACAGGATATAGCTCAAGGTATCTACCATTTATGTTTGGAATTTTGTTAATTTGAGTGCGATTAAAATTATAAGAAGGGAATTGAAGAAATATATTTTCTGTTCAAAGGAATGTTGCATTTAATTGGGCTCGAGACACCAACAAATGTTAGGAAGATTGAATTCACCTATATGGGACTAGAAATACTAGTTTAAGACTTCACCAAAATGTATGTATGTCTCAGAGGCGGCTTGAGTGGAATTGGTTAGTGGAGCTATTTTAAAAGAAAATAACAGGCAGTTCATTGTAGGTTAAATAAGGTGTATGACAGGGTTTATTTTTCGAAAATTTTAGCGACGTGGTCTCCATTCAAATTTTTTGTTCAGCAGATTGCTATAATCGAGAATTAACTTAGGAGGTATTTCGATACAACTGTACCATCCAATTTCATTCTAATTTCAATGCAATTTTTCAATTTGATGCCTGGTGACAGATCCTGCGGAGCGTCAAGGAGCTATGTTGTTTGGATTGATAGTTCTTGTGGGGAGGCGAACCATTTAAATATAAATCCAAATAACTAATTTTGGGATGTCCGAACATTAATTTTTAGATTGACTATACGAATATTATGTATATAAGATGTTATCATCTTGAACAATTTGGTTCCCGAAATGAAAACATGGTTAATAAAATATTGTATGCTATATCCTACATGTGTAGTTTAAAATAAAAAAATGTATTTTCAAAATGTTCTATTTTTTAATAAAAAATACTTGAAGCGAGAGAGTCGAAAAAAAAAACTAAATATAGTCACAGATGTTGTCAAATTCAATTCCTTCTCTCATATCCAGATTATTGTCTTTCTTCATCATCATCAATGGAATAATATTTTTTTTTGTTGAACATCGCAAAAAATCTGAATACTTTCACAAAAACAAAAAAATAAAACGATAAGTGACGAAGGACATATTGAATATTAAATTATTTTTTTTATTTTATGAAAAATGATTTATTTTTCGTCATTCGGTTGGAGAAAATTAAAATGTGAAGTTGTTTGTTCGAATATATGTATGCGTGTATCATAGATGCCAACCAAATAAATCTATTACTGAATTTGTGTCTGCAACACTGTGTGCTATAGTATATAGATTTTGAGAAATTAATTATTTTGGATATTTGTTTGCATTTTCAAAAAAACAACAACATTTTAGTCGAATATAACCCAATCACAAAAGAATTCCCAATTGGGTAGTCAATCTTTATCTGAAATTTAATCTGTCTTATATAGTTCATATACCCTTTGACCAGTCATGATTTTTCGATATAATGTCCATGTTATAACTTCGGTAAGAAAAATGTACATCCGTACATGTTTTAATGTATATGGTACTCCACCCATTTTCCGAAATTATATGAATTATCCCTTTGTGAATCTCTAACACTATATTATCTCTCGTTTGATATTTCACTTTGTTTTCGTTTTTCATTTCTAATCAAATATTTTTGTGTTATAGATGTGTTTCTGCCTGTTTTAACCCTTAACTGTAACATATTTGATACATTTCACTCAATTTACTGTATAATTTTAATGATCTCCAATTGATGCAGAGTGCATTCTAAATTCAGCTTATTGCAGGTCAACATAAAATATTGCTTTGTAATAAAATCTTAAATTAGTCAGCTCTACTTATATGATTATGACATTTTTCATACAGGTTGTTTACATTTACCTATGACGCATTCAGTGATTCAAATTTACATTAAATTGAACAAATCACTATTTTGTTTTTTTTCAAAGTTCTTAAAGATGATGGTTCAATCTTCTAGTTTTATTTTACTTTAGTTCCTTGCTTTAATCGTTGCATCAAATTAAGTCTTTTGTAATCATGAAAAAATTCCACGGTAATTTTTTAAAATTAAAGGAAAATTTGGACAAACCGAGCAAATAGCGTAGTGGTTAAAGCTGAGACGTTTGGATCGGGAGGTATCGGGTTCGAATCCCAACAAAGGCGGAATGGAAAAGGGATTTTTCATCTCCCGATTACGATCGGTGATTAAATTGAAAACATCTATGACCCTCTGTTGGAATGTAGAACTCATGGGCCAACCCATCTTCCATGTCACTGTACAGGGTGACATGGAGCTATGCAATGCGCAGGTGGTATACTGTACTTGTGTGAATGGGATGAATGAATGGGTTGAATGAATGTTGTGTGAATGTAAGGTAAAGGCTATGGACCAATAAAGTGTATATGCCAAGTCCTTTAAAAAAAAAAAAAAAAGGAAAATTTGAATTCTTCCGTCCTCATAAATATTTGTCATAACGAAACTGTTAAAATGGTGAAATTGGTTTGCTAAAAGTATTAAACGTAAATTTTTCTGTTTCAAATTATTATTTACAAATGATAATAAATGGAATTTTGTAAAACAAATAACTAAAATAAATAATATTTCGATATCAACTTTTAGTCGACCTTTCCAAACACTCACTTAGTAAAACAGCCGAAAAATTGTCTAACACTGATGTAATATAAAGTTTCGTGTGTTTTACTATATGAGTACTTGGAAAGATCGACTAAAACTTGGTAAAGAGATATTGTATGTACCTACAATATCTAACAAATGTCCGGTTAACCATTTTCAGTGGCGGTATTATGAATTATTCATTTTAACCATTATCAATGAAATGTTTGTTTAAAACCTCCCATGAACGTCGTACATTCTTCAAAACAAAGAATACTTTGTTGCATGTATGAAATGATTTCATATTTGATACATAATTCAACTTAGACAGTTTGGAAATGATATTTGCCCACTGATTTTATACTTAATCGAATTATATTAAGAATCATATTTCGGCGGCGCACGATGTTTCTATAAAACTTCATTCATAGATATTCACCAAGAAACTCACTCTAACGAGAAATATTTTTCTCTTGGAAGTTCTTTCAAGGTTTGACCAGTTATTAAATCGCATCCAGGAGCTTTTTTTGGATCGATATGGTTTTGTACTTCTTTTCTTACATCAGTAAGGATAAATTAAAACATTTTCTTTATGAAATTAAACAGGCTTTTTCACCGCGTTTTGTATTCGGTTAAAATATGCATCCGCATTTCTTATATAGTTGGAGTTTTCGTGATATACTTTTTCAGATAGAATATTCTGTTCTTTTGTCATTTATCCCTCTCTGATATGCACTGATAGATTCATTCTTCTGTTGTTTGATTTCTTTTCGTAAGTCTCTTATGAGATTGGTTAGCCCAGCATTGCCTCGTCAAGCTCTATAGTTTGATGCCAGTTCCCTCCCTCTGCCAATTGGAACCAATTAAAATGTATGACGTTTAACAATTTTTGCTGTTGGCGCAATTTTATGATTTTAAAATTTCATTCATTAAAATGAGCAAAGATTTTATAAAATATTTGCCTAATTTGTACAAATTACTAGCAACATGAAGAAGCCAAGTCGTTCTTTACACCGTGTAGCCATCGGCTATTTTGTATTAGGTGGTGCACGAATATTGCTCAACCTTCTGTGTTAGACCAGACCCTTATCCACTTGATTGATTTAGCCAATTACTAGCCCTTCCTTTGAGGAATTTTTAAATGTTCTTGGTATGAGATGTGACACGTTTGAATCTTGATTATTGTTTAAAATTTCAGTAACTAAACTTTCATCTTCATTTTTTTTTTGGATACAACCACCGAAAAATTCAAGCGCCTTTGTTGTAATAAAAATAACCATCCTCTCTATAACAATCTTGTTTCTCCTGTCGAATTTCTGGTCAACGACACAATCCACTACTCCATGGAAATTCATCACCTGTTATAAACACACCCAGCATCAATACACTTCATTCAACAGTTGAATCTCAATTATCAAATGACGACAAGTCACAAGGCCTCTATCAACAATTTTGTAGTATAGCCAAATGACAATTAATTACTAAATAAAATTAATTATATTGAATCAAACACATGTTAGGTCATCTCTGATAAGGCACCCCTCAAAATTGATCATGATTCCGTGTCATGAAGCGTTGATTCCAACACCTCCCAGAAGCAAAGAGTATACGGAGAATATATGAGAGAATACTTAAGTTTGGGCCATATGTCTCATCTTGCGGTTAAAAGCTTTTGCTTGAAGACATTTGATTTCCCTCATCATACCGTGATGAAAGATTCGAGTTCAACGATAAAGTTACGAATATTGTTTGATGGGTCTGCAAAATTTGTGAAATGAATGTCGCTGAACGATAAAATAGATCCTGGACCGTTAATTCCTTGATGATTTTCTTTCAGTATGAATGTGTTTCTCTTGAGGAATTGAGCATCGGTAGATTTAGTAATGGGTGTCTACTAGCCCCAGAACTACACAGTTCTATACCAACGCAGGAACAGGGGACTGTTGTTGGATTTTAAATTTGGCGGCTTTTTTACGTGTTCGATTCTTTAGGATTTCTCTCGCCATGGATACTGTCGTATGGCTTAAGAGTGTGCTTAAAAGCTCTGGCTTTGCAAATTAGACTAGGACGATGCGTTGCGAGAAATAATTCGTTTAGACTTTCATTAAGTTTAAAAAAAACAAATTCCTGTTTTTTTTTATCTCTTCATCACCTGACAAGTTAGAGGTGCCTTGATTTTCAGATGCGTTGGAAACCGCCAATATCTGTGAGTTATCGACTTAAAAGGAGTTTCTTCGGTGAGACCACAGGGTGCTCCATTTAAAATAATGCAAGTTCGTCATTCCTATTGGACATCCAAATGTGCCACCAGTTCGCAGGAATGATCTTGCATGGCTCTCCGATGTACCAACACGAAAACTTCATCGCAAAGCACATTAACATCATTCACCCTATATATAATATAGACCGTCTTCTGCGGCTTAATTGGGATTATGCTCCTTCGAAGAAAAATCACGCAGACTTATCGTTGCCTCGAATATTTCTATAGGTCGATCAGTTAATGTGAAGTGTCATCATTCTGTTGCGTTATTAGAACATTCAGTTTTGCAATTTCTTTATATTTGACAGGCTCGAGTTACAATAGTTGCTGTACGATGATTCCAAAATAAGCGCTTTTCAGAAGATGTATGTCGAATTACCAAAATAATAAAGACGCAGGTCTTTTATTGATGAAGGTTTTATACAGGGTGTCCGCCGGGAAGGTATACTACTTTATTTTGCCGCCATTTTAGTAAACGTTAGTCTTGACAGTTCATATTTGGCAGTCGTGAAGTAGACACGTGGCAAATTTATTATGGAAAAATATTCGAAAACCAACGTGTTTTAATCGTTAAAACATTTTATCAAAATCAATCATCGATTACTGTGACGATGAGAAAGTTACGTGAAATTTTTGGGAGAAACAACGTGCCAACAAAACGCACTATTTATCGTGTAGTGAATGATTTCGAAGAAAGAGGGTCGGTCTATAGGTGATAGGCCAAAGCATGAGCCACAACGTACTACAAGATCGGCTGAAAACATTATTGCTGCTCAAGAAAGTGTTCAAAACAATTCATCAACCTCAATTCGACGCCGTGCTCAGGAGCTTGGTCTTCAAAGAACAAGTTTGGCCACAATTTTGCACAAGGATTTGCATTTGTTTCCATTTAAGATTCAGTTAACATAAGAGCTTCCTCCACAAGACCATTTACGCCGCCGTTCATATGCCAATAGGATGTTACAGCTCGCCAATGACCACCCAGATTTTCATGAAAAAATCATAATGAGTGACGAGGCACATTTTCATTTGAATGGATATATGAATAAACAGAATAGTCGGTTCTAGGCAATGGAAAACCCTCAATTTATTCATCAGTCACCTTTAAATACATTAAAAGTGCAGTCAATTTGGTCAGGAGGAATCATTGGATCTTACTTCTTTCAAAATGAAACAGCGTAACGGTAACTGTGAATGGGGAGCGATATCGTGATATGATTGAAAACATTTAACGCCACAACTTGCTTTGGGCTTAACATTAACATGTGGTATCAACAAGACGGTGCCACATCGCATACAGCCAGGATTACAATGGAATTACTGGGAATAAAACAAAGTAGTATACCTTCCCGTCGGACACCCTGTATGTACGAAACTGTTATCTTATGCACAACAGCAATTACGTCACAACAACAAATGAAGAAATCGCCATTGATTTGGATAGCGCCTTCTAGATGATTTTCCATTGTTGGTGTTAGTTTCACGGATTGTGTGAAAGTAAAATTTAAAACCGGACGAGGCACCTAGATCTATACAAGGGCTCTATAGCGGTCTGCCTATAGTCATTAAGGCAACTCACATGGAAGTGGCGACCGACTTAACCAACATAGTTGTGTTTTTGGCTTGCCTGAAACTTTTTATATTCAGGCAAATATGTACTGTAAGGTCAGCACTGTAAGGTCTGCGCACTTCATACGCAACTAGATAATTTTAGTGGAGAATTAAACAATGAAACAAAAATAAGGCCCGCATCGTCCGATTGTGTAAGCTTCCAGATAAATAAAAGGATAACACGCTGAAATAATCGGTTTAAGGGAATTAAAATTATTTGAACGAGTTATAACTTAACCAAATAAGATCATATTCTGTATACTGCCACAAAAAAATACCGTGGGAGTGATATGCCTTCGATATTGTTACACAAAAAATGGCATCCTATATAGTTGAGTTATCATGTGTAATCCAAATCCGAATGTACATTGTGACATTACTAATATTGTGAGGTCTCGTGTAATGTATAAAAAACAATGGCTTATGTGATTCTTAGAAATGTTTGTTTATATACAAATACTACAGCTTCGCGTAATTACTATAAGGCGGTACCAAATGTATATATATATAGATTAAATAATCGTTCGCATAAATATAGCTTACGGCTTAATTCAGCTGTAGCAAATTTTTAATTATTGCTTGTATACATATGGTACTGATTGATAATAATATGTGTACAAACGCACGCGGGTCCAAACCAAATTGTCTATAATTGAAGTAAATTTGTGATGGTATAAAACTAAAAGTATTTCCGCCTCTATGTATGCTGTTATACATATAATTTGACTAGTGCATGCTGATGATATATAATTTTATAATTAACTTTTATTTACTTTGGAAATATGAATATAATTATATATTATGTAGGTTTATATATAGAAATATAAACAGAAAATTATTTGAATGTCCTTGACTCAAATCTTTCAGATGCTCTTAGTATTGTCTAATTTATACTCAAGAGTACGAATTCTAACCAAGGTTTCCGGAAACTGATAAATGTGATTATTTCTCAAAATATCGCGGCTTTCATTGTTGGTGTACGGATAACTGATTCCAAAAATATACTTTAAAGACAAAATAATCTATCCTATCACTATCCAGCAAAACATCTACTTATAAAACCATAAATTCATTGACAACCAAAATACGTTTCAATAATTTTAGTTCAACTTGCCAAGCACTAACATAGTAAAACACACCAACAATTGTCTAGCACTGCTGCATGATCATTTTCCGTGTGTTTTGCTATGTGAGTGCTTGGAAAAGTTAAAATTTAACGGTAAAATTAAAAAAGAAACAACACAAACTGATGGGAAAATTGCTACACATATAGTTACAAGATCAAAGAGAAAAGAAATGAATAATAACATAACGACGGCTACTCAACGACGGCTAAGTCGCAATAATCTGGACTTGCCTAAAAAAATCTTTATTGGTAGTGGTGATTTCAACTCTATTCTGCGTACCGTTGAGCCGCTACGGTGGATTTTTATTTCTCGATGCAAGTAAGTTACTGATGATGATCTCATGATGTACATATATCAAAAACAAATTTATTGTTGATAAACCTCTACTATATTGCTTTCGATGTAATGATGATCGCGATTATGTATCATTTAAAATCGGTATTTCTGTCAGCAAATTTGACCAAATGATTGATACATCGGCGTGGCCTCCTGGAGTTTTGATTAAAGAATTTCTAAATTCACGTCGGAAATCAATGAATAAACATTTTTTAGTCTCACAGCTCTGATGGAGTGAATTTGGAATCTGTTCCAGCTCTATAAGTCCAAATCATTTCTTTTGGGCGTACTTGTCAACAACTTCATCGTTATTATTATTTCTGAGGCGTGGCTTACCGAATGTTTTTTTTTTAGAGCCTAACTCAAAGGCGGCCGAGTATACTGATCGCAGTTAAAAATACAATACCGAACGAGGTAATTGCATGCCACCCTAGCCTGGACGTGATGTCGCGCTGTATATTTCTTTCGGCTCAAACCTAGACCTCTAACTCGTAATCTTCAAGTTCATCGATTTGGAGGTGCTGCCAGCAATACGTGATGATAAAAAATTACTGATTATGGGCGATTTTAATGTTCCGAGTACTACTTGGTTGGTGTTTTTGTTAACCGTACGTGTAACAGTCGAAGAAAATTTCTGTATCTTGTATTCACAACTGACCATAGGCTCTCAGATGTTTTGGCATGCCAGAATTTTATCGGCTGTTCGAGCATCTACCACACTCCAATAATGATAAATATGTTTCATGAAGAATGCGTCATTCCTTCCAGTACTCATCATTTGTTTTTTGATTTTAGAAATGCTGACTACGCTGCTCTGAATGAATATTTCTACAATTCGGATTGAAATTTGATGAAGGTTTAAATGAGAAAGTTTCACAATTCAATGAACGACTCAAGACATGTATCGAAAGGTATGTTCCGTTGAGGACTACTAAACCGCGATTTCGAGAACCATGGTACAGTGTTAAGTTGACACGCCTTGAGAATCGTCGTGATAAGCTCCACACGCAAGGAATTTAAAATTTTAAACAGTTTCCTATATATCCTAATTACGTTCTGCAGATTTTTCCAACCCACGAGGTTTTTGGCATTTTATCAACACTAGAAGGAAAGTTGTCGGACTCCCCTCTAATATGCTCTTTCAGAACTGCTCTGCCAGGCTTCCCGTTAATTTGTGTAATTTATTAATTTCTTCGAATTAGTCGATGAACCGTATCAAACGCTAAAAATATCAAAACTTTTAATCTTGGAAATAATCAGGAATTCACTCAACTATCGTTTACCTCAGGAGAAGTCTTTGATTTGTTATCCAACATTGACATCAATAAGGCTGCAGGAAATGACGGGTTTCCTCCCATCCAGATTACAAATTGCACGCGGAGAGCTTGTCTGATCACACTGGAAAATATCCTTCATACGTCCCATATAATAAATTAGTTAAACAAAGCGAGATCATCAACTATCGCGGGATGGCCATACTTTCTATCATTCGAAAGCTTTCTGAAACAATGCTTATATATGTCACCTGTGCAACATAGTTTTTTTGCGGAAAGGTCGATAATCACGAACCTATAATGTCTTTCAGCAGCCATTTCACACTACGATTGATTCCAGACTACAGCTGGACGTGGTCTATACTGATTTTTTAAAGGCATTTGACCAAATTGATGATTCAATTCTGATCGAAGATCTAGTGAAAACTGAATTTAAATAAATCGTGTGTAAGGCTTTTTAGGCAATCAGTATTGCATTTGCATTAATATATATAAATAGCTAAATCGAGAAGGTTAGGTTTGGTTAGGTTAGGTTCAGTGGCTGCTACGGCACACTTAGACGGTGACGGTCCATTGTGATACTACAGGATCTTACTTCCCTATATAATACCCTTATGTCAACCACCTCTGGTTGGTATACATGCTGCAGTGGTCAGTGAAACGAACTGATAAATCTACTTCCAATTTTCTCAGAAGACTCCAGCTCCTGCTTTACCGTGTAGCTTGGAGCCATCCGTAAAGAACTGTAATGCTTCTGTTTCCGATAACGACGCGCTCCTCCAAGATTCTGTTGAGCGGCAGGTAGTTCGGAACCCTTTCTCGAAGCATAATGTTCGTGTAACGCAGTCTAGATTCGCAGTTCCTTCCTTAGCCATCTAATTATCGTCGAGTGTCCCGTCTGAAGACATTTCCACTGAGATATGGCTAATATTCGGGTGGCCGTAATCGCCGCCATCTGCTTACCATAAATATCGACGGGGAGAAGGTGAAACATAACCTCCAAGGCGCGTGTTGGTGATGTCCTAAGCGCCCAGCTTATAAGCGTGCAGGCCGTTCTTTGCACCTTCTCGATCCCCTTCATGTAGGTTACTTTATCAAGAGCTGGCCACCCCACACTCACCCCATACATAAGTATAGGTCTTACTATAGCAGTGAATAGCCAGTGTACCAGCCCCGACTTCAGGCCTCATCACTTTACGATGGCGTTTCTGCACGAGTAAATGGCTATATTACGCCCAGAAATCTTTCCTTATCAGTAAGAGCTAATCCTATGCCGTTTAATATAGGTAGATCTACTACCGGCATTTTATATATCCTAGTAAAGAGTACCAGTTCAGTTTTTGACGAGCTGATAGTCCACATCTTTTGGCCCACCTCGTAATGATAAGGAGGACATTTTAAATTATCTACTTCACCGTGTTTTAATAATTACCAGAGACAAATATCGCTACGTCATCTGTATAAGCAATCACTCCGATCCCTTCCCTATCCAGCTCTAACAGCAACCCATTGATTGCTTTGTTCCAGAGAAGAGGGGATTCCCCCAGTTGCGAGATAACCATCCTGCTAAAGAGCATATAATTGAAACCTACTTAGGAGTAAGTCCACCCCAAGGAGTGACAATCCCCCAGAATTGCGTCCGTTTTTATATTGTTAAAGGCGCCGTCAATATCAAGGAACGCAACCATATAAAACTCTTGCGAGAATATTGATTTCTCAATTGTACTTACCAGGGCGGGCAGAGCTGTGTCCCATGACAGATTTCCCATGACAGTAAGCATGTTGAGACTGTGTCCTAGTAACTGGGCTTTATTTTTGATCGAATATATAGACATCTATCAGCTTTTCCAAAGTTTTCAACAAAAAGGATGATAGAGTTATTCACAACAATTCGGTCAGGACCAGCCAATTGATAAGGTTTGAAACTTTCAAGTGCATATAGGATATGTTTTTTAGTTACAAAATATTCTAGATTCAAAGATTCCTCACTAAAAGCAGTCCAAGATCCGTCCGGTTTAATTTAATAATAAGGACTGGTTGGATTAGTGGAAAGTATCTTCCTAAGAGGAGAGGTCTCGGAGACTTCTTACATTTTGTCACAGAATAGTCTCCATGACCTCCTTTATGCCCTCCTTAATTTTTTTTTGTATACTTTTAAGTCCTTCGTATAGGAGTCCAAATCTTGCGCCTCTCTCATACTTTTGGCTGTATTAAAGGCTTTCCTACATGTCTTTCGGTCGATCCCCAGTTCTTTGGACCACCATGCCAGTTTATGCTCGCCCCTTGGCTTAACTATTGGACAAGCAGCATTGAGGTTGCAGGCACTAGTGATTATGTCCACTATGCAATTCAGTTCCTCCACTGTCGCTGGCGGCTCAGGGGCCCCCGCGTTATTAGCTCTTTAATCGTGTTCCCATGCTTGCTCCAGTTTGTCCTTCTATAGGATTCCTTAAAGCTTTCCGGGTAGCAGGGGAAACGTTAAGGCTGAATGTTACGTCCAGCACCTCCTGCCAATTTTTAGTAATAAATATGG
Organism: Tipula unca; assembly: GCA_951394425.1. Lineage (NCBI taxonomy): Eukaryota > Metazoa > Arthropoda > Insecta > Diptera > Tipulidae > Tipula > Tipula unca. The sequence continues at coordinate 73,843,491 of OX596381.1, forward strand.
ATTCTTGCCCAATATTACATACCCACAGGTTAGTATTTAATAACTATTCAAAAAATAAGTCACCCCTTTCGTTGATGTCAGTGCTGCCCCCAGATTGTGTGATGTGCATTAGCATCACAACCAAGGATCGCCCCAATCTTTTTTTTTCCCGCTTCGAGAACCAGGTCCCCCAGGTTATCCGGCGGAACATGTTTGTCCCGGTTCATATAGGCTGAGACCAGTCAGATTAGACTGCCGCCCACCTCTAGGCTGACAGCCTCCTTAAGTCACCATTGATGTAGAAACATATTTAAATTATTTTTTCCAAGAGTGCAGGATCTGATTTTCCCAGAATTGCTTGAGTGTATTAGGTTATACCCCTTCATTCTAAGGCCACAGACCCTGTTACTGTCTATCCAAGGTTTTTGAATAAGGACCATGTTCTCTCCTGATCCAGTTAGGCTGAAGAGTAAAGTGGTCGATGCCGGCTCCCTATGGTGCAAGTTAATTTGTATGATATTTAACAGAATATCAAGTTGACCCTTCTTACCTCTTTTCACTCCCCGCTGCCACAGGTTAATGACTGTTGGTTCCAGTGGATTCGCCGGTGTCGCCCGTATCTCCTCCACCGGAACTTGGTTCCCCGATGGTTGCAGCCTCTTCGTCCCGCGAGTTCGACAGGTAATCCTCGTTCGACACTATAGGGAAAGGTGGCTGCCTATCTCCCCTCCAAGTGCAGCCCCCTCGGATAGTTCCATTTGATCCGAAACCGTAGTCAATTTCTTTCTTAGTCTCGGCAAGGGAAATCAGGGAGTCCTTGTTGATTACCATAGTAGATAATCTGGAGACTCCCTTGGCATCCTCTTGCCTCACTATCTTCCAATTATCTGTCGGAAGATTTGGGTTGCTGATTCGTATTATTTTTAGGATCTTGTCTGGACTAGACTAGCCGGTTTGGTTGGTAGACAGATGCGTGCTCTTGGCCTACTATGTCTTCCCTGTTTACAGCCGCCAGCCTCGCAACTTGTCACACCTCCCCTACCCCCGCTACAACCTTCTAGTTAAGATCCACTGATCTAGCATCAGAACACGCCGTTTGCTTAACGCGCCTTTGATACCATCCAGCATCTCTGCAGGATGGAGGGGGTCCTGAAAACAGAGTTTAGTGCGTTATACACCAATTCCATTTTTCCAAAGAGATGCTCCTATTTTCATGACTCCTATCAATGACGGCTAGCACCAACACACGCCCTTTCACAATATCGCAGAACGACTTGTGTTTAGTCACCTTGTGAGGGATCTCCTTCTCCGCCTGTAGTTTGGTCCGTTTGGGGTCGACTGGTTCCAGCTCATCCTGGGACCGCTGACTTTTCCCTTCTCTGAACTCTCGCTCTTCCGTGAGCTGCCCCTCAAAGGTTGCAACCCACTTGGCTCGAATCCTGAACGCCAAGCGTTTATTCCTAAAGCGCTGCTTTGACGGAGGGACAATAGTCGATGCTGCTTCGGCAGCTTTAGATTCATCTTGCGGGTTCCGCTTGTCCTTGGCTTTGGTGCTCTGGAGTCACCCGCCTCTGGTATTGACCCACACCTAGGTCACTTTTACCCACCCGTTCATTACGAACGAGGACCATGGAAGGCGACGTCATTTATGAAGCAGTAAAACGTGGAAAAAACATTAAAATATTAAAGCCCCCAACAAAATTATATGTTTGTCGTCGATCCAACTTAACGTCCGATTCTACGATTTTATTATTTATTTTCGTTTTAAAAAGTACTTTCTGTTGTTTCTTCGTTTTTTGTGTGTAGGGCTCTTAAAGGCCAAAAAACTATAAATCTTGTGCTATTGGTTTCAATAAACAGGACAATATACATATATTGTAAAAGAGGACTATCGAACTCCCGTGGGGAGTGGCCGGATCTCCCATCGGTTGGGATAGGTTGCGGATAGGGCAATGCCCTAACAGGTACTCCGTCGGGTAGGTGGGAAATAAAATACCATTCGTGAACAGAAACTGATAGGGGAAGGTTACCCCGAATAAGAAACCAAAAATGAGGAAGTGGCTTGGCTACTGAAGTTCATAGAACTACAAGTGTTGGAAGTCTTTCTGAAGAAGAAACGGGAGCTATAATCCAGTTTATACTTTCGAAACGAGAAGCACCTATGTATGTGGCAGGTACCGGGAACATAGACCCATTTAGGAAAATCCATATGTTCCAGAGATCACCTCCAAACATCCAAAGGAACAAGTCCCTGTCGTTTTCTGACCTTGCAGGGCCGGAGGAAAACACTTTAACGAGGCCATTCCAAAAAATCGCAGTAGGCTTCCTCGATCGCCTTCGACGTTCCGTCCAATGACTGTAGACGATGAAACGTCTGATTCACTGTCGGATATTTATGAGCCGGATCCTCTTACTCGGATGGATGTGAAAATTGATCGTCTTTGCGAGTACATCAGAGGAAGGAATAACGTGCACCATGAAATAAAGGAGCTGGCCACCTCAATCAAAAATCTGTATGTCGAACATGCACAAAAGGGTGGAGGGAAAGACGAGAGTCGGACAACGCCGACAATTGCGAAATTGGCTAAGCAAATAACTGTGTGCTGCGAGAGCCAAACTTCCCCAACCATAACTAACCAGAGAAATAATAAGGAGGAAACTGTCCTGCTGGATGTGAAATAACCACCGCAACCAATAGCAAAAGGATGAAGTCGAAACAAGATTCACCCAATGACCATGCACAAAAGAAAGAGAAACAGAGATCTGGCGAAATCCAGCTTAAATCCAAACCCAGGCATAGATGAACCCAACAAGCCTGACAATGCCAAGGACCCTGCTTGTCCTGATGCTATTAAAATTACCGAAACTGGAGCAGTGTCGTATGCGAATATGCTTAAAAAAATGAAAGGGGACCCAAATCTTAATCACCTCTCTGGTAAGGTGGCTCGGATTCGTAGAACCGAAAAAAACGATCTTCTTCTAGAGTTAGAGAAAGATGTACATCCCAAGGGACTTGGATTTCAAAGTGCAATAGAACACGCTCTTGGTAGTGATGCTCAAATTCAAACACTTACGCAGATTGACGAGGTTGTAGTCGAAATTAAAGATATTGATGAGGCCACAACAAAGGAAGAGATACATGAGACGATTACATCCAAGTTTGAGGGTGCGAAAGACCTCCCGATAGAATGTATCAAGTCACTGAGAGTTGCTTATAGAGGCACCCAAACAGCAGTGGTGACTGTAGCAACCTCGACAGCCAAAGTGATGAAAAATGAAGGGAAGGTACGAATTGGATGGGTGATATTTCGTATACGTGAAAAAACGTTGCCTTTAACAAAGTAAAAGAATGCAAGGAGGAAGCGAATTGTATGCTTTGCTAGCGAAGGACAAACCATAATCATAAAGCAGGGATTGGCCGGTGCACGGCCGACATGTTGGCACTTAGAAGAGAACGACGACAATGAAGTTCGTCCAGCTCAACCTAAACCACTGTGAAGTTGCACAGGAAGTACTAGTCCAAACTGTGCATGAAACAAGAGTAGATGTCACCATTTTGTGCGAACAGCACAAAAATATGGAGCGATCCAATTGGGCAACTCATCAAACTGGTAAAGCTACCATATGGACCTGTAGCAGACGGACCATGCAGGAAAACAGCAGTAATTCCACCGCAGGATTCGTATGAGCAGATGTTGATGGCCTACATATCTATAGCTGCTATGCACTACGTAGCGCTACAATTGAGGAGTTTGAATACTTCCTGGACCAACTGGTCGCCGATGCCCAAACGCGTAGCCCTGTTATCATTGCTGGTGAACTAGACGTTGAGTTGTTCAACACTGGTGATACACCGACGTTTCGTAAAGGTGGCTACTCCTCCGTAAATGACCTTACATTCAGTAGCAGCTGCTTGTTGGGAGTATTGACCAGAAGTCAGTGAGCACTATACGCTTAGTGACCACCAAGCCATACTCTTCGAACTAAAACTGGTTAGGGAAGTTAATCAGAAAAAACATATAACGAAATCGGCAGGCTGTAAATCAAATACGTTTGAAGAGGACTTATTTATGCTATCATTGGAGAAACCGAGCCTCTCGGGATGTGCCAATGCAAAAGCGGGCCAGATTATGAATTTAAGGAACTATATAATTCCTGTCTCAGAGAGGGAGTATTCCCTGAATGATGGAAGAGACAGCGTCTGGTCCTGTTGGAAAATAACAGGAACCAACCGGGTGAACCATCCTCCTACCGACCATTATGCATGCTGGATACGGCTGGCAAAGTGCTGGAGAGAATCATATAGAACCGACTGAAGAAAGCTGTGGAGAACGCTGGAGATCTTGCTGAGAGGTAGTACGGGTTTCGGAAGGCTCGATCGACAATAGACGCTATCCAACACGTCGTTCAAATAGCCAAGAACGCCACAGATGGGAAAAAATGGAAAGGAGGCTCAAAAAAGTACTGTGCCGTTGTCACCCTGGATGTTAAGAACGCATTCAACTCGGCCAAATGGAGCTGTATCCTAAATGCACTGCAGACGTTACAAGTACCAGTGTACCTAAGAAGTATCATCGCTGACTATTTTAATGATAGAGTGCTGACGTATGACACGGATGACGGTGTGAAGACATACAATGTATTGGGTGGTGTACCCCAAGGATCTGTATTGGGGCCGCTACTGTGGAATATCATGTACGATGGTATTGTGAGGCTCCGTGTACCTGATGATGTGGAAATCGTAGGTTTCGCTGACGATGTTGCAGTCGTAGTGGTTACAAAAACTATAGATAAAACAATGGCAGGTTCAAGCACACTGATACTTCAGATTGTCCTGCTTGCAGAGATACACAAGAAGATGTGGAGCACATTTTTTTCCATTGCCCACGATTTGAGGATACTCGAAGAGAACTGTCAGCTGTCCTAAGGCAGCGTCTAACACCAGGAAACATAACGCAACTAATGCTTAACTCTAAGGAAGTATGGAATGCTGTAAGCCAGGTGGCGACAGTGGTACTGAATGAGCTGAGGCGCTTAGAGCGTGCTAGAGCAGAACAACATGCCGTGATTTGATAGCGGTGACAAACTCAATCCAAGGTTGAGGCGCTACAGGGAGAACAAAGAGCCAAATTGCTCAGTCACCTCCATGTGAAGTAATGTCTAACGATAGTTCCGCATTGAGGATGTGAAAGCGACGGGTGTGTGGTTTTTAGGTGGTAGGAATCCGCCACTGTTGCTGAGGTGTTTGTCCCACCGATGCATCGTCTTCCGAAGATTTTCCACACGTTACCCAAACACACACAAAAACAAAAAAACAAAAAAAAAATCTATCGAACTGTAACAAAGGACCTGCAAAATATTGATACTTAGAGGCCAAATGTAGTTGGGGTATTACCTGACAGAAGTAATGGAGACAGTTACATAATTCGCACATTCGGCTGTGTAGGTTGTATTATATACAATATACATTATATAGAAATTTCACTCTCTATAGATTTCGTCGGTCTTAACAAATTATATTTAAGTATAAGGAAATTGCACAGTTATATGCTACAAACAAAGCAACTGTATGTTGCTTGTATACATACATATTCATAGTTGTTTATTCAAAACTTATTAGCATATTTTATAAAACCGAAAATAATTGTAGACCATAGCATTAGTCGACTTTATACAGACTTATGTAGGAATATGTACATAAATTTTTAACAGAGACGTCAATCTACATAATTTACCAGACGAAAAGCTTTAATTTTTTGACAACCATATTTCTGCTATATACGAATATGTATGTGGTTTTAGTTTATTTATTATATTCTAAGAAAACAAAACAATAAAAATGAAAAATTATAAATTTATTTCGTTTCTTGTGCGCGATTAATAAAACTTAATTTTCATAATTTTATTTTGCTTCGGCCCAAAAATTAAATTTATTGTGTTATGATAAAAATCCAATTCCAAAGCAGCATAAAAAAAATATAATTAAAAAACATAAAAAAGTATGTATTATTTATAATATTCTTTTGTATTTTCTTTATTCAAAAAAAAAAAACTCTGAACTAACCAAGTAAAAACTGTAAACATATAAAAATGTTTAATGGATTAATGTCACGCTATGTTTCCGATTTTATGTTTTGTATTTTTTTCGTTTTTGAATTCAACATAAATCTAAAATGGTTGATGATTTTTTATTTTTTATTTTTTTTATTTCAATCAAAATCGACATAAATAATTTTTTTTCTTTTAATTCAATTCAAACATTTTTGTTATTTGAATCAAAATATAAAAAAAAATTGTGATGCTGGCACAAGATTAGTATATACGGCAAGTGTATGTATACGATAGAACTGAATTAAAGTACTCTAATTAAAATGGTCACGATACGTACACACCATATCAAATATAGTTCGTGTACGAGATACAGTGTTTTCAGATACAGAATAGTTAATGTAATATTGTTTTGGTATTAGTGCGTGAAAGTGTACTGACTGATTTTTACGACTCAATATTTCAGGGACAAGGCAACTGATTGAAAAAAAAAATAAAAAAAAATGAAAATTTTGTTTGGTACGTATTTTACGTAATTGGTTATGATAAAGTGAAATCCACAACCTAGTTTTTGGATAACAATTTTTGGATTCAAAAGTACATACTCCAAATATTCTGCCCTGATTAATCGTGACTTTAAACGAAGCGAGAGGATACAGCACACTTACTTTAATAGGGATACTGATGTTCAACATGCTGGAGTGGAGGGTATTAAAAGGGCTGATGTATTTGCTAAGCAAGGTTCGTTTAAACCTTTTTTAGGACCAAAACCGGCTATTAACGATTAGAAATGCAATTACGTATACGATTTCGAGTTGCGATACACATAACATTTTTGGTGAATATCTTAAAATTGCCTTCTATGTTGTAAATTGCTCCTTTTGTGGGAATACCCTGCGTTTATGCATGGTTTAGAAATCAGATGCTTGGTGGTGAAAACATATCTCTTGCGTTGCTTATTCCTCTAATATCGTTCCTTTCCAGTTTATTATTTTCATGATACCGTAATGGTAATAGCCCTTAATGTCTTTGTCAATAAAAACTATACATCTCCGCCCGTCTCGACTAAATTGGAATACCAAAAATCAATCCGTTTAACGATATATTTGCAATCTTTAGCCTGCTTTCTCGAGATTGACGCACAAGATTGTCATAGTTCGTTTAGTGAAAACTAACATCGAATTGTCCAGTTGATCTCAAATTATTTTTAATAAGGCGATAATATTGAAGTTGATTAATCGATACTATGTCAGCCATGACACACTACACAGCGAATTCAAGACTGTGAATAATAATTTCAGAATTGAATAAAATAAATCTTTAAAATTTAGTTGATCTACAAATTCAGCATCTATATATTGAAGGAAGAACTTCATCCAAATTTTTTCATCCAAACACTCGATCTATTTTATTAACACTGTAAAATTTATTCGAGAATAAATTATAACACTTTTTAGCACTTTTAGCTCTTCACTAGTTCACTATTCAACTTTATCTCAATTGTTTACTGGTCACTTGTTGAATTTAAACAGATCTTACTCTACAACCTGGTTGCGTTTATATACCTGTTCAATGTAAGTCTCGAACTTTCCATACTGCGTCGTTGCATGAAAAGTGTCCAAGTATGCATGTTATTCGAGAGTTACCTGTGACGTCATTGAATCATTGCAGTTTGCCAATTAATTGCATTCTCTCTCTCTCTCTCTCGCCATGCCTTTGCTAATTTCTCCTCTATGGTTTCTGTTTACGCCTTGCTTCTCGAATATTGTGGTGTGGTGTTTTACTGAATAATGTGTATTTTGTCTTAATAACTAATCGCATCAACCTTGGTCACCGATTCAATTTTGCTAAGGATATTTGTGTAATTCAAAATTATAGGGTGTCTCGTATTGTAGTTAACCGATGAATTTTGAAGCCTTTCTCCAACCCTTAATATGCCATCAGTGTCCAAAAATGGTGCTAATTTGGACAAACGTGAATTATTTTTAATAAACTTGTGTTGTCTTAATTCTTATTTATCTCGGCAGTAAAGCTGCAACAAACTTTTTTGAGAGTCGTTGGATGTATATCTCGCGGAGCTCAGTCCGCTGGATTGTCATTCGAACTGACATGATGCGAATATTTGAGAAGTATTGTGTCTAGAATTTCTGAGGTCCTATATTAGCCACATATGTATTCCATCGTCTTGGATGACTGAATCACTCCAAGCGTATACTTCTGTTTCATATTCCGTGAACGCTTGCTGTTATCGCGCTAATAGAAGTTCGAACTGGTGCTACTTTTGTTTTTGCTGTGACTAGTTGTATTCGTGTATTTCCTTTGGAGTCAAAACTTTTGCAGTATATGACTGCTGCTGATGATGCTTCGCTGGCATCGCAAAACCCATAGAGTTGAATTAGGTGTGTATTAAACAGCATTTGTTTTTACCGATGAGAATATTTATAGTATTGTAGCAGCAGTGTAAATATTGAGGGAAATTCTGAAAATTCATCTGCTACAGATTTGTTTGACCATAATTTTGATACATTGTCAGTATCATTTACCGAATAACCTTTAGCCGCCGTTATTGACTTTTTTAGAGAAAACAATGGGCCGTTGAACATAAAATTACACATTGCGCGCTTAACGTTTATAACAATTACTAAAAATAAATGGACACTCAGAACTTCCTCTTGATCTGTTGACCTCTGGCTATATTATTGGCATTTTGGTATTGAAAATGCAATAAAATATTTATATTCCACTGAATGGCGAGAAGTGTTGACTATATGTTTGTTAACATAGATGGGCTCAAGTCAATTTTGGGCAATTTTAGGTTTAGTTTCCAGTATTTGTAAGACCCTATTTGTAATCGGACTATACAGAGGTACGGCCAAACCCAAAAAATTTCATCTTTATTTGATTGATGACAGCGGGCATTACAATAAAGCATGTACGTTTTTTAAAGGTCATAACGCTTATTTTGGCTGTAAATTCGTGAAGTATAAGGTGATTATTGTGAAGAATTTAACCGGAAATTCAAATCGCTAGACGAAGTAGATAACTGCAACAGAATTTTGAACTTTTCTTTTACTTAGGGAATTAACACCTATTTTGTAGGTATTTTGAGAACTTTGCAGATTCTTTCAAACAGTGTAAAACTACAAATTTTTCGGTATCAAAAAAACATTTCCGTAATATATACTGATGAAACTAAACAAAATCTTGTGCCGTGGGCCCATGTGGCATTGAGTGCTGGAATAATCCGCCCAACTTTAATTTTAAAAACTACTTATTGGTATAGGTTGTAAGATTAGTTTCAAACATGAAATTAAAATAATTCCATCGAATGTCTTGGACAACTTAGTCGCCTGCAGTGGTAAGTTAGTCGCCTAACTGATGATTTCATCAAAATAAAACAAGTCACATAAAATTGTTTCATTTAGGCGGTTGGTATCAATCTCAAGTCAAATGAACAATTAAATTCATTATAAAATTTTAGTTTTAAAAATATTGTTTCCCAAAAAATATTGGTCAGCCAAGTACTCGTAAATAACAACCAATATGTCATCAAATATTGAGCGAAGTTTTAATGAAAAATCTTTAACAAAACAAAATGATCCATATACAGATCATTTTTTTCAGAAACACCCATAGCATTATCTTTTGCGATAATAGTTACTAAATGGCTGGTCCATGGGTTCGGAATTATAGGTTTCTCTAAATAATTACATTATTTTTTATTAGCTCTGGAATTCTTTGCAGATCATTATTTTATTTTGTTAATTAATTTAATTTGAGAACCACAATGTTTACTACTGGATGAATACAATAATAATAATAAATCTTAAAAAAATTATTCAACATAATAAGTTGAATAAAAAAGAAACGTCGAGGTCATGTTTTGTTTGTATCAGCTAGAATATGGTTGAACGACATTCAACGTGATGTAATATTATGTGTTGCATCCATACCGTTGATTCAGCTTAAATATCGTTGAAAGACCTACAATGTGACATGGTTCAATTTACTTACCTATGCCAGCTAAAATACCGATGCTTAGATTGTTGTACAGTGTGGGACATGTAACTTCGGTTTTAGGAATAGCATGCAACAGGTGCATCGAATGATGCAGTTTGCTTCATTGAAAAATGTTTTTTTTTCCACAAAGGCTATGCTTTGGCCATTACAGAAAAACCGATTATGGATCTTTTGGTTTTTGTTGAAAAAAATGGGTGCAACATTCCATGTGCATATATTGCTATTATTGATATGAGCGAAGTTGGATGAGTGATCATTTGAAAATTATTGCACAGAGTATATATACTAGCTATATAGCATCAGGAACAGTTACTGATTGACCAGTCTCATTTTCAAAAAAGTATAGTCCAATGATCCCTCCGTCCCAAAATCCGCGAAAATTATTTCCTATACATATATTAGACCAAATTTTTAATTTTATTTAATAAGACGATTTGGCCATTTTAAGATTTGTATATACGGGGTTTGACCTCGTTGAAGTTATACTAGGATTTTATACCAAAAAATTAAAAATTTCCTCTGACAATACAAGCGTAAAAAATACAACCCAGGCCTTTTAAAAATAAATATTAATATAGTTGTTTCTGCACCTCCGGGGTTTATACAGTCGTCACGTCCCAAATTTTACAATGGAATACGATTGATATAAGAAAACACATCGCAGCTATAAATAAATTCCACTCGTTCAAATTCCCGCAATATCCTATCCCGGAAGCTATATCCCATGAAAGCTTAATATAAATATAGAAAAATATTTGGCCAGCCAGGAAATAATCTCGATGTTAATCTGATTTATCACAAACATCCCGAATAGCATCATAAACATAACCTTAACCATGTTAAGTTTTGAAATAAACTATTCTGTACCTAACTAGAATATACATATGTATATGTACACAAAAATTATATTTTGTAAATCAGCTCTGTTCAAAGGATGGGTCACGACACGACTAATTTAATTTTTGTATTTACTTATTAAATTATAGAGTTCCCTAAATGGTCTGTAGGCGAATTAACCGACTTTCTCCAATCTCACGAACTACATACAAAAATACGAATTTTACGACTTTTACATGTTATGAAGTTCGAATAATTGCAAATTTGCGAATTTAACTATTAAATTCATACACAATCTTAAAGATTAAAATTTATTAGATATTGTCGAAACTTACGTATACGATACAATTTGAGAATTATTATTGAATTTTGAAAGTCTTCTAAAGTTGCTGGCCATTTCTTGAATCACACATTTTCAATTTTTATGTATGATCAAATTTTACGTATGAAATTCAGAATTTTAAATTTTAGAATCTTTTGCCGACTTTTTAATTTTAAAAATCTAAATTCAAAGTAGAATATCTGTATTTTCGAATTTTTTTATCATTAAATTTCGATACGATTTAAGAAGTTTTAAATTGGAAAAATTCACATTGAAATTTTGTTTGAGATTTTCAATCAAGTTTTATACATAAAATTTAGAATTTAAGATTCTAATTCAAATTTTGAAAATATTAAATTTTTTTTCTTCCAATTTATTCAATTTCGATACAGGTTTAATGTTGAACTTAAATTTTAGAAAGTTTTGGAAATTCTTTAATATTGGAAATAATTAGAAAATTTAGCGATATTTAACAATTTTACTGGTTTTTGGACATTCACTACAATTTTCAAAATTCAAATCAACTTACGTCTGAAATTTAAAATTATAATAAATTATCTGGAATTTATGTTCAATGCAACAGAATTTATAATTATGAATTCTAATTTGTAATTTTCTCAAATATTAATTTTGGCGTATGTTGATAATTTTTAATTCGTTTTAAAAATTCAAAGTTCGAGACAACGTCACAATTTTGAACTCTTTGTAAGGTAATCAACACAGCTAATTCTTAATTAAAAATAAATTTCTCAAATTCATACGAATTTCGAAAGCTATTATCGAACAACTAATTTCAATAAATTTTAATAATTTTATAAAGTTATTTCTGAATTTATATAATCCTAGGTAAGACTCTTCGGTTAGGTTGGCGTCAGCGCTTTCTGCCTTACATAAAACAAATTCTGGGTAAGCACCCATTCTTTCATTGTCATTGTATAGGTAATTTGAAGATGTCATCGAAAAGGATACACTCATCGAAGTTTCAATGAAGAAAAACTAATATTATATACGCAGAATAATATACGTGAACATGAACGAAGCAAATGAATGTCGGTCGAGCGAGCCGCGTACTTTGTTATTTGTATGTAAATCTTCCACGAAAAGCTTTACAGGACATAAAAAAGGAAATTTTCCTGAAATCGTTCGAGCCATGGTACAATATGTGACGGAGAATCATTCAAAAGGGTTGCCAGGTATTCGAATGGCTATGAAGATGTGAAGTAGCAAAACTCATCGGAATAAAAAGAAACAAGTTTAAAGCTAATAGTGGTTGGTCTGATAAGTTAATGCTAAGTAGGCTAAGTTTAAGGTGCTGAACATCGGTTGGCCAAAAAATACCAGCTGATTTCGAGCAGCTTAGATTGGTAATGCCGACGAAACACTGTATTATCAATCTGACTAAGATCTGTCATTATCAATATGCTGCGGAACAGTATACTTTTGGTAAATGCAAAAGATACCAGAGAGGTGAAAATATTGAAAATGGGCTCTGAAAAAAGCAGATACAACTGTGATGCTATGCATCACCGCCGATGATGGATAATTCCCACTATATTTAATTTTGAACAAAAACCTATAGGTTTTTACACTTACACTCGGTAAGTTAAGTTTTAAATTTAGCTATCAGACCGGATCTGCTGTTATATTCGACAATATTTAAGAATATATCAAACTTCGAAAATGGAAGTATATTAAAAAATACGGTTGTTCAACCGAGAAAGTATATGTTTTTAATAGTTACAATGTTTGTTAAAAGGCAGATAATCGACAACACAAGCTAGTCCAACGCGTTTTCCGCATTCTTTGACACAAGTTGTTAATAAAAAAATAAAAGTGTTATTATGTTTGTGACAATTTTTTATTTTGTAATTTGTAATTTATTATAATAAATTTTAATTTTGAATGTAATTTTAATTGTAAATTCTTGACCATGAATTAATAAAAAAAAAAAAAAAAAATTCATCGAATTGTTAAAATCAATCATCTTAAATATTTTTATTGAAATAGTGGCCTTCACACGTTTACTAATTAAATTTTATAGCAAAAACACATCTCGAATTACTCTACACAATTTTATGACACAATTCTTCAAGCTTTATAGATAAATTTTGATTTATGACAACTTGAAAAGATTAATAATAATTTTTAGATATAAAATTTTAGAATACGGCCTCCTAAATGACATATACCATTTTTGTTGGTTATCCCATGGCGAGGTGTCAACAAGGATTGATGGCTTTTGCTACCGATGTTTCAACGGGACTTGTTTCTTACTGGTTCTGAGAAACTATATAGTTCTGTTGCTATGAACGGTAACAGAAAGTTTGTATAATTTTCAACATAACAATGCAGGAGTTAGTCTCAATGTGGATCCCATTATTCTTAAAAAGCTTCCCAACAACAAAAAATTGTTTATTGATTTTGAGAAATTATCAAAAAAATTGATCATTATGTTAAACCAATACAGTGGAGACTTGTGGATTCTTTGCTCAATAGAACTGATAAAGAACGTAACATAAAATAAATAAGTGATTCTATAAAGAATGCCGTTATACCAATGAAATCGATATCTCTAATGAATTCAATAATTTTTTCATGCATATATACCTAACAAATTATCTTCAGAAATTACTACATAAGAATTGATGATATATGAGACAATTGGCAAGCCCAATTCATCCACGTGAACTTGACCGTCCCGAAAAAATATTTACATTTTGAGCATTAGAAATTGTCCGATAAGAGAGTAAAGCCTTGGCACGATTTGATCGGTGCTTGTTAACCGTACCAAGACGTGTCGTTTATTTATCGGTAGGTTTGTCTGACAATTACCAGCACAATTAAATGTGCTAAATAAACATAAGATTAATGGAAAATAATTCATTTTTACTATCACGAAATATCCGATATATACTAAAGTTCGGGTAGCCGACTCTTTAGATTTCTCGTTTTACCGGCCTATTAGTTTGGGTTACCATCGTAACAACTTCTATGAGTCGTATCAGGTCATATTTTCTGTGGGATCAGGTTAACAATAATTAAAATACCCATCCATCTTTTCTCGTATGAAATGAATAAACGAATAGCCAGGTAACACGACAAATCAAAAGTGCTATAGCTACCTGAATTTTTGAATATGGGCTATTTCATATGAACAAAAGATTGGTGGGGAATTTAATTATTTTCAACCTGATCCCACATAATTTACCAGATATGCGACATGAAAATTTGTTCAGATATGCATCATGGAACATCTCTACCTATATTTTAATCTAAATTGAATTCACGGCAAATTACAAATGGGTGTGGATTGTATAATTCTATAAATTAATTTTCATCACACCAGAAAATCTCAAAAATATTTTTATGAAAAATATAATTTTAGTTTCTAAAGTAATTGCAATTTCAAGCAAATAAATATATAATTATGAATTATGTCGAAAATGTATACTTTTTTCTGCTGGAAAATGTCTACTAAATTTTTTTTACTGAACCATAATATATGTTGATAATGCAGATTTTTATCTGCTGAAATTTTTCTGCTAACTTCAGCAAGGCTACAAAACTGCAAATTGCTAGCCAAATCATAACTCGTTTTGCAAATGTAAATGAAACTTTAAGTGATTATGACGCAATTTTTGACTTGCTAAACGTGCCCGTCTGTGCGAAAATTTCAACGGTTTAGAAATATCAACGCTGGCACAGTGATGGCCAAGAATGTCTCAAACTCAATCGTTGGCAAAGGAGACACATTTATTTATATTGAGGAAAATTCAATTGACAAAAAGTTATTGGCCATCACTGGGATGGCTTATTCACAGCATTAAAATAAATGGTTTTACAATTACAGATGCATTTTATATCATCACTGTTCTATTAGCGTAACAGTATAATGTTCATAATAATTTAATCTATCATTTAGCTATAGTTTTGAGTTACTACCAGTTTAGCATTAATAGTTCCGTTCCTAATAAAATAATTTTTTGGTCGTCGAACATCTTTTCAGAGAGTACAAATAATTCTCCTTCTACATATTTTAAATTTTCCGGAATAGTTATATATTAAAAATATCATTAGGTTGTCTTATTGCACTAGACCTGACTCTACAAATTTTTTGCTTTTGAGCCAATTTGTTTGGCAAGTAAACGCGTATTATTGGTGGACATTTGATGACGCTATCTCTAATAATTTTAGAAGGTAAGTTACTTGAGGTTATTGCGCGTTTTTCATATTTGCATTTATTTCAAATACCGATTTCTCATAACTAGACGGATCATGGTTGTGGTTGGATGGTCTCTTTTTTATATTGTGTGAACCATTTATAATCGTGGTTACCACTCTTGCCTTACAAAATAGTGATTTTGTGTAATTGTGCGCCTTTTTTTTATAAGTGATACGTATATCCGTCGATAATCAACTTTTCTTTCCCCTTATTTGTTTTCACAATCTGTATATTTTTTTTAAACTACTTTCGCTATTATCAATAAAAACTACCGACACTCTCACTAATCTTTTATTTAATATCACTTTATTACTAATACTTTAGTTAATTTACCACTTATTTTTCACAATCACAAACGAACAGTTTGATAAACGATTATTTGCTATTACTTAAGAGAATAGTATTACATGCAAGAAGTAAAAATATTTTCATAGTTGGGAATCCCCCAGTTATATCCTTATTTTTGTTATTTTTCGTGCGCTTACTTTTCAAAATCTAAGTTTTGACAATGCCATTGGCATTGTTAAAACTAAGATTTTGAAAAGTAAGATTTTTGACAAAAGTAAGATTTTATGATCAACCCCACTTAAACAATAATTCGCGAAATTGTATAAGCGTATTAAGAAAGTGAAAATCTAATCATCTAAATGAATGAATTTGTGTACCATTTAAATCAGGGCCGCTACGTTAATCCTGCGTTGGGATGAAAATAGTATTTTATACAAAACCATTTATAGACTTGCTGGTGGAGTGTTGTCTAATCTAACTTAGTTTTCTAATTTTAAGTTCATAAACACGCATCGATATTGCAACCAAGCTCTGCATAATAAGTCGTGAATTAAAACAACCGCATGTCTGCCGATCATTTAAATCAACTTTTTATATTTTAAAATTATTCGTTCATATCATACTCGTGTATGTATATAATCATATTGTTGTTATATTTTATTTTTTTATTGCAAAATTAAAATTATTTATTTGTGCTAATATTTCCTCAACCATTTTTTGTTATAAACAAATGTAGGTATATGTATTATTGTTATTATTATTTTATTATTAATATATTAAATGCCATACACCAATTATGGACAATAAAGTGTAATGGCATATAATGACAGGTCGCAATATACATATACATGCAATTTAGCATTCATCCTATGTTTTGGTTTCGTTTTTTATATTTTACAAATGTTTTGATGGTTTTTAGCCAGACTATGTTTGTACATATACGTATTTTTATTTATCAAGTTTATCATAAAACATGTATCATATCCATATATATATGATAACTTTCTCATCAACAATCATATAAACATAAACTAATTTTCTTAGATTAAAGATTACAAGAAATAAAAATTCAAAGAGATATACATATTTTAGCAACCAGCATTTTTAAAATGGTTGTCTGAAAATTATGTTGTATTTGTACGTACTCGTATATGTGAATTAAAATGAAGTGTCAAATGGCATGATAACAAATAATTTAACTTTTAAATATTTTAAGAAAATAATAACATTCAAGATATTGCAAATTAAATATGGTACATAAATACATACATACATATGTTCAGGCATATTATGTAGATTTTGAAAGTTAGTTAAATGATGTTTTGATTCTCAAAAGGAGATAAATTTAAATTACTTGATTGCTTTCAGCCCGAGTGTATATAATATTGTATATTATACATAATATGCTTTTTACATACATAAATATTGTGTTTCGGAATATTATTGTAACATAAAAAATTAAAACTTGATTGAAATTAATTGACATGATATTTTAATATTATTGCGCTACTAATAAATATTTTCATTTGTTGTGTTTGTGCATAATGCCATTTCAGTATTATTGTTGTGCGCTCTTAAATAATTATTGTTTAAAAAATTTGTAATATTGATTACAATCATATATATACATAATGCGAAACTATTTATTTAAATATATTAACCGAAATAGTGGTTTTAATATTTTCATAAATGTGTCTATTAGACTGTGTCCGAAACCTGTGATAAAAGCTCGTGAATTAATTTTTTGACATTTGTTTGACAATTATTCCTCAAATTTTCTGTGACAACTGACAACTAATAAATTGCACAGAAAATTTAAAAAAGTTAATATTAAAATAATGGATTGTTATTGGATTTATTCATTTTTTTTATGTAGTCTAATCAGACCAATAAGTCCCCTATGCGCAATAAAATCGAACGAAAATCATAAACCAGATTTAAATATTATACGGACAATTTAGTTCATCCGGATTGGGAAACAAACGATCCAACGCCAGATATTCATACGATGTTTGGTGCATTTGATTTGAAATTCTTTCAAGGGAAACTACAGTGTGTCGCGTTGAAATGGAGTAAACGCATGTACAACTATGCGGGAATAGGTATGCAGTGCACGATACGATTTTAAAATAGAGATCACGGAAAAATTTGATTGAAACGCTTTTGATAGAATATTTTAGATTTTGTATGTCCTTATATCAACTAACCTCTACAATTTGTGTTACAGCACGAAATGATACACGCATATATGTTTATTCGAGGAATCCGCGAACGAAATGGGGGACATGGATCCAATTTTAAAAAAATGATGAAAGGAATTAATCGAGCAGCAGGAACGAATATTACAGTATACCACACATTTTATGATGAAGTTAATCTGTATAAAACTCATTGGTTGCAATGGTGTATGCCAGCACCGTTCAATGCCAGGTTCAAGAAATGCTTGGTGGAACACTCACCATGAATTGTGCAGTGAAACTTTTGAAAAAATTAGAGAACCTGAAAAAACTAACCCCAATAATCCAATTTCGTCTAGAGGAAGAGTTAAACGCAGAACTGCTATGCCAAAAGGTGAGATCAAAGCAAATAGTGTTCCAGATATTTTTTTTTTTTTTCAATTTTATTTAAATATTTTAAATAAACAATTCTTACAATCTAGTCACCTGTGCTGGGATGTTCTAACATCACTTCGATTCGCTTCGATAGACACTTGTGTCTCTTTTTTCACGAACAAAATTGTATTCTATTTCGCAATTTATATTGTGATCATATAGATCTCGATTCTATTTTTATAAATTTATTCGATAAAATATCATCAATATTTTTATTTTCGATGGGAAGTGAAAAGAGGAAAAAGAGATAGTTTGCAAATTTATTCTAACAGTGTGAGATCGCAATAGACAAAACGTAATTCAAAAAACGCAATGGAGCAATTTTATTCTAACTTAATTTACTATGTTGTATTAATCTATGGCTTCTTCCCTCAGGTGTTCCATATAGTGTCTGATAAATTGAATTAAACCACATCGTTATTGTAGATTTTAGATCAGCATTACGCTGTTTACACTAGCAATTACACCAGCTCAAAAGGTTTAGTTCGTTTGAGCCTGCGTACAATATCTGTGTTGTTTAACAGCTTAGTTGCCTCAGTGTTAACATGTTGTTGGTGCCTTTGCCTATGTCTCAGTGCATTTTTTTGGATTTCCCTTGAAACAGTAACCACTTTAAGGTCCCTATATGGAGGTCTCTGTTTCTAACATACCATGGTGCATCAACGATGTTCCTTAATACTTTGTTTTGAAATCTTTGGATGATTTCCACGTTGCTCTGTTTGGTACAACCCCAAAGTTGGATACCATAAGTCCAAACCGGTTTTAATATTTGTTTATACAATAGAAGTTTGTTGTATGTTGATAGAGCGGAGCTCCTTCCTATCAGCCAATACATCTTTCTATATTTAAGCCCCAGTTCTTCACTTTTCTTTTTGATGTGTGCTTTCCATCGTATAGTTTTGCATCTAGTGTCATGCCAAGATACTTAGCCGCGTGTTGGCATACGGTATTATTTCTTGATTAATTGTAACCGGAATATGTTCGAGTCGTTTGTTTGTAAAATTGATGTGAACTGATTTAGTTTCGTTAAGTTTAATTCGCCATCTTTTGGTCCAGTTATGTATTTGAGTAATAGCTAACTGTAAACTCTGAGTTGATTCTTCGTTGCTATCTCCAACAGCTAAGATTGCCGTGTCAGTGTTGTTTGCTAATACAGGGAGATCATTAGTGTACAATAGGTATAGGACCGGACCTAATACACTGCCTTGCGGTACTCCTGCCTTGATTTCTTCCAATTCAGAATAGGGATCGTCTAATTTTACTCTGAAGAATCTATCTTACAAGTATATGATTCTAATATTTTAGTGAATTGCATTGGTAGTACAGTTCTTAACTTATAGTTAAGTCCTTCGTGCCAAACTTTATCAAAGGCCTGTGCAACGTCTAAGAATATCGTTGAGCAGACTGTTTTCCTCTAATGCTCTTTCAATACTATTAGTTATTCTGTGTACTTGATCTAATGTTGAGTGTTGGTTGCGAAAACCGAACTGATGATTTGGAATCAGGTTTTTCCTCTCAATTATCGGATTTAGCCTTTTTACTATTAACTTCTCAAAGAGTTTAGACATAACTGGTAATAGTGATATTGGCCTGTATGATTCAGTTTTGTGTGGTGGTTTCCCAGGTTTAGGAATCATAATTACTTGTGCAATTTTCCAGAGGCTGGGTACATATTTCAATCGAAAGACGGCATTTATAATATTGGTGAGCTTTAATAATGCTTTCCTTGGCAGTTCTTTTAAAATTTCTGCTGTGATAAGGTCATAACCCGGCGCTTTTCCCGGATTCATATTTGTTTTTATCTCATACATGACTTCTTTAGGTGTTGCTCGTAGGATTTCTTCACTTTCCTGTACAACCTCTCCAGTTATTATTTTGGCTTCCAATGGTTGGTCATCATGTGGTTCAAATATTTTTTCCAGGTATTCAGCAAAATTTCGTACTTTATCTTCGTTATTTCTGGCCCATTTGTTATCTTCTGTTCTGATTGGAGGAATCTACATTATTGGCCTTTTAATTCTTCTGGTTGCTCTCCAGAGAGAATAATCAGTACTAGTATCATTAGATAATTTTCTGAGGTAGTTACTGATAGATTCGTCTTTCAAATCTTTGTTTTCCCTTTTAAGTAGCTGAGTCAGATTGTTTAGCTTAGTTTTATCTTGAGGGGCTCTAGTTTGTTGCCATATTCTCCTTCCCTTCTTTTTTCTGCCAAGAGCTCTCTAATTTCTCTAGGGTAACTACCTCTAGGGTTTCCCTTAATTTTCTTTTTAACTTCAGGAGTGTTTTCCCAAGCTGACTACTATATGTCACTTATGAACTTGTGAACTTCTTTTTCTAATTACTCCTCACTCCTTAGCGGAACCATTAAGTTAATTTTTCTTTCTAAAGACAGTCTAATGTATTCCCAATTTGTGTGCTTATTTACTAAACTAGGACATCTTTCTTTTTGAATGATCCATTCACTTAATGTCAAAAGTATTGGGGAGTGATCAGAGCTTAAGTCAAGACTTTCATCTATATGTATATAATTTACAGATATATTTTTCACTATAAAGAAATCAATCAGATCTGGTATTTTATTTGGATCAGTTGACCAGTAGATCGGTTTACCATTTGATAAGGCTTCACAACCGTATTTTCTGATAGCATTGAGGAGTTCTTTCCCTTTGGTTGTTGTTAGTCTAGAACCCACTAGGAGTGGATATTTTTTGCATTAATATCTCCTCCAATTACAAATCTTTTCCCTAGTTTACTGAAAAATTCTAGATAATCTTTTTGTTTTAGAGAGTATTTCGGTGGGCAGTAAATTCCAATAACACAGCACTACCTCCCTTGGCAGTATTTCCCGGGTGAATAGTGTGATATGTTGTATAATTACTAAATTTGATTATTGATTGCCTAGTGAAGTTTCAGAGATGAGATAGACATCGATTTTCTCTGCGTCCAGAACCATTTGCAATTCCTGTTGGTGTTGCTGGAGTCCATTGGCATTCCAGCATAAAATTCTTAAGTCGTTAGACATGGTTTTGTTTAGGGATGGCTCTCTTGGTACTGTATTCTAGTTTCTGTAATCGCTGATCAAAAGTATTAAGTTTTCTTAATATTAGCTTAAGCGTTTGATTTATGTCGTCTGTTTGAGGAGTTTTTTGTTTGTTTTCGTTACTCATCATTACTTGAGCGTAAGTTTTTTTTGCCCACTTCTGCTTGAGAGGCTATCAACGCTTTTCGCCTTAGCTCTCCTTTAAATGTTTCAGGCCTGTTTATTCCTTGCAATCTTGCTTCTTTATTACATTTCTAATTTTAGCATGTATATTTTTATTTTTGTTGTTTTGCAATTCAATAGCAACACTGCATCCTCTGTAGTTAGCTGGATGGTTTTCTTCGCAATGTACGCATCTAGGCTGTACACCTGTGGATTTGACACAATCTCTAGTATGGTATTTACCTGGACATTTGACACACCTGGGTTCTTTGTTACAGTATTTTTGAGTATGTTCATATGCTTGACATTTTTTACATTGTGATATAAGCCTAGATCTTCTTAGGGGCTCAATATTGACTTTACATCCCAAGATGTAATGGATGAATGTCAGCATATACATGTTCAGAGGCTCCTTACTTCTTCGTTTTAGCTTAACTGATGCTTCAGTTGCATTAAAACCTTTTCCTTTCAGGTCCTCAATTATTTTTTCTGGTTTATATGTAGAGTGCAGATTTTTACCCTTACCCATTACCCTAATTGGTCTGATTTGTTTGTTTTCAAACGTGTGCCAGGAATGTCCCCCTTCGCTTAATATTTTTATCATTTCTCTGTAGGTTTCACCATCTGCTAAGTTTATTTTGATGTTGTTTCCACTCATCAATTTTGTATTAAACTTATCTGGTTTAGTTATTGTTTTAATTTTCTCATACAGTAGATCATAGTTTTTAATTCCATCTATAACTATTGGGGTTGGTGGAGGCAATTTTTTGGGATTATTTTGGATTATTTTAGGAATTGTCGCTTTTAGTTGAGGAGGAGTAGGTGTATCATTCCTTCGCCTTTTTTTTCTCCGGCTTTTGACCCTACTCCACTCAGTTTCGTGACCTAATTCTTCTTCATCTGTATGGTATTCTTGTACCATTACTTTTTGGGTAGGAGGAGAATCAACGTTTTCCTTTGCTTTAAGGGCTTTAACTTCGTTTTCAAGAATCCTTATATGTTCCTGCATACAAGCAATTGTATCATTTAATTGCTTATTTAAATTATTAGATTCAACCAATGCAGCATTGGCCTTACGTAATTCCTGATACAGCAGTTCTTCTTTTTTAGAACTATTATTGTCCTCTGGAAAAGCATTTCTCGGTAACTCCACAAGTTCTGTAGGTATTATTTTGTTAATCTTCTTGGTGAACGTGCTACAGGCTCTGGTAGGAGACCTCGGTAGAACCTGACTCTTTTGGAAAGGATCGATATTATCCATTTCCGCTTCACTCATTCGTGTATTACAATTCCTCAACGTATCTTGGGATTTTTTCTGATTAGAGCGCCTATGGAAAGAAAATGGTTCCTCGTCGTCACTCATTTTACCGACCGGATTTGATGTTCCCCATCGACCCAATAATTTTGGCCGGGAGTGTATATAAAATAAATTTAAAAAAAAGCTAACACTGCACTTTTAGTTTTTTTCACTATGTTTAATATGTACTTATATAAAATAATTAAAAGGTCAGTCCGATAGAAAATCTTGGTAACCAACATGCAAATCCAAGTAGTTCTCATCGACCAAGCGGTAACCTATCAAATGTAGTTGGTTTTAAAGATTTACCGATCAGTGATGACGAATCTCCCTCACATTCCAATAATAAATCAATTGAACCATTGACTGGCCGAGGTAGATACCTTTCTGATATTCCACTCGCTAAACCGAATGAAAATGTCACATACAGTTCGTGATCTGTGGGCAAAACGGTACGGTAGTAGTGGTTTGAAAGATGTTCCAGATTCAAAACGACCTCGATTGGTTGAAGAAAATAGTGAGGATGATTTAATCCTAATTGAAGAAAAACACCCAACTGTCGAATTATTGGATGAAGAAGTCGAGAGACGCGGCACCATAAGAGCTCTCACTGACCAAACGATCCAAGAAAAACAAGAGGAGATATTAAACGACTTAAAGGAAACCGCACATAATTTCAGCGCTGATGAAGACGATACCGATGTGATCTGTGAGAATACACTTTTGAATCGATATCAAACTACGTCAACATCCCGAAACACTGATTTGATATGCTTAACGGAAAATAATATAATTCATTGTTTATTATGCCAAGATCGTCTATTACGTAACGATTCAGCGAGCCATCTCGAGGGCTGTCAGACCAGTTAAATATAATGTACCACGAAAATCACCATTTTATAAAAATAAACCAATTAAAATTGACGCTGTGATTGAAAATGATTCAAATGATGAGCTGCAAATTTGGGAACTGTGTGCCCTGTTTGTAATCAACTACAACAAGGTGATATAAATGCTCATTTAGATCTTTGCTTAATTGTATCATTTGAAGGTTAGATCGAGATTTTATTGCATTTTTATATTTTGTTGAATTAAATCATTATTTTTTGTATTGTTTATCTGCGGTTTAATATCTAATCTAAATGAAGACATTGGTATTCAATATGATTTTTGCACCAAAAATAGTATTTTTTTGTTCAAGAGAAACGTGTATATTTGGTTGGATTAATTCCAACAGAGCTTTATCGTTTTTAACAAAATAACATAAATTTTAAATTGTGTTTATTTTATTCATTGGTTTTAACCAATTTCACTACAATATCTCCATATCGAGCTGTACCAGCTTTAACTTCACCTGTTTCACTAATGATTTCGAAATTCTTAGGATCACCCACTGTATGGAATTTTTTATGATGCTCTGTTAATCTGAAAATTTAAAAAATTTAATATTAAAATAATGGATCCGATAATCCTTTTAATCTCACGTTATTATTATTATAAGTATTAATAATTTTAGAATAAACTATTATGTATGTATAAATCACAAGTTGCACATGCGTACACAAATTATTCGATAGCTGTCAAAAATTATCATGGTAATAGACTCGAATAATTTGGGTGTGTTCGGTATTTTCAAGTAAATGTCAAAAATTAATTCACGATTTTTTATCACAGGCTTCGGACACAGTCTTAGTTACAAAAAGCCATAACTCCAAAAAATAAAAAAATTGAAGTAAAGGTACCAAACGATAGACGGCTACTTTTGCTATGTATTAAAAAAATAAAAAATTTACAAAAATGAGTAATTCCCCGAGAAAAATTTATTTCAAAACTGAAGTTAGTCGCAAAAACCACTAACTCCTTTATAAATTTTGTTTCAAAAATCAACGACACCTTATAAAGTCAAAATCAAAAACCATCAATTCCTTCATATTGAGATACTATACGAGTATGTGTGTAATATTATTTACAAAAACCCACAATTCCTTGAATTTTGTTGTCCCCATATGGATTTTTTTAACTAGTTTTAACGGTTTAGGTAGTGTTTATAAGTCAGTCTGGAAAAATTGTTCTTAAGAAACAGAAGTGCCTATGCATACTAAATATCAGCAGATACCGAATAACAGGTGTGTAAACGTTTTTTTAATACACGTTCTCTGCCAATGGAAACTCGTGGATGTGACCGTGGCAGTAAAAAATTCTTACTGAAAAATTGGCAGTAACAAATTCTTACTCAAATGCATCGGATGTATCTATCGGATCATCCTAATCAATTGCACCTTAATAAGCAAGTTATTTTCGTCGGGTTTTAAATACTTGCTTTAACGTTGGTTTTAAGGCACCTTCCTCCGATAAATGTTCTACCTGCCCAATGTTTATGGAACAAATTAAAATGGCAACGGACTCAAAATCGAAATCCAACATTATCATCACTAAAAGAGTGCATAATCGCCAAGAGCTTTTATCAACTGGCAAGTGAAGAAATCGATGGGATGCTAACCATGTACTTTGATTGCCAAAAAAATATGGTGCTCCCGCAAAAGTACCGGATCAGGCAGTGTACTTTTCAAGACAATTGTACTTGTACACTTTTGGTGTTGTACAAGATTCGTCAAAATCCAGCCTTCACAAGGACAATGTGTATCTATGTCTTTGGCTTGAAAATGAGCACATGAAAGGAGTCAATCAAATTGCTTCTGCCTTGTACCATCGGCTAAGATTAACTTCATTCGAGAATATTTTTGTCGTTCGGCTTATTTGTGACGGTTGTGGCGCACAAAATAAAAATTCTACTGTAATGAGAATGGACAAATTATTCGATTAGGATCCGCTACGTGTCCGGTAGATGACTGGGCAATAGTATTTCAAATTTAATAAAGCCAAAAAATTCATTATCACCAAAATGACGAATGCGGTATTAGTGCGCGGGGAACAAAATTATAGGTCAGATTTTGGAATCGCCAAATCGGTCCTCAAAAAAGGAAAACGAATAGGGCAAATACAGCCTAATAAAATTAATATTGGGGTGCCTGAAACTACTCGCAAAACTACTCGTAATACTCGAGATGGACGAACTCAAGTACTACAAATCCCTTCTTCGATTTGAACCCAACCTAAATAATGTGGTTAGTGAGGAGGTCCCAGTAGATGGTTTAATGATGACTGACTTTTTATTTTCCAAAATCAACAATTCCACAATAGTTGATTTCATAAGTCACTAATTCCCATAGTTACAAGCAAAACTCAATAATTCCAAAACAATTTGTAACAAACACATTATTTCCCACTGAAACTAGATAAAAGTTAGGTTCTAATTCGGCTTAATTACTAACGACTAATAATCAATACAAACAAAGTGTAAGTTTATTATATTTGGTTTGATAAATACAAGTTTTTGAGTTTTTTACAAAATTGCTTGAGATGGAGTTAGGGGTTTTGTAAATAATAGACACAAATGGTTGTGTCGAACGCACAATCAAACCGCTAAAATATCGAATTCATATACAACTTTGCTGAAGCTTTGGAAGTGTAACCATCTATAAAAAAAATAAAAAAATTAGGATTTTTTTAGGACAAGCTTCTCAATTCTATATAGACGCGTGAAGTTTGTCCTAAAATTGTACTAAAACACAACAAAAACAATTTTCGTTTGTTTGTGTTAGTGTGCAATGCAGATTGTCTCGATATAACGAATTTTAACTAAAGGAAACAAAATTTGCTAGGAAATATACATGATTTCCTGAATTTTCCTGGGAAAATCCTAGGAAGCGGACACCATAATGACGCATATAACAAGATGTCCTAAGGTCTTAGCTATCCGAAAAATATTTTAATTTTGGAAAAAGTATGGGATTAGAGGGTTTAGGACACCCAAGTTTGGTATGACCTCATGTATCTCGATCATACGATTTTTCATAATTTTCTTGGGAAAATCCTAGGAAGCGGACACCATAATCTACCTGAAAAATCATTAAATCGACCCGAAACAACGATATACAGCGTTATATCGAGCGGAACCAGCTTTATAACGGTGGAACGATACAACAGGTCACATAAGTTTTGGCCGCTTAGCTAATTCACACGACACTAAAGAAGCAATAAATTTGTACGAGATTGAACAAATCGATGTTATCTCAAAGAAACTGAGTCCACAGATATCCGATCTATCGAAAAATTTTGGGCTATAGTGAAAAGAGTGGTACAGAAGAATGGCGGATGCGTTAATGGAACCATTTTGGTGCCAAATTCACACCCGAAGTTGTGTCAGAAACAGGGAGCATCAAACAACATGTGCGTGATTTTATCCGTAATAACGAAATCTATAGAGGTAATTTTTGCAAAAATTAAAATAACTCAAAAAACCCAATTTAATCGTGTGGAAACTTTATTATCATTTGAAATATACGATGGTCCTTTCTCAAAGTCATATTGATGACGCGTTCGATCATGTCGATTGGTATCTTGCGAATGACACGCGTAATGTTGGCTTTCAATGCCTCAAGTGTAGCTGGTTTATCCACATAGACTTTGAACTTAACGTAGCCCCCAAAAAAGGTCTAGAGGTATCGTATCACACGATTTAAGGCCAATTCATCGATGCAAACCGTTAAATTAATTGCTCGCCAACATGATTTCTCAATAAGTACATTGTTTCGCGCGGTATATGGCAAGAAGTCGGCGCTTCTTGGAACCAAATGTCGTCGAGGTCAGGCTTCAATTTCACGCAGCAAATAATCCATTATCAGCGTGATATCGGGCGACATTTACAGTTACTTCCCGGTCATCTTAATTTTTGAAGAAATATGGACCGATGATTTCACAGGCCCATAAACCACACAGTACCGTCTATTTTGTCGCGTATCATCCAATTCTGTAAATTGGGATTCAAACTTTTCGATGGTAGTCCAAATAGTGCTCTCGATAGGCCAATTATGTCCATCGAAACTTGGTCTAAGCGCTCGAAACACATTCCTCACAGAACGCTGATTTTCCTAATAAAGCTGAACAATTTGTATAGACGCTGTGCCGGGCTCAGTCTTTCTATAATGAAATGGCAAACAGAAAGAAACAAATGAAAAAGTCACCTCTATAGATGAATCACACTCTAGTATGGTACGAGTATACATATGTGATTCCCGATTTAATTTGAATCATTTTTTTAATTTCTTCATATACGCCTTAACTGATTTGCCCTTTTACAAAATAAACCCGCGAACTGGCGCATTCGATTTGAAATCGTTAAAATATTAGGTTGTTGATGTATGTGATAGTGAACTAAGATCTAGAGATGCGTTTTTTTGGATGGCCTGGGACGAGTCACGACGTCAGCGTTTGGAGTAGCAGAACACCGTTCAAAAAATTCGACCATGGGAGTATATATACTTGCCTTCAGATGTCCTTTGTCAAAACAAATCAATTTTAATTGGAAACTTAGCTCAAAAAGGACAATTATCGAACAGGCTTTCGGCATGTTCGGCAGCTCGATTCAGGAGAATAACATTTTTGAATGTATATCAAAATTAATTAATGCCAAATGTTTTGTGGTAGAATCGGTGATTTTGCATAACTTTATTATAAATGAAAATGGTGAAGCTATGGACCCTATAGAAGATAGTAATTGTGAAACATCTCCAGATGAGGATTACTATGAAAACTCCATTACATTAAATTTAAACCACGAAATATAACTAAACTTAAGTCATTTATAATATTTCTTAAACATAATAAAACTAAATAAATTACAGCTCTTGTTTCATTATGACCCCTGTTTTGACACGTTCCATTGTTTCATTCAAAGTTCGTTCCATTTTTATCCGACAGACTGCGCTGCATTGCCTGCAAAACTGAATTTTTGACCGACTTACGCAGTATAAACTGTGTTGCGACTTTATTCTTGACCGCAACCTTAGTGATATTAGTGTGGTGGGACAGAATCAGAATTTATTTTCTAAACAAGTATTTTGTATTTGTTCACTAAATAATTTATCACATTTGAACGATTACTCAATTGTGTAAGCTTCTATTATGATGAATCAAATATAGAAAGTAAACTAATTTTATTGATACATTATGTATTTTATATACCAACTTGTTTGAGTGGGTTGATGGGCTTTTGTTCTACTCCACATTTTACATACTCCCACTTTCTATTGTCTGGGCGAACACGAGAGAGGTGCAACTTTGATTAAGACTGTCAAAATTATTAAAATTTCTGTGGTGTGCTAGACATGACTTTATCATACAGATGGGATTAATGTTTTGATACTCAGCAAACAAAATTAGTATTTAGGTTAGGTTAGGTTAGGTAAGGGTGGCCGTCCTCAAGGACTAGCATAGACACAAAATTGGTCCGTAGCTGTACCACATTCGAGTTTCCGCCTCTTCACTCGCTAAACCATCCTGAGCTTACCAAGAAGCGTTTAAAATCCCGGATCTCGATCTTACTAAGATCCGGGAGGTCGTTCAAAGGGGAAGTTCCCATAAAATTTGTTCTACTGTACGCTAGACTAGGACAGGTGCAGAGCAGATGGAGCACATTTTCCTCCTCCTCCTCTTCACCACAGCTGTGGCAGAAATCGTGGGCTGGGACACTCAGTCTGCTCGCATGTATCCCAATGAGAGATTGCCCCGTTATAGCTCAAACGACCATACTAATATGGTGTCGTCGAAGTGATATCAGTTGGCCTGATCCGGACCGGTCAAGTCCAGGGCAGATCTGCCTGGTTATTACACACGAACTGGCGTTAGACCATCTGACTTTCGTTTCTTTTATGGCTTCTTCCTGAAGCAGCAGTTTACATGCAGCAAGCGGTATCTTTATATCCTACCTGCTTTGGGTTATTAGGCGTGCTGTACTTTTGCGGGCCAACTCATCTGCCATTACATTCCCTGCGATATTGAAATGCCCTCGCACCCTCGTCAAGCGGATGTTGAACTGATGAGCCATCTCATTTAAATATGTCAGACAGTTCTGGGCTACCTTCGACGTCAGGGAGTATGATTGTAGCATTTTAATAGCAACCAGGCTGTCCGTAAAAATGCGAATATCCCTCGTAGATATTACATTATACTTCAACCAGTCCATGACTTCCATTATCGCGATCAATTCAGCTTGAAAAACGCTGCAAAAGCCGGGAAGATTAAAAGAGAGGTTAACCTCTAGTGCCTCACAGAATACCCCGCAGCCAACCTCTCTATCCCTTTTTGAGCCATCCGTGAAGAAGCTTAGCGCCTCATTGTCCATAACCGTTTCGTTCACCCAGTCCTCTCTGGTAGGAACCTCAGTTTGGAATTTCATCTCAACAGATGGCACAGGAATAGCGTAGTTGGTAGCTTCCGGAATACCCCTGTTGCATAGGATAGACGAGTGCCCTGCTTTGTTACGGGTCCACATAGATATGGGAGATTTGAGCCGAATGGCTGTACAAGATGCAAGCTGCTCGGCCGCAATATCCAAGGGAGTAAGATGAAAGAGAATCTCCAGAGCTTGAGTAGATGTGCTCCTGAGAGCCCCACTTATACACAAGCAGGCCGTTCTTTGGACTTTCATCAATAGTTTAAGGTTGGCTATAATTTTTAACGCTGGCCACCAGACGACAACCTCTTACAGAAGTATAGGTTTGACCACTGAGACGTAGAGCCAGTGTACTATGTGGGGCTCCATACCCCATCTCTTCCCAATGACTTTTTTGCAGGAGTAGAGCGCTATAGTAGCTTTCTTTACTCTCTCTACGATGTTTGGTTTCCAGCTTAGCTTGCTATCCAAAAGCAGTCCGAGGTATTTCGCTCTATCCGTAACGATCAAGCGAGTACCATTTAATGTTGGCGGCTCACACTGAGGAAGTTTGTGCTTCCTGATAAAGAGGACCACCTCCGTTTTGTGTTGGTTTGCGTTTAGTCCTCAGCCGCGTGCCCACTCAGAGAGGTAGCTAAGCGCGCACTGCATGCGCTCACTAAGCGTACTAGGATATTTACCGAAGACCGCAATAGCAACGTCATCCGCGTAAGCAACTACCTTGAAGCCTTGCCCTTCCAGGTTTAGTAACAGGTCATTTATGACCAAGTTCCAAAGAAGGGGGATAGAACCCCACCTTGATATGTCCCTCTGCTCACGTATCTGCCGGCAGACATCCCACCCAGATAAGCTGTCACGATCCTGCCTCTAGAGCATTTGATCTATCCAGCATCTGAGTGACCCGTCTACCCCCAGACACACAAGGGCTCCAGTGATTGCCCCCAGTCTGACGT
This sequence comes from Tipula unca, assembly GCA_951394425.1. Classification (NCBI taxonomy): domain Eukaryota; kingdom Metazoa; phylum Arthropoda; class Insecta; order Diptera; family Tipulidae; genus Tipula; species Tipula unca. The sequence continues at coordinate 73,874,565 of OX596381.1, forward strand.
TGCTAAAGGCCCCGTCTATATCCAAGAAGGTTTCCATTGAATATTCCTTATATTCAAGTGATTTCTCAATCGGACCTATAAGGGAGTGGAGAGCTGTATCCACCGATCGCCCCTTACAGTATGCGTGTTGAGATCCCGACAGCTCACCCGGCTTGATTGACCCTCTAATGTAAGCCTCTATTACTCTTTCCAGTGATTTTAACATAAAAGAGTATAAGCTTATAGGCCTAAAGTCTTTGGGATAGCAGTGAGAGCTTTTTCCCGCCTTAGGTATAAATATAAATTTTACTTCAGTCCATTTGCTAGGAATGTGACAGAGTTCTAGGCTGCCTTTGAAGATAACTTCCATCCAGGGTAGGGTTAAGTCAATAGTTCGCTGGATATCCGCAGAGATATTGCTATCAGATCCTGCCTTGTATGGCTTAAAGCTGTTTATTGCCCATAGGATATTCCGCCTATTTACTATATGACTTACGGAGTCATATTTATCGTGGGTCTCTCCGGAGCTAGCACCGAGAACTCTGGGAAATCCGTTTCTAGTAATAGCTCCAGGTATTCCTCACTACATATGTAGTCCATGAACCATCCGGTCGTTGTAGATAACTCGGGATGAAAGGACTGGAACATATAGTACTTTGCGTAGCCTAACAGCCTCCGAGGTCTCCTGTATGTTTCCACAGTAGTGCCTCCAGGCCTTCGTTTTGCCTGCTCTTAGCTCGTCCTTGTAGGTTTTAAGGACTTCATTATAACTGTCCCAATCTGCAGCAGCATTTGTGTTCCTCGCTTTCTTCAACAATCTCTTCCATTTTATACGAGTACCTTGGAGTTCTCTCGACCACCAGGGTGACCGAGACTCACCCAAAGGCCTACTGATAGGGCATGCACCTAACATGGCTTTGGTTACTAGAACATCAAGCTCCTGTGTAGATGCAGGTGGGTTTGGAACCGATACCGGTAATGAATTACCCAGAATGGTTCTGAAACAATCCCAATCAGTTTTCCTCCTATTTCTGAAGGGTGGTTTGCTAGTGGGTTTTGTATCCACTTCGTACTGGAGGTAACAATGGTCAGAAAAGGAATGGTCTTCGGACACTTTCCAATACCCTCTCCTTAATAAAATCTGAGACAAGTGTGACGTCTAGCACTTCTTGTTTATTTTTAGTAATAAAGGTTGGCTTGCGCCCGATATTACATATATTTAGGTTAGTACTTAAAATAAAATCAAGGAGTAACTTACCTCGCCTCTTGATATTTGTACTTCCCCAGATTGAGTGATGCGCATTAGCATCACTGCCCATGATGACTTCGACTTTTCGTCTTTGAGCCTCTGTTATTTCACTACCCAACTTACCTGATGGTATATTTTCCTCCTCATATGGTAGGTAGGCCGATATAAGCCAGAGATTTTGCGCACCCATCTCGATGCTAGCCACCACTACATCAGCGTTGCTGTAAGTTAGTAGTATAAAAATGTTCAGATTATTTCTAGCGAGAATGCAGGAACGTATCTTACCTTCATTTTTCGGATTTAGCATTTTATATTTGGAAGTTCTGAGGCCCAGCCCCCGGTCTCCACTGACCCAAGGCTCCTAGACCAGAACCACATCAATGGACTCAAATTTCATTTTGAGCAGAAGAGGACCTTCCTGATAAAGAGGACCACCTCCGTTTTCTGTGGGTTTGCGTTCAGTCCAAAGCCGCGTGCCCACTCAGAGAGGTAGCTAATATTTGGAAGTTCTGAGGCCCAGCACCCGGTCTCCACTGACCCAAGGCTCCTAGACCAGAACCACATCAATGGACTCAGATTTCATTTTGAGCAGAAGAGGACCTTCCTGATAAAGAGGACCACCTCCGTTTTCTGTGGGTTTGCGTTCAGTCCAAAGCCGCGTTCGCACTCAGAGAGGTAGCTAATATTTGGAAGTTCTGAGGCCCAGCACTCGGTCTCCACTGACCCAAGGCTCCTAGACCAGAACCACATCAATGGACTCAGATTTTATTTTGAGCAGAAGGCCCGACGAGGCTGCTTTACAGTGGTGGAGGTTGATTTGAAGGATCTTAAGCATTAGATAGTACTTACTTCCACCACTGTTGAGTCAGACTCCTCCTCTGACGGCGATTCGTCCATTTAGAGCGCTCAGTGTAGCCGCATTGATCTCAACACCTCCGAGTTCAGGGATGGTGTTTCCTTAGCGAAGGACCAGCATTCGTTCCTTTGCCCTTTGGTTTCGAGGGGCCAGCCTCATTTATGGTTATGCGCCTTTTTGCGTTGTAGAGACTGGGACTAAAGACCGATGTCTCCACAGCACTAGATACCGGTTTTTTAAGAATACAGGTCTCGTTTACCTTATTATCTTTGTTATTCATAATAGGTCCCACGAGTAGCGGAGAAAGAAGGTCCACCTGTGCAGAGATCCGCAATACACAGATAAAGCTGCCTGATCCGGAGGTCATACACCGTTAGAAACTGGGCTAGTTTTTTTAGACTGGGCCCCCAGCCTGGTCGGTTATCAGCACGGTACGGTTAACACCTTAACCCGGCCCAGTTGTTTAGCACCGTGTTTTCGCCTAGTACACCACATAAAACATGGTGTACCAGTTGCCCGGTGGTCACCACGGGGAGTTAACACGCACACTTGTGGAAGCTACAAGATACGGAGCTGGCAACAAATACCAATTTGAATCCTCCAAGACAGTTTCGCACCAGACCACCAAAAAAATTAATATTTAAGATTTATTTAGATTTCCACCAAAAATCTATCAAGCCTGTATTTCAACATATAAGGATGTTATGTATGTATATGCTAACAAACACATCAAAGCGTTTTGATTGTCCAAATTTATTATGAAAGTAATCGTTCAAAAACCACAATTATTCGTAAATTACGTGAGAGTTTTGATCGACATATGGACGACTTACTGAGCGGGCAATTGGTAAAATTGCAGCTGTTAGTGCAGGTGTTCGTAATGAACCAAGCACATCAACTAGGCATCGTTCACAAGAACTTAACATTTGACGAACCACATTACGACGCATTTTGCATGTTGATCTTCATTTGCATTCATACAAAATTCGACTAACTCAAAAATTGAAGCCACCAGACGATTTAAATTGTCGTCGTTCTGTTAATTGGATGCATGAACGATATGGAGGTTTTTCATCAAAAATCATCTTTAGCGATGAAGCTCGTTTTCATCATAATGGGTACGTCAATAAGCAAAATTGTCGAATTTGGGGAGCGGAGAATCCTCATGTTATTCATGAAGCATCCTCCAAGAGTTACTGTTTGGTGTGGTTTATCGGCTGTTGATATCATTGGGCCATTTTGCTTTGAAAACGAACAGAAGAATGTTCTTACAGTGAATGGGGACCGTTATCGCAACATGCTATCAGGTTTTTTGTGGCCTCAAATTGAACGAGTTGCGTGTCAAAGACCGTTGAGTTGCGTTTCAAATACCGAATCGTAAAACAATACATTTATTTCAAGAAATTGTGAAGTGCCTTGGCCATCAAGAAGCCCGGATTTAACCCCACTTGAATATTTTTTGCGAGGTTATGTGAAAGGTTAGGTGTATGCTAACCATCCACAAACAATTCAACAACTTAAAAACATCATTCGAGCTGAAATTGAGGTCGAATTGATCCGCTTTTATTGGAAAAAGTCATCGGAAACTTCAAGTAGCATGTGACATACTAAAAGGGCTAAAAGTTATGACCTCGTAAATTCAATGAATGGCTTATTCAGTTGAGGGGGGATGATTTCGTAAAATACTATTAGCATGAAAATTAAAGTACATCGTTGTAAATTTTTTTAAATACACGTAAGTAGTTGAATACTAAATAAATGTAATTGCTCAATATTAAAGAATTGTTCGAACATATATGTATGTACATAATATGTATATACCCAAACAAAAAATCAATACAAATGGTAAATTCTACAAATCACAAATCATCATTACACAACAAAATTAGTGGTTTCCAATCTCAATTTTAAATTATTTCCTGTTTCAACATTTCATTCAATTATATTTTTTTAAATCGATTTTATGTAACATTGGGAATATTTATTGATTTATGTACATATACGAGTATGTGGCAAGCGAAATTATATAAATTGGGCACGGCAACGTTTCGATCATCTTCCGAGCGTGCATACCGATACATAAATTCTGGATTAAAATATTCTAATATATTCCAAAAAATCTGTTGGTTTCATTGTTTTTACCCGTCTTTGCATAAACAAATGGTAGACGTACATATTTAATTGTTTATTTATGATGAATTAACACAAAATGGTTAAAGAATTAAAAAAATCACTCGAAACAAAAAGAAGCTTTTAACTGTTTACTGAACCCAATCGAATATAAATTATATGTACATACATATATACGATATCGTATGGGCGCGCGTATTTAACTCGCATTTCATTAAATTTAAATCTCGTTGAATGTTTTATTTCATAATTTGAATGTTGCCATATAGCTACCTCGAATATAAAAGCTTTTCCAAGTTACATTTTTTTATAAATTTTTTTGATTATATATGAAAATGTGTCTACGCGTATATCTGTGAATATTAACATCTGTAAGAATTTTTTATATTTTTTTTGTGTGTTATTTAGACTGTGCTTTTAGGATATACCCTTCTATACTCGTATATTATTCATTATTGTGTGTAATTTCAAATTAATTTTTTATACCTTTTTTGTGTGTGCTGCGGCGCGCTGTGTGTTGTATTTTTTCTCAACGAACATATTGTTTTGCATGATTGTTTTCAAATAATATATAATTTGAAAGTGTATTTATATACGAATTAAAAATTTATTTAATTATAAAAAAAAAAGCTGTGTACACATATCTATCTAATAATTGTTTGGAAAAATGTATGTAATTTATATATTTAATTGAATTTATTTCACCCACGCAGCTTTTAAACAAAAAGAGCGATAAGACATATTAATTTTGTATTTTGGAGTTGACGTATTACCGTTGGAGTGGCACGGATTCCATCTAGCTGATTTTCTTTCAACTGGACTAACGCAGAATTTGACGTTTATTTAACACAACCAAACAAATTGTAGCGCATTCCAAACGTCATATTACTGCATTGGCTCAATTACAGTTTTCTCTACTGTGTTTCGTGCGTGTTTTGTACTTTGGTATGAGCTACTGGCATTAAACTGCATTGGAGTCAAATTTAATTTAATTTTAATATTTTTAATAATAAAAAAATGACACTTCAGTTCTTAAACTTAAACACCTACTTAAACAGCAACCTCAACCAAGCACGTTCATAATCTAGATATTCTATAAGCAGTACAGCGATGTTTTAATATCGTGACTTATTAATTCATTGATAATCAATAGTCATTTAATGCCAGTAACAAAACAGAACTAAAAATAGACTTATCACTTCGCCATGTCTGTGAAATCGAAGAAATTCCACCAAATAAACCCTTAACAGAGGAGGATAAATTGTGCGAAACCCATTATGAAATCTCGTATCAAAGAACCAACCAACCAAGAACTATCAACTTTAATAAATTTAGTTTTCATAAATTTAATACATTCAAATGTTTTAAAATGTGTATAATGTATGTCCAATATTTTGGTTAAGATTTAACATTTTAATGTTATTAACATTTTGAAAATCTTTATTTATAAAAATATTCAAAAATAAAGTATTTCGGATTCCACGAGAATTCACAGTAAAACCATAAAAAACCGAAAAACAATTTACTGAAAAATTCAATTCATCAAAAACTAAATTAATCGAAAACGACAATTTACTGAAAACGACAATACATTGAAAACGACAATCCACCGAAAACGACAATTCACAGAAATCAAAAATTCACCGAAAATGAAAACCTACCGAAACGACCGAACACCTATATTAGTGAATATAGCAATTATTTCATGGAAATGGAATAATAAAATTAGTTTTGGCAGAAGTTCTGGAATATGGCCTTTAAAATTTTAAAATTCTAGAACTTCGGTCAAACATATCAAATTTCATCATATGTGGCCAACGAATGGCCTAGTGTGGTCTCCGTTAGCCATTTTTTAGAACTGCAGTTTACCATTATCAGTTTCCTTATTTCCATTCTATACATACCGAGTATCATCATTATCAATAAAGTAATAAACAAATTTTGTTCTAATACGTTTTATTCCACATCTAATACGTTTTATTCCATCTTATAACAAATGTTATAAGAATTTTATTTCCATCCAACATACCCAGTTTCATCATATTCGGCCAAGGTATGGCCTATTTCCATTCCAAATGGCCATTATACAAAACACTATTCAAAAATGAATTGATAATCCCATTTTCATCGAACATACCGAAATTCATCATAATCGGTAAAGGATAGTCTAGTTCTGTTCTTGCGTTGACCATATTCCAGAACATGTGCCAATAATCATTTTATAATTCCATGAGCATCCTGCATACCGCGTTTCATCATAATCTTCCAATGAATGGCTTTCTTCCATTCCTGATGGTCATTACCCATAACTGTGTCCAAAAATCATTTTAGAATCTCAGTTTGATCCAACATACCGAATCTCATCATAATCGGTAAAGCAATGGCTTGGTTCCATCCATGTTGGCATATTTTCCAGAACTTCCACCAAAAATCTTTCTAGAATCCCATTTTTATCCAACATACATGAACGAGTTAATCATAATCGGCGAAGGAATGGTCTAATTCCGTTCTTGTTGAAATGATTCCAGAACTTTGCGCTTCACTGAGATTGGTGGTTTTACCCCAAAAAAATATTAATTTAGTAGTATAAACGATTGATTTTTCACGTTCCAATTGTTTCAATATTTTAAGATCACTTTCGGAGATTTTTCCGCCAGAAAACGTATTTCTAGAGCTACATTTTTTTTATGTATGAATCCTTTTTTTATTTACATGTCCATATAATGTATAAGACGCCTTACAAGTTCTCCAACCATTTTTTTATGGCACTCTGGCCATCTCCAGCGGTTGTATACAGAAACTGGCACTATTATTCACAAAGAAAAAATCGTATAGGCACTTTCAATATACTTAGTATACAAACAGAATATAGAGCACTGTTTTATAGGCTTGTTTCCAATTTATTTCAGCACCATAAAAATCAGATTTGCACCCAAGTGCAATTTAGCACTATATAAATCTTTTTAGCACTAATAACCATTAAATATAGGGATTTCTATGCGAGCGAAGGTGGCAGGTGATCTTGAATATCAACACAATGAGGGCAAATTAAATTTTCGTTTTCTTCTATCCTATTTTTCGCCGAGTAAAATAACCTCAGTGGTTCAAACATAGGATCAATATCGGTTATAACTTTCTGGTATATGGTAGACCAAAATATTTGAATAGAGTTGAATAATGTATTTTAATAGATTCTGATCCTAAATAAAACTTCTATTATGAGAAAATTAGCTTTTGGCAAATAACTTCCTCAATTTGAAATTACATTTTTGATATTCGAAAATTATTTGCTCCTCTTAAACGACAAATGTAAATATTTTAAATGTCCCCGATCAAACATTAAAGTTATTTCGAAAAAAAATTTGCCCTCTGTCCTACCAATTGAAAATTAAATTTGATAATTATAATTAACTGCGCGTTTAATTAGAGCATATTTATTGTACATTTTATTTGATAACAAAAATCTCATATAAAGATCGAGCTTGTTTTTTTAACTTTCAACAGTCCTTCCATTTCCGCATATTACAGAACCAGTGTAAATATATTATTTGTTTCCGATCCGATATGAATGTTTTACTTATGATAAGATGAACTTTTTAAGAAAATCAAGTGCTTCTATAAATAAAAAACGAGTTTAAATATTTTATTTCACTCTGATCTGACATAAAAGCTATTTTTTGAAAAATTGAGCTTTTCAAAATAAGTTTCACATTATTGTCCTCCGAATTGGAAATCAACTTTATGATTTTTAAATTATTCGTTTATTTAAAGAGAACAAATATTTGTTTCCGATCCAACATAAAAGTTGTTTTATGAAACAAAAAGCTTTTTGAAAAAAAGAAATTAAATGTTTAATAATCATAATGATTTGCTTCTAAAAATAGAACAAGGGTAATTATTCTAATTGATTCCGTTGCAACACAAAAGATATTCATTAAAAGCCGAGCTTTTTGAAAAAAAGGGGCCCTTCCACTTCGAAAACTTATATTTTAAATTTTCGACCACCGAATTATTCAGCTAAAGCACAAAGTGTTAATATTCCAACTGACTCCAATCCAACAAAAACTTAATTTATAAAATATGAGCTTTTTTTAAAAAGTTTGACAATTGTCCTAGTTAAAAATTAATAATTTAATGTTTGTTGATCATCTCCTTTTGTAATTAAATAACACGTGTACATTTTTCATTCAATTACGATCCAACTTAAAAGCTTCTTTATGTAAAAATAAACTTTTTGAAGAAATATTTTGCAGTGTTTCTAGTTCAGTTTCTCTAAATTATATAATAAGTGCATTTATTGTAATTGATTCCAATTTAACTTAAATTTTTTTTTGTCTACGATTTTTGAGAATATAGGTTTAAGTCTCTATTCCAATTGGAAATTTTAATTTTTAAAATTTTAATTAAAGCATAACGGTAAACCTTTTTATTGATTCCGATCAAACATGAACGTTCTATTATGAAAAGATGAGTTTTTTGTAAAAAATGTTTTCTAAATTAAATTTTTGATAATTTTAATTACAAGCTTCTTTTATTAAAGTGGAAATGAAATTAAAGTGGAAATGTAGTTTTTTGAAAAAAGGTTTTACAATATTGTTCCATTAGAAGTACATATGTTTTGATATTTGTAATCGCTTGTCTGGTTCTTTAATTAAAACACAAGTGACAAAATTTTATTTATCACTGATTTCCTTTAAAAGCTATTTTATGATAAGTTGAGCTTTTTCAAAATTAGTTTCACAATTTTCTCATTCATTTTATCTATAATGTGTTTATAATTAAAAAACAAATATTTCCTTCCGATCTGACATAAAACTTCTTTTATTTCAAACGGAGCTTTTTGAAAACATTTTCGTATTTGTCCTTTCAATAGGAAATTAAAATTTTGAAATTTGAAATCATCGGCTTCTTTAATTAAAGAACAAATGTTTAATTTTATATGATTCGCTTCAGACGTAAAATCACATTTTTGAAAAGTTCTTTTTTATGTTGCAAAAATTGTGAGTTTTCCCTTGGCGTGTCATTAAAAATTTAAAATCTAAAAAGTATTACGAAAAGTTTATTAATTGGTGAGAGCTCTGCTATATCGACATTTCAAACAATTTTTAAAATGGTTTTACAACTTTACAAATTTATAAATCAGCTCAAAAAATAGTTTTATGGCACGAGGATGGACGAGTATACATATTATGTACAGTTGCACATTTATTTCAAACTCAAATCACAGTTCTTACAATCATGATAATTAATAAAAAGGAAACATAAACTGATATAAAAATTATATAATTCAGTCAGTTACTTAAGCTTAAATACATAGTGGTACTACACATTAATGTGTATGTTTTTATAATATTTTTCATTGCATCCATCAAATATAGAGTAATTCCGGTTTTTTACTCATGGCTAATAAAATTCCATTAAATGTGTCAGTACATAGTAACGTTTTCCATATAAACAATTTCAGTGAAATTAGAGCTGTAGAATTTGTACATTTATCGAATGAACCAGGGCCTAAGTTTTGGAATTGCAATTATTTAGCACTCTATAATACCTTTGAAACGTCGGTTCTGCGGTGCTTTGCGATTGATTATGTATGAAAGATTATGTGAAAGATTCCAAACTTTTTAGTATAACGAAACTAACTCGCGTCCAAAAAAGGTAAAACATAATTAGTTCAAATTTCATAAGTGAATTTGATTATGGAATAAATGGCGTTCTACAATCCTATAGTGTCCGATTCAATATTTATCCTATTTTATAACCGCGGACACGTCATCTAAGAAAGAGACTGTTTAAAGCTTATGTTGTTTTCGAAATTACTTAGATATTTTAACGCCATGCATGCTCCAAAAAATTTGTTTGAATATTCTTCTTCTGAACTGAAAATCGGTTTGGTGCCTGCACGTCATTGTCACTACATGTCGATTGGTATCATTTGAGTCTCTCTTTATTCCAGAACAAAATGTACGCTACTTCGTTTGTTAAATTTTACTGTTTTTATTGCGTTCTCAGCCTGTTAGAACAAATTAGTACACTATCCCTTTTTCTATATTGCTCGAATGAATTTATATTACATTCCCTCATTTACATCGTTACTCCTTGATGTAAAAAATTTGTTAAATAAAAATAAATTACAATTTGAGGTAATAGATACATGAAATGGTCTATAGCAGAAACGAATCATAATTTCTGACAGTAGCCTATAATTGTCACGTAAGTTTTTCAGTTGAAATAAAGGTTCGTTGGAAAAAAATGTTATATATTAAAAACTTTTGGGTTTGAAGATATTATTGGAGGTATTGGCTCGGTGGGTGATGATCTGCTTTATTAAGGCAATTTATTTGGGATGGAGGGCCACATTTAGAATGTACTATATTAGACAGTAAGTCCAACTCTTTGGCAATTTTCAGTCATAATCATGTTTCATAGAAAAAAGCATAAACGAAATTTACATCTAAGAATCTAAGAACAGATTTCTCCATGGGGGATGATGAGTTTTTTTACACCAACTGTATGAATACTTTGTATATAATTAGTCAACTATATAAATCCTGGTATATATTTTGAATGGCTTGAATACCATGAATTTTTTGAATATTTTCTTTTTTGCCAAACGGTAGCATGAATAGCGTTAGTCCGCGTTTTGTGACGACACTGTTGCCTTTCTCATCTACCTTTCTCTCTTTTTCAATGATGTTTGCAGCATCCTTAATGTCGAATCCTTTACTCTGCAGCTCGGCAATTATATCTTCACTCTCGAATGTTTGGTGGAGTCCTCTAGCCATAACCTTAATTGATCTTTCCTGCTTCTCCTCATATGTATTCCACTGAACTTTCTCAGCATTATGCTTCATAGAGAGATTTCTATAAGTATCTGAGTCTGGAACATTTACCTTCCAAATATCATTATTTAGTGCTACTAGCTTGAAATCCTTGTCCGTAATTGAGGTCATCAGAGCTTTGACAGCCGGGTAGTCTTTAATACCAACTATGTTTATTGGTGGAGGCTGTTTTTTTTCACTGTGTTAGGAATTTCATCGTTGCACTGAGTAGTTGGTTTACTTGATATTGATGTTTGCTTTCGCCCTGCTCAACATATTCTGGCGATGATTCTGCGTTTCGTTTCTTTCTGGGCTTGTTTTTTTTCACGATCCAATCAGATTCCCTTGCCACTTCCTCTTCATCGGAAACTGCCGTGTTGAATGTGGTGGTGGTTTTTCTTATGTTTCTTGATCCTAGTATCCACTGGGAACTGGTTCCTATTTCTCTTCTGAGTTCCTCTTCGTCTGTGTAATAATCATTACAGACTTGTTTGTTTTCTTTACCTGATTCGATGATCCTTTTCAGGTCTTCATTTTCTCTCTTTAATAGGGTAATTTCATTACTCAGGTTTGAGACTACCTCTTCTAGGCTTTTTAATTGGTTATGAAGTGTGCTTTTTTCGCTTTCAACATTAGTTGTCGGTGAAGACAAAGTCATATTAATATCTCCTAGAACTAACGAGATGCTATTTTTTTCTGGTGATCTTCTTATGTTTGGTCTTCTTTGGGACGGGTTTGGTGTTCCGTGGTTATGCATCAGATGGCCCTCCTTAGAAGTCATAGAGGCCAGCCTGGAGTACCACCTTAATTAAAAAAAACACTCATTGACCCAATAATTTTAGCCGGGATTTAAAATATTTTAGATTTTAATTGGAAGTTACAATTACCGAATTATGAATTTTTTTAAAAATCTTCTCAAATGACATCCAACTTTAAAATTCAATTTTTTTAGATATTTTCGTGTTTTAAATTGTTAAATTTTTGTTCACGAAACTCAGAATCAGTCCATTGAGTTTCTAGAATTTTCTGTGTTTTAAAGTTTTTAAGAACTTTATAAAATTCGATTAAATTTGTTGGTTGTTGGTATGTGCTCACTATGTGCTGCAATCGGCCTACTGTGCGTATGGGTCAATTTAAAATCTACAATAGAACGAAACTTTTACAGTGAAAGAAGCTTACAGTTTCTAAGGTAAGGAGAATAATCGGGCCCCAATTATATGAGGCTTCAAAAAAATTTATTTAAAAAAAAAAAAAAATTATTTTTAAACTTTAAAAGATGTTCGAAATCTCTTATGAAACTGTCGAAAAAAATGAATTATAACTTAAAATTATAAAATTAAAAAATTTAAAAAATGTTTTCCATTTTTTTTAAGTTGGTTCAATGAATTAAATCAATTGATCACCAGGAGCCATGTTAATTAATTTTGCTAATCTGTTGATTGGATTATTTTCGCTATATGCTATTGGTGGAATCATATGTTGTAGATCGATTACTTTGATGTACACATCGTAGTAAGGACTCCAGACCATTACATTTTCGATGAAAGTGACGCCTAAATCAGTAAACTCAAGAACTCTCTTCAATTGTATATATGTTATTGTAAAGACATGATTTTGTATTTGTTGATGTTTAAGTGCAGTGAATTTCGATCACACTACTCACTCAGTCTATTGATGTCTTATTGTAATTTGGCAGCATCGTGCGCATTCCTTCAATAGTACGATAGAATATGCCATCAGCAAATATGACCACATTTGAGTTCTTTATTAATTTGGTTATCTGGAACTTAACTTTGGATTCCTCGCTTTCAATTATTAAATATTGCAAGTTATAAGAGTCAACTAGTTGATGATGTATTTCGGTAACTTGAATTAAACCAGGTTATTACAATAGATGTAGACGGTTTAATAGCATTGCATACAGCCAGTTTATATTCTTTTGTAAACATATGATATTATCTTTTTTCCAGAAATCATATTGGCCGGGAACCTCTTAAATTCGCGTTTAGATGTAAAGTATTTCCAATTGAATTCGGATTTACTTGAATTTGAATGTCAGCTAAATTAGACCGGTACAAAATTAATTCAAATTCAGTGCAATATTATACATAGGCATATGCAAATCAAAGACTTGCAATATGGTCAATCAAAGACTTGCAGACACTCGGTTAAATCAAATACAATATCCATAAATTTGTAGTTAATATCATTTACAAACTACTACTTTAAAAGTATGTATCTATATAGTTCGCTGCCGCTGATGAAGAAAATATCTAAAAATCTGGTCTGGTTATTAGGAAATTGGTTTAAATTGTATCGAGCATTGTACCAAGGAAAAAGATTCCACATCAGATTTTATACTACAAGATAGGATGCAATTCAATTCTGTGTCAAAATTCTAGATCGCAGTATGTTGAAGCACCAAGAACAAGTACTAGATCTGATGAATTTGATTGTGGTGGTATGTATGCTGGGTAGCTAAATAAATTTCTTTGATTGAATCTAATTTTCTGTTCAACGCTTGGGAGCCGAAATAAGAAATTTAGAATTCCAAAGTTTTGAATTCGTTAAATTATCCCAGAATTCCCTCTCAGAAAAAATGTTTATCAGGCACATTCCGATCCCATCCCAACGTACGTGTTTGCTTATATACATTCTTATTGTACAAACTAAAGGCTATACTATCGGCTCAGACAGTTATATGAATATGGCCCAATATATTAAATATGAACTAATGGTTCTCAGAAATCATGAGTGCCGGTAAAAGTTTCGTATATTATCGACTTGGTGTGGTAATACTCGACTTGGCGTGATCTTGCTTTGATAAATCTTTAAAGAATAGCCATATTTTGTAATTAGCCCAATTGGCTCATATTTACGGCTCAATACATCCAATATTTTAATTATTTGTTCCCGGGAACCATGAGTGCCAGAAAGAGTTTCTTCTGTTTTCAACTTAGCTAGGTTCTACTTCCGTATGACTGTCTGGATTTAATTATGGGATTATTTTAAAATCCTGGTATGGGGTGAGAATAGTATTGCATGATGAACATTTTTGATTTTTCTGGGACGGAATTTTGGGACGTTAGAGCTATCCACGAAGTGTTGAATATCACGCCGGCCTCACTAAAATCCATCAGCTAATCCAACTGGTGGTCTCCCGCTTATATATATATATATATATATATATATATATATATATATATATATATATGTATATATATAAATATATATATATATATATATATATATATATATATATTTATATATATATATATATATATATGAGGCAGTAGTGATCTGTTATAGAACTCCCGCGACCATGTTAATATGGGGCTGCCAATGCGATATCAACTGGCTGATCAGGGGTGGTCCAGTTTTGGCCAGATCTGCCTAGCTATTACGTGGAATTGGCGTGAGGCCAACTTCCAATCGTTGTTCTCAATGCTTTCTCCTGAAGTAGCAGTTTAAATTCAGCGAGCGGGTATTTCAAACTGCTTGGTGACATGAGGCAAGTTTTACCCTGACACTGACATCAAGCAGTTGTTGAACTGATCAGCCATCTTTATTTTATTTATTTTATAAAAATTCGAATATCCTTTGCTGATATTACAATGTAATAGATGACAGTTCTATATAGTAGAGTAGTATGGGTCTGACTTTCTGAAACATAGAGCCGTTTTACAATGGGGGCTCCAATCCCAATCTTTTTCCGTGTCCGTAATAATCCCGCGGAATTTCGCTTTGTCCGTAAAGGTCAAGCTGGTACCATTTAATGCGTTCGGGTAAATCTGAGAAAGTCTGTGTCTCCTATAGTAAAGAGGACCAAATCAGTTTTCTATGAATTTGCTTTAAGTCCACAGCTGTTGGCTCATTTAGAGAGAAAGGCGATTGCGTATTGCATTCGCTCTCTTAGTGTACATCGGTATTATTCGAAGACTGCAATCGCAACATCTTACACGTACCACTCTGTATCCTTGTCCCTCCAAGCTTAGTAACAGCACCCTTATGAACAATTTCTAAAAAGGGAGTTCCGCCTTTCGGTGTGCCACTTACAGATCTGCTGGTGAACGTCCTACCCAGATGAGTTGCCACTGTCCTTCCTCTAAGTATTTAATCTATCGCCTATAAGTGACTCGTCTAGAATAACTTCATGCTTAGCGTTCACAAATTAAATAAGTTAGATAATTTGTTTGTGTGCAGGACCAAATTGTAAAATTGTGTTGCTTTTGATACCATGAAAATAGATTGAGCATTTTTCTCTAACCGATTTCTGCGCGATTTTATAAATAGTTCGTTCAGTATATATGACGTATATACTGGGTATCACCGTATGTATTGGGTATCACACAGCAATGGCAAATTTAAGAAGATGAAAGAAGATGAAGAAGGTCTTAAATAAGAATAGAAAAAAATAAGAATTTCAAAATTCGAATTCCTTTTTGAATAAACCGGATGGCCAGTTTTCGGATTTCATTTGAACCTCAAATGCCTCGTAACCAACATTGATGCAGTATAATACATAATTGTAGTGATCAGCAATTAACAAATCCCATAAATTGCTCACCATTTGTCAATACCACTTACAAATATCCAAATATTCTCAAACTTCTAACCACTATATAAGACTGCCACAACAGAACAACTACTATTTCCTTATAATTTTTAGTAGCCCCAAGGATCAAATTTTAAAATTTTAAAATCTGTAAGATCTTATAATTATCAGATTTAAAATATAAAAAAGCACCCAAAAAGCTGGTATTGAATTGAATTTTAACTATATACCAAAAAATAACTTAAAAGACAAAAATATCCTTGTTCATTTATTTGATATACTTTCCCAAACCACAAGCGACATAAAAAGTTTTTCTGTAAAATATTTTCTTCCACAATTAAACCAGTCGAGTGTTTAAAAACACCAAGAATAGAATTAAGAATTTTTAATTGTTGTATTGCGGTTCTAATTCCAAAAATGGTTCTTAATGTTGCATATGTGCATTATATAGACTATATTTGAGGTACAAGACAATATTGGTATTTAGTTATTTAAAAATCGGTTTGTATTATAAATTATGGACGCCTGTAAATATATCTTTAATTATAATTCGTAAAATAGAAAGGGACGTTTGACGTTTGATTTATACTTCATCGGGAAAATTAAATCGTGTATAACATCTGGAGATATATATATATATATATATATATATATATATATATATATATATATATATATATATATATATATATATATATATATATATATATATGTATATATATATATATATATATATATATATGTAAGTCACTAAAAATTTTATTTTCGGGATAACACTATACACTGTAAGAATATACGGAAGTAACAATTTTTAACGTATTTTTGTTACATTCATTTTTATGGTTGGATACAAATTAAACAAAAATAATTTAAATATTTCTTCTTAACGTTCCATTTTTTTTTTTTGGAGTACAGAGAGTAAAACGAAATTCTTACTAATTTCAATTTGATGATGTGGATTTTCTTATATTATCCGGTGCGGTTGTATACAAATTTAATTTGTTTTTTTTTTGTAAAACGACGACTAAATTCAATATTTTATGAATAAATTATATTTTTATTTGTAAGGGAATTGATTATAGGATTTTATTTTGTTTAATCAAATTAAATACACCTGACATTATTTTCTTAAATATCTTTAAATATAGATGAACAGTGATTGTAGACTTTGGTATGTTGAATTGAGATTTAAACAACTATATAAACTTTTATGGACATAAGTTATGTAAACTAAACTAATATGTTTATCGATGAAATAAATCAAACGAATATGGTCAAAAAGTCCACCCTCGCATGTTGAATAATATTTGTATGTTGTTATACAAACAAGGGATATTTATTGAGGATACAAATGCGATAATCCCTAACTATATACACTGTGCACTTACATATGTAGATATTTTACTACATATTTGAATTGTTTGAGCAAACTAAATAATGTTCCATTCATAAATCAAACACACATATAGTACATAGATACAGGTATCTCGAAAAACCATCATATTATCACTCCTCTCTTACAACACATTGTTTTTATCTTAGACAACAATTTTAGAGGGAAAAGTGTTTTAATCGTTCAGCTATATACGAGAAAAATCGGTATACATAGAGGCGCAAAAAATAAATAACGGAAAAGTGAAACTAATTTTTCACTTTAATTTGATTAATGATCTTCAAGTTTTTCATCATCGCACATACAACACACCAAAAAATATTAATTGAGATGTGTGTCAATTTGGAAGGGATTTTTATACAACAATTACATTTCAATTACTTATTTCATTGTCTTTCTTGTTGTTGTTGTTGTGTATTTTAATTAGCAGCGTAAATAAGATTAATAGTTGGTAACATTTTTGTTTTGTGTATCTGTTATTTTTGTTCTATAGATCGATAGATTTGTCTAGACTCGAAATGATGAACATTGACGACCTGGAAAATCGAATAATGTATTTATCAGTATTAAAGTGAATTGGAATCTTAAAGCACTAAATTATTTAATTACTACTCATAATGCCACATAATGGCAGGTACTAGGAACAAATTTTACTTGCCCTCAAAATATTGAAATCTGTATGGACCATCAAAGATCAGCTTACTACGGTTATTTATTTAATAGAAATTTTGATTCGGTGATCCTACAGATGCCCATAGCCTCTCGTCCACATTTTCTTAGGGACTCAATTCTGTACGGCTTGACTGTTTTCACAATTTGCGTGATATTAAACGATTATTAAAATTATAACCCCGAAGTCTAAAAATCTGAAAAAAATCATAGCACCCAAATCCAGTATAAATAGCTCCCGCTTAACCAAAAATATTAAATTTTGTATATGCTATCCGAAAATGTAGACGGGAAACCTGTAGACTAGAATTGGCGGTACAACATTTTAAAGATTGTTCAAAATCCATCAACATTTCACCCACTTAACCATCAACCTAGCAGCTGCTCTAAACTACCCTAACATATAGGGCAAGAACTCACGGAAATCCCTAAAATCACCGTAAACATAAATCTGGTAAAATTTTAACTCTCGTATAAAATAAATTCCAATTGGAAAAACTACCAAATTTAACAGTGTATTTTTTATTACTGATTTTAGTATAAACTTCCCATTTTACCATTTTTATTTTACTACTTTTAAATGATCATTTCGTAAATTTAATATTTTTAACGATTTGGTTTCTCAAAACTATCTTCGTTATGAAACCGAACCGAATGATTTGATTAAACAGCCATGTGGCCTCCTTAAAGGAAAGGTCGTGACGATGACTCCATCGCAAATGGTTGAAGCTTTGTTATGTTCATATCTCAGACTCAGTACAAGCTAAAACTACATATTCAGATTCTGCAAAACGATATAGCTATCCAAAATTTTTCATGTATGTTTAGGCGGACTTCGAAGTAATATACGCTGCCTGGTACAGGCTTAAAATGCAGTTTTCAAAAGAAATCTCTTTAAAGTGGAATATGCGAAATAGGCCACCTTTACAGTCCGGGAACATAAGACCGTAAACCTTAAAGTACCTCATTACGCATTAGTCACTGTAAATAATTGTTTTCTAAACGTTGGTGTAGGAAATGTTTGATACTTTGATTGTGATATTTGTCATTAAATATTACTATATACACGACAGCTGTGAACCAATTGCCTTGGTATACGCACAATGCAATGAATAACAATGTGACAATGTCTGTATTGGATGAAACTGTTGGTATCACGAGGACCTCAACAAATAAATTTTGTACATTGATGAGTGTGACGGCCAAAATTGAAATATTAAAATTGCCACTTTCTGTCAATACTCCAGCACTCAAACGAAACAAAAATATTTTTTTCAAAAATCTATTCGTTCCTGATGATTGATGCGAGGTAATCAAGGCCGCGAGAAATAAAAATCCTTCTAATATAATGGAAATTTCAACGGTCCATTTGAAGCGCTCCAAAATGGAGCGACTGAGTATTCAGTGGCTAAATTATCAGAAAATAAATCCTTTACCTTACTTATTCTTCTGTGGTGGTATCTAAATGGACTGCATCTTATTAGTGTTCCACATAAAATCCTAAGATCGCTCTTGCTTTGTTGTAGAGCTTCCGTAGCTATTTTCGTACTAAAATTTAGGAACTTTTTTCATTTACGTAAGCCTAGAACGGCTCTTCATAACTTTTTCGATTATTAATAATGCGCTTAAATTACTGCTTACCAAAGAGGCAGTTGTTTTGGCCAATCAAAGACGGACTAACACCCTTATTTGTAGTGTAGCACGACAAGTCGGGCCAAAACTGGACTTAAAGAATCCGACTAATTTAATCTCCCTACGTGGACGTGAATTGAGAACGGTTTTGGGGATGCTCACATGAAGCTGCCTTTTCGGAGAACATACGAACTTCCTATGTTCTTATACGGCATTAGCAGTCAGAAGGCATAAAAATATGGGTAAGTACATAATACACAGCCTCTCGGATCTCGAAAACTGTAACGATCGAGATACCGACTGTTGGGGTGGAATTCATGATGCCTGTAATTCCCAAACACGCTAGTCTCTGGAGTCTGGCCAATTCTGCCATTGCGTGTTCTATTCTCTGTTTTCTTCCACTATACAGCCGCAGCATAGGTTATTCGTTGGAGAAGGGCTCCAAATCTTACCGACCATTTACCTACTAATCTAAAGCATATTTGTTACTCTTTTTATTATTTTCATAAGCTATGTTTCCCAGGTTAGTTTTATCCAATGTAGCACCTGGGTATTCATGACTTCCGGATCAAAGTCAAATTCGTATAGATCGGTATTGTTTTGTTTCATCTGCAGAAGGCTTGAGGCCCCCCTTTGGTATGAATGTCACCTTTATTTCTCTCCATTGCCATATTTCACTCGCTTCTTGACGGGGTTCCAAGAATACTCCATCAGATTCAGGTGATACTTAGATTTGGCTTAACCTCTCCGCTAGTGGCGTACAGCCAGGGAAACGAGTCCTCGTGAATATTCTCAAATTGTTTATGATGGTTGTGGTAATTGTTCCATCACTGTTTCACACAGAGGATAAATTATCTGGTCACCTATTGACAGAATGGCTTTTGGTACTCTCGGAATCTCAGGTGCATCAGCCTTAGGATCTGACCGAAAGTTTTCGAAGAACATCGTTTTGACTTCCTAAACTCTTTGTTAAAACATTGTTTTTATTTGTCTATGCTCTGAGAATGAGACTTCAGACGAAATTGTCTTTCATTAATTTCATACCATCGTTTGTCACTATAGGATGATATCAATCACATCTCGTTGCGTTAACAAATGTAGGTTACCACTATTAGCTATACTTCAATTACTAACTCATACTTAATAACTCATTTCAGTTTTAGGTATCGGTGCTTTCCCAAACTATATTGTGATTGTTTGAACTACCCGTACAGTAACCTCCTTCATATCACCAGGGAAATAGGCTAGGGTTATTAATACCTGCCTTCCTTCACTTGTGTCCCGTTCCAAATGGGCAGGTTACCATGTCTGTGAATTCTGCCAAGTTTACCAATTATATAATGGCTACTGTAGGATTTCGTGCCTTCCCATGATGGATGATTCTTTCGACCCACTCTATTAATGCTTTATCTCCTGGAGCCTCTATGATATGAAAACAGGTAGTTTACCCTACTCCTTTGTTCATCTAGCTTAGTCGGCGACACTTAATCGAGAGGACGGAAAGGGCCAAGGTTCTCTTGTTCATTATTTGCCAGTGGTTCATGTTTTGGCCAGAAAGAAAAAAGCAGAATTTTTATTCTATGAAGGATACGCTGCGTGTCTTTCTCCGTAGAATTTTGAAAGAAGCCTATCTCTACTTTTCCAAAAATATCATTTTCCTTCTGTGTTGTCCACAATTCGAATTTGAGATCCTTACCGATCTTAACTAGCCATTCCGTGATCACTTTCGCCTTGCACAGAAACGACACATATCCCACCTTATAGGTGGAGTTTAGGAATTTTGGCTTGATCCTTCTCTTTCTCAATGATGGCCTTCCCAACTGTCCATCTAATAAAAAGATATATGAATTCTTTACGGGTAGCTGCCGGAATATCCCCGTCAATAGTTCTCGTTTTTAAAGTATAACGGGTGATCCAATAAAAGCTTCTGGAAGTTTTTTTGAAATAAAAAGCATTTTGTGATGTAAGTTCGGTTTATGACATTTAACGTTTGAAAATAATTTCTTTTAAATGTTGTCCGCAACTCACTCTTTGATGATCAATTCTATGGGTCCAATTTTGCAGCACTCTTTCGAGCATTACGGCCGATACTTCAATATGAACATGACAGTTGTACCGCATGAAACCCAATTTGGCTTTGCGATTTTCCACAATCATTCTATTCACTCCTTTTGCAAGTTTCTGTATACCTTCCTGTTTGGATTTTAGTTTAGTGCTACCTGCTTACATATTTCTTACATATTACATATTTCAATATGAGGGAGAGTTTTATATATATTTATACATATTCATTAAGTTCAATTTGGTTCAAATAGAAAGTGACACACAACGTACAACCAATAGTGAGAATTACATCGCGATTTTTGTTTGTGAAAATATGTTCATCAGACCACTCGAATATCGATAGATATTTCTTCTATTGATCACTTGTAGGTCGAATACATGAGTATTGAACCAAATTTACTAAGTTAATGGTTGACAAATTGATTAGAAAGAATCATTAATTTAAAATTCAAAATTCTAAGCTTCCCAATGAAAAGATGAATTATTGATGACATCGTAATCTTGCTTTGCTTTGTTGCCTGCATACTTGATAACGGTATTGAGGGCATTCTTAGGCATCTTTAAATAATTAACCATTGCAATATTATCAAGGAGTAATACGTCATATTGTACCAAAAACTATATTAAAATATTTCGATACCAAATTCCGGTCGACTTTGCCAATCACTCCCAAGTAAAATACACGAAAAATTGTCATGCATAGGTGCTAGAAAATTTGTCGTGTATTTTATTATGTGAGGGCTAGGAAAGGTGAGCTAAAATTTAGTATCGAACATTTTTTTTATAAATTATTATTTATAAATTATAGTAAATAGAAAAAAAGTTTTGATATATGAAATTTCATTCGACTTTTCCAAGTACTCACATAGTAATTCATTTGAAATATTGTCTTGCACAGATGTAAGACTGTTTGATCGCTTGTAATGTCAGGTAAAATTTGATATCGAGATATTTTAATATATATCTATATGTATATTGTTTTGTGATACTACAATTAGAGTAAATTTGATAATTTTATCAGAAAGAGGTTTGTGATTTATTTTTTAAAAGTTAATTTCTGTAATTTTTCCCGGCCAATTTTAGTTCATACTTAAAATTTTTGAAAATTTCAGCTAAACCATATTTTGGAATTTTAATACTGATTGTTAAAATACAAAAATGAATAATGCCCAATCTGGTTTACAATCTACGAACCGCTAATGGTTATTATGTTAAATTTGATTCATAATTGATAAATGTGCTTAATGTCATCTTACAACCCAAAATAGCATCCATGTTTTAAAAATATCTAAAAAATTCGACAAAGTACGGAAGATTCAGGAAAATCAAGGTATACTCACATTATGGTAAACATAAAAAATCTTATAAATGTCAACTGAACACCATAAAAGCTATGCGACTATTCATATGTTACGTTTGAATCGGGACGTACCGTACTCGAATCCCAATAGAGCCGGGATACAAAAGGGATTCTTCTTCCTTGATTTTGATCGAGATGATGATGAACATATCTATGACCTTCTGTTGAGAGTACAATATTCATGAGTTATCGCCCATGTCAGTGTAAACTGGCATGGCCATGATTTCCACTTGCTGTTATAAATCGTTGAACACCAGTCGAATGTTGTAATTGGCGCAATGGGGTCATATGTAAAGGGTGTCCCAAAACGCAAGATTTGAATTAAATAGAAAACACAGTTTTTAGTCTTCAGATTGTGGTTTTTTTATTGAATCATAAAATACATAGCAAATGGTTATTTTTGGAATATCACATCAGGTAAATGGCCATCCATAGCTTTGCTGGCACATACGCACATTTTGGCATAAATGTGGCTGAATTTCGTTGACGCAGCATTTAATTTTATCCTGTAATGCACGAGTGGTTGTGGGCTGGTTGACATCGACCCATTGACTTTAAATAATCCCATACAAAGAAATCTAAAGATGTTAAATCACAAGATCTAGTGGGCCAATTCTGATCACCGAAATGAGAGAGTACACGACTAGGAAATGTCTCATGCAGTAATTAAATTGTTTCACGGGCTGTATGGCATGTGGCACCATCTTGTTGCAACCACATGTTGTCTATGTTTGGCTGGTTTTTGGACGACCAGTGTGTTTAGCGTCTCCACCTGATCCAGTCTCCTTGAATTTTTCAATTAATCTCTTAACAGTTGACGAAGTTAAAACACTATTACATTTTTACTAACCCTAACCTCTCAGCTGTCAATTTTTTTTTTTTTGGGGGTTACCAACACTTTACTGCATAAATGGCGGCAAATTCAAATCTTGCGTTAATTTTGGGATACCCTCTATATGGCCCTATATAAGACACACGGATTTTATTTAATGGTTCTCGAGAACCATCAGTGCCGGAAAAAATTTCCTTTGTTTTGGCTTGACATGATGTTCAATTACTGTGACAATTCGTTGAACACCAGCTGTATGTTGTAATTGGCGCAATGGATTATTATTTAATGGTTCTCGAGAACAATGAGGGCCGGAGAGTCCTAGTCGAGAACCAGTAGCTAAACTCCTAATTTTAAGTATGGGGCCATATGCATATGAATTTCTGAGCCTTATGTGCCAACTACTTCTTACGACAAGAATATATAATCTACCACGTCGTTTGCAAATTTTTAAAATGATGATATCAAATTTTGGAATGATTTTTAAAATCCTGGAATGGGATGAGAATAGTATTGCCTGATGAACTTTTTTTATTTTTCTGGGATGAAATCCTGGGATAACTTCACACACTTGAATTCTGATCTCAGGACAATCTAAAACATATCTATGACATTTCGGAGCTGGTATTTAATATTCAACTTTATTCCACCTGTCCATTAACCACCTTAACTTACTTTGCTTTTACTTGTTGTAATTGTTGGTTCATTAAAGATTTAATTCCTAAAATTTCACTTGGAAATAGTATTCAAATCTATTTAAAATACTCGTTTTTATGATTTTTAAAAATTTGAATTTTTAAATATATATATTCGTGTTAGGATTTTAGGAAGCACCTCTTCAAAGTCCACTATTAAAATGGTTTTGCTGCGATTGCGCGTAATTACCATAAAATAGTAAGATCCTCAATCGATTTAACATAAACCAAATATTTGTACAACTTATAACTGCACACTATCCTTATTTACTTATAAAATGTACATTAAAAATAATAAAAGAATTAATTTCCACCTAAATAATTGTACACACAGCTCGTTTTTATGTTATTTAGCCAAGCAGTAACTTGATATTTTTTTTTTATCTAATATACTGTAACAACAAAGTCACCAAACCCCTATTACACAAATTAAATAGAAAGAATTAGGTTTTCAACTTTAAATTTAATTTTATTTAAAATATTTCGCGTGTATATAGCCGTTTTATAATTCTCCCACACATTTGTAATCGAAATTTATAAATTTTCTAAAAACCAAAAAATTGTGTATCCCCGAAAACTAATAAAGATTTTTATACGACAATAACACGAAACCAGCAAAATGTAAAAAAAAAAAAAAAAAAATTGTTTTAAGAAAATATCATAAAACGGTAATGACGTCAAAAAAGAAATGACTAAATATTAAAATGACGAAATGGTTAAGGACTGATAACAGAAAACCAAGAAATAATAATACGACAACAACAACAGCTACGAAAAAAATTAAATTATTATGATTTTTCACTCTGCAGAAATGAGGGGTTGACGCGGGATGTCTTCTTTTTTTTTTGTTTGTGTAAAACATAGAAATTCTATAAATTTTCTTCTTTTCATTTTTATGTCATATTTCGTATATATATGTACATACAGCAGAGAAGAAAATATAACATGCACATTTTCCGTTAATGATGAAAATCTTAACGGATCTTAATATCATTTTGAAAAGATAAAATTAATATTTTTCTTCTTGGGTGTACTGTGTTTTCGTTGTTGTTGTTGTTGGGAAAAAAGTACAAATTTTTGTCGTATACATATATACATTTTAATAATGAGTTAGAGAAATTTCTTTTTATTAGTGTTTTGAGGTGAATTGAAAAACCAACAACAACAACAACATGAAAATCATTAGAATTATGGTATAAGAAGAGGAAAATTGATTTACAAAAAAAGAAATAAATGTTTGTACTTTATTTCAACCATTTTTGTTATGGTTTGTCTTATCTTGTTAATTCAACATTTGATAATATGTAAGTAAGTATATAGAGTGGCAATCTTCATAAACGTGAGATTTAATATTTAAACATAACTTAAAAATATGATTATGAGTGTTTAAACCTCAATTCAAATTTCATCTAGATTTTGTAAATATTTTTTGAAGGGAAATCGAATATAAGATACAAAGATTAACGAATTTTTGTTTAAATATCCAAACATTTCATTGAGTATAGCGATTATAGTTGTATTAGAGGGAGCCTTTCACACACATATACAAATATTTGACTAAACTCATTACTTAAACTAGATAAAATATTTAAAATTTGTTTTGTTTATCTATAGTAACACAGAAATAATCAACTTCCCAAATAAGTATTACTGTGGTCTGGGAGGGTTATCAACTTTCGGTTGGTGAGCCCCCGAAACTGAGAATCCGAGTGTAGTTATCATAAACATCGGCATAATGAACCCAAATGTATCGACCACTGGATAGAAGGTTATTCGATACAAGCGAGAGGCTAATCGATTGTGTTCAGAGTTGACCAGAAGCCCTTCGAACACATAACTGGGTCCGGATTGTCGCTATAATACGTCCTTGAGATGATCCGTTTCAGGATTATCTCAGGGCCGTAGGATTTTTATTATTATATTATTAGTTCATAGCTATAGTCTTCTAGATGAAATCCATGTTCGTCTATAAACAGATCAATCTGCAACATAGCAGGTCAGCCTCTTATGAGTTGAAGAGTCTGCTTGCTTAATCCAGTACCTCGTTATTGGTGCGGTTTCTGGTTTAGATTCGAAGTTCGGGAGGAATTTTCTAAAGTCTACCGTCCTTAAAACCAGAGCGTGCATTTATATTTCTAATGATTTTGATGCCGCTCTGATTAATGAATGCAGCAGGGCTGATCTAGCGGCGGTGCTAATCTCTCTCGTGTATGCTGACTCATGTTTCAAACGTGTCATGGCATTAGCATATTTACCCTATGATTCCACCTTGCCCCCTTCTTCAAGGGAATTGGTGAATCTTGTAATGTGGTGTAGGGTCAACAATCTACCTCCCATGATTGGTTGTGACGCTAATGCTCATCATGCCATTTTAGGTAGTTCGATTACCAATAATAGAGGATCCTCACTGTTCAATTATATTTACTCCTCTGAGTTAGAGATTCTCAATGTTGGTTGTGAGCCAACTTTTACCAACTGGGCTCGTAATGAAATGATTGATATTAGTTTGTACTGTATGACCATCATTGACTTGATTCTAAATTGGAGGGTGACGGATGATATTCTCACATCTGATCATAGGTGCATCTCTTTTAATATTAACTGTAAAAGACCACCGGTTAAGCCATATCTTAATAGGAAACCAACAAATTGGGATTCATTCTCCATTGAGCTCGTTCCACTACTAGATTTGTCTAATCAGATTAGATCTATCACACATCTCGATTTACTAACGAAAGCAATCTCGACTGCTTTTGAAAAGTCGTGCCACTCTTATTTAAAACCAGAATAAGCTTAACAAATCCTTCTGGTATTCTGAACTTAAAAAGTTTAGGAAGAGTGTGCGTAAAATTAAAAACAAAGCAAAAATACGAATCTCATTTCTGATTGGAATCGATTTTAGGTAGCTCAAAAAGCCCATAAAAAAAGCCTAAGATCCGCATAGAGGGCTGTGTGGGAAAACTTCTGTGAGGAAATTGCTAACTTATCTGTTCTCGCTAGACCGAAAAAAAACTCTGGCTAAGAACGATACTTGTAAACTTGATAGCCTTCGACTACCTTCCGGGAAACTCTGACGGCGTTTTCCCTGCTGAAGTGCAGCATATCTATGGTTTTCTACTCATCCGTACTCATTTGCTCAATCTGTTCCAGGCGTGCATTGCTTTTAGTAATGTACCACGATCCAGGAGCAGGAGTAGAGTAGTTTTCATACCTAAAGCTGGAAAGTCGAATTATACTGACTCTAAAGCTTTTGGGCCTATTAGTCTGGCCTCTACTTATTTATTAGGGATAAGTATTTAACTACCTTCTTACTCAGTAACATGCACCATACTTACAGAGCTGGCTAGTCATGTGAAACTGCTCTACATGAACTCGTTACTAGAATCGAAAGATCACTTAATTACAAAAAGATTATAGTAGGTACCTTCCTGGACATCTGCCAGCACTTCGGTTTCTTAGATCACGAGTGCGTGTACCAATTTTAATATTAATCAAACCATTGTTAGATCCCACGAATCAATGCTTAAGTCCCGTATAATTGAGACTGAGTTAGATGGCTCATCAGTGTCTGTCAAAGTAACCAAAAGCTGCCCGCAAAGAGGAGTACTGTCTCTCTTGGTGTTACTCATGGTTATCGATGAATTACTTGTCAAATTGCAGCGATCTCGTTTTGACAGTTTCTGTAAATACCTGAACGTCTTATCTGATCTGATGCAGAACTCTGACGAAGGCAACAAATTTCAAAATATCCGTGTTTTAAGGTATTTTTAATTTGAAAATGTTTTTGTCCATTTGTGTCGAAAACATCGTAAGCACTCGATCGACCGCGATTGAAAAATGTACGATGGTTAAAATTGAGTTGCTTCCCAGGCTTCGTATTGCAGTTGTTCCGTTAAATCAGGAATCGGTAATGAATTAAACGGCCGCCTAATCATAAATTGTCCTGCGGTGCTATGTAGCCGAAATCATCGAGGCTGCTTGAAATTGATCTAAGTGGTCGGTTAAACTCCTGACAGCCATAATTTGTTTAATCAGCAACATTAATTTTGCGATGATGAAACCTGGCTTATTGTATACCTGCTTCACGAAGACCTGATTGGAGTGACCTTCTATTCAACGAGGTCATCGTCGCACATTGGTTGCACTCTATTCTTCAAACCTTGCGACGAAAGTAGCACGTATATGTAGTAGCACAGAATTGGCTCCGATAAAATTAGTGCCATTATCCCGATTGTGTTTGGTGAAGCGATGACTCGTCCCGGTGCGGCAAACTTCTCATTTGTTGCGTCATGTGAATTAGTCGAACTCGAAAGTATTGTTCGAACTCTTTTTTGCACACCATAATACCATATAAAGGCCAATAATGTTGACGAACAGCAGGCAAATTAATGTTTGTGCACTTGCATGCAGCAGTTTCATTTAATAGAAATTTGCTAAAATTAGAGAAAATTTATGTGAGCTATAGGTTACAGGATTGGATGATTCGAAATATACGGTAAGGTGATGAAAGCGACCACCAACTCGAATCATGTGCCAGAAACAGTGTATGGTACAATTTTCTTCATCTTGGAGATTTCTTCATGAACTAGAAATTTTTCACAAAGCGTTGGCCAAAGGAGATCCTTTTGTAGCAGAAACGCAGACCATTGATTGGAAGAATTTTTCAGTCGGAATTCCTCGAAAAATCAAATAGTACTTGATTGGTACGTGTAACCAATTTACCGGTTTCGAAATTTCGGATTAAAACAAACTTCCATCTGGATGGGCACGATTTTATCGAATGCAGTGTAACTGTCGAGTGGAGCAATAAAAAGTTCGATGGACATGGAAATTCCAGTTTTCGTGTCTGTAATACTGCGCCACATAACTCTCAGCGTGGTATGGATTTCAATATTATGTGGTTCATTTATTGATCGCCAATATGTATGTAAATATTGTGGAACTAATTGATCCCAATCCAGTTTTAAGTAATGACGGGATCAGTAATTTTCCCAAAACCGGGTACCATCAGGCCGAGAAACTTCTTTGTTGTAGCAGCAATTAAGATTGTGCCTGTCCAAAAATCATAAAATCTTTTCCGATTGGTTCGGCCGCGACTGGAAAAAGACCTTTTTGTCCGAGAGCCAGCTGCTTGAGACTTCTAATAGCAAAACATCTAATAGCCATACGTTTCAGTTCAAATTAACAATTGATTGATGCGTATGCTCGTCCTGGTGAACATGAATTTACTGATACATTTTGGCATTATCAGCGCCCAATCTGCAGAACTGAACACATCATCATGATAGAACTTTAAACTTTGGAGAACTTGACAAGAACTCTGAAGAGACTGTTAACACAGTAAGGGGCCAGTAACGGTTTTTAAAAACTGTTTTAATAATAATAAAAAAGCCAGAATCATACATTTTTAAAAACTAGAATTTTGTCTAAGCCTAACCTAGTCCTTGCATCATCAACATGTTTTATGCCTAAATGTTTAATTCAATGTCCAATTCAAAATATTCGAAATTACCTTGTTGTTGTATTCGTTCTACAATTGTTATCCTCGACTTCTCTTTCGACTGCACCATCCTTAACTCGACGTTCGCTTAATAGATTCCGGTACTAGATAAGATCTTGGTTACATTCCCATATCAACGGCAAACTGTTTCTTTAAAGTTTTTAATGTTTCATCAACTTTAACTCAATTTTTAAACTGTTTTTCCCTTCCTGAATGAGGCAACTCCTTCTCATTTTAGATCATATAAAATTCGAAATATTCGTCTTACGTATAAAACACTATCAAAAGCTTGTTAATTTTTTTTTTGCAGCAAAACGGAGTTGGGGGAGATAGTTAATGATGTGGATACAGTCATCCTATATTCAAGGCAGTCCTTCTAAAGCTGATTTCGCGTCCATACAAATTTTATTTCTTTTAAGTAGGATGTATTGTCTTTGATGGTTTTTCCCACTCAGTAAAATTTGTAACTTAGTCACACACAAAGTGGGTAAAGTACGTAAGCCAGGTAAAATGGGTTCTTCAAATATAATAAACTGATACTGATTTTTTAAGTGAAATCAAACTTAGACTAAATTGCTAATTTTGAATTTAAAAAACATTGTATACAATTGAAAATGTATTCGGCGTTCTGACGACCGGTGATACTAGCACAACCACAAATGTAATAATATCCTTAATAAGTATAGAACCGAACAATCTAACCACTTCTAAGGATTACACTGATATAATCGCATGGATTATCCGAACAATACTGTATGCCTTTTAGATCCAGATCAATTTCAAAGAATATATTCGTACAACAATAAAACAACTTACAATAATTTCTTTTTCACATAGAATAAATACAAAAGACTTGAGCACAACAAAAAAATGGGTAAGATATGAAAATAAGATTATATTCGTATTATACAAAAAAAAAGAAATAAGAAATACATAAATAACAAAGCTACAATAAACAAAAAATTATAATTTTAACACTTTTTTGCTGCGGTGTTGTTGTTGTTGTTGTGTTATATGTTACCAATGATCATTAGATTATTTTGGAAATGGTCATAACTTTCAAAGTTTCAGCTTATACAGTAAAAAAAATAATCTCATATATTTAGTTATAATATTTAGTAAATGACCAACATCTCATCTGATACCCTATTATAGGAGGATTAGATTCTTATATACAAAAATACTATAAGTGTTCATCAGTTAACACCATTTCAATATTTAATTGTTTTGTATTCCGGATTGTATCTCCTTTGTTGTTGCTATTTTTTACATTATGTATTTGCTCCTTTTTAAAAATCAATTAGCGTTCCTACTTATAATATGTATACCCATTGAATTATGTTGTGAATTGAATTTTATACAACAACATAACATTACAAATAATAAATATTACGAACGATATTTTCGTGTGAGATAAGTCTAAAAATCAAAAGGCTTTACCAATTATGCAGGTTTTGTGCGCGAACAATTGGTTTTGTATAAATGCAATTTAACATTTTATTTTTGCCAAATCATTTTTGTTCAAACTATTGAAGCACATTTTATTTGATTTGTTGAATTTATTTTAAATCAGATATCATTAAAATCAACTTACACACAATTTGGTACAACATTTAAGTATTTATGTACATAAACATGGTTACATAAGTAAAAAAAAAATTGGCATAAAAACTGCTGGAAACAGGGCTGGACAGATATATTACTGTCACCTCAAAGCGAAGGATCAGCGGCTAGAGCAAACGTGAATAAATTCACCAAGCTAGCTAGCGCTGAATTAACTCAAAGCAACCGGTATTCTTGTTTGGTTGTTGAAGACCCGCCGGCCTGAATAGCTCCAAAATCAGAGAAACCGCCTCCAATCTATTTGAGGGAAGAATCAAATAGAGAGCCCGCAAAAACAATCGAGTTCATTACTAATGGAAAATTTTATATCTCCGTAAACAAAAATTCAACCGCTCAATATTGACGCTTACAAAGCGTTAGTTAAGCATTTCGACGAAGTTGGTAAACATTACTACACTTACCAACTAAAAAACCAAAAAGGATTGGTCGTCGTGTTAAAAGGCATAGAAGCCTACGTGGATGCAAATGAGATACGAACCGCGCTCGCTTGAAAAGGATTTCAATGTAGATCTATCACCAATATCATTAACCGTGAGAAGTTGCCTGGAATTACAACCAGATAATAAAAAAATAAAAGAGAAACATGCAATATTTGATTTCAAAATATCTACTGCATAGAAAAATTATCGTAGAGGAACCCAGAAAAAGAACTGGACCGGTACAGTGTGTTAAGTGCCAAGAGTATGGACACACTAAAGCATATTGCACTTTAAGCGATGTTTGTGTTATCTGTGGTGAACTCCATAACTCAAATGCGTGCAACAGAGAAAAAATGAAAGCATCAGTGAGAAAATGCAGCAACTGTGGCGGAAATTACACTGCAAATTGTAGAGAGTGTCCAATTTACCTAGAATTGAAATGAAGAATCAATACAAGGCAGCGAGCAGAGCAACGAACGCTTAATCTTGGTGTCGCCTTACTAAAGCGAGCCATTTCAGTCATTAACTCTAAACAGTAGTGTGCATCAAGGGGTTTCATATGCAAGTATCCTTAAGGGTACCACTCCCAAAGTGCAAGCAAGCGAAGAAGGAAAGGTCACAGCAGCTTTAAGCAAGTTTAGCACTACCATGATGCAAGGCTTCATGGCGATGATGGAGAGAACCATGAATCTAATGATGCAGAATATGAACGCGTTGATGCAGATAGTCCTTTTAAATATAAAATTAATGTCCTCAAAATAGCCATATGGAATGCAAACGGCAAAAGCACAACATAAAGCAGAGGTTCAAGCATTCCTCACTGAGCACAATATTGGCATAATGTTAATATCTGAAACACACTTGACCAAATATAACTATTTCAAAATTACTGTTCATGACACGAAGCACCCAGATGGGAAAGCACATGGATGCACAGCTGTACTGATAAAAACAAAATTAAAACACAATGAATTTATGAAATATGAGAAGGAACATATCCAATCAACGAGCATCTGTTTGCAGGAGTGGTCTGGAACCTGTATCAAATTAGCAGTGTACTGTCCTCCAAAACATGCTATAAAAAAACTGCAGTTCATAAATTATTTCAGCCAGCTAGGTAATAAATTTCTTGCGGGGGGTGATTTCAACACCAAACACACTCATTGGGGTTCCAGATTAACATCGCCCAAAGGAAAACAACTTTATGAAGCTATAGAAGAACAGTCCCTGGATTACTTATCTGCCGGTCACCCAACGTACTGGCCCACAGATAAAAAGAAAGTTCCTGATTTAATTGACTTTTGTGTAACTAAAGACATTCCTCATACATATGCTAAGGCCTTCGATTGCTTTGATCTGTCTTCTGATCACTCACCTGTAATTGTTAGAGTGAGCATCGGCGTACTAAGAATAGAAACGCCAAAATGGCTTACAAACAAGCAAACTAATTGGGAAGAATATAAGAGGTTAGTCGAACAAAATTGTGTACTTAATATCCCTCTTATTACATCAGCCGATATTGATGTGGCGGAAGAAAATTTAAAAGATGTCCTGGCACTATCAGCTGAAAAGGCTACACCTGTCTTAAATAGTACAGAAAAAGTTAATAAACTGTCACATAATATACAGGAACTAATCCAGGAATAGCGGAAAATTTGCCGCCGATGCCAAGTCACAAAATCACCGTTGTTGAAATGGAAGTTAAATCGAGCTATTAAGACTCTAAGATTTGCATTGCGGGAAGAAGAAAACCAGAGCGTCCAGAATTATTTAAATGAACTCTCGGCCACCGAGAGGACAGATTATTATTTGTGAAAGGCAACAGAAAAGTTAAAAAGACCAACAAACTTGAATCACCCGATTAGACTACCATCTGGAAATTAGGCGAGAAGCTATGAAGAAAAAGCCAATGCTATTGCTGCTCATCTAACAACAGTATTCGCACCACACGAAGAAACTAATAACTTCGTGTTACCCGACCAAATGGATGATGGTTTTCCCTTCAAACCCATAATATATAATTGGAAAAAAGTTAAGAATACAATTAAAAATTGATAAGGGAATTACCAGACAAATGCATAAAACTAATAACATTCATATAAGAAGATATCTTTGATCACAATGATACATAAAACTGGAAAAAATGAAACACAGATTTCATCATATCGTCCAATAAGCATGCTGGCTACAATCTCAAAGTTATGTGAAAAAATGCTACTAAAGAAATTGAAACCAGTATTAGTAGAACGGCATATTATTCCAGACGATCAATTTGGGTTCCGCAACCAACATGGTACCACAGAACAAGTACACAAAATTGTAAATGCAATCAAAAATAGCTTTTGAGGAAATCAAATATTATTCTGCTGCCTTTTTGGACATTGCACAATCCTTTGATAAAGTTTGGCATGATGGGCTAATATACAAAATTAAAGGACTTCTACCGAAGAAATTTCACTCAGTTCTGGAAAACTATCTCCTTCAAAGGCAGTACATGGTTAAACAAAACAATGCAACTACTTGTTTAAATGATATGAACGCAGGTGTTCCACAAGGCAGCGTTCTAGATCCAATATTATACCTGCCGTAAACACCTGTAGCCAACAAGGTAGTCATATCAACCTTTGCCGGGCCGTCCTGGTGTCACACAGTAATCCCGAAACTGCCTCAAAGGAATTACAGAATCATCTAAACAAAATCGAGAACTGGCTTAAGACATGGCGCATAAAAGTAAACGAAAACAAATCAACTCACGTCACATTCACGCTAAAAAAACTCACTTGCCCACCAGTGGAAGTAAACGACATAAATATTCCTCAACAAACTAAGGTAAAATACTTAGGCATGCACCTGGATAAAAGGCAAACATAGAAAAATCATATCGAAGCAAAGCGCAAACAAATAAAAATAAAATTTTCCAAAATGTATTGGTTGATGGGAAGGAAATCTCACCTGTCATTAACCAATAAAGTTTTATTGTACAAAGTGATAATCAAACCCATATGGACATATGGTATTCAGTTATGGGGATCCACCAGCGCGTCAAACAGAGAACTACTGCAACGAACCTAAGCGAAACTACTTCGTAGTATTACCAATGCTCCGTGGTACGTTCGCAATAGTAATATATACGATGATCTTGGAATTAAAACTATCAAAGAAACCATTAAGGAATTTAGTTCGAAATATTACTCAAAGCTAGAGACACATCCCAATGAATTAAAACAGCCGCGATTTAGGCGACACTAAATGTAATGTAAATTAATTAAAAAGTGAACACTAAAGACAAGTATTAACATTGGTTAAGACTTAAAATATGTAATAATTTTAGCTTAAGATTTGAATACTTCTTGTTAGTTTCTTTTGTAGAAAGATTCAAGAATAAAGCCATTGGCAGCTTTTAAAAAAAAAAAAAAAAATATTTTTCCCATTATGTTATTTTGGTTTATGGTATATCTTCCTTCGCTCCAAACCTTCCACTAGTTAAATCGTTATTTTTTTTATCGTTTTGCAGACACTTAGTAAATAAAATAAGTAAAATTATAAAAACTGTGAGAGACGAAAAAATTACCCGAGATTATATTTCAGCGAATACCCTATACCATTCTAAATTTTCGAATTTTGATACCTCGATATACGTCGAGAAAAACGTAAATTGAGAAGACCAGAGAAACTGAAAATGTTTATAAAATCAAATGTGATTGAACATTACCAGGCTTAAGATTTACGGATGGTCCTGGTGTGCCTTTATTGAAGATTGGGTTGAGAAATGATTCAATAGGCTTCTGCTTTAAATTAAGTCCACATAATTTATCTGATACATCAGATTCATCGACATCTGTAAACCCAACTTGATGAGCCAACACTACAATTTCTGTGTTTAGTTAATCAGGATTATCTAGATCACCATCCTCAGACTCAGATATACATTCCAGTCATACTTTTCTCCATACCTTGTTCATTGATGGCACAGAAACTTCTTGCCAGGATTTATTTATGTTTTCTATAGCTTGCATAATACTGAAATTACCCCACAATTTTCGAATGATATTATTACCATTTGCTTGTTCTTACTCGTTGGGCAGTGTATATCGATACAATTTTTAAATGTTCGACGTAAATAATATCTCTTAAATGTTGCAATAGCTCCTTGGTCCATGGGTTGAAGGACAGAAGTAGTATTTTGCGGTAAAAATATTACTTAAATTTTATCGTTCGCTTCATCATCGATGAGTACTAATGCTTTATGTGCCAAATTATGTTTTTCCCAATATGATTTAACTGCCAGGCAAAAATATTTGTTAAATCATTTGGAAAAAAAAACAGCCGTTACCCAAGCCTTTTTATGAAATCGCCAAATTACCGGAAGAGATTCCTTGGATATATTTTTCATGGCTATTGGTGTTTCTGATTTGTATATTAATAACGGCTGAAGCTTAAAATCGCCAGATACGTACGGCCCCCAAGAAGAAGCGTTAACCTATCGTTAGCCATTTTCTGTTAAGAAGCAGCATTTTATTCTTTGGAAATAAAAGTTATCTTATTGAGGAGTATATCCTCCTTCAGTTACTATTTCTTTAAATTTGTTTGTAAATTCTTTTACTGCTTTCAGATCAGCACTTGCAGATTCGCCAGTAATTTTTATATTATGTAACTGTATTCTCTTTTTAAATCTATCGAACCATCCGGAACTAGCGCTAAAGCTGAGGTTCTTATCACCCTCAGTATCTATTTTTTTTTTTTAATGATTACAGGTACATTTTTTTCGTTTAAGTCATTTATCCAAATGCTTAGCGCTATTTCCATTTTTTCCAGAACTATTGGTCTGAACTTGGTTCACTTCCACAGATTTTACGGTTGCCGCGGCAGTACTCGCACGAATTGTTTCCGAATTTTTTAAAATTGTCCGTACTGTTGTAGGTCGAACTGGCAATATTAAAATTTTTCTTTTTATTCAAATATCATAAACGTGTACATTAATTTTCAAGTTTAAAAATTGATGTAAACGTCTATGATTTGTAATGCAAATATGGTGGGTGACATACGGTACCTACGGTCATGCGTGGTGTTTCCTTCGGGGACATTTGGATCAAATATCATAGACGTTTACAGCAATTTTCAAGTTTAAAATTACGGTTTAAAAATTGATGTTAACGTCATTATAAATGCCAATATGGTGGGTAGCGTACGGTACCTACGGTGATGCGTTGTGTCTCTTTTGGGGACATTTGGATTATAAATAATAGATGTTTACATCAATTTTCATCAAACATTACAAGAGATATGAAACACTCGGGTCTATCAAATATTGGGTGAGAGTTTTAACGGAGAGCGGCCCTTCGGGGGCCGCCTTCACATAAAATGTCCACGTGCCACCGATTAAAATTAACAGACGTTTGTGATACATGTAGTATATCCTGCAATGCAGACGTTTACAGTGGCTAGAGAATCAGCAGCTTCTGCCTTATACTCCCATTAACTACTACAGTTTCTTCACCTATTGTAGCTATATGTGTAATTAAAATAGAGGGGTTAATGAGTAAAGAATACACCTCAACAGGTTGATTTATTATTGTCGTTTTCGGCTGATTTTCTCTTCGCCCAAATTTACCCCAAAATGAGTTCAATATTAATTTAGCCATAGACCTCAACCCTTACTGTATACGCAAAATATATTGTTCCTTTTAATTTTGAGTAGAGCAGTTGCTGGGCCAACCAGAAGCTTGTTGTTCCATTTTTAAAAAATTATTCATCATCTCAGTGAACAATCCGCCTGTTCGGGTTAGTTGGTTGTATTGTTCCACCTTGTAACTCCATATCTCAGAGATGTCTAATATTCGGTAACCCTTTTCGAGTGTCTTCCTAATTTCATCCAAAATCCATGTTAATGCTCTGTCATCATTAGTACGAGCTTACTCGCTTTGATTTTTATCCTCATTACAGAATAAACATTCATTTGCAATTCTGCTTGATATAGGGCGAACGGGTTGATATAGCTCTAGTGGAGGTAAAATCTCAACAGCTCTTATTAGTTTTAAAATAACGTTCACTTTATCTTGTTCTAAGCGCAGTTAAGTAAACTAAAAACTAAAACAATCTGATGTTCTAACATTCAAAATTTGTGTTAGATTTCTCTTCACAATCGTAACCTTTTCTTTTTTGGATTTCCGAGATCTTGTTTTCGAACAGCATGTTCAGCTATTAACAATTTGATCTACACACTTTAACTTCTGATTTGTTCATTTATAGAAACTGGTGGAGGTATTTGCTATCGACACCGTTTCAAACGATTCAATAGTAAAATTCCATGCGATCGGATATCTTTATAATTATTATCGGCAGGTTAATTATGATGGTCACAGAAATTGTTTAATTTATTCAAATATTTTTGTTTTACTAAAACTAGTTATTTTTAATAAATAAAAAGTACCATCGGTTGCTACTGATATACAAAGGAAATAAAGTATTACGATGCTCGATATTTGCAAACTTGGCTGATATTCTTGCTACCAATCCGTAATCGGAATTGGCCGAAATTAATTTCAGAGCTTGGTGAAAATGAAAACTTTGCTGATCGCCCTGATATTAAATCCCGGGTATTTCAGTGCAAATTAAACGAGTTGAAACTAGATATTTCAAAAAACTGCGTCTTCCAGGGAATTGCCCATGTGTACGTCATATAGAGTTTCAAAATCGTGTAGTACACCTGGCTATCACATTGCCAGTGCTCCTGATACTCGACAAACACTCCAAATTTGAAGAACCAGATACACTTTCCACTGATTTATAATACTGTTGCTTCAAGTATTCATGCGCCATGTGGTGTTTAAAAAAGTTGGGATCTAACCTATCTAAATCAGAATTTAATTACGGGCAGCTATATATGTGGCTTTAAGCCTCGCGAGGACAGAAACTTACAGATATGTGAATATAATATTATCCCTGAAAATTCTAAACTTTTCTAACTAAATATAATTTTTCTAGATTTGTCTAGTTTTTTGAAATGTTAAAAACGTTAAATCTCCTGAATTAAAAAAAACTGTAAAGGTACCAATTCTGAGAACTTCTTATTTTTTATATTTTATTATTTTATTCTGAAATGAGAATACATTTTACGGCATAAAACGCAGATTAACGAAACAAGTGTATTTTTTAAATATCCTATGTATACGATTTGGCCAATTCAAATGATCCTCTAAACCCAAATAATTGAAATTGTTGTTGCCGACCTTCGTAATCGTAATTCCAAACGAAATCGTCATGAAGTCCGATTATGAAAAACTTCTGTTGCTAGAGGTTTCGTTTCTGCAAATATGATAGCTCGAGCCCGGACTGGCAAAAAAAATGTGTTTATTGCCGATGAGATGAAACTTTGAACGAAAAACAAGCCCAAGAGAACTTTCTCGTATTTCCCAATACATGATAGAACTGATCCAGGTTTCCGAATGTTCAAGGACCGAATTACATTACTGGTGTACAGTTATACTCATCAGGCTTTGGTGGCTGCCTCTTTTTTAAATGATTTGTTTCTTAATTGCTTTGTATCGGATGTGTAAATTTATTTGAAAACGAAACTTTCAAGGTGCTGTTACTGTTGAGTTCATCCACCAAAAATGTTGCTAACATTGTAATGGCGGCGATAAAAATAAGACAGAGACTAAAAAACCATTGCGAAAAAATGGTCATCGTCTGCTTCGATGCCTGTGTTAAAATTATATATTTTCTGTATATTTATTTTGACAGGCGATAACACGCTCATGGACGTGCGACTGTTGAGACTGATGACGCGGATTTAATTAAATTTTTATCGGAGGCAACACAAACCACTAATGTACATAGATGAGTGTTGATGAAATCGTCAAGTTTTGAAAATAAATTTTAACATGAAACAAGCGATGGACTGTAGTTATAGCCGAGAAATTTTCCAAGAATATATATATTCTGATATACCGTTTGATATACCGATCTGATAAACGGTTGGATCGCTGGCTGACGACCCGCAACTTTAAACAAAATCATCTGTATGTAATGTCAACAAAAAAAATAGATACCGACAAACCAATAATGCTCAAGTCACCGGTCACGAATTTAGAATCGGCACGTGGAACGTGAACTCACTTAGAAAACCAGGAGCGTTGGAACGCCTAATCATATATACATGAAGGAGTATCGGCTGGAACTTGTTGCTCTTTAAGAAACTCGATGGTTTAAAAGTGGAGACCTTGTGTCCCAGGGGTTTACGTTGCTCTACAGTGAAGATGACCTCGGAAACCCAAAGAATTTTACAAGTTTTAATTATTTCATACTTGAAGTACATATTTACAGATTTATAAGCTTCGCTTGACCAGGGGTTTTAGACTACGTCGTCTATCAATACCCACCCGAATGACCACCGTTTGTATGGTAACTGTACAAATATGATACGAAGAACGTAAAAAAATTCGAAAACAACTTCGGTTATGTACGGGAATACAGTTCGATTTAATTAGTAGACCTACATAAATGCAAATAAACCAGCAATTTTGTATTTTTTGCCTTAAAACGTTGTGGATGCGGAATAAAATATAATAAGTTCACACAATTTTAAACATCTATCAGCTGCGACTGTAACTAGGTATGTTTTTACTGTTATAGAAATAGATGAAGCTGAAGAGGATGAAAGTTATGATAAAATGGCACTTGGGCCTTCTGATAATACCACCACCTTTGAATCACCAGGCACCGAGCAACATAATTCGAGAATCAGCTTTCATGGAACCAATTGGATAATCACAAAAAATCCACCCAAAGTTAATACATTCACTTGCATCATGAGTTCGGCAGACATTTAATTTGTCGATATTCGGACAAGAAAGCAGAAGTTCGATATGGTCAATGGAATGCTCAAAATCCAATCGAGCCAAGAGCCAGTTTCTGAGCTATGGGAAAAGAATGCCTATGTGTTATACCGAGCAACTACGGCACGCAATATAGGTTCACAGTTATTTTGCGATTCATACGCTTTAACTGGCATGCAACCAGAGCTGTTCGCAATGCAGAAGATAAGGCAGCATCTATAAGGGATATTTTTCATATGATGAACTGTAACCTCCGAACTCATTATCCACCCTTTTGAGTATTTTACAGTGGTTGAGCAGTTGTTCGGGTACAGGGGTATCAGCTTTTCTCAATACATGTCATCCAAGCCAGCCAAAAATATAGTGGGTCTGTGAATCCGCAACATACTATCCACTGCTAAAAAAACAAAAGGTATGTGCCCACCGAGTTCAAACCGTCTAGAACTAGG
The DNA here is from genome assembly GCA_951394425.1 of Tipula unca. NCBI lineage: Eukaryota > Metazoa > Arthropoda > Insecta > Diptera > Tipulidae > Tipula > Tipula unca. The sequence continues at coordinate 73,915,625 of OX596381.1, forward strand.
GAAGTTACATCTAGTTTGTTTGGATTTTCTGATAATGTCACAATGTCCTCCTATACGTCCGCGATTCTGTTGTCCACCATATACAAAGATGCAATTGTGTCAGGAGGATTGAAGAACAAGCCAGAAATTATTATGTATTATATCAAAACGAAGGGTGGTGTGGACACGTTGGACAAAGAACAACTTTATACGATGGCACCGGCCATGTTTTATAACATTCTAGAAACGTCCGCTATCGTTGCGTTTATTATATACAAGAAAAATAACCCGGTAGGTCTTGCCAATAAGGATCTTTGCCGTTCTCTGGTATTAGAAAGATCCAAAAATCCGAACATTACTGGAAGATTGTATATTAAAACAGCAATAGAATGCATTTTAGGTAGGTGTATTTATTATTTTGACGCTAAAATATCTGAATTTGTATTTTTTATTATAGGAGAGCAAATTTCTGGAAATTTCGAAGAAGAAGATTTTGAGGTGGATTCCTGAGCGGGATTCCACTGGCTGCATAAAAATAATTGATAGTGCCAAATGTGCATTTCGAAAAACCAAAGAAGAAATACCCGCCAAGCTTATATCAGTTGTAAGAAGCCCGTATGCATAGAGCATAGCATAAGGCAAAAAGTTTGAAGATTGTCAATTGTCACCTACTTCAGACCGAAACGTGAGAAATTAATTCAAAACTTGAATTCATATATATTTATTGTTTACACTTTTTAAATATCTTTAGGCCCTTTCGTTGTTGTCGGTTTCAAACTAAAATAGGGAGGCTTATAAATATATTGTGGTCATCCAGGTGACCATTGCTTAACCATGAAGAAATAACGACAAAATCTAAAAAAAAGATACAGAAACACGGTTTTTTTTTGTTTTTCTGTTTTTCAGAAACAGAGTGAAAATTTGTTCAGAGAGATTAACGCATTTTTAGTTACCGATAAAAGCACGCTATATTTTTAGGGAATGAAAATCGAAATTGTCACACGGAAATTGGGTATTGGTAACGCGAAGGTTAATATAGAAATCGTTAATGAATTGTTAGTAGTGTAAATAATTTTATGACAACATTTCTCCGTTTCAATAATTTTAATTTAACTTTTATTAATTTTTCGAAGAGATTAGTACCCAATTTTACCGCTTTTGAAATTTAATTTGATTTTTTAATTTGCAGAACGAAGAGTTTCAGGAATTTGGAAATTTAACAAAAATACATTTAAATTTTTTAACATTATTATTATTTTTAAATTTTAAATAATTTAATATTGTTATTAAAAATAAATTAAATCAATTTTATAATACTTATGACTATTAAGACAGAAAAAATTGTGAGCAATTCGGAGGGTCATAAGAACTTATAATTTATAAAAAAAATTCAGAATTTAAGATATATTAAGAATTAACAATAATATATAGTTTATAATTTAGTAGATTTTAGAAATTTTAGTAGACATTTCGTGGCGCTCACATAGTAAAACACACGAAAAAATGTCTCGAACCAGTGCTCGACAATTTTCCGTGAGTTTTACTATGTGAGTAACAAGAAAAGTCGACCAAAATGAAAAATAGGTACTATAATTTTTAAATAAATAAAAAACACTCGAAAAAAACACTCGAAAAATTGTCTCGAACCAATGCTCAACAATTTTCCGTGAGTTTTACTATGTGAGTAACAGGAAAAGTCGACCAAAAATAAGTACTATAATTTTTAAATAAATAAAAAAAAAATTCAATTTTCGATACCAAATTTCAGTCGACATTTCGTGGCGCTCACATAGTAAAACACACGAAAAATTGTCTCAAACCAGTGCTCGACAATTTTCCGTGAGTTTTACTATGTGAGTAACAGGAAAAGTTGACCAAAATGAAAAATAGGTACTATAATTTTTAAATAAATAAAAAACACTCGAAAAATTGTCTCGAACCAATGCTCAATAATTTTCCGTGAGTTTTACTATGTGAGTAACAGGAAAAGTCGACCAAAAATAGGTATTATAATTTTTAAATAAATAAAAAAAAATGCATTTTCCACACCAAATTTTAGTCGACATTTCGTGGCGTTCACATAGTAAAACACTCGAAAAATTGTCTCGAACGTGAGTAACAGGAAAAGTCGACCAAAAATAGGTACTATACTTTTTAAATAAATAAAAAAAAATGCAATTTTCCACACCAAATTTTTATCGATATTTCGTGGCGCTCGCATAGTAAAACTCACGAAAAATTGTCTCTTATTTAAGATTTTCAAATTGTAACTTCTAAATTTGTATTTTTAATAATTAAGAAATTCTTCAAATTTCGAATACAGAACTAAATTTTTTAATTTTATTTAACTAAGGAAAAACTAAATAAATTAAAATTAAAATTAATTTCCAAAAATACAACAATTAAATAAGTGTGTCCAAATGTAATATTTATAGGATTTGGACATATATAAGGAGTTTTAAAAATTTTAATTTTTTCAATATACATATTTGTCTTCTTCACAAATATTTAAATCATTTCAATATAAAATTATTTTTAAATATTTATTTGTCAATCGGGATAAACTTCGATTTATGAGTTAACAAAATTTTCACATATTTTCATGATTTTTTTTTTTTTTGTTTCATCATTTGTTAAAAATATTAGGGCAAATTTAATTTGGCTTGATGAATTTATTTTAAAACAGATATCATTAAAATCAGCTCACATAGAACAAAAAAAAAAAAAAAGAAGTTGAAAACATTTAAGTATATGGTTTCATAATATACAATAACATGGTCGAGAAATGTACATACTATACACAAATTATAATTTATATCATGGGTAAATAAAATTCGATATAAAAAATTGTAGCCGGTAACTAAAAAAAATTATTTTGTTCAATTATATAGTATAAGTTTTGGATTAAACTTTTATCTCCCATGTTAAACCATAACAAATTTTTTTTTGTGTACGATAGTTGTAGGTACCTATAATTGCTTTTAGTTTTAATTCAATAGGAGTTTTTCTACATCCAGCTCTATAATTTTAATCACGGTAAAATATTTAAAATTAATTCACCAAAATTACTAAATTACTGAGAGAATGTTTTATGTGTAGACTCGTGTATCTATATAAAATTAACTTTAAACACGATCGAATAACTTTACAATTATCAGTTTTTATATTTCTGTATTATAGATACATTGGTTTGGTTAAATTAACTTGTTTCATGTTCAATAATAATTAAAGTTGTTTTAGCAAGTTATTTTAATAATGTGATTATATATTTCTAAATAAGTTATTTGAACGTACATAAATTAACCTTTTCTTTCAAATTTCCAATATTATAGGATTAACAAGTATATACGTACAATTATTGTTTTTTTTGCAGGAGAATTATATTTTGAAATTTACGTTTTTATCGAGGTTGCATATTCCTGAAAGATTGCCTAAGTAAAATTTAAATATTCTGACAACCTGAAACATTATGTATTTGATAAAAAATTGGTCCTTACAAATTTGTTGTGGTCATATTTTAATTAATTGATTTTTCTTTTATTGACTGTGTTCTATTGAAGACAATTTGCTACTAGCCTTCAACGAGCCTACAGAAACGCAAGAGATAGAGGGCAGGGGCCGCTACCAAATTTTCATATATCGACCAGATGGAGGATATTTTCCAAAATAATCCCAGCATAAGTTTATCTCATTCAATTTCTGTTGGGGTTAGGGGACTAGATATAGATGAATCTTCACCATCAAGTGACTCCAAAAAAAGTAACAAGAGATATATTAAAGATGCTGGGAAAGAAAGTGTGATTGAAATTAACCGAAAATACTACGAGGAAAAGATTAAGGAAAGGAAAAGGCTGGAACAATATTTGCTGAAAGACCGGGACGAAATGGTGTAATTAATTTTACGGCTAATAAACAAATAGGCAGTTGTTAAATTAAATTTTGAAATAGGGGCTGTTATTAAAACATTTTTTGTTTAAATATATACATAAGAGTATTTAATTATTTTATTATTTCAAATATAATTGAATTTGAACTTGAAAGTAACTTTATAATTTTTTTATTAATTTAATAGGCCTTAATTCATTATGCATGTGTTGAAACATGTCTTGTCGAGCACCGCAACTATTGGCTTGATCAGATTGTAAATCATCCGATAAAGGAATCTCATAGTCGTCTAGATATTCTATATCGCAGTACTCATTTTCGGAAATGCAAATATTGTGCAAAACACAAACAGCTCCTATGCAGTTGGTAAATCCCATTGTGGGCTTTCGAAAAACTAACGTCTTCGAAACTGACCTTTCAACAAGCCAAATGCATTTTCAATAACTATTCTAGTTGCTGAATGCAGATAATTAAATTTAAGGGGCTTCGCTAGGTAATTACTTTCGGCGTAAGCTGAGTTACCAAGCAAAATATCTTCTGGTAAAATCAAAGATGGGTCTTCATTGATATGATTGTAAAATGCTGACTTTCGTTTTTTTCCTATTGTAATACACTTCCTTATTGTTTTTAGGAGGTTTAATCCTGATATGGCTGCCATCTATTGCTCTAATAATTCGAAGTAAGCCCTTCATCCTTGCACAGCTGATCTGGTTGCTTTGCATTTCTTATGTCGTTTATGTACTTTATGTACCTGTAGCTCCCCTTAACGATCCATTTTATTACACGATATAAAATTCTGCGCACAAAGCTCCGAGTTATACATTAAACCTATCGGGAAGTTGCCGATAGGTTTCGGTATTGGAAAGGAAACACAAAGTAAGATAAATTTCAGCTCCAACATCAACTTTTATTCGGTTTCCATGCTCAACATTTTCACAAAATGTTATGTTGTATTGCTCTAAAATAATTAAATATACATACATGTATTACTGATAAAAGATTATATATTGCTAAACATTCACTTGGCCCCTTACCAATTACTCTCTCCGGAACAATTCTAGACAATCGAAAATGCTGTTTGAATTGCAAAACTGAATATTTTGGAACCACTTCAATGAAATCTTTTATTCCTGCCCTTTTAGTAGTGGTTTAAACTTCTAACCAGGGATGGGCAATTACGCGTCATCTATTATTTTCTACGTTGACGTGTCAATAACCCGTCAACAACGTAAAAAAGGTCGACAATTTAGACAACTTCTACCATGATTTTGTGAACTATCGGTCTAAACTACGATAACCAGGTTTCTTTAGGATCAATACGATACGAGTGGCGAGTGACAGTTTTAGAATCACCGTTGAATCTATTTCGCTCATCGATCCATTGAGTCCCATCAATGAAACTCCTTTTTCACATTATCAAGGACAGGCAAAAACAGCTCAAAAGAATCTTAAAGAAAATTTACATAACCCCTTACAAACATGCAGTGCCTTGCAGAGCTACGATCAAGCCTACTTAAGGTATCGAAGATTTTAGAAGGATGTAAGAAATTACTTTATTTCATTAGAAAAATATTTTTTTTATAAAAAAAATAGAATTTTGAGGATCCCAAAATTACGAAGGAGTTATACTTAAAAGTTCGACTTGGGCTGCGGACCAAAAGTCGGGTAAATCAATTAGTAAGATAAAAGTCGGATTTTAGTAATTTTAATTTATTGAAATACGTGCTATTGTTTATTTTAAACTTACTCAATCCTCAGATTATATAAAAATGAAAAATCTAAACGTTAAACATTTACATAGGTGTACTCGATTTCTCCTACTTTTTGATAGGGTAAATGAATTTACCGAAAATTAAAATAAAAGTCTACGGTTACCCGTGAATTGGTCCACACCCTAAATCCAGAAAATTTCGATTCTCCTGGCTCTCAACTAATATTCGTCTCTGGGATGCCAACGCTTTTCCGCATACAGGAAATGGAAAATGCTTCAATAATAAAATAATGTTCTCTGAATGTGCGTAAACTTTAATAAAAGTGCAACTTAATCCAAAAAATTTCCATTTTCTATGTTTCCAATATGAACACTGCTTCAAAAAGTCTGAATTCTTTGGAGTTCGAGGCTTAGAAATTGTGAGGGTATCCGGCTCAAAAAGTTATTTTCTTGTGTATGTTTATGCTTTCTTCCGGATACAGTTATCCTAAATGGTTCTTATGAGATGTGTGCTACTTTACTTAGTATTTTAATTAGAGTAGTTTCGTTTTCAAATGATCTATAAAAGAACAGAAAAAAAAATATTTACGGAAAGAACAAATTGTTTCAAAGAAGCACAGTTCCTTTCCAAACGGGATATCTGGCAGCCTTAATGACGCCAATTATTGAAAAACAAAATCTGATGTTTTACGAAGCCCACTGTAAAATTTTTCATTTTTCGATTGCATCAAATATTTCACCCATTTATCACTCGATAATAAGCTCAGATGTTCTGGGGATCTGCTATGCAATTCGCTTACTATTTTCGACGGCTATCGTTTTGCAAAAGTAAGTAAAGGAAGCAAAAGGTTAACAATACTAAAAAAATTTATTTTCGTTTTCTTACTTGTATAGTATTTAAAACGACAACCGTCGAAAATAGTGTTCGAATTGCATAGTAGGGCCCCCCTACTTTCTCAAGTTTGAATATATAGAAAATTAAAAAGAGAACAAAAGATAACATTTAAATAAAAAAGAGTTAACAAGATCAGAGTGAAAAAGGAGAACATGTTCTCATTTAAAGAGACATTCTGGTCATCCTACCTTCAAGGTTGCTTCACGTGGACGCATATTTACCCTCGCTATTTACATTCTAGCCACAATCCAATAAAATCACTTAAAATAGTCCAACAAACGCATTCTATTAACCTCTTTCAGGTTGGTTCGCGAGGTCGGATATAAACCTATCTCGACCATAAGATCAAAATATTTTAACTTGAAAGTGTTGGAAACGGATAATTTGTGTTGGTTATTGATAAATTATTTTGATAATTTTATTGGTTTAAAGTGGATTAATCTTCAATACATTTTTTCTAACTTACCATCTTAGAAAAATAAGTTAGATTAATAAATCGATGCAATCGGAATGTTCGTAGACTTAGTTTATTCTCTGTTACATATGTATACTAGTTTTCTCAGCTCTGATATTATTTCACAAACTGTAGGGGAGATAAAGTTAAAACTAAAACAGTCAAATTATTATTTATCAATTTCTACCAATGTTTCTAACAATTTCCAGGTATGCTAAAAATTTAAAAATTTTGCTATATTTTTGATAAACTATAAAACTAGTTTTTTATAATCGTTTCTTCATAAGCTTAAGCTGAATCACTCGTTTTCAAAATACAACTGTAAACTGGTGCATTCGATTTCAAAACGGTATAACATCGTAAGTTATTGACGTCATCTTAATTGTCGACGTTGACAAAAAACATTTCCAAGTAATCTACGTAATATTTTACGTGTAGACAACCACGTAGATTACTTGGCGTAATCTACCCCGCCCATCACTGCTTCTAACTCTGAAGTTGACGAAAATGATGTCGAGCTTGATGATGTATACAATCAACTGCTGTCACTGCTACTTCCTACATTTAATTGAACAATAACCTTAATAAAATATTGGGTGTATGCATTAAAAACCGTAATTTTTTAATGAAATTTGAGCCTTTATTGTGGAAAAATGTTACACGATTTGATTTGGGTGATACCCACTACTTTTTGCCATCTTTCTGGCAATTTATGGATTAATAACAAATTTAAGAATAAATCATTAAATATTATTTTTATCATAAAAAGCTCAGTGCATTGATGTGATTCGAACCAGTTTCTTCCATTCTTTTAAAATATAAATGTAATATTTTTACACTAGAATTAAAATATATATTTATTCATTCAAGCGTCATATAAATATCAACAACAATACGTAATTTGTTTTGACATTTCACAATCAAAATTTTTAAAAAGCCATATATCGGGATTTTTTAAAGTAAAATCCCTCTGCTGTAAATTTTAAGCGAAAGAACTTCCAACAACTACACGATCATTTGAGTATTTGTGGGTAGATACCAGTACTTGTGAGTAGTTTGCATACACCAATTGAACACGCCTATTGCTGTTTAGTACTTAACTAATGAAAATTTGCATGGAAGATTTTTACATGATTTTTATGTCGTTATATGTGTTACGCAAGATACAGGGTGTCAAATATTTGAAAAATGCGCTAAAAATTACCGCCAAAATTTTCAATTTTCTAAATAGTATTTTTAGACTATTTAATATTGTTACACATAGCAAGAAACCAGAATAATTAATTAATTTGTGTGTATAAGTCAAATTAAAAACCCCAAATAAATGCATTAATAAAAAATGTTTTATTTAAAATTAAAATATACCAAAAATGCTCCATCTGCAGTGGCGTAAGTCTCCTTCTACTGTTTTGTAAATTACAAATGGATGAATTGTTGCTTGTTTAATATTCCAATGAAAACCGTGTGCAGCATTTACATAATATGTAAATAAATTATTATCAGCAATAGCACATGAAACCAGTACCTCCATATCCTTCAACTTAAATTTATTTTGATTGATGAAGCTGAATTGTTGAAGTGAAATATAATAAAGTGGTAGATGTTTCAGCCTAGTTATGAAATAATCCAGAAATTCATCGATAGATGAATTTGAGAATCAACAATACTAGGAACCACTTTAATTACTTAGTAGTCTTTGAATGCACACTTAACATGATATATAGGAGCGTAATATACATAGAAGGTACTACAAGGCGGAATTGGCATCCAAGCAAAGCGATACTATGCAACATAACTCTATACGGCTTACAAGAAGACTCCATGATCTGGATTACGAATTTTATAATTATCGCAACTTCAACTTTCTATTTATGGAACACTGCATTACCACCAAAATCCAGAATTATCAACAAGTTGAGAAAACCCTCCAACCCTGCGTGTACCTATAACGCTCTATGGCGTATATATACAGTCTGCTAAAAAATCAAACAAGAGCCACGTGAAAACATTTTTTATTCCTCGTCAAGCTAATATACTATTGACACTGATATACCAACTCAATAATAAATCGACTTACATCGCGAACAATTTACTCATTTATCTAGTCGAGACGAGATCAGAATCTCAATACCCAGCACCAGAACAATCATATGTGACCATATCACAAATGAATGAAAATCCATGTAAATCACATACTGTTTGATATATTCGGATAATCGGTAAATTGAGATAAATTGTCTGAGTGCCGATAGAAAACTTCCAACAATTTTAGAAAAAAAATTACGAACCTCCGACCAGTTCAGTAATGATCAATTTTCATTGCGATTGCTGTAACTTTTCAGATAACCATCAATTATTTCTATTTTGTATTTTAAATTTATTTGGCAAGTTAAGTCAATCTAGAACAAATGAAGCACATCTATCTAACTAAACCATATCTAAAAGATAAAATAAAAATTAGGGCTTCGTTTTTATAATCACCAATGACGTAAAAATATTTAAATTTTGATGTCAATTAAAGAAAAAACAACAAACTATAGCCTGATTTGGATTAAAATTCCACAACCATATTATTTACGATAAACTCAAATGAACGCCCTAATTTTTTTCTAAACTTTAAGAATTGTTCAAATTTCGATATTACTTCAAATATTCGAATTATCCACTTATTTGACAAAAAAATCGAAGGAAACGTCGCTTTGAAGTTTGGAAAAAAATGATAAATAATAAAAAAATAATTTTTCTGAATGGCCCATTTGTAATCTATACATTTAAAAAAAAAAAAAAAAAAAAAAAAGAAAATCTATACATTTCAAATTAAAATCGAACGAAATAAATAAACCAAAATTTAAAATTATTGATTACATAAAAGTATTTTGTTTTATATAAGAATCTATGAAAAAAGATAAAATAAAAATTAGGGCGTTGTTTTTATCACCTTAAGTTTTGATTTCAATTAAAAAAAACACAAGAATTTTGAACCTTAATGAATTATCGCGATTTCGATTAAAATTGAACAGCGATATTTGTTACGATAAAAACAAATTATCGCCCTAACTTTTTTTCAAAACTTTAATTGTTCAAATTTATTCAAATTTCGATATAAATTCAAAGAATCGAATTATGACGATAGTTTGACGTACATTTTCGGCAGCATCCGCTTATTTTAAAATAAACGAAGATTAATAGAGTAAACGTTGCCTGGTAGTTTAGTAAAAAATGAACTGATCTGATATATTCGGATAATTGTTGAAATGAAATAAATTTTCTGAATAAACCGATTTGTAAACTGTTAACAGTTTTAGAAATAATACTACGAAAGTATGAACTATCACAGAGCTAAAAACATATTTCCCTTATTCTATTTATAGATGCATTAACTATTCTCTATGTATTGTACAATATGTGGTCATAGTTTAGTAGTTAATATACGGTTTAGTTTAGATCTTGCGGCCTCGAGTTCGATCCCCGGCCCAAGGCCTAAGTTTTTGCACCCTGTTAAAGTTAGCCGATAGTTACCAGCCGAAAAATATCGATAATGAAGATAAATTTTTGTTTTGAATTAATTTATATTTTCTCTTTCTATCATACTACTAAAATTACCGATAAATTCCACCCGAAATGCGAATGTCAATAAAGAAGATTAGTAATTCTTGAATAAAAGAGATACAATTTATTTCGAAACATTTGTGAAATATTTATTATTAATACTGGTAGGAAACGTTTCTTGTAGGGATCCTGGGAAATTTAGATTTTCCAAAATCATATGCAAATAATTGAGAATTTATAAAAATTCAGCCTCTAGAGTGTTGTCTGGAGATGACTTCATTTGAAGTGTTTTTCCAATAGCTATGACTAGGAAATTGCTTTGGTCCAAGTTTCATGTGGGGGTCCTGGGAAATTCAGATTTTCCAAAATCATATGCAGATAATTGAAAATTTAAAAATATTCAGCCTTTAGAGTGTTATGTCCGGAGTTGGCTTCATTTAAAGTGTTTTTCCAGTAGCTATGACTAGAAATCTGTTTTGGTCCAAGTTTCATGTGAGGATCCTGGGAAAATCAGATTTTCCAAAATCATATGCAAATAATTGAAAATTTATAAAAATTCAGCCTCTAAAGTGTTATGTCTGGAGATGGCTTCATCAAAGTGTTTTTCCAATAGCTATGACTAGAAAATTGTTTTGGTCAAAGTTTCATGTGGGGATCCTGGGAAATTTAGATTTTACAAAATCATATGAAAATAATTGAAAATTTATAAAAATTCAGCCTCTAGAGTGTTATGTCTGGAGATGGCTTCTTTTGAAGTGTTTTTCCAAAAGCTATGACTAGAAAATTGTTTTGGTCAAAGTTTCAAGAGGGGGTCCTGGGAAATTCAGATTTTCCAAAATCATATGCAAATAATTGAAAATTTATAAAAATTCAGCCTCTAGAGTGTTATGTCTGGAGATGGCTTCATTTGAAGTGTTTTTCCAATAGCTATGACTAGAAAATTGTTTTGGTCCAAGTTTCATGTGAGGATCCTGGGAAAATCAGATTTTCCAAAATCATATGCAAATAATTGAAAATTTATAAAAATTCAGCCTTTAGAGTTTTATGTCCGAAGTTGGCTTCATTCAAAGTGTTTTTCAAGTAGCTATGACTATAAATCTATTTTGGTCCAAGTTTCATGTGGGGATCCTGGGAAATTTAGACTTTACAAAATCATATGCAAATAATTGAAAATTTATAAAAATTCAGCCTCTAAAGTGTTATGTCTGGAGATGGCTTCATTTGAAGTGTTTTTCCAATAGCTATGACTAGAAACTTGTTTTGGTCAAAGTTTCATGTGGGGATCCTGGAATATTTAGATTTTCCAAAATCATATGAAAATAATTGAAAATTTATAAAAATTCAGCCTCTAGAGTGTTATATCTGGAAATGGATTGATTTGAAGTGTTTTTCCAAAAGCTATGACTAGAAAACTGTTTTGGTCCAAGTTTCATGTGGGGATCCTGGGAACTTTAGGTATTCCAAAATCATATGCAAATAATTGAAAATTTATAAAAATTCCGCCTCTAGAGTGTTATGTCTGGAAATGGATTGATTTGAAGTGTTTTTCCAATCCATCTCCAGTCATGACACTCTAGAGGCTGAATTTTTGTAAATTTTCAATTATTTGCATATGATTTTGGAAAATCTATATTTTCCACGATTCCCACATGGAGCTTTTCTTTATAGTATTATTATAAATTGTCTTACAATTGCATCAAAATCCAATTTATCGTATTATTTTTATCAAAATATTAAAAATCTTTGATATCGACATATATCGGCTGAAAACTATCGGCTGGAAACAATCGGCTGAAAACTTTCGACTATGTGAATTTTTTATCGGCTGTCATATTAATATATAATCTACATTATCAATTTTTATAACTTCCGGCTGGAAGTTATCGGCTAACTTTAACAGTATAGTTTTTGCTTATCTCTAAAATAATATGCAGCGTAAAAAAATACATTGTTACTGCAACTTCTATATCAACACGACAAAACCGAAAACGTCACCATCTTAAATAGAAACAACATCACACCACAAGACCACATCACAAAATGCACTTTCATGTTCAGCGAAAAATCAACTAACGCGTACACGCCTTGAGCCATCGAATGAACTAGACGAAATAAAAACAAAACTTAAGAACTTTCCAAGTATAACAAAAAAATAGGTCGATAGATAAGAAAACAATACACGCGTCTACGTCTACGATCATACAATATAACTTTAGAAATGTGGTCGACTCAAGTGGCCCACTATATATACTATAGTATTGTGGTAGAGATGTTTCATTATGAAATTATCCAGAAATTCTTCTAGTAATTGGTAGTAACTTTCCACAGTGCATCTATCGGTCGAAACCCACTGGTTAAATCGTATATCAGTATTCCCGTAGTTATTGTCATAATATGGTTTTTCCAAATATTCCCGATACCCCTAAAATCGTGGGCAATTGTCGCATTCTAGAAGATAGCAGGTCGATGAAGGATTACCAAATTATCTATATAAATTATCTTTCCATTGGTTATGACTTCCATAAATAATTAGTTTATTTTGATGAATTGTACGAACGCAAACTGTATGTGGTCCACTACTTTCAGGTTGTACACAGTTTTTAGGACGTAGAAGTGAAAATTTAGGAACCTCAATTTTTTTTTTTAATTTGTCGTCTTGGTGAGCATCTAGTATCGCTTATAACATTCCTTCAAGTAAACATAATTAGTCGTTTCTGTAGTTTGGCTTTTTCAATAGTTAAGCAATCGTTATAATAATCAAGTATATACTGATTGCTAAAATTATACGTTTTCCGGGTTTAGGTTTTGGAAGGCTCAATAAACCATTCGCATTCTGATGATTTTTGATTGATCGGACCATGTGTTGTGTAGCGCTGAACTCATTTTGGATTTATTGTATTGTTAGTGATTTCGGAAGACAGGTCAGCAACTGAATCTTATCACTTTCTTTGTTCAATTGCTTGAATTTATTTTTCATTTATTTCATGAATTCGTCGTATAGAGCAACCTTCCTTTGGTGTGTCATTAGCTGATACAAAAGCTCGATTCCAGTAACCAGCGATGTTGAGTTATTGAGTATGATAGTAAAAACGATATTAAATCTCTAAATTTTTAATGCCGATGTTTTTCTCTGGTTTCTAATTTGGTTGGATATATTGGCGACATGCCATTAACTGACAATATCTTTTTAATTTGTTGTAAAACAGTCGTGTAATTTAAATGACTCTCTTCTAACCACTACTACTAGAAATTTTGCAAGGAAACAAAAAAATTCCGTATTCCGTATTTCCGTAAAAAAATTACATTTTTAGAAAATGGAAAAAGAAAAATTTGGCCGGAACTTTAAGGAGGAACAATTTAAAGATGACATAAGTTTTATATTTTTATCTTAATTGGCACACTTTTACCTACAAAATCAGCCCTTTATCATTATTATCTGGTACCCAGTCCGCGCATTTTTCAAATATTTCACACCCTGTATCTTGCGCAACAACAAAATAATCGCCCTCCATAAAATTTCTCTTTAGTCAAGTACTAACCAATAAAAATTTAATGAAACATAATATTTTGATATGAATTCCGGTCGCATATATTGAATTTGTGAGTTGAAGAATTTTTCACCATTTATGTTATTCACCTTTGCAACTGAAGTGAATTTATGATTTCACTACGCCATATCACATATACGTATACATATGTATATACGTTACAATGTTTGAGCATGAAAAATATAAAACTGCGGATGATTGTGTGTGTATGTGTGTGTGTGTGTGTGTATCTGACATTTATTTTCTTTAGCAAATTCTTTTTATAAACTATACACATAAAAGTTTTGCAGGTTTGTATATTATGTGTATAAAAATATATACGACAACATACACCAAAAACATATTTCTATACCGCAAATATGATATTTTAGTCACGTTTTAGTTATGTTACTATATACTACTATAAGCTCAAAGCACCTGTTTCATTGTGTTTTTTGTTGTTGATGTATTCTTGTTTGGTTTGGTTATATGCGAACAAAGTACAACATAAAATCTTATGCTTTGATCATTTATATATAACAAATTGATTTTATATATATACGTACTTCAATACAATTAAATCAGATGGCACACGTTCATTACAGCATAATTTTTTATGCAGACTTTTTTTTTACATACATATGTACATGAATATCGGTTTTGAGTAAATATTTAAGTCACACGATTAGTCCATTATAAATTGATGTAGTAATTTGTTGCAATGCAACCCTTTTGTTGTATTGCAGAAAATAATAGTAATTTGATTTTATTGTTTTGCTAAACATGAAATGTACACAAAAACGTCTAAAATTAATTTCATTTATTTACTTTAATCCATTTTGTAACAAATTAATTAAATTTTTTTTTACATGATTCTACTTTACATATAGGCCTTGCATAACGCAGAATATTTATGCGTTCAATCAAACTAAGTGTGTGTATTATTACGAAAGTAGCTTCAGATCGAGACGATTCGATTGCACACATCTGCGTAAGCAATTTGGACCCGAGGCAAAGGAATAATTAGAGTTAGAACTTTTTTTTGTAAAATAACATTCCTAATTCTCATATTCATATTAGAAAAGTCACAGTGGGGCATATGTTTGAGTAATGGCCAGCCACACGCGCTATACAACGGTTTCGAGTTCGAATAGAAATATTGATGCTAAAGGCTCGATCAGTGGATTGTGAATAAAACAACAAATATTTCATTTTTAATTTACTAATTACTTTATCACTTTTAAAATAACTAACTAACTTAAAATTAAAATGTAGATTACGAGAATATTCTACAATATTCAAGAATAGTTTACTTATTTACTAAAATTTATATGTGGTAGTTTCTCTACCCAAATAGAGATGTCACTGCAATCGTTACAATAATATCGGGTTTTCCATTTGGGACTTGACCACTTTGAACTTTCACCCGTTAACAAATAACCAAACTGTCAGTGTCAAAACATTCAGTACGGCAACATTTTTATCATGGTAAAGTAACAAAATTTACTACAAAAATTTCTTCAAAAACGGCTTCTTCACTAAACAGAATATGCGTTATTGGTCATGTGAAAACCCTCATGTGCTTCAAGAAACACCACTTCATCTACCAAAAATAGCTGTATGGTGTGGTTTTCATGCTGGCCGTGTCATTGAACCGTTTTTGTTCGTTGATGAAAATGACTGTCACGTTACAGTCAATAGAGATCGCTACAGAGACATGGTTCAACGTTATTTTTTTGGTCAATTGCATGAGCTGGGCATTAATGATATGTGGTTTCAATAAGACGGTGCGACATGTCACACAGCGGGTCTAACAATCGACTTATTGAAATCTAAATTCGATGAGCGTGTTATATCCAGAAATGGTCATGTCATTGGTCTATGCCAAAGAGCCGGCGTCGTTAAAGGAGTTCAAAGCCAATATTGAACGGGAGATAGCAGCCGTTTCCATTGAAATGTGTGGCCGTGTCATCGAAAATTGGGTTCAACGAATCGACTCCTGCAAACGTACGGTTTACATATGATATGAAGGATGTCGAATTCCGCATACATAAACGTTTTGACTGTAGTTTAAACCAATAATAAAATTTTCGAGATATCTCAAATGGTTTGAGTTTTTTTTAAAAAAAGTTGTTAAGTCCTTATTGGAAAACCCTTTATTTATAAGTTTTCATTGGGTGTTGACGTTCCATTTTGATATTTTCTCAAATATAGACTAATCTCAGTTGTACGTAAAATCTACATATTAGTTTTGGATTGCTTCTTATACGTTTATCTAACAAACCTTTTTAAATATTGTCAATAACCTATTTCAGCGATTTGAAACCAAATGCGACGGTGCAATACCCGGCCCAGGGATGGGAAAGGTAGATTAAGCCTTGTAATATAGAGTATTACGTAAATTACTTAGCAATATTTTTTATCAACGTCGACAATTAAAACAACGTCAACAACCTATTTTTCTATTTTAAAATTACAAATAGAAGACTGCTGCATCAATATATAGATTTGATTGATTGCACGGTGGTTACTGATAATGGATCAAAAGTAATGGTTAACAATTGCTTGTAATTGGTTTCCGTTTACTTAAGGCGATACATTCAAATCACAGATATTTGCCTAAAATATTTGCTAAGTTTTTGCGTTGTTCTGCGTGAATTAAGAGTATCTTTATTGTGAGCGGATGCGATGTTGTTAATAACCAGCAATTCAGTTAAGCCGTATGACAAATAATAGTTTGACCTAAACCTGTCCTAAAAAGCAACAAAAACCATTTCCTCATATATATGACATATGTACATACCGTGATGTCACTGGGTCTGAGTTATCTGAAAATTATTTCAGTTTTTATAAACGTAGGGTATTAGGATTTTCAGGGCAACAATTCGGCAAAGTCGCATATAGCTGAAAAATATTAGGTCGTTACAAATTTAGTTGTCCTAAGATTCCCAATCCACTGTTTCTTTCAAAACTGAAATATTTTTCGGACAGCTTAGACCCAATGACATCCTGGAATACAGCATTACAGCGTTACATAATATTCATCATTCAGTAATAGTTGTATATTAAAGGTGTAAAATCTGTTCATAGATTGACCACGATTCGAATAATCTGTGCTTTCCGTACCGTCTCAGATGAAGCTGCTAACGTAATTGCACGGCGCTGCCCAGTCGACATTGAAGTCAAAAAAGCCCAAGCCATTTACGCTAAAAAACACGCACAAGGGAGCCGGATAACGAGGAAAGTTTGGCCGAATGGCAACATAGATAGAGTCAATCCACAAAAGGTCGGTGGACGTACAAACTCATACCAGAGATCAAACCATGGCTAGAGAGGAAACATGGCGAGATAAACTACCACCTCTCTCTCTATCGGGTCACGGGTGTTTCCGAGAATACCTCCACAAATACAAACATGTCGAGGATCAATACTGCCTGTACTGCGATAATAAAAATGAAAACGCAGAGCACATTCTTTTGGAATGCAAAAGATTCGAAGAAAAGCGAAGGCGTATGGAAGATATGATAAAACAACCAGTAAATCCAGCCGCAATAGTGCAATACATGCTGACCTCCAAAGAAGCTTGGGAGGCAATGAGTGGAATTCTGGTAGATATCATGAGCGAGCAGCTTACCTTTGGAGGAGTTAGCTGTAAGAACTGGGAGGAAAACAAATTAACATGAGCAACTAAATCACCTGCCTCGCGAAGGAATGCCATAATTGATGGTACCGCGGGGAAAAAAACAGGTCAGCGAGAAGGGAGATGGTTTTACACGGTAAAACCCGTTGTCGTACGGAACGCCGGGTTCCTACGTCTTTTTTAAGATTAAAAAAATAAAAAATAAAACACCCACACACACACACACACCAATTTTATGGAAATTCAGATTACAATGTAATTCTAAGACTGTGTCCGTAACCTGTAATAAATATTTTTTAGTACAGAATTTTGACATTATTTGAGAATTATTCCCCTACATTCACAATTTTTTATTATGCCGTCCGAAAGTGTAATAATTCTCCCCACCTCAAATGCCTTTTCCCCACGTTATGTTTTTTTTTAAACGTCAAATTGAAAATTGCGTAAAGACCATGGTTGCATGCTGTGTGTTCTACAATATATGTATTATTGTAATACCGCAAACGATAATATCACCATAAATTGGTTAACTCTGGAAGAACCGGAACCAGAAATTCATGTACAATTCGTGTACATATATTTATATACAAAGGAAACTTTTTTATAGGAAATATAATTATTGATTTTGGTGTCTAAAATACATTTTGAAAAGACTGATGAAATGTTAAGTGTTTTTGGCTGGTGACGGTAAGGATATTGTATTTGAATATCTTTTATTAACAAGGTGATCGACATTAAAGATTGTGACAACGATAAGATTTGTGCAGCATCGAGTGTAGAAAATAAAGCAGCGTCTTTAACAAAAAGCCGCTGTATCGCGTGGTTGAACAAATTAACAAAAAAAAAACACCAGCACCGATGCGTATGAATGCACACAGTATTGGATATGTAAACGGTGAATCAGTCAAAAGTCAATTGACATTTTCAAGACCATATTGACGGAACAAATGATCGAAATAATATTAAATAATCAGGGCAACAGAGAAAATGCAACCAAGGGAAGTTGAAAATCTAGAGCACAGTTGCCTCAGCCCATTCAACAGTTATTTAATTTATTTAATCTCATGAGCGAATGTCTTTGACGTGGTACGTATACCTAAAGGTTACCCATCTATGCTTTTGACAAAGTAAACCACACTACCAACCCCTAAAACGATGATCGCTGGCTCAAATTTTGCACCCAGTTACGTCGAAGATTTGTTCCGACCCGGAATATCGTTATATATTTTGCTACACGGAAATAATGCATGATTTGAGGCATAATCAATAATAAATTTTGATAATCGGTATTCCGACCCTTGCAACGACATATGCTGGCCGAACACACGATTATGAGGGGAATATCACGTTGAGTATAGTAATTGGCGTTACGTAGAGCTGCTGCCATTTTTTGCAGAAATATCACACTCATTATGCTCGTGGTCGTCAACATATGGTCGAATTGCTGATAATAACGTTCTGTTCACCCAAGCAATTTCTTCTGATATATCTTTACTCCAAATTACCCGAATTTACAGGTAAATTCTAATTGGATGGTAAAACCGATGAATCGATAAATCGCCTATCGGTAATGCGGTCCCTACTGCTGGCTATTATAATTTAGTGTTTATTGTCGTTCTCTCCGACAAAAATGTGACAGTACTGTGAGAGTTTTTAGTAATTTAAAAATCTTCAAACTCTAAATCTTAATAGTAAAGCTACCACCTATTGTGGTTTTTTATTAAAAAAAATCTAATACAGCGTTATAGCAAAGGTGATTTTACAGAGAAGCGTTTTCCGATGTACTCCTGTACTCGTATTAAAAAGTGTAAATATATGTACACAAGGCATTGCATTTAAGTTTCATATAATGCATGCATGAATGTATGTATACAGAGCAATGGATAGACAAATAATTATTAGTGTCCTTAATTGATGGGACAAATGAAGTGCACACATACAACATTGTAATGGTTAATTTTCATGATATGATTATTATGTTTGAATAGTTATCACAATGATTATTTGACATTTGATTCTAACATAGTTAGGATTATACACTTTTATTTGTATTTATGATTTAGTGCTTTATTATAGTATAATATAGTTATAATAGGTTTGTGTATGCGGGTTTCAATCCAACTATTGAACTACTATTTACATTTAATTACATTGCAAATTAATAATTAGAATCCGAATTACGATTCAGATAAAAATGAAATATGATAATTCTTAAAACTTTTAAAAATCCAAAAATAAAATTATACCTCATATACACGGTAGCATCCAAAGTGAAACTTTCTGCGTTACGGATATACCTGAATTAAACGGATAATATACCGAATGTCCATTGTTTGAAGTGGCACGTGCGTTACAAGGTTTAGGAAGCGAAGCCACAGAGCGCGGTCTATAGCTGCTTCACATACTCAATACATAAATCTATAATATTACTGGAACAATATGGGTGCAACAATTTAAGCATGATTATCCGGCGCCCAAATCATTCATTACCAACCTAGTGGGTGCCCTAGAATACCAAATCAGAAAAGCAGCCAAAGATACCAAAAACAAATTCCTAGTTCAAATCAAACACTAAATCGTTTGTGACTGTATCAACTATAGTTGCCTATATGTAATACCAATTACTACCAAACGAGTCTGTGCGGCGCTGTTTTGAAAAATTGAAAATCGTCGTAATCAAATCGTCAAACCGATGTTACAGTTGCTTGGGTACTGATCATAGACATCGCATGAGAAATAACTGAATCCACCATAATGAACCATACAACAAGGTATAGTAAACTAGAGCCAACACGACCCTAATATCTCCGACCGAAGGAAGTTAATGCAGATTAAAAAAACAACGTAGATACACCAACATTAACATTACAGTTAGTTTTGTTAATAAGTTGCTTCGTACTGCCATCAACCGTATCAGTATTGCATTGATAAAGATAGCATCGTACTGGGCAATGGCAATTATGTCGAGCACTATTGTGGGCTCTAGGAAGAGTCCTCATTCATATCAGAACACTACGTTCGAAGATAAGGTTTAAGTAGAAGGGGTGCAAGAGTTGCGGGATTAAATTTGAGTGGTCAACGAATTAATCACACACGCAGGAGTACGCAACTCTCGTCTAATCAAGCGTATACATAGCACCAACCATTTCTAATATTAGACCACCACATTGAATCATAAATAACTAGATAATGTACAAAATGTACATTAGAGTCGAAGCAAGTGCACGAGAGTGGTTGTTTTAATTGGGGTTGACCACTTCTGGACACTGATATTAGAAGAGAACTTTGCTTAGATAATACAACCATTGTTCAAAATAGCAGGTTGTATTGTGAAGGGGGTAGTGAATAACAGTCAAATGGCATCTGTATAGTATCAATGATAAAAGGTTAAACAAAACTATCAAAGTTCTGGGAAACAGAGGAATTATTTCCAAAAAGCGTAATGTCAAGCATATACTAATTGTGAACAACATTACTTATCCAGTTATACTAGAAACGTTGATGGCCGATATATCGTGAAATTGCCATGTGTTGAAGCTCATTGAGAACCATTAGGAGAGTCACATTCCATATTGCGAAAACCCGGCTTCTAGCAATGGAGCGTAAATTCAATGCACAGTACTCGGAGCGGATATTATGGGAAGATGATATTGAAACAACCTAGCGATCCTAAGTAACAACGAATTTTATGGTGAGAAATTGCAGGAAACCCAACTAAATGAAAAGTGAACTAAAGAGCTAAATGAAACCGAGATAATTATCCGTAAGCGCAGCATAATATGTACGACGTACGTAGATAATTTGTTGAGTGGCACAGATAGCGTAGAATAGATAGATCAAGAATCTACTAAAACTTATACTGAAATGAATCTGGGGAAATGGAACTCCAATCCAATTCAATTATTAATCATCAATACGATTCTATCAACCGGAAGGTATTTAGCACACAAATATTGGGATTGAAGTTAAACCGAAAACTGATCATTTTATATTCCAAATTAACCTAGATTACCAAACGCAGAGTATTGTCAGAGCTTAGCCGGAATTTCCATCCACTTGAATTGTTATCTTTATGGACGATAAAATTGGCAAGAGACGACCCAATAAAACCAGAAGTTCGTAAAAAATGGTCAAGGCTCAATATGAAGAAGAAGTTCCCCAGTAGGCTGTGGGAGACCAGTGTTAGATCGATAGAAACATTTAAAGAAAGTCATCCTCAAGTCCGATATCTGCGTACGTCATCACATTTAAATAGGGTTGAGTTAACTCCACTGAAAGCTAGCACCATAGCATATATAATCGATTGTCACATTGACAAATAGTTAAAAGAAATGTCGCAGTTAATATGGGTACGGTGGTATAAGGAATATTGGAACATCTTACAACACAAATTGTAATAGAAGAGCGATGAACCAAACCTGGAAACCGCAGAAATTGTTCAAATGTTAAAGATGATTAACCGGGAGAAAGACTCATCAACATTTATATACGGCTATGCAAATTTAAACCAGGTGGAGCAGAGTGAGTTTGAATCACCTGATTCAGAGTCTAGTACTCAGAATAAATTTTATTTGGCAAATGTCAAAGCTGTTAATATTTAGTCAATCAAGTAATGTACGGGTAATGTATCACCACGAATAACGCGATAAATGGCAGCAATGTTATAATGATGCTTTGAAAAACAAACCTTATTGGTTTTTATTGTTATGTGACATAAAGAAGATAATAAAGCAGCCAAAGTTTCCCTTCTGTTTGTGATCTAATAACCCACATATCTTTGTTCCATTAATTGCAATTTCTGCGTAAGGTCGCATATCTTGCAGAGGTCACCGGGTATCTACTATAGAGTGTTTAGAATTTGACGGAATAGTGGCAAGGGAAGAAATTGAATATAAAAGTTTTCTTTTTGAGCGAAAATATTTAACTGAACGGTACCTACCCACTCTTAGCTCATCCGGGCTAAGGTCATCGACTTATGGTTAAGGGCTTTAATATTGGCATTTGGTAATGTTTCTACGGCATTCGAAACTGCATTTTGATAGTGAACATAATTATCTTGTTTAGCATGGGCGGGTATTGTGGGATTTACTCATTTTATTGGAAATATGCTTGAAGTAGGTCGTAAAGATTCATTGAAGTGGGTAGTTTCATGAATTTTACTTGGCCTACTCCTCATATGGTGTTCTAGAACGTATCCTGCCTCATTCCACGCATCTTATGTTGCTATACAACTATACTAACCAAATCGGTTATATTCATTATACGATGCCCAGCAAGATGGGTAACAAGACCTGGTCGCATATTTTTTTTGTGGATTTGGAAGAGCTCATAATCAGGAAGCGATACTTGTAAGGGTGTGGCCATGCTAAGAATATCGTATACAAATACAAATTATTGAAAGGTTGAAAGGTTCCCCGTTCAATCCTGAAATCGATGTGTTTCGGCAAATCTCTCAACCCCATGTGTTTCGGCAAATCTCTCAAGTCGAAAAAAGAATTTTTCGACAGCCATACCTTTTGGAGAACCATCGTATTTCAAATTCCATTTGTGAATAGGTACGATTGGGGGATTTCTTTCTCGTAGAGTATTTTCTTGCGCCGTCTTATTTGTTGAATTTTGCATTATTGGTATATTTCTGTTGGCTACATAAGGAGGATGTTGATGTTACAAAATTAACGGTGGTTTGGTTGGTAGGTTGAATATATCAAAGCTGTGATTTGAAGTCCCTTGATATAGTGTATTTGGAAAATAATCGTACTGATGTAGCTCCGAAGCAAATGTTACTCGGGAGCTTTGTGAATACAAATAATAAAATAAATCCCTCAAATGTAAAGCGACCACTTTTAAAAATTGGTGTGCCTTGTCCGTTATAACCAGAGATCATGTCTTTCGTTTTGGACTCTTTGATCCAACAGAAGCTGAAAACCCTACGAGCGGATCAAGAATTTCCTTCACTCCGTTGCTATTCAGTCCAATTACGCATATGTCATCTGCATATGCACGCGTCTTATTAGACTGGCGATATAAGATGTTGCGCTGAGGTGTTTAAGTGTCTTACGGAAGATGTACTCCAACATAATATTAAAGAGTATCAGGGACAGAGGAGCATCTCCCTGCCGAACACACGAGTTGACTGTAAAATTCTCGATAGCCTGTTCTTAATTTTAACCCAACATTGAGACTGCGTCACTGTCATTTTACACAATCGAACCAATTTTGTTGGCATTTTTTAAGGTATTACAGGGCAGACCAACAAGTCACCAATCAGCCACTCTACTACAATAGATGGGTGATCCTATCCAATATAGTGTAAGACGGTAACTTGTATGCTGTGTAAGGGTTAATTTGGCTACGGGAAGGTCCGCGAGGATGGGTCCATGTCTCTAAATGTATCTGTTTGTGAGGGAAGAATGTGCTTACTACTCTAACGTCGTGAGCAATTGTAAAGATTCTCACCATTATCGAGCGCACCTATGTTTCCACACAACCCGCCCTGATTTCTACCAGCTCTAGCACTAAAGTCCCCACTTACCATTCTAACATCGTGTTCGGGTATACGAGTAGGTCCCATCAGATCGGCCAAGTCATTGTAAAATGAGTCTTTACCTTGGAGCTTGCTGACTTCTGTGAGCGCATGCTCATAAATTATCGACAAGTTGGCTAACTGCAAAGGCAAGCGAAGCTTACACAATCGGTTATTGACTGCTTGTATATCCAAAAGAGTCTTCTTTACCTGCGGCCCATGAAGAAATCCATCGTCATCTGCACTGTAAAGCAACGTATAGCCCTAGAACACATGGTCTTCACAAGTAGGCCAGCGAGTTTCTTGAAGTGCAACGAATTTCAGCTGATACTCCTTCATGTACGTGACTGGGCCTTCCAAAGTTCTTGGTTTCCTAAGTAATTGTACGTTCCACGTGATTATTATTATAAACAGATTATAATGCAAACAAAATTTGTTAAATTAAATTCTAATTAAACGATGACAAAAACTATCGAAAAAGCCAACAATTTTTTATCAAAATTAGATTGTAAGGAATCTCTTTTCCAAATAACACTTAATTATTCGAAAATTGGATAAACCGCATCCTTTCCAAATTTATCCGTGTTATTCAATAGGGTTGGCCTTAAATGACAAATTTTCAAAAATTATCAATTCGGAATAATTATGGTCTGCATATGTCTCTAGACCCTGATTTATCGAATATTTGGACCGCGCAAAGTACATTCCCTTTTCGAACAAAATAGTAACTTCAAGTCGAAATCTCTGAGATTTGTATTATTTGGCAAGTAGATGCGTTTCCAGACTAATATTGTTTAGAAATATTATTTTTTTTAAATTTGTCATCTGATGCCCAACCTGTTTAATGGAATAAGACGAACATTTTCGGGAAGCATGGTGAGGAGTGTTAATTACCAAGAGGCTTAGAAAGAAGTTTTGAAAATCAGATAAGCCATCAAGACTGCATTAATGAGCAAGCCCAGACCATTTCGCCGAGATGACCTATATACTCGTGCCTCAAGCAAGGAATATTGCCAAAAAAATTGAAAAGGAAACAGTTCTCCTCTCCAAAACGGGTAAGCCGAAAGGCTTAAGGAAGTATCATCGTTATATCATTCGATGAGCTTACTCAACTCGATGAGTTAACTGTTTTATGATCAGAAAAACACTGACTCCGATAATGAAAGGCGATGATGGGCTAATAAACAATACTACTGATTATATTTGTCTTGTTGTCATGATGGCACAAATATGAAGAAGGCATTAATAGCAACCGGTAATGGAAATCTAGCGGCGTGAGTCTCTAAACTGATCGCTCTATAATAATTATCAGCTCATATAGAACCGTGTCAAACGATATGGCTCTTGGTCTTGGATGGAATGATGGCCAGGGATGGGGGTTTACGCGTGATCTATTGTTTTCTACGTCGACGTGTCGACAACCCGTATAGACAACGTAGGCAACGTCAATAATGTAGACATTTCCTAGAGTGGTTTTGTGATTTAGTTCTAAACTATGTGACCAAATTTCTTTAGGATAAATGCAAAACAGCGATATCAATTGTTTAAAAGTAGTATAAAGATGGCATCCGAGTAGAAAGGGCAGCTAAAAATAAAAATCGAAAAAATTGCACAATTATGATAAAATAAATTAACTTACATTAAAATTAATTCGGAAATCTCTGGCGGTAACACGAATTCGAGTTCAGGAAGGCTATGAGCTACTGAGTTATTAAATAATCAAATCGTTTAGATAAACAGAACTTTGTCCGCTAAACCGACCCGACTGCTCTATGTCCAAGTTTTGACAAAACTTATTGAATGTGTTTTGATAGATGATGAAAAGTGCGTGAAAGTGGATTTGAAACAGGTTAGCAGGTCAACAAATATTGTATATCTTGCCAAAAACAGTGACAATGCGTCAACTTACTAAAATTTACAGTTGTTGACTCATGGTCTTCGCCAGGTCTTTGTGACATCCTCAACAGTAGCGTCAAATATGTACATAAAAGAATAGCTTCAGAAACGTATTTTGACTATAATTCGTTAACACGATTCACCAGTAAACTTTGGTATCCGGTCGATTTATAGCAAGCAATTTACCGTATGAAATTCATTATAAGAAGTTCGTCGCAATCAATTCTATACACGATAACAATTCATCGCGACAAGAATTCATCGCAAGCAATTCATTGTGAATCATGATGGCAATTTATCGCGACAATTAATTATTAAATTATTATCAAAGTTGACATGTTGGATGCAAACTGTCCCACGGAAAAAAGTTATTTTTTAACTATAGTCATATATGATAGAACTCGACATGTTGGATATGGAAATAGGGTTTTTAAGTGATTTTTGATTTGTAAAAAGTGGGATTAAATATTTTTTGAATACATACATACTTTATCTGTTAGAAACTTTATCTGTTACATAGAAACAGGATTTAAAAATGAATTTTGAGATTTTTCGATAACCGATTATGATGTAATTCAACGTGTTCGGTTGAAATGAAAATTCAAACATGATTATTGAGATCATTGGCAGTAGATATAGTTGTGAATGAAGGAAACACTTGTGCGAATGCTGCAGTTTCGTGCACGGTTAAGGAAAATGGTATATCCCTTTCAATATAAATCAAGCAAGAGCATTAATAATAATTTCAGTAAGGGTATAGGTGGACGCAGCAAATAATTCCACAAATAGGACCATGTCCCCCAATAGAAAGGTTAACTAATATCTGACTCAATTTCTAACGAGGCATGTAGGATATCATAGCTGTCTTTATCGCTTTGGACATGCGACGAAACCCCAATATGTCCTGTGTGTAATAAAGTGAAGCACACAGAGCACCCGTTGATTATTTGCCCGCATGGCTTGCGTCGGATGGAAGAATAACGGATATAGGACGCATTGCAGTGCCAGCAAAAATAGACGCTTGAAAAAGTAACGCTTCACGGTTGTTTCAGGAGGGGTGACGGTCAGAAGAAAAAGGTGGTTTTTAATGAGTAGAAATCGGTGGTTCGGGTTGTCGTTTTAATTCCACCTACCTGCGATAAAAGAAATAAAACAAACATATAAACATATATTTATTGTAGTTTCAGTATGGTCGGACTATGAAAATCTTCAAAGGTTGATCGTCTCCAATATTTTAGTTGAGATGGCAAGCATAGTTAGTGCAATCTTCCAAAATTTGAACAATTTTCCTAAACTCGAAGATGTTTTATTCAACCTGTTAAAGTTAGCCGATAGTTTCCAGCCGAAAAAAATCGATAATAAAGATAAATGTTTGTTTTGAATTGAACATTAGAGTTGAAGTGTATTATCTCTTTCTATCATACTACTCAAATTACCGATAATTTCCAGCCGATATACGTATATCGATAAAGAAGATCATTAATTCTTGAAGGTACGATATATTTCGATACATTTTAGAAAAATTTTTTTATTAATACTGGTAGGAAAAGTTTCTTGTGGGGATCCTGGAAAATTTAGATTTTCCAAAATCATATGTATTTAATTGAAAATTTATAAAAATTCAGCCTCTAGAGTGTTATGTCTGGAGCTCGCTTGATTTCCCAGGATCCTAACATGGAAATTTTCCTTTCAATAGTATTATTATGGCCCCTGTGGTCGGGGGCACTCACATGTCTCGTAAATCTAAATTGCACGAACATGTTTCCTAAGAATACCACCACAGTATCCTTTGCTTGTCGTAGGAGGCGACTAAACGGTTGGATCGCTGGGCTGACGACCCGCATCCGTAAAAAAAATCAACTGTTTGTAAAATCAACAAAAAGAAAAATGGATACCGCCAAAACAACACCGGACCCCCGCTCAAGTACCCGGATACGAGATTTAGGATCGGCACGTGGAACGTCCAATCACTTAGAAAACCAGGAGCGTTGGAGGGTCTAATCACGTGCATGAAAGAGTATCGGCTGGAAATCGTTGCTCTTCAAGAAACTCGCTGGCCTCAAAGTGGAGACCATGTGTCCCAGGACTATACGTTGTTCTACAGTGGAGATGACCTCGGAAATCTTGGAGCTGGATTTCTTCTTGGGCCGCAGGTAAAGAAGGCTGTTTTGGATTTTCAAGCAGTCAATAACCGATTGTGTATGCTTCGCCTGCGCATGAAGTTAGCCAACCTGTCGATAATTTGTGTACATGCGCCCACAGAAGTCAGCCAGCCCCAAGATAAAGACTCATTTTACAATGACTTGGACGATCTGATGGGATCTATACCCGAACACGATGTTAGAATGGTAATTGGGGGCTTTAATGCTACAGCTGGCAGAAATCAGGCCGACTTGTGTGAAAACATAGGTCCGTACTCCCGACACGAAACTGCGACCGATAATGGTGAGAGAATGATGTACTTTGCAATTGCTCATGATCTTAGAGTAGCAAGCACATTCTTCCCTCACAAACAGATACACCTAGAGACATGGACACATCCTCGCAAAACATCCCGGAGCCAAATTGACCACGTGTTAATTTCAAAAGGGCGAGCTCGGGTTGTGCAGGATGTGAGAACTTATCGGTCAGCAACCAAATACGTAGGCAGCGATCATTATTTGGTCGCTGCAAAGCTACGGTGGAAGTTTTCGTACAGGTCGGGGAACACAGCGAAACGGATGGAACGTTTCGACTGTGAAGGTCTGATAAATGAAGATCAAAAGAAACGATATCAGGATCTTGTCAGCGACAACATTGAGGGAGCTAATTACCAGTCTAACTGCGTGAACTCTGTCTGGGAGGTACTGAAAACTTCGTTTGTCAGTGCTGCTCAACAGACTTTAGGTATAGTGAAAGTCAGACCCAAGAATGATTGGTTTGATGACGAGTGTCGTCTTGCAGTTGAGCAACAAAATATAGCCCATAATGAAGTGCAACAACGTCTCACAATCGCAAGTAAAAACAAGGCAGCTTTTGCAAGAAGGGCAGCTAAGCGGATTTGTAGACGGAAGAAGCGAGAATGGTGGAAGGCCGAAGTTCTGAAAGTACAACAACTCAGCAATGAGAGTAGTTCACGTAATTTCTTTAAAGGAATTACTGGATTGCACCATACTTTCAGGCCTTCGTCAACCGCCATTCGGGACCGGGATGGAAACCTCTGTGTCAACATCGACGCAGTACTTGACGCATGGAGTGGACACTTTACTGAGCTGCTTGATGTTCATCATGCGTCACAGACTGTTGTTGAGCCAACTCTAAAACAGTCTGCGGAGATTTGCACTGAGGATCCATCCCATGAGGAATTCACTAAGGCAATGCAGAGAATGAAACGAAACCACTCACCTGGAGTGGACTGCATTAATTCGGAGCTCTTGATATTCGGAGGGGATACTTTGTGGAACTGTCTTTTCGACCTTATTCGATTAGTATGGCGAACCGAAGTTATGCCTGATGAATGGAAAGTGGCCGCGATATGCCCCATCTTCAAGAAGGGAGACCGCTTGAAGTGTGAGAATTATTGCGGTATAGCTCTCCTTTGCACAGCATACAAGTTACTGTCATACATTTTATTGGATAGAATCACTCCTCTGGCGGAGGGCTTGGTTGGTGACTATCAGGGAGGATTTCGTCCGAATCGATCAGTCTCTGATCAGGTCTTTTCGCTGCGGATGATTCTATCTAAATATTATGAGACATCCATCTCCGTACATCAGGTTTTCCTGGATTTCCGGCAGGCCTACGACTCGATCAATCGAGAGAGTTTGTGGTCTGCCCTGGAATACCTAGGAATGCCAACAAAATTGGTACGACTGTGTAGGATGACAGTGACGCAGTCTCAATGCTGTGTTAAAGTTGAGAACAGGCTATCGACAATTTTTGCAGTTAACTCGGGTGTTCGGCATGGAGATGCTCTGTCCCCGATACTCTTTAATCTCATGTTGGAGTACATCTTTCGTAAAACTGAAACACCTCAGCGCAACATCTTATATCGCCAGTCCAATCAAGTTCTTGCATATGCAGATGACATATGCGTGATTGGACTGAATAGCAACGGAGTGAAAGAAATACTTGATCCGCTTGTAGAGTTTTCAGCTTCTGTTGGACTCCAGATCAATGAGTCCAAAACGAAATACCTGATCTCTGGTTTTAGAGACAATGGCACACCAGATTTTAGTAGTGGCCACCACACGTTTGAGGGAGTGAGGAGGTTCAAATATTTGGGCTCTCTTATCACTCACGATAACAGTGTGGGTGAGGATATTAAAGTGCGGCTGACAGCTGGCAGTCGTTCTTTATATCCTCTAAGGCCACTGCTAAAATCTAAACACTTATCAAGTGCCGTGAAGCTGAAGCTTTACAAAGCGTTGATCAGGTCCGTTGTTATGTTTGGATGTGAAAGTTGGGCGCTGACGGATGAGTACGAGAGATGGCTCCTTACATTTGAGAGAAGAATCATGCGTGTGATTTATGGCCCTAAACGCGAAATAGATGGTACATACCGAGCTCTGTACAATTTCGAGATCAGAGATCTGATGAAGATCCCCGATATTGTACATGAAGTTAGATCTCAGCGAGTACGCTGGCTCGGTCACGTTCTGCGTGCTGATCCGGAACGAATTGTGCAGCGATCTCTGAAAGGAGGGCCACCATATGGTAGGCGCAGAGGTCGTTGCAGGCGACGATGGCTCCACGATGTAGAGAACGACTTGGCCTCTTCAGATTGTCTAAGACAGTATGAAGACCAAGCTCAGGATCGAAACCGTTGGAGCCAGATTGTTGATTCAGTAAGGGGCCAGTAATGGCCTTTAACACTGTTATTATTATTATTATTATTATAAAATGGTTTGCATTTGTTAAGATCTTCTTTATCGACAAATATAGGCTAGAAACTATCGGCTGAAAACTATCGGCAGAGAACTTTCGGCTATATATCGACTATATACATTTTTATGGATTGTCATATTAATATTACAATCTGCATCACCAATTTTTATAACTTGCAGCTGGAAATTATCGGCTAACTTTAACAGTATGGTTTATTTGAAACTGTCCGAAGAGTTCATCAATCCGACACAATGTATTAAGTTCTTCAAAGATGTGTATTATTTTTCAATTTAATATTTGGCTCCAGAAGTATCTAAATTCTCACAAAATATTTTGTATTTTAAGTTACATATAATTTTTATTCTCAAAACAGGTGTTTACGCACAACACGCGATATTTACATCGTTTCGAAGTTTTGGCCGGGGTTCGCATGTAAACAATTGTTCTTTACTTAAATGGGATGTAAAAAATGTATAATTTACTACATCACTAACTCTACATAGTATTATCATACCATAAATTCACTAACACGCGCAGATAAAAATGTTAAAAACACAAAATCTGAGTTAATTTAAATGTTTCAGGCACCAGGTTAATTATAATTATTATTATTTTTATTAATTTTTTTAACTGGCTATTATATTCGTACATCATTTTATTTTCATCTGTTTTTCGTTTTTTGAATGAAAAATAGGAAATTATATTCCTCCGCTGTTTTTATTTATACGCCAAAAACAATTATCTTTGTAAAGGGCGGTAAATACATTTTTTTTTTTTTTGTAATTAATTTCAATTAACTTTTATACAATTTTCATATTTTATTGTGTTTATTAATTATAAATAATTGTGAAATGTGTAAAAATTAGATTATATATACGTAGTTGAAGGTTCGTCACCTTTTAAGCACTAGATCTAGAAATCCATTTACAACATTCACAAAATATATGTATAATAGAAAATACGATAGAAATTATTAGTTTAGCAAACATTTTGCAAAAGTTGAAAAAATAAAATTAATTTAATTTATTTTATTTTATGTTAAGGTTGCATGTATAATAAATATACATTGCAGTATGTTGCATTCTATAATTATTATTATTTTAATGACTTTTATACTTTTAATTAAAATATAATTTGTAATTGAAAAAAAATATGTAATTGTTGATATTCAACATAATAATTTTTTGTTTTATGTAAAGAATAACATAAAAGGCAATTAATTGTTCCGCTTACTGAACTATTTATACGTGTTCGTAGGCTGGCGGTCTCGGTCTTTCTACATATACATCTTTTCATGTTTTTTTATGGTTACAACGTGAAATAGTTATTAAATATCGTATTTTACGTGGTTTTCATGGTTGTGTTAGGTGCAATTTATTATTATTATTTTTTGCAACAAAAAAACAAACAAATATTTTTTGACACATATACGTCTCGTATATAAACAATCATGAAAAACCATTTTTTTCACTGTACTGATGGTTGTTGTGCATTTTTGATGAGATTCGTTGATAATGTCATAAAATACATGGAAATTAAATTTGAGTTTTAGATATATGTAATCGTATATATGGTTATAAATATTCAAATGTTTTGTAATTGCAGAATGTTAATTTCATTGTATACGTCTTATAATTGGGCATAACCGTGCACCATGCATGCCTGGGAATAAGTTTATCGAATTATCGCCAACCGAATTTTTGAATCGTGATATCTGTTAAATTATTTACGGCATTACAAAAATATTTCAAACGTCAAATTTTATAATCAAGACAATTTAATATTATGTCAAATTAATATAGTTTTGGTCAACGGTATTATAGAACTTTTTTGTTTAGAAATCAATAAAAAAATTAAAACTATTAAGTTCTATTTATTTAAATAAATGAATTTAGTTCGTCAAAATTGCTTACTTAAGTAAAATAATAATAAATAAAATAATTACATATACTTAAATATTAATTTTAATTCAACCAAGAAGTGTAGAAGTGTTCAAAGTGTAGTACATCACAACAATTGTTTTAATATTCATTTATGTTAAAATGTTTAACTTTATAGTTATTATCTTGTATTCTCGAGTCGTTTTAATAAATGGAATCGATCAACTGTTCGCTTTGGAGTTTCACATAAAGGTTTTGTATCTGAATTCAAATGAATTTGATTAAAACTTGTGTACCAATTCATAAATAAATGTTAATTTCTTACCACTTAAATTGATAATAACTTTATAATAAGCAATATCTTACGGCGTCATATAGCAGAATGCAGCTTGCATGCATTCCGATTTTTTCTTTAGGTCAATCCTAGATTTTTTCGTTATAATGTTTACATTCACGCAGTATTTACTTTCTTTACAAATAAATTGCGGTTTCTTTGTTTTCGTAGATTACAAATCTTAAACGACTCCTAAGCGTGGTCCAACTTGAATTTAATCACATAATTTTCTTGGGTAAATTGAAGAACTTTAATTTTTAAAAAATAAAATAATTAAAGTTGGGCGGATTATTCCAGCACTCAATGCCACATAGACCCACGGTGCAATACCCGGACAAACACATATACTTACACATTAAAAACACCCAACCGTGATTTTTGGTCACCACCAAGAATCGAACCCGAGACCATCGAAATCCAAGCAAGGACGCTTACTGTGCTAACGAAGGCGGTACTTTAATTTTACTAAAAGGAACTTTTTTAAAGTTATATAATAGTTTTGTGAATTCCTCTTAGTCTTTAAAATCGGATGGAATCATTTAAAGAATACTGAAAGGTTTTTTTACATTAATGTTTCTCAATATTCTTACGAGGCCGAGTGGAGGAGATAGAAACTCATTTTTTTTTAAAAACTCGTTCAATTTGCGAGTGCGCGTTGTCTACCTCCTGTATTGCAGAATGACCAGCGATTGAATATTTCATCGTAACCTCTTCGACATTGGGATGGTCTTGCATAAGTTTTAAAATTACTGTAGCCATGTATCAATTCTGGTTCTGTGGTACACAAGAATCGCTCCATGTGATAAGTTTGGTGAATCCGGAATCATCATAAACCTTTTCTAATAATGAGCGCTGACGCAATATCGTTTCCGGTGCGCCCGGCTGTATATTCCGTCCACAAACAGCAATAGATTTTTTTGGTTGTCGAAAGGTGTGCCATAAGATTATATACGGTTAACTTAGAGCTACAAAATAATGAGCCAATGTTCGATCTTGGACAGTTTATAACATTTTCCAAATCGAAGAACAGTACTGGAACATTTTTGTTATTACAATTTTGGTGTACACACATTTGTTTTTTCCGCGACACGGAACTCTTCACATTTTCCACATATATCAGATTTGGGTTTATGGAAACTCATATTGAATTCTGTGCAGAAGACTTTCCTGTAATAATGAGACTTCGCTGCATTTTCTCCATCTTGGCTACACTGGCTGGCATATAACTGGTACATCTTTTGGATATTTAGGCCAGACTCTAAATATTTTTTTAAGGTTTTGGCACGACAATAGTGACTTTCCATTACGGGAAAGCAATTTATATGCCTTTTAATTATATCGGTAACCTCTTGTTTGGTTTTTCGGTTACAAGCCTTGGGTTTATGTGATTAGTCCAGTGATGGTCTTTTTATTAAAGCACATCATAGATAATTTATTGCGATATATCTAAGGTGCCTAGAAAGTATGGTTCGCATACACGAATCATTAGACTCTTCTTTTATTTCAAGATAATAACCGAAAGCTTTTTTCGGCGGCTTGATTGTGCGTCCGTTTTTTTAGGCGCAATTTCAACCTCATTTGTACATTTTAAAACATAATCGTATTTACGTAAACGATCAAGAGAGTAGTAATGCTCTAAAAATAATTGCCTCTCACTTTTATTAATTTTTGTGGCACATTTAAACTTACAGTTTTCACAGTTTTTATTATTTTTAATCACTTTTTGAGGAATTCGTTTTCCCCTATAATTTATATATTCCTCTCCCTTTTGCCGCATTGTCTGCTGTACATGTACCTTCCAATTTGAAGAAAGGTTCTATGTGCAACAATATAAATTGGTTTACGTAGAACTGAGATTCTTATTTGATTTTTCTATGAAAAAGGTTCTATCTGTGTAATTTGAACCTTGTTGAGTTAATTGATTTTCATAATAAATTGAAATAAATCTTTTCTATTGTATTATCTCCGAACAGATTAAAGTAATGCAAATTTAAACGATATTTTTGAATTCTGCGACCTCGAAAAATGTAAAATCGATATTAACCTCAAAAAGTGTAAAAATGTTAGATAGAACCTTTTCATTCC
The DNA here is from genome assembly GCA_951394425.1 of Tipula unca. Lineage (NCBI taxonomy): Eukaryota > Metazoa > Arthropoda > Insecta > Diptera > Tipulidae > Tipula > Tipula unca. Next base: position 73,950,849 of record OX596381.1, read on the forward strand.
AAGGTCGCGATTAAATCAACTGTTTTCAATTGTTAAGCCACTTGAAGATGAAGAGCAATGATTGGGCCGACCAAAGATTAAGGCGTGTTCGGGATAATAATTAAAGTGCCTTTTTCTAATTAAATATTATTATTTACAAATATTTACCGTTACGCAAAAATTTTTAAAATCACTCACAGTTTTTGAAAAACATTTTCTTTTTTCTTGAAAAATGTTAATCAGTGATAATTAGTCAATTTTAATTTAACATTACATAAGAAAATAATATTGTATTTATTGAAATAGTCCTTTTTCAATGATCGTCCGATCTCATACTTATTCAAATTAATATCACAAAATTTACTCAATTCATTGTATGACTTAGATATCAGATTCAAAGGTCCGTTGTCTCCATAGTTAGTTTCAAACTCAGTTTGAAGTCAGTCAGTTTTCAAAAGAGAGCGAGATCTTATAAACTCCTTTCCGGGCATATGACCCAAGGGTCAATAATAAGAATGAACTCTGGATATTGCCATTTATTTATTTGTTAAAACGCTTGGAGCCTACAGAGGTTCCGCACTCAATAACGCAATGGGCCCATGGTGTAAACCTTGAGGATCTATCCTAACTCGAATAAGCGCAATGCAGCCTTAGCAAACTGTAAAAGTTTGAACCAAGAGATGGATAATAACGGATTTACGTTCAAACATTCGTACGAGAACACTTGGGATCTGGCTTCGACAAAGGCCGGACAGCTGCAAAGGTAGTGTAGACAGTCGTCCACTTCCTTAGCAAGTTCCATGCGTTGGAGATGAACCATGAAACGTCCGTAATAAGTGCAACCAAAATTCTGAGTTGGCTCTTGTTTAAAGGTAACACATATTTAGTGACCATCACATTGGGTTCAATGATGAACCGGTTTGCCTTTCGACAGCTAGGAGTAGACCGCCAGTTCAAGTATAGAAGAACTGCTGGCTCGACGGGACCACAAAATTTACTGCGCGATCCAGCTTTCGCTAAAAAGTCAGCGCACTCATTTCGACAATGAACAGGCACCCACATGACCCTTACTCTCGAATTAGAGCAATGAAGATTAATGAAGTGTTTGCACTCTTTGACCAGTTTAGATGTAGTCAAAGGGTTTTTAAAGGTATTGAGTACGGCTTTACTATCCGTGCAGATAATAATATTCTTGCCTAAATCACTTAACATAAACGTCTCAATTGCACAATGGGTAAGTGAAATTAATTTAGCTTGAAAAACCGTGCAGTGTTTACCCCAGACTACCCGGGAATCTGAGCCCATACTTATTGCCATTTAGAAGATCGGAAATGAAAATGGAACCAGCATGCTGACGGGGAATTGCCTGTTGCTCAAGCTTTAAAGTTTTGCACCTTTCGACATAAAAAGGTGAATCCCTAACGTTCTCCCACCGTGCCTTACGATAATCAAATTGATGTGTTTTTAGCATAATGGGGAGACCACACACATGATGCATATTCAAGTTGCAAACGGACTATATAATAGCGTAATAGCATCAAAGTATTTCTGTAAATTAATTGTATCCTGCACATTATTTATAGAGCAAAATATTTTTAGGTCATCAGCATAAATTAGACAACGAGTCATACAATTGGTGATGTCGTTTAAGAATATAATGAAGATGAGGGGTCCAAGATTCATTTATTTTTGCAAACCGCAAATCCATTTTATCAAATTAAGAGCAATACCAAAAGATTTTAATTTTTTCAATACAATAACGTGGTTGATTGAGTAAAATTACTTGCTAAATTCAGTATAAATGACGTTAAGTTGAACCTTAACCTCAATCACGCACAAAGCTCGTTTCGAAATTTCCAATAAATTCGACGCGGTTGATCTATTTCGGAAAACCCCATGTTGTTTATCAGCTATATATGACTTCAGTCCGAAATACATGTGGTCACAAATAATTGATTCGAATAATTTAGCGATCGTTGATAGTATAAAAATGCCACTGTACTTAGAGACATCGTTCCTATATTACCGGATTTGAAAATAGGAACGATATGAGATGATTTCTAGATAGCTGCAAAAATTCCCGACGGAAGTGATCCGTTCAATAAAATTGACAATCATGGAAATGCCAACTCATAACCAAGTTTATTTACGAAGCTTGAAGGAACCCTGTCTGCGGACCACAGCCATCTTTGAACTGATAGAATGAATACATAGAATTATTGCCAGTAACATTATTGTAAGACATTGTCGACGGAAGACCACTTATTTTCCTCCTAATCAGAAGAAAGTTCCAAAACTATTTGGGATTTTATTTCAAATCGTTTGGAACCTTATTGAAATATTTAGTTCTTATAAGCCCTGGATTTTTTACATTTCCGATGTAATTCCTTCTAGCGATTACCCAAATTAATCAAACGTTTATTAAACCACGAAGGGTTATTACGATTATTATTCTTAACTGTAATCGGAACGAATCTGTCGGTACCATTATGTATCTGTCGATACCATGTTGTTATCTAAAGGAGGTATATATAACTAAATTTGTAATTTAAAACTCGAGACATAGATTTTGCTGTAATGTTAGGGTGCAAAAATTATTTCCATTCACATCTTCGTATAAAAAAGATAATCGTCTCAATTATATATATGTAACGTTGTATCAGTTGCGAGAAAGTAGAGCCATCGATTTCATACATCCTCGTAGTGTAGTTGAGTCGAGCAGGGAAATTCTGTCTATATTCATGGACACAAACCAATACCAAAATGATGTCTGTCTTATAGCAAGCGGGTCGCAATATACACGTGTCTCAGGTAGGAGTTAATGCCTTATAAGATCCACCACCAGTACGCGACCCACACACGCTAAAATGGGGTTGGGCCGTGGGCCATCAACCTACTCTCACAAAAACCTTCAAGTTATGAACTCTTATAATACAAAGGCCTCGGACTAATTTATCGGATTCATCACAACAACAACCTCGGAAAATATAAATGGACAACCCTATAAAAATGGGACATTGCAATGTGCTAAGCCTCTTAAGACTTGGAGATCTCCCAACTTCTCGAACAAGGCGGTGACTTGCACATTGGACGTACTTGCACTACAAGAGGTTAGATAGTCTGGGAACCTGATTCATAATACCAACAATGGATACACTCTCTACTATACAGTGGCCATAAGAATGGAGGAGAATATATAGTCGGCTTTCTAATCCACCAGTGGGCGCATCAGCATATCGTTGACTTCAGCCTTGTCAGTAAGCGTGTATGCACGGTTCAATATCACGATCGTCAATGAACATGCGCCTACCGAAGACAAATCAGAGGATGTGAAAGATTTGTGCATTGTGGAGCTAGAAGACATCATCAGTAACATCCCGCATCATACTATTAAAATCATTGTGGGCGCCTTTAATGCGAAAATCGGTTGGCGTGCAGAAACATTCTATACATTCTTTCAACATAAGAAAATCCACAAGGTAACGTGGCGATCGAATGATGGAAGGACGCAAAATCAAATCGACGTCATGATCTCGAAGAGACATTCCACCAGTATAACGTAAGATTATATATAGAGACGCCGATATTGACTAATTATCAGTCACATTTATTAAACAAGCAAAGGAAACCTTGCGCTAGAATATCGATGCACGAACAAATGAAGACACCCTGCAAAGTTACCAAAATCAGTCGTTACTGAACATCTAGAACGGCACAACAACAACCACGATCCTCAATCAAACATCCAAGAGCAGAATTGTTATAAAATATTTACACATCGTGATTTAAGCCATTATATGACAAGCGCGCATTCCAGGCTATTGATGAGAAATATAAAATCAGGGTATCTGCACGTTTAAAATCATAAAATTTAGCCGTCAAATTACGTGTATTTGTAATAGAATTAGACAGTAAAAGTTGGTTGAGATTGATTTCCATCGACTTATGGTTAACGTCATTAACAATATTTGAACAAATGAATCTCAGTGATTTTTATGGCTTTTGGTTGAAATTTAAATTACCTAGAAATGGAAACCTACAGTAATGGTAAAAAATTAGCTGGGATGACTTTTATGCAAATGTTATTAAACGAGAGAATAATTTTATTAATAATGAATTATTAAATGCCTGCATGCATCTAGATGCCAAATTTCGCTTAATATTAAGTTAATCAACGCTCAGAAACAAATTCACCATTTTATTAAAATTTTGAAAAATCTGCAAATGAGAAGGTAGATCCAAAGCGAAGCCGCGGCAAGTTTTAGTGCTATTCCAATCGCAAGTTCATCGGAAAATGAATGAGACATGCTCGAACAGGTAACATAAAACACCATCAACAGCAAACAATTTGGACAGCCGAAGTAGTTTTGAATTTAGTGTGAAACAAGAGTTTGCGGTTAATAAAACACTTCCACGAGTCCCTGAGGTAAACAATATTTTGGAGTGGTGGAGTGGGAAAACATCAAAATGGAACAAAAGTAAGTGTTCAACGGGCGTTTTCTTCACTAAAATAAAACTTGAACCCAAAGTCGAACTCGAAAATTCCTGAGTAACAAATAAAATTAATTTTGTGAACATTGAAATTCCACACTTCTAGAGATAAATTATAGAAATATAATTATTTAAAAATTTTCTAACCTAACTTAACTTTCTTAGAAGGTAAGTTTAATATGTATTATCTATGTATATAGGAGAATAACGTTCTTTTTGAAATAAAATGCATTGAAGAAAATTTTTATAAAATTGCCACCACCCGTATCGCATTGATCCTACGATATTTGGTCACCGTGGTCTAGAATTAATTTACAAAATCACTCGAGGAATTGTCTACATTATTGACGTTGACTACGTTGTCGGCTTTGTTTACGGGACGTAGATGACGTCTAAACATCCCTGACAATAATACGTAATAATTGTATAATAAATTACAATATTTGATTTAGAATTATATTAGGTTTGGTTGTAATATTTAGCAGTAGCGGCCCCTGGGCCATAAACCAATTTGGACTATATTTTAATATTGGATTAATCGGAAAATTAAATTCAAGTTTTTCATTTTTGTTAGGATTTAAATTTCACTATTAAAACTGGGCCCAACTATTGCCATAATTTATTGCCAACTAACTTAACGAATCCATGAACTCTGATTGAAAGAATGAATTAGCTGTATAGAACGCCAACGGACTATAGCGAAACATATAAACTAGAAGTACAATGTTTTCTTTTTAATCAAAACATTAACATTACATAATATTTTTGAGACACATTTTACGCATGTCTTAATTTTGAAGGATACAGTATTTACGATGCTATGCACACCAGATGAAAGTCTCAAGGTTGAACAACAACTATCATTATAAGAGAGAGAATAAGGCGCTATGAACTTTAACATCATATTGAAAAGCATATTCAAGCAACTAATGTAGCACGTCCGCAGTTTATTGCCGACGAAAGCGGCACTCAATTAAGAATGAACAATTTGCAAATTTTTTCAAACCCGTGGGACATAATTGGAGGAAATGAAAATTAGTAACACCAAAAGAAAATAATTATGGTAATGTATGCAAAAAGAAAAATTGGAGCAGATATTTATTAGCCATCCCACCTTCTTGCCAACTGACAAGTGAAAAATTACTGTTTTAATAAAATTCCGTGTAACTGAAGGAATTGGCATCATGTAAGAGCGGAGATATGTTATGATCTATCGTACCAATATTAATAAGAAAAACGGTTTAATAAAGGAACGTAGTGAAGAAGTCCAGAACTATCTCGCCGGTCTCGTGAAAGTGATAAACTAAAAATCGCTAGTATACGGTTCACCTGCCTGATGAAATTTGGGCAAGATAAGGCTTCAATATTTGGTCAATAACTCAGCAATATATTTACACTCAACGAACAAATTGAAGCCAAATCCCCAAAAAATACCAGGCCATGGTTTGATTAATAATTCAAAACTCTGCCAAAGATGATACAAATGTAAACTCTTATGGTCTAATCAGTTTTCTACCAGTTTTATCAAAACTATTCGAAAAACTGAAACCAAAAAAAATTATACCAGACAATCAGTTCGGTTGATGCAATTGAAGTATACGGTTATTTAACAAAATCGGTACATAGCCACCAGTTAAGTTAAATATCATCAAAATGTCAAATATCATGGTGTAGAAAAGGTATTCCAAGATGAACTGCCTAATTGGAAAACATTAAAAACTTAAATAATAAGTTTTTGTTATATACAATTTCTCGCTACCAAATTTTAGCCGACTTTTTCTTGTACTCACATAGTAAAACACACGAAAAATTGTTCTGCAGTGCTAGACAATACACAATGCGACATTTATTTGAAGTCGACGAATTTATTTTTTATTTCTAAAATGTAATTTTTATCTGAATGGTGAAAAGAACGAAATGAGCACTAACTGAATGGTGTGGGCATAGCCTACCTTCCCATTTTGTTGAGAACTGGACGTTTATGGTTTATGCAATAACCCAAACTTATTTTTGGCATACAAACTTATGTATACAAATATGAATTCTACATAACCATATACATATATTTTATATTAACATTTCTATGCAATCTAGTGGAAATTAATGTATGCATAAACCTTTTTAAAATTTATTAGTTTAAGGTCAAATAATAAATAATACATTAAAAAAAAAATGTGTGACACTTGTTTCTAAGTACTTATAGTTAACGGCAAATAAGAAACAAATGCTAATTTTTTTTTTATTCTTTTTAAAATATATATTTTTCGACTTGACCGCACCAAAAATTTCTTCCTGCGTTTTATAAATAAAACCCAGACCACAGTGTACATACATGCATATGTAAATATATTTTAAAAATAATTTTAATTCCCCCATGGGAAAAAGGTTACACCCGAATATACATTATACTCGTATGTACGTTTATAAATTCACACATTCTGTGTGGATAATTCGAATTCTCTAAAGAATACGACAATTTGTAATTAGATGGCAAAAAATCTGAGACACATTTTATTCCATTTGCGTTTTCTAATAGTCCACAATGTTTTTGTAACAAACAAACAAAATCGTTAAAAGGGTTTTTATTTTTTATAATTGTTTCGGTTTCGGCATCTTTACGAAACGGTTTTTATTTATGGTTTTAAATATATGACCACGGCACGGAAATATAGAAACACGTACGTACACCGCACATAAGTAATTATGGTTTGGAATACATACATATATGTACAACGAAATCCAGATGTACATATATGCTACACAATGTGTATGAATATTGTAATTATGCAGCACCGTGTTGTTCAGATGGTCGTCACCCTGTAAAATCTAACCTACTATGGGTAATATGCAATACAGTTAGGTATACAATTTAGGCCAATAAAACATGGAGTGCGAGAAGTTTTATGATGTAAAGAGTGTTTTTTTGTCAGAACTTTTTTATCGATTTGTGTATCGATGGCGTCAGTAAAATTGTTCACAAGACGAAAAACATAAAAATCATAAATTACAATAATTTAACACCACAGAAATTTCCTGCAGAATTTTTTTATTTTTTTTTTTTCAAAATGTCAATAAGTATATTACTCGTGCATACAATATGTATATGTACATACATTAATGAAGATACGATATGGAAATGGCTATTATACCCGTACAAGACTAGCAACTAAAATATTTATTACATTGATATACAATTTCATATACAATTTTTTTTATTTTACATAAGTCAATAAAAATGTTCAACTGCGCTCATCAAAGAAGGCGTACAAGAAAAGGGTGCGATAGAATACAACATTACTAATTTAATTAAAATGAATACAATTAAAATAGAGGAGTTGTTTGAAGTGTGGATCGATTTATATTGACGTAAGGTATACCAACAGTTTTTTTATCGAAATTAGATTGTAAGCAATCACTTTTCCAAATAACACGAATGTCAGAGATTTCGACTTAAAGTGACTATTCTGTTCGAAAAGGGAATGTACCTTGCGTTGTCCAAATCTGTCCGTGTTAATCGATAAATCAGAGTCAGAATTGATAATTTTTGTAAATTTGTCATTTAAGGCCTATTGAATAACACGGATAGATTTGGAAAGGATGCGGTTTATCCCCTTTTCGAATAATTAAGTGTTATTTGGAAAAGAGATTCCTTACAATCTAATTTTGATCAAAAATTGTTGGCTTTTTGGATAGTTTTTGTCATCGTTTAATTAGAATTTAATTTAACAAATTTTGTTTGCATTATAATCTGTTTATAATAATAATCACGTGGAACGTACAATTACTTAGGAAACCAAGAACGTTGGAAAGCCCAATCATGTACATGAAGGAGTAGTCTACAAGAAACTCGCTGGCCTAAATGTGAAGACCATGTATTGAGATGACCTCGGAAATCTTGGAGCTGGATTTCTGCTTGAGTCGCAGGTAAAGAAGGTTCTTTTGGATTTCCAAGCAGTCAATAACCGATTGTGTAAGCTTCGTTTACCCTTGAAGTTAGCCAACTTATCGATAATTTGTGTACACGCGCCCACGGAAGTCAGCCAGATCCAAGATAAAGACTCATTTTACAATGACTTGGACGATCTGATGGGATCTATACCCGAACACGATGTTAGAATGGTAATTGGGGACTTTAATGCTAGAGCTGGCAGAAATCAGACCGACTTGTGTGAAAACAGATAGTTCCTTACTCCCGACACGAAACTACGCCCGATAATGGTGAGAGAATGATGTACTTTGCAATTGCTCATGATCTTAGAGTAGCAAGCATATTCTTCCCTCACAAAAAGATACATCTAGAGACATGGACACATCCTCGCGGAACTTCCCGCGGCCAAATTGACAATGTGTTAGTTTCTAAAGGACCGCGCATGGTACGTTTCGACTGTGAAGGTCTGATAAATGAAGATCAAATGAAACGGTATCAGGATCTTGTCAGCGACAATATTGATGAAGCTAATTACCAGTCTGACTGCGTGAACTCTGTCTGGGAGGTACTGAAAACTTCGGTTGTCAGTGCTGCTCAACATACTGTAGGTATAGTGAAAGTCAGACCCAAGAATGATTGATTTGATGACGAGTGTCGTCTTGCAGTTGAGCAACAAAATATTTATAGCCCATAGTGAAGTGCAACAACGTCTCACAAACGCGAGGAAAAACAAGGCTGCTCTTGTAAGAAGGGCAGCTAAGCGGATTTGTAGACGGAAGAAGCGAGAATGGTGTAAGGCCGAGGTTCTGAAAGTACAACAACTCAGCAATGAGCGCAGTTCACATAATTTCTTAAAAGGAATTACTGGACTTCACCAAACTTTCAGGCCTACGTCAACCGCCATTCGGGACCGGGATGGAAACCTCTGTGTCAACATCGACGTAGTACTTGACGCATGGAGTGAATACTTTACTGACCTGCTTGATGATCATCATGCGTCACAGACTGTTGTTGAGCCACCTCTAATACAGACTGCGGAGATTTGCACTGAAGAGCCATCCCATGAGGAATTCACTAATAATTATAATAATCAGTTTTAAAGGCAATTACTGGCCCCTTACTGAGTCAACAATCTGGCTCAAACGGTTTCGATCCTGATCATGGTCTTCATACTGTCTAAGACAATCTGAAGAGGCCAAGTAGTTCTCTACATTGTGGAGCCATCGTCGCCTGCAACGACCTCTGCGCCTACCATATGGTGGCTCTCCTTCCAGAGATATCTGCACAATGCGTTCCGGATCAGCATGCAGAACGTGACCGAGCCAGCGTACTCGCTGAGATCTTACTTCATGTACAATATCGGGGATCTTCATCAGATCTCTGATCTCGAAATTGTACAGAGCTCGGTATGTACTTGGTTGACGTATATGTATATATGGAATTATTTATCAGGATTACGGTGAGTCAATTTATTCCAGCTGATCGATTCCTTCCTCAGTGTTGCAATTTGATATTTTTAACATCTTTCAATGTAACGTGGTACCCGAGAAATATTTTCGAATGACACTAAATTGTTACATAATTCCAGCCATCTTTCCGATGCTTTCAATGCGACTATAATGAGTTCAATAATATGGAGAGGACACTGAAACAACGAATTCAAGTTGGGGTCGAACATTTTGGCAGAATAGAGGGTACATCTAAATTGAAAACCAGCCGTGAGCCTGCAGTACTTCTGAGTGATCAGTAATTGATCTTAATTGTATATACCACCAATTTCAATATATTATTGTCTACCGTTGGGAAACGACGAGATCCATTGAAAAACTTAAACTTTGACATGCTTTTGGGATTTCTTTTACTTGATCGATCGAGTCGAGAGCTTTGTTATATATTTGTAACTGTATATGTAGTGTCTACTTGCAAGTGTGATTCACGATGGTTTATATGGTTTTGGCTGTACGCTCGGTCAGACTAGTCGTGGTAGATGTTCCGGGCAGAAATTCGTTCTAAAAGTGAGTGGTATATGACCAATTTAATCAGTTTTGGAATTGACGACAGCGATGATATTCTGCTGTAGCACGATAGGTCGGCTTGTGAGCCGCTTTAAAAATGAATTTGTTGGTTTTGTTCACTGTTAAAACAGACTCAGTCAACGCTAATCTCTAAAAATGATTATCTGTGATCTTCTCTGAATTACTGATTTACATTATTTTGAAGGCTTTATTCTTCCCATTTTCCCCATAAGTTCATAGGTATAGCCATACCATGCCAATGGAAGATGAATCTCTTTTGATATCCAGATAAATTTTTTGAACTGACGACAGGATTGAAAACCTAAAGTAAATACAAATTTCATAGGTTAAGTTCAACTTTTCAGTAAATTCTGAATCTAAAGTGAACTATAAGTGTTTACCACCGTATATGAGCCATATGATCTTAAAGAGCTTAGATTGAAACAAGTATGTTATTTCTTAGAGTGCACTCGGTGAACTTCAGTTGCATTATTCACTGACATCTTTGGGCCATCCTGGTACCACAACAACTCATGTTTGTTAGATGGCCGTGAACCTCGTGATATTTTATCGTTCGAACTTTCTATTCTACGTTTATGCATGTCCCATGCACAATTAAATTTCCTGCATGTTGAAATGATAGCACAATAGAAGGAATTCACAAAAAGTATTAAATCGAAAGAAAAGATCATCTATAAATTTACAAAAAACCAAAATAAAATTGTTCAGAGATGAAAACGCGAACGAAAAAAATATTTTTTTTTTGTTCACTTTATTTTGTTCAATATACTAAACACAGAAATGTTTCTGCTTTTATATCCAAATCCGTGCCAGTGGTGTCGACGAAATTCCAAATATAACATTCCATGGTATTCATATATAAAATAAAAGTCATTCAATGGTATTTTATACGGAAAAAATCTTAATACCATTTTATAAAAGATACCCCACCCATGAGCTGTCAAAATCGACGCGATAGAAGAAGATTGATGACCGCCATGAATTTTTTTTTTCTTTTTTGTTGTATTTTTATTTTGTTGCTGTGTGTATATATAAATTTTCTAGGATAGGGTGGGATAACACAAAATGTGAATGTTGTGAACGGAATGGAATATACGTATGTATGTATGTCTGTATATAGAAAATGTATGAATTATTGTAGTATAATGTAGGGATGAAAGTAAAATGTTTGTTGCTGTTTTTGGATTTTGTATATGTAAAATTCAAATTCTCCCTTTTTCCGACAATTTCTTGAATTTTTGTTGTACGAGTATGTATCCTCGTTGTTGTTTTTGGTATATATGAAAATCAAAACTTGTATCTTATGGTTTTTCTCTATATATTCAGTGCAGTTGGAATATTGAATGTAAATAAGATAAACGTTGAAGATAAATTAAGAATAGGAAAAACCGTTTAAGAAAAAAAAAATTAAAATGTTTACTCCAAGAAGGTATACTGCAATACGGTGCTTACCAACCTCTTTTTTTGTTTTTAAATATATTCTCGTTCTTTTGGAATAATCTATTTTGTATACATGCATTTTCCGTCTTTCTCACAAAGAATTAAAAAATTAATTTAATTGTTATCGAGCCAAGCTCAGCTCTAATTTTCTTATTTCGAAAGATGTCAATCAGTTCTAATACTATTATGGCTTATCTATAAAGAAAATGCATACACAAGTATATTGCAAAATTATCGGAAACTGGAGACATTTATCAATTCGCAGAGATATGAAGCAACGTTGCCTCTGCAACTAAGCATTTGTACAAGAAGAGATTTATGTGGATTAAAACGACGGGAGCTCACCGCGAAATCCCAATCTATTTATGATCAAATTTAAAATAATAGTTGCGCAGTAATCTTCAGATTCGACTAAAAAATGCGAAACATTAAAATTCTAAACTGTAATTCTAAACCTAAACTACAACCTTGAACGTTTAATTAGTGTTCAAAATTTCAAATGATTTGAAGTTTACAAAACTCAATATTAATTTTACTTAATTTTAATTTCAATTGGCCATCTGCACACTGCATAGCTCCATGCTAGCCTGTACTAACATGAACGATGGGTCGTCCCATGAGTTCTACATTCCAACAGAGGGTCATAGATGTTTTCAATTTAATCACCAATCGTAATCGGGAGATGAAAAATATGGAAATTAAAATTACTCAACCCGATTATTTAAATTATTTGAACGTTACACTTAGTTCGATTTGAAATTAAGATGCACACTTATAAAAACTTTAAATTCTATAAATTTTATAATTCAATTTAATTTTTTAGTTAACTATTCAAATTTTAATTTAATGCCAAATTCCGAATTATCTTTATAACATTTTGTTATAATAATCGAATTATTTTATATTTTTATTTTAATTTTAATTAAAATTTAAAATTCGGTTTAAAAAAATGTAACTAATTTAAATTTATTATTTCGATTTTAATTAAAAATGCTGAATTAGCTATGTTGGATAAATTTGGTTGAACAATTTATATTATTTAAATTTACTAAGATTTAGATATATGATTATTTGTAAAGTTTTAATATTTATATCTGAAAATATTTAAAAAATTAATTTTAATTTAATTAAAATTGAAAATATCAAATAATGTTTTTTAAATTGGTTAGTAGAGTTTAAACTATTTAAATTTATTAATTCATATTAAAATTTAATTTGTTTAAATTTAATTTTCCGAATTATTATTGGAATTATTAATGTGGTTATATTCATTTCAATTAAAATTTCAACTAACGAATTATATTTATTAAATTTAAGTTATTTGAACATTACAGTTCGAATTCAAATTTAGAAGGAGACTTGTAAAATTTCGTTGTCAAGTTTAGATTTTATTATTCGTTTTTAATTTTAGTTAATAATAATTTTAATTACGAATTATACTTTTTAAATTTGGTTGTAAGTTTAAATTATTCAAATTTTTTAATTTGCTTAATAAAAATTTTAAATTTCGAATAACATTCCTAAAATGTAATTTTATATAAAGTTTAATTTACTTAAACTATATGAATTTTAAATTCCGATTACTGTCGTAAAATTTGGCTGAAAATTTAATCACATATCTGTAAAACTTGGTTGTAAAGTTTACATTGACATAAGTGCATATATAATTCGATTTTAGAGTTAATTAATTCTAATTTTAAGATTATAAATAAAATTTGTAAAATTTGGTTGTAACGTTTAAATTATTTAAATGTTATAATTCGATTTTAATTTTTAGTAATTTTTAAAAAAATGATATTTGTAAAATTTTATGTTTTAAAATAAAAATTTATTTTAAGTTTATTATTTAATGTTGTTTTCATTAAAAATTAAAATATCAAATTATACTTGTGAAATTTGGTCCAAATATTTAATTCGCTTTTAATTTTAATTAATACTTCATATTAGATCAATATAACTTAATTTTAAAATTTTTTATTTTAATAGAAATTTTAATTTAATCTAAAACCAGTTTATAAAATTTATAAAATTTAATCTTAACTACCAAATTATTCAAATATATTTGGAAAATTTAAAATACTAACTAATAAATTAAGATTGATTTACATTTAAATAATTTAAACTCTATAAATAAATTTTAGAAGTATTATTTAAGAATATTAATTAAAAGTTTAAAACCAATTTCGAACTATGCAATTATAACAATTTAAACTTTACAACCAAACATAAAAACTTTATTGCGGCATTTGACATATTAATAAAGTAAAATTCGAATAATTAAATTTATTTAAAAAATAATATTATTTACAACAAAATTTTATTAATATTATTCGGAATTGAAAATATTCATTAAAATTAAAATCGTATAATGTAATTTTAATAATCAAATTATTCAACCCACTTTTATGAATAAAAAACGGTTTTTGAATTTAAATAAAATTTTAATAATTTAAAATTTACAAAACCATTTAAAAAAATTACTCAAAATTTGAATTTTTTTTATTATTCAAAATTTGAGTTAAAATTAAAATCGAATTATTTGAATAGTTTAAGCTTAACAACTAAATTTTCCAAATATTATTCGGATTTAAACCTATTCGTTAAAATTAAAATCTAACTATAAAATTAAAAACTTAACAACCGAATTTTATGAATATTATTTGGAATTTAAAATTCTAGTAAAACTAAAAATCTGATTGAGTTTAAATAAATGTTATTCATTTTAATGTTTTTGTGTAATCTTTTGTCACTATATAACTTATTTTAAATAAAAAACTTTTATTTTTGATTTTATAGTTTAATTTTTCCTTATGGTGACAATTTTTATTTTTGATTTTTTCGGTAAATCGATTTCGACTTGCGTCTTCCTCAGTACCTTGTTAACTATTCTTATAAATATATAATAGTTATATATATATAGTTATAATATATAGTTATAATATAATAATATAGTTATAATATAATAGTTAACAAGGTACTGAAGAAGACGCAAGTCGAAATCGATTTACCGAAAAAATCAAAAATAAAAATTGTCACCATAAGGAAGAATTAAACTATAAAATCAAAAATAAAAGTTTTTTATTTAAAATAAGTAAAAATCTGATTTTAAAATTTTAACAATTACAGCTTTCCAAAGTTAGGTCCGAATTTAAAGTTAAAATTAAAATTAGAATTGATTTTTTTTTACAAATTCATGTGTCGCTTTATAGTTTTATTTAATTAGTAAAATAATTAAATTTTAAATTTTTTCATTCTGAATTGTTTAGAATTTAAAAGCGTTCCACTATAGTCATGAATTTACATTAAATAAAAATATGATTTCATATCAGTCGCGTTTTGTAGATTTTTACAGACAGCAGCACTAAGAACTAACTCACAGAAACTAAATAAAACAATTGATTTGCATGAAATTTGATTTTTGTCGGTAGAATAAATAGAGTAATAAAAAAAACAAAAACAAAAAATTTTAATATTTTTATTTTATATAAATTTACCGAACTTATTGAACTCCTCTCGTACATATGAAGGTCGATTTCAGATGTACACTTGTAAAATATGTTTGTAAAGTTTAAATTTTTTTAAATTTATAATTCGATTTAATTTTTTAGTTAAGTATTATCAAATTTCGAATAATATTTGTAAAATTAGGTTTAAAGAATAATTAATTTACTTAATATAAATCAATTTTAATTTTAATTAATAATTCAAATCCCGAATTATATTTTTTAAATTTGGTTAAATTAATTTAATTTCAAATTCCGAATTATCATTGCGACATTTTCTTGTAAGAATTGAATTATTTTATATTTTGATTTTAATTTTAATTAAAATTTTAAATTCGGTTTAAAATAGTTTAAATTATTCCATATTCCAATTTATTACTTCGATTTTTATTTCAATTTCTGAATTATGTTCGATAAATTTGGTTGAAGAATTTTAATTATTTAAATTTAATAAGAATTCGATATCAGAATATTTGTGAAATTTGGTTGTAAGGATTAAATTATTTTTTTTTGAAAATATTTAAAAATTTGATATTAAAATTCAAAATTTCAAATAATATTATTTAAATTTGCTTGTAAATTTTGAACTATTAAGTTTTTTAATTCAGTTTTAATTTTAATCAATATTTTAAATTTCGTATTTGTATAATAGATATTTGTAAAATATAATTAATTTAAATTTAAATTTTCATAATATAATTTTGACTGAAATTCCATGTGAATTTAAATTATTTAAACGTTATGATTTGATTTCGAATTACACTTGTAAAATTTGGCTGTAAATTTTAAATTATTTAAATTATATAATCGGACTTAATTTTTAATTAATATTTTAAACCCGAACTAAATATAATATTTTGTTGTAAAGTTTAAATTAATACACATAATTTGATAATTCGATTTATAGTTTTAATTAATATTCCGAATTATATCATTTTGTATAAGGTTATATTCATTTCAATTTAAATTTCAAATTAAGAATTATATTTATAGAATTTGTTTGAACGTTATGGTTCGATTTCAAAAATTACACTTGTAAAATTCCGTTGTTAAGTTTAAGTATTAAAATCAGAATTTTATTTTTATTTGACTACACATTCAAATTCCGAATAATATTTGTAAAATTTTGTTATTTTTTTAAATTATTTAAATCTTATAATTCGATTTTAATTTTAGTTAACAATAATTCAAATTTCAAATTAATTTTTTTAAATTTGATTGAATTTTAATTCGATTTCAAATTATAAACATTTAAAATTTTTATGTTAGACAAGCATTGGTGGAATTTGAATTACTTAAATTTTATAATTCGATTTTAATTATTAATTCCTAATTATTTTTGTAAAATTTGAAAATTTTAGATTATTTATGTATTATAATTCGATTTTAATTTCAATTCAAATTTTATATTTTTTATAATTATACTTTCTATAATTTACATGTAAATTTAAATTATTTAAACATTGTAGTTCTTTATTTAATTAAAATTTCATAATGAAACTAATATTTGTAAAATGTGATTGTAAAATTTAGTTATTTAGATTTCATAATTCGATTTTCTAATAATATTTAATATTTAATTTTGAATATTGGATGTCAAAATTTGGTTGTAAAGTTTAAATTACGTTAATTGAATTTCAAATTATTTAAATTTTATAATTTGAGTTTAATTGGTAATTGATATTTCAAATTTCGAGTAATACTTATTTTTAATTAAAACTTGAAATTATGAGTTAGTTTGTAAATGTTACATTAAAATTATTTAAATTTAATAATTTGGTTTAATTATAAGTAGTATTTCTATTTTGTAATTAAATATGTAAAATTTGGTTGTAAAGCTTAAATTATTTAATTTGTTTAATTCGATTTTCAATTTTATTTAAATTTCATAACTCGTTATTATTATTTAATTAAAATCTCAAATTCCAAACAATATGTGTCTGTAAATTTTTAATTATTTGAACGTTATACACAGTTTGATTTCAAATTTGAAATTTGACTTGAAAATATGTTTGTAAAGTTTAAATTTTACAATTCGATATTTGATTTTTTAGTTGACTACATACGAGTATTCCAATTACGAATAATATTTGCAAAATTAGGATGTAAAGAATAATTTAAATCATAATTCAATTATTTCGATTTTAATGTTGGACAAATTTGGTTAAACAATTTAAGTTTTTTGAATTTAATAAGCTTTCGACTGCAGAATATTTGACAAATTTGGTTGTAAAGTTTAAAGATTTTAATATCAAAATATTTAAAAATATGATTTTAATTTTTAATTAAAAACTTAAAATAATTTTGTTTTTTTATTTGTAAAGTTTGAACTATTTAAATTTATTAGTTCTATACTTTAATTTTAATCAATATTTCAAATTCCGAATTTGTGAAGTGTAGTTGTTATATTTAATTTATTTAAACTTTATAACTTCAATTCCCAATTATAATGTTACTGAAATTTAATGTCAAGTTTAAATTATTTAAACTTTATTCCCCGATTACAATTTTAATTAATATTTTAAATGCAAACCAAATTTATAATATTTTGTTGTAAGTTTTAATTGATATACATAATTTGATAAATTTGTTCAATTAATATTCGGAATTATAATATTTTGAATAATCGAGTTATAAATTTATTTCAATCAAAATTTCCAATACCAGGTTATTTTTGTAAAATTTAAGATATTTGAACGTTGTAGTTTAATTTCAAATTTAGAATTACACTTGTAAAATTTCATTGTATAGTTTAAACGTTACTCCTTAATTTTATTTATTAAATTTTAATTGACCATTTAAATCCGGAATTACATTAATTGAATTTGGTTAAAAGTTTAAATTATTTTAATTATTGAAAATTCAAATTATCTTTGTAATATTTTATTGTAAAAGTTTTTAATTTTATATTTGTATTTTAAAAAAATTTAAAAATAAAATTAAAATTTTAAATTTCGAATTATATTTTTAAAACTCGGTTTAATTGTTAAAATGTATTGATTCGATTTTAAATTAATTTCTTATTTCAAATTTTGAATTATGTTGGATCAATTTGATTGCAGAATTTATTATTTAAATTTAATAAGATTTAAATTTCAGAATATTTGTAAAGTTTGGTTGTGAAGTTTAAATTATTTATTTTGAAAATATTTAAAAATTTGATTTTAATTTTTAAGAACTAAGTCCTAAAATTTAATTATTTTAAATATTATAACTCGACTATAATTTTGAATTAATTTTCATTTTGCACTTGTAAAATTTGATTGTAAATTGCAAATTATTAAAATTGTATAAGCCGATTTAAATTGTAAATCCGAACTAAACTTGTTAAGTTTAAATTTTATAATCCAGTTTTTATTTTTATTTGTACTTTAAAATTAATTATGTTTTATAATTCGATTTTAATTTTAATTAATAATTTGGTTGAAAGTTTAGGTTATTTATTTAAATTTTTTAATTTAGTTTTAATTAAAATTTTAAATTCCGAAGTTTAATAATTAACTGTTTTATATAAAGTTTAAATTATATAAATTTTCAATTCCGATTAATGTTGTAAATTTTGGTTGTGAATTTAATTATTTCTAGAACTTAGTTGTAAAGTTTAATAATTGTCAAATTCCGAAAAATTTTTGAGAAATTTGGTTTTAACTTTTAAATTATTTAAATTCGATTTTAATTTTTAGAAATTTATCAAATAGTCATATTTATAAAATTTGGTTGTAACGTTTAAATTGATTTAAATTTTTAATTAGATTTTATTTTGAACATTTCAAATAATTATAGATAATTTAAATTGTAAAATACTTGTAAATTTTGATTAAAATATTTATAATATTTATTTTAAAAGTCATTTTTAATTTTAATTAATATTTCATATAACTAATATATTTCATTTATTTATAACCAAAAACATCTAATAAATTTCTTTTGAAATTTGAAATATTTATTTAAATTTAAATGGAACGATAAAATGAAAATTATTCAAACTTGAAGTATTTCATCTTAAAATTAAATTTGAATTAAATCATTTAAGTAACTAATTTATTGGCTTTGCAACTTAATATTTCAAGTCTTTATTCGAATAGAAATTTTAATTTGAACTTAAATATTAATTAAGTAAAATTCGAATAATTAAATTTATTTAAAAAATAGTATTATTTTCAACCAAATTTAATTAATATTATTCGAATTTGAAAATATTAATTAAAATTAATATCGAATTACGATATTTAAATTGCAATCTAAAATCAACAACCAATTTAAAAAATAACTCAAAATTAGAATTTTTATTTAAAATCGTATTATAAAATTTTAATAATAATAGAAATAACAACTAAATTTAACAAATATTATTCGGATTTTGAACTATTAATTAAATTTAAAATTTAATTATAAAATTAAAAACTACCGAAATTTCTAAATGTTATTTGGAAATTGAAATTTTAGTAAAAATAATATTCGAATTTTAAAATGTATACAATTATAGCTTTCAAAATTAAAATCCTGTTAAAATATTTAAATAATTTAATCTCTTCATCCAAATGTATACAAATTATTACAAATTTAAGAGTCACTTTATTATAACTCGATTTAAGTGTTTAAACTTAACTAATCAAATTTTGTAAAACGCAATTAATTATAATTTTTAGCATTCTGAATTGTTATAAATTTGAAAATGTTCCGCTATAGTGATGAATTTACCTCAAATAAAAATGTGATTTTAAGATAGCAGAAAAAAACTATTAGTGATTAGCAATTGAAATGTAAAACGAGAGCCCTGAGAATTGAGGAATACTATCTCGTTGGTCGGTATTTAGATGTTTTGTTGATTTTTGGAAATAATTTGCCCAAATCGTAATCATTACGGCATACATTTCGGATTTACATAATATAATGTGTTATTATGAAATAACCCCCTATTACTGTTATTCTGCTATATTATATACATAGTTATGAAACAAAAATAATTGTATAGATGTACATACATATATTAAAAACTAAAAGAAATTTGAGTTATAACTAAAAATAAATAATTTGAAAAGGAAATGATTTTCAAAAACAGAATAAGATTTTCTCACAGAATAGCAAAAAATAAATAAATACAATACATACATACAACAAAAATCTGCAAATCAAATAATTAAAGGCCCATTATAAATGTCGTCAACAGCATTTCACACTTTAATCATAATGTCGCACTTAAAGTAGGTCGACAGGCATAGTGCGATATCTTGAAAATTTCTTTAACCATAGTTGCCCCATATAATGTATGTAGATTTATACCGCCAATTCTTCTGCAATAATACACACGAATTAAACTGTATATAGGTAAAGTGTATAACCCCGCAGGAAACCAACCGGAATTTGAGGAAAAAAATTAATAAAATAAAATAAAACGTCGTCTCTCCGCACACACTAAAACAATCGTGTCGTCGTTCACATTGAAATTCTTCTATACGAGTATGTCTTTTCACAAAAACTGATTGTCATCCCATACATCAATCATTAAATCATTCGTATACATAGTTTTTTTTTTCAATGATTTCTTCTTAAAGTTTCCTCATTCATTCGTCCATGATAATAATAATTTTTATGTTTTTGTTATTTTTATCTCCTAGCGTTTATTTATTTATCTAATTTCTATTTTTATTTCCTTGAAATTGAAACAATGAGCTGAGAAATTTTTTATTTTCTTTGAATATTATAGTACATACATCAAACAAAAAAATTTGAGGTCTTGGTTAAAAATTGTATACGTTTAAGATAAAAAAATAAATAAAATTAATCGTGTTCGGATTATCTTTCTTCAGAGAGAGAAAGAAAATTATAAATAATTACACATAATTGGATAATTTGGTTTGATTGGTTTGTTTATAAGTTTGATTTAAATTAACTATATATACCTGCCTATACATAAAATGTAATATCGTGAGACAACCATAAAATACTATAATAAGATTTGATTGGATAAACTTAAAAATTGATATTATTTTGTTATTAGAATTTTAAATCATTCAATGGTTAACAGGAATAAAAAATTCCGCTTTACAAATTATTTTAGCATTTAGCTCATGAGAACAGTGAGATCGATGATGTATTTTGCAATGTGCAATGTTCAAACGCATCATAAATAGTTAAGTGATATTGACCCCAGTTCACCCCAGTTTAGTTATTTCTATATCATCTTGCACCAATTCACAAAATCCAAATTACAAAATTTGATCAAATTTAAAAAGAAATAAACGCCTTAGACAAAGATTCGAAGACTAATAAAAAATTAAAACTAGTTAGTTCATTTGCCCCTCTTCCATATGTAGTTTCATTCCAAATACATTCATGTTTTTCGAGTCAAATTAAAACATAAGAGTTTTATTTTATATCATAAAAGGAATTGACGTTCGCTTTGGACCAAAGAAAGCTAAACTAAATTTGTTTTCGCACACATCTCTATATAAGTCCTAAATTGTACAGGGCCTTCGAGCTCATTCTTAAATTTAAGTGAATGGATGGGGGCAAACCCATTAATATATTATGCGGGTTGGCTCTTCATTTAATTTGTTTTCTGGCAATTTATGTTTACTATGTCTACCTTTGGCTGGTAAGCATTTGATCTTCAGAAATAAATGATAATCTATTTATCTTTTTGCCCAAAAATTCGCTTTTCGATTTTGCATTTAATTTCCAGAAATCGTTTAATTTTTCTTGTCGTCCTGCTTAATTAAATAGTTCGTTACAATACACCCATATAGGGACCCCTTTCCTTACATTTAACTTCTGGCCGTCGTAATCTTTTCCTGGATATCGTTTTTGAACAACATGGGGTATCTAAACATTTCATGCACACATTTACCTTCATGCAGTGAAGGATAAGAAATATGATTCTAAAATTGTATTTAGTGTTGACTGTATACTTAGGGGTCGCCAGCCACGTTAATCTTTTCAGGTGACGGTGGAATTATAGTACAAGATGTACCAATTAATTGGTTTGATGGCTACCGAATTAAATTTTTGACATAATGCTATGTGCTATAGACGTGATTTATGTCAAAATAAAAACTGTTTTTTTCAAAATGACATACCAAAAAATGTACCTATAAGTTGAATAAGCATGTTGCTCATCACACAGTTCCTCAAATTTTGGAATCAAACTGGGCACAATTTTAATACACTCATTTCCAGTTAACCTATCCTGAAGCTTCAATTATGAATTCACTTTTAAGCACTCTGTAGAAAATTTCTTTTAAAGTGTTTTAGAGATCTTTGGAAGTGAATTTCATCTCAAGTGTTTTGCCAAAAAATGCAAAATTCCAATAATTTTTTTATGTTTTGCAAACGTAAAACTATTTGTTTCTCAAAGCTATTACAAATACTATATGTTTACAATAAAATGATTTTCTTTTTGGTTAGATTTGGTTATGTTATGACAAGTTTGGCCATTTTGAATTCGAAGTGCCCATTTGCAGTTTTGGTTTCACAAATAATTTGCAAGATTCTTTTTTCAGTACATTACAGAATACTATTCGTTTCCGAATTGTTTCTGTGGATCGAACTTTTCTTTTCAACAAAAGCAAGAAAGAGGAATGAATGCTCTGGCTTTAAATTATTTTTTATCTTTTTTCTCCATATGGGAAACTTTAATCGAAGCCACAACATAAGCAAACCTATCATGGTGGTATTTTCGTTTTAAGCCGCAAAACAGAAAAATAAGCTTTCTTCTATATCGGTTGCTTGATTTTCATTTCAGAATGTTCTGTACATATACCATTGATGGACAGTGAGTGAAGACTGTCTTCGCTTGTTTCTTGATCGGCTACATTGGATCTCAAGATCCTGTTCACCACCTCGAATTTCAAGAGATGCCGAACAATAATGGTCAAGTGGTGCATGAACTTGTTAAATTAAATTATCAACACCTGCGAATCACCTTACTATGCTAAATTATTTTAACCGTTAAAACATATTTTCTGTTATATTTTGTTCAAAAAAAAGGAATGCCCATGGTAAAATAAAGAATACACAGTGTATTGTAAACTGTAAAGTGAAAAAGATATGATTTTGAAACTAATAAAATTCTAGAAAGGAATGATTTTGAAGCCATCCATGCGATTTTCAATTGGAAGAGCTCTGATTTTGAAACTGAGCTCATAATCACTATGAAGAGCAGTTGGAGAGCTAAACAACATTATCGGCTGCATTTTTAGTAAAGATGTAGGATGATGGTTTGATCATACATAGACCGTCGCTGCATACCTCGATATATGAGATAAGTTGTTTCTTGCTTTATAAAAAGTCTGAACAGCCTCATTACCTCGCCTTGGATCCAACCAGCTCACTAAGCCACTCTCGTGTCCACTTGAATAACTACTAACACTCAGCTATAATTTACAATCAAGAGGGACGAGACCACAAGAATACAGCTTGCCTGAGAGTAACCAGTAAATGACATCACATACCACCTCGATAGCCACATTTTAAGATTAATTCAAATAGATACTAAGGGATAGATGCACGACCGAGTAGGAAGATTATGTGATTATGAAATATGTAGATAATTATTAGAATAATTAGTATTAAATTATTAAATGATTTACACAATTTTTTTAAATTTTGTTTACAGCCAATGTGAAAGTTGGGCGCTGACGGATGAGTACGAGAGATGGCTCCTTACATTTGAGAGATAAATCATGCGTGTGATTTACGGCCCAAAACACGAAAGCGATGGTCCATACCGAGCTCTGTACAATTTCGAGATCAGCGATCTGATGAAGATCCCCGATATTGTATATGAAGTAAGATCTCAAGGAGTACGCTGGCTTGGTTACGTTCTGCGTGCTGATCCGGAACAAAGGAGAGCCACCATATGGTAGGCGCAGAGGTCGTTACAGGCGACGATGGCTCCACGGTGTAGAGAACGACTTGGCCTCTTCTGACTGTCTTCGATAGTATCGGATATCGAGGAAGGTAACTCTTTTGTCTTACGATGTCCGTCAAAATATTGTTCCACCAAAAAAGGCTAGTATTCGGCTCATTTGATAGAACTTTAACAAATTCTGAACATAATGATAGCAGCGTCCTATTAATTGAGGAAGCCTCCAGTGATCGAGCACAAAAAGGAAAGAGAAAGAGAAAGAGAGGTTGTATGGATGCGCTGCAAGAATACCAAACGAAAAGGATGAAAAGGAAAAAGATAGAAGAATGTTCATTATGAAGGAAAGGGAGAAAAATATGATTGAAAAAGAAAAAATTAAATTGTTTAAAGAAAATGTTAGAGTTCCTGAAAAAAATCTGAACTTTTTTATCACAAGCATAAGCGCCTAAAAGGTTGGTATCAAAGCTAAACTTGACCAATTTAATATTGAACCAGATTAAGATTTTAATACTTTCAAATAGTTCCCTTAGTAATATTTCAATTCGATGTAAATTTGAATAATTCCATACTCAATTTTAGCTTGGAATCAAAACTAGACTTAACGAATTTAATCTTAAGTCAAATTGAGCTTTTAGTACATTTAAGTATATCCCATAGCATATTCTCCAGATTGATGTAAATTTGAATAATACCGTACTCTAAAATGCATCATACAACAATGTTGATCCTAAGCTTGGAGAATATCAAATGTGTTGGTCTTAAACCTGGTGTATGCGAAGCGCTTTTTGGCTGGAACGGCAAAAATGTCTTTGAGGGTGGCGGAGAATATCGACCCAAGGGAGAAATTATTCCAATTATTAAACGCAGAGTTTCCGGAGAAAAAGAACAGTGCATTGACCCACAAAAAGATGGCCGAACGGAAAATACAAACCAACTAATCCTATACAAATTATTTGCTAGAGTTGCTGGAGATAGACTCAAATGGGAATTTTGAGGAGGCTACGGTAATACAATATTGTATAAATTGTATTGAACAAGGGAGTTTAAGGCGAAGTTGAGGCCTACGAACAGATAAAGGATAAATCAAAGAGTCAAAGGAGCGAATCAAAAGTACCGAAGTCGAAAGATGAATCAAACTCAATTCATAAATTCAGAAGGAGTCCCAGGCGTTACAATTGCGGTGAAGCTGGTCACGGTGGACGAGACTGACAAAAATAAATCCAAAGGTCCGAAATGTTATAAATATCAAGAATTTGGACATGTTTCGACCAATTGTGAGAGAAAATCAAGAATTTGGACATGTTTCGACCAATTGCGAGAGAAAATCGGAGCCTACTAAGAAGTCGTGTGCAATTTTAGTTTTAGCAATGATTGTCCAAGACGAGGTGTTGCCTGTTGATTTTATTCTGGGTAGAGAACTCATCAACCAAACCATTCCTGTGGTAACTCCTAATAGCATCACTATGAAGAAGATTGTGCCAAAAGTATGCTCACTGTTAATTAAACGTGGAGATGTTCCAATTGAATTAGGGCACGTGAAAGATCCGGCAGCAGCTGATGCTATTAGAAAAACGGTGATTAATTATAATCCGGAGAAGCAGACAATACCAAATATTAAAATGCACGTTGAAGTGGTTGAACAAAAGCCAATTACATTCAAGCCCAGACGTTTGTCGCCTTGTGAGATGGACGTAGTAAAACATCAAATTGACGAGTGGTTGGAGGACAAAATTATCCGTCAAAATTCATCGGAGTACGCTAGTCCCATTGTATTGGCCAACAAAAAAGATGGGCCAAAGAGGATACGCATGGATTACCGAAAATTGAACAGTATAATCGTTAGAGATCGAATTGATAAATTGTCCGACGCAAAATTGTTCGCAACATTAGATCTTCGAAATGGCTTTTTCCATGTTCCGGTTGCTGAAAACTCTATTAAATATACCGCGTTTGTAAAACCATTCGGACAATACATGATTTGAAAACCCCGTTTGGCCTTTGCAACAATCCGTCTGTTTTTATGCATTTCATAAACAACATATTCGATGATAACCATTACGACACAAAATGGGATGATCTGTGTTTATATTGATGATGTAATTATTCCGGCTTCAAGTTACCTTGATGGAATAGTGAAATTAAAGCAGCTGCTACAAGTGGCAAAACAGAACGGATTACGTATTAAGTGGAGCAAATGTCAATTTGTATGCCATAAAATTGAGTACTTGGGGTATTTGATTGACAACGGAAAATTCAACCATCATCACAAAAAGTTATGGCAATTTCGAAATTTCCAGATCCGGTGAAAAAGTGCAGCGTTCTTAGGACTTGAAGAATTATGCGTATAGCTGGCAAGACCTCTATGTGATACTCTACGAAAAGTTGTTGAGTTCAAATTTAATGCAGAATAAAAAAACTGCATTCGAGAATTTAAAGGAATGTTTGGTCAGTAACCCAATATTAAAAATATGTTCTAATAAGGCAAAAACGGAGTTGTACACCGATGTTTGTAAGAAAGGGTTAGGCGCCATATTGCTACAGAAATCAGATGATGATCAAAAAATGCAGTTTACTGCAACGAGAGTTTAATTTCCAATTAGAGCATCGACCAAGGAATAGAATGCGACGCCTAGCAGAGGTCCGCTCGTACTACCAATAGTTGACGACGTATTGCATCGAGTGAGGGCAGCGCAGAAAGATGATGTCTTGATTACTTCGCTAATAATGATGTTTTATTCAAGATGCAAGATGGAACCCCACTGTTAGTTGTGCCGAGAAAAATGGAATGAGAAATCATTAAAATCTACCATGACCAAGGTAATTTTGCAATGCGAAAAACCAGAGAGCTGATCAAGCGACAATTTTATATCTCAAAACTCACAGAGAAGATCAGGATCTGCATCAAAAACTGCGTTCGTTGTATTATTACAGAAAAGAAAATGGAAAAAACAGAAAGGATTAATAAATCCAATACCGAAAGGTGATAGTCCGTTAGTGACGTACCACATCGACCATTTACTTGGACCTACCCTACAAAAATAATAGACAGCAACGAAGTTATTGAGCGATTAGATTCACAGAAAAATGCTTTCGGAAATCCAAAGAGACTGATTGCAGACAGAGGTGGCGCATTTCGTTCAGGCGAGTTCAGGAAGGAATGCTCTAAGGAATTGACCTTCAGTTGTCTTCGAGTAAAGAATAAAAAAACTCGTCCATTCTTCTTGGATGATTAAGAGAGTAATCACCTCTAATTTTATTGTATTGTATATACTATATATATAAATATATATATATATATATATATATATATATATATATATATATATATATATATATAAATATATATATATATATATATATATATATATATATATATATATATATATATATATATAACATATTATAATATATATAACATCATCATACATATAACATCACCCAACTACAACATGTACCCGACACTAAAGGGAAACACATAAACCTACATTATTATGAAATCCCGCCAAAAACATCATAAAAATGCACATATTGCTCGGCCCACAATGGTATAATTTATTTGCACTGATTTCTCAAAAATTATGATAGCAATATTCTATAATAATTTGGGGGTCTGAGGTTTTTTTATATAAATGTCAAAATTCTGTACTAAAAAATATTTATTACAGGATTCTGACACGGTCTAAGCCAAATTGAGCTTTTAGAACATCTAAATTTAACCCATAGTAAATTTACTAATTTTATGTAAATTTGAATAATTCCCAACTCTAACATGCGTCATATAGAAAAATATTGATCACGCAGGCATGGAAAGTGCCAAAGGGTTGGTTTTTAGACTGGAAGAAAATTTGATAAATTTCATTCTATTGAATAAATCATCTAATAATTTTTTCGATTTGATTTTTATGTTAAAAAATAATATTATACTGAATATTATATTGTGCGGCATTGAGTGCGGAATCTCTGTAGGTTCCAACCATTTAATTTTTTTTTTTTTTTTTTTTTTTTTTTTGGGGAAGGGGGAAAATCTTGAAACAGACCCAATGTGGGTACTGTGGGATTCACACCCACTAAAAACCTCCTCCCTTGTTAGTATTAAAACTAGTCTTGATAGGCTAACTATTAATTTTCGTGTCAGTTCTTATTAAGTACTAAATAATTTTAAACAGTTGGAAAACTAATTAGTTTTCCAGCGCTACTAAAATTTTTTAAATTTAACCCAACTCTAACGGGTTGGTCCGTTTAAGTCGCCTCACAACATTTTGATTGTGAAGCAAACTTGAGGCTTCCACATTAACGTGTTGGTTTAGCCGAACTATATGCTTTGCAGCAAATTTCTTTATTTCCTCCACCACTGATGGGATTTTGATGTCTCTATGAATATCAGTATTGCGAACATACCAAGGTGCATTCAGTATATTACGTAGTACTTTGTTTTGAAAAGTTTGGATACTTTGAAGATTAGACCGCTTAGCACAGCCCCATAGTTGAATACCGTATGTCCACACCGGTTTTAAAATTTGGTTGTAAATCAAAACTTTGTTGTATATCGATAATTTTGAGTGCCGTCCAATTAGCCAATACATATTTCTGTATCTGCAATCGAACTCTTTCCTTTTTATCTTGATGTGTTCTTTCCATCTAAGTTTTGCATCTAGTGTCATTCCTAGATATTTTGCTTTGTTATCATGTGGAATTACAACGTCGTTTATTTTAACAGGAAGGGTTTCGATTTTCCTATTTGTGAAGTTTACGTGGGTAGATTTCACTTCATTTAGGTTAATTTTCCATTTATTGCACCAATTAGAGATCACATTAACAGCTGTTTGTAGTTTATCCGTAGCTTCATTGATGTTTGAGCCAAACGCCATTACTGAAGTGTCATCTCATCATTACATTATCTGTTTGTGGGATATCACTTGTGTAAATCAAGTATAGAACTGGGCCCAATATACTGCCTTGGGGTACTCCTGCATTAATTTCTTTTAATGGAGAGTATTCATTTCCTTGTTTCACTCTAAACGATCTTTCAGATAAATATGACTCTAGGATTTCTACATAACCTTTAGGCAAAAAGCAATTAAGTTTATGAATGAGACCTGGATGCCAAACTTTGTCGAAGGCTTGCGCCACATCGAGAAAAACTGTAGAGCAGATTTTCCTTTCTTCGAGTGTTTTTTCTATAACATTAGTAATTCGGTGAACCTGTTCTATGGTAGAATGTTTTGCACGGAACCCAAATTGATGGTTCGGAATAATATTACAATTTTCTATTATAGGCTGTATTCGATTAAGCAATAGTTTTTCAAAAAGTTTAGACATCGTGGGAAGCAGCGATATCGGTCTGTACGATTTAGCGTCATACGCAGGTTTTCCAGGTTTATTTATCATGATAATTTCAGCAACTTTCCATATGCCTGGGACGCACCGTAACTTTAGGGCCGCATTCATTATATAGCTTAACCATGTTAAAGCTTTGGATGGGAGATTCTTTAATATGTCTGCTGTTATTAGATCAAAGCCTGGAGCTTTGTTCAGTTTCAGATTTTTAATTTCTTTCTTAAGCTCCTTTACTCGAATTTGAGGGTTGTTACTTTCACGGCTGTTTTCTACTTGCTCCAACACAAAATCAGAGTCTATATTATTAGGCGTAAAGATTTCAGCAAGATGACTCCCGAATTCTTCAACTTTTTCTAAATCACTCCTCGCCCATGAGCCATCAGCTTTTCTGATAGGTGCCATGTGAGAAACCGGTCTTTTCACATTACTTGTAGCTTTCCATAACGAGTAGTTTGATTCTTTAGTTGTAGACAAGTTTTCCATGTAGCTAACAAAAGAATTCTCTTTTAGCCTTTTTATTTCTCTGGTCAAAATCTGTGTTTTATTATTTAGGATTCTCTTATCATCAGGGTGACGTGACTGCTGCCATTTTCTTCTAGCCCTGCGTTTCAGTCTTAACATCTCAATGACATGAGCTGGGTACTTATTACTAACGTTTCTATGCTCTACCACTTTTGAGTTGCTCCATGCTGCGTTCTGAATATTCAGCATAAAGACTTCGGCCGCATGCTCTAGCTGTTCAATATTATTTAGTGGGACTGATAAGTCTATTTTTCCAACTAAGTCTCTCTCAAAGCCCAACCAATTTGTGGATGAATTGCAAAGAGTCGGCTTACTTGCTTTTTTGACAATTTTTTCACTTAACGTTAGCATAACTGCAGAGTGGTCAGAGTTGAGGTCATAATTTTCATCAATGCTAATGAAATTTTCAGCTATCCTCTTTGTTATAAAAAAATCCAGCAAATCAGGAATTTTGATTGTATCAGTTGGCCAATACGTAGGCTTCCCTGTTGAATGATAACGGCATCCTAGATCTCTAATTGCTTCTCGAAGTTGTCTACCTCTTGTGAGCGTTAATCTGGAGCCCCAGTTGGTGTGTTTAGCGTTGTAGTCACCTCCAAGAATAAACCTATCTCCGAACTGGGCTATTACATCTTTGTATATTTTTTTTGTAATTTTTGGTCCGGGCGGACAATATAATGCACACACATTAAACTTTTGTTTGGCTGAATTGATTGTGACTATTGCAAGTTGCATGTCTGGGTTCTCCACTTTTCCAAACTCGTAATGATCTATGTCATTCTTCACAATTACAGCACTGCCTCCCATACCGTAATTACTTGGGTACGCTGCGTTATATACTTTATAACCTCGAAGACTTATTTTATGTTGATTGTTTAAGTGCGATTCAGATACGAGACATATATCTATATTATGGACATGAAGAAACAGTTCAAGCTCAAGCTTTTTGCTGAGAATACCATTGGCATTCCAGGTAACAATTCTAATTTTTTTATCTACCATTATTCGACGTACAAGGCATGTTGTTTGTATGCTTAACAGCATACCTACTTTCTAAGCTGTCTAGTCTTGACGTAGTTTTATCCATCATGGACATCATTCTTTCTATGAAGCTTATCATATTCGTATTATCATTTTCTTTCACACTATCCACAGTACCAGGGCCACTAGATGCGGTTTTCACTGCATCAGAATAGGTGAAACCTTTAACTGTTTTTGAGGTAGCAAGTAACTCGGGCTTTCCCCTCTGATTTTGCTTCGTATTTATATTTCTCTTTTTTTTCAATTCCTTGGCTACCAAACAACCGCGGTAGATGGCTGGGTGCTCTTCATGGCAGTTTGAGCACTTGGGTTTGTTTGTTTTCGGAATCGTGCAGTCAGCCGTTAAGTGCTTACCTGCACATCTGACACAATTAGCTTCTCTTTTGCAAAATTTCACTGTGTGGCCGAACCATTTAATAAAAATAAAAAAATTATATTTTAAAGTATAATTTTATTTTGCTTTGATTTCATGTTTCATCTTCAATATTATCTTATACACAAATCATTTTTTTTAGTACAACAAACATAATTTCCACGATACAAACCACTAGAGCTCCCAGTGTGATTTTCATTCTAATTTCCCAACGGTAAATGTCGCAATACGATTAGGCTACAAGTAGTTTCAAAATGCTACCTCAATTTTACGCATTCCGGCTACAATTTTTTGTTCAGCATAGACTGCATTGTGATTGAATTCTTGACCGTTTAGGCGATTGTAATGTACAAAACACAAAGAGTGCTATGCATTTTTTGAGCTCGGAAACAAAAACTAGTCACGAGACATTTAATAGTAAAAAAAAAATTGGTCTGTACAAGTGCCCCTAAATCTGTCGAATAGACTAAATAATTTGTCGCGATTTAGGAGTTTGTCAATTTAGCTAGCATTTAGGGGCGAACTTCATGTATATAGCGTTAGACCTAAGTTCCAGCTTAGTAGATTATCGAGAGAAAGCTAACCTAAGGGAGTTGTTATCCACAAAAATATAAAAATAAATGATAAGATTAAAATTTATTTATTTATAATAATAATCAGTCAAATCAGTAAATTTAACATAAATAATAAATGAACAACTCTCTAATCTATAAAATACTTAATACATTATATTTAAAATTGTCTAAAACTAAAACCTAGTGTAATGTAAATATATGTAAATGATCTTAGAAACAAACAAGATTTATACGATTACTCTAAAGAATTATAAAATATAAAATGTCATTAACTTAAATATTTATTGCTTTTATAAATCAATTAATTCGGGCGATTCTCTTTTTATAACACAAACATTTGGTACAGGATTTCCCCATTGCACTGTCACCGATGGATTGCCTATGTACGTCAAATTTTGATTAACAACATTCAATTCCGGACTGCAAGATGATATATTCGAATATCTTGCTGTCATTTGATTTTCATCTAAATATTTTTCGGTTTGTTGTTGCTGGTGAATCGTTGTGGTCATTTCTGGTATATTATTGTCATCTAATTGTTTATCATTATTATTGTTACTATTATTCCATAATGATGAAAATGAACAATCATTATTGTTATCGATATTATTTAAAAAATCATCTGATGTTGTTATTAGACAATCATTACCATTTGGTATGTATTCATCTAAACTATCATTATGTGTACTAGTATTATCGTTTTGTTGTTGTTGTTGACCATTAGTTGTCGTTTTAGAATTTATTAATAAATCATCGTCGTTTTCGATTTTTAATAAATTATTGCTATCATAAATTTGATTATGATAAAAATTATTTTGGTTTTGATTATTTAATTGAAATAAATCAACATTACGTGGATATAGTTGTAGATCATCTGGTTTCGTATAATGTCCCGATGATGGAAAATAGTTAGCATTATTGTTATTATTGGACACATTATTATTATTATTATTGGTATTATTAAATTGATTGGCTAGAAAATCATAATTTGTAGCTGGCATTGGTTTAACGATCTGATTATGATTGTTGTTAATATTGTAATTGTAGTAATATCCATTACGATTTGTGGTCACATGATTTGGTGGCGGATAAGCAATCGTATTATATCGTATTTTCGTTTCACCCATATTATTAGTGCGCTGTCTCAATATTGTGGTTGGTATGTATTGCGAATGGGCCATTAATCGATTAACAATACTTTGATGCCCATCTAAACCGTCGTCCAATTGTGGCATGGGTTTGAGCGGCGGTTTACTATATTCGTCGCACGATTTCGGCGACACCGACGATTGTTCCGAATCGGACATCGAATTCAATTTAATTTTGGACACATCCTTTACGTTCGACGACTCCTTCTTATGCTTCATGCGACGATTTTGAAACCAAATTTTTATTTGACGTTCACTCAGCTGTAAATTTTGCGCCATTTCGATGCGACGCGGCCGACACAAATACTTATTGTAATGGAATTCTTTTTCCAATTCAACAAGTTGTGCACTTGTGTACGCGGTGCGGGAACGTTTCGACGATACGCTTGTTGGTGTAGCCAATGTATTTACGATGGCGTCTAAAAATTATAAAAAATTTGGAATTAATTTTCCAGTTCGATAAACTTTTCATCAAGTTTTTTGATTTAAATAAAAATAAAAATTGAATTTAACTTTTTGTGCGAAGAAAAAAATTTATTCAACACACACACACATAGAAAATATTATGCAGCATGAGACGGGGAAAGAGCAGGGAAAAATTTAAAATTTAAATTTTCTATTTTTGTTCATATACACACGCAACAGTATTTTTGAAGGGATGCGTGTGTCAAATTAGATAAATCGGCGAGATCGTATTATATAGTCATTTCGACATATTGAAAATTTTTTTTATTAAAAATATTTTGCTAAACACCTCATCTCATATTGTTTTTTGTTATATATTATGTCAATATAATATAGAATACAAAACAGATTTATATGTCCTCTTCCTATTTACTAAAATGGGGAAAATTATGGAAATATGCTTACAAAATATATGTAACATGAAGAATGAATGATGACAATTTTTCGAAAAAATTTTATTAAAACGTCATGTTTCCATATATAGATTCAAGTGTACATACATATATAGCAATAGATTTGATTAAAAATAGACAAAACAAATAAAAAAATTGGGATCTTATAGACGCGCGAATATAATGATCGCAAAAAAAAGGGCTTATAGCTAATCTATCAAATTCTGGGTCATATCAAAAACTATAAGTATAAATAATTACTAAATTAATTTGTCACCAAAATTAAAAATGTATTGTTAAACTTAACTAAAAATTCACAATACGTAAAACCCAAGGATGATGAAGATGATATGCTTCTATTTTTATTACTATTGTTCGTTTTTTTAAATCATAAAGATGACAACAAAAACCCGTTAGAAATATGTTGGTTATATATTGATGAGACAAATGATTACAAAATTAATAATAAAAACTAAAGCAAATTTACTTAAGATGAACAATAGAGAGATACTAAAGGGTGGATAAAATAAAAAAATTGCAACCCTTTTTTTTTGTTCATAAAATAAAAATAAAAACAGGAGAAGGAGGAGGGTAAGTTATCCTAACTTTTTATAAATAAAAAAAACTTACCATTCTTTGCCATATTGTTTTCAAGTATAAGATGCGATGGTGTTACAGCAATGCTAGTTTGTTGATAGTCTGGTGACGAATTTCGATCGCTCATATTATCCGTTTGCCAGTAAGTTTTATTTAAATTCTGAAATTATAGAAATATACAAACATTAAAATATTGTATATATGTCCGAACAAAATAATAACTTTGCGTGAACAAAACAAACCCCTATATTTTCTGGTTAAACTACACTATAACTATATAAAAACACGAATTATCACTTATCGATAATTTTAATCAATCACCAGAAAAACAAACAAAAATCGGTAGCCTAAACAAAAACTAAATCCTAATTTCTATAATTTTAACATTTATTTTGGGTTTTTGGCACAAGTCAAGATTCTTATCTATATATTTGATTTTTATTTTGTTCGGTTAACAATAACTGTAAACTAATGTTCATGCGAGCATATATTAGTTGCTTGGTTTTATGAAAGCACACGACAAAAACTTACCTCATTTATAGAATAGTTACTTGAAATCACGGCACTATTATCACTGTTACTCATTCCAATGTTCACTATTCCTTTAGTATAATCCAAATTTGTGTTATTATAAACATTGAATAAAGTTGATGGTGGTGAATGTTGAAACATTTTCATTTTTTATTTAAAAGTTAACTGACACACGCACACACACACACACTGTATAACGATTTGAATATTCACAAAATAAATAAAACTAAAAATTTCCCACTTTGCACCTTTCACGTAATAAAACAAATCAATAACTAAATATTATTTTTAAAATTCTACTCTATTTAGGTTTAAATAGTTTTTGGATGACCCATACAGTACTCATCGTTTTGGGTATAAAAAAAAAACAAAAACAAAGAAACTATATGTACATAAGACGTATATACTTGAGTGTGTGCATACATAAAAGAAAGAATAAGAAAACAAAAGTCAAGTGCAAAACACGTACCTGGAATTATGTATTAGTTATTGGGGGGATTAGAACAATAGAAGGGTTGCCATAAAATTATTTAAATATCCGATCATACGTTTCATACCACCACCACCACCAAACCAGGTAACCAAATCTTATATATACGCGTAGTCTAGTCAGCGCAGTATAAAAAGGCGTCAAAATGGACATAATTAGAAGTTAAAAAGACAAACAAAAAACGAGTTACTATATAGATAGACATATATCTGGGAATATATCGTCATAATGATCATCGTATCAAAAACTGGACATTATATTTAGCGTCGCGCAACATAAATTTTACATAATTTACTCGAGTCCCTTTTTGCTCAAGTATATATGTACTTTAGACGATTTGATTTTCTTACTGGATTTTTTTTTGTTTTGCATTACACACACGTACATGAGTTAAGGGTTTGAAATCAAAACCAATCAAATATTAATTAGAGGTTTTGTATTTTGGTTTTCGTTGTTAATTAGATTGAGTACATTATATACGTTAAGACGTTGGTCATTTAATCATACCATGGCATCGATCAATTAAATACAAAAAAAAAGGAATTTTCGTCAATATTTTTTAATGAATGAAATATTTATATAAATTATAAAAATTATAAAGTGGCGAATGACCAACGTAGTATAGTAAAAAAAGGATTTTATACAATTATGTACTATAGGATAGCGTATAGACTGAAATGTAATTAGAATTTAAAATAAAATTCCATCAAATTTTCGTTTTTAATTAGTGTTTTCGGCGCGAGGAAGAAAATCATTAAGTTTTTGGAAGTCTATAGAGGAAGTGGAAAATATATATTAAAATGGGTAATAGCAATTAGCGCGGGGGACTATACAATACTTTCACTGTCCGATAACAATATATATTTCATTTATAAGACAAAATGGTATAAATGTATATAAATATAGGACTGTCATTATGATTTGATTCTGGAAAATACATTAATCTGGAATTTTTGAATCGAAGGTTTCAAATAAACCTTATTTTTATTCTTATGTTGCTGTAAAAAATGAGTCATAGCAAGTTACAATTTTCGATTTTGATTACATTTATAAAAAAAATCAAGTAACAATGGAAGAAACGAACGTGTTTTTTTTTTAAATTTGGCTGGAATCAATTAAAGTTCCGCACTCAATGCCACAAATTGCCCATAGTGCAAACCTTGGATTCTATCAAATCACGCACGCCCGTTCTGCATCCTTAGCAAATTGAAGAAGTTTGATCCAAGGCAGAGACGATAGTAGATGCACAAGTCCTATGCGATGGAGATGACCCTTGAAAGGGTCATGACCAGTAAGAATCGATACTAGCATTCTTAAGTTATCCTTTTTTAATGAAAGAGCGTACTTAGTCAGCTTAGAGTTGGGCTCACTAAAAAAGTATTTCGCCTTACGGCCGGTGGGGGTGGATGGCCACGCTTGCTTTAAGTGAATTAGAGCAGCATTTTGATTATTTCGGTTCAACGAAACATGAACGTGAAACAATTATTGCCATGTCTACGATTTCATTACTTTCAATGCCACAATGCGCGCAGGCACCCATACGACCGTAACTTTGTTATTACGGCAAAGAACATTCAAAAAATTCTTACAATCCTTCACCAGTTTTGAGTTGGTCAAAGGATTATTTAACTGAAAACCACATATCTCTCGATTGGTAAACCATCTCGAATGATATGTAAAAGTAAAATTCAAATCGCTGTGGATTTTTGTAGTTTGTAATCCAGATGATACTTCCAAGAAAGTTTATTATCTAAAACCATACCAAGGTGTTTGACGTAGGCTGAGCTATTAATCTTACACTGAAAAAGAAATGACACAGAAAATCCATCAGTATTCCTACGTCTAGTGAATACAACTAAGTCACCACTGTTGTACAATAAGCGTTAAATCAGATAAGACATTCAAATGAGACCGGATTTCTGAAGTTTTACAAGGAACTCGTCAATGACCAAAAGCCACAACAGATAGGTGAAAGCACCCCTCTTTGTGGACAACCCACGGCAACTTTGACTGAAACCGAGCTTTCATCTAGCACGTAGATAACCATGCGAGATTTAAGCATAAATGCAATCCTATTGACAATGGTGGAATCGATACCAAATTTGGTACATGCACTAATAATCGTATTGAACGATGTACTATCGAAGGCGCTTGCAATATCCAGGAAAGTATACCCACAAGAAACTCACTATTACACAGTGATGTTTCAATCCTATAGTTACAAGTTCATGTAGTGCAGTTTCACAGGATTTACCAGCAAATGCATGTTATACTGAGCGGAGCGGTAGTTAAATGGTGATTTCTGATGAATCTATCAACAATCCTTTCTAAAGATTTGAGATTTGAGCAAAATGGATTTTTCATCTCCCGATTACGATCGGTGATTAAATTGAAAACATTTATGACCCTCTGTTGAAATATAGAACTCATGGACCGACCCATCTTCCATGTCACTGTACAGGGTGACATGGAGCTATGCAATGCGCAGATGGTATATACTGTACTTGTGTGAATGGGATGAATGAATGGATTGAATGAATGTTGTGTAAATGTAAGGTAAGGCTATGGACCAAAAGAGTGTCTATGCCAAGTCCTTTAAAAAAAAAAAAAAAAAAAAAAAAAAGCTGCGGAATAAAAATAACTCTATACTCTTGCTCCAAGATTGTGTAACAAAGCAGAAAGCAATGCAAGCCTGCAACAGATGCAGTAAATGTTAGCTTATCAGGGGAAATTCATGCTGTAATTCAGCAGGACAAATACGATCAGGACCGCCAAATTTATAAGGCGTGAAGGAGAACATACTTCAACGGAAAACCTCATGATTTATTAATCTACAAGCTAAATTGCAATCAGGAGTTTCATCAATAACTTTAGTGGTTTCAACAATATTGTCGTAGTCAAGTCAATTTTAAAAGCCCTTGCCAAACTCAACAGTTTGCAAAATATCGTATGTAGGACTGTTACTGGAGCCATGTCTTCGGCTCCGTTTCTAGCTATGGAGTCTATTTGATCTCTGCCCCAGCTACACTCATTCATTCTTAGCACAGCGGGCTCAGCGGCGTTTTGCTTGAAATCTATTGGGGCGTGGAATGCATTCGGTACTTTTAAAGTTGGCTGGAACCTAAGCAGGTTCCGCACTCAATGCCACTCTGGGCCCATGGTGCATTCGGTACTATATCGGGACATATACATAGGTTAATTCGACAAGTTTAAACTGATAAGTTTAATGACAGGCTGTTAACTGAATTTAACTCATACAAATCATTCGAGGTGGTTTACCCTTCGAGAGATATGTGGTTCTCAGCAATTTTTCTCAAGCAAACATTTTTGGCAGTTTGGGTATATTCGAGGTAATTTTGTGGTCATCCACCCCCACCGGCCGTACGGCGAAATACTTTATTAGTTAGCCCAACTAGAAGCTGAGTAATTACGCTTTTTCATTAAAAAAAGATAACTTAAGAATACCATAGTATCGATTCTTACTGGTCGTGGCCGTTTCAATGGTCATCTCCATCGCATAGAACTAGCAATGCCGTATGCGATGAATTCTTTGAAGATGATGATGATAATATACACTTCATCGGCAGCTGCGCTGCTTTCGATTGTATTAGGTCTCATGTGTTTAATTCCAGGACAATTCCTATGCATCTACTATATCCTCGCTCTCCCTTGGTTCAAACTTCTCCAATTGGCAAAGGATGCAGAATGCCTGTGCGTGATTTGCTAGCATCCAAGGTTTGAACCATGGGCCCTTTGTGGCATTGAGTGCGGAACCTTAACGGATTACAGTCAAATTTAAAAAAAACAAAACATAGATATAAGTTTTAAAACATAACATTTTCATTAGAAATTCGCTTAATAAATTTTAGTCGACCTGCCCAAGCACTCACAAAATAAAACACACAAAAGAGTCATGCACTGATACAAGGTGATTTTTTGTTCTGTTTTACTAACATTTAAGCGGGCTACACACGTTCAGGTTTACTTTTCAGATATGCCAGCAAAGGCGTACCTGTGCAGAGCAAATACAAAATTGCATATGATATACCTGTATCAAGTTTACCTGCGCAGGCAAATTTCAGTGTGTGTATTGTCCGATCAGGTATCGTGTGTAGCATCCGTTGTCTAGGAGAGATAGTTTTCCTTCTTCGTGTAAAAGAACCGAACTATATAATCAAGCCAACCGCACAATCATTGAATAAACTCAATGATTTCATTTACCATAACTCGTTAATTTTAATTTTATACCTAGGAAAAAATAGTTAGTCGGTTTCAAGGTGTATTTACAGCATTATGAAACAATTTCGCGTATCAGAATTAGATTTCCTACAACTAAGACAACAGCTGTTAAAACATCCCTTGTCGACGAAATGGTCAATCAAATCCTATATCTGCACGTGTGGGCGCACAACTGACATCAGGTAAAACTTCACAGATATATCTGCGTATGCATACCTAATAGGCCTACCTGAACGTGTGTAGCCTGCTTTATTCGCACTCACAAATACTTGGAACGGTTGACTAAAATTAAAATGGTATTGAGAATTTTTTTAAATTATTTTCTTTACAGTATTTTCTCTACTCAGGCGATCCTACAGTTATATATTTGCTATTTTCAAACAATTGTGCCGGTCAAAATAAAAATAAAATTATTGTTGCATAATTGATGCGTTGCGTTCACAAGCTATCGATTCCTAAAATGGCGCATTTTTTTTAGTATAGCTGGAGCCACTCATAACGAAGCGGACAACAAGGATTGTACAATTGAACGCGAAAGAAACGAATTTTCAAATCTGAACCAATCTACACTCCTGCCCAAATGGTTTCCATCATAAAGTCGGCCAAAAATTCAAACCCGATTTATACTGTTAATGACATGGGAAACGATCATTTTGTTAATATAAAAGATACCACAAAAAGTGGTAGGCAATAATTTTAAAATTGACGTTCGAAAAGAAACACCATTCCAATTCTGTTTTAAAGAGTCCGTGGCAGATGGAAAATTTCAGATCGTACGTACTGACAAAACTGGTAGAAAAAATTTTCTCGATTGTTCAAAAAAGTTAAAACGTCTTCCGACCTTCCGACCTTTATAAGGAGCTTCTTTATAATCTCCATAGCGAATAATTAAATTACTCTGTTTTTTATAGTTACTATATCATTAATTTGATAATCTACTAAAAAAGAAGTAAATTTGAATGTCATTTGAGATATTAGAATAGTTTTAAAATTTCAGCAAATTAGTGTCAAGAAAACTGTTGTTACACGTTAACCCATTTGTGACGAAGTTTTTTTTCCGAGATATTTTTGTAATTTTTGTTTATTTGAATTCACGACGTTCATAACAAACCTAGCACAAAGTAAAACTGGGTGAAAATTAGCCAGGGGTTCAGATATGGGGTGTTGGGTCAACAGCAATTTGTAGTTTTTTATTTTTTATATACATGTTTTTTATTTCTTGGATTATAAATGCAAAACAGAAAATATAATATTTCACGAATTCACAACCAATGTACATAGTTCAATGTAGGTACTGTAATAAAATAATTACGAAACTAGGCTAAATGCAATAGTAAATCGCATGTTGAGCATTTGTAAATTGTTTGCGATTTGCAATGTCGACATCTTAATCTTTTGGCAGTTTTACGTCAGGCGGAAAATCGCTTTTTTTATTGTTCTGCCTTTGGAGGCTAATTTCCCATACCGAGTAAGAAGAGATGTTGCTAATTTCCACCTAAACGCTAGTTGGTCTATAGTTTAAAATTATACGTTTTGGCTAAAGTCCAGGAAAAAAATCAATGGCATGGGACTCGTTTGATAGAGTTGCGGGATTTACACGGTTATCATCCCATGTTGTCATTTTGTACATCATAGTCGATAATTTCAAATTTTCTTCATCGCCCTGTATCCAATTCTACCTGATTTTGACACTTTCCATTGGAACACTTAACTGGTATGATTTTTTTCTCCTTCGTTATCGTCTAATAAAATCTCAATTCCTGGGTCAGGTCAATCAAATCAATTTCATCGCCTAAATCTCCATCGGTCCCTACACAAACTTCATTCAGTATATTTTCGGGCAAGCGTATATGTCAATTCCCGCTTGTACCTGTTCTTTTGTAAAATGATTAGGGTTAGAATCATCTTCATCGCCTCAAGCTTCATCCGTCTCAACACAAAATTCGGGTAGCTCGAGAAAAATATCTGTAGGCAGCTCTACATTATCGCAAGTATGGTTTCAAAAGCCTCTAAAATTTGAGCAACGGTGGTCAAAGGAGTTTTCCTACAAAAAAAAATATGTTAGTATATGTGCCCAATGTTGCGATAGCGCAACATATAAAAACAACGAGGTCAATAACGGTAAAACAAAAAAAAATTTCGCATTATTTTACTACAGTTATATACTTTGATATATTTTACACCAAAATTACTACAAAAAAAAAAATAAGTACTTCTAATATATATTTACACAGGGTACAGCACGTCTAATAACCCAAAGCAGACGGGATATAAAGATACTGCTTGCTTCATGTAAACTGCTGCTTCAGGAAGAAGTTATAAAAGAAACGAACGTCAGATAGTCAAACGCCAGTTCGTGTGTAATAACCAGGCAGATCTGGCTTGGACTTGACCGATCCAGATCAGGCCAACTGATATCGCTTCGACGGCACCATATTGGTATGGTCGTGGGAGCTATAACGGGACATTGTCTCATTGGGATACATGCGAGAAAACTGGGTGTCCCACGATTTCTGCCGCAGCTGTGGTGATGAGGAGGAGGAGGAAAATGTGCTCCATCTGCTCTGCACCTGTCCTAGTCTAGCGTACAGCAGAACAAAATTTATGGGAACTTCCCCTTTGAACGACCTCATGGATCTTAGTAACTTTAAATGCTTCTTGGTAAGCTCAGGATGGTTTAACGAGTGAAGAGGAGGAAACTCGAATGTTGTACAGCTACAGACCAATTTAGTGTCTATACTAGTCCTTAAGGACGGCCACCTTTACCTAACATAACCTAACCTAATATATATTTACCAATATTTTGCAGTTTAAAACGTACACTATGGAGCATATTGATCGGGCAGCAATTAAACAATATTTATATGAAAAAAAAACGATTTGTCATTTAATTTTTTCTTTAATATTAGCCGTGTTTCTTGACGTATGATCTGATCCGGATCAGATCATATCTTCTTCCCTTTCATTTGTATAGCCGCGTTTCATGAAATCAACACAAAAATTGTACTATTTTTTGTTTTTGTATAAAAATGTTGAACCAAAATGCTACTAGGATCAAAATAATAACCTAAAAACAAAAACAAATACAATTTTTGTGTTGATTTCATGAAACGCGGCTATACAAATGAAAGGGAAGCAGATATGATCTGATTCGGATCAGATCATATGTCAAGAAACACGGCTATTAATTGCCTTGCGACTCCAAAATCTTGATGACAATGACTGCACTACTCCAAAAACAATTCAATTCAAATTTGCATGATAGAATTAATCGAGAAGTTATATTTTGTAGTGGTGTTGTAATGCAGGCTTACAATATGGCGGAGAAATCGTGGCTGAACTAAACACTAACTAACCATTAGCGTGTCGGTTCCAGCGTGGGCCGGAAGCCGATTAACCAGAAAACATTTTTTTGATCCCAGTTGTTTTATATTATTTTCGAACAAACTTTTCGCTTAAGACTAAACCGATGGTACGAATTTTGGTTAGTACAGAATATATAATGTAACAATATTTCATTAAAGAAGTCTGTTCGATTTTTTAGGGATTTCTCGAAAATTATTTCGTTTAAATTGATTTTG
This sequence comes from Tipula unca, assembly GCA_951394425.1. Taxonomy (NCBI): domain Eukaryota; kingdom Metazoa; phylum Arthropoda; class Insecta; order Diptera; family Tipulidae; genus Tipula; species Tipula unca. The sequence goes on from OX596381.1 coordinate 73,994,386, forward strand.
AGTGTTTCATGTTTCTGCTTAAAAAATAATTAAAATTGAATCGGTTAGTAGTATCTGAGAGGCAAGTGACTCAGATTTCGGTTCTATATCATTCAAGAAATTATTTTTGCTTTCTAAAAATTTAGAATCTCTAAAGAATGTAGATTTGGAAGGTCGGTGAAAAACAGAAATTTGTAAAGAGTTTGGGATTGCAAACCTCTGCTTGAACCTCTCCTAATAGAAATCGCAAATAAACTTGCCGCGGAAATGGGAATTACATTTAAATCAAATCCGGGATGGCTAGAACGTTTTAAAAAAAGACACGAAATTGTATTTAAGTGCATAAGTGGGGTAGCGAGGCAAGTTTCTGTTGATATATGAGGATGCAAACGAAAAGTGTATTCCATATTTATTCGATTTCAATTTAGTAAATGGAAGTAATATGTGTGTTTTTATATAGGTTTGATCTGCTAGCAGTTATTATTTTGGATTATCGTATAACGCGAAATTCTGTTGTTCCCTTTAATTTCGTGTTATCCGATTTCCACTGTAACATTTTTTTTTTCTGAATTTCAACCTTGCTTAAACCTTAATTTTTTTAACCAGGTTGTCGCGGGTACGGAGATTCGGCGGACCCATCAACGGCGTAAATATAGTAGTTACAAAATATGTAGTTATAGAATAATTTGACATCAAAATGGGTTACTTTGCTCTTAACCAGTGTACTCCAAAATAGTTGCATTTTTAAGTTTCTTAAGGTGTTATGCCCAAAAAAATTAGAGGATTTTTTCTTGAAAAAATTGTGCCACTGAGAATTAACTGCATGTGAACCGTATAAAACGCAGTGTTGCCAAAAATTTGTATCGATATTAAAGTAGGTAATTAGGATATTCCTTTCGTTGATTGAGTTATTGATTTATAGCAGAGGTGTCCATAAGGTCGATCGCGAGCTGATTTTTCAACCAAAGAAGAATTTCTAATAAGTTTTCCACTAAAAGAGAGAAAGCGCGGTGAAGAAATATTCACCGGTATTAAATTTTTTATTAAGGTATCATAAGCACTAGGTATGATAGGGTGTCGAAATAGTTTTATTACCTTGTGCAAAATTGATGACTTTTTACACTATCCATTATACACCAAGAAGTATTGTGTGCCAAAATACAAAATATGAATGAAATTATGGTCATAAGAATAGTCTTCACAGACAGTCTTTAAATGGCGGCATATACTGCAGGAAAACGCAAATGATAATATGCATACTGATGCCAGATTGGTGAGCCGTAGTATAGGACATTTTAGGAAGTTCAAAGTTAGACTACACATACTTTTTTTTTTTTTTCTCATTTTATTTATATTACGACTGAGTCTTGTACCCATTTAGTAATTTACATTGCATAATACAGTATTTTGAATAGTCGGCGTAATCAAGTGATTATCCCCAGTTAGTGTAACTCCTCCCTCAGATTTTTCGCCACAGTAAGTCTACTGACCTCCTGGTCGCGATAAGTCCAGTGGTTTGGTTCTTTGCAGTCTTCTTGTTAGAGATGTAGTCAGCATACAGCGTATGTCCAGATTTTGATGCTGGTGCAGACGTTGTAGGTGTTTTGTTGCATGATGCTTAATTTCATCCGCGACAAGCTCAATCTTGAGATCTCGATGGAGGTTGTCGTTTCCAATGTACCACGGTGCATTAACAATACATCGTAGGATTTTATTTTGAACTGTTTGTATGATTTTGATATTTGTCTTCTTGGCACATCCCCAGAGTTGGCTACCATATGGCCATACAGGCTTCAGCATTTGTTTGTATAACAGCAGTTTGTTATGGATCGCTAGTTCAGATTGTCTCCCTAGGAGCCAATGCATTTTTCTAAATTTTATGTTTAGTTCTTCTCTCTTCTTTTTTATGTGTTCCTTCCATCTAAGCTTAGCATCTAAAGTCATACCAAGATATTTGGCAGTGTTTGCATGGGGTACTACTATTGAATTTATCATTATTGGTATATGGTTAACTTTTTAATTTGTAAAGTTCACTTGGATTGATTTTGCTTCATTTAATTTAATTCTCCATTGCTTTGTCCAATTACATATCAGGTTAGTAGCCCTCTGTAATTTACTAGTGGAGTCATTGATGTTCTTTGCTGTTGCAAGTATTGCCGTGTCATCGGCAAAAGTCGCCATTGTTTCTTCTTTAATTGGTATATCTCTAGTATATAGGAGATATAGGATTGGCCCAAGAACACTCCCTTGTGGTACTCCGGCTGTTATTCTTTTTGGTTGGGAGTACTCATTCTCATACTTTACTCGGAACTGCCTCGCTGATATGTATGATTTTAAAATTTGAAAAAATTGCTCCGGAAGATCTCGATGAAGTTTGAATTCTAGCCCCTGGTGCCATACTTTGTCAAATGCTTGCGCTACATCAAGGAATATAGTTGAGCATATTTGTTTGCTTTCTAGTGATTTCTCGATTACATCAGTAATTCGATGTACTTGTTCTATCGTAGAATGTTTTTCCCTAAATCCAAACTGATGTGAAGGGATAAGATTCCTTTCTACGATAATTGGTTTTAGTCTTTTAAGAAGAACTTTTTCAAATAGTTTCGATAATGTTGGTAGCAGAGAAATTGGCCTATATGAAGCTTTATCATGCGGAGGTTTGTTCGGTTTAAGTATCATAATTACTTCTGCAACTTTCCATTGCCTTGGTACATATCTTAGTCGAAATGCTGCATTAATTATATCCACTAGTTTCCTCAACGCTTTCTCCGGTAACAGTTTTATTATCTGACCTGTTATAAGATCATATCCTGGAGCCTTATACGCATTCAGATTATTCTTGATTTCCCATTTTAGTTCTTTCAATGTTACAGGTGTAATATTTACTTCATCCTGTTTATTTATTGGTGTAATATTTTCCTCTTCCGTTTGTTTTGGATAAGGTTGGAATGTTTCTTCAAGGTGATTTGCAAACAAATTTGCTTTTTGTTTAGCATTTCGAGCCCAATTTTCATTATTTTTAATTGGAGGAATCTGAAGTTAAGGTCTTTTAATATTCTTAGTTGATTTCCATAATGAATAATCAGTATCTTTTTGCCCAGTTAGAGTGCTGAGGTATTTATTAACTGATTGATTTTTAATGTCTTTTATAAGGTATTTTAATCTGTTACACAAATGATTAAATACTCTTTTATTTTCAGCATTTCGATGTTTTTGCCAATTCTTCCGTGCTTTTCTTTTATTTTTAAGAAGTTCTCTCACTTCCTCTGGATAGCTAGCATTGCGCCTCATTTCCTGCCTATTATTTGGAGTGCTTTCCCACTCAGCATATTGGATATTATGGATGAGCTTATCTAATTCGTCTTCTATTTGGACTGGTCCCTGAATTGGGTTCTGCAGACTAATTCTTTCTGTTAACTGTGTTTGGAAGAGATCCCAATTGATTTTGAAGCTCGTTAATTTCGGGTTGCTCTCTTTCAAAATAATTGTTTGGCTAAGTATCATAATAACTGGTGAATGATCTGATGATAGACTTTCACTGTTCTCTATATGGATATAATTATCTGAAATCCCTTTTGTAATAAAGAAGTCTATAAGGTCTGGAATCTTACTGGTATCCGTAGGCCAATAGGTTGGTGTACCGCCTGAGTGAAACTCGCATTTTAGTTGTTTGCCTGCTGCGAACAGTTCTTTTCCTTTAGCGGTCGTTAACCGAGATCCCCAATATGTATTTTTTGCATTAAGTCACCTCCAACTAAAAAGACACTTCCTAGCGTTTTCAGAAGATTAGTATAATCTACTTGTTTGAGATTGTATCTTGGAGGGCAATATGTTGCTGAGATACTGCATGTTTTAATATTGCTTAATTGTATTTTGATTGTTGTGACTTGCATGGAAAGGTTCTCAATTTTTGGTTCTTCGTTATGTTTTATATACTCTTTTATGAGGATAGCTGATCCACCTCTGGCTTTGTTCTCAGGATGTAGTGCATATAGTAGCAATTATATCCTTTTATTCTACAGAATGAAGTTTTGGAGAAATGGGTTTCTGATATAAGACATATATCTATATTATGCATGTTTAAAAATATATCTATAGTTCTTGAATGTGTTGCAATAGCCCATTTGCATTCCAGGTTACAATTCGTAATGTTTTATTCATTTCTTTTGTTTATAATTCGATTTTATATAATTTATATTTTGATACACTTGACCAAGGTTATCTTTTACTCTTTTATTGAAACTAGTTTGTGATTTCATTTCTTCTAGTGTTTTCTGCAGACTCATTTCCTGCGAAATAAGTCTATTGTTAATGTTCTCTAGATTTCTCAGTATGCCCTGTAGAACGAGATCCACTTTTAACTGTTTCTCCTCTGTTTGCTGAACATACTTGTGCATAAGTAACGTTTTCGTTTACTCTCTGGCTTTGTATGTTATGATTAGCAGTTGACGGTTTAGGCTCCGTGGTTCTTTTTATAGTTTGTACATTTATTGATGTACCTGGTTTGCGTGATTTATCTCTCATTTTTTGTAGTTGTACTGCAACTTCACATCCTCTGTAGTTGGCTGGATGCTGGCCATTACAGTTGATACACTTCGGAGTTATATCTCGGGGGACTGTGCAGTCATTTCCTGCGTGTTTTCCTGCACATTTAACACATCTTGCTTCACGGTGGCAGTACTTTTGTGTATGATTATAATCCTGGCACTTTTTACATTGTGGTATTAGTCGAGTGACCTTTCTCGGTGTTTCTATTCTAGCTCTAAGGTTGAGGATAGCCTTAATATTATAAATATTTTCGATTTTTTCTTGGTTGTCGAAGGTTAGCATAAAAAGTGGGAGACCTCTTCTCATGATTTCAACATTTCCGTCCCTGTTTTCTCTTCTCTCTTTTCTGATGATGTTGACTGCATCGATTATTTTCAGGCCTTTGTTTTGCAGGTTCTCAATAATTTCATCTTTTGAGCAAGTTGGATGGAGACCTCTTGCCATTACATTAATTGATCGATCATTTTTGTCCTCGTAGGTATACCACTGGTGACCATCAGCATTTAGTTTGTTAGCTAGAGCTTTATAATCTTCAGGCTCTGTTGTATTTATTTTCCAAATATTATTGCTGAGCGATATTACTTTGTAGTCATTTCGTACTACTTCTTTCATCAGTTTCTGAATACTACCGTGGTTGGTTATTCCTAGAATATTGATCGGAGGTGGTACCTGTTTCTTCTTTTCTGTCTCATGCACTTTTGATCCAGAAAATGCTTTGCCAGTTTTAATGTGGGTTTGCATTGGCTCAACTTCTGGTGATGATTCAGCTTTCCTCTTGCTTGGGTTGGTTTCTTCTCTAGGTTTCTTATTTGCCCTCTTGGATTTCTGTAGTCTCCAATTTGTTTCTTTTTCAAGCTCATCTTCATCAGTTTTATATTCGGCTTGATCTGCGAGTACTTGAAATTGGTTGTTCATTATTGCCAAGTTTCCTGCGTTGTTATTTTTATTTACGGTTTCCTTTAGCATAAGGTTTTCTTTCTTTAGCACGGCAACTTCATTGTTCAGTTGCGCAATTAATTTCTCCATTTGCTCAAATTTATTTACTAGTTCCGCGTTATGTATTATAACTGCTTGTGCGCTGGACGTGGCTTCGGCAGTTGGCTTGGAATTTTTATGCTTGATGGAAGTGGTATTTTCCTCCTCATTGTTTAGTTCACACAGCAGTGTGGTGTTCCCTGGCGGTGGGGTTGATGGTGGTGTTCTTTGGAGTGCCGTACTTCTTCCACCAAAGGGCCATTCATGTATCTGACTACACATAATGTTTACCTTAAATTGATGACAGTGAACTTACTCGTAATACGTAAGAAATAACAAAAAATTACACTGTTAAATTTGGCAATTTTTCCAATTGGAATTTTATTTATAAGAAAAAATGTAAATTAGAGGTGTTTTGTAAGTTTTGTGCCACCGATTCTAGAGATAATCACTTGAGTGATAATAGGTTGAGTGATCAGATTTTCACAGGATTTTTATGTTTCGTGATTTTAAACAAATTTTAATAATTTTTACAGCCTATCCTAGAGATGTACACGAGTACTCATGTATATTTTAGGTTAGATTAGATAAACTATGATTTTTGTGGTCAAGCAGACTAAATTCTGATGGACTTTTCTATTTGTTTATGGAATTTAAAAGTTACTCGATTTCGATTGGTTTTTAAAATTTTATACCGCCGATCCAAAAAAAGTACCCGAGTTCTGTTTTATATTTTCAAATAGTTCAATCTATTTCGAAACTTTTTGATCAAAAAAAAATAAATTCTCATAATCTTTACTATTTATTTAACACCATTTAGAAGTTATGTAGGTGACTTCGTTTTAAGCGATATAAAAATTTATACCGGTACTCTCAAAGGTCTCAAAGGTTTTTAATGGCCTAAACCTTCTGAAAATATAGAGTATGTGTGGAACTGTGGACATCTACTTAAGTGCACCTTTATAGTAATTTGAAATGAAAAAGTAGATCCCTCAAAAAAATTAGTGGCCAGCCCTGTCAATATACATATATTATTTATATATACGTATACTTATTTTATATGGGGCCACTGTAAAATAAAATAAACAAATTGGTTAAAAAGATATTTTTTTATTTTGTGGGATGAAAAGCTGTGGGATAACTTGACCTCATTGAAAAACACGGTTATTTGGATCAACATAGATTTCATGTGGTATTTTGTAAAATTAAATATTTAATAATTTTAAAACGAATATCGACACATAAAGGGTTAGTATTACACCTAACTTGAATTGAATAACTTGATTTACTTACACATTTTCCATCAATGCATATATGAATAATTATTATTATGGAATAATTCTAAATTTCTAAATATCCAGTTAATTTCCATCGATGATAAAATAATCAACACCGAGAAGGTCAAAACACGTGAACAAATTTAATTAATTTTATGAACAATCTGCTTATTACGCAAATTACTAAAACAAACTGTGTAAATAGTTTTCAATAATCAATAATAATAGTTTTTTGTAAACCTGTTGTTTATTTATTTATTTAGTTAAAAGCGATTTTGCGATTTTATACATCTGACCTATCACGTATTTTTGTACATACGCAAGTAAAATGACTAATTAATATTGTCAGCAGGAGGATGCGATATTTAAACCACATATATGTATATTCAATAAAACATTTGTTGCTTAATGACACCCGGAATAAAAGGATAAATAATATTTTTAAATTCCGTAGATAAAATACTATTTTTTTTTTTTGTGTGTGGTATAATTAATTTTTATGACATGTTGTACATCCACACACACACACACACAGTTCCTCTACCAAATAGAATGAAATTCCAATATCGAATAATCACATAACTCGTAAAACAGTAAAAATTCAATAACCTCTGTACATAATACGTACCTACTAGAGCTAAACCTTGTTATCGTACAAATATAAAATTATCAAAAAAAAAAAAGATGCTACACAGTAGTAAAATATGTACATATATAGAAAATAGTTCAATGAACAGATAAAACAATAACAAATTTTATTTTTTATAAAAGCATGTTTTATGTAATACATAATAGTTTGTACATAAAATACCAACAAACATACGTGTATATTAACCTCATCCTATTCACATACATTAGTCAACTTTTTGGTGGGTCATCCACATTAGGTATGTATATATAGAATATAGCACGTGGAAAATAAATCATCAAAAAATATTTGTATATATTGACTATAGAGGTTAAATTAGACTACCGTATACAACTACTCCTCGTATACGAGTAGTTTAGTTATATTGGGTACATGATAAAATAGTGATGATAATGCGAATGCCTTTAGGAAGGTTAAATTCTTTAGCAATATTGGCGAAGAATATAATTTTTATGAATGACTCGTAGCTAATTTCACTTCGTATCGTACATACTATGTGCATACACGGGCCAAAATATAAAAGCCCGCGGCGATTTTCGTTAATTGTTTTTCTCGGTATATTCCAACCAAAAAATACGCGCAATTCGCTGATAACATCAAAACTTGATATAACTGTATGTACACATTCATTAAACCCTGTATATATATACGCTAACAGCGCCGACCACCAAACAATAACTATTTCATTAACCAATATATCAAAATGAGCTCCAGACTAAAAATCGCTGTCATAAATAATCGATATTGTAAATAAATAAAATTATTTGACTTTAAAATTATGTCCGCACTCTATAGTGCTAGGGCCTAGTAGTCAAGTGTAATAAAAATAAATTATTTCGGACATTCGCTCGCCGGCCTTAAAATAATTAACTTTGAGCATTTATTAATTTATTGAGTCCGTCATGCATAATCATACATATATTATAGTCAAGTGTCTCTACTATATTGTATTGTTGAAAACGATACGAAAGAGACACGAGTCTCGTCAAATATATTAATCCTTTCGTATATTTTGTTTCGACATTTTGGTTAGGTACAAAAAATTTCCGTTTTTTTGATTGTTTATGTAACGATGCCACATGCTGTGATTGAAGTCTGTAATATTTTTGTATTTTGGTTAACTAATACCATTAGAGTCAAGTAGGCGGACAGATTAAGCTTATACCAATTTCTCGAGAGATTAAGAGATTAAATTAAAATTCTTTTTAAATGTGAGGGAAAAAATGGTGAAAAAATGACTTTTCTTCCGTTTTGTTTATTTTATGTATGTAGTCCTTATCATTATGTTTTATTATGTAACCATGAATGGATGATAATTTGTATTTTTAAGAAAAACAAAATACATGTGTTTGTATGTATGTACAATATTCAGAGAACAGGAAGTTTATACTAGGATTATAGTTAACAATTGGATACGAGAAAAGATGTTGAATGTAAAAGGTGTGCAGTTATTAGGTAAATTATATAAACATTTTTTTAAGTTTAAACTAAATGCAAGTAAGCGAACTCGTTCATAACATCAATATGGAAACATCCACTTAACAATTATAATTGGCATCAAAACATTAAACATTGAGTTTCCTATTCACTTCCGGTGGTTATCTATACAATTAGACTTTATATTGTATGCCATACTTCTCTTGATTTTGATTTGTTAACACTTGCAATATTATTAAATGTAAGTTAACAGTTAATTCTGAATAAAGTAACTAATTTCATCATAAAAATAATTTCTTATAATGTCAAATGAATATTGAACATCCCATTTAACGAATGAGGTTACGTTACGTATGCTTGATGTTTCAATATATTTTAATTTTATCTCGACTAAGCAAAATAAGTAAACGAATGTTGCATACCCCTGATTCGGCAATTTTGTTAATAACGATGAGTAAATGGATCAAATGAATTTATTGTTTTCTTCTCATCTCTCTTCTTAATATCAATAAAGTTGTTGTGAAACAACTGTTGACCGCTCCAAAGAACACAAATAAACTAAATGTGACCTACTAGGTAGTAGGATCAGTAATGATTTGGACCATGGTTTCAATCACGTTGGTACATGCGCTATATTGTAATTGTATTCGGCTAACTGTATTCGCCATTTTAAGATTCGTTTTGAAACGTTTTTAAGGTGGCCAATTAGTGGTTTGTGGTCTGTTCTAATCGTGAATTTCCTGCCATATAGAAAGGGTCTAAATATGTCTACTATTTAGCTTATGTTATTATGATCATTCAAGTTTCTTCCGTATATTATAACATCGTCAAGGTATACAAAGCATTTCAAACCTTGTTGGCCTAGCAAGACATTATTAATCATTCTTTGGAATGTACTCTGTGAGTTCTTCATTCCGAAGGGCATTCGGAGGAATTCGAAATGACCGAAATCAGTACTGAAAGCGGTTTTGATCGACCTAACTGATCGAATATATCATTTATGAGTGGAAGAGGGTAAGTGTCACCAATTGTTGCCTCATTTACTCTTCTAAATTCTACGACTACTCTCCATTTTGGCTTTCCATTCTGATCTGGTTTCTTAGGTACTACTAATAAAGGACTATTGAATGGACTTGCACTGCTTGTGATTATGTTATCCTCAAGCATCTTCTGTACTTGTTCGTTAATTACAGATTTTAGGATTTGCGGTACTCTATATTGTCTGGTGTTGATCGGAGATGTATCTGAATGAAGGTGCACCTGATGGCTCACACCTGGGACACTGGATAATTTATCACCTTACATGTAGAATATATCAGAATATTCGCTAATCAGTTCTAGTAATGTGGTTGATTCTTCAATGTTTAGATTCTTATCTAACGTTAATTCCTGTTACTGGGACTTGACTTGGATTGATTTGAAGTATCTCGAAATTATCTAAGGGTGAGAGTATTGGTTTGATATTCTTGATTATAGCTTCTGATGGGTTACAATTGACTATGCTACTCTGGGCTTTATATAGGTTGGGTTTTATGAGACAGTTACCTGAGAATACTCCAGGGGCTATTTCTTGCGAATGACATAAATATTCGTCATTTGTGGGAGTTGTAATTTGTACGGTTATTTCTTTCCGTGCAGGAAGATGTATTTCTGATGGGTTACTAGAGAAGTTAATAATATTTCCTTGGATTGCTAGTTGATTTGAACTGTAAAGTATATAAATTTTGTTGTTGCTTAAGAAATCTCTACCAAGAATGCCATCTTGGTTGATTGGGAAATCATTTCCTACTACATGGAAATTTTGAAATATTTTGAGTTTACGAGTGATGTCGAGGTGTGTGTACATGCTACCAAAAGTTACAGTGGCCTTTCCGCCTATTCCTGTTAACTTGGCTATATTTGCTTTGTTGACCAGATTCATATCATCAGTGAATCTTTCCTTTATTAACGACACTGCAGTACCGGAGTCAATTAGGAATTGTATAGTACTTTCCTTTGATGCTCCTAATTTTAGACTTACGACGTCATGAGAGAACTTATGATTAGAAACTAGATTTATTTTGAAATTGTGGGAAGGAGGATTTTCTTAGGCTACTACGTTATGGACCTGTGCTACCGTGACGAATGATCCTTTTGGTGGCCAATCATCATCATTTGGTGCAAGTGACTTTTGTAATGGTCGTCTGTCTTGAGCTACACAACTACTTTTCGAGATAGGATTTGATTTATTTAGAGGGTTATATGGGTTGTTCTGTTCGTTATCTGACGGACTACTTGTTTTGTTAATCGAGACGGAACTGGATGGAAGACTTAAACTACTATTCGAGGAGGTTCTCGATTGATTAAAATTATCTGAGGAGGTTCTCGGTTGATTATTATTGATATTCGAGGAGGTTTTCGATTGATTAAAATTATCCGAGGGGGTTCTCGTTTGGTTATTATTGATATTCGAAGAGGTTCTCGATTTGTTAAAATCATTATTCGATTCGTTTGTATTAGGATTTATTACATTCGTAAAATGGTTGGACTGGATAGTATTGTTGATATTATAGGGATGTCATGTTGGAAATGCGGTTGGTCAGGGTAATTAATGAGGACTGGACTCGTCTGGACTACAGCTCAATTTACTGTTGTTCAACGAGTCCCTGCTCGTTTCCCTGTGGATATTGTAACTCATCAGTCATCTCTTGTATGTATTTTATGGATACACTCCCTAAGTCATTGGTTAGTTTATTTATGTTTGGATTTAGTTTTTTCTGGAAGTTTTGTTGATTTTTATAAAGGTAGTTTGGATGGTTTCGTGGAGGTAAGGTTTCGATTTGTCTTCGAGATGTGGTTACTAGTTGGTTTCTGATTGGTTGGATATGGTTTGTGTGGTGAAAGTTGGGTCTGTTGTAGTTTAGTTTGATTGGGTATGTGTTGAATCTTTGGGTGTCAGGAACGTTTGTTCGTTGATTAAGTTACATATTGTTTGGTTGGTTCGGGTATACTTATTTGGATAACAACTGTAGTTTCTGTTGCTGCCTGGGATGATATTCTGTGCAGGTTGAGTGGTGAAGTTATTTGGGCGTGTTGGAAATTCCCTTCTCCTTGCATCATTTGTTCTTTTGGTGTTGCAGTTTTCCCGTGTATGACCGGTTCTTTTGCAATACCTGCAGAAGCTTAGAGGGTGATAATGTTTTCTGAGTGTCGGACTTCTCATGTTGGAGCGGCATTCTCTAGCCTTGTGTCCTGTTCGTTCACATAGTTGACATCTAGTTAGCTCCATTCCCTGGGTATACTTTGCAGTAACCAAGTTGTCTTTCAATTCGGCCAGCCATTTCTATCAGTTCCATAAGAGGTTTATCTGCTAACATCGTTAGATGTGTTTTTATAGCAACATTTTGTAAACCATGAACAAAAGCTTCTTGTTCCAATGTAGCTAAGAAAGTTTCCGGAAGTGAATTATCTTCCCCATATTTGATTTGAACGCCTGCTTCATAATCTAATGCGTAGCTTTGGACGCGGCTTCCAAAATCTCCGCAGCTTTCAAATTTGATTTGTTTGCTATGCTGAGTCTATTCGATAATATCTCGACTGTGTAGGTAGGCAGAAATTCTCGTGTTAAGGTGCTATAAAATTCTTTAAAGGTATTAACCTCAATGTCACGGAATATTTCTTATGCTCTTCCTCGTGGTCTGAAAATTGTTTCCTCTAATGCGGTAGCCAAACTGTCCGGTTTGTCAGCGTATAATTTTTCGATACGTTTGCACGTGTTTGCACATGTTTTCCGCAAGAATACTAGCACAGTATCCTTTGCTTGTCGTAGGAGGCGACTAAACGGTTGGGTCGCTGGGCTGACGAGCCGCATCCATAAAAAAATTCAACTGTTTATAATGTCAACAAAAGGAAAAATGGAAACCGCCAAACAAACAACGAATCTCCGCTCAAATACCCAGACAAAATGAAATTTTGAATCGGCACGTGGAACGTGCAGTCATTTAAGAAACCAGGAGTGTTGGAGGACCTAATCAGCATGAAGGAGTATCGGCTCTCGAACTCGTTGCTCTTCAAGAAACTCACTGGCCTAAGAGTGGAGGCCATGTGTCTCCGGGGCATCCTTGATTATACAGTGGAGATGATCTTGTAGATAAAATTGATAAAAAAGAAGGTTATTTTGGATTTCCAAGCATTATGAAAGCTTCGTTTGCTCATGAATCCTTGCCTTCCTTCGTTTGCCCATGAATCCATGAATCCTTGCCCTTACAGGTTTAGTATCTGGTCATTAATGACCAAATTCCAAAGAATGAGGAATAAAACCCCACCTTTTAGTGTGACTCTACTCTCGAATCTACTGGCAGATGTGCCACCCAGTTGAACTGCCATAATCCCGCCTCTAAGCATTTGATCTATTCAATTTCTGAGTGACCTGTCTATCCCCAGACATGTGAGAACCTAAGTGGTTGCCCGGCTGGATGTTTCTAAAGGCCACCTATATATCCAAAAAAGTTACCATAGAACTTTCCTAATATTCCAGAGATTTCTCAATAGAGCCATTCAGAGAGTGGAGAGCTATTCCCACCGATCGCCTCTTACAGTACCCATGTTAAGATTTGGACAGCTAGTGCGGCTTAATTGAGTTTCTGATGTGACCTTCTACTTAGTTTTGAGTGATTTTAATAGAAAAGAGAATAAGCTTATACGCCTTAAGTCTTTGGGACATAACAATGAGAGGTTTTTCCCGCATTAGATTTGAATATTACTTTTACTTCAGTCAATTTACTAGGAATGTGACAAAGTTCAAGGCTACATTTCAAGATAACTTACAGGTAAGATAAGGTGAGTGCAATAGTCTACTGCACATTCGCAGGCATAATGACGTCAGGTTCAGCCAACATATTTGCCTTAAAGTTATTTATTGCCCACAGGGTTACCGCATATTCACTATATGAGTGGCGAGGCATTCACGCCTTTTTATCTCAGGTCTCTCCGCAGCTAGTACCGAGGTCCCCGGAAAAAACGTTTAGTAATAGCAGCTTCAGCGATTCCTTTGGGGACTTCTGTTCTTGAATAGTTTCCTGTATTTCGAACAAGTACCTTCGAGTTATTTTGACCACCAGGTGGCCGAAACTTACCCAAAGCCTACTGAGAGAACATGCACCTAACATAGCTTTATTGGAAACATTGAATAGCCTGAATGCTAGGTTTAGGAAATCAAGCTTCTGTCTTGTTCAGTTTCGTCCTGTTAAGGACGCAAAAATATATTAAATGAAGCCATACCGTCTCGTGACACATACGACTTTAGCAGACGTGGAGAGTCGGTGATGCGAGAACCATAATAGGGGGACTAGAGGTATACATTTCGATGAAATATATGGAGTTTTAAAACAAATTTTCGCGCTTAATTTTGAATTAAAAATAAAAATTTCAAAAATGAACAAACTTTGAAAACTACATTATCGATTGGCGTGTCAACAACCCTAAAAAAACAGTTAGAAAAGTAGAACTCTAAGTGTATATATAGATTCGCTAGTGCAATTTTGGAATTGAAAGGTTTTATGTTCGAACCCACAATTATCACTTACCTGGCGACGTGATAACAAACGTGCATAAAAATATGCCTAATGTCAGAGCGGGAGCTCAATGACAAGACGATGATGGGATCAATAGTACTTTAGAGGCCATTGCGTAAATGTAAACAGGCAGATATTAGTTCGAGAGCATAAGATGCAAATTAACAAAGAGTTTTATGGTATGAGAATTACCAGATTCGCCGATAAAACATTATAAATTTAGGACAGTGTATGTCTCTGCATCTGGAACAGGTGATTACATTCATTAGCATTAGACAATTTAATTTCCCGCACGGAAACAGCTAATATAATAAAAAACGAGTAGACTCGTTGACTATGGCTGCACAACCCCATAAATTTTAAAACCGGCTGGTTTCGTTCTGAATAATGGGTTCCCAATACTATCATGATTGTGCCCAGGACTCTAACATAAATAGTTGCGAAGAGACAGATGCAAATAAAAATCTTCGATTACACTGGTTTTCTCACTACATGATTATGTTTCATTTATGTTACAAGATGATGTCATTACATCAGCGTGATATACGCTCTTCAGCTTATTAAAAAATTCAGTGACATGTTTTCCAAAAATACGGAAATAGCAATCAATTATCCGTAGATACTGAGATACAAGTTAAAGTCATTAAATTCGTTTCTTAACAAAACCTTATTGAGACGGAAGATTAATAAAGGTTTGCTGCAATTTTTAAACTTAACAAAACGATGGTTACCTTTATTCATCATACACAAGTGACGTCGCTTATCGACGTATCTTTGTTGCTATTTATCGTGTAGGTACGATACGAAAATAGGATTTTTCAAATCGAACCAAATACTTTTACGCACTGTCACATGCATTGGGAAATTGATTTTTAATGGGTATACCGCTACGAATTTTAAACCGTGGTATTTTTGACGTTACTATGGTGAACCATAACGACATATCATTGGACAAGGAAGCACAACTGTCAGACATAATAATAAAAATTGGGCTGTTTGGGGACGGATGAGCTATATTCCGAAAAATAAAATACTAAGCCATTACTACGCCGTCACCTTTTTATTATGATTGAGCTTTAAAAGCCCAGAATTTTATTATAACAAATTTTCAGGAGATAATGACTTACACTATTATAGATTGTCTTTTTTAATCTATCCAAACTATAATTACAATTTAGTTTATATAATCCATTCATTTTCATTTACAGCATTATAGCTAGAACTATTCTCATTTTTAAGCTGGAAGTCCATAATTTCATGATATATCAGCTCTTTCCACTGGTCCACTGTATATTCTTGATCATCAACGCTATGATCATATTTCCCAGCTGACGGTGCTTTCACTTCCATATCATCATACCAAACATTGATATAACTATGTAATAAAGCGTCATCGACAGATATTCGATACGCTGGATCTATAACCAGCATTCGGCTGAGTAAATCTCTGGCTTGAATAGCACGCAATCGATTTGAGTTATCTGGAAAAAGCGCATCCGGGAAAAGCCGATCAAATCCGTAGCCCGAATACCGTGGACGATTTTCTAAATAATTTCGTACGGACGGTTGTAAATGGGTCATAAATGATTTGTGCGGTGTTCCAAGCTGTTCGATGATTTTATTCCACTGATCAATGTGATCGGTGCCCGGAAATAGTACACAACCACGAAATATTTCGCCCAAAATACATCCCACCGACCATATATCCACATTCTCTGCGTATCTCATGCCCAGTATCACTTCAGGTGCCCGATAATACCGTGTCACAACATAAGGCGTCATCATAAATGTTGTACATGCGCTGCGCGCCAAACCAAAATCCAATATTTTCAATGTACAATCCGATTTCACCACAATGTTCGATGGCTTCAGGTCTCGGTGAATAATTCCAGCTGAATGTAAATGCTTTATGCCACACAATATTTGATATAGCAAATACGATATCCGTTCATGATCCAAGTCCATTTGAATAACTTGTCCCAAATGGCCTTCCATTAGTTCGGACACAAAATATATATCCTGAAAATCGGATAGTTGTCGTTGCGGTGTAAACACATTTAACAGGCCAATTATATTTTTGTGCTGCACCAATTTCAATATGATTAACTCTCGGTACGCCCGTTTAGCGTTTGTTGAATTTTGAAAAGGTTTTGTAAGCTTTTTTATAGCCACATACTGTTGTGTAATGGTATCGAATGCAGCACACACTAATCCCTGTCCTCCGGCACCCCTCGGATTCAATTGGACGTAACGCGTTGGCACATCAAAATCAGAACTCTTAAACTTATATCGATGGTATTCAGTTTGGTTCATTTTTAACACTTTTAAAAACACTTGACTATATGTGGTATACTATAACTGATTTTATGTTGAACATTTAAGTACGACTGTATGCTAAACCCAAATACTATCCTTTTATAGAAGAATATAGTAAGATTTAGTGTCATCTCGCGAGTAAGACAAAATACATTTATATAGGTGAGGGTTATAAAATACCGGTTATAAAGCAATGGAAAATTTTCCAAAAACTGGTGACGCCCGCGTTTTAATAATAACATAAACCGTGACACTCAAGGGATTTATAACAAAAGGTTATTGATAATATATATTGTTTTGGGCCAGCCCCTTTCTCAATGTTTCAAATACGCATATATATATACCTGGGGAATAAGATTACCAGTTATATTTTTAAGGAGGTTTTTTGTAAATGTATAAAGTATAGAAATGTTAAATTTAGCATTACTCTAAAATTAGATTTGCCAACATTTTATTTACAGATTTGAGCATTGTTAACATCTCGCTTAGGTGCTAGTCTATTCTACAACACCGTACGATTTCGTGGCTACCGGTGGTCAAATAAATTATTTCTCCAACGATACGATCAATGTATGTACTAAGAAAATTGGTTAGGCGGTTTTTAAAGCTTGGTGATGAAATTGACTTGCCGATGGAAACCATAATCGGTTCGCACACAAATTTATATCAACAAGATATATTTTACTTTTTAGTCCTTACTCCTTAATTAACCACTGTAAACTCCGTCACTTTTTGGACTATTGTATGACATTACAACCTACAAATTCAAACAGCTCAACACATGTATTAACTCCAGATTTGTTTAAAAAGAAGAAAGGTGGGAGGATTACACTCACTAACAAAAAAAATCTGTCTATATAGCTCTATAGATAAAAAAATTATCTTCACCACCCCTAACAATAACATTCCTCAAAATGACAGGCAGTTTAGGAACTAGTCAATGTTTTACTTTTTAATTATTGTTAAAGCTGGTATAATGCTCAGTAAAATATAAAAATATCGAAATTTTAAACTACCCTCAATTCGCCCCACGTTGGGCGCCATTGTATTGTTTTCGCTGATGTTGAATGACTATTATAGATAGGAAACCCAAGTTGAAAGTTTTGAAAGATTGACAAGTCTTCAAATTATAATGATAATTGCGCCAAATATATTCTAGTTAGCGCCATGCGTGTAACTCAAGCTACAAACTTACAGGTCAAATTATGAAATCAATCAATATACATATGTTATAGAAACAAACTGCCTTGGTAAAATTAGGCGCGCAGGCAATATTTTGAAATTCCATAGAACATTTTATATTTCAGGTTGGGTATCTAATATAAGGTAATGGTGTAATATTCCAAACCGGCTTACAATTGCCGTATTGTGTAACCTGAATAAAGGTTAAAAAAAAGTGCAGCTATTTAGAATTAAGTACACTCGCTCCGACCCACCGTAGGCCGACTAATTTCTCTAAACAAATCAATGGTATTTCGAGACGAATTATAGTAATTTTTAAAAATTTCTAAGCAAAAGAACTATCGGAAAATCAATTTCTACGCCAAACACCAACCGGTCAAACAGTTAATCAAAACGTCGGGTCCCGCAACTGCCTAGCCCATCGATAACAAAACTAACCAAAAACGAGCAAAGTTTCCAACCATAGTTAGCACAACAAGTAGCGAAACTATAGGTATCATTAGTCATTAATGACAAACTTATACTTAATTAGCAAGACATAGAGATGGAAAAATAGTTCAATTTCAGAGCAATGATAACAAAAATGAACCAACTCGCAAGACGGAGAGGTATCTGCAAATGGAGATAGAGCAATTAATAGCTCTATACACAGAGCTCGTAAAAACGGATAAACAAATCTACAACTCTGTTCCATAAATCGATAAAAATCATACATACACCAACCAACAATTCATATAACAGTCCCAACAAATCATCAGCATGAATTCATATTCATCAAGCCATCTTCAAATTCAACAATATATATGGCTCTATTCGGATAAATTGAAAACTTGTACCAGCCACTGAATGCGTATTACTCAATGACAAACCGCTGTGAGATGTAACTTTACCTGCATACTAGTAACGGTCCAACTAGTCGTGAAATCCATATAGATCTCACCATTGGAATAAATCGAGACTGGCAACTCAACTCAGATATTGAAGCCATTCAGTTCGAGATCAAAAACGGAATCTAAGGGCATCAACTACAGTAGTAAATATATGCATGACGTTCATCACTGCACCAATATCTTATGTCATTAAAGGAATACTATTGATCGCAGCAGCCATCATATATGACCAAATTAAAATTTTCCGACAGAAGTTTACCGTAAAATTTTGTTCAGTGATGAGGCGCATTTCTGATTAAACGGCTATGTCAACAAACTTGCAGAATATGTAGTGAAAACACTCCAGAAGTCATTCATCAACTGTGTGCTTTTCATGCTGGTGAAGTCATCAATCCTTATTCCAATTTTATCCTTATTTTTAAAATTTCGTTTTAAAAAGTATGAAGCCTGCAGTATGATACCGGGATGATCGAAAATACCGATATACCGGTATTTGAAAATTGATTCGGTATAGCAAGCCCAACTATCGCTCCTCAGCTCATATATTAAAACATTTGTTTAGAATAAAGTGGACCCACCCCGACCCACGTTGGACGCAATCATTTCTATAAACAAATACAAGGAAACTGAATCATTTATCCGTTTCAGTTAATATGAACATTTTGTTCGGAAAGGTTGTAACAACAAGAACTTTAGGTATATTTGATGTGATTGCAGACGTAACTATTTATTGCGTAAATTACTATTATCTCCCAGCTACCACTACAGTTGGATACGCTTTATTTAACAACCATCGGAATCAACAGGCAATAAAATGTATCTTTAATACATCTATATGTAACAGACGCGGACTAGGACGATGTGACGTATATATACTTATACTTAAATAAAAGAAAATTCAATTGCTGAAAAGAAAGAAGGAATTGCTTAAGAAGGAACATTCGATAGCCTTATATATGGAAACCTCCTTCATACAGCCATTTATAAGTACTTAAGTTATTCGTCCGATATGCCTTTTGAAAATTTTTTTGCGAGCTCCAATTAATGGATAATACTACGACTATAACCAGCCAGGAAAACCTATAGTGCGGAGCAGAAGAAATGAATGAACGAAAATTTCTCAGTATATGGAAAATTTTAAAATATTTTAAAAATGCAGCAAATGGCTCCTATATGTGTTTCACCGACGGTATTAATGGATGCAGATCGAATAAAAATTCTGTATATATATGAATGCAATGCCAATATGACGAGATCACGAGGAAACAACCAAACTCGTCGTCGATAGCATTAAATACGAAACATTTCTTTAACTGATTACATATAATATTGTTACAATAAGGTCAAAAATCTCAAATGCTAGAAGAGTGATTGGAATTACTCAAGGTTTCCGCAGCTATTTCCGGCAGAGATGACGCTATATGTTGGACATATTGGTAGGCCGATATTGAATCAAGCTGTGACAATTTAAAGGAAAAGTTAGTTTGAAAAATGTAACGAGACAAAACGATGTGATTTGAACCATATCAAGGATCGGACAGGAGACAATAGCTAAATTAGAGCAAATGTTGGGCTTATCGGAACAAAATGAACAACCAGGTGAAGTTTTCATTGCCAAGCGAAAGGCCAATGCTAAATTCTGGAAAATGCCATATATGCATTCTATAATACAACCCCAACTATTTCTTGGTCTAAAATCGCCGAATTCCGAACGTGTTTTGGAACAATGTATTCGTTGATTCCGTTACTCATTCGTATACTCGCAGTAGTAATCTTCCGTTTATATTCAGCGTAGAGCCAGATCATTAAGCTAAATCAAGCAGCTCATACGAATAACGATAGTTTACGCCTGATGCTCCGTTAGCTTAATCAATATTGGTAATTTGTGCAAAATCATTAAGATTTCGATGAAAGCCTCGTGAGTTTATAGAAAATTAAGATCTGTGAACTGAAAAGCGAGAGAGAGAGAGAGAGAGAGAGAGACAGAGAGAGAGAGAAGGAGAGAGAGCGAGAGAGATCCGGATAATTAACTGACTTATAATTTCTGTGAATTGCTAATCTGTAATTTTAACAACTTCATGCAAAATTCCGTCGACAATCTCTAAACCATGAAACTTGACGTGTTACCGTCGCCCCTACATTTAGATTTTCAGTCTATGCCGATTTTGTTTGTTTAATTCTGAAGCATAAACACTTTTATTATGAAACGAATAACCTTCATATCCCAAGAACATGTCAAACACTTTGTCATTTAATACATAAGGTGATTCCCCATAAATTGCACGACCATGTTTTTACTTATCTGGATGATCTGTGGATCACTTTTGCGACTTTGGACGAGCAATTTGATATGTTTGCTTATCAGCCGCACTTAACGATATACATATATTGAGAAAAATCATTTTTTGCTCAAGCGAACTAAATATATTTATAAGTTATGTTGTTGGTAATTTTACTGCCTTCGAAGTGATCTCGAAAAAACTCGAGGTACCGTTGATTTTCCTATTTTGCGCACGCGCACTCACGATGTACGGATGATATATAGTTTAATAAATCGATTTGGTTCGAAAATACTCAACATGCGTTTGTTAGCCTGAAATCAACAAATGGGCTCCCGTATTATCTGAAATTGCAACTACCCGACTCTAATAGTCAGATCCGGTATTTACGGTTCAATTTTCGTATAACTACATATATATGATTGGGCGGTTTAAAAACAAAATCCCTGAATTCGAAATTCGTATAGATTAGTTTAATCCAGGAAACAACATTCACAGAAATCATTTGTAAGTTTTTATAATGCAAGAAGTCATATTCAGAAGAATTCTCATTGAAGTACTGAGTCTGAGATTGAATATGCAGCTTATTTTGCATTTTGAAAGTGTATGCAGGAGTTAATCAAAAGCGTAACTGCGTAGGAAACAACATGGGCGCACTTAGGTATTAGTTCTGATATTTTTGTTTCTAATAAGAGACCAATTCATAAACTATTTACCATGTGACTGAAAATGCTACCTGTTTTTATCAGATTAACGATCAATTGCTACCCGCAACTGGACAATCCCAAATAGAGATTCCTCATCAAGATGTAACTCAAATAAACGTTTCCAATCGATTTGCGATAACATAGGTCACATGTCTCAATTATTCGTTTATGGTTTAACGCATTTGTTGTAGATGTGATTGTAAAGGTGTTAGTGGATCTAATTGTCCAAAATATTCGGAAAACGTTCCGCGGGACCAGATACACTTCCCCGTTATAAGATCGGTGATTAAATTGAAAACATTTGTGCCCTCTGTTCGAATGTAGAAATCATGGGCTGACCATCGTTCATGTTAGTAGGCTATAACCGGGAGCTATCAAGAGTACAGATGGACAATTAAAGACTGTACCCATGTAAAACAAGGGCTACTATTCTCAGGGCTTCTCTAATTAATAACAATAAAATTCCTGCAAACGGATGCAAGATGTCATTACAAAACACAAATTTGCAAGAGGACAAGTGGGAGATTCCACTAAAAATTCAGGGCTCTACTAAGTAGTCGTAAGGTATTTTGTAATAAAACACTCGAACTATTTAGCATTGTACAATGTATTCGGGAATAAATATTATAACACTTGTTTTCAGCCCTTTTAGCTCTTTACAATCTAACTGGTTCAGTTCAGAGCACCTTACACTATTTCACTGGTCACTCGTCACTGGTCACTGGACACTGGCTGAATTTAAACTGATCTTTTTTTTTCTATTCTTTTTTTTCTTAATTGGTTGGAACCCATAAGGATTCCGCACTCAATGCCGAGACGGCCCATGGTGCAAACCCAAGAATCTATCCTAATTCGCAGAAGCGCACTCCAGCTTTAGCAAAATGTACAAATTTGAACCAATAGATCTACAGTTGAAACCCTGAAACCGAATAATATTGAAAGCAGCACAACTGTACACAAAGTGTAAGCAGTCATCTTCCTCAAGACAGTCATCACAAATAACATTCTGAGATAAACCAATTCGATGGAGATGCCCCTTATAA
This sequence comes from Tipula unca, assembly GCA_951394425.1. NCBI lineage: Eukaryota > Metazoa > Arthropoda > Insecta > Diptera > Tipulidae > Tipula > Tipula unca. Next base: position 74,017,220 of record OX596381.1, read on the forward strand.
ATCGCTCCGTACGAATCGCAACCGAGATTCTTAGCTGGTCCTTTTTCAAAGAAAGAGCACATTTAGTTGATTTCAAACTGGGCTCGCTAATGAAGTTCTTTGCCATACGACCACTAGAAGTAGCAAGCTACTGTAGTCTTAGATCTTTCAAAGCGCAGTTTTTTTTTATAATTTTCAAGGTATAGTTAAAAGATAAGGGGGCCGCGGGTCCAATTAGAGTTACTACTCATGAATGAGGGAAGCATTAATGTTGCTACCAATAAAAATGCACGCCCTAGCGCACCTCAAGCGAAACGCTGCAGAACAAGTAGTGCCAAGAATAAAGGTACGTAACTGAGGCAAGGAAAGAATGGACTCCATAGCAAGGAGGGGAAGTGGAGGACCTAGCTCCAGTAACAGCCATACAAGCCTTGTTTTGAAGACTATTAAGTTTAGCAGTAAAAGCCTATAGATTAACAACTGGCCACCACACAACAGAAGCGTGCGATAATATCGGTAAGACCAGCGATTTATAAATGAAAAACAACATCATTGGTGTTAGACCCCTTCTAAATTACCAAAATATGGCAGTAGCTTTTAGTAATTTGGAATCAAGATGAGATTTCCAGGAAAGTTTGCTATCTAAGATAACACCAAGGTGCTTGACTTGGTTACGTCTGGTAATCGGTCTCCCAAAAAGAGAAGAAATGGATAGATCTAGACCACTCTTACGCCTAGTAAAGACAATTAAATCTGACTTAGGCGGGTTGACGTGCCGACCCTTGTCAATACACCATGCCTCCACAATATCTAAGGCATGTTGCATTAAGTCGGATAAGATATTCAGGTGCTTGCCTGAAACTGTTAAGTCAAGATCATCAGCATAACTCTGTGGAATGAAGCTAGATTGCTCTAGATTGAAAAGCCACAGCAGAGGAGAAAGCACACTCCTCTGAGGACAGCCTTTGGCAACCTAGGCAGAAACTGAAACGCCACCTAGTTTAGTCTCAACAGTGCGAGACTTGAGCATGGATTCAATCCATTTGACAATAGTGTGATTAATACCAAAACTATTACAGGCATTACTAATCGAGATTAACGAGGTACTATCAAAAGCCCCTGCTATATCGAGGAAAGTACCTACAATAAACTCCTTAGTAAAGAGCGATCTTTCAATCCTGGTTACAAGTTCATTTAGGGCAGTTTCAAAGGGTTTACCAACTCTGTAAGCATGTTTCATTTAACTTAGTGGGAAGGTAATTAGGTGCTTGTCTCTAATAAATATGTCGACGATTCTTTCTAAAGCTTTAAGAAAAGTTGAAGACAGACTAATAGGTCGAAAAGACTTGGGATCTGTATAATCGGATTTGCCAGCCTTCATAATAAAAACGACTCTATTGCTCCCGGATTTTCCCGGAAAAGCTGTGGTATACTTCGGCCGGGAAAATACCATCACGCCCACCAGCCCTTTAAGGTGCAAAGGAAAATAGACTCCAGCGCAGAACATCGAGATTGAGCTTTGTAAGCCATGTCCCAATAAGGACCCACAGAAGGAACCTTAGTGGATTCGGTAGTAACATCATCTGCGATGAAAATGGCACAACCAGGGAAATGATAGAATCAGCTCACAAACTTCTCTATATGATAGGAGGTAAGCTGACCGTCAGATAGACGAAGAGTATCAAGTCTACAAACTCCATTCTTAGACATGGCTTTATTTAGTCCAGCCAAAGCCGACAGGCTATTAATTTCCTCGCAGGAGTTTAACCACGAACCTCTGTGAGCGGATCTTAAACTTCGTTTATATTCCTTTTGTGCTACCAGAAAATCATCCCACAAAAATATCTGACGATTGAAGTTTTTTGCTTTGCTTTAAGTTTCCTAGCGGATTTCCTTAACGTTTTAAGATCAGAATTCCAAAAGGGTTAGTTAATCGTCTTTTGGTTCGTACTAAGAGGACAGGAATTTTCAAAAGTAGTCGAAATTGGCGTCTCAAGTGAAGATGCATGTACCTCAATGTCGTTAATCGACCGGATTACTATCAGTGGGGTAAGTAAAGAAGCCATCTCGAGAGAGAAAAGTCCCCAATTGGTTAGTTTTATGATACGATATGGCTTTATAGGTGGTCGTTTAAGGTTAATGTTAAACGTGATACAGCTGTGATCAGAAGTGAGAACATCATCTGTCACCCTCCTCAAATCAATGATAGACATAGAGCATAAACTTATGTCAATCACCTCACGCCGAATGGCTTAATTAGAGCTTAATTAGTTGACCAAAGATGTTCCCCTCTGATTAATATTCGTACTACCCCATATCGAATGATAGGCATTAGCATCACATCCGATCACAAAAGGGATGTGCTTATGCTTGCTCCATGATACAAGGTTAGCCAGCTCCTCTGAAAGAGAGAGGAGGTTATAGACAGAGTCATACAGTAAATAAACTGATACAGGCACCAATTTAGTGCAGGTAATTCCCTTATTATTAAAGTGATTAGCACTGCCGAAAGATCAGCCGAGCTACACTCTTGAGTGAGGGAAGCATTAAAGTTGTTACCAATAAAAATGCACGCCCGAGTTTTATCGACAGAATTCTTATAGAAAACTCTGCCATTGCTACAATTCAATCCAGAAACAGCACCATCAAGAAGGTAAGCATATAAAAAATAAAAACATTTACGGACCAGAGATTTAAAGAGATCCTTTGTAGCACGTATTGTAACGATAAACCGGATCCTGGCGGATCAAGTTAGTAAAAGAAGCGGATTTGGGGGGTTACCAACTGAAACCTGACTACTACTCCAAGTTTCTTTCATTTTGGAGACTTGCTCTCCAACCACTTGAAGGTCTCATCATTGCTACACCTGCAGATGAAGACACCATCCGAGAGATAACACCTAAACTGATCTTACTCTACAACCTAGTTGCTTTTATATATATATACCTGTGATACAACAACAATTGTCCAAGTATGCGTGTGTATTTATTTATTCGAGAGTAATCTGTGACGTAATCATTGCAATTTGCTCATTAATTGCATTTTCTCTCTCGTCGCGACTTTGTTCATTTCTCTTCTATGGTTTTTGTGAGGCATGAGCCTTGCTTCTCAAACATTGTGATATTTTACTGAAGAATAATGGTACCATCGATCGTTACCACACCGTGCTATGTAGCTGAGACTTTTAACCACCATACTTACGATACGTACCACTATTGGGACGATTATCAACAATACGTCCCAATAGAGGTACAGAACCAGTACTTTTTCATTTTTTTAAATATCTCTGAAAAATTAAAGTATTGCCTTTGATTTCCCAATTTCCTTTGAAGACAGGACCAACTTGTTACGGCAGCTAAATTAAAATTATGATTAATCTGACACTATAGGCAAAACAAACAAATTAGATTGTCCAGACTATATATTGAAGGAGGTTCATTCCCTTTATTGATAATAAACCGCGTGCGTTTAAAATAATTCCGATTCGATTCTACTTTTGTATTTGGCAAAATGTGTTTCACATAGACACTTGTAAAGCAATACGTTTTCTTTATATTTCGTAATTCTATTTGATTGACGACATTTTTATGCAAATTTTAAATTATTATTTCAGTTTTCTTCCTTCGATATACATAGCTTATGTATTTTAGATTTTCAATTTTTATTTAAATTTCAAATACTGTATATAAAAGGGTCCTTACTCCTTGTACGCATCTCCTTTACGATTTAAAGTACATAAAATTAAGATTTTTTTTTTTTTCGATGGATATTTCGTTTTAATTTTATTATTTACGGAAATGGACATTAGTTATGTGCGAAATAATATCTAGATGCTCATTAAGTTATTAACAAATGTGCGGTTAACAACAATATTGTGCATTTCCAATCTTAACCGCACATGTGCTCGTTTTGTTTCAACCAAAATTTAAAATCACATCACATTGGGAAAAAAGGACATTTTTTTTGGTAAATGACGATAAATGAAATGAAAGGGATAAATTTTGATCACATTCATTTTGGCGAACAAAAAAAGGGATATCATTGCCCGGAAAATCATAAAATGACGTTTTTTTGTTGTTGTAGTTATTGTAAAAAAAAATTACCAAAAATATGAAGAAAATAAAATTACAGGAAAAACATCAATTTCCTGGAAAATTTAACTTTTCGTTTTGTTTGAATACAAAACAACAAAAAGACCATTTTCTATTTTAGCCCATGTTTAGATAAAATGTGTACATACATACTTGGTTCTTATATAATGATGGGACTATACATCTCGGTATGATTTGATAGGTTAAGTGATTTTAAAATAATAAATGTTGGTAAAATGCGCATGGGATATTACAAATTTTATGGTGCCAGATAAGAATATTTATTTAGTGAACGTACCATATACATACTCGTATACATACTTTTACAAATAGCTTATTGTTGGAATTATAATGTTGTCATGGGTTTTGTAAATCTGAAAAAAAACCGCTTCGAATTTTATATTGATAATTTATTGATTCATAAATTATGGTTTTATTGCACAATTGTTATACCGAGGTATATATGTAGAGATAACAAATACGCTTTTATATCAAATTATGTTCCAGTAAAATTAACAAAGCCTGTTCGTATTTTTATTGATATCCTTAGTGCATAAATTTTGTTTGGAATTATACATTTTACATTTTACGATAACTTCAATTCATAGCTCTATAATTTTAGGAATGAGATTGCTCAAAATTAAATACGAAACATAAACAAAACTTTTGCCAATTTATTAAGAGTGGCTCAAGTAATAAATCTCATTTAAGGTGATAAAATAATGCTGTGCTGTAATTGTGCTGAGCGAGCGCATTTGCTTTTATATTCTCTGTACTGTTGAAATGGCCTGGCAACCATATTAAATGTATGTTGAAATGATCTCTCAACTCGTTAAGAGATGAGAGATAAACCTGCATACGTCAGCCAGTCGTCTATGGAAACTGGAGGGGTTCACAGTCAGCCACTTTACTTCAAAAGATAGTGCCGGAGAAGGGTAGACGGTAGTTTAGGAATCTTTGTTATACACAGAATAGATGAGTATTGCAGTTTAATAAAGCAACACGTGCTGCCAACTGTTTGCCCAATACATACATAATGGGTTTTCCAATAAGAATTTTCTTGTTGAAATGTTGTCAATTTTGAAGCTTAACATTTGACAAGTAAAAACTACGCTATTACAAAAATGGTATACGATCGCTTCAACAACGCAATTTTGCAGTCACAGTTCGCAAAACTAAAGCACTTTTGGTCGTCGTGAAGCAACATCTCGGCCGGCAAAGTGAAACTAGTGGAAAAATTTGAACTGTTGGGACAAGTTGCGTCGCTCAAGAACAACTGAGAATATTGCTGCTGTAGGTTGTAGTGTTGAAGAAAACCCAGGTTTGTCGTCGATCTTTGGAATTAGACATTTTACAAACGACATTACACCGTATTTTGCATAAAGACTTAGGCTTTAAGGCTTTTAAAGTTCAGAAACACAAGACGTCGTATTATCGCTGATTGGGTCCTTCAAATGCATCGAACTTATCCGGATTTTCATCGAAAAATCATCTTCAGTGATGAGGCCCATTTTGACCTTGGAAGCTACGTTAATAAGCAGAATTGTCGTATTTGAGGCTCAGAAAATCCAAGAATAATTGTTGAAACGCCTCTCCATCCTCAACGTGTCACTGTTTCGTGCGGTTTTTGGGCTGGCGGTGTGATTGGGCCTTACTTTTTCGAAAATGAGGTGTTCATTAATCATAACCGAGATATTGTGATTTAACACCTTTAGACTTTTTTCTTTGGGACCACATGAAAGGTAAGGTCTATGTCAATGCTCCACAATCGATTCGAGACTTTAAAGATGGAATTCGTGAAGTTATCGAGGACATACAGCCGCAAATGTGCGAATTGATCATGGAAAATTTCATGAAAAGGATATGGTGCTGCAAGCGTATACCGTAGCGGCCATTTGGCTGATATCGTTTTCAAATGTTAATGGCATACTACCTTCCTCTTTACAATGAAATAAACATTCATTGATGTCTCTTAAAAAATACTCGTTGTTTTAAATTATTAAAATGAAACCTCTTATTGGAAAATCCTTTATAATGGAGTTTGATATAATAGATTCTCTATAATGTCTCATTTTAGTCGAATTTTTATCGATGGCGTTTGAATGAGCTCCTCATAGATTTTTGTTTGCAATGATGTTGAGATATCGCCAGATTTCTCGACACGATCGTGCATCTGCTATAACCTTCTATTTACTTATTACATTTTTCTTCCGCTTACAATTTGATCGGCACAGTCGTTGACCCTGTTGCTAACCGACATCACACGCAATTTCAGAACAACCTAGAAAATGGGGCTTAGTGGAACCTCTTTCCAAAGATTTCTCGCTTGATTCTATCTAGGATGACTCCAACCTTCTGAGCAAACTTAATTAGGCTGCCTAGATTGACAGTTGGAATGCCCACTTCATTATGTGCTATAGATAAGCTGATGCGTTGGGGCCTGCACTAATGTTTACCTACCTCAATGCTGACTTAGCTACATCTGAATAACTTTAATTTAGTAAAAGAAAGCTGCTTAGATTATTCTTAGCGAGAATAATGCACGTTCGAATCCTACCTTCCTTCGCGAGCTATAGATTATAATAGTGTGTAGTGAGCCCAAGTACCCGATGACCAGTGACCCAAAGTTTTTGGATCAAAAGAACTTTTATCTCATTCTTTGACAATTTGTGCAGAAGAGCTGCCTCACGCTGCCTTGTAGTGTTGGAGCTTGCTACGATGATGTCCAACTTCTCTTCTAAGCGAGAGCCTCTTGAATGTCGATGGAGCGTGATTCTATTGACATGGCTAACTCCTTGTCAGTATTCTGTCTAACTACGTACACCATTGTTAACACAGACTATTATGCCTGCGGTTTGTCAGCGTTCTTTTGGAAAACTTTGAGTGATACTTCACTGAAACAATTGATTGTATAAATAGCACCAATGGTTTTCCCAGTGCAATCAATGACTATTTACTTAATAACGGTTGACCTGTAGTCAGCTTGCGTTTCTCTAGTTTGTCAACCTTCCTTTTGTCCACATAAAACGTCTCGGTCTATACAGCGAATCATTTTCCTAACAATGGTTGCAAAGCTGGCTTCGGATCAAACTCCATGATTTTCCCTAAGTATGTTGAAGTGTATGTTGGTGGATCAGCCAGCTGGGAGGCGTTAATGCTACCATATTCCTGTGGCCTCAATAACTGCCACAACTCCTCGTTGAAAGCTCTAGTTGAAAGCTTTTCTCTTTAAAATAGAACTTCCACTCGTGACTTAAGGCTTCGGATTGGTGATTTCCCTCGTCCAAGCGAGCGTATATAGCTTCATCTTTTAAAGTCCGTTTTCCCGGCACAATGTTACTTATAGCTTGCTAGAGCCTTCCTCCTGGAGTTGCGGGTCGGCATTGAGGTATCTAGCTTCATTTGTGCTTCGATCCTGTATCGCTTTTGTAACGCGGTGCATGGTGACCTGAGAGGAGAGATCGGCCTCACTTTAGCCTATATGTTCTGCGATTTGTTTGTAAACTTGGAGGCAGTATTCAAAACTTTTTTATTTTTGTTCATCAATGTTTTGATGAACGAGTATCGGAAAAAATATTGTGTCAATGCAAAGATCCGCAATACACAGAAAAGGCTATACACTGTTATACCATGTCTTGAGCTAACCGACGTCTTCTGCGACAAATTGAATCTTATTAGAGGGAACGCCTGGTAAATGGTTTAATGACGAATGATTTGTTCTCTTTCGGTTGAACTTGAAGGTTAAAATTGATACATTTTTTACTAATTTAATTTTTATAATTAGAAATTTTGGATTCCAACAGTAACACACTTGTATTATTGTTCAGCTAATTTCTTAATTTTTGATGTTCTTCTAAAACAATTGTCTTCGCTGTTATTGCTCATTTGAAAACCCCTGGAATCAGTTCAACACTATGTTGAACATTATTAGCGTGTTGTAAAATTTAAGAATTAATTCAAATACCATACACTAATACTATTTTGCCCTTCTGATTTTGGTTTACCTTCCTACAAATAAAATTCTTATCATTGGTTGGATGGTTGGTTAATTGATTAAGCGGGGTTCCGGTTATTCTCAACGCGCGTTTGTGTGGTTGCAATTTTCTTTACAGAATGGGATGCAATAGGAGGTGTGATTTTTTGTCTGGAATTTTTCTTGTGCCTGGAACCTTGCTTCATGGCTGAGAATTATCTACAAGATAATTTCTTGTTCCTTGTCAATCATTTAAAGAAAGTTCTTCACTAAACTTTCATTCTAATAAATGTTGAAAACTTCCTAGACTCTCTGGCAGAACCAGAGCTGGAAGTCGAATTATTAGTTCACGAAATAGATTCAATCGATATATCAAGAGAAAAGCTGATTTACGCTTTGCAAAAAGAGCACCTTGACAAATAATTAGTTCCAATTAAATTTCATTTAAAGTCGCAAACAGAACTAAAAACAGGTTTGTCTCGCGAATAACGAATTAAATTACTATATTTTGGCATGAAAACTAAGATAACAATCGAATAAAAGAATCAAACACCGGCGCTGTAAGGAAACGAACTACGCACTGCGAAAATACTCATGGACCTTCTCAACCAATAAAATACATAAAACGTGATAATGCACACAACTTTTCATTGAGTTTAATTCACATAGTTTTGTGTCTGGTACGGCAGAAAAATTGCTGTAGACTTTCATAACATCCCAACGATTCATGTAGGACGAATTAGAGAGTAACTCCTCTTTAATCTCTCAATTATAAAGCCACCAGTCCGAACGTGCAATACGTAGTGTTCAAAGCGGTAGTGTTCAAAAGCATAAAGAATCGTTTAACGAATTTTTACTGGAAATGCAGAGACTCAATCGTAGACTAACAACAAGATTCTCTATAATTGAATTAATAGAGATGCCACGTAAAAATCTGCTTAACCAAATTATAATCAGTAACTTTGCAGATTACTTTCTTGTCTACCGGACAATTACGTTTGGTATGCCAAAAATATGAGCAACTGAGTTCACAATTACAATTTGAAATGCGTGGTTTATATTATTATTCGGGAATCCGTCGTTCACGTATCCTGGTACAAAATCTAAGTCCTTCCAAACATCGGGAAGATAACAGATACGGCCAAAGCTTTATATGCTGTAATTGTAAATTGCTTGGACTCACAACCAGAAGGTGCCCTAATTGTAATCCTCAGTTCGAATCAACTAAGAGCCCGGTTTTGGCGAAGCGCATTCCAACGTGCTCCATTCAGGATCTGAAAATGCCTATTACATTTCATTAGCATCGCTACACAAATTGATTCAGAACCGAAATCGATTGCAATCTCATTTACCCTTTCCATTGCCTCAGACAATGTCTCGACTCAATGTAGTTAGTGCCACAGTAATGTTACTGCAACTTAATTTTGTTAAAACTTGACATACCGTCAAGTCCACTTTATCTCGTACCGTGCCGTTCCATTCTTCGGACTCGGTTTTTGGGGCGTCGTTTCTCTTAGCCCAAATTGTTTGAACCAATCAAGATTTCATGACAAGATAATAGAACCACATAAAAATTCGATTCTGATAAATCGGGCTCCCAATGAAGACAGAGAATTTTTATACATTTACTAATTATTTAGAATACCCCGGGAAACTAAATGACCTTCGAAAAATATATTTTATATAAGTTAAATATATCGGATATTTGTTCTCATCTCTCAGAAGCTTATAATGTATCATAGTAAAACGCCGAGGATCAAGGTGACAGGTTTTGTATTATGCTTCAACAACTGGGCCGGGTTAAGGTGTTAACCGTACCGTGCTGACAACCGGCCAGACTGGGGGCCCAGTCTAAAAACTAGCCCAGTCTCTATAACGGTGTATCCGGATACTTGGCGCCCTCCGGATCATAGCCTTACCTGTGCATTGCGGATCTCTGCACAATGTTACCAGGGCCTTCACCGAGGTGCTAAAGGGTCACCTGATCATGTCAGTCGTTGACTAAATTGTCAGATGATTAAGCCGTGATCTATCATTGTCAATTTCTTTACAGAATTACATGATTAATCGGGAATCCGTCGTTCACGTATCCTGTCCCATTACCGGTTCTATTAAAAAATCTTAGTCCTTCCAAACGTCGAGAAGATAACAGATACGGCCAAAGCTGGCGAAAAATTGAATTCAATACGAGCTGTGGTTTTTTGTCTGGTATTTTTCTTGCTGCTGGAACCATGCTTCAAAATTGACAACAAGATGATTTCTTGTTCCTTCTCAACCATTTTAAGAAAGTTGTCTCCTAACTAATAAAACTTCCTAAACTCTCTGGCAAAACCAGAGCTGGAAGTCGAACTATTAGGTCGCGCAATAGATCCAATCGATATATCAGCAATAGAAAAGTAGATGTTCACCTTACAAAGGGAGGGACTCGATAAAATATTAGTTCCAATTAGATCTCATTATCGGGATTGGAGCTAGAATACATTCAGTATTGGTGAATGCATTGGCAAAGCCAATTACAGTGACTCAAATACTCATTTAGCGACATAGCATATATATTATGAATTGAATTACTAAATTTCGGCGTGAAAACCATGAAATTCTCAATCGGATATAGAAAAATTAAACATCGGAGCTATTAGGAAAATATATACGCACTTCGCAAATATTCATGGACCTTCTCAATAGCCGCCCGCCTCCGTCATTGAGACATACTTTTGTGTCTGGAACTGCAGAAAAATGGTTGTGGACATTCAAACCATCCCTACGATTCATATAGGATTATTTAAAAGAGGAGTTACTCTCTCAATTTTAAAGCCACGAGTCCGAACGTGCAACACAACGATTCAATGAAGGTATAGTGTTCAAAAGTATAAGAATCGTTTAACTAATTTTTACTGGAAATTAAGAGTCTCATTGGTAAACTAACAACTAGAACCAAACTACAATCAGTAATTTTACAGATTAATTTCTCGTCTGTCGAGCAATGCGTTTAGTATGCCAACATATGAGCAACTGTGTTCAAGACTACAATTTGAAATGCGTGGTTTATATGATTAATCAGGAATCCGTGGTTCACGCATCATGTTCACTAACAGGTCCAACAAAATGTCGTAGTGGTAAAATTATAAAATATAAGTCCTTCCAAACATCGGGAAGATAACAGATATGGCTAAAAATTTATATGCTTCATTTGTGGAGAGCCTGGATTCATAACTAGAATCCTTAGTTGGAAAACTCGACTAAGAGCGGGGTTTCGGCGAATCTCGTTCCGACGTGACGCCTCCACCTCCACTCGGGATCTGGAAATTTCTAATTATAGGTCGCTCTTATTAGATCCTATATCCAACCAATAATAGGTTCATTAGGACCGCTACACAAATTGATTCAGAACCGAAACCTATTATACGTGACACCACCATTAACAACAGTGCCATTAAAATGTGTTGTTCGATGTTGCTCAGGAAAAAGAAAAGTAGTTGGTACGCGTATCCCCATTATCAGCTATTTGGCAACTTCCATTTGTTTTAATATATGTATAGTAGAAAACCAAGTTTATTCATATGTATAGATTTTTGATCGTAAGGATCGTAAGGGAAGAATCTTCGATAACGCCAGACGCTGATTAACGTCATAAGCTGTTTCACTAAAAAATAAGAACTCGAATATTTCCTTCTATCGAGAAGAACGATCTGGAGCAATCTCATCTACCCTTTCCATTAACAGAGAATGTCTCGTCTCATTGTCAAAGTGGTGCCTTTTAAATTCAAGCACAGCATATTTATCTACCTTGTTGACCTCTTTGAATCGTCTGCTCGACACAGAAAGTGGAATCCTCGATAAAACAACCGTTTCAATAGTAAAAATCTGAACGTGCAATCTATGTTCAAGTTAATTTAAAATCTCTGCACATTCATTTCAACGCATGTGACAAATGAAACTGTTATATATGTAAGCATTCTATAGTCTCTCGCCAGATGTAGCAATCTAGAAGCATATTAAAGCCAGTTTAGAGACTATTGAAATAGAAAGGAATTCAATTGCTATATTTGCTTCCTTGTCAAAATTGTTTAAAAATGGTTTGGTATAAGAAGAATTCGGCCATCTCAATGTTTTTTGTTAAATCATCAAAACATTGATAAAAAGCTGAATTCAATCATCTCATCGAGCTAGTGGGAAAGCCCAAAGTTATATAAATTACGTGTTAAATATAAATTAGCATTTATTTCTGCGACTTAATTTAATCCGACAATTTCATTTAGTTAAAATCATTAAACATAACAGAGCTATATTTAAACCCATTAATTAAATATACCAACACAAAATGCAATTAACAATATTTAAATATTTAATAATCACCGCGCAAACTTAATTCATTTATGTACTTACTACATAATATAATTATAACGTATCTAACCATTAAAATATTTAAATGAACGTATCGATTTAAATTTATTCAGACAAAAATACTATAATTAAATTAATAATAATTATAACATACAACAAAACTATAACCTTAAAGCCATATAATTTAATAGAATTGCACGACCGCAGAGTGTAGGGTGCGGGTAAAATGCAAAATAGAATACCAATAGTCTTGTCTTTCATGTATAGATCGCCTCCCATAACTTGTTTTGTAAATTACGTAAAATTACTTAAAACCAAACCTATTTAATTTATTAATAATTATTTCTAATTATTATAATTACATTATATATTTGTGAAAATCGCATAATGATTGTACACATTTTGACGGGTTCATATATATTGTTGTGGTTTTTGGTTTACATAATATAATTATGTTGTGATAAGTAGTTTTCATATCAACGTATACTATCGAACCGCAGACACACATATAGTAGTTAGTTGAATAATGTGATTTAAATGTGATTTTTGGTTTAAGTCAAACTATTTAACACAATTTTTAAGGCAATTTGCATGCATATACAAAGATATCATAATATTATGTAATTAGTGAATTTATGTTGTTGTCGGTGATATCTAACGGTATACTGAAATTAAATCTGATTATATAGAATCGATTGAGATATTTAATTATTATTCACAAACTATCCGCCATCCGGTATATTCGGGCCTTCGATCATTTAATTTTCATCTTAGTCTCGACTGTTTATAATATGAACCAATATTTGTAGCTGTCTTTCACAAAAGGATTAAACCTTCATTGTCTCCTTATGTTAAGCTCTTTTCAAAGTGGACATGGTTTGTTGTCGACAATACAAATGTTTAATAAAAGTGATATCTTTAAGGTCAGACTAGGGACAAATTACGCTTTGTAATATAGACACTGTATATATACATAGATAAAAGCAATAATGTCAATGACGAGACCACGAAATCTAATTTTAATTTATAAAAATTAAAATTTCATTTACAGTAGTTCAGACTGCAGGAAAATTGCAATAGGACCGAAATAGGAAATTTAGAATCTAATGTAATACCCAAATAAATATTTAAAATTATCAACAATATTAATCTTTCTACAACCAGTAGAGCAGCTGGGAAATTCAGCTGGAAGATTCACACTTATGCAGTTATATATGGTAGAATGGTGAATAATTTCAAAATTTGTCACAATAGAGCCTTAAAAGGTAGATCTACTTCGTAAAATGAAATTATCATAATTCATTTGTTCAATTAAATCGTTATAAGTATTATAATAATTAACAGTGTTAAAGGCCATTACTGGCCCCTTACTGAATCAACAATCTGGCTCCAACGGTTTCGATCCTGAGCTTGGTCTTCGTACTGTCTAAGACAATCAGAAGAGGCCAAGTCGTTCTCTACATCGTGGAGCCATCGTCGCCTGCAACGACCTCTGCGCCTACCATATGGTGGCTCTCCTTTCAGAGATCGCTGCACAATTCGTTCCGGATCAGCACGCAGAACGTGACCGAGCCAGCGCACTCGCTGGGATCTAACTTCATGTACAATATCGGGGATCTTCATCAGATCTCTGATCTCGAAATTGTACAGAGCTCGGTATGTACCATCTATTTCGCGTTTAGGGCCGTAAATCACACGCATGATTCTTCTCTCAAATGTAAGGAGCCATCTCTCGTACTCATCCGTCAGCGCCCTACTTTCACATCCAAACATAACAACGGGCCTGATCAACGCTTTGTAAAGCTTCAGCTTCACGGCACTTGATAAGTGTTTAGATTTTAGCAGTGGCCTTAGAGGATACAAAGAACGACTGCCAGCTGCCAGCCGCACTTTAATATCCTCACCCACACTGTTATCGTGAGTGATAAGAGAGCCGAAATATTTGAACCTCCTCACTCCCTCAAACGTGTGGTGGCCACTACTAAAATCTGGAGTGCCATTGTCTCTAAAACCAGAGATCAGGTATTTCGTTTTGGACTCATTGATCTGGAGTCCAACTGAAGCTGAAAACTCTACAAGCGAATCAAGTATTTCTTTCACTCCGTTGCTATTCAGTCCAATCACGCATATGTCATCTGCATATGCAAGCACTTGATTGGACTGGCGATATAAGATGTTGCGCTGAGGTGTTTCAGTTTTACGAAAGATGTACTCCAACATGAGATTAAAGAGTATCGGGGACAGAGCATCTCCCTGCCGAACACCCGAGTTAACTGCAAAAATTTTCGATAGCCTGTTCTCAACCTTAACACAGCATTGAGACTGCGTCACTGTCATCCTACACAGTCGTACCAATTTTGTTGGCATTCCTAGGTATTCCAGGGCAGACCACAAACTCTCTCGATTGATCGAGTCGTAGGCCTGCCGGAAATCCAGGAACACCTGATGTACGGAGATGGATGTCTCATAATATTTAGATAGAATCATCCGCAGCGAAAAGACCTGATCAGTGACTGATCGATTCGGACGAAATCCTCCTTGATAGTCACCAACCAAGCCCTCCGCCAGAGGAGTGATTCTATCCAATACAATGTATGACAGTAACTTGTATGATGTGCAAAGGAGAGCTATACTTAGAGGTGGCTCAACAACAGTCTGTGACGCATGATGAACATCAAGCAGCTCTGTAAAGTGTCCACTCCATGCGTCAAGTACTGCGTCGATGTTGACACAGACGTTTCCATCCCGGTCCCGAATGGCGGTTGACGAAGGCCTGAAAGTATGGTGCAATCCAGTAATTCGTTTAAAGAAATTACGTGAACTGCGCTCATTGCTGAGTTGTTGTACTTTCAGAACCTCGGCCTGCCACCATTCTCGCTTCTTCCGTCCACAAATCCGCTTAGCTGCCCTTCTCGCCAGAGCACCCTTGTTTTTCCTCGCGATTGTGAGACGTTGTTGCACTTCACTATGGGCTATATTTTGTTGCTCAACTGCAAGACGACACTCGTCATCAAACCAATCATTCTTGGGTCTGACTTTCACTATACCTAAAGTCTGTTGAGCAGCACTGACAACCGAAGTTTTCAGTACCTCCCAGACAGAGTTCACGCAGTCAGACTGGTAATTGGCTCCTTCAATGTTGTCGCTGACAAGATCCTGATATCGTTTCTTGTGATCTTCATTTACCAGACTTTCACAGTCGAAACGTACCATGCGGTTCGCTGTGTTCCCAGACTTGTACGAAAACTTCCATCGTAGCTTTGCAGCGACCAAATGATGATCGCTACCTACGTATTTGGTTGCTGACCGATAAGTTCTCACATCCTGCACAACCCGAGCCCGTCCTTTAGAAACTAACACATGGTCAATTTGGCTGCGGGAAGTTCCACGAGGATGTGTCCATGTCTCTAGATGTATGTTTTTGTGAGGGAAGAATGTGCTTGCTACTCTCAGATCATGAGCAATTGCAAAGTACATCATTCTCTCACCATTATCGGTCGCAGTTTCGTGTCGGGAGTACGGACCTATGTTTTCACATAAGTCGGTCTGATTTCTGCCAGCTCTAGCATTAAAGTCCCCAATTACCATTCTAACGTCGTGTTCGGGTATAGATCCCATCACATCGTCCAAGTCATTGTAAAATGAGTCTTTATCTTGGGGCTGGCTGACTTCTGTGGCGCATGTACACAAATTATCGACAGGTTGGCTAACTTCATGCGCAAGCGAAGCTTACACAATCGGTTATTGACTGCTTGGAAATCCAAAAGAGCCTTCTTTACCTGCGGCCCAAGAAGAAATCCAGCTCCAAGATTTCCAAGATCATCTCCACTGTAGAGCAACGTATAGCCCTGGTACACATGGTCTCCACTTTTGGGCCAGCGAGTTTCTTGAAGAGCAACGAGTTCCAGCCGACACTCTTTCATGCACGTGATTAGGCCCTCCAACGCTCCTGGTTTTCTAAGTGATTGCACGTTCCACGTGCCGATCCTAAATCTTGTATCCGGCTACTTGAGCGGGGGTCCGGTGTTTTTTTGGCGGTATCCATTTTTCTTTTTGTTGATTTTATAAACATTTTATTTTTTTTACGGATGCGGGTCGTCAGCCCAGCGATCCAACCGTTTAGTCGCCTCCTACGACAAGCAAAGGATACTGTGGTGGTATTCTTGGGAAACATGTTCGTGCAATTTAGGTTTACGAGACATGTGAGTGCCCCCCGACCACAGGGGCTATAAGTATTATACTTCCCTTAAAATGGTTTAAGTCAGTTAGAGCGCTGTATGGCCTTCTTTAAACCAAAAAGAATGCTGGTTTTGAAACATTTTTAAAAAACAAATTCTCTTGCTTCCAAAAAATTTAAATTGTCATTTTCAGTCAATCCTGGAGACGTTGATCATGCTATATGATTAGTAAATGCGAAATATTATCAAATTATACACTGTGTTCCAAAAGTATTCAAATTTGCACTAAATATTTTTTACTCAAGTTACAAATAAACAATTTTTAATTTCGCTTAATATAGAAAGGTAATAAAACCAATAAAAAAAACTATGAAATAGAGAAAATCAAAAATTATCCGATGAATTCTTTCAGTGATATCTGAAAAACAAAATTTTTGATATTTTGAACATGAGCATTCCCTAATTTTTAAACTTCTTTAACATCATGTCGAGATGCTCAAAGTGGTTTTCAATTTATATTACTTATACCTATTTCACTATTCATATAGACCCGTTATGAACCGCACACTAAAGATTTTCCCGAAAAACGTTATTCCCAGTAAAGCCCGATCCTGTTATTGAGTAAGGCTATTTTGACATACTAATTACAAATTTAACCCTATACCTCGATCATCTCGATATCACTCGTACGGCCCAAATACAAAATTTCAAAAATTAGATAATTTGATATATCACTTTAAAGGTTTTCCCGATTTTTAAAGAGATGTCAGATTATGTGAATTTTTATTTTTATTTTTTTTTTGGCAATTTTATTTATTCACATTAAAATTTTACAATGTACCTAGTCTAAGACTAACAACATTTCTTTTTTGGCCTAATTTGCTAAACTGTGTTTAATTAATGTATCACCATTGGTTTTCCTTATGTTCTATTTACTGGTGTTAATGCCTTACGCTGACTATCCCGACAAACATTTTCAAATGTTTGACCCGCAAAAGTCAGAAAATACCGATAACCGTGTCGATATAATACCTTTATATCGGTAATTGCCCGAACGAACGCAATTTGTGGCTCTTTGGACAGGCCGATTTTACCGATTCGGTATTTTTTCAGTTTCAAATTACTGTAACATGTTTGTCTTTGTTACTGAATTTTTACGTGTCAAATTTAGATAATATAATCGGTATGTTTGCGGTTTTAATAACTGTTATATGCCAAAATTTATTATGGATCTCATACGTTAATATTTTTGGTTAACGATTCTGGAATATTTTACTTTACCTAATTGGTAATTTTGTAGTACGAGTTACCGTAAATTTTTTTTTTTTTTTTTTTTATTTATTAGTGAACTCCTAATTTTTTAAAAAAAATGTCACGGAGCCACGATTCATACATATAAAGTTAGAAAAAATAGAAATAAGACTAAAAATAAAAAATAAAACTAGAATTAGACAAAATAAAAATAAAATCAAAAATCAAAATATAAACACATTAAATAAAATAAAAAATAAAATAAAATAAAAAATAACTATAAAAATAAAAATCATATAAAAGTAAATATGAATTACACACAACATACCACAACATGATAGAAATTGAGTAAAAATAGCTCAATTAAGCATATAATTAATAAAATAAAAATAAAAAAAAGAAAATAATAAAAATTTTTTGACAAACTACATAATCGTTTTAAACCGACTCTCAACATCAATGACTGTAAAGAGCCATTCTTTTAACAGCCTACAAAATTCAGTCAGCGTAACTGCGTTTAAAATGCCCATTGGTAATTGATTAACTAGCTTCGGTGTGATGTACAAAAAATTTCTTTTGAAATGTTCTTTGTTGGGACGAGGCACCCAGATCCTAGATTTGTTCCATAACATATATGGTCCACTAATATCCACACCACGAAAACGATTTCCGCTCCTAATATAATGCATTTTAAGTACTTTGTAAACATACAGATGACGCAGAGGCATAATCTTATTATTTACAAAAATGGGAAACGATGGTGAAGTCCTGGGTAAATAATTTATGGACCTCAAAACAGCTTTTTGGATGATCATCAAAGGTTTGATATTGGTCAAAAAAATTCCACCCCAACATATTAAACCATATTGGAGGTGGGAATTAAATATTGCAAAATAAAGACATTTCAAAAGATCCCGGCTACATATTTTACGCAAAAAATAAAAGGATCTTAATACCTGGCACAGTTTCTTTTTTAAAATGCTCACATGTTCTTTAAAATTTAGTTGTGCATCAAGCATCACTCCTAAGTATTTAAAGGACTCCACAGTTTCAATACGCACGCAAAGATCATTACACCCAGACCGATTACAAACCAGAGAATGATAAACCAATGGTTGAGAATCTCGGATAGTACCTCCAACACTGAAAGACATCAATTTGGACTTAGCGCTGAGAATCATCTCATGCACATAACACCATTTTTTAAGCAAGCACATATCCTCATTAATTTTCTCTTCCAACGTAGCCACATCATTATTCGTAGTGTACAGAAACGCCATATCATCCGCAAACGCGATGATATCACCATTTACTCTAAGATCAAAAATCGAGTTACAGTAGATAATAAACAACAGCGGGCCCAAAACAGATCCTTGTGGAACCCCGACGTTCACAATTTTTTCATCACTATATGTATTATTAATAATTACACTTTGTACCCGATTTTGAAGATATGATCTAAAAAGAGAAAGTGCAACGCCTCTGACACCGACATACGATAACTTAGCCAATAATACCTCATGATTTACTGTATCAAAAGCTTTGGTGAAGTCAATGAAAACAGCAGAAACTTTGCAGTTATTATTAAGGCCTTGCAGCAGCGGTGTTAAAAAAGATGTTAGGGCTTTCTCAGTTGACGAATTTTCTACAAAACCAAACTGCCTCTTGTCAAGGAAATGTATTTTATCAAGGTAATTCAACAATCTATATTTGATAGTTTTCTCAAAGATCTTCGAAAATGTGTTTAGTAATGTGATCGGACGATAATTATTAGGGTCATTTGTCATTAGGGTTATCTGTAACGAATTTGGGCGGCATGGTGGAGTCACTAGTTATACTAGGTCCCAATGGAAATGCCATTCGTTACTGAAATACAATATTCATTTTTGTAGAGCTTCAGCGTGGTCTGTATTGCCGGCTAAGGCTCAGGGATTGGGGTGGGGTTTGCTGAAGATACAAAAATGCTTGCTTGACCACATTAGGAGGGAAAACTAGGGTACAAACAGAACACATAGAAGGAAGGACCAAGGCAACGGATCAACTTACCTCGAAGACTACGAAATCACACTTCACCTTTCATCATATTGTTAAAAGCTATTAGCTTCTCATACTGAAACTAAAATGTAAAATGTAAGTATTTGTTACAGCAATTTTCGAGTCAAATTTGCATTAATGGATCGGTATTCTTACGATTTTATTTACTGTAATATGTCAGCCTTTACTGTGGAATTCATACGTTAACATTTTTAGAATTTTTACAGGAATATTTTACTTCACCGAATCAGTAATTTTGTGGTACGAAATTACTGTAAAATAAAACTCATAATAAAACAATAAAGGTTTAGTGGTTTTGACTAATAAATAAATAAATTTATATTTCTTTTAAAAATATATAGGCTAAAAAACCAGAGTATCAATCATCTTAAAACTTGAAATAGGAGGAGCTTGAAACGGTTTATTATGTTCTTCAGCCATGTCGAGAGTATATTCCATTTCATCGTTGAAATTATAAGTTGTTGGATTTTTTCATGTAAAATTTTCCGATTCCGAATTGGTGCACTGCGCATATATTTCCTCAGCGTTAATCACTTCAGGTTGTATTTCTGAAATAAAACAAAAAAACATTCGTATTACAATTAATATGACAAAGCGAAATACCATGTAAATCCACAGTACTTACCGACATAATTTGTTAGCATTTTGAAATCATATGGTACCCAGTCCGAATTCACATCTGCATTATTTTTAACCGCCTTCGAATAATGCGTGAGCCACATTAGCTTGGTTTTTTGCAAACCGCAACACATTCAATAATCCCACAATAAAATACAAGTAATAGAATTGTCTATATAGATTAACAATACAAAGCGATCAAAACGATATATATATAAAGGCATAAGAGCATATATTTAAACTGATAACATCTAAGTTAAACGTTTAATAATTCGTAAACTAGTAGGTACTAAATCTAGAAAATGAATGAGATAAATGGCTTACATTTTACTATGTGGTAATTGGTAAAAAAAACTCTATATCCCTCTCCTTGAGAGCACTCCATACAAAATAGGTTTTGGGTGATGTCATTTAGTTTCCAATAAACAGGATTTGTTTGCACTGTGGTAGTAATAAAAATCTTGAAATGGCTTGATGCTACCGGAACGTCATAAAAATGTTATTTTGCTGTTGTTTCCGAACCATAGATGTATAACTCATTATCAATTTTTTCTAAATATTGAAAAGCAATAATATTATCATTTTTGGTCAAAACCCATTTATTTATCATCCAAAATATTACCGAACAATTGTTGTAAAACCGCAACTTAGCACAATTTTGAAATTAAAAATATGTAATACTACGAATTATCGAACAAAGTCCATAAAATTACCGTGAAATCGTCAAAAAATAACTTATAATAATTTATAATTGAAAAAAAAATATTGTAAATATTTATAATTGAAATGCAAAAAAAAATCAAAAATAAATTAAAATTTTAAAAAATTTCTTATCTTTTGCTATATACTCGTATAATAAAATTTTGTATTATTTCCTTAAATTTTTTTGACTTAAATTATTTTTTTATTCAAAAACTGACGTTTTAAGTTGACCACGATTATTACCTTACTGACGATTGGTAACGAAACGAATATAAATAAATAAAACAGGAATATGTGCACGTGATCACATCATGATGCATTGGATATAGGTCAAAAAATAAAAGACGAAATTAGCTCTTTTGAAAATTTACTATCAAATTCATTTATTACAAAAAAATATATGTATTTTCAAAATAAAAATTATCGCAAAAAATCCATATTGCTTATAAAAATAAATAATTCAGTTTTAATGACAAAAATAAATATTCTTAACATTTCGGTCGTTAATATAGTTTTAGCAAAATAATCTATTTTTGTTTTGTCTGGTTAGGTAATTTTAAAATTACACGGTAGAACTCCTGATCTTCATGAGGCTTATAATCAAACATCGACGTAATGTCCTTAATTTTCTTGGCCGAGACTAACCCGGGGGAATTTAATAGTTGAACGTTTGGCAGTTTTGTGGCAATTGCATTTTTAGATTTGGCTCGCCGGTTCCCTGTACAATCAGCGGTATCGTATTTTTATTTTCTAATTCACCGTACTTTTTCTTATATTTCACAATTAACAGGTCTTCTTTATTATACATTATTTCTGTTTCTGAAGTAAATTTTAAATTAGAAAAATTCAATGCTAAACCGGCATTATTATAATTAAAGAAATCACGCATGGCCTCATTTGCATGACTTTTAATTTAACGTTTTCGTACTGCATTGCTCTTAAATGTCGAATTAGCGATATTGGACTGTAGTAACTAATGTTTGTTAAGTGGCGTTCAATCACACTGTGAACTGCATCAAGCTCTTGGATTCGAGAATGATCCGGAACTGAAAATCTTTGGGTTATTGTTGTTATATGCGTATTCTCACAAAATTTCAATAATGCTAAACTTGTGATTCTATTTCTATTTTGCGGGACACATGAATCCGACCATAAAATCATTTTAGTGATCTGTGGATTATCATTTACGATCGCCTTTAGTATCTTTATGAGCGCGCTGACTATATCATTGCCGGTCCGGCCACTTTGGCTTTCATACCATGTTAAGCAATAAGTAATTTTGTTTAGTATCCTGTTAAATTGAAAAAATAAAAATTTCGTTTGTAAAAAAAATTCGAGACGTTTCCTTTCGGTAATGAAAACACATTTTCCAAATCATAGGAAATTATAGAGCAATTGTATTATCTTGAATCGCCAATATTTTGTCAGAATTTTTCCGAGCCTTCGCTTTCTCATTTAATTGCTTGGCTCGTTAAATTGGCTTGCTTGTTTTTCGGTTGGATCAGAAATATTTTGAAATTTGCTGCACAGGTCACAAATATCTTTCCTTGGAACAAAAAAAGATAAATTATATTCAGTGTTGAACACTTTTCTATAAATATGGTATTTCGGTTCATCGGCTCCAATGGCTTCTATATACAACTTGTACATTTACACGGAAAACTCTCTATATGTTTTCTCACTTGATTCAAAAGAGTTTCACAAATTGATTTTTTGACATGTTTTCCTCTAATTGACGGCTTTGGTGCTCCAGTCTCTTGCTCAAAATTATTTTTAAAGAAATAATAAATTGTCCTTTGCGAAATGGATAGTGTGGACAGAAAAAAGGATCGGCAAACTCGTAATTGTTGTTTTCCATGCTGAAATCTGTATTGGAAAGAATTTTGTTTTCTTGAATTTGCTGCAGCTGTTCGTTTTTTTTTTTCCGGCTGAACTGTTACGTATTTTGCATTAAAAATCTTTTTCTCATCGTCGTTTAGAATCCAAAAATTACTATGAATTGATTTTCGTTTCCCATCGGGAAATCAAACAATGCAATCAAACGGACATGTTTTGTCACACAAAGCTTGTTGAACTGATTTAGCTGCTACAACTTTCCCTTTACTGTTGGTATACTCTTTTCCGAATTGCCGTTTCCCTTTTAAGGCCTCACGCTTCCACTCGGATTTGTTCCGTAGCTTTTTCCGTGATGGTGTTCCTTTTCCAATAACCGATCTAGGAAGAAGCAACGCATTTTCATTCAGTATTTGTAATATATTAGGTTCTGGAGAATCGCTTTCAGGTACGAAATTGGGATCAGCAATGGAATCGTCGTCGTATATACTAAGATTTGAACTGCAATTAGAATCCGTACTATTTACTTTGGTGTATTCTTGTGAATCAAAAACTTTAGTTAAAAATCTGGCAAAAATAAATAATATGAAATCATTAAGAGTCAAACATCAAACATAAATAAATATAAATTACAACGCCTAAATGTTTCTTTCGACACTCGAATCGACGGATCTGGCCGGTGACGAAAAATCACTTTTCAGCATTTTTCAATTTTGAAATATTTATTTAACTATCCACTTATTAACTATCCAATTATTAAAGTTGATTTTTGATCGTCGTGCAGTTTGGACGTAAAATCAATGTGCGCGGAATATAATTAAAGTAAAATAAAATTAAAATAAAAAGTGCAATGTTAGTTCTTTTTTATTATTTTTTTAATATTTAATTTAATTACTGTGCATATATCGAATAATAATTAGTCCTAAAATTAAGAGGGGCCTATTTCCCCCCAAAAACAATATCAGCATTAAATCAGAATAATGCAATGCCTGCAATGGGTAAAGTGGAACATAGCCCCAAAAAAAATATAATAACGCAAAATGAAAAAAGTGCTTCGACATCAAATTTAGCAAATTTGGTAATACCACCTTTTAACTCAAAAGAAAATACTAGTAAAAAAATAAATGTTGCAACAGCAAATGAACATGAAATAAATAAAAATGCAAGTGAAAAAATAAACGCTTCAACAGCAAATAAACTCAGTGCAATGAACATGAATAATGACATTAATTTAATTAGTGAGATAGGTCCCTTAAATAAAGAAAATTTGGTGCAAACCGGTATGGACAGATATATAACTGTTCAGACCAAAAGAAAAAGAAGCCCGAAATCAGCGCAATTAGCTAGTAAGACTAAAGCGTCTAGATTAGAACATGACGCTTATCAAATACCTCTCGGCAATAGATTTTCTAGCTTGAAAGAGGATGGCGCCGATGAAACAATAGCTAAAAAGACCGAAAAGCCGCCACCAATTTATTTAAGAGAGGCGTCAAATAATGAGCTCGTTAATACAATCGACAAGTTAACTGAGTCAAAATTTTATATTGCCCCGCTTAAAAGGGGCAATATCAAAGAAACGAAAATCCAACCTATGGAAATTGATGGTTTCAGAGCGCTTGTAAACCATTTCGATCAAACCGGAAAGCGATATTACACTTACCAGCTGAAAAGTCAAAAAGGATTGACTGTTGTTTTAAAAGGAATGGAGAGCAGCGTAGAAATGACCGACATTCATGCGGCTCTCACTGAGCAAGGTTTCCATGCCAAATCTATTGCAAACATTTTAAATCGGGAGAAGGTTCCTCAACCGATGTTTCGCATAGAATTAGAGCCAGATGAGAAAAACAAAGGAAACCACAGCATATATAACTTGAGATATTTACTGCATCGCAAAATCACTGTAGAAGAACCCAAAAAGCGAACAGGACCAGTACAATGCATCAAGTGCCAAGAATACGGGCACACAAAAGCTTATTGCACGTTGAGTGAAGTCTGTGTTATCTGTGGCGAACTTCATGATTCAAAAAAATGCGATAAGATGAGAAATGATCCATCAGTAAAACGCTGTAGTAATTGCGGTGAAAATCACACAGCAAACTACAGAGGTTGCCCAGTATATCTGGATTTGAAGCGTAAGGCCAATCCAAAGTTGCGATCCGAGCAACGAATGCTTAAGTCACGTTACAATCAAAGAGATATGACTCCAAGAAATACAATTGCCCAACAAGCGAATGCACACTCAACCACACAAAATGACCTGGAGAATGTTACAAGCAGTTTTGCACAACCAGGAGTTTCCTATGCCAACATCCTAAAAGGTGCCGCCCCAAAAACGAAAGTTCATTTCAACGAAGAAGAATTAAATATTCACGCAACAGTAAACAAATTGACAGAAACGATCCAAAGTTTCATGATGATGATGGAAAGACAAATGAGCATGATGATGCAAAATATGAACACACTAATGCAAATTATTGTCAAAAGCCAAAAATGACGCTGCTAAAGATAGCTGTATGGAATGCGAACGGTCTTTCACAGCACAAAGCTGAGGTTCAGACCTTTCTTATCGATCAAAATATAGATATCATGCTAATATCAGAAACACACTTTACAAAAAATACCTTTTTTAAAATCAGCGGATATTCAGTTTATGACACCAAACATCCAGATGGAAGAGCACACGGCGGCACTGCGGTCTTGATCAAACGAAGAATAAAGCATTATGAACTCAACAAATATGATAAAGATCACATCCAAGCAACTAATATCTGCTTAGAGGAATGGTCTGGAAACTGTGTAATATCGGCTGTTTACTGTCCACCGAAACACGCAATCAAAAAGCAGCAATTTATCGACTATTTTAATCAGCTGGGCATTAAATTTATCGCAGGGGGCGACTACAATGCTAAACATCTGCAATGGGGTTCGAGATTAACAACACCTAAAGGAAAGCAACTATATGAAGCAATGAACGAAAAAAACCTAGATTATTTATCTTCTGGACACCCAACTTACTGGCCATCAGATAGAAATAAAATACCTGATTTAATTTTTGTATAACAAAAGGAATTGCACGCACCAATGCTCAGGTAGAAGATTGCTATGACTTATCATCTGATCACTCACCAATAATAATAACTCTGAGTACCAGAGCTTTAAAAGCAGAACCACCCCAACGTCTAACAAATAAATTAACTAAATGGGCTCTATACCGAAATATAGTGGAACAAAATTGCCAATTGGATATCCAACTTTGCACCCCGGAAGATATTGATGCGGCGGCGGATGATTTAACACATATATTGGAAACAGCAGCAAAAGAGGCTACCCCTGATATTCACACCTCTGACAAAGTTAATAAGCCTTCACCTAATATACTGCAGTTAATCCAAGAGAAACGGACAATACGCCGGCTATGGCAGCAGCAAAAATCTCCATTACTAAAAGGGAAATTGAATAGGGCTATTAAAGCCCTTAAACGAGCATTGAGAGAAGAAGAAGACTCAGGAATCCAGAGTTACCTTACTGAACTCTCGGCGACCGAGAAGACAGATTATTCACTATGGAAGGCAACAAAAAAACTAAAGAGGCCAACATTATCGAATCCACCAATTAGGCAACCAGATGGACGTTGGGCCAGAAGTGACGTAGAAAAGGCTACTGCTTTCTCTAACCACTTGAAAAAAGTATTCACACCAAACGAAAAAACTGGCAACAGTGAATTACCAAAGTTTACGGAGGATCCTTTGAAACCAATTCCTTTAAAATTTAAGTGGAAAAAAGTTAAAAATACCATTAAAAATTGTATAAACCCAAAGAAAGCTCCAGGACACGATTTTATTACCGGAAAAATGATCAGAGAATTACCTGATAAATGCATGAAACTCATAACTTATATCTTTAATGCGATTATGAGATGTGGGTATTTCCCTAAAAAATGGAAAATATCGCAAATTACAATGATTCCAAAGCCTGGAAAAGACGAAACACAAGTCGCATCGTACAGGCCAATAAGTATACTTCCGATGATTTCTAAACTTTTTGAAAAAATGGTATTACAAAAATTAAAACCAATATTATCTGAAGGACAGATTATACCAGACCACCAATTTGGGTTTCGAGACCAACATGGCACGGTAGAGCAGGTGCACAGAGTTGTTAACACAATTAAATTTGCATTAGAGGAAAAGAAATATTGTTCGGCAGTTTTCCTAGACATTGCGCAAGCTTTCGACAAAGTATGGCATGAGGGCCTTATATATAAAATTAAAACTCGTCTGCCAAAAAAGTTTCATGCAGTCCTTGAAAGCTACTTGTTTCAAAGAAAATACCAGGTTAAACACAATTCAGCCATTACTGAACTAAATGATATAAACGCAGGAGTTCCACAAGGCAGCGTACTGGGGCCAGTATTGTATTTGCTGTATACTGCCGATCTACCAATAACTGATAAGGTTGTCACATCAACATTTGCAGATGACACTGCTATCATGTTTTCACACAAAAATCCTCAAACTGCGTCAAGAGAATTGCAAGATCACTTATACAAAATTGAGAATTGGCAAAGAACGTGGCGGATAAAAGCGAATGAAACCAAATCAACACACATAACATTTACGTTGAATAAGCGTACATGCCCGCAGCGGTGAAATTAAACAATGTCAACATCCCTCAACAAACAAATATCAAATATTTGGGTCTTCATCTTGATAGAAGATTGACATGGAGAAAACACATCGAATCAAAGCGCAACCAAATAAAAATAAAATTCTCAAAAATGTACTTGCTGATTGGAAGAAATTCAAAACTTTCCCTAGAATGCAAGATTCTAATATACAAAATGATCCTAATTCCTATATGGACATATGGAATTCAACTATGGGGCTGTACAAGCGCATCAAATATAGATCTTTTACAACGAACGCAATCCAAAATACTTCGCTGTATTACAAATGCTCCGTGGTATATCCGAAATTGCAACATCCATCGAGACCTTGGGATTAAAACGGTCAAAGATATGATCCAAGCACACAATTTGAAGTACCTTTCGAAACTGGAAACTCACCCCAATGAATTAGCAAGACAACTATTAAGGCAACCGAAATATAGACGGCTTCGCAGAGTAGATCCACTAGATCTAATGTATTGATAAATTTAATTTAATTACATATTTAAGCTAACACACATTATTAATTAATATTTCTGCATACTAATAATAAGTATTTAACATAGGTTAAGGACTTAGGAAATAATTATTTTAGATTGTAAGCTTTGCACACTTCTTGTTAGTTTCGTATAAAGAAAGATTCAAGAATAAAGCCATTGGCAGTTTAAAAAAAAAAAAAAACTATCCACTTATAATTAATTTGGTATTAACATGAAATAAATAAAAAACGTAATATTCAGGAGTGATGTTAACAGGAGCACCAATTGCAAGAGACTGATTTTTTTATTCGGTGCAATACACTCTTTACTATTGGATATAGGACACAATACTGTACTATATCCATAAATTTGGATATAGGACAACATAGAATTTAAAAACGATTTTGGTGCAATTTCATATAAATGTGTCCTACTTCAAATTAATTTATTTGATAGGACAACTAAGCATAAAAACGTCGAAAAAAATAACAATTTATGGTCTATAGGACAATATTTAAAATAACCAACTCCGAAACTATAAGATATAGGTCAATTTAGATAAAAAATTCGGAAAGAGAGCATGGTCGAAAATATAAGGATCCATTCTTAACTCATTTACGTAAAAAATGGTCTATGGGACAACATAGTACTCACGTGACGATATGTTAACCAAAAAAACATAAAACAAAAATTTTTTGATATTCTATTTTGTAGTATTTTTTGAGTTGTTGTTTTTGTAATTGTGACCGACGTTCGGTATATTTCGGTTGTTGTTGTTGTTGTAATTGTTACCGACACACGGTATTTTTGAGCCCGATATATAGCTGTCGGTATTGAAATGTTTGTCGGGACGTAATACTTTTGTAGAATGAGATGTCATTTCTACTTCTACTTTTGAAAATGGGCGCTTCTCTGTAAATAAAAAACCTTCCAATGCTCGCTGAATGTCCCCGGGCTCGATGTGTGTGACTGGAAGAACTTAGCAAACATATTGGATATGATCAGTTGGTTTCAAGACTTTTGTTATTTAAATGGCTAAATCGCGTATGGTTCTATAAAATAGGACTAGAAATCTTGGTTACACATAGCGACTTTCAATTTGCTATCCCGGAAATAGAATTTAAGGTTTTCTTTATAAGCTTTGCCTTTTATGTTTTTAAGATTGAAAAGTTGGTCATCATACCGCAAGAAGAGTATTTTTTTGGTTTGCTGAAGGTCACGAGAAAACATAGTTCAATGCCTTTAAATAGTATTGGGTAAAATTTCTTCACGCTTATATCTATTTCATTCCTATTAACTTCATCTTTACAATTTATTTGGTGATGTAGGTGGTTTATAACGCTGTTTTTGAAATTGTAATAAGGTTTCCGGTTTAGACAGTTGCTTAAATCATTGTACCCTTCACTATGGAATATTATTTCCAGGGATGGGCGAATTTACTTAAATTTCGCCTAAAGTGAACTTGAACTAAACTCTTATACCTTAAATCATAATTCGAAATCTATACATAAACTTAAATAACACAAAATATTATTGTCAACTTAAATTTTAATATTCAACTAATTATATTTTCTTATTTATCAAACAATTCATCTAAAAAACCATTAAATATGCCAAAGGCGTATACTAGGATTGTATTCTGAAATTTCACTTAAGCAAATCCACTCAAAAAATATACACCTCGAAGTCTTGCTAACTCAAATATGAGTATTTATTTATTTATAATTTAAATTGCACTTAAATAATTTATAAATCGCGTTAAAATTTTACTCAACTTCATAGTACAAATTGTACCTTAATTTTAACTTATAAAGTCCCACTCAAAATATGTAATTCAATTTCTACTCAATTTTAATCAATGTTTGAGTTTTAATTAATGTTTAAATTGCACTGAAATTTGGTGAAATCTATCCGTTAAAAAGTCTGCAGACCCCGTTAAAAATTTAACTCAACTCCATAGTACAAATCTTCTTTGAATTTCACTCAAAAAAACCCATTTTCGATTTCAACCAATATTGTTCGTTTGCTATTTTCGATCGGTATCTCTTTCCGTGGACTAGGTATTCTGCGCAACCATTCTAGAGGTAATATATAGGGTCATGTGCATCTAGCCCTTGACCCGATACCTAACGCCGTTGCTTAGGAGATGCTCAGTGATTTCCCAATATATTTTAATATTTTGATTCAAATTTAAAAGTTAGCAGTATTGCTAACATCAAGCTTTATTCTAGCTCTGCCAAATTATCTATCAAAATTAGTTATTTTAGATGCTTTCGATTATATATTTAAGTTTAGGTCATTAACGTTTGTTCATAAAATTATTTATTTGATCTTGCCAATTCATTCCACTTTCAATACGATTTTTAAATTAGTTTATTTCTAACTCATTCCAAATTTAAAATTTATTTAAGGAATTCCTTGAAATTTGTTGGTAAGATTTTGCAATAAATCTTGTTTTTAGTTAGAACCAATATTACTTACCTTTAATATTATAGTAGAGCTATTTTATAAAATAGCAATTCCGTAGTTAAGCCATAATTATGGCAAATAGTAATTTAACCGCCTCAGTTTTATTTGTATGTCTCCTATAGTTGTGAAATCAAAAATATATATTACAGATTAAAAGACAAATCATATTTTGATTAGAAAGTACATAATTTTAAATTTCTTAAAGATTTATTATGAAAATATTTTAATTTAAAACTTTTCTAACCTAACCTTAATTGAACAGAGATTAACATTTATTGAAAAAAATTCTAATACTGTCCCACACGAATGGCAGTAAACCTAAAACAAAGCTGGTGAGCATAGTTTATAACAAGTTCACTAAATCACTCTATCAATCTTCTACATTATCAACGTTTTCTACGAATTGTCTACATTGCCTACGTTGTCTACGGGTTGTTGACACGTCGACGTAGAAATTAATAAATGACGCGTAAATGCCCATCCCTGATTATTTCAATGGCTTTATGGTGAATATCATTAATAACGAACGATGTAGGTCAATGAACATATGTACCCATTATCCGAGCTCACGTTTAGAGGCATAATCTCGTTTATTTTATCGCCATATGTCCCAAATATATGACAGATTATCCCCAGTATAACTAAAATTATGGTTGGATCAGCAACATTAGTAAATTCCATTATTGTATCGCAGCATCTAGTGTAAGATGATATCAGGCGGGATTTATGAGGGAGGTGCATGTTAAGACAGAAAATTGTATTTTAGCTCTTAGGAAGAAACTCCCAACTGTCAATTAATACAATAATAAACTGATAGATAAGCAGATACTGAAACCTATATAGCTGTTTGGTATTCAGATTTAGGGTTGTACTAAACCGATTAACTTAAATATCATTCAACGATTAAAAACGGCTAGGTTTAGAGGGATATTGTTCATGCCACCCCTTTGAAGTTAACCTTGGATTTTTAATAATATTTAAATTATACAGTTGGTTCATCTCAGACTTTTGTCACATATACTAATCCCAAGTTTTTTGTTAAGTAAAATTTAAATAGTTGCCAACTATATTGATTGTATATGATAACAACTCTGCGATGTGCCGACTTTATAAAATCCTGCGATGTACCAACTGTATAAATTAAATATTATTAAAAAAGGTGGGTTGGATTTTTTACGCTTGTGTTAAATGCCCCTTGGTATTTACGTACTAGCGACATCCATAAGGGACGTTCAAATGGAAGCAGCCGTCAAAGAGACTCAAAAGGATGAAACCATAATGGCTAACAAAGAATAGCCATTTAAGTCCTAAAAGAAATGTTAGCGCAAAAAGACTAAACTAAATACAGAAATTTGTCGGAAAACATAAAATCATAAAAAAATTAACGGCGCCAGAAGTACAAATTTATAAATTTGTCGTGGTAAATAAATTTGACTGTATGTCTATACATCTATATTATTCTTCTGAAAGCTTTCGAAAGCTGTCCTTTCAAACAAAACTTTCAAAATACATTTTTAATGATATTTGTGCCATCTCTTGTCCATGTCGTAAATTCGAATTATTTTTTTGTCTCAAAAGGAATTTGAAAGTG
Source organism: Tipula unca (assembly GCA_951394425.1). NCBI lineage: Eukaryota > Metazoa > Arthropoda > Insecta > Diptera > Tipulidae > Tipula > Tipula unca. Next base: position 74,049,449 of record OX596381.1, read on the forward strand.
GTGAATATAAAATGTGTGTGGTTCGTTTCTAGGCTAAACTTTGGTTTTCTTTTCTTTTTAAATGTTTATGATTTTTTGGTTTAATTGTTTCTATTCAAAATTTAAAAAAAATACATTTTAATTCATTATAGAGATTATAAGCGTAATTTTAAAATCTATAATACGCATGTATAAATTTTATATGTATGTACAGTAGATATGTACATATGAATGGATTTTTGTATGTGGTACAGTATTATGTAGTCTTATCAGCTTATTTCGCCTGAGTGATGATATATAATGCAGTATATATGTACATACATCCACAATCCACTATCTAACTGGAGTGATATCATTCAAGGGATAAAAAAGTTAGAAAACTATTTTTATCAAATTATGTATACATTTATATAAAAATTGGATCTATAATGCATGTTGTATAATATGTGTAATGTCCTTATAGAATTCCGTACTATAACATAAATATGTATATACACTATTTTAAAGTTACCTTTCTGAGTCACAACACAACTTAAACAAAAATAAATGAAAATTAAAAAATCGTTTTTTTTTTTTAAATTCTATTCTTTTAAATGGAAGGAGAGATGAAATGATTTTAAAATCTAATAAATTACAAATTTTTGACATTTTTATTATTATCATAATACGTGGTTGTTGTTGTTTTGCTCTTTCAATTCCTGTTCCTTGAATTATTATTGTTACTGTATGTATGTATGTATGTATGTACCATAGTTGGGAAACTACGTTTGCTTGCTGCTGCTGCAGACAGAAGGAGAATATAATTTTCGTTGGATGGTACATTGGTACATTCTATTTTATTCGTGTACACATTATAGTTTCATATTTTTTTGTTGTGTTTGTTTGTTCTTGAATAAATATTTTTAGGGTGAAAATTATTTGGTTTGATACCTTTTTTATGTTTGCCAATTCTTATCTTAGAGTTTACTTTCCTTTTTTACTTTTTTCTTTTTTTAATACTGTTGACTCTATACTCGGTACATGGATATTTTATTTATTGTAGTTTTAATGTGTATGTTTTTTAATTTAAATGTATCTTTATATATTTTACGATGATCTTCTTAAATATGTAAGCAATATACTATGTATTTATATAGAGGTGTTGATTTGTTGAAAGATGGTATCGTTTCGAAAAAAAATATTTCATATTGGATAGTGTGCTATCGATAATCGATAATTTATTTTTATTGAATTGCGTAAAAAACGGCAGCTTTAGGGTATCAGACCTCAAGCAAATGCAATATTGTAATTTCGTTTAAGTTTTAATTAAAAGCGGCTGATTTTTTTAGCAAAAAACAGTTTTAAATCCTAATTATTGATTATTATTAAACCCTAACTTTTAGAATTTGGTGGTTCCAGGTCACTGCTGGCCCCGGTACAAATCCAATAAATTTATTTAATTTAATATTTTACTAACAGTTAACATGGTCCTAGTCCTTACTGAGTACTGAAGTCCTTAATGTTTTTTTCTACTTACGCAAAGCTGCAACGTTCCAAAAAAAATGAGTTTCTACTTTTTAGTCCAGAGTTGCATCTAATTTAGTAGAATTGTTTCAAATAATCAGGATAGTTGTAGACGGATAAATAAATTTTCAAAATTATCCCACAATCAAAATTCGTCATATTGCCAATGTTGTCATTGTTTTTCAAAATTTCGATTTCAATCAGCCTCTTTACCAACATTGTAATACAGGCTCCACAATTCTAGAGGAGGTGGAAAAGATTTTTGAAGGGCACAGTTACGCTTTCACTAATTTGGTTTTAAAATTTTTTTTGTCAAAATAAAAGCAAACAATTGAAAAAATTTGGTCCGGATATTAGATGTGTTCGAATCGGCGTCAATAAAAAAGAGTCGACTGTATTTATAAATTATATCAAATATGGATTTTATTATAAAATAAAATTTTGATTCCAAGTTTTGGTCAACCTTGCGAAGTATTCACATAGTAAACTACACGAAAAATTGGCTGGTACAGGTGCAAGAAAATTTTTTGTTTGTTTTACTATGTGAGTGCTTGGAAAGAACAACTAAAATTTGGTATCGAATTTTTTATTTAATTTTACCATTATTGTATTGACTGTATTTTTATAAATCGTTTTGGCTACTGTATTCCTTCTACTCAGGCGGTACTATACAGTCAGAGTAGAGCAGCATTTATTTTTATATTTTTATTGGCCTCTGGTAAATGGTAATGTGTTTTGACAGGAAATTTCTGATCGCACCAACAATATTAAAAAAATATCCGCTAAACCATCGTCAGATCCTACATTTAGTCCATCAAAATCTGATCAACAATTATATAGAATATATCATTTTGTTCAAATGTCTCACAATATAAATTTCACAGTAACTTGTTTGGCCAAACAAAATAGCATATTGATTCCCTTGGATTCGTTTTTAGCAAATTCAACAAACATATTTTTCCACAAATCATTTTCGGAGTTTCTTGTCTTTAACGATGAATACATGTGTTCAAAATGATAAAAAATTTAAAAAAAGATCTAACGAAAGAAGAAGCAGCCATTGATGTTCAATCTTATAAAACATCCAAATGAGTATGACACGAATAAGGAAGGCCGAAGTGTTAAGGCTACCATTAAGCACAGCACACGTTAAACGAGTAATATACGCAACATACAAAAGCATGCCAGGAAAAGCACTCTAATTATTCCAGGCCATTTTTGAACTCCTATAATGGATAGACCGTATAATTTTGACCGATAAGAATTTTTATAGTTAAGGCGACTAAATTCTGATTAACTTTACTATTTGTCGATCCGCACGATCGGATAGCATAGTTTCCTGCTATTCGTACAAAGTACATTAATTTAGGTCGTGTGTTAGGTCGTCCATTTTGTCAATTACCTTCATCATTGAAGTCTATGTTAAAATATAATTAAATATTATACGGCATTTACCGGTTTCCTTACTATAAATTAGACCTACTCAAAATATAATTTTTCTGATAGGTTTAACCATCACTAAGCAATGGTTTTGTTTTGACAATACGATGACCTGCGATCGACTATATTATGCCTTTCTCATTGGTGTTGATACAGTCGTCCGTATATTGTAAATTAGGTTTTTGGTTGCATACATCGATTTGTGTTGGATAGACTGTTGCGATGGAAGTGATAGTTTGTAATAAATACGGAATATGGACGCCCGCTGGATGAGAAAAGTTTAGTAAATTAAATTAGCGCGGAATTAGCAATGCTGAACGATGGGTTATCGATTTGTTTTCAAAAATTTATTTTGATCATAATGTTTGTCTTGCAACAAAAAATTCAAATGTACTTGATACGTTTAACTCATTAAGCACCTGGCTTAACTAATTTAGAAATCGTAATGAAACTGTATTGGATTGGAAAGATCATATCTTGAAATAATAATCTTATGAACTAGCGTTAAAAACCTAAAGTTAGTAATATTAATAAAATGTATTGGGAAATCAATTAGAACCCCGTAAGCAACAGCGTTAGGTACCGTGCCAAGGGTTAGATGAACATGAGACTACATTTACTCTATAACGGTCGCCCAGAATACCGAGCATATGAAAAGAGATGCCCAAGCCGCGGATAAAATTGCACCCACAGAAATTACATTTATATTTTGAGTGGATTTTTTAAAGTGAAATTCCAGATAAAATTCTAGTATGCATTTGAGCCAAAATCTTTAATGTTTTTTAGATGAATTATATGAGAGGAAATAAAATAATATTTCACTTTGACTTGAACAAAATTTGAGTGCATTTTAAATTTTAAATTACGTTGAATAAACCATTTTGTCTTATTTGAGTTAGATTTTGAATTATAATTTATGGTATACGAATTTAAATCAAGTTTTAATTTTAGAGCGATTTGGAATAAAATCTTTAGTTAAATTAAACGGATATAAATTAATTAATATTTAAACTGAATATGTAAAAAATTTGGGTGCGTTTAAAATTATGTTTAATCGTATTTGTATTTGAATAGCTTTTGAACTATATGTTGAGTGGATTTTCTAAAGAAAAATTCCAAATAAAATTCTAGTATTGCCTTGAATCAAATTTTAATTATGACTTAAAGAGTATTTCAACGTAGATTTGTTATGCAATCTTAAGCGATGTAAGCAAAATTTGAAAATAAAAAATTGAAAATTGTGATTGAACTTGATTTCTATTGATTTCTGACCAGCTTACAACCATCATGGCAATCAAAGTAAGTAATAAACCTTTTTTTCGGGATGGAAATAAGTTTCAGCACATTTGGACTTGGCTTCTTCAGGTTGTCTAAGACTGTATTAAGACCAAGCTCAGATCGAAACCGTTGGAGCCAGATTGTTGACACAGTAAGGGGCCAGTAATTCAGCCTTTAAACACTGTTGTATTATTATCACTTTGATTGGTGTAAGTGTTACTTGTAAGATTAATCAAGTGTAAAAAGGATTTTTAGGAATCGAATTTCAATGCATTTATAGTTTATAATATTATTCAAGGCAGAATAGCGACAATCAAATGGTATTTTGTCAATGGGCTTATAAGCAATTACGATTCAACACATTTTTTTACGTTCTGCATTGTTTGTTTGTCAAATCTAGTTTTACAAAGCGTGCGGAGAGATAAATCAGCATAACATGCATTATTGATTCGAATTAAATTTTTGGTGGCTACGACAAGTTGAAAAACCATGCCGTTTGACCGCGTTAATATTTTGTGTGCGATAATAGATGAATAATTGGTTTACTCTATTCTATTGCCTTAAAATTAAAACTAAAGCTTATTTCTTGCGTTGTTTATAACATTTTGCATGGATGTGATAAGTTTAAAAAATATGCTGTATATGTTAATTAACTAGTTTTTATGATATAGTTTTTTCGTATAAGAGTTTTAACAAATACAACTGTCAACTGGTTCATTCGAGGCCAAAACGCTAAACTATCGTAGGTTGTTGACGTTATCTGAATTATCGACGTTGACAAAAAACATTGCCAAGTAATCTATGTTATATTCTACGTGTCAGCAACCGCATAGATTACATGGCGAAATCTTTACTTCCCCCAACCCTGGAGGTAAGTTGCAAACACAGACCTATACAGTATCCTCAATGTGCATACTTACATATGTATTTATGTAATTACGGTTATAGATGAGTGTACCGAACAATAATTGTTTATTTGAAATTGGCTGTGTGCCAGTGGCGTAGCTGTGTTAATAATTTTCGTAGCCTTTTTTATAATTTTCTATTTTTAACGTCATTGATAATTATGAACCAAAGGGTGTTTATTTAAGCCCAATAGAATTTGAAATTGTAAAAAATAACACAAAAAATTAAATTGTAATCAAAAATTTTATTTCATTCCAAAGATCAATACATGGCATTAATATTTGAAAATGATTTCGGGCATATGAGCACCGCGCCCGTTCTTGACGAAACACATGCTGGATGTCCAATTTTGGGTCACTTTTTCGAGCACTGCTGGCCGTATGTCATGAATAACGTCAATTCTTGAAGCTTCCACAAGTGTGCGTGTTAACTCCCCGTGGTGACCACCTGCCCGGTGGCAAGACAAAAGGCACGAATGCTGGCCCTCCAGCGTCAGTGAACTACCAGACCAGGAAGAGAGCCTGGCGCAACCTGATTGCCAGGGTGGAAGAGGTAAAGGCGGAAGCAGATCACAGATCGGCCGTCATTATCATCGACAGAGAATCCGTGGGTGCTTTTACGCTCAAAATCTATAAGCGCGATTAGACCGACCGACCTGGGGCACCTGCAGCAGGGGGGTCCCGCCTGGTGTTGGTGACCCAGAAGTCCGCAGCATCCCGGAGGACACTCAGGAGACACTATCCCTGGACTCGGAGATTTCGAGATCATTAGGACGAAGCTGTGCGCTACTAACGGACGATTCAACGTCAGAAGAGTCTGACTGAACAGTGGTGGAGGGAAGCAATATCTAATGCTTAAGATCCTTCAGATCAACCTCCATCACTGTAAAGCCGCCTCGGTAGCCTTTATGCTAAAAATGGAATCTGAATCCATTGATGTGGTTCTGGTCCAGGAACCTTAGGTCAATTGTGACCGGGTGCTGGGCTTCAGAACTCCCAAATAAAAAATACTACATGCGAAAAATGAAGGTAAGATACGTTCCTGCATTCTCGCTAGAAATAATTTAAATATTTTTATACTACCAAATTACAGCAACGCTGATGTAGTGGTGGCTAGCATCGAGATGGATGGGCAAAATCTCTGGCTAATATCGGCCTACCTACCATACGAGGAGGAAAATATACCACCAGGTAGGTTGGCCAGTGCAATAATGGAGGCTCGAAAACGAAAGGTAGGAGTCATCATGAGTAGCGATGCTAATGCGCCTCACTCAATCTGGGGAAGTACAGATATAAACAGGCGAGGTGAGTTACTCCTTGATTTTATTTTAAGTACTAACCTAAATGTATGTAATATCGGGTGTAAGCCAACCTTTATTACTAAAAATAGACAGGAAGTGTTGGACATCACACTTGTCTCGGATTTTATTAAGGAGAGGGTATTGTACTAGAAAGTGTCCGAAGACCATTCCTTTTATGGCCATTGTTATCTCCAGTACGAAGTGGATACAAAACCCACTAGCAAATCACCCTTTAGAAATAGGAGGAAAACTGATTGCGATTGTTTCAGGACCATTCTGGGTAACTTATTACCGGTATCGGTTCCAAACCCTCCTGCATCTACACAGGAGCTTGATGCTCTAGTAACCAAGCTATCTGATGCTTTTAGCTAGGCCATGTTACGTGCATGTCCTATCAATAGGCCCTTGGGTAAATCTCGGCCACCCTGGTGGTCGAGAGAACTCCAAGGTACTCGTATGAAATGCAGGAGATTGTTCAAGAAAACGAGGAACACAAATGCTGCTGCAGATTGGGACTGTTATAAGGAAGTCCTCAAAACCTACAAGTACCAGCTGAGAGCAGCCAAAACGAGGGCCTGGAAGCTCTACTGTGGCAATATACAGGAATCCCCGGAGGCGGCCAGGCTACGCAAAGGGTTCCATCCGGGGTTATTTACAACGACCGGATGGTTCATGGACTACATGTAGTGAGGAATCCCTGTAGCTATTACTAGACTCCGTAAGTCATATAGTAAAAAGCGGAATATCCTATGGGCAATAAACAGCTTTAAGCCATACAAGTCTGCAGGACCTGATGGCATTATCCCTGCGGATATCCAGCGAACTATTGACTTAACCCTACCCTGGCTGGAAGTTATCTTCAAAGGCAGCCTAGAACTCTGTCACATTCCTAGAAAATGGGCTGAAGTAAAAGTAATATTTATACCTAAGGCGGGCAAAAGCTCTCACTGCTATCCCAAAGACTTTAGGCCTGTAAGCTTATCTTCTTTCCTGTTGAAAACAATAGAAAGACTAACAGAGGCTCACATTAGAGGCTCAATCAAGCCGGGCGAGCTGTTGGGATCTCAACACACATACTGTAAGGGACGAGCGGTGGAAACAGCTCTCCACTCCCTTATAAGCCCGATTGAGAAATCACTTGAATATAAGGAATATTCCATGGTAACCTTCTTGGATCTAGAGGGGGCCTTTAGCAACGTCAAACCAAGGTCAATCACTCGGGCCCTTGCGTGTCTGGGGGTAGACGGGTCAATCAGAGGCTGGATAGATCATATGCTTAGAGGCAGGATCGTGACAGCTTATCTGGGTGGTACGTCTGCCGGTTGATACGTGAGCAGAGGGACACCTCAAGGTGGGGTTCTATCCCCCCTTCTTTGGAACTTGGTCATAAATGACCTATTACTAAACCTGGAAGGGCAAGGCTTCAAGGTAGTTGTATACGCGGATGACGTTGCTATTGCGGTCTATGGTAAATATTCTAGTACGCTGAGTGAGCGCATGCAGTGCGCGCTTGGCTACCTTTCTGAGTGGGCACGTGGTTGCGGACTGAACGCAAACCCACAGAAAACAGAGCTGGTCCTCTTTACCAGGAAGCACAAACTTCCTCAGTGTGACCCGCCAACATTAAATGGTACTCGCTTGATCTTTACGGATAGAGCGAAATAACTTGGACTACTTTTGGACAGGAAGCTAAGCTGGAAACCAAATATCGTAGAGAGAGTAAAGAAAGCTACTATAGCGCTCTACTCCTGCAAAAATGCCATTGGAAAGAGATGGGGTAAGGAGCCTCACATAGTACAGTGGCTCTACGTCTCAGTGGTCAAGCCTATACTGCTGTATGGGGTTGTCGTCTGGTGGCCAGCGTTAAAAATTATGGCCAACCGTAACTATTGATGAAAGTCCAAAGAACGGCCTGCTTGTGTATAAGTGGAGCTCTCAGGAGCACACCTACTCAAGCTCTGAAGATTCTCTTTCATCTTACTCCCATGGATATTGCGGCCGAGCAGATTGCATCTTGCACAGCCATTCGGCTCAAATCCATATCTATGTGGACCTGTAACAACGCAGGGCACACATCTATCCTATGCAGCAGGGGTATTCCGGAAGCTACCGACTACGCTATTCCTTTGCCATCTGTTGAGATGAGATTCCAAACTGAGTTTCCCACCAAAGAGGACTGGGTGCACGAAACGGTTATGGACAATGAGGTGCTAGGCTTCTTCACGGATGGCTCAAAAAGGGATACAGGGGTTGGCTGCGGGGTTTTCCGTGAGGCACTAGGGGTTAACCTCTCTTTTCGTCTTCCCGACTTTTGCAGCGTTTTTCGAGCTGAACTAATCGCGATAATGGAAGTCATGGACTGCTTGAAGTATAATGTAATATCTACGAGGGATATTCGCATTTTTCCGAACAGCCTGGCTGCTATTAAAACGCTACAATCATACTCCCTGACGTCGAAGGTAGCCCAGAACTGTCTGACATCTTTAAATGAGATGGCTGATCAGTTCAACATCAGCTTGACGTACAGGGAATGTAATGGCATATGAGTTGGCCCGTAAGGGTACAACACGCATAATAATCCAAAGCAGGCGGGACATATAGATACCGCTTGCTTCTTGTAAACTGCTGCTTCACGAAGAAGCCGTAAAAGAAACGAACGACAGATGGTCTAACACCAGTTCGTGTGAAATAACCAGGCAGATCTGGCCTGGACTTGACCGGTCTAGATCAGGCCAACTGATATCACTTCGACGGCACCTTATTGGTATAGTCGTGGGAGCTATAACAGGCCAATGTCTCATTGGGAAACATGCGAGGAGGAAAATGTACTCCATCTGCTCTGCATCTGCCTAGTCTAGCGTACAGAAGAACAAAATTTATGGGAACTTCCCTTTTGAACGATCTCACGAATCTTAGTAAGATCGAGATTCGGGACTTTAATAACGCTTCTTGGTAAGGTCAGGATGGTTTAGCGAGTGAAGAGGAGGAAACTCGAATGTGGTACAGCGATAAACCAATTTTGCGTCTATGCTAGTCCTTTAGGACGGCCGCCCTTGCCTAACCTAACCTTTCACGTAGCTTCACAGGAAATAATCGAGAGGTGTCAAATCGAACGACCTTGGGGGCCAATTGACAGGTCCATTTCTCGAAATCAACCTATCGCCAAATTTTGATTTTAATAAGTCGATGGTTGCGTTCGCCGTATGGCACGTAGTATCATCCTGTTGAAACCACATCTCGTCCGGATCAATGTCATCCATATTTTCAAACGAAAAATCATTGAGCATGCGGTGCGGTAACAATCTCCATTGACGGTAACGCGATCCCCGGCCTTCTTTTTGAAGAAATAAGCTCCGATGATGCCACCAGCGTGTAAACCGCACCAAACGACGGATGGCTTGCCAGATGAACGATTATGTGCGCCATAAAAATCACGAAGTCGTTTTTAAGTTGCGCGATCGACGCCTGATTTTCAAAATAAATTTTAATAATTTCATAGCGTTGTTCAAGCGTGAGACTATATTCATGATGATTTGCCAGAGTATATACTGAGACCGGCTAGAGTAGATTTTTCATAAAAATTTAATTTTTGTTTTATTTTTTACAATTTCAAGTTCTATCAGGCTTAAAAAACACCCTTTACAATAAACGCCCTAATTGTTATCTTCCTTCATGTTTAATTAAATATGTTTGCATATATTCTCATATGCCGTAATTTTTATATGCGTAATTTAGGTATATTTTAAAGTAAAAACTCAGTAGGATGACGGAAAATTGTGCTCCCACCTTCAACGTTATTTTAGTTCATAGCACCGCTTACTCTCGCCACATGGTAGCTACTACACCGCTGCTGAATGCTTTAAAATAGAGCACGGTACGGTGTTATTGCGGTATTTAAATAATACATATAGCAAAGCGTCAAGCATCAGACATTAAAAAATTCGTAAGATATTCCTTCTCAAAAGCATATGAGTTGCTCAGAGCCGCAATAATTCATAAAATAGTGTACAATGTACCATTATTTTTTTCCATGTCCTTATTTTAATGCTCGGCACTAACAACATTTGGAACACATTAAACCATAAAAACTATGCCTCAGATCCTCAACAAAAAATAAAAATCGAAACAATAACCATAAAATAAAATGTAATCAATCACAATTTGAATACAAAAAAAAAAAAAAAAAAATCTGTGTGAAGTTCCCATGTTGCAATTTGAAGGGTAGCATTTTTGTTTTGTTCTGTTCTGTCTATGCATTCAGCATATATTATTATTTATGTATGTTTTGTTTTTTTTTTTTTTTTTTTTTCAAATCATATTGAACCTAAACCTACCACAAGCATTTAACGTTGAAAATTTAATGTACAACGTTTAGTTGTAACAGAATCATATCGGGCGGCCGCCAACCATCAAATTCTCTTAAAATAAAATAAAATTTTCTAAATTTCTGTACAACAATTTTTACGTGATTTTAATTTGAATTAATTAAACAGAAAATTAATTTAATATATTTTTAGTATTTGTTTTGTTTTTGTGTTTATATAAATTATAATTTTTTTTTTTTTTTATGCGACATAAAATTTAAATATTATTTATTTTAATATTTGTGTGGTTTGTTTAATTTGTTGGTAAAAAAAAATATAAATTATAATTTTTCATTTAAATTTTTTGGTAAACTAATTTCAAAGTGTATATATGTATGTATGTGTTTAAGTAAAGTAAAATTTATTTCGCGCAATACCGAGTATTTAAATTACAGTTTTTTGTTTTTTAAATTTAATTCTTTTTGGAAAATAACTACAAAAAAAAAAAAAAAACAAATTAAAAAATAAAAACGATATATATATTTAATTTGCATAAAATAGAAACAAATATACTCGAATAATAAAACAGAAACATAAAAAGCGAGCGCAACAAAACATAAAAAAAATGTTGAAAAGAAAATTGAATTAGTTTTTCATTTTTATTTTATTACATATATTTGAGTGTATGTGTGCTGTGTGTATTGTTGCCGTTGCTGTGGAGATGGGGATGGTGGCGGTGGTGCAGGAGGTGGTGACTCAAATTTCCCAGTGTGTATTTTTTGTTTTATTTGTTTTATTGTATTCATTTAAAACAATAAACCATTTGCATTTTTTATCATCATTCAGACAATCATTACGAACCGCTTCGTCTTTTATTTTATTATTTTGTGTATTCTAGTCCAGTATTATCAGCAGCAATATCATCATGATTACCAGTATTTTATTTTATGTTTTTGCTGTGTACATTTTTGGATAGTGGTTTTTTGTTTTTGGTTTGTGCGGTGGTTATAAGGCGAAAATATTTCACAAAACTTGTATGTTCCTTGCGGGATCTGAACTCGCATGCCGAAATTCAATTTAAAATTTAAATATTTTCAAATGGAGAATTTTTTATGTTTTTTTTTTTAAATGTCAATTTATTGTTGTGTTTTATGCGGTATATAGTCGAATTATATTCTGTTAGACTAATGGATAGTTTATGTATCAGCAAGTTGCATCATATATCCGTGGCTGTTATAAGTAATAAGATACGTTAATTTATTGCATTGTCTCTGGGGATTGCAGTTAGCAATTATTTTTAAAACGTCCAGGCTAGAGTTATAATCAAAAACATATTATTCGATTAATTTTCAAGCTGTATTCTAATAGATTTGAAAACGTTTGAATCATTTTTATTACAAATTTTCTCTTACTATTTTATACATGATTCGGGAAATAATTTGTGTCTGAAAATTTTAGATTTGGAAATTCCAAATACGCATACAAATACATATATCGCACATCTTCTAAAAAACTGTGGCAGACCACAAACTCTCTCGATTGATCCAGTCATAGGCCTGCCGGAAATCCAGGAACACCTGATGTACACAGATGGAAGTCTCATAATATTTAGATAGAATCATCCGCAGCGAAAAGACCTGATCGGTGACTGATCGATTCGGACGAAATCCTCCATGATAGTCACCAACCAAGCCCCCCGCTATACCGCGATAATTCTTATACTTCAAGCGGTCTCCCTTCTTGAAGATGGGGCATATCGCGGCCACTTTCCGTTCATCAGGCATAACAAGGTATCCCCTACGAATATCAAGAGCTCCGAATTAATGCAGTCCACTCCAGGTGAGCGGTTTCGTTTCAATGATAATTTGTGAATACCTTTTGCTTTAGTGAATACTTCATGGGATGGCTACTCAGTGCAAATCTCCACAGTCTGTATTTGAGGTGGCTCAACAACAGTGTGTGACGCATGATGAACATTAAGCAGGTCAGTAAAGTGTTCAATCCATGCGTCAAGTACTGCGTCGATGTTGACACAGAGGTTTCCATCCCAGTCCCGAATGGCGGTTGACGTAGACCGGAAAGTATGGTGCAGTTTAGTAATTCCTTTAAAGAAATTACGCGAACTGCGCTCATTGCTGAGTTTTTGTACTTTCAAAACCTTGGCCTTCCACCATTCTCGCTTCTTCCGTCTATAAATCCGCTTAGCTGCCCTCCTAGTAAGAGTAGTCTTGTTTTTTCTCGCGATTGTGAGACGTTGTTGCACTTCATTATGGGCAATATTTTGTTGCTCAACTGCAAGACGACACTCGTCATCAAACCAATCATTCTTGGGTCTGACATTCACTATACCTAAAGTCTGTTGAGCAGCACTGACAACTGAAGTTTTCAGTACCTCCCAGACAGAGTTCACGCAGTCAGACTGGTAATTAGCTTCATCAATGTTGTCGCTGACAAGATCCTGATATCGTTTGATCTTCATTTATCAGACCTTCACAGTCGAAACGTACCATGCGTTTTGCTGTGTTCCCAGACTTGTACGACCAAATGATGATCGCTGCCTACGTATTTGGTTGCTGACCGATAAGTTCTCACATCCTGCACAACCTGAGCCCGTTCTTATTAGAAACTAACACATGGTCAATTTGGCTGCGGGAAGTTCCGGGAGGATGTGTCCATGCCTCTAGATGTATGTATGTGTTTGTGAGGGAAGATTGTGCTTGCTACTCTAAGATCATGAGCAACCGCAAAGTACATCATTCTCTCACCATTATCGGTCGCAGTTTCGTGTCGGGAGTACGGACCTATGTTTTCACACAAGTCGGTTTGATTTCTACCAGCTCTAACATTAAAGTCCCCAATTACCATTCTAACATCGTGTTCGGGTATAGATCCCATCAGATCGTCCAAGTCATTGTAAAATGAGTCTTTATCTTGGGGCTGGCTGACTTCTGAAGACGCATGTACATAAATTATCGACAGGTAGGCTAACTTCATGCGCAAGCGAAGCTTACACAATCGGTTATTGAATGCTTGGAAATCCAAAACAGCCTTCTTTACCTGCGGCCCAAGATGAAATCCAGCCCCAAGATTTCCGAGGTCATCTCGACTGTAGAGCAACGTATAGCCCTGGGACACATTTAGGCCAGCGAGTTTCTTGAAGAGCAACGAGTTCCAACCGATACTCCTTCATGCACGTGAGTAGGCCCTCCAAAGCTAATTCTCGTGTCCGGGTACTTGAGCGGGGGTCCGGTGATGTTTTGGCGGTATCCATTTTTCTTTTTTTTTTGGCCTTTATAAACACTTTATATTTTTTGTGGATGCGGGTCGTCAGCCCAGCGATCCAACCGTTTAGTCGCCTCCTAGGACAAGCAAAGGATACTGTGGTGGTATTGTTGGGAAACATGTTCGTGCAATTTAGATTTATGAGACATGTGAGTGCCCCCGACCACAGGGGCTCTAAATCTATAGGCTTTTTTTTATCGAAATGTTTGGTAAATTACTTCTTTTTCGTGTAATCTCGAGTTCGCTGAGGTCATCTGCTTTATAAGAATGCTTAATGAACACTTTTGTTGGTTCGCCCTGAACAACCTTGAAGATCTTGATTTCAGAAGTTTTCAAATTTTTGGCATTGAAACCAATATCTTCTGCTAAATTTCGCATTGAAACAAAATCTTTGAAACTCATTTCATTTACATTGGATGGTGAGCCTTTCTTTTTGACATTTCGTATTGTAAGTGCATATTGGCTGGGAACATAGATGGGACCGGATCTGAGGGGCTATTTGATAGATTTTTCGATTGTAGAATGTACAGCATCTTCTCTATTTTGAGTGTGACCCGTGATGAGATATTTATGGGTTATTAATTTAATTTTGGGATGCTTCATAAAAGCGAACATGCACAAAGAAAAAACAAATCAATTTTTTTGCTGTCCGCAGCAATTGTCAGAGAAAATTACGAATTCAATACCTGAACCATTGTAGCCTGCCATTATTTTATCAATAAAATATAGTACACAGGAGCCTATCTCATCAGCACCTCGGTTAGCTTCATCTTCATGCCACAAGTAACATTCGGTATGGTCAGATAAAAGTTCACTTATGGTGAAATTTAAGGTATTTGGTTTGGATTTGTAATAGAATACTGAAAAATCCCCTTTTTTGTTGAAGTACAGCCTGTAGGTCATAAACGGCAACAATGTAGTCACTACTCAATTTAGTTTTCGTTCTCTTTTTCAAGTCTAGAGAAATATTTTCCTCTAAGTGTGATGTGTACTTCTCACGTAATTCATCTTTACCGGAATCATCTGTGTTTTCCCAACGGACACACAACTCACAACGATCTTTTTTAGGAATAAAAAAACTTATATTAAACTTCTGTGGCCCTACTATCACTTTCGACAACGATTTTCGACGACGGTCGTTTTCCTATAGTAGGCAAAGGAAGAAAAAGGAAAACAATATTATAAATTTACTATTGTCTACCTTTTTCTTCCTTTGCCTACTATAGGAAAACGACCGTCGTCGCAAATCGTTGTCGAAAGTGATAGTAGGGCCCCTGATTTAAAATTTTAGAGTACATCTCATAGTGTGCTGCTGGAATCCCTTGCTCTGAACACAGTTTCGTGTAGTCTGCGTGTAAATTTGCTATACATTTACCAACATCGATGTACTCCCGACTAGAAGTTTTCCTGATGTAGTGACTTTCGATCCGTCGAATTTATTCGAATTTATATGATTTCTGACTACTTGCTTTATCAATTCATCTACTTTACGATGGTGGCCGTGTTTACCTCTTTTATCTGGTTCAACGAAACCTAGTTCTTTCTTATTAAATATACAGTTGAATAACTTCTTACACACCCGTGTGCCATTATTGTTAACATTCAAATAGAATGTATTATTATAATTCCGAGGTTTTTCTTTCCCCGAGAAACGAAATGATGGGACAATAGGTTTGCTACAATGGCTTATAAAATTTCTTTGAAGAGTGATATCACCTAAGCCCGAATATTTAGAAAATATTTTTTCTGTTGCCTTCGTCTATCTTAGACGAGGATTGCATACTGCAGTTTTCGCCACAAGGTGGTTTCAAAGATCGTGCTGGAATAGTTTTTTTTTTGTTTTTACGTAATTTTTTTGCTTTGTTACTCAGCCACTCATCGACTCGGGCAAGGCGTTTCTCGCATTTCTTTATATAATGTCCACTTCAGTTAAAATAGGCTCTTGTTCAATTGTTACATCTTCTTTATCCGGGATGATTTTTAAACCATTATCATTCTGTGTGATTTTTTCCCCTTCTTCGACGTAATTTTCAGCCAATGGTTGGATTAGTTGGTTTATTTTTACTTGACCTTCTAAAACTTGAAGGTTATTTATGCATAAATCCGATTGAGTTTCAACGTAAATAGTAGAAACGGTTGAACGAGAAGAATCCGATGAGCATCTAGAAAAAACTAGACGATCTGCTGAAAGAACTTGACATGTAGTTTGTATCCTGCACAGAATCATCGCCATGTTCCGAGTAAGAACCATGAGCCGTTATGGTTCTATCTGTGCATTGACTTTGAAGGGGATTGTAACTGCAATGGGCTCTTGCTCCAGTGTCCTTTAAGTCTTCGACAGATGCATTGTCAACTAAAATTTCTAAAATTAAACGATTATTTAAATATAGCTTCATCAATTTTTTAAAATATGCAACATAAAACCATTAAACTTTCAGAAGAAAGTGACTGACGATCAAACAAACTTACCCAAATTTTTGTTAGCGTAATTTTCTTAGCGAAATATTTTAAAACGTTTAAACTCGAAAATTAAAAAATTAAAAATCGACAAATCAACCTTAATTGAAAAGTATTGGCAGTTTCAATACGAATATAAATTCGGTTTCTAAAATTTTCAAAATTAGACCTGACAACTGGGCTCGTAGTATTAAAATGTCAATAAACTTTAGTAGAAAATATATTAGAAACATTTCCGGTTTTGAAATTTAAACATTTTAACAAAAATATTTGAATTAATGAAGAATTTAAAATTGAATTTTTACTTGACGTTTCGTTTAAAATTTCGTTTCGTGTGTAACTAGATTTCGAATTACGGAATTAAAAAAATTTTAATTTTGTTTTGAATTTCTTAAAGTTTTTATAAAGTTAAAATAAGTAAAGGAAAGTTTGGAAAATACTAAATTTTCAGATTTGAGCTACATATTCTAATGTTAAATTCAGATGATTCAGTGATACAACGATTCGCATAGAAAACTGGAAATTTCACGGACCTACAAACTTAAATTTAGATTTCAATAAATTTGTAAATTTGTTTTTTTGTTATATGTATTTGTAAAATTAGTTTTTAAAATAAAAAATGTATTTCTAATGAATAACTGATCCTCTACATTTTGTACACAACCCCATAAAATGGCGAGCAAGTAGTTTATAGGACAACTATCTACATTATGCTACTCGTAATAATTTTTTCATAACTCTTGTTAACTGTGATGAATATTACGTTTACGAATGCTACAGATTTAGTATAGTAACAAATCTGATTCAGGTGACGATTCACTTGCTGAACTGATACAATCATTCGTCACCTTGTAAAACCCTTTACAACTAGTGATCAAATAATAAAATGATAATAGAAGTTGCACGAGGTAACCAAAGGATAAAGCCGGTACCCACAAGTAAAATTCGAAAGTCTGCATATGAAATCCAGGGCCAAATCATTGTATCCCCCAAAGAGACCAGGGCCCAGTTGCTAATTTTTTCCTTAAAATTAATAAAAAATTTGGTGCACAAAATTATTTAGACAATCTAGAATGTTATGGATTTTTTCTAGAACAAAATTCAAACTACCTATATCCAGTCTTGAATATTTTTAAATATTTGTAAACGAAACTATTTTTAATGGGATTTTTAAATCAAAATGTGTTTGGATCCATCATTACATTTCAGAACTGTACGTATCTCGATGGAACGGAACTACCAAGGCTATTTCATATCGTATTATGATGATATCCAACATACCGAGCATATAGCACAGTGGTTCAAGGCACCATCTGATCTAAAAGCTACGTGACGTTTAGAACAGGTAGTGCCAAGATCGAATCCATCGGCCAAACCATCGTTCTTTCAAAGACGGATCGGTCAAACAAAACTTTCGAAAACGGAAATCAAACCGGATATATTGAATTTAGTTATAAAACGTTCAGTGCCTTGTCAATTAAGTATTTTGAAAATTCGGTTTTGTATTTATAGTGGCAAGAAAAGTTAATATAGTAAATTTACATTTGTATATTCTAAATCTTAAATTATGATTAGGTGCGAGATGGAATTACCTATAATTGTGATTCAAAATCAAATATGATGTTTACAATTCTGAATTTTAACTCGGTTGTGTAAAATCAGAATTTCCTAATTAAATTTTAAAATTCAAATTGATTAAAACTTATTGTCACGTATACGAATCTGAAGGCAACAATTATAAATCTATTTGTTGAATTTTTAAAACTTGAATATTAAACGGTCATGAAAATTTCCAATTTATGGTGGACATTTTTTTAAATTTTAGAGCATTTCTCCAATTTTTGCAATTTTCAAAATTCACAAATTTATAGAAAGTTAACTAGAATTTTATGATATTTTTTAAATTTTTTATTTTCATTCGAAACTAAGATGATTTTTTTAATTTCGGAATATCTCTCGAAATATTAAAAATTTTAACAAATTTTGGAAATTTTTAAAAGTTATAATAATTTTAGAAAATTTTCTAACTTCTATTTTAAATATATGAATACTTATCTTCCAAAATACTTAAACATTTATCAATTTAAACAAATGAATTCTGTTCTGCGCTGATCACTTTTAGTTAAATTTTAAAATTATGAAAATTTTCCAAGATTTTTTATAGAGAGCCATTCTTATTATCAAGGCTGCTACATGCTAAATCCTTTGCCATGTTGGTTGGATAGGTGAGAAAATTGTTCGGGGAATGAACTTAAATATCTTATTCCACATCACTCCATTATGATCCAGAATGAGGCTACAGGAAGGCGATTAGTATCATGGATTCTTCACGCTTATTGGAGAGGAGCCAAAGGCTTTCAATAAATATTTAGAATTTTCTAAATTTTAATAAAACTTTAATTTAAAAAATTTCAAAATTCGGTTTGGAATATCTAGATTATTTTAATTTTATTGATCCGTAAACATATGATTCAGAAGTTGTTGACCTCCTGGCGATGTGTAGATCACAGCAAAAAATCGATATTTCTGTGAAATTTGGAAACTCGAAATAAAAACTAAAAATTCTTGAAATTTTCCGAAAGCCGTTTTTAAGTTTTCTAAATATAAATTTTAAAATTTCGAAACGGAATTTCACGTATACCATTCTTCAATTTAATTTCGAATGATTTAATGTTTAAATTTGCATATTAAACGTTTATGTATAATCTACAATATCTGGTGAACATTTTTAGAATTTTAGAGCATTCCTCCAATTTTTCCAATTTTTGAAATTCAACAATCTAGAGAAAGTTAACGGGGACGGAATATGGAACATTTTTAAAGTTTTGAATTTACAAGCGACATTAAGATGATTTTCAGAAATTCGGCTTATCACTCGAATTATACCGAGCAAATAGCATAGACGTTGAGAATAGCATAAAGCCTCAGACCAACTAGAAAAAAAAAACAAAATAAACAAATACGACATGTTGAATGAACAGTTCATTTTTGTAAAAAATTGTTAGTCCATAACCTGGTACTGATGACATCTGAACTAGTTATCAAAGTATGTTACTACTTAGTACTTAGAAATGGTTTATATGTACAAAATTTTAACAGTTTGTATAATACATTTACAATTTACCGGTATTTTACTAGTTAACTGGTGTTAATCTCATTTTTTTTTTGTTTACCGGTTTATGCAGATTTCGGTAAATTTGCGATCCCTAATGATCTTTTTATTATTTGTAACCAACAGAACATGTTTTAACATTTTGTAAAAATTATATGTATAAACTTTAAAATTCGATTTCTTGAATTTATGAAACTCTGCTGATTCACGAAAAGTTATTAGCGCTTTAGAATTGATTTCAAGAAATTTTTAAAGTAAGCAATATGAAAACGAAAATATAAGATTTTCTAAATGTTGATTATCAATAAGAATTAATTAGAAACTGACGAGGAAACAATTAAGGCCTTGTTTTTTTCATAATATCCAAAGACGTATTAAAATAAGAAAACATTTGGTGACTTAAATTGGGATTTTAAAAAAAATTAGAAACCCATTAGAAAGAGAAATTAAATAATTTTAATCCTTTATCAATTTGCGTTTATAGTAACACCCTGTGTGAATTGATATTTAAAACATATCGAAATATGTAATAAATTATAAAACAAAAAATAATAATAATTTGGTTTGGTACATTTTCTACGTAATGATATTATAAAATTAAAACAACGCTCTAATTTTTTTTAAATATTTCCAATTATCGAAATTTGGAATTTGTAAAATTTTAAGTTCAGCAATTTGGGTTTACTTTAGAGAAAATTCGAATCAAATCTGTGGATTAAGGAAGAAGTTTAAAAGTTTAAGAATTTATAAATTTGTAAGTTAAAAATGTTATAATTTGGGACACATAGAACAACATTGTTCGTGTCCTTTGTGTGTCATCATAATTAATGGTCGGTCGACGAAATTTTCGATTAAATTATCAAAATATTAGCTCCATAATGTTTAAAAAAATTTAAATATGTACATTTTAGGAAATTCTGAAAATTCAGAATTTTACAAAAGGGTTTCTGCTAACTGTATATTCTTGAAAAAGGCGTTAGTACAGTTTAATACAATTTAAAATTTAAACTGCAAACAATATGAAAGCGAAAATTAAAGTTTTTTCTAAATGTTGATTATAAATGAACCAATTGATATGCCTTTTTTAAACAAAACAATTTAAACTTCCAAATGCATCGCCGTCATAGTTCTTTGTACAAATTCTAAGGTGTTGAACGCGTTTGAAGCCATGCAGCTCCAAAATGCTGAATGCTGTTATGTATTTAGACTACACCTTCACTCCGGTCGATTCTTTTACTTGGCCTGCTATTTTGGAACACTTTTTGATGGATCGGCTATTATTTTTATTCATTCTTAAGCTTCAATTTTCTTCGTCATGCAAGATCATTTTCATTTTAGCCTTCATTTCATGCCTTTAGACCTGCCTCCATCTGTATAAACTCATAAATTGCTATATTACTGGGCAATTTTTATTCTAATTAACATATCTCCTGTATAGTAGATATTCTATTCAATGGAAATATTGAAATTTATTTTAAATATCTGAGTTTCATTTGTTAGTATGTTATGGCCACAAATTTAGCCTAAAGTTGTTTGTTTTGCTCAATTACAAATATATATAATATCTAGTAAGTAGTATTGATAAAAACCCGCAGTGAATTAAGATTCATATTTCTAATAGCAGAAAAGTTATGGATGATGATATTCAAAGAATAATTATCGTTTCAATTTTACTTCTAGTTGGGTCTAGGGCGATTCACGATCTCACGCGCACTTATTCCCGAGCAATTAATACTTTTTTAAAATATATTGATTATTAATTTTTTGTGTAGGCCATATCTGTAAAGTTACGTTAGGGTTTTTTAACAATCTGGTATAGCTACCGTATGGCAAGAGTAAACGGTGCTTTTAAGATTTCTCTAAATTAGAAATAAGAATTATGTCATATAAGGATATATGAAATTATATTCAATTGCAATTAAAAAATGAAAATTAGGGCGTTGATTTTATTTCATAACAACCATAAATCATTTATACAAGGTCATGCGAATATAAAATATAATTTGGTTTGGTTCGTAATGTAGTTATAGTGTAACAAGATTTGGATGAACTCGAAATGCTCCAATACTCTATTCTCTCTACGTAGACCTGAGTTAAGAACGATCGTGGCAATACGCACAGGACACAGCCTGTTTGGAGAACATGCAACGATACTAGATCTGGAAACAAATGACTTCTGCAGAAGCTGTATGAAAGAGGAGGAGGAGGAAGAGCATTTATTGGCTTCCTATATGCTCATATTCTGCATTACTATAATGCATAGATAAGTAGGTCTGACTGGTTTCACTATATGGATAAAAAAGACGTGAGACCCTGTGGTATCACAATGGATCGTTACCGGTATAGGTATGCCGTAGTAGCCACTCCAATCTAACCTTCCATTACGATATTAAAAATAAAAACAACGCCCCAATTTTTTTTCATTATATGATAAAATTATTATATTTTCCCTCTGTACTTAAAAGTAATTGTGTGTATGAAATCTGAAATAAAATGAATATATTACTAAATTAATGTAACATCTTTTTTAATTATACCTAAAATTATTTAAAATTCCGGTTTAAGCAAGAATGCGCCGGGGGTTCTGTGAGTAGTGTACTTTTCAGTAGTGTAAAGGCAACTTTCTTGTGACACTAGACCACCTCCATTTGACCTAACGTTTGCTATTGACCTCCGTCAATATGGTGCGTATTTTTACGGAGTGACTGTTTGGTTCCTTACACCGAAACGTCGATTGACTACGGATACAGATAGACCATTTTTAGACCTCAATTTATATTAAAATCATTTTTTACACATTTATTCAACAATCTGTAGTTTAACAAATTATTAATTGATTTATTTAATTATTTTGTTCTGAAACGAAATTGGGCCCAAAATTATTGCTTGCTTAAGGGTAGCAAGGTTAATTAATAATGGTATAAGGTAGCAAAGTAACGGTTTGTGGTTCAAATATTTGAGCTTCTAGAAAATGGATTTTTTTTATAGTAAAACGGAAACGAGTAATATTGTTTTATCTTTGAAGGATTCAAATGCCATCTACGCGCTTAATAATTTTCATAATTGATTTAAAAAATAAATACCACTAAATTGCTTATATACGTTTCATTTAATATAACACACGACATAACCCAAATTAAAAATGTTCATCCAGCATCTGATCCAGGCGATTTTTTAGAGAATTTCCTATCTTCTACTCTATTTACAAAACTTGGCGAACACTTGTGAAATAAAATTCCAATAAAAAATTTTTTATGAAGATTTAGCAAACAATAAAATTTATAAATTGGAATTTTATTTCACAAGTATTCGTGGAATTTTATAGAAATGGATTAGAGGGTAGAAAATTGGAGACCACAGATGCTGGTGATCGCATCAACATTTTTAATTTTGGTTATGCCATGTGATATATCAAATGAAACGTATTTTTATAAGCAATCTAGTGGTACACATTTTTTGATCAATTATGAAAATTATAAATTAAATATTTATTTGCAGTGTTTTAATAATTAAAAATTAAATTGAGATTATGATTTTAATGAGATAATATAAAAGGACTTTGTCTAACGTTTATCCAGATGGTTTTTTAGTAATTTAAATTATTCTCAATAGATGTCTCTAGTTCTAAAAGATTCGCTATTGACAGAGAATAATTGTCCTTTGAAAATTCGGAAATATTTGGTGAACAACGAAAAATTAACTTCTTGAAACGTTTATATATGATAAAGACATGTGTGATGCACACATCAGAATTTTTAACACATTTTGTATTTTTGGTGTTTCAAGAAAAATTTATTAACAACCGCAATTCGGCGTCTGGAATGAACACGTTACTTTATTCATTATTGACATATTTTGGTTAATCTATAGAGCTTAATTTAATTTTAAACAATTATCTTTACTATACACTCACCATAATTTTTTTGAATGACTTATTTGCATCCACAGGTTTTTTTATTGTTCATACTTATGTACATGAAAGACTTGCCAATAAATTCACAAAAATATGTAATCGCATTTTGAAAATCAGCATACTTGAATATATTGAAAAAACTGTTGGTGGAGTCAATGAAATTCTAGCCCGCTAAATCTTTTTTAAAGCATTACCAAGATCACCAGTTATGTGCGATTTTAATCATAAGTTGATATATTCAGATATACCACTGGGAAAGATTTAGATTTGTAGAATATCTCAGCAAACTCCTTTGATTCATGTACTGTTACATGAGATATCTAAAAGCTTGTCGATATTTTCAGATATTACTCATAAATCCGTAACATTTATGAAAGCATTCTTTATATAATTGTTATGGTCCCATCAAAATATCAAATTCATTCTACAAAAATTGAATCACAGTAGTTTTGAACTAGTTCAACAAATCACTATTCTAGAGGTTGTCTAAATTGTTGACAATGTCAATGAGTTGTCGACACGTTGACGTTGAAATTTATAGATGACGCATAAATTCCCATACTTGATCATAGGGAGTGATGGGCAGATTATGGGTTTTATATGGATTAGTTAAATTAGGTGCTACTTTAAGATATTTATCGATCACTAAATGCGATAAAATATCGGATACTGGCTTAAAAGATATTGCTTAAGGATGCTTTAAGTTATGCTACTTTATTAGTTCCGAAGTTATCCGAAAGTTGGTTCAATTTTTAAAAAAGTAGGGCTTTAGGAGGTTTAGGGCAATAATTCGGAAAAGTTACATTTCTTGATATCAAACATAGTTGTACAAAACCTCCCAATCCCTTGTTTTTACAAAATTGAAATATTTTTCAGATATATTAGACCCAATGACAACTTGGCCGTATTATGGTGTTACCTTTCCAAGATTTTTGAAAGAAAATCTGGAAAAATCATATCTCATATTAAAACTTGGATGTCTCACACTCCTTAACCACCTACTTTTCCCATATTTGAAATATTTTTCGGATAGCTTACACCCAATGATATCTATATACGTTATTATGATGTTAGCTTTCCAAGGTTTTCCCAAAAAAATTTACAAATGTATTTATTAGGTAGACCTATGCCAAAAGAAATAGCGTGGCAAGGAAAAGTCACATAATCGGTTAAATTATTGAATTCATGAGAATATTTTATGATTTAGGACAAACTTAAACCGTATATCTATAGAATTCTTAATTTTGTACTTCTTTACCGCTTCAAGATTATGTTTTTGATTCAAACTAGGGTTCTAACCTAATTTTGGTTGTATTAATTCATAATTTCCAACCAAATTTTTTTATAGTGGTATTTTTTAACCAAATCACTGAAACGATGCAATATTTGGTTATTTAAATAAAAATGGATAAAAAAAATTAGGGCGTTTTGTCTATTTCATACAATAACAATCTATTAAAAATATCACAACTTACATTTGAATTTAAAAGAAGAAGAGCGACAACATTTTTCTTAACCCAATAATCCATATCGATTTGGATATTGAACAAAACCTAATACTTATACTAGGGATTGCAAATTACTGATTAATCCCAGGATCCCGATTAAAAAATTAAATAAATTTTTTGTGATGTTATATAGATTTCCGTCACAGACAATACAATAAATTAAAATTTGATAAGAGTATGCATGATATTTGTTTTACCCTGGTTCAGAACGTCTTGTTAGACAAAAACCTTAGTAAATTGAAAAATGTAATAGAATTCCGGGATTTTTATACAAAATACTTCGGTATTCTGGGATCTCAGAAAATTGAATAATTAAACAATACAATTAAATTCAAAAATAATTTTGTTTGGTTCAAATTCTACGTCATTGGTTATTATAAAATAAAAAAAACGCCCTAATTTTTTTTAAAAAAACTGGAAAGTAAGTACCAGCAGATTTAGGACAAAATTCTAGTGAATTAATTTGACTGGTTTTGTTTTAATTTTATCTTCTCTATAGTTGTGAAAAAATTTGAATGGTCACCGTAGTTTAGAATTAATTCACTAGATCACTCTAACAATCGTCTAGGTTTTCTACAAATAGGCTACTTTGTCTACGACATCTACGTTTTCTATGTTGTCGACACGTCGACGTAGAAAATAATAAATGACGCGAAAATTCCCATCCCACATGAAATTAATTTTACATTGCAGGGACACATACAGGTTGACAATCTTGTGCGTCAATTTGTCCCTTCAAATTATGGTATAAACGCGCAGTTTGTATAGAGAATAGAACAAAACCCAATTAAATATGGGTATATAAAGTGCACACATTCCACTATCTGGGTATTTTTAAGATATATTCGATGAAGAAAGATACAACATTTTAATTCCATCGAACTGGACAAAACCAGTATTTTCATTCGATTACATATAAGATTGCGCATGCTATTCATAAATTAATAGTATTGATGCCAGATACGGTACATCACGTAGATCCGCAGTAATTAAATCTAATAATCTGATTAAAACTAAAAACAGCGATATTTGAAATAAAATATGCAGATCACAATTTGATGTATCATACACGATGTGAAAAACATAATAATTCAGCTCATCAAGCTTTGTGGTTATATATGTATGTTATATATGATTCAGCCAAAATTGTATTTAAAAATAAAATAAATCGAAATTTGGAAGAAAATCCATTCTACAACCAATTCGACACCTGCTGATAAAAAGGTGTTATGCTCCTTTCGATACATAATATATAAACCTGCCCGCACCGTTGCGATAAAAATAGAAAAACAAAAAACGATAAAGAAACTTTGACAACTTTTTAAAATACAATCCATAATTTCATAACTGTTAAAATCTAAAACAATTTTCGTTTATACTGCTGCTTTTCCCAAACCAACAATAATACAGTTTTTTTCATTTCCAATTTTTCGTGTTTTTTTTTTTTTAAAGTATTGATCCTGTCGTCGACAATTTTAAAATTCAACAACAGCCAACAAAAACTCGCACTGTATTTTCATTTTTCCAGTACCCAGTGCAAAAATGTTCGACAACAACAACAACAAAATCAACCAACAACGACTGTGGAAATATATACGACGAAATATAAGAAAAAGCAGGGAAAGAATCCATTGAAAGTAACTGTTTATTTGTATTTGTATAAAGAAAATAACAAAGGAAAATGGGAAAATCTGTTATCAAAACCATTATCATTATAATCATCATCGTCATCATGCCTACAGCAAATATATATACATACGTATACATGCAATGAAACCATGGTGAAAAAAAGGACGAAATAAAAAAACATGGCTGAATGTATATGGTTGTGTGCCATGTAGAAAATAATACAAACAAAAAAATGTATATTTTAATTCACTGCACTAATACATGTGTACAATGATCCTGTTTCCTTTATATTTTTATGTTTTTAATTTCTTTTTTAGGAGGGGATATGATGCGAATATATATGTTTGTTCATATATATAAAGGAACACACGAAACAAAAAAAAAGGAAAGTCATGCGCGTTGCCAAGGATATTTTTATGTTTTTTTTACGAATACTTTGTTTAACAGGAAAAATTGCAACTGTTCTCTTTTCGGTACCGAAATTCTTTTATTCCTTTTGTACAAAATGATTCTTCCCTTTTTGCTGTACATATTTCAAGGATTTCTTTTTATTTTCTGTGTCAAATACAAAATGATTATTATATTCGTTCCTTCGGTGTTCTGTTTGTTTCCCTGATTTTTTATGTTCCAGTTGATTTTGTTGTTTTTTAAGGATGTTCGTATATTATACATACATGTGTATGAACATCGAAATATAACTATACATGTACACATGTATGTATGGATATTATGATAAAAACAAAAAATCAGTTTATGTGAGAAATATTTTTATGTTTCATAGCCATAATAATACAATGGTACGTCGTAATGAAAGGCATATATAGGCACACACACGAACATATATTATTTATAAACTACAAGACGTTTACGGAAAAATTATTGCGTGTCAGGAAATTTATTTTCGAGATTTAAGATTTTTTTTTTCTGTCTGAATAAATATAGAAATGGATTTTAAAATATCCTTAATTATTTTATTGTTGTTATATCGTTTGTGTTATTTTGGTATACATACCGGGTGTTTTTTTTAAACTGAGACGATCAAATATCTCGAAAAATAGCCACTCTACGGAAAAAATGTCCATAATCAAAATTTAATCATACCGCGGGGGAAATACATTAGTGCAAAAAAAAAAGTCCCCCCACCCCCGCTTTGTAGGTGGGGCGGGGGTAACTTTTAAACTAAGATAGCAAGCCATATTTTTTATTGCAGATACGGATTCTACGACTAAAAGTACGTATGATTTGAATAAAATATTTTGTTCGGTTCATGATAGATGGCGTTGCAATCGACGAAATTCAATTTTTTCAATTTCTCCTTCTTAGAACACACGCATTCGACTCTGCAATACGTTTGAAATAAAAAACATCACGTTTTCATTGGAAATACTCGAAATTCGTCATCAAAACAATTTATTCAGTTTTGTAAATCTAAATAAGTGTTCAAAATTAATTTCAAGTTTTATTATTAAATTTCAAAAATACAAAATTCAGGCCATCATTTTGAACACTTATTTAGATTTACAAAACTGAATAAATTGTTTTGATGACGAATTTCGAGTATTTCCAATGAAAACGTGATGTTTTTTATTTCAAACGTATTGCAGAATCGAATGCGTGTGTTCTAAGAAGGAGAAATTGAAAAAATTGAATTTCGTCGATTGCAACGCCATCTATCATGAACCGAACAAAATATTTTATTCAAATCATACGTACTTTTAGTCGTAGAATCCGTATCTGCAATAAAAAATATGGCTTCCTATCTTAGTTTAAAAGTTACCCCCGCCCCACCTACAAAGCGGGGCTGGGGGGACTTATTTTTTTGCACTAATGTATTTCCCCCGCGGTATGATTAAATTTTGATTATGGACATTTTTTCCGTAGAGTGGCTATTTTTCGAGATATTTGATCGTCTCAGTTTAAAAAAAACACCCGGTATATACATACGTATATATAGGATGTAAATTAAATGTTGCATATACTGATTGCGTGTGGATGTGTATAATGTACATATGATATACAGGAATACAATGGTATTAGTTTATAGTATCTTCTAAGAAATTGATCTATAGAACAACATGAACTGTATTGTTGCGTACTACTCTGGAGAGTAACTTTTTTAAGAATAAATCTTTACTGTAAAAAGTTTGGGAATCTAAAATATATTACAACGTCGCAAGACTGTATAGTACATGGACCGTAAAAATAGATCAATGCCTATGTTTTATTGAGCTTTATCGATATCATCTTTTAATTAATTTGCATATTTTATGTAAGAGCCTACATGCAAGTCTGTTAAAAGCCAAAATATATTCACTTTCAAAATAGCAAACGTCTCATGTGTCTTCTTGAGTCCAAACAACAGATCTGGTCGTAGATTTTTTTTTTTTTTTTTTTTTTAAATTGGTTGGAACCCATAAGGATGGCCCATCGTGCAAGCCCAAGATTCTACAGCTGAAAACCTGAAACCGAATAATATTGATACCTGGAATACTGCACACAAAGTGCAAACAGTCATCATCTTCCTCAAGACAGTCATCACAAATAACATCCTGAGATAAACCCATTCGACGGAAATACCCCGTAAATCGACCATGACCCGTAAGAATCGCAACGTTTTTGCGATGGTTCTTTCTAAAAGATAGAACATATTTAGTTGATTTCAAATTATGCTCGCTAACGAAGTTCCTCGCTCGCCATAAGACAACTGAAAGCAACCCACTGTAGTCTTAGATCTTTCAAAGCGTAGTTCTTTATAATTTTCTTTGTTTAGTTAAAAGATAAGGGAGCCGCGGGTTCAGGTCCAATTAGAAAGAGCTGGGAACCGGATTTGGCTAAACAGTCCGCGATCTCATTCCTTTTGATGTCACAATTTACTGGCACCCACATTACCGTAACGGAATTATTGAACCAAAGAAGATTAATGAAGTGTTTGCAATCTTTGACAAGTTTGGAAACAGTCAAGGGATTTTCAATGAATTGAGAACAGCTTTGCTATCAATACACAGATTAATGTTTTTGTTTATAACAGCGAAATTCAAAGGGACCATAACACTATACGTCAGCGCTAATATTTCAGCTTTGAAAACAGTGCATAGCGAACCAAGACTGCCAAAAGATCTCTAATTAGACCACGGATAGTAGATTCCAAATCCAGTACTGAGGCTAGAGCGAGAGCCACCTAAAAAAAAAGACTATGGATTCATCTAATTTGTGGAGAAAATCCTCCGAAAACCACAGATCCCTTGATGGATAAACCACTGAGAATAAGTTGGAAAAGTTGTATTCAGGTAGTGATCTGTCATTAACCACATCGATTTCTGGTGAAGCTGAAGTGTAGTTTTTTAAAATTTGTCTATGTTCCTCGATAGAACCGAGAACCTTCCAGGCCCCAATGCACCTCAAGCAAAACGCTGCAGAACAAGCAGTGCCAAAAATAAAGGTGCGTAACTGAGGCAAGGAAAGAATGGAATCCATAGCAAGAAGTGGAGTAGAGCAGTAGAAGCCTTTATAAATTCACAACTGTCCACCACACAACAGAATTGTACGATAATATCGGTAAGACCAGTTTATGCAGCAGTGGTGGCAACTCAAGCTAAATTAACACGAAAGTCTGCCCATGGATCTCCACACTTCCTTGTCTCATTTTCGTGAGAATCTACAAAAACTTCAATCGACCCATATTCCACGACATATTTTCAATCATTGCCGAAATCCAATGAAAATTCAAATACATGGGTTTGCCGCTATTATCAAAATTGGTTGCAAAAATAAAGTTTAACCTAAACTTTCCAGTTGACGATCATTTTTTTTGGACAGATTCCACAATTGTTTTGCATATGGTTGAACTCTCCGTCCAATCGTTGGAAAACTCTCGTTGCAAATCGTTTATCAAACATTCAATCTTTGGTTGCAACAAGTAATTGGCGTCATGTCAATTCTAATTTCAACCCGGCTGATTTGATTTCGCGTGGATTACCACGCGAATAGTTAATTCCGAATTATGGTGCAACTGGTATTGTCATCGGATGACACTGAGTTATCCGAGCAGCGAAGGCTCACGCAAACGCTAGTTGTTCATTATTCGTCATACTGGCCCTCTTTCTACATCAAAGGTTACACATGGTCTTCAAGCCGTTATTCGACTGGTTCAAATGATATCATACTCATCTGAATATAAAGGACTTGAAAATCCTTCATTTATCGTTCGCGATGCAAAATTGAAATCATTGTCATTATTTATGGGTGATGACAAGAATATTCGTGTTGGCGGTCGGTCTAAATTTTCTTCTTTTTCCTACACATCGAAGCATCCAGCCGTGCTTCCACCCAATCACTTCTTTGCTCAAGCTATTTTTTTAATTATTCATAGAACTCACCTTCACGTAGGTCGGCAAGGGCTTCTTGCTGTGCATTTTATTTTATTACGGCCCGAGTCCCGATAAAGGCTTATATAGCCGTTTTTGTTTGCTTTGCCACAAAGGCCGTGCACCTAGAACTGGCATTATCACTTTCAACAGCACTTTTATGGGCACTTTAAAAATGTTTATTTCTACACGCGGTCTACCGAAGAAAATCATCTCCGACAACGGCAGCAATTTGGTCGGTGCCAACACCGAATTACACAAATTATTTGAACTGCTTCAAAGCTCAGATCTCAATTCCGAAGTACAACTTATGTGTCAGCGCGACAAAATTGAGTGGTTGTTTACTCCACCCTCCTCGCCTCACTTTGGTGGTCTCTACGAAGCCGCAGTTAAGTCTGCAAAATGTCACCTCCGCCGCTTAACGATAAATGCTAAATTAACATGTGAAGAACTTAGTCCCTTAATCGGGCCAGTCGAAGCAGTATTAAACTCTCGGCCACTTGTGCCAATATCCACCGATGATGTAATTGAAGTGCTCACTTCAGGGCATTTCCTCATTGGTCGCCCACTTAAATCTATACCAGATTTGGAATGTTCTAACTAAAATTTAGATCATATCACTCATTGGGACCTCACTAGGGACATATTTAAAATTTAATTTTCTGGTCTCGTTGTTCCAAGGAATCTATCCTAGAACTTCAACATCGTCACCTTTGGAAAAAGGAATTTCCTAACATTAAAATTGGTACAGTAGTCATCATCAAGGAAAACGATATTCCATCACTCAAGTGGAAATTAGTGCAAGGTAATTGCAACACACCCTTGTACTGATGGTCTCGTCCGCGTGGTACAAATCAAGAGTGCTACTGGAGAAATGAAACGCACTATTACGAATATTGCTCTACTACCAATTGACCTTGGCCATTCCAAGGATCAAGGCGAGGAGGACCTTAAAGGATGTAGCAAACTAATTTTTATGCTATAGAATAGTTCAAATAAAATCGGGAATCACATAGCATTACTTTTGGTCTAAATACTTTTAATTACATTTGCAAAAAAAGTTTTGATGTGGCCAGCAATTTACAACTGTGAAATCGAGAGAGCCAGCTTTTGGTCTTATTATTCACGATTTGTTGAATTTGAAGTTTAAGCCCACGGGTTTCTCGCGAACGGCAAGTGTAATAAAATTGGGACCTGGTGTAATAAATTACGGGCTAGGCTTCGTTGTGGTGGGCTGATGTAGCTGGTGCAGCTTCAAGGCACTCTATATAAGGCTCAATTGAATTGCTCTTTTACACAATGATGAGCTATCACATTTCATTTCAAATCGCTAAAATAACCAAGGTTGTTGACATTATTTTATCTATCGACGTTGGCAAAAATCATTGCCAAGCAATCTACGTTATATTTTACGTGTCGACAATCGTGTAGATTACATCGCGTAATCTACTTCGCTCATCCTTGCCAAATAAGCAGGTTACACTACCAGGCTTGGAACTATGTGCTGTATTAGTAGAAAGCCGCTCATACAAACGCATGTGAAGATGTTCAATATGAGGTTTATGTCTGGACCGATTCTAAACAGGGTATATGTGAAATATATTACAATTACATTTATGTTCACGTGAAGTCTGTGATATAAATTTATTTAACATAATATGCGAATTTCGTACAGAATCTGTTTACAATAGAATCTGCTACATATTCGATTACATCCTCAAATTACTTGGCAACATTTGAAATTAGGTTTTGAGAAGCGATTTAGAGATCATCGACGATATCCGCCCAATCATAAAAAGTCGTAAGCAGTGACCAAAAGAGCCTTTCATCGAATTCTATAATGCAATTCAAGCACTAAATCGACAATATTCTGTGCCACCGCCCAAAACAGAAACCTTACACATGCTAAACCGTAATATGAGGCCAGACCTTCAAAATGCTCTAGCTGCACGTAAAATTGAAAGTATTGATGAGCTATTGCAAAGTTGCATAGGATTGGAGGATTCATGGAAGCGGATGCATTGTGAACCGGAACTACTGTGTAATCGTAGATTCGTTATCGAGATTGGTTCTTAGGAATTAGAGAAATACAAATACAAATTTATTTTATAATTATGATAACTCTCAAAATAAGGCAGCTGTCGAACTCCGTCCTTCTCAAAAAGTTAAATGCAACAATTCTTCTTTAGCAATCTGCTGGAACTGCCGAAATATTGAACATACCTTTGACCCTTGTACCAAGGTACTGTACAAAGTTCTGCTATGAATGCGGACGGCCGGATATTTTTAAACCAAATTTATTTCATTGCAACGCAGGAAACCATAAGTGGATCAAAATATTTCCCAGAACAACATACACTGATACGGCCAGCAATACAGATCGCGAGTTGAAATAGATTGTCTCGCCCCTACAAGCCATTCTAATTGTATAACTCCAACTTACATACTTTTGTCTTCTACCAATTGACAACAACACGAGTATTGTCACAATAATTACAATAATCAGAAAAATCGCGTTCATAGAAATTGGAATAACAAGAAACAAATTCGCGCTGATATTTGTGAAACATGCTTGTCTGATGATGGTGATGAAGTTCCCAGACGTCGTAATATTGGGTACCATATACAGCGGTCGTATGGACAGCGGTTCAACTATTACCGCTTTTGGAGCCGGTAGTGAATGTTTTTTACAAAACCCACAATATAAACTTCACTATGTTCCATCTAACGTCAAGATGGCTGGAGGAGATTTGAAACGAGTTTTCGGATACCTGTAGACTACAATTACCGAAAGCGACAACCAACATTTAATGAAAATATTCATTATCCCAGGAACGTGAGTCTGGAGACAAGACAGCGTTTACGATTCCTAGCCGTCCGCTTTATTAGTTTGCAGCCATGCCGTTTTGAATTTAGGAGTGGACCAACAGAAAATTAAAGCAGCTACTGAGTTTCCGGTACCGAACACGATTAGAAAGATGCGAAGATCACTTGGATTAACTGGATGGTTCCGTTTATTTATACCACAACACGCCACAATCGCTGCTCCTTTGACAGACCTGTTAAAGAAAAACAAGAAATTATTGTGGTCGCTCGAAGCACAGCAGGTGTTTGACTTATTAAAGCACGCTCTTGGTACGACACCGATACTGGTTTATCCATATTTCCAGAAACCATTTACTATTCACTGTGATGCAAGCTCAGTCGGAGATGGCAGTATTCTAACCCAAATTGGTGATGATTGTGAAGAACATCCAATAGACTTTAGACATGTTTACAAAATAAATCATGCACAACAGAAGTACTCCATCACTGAGCTGGAATGCTATCAGCAGTTCTGAGTGTGAAACATTTTCGCGTTTACAATGAAGGTATAGCCACTTCAAAAAAAGAAAATAAGCCATCGTAAACGCACCGCCAATGTCGTTCCAGACGCCCTATCAAGATGGTTTATTGATAAAATAAACATATAGCTAATCTAAAGCAAACAAATTTAAATGAGGAACCTCAATTGGACTTTAATTCTCCCGCATTCACATCTGATGAATATATCAAACTCATCAGAATAATTCAAAATTCTTCTAAACCATTACAAAATTGTATCCTTCAAGATGGTAAAGTCTTTGTTAATACCTCTAGCCGACAGAATTTTGATCATTCGGATATACCGCCTTGGAAGATCTATGTGCTAGTGCGCCTGAGATATGAACTTATATATGCAGCCCCTAATCCGCTGTGCTCTGGTCATCCTGGAATTAAAAAAACGTTATACTTACTTCAGCGATACTTTTATTGGACTAAAATGCCATTAGACGTCCAAGAGTATATGTAATGAGAAGCGATGTCTGTAAAACCTGGTGACCAAGCTAAAGTAGATCAACCCATGCAACGTCTCTATATCGGCTTTCTTGGTCCCTTCCCATATTCCCGTATTCCAAGAGCGGAATATGTTATTTATTTATCGTTTTGGAGTAAGCACGTGTTTTTCAAAGCAATGTAAAATGCCACCTGAACGCTTGGCCAAATATGGAATATTCCACATACATACTCCGAAATATACCCCTCAATCTAATTTATCTGAAAAAGTAAATCGATCAATTTTGGCAGCAATAAGTTCCTATATCACCGATGATCATTGTTGTTGGGATTTTCACTTACCAAAAATAGACATTACTGGCCCCTTACTGCGTCAACAATCTGGCTCCAACGGTTTCGATCCTGGACTTAAAAAAAAAAAAATTAAAATTGGGCGGATTACTCCATCATTCAATGCCACTAACGGGCCCACGGTGCAATACCCGGACAAACACATCTACTTACACAATAAAAACACCCAACCGTGATTCCTAGTGACCACCGGAAATCGACCCCGAAACCCTCGCTTCGGACGAAATCCTCCATGAAAATCACCAACCAGGCCTTCCGCTAGAGAGGTGACTTTATCCAATATAATGTAGGACAGTAACTTGTATGCTGTGCAAAGGAGAGCTATACCGCGATAATTCTCCCACTATAAGCGGTCGCACTTCTTGAAGATAAGGCATATCGCGGCCACTATCCATTCGTCAGTCATTACTTCGGTTTGCAATGCTAATCGAATAAGGCCCAAAGAACAGTTCCACAAAGTATCGCCTACGAATATCAAGAGCTCCAAATTAATGCAGCCCACTCTAGATGAGCGGTTTTGTTTTAATATCTGCATGCTCCTAATGAATTCCTCATGGGATGGATCCTCAATGCAAATCTCCGCAGTCTGTATTTGAGGTGACTCAACTACAGTTTGTGACGCATGATGAACACCAAGCAGGTCGGTAAAGTGTCCATTCCATGTATCGAATACTGCGTTAATGTTGACAAACAGGTTTCCATCCCGGTCTCGAATGGCAGTTGACACCGGCTTGAAAGTATGGTGCAATCCAGTAACTCCTTTAAAAAAATTACGCGAACTACGCTCATTGCTGAGTTTTTGTACATTCAGAACCTCGGCCTTCCAAATATTCTCGCTTTTTCCTTAAACAAATCCCCTTAGCTGCCCTCCTAGTAAGAGTAGCCTTGGTTTTCCTCGCGATTGCAAGCTGAAGACGACACTCGTCATCAAATCTATCATTCTTGGGTCTGACTTTCACTATACCTAAAGTCTGTTGAGCAGCACTGACAACCGAAGTTTGCAGTACCTCCCATGCAGAGATCACACAGTCAGACTGGTAATTAGCTTCCTCAATGTTGTCGCCGATAAGATCCCGATATCGTTTCATTTGATCTTCATTTATCAGACCTTCACAGTCAAAACGTTCCATGCGTTTCGCTGTGTTACCGGACATATACGTAAACTTCCACCGTAACTTTGCAGCGACCAACTAATGATCGCTGCCTACGTATTTGGTTGCTGACCGATAAGTTCACACATCCTGCATAACCTGAGTTCGCCCATTTGAAATTATCACGTGGTCAATTTGGGTGTGGGAAATATTGTGAAGTTTAATCCATGTTTCCAAATGTATCTGTTTGAGGGGAAAATGTGCTTGCTACTCTAAGATCGTGAGCAATTGCAAAGTACATCAATCTCTCACCATTATCGGTCGCAGTTTCGTATCGGGAGTACGGGCCTATGTTTTCACACAAGTCGGTCTGATTTCTGCCAGCTCTAGCATTAAAGTCCCCAAGTACCATTCTAACATGGTGTTCGGGTATAGATCCCATCAGATCGTCCAAGTCATTGTAAAATGAGTCTTTATCTTGGGGCTGGCTGACTTCTGTGGGCGCGTGTACACAAATTATCGACATGTTACATAACTTCATGCGCTAGCGGAGTTTACACAATCGGTTATTGACTGCTTGGAAATCCTAAATGGCCATCTTTACCTACGGCCCAAGAAGAAATCCAGCTCCAAGAGTTCCGAGGTCATCCCCACTGTATAACCACGTGCCGATCCTAAAACTAGTGTCCGGGTACTTGAGCGGGGATTCGGTGTTGCATTGGCGGTATCCATTTTTCGTTTTGTTGGCTTTATAAACATTTTATTTTTTACAGAGCAGGTCGTCAGCCCAGCGATCCAGCCGTTAAGTCGCCTCCTACGACAAGCAAAGGATACTGTGGTGGTATTCTAGGAAAACATGTTCGTGCAATTTAGGTTTACGAGACATGGGTGTCCCCCGACCACAGGGGCAATTATTTCGACTATTCATATTTGTATTAAATTTGATTCCCAAAAAATGATGTTTTTTGATTAAGTTAACTCAAGTTATACTCAAAAAAATCACAGATACATATATTTAACCAGCAATAAAATTCAGAACATGATGTTCGTTAATTTTTTAATTTTATTTTTCACAAATTTAACAAGCGAGAAACATAAAAAAATCGACCATTTTTTATGGTTAAAAAGTTTACTCGCACATGACTGTGAGACGACGATTGACTTATGAATGACGAGAAAGTTTTTACGTCTGCTTCATTTTGATTACTTAAATAAGTTTGAATTTGATTTTTTGTAATATTTTCTGGAAGAAGAAAAACAAGCAAAGAGTAAAGTACAAAAAAAAAAAAGAAAAGTTTATGTCTGCAAACTTTTTTGTTTTTGTTTTTTACTTGCGAGCTTTTCAATTTATTAAATGTAAATAAGTTTTATTTTATAGGTTTGGTGGATTTTTTTTTTGGTTCTACGTTAATGAAATTGACCATGGATAACAATCTCAAATTACATAAATATTTACAGTATATACAAATATTGATAATTTAATTAAATCATTTAATTTTTTTTGCTCAATTTATATTTAGGAAATTTAAAATGTTTAAAATAAATAAGAAATCTGTATAGAAATCAATTTACATAATTTAACATAAATTAAGTTAAATATAAATATAACCAAATATACTTAAATTTAATTTATTGTTAATTTTAATTTTAATGAAATTGAATTGTGTCTCCAAAACCCATAAAGCGAATATAGAAAAACGAAAAGAGAAAATAAGAAATCTTTTAAGAATATATATAAGAAAATAAAATAAAATAAAAACAATTTACAAATGATTAATTGAATGTATAAACTAAAATTAATGATTTCCTGATTTGCTTTCTATTTTTTAGTATGTTTCTTGTTATATATGTATGTATATAGTTATAAGGGAACAATGATAATAAGGAAAATTAGAAGAAAAAAAAATTCAACAAAAAAACCAATTTTTATTGATTAAAGAAGAATGAAGAGAAAATGAAAATATTTAGTTTTTCCATTTACTAACAACATTTTAATTTTCGTTTTCTTGGGATTTTCTATTATAGGATTCTGCTGTGCGGGATTTTCTTTTTCTTCTAAATGTATGTGAACATCGTTAAGAAATTCAGAAAATATAAAACATTTTTTTTTGTTTTGGTTATTATTCCTTGTTGAGATTTACAGTGGTGTATCGGTGGTCTATTTATATATAAAAATCACAAGACACTTTCAAAACGCAGGAAACACTTGGTGTCATGCTGTTTCTGCTGTGCTGCTTATTATTTATACAATGCAGTATAATGAATTAGAGAAATAAAACTCCAAATGTTGAAATACGTAATTAAAAACTATAAATTAAAATGACTTTAAAACCCTTTCGAATATTATATATATATTCATAGAATACCTGTACATGTCTATATATGGTGTACAATACCAGTATCAACAAATTTTCGGAAATACCTCATTTTAGAATTCTATCTTACATTTTTTTAAAATTGCAATACCTTTTATTGATAACTTTGTTAATTGGGTACACCACACACATTCCTACAACACCCTGTAGTTTAACAATATTTTATTTTCAGTGATCAGGGAGGAGGACATATTTTTTGTTATACATTTTCATAAAATTCAACAGAAAAATTATTTAAAACTATATTTTTAGAATCGTCAAAATGAGCCCTTTAAAATGACATATCAAATGCCATAAAAATGAAATGTAAATATTTTTGGTACCTTCATTTAATTATTAATTAATTAATTTAATTAATTTTTTTCTGATATAATAGTTAAATTATCTATCTTAAATTGTCTAAATTATTACGAGTTATAATTCAAAAGTCATGACTTCTGAGCCTGTTACAGACTGGACAAACGGACAACAGAGTGATACCATTAAAGGGTTTTTCCGTTTTACATTTTATGTACGAACCCCTAAAAATGAGAAAATTGTAAAAATTTTTAGGAATATCCTCTTTTTGATTATTTTAATTTTAAGAATTGTATTTTAATTTCTAAACTGCGAATCAATACTCGGGATAAAGTTGATTTTAACTATACATTTTGTTTCATTTTAAACATTTTCCTTACAAATTGGTTAGTGGATTTATTATTGCTTGAAAGCTGAACAGTACCCATATTTTGTACATGGCTACAGTTCCTTCTTTTGACTGGCCATATACGCACACTCAGGGATGGGCGAAGTAGACTACGCCAAGTCATCTACGCGGTTGTCGACACGTAAAGTATTACGTAGATTACCTGGCAATATTTATCATCATGTAGACAATGTTAGCGTAATGTAAACAACATCAATAATCTATAATAATTTTAGCATTTTCAATTCAAACGCCCTATTTTTTGTGTTTAATAAAAGGACCGCGTTAATGAAGGTATATGAAAAAATACTGATATGTGCACCACATGATTTTATCACAAATACGTGTCTACAACGAAGTTAGTTTTCCGTTGCTCACCAAATATCTCAGGAATATCAGGACGATGCTACTCACTGACAAATGCAAATTTATTAGAGCCGTCAAAATTAACAATTTAGAACAATTTAATTTTCTTAAAAACCACCTGGACGTAATTTAGAAAAGTCTGT
The DNA here is from genome assembly GCA_951394425.1 of Tipula unca. Classification (NCBI taxonomy): domain Eukaryota; kingdom Metazoa; phylum Arthropoda; class Insecta; order Diptera; family Tipulidae; genus Tipula; species Tipula unca. Next base: position 74,089,251 of record OX596381.1, read on the forward strand.
TTCATGTTATTTCGTTAAAATGTTAATCTTAATTTAGTTTTTAAATATAAAAATATTAAATAATCATTTACGTAATTGATCAATAAATCTATACCACTAGATTGGTTATAAAAATACGTTTCATTTGATATATCACATGCCATAATCCAAATTAAAAATTTTGATCCACCATCCAGCATCTTTGGTCCAGATGATTTTTCACAAAACTTCCAAGTAAAAAATTATATTTTGAAGAGTTAGCATACAAAAAATATATGAAACTTTTTTTCACCAAAAATTCGTGGAGTTTTGTAGAAATAGAACAGAGGAAAGAAATTTCTGGATAAAATCGCGTGGACCATATAGATGCTGGATGATGGATTAACATTTTTAATTTGGATTATGGCATGTGATATATCAAATGAAACGTATTTTTATAGGCACTATACTACATTTTTTCATTAATTACGAAAATTATTAGTTAAATAATCATTTGAATAGTGTTTTTATTATAAAAATATATATTTAAAAAAAACTTTTTAAAAACCACGCTTATATTTGCTTTGAAAAGGCTTTGAAAAGTAGAAAATAAAATTTTTCTTCCTTACTCCGATCAAGGTATATTTATAACAAATAGAAATTTAAAATTAACATGACTAAAAATATTAGCGTAGGGCGCTCCTTTACGGCATTAGTAATTTAAGACTACTAAACACACGAAGTAAAGTCTTAGTAAAGTCGTTTAGTAACACTAATAGAACAGCTATTCTGATGTATCCTAAGAATAGATTTGTTGCTGGAGCATTTCAGTATTAACGTAAAAATGATATATTGAGAGATATACATTCAGAAGGAGTCATATTTTTAGTCATGTTAATTTTAAATTTCTATTTGTTATAAATATACCTTGATAGGAGTAAGGAAGAAACATTTTATTTTCTACTTTTCAAAGCCTTTTCAAAGCAAATATAAGCGTGGTTTATAAAAAAAACTTTTTAAATATATTTTATTTTCTACTTTTTAGTCATCGAAATTTGCAATCAATTTTTCGACGATGTTAACATTTGTCAGGAAGTTGCAAAAAGATAGATGGTATATCTATCTTTGGACCTTACCTTTTAGAGTGCGATCCGAGAGCACTATGTCATATGATTGTTCTTTATTATAGTCAACTTTTAAAAGTCTTTGTCAAATTTTGTAATCAATTTTTCAACCACTTGCGATAGTCCAATTGAGCTGACATTTTGCATGCAGGATTAACTCCGATGACAATAGAAGATTTTTTTCGGCCTAAAAGGCTTTGAAAAGCCTAAAAGGCTTAATTTCAGCTCAATGGGACTATCGCAAGTGGTTGAAAAATTGATTACAAAATTTGACGATACAAACAGACACACAGAGTGAGCTAATATAAGCGTTGTAATTACGTACATTACAATATATTTGTACCACTTAGGCGACATTTTGTGTTTCGTATAAATAAGTCAGATTAAATTAACTAATTTGAAAAAAATCTTGCATCTGCCGGGAATCGAACCCGGGCCGCCCGAATGGCAGGCGAGCATTCTACCACTGAACCACCAATGCTCTACAAATTTTTCTTAAAATTTAGTTCTAGTAAAATCTATAACCAGCTATGAGATAAGAGTATTTAAGAGTACGGCCTTTTAGGCCGAAAAAATGTTAGAATCTTGTATTGTCATCGGAATTAAGCCTGCATGCAAAATTTCAGATTGACGATACAAACAGACACAGAAAGTGATAAGCGTAGTAAAAAATGCGAAAGATTTTAACAAGGATTTGAACCAGATAATATAAAAGAACTTTGTATAAATTACATCCAGATGGATTTTAGAATTTTAAATTATTCTCAATTGCTAGTTTTAACAGCTCTAAAAAATTCGCAATTGACAGAGCGTAATTGTTTCTTGAAAAATCTAAAATATTTGGTGAGCATGAAAAATTAACCTCCGTCTAGACACGTTTGGGTGATAAAGTCACGTGATGTACACATCAGAATTTTTAACGCGTCTTCGTATTTTTGAGTTGTCAGGCATATTCATTGACAACGACAACCGCAAATCAGCTGCGTATGTAATGAACGCGTTACTTGATTGACATATTTTGGCTAAGACATTTTGAGTTCGAATTTATAAATTTTTCGTCCAAAATTAACTTTACTATATACGTGAAATCTTTTCTAAAGCATAATCAAGATCACTAGTTGCGCGCAAAGAAATTGCAAAAAATTTAGAAATTTAGACGCATGTCGGTTCACATTACATGAGTTAATAAAACTAAAATCAATCTGAGAAATCGGTAGAGATTTTGGCAAATCGAAAAATTAGATCTTATCAATATGATAAGGAACTAACGAACAGCAAACAAACTGCCCACACCGATCTGAGCGAGAAACGCCTAACGACTTTTATTTGTTGTAAATATATTTTTCGCCACTAAAAATGAAAACCTATTGGTTGGCTGTTGATGTTGGATTTTTTAGAAGAACCATAGTTCTAAATTTTCCAATATTTGATTTCGTGTGTACCACCATTATTTTAATTTGATACAATTAATGGCTCTCTCAACATTTAAATTTTCTATTCGAAGTTTGAATGAGGGTAAATTCAAACACCAAATCAGAAAATTTTGTGTTGTCCACGGTCATTCCTTTATTATTTTGACTCGGATATAAACGTATTAAAAGCAGTTCAATTTAAAAACACGGTTCAGAGATACTCGTCGTAATTACACGGGTATTCGGGTACTCAAAAAATCAGAAGTGAGAGTTATCGGGTACTCAATACCCAACAATAAGAACCCTATGCTACTTTTTAATCATAAGTTGGCATTTGCAGATATACCACTAGAAAAGATTTAGATTTGTAAAATTTAATTGATTCATATATTGTTGTATAAAGTATCTAACAGCTTCTCGATATTTTCAGATATTACTCATAAATCCGAAACATTTATTCTACATATAATTTTTACAGTCCCATCAAAGTATCAAATTCACATTACAAAAATTGGATCACTGTAGTTTTGAACTAAATAGTTTAATAAATCACCATTCTAGAGGTTGTCTACATTATCGACGTTGTCTACATTGTTGACATTGTCGACGAGTTGTCGACACGTCGACGTAGAAATTAATAGATGACGCGTAAATGCCCATCACTGCGCACACTGCATCTTTTCAATTTCATCACCGATCGTAATTGGGAGCTGAAACATTTTTTTGCATTCCCCGCCTCTGTTTGGATTCAAACCCGGTACCTCCCGATCCAAATTCGCAGGCTTAACCACTGCACTATTTGTTCGGTAAGGTATAAATATTAATTCATTATTTACTATTTCCGAATTTTAGAATACAAATAATTTTACTAATAATAAAACCGCACTGTCTTATTTTTTAGTTTTCTCATCAGAAAGAACACACACGACCCAAAATTGGTCCACGCAATAAAAGATAAGCTCAAATATTAAAACAAGAATTCAAGTCACTGTAATTAACAAAATCGACGCTGGAATGGGGCCGACGGTCCCAATGGATAAACGGTAATGCGAGATTGTATTAGTAGAATTGTGGTTCCATTGCAACATTTTATCCACATCGGCCAAAATCATGATGGTGTTTTTTGTAATCTATGTATTTATGTATGTTTTATACATTCTATCGGAAGACTTGATTGATCAAATTGGGTGACGATTTTATTTAGCCTGGTCTGGTAGGTGAGAATAAGAAACTTGCTTTATTACATACGAAAGAAGCCCGTGATAAAATTGCCTCTTGACGAAGAAGCATATATGAAGCATATGCTTGGGTTTACACATTGGGCAAGAAATAACTATAGAGACGCAAAACGAGCAGAGGCTGAACGAACTTTAGTGAATAAACTTGCAAAAACGCTCGAATGTCGGATAATCTTCTTCGCCTGACCCTTTGCCTCGTTGTCCTTTTCTCCAAAAATAGATGAATTAACCAATCAACTCTTATCTTAGCCATAGATTTCCTACTGTCTTTAGGCCTCGGAGTTTTTCGTCAGTGCTTCCATTGTGCTCTCTAAGTCCTTTGACTTTAAAAATTGAGATTTTGATCCATATATTTTTTATAAGGATTAAATCAATATCTTTAGTTTATTGTACCTCTCGCTTAACGTCTTTCATACATCTATTATAGGTATATTCTATAGTAGGTTATGATTTGGGCTTATTAAAAAAGCCAAAGATTTATACAGCTCGCATTATTTTGTCATGTTCAATTGAGGTAATAGGTACTTTCCACCGAGATTGTCTTTTCTACTGGTGACGTGGTGACGTTAACTCACAGTGTTAACTTATCGTGTTTCTTGGTCGACCAAAGAACTTGGACAGTATTTTTTTGTTGATGAAAAGATGTTTCTTGCTGATAGGATTAATCGGTCGGCACATTCTGTTGGAGTTTAATATTCTAAACAGGTTTTTTAGAATTCTCCAGCGAGCGGTTACTCGTCTAGCCCTCGATTGACGCGGGTAATTGAAAATGCATTTTTGATACTCTCATCTTCCGGTGAACCTCCCAAAATATGGCGTAGCCATATAGAACTTCAAACCACAAGCTTCGTCTCCTAACAAAATATATGGCGAAACCGGACCGTATTCAAAAATCTCAGCGTCTATTGGTACATTTATAACTTTGCAAGCTAGAAAGTTTCCCAATGTTGAATCTTTAAAAACACCTTCATTGCTCTGGCGCTCTTAGGAACCAACATCCGTAAATAGGAAGGATTTATTGCAGTCCTATGTATAATTAAAAAATGATTCCTGATCATTAAGCCTAATTTCCGCAACCAAATTATGATCACCGCAATCATTTCGAGATTTCTTAATCTCGTAAACATTAGGCGAGCATTCCATCTGGAACTATTTCAATTTCTTATCTTAACTACAGGAATACTCGTATTTCCTACCCGTATATCAATTTTTACGTAGGAATAGTTTTTGGAAACTTGTTAGAATTTTAACACAAATCCAACGCACGAAACGCCAAAATGCTATTCAAAGAAAGATATCAATATACTAAGACTAAACTAAGACTAACAACTTCGTTTGAAAATGTAATATTTTATAAATAAAAATAATAATAATCCAAAAAAAAAATATTTTCTAAGGCCATTACTGGACTGTGTCAACAACTGAGCTGTATCTTCATACTGTCATGTCATATGTAGACAATCTGAAAAAGCCAAATCGTTCTCTACATCGTGGAACCACCGTTGACTGCAACAACCTTTGCGCCTACCATATGGTGACTTATCATTTAAAGATCATTGCGCAATTCATTCAGGATCAGCACGCAGAACTGGGCGGGGCCATCGTAAGACTCGCTAAGATCTTACTTTATGTACAATATCGGGGATCTTCATCATATCTCTGATCTCGATGTTGTGCAGAGCTCGGTATGTACCATCTACTTCGCGTTTTGATTCGTAAATCACACGCATAATTCTTTTCTCGAATATGAAGCGCCACCTCCCATACTCATCCATCAGCGCCCAATTTTCATATCAATACGTAATAATGAGCCTGCTCAACTTGAGCTTTGTAAAGCTGCAGCTTCACGACACGTATGTATGTCCTTACAGGATACAAAGCAAGTCAGCACTATTAAAATCTAATGTGCCAATGACCCTATAAACAGAGATCATGTATTTCGTGTTGGCCTCATTGATCTGGAGTCCAACAGATGCTGAAAACCCCATAAGCGGATCAAGTATTTCCTTCACTCAGTTGCTATTCAGTCCAATCACGCATATGATCTGCATATATGCCAGCACCTGATTGGACTATTTAAGATGTTGCGCTCAGGTGTTTAAGTTTTACGAAGACCATTTTTCCCAAACGAAATGAAAATTTCCAATACTGTGTCGAACTCCTTAATTTGCGATGAAGTTAAAGTATATCGGTCAACATTATCTTCTAAACTGGAGCTTCGAGTATGGAGCCTACAACTTGAGGGATTATTTGTAAGATATTCCAAAAATGTATTCCCAGGTATAACAGTACTTGTAAGGAGGAACGAGATAAAACCGTACTTTCCTGGTAGTGTTATTCAATTTTACAGTCAGATCTGCGTATCCGATAAATTAATTTTTAGAACCGTCAGCGGTAAGTACTTCTGCTGAAATAGTTTTATGTTTAACCCCAATAGTATTTAGAAATTCGATCGCTCCATATCCTAAAATGCTTAATGAAGCACCACTGTCTAACAGTCGCAATTCTTACCGGTATTGCTGATAATTCACTACTGGTGAAGAGTTTCCCGGGTTTCGTTGACAAGACAGACAATGTGGTTTAATAATATTGGGTGCCCCGCATCCGTTGTAATACACTATTTGTGGCACCAAATTGCAATTTTGATTTGTATGTCCGAGTGTTTAACAATTCCAGCAAATCAGTGATTGTCCAGGTGGTTCGGTGCCAACTGCAAGTGGTTTGGCATAGCTCGACGGAGGTTTAGACAATACGTCTACATAATTTTTATTATTGACCTCCGTATTGGTATTTTGTTGTGGTAAATTAATTTCACTTAAGTCCAACAAGTCACTTTCATAAAACGAACGATTTGAGTTTTCGAGTTTCTATGAATTTTATTGTTGCCCTGACTGATTCAGCGCTACTAAAACGCTGTAGTAGTGATTGTCGTAACTGCTTATTTGGGGCACTAGGAAATTTTTGGGTATACACCCAATGCCATTTTTCGGCAATGTCTTTTAGAACTTTTGCCATAATACAATATAAACTATTCACTGGTAATTATTCTCGCCACGCAATGGATTCCAATCGAAATATAAAGTCGTGAACATCCAATCCTTACGATTGATTTATTAGTCGATCCGCTATCTGACTTAGCAATTCATTCATCATCCAATAGATGGCTAATCAGTAAAGGTTGTTTAGTACAGCGCTTCAATTCTTGTTTGTAATTCGGACAATTTTTGTTGCTAGTCTGGGTCTGAAATGTCAATATACCTGACTATGGACACTCTACACTAAGCTCCATCTGGGTTAAGCTAATCCAAAAAAGAATAACTTAATGTACAATGTACAATGCGTGATTCATCTTCTAAACCCTAAAAAATATTAAACAATACTAATGAAATTTAGTTTGGCATTTAATCGAAACTCGTCCCATGCGGTCCCTATTTCGGCGCCATTTTGTAACGGTTTGCAGATTGTACCAACGCGTGGTGGTGCTTTAAGTACGCGGGCAGCATCTTCCGGAATGGCGGGTTCTTTGACCATCACGCCAGTTGGCCACCGTAAAAAAATCATCGATTAACGTCAACGAACCACTCTCCCCGTTGATCCCTGCTCAATTAGCCAGCCATCGCCGCAATTTCATGACCAGGAAATTCACTCGTTAAACTTACAACAACAAATAAATAAATAAAAAAATTTCGGTAAAGCTTTTTTTACTTATCTAAAGGGTTTTCCAATAGATATGATGTTTCAATTTGATATTTTAAAAAAAAACGTGAATTGTACCATTTTTAGTAATGGCTTAGTTTTTACTTGTCAAATGTCAAAAGATGAAACCTACAAAGTGGACAGATGCCCAAATAGCAGGCTATTCTCTTATTGGAAATCCCTATATATATTTCTCATCGTTTCATCTTATAGGCCGCTGTGGGCGGGGGGCACTCACATGTCTCGTAAATCAAAATTGCACGAACATGCTTCCCAAGAATACCACCACAGTATCCCTTGCTTGTCGTAGGAGGCGACTAAACGGTTGGATCGCTGGGCTGACGACCCGCACCGAAAGATGGATACCGCCAAAACAACACCAGACCCCCGCTCAAGTACCCGGACACGAGATTTAGGATCGGCACGTGGAACGTGCAATCACTTAGAAAACCAGGAGCTTGCTCTTCAAGAAACTCGCTATGGCCTAAAAGTGGAGACCATATGTCCCAGGGCTATACGTTGTTCTACAGTGGAGATGACCTCGGAAATTATGGAGCTGGATTTCTTCTTGAAAGTTAGCCAACCTGTCGATAATTTCTGTACATGCGACCACAGAAGTCAGCCAGCCCCAAGATAAAGAATCATTTTACAATGACTTGCACGATCTGATGGGATCTATACCCGAACACGATGTTAGAATGGTAATTGGGGACTTTAATGCTAGAGCTGGCAGAAATCAGACCGACTTGTGTGAAAACATAGGTCCGTACTCCCGACACGAAATTGCAACCGATAATGGTGAGAGAATGATGTACTTTGCAATTGCTCATGATCTTAGAGTAGCAAGCACATTCTTCCCTCACAAACACATACATCTAGAGACATGGACACATCCTCGCGGAACTTCACGCAACCAAAATGACCATGTGTTAATTTCTAAAGGACGGGCTCAGGTTGTGCAGGATGTGAGAACTTATCGGTCAGCAACCAAATACGTAGGCAGCGATCATCATTTGGGTGCTGCAAAGCTACGATGGAAGTTTTCGTACAAGTCTGGGAACACAGCGAAACGCATGGTACGTTTCGACTGTGAAGGTCTGATAAATGAAGATCAAAAGAAACGATATCCGGATCTTGTCAGCGACAACATTAATGAAGCTAATTACCAGTCTGCGTGGACTCTGTCTGGGAGGTACTGAAAACTTCGGTTGTCAGTGCTGCTCAACAGACTTTAGGTATAGTGAAAGTCAGACCCAAGAATGATTGGTTTTATGACGAGGGTCGTCTTGCAGTTGTGCAACAAAATATAGCCCATAATAAAGTGCAACAACGTCTCACAATTGCAAGGAAAAACAAGGCTGCTCTTGCAAGAAGGGCAGATAAGCGGATTTGTAGACGGAAGAAGCGAGAATGGTGGAAGGCCGAGGTTTAGAAAGTACAGCAACTCCGCAATGAGCGCAGTTCGCGTAATTTCTTTAAAGGAATTACTGGACTGCACCATACTTTCAGGCCTACGTCAACCGCCATTCGGGACCGGGATGGAAACCTCTGTGTCAACATCGACGCAGTACTTGACGCATGGAGTAGACACTTTACTGACCTGCTTGATGTCCATCATGCGTGACAGACTGTTGTTGAGCCACCTCTAATACAGACTGCGGAGATTTGCACTGAGGATCCATCCCATGAGGAATTCAATAAAGCCATGCAGAGATTGAAACGAAACCGTTCACCTGGAGTGGATTGCATTAATTCGGAGCTCTTGATATCCGGAGGGGATACTTTGTGGAATTGTCTTTTCAACCTTATTCGATTTTATGCCCCATCTTCAAGAAGGAAGACCGCTTGAAGTGTGAGAATTATCGCGGTATAGCTCGTTGCACAGCATACAAATTACTGTCATACATTCTATTGGATAGAATCACTCCTCTAGCGGAGGGCTTGGTTGGTGACTATCAAGGAGGATTTCGTCCGAATCGATCAGTCACCGATCAGGCTTTTCGCTGCGGATGATTCTATCTAAATATTATGAGACATCCATCCCCGTACATCAGGTATTTCTGGATTTCCGGCAGGCCTATGACTCGATCAATCGAGAGAGTTTGTGGTCTGCCCTGGAATACCTAGGAATGCCAACAAAACTGGTACGACTATGTAGGATGACAGTGACGCAGTCTTAATGCTGTGTTAAAGTTGAGAACAGGCTATCGACAATTTTTGTAGTTAACTCGGGTGTTCGGCAGGGAGGTTCTCTGTCGCCGATACTCTTTAATCTCATGTTAGGAGTACATCTTTCGTAAAACTGAAACACCGCAGCGTAACATCTTATATCGCCAGTCCAATCAGGTGCTTGCATATGCAGATGACATATGCGTGTTTGGACTGAATACCAACGGAGTGAAAGAAATACTTGATCCGCTTGTAGAGTTTTCAGCTTCTGTTGGACTTCAGATCAATGAGTCCAAAACGAAATACCTGATCTCTGGTTTTAGGGACAATGGCACACCAGATTTTAGTAGTGGCCACCACACGTTTGAGGGAGTGAGGAGGTTCAAATATTTGGGTTCTCTTATCACTAACGATAACAGTGTGGGTGAGGATATTAAAGTGCTGCTGGCAGCTTGCAGTCGTTCTTTGTATCCTCTAAGGCCACTGCTAAAACCATAGCACTTATCAAGTGCCGTAAAGCTGAAGCTTTACAAAGCGTTGATCAGGCCCGTGGTTATGTTTGGATGTGAAAGTTGGGCGCTGATGGATGAGTACGAGAGATGGCTCCTAACATTTGAGAGAAGAGTCATGCGTGTGATTTACGGCCCAAAACGCGAAATAGATGGTACCGAGCTCTGTACAATATCGAGATCAGAGATCTGATGAAGATCCCCGATATTGTACATGAAGTAAGATCTCAGCGAGTACGCTGGCTCGGGCATGTTCTGCGTGCTGATCCGGAACGAATTGTGCAGCGATCTCTGAAAGGAGAGCCACCATATGGTATAAGGTGCAGAGGTCGTTGCAGGCGACGATGGCTCCACGTGATCTGCGGTCGGTTGGTTAGAAAGTAGTTGATGGGGCTTTTCAAGAAACACACAAATTTCCGATCTCAAAAAAAAAATTGCCTTAAGAGAAATTTACTATACAATAATTGACCACGTAAAATTTATTTCATATACACGAGAGTGTTACCTACTTCGATACAAGATACGCTCCAACAAGAGATTAAAGAGTATCGGGGACAGAGCACCTCCCTGCCGAACACCCGAGTTGACTGCAAAACTTCTCGAGAGCCTGTTCTCAACTTTAACGCAACATTAAGACTGCGTCACTGTCATTCTACAAAGTCGTACCAATTTTGTTTGGCATTCCTAGGTATTCCAGGGCAGACCACAAACTCTCTCGATTGATCGAGTCATAGGAGCCTGCCGGATATCCAGGAACATCTGTTCAACAATTGCGCAATGGCTAAAGCTGCGACGTTCGGATCGGGAGGTACCGGGTTCGAATCCCAACAGAGGAGGGATGCAAAATGGTTTTTTCATCACCCGATTACGATCGCTGATTAAATTGAAAACTTCTCTGACCCTCTGTTGGAATGTAGAACTCCTGGACCGACCTATTGTTCATGTTAGTACAGGCTAGCATGGAGCTATGCAGTGTTCAGATGGTCAATTAAAAAGACGGACCTGTATAGCCGTGTACAAAATAGGGATACTGTTCAGCTTTCAAAGGAAAATAAATCCACTAAGCCGAACAGTCTCTTATTACTGTATAATGTATTTATTTTTTAAGGAGCGTTCACTGTTCCACGTAACACTTTATTTTGAAAAGCTTGTATTATTTTAATATTGGTTTTCTTAGTACAGCCCCAAGGCTGAATACCATAAGTACATATAGGTTTTAAAACTTGTTGGTGTAGTAGCAACTTATTAGGTATTGACAGGCCTGAATATCTCCCAATTAGCCAAAATATATTTCTATATTTAGTGTAAAGTCCCTCCTTTTTCTAATGTGCTCTCTCCATTTTAACTTAGCATCGAGAGTCATGCCAAGATATTTGGCTGTGTTAGCATGAGGAACTTGTTTGGAATTTAGATCTGTTGGTATATCCAGTTAACTATTTGATTGGTTAAAGTTAACTAGCGTTGATTTTTCTACATTAAACTTAATGCGCCATTTTTTTGGTCCAAGTAGTAAGTTGGTTCGTAGCTCGTTTCAGTTTTCTGGTTGCTTCGTCTACTTTATAACTAGCAGATAAAATTGTAGTATGGTCTGCGAATGTCACCCCGATTGTGGTTGGTAAGTCGCTTGTGTAAAGTAAATACAAGACTGGGCCCAGCACCCTACCTTGGGGAATCGCTGCATATACCCTCTTTAGCTCGGAAAATTCTTCTTCACATCTAATGCGAAAATATCTGTTCGGCAATATAAGATTTCAATATCTGGAAGTATTCTTTTGGCAAATCTCGATGCAGTCTATATACCACTCCAGAATGCCATACTTTATCGAAAGCCTGGGCCAGATATATTATTGAAAATACTTTCTTATTTTCAAGTGCATCGTCAATAATACTTGTAATCCTGTAACCTTCTCTTTGGTAGAGTGGCTTTCTTGAAAACCGAACTGATAAGGTGGTATTAGCTTTCTCTCAAGTATTATAGGTCTCATCCTTTTGAATACCAGTTTCTGAAAAATTTTAGAAAGTACTGGAAGCAGAGAAATTGGTCTCTATTACTTTTTATGATTATAGATGGTTTATTCGACTTTGGTATCATAATTGTTACTGCTACTTTCCATTGCAGAGGTACATATTTCAGTCGAATGAAGCGTTGATTATATAAAGCAGTTTCCGCACCCCTTTCTCAGCCAGTGCATTCACTATTTCACCTGTAATTAAATTTAAGCCAGTAGATTTTTTCGTATTCATGTTATGGTTCATTTCATCTCTCAACTCTTGTTCAGTTACAGGTGGTATTTCCTTACACCCCTCCTTGTGCATTGGTATTATATTTTCATCCACTGATTGTCTAGTATATGGTTGGAACGTTTTTTCAAGATGAGATGCAAACAGTGCTTCTTTCTGTTTGGCATTTGTTACCCAATTTCGCTCTTTATTATTTTTGTATTGGCGGTATTTGATAATTTGATCTTTTTAATGCTTTTGTAGCTTTCCAAAGAGAATACTACGAAGATAACGGGTGACCGATTCATTTTTCAGTTCTCTAATTCTTTGCTTAAGTTTATTTCAGAGGTAGTTACAACAAAATTCTTTATCTTTGTGGTGCTCAGTTTTATTGATTAATAGTCCCACTAAATAATTCCCAATTGGTTTCGTTATTTGTTAGTCTAGGTGGAACTAACAGTCATAATGACGGGCGAGTGGTCCGATGAGAGAATTTCACTATTTTCTAGAAAATTGTGGTTTTCGGATATACCTCTTGTAATGTAGAAATCAATTAGATCCGTAGTTTTCCTTGTGCCGCAGTAGGTCAGTACGCTGGAATTCCTGCTGAAAGAAATTCAAAATTGTAAGCTCGACCTGCGGTGTATAGTTCTCTACCCTTTGGAGTTGTTATTTTTTACCCCCAGAAAGTATTTTTTGCTTTAAAATCACATCCAATGATAAAATTAAATCCTACCTGGTTCAATAACATTTTATAATCCTCTTTATATAAATTTTGTCTTGGAGGACAATAAATTGAACAGACATATTTTGTACAAATTTTTTCTTGGGCATAGTGTTTCTCGTTTAAACTAAATATGTAAATACCATAATGTATAACACAATGAAATGGGACATAATTTTCAGATTTCGTTTTGTCCAATCGAATATTTGGTAAATGAATTTGATGTAATCCCAACCTTCTCACCATATTCTTATACTAAAATCTTTGCTCAAATAACAAAAACGATGATGAATGATTTAGAACGATGAACCCTTATACGAATACAATGCGGAATTAAATCCAAATCATCAAAACCTTTGGTCAATGAACTTAAATTTCAAAAAATATGTATATATGTATGTGTTTGAGTGTCGCATATATATTAATATAGATTAATAAACATATACATATGAACATATATTTGGGGTATATACACAAATTTATTGTGTCACATACAATATATTTCCGTCTATTCCAGATGTTTTATTGCTACATATCAGTTTTATTGATTACGCGCAAACAAAACAAAAATAAAACAATCGACGATATATTTTGTTCAGGATAAATTCCACTGCGTCTAAGATTTATACGACATAGTATGCCTTGGAATAAATATTATTAATTTAAGCAATCATTGGAATCACGCATGCTTAGAGACCGCAGATTAAAAAAAAAAAGGTATCGGTATACAGCAGCACGCAATGAAAAATCCAGTGTATTCGAGCTTGAAAGGAAATGGTTCAAGGCTTCGTCTCAAAAATTTTTTTTTTTATATATTTTTGTGTTTTGCATACATAAAAAACATAAAATAATTTATAAAACTGAAAATGCGCGCGATCCAATTCCTTTTTTTTATGTATTATGTATATATACAGTACATAATATACATAAAAATTGTTGTTGTTGCTGACTGTCGGATGAACACAAAAACCAAAACTAAAAGTGTATGTATTTATGCTGTATATGTTGTTGTATATTCATAAAACAGTTTTCCTATCTAAAATATATGTACATGTGTACATACATATATACATAAAAACGAAAAGCTGTATTTTCATTATACATTCAGTTTTTTTGTTGGGTTCATGGGAAAAATTGAAAAATTAAAATTATAAGAAAATAGTCATCCTAGATCCTTTGTAAGATGAGGACACAGATAGATTTATTGTTATTGGTTCATGGTGTTTTTGTTATGAATTTTTGGTGATGGTGTTGTGCTATATACGCGGCTGTGATTATAACAAAAAAATAAAAATAAATAAATTAGATAAAAAAAAGGAAAACAAAAAAAAAAAATTAATTGAAAATAAATTCGAATTATTTGTATTATAAGTTTTTCGTGACTGTGTGTATATATATAGCTAAGTAGATTGTACATTTTCCACCCTCGTTTTGATTTCTTTTTTATTTTTAATTTTTGTATTTAAAAAACGAAAAAAAAAAAAGAAAACAAGGAGGATAGTCACCTACTTTCATCCCCTAAATACATATACACACAGCCAACAAAAAAATATCCAAATAATTTTTAAAATCCTGAAACCTTTTTTTGTGGTTTTACATCTCTTTCGGGCTCACTCAGTTTGGGTTTGTTTCGATCCTTTTTTTTTGTGCTATTCATTTTTACCCCTCCGAGCATAAAATGTTGTTTTTCCTTTCTATTCAGTACACAATTTTTGGTATGTTTCATTTTAAGAAAAATCACCATGATTGTGATGCTGATGATGATGATGATGGTGATATTGATGATGAAAATTTTATAATTTTCTGTTAGTTGTGAGAAATTTTTTGTGTGTTTTGTGTTATTATGAGAACCGCACCCCAAAAAATAAAATTTTCTAAATCTTGTTTTTATTTTTTATTTTTTTATTGTTTTATGTTTTAAATTGCAAGTTAAACTTTTAAATAAATCGCGAAAATGGCTGCATGTGTTTATGGACCAGATATACATATATATAAATGTTTTTTGATTTATGTTAAATACAATGTGCGAAATCTCTATATATATCTGAGTGATAATTTAATAAAAGAAAAGAAAAATTGTGCTCCTTATCACAAACGTTTAATTTTGTGTATGCGTGTGTGTGGCTGTGTGTGTGTATTGTGTGCTTTTTACTGTATATTCGATTTGCCTTGTTCTAAATAACACCATTGGGAATTTAAGACTTTATGTTGTTTTTTTTTTTTATGTTGAAATTCATCATCATTCCATCGAGACTATTTTATTAAAACAATAAAGTAAAATTGAAGATTTTTTTTTGTATACACATATACGTTTGTATATACCACTTTCATTGAAGAAAATCTAAAAAAAAAAAACACGCAAGACATGGAAAAGTAGAAGAAGAAAATTTGTGGGAAAAAAAATCTGTGTGATTTATGTTGAAAATTTTGTGTTAAACACTATTAATTAAAATGTTTTGTTTACTAATTAAATCGTAATTTTTTTGTTGGTTCGCGTTAAAAAATGACAATAAATTTTTCATTCATTTCCAGGTCAACATAATAGTTAACCTTTTTGAAAAACTTAGATAGATTTGTGTAAAGCAAAAAACGTAAAAAAAGTTTATGAATGAAGAAAATAACATTAAAACAATGTAATTATAAATAATTACACTCACACAACAATTTTCAATCGTTTGTAATTTGTCATCGTATTTTTGCAACAAAAAAATTAAAATTATAAATAGAAACCACAACCTCAACCCATTCGACTCATTTATCATGTGAACGTTTTGTTGTTGTATTGTTTTTATTGTAAAATCAATTTTTCAAGAATTTAGAAAATTTGTGCATAAATTAAATAATAATCTGTATACATGTATACAAATTTACCGTGACCTCGTGACCTACCCTGTAGTTCCGGGCTTTTGTTTATAAAAAAAAAATATAAATGTCCATGTGTATATATAAATATAAATATTATTTATAATTAAATTACAACAAAACAAGCGAACAGCAAAATATATTTGAAAATATTAAAAAAATCAGAAGCTCGTCTCTACAGGTATCTCACAGGGTGGAACAACACAACATTAATTAGACAACGCATCTTCGCTGTATAAATTATAATATTTACTTATTGTTTATATTTTTTAAAATTATTTTGGGACGCTGCGATTTGTGTAAGTATACAAAATAAATTTGAATTATTTATTATTTGTTTATAAAACATTATATGGAATTAATTGGTATTTGTTTAGTACACGTCGTCGATTAATTTACATTTATTTACATATTAAATACAAAAAAAACTCCCTTGAAGTTATCCCAGGATTTCAACCCAGGTTTTTTTTTAAAAGTACTTCTGGGCAAGTCGTTGAAAGGACGGCTATTTTCTATTTGCGATTATAATGATCCTGTAAGCAACCATTACGCCACCTTTGATGATTTTTTGACCGTTGGAATTGCCGCAATATAAATAAATGTGGCGCTTTTGGTCAGTGATGGTCAACAAGGTCCCAAACTAAAATGCTATATGAGAAAATAGCCGTCCCGACGTAGACAGTTAAAATAATGTCAACAACCTACGATATTTTAGCGATTTGAAATCGAATGCGCCAGTTTGCGGGAGTATTTTGTAAAAATGTTCATCTAGAGGAGATTTTTTCATTTGTTATTTTTTGACAAATGACGCATAAATAGTTTCAAACTGTCATCGTGTTTTTATTTATTCAGTATTGTATGCCATTTCATCATGGAAAGACTTAGCACATTAGCATAGCGTCTACAAATTTTTCAACTGTATTCCAAAAATCAGCGTTCTGTGAGGAATGTGTTCCGTGCGCTTAGACCAAGTGACGGTTGACATAATCGGCCTGTCGAGACCACTTTTTGGAATACCATCGAAAAGGTTGAATCCCAGTTTACAGTAGTGGATGATACTCAACTAAATAGATATGGTTTGGTGTGGTTTATGCCTGTGAATACGTCTATATGTCTTCAAAAATAAGACGCTCGGGACGTACCTGTGAATTGTGCAGCTCGTTATTGCGCCATCATAACGGAATATTTGCTGCCTGAAATTGAAGCCCGACCTCGACAACATTTGGTTCCAAGAAGTCGGTGCTATTTGCCATATAGCGCGCGAAGCAATGTACAACATTACTCGTGTTATTCGCCAAATACCATTCAATATTCTCGAACGAGTCATTAAAAATCGAACTTTGATTTTTATCCATCGCAGTTGAAAGAAGTAATCTTTAATAAATAAATGGCAAGAAATGTTCTTTCGAATGATAATAAAGTTGCCATACGATTAAATTGAATTCTTTGAGTTTTTCTAATTTTTGTACAAATCACCTCTATAGATGTTGTTTAAAGCTCCCTATTTCTGGTATAACTGCCGGTGTAACTTTTGCACTTCAGCACTCTTTCCACTAACATTGATTTGATTAATCTCGTGCAAATTTATTGCTTCTGTTGGAATAAGGGTCGTGTGAACTTTACTGCTGTATTGTGTTGAAGAATTAGCGGCAAAATACGTCGTTATGAAAAATGTGACAAAACCTGGCTCCACAACTACATCATACATTTTTTTGCAAATGTATCTAACTTGAGGTGTTTCAAAAGCAATTTCATGTACGTTTCGTCATTCATCAAAATACATCTACTAAATTTTGTGAAAATTTTGTCATCAGTCTGGCACATATTTTATCGAACAAATTTTGTTTATCTCAACGATTTGGCTTTTTAATAACTCGGTAGCACTTATAGCCTTCCTGAAATCGAATTCGTTTTACCATGGAGTGAAGTGTGTTAAATTTTATGGCATGGTCATTATTAAATTTCCCCGGATTATTTTTATGAAGAGTTAATGCTCTTGAAATTGTGGAATCGAGTTCAAGACTCATCAGCGCCAATACTTTTTTAATTTAATTTCTGCTGCAAAATTGGTTCAACACAGCTTATGTTGAAATCTACATTCAATTACTGCAAGTATAAGAGCCATCTATTGTGTATGACCGTCATGAATCGTCCATTCCTGTTGCTAAAATTTTCAATTTTCTCTATTGAATTGGCAAACATAATAGATTTGTATAGCACCAAATTTATATACGCCGGTAGCCTAGTAAGCAGAGTCGTTCCATTTGGAATTGTAACCTTAAGTTCAAGCCTCGGTTTGACATTAAATAATTTTTAGTTTAATTTATTTAACGATTAAGGGTAAACAAATTTATCGGGCATCCACACATTTCTCATTAAATCGCTTTTTGATTTAATATGACCAATTTGAAATTAAATTAAAAATATATATTGAGGCTTGAACTAGTCATTATTATAATCCAATCACACAGCTTCTTTTACCATCGAGCCACCTCTCTCTCTCTCTCTGGCCTTTACATCCCATGAAGGGATTTTGCCGCCTGCACTGTAGAACTACCTCGATCCATCGCTCGTTGCCTCCAGTTACGACATCCTAATATACGCAGATCTTGTTGGATGTCATCGTACCAACGCAATCGGGGTCTTCCTCTATGTCGTACCCCAGCTGGATGTTGTTGTTGGAACACTCTTTTAATCATTCGGTTTGATGGGGACCTCGAGACGTGGCGAAGCCATCTGATTCGGTTGGATTTGATGTATCCAATAACATCGCATCCTCCGAGAAGCTGCCTAATTTCGTTGGTCATACGAATTCGATACTGGTCCTCTGCAACTTTCACTGGCCCATAAATTGTTCGTATGACCTTCCTCTCAAACGTAGAAAGAATTCTACAATCGGTGGTGGCCAGGGTCCAGCTCTCTCTTCCATATGTAAGCACTGGTCTTATAGTGCTTTATACAGTAAAAGTTTGCATGACCGCGGTGTTTAGATCGTAATAATTTCTACTGTGCGTGGAAGACTCTATTGCCGGCAGCAATTCGGGATTTTATATCTGCCTGAATATCATTCGTAGATGTTATTGTTGACCCGAGATATTTGAAGTCTTGTGTTCACCGTATTCGAAATCGGCATTGGGAATGCTCCGGAATGTTGCTAAATATTTTGTGTTGCTGTTGTTAATGCATAATCCAAGTCGCCGCGCATTGCGGTCCAGTGGTACGAGATTGTCATTGATGTCTTGAGTTCTTCATCCAAGAAGGACGATGTCATCTGCATAGCCAAGAATTTGGCTAGATTGGTTAAAAATGCAGTTTTGAGTCTTAATTCCGCTTTTCCTGATCACGTACTCGAGCGCCAGATTGAAAAGTGTCGGCGCGAGTGCATCGCCCTGTCGCACGCCAGATGTTATTTCAAAGGGGTCAGAGACCGCGCCTTCAATTGCTACTCTGCAGCTAGATCTAGATGTTGAAAGCTTGCACAGAGAAACTAGTTTCTCCGGGATGCCGAGACGTATGAGCGCGGACCAAAGGTTCTCGCGATTTATGCTATCATACGCCTGCTGGAAATCGATGTAGAGCTGATGTATATTAATATTATACACCCAACTTTTTTCCAGAATCATCCTTAAAGTAAAACATTGATCGGTGGTTGAGCGGCTAGGGCGAAAACCACACTGGTATTCGCCAATAAATAGGTTCGGCGTAAGGAATGAATCTGGCAAGCACAACATTCGCAAATACTTTGTACGCAGTATTTAACAGAGCTATGCCGCGATAATTTTCACATTTAAGACGGTCGCCTTTTTTATGTAACGGGCAGATGAGTGCTGTCTTCCATTCATCGGGTAGAACCTCTTGGTCCCAGATAGCGAGAATGAGGTCATAGAGTTTTGATGCCAGCGTTGCTCCTCCGAGTTTTACTAGTTCTGCGGGTATTCCATCGACACCTGGTGCTTTTACATTCTTGAGTCTAGCGATGGCGGCGTCCACTTCCTCTGCTGTGGGGTACGGGATAAAGTCCACCTCGCCTGGTGGAGCAATACCTCGAATTGGTAAGGTTCCTAGTATTAGCAAAGGTGTGTTTGAGGTTTCCGTTTGCCGCATGGAAGCTGATGTCTTCGATAAAGTGTCTCATCTGCGCGCGTTTCTTTTGCCGGAGAAGTTTGGTCGTTTCTTTTCTTGCGTTCAAATATTCCGCTCTAGTGCTTCTGGTGTTCCGAGTTAACCATTTTTCACGCAGTTGCCGTTTATTTTCGACGCTCTGACGGCAGTGGTCGTCAAACCACTCATTGCGAGTTTTCGGTGGTTTCCTTCCGATGGTCGATTGTGCTGCGGATGTAAGGGCTGACTGTACAGTTAGCCATACTGCTCTTGAATATCGAATGGATCTTCGGGGTTGGTGTTATGCCCTTCAAGGTAATCTGTGACGGCCGTTTGGTAACTCTCTAAAGAATCGGGTTGTTTTAACGCATCGAGATTCCAGCGCACGGTCTTCTTTGCCTGTCCATTGAATGTGGATGAAAGTTTGCCTTATACTTAAAGATGACAAGCATATGATCGCTGTCTATATCGGCACCTCTATACGATCGTACATCAGTGATACTAGAGGAATGTCTCTTTAAGATCATAACGTGATCAATCTGGTTTTCTGTTCTTCCATCATTTGATCTCCACGTTGCCTTGTGGATTTTCTTGTGAAGGAAGAATGTGCTTGAGACTTGATGCAAGCTGTTTGGTCCGATATGAGAGTTTTTTTCTGCAGTCCTACCAATTTGAGCATTAAAATCGCCAACGATGATTTTAATATCGTGGCGTGGGATGCTGTTGAGGACATCTTCAAGTTCGATAAAGAATACATCTTTGATATCATGCGGCTTGTCTTCAGTAGGCGCATGAATGTTGACGATCGATATATTAAATTTTTGCGTGCGGAGTCTTATTGTGCATATCCGCTTGTTGATTGGTCGGAAGTCGATAACGTATTGATTCATTTGGCGACGAACAAGAAATCCGACGCCGAATTCTCCTCCATTCGGATGGCCACAATACTAGAAAGTGTAACCATTGCTGGTATCGTGAATGCCACTTCCTGACCATCTCAGCTCTTGTAATGCTAATACGTCTAATGTGTAGGCTTCGGCTTGACTTGATAGATTTTAGAGATCTCCAGGTCTCAGTAGGCTTAATACGTTCCATGTTCCCAATTTAATAGCGTAGTCCGGGTACAATTTCCGAGGTCGGGGTTGTGATAGATCCGAAGTAATAATCCGAGGCCTAGGTGTAGGGTTCATAACATGATATAGTTTTGCGAGAGTGGGTAGTTAGCCCAACCGGTTTACGTGTGTGGATCACGTACTGGTGATGATAATCCATCTTAAGGTGTCCAGTCCAACCTTTGTACATGTTTCTATAGCGAGCCACTTGATTCAAGGCAGACGCCCGCTTCAGCCGCCCCTAACATGGAGAACAGACGCTTCGGGGTTTGCCATGGGTATTTGCTCCACATGGCGGGACTAGGGTTTTACCGCGCCCGTACTCGCGTTGGTTATACTTTTAGCGTTATCCAGGATGCAGCGCGAGGAGTTTGTATAACCGTTGCATCCCACCGAGCCACCGCCATACATATAAATAGTGATATTCCTGTCGTTTACAGCTGCCATTTGAAAAAAAATATTGAAAATTTTAGCAACGGCAATGGACTCTGCTTATTTGGCAATCGCCGTACAATTTCACTATACCGCTGTATACCCATCTTTTATACTTGCCACTTTTACATGGAGAATATTAAAGTTTTGAACCATTTTGACCATCACCAATTTGACAGGAGAAATTAGAACAAAAAATGTTTGGCTCGATCGAGAATCGAAGTTAGATCCATAAATTCAAAGTCACTGACTTCGTTTACTGGACCACCACCGGATATATATATTTCATATATTTCATATTCCTTTTTTCTCTTTTCGTCTTCCCGACTTTTGCAGTGTTTCAAGCTGAACTTATCGCAATATTAGAAGTCATGGACTGGTTGAAGTATAATGTAATATCTACGAGGAATATTCGCATTATTACGGATAGCCAGGCTGCTATTAAAACGCTACAATCACACTTCCTGATGTCTTTACGAAAGTAACCCAGAACATTCTGGAATCTTTAAATGAGATGGCTGACCAGTTCAACATCCGCTTGACGTGGGTGCCAGGGCACTTCAATATCGTAGGGAATGTAAAAGCAGGTGAGCTTATAACACAAAGCAGGCTGGATATAAAGATACCGCTTGCTTCCTGACAAATGCTGGTTCAGAAAGAATGAAAGAATCTAACGACAGTCATGGTAGTCATGGGAGCTATAACGCACATATGCGAGCAGACTGGGTGTCCCCGCCCATGATATCTGCCGTAGCTGTGGTGATGAAGAGGAGGAAGAGACTGTGGTCCATCTGCTCTGCACCTGTCCTAGTCCAGCGTACAGCAGAATAAAATTTATGGGAACCTGCCATTTCAACGCTTCTTGGTAAGCTTAAGATGGTTCGACGAGTGAAGAAGAGTTAAATTAAATGTGGTACAGCTATACGGACCAAATTGTGTCTATGCTAGTACAATAGAACGGCCACCCTAACCTAATCTAACCTTATAAATTCATATCGCATTGCAGGTAATTTTTGCTTGACCGTTGCTGAGAATAATGACTTTTATAAGCCAGAAACTTACTGATATGAGCTATAACTTCATCAATTTGGTTATCCAGAAGCTTGTTAACTGGCATTCTCTTACCACGATTCTCTACGACACTTAATTAATTTTCATACATTTTCTGTACATTTTTTGTCATGAAATTTTCATTTTACTAGTGGTTTTGAAAATGCGTTTTACTAAATTAATAATTGAAAAGAAATGTAAAATCATAAACTATATTGTCTTTCTAAAATAAGCAAAAAAAATAACATAAATACCAGCTACGGAATAGTCCTCCGCGGTTAAACTATCAATTTATATTTTAACTATATTGCAATTTTTTTCCCTTGAAAGGTGAATCTGACTTTTTGGTACAGAAATATAAATTTTTCTATTCCGTCTATCGGACGGTCTTTTTCGGACATATGCTATTCATCTCTATCGGACATTGTCCTCCTCCTCATCATCACCACAACTGCGGCAGAAATCGTGGGCTGGCTGTCCTAGTCTGCTCGCATGTTTCCCAATGAGACAATGTCCCGTTATAGCTCCCACGACCATGCCAATATGGTGCCGCCGAAGCGATATCAGTTGGCCTGATCTAGACCGGTCAAGTTCAGGCCAGATCTGCCTGGTTATTACACATGAACTGGAGTTAGACCACCTGACGTTCGTTTCTTTTATGGCTTCTTTTTGAAGCAGCAGTTTACATGAAGCAAGCGGTATCTTTATATACCGTCTGCTTTGGGTTATTAGGCACCCTTACGGCCCAACACATCTGCCATTAAATTCGCTGCGATATTGAAATGCCCTGGCACCCATGTCAAGCGGATGTTGAACTGATCAGCCATCTCATTTAAAGATACAAGACAGTTCTGGGCTACCTTCGACGTCACGGAGTATGATTGTAGCGTTTTAATAGCAGCCAGGCTGTCCGAAAAAATGCGAATATCCCTCGCAGACATTACATTATACTTCAACCAGTCCATGACTTCCATTATCGCGATCAGTTCAGCTTGAAAAACGGTGCAAAAGTCGGGAAGACGAAAAGAGAGGTTAACCTCTAGTGCCTCACAGAATACGCCGCAGCCATCCCCCTCTTTCCCATTTTGAGCCATCCGTGAAGCAGCTTAGCGCCTCATTGTCCATTACCGTTTCGTTCACCCAGTCCTCTCTGGTTGGAAACTCAGTTTGGAATTTCATCTCAACAGATGGCAAAGTAATAGCGTAGTCGGTAAATTCCGGAATACCCCGGTTGCATAGGATAGATGAGTGCCCTGCATTGCTACAGGTCCACATAGATGTGGATTTGAGCCGAATGGCTGAGCAACATGTAAGCTGCTCGGCCGCAACATCCAAGGGAGTAAGATGAAACAGAATCTCCTGAGCTTGAGTAGGTGTGCTCCTGAGAGCCTCACTTATACACAAGCAGGCCGTTCTTTGGACTTTCATCAATAGTTTAAGGTTGGTCATAATTTTTAACGCTGGCCACCAGACGACAACCCCATACAGCAGTATAGGTTTGACCACTGAGACGTAGAGCCATTGTACTATGTGGGGCTCCATACCTCATCCCTTTCCAATGGCATTTTTGCAGGAGTAGAGCGCTATAGTAGCTTTCTTTACTCTCTCTACGATGTTTGGTTTCCAGCTTAGCTTGCTGTCCAAAAGTAGTCCGAGATATTTCGCTCTATCCGTAAAGATCAAGCGAGTGCCATTTAATGTTGGCGGGTCACACTGAGGAAGTTTGTGCTTCCTGGTAAAGAGGACCAGCTCTGTTTTATGTGGGTTTGGGTTCAGCCCGCAGCCATGTGCCCACTCAGAAAGTAAGCCAAGCGTGCACTGCATGAGCTCACTCAGCGTACTAGGATATTTACCGAAGACCGCAATAGGAACGTCATCCGCGTAATGAACCACCATGAAGCCTTGCCCTTCCAGGTTTAGTAACAGGTCATTTATGACGAAGTTCTAAAGAAGGGGGGATAGAGTCCCACCTTGAGATGACCTTCTGCTCACGTATCTGCTGCTGACGTCCCACCCAGATAAGTTGTCACGATCCTGCCTCTAAGCATATGATCTATCCAGCCTCTGATTGACCCGTCTACCCCCAGACACGCAAGGGCCCGAGTGATTGACCTTGGTTTGACGTTGCTAAAGGCCCCCTCTAGATCCAAGAAGGTTACCATGGAATATTCCTTATATTCAAGTGATTTCTTAATCGGGCCTATAAGGGAGTGGAGAGCTGTTTCCACCGATCGTCCCTTACAGTATGCGTGTTGAGATCCCGACAGCTCGCCCGGCTTGATTGAGCCTCTAATGTGAGCCTCTATTAGTCTTTCCAGTGTTTTCAACAAAAAAGAAGATAAGCTTATAAAGTCTTTGGGATAGCTGTGAGAGCTTTTTCCCGCCTTAGGTATAAATATTACTTTTACTTCAGTCCACTTTCTAGGAATGTGATAGTGTTCTAGGCTACCTTTGAAGATAACTTCCGTCAATAGTTCGCTGGATATACGCAGAGACAATGCCATCAAATCCTGCCGACTTGTATGGCTTAAAGCTGTTTATTACCAATAGGATATTCCGCCTTTTTACTATATGACTTTCGGAGTCCATACCCCTATTTATCATGGGTCTCTCCGGAGCTAGTACCGAGCACTCCGGGAAATGCGTTTCTAGTAATAGCTCCAGAGATTCCTCACTATATGTAGTCCATGAACCACCCGGTCGTTGTAGAAAACCCGGAATGGAAGGACTACAACATATTACTTTGCGTAGCCTGGCCGCCTCCGAGGACTCATGTATATTGCCACAGTAGAGCTTCCAGGCTCTCGTTTTGGCTGCTCTCAGATCGTTTTTATAGGTTTTGAGGACTTCCTTATAACAGTCTCAATCTGCAGCAGCATTTGTTCCTCGCTTTCTTGAACAGTCTCCTGCATTTCATACGAGTACCTTAGAGTTCTCTCACCAGGGTGGCCGAGATTTACCCAATGGCCTACTGATAGGATTTGCAACTAACATGGCCTTTCTAAAAGCATCAGATAGCCTGGTTACTAGAGCATCAAGCTCCTGTGTAGATGCAGGAGGGTTTGGAACCGATACCGGTAATAAGTTACCCAGAATGGTTCTGAAATCCCAATCAGTTTTCCTCCTATTTCTGAAGGGTGGTTTGCTAGTGGGTTTTGTATCCACTTCGTACTGGAGGTAACAATATGGTCAGAAAAGGAGTGGTCTTCGGACACTTTCCAGTTCAATACCCTCTCCTTTAAAAAATCCGAAACAAGTGTGATGTCCTACACTTCCTGTCTTTTTTTAGTAATAAAGGTTGGCTTACACCCGATATTACATATATTTATAGGTTAGTACTTAAAATAAAATCAAAGAGTAACTCACCTCGCCTGTTGATATTTGTACTTCCCCAGATTGAGCGATGCGCATTAGCATCACTGCCCATGATAACTCCTACTTTTCGTTTTTGAGCCTCCATTATTTCACTGGGCAACCTACCTGATGGTATATTTTCCTCCTCGTATGGTAGGTAGGCCGATATTAGCCAGAGATTTTGCACTTCCATCTCGATGCTAGCCACCACTAAATCAGCGTTGCTGTAATTTAGTAGTATAAAAATATTCAAATTATTTCTAGCGAGAATGCAGGAACGTATCTTACCTTCATTTTTCGCATGTAGTATTTTATATTTGGGAGTTCTGAGGCCCAGCACCCGGTCACCATTGACCCAAGGTTCCTGAACCAGAACCATATCAATGGGCTCAGATTCCATTTTTAGCAGAAGGGCCGCCGAGGCGGCTTTACAGTGATGGAGGTTGATCTGAAGGTATAAGAGAGGAGTTTTGGCAACGCACCCACGGATTCTCTGTCGATGATAATGACGGCCGGTCTGTGATCTGCTTCCGCCTTTACCTCTTCTAACCTGGCAATCTTCCAGGTGGCCGTTGGCAGGTCTGGATTGCTGATCTTCAACATTTCTAAGATTTCCATTGGATCACTAGGCTCCGCAGGTATCCAGGCTCGCGCCCTTGTCCTGCAGGGAATTTCTTCCCTCGTTTTTTAAGAGTGCCGGTCTCTTTTTTGTTATTTGGATCTGCCATAATAGGCCCCACGAGTAGCGGCGAATGAGGTTGATCTGTGCAGAGATCCGCAATACACAGGTAAGGCTACATGATCCGGAGGGCGCCAAGTATCCGGATACACCGTTAGATGCTGGGCTAGTTTTTATACTGGGCCCCCAGCCTGGCCGGTTATTAGCACGGTACGGTTGACACCTTAACCCGGCCCAGTTGTTTAGCGCCGTGGTTTCGCCTAGTACACCACATTAAAACATGATGTATTAGTTGCCCGGTGGTCGCCACGGGGAGGTAACACGCACACTTGTGGATGCTGCAAGATACGGAGCCGGCAACAAGTACCAACTTGATTCCCCCAAGACAGCTTCACACCAGACCACCTTTTACTTTTACTTACTTAGTAGTTTGTATTTTACAAAACTGAATATTTCAAATTGCAATTTCAATTATGAATTTAATTTGAAAATTATCGAATCGTATTTTTAACATTTACATTTTACAGCACTTATTTAACATGATAGATTTCGCAGTGCCAATGTGTATACAATTATCACCGCAGGTTAAAATCATTCACACATAACCACTTGCATTATTATACGTTAATACCAGAAACAGTAAAATCTGGGACTTTCACACGTGTCGACACCAAATTTGTTGTTACTTGACTGTATGCTAGCCTTGTATGTACGCACTAATATAGATTTATGGCAGTTAAATTTCATCATATTGTGAGCAAACATCGCGCTAAAATGATCTGAATAGCATTTTATTTTTAGGTATAGCAGAACACTAGGGCCTATAATTTTTTTATTCCAAGAGGGAGAAAACGAAATATTTAAAATGCTACGAATTATCATTACTTATTTTAGGAAAGAACGTATTGTTCCATTTTCCAATGAGGGCCGAAGGAACAAACGATTTTGAGCGAAAGTGGGGGCGACAATTGTTAATTTTAGGAAAATATTATTGAATTTAATTTGTTTTCATCCTGAAACATCTAAAATTATTATTAAATTTTCATTCCATTACAGAACCGATTTTTGAAATACATGTATATACATACATACAAAGGGACGGGGAAATGTAATTTTTTTCCGCTACACAGTTTTAATTAAAAATCATTGTTCCTTTATTTAGTTAAAGCCGAAAACATCGCCTTTGAGAAAATAGGGGCGGAAAAAGGAAATATCAATGGTTTGATTTTATTACATTTTTCAATGATTATTACTTCCGAAACGCGAAAAATGTAAATTTTTAAATAACTTTCCGCGTTCGTATAAGTAAAACGTAAAGTGAAAAATATATCACAACTGTATAGTATAGTCTGTACTAGTATTTTGTAGCCCTCTCTATATTGAAAATTGATAAAAATAATTAAGTCATATTGTTGAACTCTACACAAAGTACATAGTCCGCATAAACACACGCCACATGTATTTATAAAAAAATCGCTTTCGAATTTAAATTCAGTAATTTATGTTTTTATGCCTTGGTGCATTTCGTCGTTTTGGCTGGTATTTTAAATTTTGCGGCAAATTAAAAGCTATGCCATTCAAAATGTGATTTAGTATTTCATTATTAAGGGAATTTAATAAAAACCACGAGCCCCTGAATATATTCGCCACTGATAAATATTCATAACTGCCTTCAAATAATGGAAAACAAATTCCTCAGAAAATCCTAACAATGAAAGACTTGGGACTGGTATGTTATATGTTACCACCGTTTCTCATTGTGTACCCCAAAATGTAAACAATTTACAGTCCTGAAAAGAAAAGGAGCTTTGTATTAAAGATAAACGATGAAGTATTGAGGTGCTGAAAGAATCAGAAGAAAACCGTTAGTTATTAATCTCATCAAGTATTTGAGAAGATCGAGAGCTTGGAACCTAAGAAAAAGAGTTTGCAAATGAAAAACTAAAGATTTTTGGAAAGTTTTGAAATTAAGAAATTTTGTTGTAATTTCTCCAATCCTCCCATCGTGAACTTTAAAAAATTATCCTAACTAGAAGTAAGGATAACGATGGTAGTCCGTAGAAATATCATGAAAAATTTAGGTCAGTCGATTTAATTTTTTAACTCAAGCAAGAATTATAAGGTGTTAAATTCCCTCAAATAAGTCGAACTAACTTGAGTTGAGCATTATTGAAAACGAATTTTTAACGTTTAATTAAAAATATAAACAATTCTATTTAAAAAAAATTAGATTTTTACAACCGATTTTGCGGGTATCGTACAGATTTTAAAATTTTAATTCAAATCATTAATGAACTTTGCAATTGACCGATATTAGGGAATGCGGAATTTTTATGAAATTTATCGAAATTCTAATTTGATTGTGTAAATTTATTTGGACTTTCTAAATGGTTATTTCAAAACTGACATTAGTTTGTATTCGCATATTGTGTACATATTAGTGATCATTCGATTGCTTTGACTTTTTACCAAAACCATGTCAGGAGACACACAAAACAACTCGATAGCTTCAGCAGTAGAAAAGTCAAGTTGATTCAAATTTGCGACGACCCACTTCCGATTTAAAAAGAATTATGGAGAAAATGCTGTCATAATGCAAATTACAGCAACGGGCAAATTAGGCATCAAAGACACTAACCTTTTAAAATTCTTCGCTGTTATTGTGAAAGCTCTCCAAAGACAGGTTGGAATTGTCGGTGCCACTATGTGGACACTGGATGGCTATAATCTTTTAAGCCAAAAGGAACCCAAACCTATACTGGGCCAATGAACTGCGCGGCCATTCTTCACAGTCTAAACATTAGTTATGTGTATCTAATATTTGATTAAATAATATTTCTATGGAAGTCTATGTCAAACAACAATCAGCAAGTATAAAATTCTACGCCCAACAACACCATTACGTCTGTCCTGTCTCAGGAGAGCTTCAATAATATAAGGTCCAGAGTTTCATTGTGAGAAAATCACAAATCTTTAAAGCATATATTGAAAAATTCATCAAAATGGGAGTTGGCGGTTTTTTTGTTGAAGTTCACATTAAATTTAGAATCAAATGGAATTTTGAAAAATTTTACTCTCAAAGGTCCATAAATTTGAGACCATCCTTTGAAATTTCCTTTTACATCAATTACATCGAAATTGAATAAATTAAAATTTTTGGATCGCATAGTGTGAGAATTGAAAAACCATTGAACATCAATAAACTTCTAATGTCTGCGTAAAAATTGAACTTTATGTTCATGAATGTCCAATCTTAATGGGCTTTTCAATTTTATCCCCATAAAAAAATAATATTCGCGACCCAAATTAAATGAAACAATGGCGGATTTAGAAATTAAACTAATTTGAATTTAGGTAATCGTGGAGGTAAACTAAATCTGCTAAGTGACTTTCAATTAAAAAGTCGTTTATTTTTGGATAATTTATTTATTAAACTTAAGTGGATCTGTATAGTTTCCACAAACGTGTTACTTACCAATGCAAAACAGTATTCTCTCAAGGTAGAAAAAATCTTAATTAATTAATGCTACCGATAATTATTATTATTAAACAGTTTTAAAGGCCATTACTGGCCTCTTACTGAGTCAACAATTTGGCTCCAGCGGTTTCGTTCCTGAGCATGGTCTTCATACTGTCTAAGACAATCTGGAGAGGCCAAGTCGTTCTCTACACCGTGGAGCCATCGTCCAATCACGCATGTGTCATCTGCATATGCAATCACCTGATTGGACTGGCGATATAAGATGTTACGCTGCGGTGATTCAGTTTTACGAAAGATGTACTCCAACATGAGATTAAAGAGTATCGGGGATAGAGCATCTCCCTACCGAACACCAGAGTTAACTACAAAAATTGTCGATAGCCTGTTCTCAAATTTAACACAGCATTGAGACTGCGTCACTGTCATCCTATATAGTCGACAGGGCAGACCACAAACTCTCTCGATTGATCGAGTCATAGGCCTGCCGGAAATCCAGCAACACTTGATGTACGGAGATGGATGTCTCATAATATTTAGATAGAATCAGCCACAGCGAAAAGACTTGATCGGTGACTGATCGATTCGGACGAAATCCTCCTTGATAGTCATCAACCAAGCCCTCCGCTAGAGGAGTGATTCTATCCAATACAATTTATGACAGTAACTTGTATGCTGTGCAAAGGAGAGCTATACCGCGATAATTCTCATACTTCAAGCGGTCTCCCTTCTTGAAGATGGGGCATATCGCGGCCACTTTCCATTCATCAGGCATAACTTCGGTTCGCCATACTAATCGAATAAGCTCGAAAATACAGTTCCACAAAGTATCCCCTCCGAATATCAAGAGCTCCGAATTAATGCAGTCCACTCCAGGTGAGCGGTTTCGTTTCAATCTCTGCATGGCTTTAGTGAATTCCTCATGGGATGGCTCCTCAGTGCAAATCTCCGCAGTCTGTATTAGAGGTGGCTCAACAACAGTCTGTGACGCATGATGGACATCAAGCAGGTCAGTAAAGTATCCACTCCATGCGTCAAGTACTGCGTCGATGTTGACACAGAGGTTTTCATCCCGGTCCCGAATGGCGGTTGACGTAGGCCTGAAAGTATGGTGCAGTCCAGTAATTCCTTTAAAGAAATTACGCGAACTGCGCTCAATGCTGATTTGTTGTACTTTCAGAACCTCGGTCTTCCACCATTCTCGCTTCTTCCGTCTACAAATCCCCAAGAGCAGCCTTGTTTTTCCTAGCGATTGTGAGATTCTGTTGCACTTCGTTATGGGCTATATTTTGTTGCTCAACTGCAAGACGACACTGACGTCATCAAACCAATCATTCTTGGGTCTGACTTTCACTATACCTAAAGTCTGTTGAGCAGCAAGCACTAACAACCGAAGTTTTCAGTACCTCCCAGACAAAGTTCACGCAGTCAGACTGGTAATTAGCTTCATTAATATTGTTGTAAACTTGGATCTTCATTTATCAGACCTTCACAGCCGAAACGTACCATGCGTTTCGCTGTGTTCCCAGACTATTACGAAAACTTCCATAGTAGCTTTGCAGCGACCTAATGATGATCGCTGCCTACGTATATGGTTGCTGACCGCGATAAGTTCTCACATCCTGCACAACCTGAGCCCGTCCTTTAGAAACTAACACATGGTCAATTTGGCTGCGGGAAGTTCCGCGAGGATGTGTCGATGTCTCTAGATGTATGTGTTTGTGAGGGAGGAATGTGCTTGCTACTTTCAGATCATGAGCAACCGCAAAGTACATCATTCACTCACCATTATCGGTCGCAGTTTCGTGTCGGGAGTACGGACCTATGTTTTCACACAGGTCGGTCTGATTTCTGCCAGTTCTAGCATTAATCTCCCCAATTACCACTCTAACATCGTGTTCGGGTATAGATCCCATCAGATAGTCCAAGTTATTGTAAAATCAGTCTTTATCTTGGGGCTGGCTGACTTCTGTGGGCGCATGTAAACAAATTATCGATAAGTTGGCTAACTACACGCGCAAGCGAAGCTTATACACAATCGGTTATTGACTGCTTCGAAATCTCAAACCACAATTTGGAATACCATCGAAAAGTTTGAATCCCAGTTTATAGTATTGATATAGTCGCGTATCAATACTATAAACTGGGATTCAAATATTCAATATACGGGTTTCTGGCCAAATCATACATTTTTTAACTAATGTATCTAACTTGAAGTGTTTCAAAACGAAAGATTTCTATCGTTGTTCAGCACCAATTTTTAATAAGCCGATGGTCGAGTAAGCAGAGTCAATGCTCTTGAAATGGTGGACTCTAGTTCAAGGCTCGTCAGCGCCACTCCTTTTTTAATTTAATTTCTTCTGTAAAATTGGTTCAACACAGCTTCTGTTGAAATTTAGTAAAGAGCCATCCCTTGTGTTTGACCGTAATGTCCATTGTCCATTCCTGTTGCTAAAATTTTCAATTTTCTCTATTGAATTCGCAAACAAGAAAGATTTGTGTAGTACGAACTATATATACGGCGGTGGTCCAGTAATAAAGGATGAACATAGCGGCAAATCTATATATAGAAATGGTGAGGTGGTAAAGTAAGCGGTGTCATAGGATTTGCAATCGTGGATTTTGTACAGTGTTCAAACTCAAAATTTGCAATTAAATTAAAAATACATATTGAGGCGTGAACTAGTCCTTCTCATAGTCCTTCCTCTCACAATCCAACTACATAGCCTCTTGTACCACCGAGCCACCGCCATGCATATGAATAGTGATATTCCTATCGTTTATAGCTGCCATTTGAATAATCAAATTGAAAATTTTAGCAACGGCAATTTTATTACCGCTCTATACCCCCAACCATCTTTTATACTTGCCACTTTTACACGGAGAATATTGAAGTTTTTAACAGAAGCTGGGTTGGGGATTTCATCCCACTACTTGAAAAATATGAAAATATTTAACATAAGCTGTGTGTTGAACCAATTTGAATGAGAAGAAATTAAATTAAAATAATACCGTCGGTATCGGGGACTCGAATCTAGGTCCACAAATCCACAGTCAATCACACTACTACCTCGCCCTGCACCGTATACTTATTTGATGTTATGCAAATCTTTTATACTTTCTAATTGAATTGAGAAACTTTGGAATTTTTTTTAACAGAAGCTGATGTGAACTAAAAATGTCCCAACATTAATATCGTTTGAAACTTAACTAAACTGCATAGTGCCAGGTGCAACATTTAATGCTATGACATTCCAAGCAGTGTATTTCGAAGAAGTTAAAAATCTGACTAGAAGCTATTCCTCCTTATGTTCTTAAAAATTATAAAACTTCTGTTCCAGTCAATCATGATTGATGCGATTTTCTAGGCGGGCCACAATATTGACCACTGACCATACAAGTTTTAAGTTTAAGTTAGTACATGAATAACGTCCAAATAAAAAATTTCCCTATACAAACTGAAGAGCAAAGGGGAGTCATCTTCATCGATTCCAAAATTATTTGAGCTGATTGTATGCAATGCTTTCAAATCAACATTGAAACGTCACAGTTCTTTGTCTACTAGCACGAGTTTGTATATGTCTGGATGGTTTGCATCTACCAATCTGATCGAATTTAGGCAGTAAAGTGTCACATGAAATAGAAAAACATCAAGTTGACGTTGCTTACACAGATAGTAAGGCATTTGATTCTATCGATCATCATAAGGCTGCACTTCAAAGTCTACAAAGTCGGTTTTACACCCGGATTTATTAATTGGGTCAATTCATATCTAACAAACCATCTGTAATATTTATCAATTGGAAATGAGACATCAAACGTCAAGGATCACACATTGGTCCATGGATCTTTATTGTTTTCATCGATGGGATAGTCAAGTGAATGAAACACTCAAATATTCTAATAGTTGCCGATGACGTAATATTTTTTCATATTGTTGAACATGAACTTGATGCTGAAAAACTGCTAGATGACCTCAATAGTCAATAGACTTAGTGAGTATGGTGTATCCACAACTCATTGCGATTGGAAACAGTCAGATAAAAAAGACTATATGGACTCATCTAATTTGTTGAGAAAATCGTGCGAACTCCACAAATTTCTCGAAGGATAAGGCCACCGAGAAAAAATTTGAGAAATGGAATTCGGCGCAGTCTAAATTGAGAGTGTTCTTATTCGTAACCAACAAATTTGGGATTAACGATTATCAAATATGTGCGCCTCTAACGCACTAACCCCTGTGACTTTCTAAGGGACTTGTCTGGATTTCACATTCGTCAGGAACATCCCCGATGAGCACTGCTTTTAAATCGTTTACATTGATATGCATTAATAAGTAAAGTATTGACATTTTATCAAACCCTAACATTGAAAAACATCGTCGAACAGAGGTGGCTCATTCCCGATTTCTCGAACAATTATAATAATAATAATCAGTTTTTAAAGGCCATTACTGGCCCCTTACTGAGGCAACTATTTGGCTCCAACGGTTTCGATCCTGAGCATGGTCTTCATACTGTATAAGACAATCTGAAGAGGCCAAGTCGTTCTCTACACCGTGGAGCCATCGTCGCCTACAACGACCTCTGCGCCTACCATATAGTGGCTCTCCTTTCAGAGATCGCTGCACATTTCGTTCCGGATCAGCACGCAGAACGTGACCGAGCCAGCGTACTCGCTGCGATCTTACTTCATGTACAATATCGGGGATCTTCATCAGATCTCTGATCTCGATATTGTACAGAGCTCGTTATGTACTTCGCATGTTGGGCCGTAAATCACGCATGATTCTTCTCTCAAATGTAAAAATTTACTGCAACATGATATTAAAGAGTAACGGGGACAGAGCATCTGCCGAGCATCCTGCCGAACACCTGAGTTAACTGCAAAAATTATCGATAGCTTATTCTCAACTTTAACACAGCATTGAAACTGCGTCACTGTCATCCTACACATATAGTCGTACCAATTTTGTTGGCATTCCTAGGTATTCCAGGGCAGACCACAAACTCTCTCGATTGATGGAGGGATCCCTGTTGGAATGTAGAACTCATGGGCCGACCCATCTTCCATGTCACTGTACAGGGTGAGATGGAGCTATGCAATGCGCAGGTGGTATACTGTACTTGTGTGAATGGGATGAATGAATGGATTGAATGAATGTTGTGTGAATGTAAGATAAGGCTATGGACCATAAAAGTGTCTATGCCAAGTCCTTTTAAAAAAAAAAAAAAAAAAAAAACTTGTATGCTGTACAAAGGAGAGCTATACCGCGATAATTCTCACACTTCAAGCGGTCTCCCTTCTTTAAGATGGGGATATCGTGGCCACTCTCCATTCGTTAGGCATAACTTCGGTTCGCCATAGTAATCGAATAAGTTCAAAAAGATAGTTCCACAAAGTATCCCCTCCGAATATCAAGAGCTCCGAATTAATGCAGCCCACTCTTGTTGGCTCTTCAGTACAAATCTCCGCAGTCTGTATTAGAGGTGGCTTAACAACAGTCTGTGACGCATGATGAACATCAAGCAAGTCAGTAAAGTGTCCACTCCATGCGTCAAGTACTGCGTCGATGTTGACAAAGAGGTTTCCATCTCGGTCCCGAATGGCGGTTGACGTAGGCCTGAAAGTATGGTGCAGTCCAGTAATTCCTTTAAAGAAATTACGCGAAATACGCTCATTTGCTGAGTTGTTGTACTTTCAGAACCTCGGTCTTCCACCATTCTCGCTTCTTCCGTCTACAAATCCGCAAGAGCAGCCTTGTTTTTCCTGTAAGACGACACTCGTCATCAAACCAATCATTCTTGGGTTTGATTTTCACTATACCTAAAGCCTGTTGAGCAGCACTGACAACCGAAGTTTTCAGTACTCCCAGACAGAGTTCACGCAATCAGACTGGTAATTAGCTTCATCAATGTTGGAACTGACAAGATCCTGATATCGTTTCTTTTGATCTTCATTTATCAAACCTTCACAATCGAAACGTACTATGCGTTTCGCTGTGTTCCCAGACTTGAACGAAAGCTTCAATCGGAGCTTTGCAAACGTATTTGGTTGCTGACCGATAAGATATCACATCCTGCACAACCTGAGCCCGCCCTTTACTTAGTAACTAACACATGGTGAATTGTGCAACGGGAAGTTCCGCGAGGATGTGTCCATGCCTTTAGATGTATCTGTTTGTGAGGGAAGAACGTGCTTGCGCTACTCTAATATCATGAGCAATTGCAAAGTACATCATTCTCTCACCATTATCGGTCGCAGTCTAGTATCGGGAGTACGGACTTATATTTTCACACAAGTCGGTCTGATTTTTGCCAGCTCTAGCATTAAAGTCCCCAATTGTCATTCTAACATCGTGTTCGGGTATAGATCCTATCAGATCGTCCAAGTCATTGTAAAATGAGTCTTTATCTTAGGGCTGGCTGACTTCTGTGGGTGCATGTACACAAATTATCGACAGGTTGGCTAACGACCGGTCCAGATCAGGCCAATTAATATTGCTTCGACGGCACCATATTGGTATGGTCGTGGGAGCTATAACGGGACATTATCTCATTGGGATACATACGAGCAGACTGGGTGTCCCCTGTCCATGACTTCTGCCGCAGCTGCGGTGAGGAGGAGGAGGAGGAGGAAAGTGTGCTCCATCTGCCCTGCACCTGTCCTATGTCTAGCGTACAGCAGAACAACATTTATTGGTACTTCCCCATTGAATGATCTCACGGAAGGTGACTTTAAACGCTTCTTAGTAAGCTCAGGATGGTATAGCTCAGGACGTATAGCCCTAGGACACATGGTCTTCACTTTTAAGGCTGCGAGTTTCTTGACGAGCAACTAGTTCCAACCGATACTCCTTGATGCACGTGGTTATAGGCCCTTCAACGCTCCTGGTTTTCTAAGTGACTGCACGTTCCACGTTCCAATCGTGAATCTCGTATCAGGGTTACTTGAGTGGGGGTCCGGAGTTTTGTTGGCGGAATCCATTTGGCTTTTTGTTGACTTTGTAAACAGTTATTTTTTTTACGGATGCGGGTCGTCAGCCCAGCGATCCAACCGTTTAATCACCTCCTACGACAAGCAAAAAATACTGTGGTGGTATTCATGGGAAATATGTTTGTGCAATTTAGATTTACGAGACATGCGAGTACCCGCCCACCACAAGGGCCCATTATATAAGCATATATAATCTGGTATATGTAAGATATGACAAGTATACGTCCGACACCCAAGAAAAATTTGCGAACATTATAATGGAATACCAACAATTGCGGCTTTAAGCATAACACCAGTCTTATAATGAAATCAACATGATGATATTGCAACGAATGTACCTAGGTGGGTATACGATAATAAATAGTTTGTTAACAATAAATTTTCTCTTTCAGCCAAACTGGTTTTAATAGTGAGCATCGTGAGGTGTTCAATTCCACAGGATGAAGCTTTATTCTTTCAGAACAATGACCAAGGAGGGAGAATTGAATTTTGTCATTTTTTTTTAACATAGAATTTTTTTATTTGTAATCAGAATATTGTAAATAAATTATTATACCTAGACAACTCTGATAAAAGAAATTTTTTTGTTATAAATAATTTCTGCTCAGCATTATGCTAATCGCAATTATTGCTAATCTCAGATGGCAAGATCTTTAAACTGAGATTAAATTTATTTTGGAGGAGCGCCATGCTATATGGTAGTTTTCTTATTCTCTAGTTCCATTCCTATTGATTGGACAAAAATAAATCGCAGACGACGAGGATGGGATTCGAACCCACGCGTGCATAGCACATTGGATTAGCAGTCCAACGCCTTAACCACTCGGCCACCTCGTCTTGTGTTTGATATCGTTCCGTCAGAAATGAGTTCTTTGTTTAAATATAAAACTGGTCTTTATAAAAAGTACGCAGCATCAACTATATCAACATCTACAAAAACATTGGACATGATATTCCGTTGAGTTAATACAAATCTGTGTGAATAATGTTAATTGCAATAACCTAATGGCTTATTTTCTTGAAAATTGCCCCAAAGCAATATAAAATAATTTTCAGCAACACTATGACAAATGATAGTTATTATTTAAATATGTAGTGTACAACAAATAAAAAATATTTTGGTAT
The DNA here is from genome assembly GCA_951394425.1 of Tipula unca. Lineage (NCBI taxonomy): Eukaryota > Metazoa > Arthropoda > Insecta > Diptera > Tipulidae > Tipula > Tipula unca. The sequence continues at coordinate 74,127,490 of OX596381.1, forward strand.
ATGTATGTGTACACACATATGTGAGTACAGTAAAAAATGAAAATTATTTTCTTTGTAATTTCAGAGCAACATAAACTAAATAATGCTTACACAGCCCAAATTAAATGTTGACGTACAAAACCAAAATAACACTAAGCTCAACCTCTGTATAACACTGTGATGAAATATTTTAGTTTTGAGACACTAAATTATTGTAAAAGTATGTTTAAAAATAATTTCCAATCTATAATTCTATTTTAGCTAATTATTAGTTCAATTCATTTGGTAGTGAAAAAAAGTACTATAATTCCGAAAAAATTGCTCAATTTAAATAAGAAAATAAGTAAAGGCATGAACCGTGTACACTTTTTAGTACAAATGGTTTACGCTATTTGAATGTAGATGGCAACCACAATTATAAAAGAGACTTTCAATGAATTTGATTTTCCCCTAATTAAATTTTCGGAATTATGTGTTGTATTTTTTTTTATTTTCAGTCAAGATTTTATAGGAGGAACTTTAAAAATGATGTAAATAGTTTAGCAGAAGTAAAATAAAATGGAATACTGAGAATACTAATTTATGTTTTCTTTTTAGAACAAGGCATTTGGAATAGTAAATCTACAATGGAATAGTCAGTAGCGCACTGCGGCATATAAATTCGGCCCGGGAACTCTTTTTAAGCCGGCTCGATTTGTAAATTTTTTTTATATGTACAAATATATAACAAATAAAAACAGATTATCTACATCATATATTTCTAACTAAACTGACAATGGATAAACTCTGTGATATTTTTTTGAACCTTTGAACCATATACAGGGATGGGCGTTTACGCGTCATCTATTATTCTCTTCGAAAACCCGTAGATAACGCCAACAATGTAGACAACGTCGATAATGTAGCCAATACCTAGAGTGATTTTGTTAATTAGTTCTAACCTATAAGGAGCGACTAAATTTCTTTAAGAACAATGCGTTATTGGTGATAGTTTTATAGAATGGCCGTCAATGCATTTAAATATCTTTTCAAAAAGAGCGGAATTTAATACTAATCGTGCTCAAATACCATGAATCTACTTCAGCGTCATGTTTATCCATTACAAAATTATTAAATTGACCCATAACAACGATATGTAGCGTTATATAGAGTGGGGCTCTCTTTATACCGGTGGAACGGTATAGAACAGCTCGCACAAAAATCGGAAAAAACGACTCACAAAAAATCAGACAAACAGGTTATAACTTTCATTAAAAATAATCCGGGGAACTATGACCGTGCCATACAATTTAACACACCCCACTCCATGGTAAAACTAATTCGAGTTCAGGAAGGCTATAAGTGCTACCGAGTTATTAAAAATCCAAATCGTTCAGATAACCAACACTTGTTCGCTAAAAAATGTGCCAGACTGATGACAAAATTTTCACTAAAAAGAAACCTGGAAACGTCCATGCCCTGTAATAAGTGCAACCAGAATTCTGAGTTGGCGCTTTTTTAAGGATAACACATATTTAGTGACTCTCAGGTTGGGTTCAATGATGAACCGTTTTGCCTTTCGACAGCTAAAAGTAGAATGCCACTTCTGTGCCAAAAGCGAACTTCTTAATTGCGTCCTTACCACCGTTGAAGGATAGACGAGTTACTGGCTCGAGTTACTAATCAGTCAGCCACAATGAGCAGGCACCCACATGACCCAAACTCTCGTATTAGAGCAAAGGAGATTAATGAAGTGTTTGCAATCTTTGACCAGTTTAAATGTAGTTAAAGGGTTTTTAAGGGTATTGAGCACGGCTTTACTATTCGTGCAGATAATAATATCCTTGCCTAAATCACTAAACTTAAACGCCTCAATTGCATGGGTAGGTGCTTGAAAAATCGTGCAGTGTTTACCCAAACTACCTGAGAATCAGAGCCCATACTTTGGACAAAAGAAACCAAACCCTGCAATGACTTCTAAACGAGAGCCATTCGCAAAAATCCTGGGAAAACCACAGCCCTCTCGCGGGGAAAACGACGGAAAATGAATTGGTGAAGTTAAATTCGGGCAAAAGGGTGAAGTTAAGTGACTTAAACTTATTAAGAATCTGTCTATGCCCCGTACAAGTGCACTTCAGTCGAAACGCAACAGAGCATGCCATACCAAAAATGTAAGACTGCAATTCGGGCAAACATATAGAATAGACTCCATAGCAAGAAGGGGAGTAGACGACATAGCCCCGGTTATAGCCCTACAGGCTGTCATCTACAGTCCATTCAGTTTTGCTACAGAAGACGTCAGTTTAACAACTGGCCACCATACAACTGCTTCATACGACAGTAAAGGTAAAACCAGAGATTTGTATATGAATAACATCATTTTGGGGGTCAGATTAGATTTTACAACCAGATTAGTTTTCGAGGGATTGACCTGCAACCTCTTTTCAAGACATCATACTTCCACTATATTAAAGGTATTCTGCATCAGATCAGATATAAGACGTTCAGTTTGCCAGAAACTGTCAAAGCGAGATCATCCGCGTAGCTTTGCATGATGAACCCAGATCGCTGCAATTTAACAAGTAATTCATCGATAACCATGATCCACAGCAAGGATGAGAGTACTCCTCCTTGCGGGTAGCCTTTGGCTACTTTGACAAACACTGATGAGCGATATAACTATGTCTAAATTATACGGGACTTGAGCATTGCATTGATGCATCTAACAATGGTTTGATTAATATTAAAGTTGGTACACGCACACGTGATCGAATAAAACGAAGTCCTATCAAAAGCTCCCGCAATGTCCAGGAAGGTACCAACAAGAAACTCCTTATAATTAAGTGATCTTTCGATTCTAATTATGAGTTCATGTAGAGCAGTTGCGGTGGACTTGCCAGCTCTGTAAGCATGTTGCATCCTCTCTAAAGCTTTAAGAAAAGTAGATGTCGTACTAATGGGCCTGACACCTTTAGGGTCAGTATAATCCGACTTGCCACCTTTAGGTATGAAAGCTACTCTATTATTGCTCCAGGATCGTGGTACAGTACTAAAAGCAATGCACGACTGGAACAGATTGAGCAGGTGAGTACGGATGGGTAGAAAACCATGCTACAATTCAGCAGGGAAAAGGCCGTCAGGACCACTCGATTTGAACGGTGCAAACGAGAAAACACTCCAGCGTAGAACATCAGTAGTAATCAGGCCACGGGCTAAGATTCAAATCTAGCATACCGATAAAAATGGAGGCTCGCAGCCAACCACACCCGATCAACAGTGTCACACCCAGGTAAATGGACAGACAGCAGTATAGCTCACAGGCGAGGAGTTGCCTGTCGAAGGTGAGTTTCCCGGAAGGTAGATGAAGGCTATCAAGTTTACAAGTATCATTCTTAGCCAGAGTTTTGGTAAATCAAACAGATAAGCTATCAATTTCCTCACAGAAGTCTTTCCACGCAACCCTCTACGCGGACCTTATGCTTTTCTTATAGGCTTTTTGAGCAACCAAAAATCGATTCCAATCAGAAATGAGATTCGTATTTTTGGCTTTGTATTTAATTTTACGCACACTCTTCCTTAACTTTTAAAGTTCAGAACACCAATTTGTAAGTTTCCTATTACGAAATGGTTTAACCGGTGGTCTTTTAAAGTTAATATGAAAACAGATGCACCCTTCAATTTAGAATCAAGTCAACGATGGTCATAGAGCAGAAACTAATATCAATCACTTCTTTACAAACCGAGTTGATAAAAGTTCGCTCACAACCAACATTGAGAATCTCTAACTCAGAGGAGTAAATATAATTGAACAGTGAGGATCCTCTGTTGTTGGTATCGAACTATTTCAAATGGTATGATGAGCATTAGCGTCACAACCAATCACGAGAGGTAGATAATGAATGAAAGAATAGCATACACGGGAGTGATTAGCACCGCCGCAAGATCAGCCGTGCTGCACTCATTAATAAGAGCGGCATCACTATCATTAGAAATATAAATGCACGCTCTGGTTTTAAGGACGGTGGACTTTAGAAAAATCCTGTCGAACTTTGAATCTTAACCAGAAACCGCGCCATTAAGGAGATACGGTTCCTGGAGTAGACAAAAATCTGTATGCGATTCAGATATTTGTAGGTAATCGCAACACAATAATTTTGTCAATAAGAAAATTGGTGAAGATATTGGTCTCAAAATTGTGTTCATATTTTTGTATAGGATGTATGGGACAGTCTGAAAACGGTTGATGACAGGTAACCGTTACAATTTAAGACATATCAAATAAAAATGTTTGAGAAATTTTATATCGCTGAAGTGCGGGCAGAGTCACAAATGTTTTAATTTTGAAAATATGTTGAACATTATGACATAGCGCCCAAACTTTCATATCCAAACATATAGTGGCCTTAGAGGATATACAAAGCACAACTGCCAGCTGCCAGCCGCACTTTAATATCCTTACCCACACTGTTATCGTGAGTGATAAGAGAGCCCAAATATTTGAACCTCCTCACTCCCTCAAACGTGTAGTGGCCTCTACTAAAATCTGTTGTGCCATTGCCCCTTTAATCAGAGATCATGTATTTGTATCATCCTACACAGTCGTACCAATTTTGTTGGCATTCCTAGGTATTCCAGGGTAGACCACAAACTCTCTCTATTGATCGAGTAACAGGCCTGCCGGAAATCCAAGAACACCTGATGTACGGGACTGGAAGTCTCATATAATATTTAGATAGAATCATCCGCAGCGGAAAGACCTGATCAGTGACTGACCGATTCGAACGAAATCACTCACCTCGCAACGAGTTCCACCCGATACTAATTCATGCACATGATTAGGCCATCCAACCCTCCTGGTTTTCTTAAGTGACTGCACGTTCCAGAAGTCGACCCCAAATCTCGTGTCCGGGTACTTGGGCGGGGGTGTTTTTATGGCGGTATCCGATTTTTTTTTTGTTGACTTTATAAACAGGTTGATTTTCTTACTGATGCGGGTCACGATCCAACCGTTTAGTTGCTACCTACGACAAGCAAAGGATACTGTGGTGGTATTCTTGGAATACATGTTCGATCAATTTAGATTTACGAAACATGTGAGTGCCCCTCGACCACACGAGCCGAGATACTTTAGTAATGAAGAAGTCATTAAGATGTGGTATTTTATTTGGGTCTACGGGCCAGTATGTCGTTTCTATGCTTCTCAGTATCTTTTCATAAGAACTTCATTTTCATTACTGCCTTTTAAAGTCACTCGTTCCTATTTTGTTTGCTTGTGGTTTTGGTTCTACTTGGTTGTTAGTAGGTTACCTTTCTAGCGGTATTCTAAGAATTTATGTTATTAAACGCATTTTGTTTCTTAGTTTTTATAGTTCCTGCGCCACATACTCTGTAGTTTGCAGGATGTTGTCCTTTACAGTTGATACATTTAATTGGATATATTATTTACTTATAGGAGATGCTTTCGCATAGTATGTTTCCCAGTACATTTTACGCATCTATAGGCTCCGCAATATTTTTGCGTCGTGGAATATACAGGACTCTAGCTTTACGATTTAACTTTTTGTCAAATTTAAGATATCAAACCAAAACTTTTGAGATATTTTATATTGCTAAACCAGTTGGCGGAGTCGCAAACTGAGACTCTAAAATTGGTCAAAATGTCTCAGTTTTGAAAATATGTTGAACATTGTGACATGTGCGGCTCTTGCTCCCATATATAATTTATTAATGCAGCCCGAAAACGTCGTATTATTAATTTTCGATATCGATCATTGTTTTTATTGCTCGCGTACATAATATATACACAGATCTTTAGATTAACAAATCGTTAATTTCATTAAGTCATTACTGAATGTTATTAATAATAAAAAAATAATTATTTACTTAAATTCTAACGTATACATAATATAGTATTTTAGTGGCTGATTGATAAAATCATAATACGAAATTAATTTTTAGTAGAACGTTCATGTGTGTGTGTACAAACATTACGACAGAATATGTATAATAATAGTCATAAGGTAAAATACCTAAATTTGGAAATTACTGATTATTATTTGTAAATTGATTATAAAACATAATAATTCGTTGAAAGAAATTTGTAAATATGTAAAGATGATTTATCTATAATTTTTTTCCAATTTATGTACATAATTTATTTACATATTTATGTATATAACGAGTATTGTGGCTTTTCGTATATTAGGTGATGAAAATGAATAATCGATAAAAATCCATTAAATATGGATCACGGATAATGTTGATTTATTTAGAACAATTATTTACGATATTTTTGAAATTCAAATTTATTATTAATTTTAATTATATTTGATCAAAAATTCGGAATAGGTACATAATTCATTGATATTGTCACCCGTAAGCGAAAATTCTTCCAAAATTCACGGAATCGTAATTTTTTCAAGAATTTCCCAAAAATCGATAATAAAATTCCAATTTGTTCTCAGATAATCTTATGAAACTGCGACCTTTTGTGATATGATAGCCGAGTAGGTTGCACAATGCATCTTTGGTACACCGAGGAGAAAAATAACAAACCAATTATTAAAACTGCAGCTAACAACAAATAAAGGGTGTTTTTTTAAGCCTGATAGAACTTGAATTTGTAAAAAATTAATTTTTTTTGAAAAATATACTTTACCAGATCTCTCTAAACTATGGCAAATCATCATGAATAGTTTCAGGCTTGAACAACGCTACGAAATTATTCAAGAGAAAGAAGATCATTATTAAGAATGCGTAAAGTGTCTGTCCTCATCAATACAATGGACAACGGTTGAGCAGCTGCATAAACATATACTTGTCAGTTTGATCATTATACCGTGATAGCGCATCAATCACTTCACATCCTTTAACTAAGTCGTTTTCGAGCATACGTTCTGAACGTGCCTTTCTCAAAACTGAAGCTTTTACTATTTCTTGAGTATTATACCTGAACAGAGCAAATCTTTATTAACTTTTGTGTTGTTTTGTAGAAATACTTGATATGGCAGCCTATTCACCATTTTATTCTGAAATTCCATACGTACTGTCCCTCTTAACTGAGTAAACTCTTTCTCGTGTCCGTGCGATTGAATATCTTTGCCTTTCGTAACGTTTTCCATAAATTCTCCTTGAATATGGAATTTGTAAAATTGTTTATGTTGCTGTTATTTGCTTCTGCCATACTGTATAACTTTTGAGTCTCGTTTGTTGTAATTGATGGTACCGAAAGTTAGAACACAATTATTTTTAATTTCAGTCAACGAAGATCTGATACTGTTTCGTAATGATTCTGTAGACCATTCACCAAACACATTTGTGGATATCTGTATGAATCCTCGTGATGCCCATTCATTTTCAGACCCCCTTGAAGTTATCCCAGGATTACAGCCCATGATTTTTTAAAATTACCTCTGGCAACACTAGTGTAAATAATCCATAACAGACTTTTTAAAAATACATATAAAATTTGTAAAGTTGTTTGATCCCAGGATTTTTTACATTTATACTATCCCACACTTTTTCGTCTACAAAAAAAATATGTATGTATACAGTTAGTACCAAAATACTCATCCCATACTTTTTTAATATGTAAAATTTATTTGGTGGATTATAAATTGTTATGTGCAAGTCTTTTTAATGACGGCTAATTTCTCATTGCGATAAGGTTCTAGACCCTGTTAGTAACCATTACTCCAGGTTTAGTAATTTTGTGACCGTTGGAATTCCCGCAATATAAATAAATGTGGCGCCTTTGCCAACATTTCTAAGAAAGCTACAACCGAAAAAAAATCGTATGACCAAACTTTTATAGGGTCGGCATTTTTGTAAAATTGATTGAGTTTGAGACCTTGCTGGCCACCACTGTGCCAGCGTTGATATTTTTTTGACCGTTGGAATTTCCGCAATATGAGGGGTAGGTAATTTTAAAAAATCATGGGATGAAATCCTGGGATAACTTTCAAGGGGGTATTTTCAGAAGGACTAACAATGTCAATAGGAGAGTTGATAATATCAATTGAATTAAAATTTGCGCTCGGATTCATGTTTGCATTTTCCATATTATCTGGAGTTACTACGATTTGTTGGGTTGGTTTCTATTAATTCGATTACAGTATCTTCTTGCTCGCAATATTGAGGACTATTTTGATTATTTTGCCCTGCGATATTTGTCAGATTCTCCGAAGCTGAAGTGCATTTATTCTCATGTATACTTGAATATTCATGATTGTTCTCTTCCTCTGGTAGTTTTGACAAATTTGCCACTGAATTTTTAATATGTCTTTTATATAGTATATATACTGAAGCACGGTTCCGCGAATTATCTTTGAAATTCAATTTTTTGGGAATCGTAATATTTTCTAAAGTATCACCAAACATTGAAATTAAAACACTTTTAACTGACACCTCGTTTAGTTGTTTACATTTCTTGAAATTTTCTGGCTTTGGCTATTTTTGGAATGACCTTTCGTGTTATCCGTAATGGCATCCATTTTCATATTGTTTTATTTCATAAAAAACAGTAAATAAATTCCCAATCAACAAATTGATTGTAAATAAATACTTTTAATTAACACTTCATAACACACTTAAAAACACTACTTTTTAGAACTCCTCGTTAACTATAAACACCAGGATCAGTGACATAAATACTATGCAGAATAAAGAATCTGTATTTATAATACAAAAACAAAACAAAAACCCAAACAAAAAAAGTAAAATAAAAATTAAAACAAATGATGACTTTACATGAAGCCGTGTCCTCGAGATCGAATATATTTCCTAGGAAATCATAGCCGGTCTCTCTCCCAATCAAATCAACTAAAATGACGAATAACACGCCCCTTTTTCTCTTCTTTGAGTTGAAATATATTTAACTTTGAGCAAAAAACTCGCAGACGACCAACTTAATCACACAAAAATTCTCTCAGAGAGAGATCGAATTTGATTTCCTAGGAAATAAATTCGATCTCGAGGACACGGCTTGACAAAAAACAAAAATCAAAGGATATACTAAGTTGTAAAGTGTGGGCCATTTAAAAACTTTAAAATTAAAAATACAATAAAACAAAAAATGTTTGAAATTTTGCCAAATTAATTATTTTGTTGTGAAGTACAATTGTTCCGGTTAGAGATGGAATATTATTTCATTCATATGGCTGCCGCGGCTGGCCTTACAGTACCCCATTCGATCGGATCAATTGTCGAGCACTTTTTCGAGTGTACGGGGTCGTATCACGGCGATGGCATCACGAATGTTGGCCTTCAAATGCTATATTGTCTCTGGTTGGTCGGCATAATACTTGTATTTAACGGCGCCCCACAGAAAATAGTCCAATGGTGTTAAATCGCAGATTCTTGCCGGCCAATTGACATCACCATTTCGGCTAATCAAACGGCCATCAAACGTTTGACGCAATAAATCGATTGTGGCACGAGATGTGTGGCAAGTTTCACCATCCCGTTGAAACCAAACATCGTTCACATCAATACCACGAAGAGCGGGAGCAAAAAATTTGACCTCCATTGACCCTAATGGTTGCGCCGTCCTCATTTTCAAAGAAATATGGGCCAATGATGCCTCCGCTCCACAAGCCGCCCCAAACTTCACACATACACTCGGCGGCAGCCATATGAATGAAATATTTGTTTTATTGCATTTTTAAATTTAAAGTTTTAAATGGCCCACCCTTTATAAGCTGCAAAACAATTGAAACCCAGAAAATAATGTTTTTGAGTTTTGTTTCAAACAAGATTTCATTTGTTCCTGTTAACATATTATGTAAAATATGTACAAATGTATGTTTAATTTATTCTATTAGCGAAAGTGCGGTATTATTTGTATTAAGGAATTATTGCTCAACCAAAATATTAATTATGAACATCACAGTGTTTTCAATATTTAACACCGTATCCCCTATTTAGAATTTTGGGCATGATTTTAAATTATGTAAAACATGTTGGCCTAACACAAAAAAAGAGTCACTTGGATGAACAATTGGCCAAAAATAGCTTAGTATTTCCCAGAACTTCCAAATATCTGTACGATTTTCACCACACTGTTTTCAATATTTCAACACCGTTTCCCCTATTTAGAATAATTTGGGACATAATTTGAAAATCAGTCGTCGATTCGCGCAACTTATAGACGACTTCGTGGATAAATCCGTCGAATTGTGGATAAATTTTGTACCACATGTCCACATACTCTCTAGAGGATGCAATAACATCAACACGTCGAAGGGTTGTGCGTACTGAGAATATCGCCGCTGCAACGAAAGTGTGGAGGAAGATCCAAATTTATCGATTCATCGTCGCGTTGGCAGGAATTGGGGCTCAATCAATGATTTTTTGTTTGAAAATATATATGACATTGATCCGACGAAATGTGGTTTCAACAGGATGGGGTGCTACGTGCCCTACGGCGACCGCAACCGTGGACTTACTAAAATCAAAATTTGGCGATAAGTTGCTTTCGAAAAATGGATGTGCGATTTGACACCAGCAACAATTGACGCGTTGCAGGCCAGCATTATCCGTGTTATTCGTGACATACGTGTTATTCGTGACGAAAGTGGCCCAAAATTGGATGGCCAGAATGCGTCGATCTTTCAAATAAAATTTTTGTTTTTTAAAATTACAATTTAATTTTTTGTGTTATTTTTTACAATTTCAAGTTCTATCGGGCTTAAAAAACTACTTGTTGTTCGACTACAACAAAATAATATATAAAACTTTCTTTTTCCGCGATGCTCTCGGAATTGGTTCGGAAAGACCATAGTTTATTGTCACTCGTACGAGGAATAAAGCTCCATCGCTTTTATGCACCTAAAATTTGGGAGGGTGACCAGACCGGTGATTAATACTCCAAAATATACCAAACAAAGCAGACGTATAATAATGTCAAAGTTAACGGGTCACAAATATCCGGTAGTTTCGTTTAATGAAGCCTATAATGTTCGCCTATGAAATAAGGCGTTAAAATGTCTGGTATATGTGTAGTATCGAATGCGAAGATAACATACTGTAAGAAAAATATAGGCGAGCGATACGATAATTGCACAGTTGTTAATTGACCAGCTACAAAATAAATTAAAGTTCTCCTTTACCTTTACAAAGTCTGATGTGCTATAGAGACCCAGTCGAAAATGTTCATGTCATCACCGAAGAGGACACAATTGGCGAACTTAAAACATTTCACACATCGTTAATAAATCTGCATAAAAAACGCCGAGCTGCTGCTTGGAGTTTAGGCTATCAAATAAATCACCAAATCACCAACAGAGCTGGAGGAAGGAGGTATATGAGAAACCAATGTAAAATAAATTGGCAAACAGTTGTCAGATGGCTGACTAGCGGTGGAGGTTTGGTAAAACATATTTGACAGAAAATCAGCTCCCTTTTTATTGCTGCTAATGAATTTGTTGAACTATATACAACGAAAACTGATGATTTTAAGCCCATATTATATATTATTTATATTATTTTTTAAAAATTTGGATAATTTTTAACAAATGTAAATTCAAATAAAAACTTGTTTGAAAAAATTACACGCAGGAAGTAAAATTTAAAACGCTTGTTCCTATTTGCATGTTCCTGTAATCTATTAGAGGCATGAAAAATAAATAAATACAACCGCTTTAAGTTTAACTGGCAGAGATCCTGTAAATTAAATCAAATAATTCTATATATTTGAGTTGTGATAATCACTAACGAATGATAATCAGTTTATATTGTTAAATGGTTCAATATTTGTACAGAAAAAGTCAAGAAAAGCAAAGGAGTTAAAAAGCGATGCCCCATATCTTCCCGTTTATTTAATTTAATTCATCCTGAATGAAGTTTTACTAACTGTGGCAGACCAATTCCCTGAGTTGAAACTAGATTAAGCGTGTTGAGTTGCAACTTCCTCTCATACTCTGCTATGCAGATGACATTATACTCATCGCACGAGACATCATAGCATTAGAACCCATTATGGATGAATTACTATGTGCCTTAAAATTAGCGGGAATAGAATTAAACCCCCATAAATGCATCACTCTGATCCGAGATCCCTCAGCATCATTTGTAACACCGAACAGCATAGTATTGTCTGGTGTCACATTCAACCGTATTGATGCGATGCGATATTTGGGTACTTATTTAACCTCCAAGTTAAGTCGGCCTCTCACCATTTGTAATCGGTGTCATCATGCGTTCGGAATAACTCATCATATGCAGAAATTCATTCTTTGAAATCAAGCACCCTATGAGACGGTTATCTCTATGTACTGCTCCGTTATTTCCTCTGTGTTGACATATGGTTTACAGACAGCTTCTCTAACCTTTGCTAACCGACGCCGGCTAACGATATACGATTTTTTTTTTAAAGAAACTACTCGAGTTCTGTCCTTACCATCCTCGCTCACGTAAAACCACCGACATCTTACATGGTAAGACTATTACCAAAAGAATCAAGGTACACCGAATTAATTATAGGGGACATATTCGTCGTAGAAATCCCACCCACCTTCTAAAAGCAGCGACCTCCTACATTGGCAGTCTCAGAAAGTTGGGATGCCCCTGTTACACCTGGAATGACTCACTAAGGCAGGATTTAAGTTACTTTGGTGAACCTTATATAGAATGGGAGATATTGCTCCCGCTACGTATTGAATTAAGGCAAGCGGCCAATGCAAACTATGCACTTGATGAATCGGACTCTAGTGAGTTGCTTGCTTAAGAAACCGAAAAAGGGTTTAAAATAGTCGAATAGCTCGCCATTGGCTATGGTTCCATGACCGTGGCCGTTGCCGGATTTATGCCCATTCATACGGCTACACCCACCAATACAACTGACACCACATCTATACAAAATACCACTTCAAACATTAAAAAGGTTTCGTTAAAATTAGTGCAACGCGTTACTATGGGTGGCCCGGAGGGTCTCACTTGAGACACGATAAATGTAACCACACGAGCCCTTGTTTATGATACAAAAGGTAATTAGGCCTGATTTAATTGGATACGCCCATATACCAAAAACGCATTGGAGCTACCTCATGGATAATGGTGGAAACCGTATGATCTATCCTACTTCCTATCACCCCCTAAATATTTTTTTAGCACACCAGTTTATTCATTTTAAGTTTCATACACAGCACCAATTTGCCAAAACGGTCGACCAGACACAAAACAAACATACATATGATTTATAAACATCAAAACAAACTATGTCCATGGAATTACGCGAATAAATTATAAAATCGCGTTAGATAGCGATCGATACAAATCGATTGAGAAAAAAATAGCAAAAATTCGATTGCATACATATCCGTCAAATAGGATTAGGCATTATAACCGGACATGTTTTTTTTCTACTGAATCGGCAATTTTTTGTTTTTGTTTTATAAAACAATCAGAAAAAAAAATCAATGAATCAAGGAAAGTAAACTTTCTTAGCTTTTCTGTTTTCAACTTATTCTCGATATACACACACACACACACACACATATATATATACAAAAAAACTGTGATAGAGAAAATGACATATCATTTGTAATTGTCAACTACTTTGTTGACAGTTTAAAAAAAGCAGAAAAAAAAAAAAATTATAAAATAAAATAAAAATTTGAACAGTGGTGTGGTAAATGGATGAAATGGAAGATTTCGTAATGATCTTTTATAGATTGAACTTATTTGGAGACAAACATATATATGTATGCGAGTTTGAAGGATATATTTTTTGTAGGAAATTTCATAATACCATTTTTTTTTTGTTTTGTTGAAGATTTTCGATAAACTTATATACAAATTTTGTATTCCGTAAATTGTACCGCATATAACACATTAAAGCTGATTATTTATACGAATTCTATATTCTGGGTGGTACATAAATACATATGCAATATATTGGAAATTGGCACACAACGCTATTATGCGATTAAAAAATTTTACGTAATCAAAATTCGAGATTCCCCCAAACCAAAAATTATTAGTAATCTCTTGACAGAATACAAAATAATTTAATTTTTTTTTTTTTGTATTTTTATTGCCCTCAAGAGGTTTTGATTGAACAACAATAAGATAGTTTTTTTTTAAAATACGTACTTTTTTGTTATTGTTGTTGTTATTTATACTTTGATCGGATGAAAGAGAGATTTTTTTAACAAATCAAAAAACAATTGAAAATTTAAATTTTTTTTATTGGTACACACAATAAAATGAAAGACTTCATTTTTAATAATTTATATAAATTTATAATTCTTAGAGCTAAGTTCGTATATAGACGAGTACATTTTCAATAAAACATTTTTTTTTTAAATGAATATTCTGAGGATTAATTTATATATTAAGCTTATAAACAGCTTTGAAATGGATTTTGTACTTGTTCCCATCGCGTACAGCGTTTAAAAATATTTTTATTTTTTTAATGTATGTGAATAGAATTAAATAATGAAATTTATTAAGACACACTGTCACTGTCCATTTCTGGGCGGCTTAAAATATCAAAAAATACACCAACAAAATTGAATATATCTTTGTATAGCCATAATATATAAAAAACGAAGTAAATATATAAAATAAAAACACTGTTGGAAGAAGAAAATGTTAAGCTGTGTGTATATATTTTTTTAAGTATAAGAATTGTATACATCTTTCGAGATGGAATAACATGATTTTTTTTTTTTTTGGAGGTCTAATTTATTTTGATGGACAAAATTTGAACTGTGTGTGAACATGAGAAAATATTCTAATGAGGCTGGATACTGCGTATTATCATATAACTTTTGGTGGGTTTATTTTTGTATATACATATGCCCTTAACGCACGTAAGGTCGAAGAAACAGATGCATATAAATACAACTGGTAAATGCCTCTTGCGTCATTATTGTGGAATTTATTCAACCATACCATTCCCGATATAAAAGAATTCTTTGTACAAACGTTCTTGCGCGAACGAAAAGCTGCACAAACAAAACGAATTTGTGGAGTCCGCCTCCACAATATTTTCTACCCCTGATCGGAATGAATTTTATTTACACAAAAAATAGATAAATACACTGTCACAAAAATTCATCCGTCAACAAAAAATTAGCATGCTAAAAATAAAAATATAAATGCAGTTCAATTCTTGACTCGGTGAGATCAATTAAACATAAAAAATAATTTTAAAATAAATTGTCGCTTAAAAATAATAAAATATTTAATAAATTTATAGTTCATAATTTATGAATAAAAATTTATTTACAAAAATATTACTTATGTCTATATAGTGCAAAATAAGTGGCTTCATAGACAGGATACACTCAATCGCCGCACAACAATTTAACTTTTCTAATTGCCGATTTGTCTGTTATTCCATTCCAAAATTATCGTGAAAATACATCCACTAATATCGAATTTACACTTTCTGCTGCAAATGGCAGTGCCATTTCAAATCAAATCACAAGATATGACATCAAACATCTTAAACTGAACATTGGACTGCGACGTAATTTCACCAAGCTGAAGTGAACCGTCCAATTATCGGTACAGGTTTTCTTTCAAAATTTGGTCTTAACATCTACCACGCAGCTGTCAATCATTTCTTTCACGGCTCGAGTTGATACTCCAACTCCTGTCCATTTTACGATCGATAACGGATATGGTGCTTTTCTACGAAAGTTTCCAAGACTAACAGAGCCACCGAATTATCATTTATCTGTTAAACATAAAGTCATGCATCACATCGTTTCTCAAGGCCAACTTCCATTTGCTCAACCACGTAGACTAGACACAATACGACATAAAGCAGCACAGTTGAAATTTCACCACATGGTGGAACTATATGCATCTGTCAACCATTGAGCTCCCCTGTGTCCAGTCCATTACATATGGCTACGAAAAAATAATTAGATTGGAGACCTTGTGGAGATTATAGAAGATTAAACGCAGTCACTATTCGTGACCGTTATCCTATACCACGCACATACAAAATTTCTCTATGAATTTAAATGGCTGTAATACTTTCTCCAAAATTGACTTAATCCGAGCGTACCATTTAATTCCTGTTGCTGCTGGAGATATTGCAAAAACGGCAACCATCACTCCTTTTGGCTTATTCGTCTTTACTCGAATGCCATTTGGTTTGCGCAACGCTGCTCAGACGTTCCAAAGATTCATGAACGAGGTAGTCAGAGGGTTGGATATCGTTTTCACGTACATCGATGATATTCTTGTGGCTTCCAAATCAGAAGAAAGTCACAAATCGCATTTGCAACTACTCCTTGAAAGGCTTGCTGATTTTGGTATTAACATCAAATCTTCAAAATGCGTTTTTGGAGTTAATACTCTTAACTTCCTTAGCCACAAAATAACTCCTCAACAGTTCATTGGTATGGTTAACTATTACCATCACTTCGTATACTTAACCTAGCTGAATTATTATCACCAATTCATGCACACCTAGCATCGCTATACTCAAGAAACCAAAAACTGCAATAAACTTTACTTGGACAGAAATTTGCAATCAAGCTTTGTCTGAAACCAAATGTGCGCTCGCTAATGCAACAATTTTGACTCATCCTTTAGACGACGCAGTATTCAGTATTACCACTGACGCATCAAATACTGCGGAAATAGAGCTGTTTTACAGCAAATCAATAAAGGTTGTAGAGAATCATTAGCATTTTTCTCCAAAAAGTTACAACCAGCCGAAATAAAATATTCCGCCTTTGATAGAGAATTACTATATACTTAGCGATTAAAAATTATCGATAATTTGTAGAAGGTCGACAATTCACAATTTACACCGACCATAAACCGCTAACTAGTGCAATCAACTCCAAAACGGGAAGAAGTCTACGACAAGCTTGACACTAGAATTTCATTTCTTAGTTTCTTAGTTTTCCACGGACATGCAATACATTGCACAAAGCTAACACCAATAATTCCAAATATAGATATTTATTGTGAAACTGGAAAAGGGACAAATCGCCCTTATCTTCCCGAACAATTACGCCGTAAAGGGTTTGACGCGTTGCACAACATTTCACATCCTAATGTCCGCGCAACTAGAAAGTTAATATCTGATCGTTACTTTTGGTCCAACATAACCAAAGACGTTAACCTCTGAACACAGTCCTATCTTTCATGTCAAAAATCCAATACCCACAGACGCACGAAATCAAAAATCGGACATTTTAAACCGCCATCCGGCTGTTTTGAGCACATTCACTTGGACATCGTTGAACCACTCCCACCATCAAATGGATAGTTTTTCCAGATTGCTTGAAGCATACCTTATGAAAGATATGTGTACCTCAACCATTGCTAAAACCTTCGTTGAAAATTACATATCTAGATTTACAACAGATCAAGGAAGACAATTCGAGTCTAAGCTGTTCGCGGAACTAACCAAGTTTCTAGGCACGCATCGAATTCGGACAACACCTTATCACCCACAATCTAACGGAATGGTGGAACGTTTTCCACCATTCCGTTAGATTGTGTAGGAGCTCGCAACTGCCAATAGTTCTCCTTGGCATACGAGAGAGACTATCAAATGTTCACAAGCGGAGTTAGTTTACAGCAGACTCTGACATAGTTATTGAGTATCTGACCAAGTGATTGAGACTGATTTTTAAACTGAATTACAAAAAAATTTTAAATTCAGTCAAAACTGAATGGAATTGAATTTTCAAAATGGCAACACTGATTATACCCGCATATTATATTAATTTATTCTCGATAATTCGCCCGATTAATTTATTTTCTGCATTGATGAGAGTTTCGATTTTAATTTTAATCCATATCGTCGTTTGGACGTAAATTCAATGTGCGCGGAATACAAAAAAAAACAATATCTGATCAACGAAAACAGTCAATACGTAATCCGTAATAGGTAAAGTTAAACATAGCCCCCCAAAAAAAATATAATTATGCAAAATGGAAAAAGTGCTTCGACATAAAATTTAGCAAATTTAGAGATACTACCTTTTACTATAAATAATACAAGTATAAAAAATGAATGCTTCAACAGCAAATGAATCCAGTGCAATGAACTTGAATAACGATATTAATTTAATTAGTGAAATAGGTCATTTAAATAAAGAAAATTTGGTGCAAACCGGAATAGACTGATAACTGTTCAGACCAAACGACAAAAGAAGCCCGAAATCAGCGCCATTAGCTATACTAAAACTAAAGCGTCTAGATTAAAACATCGTGCTGATCAAATATCTCTCGGCAATCGATTTATAGCTTGGAGGTGGATGGCGCCGATGGCAACACAGCTGCACAGACCGAAAAGCCGCCACCAATTTATGAAATAGATCAAATAATAAACTCGTCAATATAGAATCGACAAGTTAACTGAATCAACATTTTATAATGCCCCACTTAAAAGAGGCAATATCAAAGAAACGAAAATCCAACCTTTGGAAATTAATGGTTTCAGAGCGCTTTTAAACCATTTCGATCAAACCGGAAAGCTATATTACACTTACCACCTGAGGAAACAAAAGGGGTTGACCGTTGTTTTAAAAAGAATGGAGACTAGCGTTGAGTTGACCGACATTCATGCGCCTCTCCGCGCCGCACAAGGCTTCCATGCCAAATCTATTTCAAACATTTCGGGAGAAGGCTACTCAGGAGGAACCCATAAAACGAATTTTGCGTTATCTGTGGCGAACTTCATGATTCAAAAAAATGCGATAAGACGAGGATTGATCTATCAGTAAAACGCTGTAGTAATTGCGGTCAAAAGCACACAGCAAACTACAGAGGTTGCCCAGTATATCTAGATTTGAAGACCAATCCAAAGTTTCAATCCGAGCACCGAATGCTTAAGTCACGTTACAATCAAAGAAATATGACTTCAAGAAGTACAATTGCCCGCAACAAGCGAATGCACACTCAAACACACAAAATGACCTGGAGAATGCTACAAGTGGTTTTGCACAACCAGGAGTATATTTGAACAAAATATCGATAATTACAATGATTCCAAAGACCGGAAAAAACGAAAAGTATATACTTTCTAGGATTTCTAGACTAAAATTAAAACCAATATTATCTGAAGGACAGATTATACCAGACTATACCAATTTTGGTTTCAAGACCAACATTGAAATGTTGTTCGGCAGTATTCCGACTTGTCTGCCAAAAAAAATTGCATGCAGTCCTTGAAAGCTACTTGTTTCAAAGAAAATGCCAGGTTAAAGACAATTCAGCCATTACTGAACTAAATGATATAAACGCAGGAGTTCCACAAGGCAGCGTACTGGGGCCAGTATTGTATTTGTTGTATACTACCCACCTACTGATAAGGTTGTCTCACATCAATATTTGCAGATGACACAGCTATCATGTTTTCACACAAAAATCCTGAAACTGCATCTAGAGGAATTGAGAATTGGCAAAGAACGTGGCAAATAAAAGCGAAACAAATCAACACACACAACATTTATAATGTCACAAACAAATGTCAAATACGTGGGTCTTCATCTTGATAGAAGATTGACATGGAGAAAACACATAGAATCAAGCGCAACCTAATAAATACAATTTTCAAAAATATACTGGAACTTTCCTTATATAGAATGCAAGGTGTTCTAATATACAAAATGATTCTAATTCCTATATGGACAAATGGAATTTCTCTATGGGGCTGTACAAGCGCATCAAATATAGATCTTTTACAATGAACGCAATCAAAAATACTTCGCTGTATTACAAATGCGGGATTAAAACGGTCAAAGATATGATACAAGCATACAGTTTGAAGTACCTTTTGAAACTGGAAACTCACCCCAATGAATAAGAAGGCAACTATTAAGGCAACCGAAATTAATTTATCTACATATTTAGGTTAAGTACTTAAATTTTTTAGATTGTAGGATTTGCACACTTCATGTTAGTTTCGAATAAAGAAAAATTAAAGAATAAAGCCGTTGGCAGTGTTAAAAACAAAACAAACAAAATTTTTAATCCATAAATAATGATGAAGCATTTGACCATTTTATAAACACTAATTATTCATAGAAATACCATTAAAACACTTAATCTCTGTATTTGTTAAAGCTGATTCAGAAATGTGTTCTTACGAGATTTAACTCCTTGCTAGCGATGCAATTGTGAAATTTTGTTTAACACGTTTCGAAACGAATTCTCAGCACTTAGTCAAAAAATTTTACTCAAATCAAAGTGTGTGAAGTTGGGATTCCATGAGGACATTTAATGAGAATAATAATGCATATATGTATGTATATGCGTATCCCAACAATATACTCGTACATATACATGCAATAAACCCTCTATAATGGTTAAAATGGAATCACGTCTCACAAAATGAAAGTAATGCTGGTCTTTGACAGTTTAAGGTTCCAAGCACCCAGCACAAGCACATATGAGACCACTTTTTTTAGCTTAAACGGGGAAGTTGATAGTTCAGATTTCAGAAGCTTTTCCAGAGTGATTTAAAAAAAATAGTTCAAGACGTAAGAATACTGAGACAGGATTATTCTGGAAACCCCTGCATATTAAATCATTCATTTCAGAAGGGGATCAATGTTCAAGGATTTTAATTCGGTAAGAGCGTCTCACACTTGAATTGGGTGAAAATGCTGCAGTGGATTATAACTTTAAACCATTTTTAATTTATGCTTAAATGTGTCGTAATACGGATTATAATTAATGGTTCTCGAGAACAATCCGAGCCGGAAAATGTTTCCTATGTTTTCGATTTGGCATGGTATCCACTTGCTGTGATAAATCGTTGAACACCAGCCGTATGACGTAATTGGCTCAATAGGCTCAAATATATTTTATGTCGGCTGACCAGATATTTTCAAACGCAAAAGAGAATATTTTACAAATTTAAAATACTTGAAGACGTTCCAACCAAACAACAAACCAATTTTGCAGTTCATGCAGTCCATATACAGACAATTATTTCATTCGTTAAAAACTGAAACATTATCATATTTCAATAAATCGTGCATCCAAAATTCCTGTGCAGTTTATAACTGTAAATTCATTGCGAACATCCTCTGTAAACTTTCAAGCGAGAAGTGAAGTTGGTTCTGTGAAGCACAGCGGAGTCTGAACGAAGAGACATTCAACTACGAAAGAGTCGGTGAAGTTAATTTTCAACAAACACGAGGGGAAGGCATTTGTGCGACATCGAATCTGCGGTATAATCTGCGATAAAACGAAGCCAGATCGCAGACAGCATTTATAATTTACTATAATTATAATTTATAGCACTTAATTCTGCGGTATCGTCTGCAACAGAACGAAGCCAGCTGTTATTCTGTGGAGCTATTTGTTATCGATCACGAGTGAGGTGACGCCATTTTTTTGGGTTGTATTTATTGAGTTGAATTCCGCGTGATTGAGTGGAGTTTTATCTAAATCGATCATCGGAGTGCACAGGGTAAGTGAACCAAAATTAATATTAACATTTTATCGATTAGTGTATGGGTGTTGTTGAATTGATTGAGAGATTGAGAATTGAAGAGAGATTGGAGTCCTTATCATTTTGTTGCTAGAAGTTGAGTGGCTCAAGTATTTAAAAAAAAACATTTTGTTGGTTACATTACGTTGTAGTTGCATTATCGTTAAAAGCAAACAAAGAGAAGAGTGTATAGTGCAAATTGTTATTATCTCATTTATAATGGCGGATAAATAGGTTAAAGAGCTCACGCGGACAAAATAACAGATAGAACATCACGAACTGAGATAGCAAGTAGGCTAGAATATTTAGAGCGAGCGCTTTCCGAGTCTGTAGAGTGCGAAACCAAGTTGGCAAGTCATAGCGTATGAAACCAAGTATTTCAATGTAAAAACTTAATTTATGCAATCAATTCAGACTGAGAAAAAGGTACAAGATCGGGATCAAGTTGAAGGAATACGTGAACAAAACGAATCCTTAACAACTCAATCATCAACATTCAATCCTAAATCAAACCATACAGAACACAACTGATGAGCCTCATTGTTCAATACGACTACCAGTGTTACGTTTTCCTAAATTCTCAGGAAACTACGAAGATTTTCTGTACATAGTAAGCTAGGATTTACCGATGTCCAGAAATTTCATTATTTAAAGGGGCAACTGGATGGTGAAGCTGTCTTTTATTGAGCAACCAGGTAGTCAACAACCATCAGTTAAGAAATTACGTCAGCTGTATAATAGTTATGACGACCATGCATGAGTTCCGGATCATGCAGCCTTGCCTGTGTATTGCGGATCTCTGCACAGGTATACCTCCTTTCTCCCCTAGTCGTCCCACTATTATGGAACATCAAAATAAAAAACAAAAAAGTCCGGCACTCTTAAAAACCGGCATCTAGTGCTGCGGAGACATCGACCTTTAGGCCCGGTCTCGAAACCAAAAGGGCACAAGCACGAATGCTGGCCCTCCAGTACAAACTATCAGACCAGGAAGAGAGCCTGGCGTATAATCTCCAAAATCAAAAAAATTCCGTTGGAGCAGAGAACGGATAGAGACAAGGATACGCTTGCGTGGGCAAGATGTATCACTGAGTCGAAGCAGGCGGGCTCCGCTGAGATCTCACAGCCGAAACGGCAGAGACCTGCTGATGAATCGCCTACGGAGGCAAAACCTAAAAGGGTTCCGGACAATGTCACTAGGCTCTTCAACGAGGTGCCAAAGGAGCACCTGATCATGGCAGTCGTTGACAGGGCTCAAGAAGATGGGAGCATTACGTCCCTTAACTGAAGAAAGGGGGAGAAGGCCTTAGTCGCCACCTTCCTAAACATCATGAGGAAGATTCCAGGACATGCTCCGTCCTGCCACGACGGAGGGTGGCACTGGGGTCATATTAAACTAACTGGTGACCCTCTATAAAAAGGCGATTGGCAGACTGGGCGAAGTCTGGTCGGGGGCCAAATTGGAAGTGGTGACAAGGGGAGAAATTACATGCAGGCCTAGTACATGAGCCTGGATCACTGCGGAGCCAAACAATCCAAAGGAGAATCTGCCAACAGCCACTTGGAAGATCGCCAGGTTAGAGGAAGTGAAGGTGGAAGCAGATCACAAATCGGCCGTCATTATCATCAACAGAGAATCCTTGGGTGCTCTGGAAAATCTGGAGGCCATATCAAATATGGATTTGGAGCGATTACGCTCATGGTTTATAAGCGCGATTAGGCCGACAGATCTGGGCATCTGCAGCAGGTGGGGAAGTGGAAGATTATCTTGTAGTGTTTTATTAGTTTGATTATTATTTGAATCATTAACTGAATAACTGAATCAGAACTATGTTGTCTTCTCGATCTTCCAATAGTGAGTGCATCAGCATTTGTTACATTTAGATTAGTTCTTGATAGCTTGTTTTATGTTTGGTGTGGCCATAACTATGAGGATATTCTTGAGGCTGTGTTGATTTCTGGCCTGGTACTAATTGAATTTTCCCTTGTTTTGCTGTGAATTTTTTGCAGCTCTTTTATACCAATGCAACTGCCGTAGTTTGCTGGATGTGCCTCTCCATAGTTTTGGTTGAGTTTCTTTTTGTTTCTTACATTCAGCCGTACGGTGTTTTGCTACACATTTCACGCATCTGGGTTCCTTATTACAAAAGTTTTGCGTTTGTCCGTAGACTTGGCACTTTTTGGACTGGAGAATCAGATTAGATAAGTATTTCGCTGATTGCATAAATATTTTTAATGTCTTTTGTTCTTTCAAAAGGTAACATATATAATGAAAGAGGGGTTTTGTCGCCTCTTTTTAGCAGCTGTGTAACTTCGTTAATTTTGTATCGTTTCTCCAAAAGATACTCTTTTAACTCTTCTGGTTTGCATGAAGCGTGTACTTTCTTATCAATGACTTTGGTCCTACTTCGAAGGAATACCTTGTTGTCTTTTCTTCATTAAGAGCTCCTGTTAAATTTCTACAGCTATCACCGTCTGGAACACTTATTTTAATATCACCACTATTTAACGCTGTAGATTGGAATTTTATTCGATTGCTATCCATGATGTTTCTAATACTCTAATAATTATTGCAATTACATATTATAAATGGGGTGGCGGTGGCACTTTATTCTCCAGTTGTTGAGAGTTCTTTAGTTGGTTTTTTCTGGTTTGGTGAAACCTGAGTTTTTTGCTCCTGTTGTACATTATACTTCCGGTTGGAAGCTGCTCAATTGAATGTTTCAGTTTGGGTGAAACTTGTGGTGATTTACTCATTTTGCGTTACTTATTTTTTTTTTGTTAAGCTTCAGAATAAGTTCTTCCTCGTCTGTTTCATACATAACCTCTATATGATCATTGGTATCGTTTTCTTGCTGTAAGTTTTTGAGATCTTTGTTTAGATTTAACATTAACTTTTCAATTTTGTAAATCTTATTGCGCAGTTCTGCGTTATCCCTTTCCAAGGTTTTTGGCTAATGGTGGTGGTGATCTTGCCACACTGAATTTTGTTCAAATGGGTTGTGTTGCACAAAAGGGCTTTCACACAATGATTGATTTTATTTTAAAATGGTATTTTATAATTTTTGGTTTTAAAAACTCAAATTTTATTGGTTTGAATATTTAAAATTTAGAATATCTTTCGAATTACACACAACTGTGTATAAGTTCGTCCTGCCGCAAAAATAGAATTTGGCACTGCGCCATATTATTAAATGATAGCTACACTTAGGCTTGCCACCTTTTGAAAAAGCCAGAGGAGGACAGTACAGTTTATGTTTTTTATTTGATATTTAGAAAATCTAAATAAAAGAACAAACGCGACCGCTGTAAAAATCAGAGAGCTTCTTAACATTAAAAAGCATTTAATTTAATCATTCAGCTTTTTGAAGATTATTATTGATATTTCGAATAATAGCAGTTTTGAAAATGGTCTTCTCCATTTTGACAGGCATTTTATTACTCTTTTTTTTTCACCTATACCTCAGCAGTAATTAAGCACAATATAAATGAATGTGTTCTCCATCTCAAACTATTTATAAATAAAATAAAGAAATGATTTCATTATATGAAAAGTGAAGTTGCTCACGTGGAGGATGGAGGAAATTTCTTACGAAAGGAGGACTGCCCTCTACGGAGGGAGGACGGGTGACAAGCCTATAGCCACACTATCCTACGACCAACGAACAATATTCCATCACAACTATTATATACGCACATAAAAATGTCTGGTATCGATTATAATAAATATTTATGTGCGAAATTGTAATACAAGTAGCAGCATCGCTATAAAATAATCTAAAACTAAACATACAACCAGTTTCTTAAGTATAAAAATAAAAAATTTGAAAAGTAAAAATATTTTGAAGATAAATAAGACTTAAAAGAATTTTAAACTCATCAATCATTAAACAAAATAAAAAAAAAAAACAGTCAAGCAAAACTTAGCTGGAATAAATGGTAACAATAATAATCATAACAAATTTTTATTGTCTTATGTACATACATATTTATGCTCTGGAGAATTCAAGTTTTTCTAAAATCAAACTTGTCAAAATATTTTAAATATTTTGTTGTGTTTTATTTTTTTGTTCTTCCGAAAGTTTAAAGTTGACAATCGAATTTGCAATGGTTATCACATTAAATTATGAAATAGAGATAAACTATGTATATATAAGCAGTTAACTTGTTTTATATACACATTTTGATTGATTGAATACAAATAATGTGCTACCGTGTATAAATATTTATAGTTCTTGAATAAATCCCCACTGGAATATTTGAGGTATATACATAGCTAGTTAGTACAGTAGATAGGTAGTAGGAGAATATACAAAATCTATTGGATTTATATTAAAAATGCCACCCAATTAGATGTCGCCATGTAAGTCGTTTTTAGTGTTTATATGTTTAATGTATATATATATGAAATACATAATCAACAACAAGCTAACTAATTAATTCCATGTTTTTGTATAAAATGTGTTCGACTCAACTTTAATTTTTCATTTATCTTCTGCTTGTACATGTACATAAGTATGTATATATATACATAAAATAAATTACATAAATGAATAGTGTGTATAGAGTGTCTCGACGTTTCGTCATGGAATTAGAAAATGAATGTTTCTCAGTATTTAAAGTTCTCGCCTTGTTTTAAAAATGATTTAAAATTTTAAATCGTCTGTATATGTAAGAATTATTTGATACTATCGCTGATATGTAGCTATATGTAGGTACTGTCTATATAGCCTATATATGTATTGTAATTGTACGTAGTGAACAAAAAACTATACTTTTATTACTTTCCAGAGCGTTGATATATGTTTCTTATTCTTTTCGAATCTGTCTTATTTTGGTTAACATTACAACCATTTATTTATTTTTATTTTTTTTTTCTGGTGTAACATTAAATCGTTTTGATTGTTGTCACATCATCATGATTTAGATTTATTGTTTTTATTGTGATTGATAATATTTTTATGGTCGTTGGTCTCTGATTAATTAATTTATTCGCGAAATATATATTTTTTTTTTTGATAAATGTACATATGTACGTATATATAGAGGAGGTCTCGGTATGGTTGTTAGTTGTTATTAGAAAGTATTTTTAATATTTTTTAACTATTTTTTAACTTTTTTCAAGATCAATATTATTTATTTTATATTTTTAGAATAGTAACAGGTCGTTTATTTTTGTTTTGTTATTATACGTATATGCATATATATATAAATCAAAGGTGAACGATCTCCAGTATTTCACCCTCTAGCATTTATAGAGAACTACATATATACATAATATTCATATGACAACAAAAAATAGTCTTTATCAATATCGCATTATTATTCATGAGGGCAGAAACCTCAACCCATTGAGAAAATGTGTTCAGAGCTCCAACCAATAAATAATATAACGAATACAACAAGTATAGGGAATGTGCCAACGAAACTCAAAATAAGTTAAAAAAAATTTTGTTTTTTGATAGACAACAGGAAATTAAAATCACAGTGGTGGATTCAATTTATATGTAAATTTTTTTATATTTTTTCATCGTTCTCCGGATTTTTTCTTGTGAAATATTCTTTCTTATATATACTTTGTGATTGAATGTTATATAAATTTTCGTCTTACCATATCGTTGATCATTTTCATGATTACTTTAATGAAATTCAACGATTTTTTTTTTGTATTTATATACAGTCGCTGTTTAATTTTTTGTTTGATAAGACGAATTGGGATCATTCGTCGAGCTATGCGATACACTTATTCCGAATATTTCATTTTATGTGCAACATGGCGAAAATAATTTTTTTTTAAATAGTTTCATGGGTATATAGTAAATAAACAATGAAGATAGCATGTTTCGTGCAAATTATAGCCATTTAAAGAATTTTGCAACAAACAATAATACATTTGTTAGTATTTTTTTGGATAAAGGAAGAACAGCAGGCGAGAATGATAGGCAAAATTTAAGCGAACAAAAAAAGGGTTACATAGTTATTATTTATAACAGATGTTTCTGAGTAAGCATTAATTTAAATACGTTCGGTACAGTATATAGTACATGTATATACTAAACTATAAAGAGAATTAGATTGCATTTGACAATAAAAGGTTTTATTGTGTCGGTCAGACAAAACAAATGTCTGAATATGTAGGTTACTGTGTCAAAAATTAAGTCTAAAGTCGAGATGGTTTATGACTTTTTGGTGCCGAGTTTAGTATTGCAAATAATTGTTATAACTCATATATTTGCTTAGTTTCAGTCGCACTTACAATATTATGTATATATTAGTCGTGTTCCATTGGAATGAGTAAACTTACTACTTACCAGTATGTACTTGTGGCAGAAGTAAAATATAACCTCAATTTAGATACAAATACTTTATATACCGGGTGTTTCTTTTAAACTGAGACGATCAAATATCTCGAAAAATAGCCACTCTACGGAAAAAATGTCCATAATCAAAATTTAATCATACCGCGGGGGAAATACATTAGTGCAAAACAAATAGTCCCCCACCCCCGCTTTGTAGGTGGGGCGAGGGTAACTTTTAAACTAAGACAGAACCATATTTTTTATTGCAGATACGGATTCTACGACTAAAAGTACGTATGATTTGAATGAAATATTTTGTTCGGTTCATGATAGATGGCGTTGTAATCGACAAAATACTTTAGAATGAAGCGTTTAACTGTGCCAGAGAAAATTGAAATGGTTCTGGTTTATGGAGAAGCTGGCAGAAATCTTGAAAATGCTGTTGCTATTTACGCTCAACGTTTTCCGGATAGGATTCGTTCACATGCTTCATTTGGCCGTACTATCAAACAATTTATTTCTGATGGAAATGTTCAACCGAAAAAGAGGACCCGTATAGAGCAACAGTCAGAGGAGAAAATAATGAAATTGCTGTATTGGCAGCAGTGGCTCATAGTCATCATATTAGTACACGAGAAATAGTTCGCCATTCCGGATTGCCCCTCACCAGTGTATGGAGAATTTTAAAACGGCACAAGTATCATCCATATCATGTGTCTTTACACCAAGATCATTATGGCGTTGCTTTCCAAAATCGGGTAATTTTTTGTCAATGGGCACGTGAACAAATACAACAAAACCCCAATTTTTTTCGTTGCGTAATGTTCTCCGACGAATCGTCTTTTACAAACCATGGAACGGTTAATCGACACAACATGCATTATTGGAGTGTTACAAATCCGCACTGGCTTCGTCAAGTTGAACATCAGCGTTCTTGGACTGTCAACGTGTGGTGTGGAATAATTGGCAACAAACTCATAGGCCCCCACATTATTGAAGGCAACTTGAATGGTCAAATGTACCGAAACATTTTGGAAAATGAACTGCCAATATTACTTGACAATTTGAGGTTAGAAGTGAGACGGAACATGTGGTTTCAACATGATGGTTGTCCTGCACACTATTCGTTGATGGCACGTGAAATACTTGATCGTGATTTCAATGGCCGCTGGATCGGTAGAGCTGGTCCGATAAATTGGCCCGCCAGATCACCAGATCTTACTGCGCCAGATTTTTTTTTGTGGGGCTACCTCAAAACACAAGTAACAACACGTGAGAACATGATTGAGCGAATCAGAAATGCGTGTGCTGAAATTCAACAGGCCATCATTTTGAACACTTATTTTAGATTTACAAAACTGAATAAATTATTTTGATGACGAATTTCGAGTATTTCCAATGAAAACGTGATGTTTTTTATTTCAAACGTATTGCAGAATCGAATGCGTATGTTCTAAGGATCTGTGTGAAACGATTAAAAGTTGTTAAAAAGTGATAAAAATTAAAATTTTGACAGCAAAATAAATAAGCAAGCAACAGTTGAATTCACTGATAAAGAAGTATAAGGTTTGCAACAATTAATCATATAAATATGAATAACAATTATATAGTATATTATGTAAACTAATATAATTGTTAATTTATAGGGATTTTACCAATTAAATACTGGCGAAGGAGCAGGCGATGAAGCCCCAGTAGAAAAAGAGGTTAAAGACCAGTCCGGCCGTACTATGATATAATTCATAAATACGCCAGTCAAAAAGACAATTTCCATCCTCCCTATTTAATTTCGAGCACTATAATGGAGAATATGTGAATTCCACTAGGGCATCCGTAAAAAGGCCACAGCAGTTATCGATTTATTAACTGAAAGTGTACCGACACCACCACTCGCCAGTCCAAGGCCATCGACGACTAATTCTAACCCAACGGCATCTACCTCAGGATATTCAACGCAATCTTCCTCTAGGTCGAGTTGTACACTAAGTTGTAATAAGACCAGAAGAATGAGTCCATATGATATAGGTATGGAAAAACGGGACAAACGTCTAGAAAAAAAAAATAAATGTCCTAATGGGAGTATTTGGGCAAATGGTTAAAGCCGATTACTCTCATATAGATGTTAATGGTTTGCTCATATCGTCGGGCTCAGACGATTCTGATTAAGTTGCGAGAAAAATTTAATTCAGATTGTGATTAATGTGATTGTTAAATCTGTGATTTAACTTAATTTTTTTTTATAGATAATTTAAATTTATTATTTATAAAAATTGAAATATATAAGTGTTAATTAATTGAAATTAAAAAATGTTTGTTAATTAACCAAATTGTTCCAAAAGGCTATTTCTAAAATTCAGAGCTTCTGTGGAATCTGTAACATCTGCGTTGTTGTTTTCTTCGATTATAATATAATTATGTTCCAATATTGCAGTAGCTTCAGATATTGGACCAAAGTCGCCGCCAGAGACACAAATATTATGTAAAATGCATGCAACAAACCGGTTTTGATACTATTTTTGATCGTAAGCTCTAGCGATCTATTAGAAATATTTCTCCATCGCAGCCCAAATGAGCATTCGACTATATTTCTGGTGCGGTTGTTTGCCGTGTTAAATTTTTTCTGCAATCCAGTGGCATTCTTATAAGGTGTTATGACTGCTATTGGGTTTAATGTGCAAGGATACCCACTGTCATCTAGTAAGTATTTATTGCTGTTGGTATATGTTCCATTTTGGTATATCGGACTATTTTTAAATACCCTTGTGTCGTGAACAGAACCAGGAAAACCTGCGAACACATCATTAAATAAGTGGTTATTATCCACGACTGCTTGACACTGGATTGAATAAAAACTCTTATAATTTATGTATTCGTCGTGTTTGTTCACAGGACATTTAATCCGTATGTGACATCCATCTATAGCTCCGATAAAAAAAATAACAGTTTTTGATCGTCTACAAAAATTCATCCCAATTTCCATCTGGTCTTCGTATGCTGGTGGTTTTATGATGTGTCGCATGTGTGTCGTGAAATGGTTCAACATTTTGTGGATAATCGATTTAACAGTGACTCTATAAATTACATCTTTTTATAGTATTTCTAAAATATTATCATTTATACCTGTGTACTTACCGACTGATGCCCACAAACCCGCCAGTTACACGATAAATACAACCGGCTGCCATCCAGTATAAAAATACTATCAATTCATACTCTTTAGCCCACCCGTGATGTTTATTCGGCATTAATTGCACGATTTTTTTTTAAAGCTATACGAATTAATTCGTAGGTGTTCTCGAGTTTTTATCTCATTTCCATTTAAAATATCATTTATATCATTCGAAATCACCCTTAATTTACAGTACTCGATTGGCTGAAAAGATAAATAATTCTAAAGTATTAAATAAATTTCATTGCATACTTTTTTTCTTAAGTTTCCTTCGGTATTTCCGTATCATAGCTTTATTTTTTAAATTATATCTTTTATAAATTATATCTTTTATAATACATTAAAATTATAAAAAAAAGAGGAAAATATTTTTTCAAGACGCGATTCATTTTAATTTTTGACTCTAAATTTTAACTGATTCACACAGCAAACATAATCACCACGTTAAAAATATTTCACCATAAAAATTTTCTATTTCACCAAATTTATAACTAATTTTTTTTAACAACTTTTAATCGTTTCACACAGAGCCTAAGAAGGAGAAATTGAAAAAATTGAATTTCGTCGATTACAACGCCATCTATCATGAATCGAACAAAATATTTCATTCAAATCATACGTACTGTTAGTCGTAGAATCTGTATCTGCAATAAAAAATATGGCTTCCTATCTTAGTTTAAAAGTTACCCCCGCCCCACCTACAAAGCGGGGGTGGGGGACTATTTTTTTTGCACTAATGTAATTTCCCCCGCAGTATGATTAAATTTTGATTATGGACATTTTTTCCGTATAGAGTGGCTATTTTTCCAGATATTTGATCGTCTCAGTTTAAAAGAAACACCCGGTATAATCCACTCCAGAAAAAAATGTTCATTATATAAACATAAGTTAATTGTAAAGTATAAACTGTTATCTGCGAATTGCTGTAAAAAATTTATTACCATCCATTTAAATATTTGTCTAAACTACAATATATAATCAGGAATAGTCCAAACCGTTCTCGAATATTATGGAATATTTTAGTACGTTAAAATATGTGATATACGTAACAGATGAAATGATTGGATATAGTAAGTTGGAGTTTAACCGCGACAGACTTAAGTTGGAGTTAAGGCTGTGCCAATACAATCGGGTGGTTTCGATATGGCGCAGTTAATTGCAGCTATAATGAGAATAGAACCGTCACATATGGAAATGAAACAAGATTCGAAACATACTTGACTGTTAAATCAGTTAAATCAAAAAATATTCAGGGAATTAAACAGTTCATTAATCAAGAAATTAAAATTAATTGGAACAAAAGGTCCTCGGCGGTAGTAAAAAAGTGCAAGATTTGGAAGAATAAGTATACTATGATTTGGGAAAGAGTTTTTATCCATCAAATTAAATGGAACACCGTCGCAAGTATCCAGGAATCTTGATCAAAATTAAGCCACCCTTATATTGAATGGATCAACATCGTTTGTAATTTTTAAATTGCAATTTGAAGCACCCGTAGCACACTCAATTACATGGAAAGAATTAAGATGGACGCGTTCATTGATGAAATACGTGAGCCGGAGATCCGCAAAACAGAGTTATTATCACATAAAGCAACTTACACTGAGACGGTCGCGTAAATAAATGAGACTGTGCATGCCATCGAGGATATATGAGCAGATGAGTATAGATATGCGTCGAGTAGACACCAAGATTCAGGGAACGTGGCAATAGATTAAGGTGTTGGGCATGTGACAGGATGGGTTACTTCTCACGAGGTTGCCGTGAAGTAGGACAGAAACGACCAAGATCGTGAACTCCTATACAGGGAAAATCAAACAGAAACCAAAGTATTAGGGAAAAAATATGTTGGGCATGTGACGGAACGGATCACATATCTCGAGATTGTCGGGCAATAAGATGCAGCTATCAAGCATGGATCAACATCGTTTGTAATTTGTCAGAGGATGTCATTATAACGAGCAAAAGCCAAATAATTGGCAATACTGTGTACCAACACGAAGTACTGGTCGCAATTGTTACGTTTAACCCCTGTCGAACAAGGTTCGATCGCACTGGATTGTGAATAGAACAAACGATGTAAGTTCTAGAACACACTAAATTTATTTATTTCCGAATCATTACACTAAACACTAATTTAATTAATTCTCTTATTTAACTTAATTATTTAACTTCACAATAATTACTATATTACACTTTAACACCACTTTATAAACACTTAATTTTCACTTGTTCCTTTTTATTACTACTAGCACAATCACGGTTAAAACACAACTAACTTACCCCTAAAATTTTATCGCGTATTTATTCTAAATATAGTCTAGAAGCATCTATTTTAACGCAGTTTACATTTATGGTAATGTCTCTACTCAAATAGAGATGTCGCCACTTTCGTTACACAATTATAGTATAGTTGAATTAATTTGAGATATGGACTGCATGAGGGGGAATGGCTTCGTGATGGATGTTGGACGAGAAGTATTAGATTGCAATAGATTCGAGATGTCACTTCCTTCGAAAAGCATTCTTCGAACTCAGAAACAGTTGCACGAGAGAAAATACGAGTGTCAGTTGACCGAATGAAGGCTCGGTACGGCATGCGAGTAAATCGCTGTGAGATTTTGGAAGGCATCACAACCTACAACGGAGAGGTGCATTGGATTCTGATCGAGACGAATCACGATTAGGTAGGGCGTAGTGTTAAGATTATGGTGACATCTCTATTTGAGTAAAGAAACAACCGTATATATGTAAACATGTATCTAAACTATTCAGGAATATTGTTTGAATAAATTCTTTAAGAAGCTTTCGGTTTTTATAAAGGTATTATGTGTTTACAAGTCCATAACAATTTTTGGATTGATTTCCACTGTGCTTGGATTTTGTATTATAGGTATACTATACGTAAGCCGATAAATTAGAAAAGTCCAGCTTCTTCATATTCTTCTCAAATTTCAACGAAGTGCCCCAATAGTAATTTCTGAATATCGTTGGAATTGTCTTCACACATAACATGGTAACACGTTTAGGTACAAATATTACGTTCTTACGAACAAATCGCCTTACTCTTTTAAAAATGGATTTATTCAAACCAGTATTCGGATTGTAGTGCTGTAATTAATTGATTTTGCACCTTCTCAATACAACTTCGCTTTGCAATAGAAAAATTAAGAATGGGACAATTGAACACCCTTAAAGTGATTCGACATTTTCCAATCAGTCACTCCCCAATTTTCCAACTTGTTGATTGATTCCATGGCGACTAAATAAATTATTGTAATCTGGCGGATTTGTGATTACAGGCATTTTGCGTAATTTTGTGTATATGCTTCCAAAGATAATATCCGACAAAAAGAAGGAATATCCTCTCCTCGCTCTGGGAATATGGATTCCATTCTATTAATGTTTGATAAGGCTTCACATATGTAATTTATTTTCTATCGTTAATTAGGATTTGAAAGATCCTTTAAGGCAATCATATGAAAATATTACCATTTCTATCATCTGTTTCTACTTGGACATTTTTGTAAAAGCGTTGGTTTTTAAATTGCGTGCACAACAGGTTTTATTTTATTACAACTGAGTAAGACTCATCTAATAATTTTTATATCTCAAATGTACATTCTAAAAATTTTACACTTGTTAGGCTGTTCGTCCCATAATTTTTTAATTTTTTTAATTGGTCAATACACCATTGTCATCATGATCTATCTGCTTCGTTCGTAAAAGTCTACTTGTGACACTAGAGTGTCTCGTATCTCGGCATATTTGTATTGTTGAACATGTCTTTACTGACATAATCACCCTGTTAAAGTTAGCCGATAGTTTCCAGCCAAAAAAAATCGATAATGAAGAAACATTTTTGTTTTGAATTGAACATTAGAGTTAAAGAATATTTTCTCTTTCAATCATACTACTAAAATTACCGATAATTTCCAGCCGATATATACGTATGTCGATAAAGAAGATCATTAATTCTTGAATAAAAGAGAGTCAATTTATTTCGATACATTTGTGAAAAGTTTTTAATAATACTGGTAGGAAAAGTTTCTTGTGGGATCCTGGGAAATTTATATTTTCCAAAATCATATGTAAATAATTGAAAATTTATAATAATTCAGCCTCTAGAGTGTTATCTCTGAAGATGGATTGGTTTGAAGTGATTCTTCAATAGCTATGACTAGAAAAGTATTTTAGTCCTAGTTTCACGTGGGGATCCTGGGGTATTTAGAATACTGCAAATCAATCCATCTCCAAACATAACACTCTAGAGGAGTGTCATAAGTAATCTTCTTAAAGACATCTTCTTTATCGACATATATATCGGCCGGAAACCATCGGCTGAAAACTTTCGGCTATGTGAATTTTTTATCTGTCATATTAATATTTAATCTGCATTACCAATTTTTATAACTTTAGACTGGAAATTATCGGCTTCACTTTAAGAGTATGACATAATCCATTCTTAAATCTATGAAAATCCTTATTTCTCCCGTATACCAGAATGCATTAACAATACTTTGAAGAACGTCGGTTTGGAACGTCTAAATTATATCGACGTTTGTCTTCTTGGTACAGTCCCAAAGCTGGATATCATACACCCAGGTTTTAAAATGTTCCCGTAGAGGAGTAGTTAAGCCAGTATAAATTTGTGAACTTTGTGTTAATTTCCACCTTTTTCTTTTTCACGTTCTCTTTCCACTTTAGCTTAAGCGTTAAAAATCTTGGCTAAGTATTTAGCTGAATTAACAAACGGTATCTGTTTTGAAATAATTTCTATTGGTATCCAATTAGTTCTTTGCGCGGCTATAGTGAAGTTACGACGATCGTGGAATTCGTTTCGTTGAGCTTTATGCGCCACCGTTTTGGGCAGTTAGATTGCGCCACTGTTTTGTCACTTATGTGATTTATGCAGTTTCTTTGTCGCCTCTTCAATATTATTTCCAATGGCCATAATTGTTGTATCATCTGCAAAAGTTGCAATAGTTCCTACTTTTGGTGTAGATATAGGCCTCTCATTCATAATAGATACTAAAAAAAATTTCCAAACACGACTTTAGGGTACAGCCGCTAAAATTGACTTCAAGACAGAATATTCCTCCATATTCCTCGTTTTATAGAAACTTAAGATGTTGTAGTACTTGGTAGGTAAGTCCCTCTGCAATTTGTACTGCAATCCCTTATGCCATACTTTATCGAATTCATCAAACTTACAAACTGGCGTTATGTGGGAACTGGTTGAAAGACTTCTTCTACGCATGCTCAGCAAAAAATCATATTTTTCTTTAGCATTTCGTGCCCAGGATCCATTGTTTTTGTTGATTAAAGGTACATATTTGCAGTTTTGACTTTATTAGTCCTTTCAGTGCTTTCCCTAATTGTTTTTTTCTATTTCTTTTTACTAATTTTCTAAATTACTTAAACGTTTACGACTCTTTCCTGCTAAAGCTTAGTACTCAGTTTGATTTAGCGTAAAATCTTCTTAGTGTTTTAGTGATGTACACTATACATCTCCTTCGTATTTATAATAGAGGAACAATAATAGGAACAAGATTACTTTTATGCATTCAGAGTATTTTTTTGCTCAACGGAAAATTATGTTATTTTTTGCACGATTAATAATTTTTTTGTGCAAGAATAACCGGAGTGAAGTTTTTAACAGAAAATTTGTTAATAACACATTTATGCGAGTGTACACTTTTTTAGCAGTGTAATCACCAAAAACGAACGAAATATATGTACAGATATATGTAAGTAAGATCGCGGTTGATAATTAATAGTTCGCACATCTAATATTCAGAATTAATTTAATCTAAATATCTATACGAATATTAATAGCCGTGTTTCTTGACGTATGATCTGATCCGGATCAGATCATATCTGCTTCCCTTTCATTTGTATAGCCACGTTTCATGAAATCAACACAAAAATTGTATTATTTTTTGTTTTTTGGTTATTATTTTGATCCTAGTAGCATTTTGGTTCAAAATTTTTATACAAAAACAAAAAATAGTACAATTTTTGTGTTGATTTCATGAAACGCGGCTATACAAATGAAAGGGAAGCAGATATGATCTGATCCGGATCACATCATACGTTAAGAAACACGGCTAATATTAACTTATTAATAAAATTATCATATGTAGCTACTAAAGCTAGTTCCGCTAGACATTGTAAAAATTCTACATATGGTCGTTAGTATTTCTGAATAGTGGACCTCAAGACCTTTACAACTCACTATCAAGTATTGATATAAAAAGGGTTGGGTTTCTCTGGCAAAATTCAAAATATTGACATAAACCACGAACAAAATAATCCTTCACGTAAGACCAATTAACACGAATCTCGGAGTTTTCCACATATAGTCGCTAGTATTTCTGAATAGTGGACCCCAAGACCTTTACAAATCGGTATGTATGTAGTATTGATATAAAAAGGGTTGGGCTCCTCTGACAAAATTCAAAATAATCGACAACCACGAACAAAATAATTATTTATACAAAATTACTATTTACAAATTTTTTATTCAATTGAATTGATCAAAAACAGATATAAAATTTGATTAATTTATGATATGTTCGATTGTATAATTGATTAATATTGTTAAAGTTTTGAATGTATTAATATGGCTGGATTCACTCTTGTGTTCCTGTTTGTTTCCAAAGGGGTTGGTGAAATATCGTCGTGTAATCCCCATCTTTCGTTTTATATATGATCTGAAATGTCCACAAATATTTGAATTTTTAGGACATTCATAGTGAATAATTCCTTTCAAGAAGAAATCATCAGTTAATAGATTTATTTTTTGGCTAATTTCGCATAGTTTTATGTTATGCTTATTATTATATGGCTGAACATCCGCTATAACTAAACCATAATTTGTATAAAAAATTGCATAGTCCTGTTCCCTTCACATTTTAGACAAATTGAGGGTTCAAAATCTAACCAGTATTGGATATTTTTTAAAGCCTGTTGATTAAATTTTAATAAATTTTTGAAGGGCAGATTAAACTGGAATTTTAATAAATCGCCATATACTTTTCACACTTTTGTATTTGTGTTAATGGTGGACGAAGCAATTTTTCTAATACAAACGATACGGCACAGGCTGCATTTAATATAATTTTGTTTTTATCACATTTCAACTCCAAGCTGTTTTTAAATATGTCTATCAATAAATCAATTCGTTCGTTATAAACAATAGATGGATCTGGAGCAATTTATTAAACTAAAAAATGGATTATCGGGACTCGATTGAAACAAATTTTTAAAATATTCTGAATCTTCGTTTAAGCATATAAAAATTTGGGGTATTGCGTCGAATGCACAGGTGTTATTAATTTCTACATATTGATTTTTTTTTTTTTAAATGATGTCCGTTACTAAAAATAAATGTGCCTCCAGTCCCAGACAACTTTTTCGGCACGGCTTTAAATTTCGAAACATCTATTTGTGAAAATCGTGTTAAAACACGCATTCCAAAATACTTTGGAGAATCATACGATACAACTTAATTTTTTTATTCCATTGTTCTTCTTCTTGAAATTTATCAGGATCGTTAGGATTAACTTCCTTTGTTAGTTTCATCTAGGAGCCACAGATGGTTGAGTAAGTTGAATTAATTTATACAGCTTTTCGTTTTTTTCTTTTAAAATATAAATTAATCTACCTAGCCCCAAAGTTTTGTGCTGTGTATAATGATTTTTTACAATCGAAAACCAGCTTTCGACATTTGAATTTGAGAATCTCCTCTTAATGCCAAGTTTGGTTGAGAAACATGTTCCCCATAGGGGTAAAAACGCCATGTACTTTTTTAAGGTAAATTGTACAAAATCATCGTATAAACAAATGTTTGTGCCCGGGCTCATGGGTGATATCCAAATCAAATTTTAATTATTTTGTCAATGTAATTTTTTTAATGGGTTTACTACAAATTTTATTTCTAGTTAATTTAATAATTATTTATCAGAAGTCAGAAGTTTTAAATAGTTAAAATAAAAAAAAAATTAATAATATCTACCGAATATATGCAATTTGTTTATTATTAAAACTAATACATTCACAAAAGACATAAAGACTTCATCCGCATGAAGGTTTTTCACACCTGTCCATAGAAAATTCAGCCAATAGTTACCCATCTTAGACATCTTTTAAATACGGTGTATTCGTGTTTTTCGAGTATAATGATCAATTTGAAACTCTATATACATATAAATGTAATTGAACAAGAATCATTCATCATGCAAGCGGAATTAACTTAAAATGAGTATTGCATGCGCATGCATAACATATAGACTGTATTTCAATGTTTAGTTTTTAAATTACATTAATTAAACCAAGAAAATGGTTAATAATTATTTTTTAAACATTATTATTTATTTAAAAAAAATAAATAGATCAATTAAATAAAATCAGTAGTCATGAACGATGATAATTAAATTTTTCACTTTGTTAGTTATAGAAAAGAAGCAACAATAATAAAATAAAAATGTCATTGCGCGCCTATACCAAAATATTATTGATATCTTAAATGAAAATTCGTGATCGAATAATATGGTAATTTGGAACAATGATGGTATTGATTTGTTTTTTTTTTTAACAATGGAATAAAAAGGGTGGCGAGATTACTGAACCGCGAATACCAATTTTTTTTCTAATTAAGTGTGTTCCATTGCCATATATTTATGGTATATATAGTTATATGTGTTATTCACTTATTTGGAAAATACTGAAAAAGTATGTAGCACAGAATTTGGTTACGAAGGTTTCGTTTTAAATCCACTCAAAATGACTTGGCAAAATTATCTTAGTCTTTTTATTACAAAATACCACAACAACAGCTAAATTCTATTCGTCACTTATTATTGTTTATCATCTCAATATCGTTTTTAAATTAAAATTAATAATTTTTAAACTTCTGCAGACGCTGCTTTTTTTTTTTTTTTATGAGATGTTTGTTTGGATAACAATTATAGTGGCGTATATGTACATACGAACATATATATAGTAAGTTAATAGTTCCAAAAATATAAAATGGTGTTGGTAATTAGCTATGTATATATTTACAAAAAGTATGACTTGTTATAATTTATCCATTGATACTCTTGAATACAATAAACAATATTAACGCTCATACTAAGTACTTTAACAATTTTAATGATACTCAAAAATATTGAAGAACTGAAATAATTGGTTACATTTTTATTGATTTTAATAAATTTAGATGTCAAATATCAAATGAATATTATTGAAAATTAGTGTGGTTCAATGTCCGTTATAATACTTGTATGTGTTTTATACTATTTTGGCTTTGATTTAAATCGATCAAAAATATTTAAATTGTCGATAATCGATTTGTATTCACAACCATGAAAATACTATACATCTCAAACTATCTACAGGGCTACAAATTGAAAATTTATTAAATTTAATATTTAAATCGAATATATATAAAATTTATAATACAAAAAATCCGAACTTCTAAAAAACCATATTTCATAATTTTTATTCTTTTCTATAAACCATAATATTTTTAAATTCGTTCCGCATCAACGTAAATTAAAATTGTTTTCAGTTAAAAATTGTTCCCAAAACTTTATTTTTTTGCTTTTATTTGTTCCAAAATGAATGTAAAAATTAAAAAAAATAAAAAATAAACGGGCCACCACCATGCTTATATGCGGATAAGATTAATGTTACTTTTTAAAATGGACGTTTGTTTTGTTGTTAATTTAATTAAGGATATTACATGTTTTAACCACGTTTATCTGTATGCTCGTATATGTGATCGTTTTCATCCAAACGGAAATGAATTGGATTCGTGTCAAGCAGCATAGTTTTTATAGGGATACACATGTCAGCAATTTCTCGTTATAGATAGATACACAGCCATTTTATTATTCCAAACTAAGTTATGGTAGAGTCTTGAATATTCATTTCACATAATTACATAATAATTTGGCAATGGCAAAACACATATAGTGATACATTTCCGTATATGTATATCAATTTGAATACACTTCGACGTACAGTTTTAATTCCAATGTTAATTTGAAGAATTTGGCTGCTGTGGTCGGGGGGCACTCACATGTCTCGTAAATCAAAATTGCACGAACATTTTTCTCAAG
Organism: Tipula unca; assembly: GCA_951394425.1. NCBI lineage: Eukaryota > Metazoa > Arthropoda > Insecta > Diptera > Tipulidae > Tipula > Tipula unca. The sequence goes on from OX596381.1 coordinate 74,168,464, forward strand.
AATACCACAACAGTATCCTTTGCTTGTCGTAGGAGGCGACTAAACGGTTGGATCGCTGAGCTGACGACCCGCATCCGTAAAATAATAAAGTGATTGTAAAGTCAACAAAAAGAAAAATGGATACGGCCAAAACAACACCGGACCCCCGCTCAAGTACCCGGACACGAGATTTAAGATCGGCACGTGGAACGTGCAATCACTAAGAAAACCAGGAGCGTTAGAGGGCCTAATTACGTGCATGAAGGAGTATCGGCTGGAACTCGCTGGCCTGAAAGCGGAGAACATGTGTCCCAGGGCTATACGTTGTTCTATAGTGGAGATGACCTCGGAAATCTTGGAGCTGGATTTCTTCATGGGCCGCTGGTAAAGAACGCTGTTTTGGATGTCCAAGCAGTCAATAACCGATTGTGTAAGCTTCGCTTGCGCATGAAGTTAGCTAACCTGTCGATAATTTGTGTACATGCGCCCACAGAAGTCAGCCAGCTCCAAAATAAAGACTCATTTTACAATGACTTGGACGATCTGATGGGATCTATACCCGAACACGATCTTAGAATGGTAATTGGGGACTTTAATGCTAGAGCTGGCAGAAATCAGACCGACTTGTGTGAAAACATAGGTCCGTACTCCCGACACGAAACTGCGTCCGATAATGGTGAGAGAATGATGTACTTTGCGGTTGCTCATGATCTTAGAGTAGCAAGCACATTCTTCCCTCACAAACACATACATCTAGAGACATGGACACATCCTCGCGGAACTTCACACAGCCAAATTGACCATGTGTTAGTTTCTAAAGGACGGGCTCAGGTTGTGCAGGATGTGAGAACTTATCGGTCAGCAACCAAATACGTAGGCAGCGATCATCATTTGGTTTACAAAGCTACGATTTAAGTTTTCGTACAAGTCTGGGAACACAGCGAAACGCATGGTACGTTTCGACTGTGAAGGTCTGATAAATGAAGATCAAAAGAAACAATATCAGGATCTTGTCAGCGACAACATTAATGAAGCTAATTACCAGTCTGACTGCGTGAACTCTGTCTGGGAGGTACTGAAAACTTCGGTTGTCAGTGCTTCTGAACAGACTTTAGGTATAGTGAAAGTCAGACGCAAGAATGATTGGTTTAATGACGAGGGTCGTCTTGAAATTGAGCAACAAAATATAGTATTCGGGACCGGGACGGAAACCTCTGTGTCAACATCGACGCAGTACTTGACGCATAGGGTGGCCACTTTACTGACCTGCTTGATGTCCATCATGCGTCACAGACTGTTGTTATGAGCCAACTCTAATACAGACTGCGGAGATTTGCATTGAGGAGCCATATCATAGGGAATTCACTAAAGCCGCATGCAGAGATTGAAACGAAACGTTCACCTGGAGTGGACTGCGTTAATTCGGAGCTCTTGATATTCGGAGGGGGTACTTTGTGAAACTGTCTTTTCGACCTTATTCGATTAGTATGGCGAACCGAAGTTATGCCTGACGAATGGAAAGTGGCCGCGATATGCCCCATCTTCAAGAAGGGAGACCGCTTGAAGTGTGAGAATTATCGCGGTATAGCTCTCCTTTGCACAGCATACAAGTTACTGTCATACATTGTATTGGATAGAATCACTCCTCTAGCGGAGGGATTGGTTGGTGACTATCAAGGAGGATTTCGTCCGAATCGATCAGTCACTGATCAAGTCTTTTCGCTGCGTATGATTCTATCTAAATATTATGAGACATCCATCCCCGTACATCAGGTGTTCCTGGATTTCCGGCAGGCCTATGGCTCGATAAATTGAGAGAGTTTGTGGTCTGCCCTGGAATACCTAGGAATGCCAACAAAACTGGTACGACTATGTAGGTTGACAGTGACGCAGTCTCAATGCTGTGTTAAAGTTGAGAACACGCTGTCGACAATGTTTGCAGTTAACTCGGGTGTTCGGCAGGGAGATGCTCTGTCCCCGATACTTACACTTTAATCATATGTTGGAGTACATCTTTTGTAAAACTGAAATACCTCAGCGCAACATCTTATATCGCCAGTCCAATCAGGTGCTTGCATATGCAGATGACATTTGCATGATTGGACTGAATAGCAACAGAGTGAAAGAAATACTTGATCCGCTTGTAGAGTTTTCAGCTTCAGTTGGACTTCAGATCAATGAGGCCAAAACGAAATACCTGATCTCTGGTTTTAGGGATAATGGCACACCACATTTTAGTAGTGGCCACCACACGTTTGAGGGAGTGAGGAGGTTCAAATATTTGGGTTCTCTTATCACTCACGATAACAGTGTGGATGAGGATATTAAAGGGCAGCTGGCAGCTGGCAGTCGTTCTTTGTATCCTCTAAGGCCACTGCTGAAGCTGAAGCTTTACAAAACGTTGATCAGGCCCGTTGTTATATTTGGATGTGAAAGTTGGGCCCTGGCGGATGAGTACAAGAGATGGCTCTTCACATTTGAGAGAAGAGTCATGCGTGTGATTTACGGCCCAAAATGCGAAATAGATGGTACCTACCGAGCTCTGTACAATATCGAGATCAGAGATCTGATGAAGATCCCCGATATTATACGTGAAGTAAGGTCTCAGCGAGTACGCTGGCTCGGTCACGTTCTGCGTGCTGATCCGGAATGAATTGTGCAGCCATCTCTGAAAAGAGAGCCACCATATGGTAGGCGCAGAGGTCGTTGCAGGCGACGATGGCTCCACGGTGTAGAGAACGACTTGCCCTCTTCAGATTGTCTTAGACAGTATGAAGACCTTGCTCGGGATCGAAACCGCTGAAGCCTAATTGTTGACTCAGTAAGGAGCAAGTAATGCCCTTTAAAACTGTTTAAACAAAAAAAAAATTTAAAGAAAGACTGTTCTGGATTTTAATATTTTTGCAATTTAAAATAATTTGAGATACAACTGTTAACTGATTTTCTTTGGTCAAACTTCTCAATTTGATTGCTAAGTCTGGCGGATTTTCAACGACAGAATGGCAAAACTGGTAAGAATTTTGGTGAGATGTCATTTTTCCTGCAATGACCCATCCTAATACGGTGTTCTAGAGCATTGGCAAGTGCTCTAATAATTTTATTTGCCCAAGAACTCCAAGAATTTTTGTTGTACTGTTGCGACGGTAAAAGACTCGGTCATGAAACTCAATTGAGAACCGGAATCTAATAGTGCTCGCCCAATGACCGGATGTCCCAAATGGTTAATAACTTTAACTAATATACAGTGCTCAAATAGACGAATGGTGGTAATGTCGTCCTGGATTTGGCAGCAGGCAGCAATGATGATGATGCAAGGACTGAACTACTGATGCTCGGCTTGCAGTTGGTGTCAACGGATGTACTCACAGCTGTCAAAATAAAACATGGCGGCTCAGCCTTTGAAGATTCAGTTGTTGAACTAATATTGGTGGAGGTAGCAGCGAATCATGTAAAGAACTGCATAATATCGGCAGCGATCTGTCACTGGGCATGCAGCCACAACATGGTCGAGGCGAAGACAATTGTAACATAAATTTGAATTGAGTCACAAACTTGTGACGTTCATCAACCGGTATAACTGGAGAAATTTGTGACATTGTTATTAAATGTCCATTAGTCTTGCAATAGACACAGTGATAAGTTAATTTGGTTGTAATGAGTACGGTAGGAGGCGATCGATTATGACGCAAAGTATTTTTTGAAGTTGGTTTTGTGTACTCTGTTGTCACTGGTCTCGTTTGAGTTCGGAAACTAATAAACTGACACAGGTCGTCCACTGTGGGAAGGTGAGTTGTCGTAGCCGCATCATACCATTTACTTTAAGTTTTATTGCGAACAAAGATGCGATCGAAAATGGTCCTGTAGATTCAGCAATCTCTTTGAATCAGGCCGATCGATTGTTTTGAATGAGAATAACTCATGGATGTGCTGCTCACAGATAAAATTCGGTTTATCAAACCGATCATGGAGAATTTTCCGGGCGACCTCATAATTCTCATCAGATGATTCGTTCGCAGATATAGCACTATATTTTAGGCAACATCATTTAGCGATATTTTTAGATATTGAAATTTTGTTCGTTCACTCAACGATCGATTTTCATCAATGAGGGTATCAAATGTGCCGATGAAATTACTCCACTCCAAGTAGTCATCAGAAACGTCGGAAGCTCCACGATGAGAAGTATGGCGCTAACAGTTGGTGGAAGAGCATCCTGATTGCTTGGCCTTTCTTCGCTGTTCTTCTAACCTTTCCTCGAATCCGGTTACGAGAAAAAAATATGAATTTTTAATTGAGGTCCGAACATGTTCAGTCAGCATTTCTGTATCCTTAACTTCATAGGGAGGTAGCATTCGTTTGTACGCCAATCACGCCTCTTGTAAATCTGTCAATCGATGTTGAATGTGCGTTTGGCTTTTGCTGTTGCAAAGTTATCCGCCACATATTTTTCATACCGCTCCAACTTTTGAAGGAAATGTTCGATAAACTGTTTGGAGCGACGAAGATCTACAGCAGGATTTACGTGATTTATTTGCAAGTAGTATAGAAAGGGTTTGTAATACTGGATAATTTGGTTATTCTTTCTCAACCGTATTAAAATGATCCAACTACCAGGTCAACCCTTCGGAGCAAAAAACCACTTTCACTGCACTACACTGCGGTTATTAAACACAATATAATTTATTATTATTCTTCATATGTATTTTGTTACCGAGATACACCACAAATATGAAAGAAGAATATTACGCCATGTGATCTACGTGATTGCCGACATGTTGAGTATTACGTAGATTTCATTTGACAACGTCAATAACCTACGATATTTCGGCATGTTGAAATTTAATGCGCCAGTTCATAGTTGTATTAATTGGAAAATTAGTGATTCAGTTAAGCCGTTTTTAGCGGACAATTCACCGCCGAAGGCAACAAAAGTGAACTTTATTTAAGTTAATTCTCAGCAACCGAGAGGACAGATTCTTGTGGAAGGCAACAAAAAAATTAAAAATGCCAACAATCTCGGATCACCCGAATAGACTACCTATACTGGAAATTGGGCGAAAAGCACTGAATAAAAAGCTAATGCTTATATGGTTCTTATATAACAACAATATTCGCACCACACGAAGAAACTAATAACTTCGTGCTATCCAACCAAATGTAGATGGTTTTTCATTCAAACCCATAAAATATAATTGGACGAAATTTAAGAATACAATTAAAAATTTTATAAACCTAAAAACGTATCAGGGCATGATCATATTACCGGAAAATGATAAGGGAATTGCCAGACAAATGCATATAAGTATAGTAACATTCATATTCAACGCCATTATGTGGGCTGGTTATATTCCTCAAAAATGGAAGATATCTTTAATCACAATGATACATAAAGCTGGAAAAAATGAAACACTGATTTCATGACATCGTCCAATAAGCATGCTGCCTACAATCTCAAAGTTATTTGAAAAAATGTTATATACTAACGAAGAAACCAGTATTAGAAGAACGACAAATTATTCCAGACCATCAATATGGGTTCCGAAATCAACATGGTACCACAGAACAAGTACACATAATTGCAAATGCAATCAAAAACCCTTTCGAGGAAAAAATATATTGTTCTGCTGTCCCCTTAGATATTGCACAAGCCTTTGATAAAGCTTAGCATGATGGGCTATTATACTAAATTAAAGAATTTCCACCGATGAAATTTCACTCAGTTCTGGGAAACTATCTCCTTCAAAGGCAGTACATGGTTAAACAAAATAATGCAACTACTTGTTTAATGATATTAAAGCAGGTGTCCTACAAGGCAGCGTTCTAGGACCAATATTAAACCTGTTGTACACAGCTGACTTACCTGTTACCAACGTGGTATCAATATCAACCTTTGCCGATGGAACGGTTGTCCTGGTGTCTCACAATAATACCAAGACTGCCTTAAAGTAATTACAGAATCATCTAAACAAAATCGAGAACTGGCTGAACTTATGGCGCATAAAAGTTAACAAAAACAAATCAGCTGACGTCACATTCACGCTAAACAAACGCACTTGCCCATCAGTGGAATTAAACGATATAAATATTCCTCAACAAACCAATATTGAAGCATACAGAGAACTTTAGGATTTGAATACTTCCAGTTAGCTTCTTTTGTAGAAAGAATGCCATTGGCAGCATTTAAAAAAAGTTAAGCCGTATGACAAATAACAATTTGACACGAATGTTAAATTTGCGGTAGTGTGCAAAGCAGAATGTCTATTGATATAACTTATTATTCAATATTGGAAAAAATAGGGGATTAGGACATATAATTACGTCGTATATGGGAGGAGGTAGGAGGTTTAGGGCAACAATTTGGAAAAGTCATATAATCGAAATATATATATGAGGTCATATCACACAAGGCAGTCCTTAATCTCCCAATCCCCTTTTTTCCAAAGTTATGGAAAAATCATGTAATCGACATATTAGAGGTTTTGTAAACTTGGTTGTCCTAAACTCTTTGTCCTCTACTTTTTCCAAAATTGAAATATTTTCGAATAGCTATTGGACGCTATGACATCGTGGTATATACGTCATTATGGTGTTAGCTTGCCAGGATTTCCAAAGAAAATTTGAAATTTATTTATTTGGTAGACTTATGCCAAAAGAAGTAGCTTGCCAGGAACAAGTCACATAATCGGTTAAATTATTAGATTCATAAAAAAATTTTAGGACTTAGGACAAACTTCAACGGTTTATATAGAATTGTGAATTTTGTTTGAAAAAAAAATTTATTTTTATTCCTTAGGACAGATATAGATTAAAATTCAAGTGGATTAATTTGACTGGTGTAGTTTTAATTTTATTTATTTATTTAAAACTAATTTTGTGAACATTCATATTAAATGTAATTCTTAATTTCTGGAAATAGATTATGAAAATATTTTAATTTAAAGCTTTTCTAACCTAACTTATTTTGAAAACAAAACAGAGATTAGAATGAATTGCAAGTGACTATGAAAGTATCGCCCGGCCGTATCGCATTAAACCTATGAAAATTTGGTCACCGTAGTTAAGAACTGGTTCATTTTATCAATCGTCTACATTATCAACATTTTCTAAGTTGTCTACGAGTTTTCGACACGTCAACGTAGAAAATAATATATAGTGAATAATATATGAACATATATCGCCACACTAAGGCCAAGCCTACATCAAGTATTAAATAATATATTTAGCCCGAAATCAGTGGCTAAATAAAATGAAACCATGTGAAAAATACGTGAACAACCTACGATATTTTTGCGTTTTGAACTCGAATTAACCAGTCCAAAGTTGTAGTTTGAAAAGGGGCAATTCAGCGAAACTTTATACGACGGAACTATCATAAAAAGTAGTTTATTAATAAAAACAGTATATTATTTTTAATTTATCTCAGGAAACTGTTAGAAACATGTTAGATAATGACAATTAATAATTTGACAGTTTTAGTTTTAATAGGTAAGTTATATAAAATGCATCGAAGGTCAAATCACGAGGATGGATATATTTACCCTAGCTATTTATATCCTACCATAAACAGGCGCTGTCTGTTATTATGGGCAAGGTGGACAGTGCCCTACACCATTCATATAGTGGTCTCACCGTCCAATAAAAAATTGCACTGAAAATTCAAACACGCACTGATGCAATTCTATTTTTCGGGCTTTTTAATTTAACATCAATTTTAAAAAAATTATAATAAATGGAATTTAAAAATTAAAAAAATGTTGTTACCATTTTTTAGTTGCCTTCGCCAAACACTCACATAGTGAAGCTCGCGAAAATTTGTCTCGTAGTAATGCAAGACACTTGTTACAAATCACTACCAAATCTGGTAACTTAGTTCACAAAATAACTGTACTTTGTTGACATTGTCTACGTTGTTGACGGGTTGTTGACACCCCGACGTAGAAGAAAATAGACGACGTGTAAATTCCCATCATTGAAACCTAGTTGCAATAACGTCGAAACTTAAGAGTAAAATAAGGGCCTTAAATTACTGCTTTTCGGGCGACGTGCAAAACTTTAAGAGTTAAATTAAAATTTTTAAAATTAAACTAAAAATTTTAAAATTTGTAAAAATACATAGTTCGACATTTATGATAAAATGTCAATTAAATTTCTAAACAGTTTCAAAAATTCATAAACTAGTTTTCGATACTGCAAAACGGAAGTGTTTGGGATTTAAATGCAAAACAATAAAATTCTTTCAAAAAATTAAGAATTAACAGTTCACTGGATCAAAAATTCTCAAAATTCGTATTAAAAATTTCAAATAATTTAAATTCAAAAATATTTAAAATTCTAATGAAATATTTAAAATATGATAAAAATCAAATCAAGATCGATAACTTTCGAAATCCAATTTAAAAATTTCGATTCAATTTTATAATCGGTTTCGGAAATTTCTACAATTAATCACTACATGCAAAATTTTTGTTTATATTTAAAAAATTATACAATTCTGTTAACAAAATCAAAAATTCACATAATCCAAAACTATCAACATTTGAACAGAGAATTTCAATTCAATATCATATTAGTTTGAAAAGCCGACGTTGCAAAACATTTAAAATTTAAATTCTAAATTCTAAAATTCGGAATTCGATGAAATTATCAAAAATTTTTTTAAATTTTTTAATTTATTTCAAATTGGGTTTAAAAATTAATAATCTATTGGTAGGCCTTGCAAAACATTAAAAAAATTTCATTTAACATTGAAACTATTTTCAAATTATTTCGTGATAAAATCAGTTCCACGCTCATGGTATAGTGCACGTGAGTTATTACACCTCTCTATGATAGTATTATGCCTAAATGGGTATTTCTTTTTATGTTTGTCTTTTTATTTAATTGGTTCACAACCAACACTTAAAATTATTTACCAGTTTGGTGCATACACGGTATTGTAGAAAATAGTACCGATATTTTGTTGGTTAGACGGGAAATTGGGATACGCCGGTTTCTTTCAATTCATGTTTTTTTACTAAATTCCTTTTAGCTATTGCGGATCAATTGAGCATGACATCCAGGGTTAAAACTGATATTATGTGTGTTTGTGAAAAAAATAAAATAAAAATGTATAATTTATATATAATTGCATTCAGTGTTGCATTCCTTCGTTCCTTCCTTCCATCTGAAACTTTTTTAAATCAATTTCATTGGATAAAAATGACGATTTTTTTCAACGAGTTGGTTTAACTTTAACTTTTGTGCTGAACGAACATGGCGAGAAAGAGATAGCATGATATTGACGAAAGAGGCTAAAATTAAATCCTCTCAAATCTAATGTCAAACAGCGTGTTTTAATACTTAAGTAACTAAAATTTAGCGTAGAGAATTAGATAGTACAATTGGATTTAACATCTAGTATTTTATATCTTTTAGAATATTATCAAGTATGTACCCGAGATCCAATAAACCGAGTTCTGATTTTTTTTGACCAAGTAAGGAGGTTCAAGCGAGATAGCGAAACTTGGAAAAACGTAATAATTCAGTAATCCAGGAAGGATGCAGTGGAGACGCTCCCAAAAATATTTAAACAAAGATGTTCTTGTAACAGAGATGGATTTTTTCAGAATCTATTTTATTCTTTACATCTATATATTTATAGATGGTTTAATACTTAGAGCCCAACAGTGTCAAACGTTGAACCTTTTACTTTTAGTGAAGAACTGTTCAACGGTATACGGTAGATAGGTTTGACATAAACAACTTGGAGGATTCTACATCTTCTACACCTTCTACGTCCAAGTTCACCGGACCAACTGCAGAAATCCCGGCCTCATGAATACGATAAAATTTTATAAAATTTCATGTCCCAAATTGTAGAATAATAAATAAATAATTAGAATAAATAATAGACTTGAAATTTATAATATTAAATAAAAGACGAACTTATATTTGAAATTAAAATAAATTGATTAACTAATTTGCCATGGTAAGGCATTGTCATTCGTGAAATAACTGACAAATTTATTTCTAATGAGAACCGCATCGCCAGCTGGATTATTAGACCCCATACGTCCGACATTTCGCAACCCACCAATTCTTGCTTCTCCTATCCGTTCACAAAACACTAAATCGCCATGCTGTGTGGAATGATCCAGAAAATTATTACCGAAATACTGGTAAAAATCACTAAATTTAATTCTTTACCAATTATGCATGCATACTGTTGATTTTATTATGGTGACCACAGTAGGTATATAGGTCTGCTTGCGATAATTGGTTTAGATTTATATAAGACAAAAATGTATGGAAGTATTTTCTTTTTAATGTTATCCAAATGTAAGTCCCATTTTAATTTTTGGTCAATGACTAATCCTAGATATAAGAATGAACTAACCCTTTCAATAACATGATTGTTGCATTTTAGTTTATGCAAAACAATTTCATTTTCATCTAAAGCTCTTGTCTTGAAAATTATGTACTTAGTTTTGCTAATATTTAACACCAATAAATTTTTATGGAACCACTCGTTTAAAGTAACCATATCGGACTGCATTTTCTGAAACATACTTGTAGTATCGATACCACTATAATAAGTTTTCGATGGAAGAAAATTTCCAAGAAGAGTGGTAAATTTTCGAGTGGCTCAGGTAGTTTTTATGTAACTTTTAAAAAGCATACACGTATATATTTATTATCGGCATAAATTTGAATTATTCCACATAGTTTCAGAAATATAATGTCATTAATGAAAATTTTGAACAGAAGTGGGCCTAAGATTGACCCCTGAGGAACTCCAATACCAAACGATTTGATTTCACTACGAGTACCACCAACTTGAACAAATTGGGTTCTATCGTTTAAATAATTTTCAAACAATTTAAGATAAATATCGCCGATATTCATGTTTTTCAATTTGAGCAATAGTAATCTATGGTTAACTGTATCAAATGCTTTGCTTAAGTCTAGGAAAATTACAGATACATGCTTTCCTTTATCAATTTCAGTACTAATGTTATTGGTTAAATTCAGGCATGCTGCTGTAGTATTAGAGTTTTTTGTAAAACCAAATTGACAATCTGCTATTATATTGTTAGATTGAAGAAATTTCTCCATTCTACCATAAATAATATTTTCAAAAATCTTTGCTAAAGATGTTGGTATCGATATCGGTCTATAATTTGATATGTCGGTTTTTGATCCCTTCTTATGTATGGGTACTACTTTTGCTAGCTTTAAGCAACTTGAAACTGTATTATCTTTTATTGCTTTGTTCGATAGTTTTGTTAATATACTTATTAATTTATCAGAGTTTTTTATGATAAATCTATTTGATACATTGTCATGTCCAGTTGTCGACCGTTTTTTTAGATTATTTATAATGTTTAAGATTTCTAGCGTTTCTACGTTTTCTAAATCTAATGGCTCAATAATATTGTATTGTATATAACTAAACTCGATGTCGTTTGGAAGTCTTAAGTGTTGAACAGTGTCATGGACTACATTTACAAAGTATTCGTTGAACAAATTGGCAATATGCAAATCATTTGAGATACTTTTATTATTAAATTCTAGCTCAAAATTAGAACACTCCATTGGTTTATTAAGTATTTCATTGTTAAAGCACTTCCACAGTAATCTTGGGTTGGAAAGGTTATCATCAAAAATTTTACGATAATGTTCGCTTTTAGCCAGTTTAATTCGTTCTTTACAGAGGTTTTTATAATATTTATAACGATCGTCGCAATATTGAGAAGGGCACTTCAAATTCAGCTTATGAAATTTTTCTCTTAATCTAATTAGATTAAAAATCTCATCAGACATCCAACTTCTTTTAAATTTCTTAGCTGATTTTCTTTTTACTTTACGGCTGCATCTAGTAATCAAGGTTGCCATTTCTTTAGAAAGATCATCAAAATTTATACAATTGTCTAAACTATTCCAGATACCATCACTGTCTACCTTTTTATAGTCAATGACGTCAAAAAATTTTCAATTTACTAAAATATCCATCCTACCCCTGCTTCACAAATTGTTGTTGGTGAACACGTGATTTTCTCGGTTGTTTTCTCTAGTATCGTCCAGACAATTAAAAATGATCATATTCTATACTCATATGCATATTGTCCAATTTTGTTTTAATTTTTCATTTGTCTATACATACAAATCGGGATACAAAAAAATTGCAACTAGATTATTCTAGAAAAAAATTCGTGTGTGCTCAAAAGAGATAGAGGTATTCAAAAACAGGCCACATGCAATCACACGCACATGACTAAGCGAGATGAACGTATAATTTCTGAGTCGCCAGAACCTGATAATATAATAAATGCAAATGCACCTCACAATTCCCTTGGCAATGGAGCTTTAGATGAAAAATCGGAGGTGTACGAGCTATTAACTAGCTGGAATCTTCCAATAGAAATTTTCAGTATATTGCAATGTAAAGCATACATTTAGCGTAATAATTTTGGAAATATATTCTTAAATCTTTTATTTCTTCACAGCAAAAAATTTTTCAATCGAGACTTTGAAATATATGAAGGAAAGACATATATAGACGAAATATTTACGCCAGAGAATTTCGCTACTAAAGTATTGTTTGAACATAAATTGACCACGTGGCCAAAAAGTTTTGTAAATTTAAAACATTTTATAACAAATGTAATGTTTAGATTTAAAACTGTTTTTTTGTCTTTCATTATTTTACAGAATGAAACTAGTACATTGTCAATGAGTTCATCGACTTCTGATTGGATAACTAAATACACGACGTTTTTTTCAGCTTCTGGTTCTTCTTCTCCAAAAAGAAAGCATTCTGATAAAGACGAGCCATGCAGATCTTCAAATGGCACACCATCTACAATTGATTCGGAAGATGTAATTCAAATTTAATGTTAATAACACAATGTCCCTATAATATTATTTAAATATGTACCAAACCTTTTATTACTTAGATTTCGGTTGCAAGTATTTTAAACAGTGATTAACAAGGCCGTGCCCTAATAGACACGTACAAGAAAAACCTAATTTTGCGTCCATCTGAACGCACAAATATTGTCCATAGAATTAATTAATTTTAAATATATTTTGAGTATTTTTGCAGAGCACTTACTTTATCGGACGTGGCAGAAGTTGGAAGTTTCCTCCGAAAGGCAAACTATGGGACAAAATGTCAATTGAGGTCTCTTAAAAAATTAAATTTGAATACCACGACACGTAACCCCAAAGTTTTCGATGGAAGAAAATTTCCAAGAAGAGTGGTAAATTTTCGAGTGGCTCAGGTAGTTTTTATGTAACTTTTAAAAAGCATACACGTATATATTTATTATTATAACTAATTCACAGATTTAGACAACAAAGAATTAGAAAAAATTGCATCTACATTAAAATATTTGCGCAATTGGAAAGAAGTCATTGAGAAATGGAAGATAACTGCTGCATTCCGAAGGAAAAAAATAGATGAAACCACTGATTGTAATCTACATTATATTCTTCAAGACTGGCCACTTTATAAGTACGCAAGTGTTGTTTTATTTGGATTTTTCTACAAAAATTTTTTGGCAATAACAGGAGTGTCCCACTGGGGAAACCTTTATTGGGGACAAAAATAAAATTTTAGAAATAAACTTCTAAAAAATGTTTTAATAATTTAAAAATTTTGATTTTTCTTACTTTTAAACACTTTTCACACAAAAAGCATAGTATGAATGAGAGACAACTTTTTTCCAAAAGTTATATCGTAAAAGTGAACTATTTATTTAATTTGTTTTATATTACTTGCACTGGAATGATCTTCTGAATCAAATAAAACCAGATTATGGCCAAAAAATACCTTAAAGAAACGGGAAAGGTGAACATTTGCACATAATTTTGTAACGTCATTAAACGTGAGTTTTCAATTTGATCTGATGTCCAAGTATTTTTTGCCATAATTTGTTTTTATTGGATTGAGAAGATTCCAGTGTAATAAAAGTAGAATAAATAAGTAAATATATCACTTTTATGCCATACATTTCTGAAAAAGTTTACTCGCATTAGAAATGCGCGCTTTATGTGAATAGTCTTTGAGAGCCTTAACTTAATAATAAAAGAAGCATTTTAAGTACTTTGAACTATATATACAATTTTATATTTTAAACCAAAATAAAGAGCATAAAATTAATGTATTTGATTTTATATTTATTTAAATTTCCTTTTGTTTCAGAAAGAAGATAGATACATTTATATGTATATGATATTGGATTAGCGAGGTTGCCAAAATTATTATCCGCTTCATATGAATCAAATAAAGCTATCGATTATTTAAGCCACATCGATGCTTTATACAATATGATTTACTAATTTGTACAGTGCGTTTTGCTAAATAATCATATATGGCCGTGTTTGAATTATCTTAGGCACTTCGATATACAGTGAAAATCCCGAATGCCGGAAATCCTAAAAGACGGAATCTTTCCAAAGCCGGAACGAAATGCTCCGTCCACCAATTTTATATGAAATATCACTCCTTTAAAACGGAAACCCCTAAGACGCGGATGGAATCATATTTTTTGGTCCCATCGCAAAGTTTTCTCAATAAACAAAACCTCAAAAGACGGAAAATTTTATAATTTCGAAAAAGTCAGGTGCTTGATTTTTATTTCATTTTGATATGTAGTATGAATAGATTTATTCATACTGAAAAGCTGTATGCACTACACATTTAGGGAAAGTACCCGAAATCACATTTTGTTTTTTTACTTTATTCATCTGTTTCTTAGTTTTTTTTTTCATTTTATACATATTTCGTCAATTGCTTCTCAAAACGGACGGCTGTCATTAGAAATTTTATTTTTATAAAAACATAATCGAGCGAGTGAATTTATTGGATTATTTTACATACATAAATACATTTCCATTTAGAGGTGGTTTTAGAAGTTTTTTTTATTTCAACATTTTATTTGTGATTATGAAATTGTGTTTTTACTTTTTTTAGTGTTTTTATGAATAAAATAAGTCAGGAAAAATAAAAAACCTTACACTAAAGCAGAAGTACGATGCAATTATTTTACACGAAATTTCAATTGCGGTAAAACCCAAATCTACGAGTGCTTGAAACCGCAAAATAAAATTGACATCAAAGAACGTTATGATTCTTCAATTAATAAAGTTGGCCAACAATCAAAGAAATGGCGAGAATGTGAAAATGCTGAGTTGAATAAAATATTATTCGACTGGTTCTGTGTAGCCAGAGCCAAAAACTTCCCAATCTCTGGGCCAGTTTTGCAGGCCAAAGCGAAGGTTATCGCGGAGACAACTGGAAATTCGACGTTCAAAGCGTCTAACGGATGGCTTCGAAGTTTTCGAACGAGATTTAACATCAGTTTCAAACGAATATGTGGTGAAGCAAACGATGTGGATGAGGACGCCGTTGCCATGTGGAAATCAAAACTGAGAGGTGTTTGTGAGGGTTACCAACCATGCGATGTAGCCAACTGCGATGAGACAGCATTTTTCTTTCGCATGCTGCTCAATAAGTCGCTTTCATCAGCAAAAGATAATTGTGCCGGAGGTAAAATGTTCAAAGAACGTGTGACTATGATGCTTACGGTTTTTGGGGACGGATCTATACTTCAGCCGCTGTTTATCGGGAAAGCTAGTCGTCCACGTTGCTTTAAAAATTTGAATAAAAATAAGTTGGGGGTGGATTATTTCTCGAACAAAAAGGCTTGGATGACCGGTGCCATTTTCAACGAATATTTGACTGCTTTGAATAAAAAAATGAAAAAGGATAACCGAAATTTTTTACTTTTTCTCGATAACGCGTCATCACATTTTGATGGAGAACTTTCCAATGTTAAATTGGTTTTTCTGCCACCGAACACTACTTCTAAATTGCAGCCTCTAGACAATGGTATTATTGCCGCACTTAAAGTGCAATATCGAAAGCTCATGCTTCAACATTTATTGATCGAGATGGATAACTGTAGCAGTGCGACAGAGCTGACGAAAAAAATATCTTTATTAGACGACATTGAATTATTAAAATCTGCCATAAAAAAAAATTCAATCATCAACGGTAACCAAATGTTTTCTTAACTGTGGGTTTCCGTTTGACGAAGTGATGGAAGAAGTTGAAGATGCAATCTGCTCCCCTCTGATTGAAATACAGAATTTAATCCAGACAGCGATGGATCAGCTGTATTCAGCGCAACACTATTTGTGGAGTTTGATAAGGAGGTCGAAACGGAATTTTCTGATATGGATGAAATTTTGAATATTATGGTCGAAACTAAGAAAGATGATGGTGATATTCAGACTAGAGCTAATCCAGCTGGTGATGATCCTGCGATAGTTGTGAATTCAGAAGATGATGATACGGATGATGAAAGAGAAATTAAACCACAAGACGTTGTAGAGAGCTTAAAGAATTTAGCTCGATTTTCTTCTCAGTTGGGAAATTCCGATTTTTTCGAAAAAGTAAGCGCGTTGAAGATGGACTTATTTATGATATGATTATGAATTATGAGTATGAATTATCTAAACCACTCCGATAAATTAGCATTATAAAAGGTTTGTTCTATACAAAATACTAAGTTAGTTTAATATAGTCTAACTTTGTTAAAATAATGAAGAAAACTTCGTAGTGGTATACAAGAACTTAGTAGGCTGAAAACTGCTGTAGCCTTGTTTATCGTATGCTAGGTTTTTGTATATTATAACTATGGTTTTTTTCTCAGTGTAGATTTTTTCTTCAACCATGAATCGCACAAAAAAAATTCAGGCTGATAGATGGAACGAAAGAACGAAGGAACGCAACACTCAATCCGCTTTAACCCTTTAGAAATAAATAGATTTAAGTTTTGCATGCTTTTTGTTGATATTTGTTTTTTTTATATAAATTATTAAATTTAAAAAAAAAAATATATGATTTGTGGGATCAAAGGAAATAAGAGTTCGGGAGCAACGACGCCCCTAGCCGCATAAGCTACCCAATAAAACAGTTACAGCTCCCGAATGATCCGTAACACCACAGTTTATTCTACGGTGTTGATGTCTTTCTCAATTGTAAATCTAATGATAATGCTGAACATAGAATCCACTATTTCTCAAAACTATACCGCGTCATATCAGAAATCTGAATAATCTGATAAATAATTAAATGATTGGTAATTGTGATGTTTGCTAGATACAAATATGTATTTCTCATTTTTCTATTTGTGCAGAACACAGCAAACTGACAGGACCAATAATGGTTTTAAAAATTGGACTTACATGTTAAATTTTAAATTTTTTTCTTTAATACATAGAACAAAATTATTTTTAAATGTAACACACATACATAATTGGATTGATAATATGGAATTTTAAAAAACAACGTTAATAGAATAAATTTTATTATTTTCGTATCTGCCGTGCTAAACAAGGCTTCCCTGTACACTATACGTACATAACAAAAAAAAAACCGAAGAAATAATACACCAAAATACAAAAACAAAAATGAATAAACCTGAGACACGAATATACCACATTTCGTGACGAATGATTAATGATTTCACTGATTTCTGATATATATAGTAATTTTTTTTTTCTTCACAAAAAAAAATTATTAAAATACAAAAATTATACAAGAACGTCATTCAAACACCTTTAAAGTAATTAGATTTACTGTGAAAACGACGAACAACCAGCAACACACACACACCATAAAATTATAATATACGAACACAACACACTACACATATACACAAAATTAAAACTAAAAATGTAAAAAATTGAAAATTATCTAGACATGAATTTTTAATTAATAATTTTCATTTATTTATATTTATACATACCATACATAAATACATATACGAATATTTTATGTAAATACATCCATACATAATTATAATTTTAAACGTCAAAAATTTCATTTTTTTTTATCAAGATTTCATAAATTTTTCTTAAGGGTTAATTAGTTTCGATTAAAATTACATTAATTTTAACAATTTGTTTTTATTTTGTAGCTCGGTTTTGTTCGATCATTTTAAATTATCTTAAATGTCGATAAATTACACCGAGGAGATGAAATTAATTATGACCTCCAACAGTGATCGGTGTGTGTATATTGATTTGAATTTATAAAATTTTTACGTATCTATATTATATACCTACGTACAATGGAATGGTTTTAAGATGAACGAGGAATAAGATTTTCTTAGAAAACAATTACAATAATGGTCAGTCTATCCAAATGTGGTTAGAATTTTTAAAAATAGCATCTGGCTTTAATTTTTATGGAGGTGAAAATTCTATATACACAATTTTAACTGTTTAAATTTACAAATTTGAGAGCGCCCGTTCCACGAAGAAAACTAATGACGTATAATCATAGATTGACTTTTTACTGATCAAATTCACTTGAACTAGTAACTGTGTAGTCCAAGATAAATATAAAATGTCTTTTGGGCATCACTGCTAGTTGAATTTTCAAATTCCTTTCTGTGCCGTTCCTCTGTCTTCTGCTCGGCTTCAAGGACGCAAATGATTTACCTATAGCGTTAATAGTTCATAGTTTTTTACAAAATAGCTTGTTTTTAAAAATATGAACTAAAATGGCTTAATTCCAAAATTCAATTTTTTAAAGAAGGAAAATCAATAAAGTAAACAGGTGAAAATTTTATTTGCAACTGTTTTATTAATTTAAAGACATCAGCTTCAATTGCTAGTTTTTCTTCTGTTTCATCTTAATCTGTTTAGTTTTAATAGACGATCGCTTTAAAAATATTTTAATGGCGGTTTTTACTAATTTGTCGTTAATTTTCTCCTCCTTACCATAATTGAATATGTTAGCTATTATCGCCACAATCCCAACGTTTTATTGGAAGACAAGCTTCCGAATAACTACAACAGAAAAAAATGAGTTGCCGGCAAAAGTCCATTTACCGAGGAGTATGTCTTGTAATAAACGTATATGACGTTTATTAATTCAACACAACCACCCTAATTTAGGTCATATAAAAAACTAAAATGTATAGTTGCCAGAGAACTACAGAAGTTGAGAAAAAATAATAACAACAAAAAGGACATGCCAAAAGGCAAATTAAAGGAGCCAAGAAATCAAATAGAAAAGATAAGAAAACCTGCTTATCAAATAATTCAAGCTCCAGGTATCTCATATGCTGAAGTTGCTAAAGGGGGAACAGAATTGAAAAACGATTTTGACCGTTATAGTGAAATGTTGCAAACAATTCTAAACCGAATGGATGAACAAGAACATAGCAAGAAAAAGCTATTGGATCAATCATTCAAAGACTAACGAAACTAGAAAACAGCATCAGGACTGCTCCTGTCACTCATATTTTAGCATGAATAGCGACATTAGAATACTAGCATGGAAGCCCAATGGGTTATTGCAACATCAGCAAGAATTGCAACTATCTCATATCCAAAACACACTTTACAAAACAATGATTTATAAAATTTAGAAGATATCAAGTATACCATACAATACACCTAGAAAATACAGCCAGAGGAGGAAGTGCGATAATAATAAAAAGTAATATACAACATTACGAAGAGAAAAAATATGAAACAAAAGAAATACAAGCAACTACCGTCAGCATTAAAACTAAAAATCAGTCATTAGCCGTAACGGCAATTTATTCCTGGTAAGCTTAGGCGATAAGTACATCATTGGCGGAGACTTCAATGCGAAACATACTCATTGGGGATCAAGAATAATCACTACTAGAGGTAAAGAACTTCTTGGAGAACATACTGGCCAACAGATAATAACAAAATACCTAATCTACTAGATTTCTTTATAACTAGAAAACTCCCAGCAACTTATGTTAAAAGCGAAGAGGGGTATGATTCGAGCTCCGATCACTCTTTAATACTACTTACTCTCATCGAAAAAATAATCTCAAAAGAATGCAACTCGACTCTGACAAATAAATATACAGACTGGGAGGGATTCAAAGAAGAGCTGAATAGTACAATAAAACTTAATGTACCGTTAAAAACAGAAGAACCACTAGATGAAGAAATCGTAAAATTCATAAATGACGCGGTACAACAGTCAGCATGGAATAATACGCCGGAGTTCAAAAGAAGAATAATAGGTACAAATTACCCAAAAGATATCAGGGAACTTATCGAAGAAAAAAGGAGAGCCAGGAAGAAATGGCAATACACCAGGATGCCTGCAGATAAAAACAAACTGAATAACCTGACACAACGACTCAGGAGGGAAATCCAGTACATTAAAAATGGTATACAATAAACTCATATCTACAGTCATTAACATATAAAAAGGATACTGACTATTCTTTGTGGAAGACAACCAAACGAATGAAAAGACCAATAACTCAAATACCACCCATAAGAACAAGCAATGGAAATTGGGCCAGAAGCAATGAAGACAAGGCAAAAGCTTTCGCTGACCATCTAGAAAGTATTTTTCAGCCTAATGAGGTACAAGAGAGAGAAGAATTCCAAGAAGTAGAGGAAACTATTGATCAAGAAATCGCTCTGACCACCCCTGTGGAATTGACTAATGAAATAAAAAAAAATGTAAATCCTAACAAAGCGCCAGGCTATGATCTGATAACAGGAAAAATCTTAAATTAGCTATCGAAGAAGGGCATTAAAAAATTAACAACTCTAATCAATGCAGCTTTCAGGATGAAATATGTTTCAAATGTATGGAAGTTCGCGGAGGTGATTATGATACCTAAGCCTGGAAAACCACCAAACGAAATAACATCCCATAAACCGATTTCGTTACTGCCTATTATGTGAAAACTATTTGAAAGACTTCTCTTAAAAAGATTGAAACCAATAATTGAAAGGCAGGAATTAATCCCAACACATCAATTTAGATTTCGAGTTAGGTACCCTCTATAATTGATCAAATTCATAGAAGAAAATCCAAAGAAGCAAACAATGCTGCACGGAAGCATGAAGTGAGGGTCCAGAATCACCCGAACGTTGAGGCCAACCATAACTACTCGACCACAGGGAAGCAGTGAGAATACTGAAAAGAGTAAAACCTTTTGAGTTAGCACTATAGTCAGCGTAAGGCAGTAACACCAGTAAATAGAACATAAGGAAAACCAATGGGGATACCTTAATTAAACACAATTTAGCAATTTAGGTCATAAAAGAAATGTTGTTAGTCTATAGACTAGGTACATTGTAAAATTTTATGTGAATAAATAAGATTGTCAAAAAAAAAAAGAATATAAAATACTGGGAATTCTATGCATCGTTCATAGGGGATACAATGTTCCACATCATGGACCAGTCTACATATGTTGTCGTGGTCCATATAACAGAGAGTAGATCCGTAAGTCTCAATACAAATAAAGATTTTTGAGAAAATTAGCGATCTCAGGGTATTAGGGTCTATTGACGGCACCCACATTAATATTCTTTCGCCGCGGACATGTTTTTGTGACCGTTTTTGTATTACCACATTTATATTAATGACTTTCCTATATTTTTAGATTTGTAA
Source organism: Tipula unca (assembly GCA_951394425.1). NCBI lineage: Eukaryota > Metazoa > Arthropoda > Insecta > Diptera > Tipulidae > Tipula > Tipula unca. The sequence continues at coordinate 74,189,906 of OX596381.1, forward strand.
TTATGATTTCCCCGGATCAACACATGATGCTCCCATTTAGGAAATGTCTCAAGACAAAGTGGCAATGAAAGCAGCATTTGAGAATGGCAAAAGGAATACATGGCTGCTTGGTATCCATTGATGTGGGGTATCCATTCGAACCGTATTTATTGACACCGTACCGAAATCCACATGGTCTACACAAATTACATATAATTTTCTCCATGCCACTATTTTCTATAAAGAACCCGATGTATTGGAGTTGTCAATGTCTGCTCAGCTCCATACAATTTTTTAGAAATTATTCAATTAACACGGCCAGATGATAGCAGACACACGAATTTTGAAGAGGAATTCGAATATGCAAATGTCGGAGATTATGTTCTGTGGCAAATCGCGACGCCCTCTTTAATTGTTTCTGAATCAATAATAGAGCAAATAATGAAAATTTGGTAAAGTTTAAAAAAATATTATACAGTCTTGACATGATTTCATTTTACATAAATATTTCACAAAAACATTTCATAATGATTAAATAAAAACCTCTTCTTATGTAAGTATTTACAGTTGGAATCGATTTGATTCTAGCTCTAGACGAGCCTCTGCAACTTTTAGGCGACGTGGTGGGGCTACCGTGCCCGTATTTTCGTTTAGCATCAATGTTTCTGTGGTCATTTCTTCGTCTTCGGTGGGCATGGTAATACTAACGGTATTACCAAGCGATATTAGGGCCACTCCTACAGCCGCCCCCATAAGATCAGCTAATGCTACCACTCATTCTTCAAAAGGGTAAAGAACACAGATTTCGATCATGCCCCTGTTTGGTTTATATCCTTGTGTTTTCGTTTTTAATTCTTCTAATTTTCTTATATTTGTTATAAGTCTACTATATCACTCTATTGCAGTATCACACAGATTTTAATACAGTGACAAAATATCGAAGTTTTCGCTTATCGAAAACTTTACAACATTCCGATTTACCGCAAATCGTGATATTTTAAGTAATTTTGGAATATACGAAGTTACAACATCCCACCCCAGAACAAAATTTGTGCATTGTGCAAGAACCAAGAAAATAAAAATATGTTCTAAACTAAAAACGAAATGGAAGAACAACATAAAAAATAACGAGAAAAGCATTGTGTATCTTGCACCGTGCGCAGACTAGTACTTATAATCCAGATTAGTGCACTAATCCTTCTTAATTTTCTAGTCTGTGCGTTTGTCATTTACTGATCTCGTTTATTTTAGTGGCTAATAATCTCTAAATCAAGCTAATCTCTTAATTTGCACATTTTTTACTTCTTTACTCAGTACTTCGACAAACACCATGAGCATAGTAGTACTCTAGCTTGGAGTACTTGGGGAGTTGGGGAGACCTTTTACGGCGCTCAAGACAACGCATAAAAATGACGCAGTAGCCTCAGTGAACGAAAGTTGGACTAACACTCTCACATATAGTGTAACAAGACAAGTCTGGCCAAAGCTGGACTTGAAACGCTCAAATACACTATAAATCTCCCTATAAGTAGACGTGAATTAAAAACGTTCGTACATTCCACAGTTGTTTTCCTATCGGAGATTTTACTCTTGACCCTCATTGGAGAAGTTTGGGGTTGGTCTTTAGTTTTAAAGTAACTTTCAATTCTTCTAAAATCTAAACAAATACTTGTAGCTTGAATATGCTCTATATGTATATGGTATTAATTTTTTATAATAATTAATGTACCACAAAGGATTTTCCGTTAGGATCATAAGTGTCATAAAGGCTATATCTCTTGAACTTGTAAAGTTTGATTCTGAAATCTTCTTGATATGAATTTTCTGTTGAACAAGGAAACTGTTTACTTCCAGTTTGTGTTTTCGTTACGACAGATAACTTAATTTTCTTTTATTTATTATTAAAACTTTTAGAACCTACTAAGGTTCCGCACTCGAAGCCACAATGGACCCAGAGGATCTATCTTAACTCGCAGGAGCGCAGTGCAGCCTTAGCTAATTGTAAATGTTTGATCCAAGAAATCGATAGTAACTGATCTACGTTCTAAGATCCGGAAGGCAACAGTTCGGATCTAGCTTCGACAAAGGCAGGACAGCTGCAAAGGTAGTGGAAGCAGTTGTCCACTCCCTCCAAACAGTGGTCACAAAGAGCATCCTGAGCTAGTCCCATGCGTTGGAGATGAACCTTAAAACGTCCTGTAATAAGTGCAACCGTTTCGCCGACCAACAGCTAGTAGTTGAATTTCTTAATAGCGTCCTTACCACCATTGTTGGTTCGGGACCAACAAATTTACTACGTAGTTCAGCTTTCGGTAAAAAGTGAGCAACCTGATTTCCCTCAACGTCACAATGCGCAGGCACTCACATGATCCTTACTCTCATATTACAACTAAGGAGATTAATATAGTGCTTGCAATATTTCACCAGTTTGGATATAATCAAAGGACTATAACGAATTTACCATCAGTGCAGATAATAATATCATTCCCCAAACTAAACTTAAATGGCTCAATAGCACTGTGGGTAAAATATAATTCAAATAATCCATATAATAATCCTTAGGATAAAATAATCCAATCCCCGCTAAAATTCAGGCAATAGCCTGTCATTCACCATTTCAACCTCCGAAATATGTGATTTACACATATTAAAAATCAGTGTATGTATGTACGAAGTCCCGAAGGCATTCCGCACGCCCCAAAGGACATCAGTCGAAACGTAGCAGAGTACGAGTACCAAAAATGTACGACTGCAATTTGGGTAATCATAGAATAGACTCCATAGCAAGAAGAGGAGTAGACGACATAGCTATGCGATTATAGCCCTATACAGGCGGTAAAACCAGTAATTTTTAGATGAACGACATCATTTTGTGGGTAAAATCCCAGGAATCGCCAAAGACCCTAATGCATTGCTAAAAATTAGCAATGGCCTCTTGCAGCTTAATAACTAAGGTGAAATCTCTAGTAGAGTTTATTATTTTGAATAACACCTAGATGCTTGGACGTGCTCTGTCCTTGTAATCGTTGTACCAAAAAGAGTGGGAACAGACAAATAAACACTATCTTTATATTGGTCTGGTAAAGACTACGAGATCAGATAAGACGCTTAGGTATTTACCAGAAACTGTCAAAGTGAGATCAGCCGCGGGGCTTTGCACAATAAACCCAAATCGCTGCAATTTAACAATCGATTCATCGATAACCCCGCTAGTACTCCTAGTACTCCTCCTTGTGGGCCACCTTTGGTCACTTTGACGGACACTGAGGAGGTATCCAGCTCAGTCTCAATTGTGTGAGGCTTGAGCATAGAATCGATTAATTTAACAATAGTTTGAGCAATATTAATATTGGTACACGCCCTCGTAATCGTAGACAACGCAATGTCCAGGAAGATACCTACTAAAATTCTTTGCAATTAAGCGATCTTTTGATTCTAGTTACGAGTTCATGTAGAGCAGTTTCGCAGCGCTTACCAGCTCTGTAAGCATGTTGCATGTTACTGAGAGGGGATATTTAAACAAAGTAGAAGTCAGATTCATGGGCTTAAAAGCCTTTGGATCAGTTTAATCCGACTTGTCAGCTTTAGGTATAAAAACTACTATAATCTTGCTCCAGTAGATTTACAGTGCTAAAAGCGCGGCATGCCTGGAGCTGATTGAGCAGAGGAGTATGGACAGAAAAAACAAAATCAGGACCACTCGATTTTCAAAGCACAAACGAGAAAACACTCCAGCGTAGAACATCAGTAGTGATTATTCTGCGGGCTTAGTACCAATCCGACCGAGTACCAACAAAAGTGTCAGGAGAATCGGAAGCTACCAGGGTGAACAAACAACAGGAGCTCATCAACTTCTCACCTGCAAGAGGTGAGTTTACCAGAACAGAGTTCTGTTAAGTCTAATAAGCTATCAATTTCTTCACAGAAGTTTTCCTACGATGACAGTGAAATTCATACTTAAAAAATAACAAAAAATTACACTGTTAAATTTTAGAATTTTTCCAATTGGAATTTTATTTATACGAAAATTTAAATTTGAGGTGTTTTATAAATTGTTTGCTGCCGATTCTAGAAATAATTACATACTCTCGAGTACATATTCGGATAGCTTAGAGCAACTGCCACCTTTGCATCCCTCGGAATTAAATTAGATTGGGCGGTTAGATTTTCACAGAATTTTGAAATTTCGTAATTTGAAACCAACTTTAATCATTTTTACTGCTTATTTCTGAGATGACCTAGACCACCTAGGATTTGTGTGGTCAATCAAATTAAATTCTGATGAACTTTTCTATTTGTTTATGGAGTTTAAAAGTTCAGAATTTTGATTGATTTTTAAAATTACCACATACTGGTCTATCTTTTCAAATAGTTTAGGCTATTTTGAATAGTATGATCAAGAAATTTAAATTCTGATTAACTTTACTATTTATTTAACATAATTTAGAATTTCAGTGTTTTCAATAATTTATATTATTTTTCTCTATTGGATTTTTTGTTACTTTTTCCAATTGAAATGCTTAAATAGGCGATAAAATCTGTACAATAAAATAACTAAAATTGTAGAGAGATCTACAGGTTCTCGTTTACATATTCGAATAGCTTAGACCAACTAGTATCTTATTGTGGTCAAAGCGACTCAATTCTGATTAACTTTACTATTTTTCATAGTAAATAAACTTTTCCGATTGTAAACGATTTTTAAAATTTTGTACCACCGTTCCTAGAGATGTCCACAGGTTGATTCGACCTTCATTTTCAGATAGTTTAGGCGATTTTGAATCTGTATGATCAGGAAGATAGTAAAGTTCATCAGAATTTAATTTTCTTGATCATTTAGATTTATAATAGCCTAAACTATTTGAAAAGAAAGACCAATATCTGAAGATATCCAGATCAAAATCCTGAACTTTTAAATTCCATAAACAAATAGAAAAGTCCATTAGAATTTAATCTGATTGACCACACAAATCCTAGCTGGTCTAAACTATCCGAAAATATACATGAGGACCCGCGGACATTCTCTAAGATAAGCAGTAAAAATGAATAAAATTGGTTTAAAATCACGAAACATCAAAAGCCTATGAAAACTTTACCGCTCAATCTAATTTATTTCCCATGGACGCAAAGGTGGCAGTTGCTGTAAACTATCCGAATATATGTACTAGAGAGTATGTAATTATTTCTAGAATCGGCAGCATACATTTTACAAAACACCTCAAATTCAAATTTTCGTATATAAATAAAATTCCAATTGGAAAAATTGCAAAATTTAACAGTGTAAATTGTTTTTTTTTTTGGTATGAATTTCCCTGTCATTTCTTAAGCTTTTTCTTCTCAGCTGTTTGAGCTACCAAAAATCGATAATTTAATTTCAGTCTTTAATTTGTTTTGGATTAACAGTTGCATTAGTGTCCTCATTTTTTGAAGTATCAGATTCATATTGGAACCCATCACTTGCATACATTTATTCGTGGATTCGTTTAGAACACTTATTATACGAGTATTTAGTGATTCCCTGTGATCTAATTCTGTAAAAACAAGATAATGTGAAAAAACGAAACATTGAAAAAGTTTACACAAAAAAAATTTACACAATTTCTATCTTATTTAGGTTAAATGGTATTCTATAAAACAAAGTAGTCAGCGTGTAAATTTTTTCTTGCTGAATAATTTTATCGTGTCTAAAACCACTTTGACGTTTTGTTAATGTTTCGTTTCATAATATAATATAAAGAGTAATAAGGACAAACATGGTTTTTTTGTTCGGCACTAGCCCGCCTTCTTCGTGAAATTTTAGTTTTAAATTTTAAATTTTTATCCGTGAAAACGAACTACACAAGATAAATTGTATGTGTAGTTTATTGACGCTTAATATCTTACCCATTTTTTAATTTATCTTGGTGTAAAGTTATAGAATACGATTTTGGTATGAAAACGTGTAAAGTACTCGTTTTCGCGTTTTCACGTTATCTTATTCGTTATAGAATTAGGCTACTGTGATCTAATTCTGTAAAAACAAGATAATGTGAAAAAACGAAACATTGAAAAAGTTTACACAAAGAAAATTTACACAATTTCTATCTTATTTAGGTTAAATGGTATTCTATAAAACAAAGTAGTCAGCGTGTAAATTTTTTCTTGCTGAATAATTTTATCGTGTCTAAAACCACTTTGACGTTTTGTTAATGTTTCGTTTCATAATATAATATAAAGAGTAACAAGGACAAACATGGTTTTTTTGTTCGGCACTAGCCCGCCTACTTCGTGAAATTTTAGTTTTAAATTTTAAATTTTTATCCGTGAAAACGAACTACACAAGATAAATTGTATGTGTAGTTTATTGACGCTTAATATCTTACCCATTTTTTAATTTATCTTGGTGTAAAGTTATAGAATACCATTTTGGTATGAAAATGTGTAAAGTACTCGTTTTCGCGTTTTCATGTTATCTTATTCGTTATAGAATTAGGCTACTGTGATCTAATTCTGTAAAAACAAGATAATGTGAAAAAACGAAACATTGAAAAAGTTTACACAAAAAAAATTTACACAGTTTCTATCTTATTTAGGTTAAATGGTATTCTATAAAACAAAGTAGTCAGCGTGTAAATTTTTTCTTGCTGAATAATTTTATCGTGTCTAAAACCACTTTGACGTTTTGTTAGTGTTTCATTTCATAATATAATATAAAGAGTAACAAGGACAAACATGGTTTTTTTGTTCGGCACTAGCCCGCCTTCTTCGTGAAATTTTAGTTTTATATTTTAAATTTTTATCCGTGAAAACGAACTACACAAGATAAATTGTATGTGTAGTTTATTGACGTTTAATATCTTACCCATTTTTTAATTTATCTTGGTGTAAAGTTATAGAATACCATTTTGGTATGAAAACGTGTAAAGTACTCGTTTTCGCGTTTTCACGTTATCTTATTCGTTATAGAATTAGGCTACTGTGATCTAATTCTGTAAAAACAAGATAATGTGAAAAAACGAAACATTGAAAAAGTTTACACAAAAAAAATTTACACAATTTCTATCTTATTTAGGTTAAATGGTATTCTATAAAACAAAGTAGTCAGCGTGTAAATTTTTTCTTGCTGAATAATTTTATCGTGTCTAAAACCACTTTGACGTTTTGTTAATGTTTCGTTTCATAATATAATATAAAGAGTAACAAGGACAAACATGGTTTTTTTGTTCGGCACTAGCCCGCCTTCTTCGTGAAATTTTAGTTTTAAATTTTAAATTTTTATCCGTGAAAACGAACTACACAAGATAAATTGTATGTGTAGTTTATTGACGCTTAATATCTTACCCATTTTTTAATTTATCTTGGTGTAAAGTTATAGAATACCATTTTGGTATGAAAATGTGTAAAGTACTCGTTTTCGCGTTTTCATGTTATCTTATTCGTTATAGAATTAGGCTACAGGTCATTATTTTGAAATTGATTGTTTGAGATTTAATTTTTATTCAGAGAGAGGGTAAGCCAATTAAGAAAATCTACTGAATTCCAAAAATGTAAAGTTAAATTGAGTTTAGGAAAATTCGAATGGAAAGGTTCCGGATCAAACTAAATAATAAGCTTTTCAAGAAAAGAAGCGGTTCGAAACTGTAACCAATTATCAGCAAACCTTTTATTTTCAAAAGGAGGACATATTTTTTATTACATTAAGTATAATGGACACTTCTATACTAAGTGAACGATTCCAGTGAGTTCTGAAAAATACTGTTTTCTTGTACCGTGTAATACGTGGTTGACGTGTATATGTAATATAAAATATTCCTTATTTTATTTATTTACTATTTTGTTGTTATAACAGACTACAAACTTTACTTGGAAATAACAACAACAACAAAACATTTTTTTTTATAAAAATTTGCGTTAATTTAAAATAAAATCCAATCAAAATTCATCCTCTGATTCTTTTGTTTTTTCCACAGTGTTTTTTTTTGTTTTTTTTTTTGGTATTTTAGAGGGTGATATGAGATTTTAATGTGTGAAATATGTATAAGACATATTTTTCGCGTTAATTAAAAATAAAAAATCATAAAAAATTGAATGAATAATAACAAAAAATAATAGTAGTAATAATAATAAGAATGAAAGCTTGAATTAACAAAACAAAAATAAAAAATAAGAAATTTTTTTTAAGAAAATGATTTTTTTTTTATTTTTCTTATACCTAAAATATAATTTCCGTGTGTACGATGTTTTTTATGTTTCCTTATACGTATATGTATATACGCCGATTTTTTGGGTGATTTATATACATTATTTTGTGTGTTAGTTTGATTGACAGTAGCACAACGCGCGCTATACATGTACATACATGTATATAAGAAAAATTGTTAAAAGGAAAAAAACTGTAGAAATTAAGAAATGATTTCGTGCAAAAATGGATAAACGTATATAAAAGTTTTTAGTTTAATGTAATAATTAAATGTGATTTTATTGTATATATAAAACATAAATTATGTATGTATATATACATATAACTTAAGGTAAATGAGTTTTCCGGAAGTTGGGTTATAATTTATTGAATACAGTTATTACACATATGCATTAATCATTCTATATTTAAGACAATCAAATCACAAATGTTATGGATGATACCGTGCCAATAAGCTTCTGCTCAGCGAGGAAAAAAAAGGAAAACAGTTTATTTGCAACCGCAAGGTTGTCTTGCACAATTTTTCTTTATTTTTTTTTATAATAATTGTTATGGTCAACGCTTGTAGAAGAAATCCTTTCCCAAAATACCGTCCGACTGGATTGGGAATGAGTTTGGAACCAATTGAAATTTTTGGATAATATTTGAATCGCCTAATAATATTTTACCATGGCACAGTGCTAACGTTTCGATTTTTTCGGATGTAATGCCTTTGATTTTACACTTATGTTCAGGTGAACAAATTGTGTTTGGGTTTACTGAGGATTTTTTTATTAAGCTAACGTCTGCTCCAGTATCGATAAGAAAATATAAGTTGGGAGTTTCTGATATGTCTAATTTAATATTTACAAATTTAGTATTGGCTGCGGTTAATTGATTATTTGACGACTGACATAGAATTGTTGGTAACTTATTATTTGTTGATTGAGTGACATCTGTTATTTCAGTATTAGGAGAGACAGTAAATGGTAAATCGGAATTTTCATTGACAGAGTTAGAAGTAGAATTAGTAAAATCAGTTCTATTTTCGAACATTATTTCATCGCTTTTATTTTTAAAAAATATATCTGATAATTTAACGTGTGGATAAGTTGGGGTAGAAACGGAAGAATACAGATTTATAGATCTTGAACTCGGACAACTGTATTCTGTTTTGCTTGAGCGAGTTCGATGGAGTTTTCCGCAACATGTACATTATTTGTAACAGGCTGGTTAGTATTCTCTCTTCGCTGGTTATTGTACATTCGCTTTCTACAATCTTTCAGCATATGGCCTAGATTTTTGCAATATAGACATCGAATAGGGTTTGTATTATTTTTAAAATCCTTAGAAGTTGGTTTTACATCGCCAGATGACGGATGTTGATAATTTGACGAATTACTTGTATATGAAGTACTTGGCTTGTTGTGCAGAAAACAATTTTTAGCTGAATGGCCAGGTTTAAAACACAATTGACATTTTAAATAATTCTTGTTAAGATTCGGTGCTAATTGAGGTCTAGGTTTGTTCAACAGAGACATCTCTTCTTCTATCGCTTTATCCACGGACTCCTTTAGCGTAGTGAATCGACAAGCTTTCACTATAGTAGAAATTGAATGATTCAAGCCATCTTGGAATGATCGTAATGCAGTTGCTTCATTCAGATTTCTAATGACATTTTTAGATTCTTCACCTTCTCGACGAATACATGAACTGTTTAAAGCTGTAAGAGTTTGTTCAACTTTGTGGGCGAACGTACGAACATCTTCGTTTGCACCCTGAAAGAGTTTGATCAATTCAATCTGTAATTGCTCGACAGAACGAGAATCTTCGAATTGCGTTATCAACTCTTTTTTTAGTTGTTGCCATGTTTCTATGGTTTTAAATTGGGTTAGTTCGTAAGCTCTACCAGAAAGTTTAGATTGAACTATTTGTAAAAACAAAGTTTTATCATTTTCTTTGGTTAGAGGATTGTAAAAAATTTCACAAACGTTTATATATTTGTGTAGTAAATTGGTCGAACCATCAAAATCGGGAACTAATTTTAAAACATGATCAAGATTTAACGACATTATTTCAGACCGTATGAAATCTGGTTTATTATCTTCGAACCACTTAGATTGATTTGAACGTAGAGAAGTCTCAGATTTTACAGAATCAGCAGAGTTAGAAGAATCGTCAGAATCAAATTTAAATGTATTTAACTGAGAATGAGTTGTACTTTCTGAATCAGACATATATAAATTACTACTCAAAATATTACTCACGGTTTCTTTAATATTTCCTTCGTTATTGTTGAATACAATTTTCCTCGAACGTAAGTGAAATGATGTTCTCTTCATATGACCGTATGTGATTGAGCTCGCCAAAATAATAATTTACCGAAACATGAAAATTTGAAAGTATTTAAATTAGAAATTTGTTAACTGTATATTAGAATAATTAATTTACCTATGAAATTTTCAATTTTGATTATCTTAAAGTTGTACAGGTTCAATTTGATGATTCATTATGATGTTGCTGTTTATTCGAATTCAATTGATGTGGTGGTGTTAAAGATGAATGTGATGGTTATATGTATGTCGTTTGGTATTGTATAGTAACATAACCAAATCTTATGTTATTTCTAATCATATGTATGTATGTATATATATATGGATACATAAATTATGATGCCTATGGTATAGCTGTTGATCGCTCTGATTCTGAATGTGACGCTGGTTGTTTATTCTGCTCAAGATGTTGAGTGGATGCCAAATATTGTAGCAAATATTGTAGGTTTATGAAAATTAGTAGAGTTCGATTACGTGTAGGTCTTGTAATAATTAACATTCATTTTTTTTCGTTGCTGATATATGCAATCGAAACTGGATACTTAGTGTTAATGCACATTATATATGTAACGGAGTTTTATTTGCACAATTGTTAACGAACACGGATTTTCACTTCTCGTGGTTCTGACCACGTTTTTTTTTAATAACACTTACGGTATAAGTTATAAGGCAGTTTTACTAATTTTGGGTACACTGATACACGCTTCGACTTTGTTTTAAAATAATCCGATCCGATTATTTTACCTTTCGATTAGGTTGTCGTTTTCCGCTGTCACCAAATGTTGTAATCCAGCCCTGTACTTTACCATTATATGTAATATTCATGTTGTAAATGTATATTAGTTGAATATTATATACTTACATTTTATTATATACTCTATACAATCAGTAAAATAAAAGAATATTATTCATAATTTAAATTATATAATTATAATGTTTACCTGTATATACATATTTATATACACATAATGTATATACTAAGTTTTGTACTCTCCGCTCTTAAAAATATAGAAAGATGATCGTATGATAGAAAAATAAAAATCTCGATCATTCTTCTACAAGCGTTGACCATAACAATTATTATAAAAAAAAATAAAGAAAAATTGTGCAAGACAACCTTGCGGTTGCAAATAAACTGTTTTCCTTTTTTTTCCTCGCTGAGCAGAAGCTTATTGGCACGGTATCATCCATAACAGGATGTATTCGTTTTCGTAACTGTATTACACACGTAATTCCCATTCCTCTTGTAAAATTGTATAATTCGTATCGTTAATCACCATATCATGCATTTAATCATCTTTAATACGAATTTTTGTGAACTGACCCGAACTATTCCAATAAAATCCGGATCACAAGTGTTAAACTAAATCCAATATAAATTTGTATGTTCTACAAACTAAATTAAACTGTTTTTGCATAATGATCATACATATGATCAGTATATAGTCTTGCGGAAACCGAATCGGAAGTCGTGCGATACATCCATCAATGGTATCAATGGATATACTGCATGAAACGTATTCGTTGACGATGATGAAGATATTTGTCGATAGACTTTCGATCAAGTTTCTTGCGATAAGCAAGTTGTAACGGGTGCGTTGTCAGAAATATGTCATTATTGTTAAAAATATAATTAAATCAAATCAAATTGACTCCGAGTGGATGCGCTGTGTACAAACGCGTATTCAAACATACAAGCCATTAAATTGTAATTTTGGTGGATATAGAGATGCAAAACTAAAAAGGTCGAACTAATCCACACCGCTGCAACAGTTTTCAGCGTAAGAAAGAGTGCCACGCCAGCGATCCGCCATCTTGCTGAGAACAGCCTGACAAATATATTAGTGCGTTTTCATTTAATAATCTGGTGTGGAGAAATCACACCGCAGGTACAACGTATCTGCCAAAAATCCACCAATTACAATAAAGCTGATCGAAGATAAATAAATTTTACTTGTATATGGTAATTAAGCGTGAGTTGGCAAAAATACGTCCGTGATTCCGCATTTTTTCATCTCATTCCAAAAGAGAAGATAAGTTTTTTTTCAACTATTACAAGATCCATTTTTGCCTCATGTCACATAATTCGCTCATTTTATTTATTTTCACATACTGCATGGTTTTCATCCGATTTATTGCTTTGGGGGCTTTGGGGCATATCATATTTTGATTTTAGGGTTTTTGCTATATTTTTCTTCCTTTATTTTAACGAAACCGATAACGATAAAAATAACGCCGAAAACATAAACAAGACATTAAAAGCGGCACTGATTGAGAGAAACTCACTTTGAGAGGAAATGAAATTAGAAACTTTTTTAGACAAAACAGATATCGAAGACAGACGTCTATCTGAAATGCTACGAAATATACAATCGCTAGCCGGACCATACGGACAAGTGGGTCAGTGGAAGAGTGAATGCATAAAATGAAGGTGGCCGTGGTCGCCTATTCCAATCAAACCGCTCATACTCAAAAAATTAATCCACCTCCAGAAACGGAGGCACTTCATACGGGTACCTTGGACTTCTCTCGACCACCAGAGTGGCCGAGATTTACCCAAGGGCCTACTGATAGGACATGCACCTAACATGGCCTTGTTAAAAGCATCAGATAGCTTGGCTACTAGAGCATCAAGCTCCTGTGTAGATGCCGGAGGGTTTGCAACTGATACCGGTAATGAGTTACCCAGAATGGTTCTGAAACAATCCTAATCAGTTTTCCTCCTATTCCTGAAGGGTGGTTTGCTAGTGGCTGTTGTATCCACTTCGTACTGGAGAAAACAATCGTCAGAAAAGGAATGGTCTTCGGACACTTTCCAGTTCAATACCCTCTCCTTATTAAAATTCGAGACAAGTGTGATGTCCAGCAATTCTTGTCTATTTTTAGTAATGAAGGTTGGCTTGCACCCGATATTACATATATTTAGGTTAGTACTTAAAATAAAATCAAGGAGTAACTCACCTCGCCTGTTGATATTTGTACTTCCCCAGATTGAGTGATGCACATTAACATCATTGCCCATGATGACTCCTACTTTTCATTTTTGAGCCTCCATTATTGCACTAACCAACCTACCTGGTGGTATATATTCCTCCTCGTACGGTAGGTAGGCCTATATTAGCCAGAGATTTTACTCGTCCATCGTTATGTTAGCCACCACTACATCACCATTACTGTAATTTATGAGTATAAAAATATTCAAATTATTTGAAGTGAGAATGCAGGAACGTATCTTACCTTCATTCTTCGCATGTAGTATTTTATATTTGGAAGTTCTGAGGCCCAGCACCCGGTCACCATTGACCCAAGGTTACTGGACCAGAACCACATCAATGGACTCAGATTCCAATTTTAGCAGAAGAGCCGTCGAAGCGGCTTTAGAGCGATGGAGGTTAATCTGAAGGATCTTTAGCATTAAATATTGCTTATCTCCACCACTGTTGAGTCAGAATCTTCTGACGACGATTCGTCCGTTGGGAGCGCACACCGTAGTCCCAATGATCTCGATATCTCCGAGTCCAGGGATAGTGTCTCCTGAGCGTCTTCCGGGATGCTTTGGAGATCTGGGTCATCAACAACAGGCCGGACACCACTAGTGGCTTCCCCCCCTGCTGCAGATGCCCCAGGTCTGTCGACCTCATCGCGCTTATAGATTTTGAGCGTAATTGCTCCAAATCCATAGCAAATTTATCTCCAGATTTTGCCAAAGCACCCACAACTTCTTTGTCGATTATAATGACAGCCGATCTGTGATCTGCTTCCGCCTTTACCTCTTATAACCTGGCAATCATCCAGGTGGCCGTTGGCAGATCCGGATTGCTGATTTTCAACATTTCCAGGATCTCCCTAGGATCAATTGGCTCCGCAGGGATCCAGGCTCGCGCCCTTGGCCTGCAGGGAATTTCTTCTCGTCACCACTTCTAGTTTGGCCTACGGCCAGACTTCCCCCAGGCTGCCGATCGCCTTTTTATAGAGGGTTACTGACCTCTCATCGGTACAGGCAGTTAGTTTTACGTGACCCCGGTGCCATCCTCCGTCTCGGCAGGACGGAGCAGGTCCTGGATTTTCCCTCATTATTTTTAGGAAGATGGCGGCTAAGGCCTTATTCACCTTCCTCCAGTTAAGGGCCGTAATGTTCCCATCTTCTTGAGCCCTGTCAACGACTACCATGATCAGGTGAAATTTTTGCACCTCGTTGAAGGGCCTGGTAACATTATCTGGAACCAGCTTCTTTTTAGCCTCCGTAGGCGGTTCATCATCAGATCTCTGCCTTTTCGGCTGTGAGATCACAACGGAACCCTCCTGCATTGGCTCAGTGATACGTCTTGCCCACGCAAGCGTATCCTTGTCTCTATCCGTTCTCTGCTCCAACCGAATGTTGCAGATCTTAGAGATCAAGCGCCAGGCTCTCTTCCCGGTCTGATAGTTTGACACTGATGGAGGGCCAGCATTCGTGCCTTTGCTGTTTGGTTTCGAGGGGCCAGCCTCATTTTGGAGGGCCAGCAAACTGATTCAAGTAAATATCGGCCTTAAGCGAAAGTAATTTCATTCATGCATTCATTTTAGCTTCAACCATTCGAATGAACATACCAACTCCATTGCATTTTGCAATTGGTAACGGCTACGGCATCCTGCTTAAGAGATTACCATTTTTAACAACGGAGCCGGTTCGACAAATCGTATAGTACATCAAATTGTAACTACAGGCCATTTGCCGGTATCAAGGCCACGCAAACTAGATTCTGTGCGTCACAAAGCTGCGTTCACAGACTTCCAACATAAATGGTGGAATTAGCGATTCGAATCCAACCATCGACATCTCCTGTTTCCTGTCCATTACACATGATGAGATAAAAATGATCCCGATTGAAAACCATGTGGGGAATATCGCAAGTTTAACACGGTTACGATACTTGCAATGGCTAGTCGATACATTCGCTGTTCTAGTACAACCACGGAATGCCATAAAATACAGTATCACAGCTTATGCATCAAAAACTGCCGTCGAGGCAGTTCTACAACAGCATAATAAAGGATGTTGGAAGCCACTGGGATTCTTCTCAAAGAAATTATCGGACTCTGAAAATAAATTCTCAGAGTTCGACAGGGAATTACACGCAAAACCAAAAACAAATTAAAAATAACGTAGTCGCGGATACACCAGCTTCCACATCAGACTACGAAACTGCCGCAGTTGAAACTCACTTCGACTGCAACACAATCACCAAGTTACAAAGAGCAGACCTAGAACTTCAGAATTTACATTCTGGTTCCTAATGTCATACACTAGTTCAACAATGAAACTAGGGTTTTTTATGTTACGTGGATTAGAAATCTAGTGCGAAACATCAACAAGGAACAATCACCCTTACATTGCATCTCGATACTTTTAGCCTATAAGATAAATCAAGACGTAACCAGGTTGGCAAAATCTTGTTTTTCTTGCCAATAATAATAATCACCACAATGGCAATTCGATATTTTACCAGAACGATTTGAACATAATCATTTAGATATCGTAGGTCAACTTCCTCCATCTAATGGATATACTTATCTCCTAACTTGTGTCGATTGCTTTACTCGATGGCCCGAAGCGTACTGCATTAAAGATATCTCTTCAGCAACCATTGCCACCACGTTGGTACAAAATTATATCTCTATGAGTTCTTTATCGAAAATCTTCTTTCAACACAACCAACCAGCGACACAGCTATCTACCAACTTCGTGCAACTATAGTACCCACAACCACACGACAATCCAAACAGAATGACATATTTTTCCGGAAATTTTTGGACAACTATTATTATGTTTTCGCGAGGGTAGATAAAGTTTGCACGAGATTAACACCACCATGCCAAGGCCAACTCAAATATTATTATTAGGCGCCTACGAAAATATTTCTTTGTATTGAGTATCAAGGAAATAAGAACCACAACAGAATTTAGGGCCAGCACAATTTGGAAATTTTTCAGAATCTAAAAAATTTAAATTTCAACGAGAAATTTTTATAAAGCAAAACTATTCTGGCCTAAGTTTTGTTCGGTCTGTAAATTTCTCATCGGAATATTATTTAAAACTCTATAGAGGCTATCTCTGAGCTAAATATGAAAAAATTCTGGGATGAAATCCTGGCTAACTTTTTAAGTATATTGTATATAGGTAAGTTTTTATATCAATACTCCATGCTATACTTTATCAAAGGCCTGCGTCACATCCAAGAAAATCCATGAGCAGACTTTTTCTTTTTCAGCGCCTTTTCAATAATATTTGTGATTCTTCAATTGCTTGATTTCATCTCTTCTCGTAGAGTACCTTTTTTTAGTAAGCAACTCTCTGATTTCTCTGTAAGATATAGTTATTTCCATTTTTTAGTTTTGATTTCTAGAGTGCATGCAGCGTGCTGAATGTTTTTAATAAATCTTTCAAATTCATTGTCCAGTTGCTCCGGTGCTTTTAAATTAATTTAATTATGAAAAAAGTCAATCTAATCTGGAATCTTCTCAGGATCAGTATACCAATATTTTTATTCTTATTTTTATTTTATTGAGAAAAGCCTCTTATATACACATATATATATATATATATATATATATATATATATATATATATATATATATATATATATATATATATATATATATATATATATATATATATATATATATATTAATTAAAACAGTTTTAAAGGCCATTACTGGCTCCTTACTGACTCAACAATTCGACTCCAGCGGTTTCGATCCCGAGCATGGTCTTCATACTGTCTAAGACAATCTGAAGAGGCCAATTCGTTCTCTACACCGTGGAGCCATCGTCGCCTGCAACGACCTCTGCGCCTTATACCATATGGTGGCTCTCCTTTCAGAGATCGCTGCACAATACGTTCCGGATCAGCACGCAGAACGTGCCCGAGCCAGCGTACTCGCTGAGATCTTATTTCATGTACAATATCGGGGATCTTCATCAGATCTCTGATCTCGATATTGTACAGAGCTCGGTAGGTACCATCTATTTCACGTTTTGGGCCGTAAATCACACGCATGACTCTTCTCTCAAATGTTAGAAGCCATCTCTCGTACTCATCCGTCAGCGCCCAACTTTCACATCCAAACATAACAACGGGCCTGATCAACTCTTTGTAAAGCTTCAGCTTATATATATATATATATATATATATATATATATATATATATATATATATATATATATATATATATATATATATATATATATATATATATATATATATATTATTATTAAGAGATATTTTACTTTTAACGGCTACAAGTCTGAGTTTTTAATTGACCATCTACACATTGTATAATCCATGTCACCCTGGACTGACATGAACGATGGTTCGGTCCTTGAATTTTGCACTCCAACAGAAGGTCATAGATGTTTTCTTAATCATCCTGATCTAAATCATGAATGAATAATCAATTTTGCATCCTGCCTCTATTGGGATTCGAATCCGGTACCTCCCGATCCAAACGCCACAGCTTTAACCACTGTACTATTTTCTCGGTAGATTGGTTATCCTGCAGAGATAAGTATACATTTGTACTCATTCTTCTTCTTCGCTGGTGCTACATCCCATGAGGGATTTGGCCGCCTCAACAATCGTCCTCCAAGTAGTTTGATCCACTGCAAGAGAACGCCAGGCACGATGACTGAGTGTTACCAGGTCCCACTTGGCGTCGTCCAGCGGGTAGGTGGTAACCCGCGAGATTCTGCTTCCGTTGGTGCCGACTCTAAGGCCTTTTTGGTGGTCCGATTTTGCGAAGGAAGGACGGGTCCTAGCCATCTAAGCTTTGCTGATTTTATGAATCCGATGATGTCAACTTTATCTCGTGATTCATACGCATCCTGTAGTTAAAATTATACGAATTATTTTACGCTCAGTAACAACCAGTTTTTTGATGTTTTGCGCTGTTACCAAAGGTAATAAAGCCGAGTTTTCAGTGGTAATTTAGCCGAGTTTTCAGTGGGAATAGTGTGGCGCTATTTGTAACTTATTTTATGAAATGAGTTTCTGCAATGAGGCAACATCAATTTTATTTATATCTAGGACTGTTTGTTATTCTTGTTGGCGTTGGTGCAGTCCGCTTGAATTCCCTAACATATAATTTTTAGGCTGCTTGAAAATTTAAGTTTGATTTGGGGACGGGTTTGAGTTATTTTTCTCTAACTTTCCAACTCGTTTGTTAATGGACGAAGTAATATTTCTTTTATATTTGCCATTTCTTAAATTAGTATAATCAATTTGTGAATTTATGATTTTCCGATTGGTGCGTGACCCTAGATTTTTGACCATTACTTTAAAGGAGTCTTATTTGTTTTTCTTCATATGTGTAACATACAAAAAAAATCATCACTAATACATATACAATTTTAACGTTTAGTTTGACTGACTCGCCATTTAGCAGCTTTATTTGGAAGCTATCTTCTGGAATCCATATTGCATACCGAAAAGCCCTTCGTATAGGATTTTATCCCTTCAATAACTAACTTTATTTGCTCCTGGTTTTCTGCTGATTTTTTGTGTTTGTATTTGTATTTAGTTCTTTGGCCAAGTTCTCTTAGTCCGTAGAGTAATTGTTACGTTTTGTGCTTCTTGTATATTTTGCACCTCCTGTGTTAGGATGTGGATATGTTGTTGTAATTGGCTGATTAAATCACTTCTTAGCTTGCCATGCTGCATATAACTCTTGTTCCATCTCAAGGCTAGGTTTTTTTAGAACTCGTTTTAACCGGTGCATTTATTCGTTGATTTAACTCGACATAACCTGATGTATTTCGTTGTAAATTTTGCTGCGCTAAAGGGACTTCTGGGTTTCTCAGGAGATCTTATGGTTCTCAGTTCCCTCTCGAAAAGGGATAGGCCTTATTGGTCCGCGGTAGTCTATTATATTCCTCCTGGCCAAACCACCTTGGGACATTCCCGATATGGGTTACAAGTTCCCCTCACGGTATATAGGTATGGAATGAAATCGATTAAATTACCACCTCAGTCTTGCAGACAATAATGCTGTTTTTAAACAATTTTCATTTTTTAACAATTTATCTAATTTATCGTTCCTTTGGTTCGGTCAAATCAGATTATTACGATAAACACCCTTAATCTATGTTTTCTGTGATAATCCGGCTGAATTATTATAGCGATAGTCATACTTACTGCAAATGCGCCAACAAATGTACGATCATTGCTCTCTATCGATCACCATAGCATAGCCATAAGTATTTTGATGGTACATACATAAATACAACATTTACTTGTTCCTTCCAAATCAGTTCTTCTTCTATATGGTTGACTCCTTTATAAATATTCTGTAACACTCGCCGCTAATACATTCACAATATCGATATTCGAATGAACTATCGATATTATTATGGTATTTTGAATAATATTGATTGATTGTTTTGATGTATTCAATTATGCAGAAATCTGCAAAAGAATCAAGTCTGATTTCAAATTCTAATTAAGCATTTAGAGACATTTTTTTAAATATGGAAATGTTCGTAAATATTTGTGTAAATCGATTTTTTGTATATAGCTCAATTTGGTAACAATTGACACTTTGCATGTCAAACTTAAAATTAGGTTAGGATGGCTGTCCCACAAACATCCCTACCCTGAGTCGATTCCAAAATAGAAAACTAAATTAAATTAAAAAAATTGAGAAAGGGAATTTTAAAGCAGGAAATTATAAGAAGAAGATTTTTTAAAATGTGACATTCGGAAACTAATAATCATTACAGAATTTAGAGAACTATATGTATAGTAAATGCTATGGGTCACTCCAACCACGATCTATCATTACCTAATTGAACATAAATTTTAAAGGCGCCTTCACGAAATTGTTCGGGACATTTGGCCCGCGGGCCAACATAACAAAGTTAAATTTTTTTCTACTTTTGAAATTGTACTACAGTGTCATACCAACGAAACAAAATAAAAAGTATTTATTTTTTAGCTCTAATTGTGGCTTATTTTTTGACGTCTCTCAAATATTGTTTGTATCTTATCGTGATTAGTTTTATAACAGTTTTGATTTTAAATTATTTTTCGTGTTTTCGTAGATAAATTTCATTTTTTAAGTTGTTGTAATTTTTTTTCAATAGTTCATATAAATTTTCTGTGTACATTCATTTTGTATTATTTTTTTAAATTACATAAATTAAATTCAATATTTCGGTTTTTTTTAAACAATGTCGCGGTTTTTCGATAACGAATCACAAGACGAAAAATTTCAACTGTCTTTATCAAGACAAAAACAGAAACTGTGTTTAATAAGACAAATGCAACTGTCTTTATCAAGACCACGAATGTTGGCGGTATTGGCGAGAGACATGAACGATACTCAAGCGTTATGATTACCGCGAGTTTGGCACAAGAGCGGAACAGACAAAAAGTTCGTCGTTTTTCAGTAATTCCAATAAACCGAAAAAGGAGGCGGCAAGGTTATTTCCAAAACCTTGTCGGCGAAAGGAGAGTGAATGATCTTGACATATTTTTCAATTTCTACCGTATGCCGCCTGCTGCTTTTGACGAGCTATTAGCAATAGTTGGTTCTTTCATTCAGCCAACGATGGTCGGCGACAGAATTATATCGGCAAGTGAAAGGCTTTCATTAACCATTACACTGAGAAAATTATAGTACTTTAAAGTTAAAGATAATTGTGTTTTTCTTAAAAATGATTATAAAATCCATCCAATTCATTGATTTATTCTTATATTTAAAGAACAATGAAACTTTAAAATAAAGGATGAAAAATCTTTATTTTTAATGACTTAATTACAAACTAAAATTTTTCCCTTTTCTTTATTTGATATTTTTTTCTATTCTATTACAATCAAACTTTAATTCAATGGTTTCAATATTTTCTTTCTGATGACTATAAAACAAAACATTTATTTTACCAAAACTATTCCAACCCTTAATGACTGTGACATATAATTTTTTTATTTGCATAAACAATTTTCATATAATCAACGTAATATAAAAAGACACTATCGAAAACCAATAAAGTGTAATTTTACTTTGCGTTTTTTGTTTTATGCGTGATTTACACATCCCATCATTTTTTCATATTCGAATCTCGATATAAAAAAAAAATTCTGTTTGTGTTTGATTTTATTTGGCTTAGAATTTATAAAAATGTTAAAAGACCAGTAACAAAGAATGCAAAAACCTAACCAAATACCAAATTATTGCTGGCTTTACTCTCAAAAAAATACTCTCAATCTCGATAAAAAAAAAATTGCATTCACGATGCATAAAATGGGAGAAAGAGAAGTTTTTATTTAACCGGTTTCCGTTTTTTGTTGTAATGTAATTTTTAAACTATGTTTATAGTGAACAGTCGTGTATTTCTTAAAAAGTGTTTAATAAAAAATAAAAAAAAATAATAAAATAATAATAATATTTTAAGGCCAATTTGTGTATTATATTCGTGTTAAAATGAGCCAAACTGAGGACGTTGTGGACACGCTTTTGTTGTCTTGGGGGCTCTGCAAGGAAACGGTGAGTTTATTAAAAGAACAAAAAACTACATTAAACACTATGGCGGTTATGACGCCAAAAGATGTAGATGAGTTGTTCGAGAATTTTTATAAAGGAGAAAAATTCGTATTTAAGGCCGCCTGGACGAAATGGAGACAAGAAAACGTAAGTTAGAAAATAAACAATTTAAAATTTGTAGGTTATGATTTACATGTGGTTATTCGTTATTTAAAATGTGATGTCTAAAAGTAGGTTACTATGATTATTTTGATATAAAAATAATTCGTTACATTAAGTGTTAGTTGCTGTGGTATATAATTTGGATAATTCATGTGTTTTTTAATTGACCAGTTAGAAAGTTTCAAAAGCGTTTCAAAATAAAATAATGTCAATGCGTAACATGTGCAAAGTGTGTGTTTCCTGTATTTGAACGATTTGATTCGATATTATTATTAAAAATGTAAAAGAATTGTGATGACACAAGATGACACAATTTTGTGTTATTATAATGGTGAATAAATTTCGGGTTTAAAAAATACGAGTACATTTAAGATGATTAGTCATTTTCAACACAATGTTTTTTTACATTTCTAATAATAAAATCAAATATATATATATATATATATATATATATATATATATATATATATATTATTATTGTATAAATTTATTTTTGATATATGTACATATCTGAGATCGATGAATGAAACGTGTATGAAACGAAAATTGTGATATACGAGAATTGTGTATTGCATATTTATAACTGATTTCATAACATATTTATTAGGGCAATCCCATAGCAGAAAGCGATGGTACAATGTCGGTGAATTCCGAATTTGCGAAATGGATTGAACAACAATCGTTGAATTCCACACAATTAAATAGTCCGTCATCAAGCAGCGTTTAAGTCTGAAGATGCAGTAAATTAAAAATATTTTAAAATATAGGTAATATGTTTTTGCTTAAATATTTACATTTATATTTTCAGAAAGATTATTATACTCCACGTGAAAAGGGTAAGAAGCACAAGCCTTCTGGAAAATTGTACGACCGATATAGCAACGAGTGTCAAAAAACTAAATATTTAAAATTGACCTCAGAATCGGACAGCTCTTATCAAAATACGTGCAATGAAGACGAATCGAATGACGCAGAAGTTAACTTAGATAACATTGAATATAAAGGTATTAATCTATATGAAACATATTTCATCTCCAATATTCTACAGGACAAGTTAATACCATTATTTTGTATATTTTCAGATTTTATGGACGACAAAACGTGGCTTGCCAATAATTTAGAGCCATGGGACATGGTATGTACCAAATGGGGTAATACTGCAAAGCTACGCCTTCATTTTTTTCAGCGGATAAAGGCATTACTAAATTTTTGGAAGAGTGGCCATTGTACAAAAATTATCTCGGATACCAATTGGTAAGAATGCAAAGGCGTTTAGTTCAAATTTAGTTTACAATTTTTCTTAAATTATTCGCCATTTTTGGCATCTTATAATATATATATATATATATATATATATATATATATATATATATATATATATATATATATATATAAATATATATATATATATATATATATATATATAAATATATATAAATATTTATATATATATATATATATATATATATATATATATATATATATATATATGTATATATATATATATATATATATATATATATATATATATATATATATATATATATATATATATATATATATATATATATATATATATATGTATATATATATATATATATATATATATATATATATATATATATATATATATATATATATATATATATATATATATATATATGTATATATTTACATATATATATATATATATATATATATATATATATATATATATATATATATATAAATATTTATATATATATATATATATATATATATATATATATATATATATATATATATATATATATATATTTATGTATATATATATTTATAGATATATATATATATATATATATATATATATATATATATATATATACATATTTTATTACCGCACATTTTTATATATGAAAAAAACATTAAATTCAAAACGTCATTTTTTAACGATTAGTTTAAAAGAATAACCTTTCAGAATTCGAGTGAAAATTTAAACATTGAGATAGAAATATTTACATGCCTCATACGCATGCTACTATGTATTTAGATAAAGATTGATTCTTGCTGTTTATATTTTATAGATAGACATCGATTTTCAATACATGATGGTGAATAAAAACGATCTTCTACTACAAAAATTTGATAATTTTATTAGTCAAAGCATCAGTTTATACGAGCAAGAAATAAAGGACAAACAAAATAAACAGCTCCTTGAGGAATTTAAAAGAGAAAGAAGTGTTCTTAGTCAAAGTGAGTTTGTATTCGATTAATGTAACTAAAATTCGATAGAAGACTTTTCTTTTTCAGATTCAAAAGATGCTATTGCCTCTTTGTTGATGCACGCGGTGCTTCAACCGAAAAGACTCAAGCCAACAATGAAACCAACAATATCGGATGCCCAAGCGGACTTTATTGTGCGAATTTCACACTTAAATGAATTGGCAGGAAAAATTGAGGAACAGAAGAAAAAATGTTCAACTCTAAAAACAACTATACAACCTATAATAGTCGTTGTGGGACATTCATTAAATTCAATTGATAACTTTTTTGTTTATTTCGACGGGATCCGCTACAAATGTGGAACATTACGCAAGTGTTTTGATATTCTCATCAAACTTATTTATATTTTTAATTTAGAATACTCACCTTTGAGCAAGGAAGTATGGTTGTTTTTTCAAGAGTACTTTTTTGAGATTAGTTCAAACCAATTAAATATTACGAAAGTAATTAATAGATTAAATAATTCTAATGAAATCTAATGGAAAAAACACCTATATTTACTTGTAGTTTATGCTCTAACATATTTTATAAATCAACTGAATTAATTTATCATTTAAAAAAAATACATGTAGTTCCTTCTACATATACATTTAAGTGCAATCAGTCACAATGCTGTCAAATATTTCAAAATATATATAAATTTGAAAATCACCTAAAAAAGCATGACAATTGTACCACGAAAACCAAACTCTATGGAAACCTAGGGCCAAATACTCTAGAAATGCATGATGATTCCACACCATCTGCAAATAAACTGCCAAATTTGGTTGCAACAGAAGACTCTAATATCTCTAACCAAAGGTATAATTTGTGTATTCCTTTTCTTAGTACTCAAACAGGTTTGAACAAGAAAAATCTTTTTTCAATTACTTAAAAACAATGGAAAATTCATTTGTGTCATTTTCGTTAAGTCTTCATGAAGATAGTTCCTTGCCACGCAAAACAGTATACTCAATTCAAAATTCTATTAAATCTTTAATCTTCAATCCTTTAACTGATATATTATCAAAATTTTCTGATCATATTGATAAAGAGTTTAAAGAAGAGTATATAAGTTTTGTAGATCTAACGAAAAATTCATTTTCTTTCATTGAAACGGAGTATAAGTTTTTTAAGTATATAGAGGATCTAGGAATATTTTCGAAACCTAAAGCTTACCTTATTAATAACGACCTTACAGAAGTTATTGTTAATGGTATTCCTACATTAAATAATAGTCAAGTAGAAGGTTGCTTATTAGATATTAATTTTCAGATTAAAAAATTTTTCGAATCGGGCGATATATTAGAGCAAACACTAGAAAATATGAAAATATTAGAACAAAAAGATTCAATATCTAATTTTATTAATGGTTCATTGTGGAAGGAAAAGTGTGCTTTGTCGATGAATAAAATCTTAATTCCTTATCATTTATATTTTGATGACTTCGAAGTAAATGATGCTCTTGGTGCACATGCTGGAAAACAGTCAGTTTGTGGAATATATTATTATTTTCCTACAATACCGTATTTCCAACAGTCAAGGCTTAATAATATTTTTGTTGCTGGTATAATAAAAACTCAAGATTTAAAGGAATATGGTAATAAATTCTCAATTAGACCATTAATAAACGTTATTAAATCTTTAGAAATTAACGGCTTAGATATAGAAACAAAAAATGGGAAACAAAAAGTTTATTTTCAGTTAGGGCAAATTCTGGGAGACAATTTAGGTCTAAATAGTATCTTGGGATATTCTACTTCATTCAATTCTTCATCATTTTGTCGAAATTGTAAACGTACGAAAGTTGAGACACAAATCGATTTAATAGAATATCCAGAGTCAATACGAAACAAAAACAATTATAAATTAGATGTAGAATTAAACGATATACGGAGCACAGGAATAAAAGAAAATTCAATTTTTAATGAAATTGGTTCATTTCATGTGACGGATAATGTAGCTTGCGACCTCATGCACGATATTTTCTTAGGAGTTTGCAAGTACAATCTTTCAAAAATTCTAGATGATTTTATTTATAATAAGCACTTATTCACTTTAGAAGTGTTTAACTACCGCAAACAAATGTTTAATTATGGTGAGATTGATATCGGAAATATCGGAAATGCAAGCTATAGTATACAATCCAATCATATAAAATCAGGCAATTTTAAAATGACTGCTAAAGAAATTTGGTCATTTTTTCATTACTTACCTCTAATTATTGGTAGTGAAATTCCTGAAAATGATGAAGTTTATAATTTTCTTTTGGTGTGCATAGATTTAATAGATTTGGTCTTACTCGGATCATTTAATGAAAATAAATTGCATCAACTAAAAAAAATTATAAAGTTACATAATAGTTTATACAAAAACTTGTTCGGTGATACCCTTAAACCAAAGCATCACTTCCTTGTTCATTACCCAAGTATTATTAGGAAATGTGGACCTATTAAACATTTATGGTGCTTTCGTTTAGAAGCCGAACACCAGAATCATAAGAAATATGCCAGAAACATTACATCGCGTTTAAATATTCCTCTTACTCTGTCAATAAAAGCGGCTTTAAAATTTGCAAAATTATTACATACTAGAGATTTTTTTCAAAACGAAGTAGTTCTTGTAGATAATTTGTCATATTGTATTGAGAGAGACTCAAAATATATATCTTGTTTTCCTCATTTTATCGAAATACATGCACAACAATATACAAATTGTTTAATTTTTCGTGGTACAAAAATAAAAGTGGGTTATTATATAAGTACTCGTATTAATAATATTGTAAAATTTTATGATATATGTGATATTATTAAGAAAAATGGAGTTTGGTTTTTAGTATTAAAATTGTACGAAGACATATCATTTATGAAACATTTTCGAGCTTACGCAATTTCTAATTCTACTATTTATACAATGATTGAACCTAAAGATATTGAAGGCCCTCCACTTAATGCTTGTTACCTAAATGATGGTACAAAAATTTTAAGATTAAAAGAATATTTTTAACATTGAATAAATATTATATATATATATATAATATAATATATATATATATATATATATATATATATATATATATATATATATATATATATATATATATATATATATATAAATATATATATGTATATATATATATATATATATATATATATATATATATATATATATATATATATATATATATATATAAATATATATATATATATATATATATATATATATATATATATATATATATATATATATATATATATATATATATATATATATATATATATATATATATATATATATATATATATATATATATATATATATATATATATATATATATATATACGTATATGTACATATACAAATTTGTATATATGGACGAGTAGATCAGTATTCGATGATATTTATATATCTATGATATATGTATATAATATATTACGATTACATAATTAATAAAGGAATTTATGTATTTTAATTTCAATTATTATTGTAACTTTCAAAAAATGAATTTTTAAATATTTTTAATATAAAAATTGTTTGGCTATTTTATTTTCAAATTTAATTAAAGTTTTAATTACATTTAACTGAAGATTAATGGAAAAAGACATTTAAAAATAATGGGAATTTGCCATGATTTCGAGGTAAGTAATCCTTAAAGTTAAAAACTTCTGCCATTTAAAATTATACATATTTTCCTTAAAATTAATGCAATTTATTTTTTCAAATAACTAAAGAAATTAATTTGAAATTAAAGCTAATTAACTTCAATTTTAATAGCACAAGTCTATTAAAATAAAGGTAACATATTTTAAAAATAATGGGTATCGGTAGTAGCTTTGAAATTTTTAAATTTAAGAACAAAGGGGAAAAAAATAATTGTTAGTATAAATTCAAATAGTTTATTTTTTTAATTTTAAGGTTTTTCATCATTTGATCCGAATAATTTTTTAATTTAAATTTAAAGTTTCGTTTCTTAAATTTAAATCTGGTTTCTTTGAAATTGAATAATATCTAAAACTTAAAACCAAAGATTTTAAATTCTTAAAAATAAAACCTAAATTCCTTTGCGCAAAAAATATAGGGAAAATATCTTAGTTTTAATTGGGGAATTCTTAACTTTTAAGGATTATTTTTCTGGGTGTAGGAAAGTCATTTAGTTTATTAATATTTATGAACTACTAAATTTAATTTAAATTAGTAGATACTTGGCTAGTGGGGACAGTATGATATCCATTGGTCGATATGGATACCGAATTGGACAATCAACAACATCCAAAATAATCCGGGAAACATGCTTTGTATTATGGAACAAGCTTAACTTGGTTTGTTTCCCAGAACCCACAGGCGAAATGTGGCAATCCATCTCGAACGATTTATATTCGAAATGGAATTTCCCCAATTGCTTAGGGACAATGGTGGGAAACATGTAATCATCCAGGTAAAACTAAGGAATATTATAAATTTTAATTTGTTTTGTTTTAATTGTTATATATTTTCTTTACAGGCGTTTGGGAATTCCGCCTCCGTATACCGGAACTATAAACACAGTCACAGCATCATTTTATTTGCGGTTTGTGATGCGAATTACAAATTTATTATGGTGGATATTGGGACAAGTGGTCATGTTGGTGATAGTATACTATATTCCGACGGAGCGACTTTGGAAAATCGTTATTAAATGGAGGTAACGAACTATGTATTCCACCGCCAGCATGCTTGCCAAACACTACTGAGGAAGTTCCATACGTATTCTTTGGAGACGAAACGTTCCCACTGTTAAACAATCTAATGGAATTTTGGCTGCCAAATAGCGTATTTATCGGCGGCCAATTCTGGCAAGTAAAGCCACAGTTGTGCTCCACAACTGGCTCCGGGACAACCAAAATTATAATTATATATCCAACGAGTTGATGGATAACGAAGTGAACGGTAATTTGCGACCGGGGAGATGGCGTGATGATACCAACTCCAGGGGAATAGAAGATGTTTGAAGAGTGAGTTCGAATAATTCTAGCCAAACGGCTACTGAAGTGCGGAAGCAATACAAGCATTTTTTTTTAATTCGGTCGACATACTACCATGGCAAAGTTCAACACTACATTAGTGGTTAGGTAATTTGAATTTACAAACATATTATGAAATTTCAGTCAATTGACTTTTTTTTTTTTTTGTTATAGAAACACATACCGCTATGAAGATGGACAATGCAACAACAACAATGTAAAGCAGAGATAAATAAATATGTATTATTTAATGAAAATTTTGATTGTAATTTAATTATGAAAAATATTTATACTTTATTTAATAAATTTAATTAATTCTAAAGTTGTAATTCATGATATAAAAACATATGCACATAAGGTAATGAAATAAAATATTTTTTGTTAAAAATAAAATTAATTTTAACTTGAACCTATTTGTTGAGTCTTTCCCTCGCTATTATTTGCCGCCAACTATATAACACCCTGTATTGTCTTTCCTCGTTCCAAGTCATTACCTCATCTTCCACTCCCATCGCATAATTTAGTCCAGGGCTAAATTTCGGTAAGGCATTTGTGGAGAATTGAGCTGATTGGGCGATAAGTTTCTCTGAGTTTTCGGCAAGCTTATCCATTCGGCTCAATAATGCCTTCATTAATGGGCTGAACGGCCAATTTCTCCGTTTCTTTTTTCTGGCTGGCTCTTCTGGTAAGATCGACTCTCCTTCTGTTACATCGGCCACCTGCTTTGAACCTGCTACTGCGGATGATGGACCTGCTGCTGCCAATGTTGGACCTGCTGCTGCCGATGTTGGAAGCCGCGATGACGAAGGTAAAGTAAAACTACTTTCGGTAATTGATTCAAAGGTTACTTAAAATAAATATAATTATGATTAATATTATAATAAACACTTGATATTATATTCGTATTAAGTTGGTTTGTTTCCCAGAACCCACAGGCGAAATGTGTTCTGCATCAAAATTAGCATAACAGAAAATTTTAATTCACTAAATATGTCCAACTTGCAATTTTGAACTTGAAAATTCTTGATTAGAATAAAAAATTAATTTAAATTTATTTACTCTTCATCTTTATTGCAATCGAAATATTTCATTTCGTTCAGCAAATCTTTTATTACTGGCCTAATTGGTGTGTGGCAACTACCGCTCTGTGGCCTTAAACTGGCTTTGGGTCGAGTGTATTTCCTCTTTAGACTCTTCCACATTGCCATACACTGGTTGGCAGAAAGCCCTAAAGAGTCGCCAACCTCCGTCCATTTTTGCCGTCGTAGGCAATTGTTACGATACAGGTCGTGTTGTAGTTGCCAGAACATTTGCCGGCCTTCCTTCCTTATCTCACTTATCAAATGTATCCATTCTCTTTCAAATCGTTGTGGGGTTTGGACGTGGAATCAGTGAAGTAAGCGATAAAATAAAAATAATCAAAAAGTGCAGTGAGTGTAGTTTCTTTTTAATTATTTTATGTATACATTGAACATAGTGAAAAAAAAAAATAAAAAATAAAAGTGCAGTGTTAGCTTTTTAATTTATTTTATATACACTCCCGGCCAAAATTATTGGGTCGATGGGGAACATCAAAGCCGGTCGGTAAAATGAGTGACGACGAGGAACCATTTTCTTTCAATAGGAACACGACATTGCAAAGGAAATCGTCGGTAGGCAACCAGGCTGATCCTTTTTGTACTACTGGAAGCAAGGAACAAGCGATACATGAATGGCCCTTTGGTGGAAGAAGTACGGCACTCCAAAGAACACCACCATCAACCCCACCGCCAGGGAACACCACACTGCTGTGTGAACTTAACAATGAGGAGGAAAATACCTCTTCCATCAAGCATAAAAATTCCAAGCCAACTGCTGAAGCCACGTCCAGCGCACAAGCAGTTATAATACATAACGCAGAACTAATAAATAAATTTGAGCAAATGGAGAAATTAATCGCGCAACTGAACAATGAAGTTGCCGTGCTAAAGAAAGAAAACCTTATGCTAAAGGAAACCGTAAATAAAAATAACAACGCAGGAAACTTGGCAATAATGAACAACCAATTTCAAGTACTCGCAGATCAAGCCGAATATAAAACTGATGAAGATGAGCTTGAAAAAGAAACAAATTGGAGACTACAGAAATCCAAGAGGGCAAATAAGAAACCTAGAGAAGAAACCAACCCAAGCAAGAGGAAAGCTGAATCATCACCAGAAGTTGAGCCAATGCAAACCCACATTAAAACTGGCAAAGCATTTTCTGGATAAAAGAAAAGCATTTTCTGGATAAAAGAAAAAACAGGTACCACCTCCGATCCATATTCTAGGAATAACCAACCACGGTAGTATTCAGAAACTGATGAAAGAAGTAGTACGAAATGACTATACAAAGTAATATTGCTCAGCAATAATATTTGGAAAATAAATACAACAGAGCCTGAAGATTATAAAGCTCTAGCTAACAAACTAAATGCTGATGGTCATCAGTGGTATACCTACGAGGACAAAAATAATCGATCAATTAAAGTAATGGCAAGAGGTCTCCATCCAACTTGCTCAAAAGATGAAATTATTGAGGACCTGCAAAACAAAGGCCTGAAAATAATCGATGCAGTCAACATCATCAGAGAAGAGAGAAGAGAAAACAGGGACGGAAATGTTGAAATCATGAGAAGAGGTCTCCCACTTTTTATGCTAACCTTCGACAACCAAGAAAAAATCGAAAATATTTATAATATTAAGGCTATCCTCAACCTTAGAGTTAGAATAGAAACACCGAGAAAGGTCGCTCGACTAATACCACAATGTAAAAAGTGCCAAGATTATAATCATACACAAAAGTACTGCCACCGTGAAGCAAGATGTGTTAAATGTGCAGGAAAACACGCAGGAAATGACTGCACAGTCCCCCGAGATACAACACCGAAGTGTATCAACTGTAATGGCCAGCATCCAGCCAACTACAGAGGATGTGAAGTTGCAGTAGAACTACAAAAAATGAGAGATAAATCACGCAAACCAGGTACATCAATAAATGTACAAACTATAAAAAGAACCACGGAGCCTAAACCGTCAACTGCTAATCATAACATACAAAGCCAGAGACTAAACGAAAACGTTACTTATGCACAAGTAGTTCAGCAAACAGCGGAGAAACAGTTAAAAGTGGATCTCGTTCTACAGGGCATACTGAGATATCTAGAGAACATTAACAATAGACTTATTTCGCAGGAAATGAGTCTGCAGAAAACACTAGAAGAAATGAAATCACAAACTAGTTTCAATAAAAGAGTAGAAGAAAACCTTGGTCAAGTGTATCAAAATATAAATTATATAAAATCGAATTATAAACAAAAGAAATGAATAAAACATTACGAATTGTAACCTGGAATGCAAATGGGCTATTGCAACACATTCAAGAACTATAGATATATTTTTAAACATGCATAATATAGATATATGTCTTATATCAGAAACCCATTTCTCCAAAACTTCATTCTGTAGAATAAAAGGATATAATTGCTACTATGCATTACATCCTTAGAACAAAGCCAGAGGTGGATCAGCTATCCTCATAAAAGAGTATATAAAACATAACGAAGAACCAAAAGTTGAGAACCTTTCCATGCAAGTCACAACAATCAAAATACAATTAAGCAATATTAAAACATGCAGTATCTCAGCAATATATTGCCACAATCTCAAACAAGTAGATTATACTAATCTTCTGAACACGCTAGGAAGTGTCTTTTTAGTTGGAGGTGACTATAATGCAAAAAATACATATTGGGGATCTCGGTTAACGACCGCTAAAGGAAAAGAACTGTTCGCAGCAGGCAAACAACTAAAATGCGAGTTTCACTCAGGCGGCACACCAACCTATTGGCCTACGGATACCAGTAAGATTCCAGACCTTATAGACTTCTTTATTACAAAAGGGATTTCAGATAATTATATCCATATAGAGAACAGTGAAAGTCTATCATCAGATCATTCACCAGTTATTATGATACTTAGCCAAACAATTATTTTGAAAGAGAGCAACCCGAAATTAACGTGCTTCAAAACCAATTGGGATCTCTTCCAAACACAGTTAAGAGAAAGAATTAGTCTGCAGAACCCAATTCATTGACCAGTCCAAATAGAAGACGAATTAGATAAGCTCATCCATAATATCCAATATGCTGCGTGGGAAAGCACTCCAAATAATAGGCAGGAAATGAAGCGCAATGCTAGCTATCCAGAGGAAGTGAGAGAACTTCTTAAAAATAAAAGAAAAGCATGGAAGAATTGGCAAAAACATCGAAATCCTGAAAATAAAAGAGTATTTAACCATTTGTGTAACAAATTAAAATACCTTATAAAAGACATTAAAAATCAATCAGTTAATAAATACCTCAGCACTCTAACTGGGCAAAAAGATACTGATTATTCATTATGGAAAGCAACTAAGAATATTAAAAGACCTAAACTTCAGATTCCTCCAATTAAAAATAATGAAAATTGGGCTCGAAATGCTAAACAAAAAGCAGATTTGTTTGCAAATCACCTTGAAGAAACATTCCAATAACCTTATCCAAAACAAACGGAAGAGGAAAATATTACACCAATAAATAAACAGGATGAAGTAAATATTATACCTGTAACATTGAAAGAACTAAAATGGGAAATCAAGAATAATCTGATTGCGTATAAGGCTCCAGGATATGATCTTATAACAGGTCAGATAATAAAACTGTTACCGGAGAAAGCGTTGAGGAAACTAGTGCATATAATTAATGCAGCATTTCGACTAACATATGTACCAAGACAGTGGAAAGTTGCAGAAGTAATTATGATACTTAAACCGAACAAACCTCCGCATGATAAAGCTTCATATAGGCCAATTTCTCTGCTACCAACATTATCGAAACTATTTGAAAAAGTTCTTCTTAAAAGACTAAAACCAATTATCGAAGAAAGGAATCTTATCCCTTCACATCAGTTTGGATTTAGGGAAAAACATTCTACGATAGAACAAGTACATCGAATTACTGATGTAATCGAGAAATCACTAGAAAGCAAACAAATATGCTCAACTATATTCCTTGATGTAGCGCAAGCATTTGACAAAGTATGGCACCAGGGGCTAGAATTCAAACTTCATCGAGATCTCCCGGAGCAATTTTTTCTAATTTTAAAATCATACATATCAGAGAGGCACTTCCGAGTAAAGTATGAGAATGAGTACTCCCTACTAAAAAGAATAACAGCCGGAGTACCACAAGGGAGTGTTCTTGGGCCAATCCTATATCTCCTATATACTAGAGATATACCTACTACAGAAGAAACAATGGCGACTTTTGCCGATGACACGGTAATACTTGCAACAGCACATAACATCAATGACTCCACTAGTAAATTACAGAGGGCTACTAACCTGATATGTAATTGGACAAGGAAATGGCGAATTAAATTAAATGAAGCAAAATCAATCCAAGTGAACTTTACAAATCAAAAAGTTAACCATATACCAATAATGATAAACTCAATAGTAGTACCCCATGCAAACACTGCCAAATATCTTGGTATGATTTTAGATGCTAAGCTTAGATGGAAGGAACACATAAAAAAGAAGAGAGAAGAACTAAACATAAAATTTAGAAAAATGCATTGGCTCCTAGGGAGACAATCTGAACTAGCGATCCATAACAAACTGCTGTTATACAAACAAATTCTGCAGCCTGTATGGACATATGGTAGCCAACTCTGGGGATGTGCCAAGAAGACAAATATCAAAATCATACAAACAGTTCAAAATAAAATCCTACGATGTAGTGTTAATGCACCGTGGTACATTCGAAACGACAACCTCCATCGAGATCTCAAGATTGAGCTTGTCGCGGATGAAATTAAGCATCATGCAACAAAACACCTACAACGTCTGCACCAGCATCAAAATCTGGACACACGCTGTATGCTGACTACATCTCTAACAAGAAGACTGCAAAGAACCAAATTACTGGACTTATCGCGACCAGGAGGTCAGTAGACTTACTGTGGCGCAAAATCTGAGGGAGGAGTTACACTAACTGGGGATAATCACTTGATTACGCCGACTATTCAAAATACTGTATTATGCAATGTAAATTACTAAATGGGTACAAGACTCAGTCGTAATATAAATAAATATAATAAAAAAAATAAAAATAAAACTTATCAAATGAAACTCGTCTTGCGATATATTCATTTTGATTTTAAATCTAAAATTGATGGTAAAATATATAAAGAACCCACTATGGACATATTTTAAATTATGTATATTCTTATTCCACTATTTCATTATTAAAATTAATTAAATAAATTTCTGCATTTTATTTGTATTTGTGTTATACATATACTTTATGTAAATTAAACTACTCCAGGTTAATTCACTCAACTTTCATCAAACAAAGTAATCAAAATATACACTAATTAATAATTAGTTTACATAATTATGTATAATAAAGTTAATAAATATAATTAAAAATAAAATAAATATTTTTAACTTACATGAACATTCACAACATACAGAGGTTGGAGGTACAATAGATAATATATAATATTATGATGACAGCTACAAACAAAAATATTTATAGCTACTTTATGTTTCCATAAAGATCTAAAACATCAATTGAGCCACAAAAAGAGCTAAAAAATAAAATAAATTTTTTTTGTTTTGTTGGTATGTCTTTCAAAATTTTAAAAAAATTTAGTTTTGTTAAGTTGGCCCGTGAGCCAAATGTACCGCAGAACAATTTCGTGCAGGCACCTTAAATGTTAAATTATAAATAAAATCAAAGGAACACTAATAACTGACCTACAAATATAATACAATACCTTAGCTAATCCCACAGAAGTCTGTGAAAATAATTTAAAATAATTAAAGAACTTCTTTCATACATTCACACCACGATACATATTCGATTTTAAAAATTAAAGATTAAATCATAAAATATTTCTATAATCACTTTAAGATACATAACTTTTCACCGCATATATGAACTACCTACCCAGCTTCAATAATTATGGCACTGCAGTGATGGATGATTTATAAATTGATCGGATAATCATATGCATAGATTACTATCAACGTAACATGTATACAGTAAATACACTTCAATTCATCCAATGCACTGGATTCATTAATCAATCATTTTTGTTTCTCTCTCTCTCTCTCTCTCAAACCTGATAAAATGTATTTAAAATTAAAGATACTAATCATATAGAGTAACTAACTACCAACCAAAAAAATATCAATTCAACTATGAGTTACAAGTCATTCTCTATTAGCAACTGGAATATTTCAAAAACGAAAATATAAAATCACTATACGAGTATTATACACTTTGACTTAATTAAAGCAACTCGTTTTGATTTTCTTTACGAGATTGGATTGATAGTACGGTGTACCTATGTATGTATATATAGAGATGACAATAACATTTTTGTGCTCTTTAAAAACAAAATGACTAACACATTAGAATTACCTCTAAGGGAGGTCTATTAATTTATATAATACATATCTATAAAGTTAAAAAAAAAAACACAACACAACACCACCAATTAATGATTTATACATATTTTGGTTGTGTTTCTTAAGAATAAGAAAACCAAAAATTTTTGTACAGCCCGATTGAATCATCATCAATCAAAAAATATAAAGATGGAATACGTCTTCTATAAACGTATATACTCGAACATACATATGAGATACGAGACACACGAGTATATACATATATTCAAAAAGCTTTTGATTGATATTATTTTGCAATTGAAATTAACGTATTAAGAAAAATCGCATTTTATAGTGTTTGGTGGATGTCAATCAAAATCACGATAACAAAAGATTTCTTGAAAGATTTTTTTTTTTCGATATACCATGTACCTAGTTATGTTTTAGCCCATAGGATCCAATCGAAAATACCAAACATCAAAAAGTTTTGATTGATTTTTAAATTAGGTGTATAATTACAAGTTATGTGTTGTGAATACTCTGGGATTCTCTTTGATTTGCAAAATCTATAAACATGAGTCACAAATAGTTTAATTTATTGATAATATGTTTTGTTTGATACAAAACATCGATGCAATACACTGCCATGAGTGAGATTGATGGTTGACACTTGGTAAAATTGAATTTCAAATAGTTGTATATTAAGAGAATTTAATGAATAACTTATGAAAGAGACCTGTAACACAAGAAATTATCATTTTATCGGAAGTCGAGCAATGAGCATTGTTTGTTCATTTTTCCCAATATGTAATCATATCATCATGAACATAAATGAACATGGTACAGACCAATTTCAGAATTTTTGAGATTCTGCAAATCATAATTTCAGACAATTTGATTGTTTAAAATCATAATACTCTATTAATTAAAACAGTTTTAAAGGCCATTATTGGCCCCGTTCTTAGTCAACAATTTGGTTCCAGCGGTTTCGATCCCGAGCATGGTCTTCATACTGTCTAAGACAATCTGAAGATGCCA
This sequence comes from Tipula unca, assembly GCA_951394425.1. Taxonomy (NCBI): domain Eukaryota; kingdom Metazoa; phylum Arthropoda; class Insecta; order Diptera; family Tipulidae; genus Tipula; species Tipula unca. Next base: position 74,227,792 of record OX596381.1, read on the forward strand.
AGTCGTTCTCTACACCGTGGAGCCATCGTACCGCTGTTTTATGTGTTTTATGTGTAAACGAACTTTAGTGTAAACCTTTACCTTAAATCTGATCTGACCCTTGCTACAATGCATAAATTGTATTCGAAAAGCCATCAAAATATAGTGTTTCTTTCTCCAAATACTGCAATAAGAATGCTATTCTACTTACGTGACAATTCAAATAAAACAAATAAAATCATCAGGAAACAGTTGAGTTGATCTGCATACGGCTATTATAATATAGACGAATCAACCTTCGATCTACAATAATGCCTACAATAATGTCGTACCCGAAAACCGTACCCACCAATGTCATCCTGGATGACAGGTATTGCTGCTAGAAGAGGCATGCACAATGAAATTGCTTCATATATTTTGGAATACATAAAGTAACTACTAGAGTGCGCTGGTCAGAATGAGAACTAGTTTGTTATCACAATGTTCTTTATTGCTTTGTGGCAGGAAAATAAAGAAAAAAAGCGTGCACTGAGGATGTGGATGTTATAGCAGGGCAGCGGTGTCAAAAAGACATGAGGAACGTCGTAAACGAAAGAGGAACTAATTGATTACTTTAAGAAATAATAATATAAATGTTGAATAATCTTATGTGTGATGAATAAAATAAATTGTGAATTAAATAAAAACCAATATAAAATGGTACAATCTGGAACATCGTAATATGATAATTGTTCTCAGGTTCTTTATTAGTGCTAACGTCAAACCAAATATTGTTCTTGTTCACGCAAATCTTTTGTAGCACACAGCAAGCAACCACAATATTCTCACAGTTCCTAATGCCACGTGCTCGGTGAAATGCATAAATCAGCGAAATCGTCCTTCAATCAGTTGAAACACATTTTAGCCACAATGCGTGTAGATGAGTGGATTTTATTGAACTTTTTTGCTGATCCGACAAACCTCCCGTGTCTTTATACGATGTACCTATAGATTACTTTTGCAGGGATATGACGAATCTCCAAACAGGATTGTCCTTGCTCGTAAAATTGGTTGTTGGTTTGCAAGCCGAAAATGGGGCGCATCGTGCATGAAACCAGGAGATCCACAGTATTTATCAATAAACTGTTTTGCGGAATCCATCACCGCCTGTAATAATATACTATAGTAGCCTTTGTTATTGTAATAAAATGTCGGGTTGATGAGTGGCCTTCTGATTCGGATATGACTTCCATCTATCGCCCCAACTGTATTTGATTGAAAATCAGTTGTATTTGATTGAAAATCTAACCAGCCTCAAAGCAAGTCTGTTTACGAATTTTCTTGATGTAACTTGATTAAGTTGAAATAGATTACCTGTTTACCTGTAGCTTAGCGTAATGGCAACATACCAGAGAAAAGTGAGTGGCTCCTTATTCGCTCCAAACTTGCTATACTGGCTATGGGCGTTTACGACCACCTGTAGACAACGTCAACAATGTCGACACCGTCGATAATGAAGACAATTCCTACAGTGATTTTGAGCATTACTTCTAAACTACGGAGACCAAATTTTTTTAGGATCAATGCGATACGCGGGTTGGTGGCGATTTTAAAGAATTTTTTTCAATGCATTTTAAGTTTTTTTCAAAAAGGGCGGTCATATTTAAAAACAAATTAGAGTTGGGCGGATCACTCCAGGACTCAATGCCACAAATGGGCTCACCATGCAAGACCCGGAAAAACACAAATACTTACTTATTAAACACACACAACCTTGATTTCACCATCAGTAGTTGAACCCGACACCCTCGAATACCAAACTACCAAAGCTAGGACACTATTTTTATTGTGGTTTCGGTTTCACTCATTGTTCGTCTGTCTAGTCTGCCAGAGGGTCATAGCTTGTGAACTATATTCGGTGAGAAGAAACTCTCGGATGTCGAAAACAAATACACTGCATTCTACGAGCAATTCAGTTTAGAACTAAACGTAATCGAAGGCACTCATGTCACTTGGCTTATTTTAGTCAATTTAACACGAATATTCAGCATTTGCAAAGTACCGATAACGTTGCTACAGATCAGCAACGAAACGGTCATTTATCCTGCCAAAAAACAAAAGTAAGTTTTTGAAACTTTTCTCAGAGTTAACTCCTCGACTAACATTATGGGTACATTCAACGGCTTAACATCCATTAGGCAATGTCATGGGCGAACGCTCACACCGACAGATCAAATCTGCTCTCCAGGTTCGAGGCAACACAATTAATTGGAGCTCAGAAGTACCAGCCGTTTTACTTGGTATCGGTAAACAAATCGATATTTTTGTTCCGAAATCACTCGACAACTGCAATTACGTCTTGGTCATAATAAAATTCGAACTGGAGTAAATACTTCATACGATGGACCATACAAGGTTAGACGCCGCATATACGCAAGTAATTTATTAACTGAATTAGAGACAATCTCGAACGACAATTGAAACCAGCATACGGTATTGTCAATTCAGCTAACCAAATATCGGTCACGATATGATATAAAACCATCCGATTTGTAGTATAATACCTCTAATTTTATGGTTTTCCGTCTGCGAGTGACTTACTGATATTCGAAACTGTAACAATAACCAAATTAGTGAAATCTGTGGAGTAAAAAATAATAAAAATGGTCGACACCAAAATTGTATCGCACTTGCCAGGCCCTCAGATAGTAACACACACGGAAAATTGTCCAGCGCTGATCCAAGATAAAATTTCGTGTGATTTACTATGTGAGTTTGGCATCGAGAATTGTTTTATTTTAAATATTATTTAAATTTTATTAAGAATAACATTTCATTACCAAGATTCAGTCGACCTTGGCAAACACTAACTCACATAAAATACGCAAGATTATAACTTCCATTAAAAATAATCCAACGATCTCTGATTATAACCGTACCATAAAATTGAGTACACCCCGTCCCATGCTAAGACGAATTCGACTTCAAGAAAGTTATTCGAATTACCGAGTTATTAAAAAGCCATCAATCATTCAGATAACCCGAACTTGTCCGCTAAATTTTCCGTGTGTGTGTCGGTGTTCTATTACCAACTGTTGACAACATTTTGGGAATATGTTTTGATGTATGACGAGGGTACGTGAAGTTAGATTTGAAACAGGTTAGCAGGTCGAAAGCTAAATATCTTACCAAAAATAGTGGCAATGCGTCCACTAAACATATATGCACTTGTTAGCACAAGTTAGATAAATTTGAAAAAAGAGCTATAACTGCAAGCGATTTGCAGTTGTGTACTCAAGAGCCAAGTCTTTGTCCCATTCATTTCGGTTAATTACGGTTTAATGTTCCGGTTCAGTTCCTGTTCGAAGCTCTGCTCTAAAGACGCTATAAAGGAGACTAATCAAATCAATGTTATCTCAGAAGATCTAAGTCGACCGGTTTCGACCTATCCAAAAATATTTGGAAAAATAGAAAAGAAGATTGGCTGAAAGATTGGCTTAAACCATATTGCTGCCAAAGTCACATCGAAAACTGTATAGAATATCATCTAGAAATATCGAACATGTGCTTAACTTTATCCTTAATAACAAAATTTGAAATTAACAGTATTAAAGGCCATTACTGGCCCCTTACTGAGTCAACAATTGGGCTCCAACGGTTGCGATCCTGAGCATGGTCTTCATACTGTCTAAGACAATCTGAAGAGGCCAAGTCGTTCTCTACACCGTCAAGCCATCGTCGCCTGCAACGACCTCTGCGCTGACCATATGGTGGCTCTCCTTTCAGAGATCACTGCACAATTCGTTCCGGATCAGCACGCAGAACGTGACCGAGCCAGCGTACTCGCTGAGATCTTACTTCATGTACAGTATCGGGATCTTCATCAGATCTCTGATCTCGATACTGTATAGAGCTCGGTAGGTACCAACTATTTTGCATGATTCTTCTCTCAAATGTAAGGAGCCGTCCCTCGTACTCATCCGTCAGCGCCCAACATTCACATCCAAGCATAACAACTGGCCTGATCAACGCTTTGTAAAGCTTCAGATTCACGGCACTTGATAAGTGTTTAGATTTTAGTAGTGGCCTTAGAGGATACAAAGAACGACTGCTAGCTGCCAGCCACACTTTAATAACCTCACCCACACTGTTATCGTGAGTGATAAGAGAACTCATATATTTGAACCTCCGTACTCCCTTAAACGTGTGGCCACTGCTAAAATCTTGTGTGCCATTGTCTCTAAAACCAGAGATCAGGTTTTTCGTTTTGGACTCATTGATCTGTAGTCCAACTGAAGCTGAAAACTCTACAAGCGGATCAAGTATTTCTTTCACTCCGTTGCTATTCACTCCAATCACACATTTGTCATCTGCATATACAAGCACTTGATTGGACTGGCGATATAAGATGTTGCGCTGAGGTGTTTCAGTTTTACGAAAGATGTATTCCAACATAAGATTAAAGAGTAAGTTTCGGGGACAGAGCATCTCCTTGCCGAACACCCGAGTTAACTGCAAACATTGTCGATAGCCTGTTGTCCACTTTAACACAGCATTGAGGCTGCGTCACTGTCATCCTACATAATCGTACCAATTTTGTTGGCATTCCTAGATATTCCAGGGCAGACCACAAACTCTCTCGATTAATCGAGTCATAGGCCTGCCGGAAATCCAGGAACAACTGATGTACGGAGATGGATGTCTCATAATATTTAGATAGAATCATCCGCAGCGAAAAGGCCTGATCAGTGACTGATCGATTCGGACGAAATCCTCCTTGATAGTCACCAACCAAGCCTTACGCTAAAGGAGTGATTCTATCCAATATAATGAATGAAAGTAACTTGTATGCTGTGCAAAGGAGAGCTATACTGCGATAATTCTCACACTTCAAGCGGTCTCCCTTCTTGAAGATGGGGCATATCACGGCCACTTTCCATTCGTCAGGCATAACTAAGGTTTGCCATACTAATCGAATAAGGTCGAAAAAAAAGATCCATAAAGTATCCCTCCGAATATCAAGAGCTCCGAATTAATGCAGTCCACTCCAGGTGAGCGGTTTCGTTTCAATAACTGAATGGTCTTAGTGAAGTCCTCTTGGGATGGCTCCTCAATGCACATCTCCGCAGTCTGTATTTGATGTGACCCAACTACAGTCTGTGACGCATGATGAACACCAAGCAGGTCGGTAAAGTGTCCATTCCATGTGTCGAGTACTGCGTCGCTGTGTTCCCAGACTTGTAAGAAAATTTCCACCGTAGCTTTGCAGCCACCAAATAATGATCGCTGCCTACGTATTTGCTTGCTGACCGATAAGTTCTCACATCTTGTAACCAACCCGAGCTCGCCCTTTTGAAATGTGGTCAATTGAGTAAAATGAGTCTTTATCTTGGGGCTGACTGACTTCTGTGGACGCATGTACACAAATTATCGACAGGTTAGCTAACTTCATGCGCAAGCCAAGCTTACACAATCGGCTGCTATTGACTGCTTGGAAATCCAAAACAGCCTTCTTTACCTGCGGCCCAAGAAGAAATCCAGCTCCAAGGTTTCCGAGGTCATCTCTACTGTATAACAACGTATAGCCCTGGGACATATGTTCCCCACTTTTAGGCCAGCGAGTTACTTGAAGAGCAACGAATTCCAGCCGACACTCCTTCACGCATGTGATTAGTCCCTCTAACGCTCCTGGTTTCTGAAGTGGCTGCACGTTCCACGTGCTGATCCTAAATCTCGTGTCCGGGTACTTGAGCGGGGGTCCGATGTTGTTTTAGTGGTATCCATTTTTCTTTTGGTTGACTTTATAAAAAGATTGCTTTTTTACGGATGCCCAGCGATCCAATCGTTTAGTTGCTACCTACGACAAGCAAAGGATACTGTGGTGGTATTCTAGGAAAACATGTTCGTGCAATTTAGATTTACGAGACATGGGTGCCCCCCACACATTTGTACCACAGGGGCCAATCCGAACTTTTAGTAATAAACTTCCTTTAATTAAAGCTTCTGTTTGTTTTATATCATCACATATTTACAAAATTACAGTTTATGGTTTGTGTTTTCCGATTTAATTTGAATGTTTCTTTAGTTTCTCCAGACGGCTTAACTGAATTGCCCTTTTACAAAATATAACTGCGAACTGGCGCATTTTATTTCAAATCGTTAAAATATCGTACGTTGTTGACATTGACTTAGCTGTCGATGTTGACAAAAAATATTGCCAGGTAATCTATGTATTATTTTACGTGTCGAGAACCGAGAAGATTACATGGCGTATAATCTACCTCGCCCATCCATGCTACTGTCTCTATATCAATAGTTTGGACAAACCTGCGGCACTTGGTATTTAATTCATTAAAATTCACAAAGTAATAGTTATCTGAATTATTGTGGTATGGTATTAATAATTTCTAATTTTATAAATAAAACAAAATAAATTTATGTTTGTTGTCAAAACATAGCCAACCAAATTTTACAAAATGACAGTCTTTCGAAATAATAAATAGAAAATATATAGCCTACTTCCGGTTGATTCGCACCTTCCATGGAACATCATCAATGTTACATAGAGATTTATAGGATTAAGTTCCTATTTTAAATATTTTTGTTCGGTGTGATCCGAACTTCTCAAAATGAAACAAATGTACACACTCAAATAATTCGTTAATTTATATAATTTATTTATTTATTAATTATTTATTAATTGTTATTTAATTTGTTTATTAAAAATATTTTATTTATAACTATTTTTGTGTATATATAATTTTTGGTTTCCAATTTATTTATTTTTTTGTTTATCACCACCACTAACACTTGTGTCGCTTTTTGAGTTTGAAATCGCAATGGACGCAAAAATGTTTGTTGTTTTGTTTTTGGTTGTGACGTCGTCTTCGTGTTCGTTTTTGTTGAGGGAACACATGCGCCGGCGACGGTCGACATTGCACTTATGTTAAGTGTTGCATCACCGAACATTGTTAGTTCGTGGTGATGTTGTTAGATGGCGACACGCTTTACTATAAATGTTTTATAGTAGTGGTTCGGCTATTGGATATGTGATGGGGTTAGTGAACGCTTAATTCAAATAAGTTGAATTATATTTGAATTTCACTAATTGTTTTGTTTGTGGCAGAATCGAATATCAGTGAGTCGAATATTCGAGCTGCTACAGATTCGTGTTAAATTGATTTAATGTATAGTGGTACATTTTTTTCGAATATAGATTTTAATCTGTCTCAATTTCTTTCAATTTATATCGACAATTTTTTTGGTGTGTACCTACACTTTTTCTTAACGTTAGAAACGTCACTCCAGTTTGCCACGGCGACTTTCTTGATAAAGCAAAATTTTTCGATTTTTAAAAAAAAAAATTTCATCGCATATAAACACCTTGAAGTTATTCCACACTTTCAGACCGCAGGAAAAATTTGTACAGTGTAATATCCCAAACTTTTTCGTCATTTAAAAAATATACAGTTGGTATACCGAAATGCACATCGTACATTTTTTAATATGTAAAGTTTATTTGATTTTATAGAAAAAAAATTCGTCCGGACAAGGTTTTGTATAGGGACAACTATTTTCTCGTTGTTTTCTCTACGATTATTAAAAAATAATTTTTGTACTTTTGAACTATCTTCAAACATGCACAAACTGAATATCTAACTTTCCTTGTGCAGCAGTTATTCCAACGCATTTTCAAGTCTATACTGCAATTTAACCAACCATCGAAACATAATCAATAATGTTACATTGACTAATTCGTTTTGGGTAGGTAGTATAGGGACTCGTGTTGAATCATAAAAATAGAAGCTTTCTTCACAACATTGTATACTATATACATATACGTATACAACAACATACTTTCAACATAAAAATTTGTATACACATAATAGTTCAATTTTAGTTGAGTCATTTCTTCAGCGTTATTTGTTGTCCATTTATTGAGATATTTAGAATTTGTATTCAATGGATGAACAACAAACAAATACAGTAAATCAATTTATATCGATTATTTAGAAATAATCGATAAATAATCAAATCAATAAACCAATTCGTTTGCCGCGCGCGCACACACACACATAATTTCTATATATATTGTAATTTTATATTTAATTTAAATTAAATTGTCATAAAATTGTAATTTTCATGGTTTAAAGAGTATGATGGTTAAGATGCTTATGATGATGATGATGATGTAAACCGCATATAGGGAATAACAAGATTCATATTAAAACTGATGATATAGTTCCAAAACTGGAATTCATATTATATAGAAATTTTCACACGATTTCAGATAACAATAACAATATTAATTAGTTAAAAACTAAATGTGAGTGGCATAAAAAAATTATAATACCATCCATCATAAATTGAAATTAAGTTTCAATTATCAAATGAATTTCTTAATGTTTTTTTTTTCTTTTGTTTTAAATCATAAAAATAAAAAAAAATGTTTTGCTTAATCATTTATTATATTTTATATATTAACATTAACACAAAATAGCTATATAAGAAAACATAACAATCTACAACAATCATCATCGTATGTGTGTATGAGAGTGTGTGCCACCGATGTTGTGTTTATAGTTAATAATCTCAGTCAGACGTGACTTAAACTTGCCTACTCAGTAGTCTAATTATCATCAATTTAAATTCATTTTTTAATCATTATAATCCAGATAGGTATATACCTAGGAATTGTGTTGTAACAATTATAACTAGTCAACATATACTTTCAATTTTTCTATGTGAATTTTCTTTTTCATTTTGTATATATGCATATAAGAATTCACTGTTGATCTTAAATGTTATTCCGAAATAAGAACAAAAGAACCAGTCTACACAGTAAGAAAAATATATAAAAACAAAAAAATACCGCCCATTCAACCTTTTTTTTTTTTTGTATTCAGTTTTTGCTTATATAGAAAACAAAAAGTTGTCTCTGCGCAAGATATAAGACAAACAAAAATCGTGCACATACTATATACCAAAATCATAAAATTGTCTAGTATATACTCCATCCATTGTACATACGTTTTGAAATCATAGAAATTCTTTACATAAGTACGTATATGTATATGCTCATATATGAGATTTGTTATTTTCTATTACTTACTTGGAGTCATTTTGCCGGCTAAATATTTGGGCTTTAGAATCTATATATACAGACTAGATTATTAAAAAACCGTCTAAATTGAACCACTGTCGTAATTTTGCTATGGGAATTTTATCATATGGTAATACCTATATTTCTATACCGAATTGTATTTATGTATTATGTAACCTGAATTGTTTTGAATTTTCTTATTCTGTATTTTCCAATTTTCTTTTTTTCTATTTTTTTTAGCTAGCAATACAATATAATAAAATGTAACAAAAAATATCCAAAAAAAAAATAATAGAATATATTTTTATTGAATAGAAGATGATTGAAAGGAAATTATAATTAAAAGCATGATGAATTGGTATGAAGTGCTTTGTAAAGGAAAATTGTATTGCCATTGTGTGTTACGATTTGATTGTGAATTAGACGGAATAAACTGAATTAAATTAGTTTTAATAGTTATAATACATTAATTGTCCTAAATAACGTATATACATACATAAAGGATACGAAAAATATCTGATTGCTGTCACTAAATCTTTATAATTCTGACCTACAACCAAATTCAAAATTAGATAATTATGTATGTACATTCAGTCAAGTATTGTGAATTATAAACCACATTATTCATACTTGCGTTGTTATAATGGTTTAAGGGTTTAATGGTTTAAGGGTTAGTGAACGATACGTGCCAGCGCCAGGCTCGTGCCAATACGATACGTAAAACAATAACAACAGAACGTGTATTTCTTCGAGCAGACGCTATAAAATTTTAAAGTAAATAGTACTCTTAAATTTAAGCATACTCGGAGAAGTTCAGTGTCGAGGGAGATGGTTAGTGGTGATGTTGGCGAAAATTAGTTTTTATAAATTAGAACCTTTACTTTTGAGTGCTTAAATAAATTTTGTTTCGACAAAATTTTTGAGCATAATTGTATGTGCATTACAGCAAATTAATTTCCTCTAAGTAGCAAATAAAATCAATTTTTCTTTCACTTATTAATCAAATTAAAACCAAAAATGCATTTTCCAAATTTCCAAATTAATTAGTAATTTCTAATTATAAATCAATTAAATTCTTTAGAAGAGGTTGTACACTAATGAAGAGGCGTTCGATGGTTTATGGAGAGTATCGGCAAAATAAACGAAAGGCGATTAAATTCTACGCTAGACGGTATCCAAATCGCCGGTACTTTTGGAAGAGGTGAATTCAATCGTTTAGCAAATAAGCTTCGCTCTACCAGTTTCATAGAAAATTCAACGAGACGCCGTGAGACTCAAGAGGAAATTGTTGTTGATGTCCTAGCTGAAGTATTACGGAACCCATATACATCAAGTCGAAATCTTGCATGAGATATATAGAGGAATATCTTTCGTTTACGTTTTGAGAGAACACAAGTTTCATTTATATCACATATATCATATAACATAGGCTGAAAAGACTTTTCAAACCGAAAAATCTTTTTGTTTGTGTCTTGATTATACAATTCACTGTAATTATTTTAAGTAAATTTGTTAGAGATTAGATAAACTATATTTAAAAAATATAATTAGAGAAAAAATCTTAAACAACAGTTAAAGCACATTATTTTGGCGTTTTCATTATCTACCTACAATTTTTTATACTTTTTTATTTGGAACCACTAAACAAAAAATTCTATTACCATAGACCATGGTTCCAGATTTGTCAATCTATTAAGAACTAGCCTTATGACACCCATTAAAATATCATGGAACGTGTGGAAAGGAAAAATTATTCTTCGTGCCATCCTTTTACATATTACTAAGCAAAACTTTCGGATATTTTGGATTTTTCTTGAGCCGATCTCAGAGAAGAAAATAATAATTTTCACTTTTAATCCCCGTGATATCTTAATGTGGTCCTAATGATTAGTTCTCTAAAGATTGACCAATATTTAGAATCATCCTCCGCTAGAGGGCTGACTCTATCCAATATATAATGTAGGACAATAGCTTGAGTGCTATGTAAAGGAGAGCTGTACCGCGAAAATTCTCACACTTTCATACATCTTTCATACACTCCTTTCATGAATACCACGCAGGTCGGTGAACTTTGCCCTCACCAAATAATTTACCTTTTTACTAATAAAATTTAAATTTCGATCACATTTTAAAATTTCATAATTCTAGCACTAAAGTAAAATCGTGCCATGCTAATTGTTAGAAAATAAATTAAGATTTGTCCAACGAGCTTTTATAAACTCTGGGTATTTTTAAAAGCTTTGGTTAAGCGTATGGCTTCAGAGATATGAGCATGAGTTTAACACTGTTGCGTAACACCAAATATAACTATAAATAAATTCAATTGTTTTTCAATTCATTAACCAAACTTTAATTACGACAAGTACTGCTTAAATTAAAATCAAAAGCGGTTTTTTATATATTTAATATTTTGGTAAATGTTCGAAATGTCTGCCATTTAATTCTACACATTTTTCTGTGCGTGTTTCAAAATTAATGTAAACTGCTCTCAATTCTGTTTCTGAAATATTATTTCTGAAAATTTCTTTAATTATTTATTTCATATCTTCTGCAGTGGTAGACCGATCAAAAAATGCTAAGTCTTTCACTTTTCCCCAAAAATCAAAATCCATACAAGTTAGATTTAGTGATCGTATGGGAAAAGAAGTAGGCCTCCCTTAAACATTAAATCTAATTATTCACAAAAAAGCTCTTCCAAAATTAGGAGGTGCCCGATCCACTTAGGCAAGATTTTTCTGGCAACGGAATGCTTTCCAATAAATTGGTGATATCTTTCATTAAAAATTTCACAAATTTTTCGGTCGAAAGTGTTTCATGAAAGAAAAATGATCCGATTAGGCGAGAACCAAATATTTAAAATTTAAAGTACGCATCCAATGTAGATTCTCGTTGCCCCGTCACTAGATTACCGTCACTTTTAAATGTAGCTTTGTATGTCCACGCAACATGTTTCACGAAGTTTTAATTTTCTTCAATTCGTTGCCTGGCCCAATGACAAAATCGAATTCTATTCTTAAAATCATTTACTGATAATACCTGTAGCAATGATGATGTGTTTTAAGTTAAACCGACCTACATCCCAAAAAGGTATTTTCCATTTTGTGGTGTGTTTCTATGCTAAAATCAATATCAGCTGTAAAAAACAAGAGAAATCACAATAAATACGCAAAATCTCAAAAGCCTTTTCGCTGCGGATGATTCGATCAAAATATTATAAGACGGCCATCCCATAAGCCTATGACTTCGAAGGAAATACTTGATCAGCTTGTAGAGTTTTCATCTTCTGTTGGACTCCAGATCAATGAGTTAAAAACGAAATACAAGATCTCTGGTTATAGGAACAATGGCCACATTTAAGTAGTGACCACTACACGTTTGAGGGAGTGATAAGGTTCAGATATTTGGGCTATCTTATCATTCACGATAACAGTGTGGGTGAAGATACTATATGATGCAGCTGGCAGCTGGCAGTCGTGCTTTGTATCCTCTAAGGGTAACAGCTAAAATCTAATAACCTACCAAGTGCCGCGAAGCTGAAGCTTTACAAAGCGTGGATCAGGCCCGTTGTTATGTATGGATGTGAAAGTTGAGCGCTGACTGAGGAGTACGAGAAATGGGTCCCTATATTTGAAATAAGAATCATGCGTGTGATTTACGGTCCCAAACGCAGTAGATCGTACATACTTGCTTCGTACAATATCGAGGTCAGAGATGGTGAAAATCCCCGATATTGTACATGAAGGAAGATCTCAGTGGTCGACTTGGCTTCTTCAGATTATCTAAGACGGTATAAAAACCAAGGTCAGGATTGAAACCGTTGGAGCTGGATTGTTCACTCAGTAAGGACCTGGGAAATTCATTCAAATTGGGGTACATTATGTATTACTATTTGTGTCTATAAAAAATCGGTATGGCTTGTCATGTTATAAGGATACGACAAATTATTGTTATTTCACTGATTATATGAATTATGCTGAGGAAATTCTTAGGGTTGCCTCGAATTAATTATTTAAAATTAGTTTGAACTTATCTTTACCTACACAGTCTCAACTTTCACTATGACAGTGTAGATGATTTTTGAAAGTTAATTTAAACAAAAATTAAAATTTGACATGTTTTGTAAATTTTATGCTGCCGATTTTAGAGATTTTCACAAATCTCAAATACATATTCGATTAGCTTAGACTAACTTCTACTTCGCGTCTATGGATAGATATCTTTTAATGGTCTCTAACATTTTCAATATTTTTCACTACCTATCACAAAGACAACAATAGGTAGGGTACTGTTGCGTATATTCTGATAGTATAGAATTGAGAATTTCAATGTTTTAAATGAATTTTATGTGTTTTTTCAATTAGAGTTTTAAGTTAAATCCAAGTGAAAGATGAACTCAAATAAAGATCTAATTGGAACATTATAAATTTCATTCAAATTCATTCCTAAATTCTGTCAAAAAAATAGCTAACTCGATTTTAGTTGTTCCACACAGTATACGAGAAAATTGACGAGACATCTCTATATAGCATCGGGGGTATAAATTTTAAAAAAATCGGTCAAAAACTCAAATTTCAAAGCAATCGGACCACTATATAGACCAAGAACACACAAATTTAAAACAAACTAGTCTGCAAAAAGCCAGGAATCTAAAAATACTGGTGCATATTTTTAAACCCTGTGACAACTCTTCCTTATTGACATTTCAAAATGGTCTCAATATAAAACCAATTTTATTAAAAATGCATTAATATTTTTGGCATACTTTAGGTAAAGGAAGTGTGTTTGCACACTTTCGAAGAATACACTTTTTAATAAAATTTTAAAGTAATCTAGGTCAGGGTAAAGCAACATATAATAAATTACAACACAAAATTAACAAAATGTTGCAATTATTAACCGGTTGGTTAGTTAGTGGTGTAGCTACGCTTTCTGTATCCTTCGCAGCAAGAAATCATATATTCATTTATTTCAAATTTGATGTCAACAGTCTAGTACAATAAAAATAGAATCTAATATCATAAAAATTAAAAATTGACTTTCTATGTATTTAAAAAAAAATTAGGGCGTTGTTTTTATTTCATAATAACCAATGTCGTGGATTACGACCTACACCACTATGTTTTAGTTTATTATTTAATTTATTTCTCTAGAAAATATGTTCTCCAAATGTCATTTATGTCATAAATTGATTTTCTTTCTTTTTAAATCCAAATTTAAGTGACCATATTTTTTATTAAAACATAAAACAAACGCTCTAAATTTTTTTTTATCCATTTTTGATTAAATATATTTTATTATATCTTTTTTTTTTTTTTTTTTTTTTTTTTAAAAGGGCTTGGCAAAGACACTTTTATGGTCCATAGCCTTACCTTACATTCACACAAAATTCATTCAATCCATTCATTCATTCCATTCACACAAGTACAGTATACCACCTGCGCATTGCATAGCTCCATGTCACCCTGTACAGTGACATGGAAGATGAGTCGGCCCGTGATTCTACATTCCAACAGAGGGTCATAGATGTTTTCAATTTAATCACCGATCGTAATCGGGAGATGAAAAATCCCTTTTGCATCCCGCCTCTGTTGGGATTCCAACCCGGTACCTCCCGATCCAAGGGTCGCAGCTTTAACCACTGCGCTATTTGCTCGGTTTCATATATCTTTATACGTATGATAATGATAATTCATATTTATAACTTAAAGTAAATCTTAAATTTTAATAAAATTGCTCTAAATATTGATTACGAATTAGGCACATTAAATCGATTAAAAGTTACGCAAAAATCTATGAACAGTAAGGAAGGCGTATTTGTTTATGTTTGGATAATATTACTTTCAAGGCTGTTTTTTCAACTAAATCATTTAGTACACACCGCGTGTATCCTGTTGTACTAGGGTCTTTAAGCACTGTTTACTTTGGCCACACAGTAGCTACGTCACTGGGTGGTACAAATTAATAGAGTTATAGTTGTTGGTGCAATAGATTGCGACTAATTTTTTGAAAAAATCTATGTCAAAATCTTTGACAATTTTAAAAGTTTTGAAGATCAATGATATTGTTACTGATATAACAACATTTTAGGTGAACTACAATTGAAATGCTAAACTATGATTTTGAGTCAATTCAAAGGAAAGTAATTTCCAGAATTTTATTTTTATTAAATACCAGCCATTAAAAAGTTATTTAAATGAACTTAAAAATTTCTATAATTTAAAGATTTATTTAGGGCTGGCGACTTTGTTCTCAAAGTGATAGACGAACATAACCTTTAGGGTAAAATTAGACCTAAGCCCTATTTTAAGGACTTGTACCACAATCCTATTTTAACCAGGGTCGCAACGAATAATGTAAAGGCTTGAACCGTATACCATATGTTCAATCAAAACCAAAACCAATAAAAACGTAGTGTAGCTATAAAAGTTTAAATTTCTGAATTATATTCGAATTTATATTTTAAGTCAAATTCAAACTCACTTAAGCAATTGGTAAATTTGAAATTCAATATATAACAAATTAAAAATTAAGAAGTGTAATTCCAGAATAAATTTTTTTTAAATTTAGAACAATTAATAAAATAATAAACAGTTTTTAAAGGCCATTACTGGCCTCTTATTGAGTCAACTATTTCTCTCGCTTTTTATTGACTTTATAAACAGTTGATTTTTTTTTACGGATGCGGGTCGTCAGCCCAGTCGCCTCCTATGACAAGCAAAGGATACTGTGGTGGTATTCTAGGGAAACACGTTCATGCAATTTGGATTTACGAGACATGTGTGTGCCCCCCGACCACAGGGGCCAATTAGTAATATTAGAACAAGTAATAATATTTTCTAAAATTGCCAACGAGGAAGCATGCTCTGGTGTTAATGTATCAATTTAGCCGATTGATATGCATGGAGTTTAAACTGCGTCCCTCATTCGATAATAACGCATGTATTTCTTCAGTTGTTTGAATGGTTTTGCCTATGATCCTCTTAAGATGGAATTATGTTAATATTGCCGCTTCCCAAATACCTCCAAAATGACGTGCACTTGGCGGTATATGAAATACCAATCGAATTTCTGAAAGAAAATGAGAAAGTTTCTCCGATTTCTTTTTACTTTTTTTCAAATTTTTCTCTTAGAACGTTGTTTGTACTAATTACACTTGAAATGTTAGTAAATTGCCCAATATTTGCTTTTGAAACATACCTTTATATACCGTATATACACTCAAGACATTTGTGTGTAACAATTCGTACTAAGCTGCGCCCACTGGTTGAGCAATAAGTTTAGCGAACAAAAATGAGGAAAGCAATGCTTTTGTTAAAGTACTATACCAGAATTTAATCTGGCCATAATAAATGTTGGAGGCGATATCACACGGCGCTTTGTACTATTTGTACTCTTTGAGCTGTCGCGGTCAATGAATTGCTTTAACGAACATGAGCTGCTTGATTTAGTTTTTGGTCGGTTTTTATTGAGGACAAAAATTTCTTTATGATACGACATTGGCTGTTCGTATCTACATACAGTTCGAAATGCAAAGGACAGCACTTGTATAATAAAAAAAAATTGTATATTATTCCATTCTTTTTCTATTGCAACCTTTGGTTTAAGGATTTCAAGGATTTTTGTTTCTAACAGAGGGAATTTTTCCCCGAATCATTCTTTTCAGGTGATCCGATAAGTGTCCTATAGGGTTCAAATCATATACCTTCTTGCTGACTGGCCAACTTTTGTCGAATGTTGAAACATCCGCCATTATGTATTTTCTGAAAATTCTGCCACTATAGTGAGATACCACATGATTAGATACCACAAGAATTTCATTGATAAATCGCTCTGACGTCAGGTTTGGCTCATTATTGAAGGAAAGTTCGGTTCATGCTTCCAGTGAGTTTTCTTCCCACAATTTATACACGAACCACCAACGCAGTTAACATAGTTGTTGTCTTCCTTCGTTTTATATAGGGTTACTAGGAATTTATGCACAACTATTTTAAGCAAAATCATTTCAATCAATTTTCACTCAGATTAAATTTTTATTAGAAGTATCTTACAGGCATATTCGAGTGTTATTTACACTTAAACTGAATTAAAAAATACAGATTAAAAGTTATAATTTATGGATATAGAAGTTATAGAAAATAGGTTTTGGAGTTATAGAAAACAGGTTTTCCCAAATACTCGAATAAAATTCAAACAAAATTTGAGTGAAATTTGAATCCATTTATGGGGATTTTGAGTTATTTATTTCGTTATCAGAATAAAATGTATTAATTGATTTAAAGAACAATATATCCTTTTCGAATATAAATTTACATAATTCTGGTCGATAACTTTAAGGGACCACAGTGGTACATTTTGAAACAAAGATTAATTGTTATTTTCTTTAAATTAAAGCATTCATATTATTCGACTACTGTTCCATCAGCATAAAAAGTAAACAGTATATAACATAAAAATGATTCCCGTCGGTGATATACTAAACATTTTTATAACAATCCATTCATAATACGTACATTACATATATAAAAAGTAAGTTCTCAATCAACACATATAAAACTTAATGAAAACGAAACTCAAGCCAATTTGATCATCATGATTTATATAAGAAGTATCAACTTGTACGTACTAACATATTATATGTATGTACATATAATACGAAAAATCCACTTTACAATGACAACGCATTATTTAGTTTGAATTTAATAGTTTTGGAAGCATTTTCAACATCATCATATTTTTATGTAAAATATATATAATTTAAAAGTACTCCACTTTACACTTACATAACTCAAACATTATTTACTATATACATAATACACATAACACATAAGTTACATTCATAAAAATTATAAAAAAAAACTTATCTATTTTAAGTATAAAATGGTTTACTATACACATATATCACATATAATTTATAATAAATGATACATTGACCAAACCAGACCAGACTAACAAAAAAAAAAACTCAGACCAAAGTTATATAATTAATGCAAGTCATTTCTAAATATTTTTATTTTATTTTTCAAAATCACCTAAAAAATGTGTGTATATAGTACAATAAATTGTTGTTTGTATTTAGTTGTTATTTTTACTATAATTTAACTACAATTAATAAAAATAAATAATAGTTTTAATATATATAGTAAATAGCTATGTATATACACACAAAATAAAATCCCCAAAGGCTAAATTTATCATCACTTACCGCATTTAACATTAACACATATTTTAGTTTTCTTAATTTTGAATAACTAATTATATTATTTAAATAATATAAGTTGTGTGCGTAAGGAGTTGAAAAGGCCATTCATTTAACACATACGGTTATACACTGCAGTGTTGTTAATTTAAAATACATTTTATTAATAATATTTATGATGTTGATGTATGTATGTATATAGTTTTGTAATCTGAAAATTTGAAGAGTTGAAAATATGCAAAATAACAACAACAAATATATTGCTTGGGAAATTTTGTACAGTAGGTCAAAAAATAAGACCAAAATGAGTACTGTCAAGGTTTTATTTAATTGACATTGCACATTGGTTCCTGTGATACTACATATTTCCACTCGATGTTAAGGGTTTTTCCTATAGGCTTAATTATACATATATATCTTGATTTACTACACACAGGTTCTTAATGTGATAAACAAATCCAGCTTTTGTGAAATAAATTAAAATTTTAAGAATAATTAGAATTACAAACCCAAATTTAAAAGTAGTGGCGGGACGTTACTTTTTTATCGTATAGCAAGTCTTTTCCAGTCAACGACATTTGCTCAAAATTAGGGATGTGTTTTACTTTTTGTGTTTAATATAGAGGGGCGGCTTTAATTAGGCTAAATGAAAAATTTCTGATGTGTGACCTTATTACACAAACGTGTCTACAATAAAATTCACTTTTCGTTGCTTACCAAATATCTCAGGATTAGCAGGAGACAATTCTCTCGGTCAATTGCGTATTTATTTGAGCCGTCTAAACTAGCAATTGAGAATAATTTAAATTTCTAAAAACCCGATATAATTTAGAAAAAGCCCTCTTATATTATCTCGTTGAAATCTTAATCTTAATCTTAATTTAATTTATAAATATAAAAACCCTATGCAAATAAAAATGATCGAATAAATGTATACCACTAGATTACTAATAAAAATACGTTTCATTTGATATATCACATGACATAACCCAATGTAAAATTTTAATCCATCATCCAGTATCTGTGGTTCAGGTGATTTTTTACAAACCTCCACGAATATTTGTGTAATAAATATTCAATTTAAAAATTATTTTATGCAGATTTAGCATACAATAAATATTTTAAATTGGTATTTTATTTGACAAGTGTATTCGTAGACTTTTTGTATAGATATGGATTAGAGGTTAGAGTGTTTTGTAAAACATCACCTGGACCAAAGACCCTGGTGACGTATCAAAATTTTGAATTTTGGTTATGTCATGTAATATATCAAATGAAACGTATTTTTATAAGCAATCTAGCGGTACACATTTATTCGATCAGTTATTAAAATTATTGACTAAATATTAATTTGCATAAGGTTTTTATAACGATATACTATACAAAAGGAGTTTTTCAAAATCACATACAGATGTTTTTTTAGAAATTTAAATTATTCTCAATTACAAATTTTAAGAGCCCTGAGATATTTGCCAAACATCGAAAAATTAACCTCCGTCTAGACACGTTTGTGTGATAAAGTCATGTGATCACACATCAGAAATTTTAAGACGTGTATGTATATTTCAGGCAAATACGATGAAGTGTTCCCAATAAATTCACAAATATATTTCATTTGAAATTGGATTTCCATCGAGTTTTACAAGCATATTTACAAAAAATTGTTGGCGTTGCGACTGGGAAAGTCTTAGATTTGTACAAATTTAAAGCAAAGTCCATTGATTCATATAATGTTATATATATAAAATGCCTAACAGCATTTCGATATTTTCAGATAGTATTCATAAATCCGAAACATTTATGAAAGCTTTCACATATATGATTTTTTATAGTCCCACCACGGTATCAAATTCACTCTACACAAAAATTGGATTACAGTAGTTTTGAACTAGTTAAATAAATCACCATTCTATAGGTTGTCTACATTATCGACGTTGTCTATATTGTTAACATTGTTGACGGGTTATCAACACGTCGACGTAGAAATTAATAGATGACGCGCGTAAATGCCCTATCCTGGTCAAAATTTTGAATAATTTGTTGGTCAGTTACACGTCTTTAAAATAAGATGTAATTTTTCCTTGTCTCATTTTTTTTATCAAGAATTATAGATAAACTAAATTTTCTATTGAATGTATAACTTTCTAATTTTGTTTTCAGTGTTAATGTTAGCACCAATATATGAACCGTTTTAAGAGCAGTTTTACTTCTTTTCCAGTAACTTTTGTTGAAAGATCTAACGATCCCATGTAGTCATCAGAGATGCATCTGGTATATTCTGCACAATATTGCAAATATCCTCATCAGTAAGCTGATCGCACTTCAGTTTAATCATCCACCGCCAAAAAATCACAAGCTTCAACATTACCAGTAATATCTTTTAAAACTGGATTCGTGCATATAGCTCTTCTAAAGTTCCTGCTGTTTCTTAACCTATTATTTCACAATCATTGTCGTCAATTTCCGTTTCTAAATTTTTGAAACAATTTGCTATTGTTTTTTGTTCAACCCTTTCCCAAGATCTATAGTCACAAAATGTACTACATCCTGTATATTTATTTTAATGTGCGACGCAGTTAATTTTGGGTCGTCGCCAACTCTGTTTATGATCTCTTTAACCACTCACTATATTGTTTTCAAAATGTTCAAGCTTCAATCGACTTCTCCTTTCATTTAAAATCTGTCCACTTTTTGAAAATATCCTATCCGACAGCACTGAAGTAGCAACTACAGCAAGGCGCTTTTAATTTTACTAGTCTTGGGTAAATTAGCGCCCTCGACGCGACCATTTTAGTGGATCTTTCTTCCTATTGATAGTAGGTTCTTACCTGAATGGACGGAATCTTATTATTTTCGCTAACACCGTTTCAATAATTTGTGATCCCGTCTCACTTTTTTCCTGATCTTCCATACGAATTAAATCGGTTGCGTTTGTCGTTATTGCGTCTTTGCGTTTATTATAAGCTACTTTATTGGAAAACGAACGTTTTTTAAAATACGGGTCCAGATGGTCGGACGTGGCCTTACTAACAATTAAATTATACTAAATTTTTTCGAAACGTTTTTCACTTAATTTATACCATAAACACTACAGAGCTAATTTTTAAAACAGCTTTCGTTAAGCCATCTAATAATGTAATCATTATTGGCACAGTTACATGTTGGTCAGTACTTAACTCAACAGTAACGAACTCAAATGGTTCGAGTAAGGAACACAGTTCCCTTAAAACAATCCATTCTTATGGTTAGTATATCAATTTTGCTATCAATGACGCCCAATGAAGCATTTATGCATTCTTTTAGGTGTAGAATGTCGAATTCCACATGGTAGCCAATTTGGTAGCCGCAATTAGGCTTCTGCTATAATATTCAACGATGGTGTTTGTTTTTAAATGAATTTGTTTGATCAATTAAATGCACTTATGTATGTGTCTTTAATTTTCATTTTCACGACCAATTGATAGGGGCCGCATAATAAGTTGATTAAGGCCAGGCTGCTTCATAAATTTTCGTGGATGTGTCACTTTTACCACAGCCGCTATATTGGTGCAGCAGATGTGGATGGTTCTAAAGATTTTTCTACTATGATAGTTATAGGAGAAGCATTTGTTTCTACAGCATACGATTTTATTACCGGTTACTCTCAAATTGTTGTTGGATGCCTAGCAATGCTTTATTGTCTTTTATATTTTTATATTAATTACGAGCACATAATTATAAATCCTATCATTCTTTATTGACCATTTTATATAGAAAAGAGAACCAAGTTTTACCAAGTATAAATTTAAAGTAACGAATACATTATTTTCCGAGTAATCCTTACTTTTGTGTAGTTACAGTAACAAGTATTAAATACCGAATAGTTACTACCCGCATATCTCTACTGTCAACCAAGAGCGGTTCGTTTTAAAGGTATACCATCTTTATTATTCTACGCCTGAATGGATGGAAATTATTGGGCATATTGTTTACAGCAACTACTATAAAGATTAATAAGTAATATAAATCTTTTACGATAACTTTTACACAAATTACTTCATCAAGGAATAAAATTAAATCAGTTTCCTCAAACAGAGCCCCAAAAGATTTTTACTATACTTGATTCAGAACAGAACTTTGGAATAGATCGGCCAACACTAATGTTTATTCAAGACGTACTTTTTATTTTAGTTTTGTTGGCTTCTATCTAACGGTGTATATAAAATAATATTTCCTCCTACCCAAACGTCACGAGTGATAAAAAAACTGAGAAGAGTATATTTATAACTTAAAAAAGGCAGAAATGTTAAAACAAGTGCAGGTAGAAAATGGGCCGCAACATTTGGGCGTTTTACAAATGGGCAAACATCTCAAGAGAACCTTTCTAAATCACTAGAAATCAAATATTATTAAACCATAGGAAGAATGAAATGTATTTTTTGAACCGACGATCGGACGTTTAGTCTTTTCAGTAAATTCCTTACCCCTAGTAACTGTTGCGACGTCACAGAGTTTTAATTTTTCAATTTATCGCGTAAATCCAGAAAATGGAAACTTTAAGTTGAATAAAAATTTCGTATTAATTCTTTCGTATATAGTTGGAGTTTAGAGAGCTTCCTTTTTCTTGTTTAACAATTTTTGTTACTGAAAAAAAAATATTTCTCTGATTTTCAAGGAGTCTTGAACTTATACAAAAGATATAACTTTAGAGCCTTTAGTAAAATACACCTCTGATCGACGGCTTAAGTGTGACAAGAAAATTAGTGAATTACCAACTTAAAATTACTACGGAATTCGAAACTTTAAATATATTTTTTATAAACTATATTATAGTTTCAAATGGTATATCAAATCAATTTCAATTGAATATATTAGTTATTAAAATTAATATTTATTAATATTGTCAACGGATATTAACCTTTCTTCTAGAAAAGGATTGACTTTGTCACATTTACTAAGTGGTATCAAAATTCTATTTGCGTTTCGTGTTAAAATTTTACCGTTTAAAATCGTCAACAAAGAATTCTTTGCAAAATTTTAAATTGCAAAGCGATTGAAACTTTGTTGTATCATTTTCCATAACGTTTTTCTAACCAAATCCAAAGCATATACTAGCAATTATGCAGTCATTTAACGTTGACGGTTTATTATTTCAATAAAGCACACGATCGCATGAATCATTACTCTCGTGTATACAAACGACAAAGTGACTGACAGATGGTTTTGATTTTTGTTCAAGCCTTTTTTGCAACTGCGTTCATTTTTAGATTTCATAGTATATCTTTGGGGCCTCAAAATGAAAAGAAATTTCAATTTTCAAACAAAAGATGTTTAATTGAACTTTTATTTCGATTTAATGGTAAACATCATCAGTGACGATACAAACAACGGCAACATTTACGCGGATGTGTATAACTTCAGCTGAAGTATAGAAGCTGAAATGCGGAAGGAAAGTAGAGAGCCTTATGGTCTCTATATAGTTTGCCAGCACCTGACTCAGGAAACTATAGATACAAACCGTTTGTTCAAAAACATAAGGCTACACTCGTGGTATATATTGTCCCCTCTCCATTGCTGATGTCTACCTTTTTTTAATTTTATGAAAGCAATTTTTGCAGTTTTCATAAAATACATACTCTTTACTTAATTAAATTCAGTAGGAACGGTTCGGCCTGCACTGCTAAAGTACATAATACGTGTATCAAAGAAGTTAAAATCTAACCAATATGATAAATAAAATAATATTAAACCAGCCAGCTACTGTCCTTTGTATAATTTTTGCAGCAATCACATTCCATATATAATAAATATTGATTTCCATCCTCAATACTTGTTAGGCAACGAGCCCCAACACACTTAATGTTAAAAATAGTAATGACTTTTAATTACTATTATTGGAACCACACAAAATATAAAAAATTTCAAAACTCGATTATCATCACAATTTTGCAAATTTATTGAATCAACTGTATCTACCGTACGTAGAAAAATCTCAAAAGAAAACAAAATTTATGGAAAATCAATTCAACCAAACAAAAAAAAATTCATAAATGAAACAAAAACAACGACGTATTCTTTTGTGTGCGAGTGTGTGTGAGTGTGTATATATGTTCTGAGTCATGCTCCCAGTGGGCGTATTGAATTGAGAATAATCACCAAAACCTATCAATTTTTATTAATGTACGTTCCCTTTACACAAGAAAACATAAACTACTAAGTCGTTTTATATACGTATACATATGCATACAGTTATATATTTATCTCGTTTTCGCTCCACCCGAAAAACAAACCATCGCCACACACATAAATCATAATATATTTTATAAATACACAACAACAATCTGCCATAAAACAAAAATCTATAGTTAAGAGAGCACGAAGAGAGCAATATTTTTGTTTTAAAAAAATACTGAAATTCTTTAAACAAACAAAACATAAAAAGTACCATCGAAAAATGGGCGTGGCTAAATTTTGTTTTGTTTTTTTTTTATAGAGACTTAAAAATTCCTTTTGTTCAAAGCTTCTGTTTTGTTGTATAAAAAAAATGAACAAAACAAGAATTTACGAGCAACAAAAACAAATTTTTTTTATTTTATTTTACTCATGTCGATTGATTTTTCGTTCGGTTCTCTCTCTTCGTATAGCTTTATCTCTTTTATTCGCATAAGATATTCAAATTTTTGTATATTTATGGTTCTAAAGTTGTTACGGAGCGACATCTTAGTTTTTGAATTGTACGAAACTATAAACAATATACATAAAAAAAAGATTCATAACAAAAGAAAACTTCAATAAAATCGGACGCGCGTATGTGATTTGTGTACAAAAATGTTTGTTTTTTTGATATTTTTTGGTTGGTGATTTTGAATTATTGGATTTTCAAATTGACAATATTTTTTCGTTAGTTTTTGGTGTTTTAATATGATCTGATGCGTTTTTATTCGTTTTACAAGTGAATTTATGTGCAAAAAAATGAAAATATAATTTTTCATGATGTAAAATAAGGAAAATATATATTTATATGTATTTGTAGTGTGAATTTATATACATATATGTATATATAGTGTGTGCCATAAAAAATTAAGAAAAATGAAAATGTGATTATTTTGATTATATCTATATAAAAGAATATTAATAGTGAGAGATTTTGTGTGAAATTTATTTAGTTAATTGAAACAAATAATAAAAAGGAAAATTGTGAATTTATTTTAATTTTGGATTAAATGGAAAAATGAGCTCTTTCCTAATGGGTTATCCACATCATATGCAGAGCCCTATGGGGGCGACCGGTATCGAACCAAAATTCCCACCAAACGAAGAATACCACCATCATCATCATAATGGTTATTCAGCGTCTGTAATGCCTCCGGCCGGTATTCCACAACAGAATGACTATTATCACCAGAGCACAAATGGATTGCATCACAATCATCATAATGGCCACCATCAAAATTTAAATAACAACAATAGTTTTAGTAGTAATTATTCACAAAGTATAGGCGGTCATTTCTATCATCATCATCACCATCATCCGGGCTATACATCACCGTCTGAGATGCACAGCTCGGTTACGCAAAATAATTCATATTCTAGTGTTGGCTACTACGGTGGATATTATGGTTCGAGTGGCCATCAAATGATGGATTTACCGTTACAATGTCCCACACAAGAACCAACAAATACTGCATTAGGATTACAAGAATTAGGTAATTTGAAACACATTTTATTTAAAATATGATTTTCACCTTTGCCGCTGCACACACATAATATATTTTCTTATATACATATACGATGAATATAAATTGATAGTTTGCGTGTTCATTAAAGTGTTAAATTATTCCACCGTCGGCGTTTTATATATACCATCAATTTCACATTAGATATTATATAGTTTAACGAGTGATCGTTTTGCATTTTGAAAATCAAATTTTGTATTTTTTGTTTTTAAATTTTAAAGAGCAATATTGTAATAAAAAAAAAATACTTCCTTAATTTTACAGTACAACATCTTGAATCAGCACTAAAACCAGGTCGGTGCTCTTTTATCTTATATATACTCGTAGCTTATATTTGTACAAAAATATTTTTATCCTTAAGGGATTTGTATTATGTATGTATTTACATAATATGTTTATAAACATTATTGATTTTACACATAACTTATGTTTATATGGTTGGTTTTTAACCTCAAAATATGTTGTCCCGCAAATTTGCTTTACAACAACAATAAGTTAGAAGGTTATCTCCCTATACACGCAGATAATATTTTAAAGTTTTCAAGATAAATACTCAAACTCGTTGGTGTCGTGTAAATAAATAAAAATCACTTTCATTTTATTTAATTATACCTCATTAAAACTATCTGTATATATCAAAGTTTTTTGTCCAAAGATGATCACACGATGTATATATAGAATAATTTGTAATAGTTTTGGCTATATACATATGTGTATGTACACATCTGTATGAGGAACTCTTATTTTCTTGTCAAAATTATTTCAAAAAAATTATCTGTCATATCCACATGGTATACAAATACACAAATTCTTTTTTTAGATTAATTAACTAACTTTCCAGACATTTTGTAAAAAAACAAAAAATATAAAAAAGATCTATAATACATACCTATATATACACACACAGACACAAATTTGACATATAGCCTATTAGATATTATTTATAAAATATATCCATTCTTTCTATAATATATTTTTATTAATTTATTTCATCTTCACTATATACTTTTATATATACAGGAATGAAATTAGATAGACGAATAGAAGAAGCTGTACCAGCAGGACAACAACTACAAGAATTAGGAATGAGACTACGTTGTGATGATACAGGTTCAGAGCAGGTAAAAATAAAATTTAAATTACTATAAAACTATTCTATAAACAAAAAAAATATTAATTATAAATCTTAAGAATTTCATCGTACCTATACATACTTATACATAAGACCTAAAGATATAAGATGTTAAGTTCCGTATTCCACTCGGTTTATTTGTAAATAGTATTTTTGTGTTACGTACATTTAATTGATGACAATTCAATTTTTATTTTCCTGAATAACACGTTATAAATTTAAAAATAAATTTAGTAATTAGTAAAATTGTATAATGTGTCAATCAATTAAGGTATAAATATGATGATTAAAGATGACCTTCATATAATTATTGTGTTTTTGCAAAAATCGATTGTGTATTTGTATAAATATTATAGGCATGTATGTATATGTACTATGCACATAAGATATGAGTTATGAAAATTTCAGTCACGTTTCATCCATTCAAGTTTGTTATTTTCAAAACAAGTTTTTGTTATCTTTTCTTGTGCAACATTTTTTGGGGGTTTTTCTATAATCTTCACGCGAACCTTTAACGATTTAGGGTGGATTAAATAAAGACCTACGTACTGCTAATTTTTTTTAAATGAGTTCACTGTTCTTGAAGATTGAAATTATACGTGATAAATTTGTTATTTTGATGAAACGTAAGGTTGAAGTAAAAGAATACGTTTAATTTTCAAATTTCAATTCAATTTCAAGGCGGTCCTCATTGTTTTAAAAATTTTTAAATTATAAAATTTTAGTTTCTAATTATAAATTTTAAATAAAATGTCAAATTTGGAATTTCCATTAACTAATTTCGAAATTTTTGTGTTTAAAATTGAATTGAGATCACGTTTTATATACTTATTTCAAATTTCAGTTTGAACTATTACGAATTTTTAAAATTTACCGAAATCTGAGGTTTTGAAACTAAATCTTTGTTCCAATATGAAGTTCAGATTTAAAAATTTAATAAAACAAAAGTGGCTTAATATATGTATTTCCAAATTTATTTTGTTGTTTGAAAGTACAATCCATAATGGTTATTTATGGAAAATGATTTCATTCAAATGGGAGCCGCGGCTGGTTTTGGCATACCCTATTCGGTCGGTCCAATTTCGGAGCATATTTTGGATTGTGTGCGGCCCTATTTCGTCAATGGTTGCTTCATTATTGGCTTTGAAATACTCAATTGTTTCTGGGTTGTTGGCAAAACACTTGTCCTTTATGACACCCCACATATAAAAATCCAAAGGCGTCAAATCACGGCTCCTTGCCGGCCAATTCACGTCACCGTTTCGACTGATAATGTGGCCATCGAATTTTTGACGCCACAAGCCGCACCAAACAGTAACACGCAATGAATACATTTGCTTCTCCACATATCCTTGTGAATTTTCCGATTCCTGCAATTGCGATATGATACCGTTCGGTGTGAGTCCCGTGTTTTGACCAAATTTTGTACGATATTTTCTTGCGATTTCGAGACCAATTGTCTTTGTTGTGGAAGTAAATTTCCAACATGTCCCACTTTTTCTCTTAAGCGTTAAACAACTCAGGTCGTCAACTAGAAATAATATACTGAGCTTCTGCCAAAGAAAGAATGACATTAGTGTTGCCATAGCCAAAATAACCGATACGTCAAATCTGAACCGCTTATTGCGACACCCTTTACAATTTAAAATTTAACATTTTAATTATTTTGAAAATTGATTGGGAAAAATTTAAAAAGCTTTTCGATCCGTTGCTATTGGTTTACCAGCAAGATGCATTGCAAGCTTGATAGGAGATGAAGATGTGTCATTTTTGCTATGCCTTCCGCACTAACCCGATTTGAATATCATGGAAAATACGTTCAAGTGATTTTCAACGAAAACGTATGAAGGAAGCAAGAAGTATGAGGATAAACTCGCTCTCTACAATTCATCACTAGTGTTTCCAATTCGGCATCCCGAAATTAAACAAAAGAAAACCCGGGATTGAAATTGAAAAAAAAACAAATTTGAATTATGTTTATATAAAACAACACAAAAAGAATTGAAATGTAAACAAAAACCGCATAAAACTAGTCTATGTTCTTATCCTTGTAATTTAAGTCGGGTATACACTAAAGCATGGATTTAAATCCTCGGCATTAAAATCCGATTACTCTCGCAATCAGTGTATATATAGCTGAATAAGAATTCCAATTGACGTTTAGGTGAGTAGTAATCCTCCTACAAATTTGTATGAATTTTATGAATAATTTTCCTAAGTTGGTTCAATTTTAGATTTTTCACCGTCTTCCAAATTGGAATTCGGTATCAATTTCTTTTAGAAATTGAATTGTTTTGTGAAATGACATTTATTTGAATAAGTGAATTCGAAACAAAGGTTTCAAAACTAAATTTTTTAAAATTCAAAATTTTTAATTGAATTTTGAAAGTGTTCTAAAGTTTCTGGTCGTTTTGGTGTTCTCATAATTTCCAAATATTTTAAATTTTGAAAACAATATTTCTTTTTTTTCTAATTTATTAAATTTTGATAAAAGTTAAAAGTTGAACTTAAATGTTGGGAAATTTTGAGAATTTCGGGAATGCAATTTTGGTTTTGAAACCACGTACAATTGTGAGTTCTAAATATCGATTAAAAATATTGAATTTCGAAAATTGCATTACTTTGTATAATTTTAAAAATCTACGAGCTTTGAAAACTCGATGTTAACGATATTTAACATTTCTACGATTCTTGGACATTACATAGAAATAACAACTAATTTTTATTTTTCAATTTAGTGAATTTTGATATATAGGGAATCTGAAATTTTGAACTCTAATTATAGAATTTGAAAATTTAAATGGAAAATTTAATTTTTGGAAACAATATTATAGTTTATCGAATTTTGACCTTTGGAAAACGAATTTTACAATGCTGAATTCTAAATTTTAATTTAAACTATCGAAATTTTTCAAATAATAAGTTTCGACGTACACTATAGTTGGTAATCAATAGAATTCGAATCAATTTAGAGCTTATGAGTTAACCAATTTAAAATAATTATGATTTTTGAAATGTTATGGATGTTTTAACAAAATCAAGATATTTTTATCAATTTGGAGTTTAAAATGTCATTTCATATAATTTCGAGTTATCCGCAAAACGGGTTATTAAATTTCGATTTTATATGACACATCGTATATCAAAATTGAACACAATTATTCAAATTTAAATAAATAACCCAGCTAATTTTGAATTAAAACTATGGCTTTTTCGAACCAACTTTCACAATCGCTTTAAACAAATAACATTTTTTTGTATCACTTCGAGTTTCATTAAGAATACAATTTCAAAAATTCGAGCAACACAAGAATTTTTTAAACGACTGTCTAAAATTACCCGAGATACAAATTGCGAATCCCGAATTTCGGGATTGATATTTTCTGGGATTATTAGAAATACTATTTGTGGCTTTCGTGAGTTTTTGATACAGTTTGTACCAAAGAACGGAGCACCCATTACTAAAACTAATGAAAATTATAAGTGAATAAGTATTTTAAGAATAATTATCCTAAATTGATTAAATTCCAAATTTTTCACCCTCTCCCAATTCGGAATTCAGCATAAATTTCTAAAACTTTTAAAATTTTTAATTTTCATTAAAGTTTTTAAAATTCAAAATTTTTATTTGAATTTTGAATGTTTTCTAAAGTATCAAGTCTTTTTGGAGTTGTCATAACTTCCAAAAAATTTAAATTTTGAGAATATAATAAATCGTTTTTTATCTAATTTATGAAATTTTGATAAAACATAAAATTTTGGAAAATTTTGGGAATTCTGGGAATACAATTTTAGTTTAACTTTTAAAATCACGTACAATTGTAAGTTCTAAATATCAATTAGAATCATTGATTTTCGAAAATTGTATTATTATGTATGTATGTCGATGTTAACGATGGATTTATGGATTTTTTATCTTTCAATTTGGTAAATTTTGATATATTGGTAATTTGAAATTTTGAACTCCAATTTTAGAAAGTGTTTCGAATTTTTGGTAATAATAATTGAGTTTATCGAATTTTGAACTTTGGAAAACGTATTCTATAATTTTAAATTTTAATTTCAATTTTCGGAATTTGGAAATATTTGAATTTTTTAAAATTTTAAATTTCCACGAATACTAAATGATAATTTTTAATTCGAATCAGTTTAGTATGGCTAACCAATTAAAAAAATTTAGGATTTTATGGATGTTTTAACAAAATTTCAAGACAGTTTTATCAGTTTGGAATTTAAAATGTTTAATATTCGTAATTTGAAGTTAACTGCAACAGAAGTTATTAAAATCTTCAAATATTAGTTTTATTGATTCGACTTTTTTGGTTAATGTGGTGTCAGCGATTGATTCGTTTTATTGGTTAAATTAAATTGTCTTTAATGTAATTAAATATTTGGCTTGGATCTGAGAATTTTTCAGTATTCAGGTGTATTTAAATTTGAGCGTTTGACGTTTCTATTGAAAATATCTAATTTAATTTGAAAAGCGAGTTTTGTCTAAAACTTGAACCTCTTTCATATCAAAATTTCGCACACTTCTATTTACCCTTAAATTAATTCATTGTGATTAGGTGGGACCAATCATTCAATCTAGCATGTGAAAATATAATTTAGCAAATTTAAAATTAAATTAAATGCTTCAAAATTCTATATATATATGTACATGTTTTAAGATTAAAAAAAAAATCCTTAGGTAGATTAAATTTATCGGCATGTCACTGAAAATTCTGTTTCGTGCGCCAACTTTGACACACGTGCTATACGTATTTGAGATCACTATTACAGTCTTTGGCGTGAGTTTCTTCATCGTAACTTTTGGGATGAGAAAAGAGGATATCCATATCAATTCATCTCGCTTTTGGCATTACATTCCGTCTAAACGTAAAACTAGTGGTTACTATTTATATTTACCTTCTTTTTTATTGAAGTAATGCTGTGGTGCTTTGAATTATCATCTAACTTATCTAAATAATTTATTTATCTTTAAACTTCTCTCTAAAGCCATGGAAATAAACTGTTTTAGGTATACTCGATGTGAAAATTCCAATTGTTTCCCCAACAGCATATTTCTGTTCGAGCAATATAATGTTATATGCCACACCAGGACAGGGATTTTGGTCGTTTCATGAGGCTAATCTCACGCGAAAATATTGAAAATTTCGTATACGTACAAAGTATAATGTACACAATTTTATAGTTGTGTATAGCAATTTGTTTTCTTTGTATTAGTATATGTTTTTTGCTATGGTAAGCACCAAATGTATATGAATCGGTTCAAATCGGTTCATTTTGTTGGTGCTTATGTTTATTATTATGACACTTCTCCCATGTCATTTACTAGTGGAAT
This sequence comes from Tipula unca, assembly GCA_951394425.1. Classification (NCBI taxonomy): domain Eukaryota; kingdom Metazoa; phylum Arthropoda; class Insecta; order Diptera; family Tipulidae; genus Tipula; species Tipula unca. The sequence goes on from OX596381.1 coordinate 74,260,240, forward strand.
TGTCATAAGTTATGTTTGGTGTTTTGATTTATTTGATATAACTTTATTTACTTTCGTTATATCCATGGCAACCATAGTACAACAATAATAGAAAAGCACATCTTGTTGATCTGAAATCAATACACGCACATTTACCAATACCATTATTTTCCGGTTAATTTTGTCTCACAGCCTCATAAAACGACCAAAATCCCTGTACAGGTCTCAATTTTTCCGAGTTAAATGTTTCCTCTGATGTATACACTCCATCCCTTTGGGTAGTCATTTCAATTTGATTTAAAATTTTTGTCATTTGCAGAAATTAAAAGTCCTATTGGGTTTTCGTACAATTAAATGAAATAACTAATTTTCGGGATCATTTTTCTAATCGCATATTGACAATACTGTGACTAAGGCTTAGATTTATTAATAGGGGGTTCAAACGATATTCTTAAAATTTGTCTTTAGAAGACTGAATGCGCCTTTATATACCTATATAGGCTAAATATTCAAAACTATGAATCCCGTAGAAATCGTATCCAAGCATACTGGCCAATGTGTTTTTCATGCTATGTATGTATATACCGATTAAATCCAAAATTTAAATTTTTGCTTGTTGCTTTTGGCAAAAACTAAATCCTAATTTTGCTACGGTAGCAATAATTTACAACAAAGCTTGACATTTTTTACGGAAGCAATAATTTACAACAAAGCAAAAATTATAATTTTTTTAAAACCATATACTTACCTCATACGATAGTATCGAATTAAAGTTGCCAAAAATTGGATTCGAATGTTGATTGAAGTTTAAAAACGATTACTTAAATTTTTACAAAATTTGGATAAATATTTAAGTTTAATTTTTAATGTTCAAATTTTATTTCCATCTTAAAAAAAATTATAATTTTTTCGAAGAACTAATTTTTAATCGAATTTAAAATTTGGGTTGAGTCTCAGTTTTAAAATAACCTGGAGAAGTTAAATATTTGCTGAAATAATTGTCCAAAATACCACCATATCAATGGAAGTTTTAATATCGTAATCAATATTGTTCACGGAAATTCAATTATTCACCATAAAATTATTGAACATAGTTTTATTTCTATATACAGGGTACCGTTGCTACTGTTGGATTCCTTGATCAAAACGAAGGTGACTATTTTGTTAACTAGAATTTTAAAATATTACATTTATTTGAAAATTTATCAAATTTCCTTTCAAACTAACTAAAAGTATTACTGTAATCTGAAAATATAATTCATGATATGGAACGACAACTAAAAATATATCTATAGCCAAGAGAGATTTTAACAAATGAAAGCTTCAGAAAGCATAATTTTTTTTTTAAGTTTGAAATCTAAAATTGTTTGATCAATATCATGAACTATTTTTTCAAATAGCGGTAATATGTATAGTTATAGTTTGTTTGAATGAAAATTTTATAAGCTTTCAAATAAATGTAATATTTCAAAATTATATAGTGACCAGTTTTTCTGCTATAGCAGTTTTTTCAAGATAGGCTGCTTTGTCGGAAGGTTCCTGTTTAAACGCTTATAACTTGAAAGGCTGGCTTGTCAGTGCGAAGTATGGTACATCTAAAGTCTTCTTCGGTTTGGTCATGCAATCCAACGGTACTACCCGTGTCAGCAAATATTGGGACACCCATGTATATGGTCAGGACCATATTTACAACAATGTTTGGTAAAATTTGGAATTTTAAAGATTGTCTCTATATCGGCTATATCTCGCTTTATATATAACTATTAGCTTTATTATTGCATGTAAAGACTTGCTAGATATAAATAGACCCATGTGCACTCCAACACTTGATATACATTACCAAGTCCGAGAATTTTTTAAATATTTGACACCCTCTATCTTGGGCTATGACAACAACAACAAAAATCAGCTTCCATAAAACTTTTCTTTAGTCAAGTAGGTACTAAACCATAAACATTTTTTTTTTAAATTACAAATGTATGAGTTGACGTATTTTTCATCATAGAGATTCTCTATCATACAAAATCATGTTAGCGAAAACTTATACTCCTGAATTGATATTAACCATTTCGTATAGGACGCTTTATCTTTAAAGTCGTTTTATTTGAACTTCAAAATCCACTATGAGACGCTATTTTAAGCATATGTGTCGTATTTTGAAACCCATTATACGATACTACGATCCATCTGAACAAGAAATTAGTTAAATTAATTACAAATATCATTAATCAAGAGTATAGGCTTTGAAATAATTGAAAACATGGCTTGACTATTGATTTCAGGTTTTCAATTGTTTTATTCGTATTTAGAATTCCCAGCTATAAAATTAAATTTAATACGAAGAGTGATCCAATGATGTACTTTTTCCAATTGAAATTCTCATTGGGTTCATGCATGACAACTGTCATGTTCATATGACATTGCACATCATATCAAGAAAGGAACCCGTGAATTGGCCTCCAAGATCATGTGATCTGACGCCGTTTGATTACTTTTTATGGGCGTATCTGAAATCACTTGCTTATATCGATAAGTTGACTGGTTTTTGTCAGCATTTGTAGTTTGTTGTAGTGGAGTTGACTGGTTTTTGGAAGCATTTGTAGTTTATCCACCACGCAAGATCGAACAGTCATATACTTATTTAATGATACCGATGGCTTGCCATTGATGAATATCATTCGTATACGCGTGTAGACAGATTTTTGTATTAGCTATTGCTAAGTATAATGGCAATATGATAGAACATATTTCTGAAATATTAGGTATTATCGATCAATTAAAGGATATCGATGAATAAATATTTTCTAACGAAGATAGTATATAGTACTGAGTAGTTTGCTTGGTGAATTTGATATTCTCATTACAGCACATCAAAAGCCATTTCAATTATGTTTGTAAAGTTTTTGGATTAACGGAAAATTTAAAAAAATTGTATTTCCAAACCTAATCGGCACGAAAATCATTCATCACAGTGAACTGATTCATATACAGACGTATATGTATGTATGAATATAACGGCGCCATGTGGAAAAATATATTTTCATAAGCGATTACAGTCGGTATTCAATAATTTATTTGTTGAATCTCTGATATTTTTATAACAATTTAAAGGAATATGTGAATAATATAGGATGGTGAAGAGTATGTTCGGCAGAGATCCGTGTACCGTTCAGGTACTGATGGTCAATTTTATATGTAAATTGCGAAATTTAGTTTTTTTTATAATAATTGATCGCGGTTTGTACTATATTGATCACAACAAAATAGAATATAGCTGAATAAGTATTTAGTACAAATGACAGATGTTTTAAGTAGTCGAAACTGAAATTGAAAAAATATTTTGGCGAAAAGCCATATAGTAATTGCAAATTACATTCAAAAATGTCTTACAAGATGAACTACCGTAACTCAATATAATCATTGGTATAAAAGGAAGTCAAACCTAAAACATAATTATGCGACAGTTCGGTTTGATGCATGTCTGCACCATCAGTGTGACGCGGAAGAAGTTAAAACATTAATCGGTTAAGAATACTTGACACGAATTAAACATAAAATCTTTACCCCATCTTTGCTACAATGAAAATTAAGGTAACACAGTACAATGCCAAGATTGCATTTCTAAACGGTGAACTATAGAAGAAATCAGCTTAAATAGTTTTTTTACAATTAAAACTATTCAAAGTGGTTTTATGTAACAAACAATCTTTCGGCGTACATGCGTAATGAGAAATACTGAGCCAACTTAAGCAACTTGGACAACTTAAAACTTTTAAATATTTCAGTTATTACGAGACTAAAGAAATAGCTACAAGTGTTTCAGTAATACTAATGGTTTATTGGATACTGATTATGGCAATTGAAGCCGAATTTTTGCAATTTTTTCCTAAATTGTATCCACTAAAAATATTGAAAACACATAAGTCATTATTGAATCGTGTTGTTTAAAGTTTAAATATTAATTTGAGAGTTTTCAAAATATTTAGAAAATTGGTTGAAATTGATTTGACGCAAATAAATAGTTAGGAGCGGAAATTGAGTGTGATGTCATGTCATCAATTTGCCCAATAAAATACTCTGTTTTGTTTGTGATATAAAAATCATGTAAATGATAGTTTGGCACGCTTTTTGATGGCCCTCTTCAGTAGTCCAAAAAATATTATCAACTCAGCGCCAAAAGGCGAAAATGTGAGAAATAAAAATTCACCCGGACCAAATGTTTTTTTTTATGTCAAATTCTGGTGAGCATGCCAATCTTTGGGGATCAATACTCCGAACTATTTTTATAATCTATATAGTTGACAAAAATACTGGAACAAACACCTCTACAGACGAATTTCAAATATTATATGAGAATTACAGATGAAAATGGAAGTACATAGTTTTTGGCAGACTTATTGAGCCAATCGATTGAGGTAAGAAATTGTTCTTATATCGTGTGGACGTTTAAAGCTAAAATCGAATCATGATCTAATATAGTTAAATTTGTTGAACATTTGGCACTACAAGATCCGTGAAGAATTCTTGGATAGTAATTTAACAAGAAATACTTTTCGATTTCTCAAGCACGACTCAAATTTCAGACTATATGTAATTGCATCGACGGTGTTAGTTTTAATATGGTACAGTTCAAAATCTATAATAGAACAACAAGTGGCCGTCGGTTTCGTTGTGAACGATTTACATATCATTTCAGATTTATCGTGCTCCCTAGATTAGAGGCCTATCTTTGATCCCTCAGGTTGTCATAATGATGTTATTACTAGTACTTAATGAACTGTTGAGATCTTACTCATTAGGACCAGTAATTTGTTGTCGAACGGAAGATTGATCGTCGTTGGCTTCGAAGTTATCCTCAGACCCAAAACGATGAAATGTGCCTTGATCATGCGCCATAGTAGTGGATGGTTGACCTGCTGGTCTTATTGTATGCCTCGTTCTGAATTGCATGTTCTGGGACTGCTTTTAACAAGTTAGTTTAATTCCTTAATATAGTTGTGCTGGCGATTTAGTTGGTTTCGCTTGTCGCTTGAGAGTTGATGCGGTAGACGTGGATGAATTGTATCATGTTTTCAGTGTTTGCTTCTTTTGATTATCAAAAGTGTGCGCCGTTAACAACGCAAATAAGCCATAAAGCTTCTATAGATGCATGTTGTGATATGTGATGTTAGTACAGCATGTACTTCAGGATTCATTGTTTATATGAATCAAAACTAATAATTTTGCTCCAATCGATCGAGCGATATGAGAAATGGGACTCTGCACTACGTCCACATGATTTGCGAATGCGACGTAAAGTATATGCTTGTCATCCCGCTATTATTTTCATTGAGTCTGCTATAGATGAGCAACGTTTAGTTGACGCAAAATGAGGCCCGAACATTATTGTATGTAAGAGCGTCGCGAGGTCTATAAAATGGTTGCAATTATTTTTTAGGAGGTAAAGTGTTCGTCAATATTGGTCAGACTTGTTGGATATACGAAATACCAATTGAAGTGTTCTGGCTCGATCTGTACGCCTTGCGATCAAGAGTTTCTTAATATGCAAAGTGGTGATCGGATCTTTGAATATGTTATCATTGCTAACTTGTTCAATATAATACATATATTGATTACATAATTAGAATACATACCTGTTAGGGAATGATGTTCTTGTTTCTGAAGTTACTTAGAATGGATTCATGATCTGTGATCAACGTAAATCGTGTGCCATAAACGTGGTGGTAAAATTTACTGTGTTTTTCTCCGTTCTGTGGCATTCCGTTGTCGTAAACATAATTGATGAATAGTAAGTCGGACGTGACAACTGGTTCGAACTGTTCAAACATTGAATTACCCGTAGGAATTAATTGATCCAAAAGACAACACGCAGTTGATGTACCTATATTCTAAACAACAGGTTGCAACATGTTTTGTTTTTCCGTAAAAACAGGCCGACCTGTCACGAACATGTTTTGAAGTATCGTGATCATATTTCTTGAGCATTTCTATCGACCATTTGACACTATTTGTCTTGTCAAATTATGTGGGATCCAACGCGGACAAACCTTTTTATTTCGAGTTAGTGTGAAGACAAAGAGTTGACATAGTAAAAGGCCAATAGGCTTAAAACGAACTTCCTAATAATTTTTGAGTTGGTTAGTTAGGATTATACCATATTCTCCGAGGCAGCGTTCAAGATACAGTTTTCGATTGCCTGAATGTTTTGAAATTCTTGGCCGGAAACCTTATTAACTATGATAACAAATCAAATTTGACATCGTTTAGGCAATTCAGAGCCTAGAAAAACACATTTTGGTTTTATTACTGTCACTATCGCCGTTTTCGTATATAAGGAAGGCGACGCAACTTTAACCTCTCCATAAATTTGTCATTGGTTAACTCTTAGGAAATTAGAACGTGAGTATCGACCGCCATATAATATTGAAAGCCGATGACAGAAGCATCAACTGATTTCCACAAATTTTCCATTTCATTGTCATATTGCTCTGATCCAACTTCAATCCATATACAATTTCAATGTGGTCATTGGTCCAAAAAGTTGAAAACATTGAGTTTCCGGTATTACACAATAAATTTAGAGTTTTATTTTTGAACTAATTTCTTTCAGAAATTATTTTTAACTGCATGGACTATTCTCAGGTTAAGGGGTTATAAAATAGCTGTGCTATATGAGGTGGGAAATATTTAACATTGATATTTGTCAACTGGCAATTTTAATTGTGAGCCGTACTATTGTCTATATGTGCAGCAAAACTGTATCCGTTAGTTTTTTTCGAATTTTTTTTCAAGTTCAACAAGCAACTCGTTAAAAAGGTTTTGTGTCATGCAAGCCCGTTTAATGGCCCGGTAAAATTCAGTGATTTTCCAATTATTATATATAGTTGCTTGAACTTTTTCTCTCCGGTAGAGTTACAATAGAATAATGCGGTAGGCCGCTGTATAGATATTATTCCACCTTTGCAATGTAAGAGTTTTATTAACCAGAAGTAGTGGTACACCTTTTTCTTCACCGCAATTTATTTTAAAAGAAATTTCAAATCTTTCACGGAAACGATTTATCCAACGGAGACTCACTATGACCAAACAGGTTTGAAAATTCAAGCGCTTCTGATTAAATTAAATATTCCACTACGGCCACCAAATAAACAGATTGAAAAGGTTCGTTATACTGAAAATTTAGTTAAAATGGTATTCGTTTGGATGAATGCGTGAATTATTTCCTAAACATTCCTAAACCAACAAAAACAATCTGTATGTATGTATGAATGTATGTGTAAAACTACGTATTATCGAATAAAATACAATAAGGAAAAGTACTGAAAAAAATATAAAGAAACTATAGGCAAAAACCAATCTAATAATTTCCAAAACCTTATAAGAGCACCATTAAAAAAGTTATAGGGGCTGAGGCTGTTTTTTATGCAAATTTCGATGATATATGATTAAATAGCATCGGAATGAAGAAACAATTGATCCGCTTGTAGAGTTTTAAGCTTCTGTTGGACTTCAAATCAATGAGTATCAATTTAAATACATGATTTCTGGTTTTAAGGGATGTCCACACCTGATTTTAGTAGTGGTCACTACTCGTTTGAGGGACTGAGGAGGTTCAAATATTTGGGCTCTATTATCACTCATAATAATAATGTAGGTGAGAATATCAAATAGCAGCTGGTAGCAGACAGTCGTGCTTTTTATCTTCTAAGGCTATACTGCTAAAATCTATAAACATATCAAATGCAGTGAAGTTGACGCTTTATAGAGTGTGAATCAGGCCCGTTGTTATGTATGTAATTAATTTTAATAAATTAAATAAATCAATGAAATTAGTTATTAGACGAAGCAGTGCTCGTTTCCCCGATTATTTCGGGCCCCTTCGTTTCGCTTTTTTCCTCCAACTTTCCTCATTTGCTGGGTCATATGGGTCCTTTTCAGTATCTCTAATGGATAACGGCGTTGTTTGTGGTGTATGGTTTTTTTCTTCTACAGCTTTTTTCAGTCCAGAAATAATCTTTTTTTTTATATTCCGGAAAAACTTGAGTAATAGTATCTGAAGCATGGTTTTTTGATTTTTTTGAGTTTAACCTTTGTAAATGAGGAGTACACTCTGCAGCTTCTAATGTGAGGGATGTTTTTTGACTGAGCGCGTTCACAAATCGACCTAATTCATGTGTAATTTCATGTGTAATTCATTTATGTAATTATTTTTCAGCAAATTAAACCAAATTTCTGCTACTTTATTTGAAATACGATTTTCATGGCCAAAATACTGTAGAAAGATAGTTCCCCATAGAGGCAAATATTTCATGTATTGTCTTGTACAAAAAATAATAAAATCTGGACCACATAATTTGTTTTTTTACCCAATAACTTCCATCTTCAACAGAAGCCATTAAATTTGAAGATTTAGGGTTTATGTTGTATAGTTTTTCATTTACTTTATTCGATAAACACTTATTTAAAACTTAAAAAACAGCCTCAGCCCCTATAACTTTTGAAATGGTCTGTTTCTATAAGTCTATAGGTTCATAGTAACTCAAAAATTCGTTTTCAAAATTTGAATAAAAAACACTTCCTATATTTTTCTAATTATTAGTGGTTTTTGTTTAGCTTTAGACCCAAGACATTCCTCAGTTATCACGCAATAAGGTTTTGGAAATTGTCAGTTTGGTTTTTGCCTAGTTTCTTTATATTTTCTTCAGTACTTTTCCTTATTGTATTTTATTCGATAATACGTAGTTTTACACATTCATTCGTATACATACAGATTGTTTTTGTTGGTTTAGGAATATTTAGGAAATAATTCACATTCATTCGTTTAGTGAATTTGGATACAAAAAATGAAATTCCGGTTTTTAGTTTACATATATCCAATTGCATGTTATTCTATATTCCAATTTTGTCACACTGTATACACGTACAGCCCAGACATATAATTTTCTGTTTCGTTAAGTTATAATCTTGACATCAGATAATTAATAAAAATATGTACTCCCGTCATCTGTATATATATCTGTATAAGCTTTGAAACGAAATCTGAAAAAAACATTACATATTTTAAAATGTAATAAAATTGAATCGGAAATGGCTTAAAATAGGCAATACTATGATATTATCTCCCTCAGCCAGGTTCAATGCTAAATATATTTTACTTAACATTTTTCTCATGGCTGTTTTTTGGACAACTGTTCAAATCGCACGTTTCTCATATTTCATATATTTAAATCGTATTCAATATTGGTGCTTAATCTCATCCACATATTTGAGGATAACATGTCTACTCGTAGCCCATGAATATAATTAATTGTTTTTTATTTACGTATATAAGTTCAGTGAGTAAATATTTCTAAAGTTTCTCCTAATTCAATAGATAGCGATAAACATTTATTTAATGCACATGAACTGTATCCATATATACATAAAATTCAAATTTCAAAACATAACATATAACTTATTTAAAGTGAATTAAACTTAATTTTTTTTTATATTTTTAAATTTAATCAGTCAAAACTATTAAAATGACCTTAAAAAATAATCAAATAAAAAACTAAATAAACTGACAGAAAAATAAAACCAACATAAATGTAGGTGTGGTGACTGACTGATATTGTTGTAGTCTGGTGTGACAAAAATAAAAAAAATGTTATCATTGTTTAAAATTTATATTCTCTCGAAAATATTCTTAAATAAATAAATTGAAAAGAATAAATTAATAAAAATTAAATTTAATATTAAATGAGTTGTATTAATTTGCATAACATTTTTATATGTTTTCGTTTTTAACAGGATGATCTATTAGACGAGGAACGATTAATGTTAGATCGTTCACCTGATGAAATGGGTTCGCATGGGAATGATATGGATGATCTTGCAAGTGATACCGATGATGATTTAGATGGTGATAATGAAACGACAACGGACGGTGAACGAATTATTTATCCGTGGATGAGAAAAATTCATGTTGCTGGCGTGGGTGAGTACAATAGTTGTTATATGTATATAGATGGTAAACAATAGTTGTGCGCATGTCTCAAATATGTGTATATACTTTTACAAATACAAAACTATATATATATGTATAGGGGATCTTGGTTTGTTTGTTGTCTATAAACACTTTTTGGTATAATATGTAACATAAATATGTGTCTACAAACGAACAATACACTTTTTAATAAACATTATACTACTCGATATTAATTTTCGACTCGTCTTATTTTATCTCGAAATTCCCTTTTCGATCATCGTCAAGATTCAATCAATCACAATAATAGATACACGCACAAAAATATCAATTTACACTTTAAAACACAAAAAAACTGTCCAAACATACAAATTTTTGTTTAGTTAATATTTAAACAGAAAATAAATTACTTCCAATTAATCTTATAACGAGTACGTATACCTCCTATATACACGTTCTTATGTTTTGTTTAGAGTCTATATACTATACTCGTATATTAGAAATAAACTAGAATCTAATAATTTCAAGGATAAAACGGAGTTGAAAATTGATAAATAGGCTTTACATATTTCTTCTGTTCTTAAACGCATATATTCTTAAAAGGTAGATATTAGTAATCTATTCAAGGTTAATTTAGTACAGTACATACTTGTTATGGGTAAACAATAGATAAACAAAAGAAAATGTTTCAAAGTGATCGATCACAAGACACATTCGATCGGAAAATGTTTTACAATAAAATTGCCACACGGTATGGTGTATTTATACAACATATATAAGAAACAATATAACTTCAAAGGATACAAGTTTGGTAATTTGTTATATATGTATATTCGAGTATTTTTTGATCTTTGATTGATATTTATTATAAGCTCATTATGTTTTAAAGTGGTTTCGACTTAAAGCGCAAAATATAAAATATGAGTATACTTCACAGAACAACAACTCGAAATTAATCTTAAAATCCCTCCCATATATGTATATACATACATATATTCAGATATATACATTGTAATTGGCTACCCTAATTTGAAATATACAAAACATAAAAGCAACCCTCTTCCAGCATTATAATATATATATGAAATATGTATTTTTTGGTCTTCGGTATACATCTATACACGTTTTGACCATTCGAAATTAGTTGGAAATTTATGTGTGTGCTGAAATGATTGAATATTTCAAATATTTTTTTAAGTAGTGATTTGTGGTTGGCAAAATATAACCAATCAAGTTGAAATTGTATTTTTTGGGTAAAATGATGATTTTTATTTATTGTGCATGCAATGATGGTTGCATTATTATGGAAATTACATTTCTTTTTATAAAATCTTTTAAGGGATCTTTTAAAAATGTTTGATTTAATTGATTCGTAGGTATTTTATAGTTTAGTTAGGGTATAGACCATTGATTATTATAAAAATAATATTTCAAAAGAGTCATAATAGCTGTCTAATCGTCCTGGTTGGCAAAATAATGAACGTCCTAGCTTTGATATTCGAAAGTCTTGGCTTCAAACCTGGTGGTGACCATAAATAACGGTTTGACTTAAGTATTTCAGTTTGTCCAAGTTGCACCATGAGGCCTCCGTGGCATTGAGTGCTGGATTTGTCCGCCTAATTAAAAAATAACTAAAACAAATTTCTATCTTCAGTGTTCTGTTCACATAAAGGATGTTGGTAGTACGACAATTCACCGAAAACGACTGTCCCTGGAAAATTAATGAACCGAAACGTCAATTTTAATATTTATCGCTCTCTGTTTTTTCTCATTTTAAATTAATTAGAATTCCATTGAATCCATTCCATTGTTTTCGTTTTCGGTGAATTATAATTTTCGTCAAATGGACGTTTACGATGAAATGTCGTTTTCAGTTTGGTATTTTTTGAATAAAACCTAAATTCACTTAAATTTCACTGTAATGTTTTTAACCACAGATTTCAAAACGTTTTGAAAATCATTCGACAAAATATAGATTTTGACACTAACTTCAACATTTCGAACTTTTTTTTCCTACCCAGACTTCTAAATTTTACAATATTGTCAACCGAGGGCTTTATAATTTCCTATTGTACTGCTCGATATTCAACCAAAACTGATAAATATATATTAAATTGCATGATAGCATAAATAAACAAGTGTTTTTGCTTTCGACGAGGAATGGAAAATGTTTGGTACTGAAGAGTGGATTCAAATCAGCAAAAATTTGCGATTCAAACTCACTATCATAAACGGAATAGCGTTGTTGGGTTTCAATTAACTTCTTCGAATAATATCCTAATGACTTTGTGTTTTAACTGTTTCATGTAGAACTTCAGCAACTGTATGATCTGAGGAATCGGCGTTTAATGATAACGGCGAGTCATAGACTGGATAGGTAAGAAAAGTTGCATTTACTAAATCGTTCTTGAATTTGATGAAAGCTCGTTCAGATTCCGTTGTTCACTTCTAAGCTGGTCGCTTATCTGATTATACAGAGTATGGAATAAACTTCCTATAAAAGTTCATCACGGCCAAGGAACATATCGTTCATTTTAATATTTTGTACTTTCTCCACGGTATACATGTATTGCTTTAGACCATTGAAGATGGTGGCCTAAAAGTTCTACCTCGTTTTTAGAATATTTGTATTTCGCAGAATTGAAACGAAAAGTCTTACAAAGAATTCTCGAACGTGCTGGAAATGCTATTGCTCGTTAACCGAAGCAATGAGAAAATGTCTATGTAGCCTAAACCAAATGTTAAGGCTCTGGCTGTCTGATCCACACATGCCGTTGGAACGTCGTGAGGCGTTCGAAAGTGGTATACACAAATCCAAATGGTCAAAACAGAGTAATAATTGATGGTTTGTGTATATCCGTCGACTCAATTACAATTTGATGGAATGCTTTGTGTAAATCTATATACAATAAATTTAGAGTGTCACGCCAGTAACAGGCCTAATTGCTTTCGGATGACTTTGGCTGCTTTGCTGCTGGCAAAACTGATATGTCAACTCTGGTGTCGATCATTATCGTTTTCTTGATAAAATTATTAGCAATGAAAATACGGTTTACTTTTTGCGTCGAGTATACTACTTAACCGTATACTGCATTCGAGTTATAATCTTATATCCATATTCACTTTGGCCCTTTTCGTATAATTAATGACAGGTGCTCTATGCTTGCGATCGTCCGTCCATTCAACATTTCCGATGATAAATACAAGTCAGTAGAATATTTCGTCTGTTAGTGGTTTATTTTCTCCTGAGGGAGTTCTGCGCTATGTGAGTTCGGCTATGGCTATAGTTAATAGATTGAATAATTTTTCCGTCGGTAAGTTGAGGTACATATAGTCAACATTTGGGTTGGAGCAATCAATCTAGGAGTTCAATAACCACATCTGCAAGCCTTGTTTGTCAAATGTAATGTTGTCAAGAGATACGGATTTTCTCTTGTTTGCCACGATTATTCCGTAAACCTATGTTATAGTATTTCGCATGATGTGGAACAAGTCGGCTTATTCGTATCTCGCGGAGTTTCGCTGGTAGCAATTTACGCAGCAGTTAAGTCTCGCTAACTGCAAAAATTGTCTATAAAGGCCGGCTTGAGTGACAACAAGTGTGTTATATTTTACAGCATCGTCATTGTAACTGGAAAAACCACATTTCCACATTGTCTTGACTTAATGTCGATCGTATAATATAATGTTGGTTGCGATTTGGCTGTTGTGGAACGTGCCGATACTGATCTGATTGTTGAGCTGTATAAACAGTTTTGAATCAAATTTGATAAAACATTCAAATACAGAGTAAGAATATAAAAAATTGAATCATGTTTAAAAAAAATTAGGGCGTTATTTTTATTTCATAATAATCAAATAATAATAATCAATACAAATATTTGTATTGACAACTTTTATTAAATCTAAAAAAATTTAGTTTTTCGTTTATTTTTAGCATTCGAATTCCTAAATCGGCACCCTTTCTGTATACCGTAGATTACGCAATATAGGTCTGAGGCTCATTACAATATATCGTCGTACTGAATGTCATGATACTCGTAACACAGGATCGTTGGTTTAACATCACAATGACACTAACAAATAAGTTCTGCTTTAAACAGTTCCTGCCCTTAAGAGATGCTAAGACAAGGCTCCGCAAAAGGAAGGGTTTTATGTTAAAATCGATAAAAATTAGAAATTGCAAAATGTACATACAAAAAATTTATATTTAATCAATTTTTTCGTTCATTTACAAAATTTTATTAAATTCATTCAAAGATCTACAGTTTTAGACGTTAGGCGTGCACCTTTCATGGCACATCGAAAAATTCTAATTGATCACTGATTTTGGAATGGCACTCCACTCGTTCAATTCAATAACTTCTTACTCTGTTAAATTATTAAAGTTAAAATGGTCAATGTTTTTGATATTTGAGTATACTCAGAAATACTATATAGTAATGAACAAAATGTATAAAGAACATAACACTAATCTGGAACTGTAAAGTTAGAGGCAAGAGCTTAAATAGCTTAGAATCATAGGAAATCTCCAAGTATAGCTAAACTGTTTATTGCCAATACTATATGTTAGGCAAATTCTAACTTTAGCACATTAATGCAAACTTTAAGTCTGTGATAACTGAGAATCTTTTTTAATTGATATTCTGACACCACCGGTTTTTAAATTATGTTATGGAAATGACATGTATGGTTTCGGACATCATTTTCAATCATTTTTACTTATCGTTGTCATGAGAAATTTTGCATTATGATGTTTAAGACCAACCGAAATATAGAGTATATACCCCTCCTTATAGAAGATTAATTTTTTAAAACAAATAACAGTTATTCCTTAATCGAAGCAAATGTTTTAGCTAAGACATATTTTTAAGTACATTAGAATTAGAGTGTATGTCAGTCAAATAACAAATTTGAAATCTCAAATTATGCCACTTATTTCGGTTATTGAAGAGACTTTCAATAAGACGAAACTGAACAAAAAATTCGGAAATTGGTGTTCGGTTGTTCTAATTTGCATTTCGAAAATTGTTCGTCTGTTTTGGTGCTTTGTCATTTCTAAACGAGATGCATCTGGAGGGAAAATACACTCTATCTTGGACTCGCCATTAATTTTCGACATTTGTTTATTCAAATTTAACTCACTTATGTATCCTCTTTTAAACGACAGTAGCGACATCATTGGTTTAAAGTTGTGAATGTGAAGAGGTTTTCAAATGTCTATAAGTAAACTTATATAAATTATACATCTGTTGCTGGTCGATTTTATATGCGACTGAACCTGTTTGATTTTTAACAGGGCGTTGTTATAGATATACTTCCCATAAATGCTGGAAATAGGATAATTGCAGTTTAAAAATAGTAGCGATAGTTTTAGCGTCGGAAATTATCTTTTTTTTCATTCGGTGACAAATACATAAGTTGATGTTGTATTCTCCAATTTTAATTTTAATTGCATTATTGATATGGGTATCGAATTTGAATATGGTGACAAATGTGACTGTAATAAGCGAGAGTTTTTTTTGTTACAAAGTGACTGCGACGAGTGGTTAATTGACAGTTGCGGAACTGATTACAAAAAATAATGTAAAATATTGTTATGTAATCCAAATAATATTTTCAAATAAGTCATTAAAATTATAGCATAATACTGTAAATAAATAAAAAATCATATAAACATGGCTGTTAGAACATCAGTAAATATATCTTTAATAGAAAATTTAAAAATTCAAAAAACATGTAAATTGTATAACGTGTATACGTCCAAACCATAATTCACAAAATAATTTTTTAATAATCAACTAAATTTTAAGTTTTACTACCCCAACAAATTAAAATTCAGAGCTAAAATAGAATGAGTTTAAAACATTTGTCGAAGTTTATTTTTAAATTGTGTATACATGACTTATAAAGTTGGTAATCCATAGAATCAGACGTAACCATTTGAATGAAACCACGGTACTCTTGGGCAGACAAGAAGAAACCTAATATTACTATATTTTTAGGTTACCATGAATTTGAGCAATTTTGAAAAAACAATTTTAACAATTCTACTAGGTTACCATGAATTTGAGCAATTTTGAAAAAACGAATTAAAAATATATAATAATAATGCAAATATGAGAGGCGATGCCTATACATGGGATGATATATCAAGAGATATTAGATATATCTTATCTAATAATATCTATGATCGACTGTGCCAAACGTTTTAGTAAAGTAATAAAAAGACTTAAGAATACCGTTAATAAAAAGACTTAAGAATACCAGTGCTTTCTCAGTGGATTAATTTTTTTTAAACGAAACTGTCTCAAATCCAAAAAAATTTATCTTTTCAAAATAATTCAACAGTCTAAATTTACTAATCGGAAACCGAATTCTCGATTCGAAATTAACTGATGGAACTAAATGGGTTACTTGATAAAGGAAAATTAATAAGGTTTTGTAATGTGTAAAAATTAGATAAAAATAAATTTATTTTTTAAATTGACCAAACATTGAATCATTATAGATCTGGGATTAAAAGTCAGAATTCTGAAATTCGGTTTCAGAATTTCAAAATTCGATTAACTCAAATTTTATTCCCGAATTCTTAAAATCTTCAAAATTTAAAACTTGTTTTGAAATTCTATCGAAATTTAATAAACTGAAAGATACAAAATCCACAATTTCTGATAAACTCAGAATTATGAAACTCTGAATTTTATAATTGTATATATATATATATGATATCAAAACTCAATTTGAATTTTGAAAAATATCACCATAAAAATGATTAATGTCGTTTAAATTGAATTTTCTACGGGTCGTAGAATTTTAAAAGTAATAACTAGCTTTTATAACAATTTAATAAATTGAAAGAAAAATGTTAACTATTTTCCAAATTCGAATTGAAATTCCAAATTTTAATCATAAAATTTGATCATAAAAATGATAAATGATCAAATTCTAATTTAAATTTTGAAAATTGTGGAGACTAGCATAACCAAAAACATTAGAAATTTTAAAATTTCAATAGAAAATTTCTAATTTTAAAAAATTCAAAAACTTTATGATTCGATATCCATTTATCCATTTATCCCTAATTAAACTAATTGGCATATTCCCTTCATAATAAAAAATATTTCACCCTGGTATTTCACCCTTGTCGTCAACTATATATGGTAATTCCTGTTCAATGTTTTGATATATATCGAGATCTATTTCATTTGTTTCATTTTGTTTCATATTTTATCGCTTTATACATCTGATCTGGCTGTATACTTTAAACTTAGAGTACTCTAAAGTCAACTATTATAAATTTATATTTTTTGGAGGTGGCTTTCTTAAAACATCCATAAACTATTATTTTGTTTTGACTTGAATCAGAAAATACAGTATTTTTCGTGCAATAAATTAAAAAATTGTTCAAATTTATAAAATTTGTGAAAAGCAGTAATCACGCTTTTTCGAATGCTTTAGATATGTCTGTTCCATCGCTTTTTAAATATTTTATCGATTTTGATTTTTAGAATGTAGCATGTCGGGTGTTTAGTGTTCGGGATGACGGATGCATTATTTTACATTCATCCGTCACACTTCGTCTCGACCAGTGAAGTTATCTGTCGATAACGTGGGATTGGGTTGCAGTACTATTCTCCTAGGACCTTCAGCGTTGTCCGTAGACAAGACAGGAGTGCATTCGAGATCAGTCTTGATCGGAGTAATTATTCCAAGTAGAATAAATGGGAGTTCATTACTCCAGTTAAGGGTATTCGATCTAGCATAAACTGAAGTTTTTAAATAACGATGTAGTCTCTGTACCATACCATTTGACAGCAGTTGATATGTCATTCTTAACGTATTCTGTGACAACCTAACAATTTCGTAAATTCTTTGGAAAGATTAGTATGTAGAAGTTTCCGTTAAGTGAGGTTAATGGACTAACGAGATCTATATGTGTTCAAACCTATACATGAATGAATTTTAAAATGACGTTGCTCCAAACATTAATCTCGCTTGAACTTCTGGCTGGAAACACATTTGGACGAATACCTCGTATCCACGTTCACGTTCATACACAAGGCCAGAAATATTTTGACATAATTAACTTACGTGTTCCACGTACTCCTGGGGTGACCGTTAAGCTTGCCAAAAATAGTTCGTCTAATATAAGGACGCTTGATGCTTATTATGTTTCGCACCTAATGGATAGCTTTGACGCAAAATCAGAAACTTGTTCCTGTTTGCGTTTTGAAGTTTGGACTTTTGAACAGTCTCTACAAAAATATATTTAACTCGTCGTTCGATATTTGTCGCAATCTAGTGCATTTAAAACAAATAGTAGATACGTGTATTTCTTCCGGCCTTGACAATGTATTCGCCAATACGTTGCTTTCACCTTTGACGTACTCTAAATCTGTTGTAAACTGTGATTTGAAGTCGAGCTGGCGACCGGACATCGCTCTGACTTAGACGCGATTGCAGTAGTCAAAGGTTTATGATCAAGGTTAACGTAAATTATTCTACCTTCGAGAAAACACCTGAAATTCTTGATGGAACAATAAATGGCCAGTAGTTCGCTGTCGAAATCAGAAAATTTTTGTTCACGAGAGGACAGAAACACCGGAGGGATCGGTACTGATGCGAAGTGTTCAATTCTCAGAAACTCGATAATGTGGGATCCGAATATCCGTGAACCTATATTACCAGGAATTTTTTTTACACACTCGATTTTTTTAATTCACTTTTGTAATACCATGTTGCGTTTTAACGAATATATAGATACTACATTATAGCTACGTACATTGACTTGATTGTATTAGTATATATACAATCATGGTTCGAGCATCCCAGTTGATCGAATTTCAATAGTATAATAAATTTGTGCACAAGATATTGATTCATCTACGGTTCAGCTTTATTATGTTTTGGGAAGTTGTATAGTGTAACTGAAAACACATGTTAATATATTGAAATTTTCTGAGCTTAAAAAAAATATATTACCATTCTATAATTGTAGGAGTTATTACAACTAAACATTAACGATTTGGTTAATTTGTTAATCCGTCAATTGCCAAATTTGTAAAAATAATTAATGCTTCATAGAAATATTCTAACTTCAAGTTTAAAAACTGACTTAAATGTTTTTTCTTGCAACCAACAAAATTTTAACAATACCTGTATATAGTTGGTCAGCCTAATCTGTGTGTATTTTATAGATAGTAATTCCTCATAAAACTTATTTAACGTACAAATATTTAAACCATAAATCGTATAGCGTATTATTAAATGGCGGTATGATAAATTGGCATTAGACCAGATTCAGACAAAAGATGTAATATTTAAATAAAAATAGTTTCGGTATTATATACACGCACAGTAGGAATTACATACGTTACCAATTACATGCAATAAAACTTTAATTATAAATTGTATCTATATACAATTATATATATGTATATTATATATATATATGTACACCGTGATTCGAGTTGAATATCTACATAATGATATATACCCCTATCGGTGCCAAAATTTTATGATTGGCATCTATATATTGTAAAAATATCAAACCATTTTTTTTTTCAAATATCATTCTCTATATATATATATATACCTCTAAGAATATAAAGAATGTGATCACGTTTGAAAAAATGTCAATTAATCTAAAACATATCTATAAAGGTGTACCATACAGGGTTAACTCTATATATATATTTATGAATGCAATACCAAATTGCATTGTAATCGCAATGCAATTTTTATCTTATGGTTATTTTTGTGCAAAAAAAAATTGACGAACAGACATTTGAGGTTAATATTGATTTTCAAGAAATTAAAACGAAACTCTATACACACAGCATGCATCTCAACATTTTTTTTCGTCTGTATGTACATATATTCGTTCGTTCGTTTCTTTACGATTTTTTTTCTGTGGCTTGTCGTTTTTTTGTTTTGTTTGTTCTAAATTGCAAGTCATTACAAATGAAAAGATACATTTTTTTTCGTTTTATTATTATTGTTATTGTTATTTATGCCAAGGTGTTATACAAATATATATCTGAGAATGATATATACAAAATACAAAGTCATATATGTGTGTATTATATGTACCCAGTAAAGTTTTCATCAAATAATCGAACGACAGAAAAAAATAAAAAATTCTGTTGATTGAATTTCTTATTTAGAATGATGAACTATATATGTTGGAATGAACCCCTAAATTTTAAACAATTTAAATTTATTGTGCGCTATCACTCAATTTTACAACGAGCTGATTAAACAAGAAATAAAGTTTTGTGATTTTGAAAATGATGAATGTAAATAGGAAAATTATCAGAACATTTTTCAAAATTTTAATTTGATAAGACAGTTCACAGAAACTTTCTAGACAATAACAATTTATAAACCGGTGTATATATACTGTTTGTTGTTGTGTATACTTATATACAGTACATATTTATTTATTGATTAATCTATTCCCACTATTTGGCTACCCATTTATGTTTTCATAGACGCTAATCTTGTAAACTAAAATTTTATTGAAGTGTGACAACACAAAAATATTTATCAAATTAAATTAAGAAGCTTTTATTAGTTTTTTTTTTTCGTTTGTAAATAAAAATTGATAAATGATTTAAACGTTTTTTTCTCACCACAACAAAAAAAAATGACACACGAAAAACAACTTTGGAGATCAATTGATAAGTATCTCTCGCGGTTTTTACACTATTTACCCACCAAATATATATAATAAATATAAAGTAGCTACTATTAATTTATATTGTTTTGATTTTTGTCTATTGTACATATATATACTGAAACTTCTTACACTTCTTATATCGTTTATTATTTTTGTTCGGTTGTCGGTATTTTCTTTCCCAAAAATTACATTTTTTTTTTCAAAAGAGTTTAATTTTTTTTTGAAACGTAGAGATAAATAATCAAAAAAACTTTTTTTCTAAATTAAGCACTATTATCTCTACTTAGTTTGATATTTATTTTTACGAGTGTACGAAGGGTTAAAAAGACAATATTAATTCTGATTATATAAGACATTTGAAGGAGACGAGGTTTTTTTTTTTTTGATTTTTAATTGTATTGTGATTGATAACTAAAGATTATTATTTTAAGATGTATTTGAGAAGAGTTTGATGTGCAACATATTAAAGCTTGTTCGTCATCGTATTACGTATATTGTATTATGTATATTGAATTTCAAGGTGTCACATAAATTTGTAATCCTATATATGTTATTTTTTCAAAGTCACAAACAACGGATAAAATAAAAATGTGACAAATTATTCTTTTTAATAGATTTTGAGTATATTCGCTGTGTATATATTTGAATACTATCATCGCACTTCAATTAGTCGTGGTACTGATTTTACTCCACCTCTTGCAGCCGTGAATAGAGAATTTAGGAAACAAATCGATGAGGTGGATATTTGAACACCACATTTTACTATTTTGGAATGCCACTTAAATCTAACATATCGGAATTAATCATAAACGGTTGAAAAATAGCCTTGATCAATTCCAGCTGCCAATTTTCTAGGACTGTATCAAAGAATCATTTAATGTACAAATGTCTAAATTTTTTTACATCTGCCTAGATGTCATTCATCCGAAGTTGGCAACATCTGTAACTTCTACATTTTTGCACACAAAATGGTCAATTTAGATTTAAGGCTTCAATTTAGTTTAGAATTTGAATTGTTCTGTGATATGACAAACACTTTGAATTATGAATTTCGATTTTGATTTTATGAAGCCGAAGACTTATTGAATTATAAACTTTATAAAATTTTTAGAATTTAATTTTTACTTTATCACACTTACGTAGTAAGGACAAAATACTGCATTAGAAAAAAAAATTCTTTCTCTATATGTCCCTTGAATCCAAATTGTCCATTTTAGAAAAATGTCTGTGTGTAGGTGATTGACTTTTCTGTCAATAAAAACTTGAAATCTACTTGAAATAAAGGAATTTTGCCACTTGCACAATGGTCCGCCCATTGCGTCTTGGTTTATCGCTTGCTCGCTCCAATTGGAACCTCCTATTACTCTTAGATCTTGCTGGACGTCGTCTCGCCAGCGTAGTCTAGGCCTTCCCATACGACATACGCCGACTGGCTTTTGATGAAACGCTTTTTTCACCATACGATTTGATGGAGATCTTTGAACGTGACCCAGCCATCTTACTCGGCTTGATTTAATGAATCCGATGACATCGCAGCCTCCAAGAAGATGCTTAATCTCGTGATTCATTCGAATACGATATTCGTTGTTCACAACTTTAATAGGACCAAAAATGGATCGGATAACTCTTCTTTCAAAAGTAGATAGAGACGTTGATGGTCATGGTCCAACTTTCACTACAGGAAGTTAGCACAGGCCTCATAAGTGCTTAATAAAATGCGAATTTACACAACTGCGAAAGATAAGATATTTTGATCGCAACAACCTCGACTGTGCATAGCGAACCCGTTGTGCGGCAGCTATGCCGGTTTTTATATCTGCAGCCTGAATATCTTTTGTGGATGTTACAATAAACCCGAGATATTTAAAGTCTTCCACGTTGTCGAACCTGTGGTCGTTTTCTCCGAGATTAACCATAGATCCGCGCAATTTTAATTAATTAACCATAGGGATGCCCAAGGTGTGGACAAACATTTTGTCTTGTTGCTGTTGATCCTCAAACCAATGCCGTTTCGCGGTCCAGTTAAGTGGTACCAAACTTTCCTTGGTATCATTGGGTTTTCGGCCAAGAAGCACGATATCATCTGCATATCCCAGAATTCGGTCTGGCCAAAGGTTTTCGCGTTTTATGCTATCATATGCGTGTTAAAAGTCTATGTGAAGTTGGTTCATGATACTGCTGTACTCCCGACATTTTTCCAAGATCATCCTTATAGTGTGAAACATTAATCAGGGGTTGATCGGTTAGGGCGAAAACCAAACTGGCAGTCACGGATGTTATTTTCGGGGTGGGAATGATTCTGGCAAATACAATATTTGTAAACACTTTGTAGGCGGTGTTTTACAGAGCTATGCCACAATAATTTTCACATTTGGGACGGTCACATTTTTAATGCAACGGACGTATGGGTGCTGTCTTCCATTCCTTAGGCAACTCTTCATGGTTCCAGATCATCACGAACAGGTCATAAAGGTTAGGTTATTATTCTCAATTGCTAGTTTTGATGGCTCTAATAAATTTGCATTTGACAGAGAATTATCTCCTTGAGAAACTTGCTGGGCTATAAAAAATTAACCTCCTTGTAGACACTTTTGTGTGATAAAGTAATGTGATGTGAGAATTTTTTTATTGAATTTTAAAAATTTCTCTAAAGTTCCCAGTGATTTCCTATAATACTAAAATTAAAATTAAAATCATCAATCTTTTTATGATCAAAGTTTACGTATAAAACTCAGAATTTAAAATTTTAATTCAAATTTTGAAGTTTCTTCCAATTTGCTAAATTTCTACGAGATATTTTCGAATTATTGAATTTTGAAGGTTTGTACTTTTAAAAATCAACATTCGATTTAAACAATATTTAACATTCTCACATCCCCAATTATGTACCTACAATTTAAAAAACTCAAACTGAGTTTTGAGAACTTACGTATAAAATTCGGTATTTTATATTTCTGAATTAGACAAAAATTCTGTGGATTTTCGATTTTTGAACTCAAATTTTTGACAACTTTTGGGAACTCTGAAATATAATTTCAGTTAATCAAATTTTGAAAATCTGAATTCTAAATTTTAATTTTAATTATCGGAATTTGTAAAATTCTTAAATACCTACAATTCGATGTAAGTTGATAATTTGTAATTCGAATTAACATTTAGAACTTATACAAGAGTTAACTAATTTAAAAAAAATTAAATTTTTGAATCTGAGTTGGATCCTATAGCCTACAAAATTGATAACGTTGTCAAAAATGTGTGTTTACACATATCTTTTGTCACAAAGCGCTTTTAACCCTCCAATGAAAGAAAATGTTGTGAGTTTGAAGACCATCTCCAAGTGGACGGGTCTAACTACAAAACTTACAAATTAGACGATATATCCTGTAAGTCCCTTTCCTCTTATTCGGTGATGCACATAAAACGGCTTACAGTATATAGAAAGAAAATGTTGATTCAAAGGGTTTTCTTTGTTTCAATAAGAGTGAATTACGAACCTGCTAATAATAATTACGATTATGGCTGTCAACCTTTTTTCTTGTTCACGGTTGTTAACGCACCAGTCTCTTTTATGGTTCTAAAATTTAGGTTGTTAAGATATCGTATGTTGAGGGTATGGTTAACGATAATTGCTCATCGCAGAACCATAGTGACGACTTGATGGAAACAAAATCAGACGCATTTATTGAAGGGATGTTGTCGCCGCCTATGTGATTTGTTGAACGCTTAGAACACGGTTTGAGACGAATGTGGTGTTAAAAGGTGGTATTTCTAACCATGCCAGCACTATTGTTAAGTTGCTCCAATTAAAGGTTTCATTCGATAAGCTATAGTTGGGCTATTGGAAGTACAACACACAGCTCACTTTGGAAAAGTTAATTATGTTGTATATTTTGGTGCCATGCCCGACTTAGAACAAAGAAAAACCACCGTAGCATCACGGATGATACCAAATTTTAGTCGAACTTTTGCCAAGCACTTACAACATGAAAAATTGTCTAGGCCTAATGAAGGATAAATGTCCATGTATTTTACTATGTGAGTGCTTGGAACGGTGAACTAAACTTTTGGTATCGAGAATTTTTAATATTTTTTTGTATATTAATTGTAGTTTTGTAAATCGGTTTTGGTATTCGGCATTCGTTTACTTAGACTCCAGTCAGAGTAGAGCAGTTTTTTATTTTTATTTACGAATTTTCAAACTGAACGATAATTTGAACAGCAACGTTTTTTTCTAATTTAAATGAATGTTGGTGGGTGTAGAGAGAATCTCAATTTATCCGTCACCAATTGAAACGACATATTTTAATTAAGAAATGGATATACTATAAATTTATCCTTTTGGTTACGATGACCATATTTCATGAAATGTTCTTCCAATAATTTATCTCCGATCGACTATTTATGTATTACTTCTTCAATATGTTCAATTTGCAAGGATTTCTCAAGATGATGAGTTACATTGTAGTCATCATGATAATTAGAACCGTCATAAACTTTATAAACAGTGGAATTTCCAACCCAAATTCCAGCCTAGTATATTGTATTTTGAAGAAGGAGTATTTTTTTCCAACGAAATTCGATCAGGTTAATTTATAGGAGTTGGTGAAACTGCGGATCAGCTAATTTTATGTTGGTTTAAGTATTGACCATTGTCTGATGTTGCCTGTCGAATACGGCTGAACATTTGTGATTTTTCCTTATTAGCTGAGAAAGTATTTATTCTCGATTTGATCATGACGTTAATCTTCGATGTTCAATTCAGTGTTGAATATAGTTCAGTATCATTCGATTTAAAGTTTACAATTTTTGATTTAATTTAGAAAAAAAAGATGGATTTATGTTAATAAGAATTATCAATTTGAGTATCGTATACGACAATGATATGACTGTTACAGTTTTTGTTCAGAGGGCTGCAGCTCAGAATAATCGCATAGTGGTTTACTTTCTCGACGAACTTAGTCGATCGTCAAATTGTATCATCAGAGCCAGGGGGCTCAGTTTCTGATATTAAATCAGATCAATTGGATTTCTAAGTTTCCAATATAGTACGTTGGCTCGGTCACGTTCTGCGTGCTGATCCGGAGCGAATTGTGCAGCGATCTCTGAAAGGAGAGCCACCATATGGTAGGTGTAGAGATAGTTGCAGGCGCCGATGGCTCCACGGTGTAGAGAATGACTTGGCTTATTCTGGTTGTCTAGGACAGTATGAAGACAAAGCCAATACAGGCCTTTTATAACTGTTTATTATTTTTCTTTGAGGTTAGCAGTTCTAAAACTATTTGATACTCGAGAAATCGTTTTGTTTTTTCCCAAGAATTCGTGAAACCCAAAATATGAATAGTTTGGATAGGCCAAAAACTTTATATTGATTTTGAAAGGCACTGAACTAAAAATCTAGGAAAAGCCGTCTTTCCTCGATAAAAATTATGAATTATAATTTGTTCTTTCTTTGTTAAAACAACCTTGATTTTATTTGGCGGCTAACCAAAGGGCTATATAAATCAATTTTGACAGATAAAATACAGCTACTGTTTTGCTAAAGATACCTTGGATTTTGTATTGCTAGGAAATCACAGTTTAAAGGTCCTGTGATCCTTTCCGATATATATTACCTCGAAGTTAGGATTTAAACAGCTTTTATGATTTGGGTTTCCAGACTTTTCCGAACCAATTTTTTCAACTCGACCATAGTTGTCTCGAAAAAATTATTTCCTCTATCTGATGTGATGTTGAAAATTCAATATCAGAATGTGGTTGAGCTGTAAATTATCTTCAATAGTTTGATCTATTAACAATTTATTCCTGAATTATTGGGCACATTCAGGTCCGCCAACTGTTGGCAAAAATTTTGAGTAAATCCACCATGTTGATTCTGAATGCATCTGTTACATCAACAATTTCATAGCAAAATAATAATAAAAACAGTGTTTAAAGGCCATTACATGCCCCTGACTGCGTCCACAATCTGGCTCCAACGGTTTCGATCCTGGGCTTGGTCTTCATACTGTATTGTTTACATGTCGTGTAAGCAATAACGTAATTACGCTACATATATTATGTGGCACAACTCTGGCTTTCCTTCCAATAAAGACTACAGGATTAGGTTTATTACACTTGAACCGTTGACAAATTAAATTCAAAAATATTACAGGCCCAAATAATATTTTCCAAATTTTAATTTGGCCGCTCTTAAGTTATAATTTCAAAGTACAGGAAGCATTTCATAGATATTGTTATTATTTTATTTGATTTGTCTTTATGGAATCAACTTTTTCAAGGTGATCAGCAAGACTCCAATTTCTGAGATGTTTCGTACCACCTCCCGCAGAAAACTTTGATCTCTCCGTTTCATAATATTTAAATCAACCAATAAAATATTGGGAACACATTGGATTAATTTTGAAAAATAATTTATTTAATTCACTCTTTGTTTTTTGTCGGATGTATGCTGACGTTTATTTGTGGTTATGGCAAAATTAGAATAAAATGCGCAAGCTAAGCTTTTAGCCCGCATCAATTGATAAAGCAGGTATTTTTGATATTTGATATAGTACTAGTGTTCACCGCATATTTAGCCTGCATTTATAAAATTCGATGAGACGTTGTGGAACAATTTCAATTTAATGTTGTTAATATGTTGATTATCTCATATACCTATAATAAGCATATGATTGCTCCAGAAACAAGTTCTATATACATATATTTTATGTATATATGTGTATATATAAATAGATAGCTTCCGAATTTAAAATTGTATTTAAAATTAAGGTGGGCTGGTTAATCATCGACGTTATCATCTTTTTCCATCAAATTCGATCCGTGTGGGAATCCGTTTTAACGTTTCGGAAAGCCTTTGATCAATCATTTATTTGTATACTTATATATGTATATAGAAATAAAAAAGAATTATGTCGCTATTTCGTTATTGTGTGATAGTCATCTGAATAATATTTCCGTTTTACATTTTACTGTATAGGCTATACGTCTCTTACATCAAAGCGAACATGTTAATTATTTTATGTTAAATCTCGTGTATGTCTATATTGTCTATACGTATGAGTAAATAAATTAGAAAACATGTAATTCGTATTTGGTCAACGACGTCATTATGTATATATCCATGTCTGAGCAATCTGATTCAGAAATATTTGCACAGCACAAAACCAATTAAAACACATATGTACGTAATTAAAAATAACCTCACTTTCGATTTATCGTTAAAAATATTAATTATTAAGAATATAAAAATATTAATTCTTACAAAAATTATCTCCTAAAATTCCTTTAAAAAAAGTATCAAATCGTTCAAACTACCTATACAATATACATTCAACAATTATTGACTTACATGAATTGACACTTAAGACAAACCATATAAAACAAAAACAATCAAAAAATGTTGGTAGCCAAAAAATAAAAATAATATTTTTTATTTAATCAATACATTCAATCTTAAATTAAAAATTAATTTTTGTGTGGTTTTGTAACTCAAATTTTTATTTTTTTTATATAATGCTGTACTTATGTATATCTATAAAACAATGAGTGTGGTCCTTTGACAAAAATATTATACGTAATTTTGTTAGGTTTTTTTTCATGTCGATCGAACGTTGTTGTTATTGTTGTTGTAATAAGTATTTAAGATTGATTTGACTTCTTGTGTTTTAAATTTTTTATTATATCACTTTTTTACGGTCTCGATTTTTTAAAATGCAACACTAGAAAATCATATTTATGTACACACTCGTATGTATGTACATGTATGTTATAAAAAAAATTTTAATTGAATCAAATTATATGAATAATTTTTTAATTATTTAGATTTAGATTGGTTTTGGTTTATTGATGAACAAATTATTGCGTGGCAGTGGAAAGTAAAAATTTTCATTATACAATTTATTTTGAGCACCACGAATAATCCATCGAAACTTGTATTAAATTTCGTTAAGTAATTTGTGGCAAAAATATTGATCTTTACCTAAAAATTAAATGTCTCTTGTTACTTACTAAAACTATAATAAACTTAATAAACTATAAACTTAATATACACCAAAACAGAATATCTGATATATTTTCAAATTTTACAACATAATAAAATTAGTTTTATGTAAGGTGATTTCTGCCATCTTTTTAAATTGAAAATACGAATAAAACCAATAAATATTTTTTAAATTATTTGAATTACAGTCATTTTTTCTTTAAATGAGATTTGCCAAAAATTAAGATTTTGCAGTTAACTATATAGTTTCTCAAAAACAAAAAAAACAGAATTGGTGTTAGGGGGTCGATTTTCGTTTTGTGCAAAATTGAAATGAAAAAAAAATTTAATTGGTATTTCACTACATCTCTCTCTGATTTTCCCATTCCACGCACTTATGCGATTCGCTTTGTCATAATGAAAAAGGTTGCTGAATAAGTTTTCATTTTGGTTGGTTTGATAACTTGAGGTAGGATGATAGTAGTGCAATATTCATCACCGACATAATTTTACAGTCATATTTAAGTGAATGACGTTTTAGTACAGTCGAATATAGTGGCTGGATATTTTAATTAATTTTTTGTTAATTTCTGTTTTTAAATAAATAATAATTTCCAAAATTTAAATTGTATTATTTATTTTGCTTAAAATATTTTGCAAAATATCAATTTTCTTCTTTTCTAGTTCTACTTTTTCTTGCTTTAATTGTATATAGTTTTGTTCCTCTATTTTTAATAATCTATCCAATATTTGTTTTTCAACGGTGTCGGTGTATTACCATTTTTTTGCTCGTCGAACTGGTAGTCGTGTTATAACTGGTGTCTGCGTTTACTCACCTGTCTGACTGAACTGTGAAGTGGACGAATGCGGAATATTAGTTGATCGACGAGTAACCAGGGATGGACGAGGTAGATTACCCCATGTAATCTACGCGATTGTCGACACATAGAGTATTACGTAGATTACTTGGAAGTATTTTTTATCATCATATTAAAATCATAAATAGAAGGCTGCTGCTTCAATATATCTAGATATAACCGATCACACTGCGGTTACTGATAATAGATTAAAATTGTTGGTTACTAATTGTCCGGAATTGGTTTCCATTTAATTAAGGCGATGAATTCAAACCACAGTTATTGGCCTAACTAATTAGTTGCTCTGCAAAACTTACACCATAATGACGTACATATACTGCGATGTGATTGATATCAAAGTTATGCGAAAATTATTTTAGTTTTTACAAAAATAGTGGATTAAGAGGTTTATGGTAACAATTTGGAACAATCATATAATCGAAATATATGGGGTCATATCAAACGTACTTCTTCTAAACTTCCCATTGCCGTTTCCAAAATTGAATTTTTTTTTCAAATAGCTTTGGAATATTCGGCATTATGGTGTTAGCTTCCTAGAATTATCCCGAGAAAATCCGGAAAAATTATTTAATCGACATATATATCATACCAAACTTGTTATCCTAAACCAACTAATACTCTATGGTGTGAGCTTCCTAGGATTTTCCCAACAATTCCGAAAAAATTCCAAACTACGTCCTTAACCACGTAATTCCCTACCTTTTCAAAATTAAATATTTTTCGGATAGCTTATAGAGTGACATCTTAGTTTATACATCATTATAGTGTTAGCTTTCCAGGGTTTTCCCAAGAAAATTTCGATTTTTTTTAATTTGGTAGACCGCAGTGTCAAAAGAAATAGCTTGTCAGGAAAAAGTCACATAATCGGTTAAATTATTAGACTTATAAATCATGAAATTCTCACTAACTCATATAAGGCCGCCCTCGTTGGCACAGTAAGTAGTGTTCTAGCTTTGTTATTCGAGGGTCTTCGATTCCCGGTGGCGACCAAAAAATCACGGATGGTTGTTTTTAAACTATATAAAAAATATTAAAATTTAGGAGAAAACTCAACCGTCTGTATGGAATTGTAAATTTTATGCCTAAAAAAATCCTAAATTTGTTATTTTTAGGGCAGATTTATAGAACAAAATTCAACTGAATTAATTTGACTGGTTTAGTTTTAATTTTATTTTCCCTATAGTTGTGAAATAATGTCAACTATTCTAACCTAACCTATTTTGAAAACATATTAAAACGCATTGAAATATGTAGGTTATAAAACTATTGTCGCACGTATAATACAATTAACAAAGTAGTTTAGAACTAGTTCACTAAATCACTCCAATGACCAATGTATAGGACATTTATCTGATGGCTGTGAGTCCGATGGTCGCCGGCTCGATGATGCCACAGAGATATTTATTGAATGAGTGGCTAATTGTATCGTTTGATTATTGTCGTCTGATGGCAGTAAGTAAGTTGACGGTTTAAAAGTTTAAAATAAGATTTAAAGCCTTCATTACACAAAGTATAATTTTATGTAATAATTCATTACATTTGTTGCTCCAAGTTCCAGTACATTGGTTGGCGCGTGTGCCATCATTATTTCCAAAATACTTTGCTCGATCTCAGTTAATGGCTTTAACTGAATTCCAGGAATAATCTCGAGCTTGAGCCCCATCAATTGAGAAAAATCCTGAAATAAAATTATATATTTTTAGATGTAAAATTTTTATAATAAATAAATACATCCTACCTGTCATGAGCCAAATCAACATTTTCTTCAAGATATTCTTAAACAAATACGCTGTTAAAGCTTCACTTTCCTTTTAGTGTTTTTTCAATATTTTTTCTTAATTTATATTAAACATTCTAACTCTAACTGAATATGTAGAAAAAAAATAAAACAAATGCCATTCACACTTTGGGGTTTCCCCTAATAATTTTCCCCTAATATCGCCATTTTTTTACTTCTCATAGTTATAGTTTTAACAAATAATTTTTTTGAGTAGTTTTATTGGTTTGGAGCTCAAACGTACCTTAACTAGAAACCTACAACCAAGGTAGACATTTTTTCCGGTGTGCTAACCGTGAATTAACCACGTAAAATATTGTTAGAATATTTTGTAAGCCTCACAGCCAAATCTGAAGAGAAAAAATAAAATTTCTAACATTGCCAAATCCAAATGAATTAATATATAAATTAAAATTTGAGTTAACTTAAAAATTAGTAAACTTCACTTTTTTCAAATGTTTATCTTTTGCATAAATTAAGGGCTTGAAACGTTTTGAACGACAAACTATCGAAATCGAACCATTTTTTACACCGGAAATATTTAATCATGCAGTATCGTTCCTAAATATTTAACCACCCTAGGCTTAAAATAAAACTATAGGCGCCCTTCTAGGAGAATTAACAATTGTTCATATACAGCAACATAACATGTAAAACCAATATGAAAATTCAATAATTAAAACTAAATAAAAATGTACAAGATTCCAATGAAGTTTATTTTTGATTTAAAAAATTGAAAAGAAGCTATATAATAAAAGCATGTACTGTAGTGAAAAGATTTTTAGTAACAGAAGGGTTGTATAGAAATGATTGCATATTTAAAATAGAGACAATTGAGCTTTAAACTGTATTGAGCTTCAAAAATTACAAATGTTTAAATTTAATTCCTTAAGTAAGTTAGTTATAACCATAATTAATCAAACCTAATCCGTTTAGTAAACTTTTGAAACATTCAACCAGATTCGCCATCTGACACAAAATATTACTAATATTTAGCTGGGAGCTTTTAATCATTATTTTATTTTCATTGAACTTTTAGGCTACTTTATTATTATATTGCTGACAAAATAGAATTTAGTGGAAACTCGATATTCAGAACTATACATGGAAGCTTTTTTCTTTAATTTCTGAAAAGCATCCCAATAATAATTTTCAGTGGCCGCGAAAAACTATTTTATTAGTTGAGCTTTTGTATTTATTGCACTTAAACAAAAAAACAAAAAGCTTTTAGTAGCAGATAAGTCATTTTAATAAATTGTACTCAATGTTTAGGAGCTTGCAGACTAATTTCGTATATTACAATCATCGCTGATAACAGAAACTTTCAACCTGAATTTAATTTATGATTTTAAAATTCTAATTTTTTCAAAGGTTAATATAAAGCTTCTGGCCGTAATGCTGATAAATTGACAATTTTAATAGCTTTTTGCTTTAATTTCTGTAAAATCATTTTTAATAATAAAATTTGCAATTGCTTCTAAAATTATATTGTTAGCATAAGAGTTGTTGCTAATTGATTGTGGAATCATCATATTTAGTAGGGGATATTTGAGCTTTAGTTAATTATAACATTTATAAATGAGTTTCCTCAAAACTTTAAAGTTTAAATTTCTCCTGGTCACATTTTAAATCTTTTGAATTTCAATCGTTAAAGGAATAGCCAACGCGTTTTTAAAAGCGATTATTTCATTTCAATATTTTCTATTCTATTACAATAATGTTTAAATTATTCAGCTGGCACTGGCCTGAAGATGGTCGAAGACAATTTTTAATACTTTTCAATGCAGAAAAGGATCTTTAACCTAAACATTAGTGCACTCTTTAAATATTTTCAATTCCATGAAAAATATGTTTGTGGGAATGTACTTTTAATAATTAAATAAATTAATGTTTTCAAAGTAAACACAACTTTCGATTCAGTTCTGTCTGCGGCTAATACATTTATATGCTTGAATTGAAACATAAACTATCTTCAATTAAATTCTCTTCTAAATTTTGTTGGTATTTATTGTATACAAAGTCGCAATTTTCTATTTGATGGTATTATACTGGCGCCAGTAATTATTGCCTATATCAAGATATCAACTGCCACTAATTTGCAGTCGAACTGCTTTATTTAAAAAATTAAATTTTTTATTTATTGTAACACAATCCATTGTTTTTTCACTTAAAAAATTTCACTCTGGAATATTTATTTTGCAAATTCTTGCAATATTTATTGTTCTGCAAGTAATTTTAGAAATTTATATTAATACACGATTCGTGTTCTGTTTAACTTGAAACGATGTTCAAACGTGAAATGTGAAAAATTGCATGGCCAATGAACTATGTAGAAAGAAAGTTGTTCGCAATGGGAGCAAACCCATAATTAATTCAATAAAATTCAAATAAATGTTTTCATTACGCCATCTGACATGCATTAGGCAATGAGGCCAAATAACATTGTATCATGTTTAGAGCCATACTTTCAGGCCTGTGTCAACCGACAATCGGAACCGGGATAGAAACCGTTGTGTCAACATCGAAACAGTAGTCGACGCATGGAATGAACACTCTATCGCTCTGCTTGGTGGTCATCATGCACAGATTGTAGTTGATTCACCTCAAACACAGACTGCGGGGATTTGCATTGAGGATCCATGCCATGAGAAATTTCTGCATAGCCTTAGATGTAGACATTATAGAACAGAATCACATATCTGGGCTGGCTGCATTAATTTGGAGATCTTGATGATTGAAGGAACTTTGTATAGATCTGTTTTTCGACCTTATTCGATTAGTATGGCGAAGCAAAGTTATCGATCAGTCACTGATTACTTCTTTTCGCTGCAGATGATTATATTTAAATATTATAGAACATTCGTTCCCATACATCAGGTGTTCCTGGATTTCAGGCAGGCCTATGACTCGATCAATCGAGAGGGTTTATGGTCTGCCCTGGAATACCTAGGAATGCCAACAAAACTAGTACGATTGTGCAGGAATGGCATAGTTACGCATTTTCAATAATATGAGAACCGGCTGTCATGAAATTCAGCGAGATATCGGAAGGAGTCTTGCACTAGCCGGTGAAAACCTCTCGCAACTTTGTACTGGAACTATTGACTTTCGCATCACACAATGGTGTGTTAAAAAATAGTGCAGAACTGTCTAATCAAAATTATGAAAAGTTTCTATTGCAATTGTTCCTACTCGGTAATGAAACCAAAGTACCTCTCATTTCTCTTCTCCAAGTTCAGAAAAGTTTCATAGCGATTCCCATAGACTGCCTTAGAAACGACGTTTCTTTTGAAAATGGCAAGTGAGCGACATAAGATCCACCCAAGTTGCGATGAGTGTGCAGTGCATAATGGTCTTCATACTCTTGATCTCTGGGACTCATCTCGGGTACAATAAGAGGAAGAGCATCAAACTTCCAGAAACGCTGTACTATCTCGTTCATGGATGACTCGGATGAATCATTTGTAGTTGATAATTCCTCACAGAACAGCGATGTTGATTTGGCTTCGAGTTTTGTGGTTAGACGACCGTCGATCCAGCCCAATGTTATTTCTTGTAATATTGGCAAATTGCCGTTAAGGTTAATTTAGGCGAGGAGAATGAGATGCCAAAAGAGCCCAGCTCCGATCAACACGTCGATTTTCTTAGGTTTAAAAAAGTATGGATCAGCTAGATATTGATTGATTGGAATAACAAACCTCTTCATTGAAATTGGAATTGCTGGATGAGTCTCGGAAATCTTGGGCAAAGTAGCTGTATAAATTTCTAACTTTTATAAATTGTTTAGGCGGGACGATATTGTGATGAAACTAGGCATATTGACTTTTTGTCTGCGAAGGTTTAAGGTTTGCACCTGGCTCCTCACTGATATTTCCGCGGCGACCATAACGCTTGTGAGTGTCTAGAACTGGATGATGATGTATTTGATACACCTCTTAGTGAAGACTCGCACTTGCTACATCTCTTTGCCTTGTAAAACCGTGCTGAATATTACGCGTCGAGCCATAATACACAAATATGTATTGACACAGCACTTAACACAGTAATTTTAATTGGAAGTCGTCACTACAGCATGAGTTCTAGCTAATCGTGGTAGATTTCCCGATAAAGTTGATTTTATTTTATCCCACTGCTTTCTGTTCTATTCTAATTTTTTCAATGTCATAGAACGCTTTTCTGGAAAAGAATGAAAACCATCCCAAGTCTGAATTTCTCTAGCGGTCATCTCTCTCCATTTCTCGACAATATTTGCATCTAGTTTGGCGCTGATTTGATCTACCATTTCACCAACTCCTTCGGCGGATTCCTTTTTCTGGGTCTCAGTTTGGATGATGTCATTTATATGCTACTGAAAATTTAGTGTCCATTACATCCTGTCAAACAAGATCTCCAAAATCGAAACCTATCAACGTCCGTTAGTTCAGCATCCTCGATGATCATTGAATTGAACTCGTTTTTAAAATCTAACCGCACCCGCTATAGGTATCGGAGAAGTTCGATGGTTCCAGGATCGGTAATCTAACAGCCTTTGTTGCTACCACTAGCGATTGATTTTATACTGTGGTCTCCAACAATGACAATTCACCGAAAACGACAATTCACCGAAAACGCAATTCACCGAAAACGACAAATCACCGACAACGACAAGTCAAACAACAATTCTCCAAAAAGTAAATACATGAGAAATACTCTACCGGTTATAATGAATTCGAATTATTTAATGGAAATGGGATTGTAAAATGATTTTTGGATAATATTCTGGAATATGGTTATCTGGAACTGAGCTAGGCCAATCCTTGGCCGATTATAATGGAACTTGACAAATTAAATGTAAATGCGGGATTGGAAAATGATATTTGGATACAATTCTGAAATGTATGAAAAATATGAAAATGTTTAACAGAAGCTGTGTGTTGAACCAATTTAAATACAGAAGAAATTAAATTAAAATAATACCGTAGCCAGTTGGTCTCGAACCTAGGTCCACAAATCCTAAGTCAATCACTCTACTACTTTGCCCACCACCGTATATGTAATTGGTGTTATGCAAATCACTGATACTTTCCAATAGAACTGAGAAACTTGGGAAATTTGGGAAATAGAAGCTAAGTTGAACCAAAAATGTTGAACCAAACAAATAGGTATAGGTGAGTTTAAGTCTTGATTAGGCTAAAAAAAATTTTAATTTAATTTCTTACAAATTAATTCAATTCAGATTCTGTTAAATTTTCATTTTTCTCTATTCAAATGGTCAGTATAAAAGTTGGATTTATCAGTAATGAAATTGTACGGCAGATGGTCAATAAGCAAAGTAATGGGCGTTTGATTAGGGGACATGAATTCAAGCGGCATTCGGGCTAAGGTTTTTTTAATTTAAATTTCATCTTACAAATTAGTTCAACTCAGCTTCTATTAAAATTTTCAAATTTTTCCAATTAATTGCCAAGTATACAAAAGAGATGTAGCAGCAATGAAAATGGACGGCGATGGTCAAATAAGCAGAGTACAGAAATACTTTTGGTATTAAAGAAATACTTTGGCATACTTACGCATGCAGTTAGCCAACCTGTCGACCATTTGTGTACACGCACTCACAGAAGTCAGCCAGCTCCAAGTTAAAGAAACATTTTACAATGACTTGGACGATCTGTTGGGATTTATACCCGAACACGTTGTTAGAATGGTAGTTGAGAACTTTAATGCTAGCGCTGGCAGAAATCAGACCGACCTGTGTGAAAACATAGGTCCGTACTCCCGACACGAAACAGCGACCGATAATGGTTAGAGAATGATGTACTTTGTAATTGCTCACGATCTTAATTTCAAAAGGGCGAGTTCGGGTTGTGCAGAATATGAGAACTTATCGGTCAACAACCAAATACGTAGGCAGCGATCATTAGTTGGTCGCTGCAAGGCTACGGTGAAAGTTTTCGTACAGTTCTGGGAACACAGCGAAACGCAGTGCTGATCAACATACTTAAGGCTCTACTTTACCTAGCACAAAAATCAAAAAATGCGTCTAATATTAAATTTCAAATAGTGTAAATCTCCGTATAGAAAATTACAAAATATTCCATGAAAAAATTGTTTTTTTGCCACTTATGACATCTTTTTAAAAAGGGGTGAACTAAAAAATACACGATATTT
Organism: Tipula unca; assembly: GCA_951394425.1. Classification (NCBI taxonomy): domain Eukaryota; kingdom Metazoa; phylum Arthropoda; class Insecta; order Diptera; family Tipulidae; genus Tipula; species Tipula unca. The sequence continues at coordinate 74,297,647 of OX596381.1, forward strand.
AGTTGAATCCTAAATCATTTTTACTTCGAAGACACATTTTTTTCAATAAATTTATTTGTCAACTTATCGATATAAAACAGTTTACAATCAAATTTTCAATTTTCTCGCTTATTAGAACGAATTTTTATAAAAACGTTTATTAATCGCTAGATAATATCTTCCTGAACGCACCCATATATAAAACTTTTACAGATTAGTGGAAAAATATTGATAAATTTGGTATGTGAGTAAATGGTTTTTGTCAAAAATTCATCTTATTCAGATTCAGGCTATCTGCAACGGAACAAGGTCAATCTTTGACAGATTATCATGAAACTTGACATGGAGAATGAATGAAAATGGGATTGTTAAATGATTTTAGGATACAATTCTGGAATATAGCCAATCAGAACGGAACTAGGTCATGTAAGATTGAAACATGACATGTAAATGGGACTGGAAAATGATTAACGGATAAAATTCGGGAATATGGCCATTTGGAACGGAACTAGGCCAACCCATGACCGATTATCATGAAACTTGACCAGTTGAATGGAAAATTTATTGTAATATGATTTTAGGACAAAATTTTGGGATATGACCATCTGGAACGGAGCTAGCCAATCATTGACGGAAAAATAAACTTTTTGAATAAAGTTCTAGGCCAACTAGGCCAATCTTTGAACGATTATCATAAAACTTGACATGTTGATTTTTAAAAATTGTCTAATTTTCATTATGTTTATTTTACTTTAAAATTTTCGACAAAATCGCATCTTGAACGCATCCTTAATTAATATATAAACTAGAATTTGACAGTAAAACTAAGACTATGTTACTTAATTAAATAAGGTGGTGAGTAAGTCTTGTGAACTTTTGTTTCGAAATAGCATTTCGGTTCTACAATTTCATTTCCACTAAAATTAAATTCATAAAGATTTCTCTAAGCAGTAACCAGCAGTAATCTTTGTATAGAGTAAAATTTAATTCATGGTTTTTGTTTCAGGGTAATTCAATTATGGGTGGATAAACAAGCAACCGTTTTTTATAATTGTTTTAACCGTCCAAAACAAACAGCAAAATCCCGTTTCTGTAGAACATACATATTAAACCATATACAAGTACTATTTTAAGCTAACATCCATATAATCCAAAAATAGCCTAGTTCTGTTCCTATTGACCATATTCAACAACTATATGTACGTATACATCCTCTTTTTATCCCATTCAATTCATCATATTCGGTCAAGGTCTGGTCTAGTTCTGTTCAAGTTGTCCATTATCCAATAATAAAGTTTCATTTAAAAATCATTTTCCAATCCCATTTTCATTCAACTTGTTAAGTTTTATGAAGATCGGGTCGTTTTCAGTGAATTGTCTTTTCGGTGAATTGTTGATTTCGATGAATTATCGTTTTCGGTGAATTGTTGATTTCGATGAATTGTCGTTTTCGGTGAATTGTCGTTTTCGGTGAATTGTGTTTTTCGGTGAATTGTCGTTTTCGGTGAACTGTTTTTCTGTGAATTGTCGTGCTAGAGTTGATTCATTATCTCTTTCTTAACATTGACATAAGCAGATACAAAATCGATAAATTCCGAATTGAAATAATCCTCATCCTCTGAATCTACTTGATCCAATATTTGGTCCTCAATCTCCGTTAAACCGGTTGTATTTTGATTCTAATTGCCCAATCTATACTTTGAGCTGTTGTACTTGCAGTACTTTCATGCGCAGTTAACCAATTCGCTAAGCTTTTAATTGCATTGAACAAAATTGGATCGAAACTATGATCGTTTATCAATAATGTGTTGAAGAGGTTCACAATTTTCGATGAATTAGCGATAATTTCTTAGTGAAGATATAGCTTTCTTCGTCAGAGAAAGAGAATCAGGCCAAGCTTATATTCAACACCGTGTACATACCATACCGATGTTATATACCCTGTGTTAACGTGCCCCTTATTCCCTTGCCGTTTGTATTTAATAAATACCAACAAACGTAGTCGAACTAAAGAATTAAAATTGAAGCAAGTAAATACTTGATTCCATTGCATAACTTAACCAAGCAAAAAAAAAAAAACAAACAATAATGTGTGTACAGCTTTACATTACTTAAATTTAAACAGGTTTCTTATTTCTTTTAAATACATAAGAGATGTCAATGAATTGTTTTTAAATAAAATATTCAACACCATATATACGTATAAATATATATACAGTTAACAAATACAGAACCAATCCATAACATTTCTTAAACACCCAAAGCGTTTGTGTTCATCTTCATGAAATACAGATACAAAAAAAAAAACAATCAAGACTTCAATTGAATTTGATTATGATGATTTGTGTTTGGTTTGATTTTTCTAAATAATTTATTTTGAAACGTCTCAAAGATAATTTTTGGTATATTGTTAAACTCGGTATTTACTACTAACTACATATACATAATATGTGTACTAAACAACAAAAAAAAAAAACTTTTAATTTCGTGTAATCACAAAATATCAATATGTTAAATCAACCAAAGTAAGATTAATATTAATTTAAATCGACATTTTGATCAAGATAATCTAAAGTATTTATTTATAATTTCGTTTTGTTGTTGTTGTTGTTATATATATACATATAAGTATATATATATATATAAAGTCCACCTTCATTTTCAGAAGCACAAGACTCACAATTTAGATATGATTTCGTTTTTGTTGTATACAATTTTTTTAAAGTCACGAAATATTTGTTGATTGAAAGTATAAAATGTGCATTGTTGTTGTTGTGGTCTTGCTCGATCTGTGGACGCAACAGCAGATTTTTTTTTTTTTTTTTTTTTTCAATTTCTGATTGAATAAAAGAAATTCTTTTAAAATGATATTTTAACTTATGAATATTGTCGTTTTCGTTTGCATGTGATATCAATCTACTGGTTCTTATTAATAATAATAAATGGATACAGTGAGTTATTATAAATAATGTGACCGCATAATAAATTCTATAATAAGTTTCCCACAGCACAGTATAAAAATTACCCTCGCGCACTATATACGAGTATGTACACAATATTCTTAAATTTCGTGATGTGAGTTCAACAACAACAACAACAAAATGTCTTAGCTTAATTGAAAATTAAGAAGAATTGTTTGTTATTGAAATTATTATTATTGTTCATGAAATACGCAAATGATGGCTCCTGTTTGGTGGAATTCGTGAGCTTGAAAAAACATAAATTTTTTAATGAAATGTAATCGTGTATAAGAAAATAAAAATATTTACAGTGCTAGTTGCTGTTATTAAAAAGGTTATGAACTTTCTAATTTGTATAACGAAAAAAAAAAACATTTCATTGGCAATGACATTCAACAGATTTATATAAATATGTGTGTGTGTGAAATTTTCATTTATAATAAATGATTTGCAAAAAAACTGTGTTCATCGTAGGTAGTCGTCACACAACACAAAATATTACCTGGAAATTTTAAATTTTCCTTCCATAGCTTAATCAAGAGTTTGAACTTGCATCTACGTATGTATACCCGAGGATATAGAGTTCATTAAAATGTTATACTTTGTGTACCCGTCACTGTAGTAGTCATAATATATGAAAAACTATTACGAATATAAAATCGAAATCCAGCCAACAAAAATGATTTTGATATTTTGTTCTATTTTAGGTTATAGTTCGTCATGACTTGTAGTTTTTATTCTAATTCTACTTCTTATAAATACATACATATATGTATAAGTATATATACATAGTATATACATATTGAATATTGCCCAATTTTTTTCGTCTTCTGTTCTATTGTATACACACAAACACACATACAGTTCAAAATAATGGTAGCAGAAAAGAATTAAATAAAAAAAAATTTATTGATTTTAGAATAATTTTTTACCAATCATATTTGTAATTTCTATTTCGTGTGTTCCCTGTATACCATAAATATTGTAGTTTTACTGTCTTGAGTTAAAGAATATGTAATACTCAAGGTTAATCACAAGAATAGGTGATAATTACTTTTTAAAAGTAATTAAGATTTTATTTTTAATTTTAATAAATGATTGAAAACAATTAAGTGTTTTTAATTGCACAACTATTGAGATGGAAATTTCCATAAGACGCAAATAGTTTTATTCCAGTGATGCATAACACAAAATTGATAACACCGTATACATTCGACAAATAATAAAATCGATATGGTCAAATTTCCTATATAAATTGCGATTTAACCATAAGTTGCATGAGGTGACTACAACTTTAAACATCCTCAATTCAGATCAAAATTAATATCACCAAAAGGTAAAGGGAATGCATGCAAAACAAAAATTTTTAATCACATATGTATTGTTGTGCGGCCAGGAAACAGAGGAATTCGTGATATTTGGATAATTAATATCCAAGTTAAAAATTCTATTGTGCGGCTAAAAAATGGAGAACACAATGGGCTAAAAAAAATATCAGTCCAAGTGCGGTAATTTCTTCATCACTTCTTACAAAATTTGACCTTTATCGAATGAATGCAAAACGAAAAATTTGAATCACATTAGTGGGCCAATTTTGGTAAGCGGAACTGGCGCTGTGGGATTAATGACCTCTTAGTCCGTGTTTCAAGACGGGTCGCAAAGGTATCCTAAATCATTTCATTGACGTGTATTGTTGGCCAGAAAATGGAGAACACAATGGCATAACGAAAAATATCAACCCAAGTGCGGTCACGACCAATTTCATTAAAAACTATTCCATGAATTGCTCACTTCTTACAAAATTCGAGCTTTTTAGGACTTTTTTTGCATATAAAAAATTTGTTGAGCGGCCAGAAAATAGAGAGCACAATGACCTACCAAACAAATATCAGCTTAAGTTCGGTCACGGCCAATTTCATTAAAAATTGCTCAATAAAATTCGAGCGATTTCAGATTTTTTTGCATATTGGCCAGAAAATGGAGAACACAAAGGCCTAACAATAAAATATCAGCCCAATTTCGGTCAAGGCCAATATCATGAAAAATTATTCCATAACCTGCGCATTTTTAACGAAATTCGAACTTTTTCGACTTTTTTGCATATTTGGATATGACATGTTCATGTTAAAAATTTATTGAGCGGCCAAAACATGGAAAACAAAATTGTCTAACAAAAAAATATCAACTCAAGTGCAGTCACGGCTTCATCAAAAATTATTCCACAAAACTACCCATTTTTAACAAAATTCGAGCTTTCTGTTTTTTTTTTGAGTATGAAATACTATATTCAAGTTAAAATTCAGTTGTACGGCCCTAAAATGGAGAACACAATGGTTTAACGAAAAAATATCAACCCAATTTCAGTCACGGCCAATTTCATTAAAAATTATTCCATGAACTGCCTACTTCTTACGAAATTCGAGCTTTTTGGGACTCTTTTTCATATAAAAAATCTGTTGTGTTTTCAGACTTTTTTTTTGCATATTTGGATATAAAATATCCAAGTTAAAAGTCTTTTAAAAAACACAATGGCCTAATAAACAAATATCAGCCCACGTTTGGTCACGGCCAATTTCATCAAAAAATATTCCAAAAATGTCCACTTCTTTTAAAATTCGAGCTTTTCGGACTTTTTTACATATTTGGATATGTATAATATCTCAGTTAAAAATCTATCGTGCGTCCAAAAAATGGAGAACACAACCTACCAAAAAATTTCAGCCTAAGTGGAAACACAATGGCCTAGCGAAAAAATATCAGCCAAAGTGTGGTCACGACTGAGAATGAACTAACAAAATAAAAAATCAGCCCAAGTGCGGTCACGGCCCATTTCCTTAAAATTATTCCATAAACTGTCCACTTCTTACGAATTCGTACTTTTTCGAATGTATGCAAAACGAAAAATTTGAATCACATTAGTGCACCACATTTGGTAAGCAGAACTGGCTTTAGGATGAACCAAACGTTATGTTACGGTGCCAAAATTAATGACCTCTTGGTCCGTGTTTCAAGAGTCCCAAAGGTATCCCAAATCATACCATTGACGTAAATGGTTTACCAGAAAATAGAGAACACAATGGCTTAATGAAAAAAATATAAACCCAAGTTCGGTCACAGCCAATTTCATCAACAATTATTCCATGAACAGCTCACTTCTTACAAAATTCGAACTTTTTTCGACTTTTTTCATATTTGGATATAAAATATCCAAGTTAAAAATCTGTTGTGCGGCCAGAAAATGGAGAACACAACCTAAACAAAAAAATATCAGCCTAAGTTCGGTCAAGGCCAATCTCATGAAAAATTATTCCATAACCTTCGCATTTCTAACGAAATTTTTTCAAGCTTTTTGCATATTTGGATATCAATCAAGTTAAAAATCTATTTTGCCGCCCAAACATAGAAAACGCAATGGCCTAACCAAAAAAATTTCAACTCAAGTGCGGTCACGGCTTCATTAAAAATTATTCCATGAACTACCAATTTTTAACAAAATTAGAGCTTTTTTTTTTTGCAGATTTGAATATGGAATATTCAAGTTAAAATTCTGTTGTACGGCCAGAAAATGGAAAACTTAATGGCCTAACAAAAGTAATCAGCCCAAGTGAGGTAACGGTCAATTTCATTAAATATTATTCCATAAACTGCCCACTTCATATGCAATTCGAGGTTTTTCAGACTTTTTTGCGTATTTGGATATGAAATATCCAAGTTAAAAATTTTTTGTGCGGCCAGAAAATGGAGAACACAAAGGCCTAACAAAAAAATATCAGCCGAAGTTCGGTCAAGGCCAATCTCATGAAAAATTATTCCATAACCTGCGCATTTTGAACGAAATTCGTGGTTTTTTCAGGTTTTTTGCATATTTGAAAATGAAACATTCAAGTAAAATTCTGTTTAAAGTTCCGTAAACTAGTACAAAGAACGGCCAGGGACGGTGACCGCAGTTTTATCGCGGGATGGTGGAGCCAACGGAGCTTGCCAAAAGACATCCTTGAGATTGATGCTCGAAATGAATTTTGTTCGATCCAATCGGCTCAACAACTCGTCGATAATTGGTAAAGGGTATATACGCGTCCCTAACCGTCACATCGTTCAGCTTACGGACATCTAGGCACAGCATACTTTGACATTATGCCTTCGGACTAATGCCACCGGGGAACTCCATGAACTATTCGACTCCTCAATTACATCAAGGAATAACATTCTCTCTAATTCTTCATAGAGCGATTTTTGGATGGCAGGAGACACAGCATAATTGCGTTAATTAATTGTTGTTGCATCCCCTATGTCTATTTTATGAAAAACCAAATGAGTGCGTCCTAATCCAAGTTCTTCAAACGACGGAAATTGTTATATGACTGAATTTAATTGTTTGAGGCTGTAAATTCTGATCAACGTTTGGCATCTCTTTATGACCATCGACTTCAGATAAGATGGGTGGAATAATTTTGATGTTGAACGTCTTCCAAAGGTCTATCCCCAGATATAGGCGTTGCTTTAGATTTGGGATAATATAGACTCTTAAAACATTTTCTGATCTTTCTGAGGCCATGTGCACTTTAGTTGGCAGGTGAAATATTTTATAAGTTGGGTCCATACTAAAAGCTTTTCGCTTTCAGCTCCCAATGTTGTTATATTTTGTGTTTGTGTGTGTTTTGTACAGTGGGGGGTATGGATGGAAAAGAAGTCGTTTTTGTAGGTTTGACAAGTAGGTATGATTTGACTATTAGGTCTTAGAATTGCTGGTTTAACCCATGAGGAATTTTTGGTAGTGGATGTAATTCCGGATCGGTATTTTGCGCTGTTTCTACTGTGGATATTCTGGGAATCGGCGAGTGCTGAGGCATCGAGGTTTCAGGAGTTCGAAACCTCATTGATGAGTTTTCCGAACACCTAAATAATTCGGTTTTAAAATTCCAGGACGACCACATCCAAAACAGAACACTTAAGGAGGTATTAATCAATCGGTGTATAAATCCATAGTTCGGTCCAATATCTTGGCAGGTCCATCAAATTGCCAAATTTTGGTTTTCTGTTTGAGGTATTGGAGCCTTTGCTTGTGTTTTTGAGTAGTTTTTCCTCGGCCATATTTCGTCTACATGAATTCTGCTATCTTCGGTTTCAACCATGGAAACCTCATTGATATATCTACGTGTACAAAGCTTTTCAGGTTCATAGCCCGTGCGCTTCCAGTGTCTTCCAAGGCCAAACACCGTCTAATTGTAGTGCTATAATATTGTTATAAAAGCTTCTAAAACTTTCATTATGTTTCTGCTTCCTTGATTCTATGTGCCGTATTATGTCATGTTCTGTCCTCCGATCTTGGAATCTTTTTATCATATCCACTTTTAATCTGCTCCAAGAAACTTTTGGATTACGTTCAATGTGCCATCAAGACCAATTTAAGGCGGCTTTAGTTAACAACCCCCCTAAATTGTGCACTAGATCATTTTTTGAAAGTTCAAATGTATCAGTTTGATGTTCAACACGAAACAAAAATCGTTCAACTGGCAGATCCTGAGAATAACCATCAAAAGTTAACTTCCACTTATACTCACTCATGTGATTGGCAGAGTGAAAATGTAGAGAATCTTTTTGTTTCGGTTCAGTTTCATGATTCAGGTTTCATCTTGAGTTTTACTAAGATTTTGTACTAGACACTAATTTTGATAATTTTGAATCTTGGCCTTCCTCGTCACGTCTTGTTGGTGATAAACGTTCGGATAAGTTTAGCAGTTTTAGGTTTTATAGTAATTGGATGAGCTAATTCTTCACCTTCTGAGGTTGAAAGCTCGTGGGGATCTTCCTGTTGGAAAGGTTTAATTTGGTCCAGAGTCTCATCAAGGTTGGTGTTGCCTTGAATTACTAAACTAATCCACTTATCTTTATATGATCTAGGCATAGTTGTTTGTATATAAGTCTTAGTGCTAGAAAACAATCTTTTCATTCTGTCTTTCACATGCAACAACCTTGCTTCGACAGAGCGAAGTTCATTCTATTCAATAGTGTCAGGTCGTTGTGATTCAGTCACGCTGTTCTCTAATTTTAAGTGCACATCTTCGTATTACCCTTTGTGGCGTGAATCGCGCTGCAGCATGTGCTTTATATGGTTTTAATACGGGATTCTTTTCCTCATTACTTATGGTTATTTGTAGGGCGGATGGATATTCTTTGAAGAAGAGAGACCAACGCATATTAATATTGGTTGTATGTCAGAACGGCCCGATATTCTCAAGGGCGTATTTCTTACACTATTTTAGATAAGATTCACTTTGATTCAATTAGCCTATCGCTGTTTTTTCAGTTCATTCGATTGGTCAATTAATAACAAGTGTCAATCCCAACATTTTTTGCTTAGTACAGACAACTGATCACATATACAATTTCATTCCAATCCACTATAACTTTTACAACGGCACATAAATAATATTTCTTTCTCAACAACCATATAGTAGTTTTTAACAACTTGTCTTATTTTTTTTTTTTTTCGTTTCCTACACAAAAACTGTCCAAACTTTGTTTTCGGGTTGTCAAGAATGGAAAATGGATATAAAGAAAATTTTTATTTCCCTCCCCTCTGTTCTCCATCTATTTTTCCTCGTTGAATTGAAACAACAACAACAAAAATAAAAGTTTAAAAATATTCTGTTGTAAAGTGTGAGTCAATTTAAAAAGTTTTTTTTTCGAAATGTGAGCGGAAAAAAAATTATTAATTTGACAAGAATATATTTTTCTTGAATTAAATTTGATGGAAATCTTTAGAGATAAAATAAAAAATATAATCAAGTAATTACTCGAAGTGTCGGTTCAACTCAAAAGGAACATGATTAACAGTAACACTTTATATAAAAGGGAAATATTGTGTGTACGAACGATTCGAAAAGGAAGCAGATGCGTTTTGGAATACTACTTTTAATCGATAAGTTTGTAAAGGATTTCGCCACCTGCGGGCATACATTTTTGAAAGTATGATTATTACGCGAGATAGCTCGATTTTAAATTCTAACAAACCCTTTCTCGAAATACGAAAATCTTTAATTTAGAATTTAATTAATTTTAATGAAAAAAAAAAATATGTTGATAAGTAAAAATTATAAAACTTTAATGCCAAATCAAATAAAATTTTATTCCTGTATTCGTAAAAGTTAATTAATTATATTTCTTGCTATTTTCTTAAAAAAATTGAATACACTTGAGTATTTCAAAATATAAAAACAAATTTTTTTTTTATTTCCAGCAAATGGATCTTATCAACCCGGTATGGAACCAAAACGACAACGAACCGCTTACACTAGACATCAAATATTAGAATTAGAAAAAGAATTTCATTACAATCGATATTTAACGCGGCGGCGGCGTATCGAAATTGCGCACACGCTTGTCCTGTCGGAACGGCAAATTAAAATATGGTTTCAAAATCGTCGAATGAAATGGAAAAAAGATAATAAATTACCGAATACCAAAAATGTGCGAAAGAAAAACGGCGAGGCGAATAATAATAGTGGTGGCGGCGGCGGCGGTGGTGGTGGTACGGGTAAAAAAGGACGTAAGGCTAATAATAGTAAAAAACAAGCTGCAATCCAAAATGAGGTACAACACAATAATAATAAATTAAATATTTTTTAAATTATTTTTATTTAAAATAAAATATTTTTTTTTTATATTATTTCTCATTGTTGTATACGAAACACCATAGTGTATGCGATCCGATAGTTTAGATAGTATGGGCGGTGATGTTACATCGCTGGGATGTAATACAAGTTCATATATACCAGCTGGTGCAGATGTTGTTGGAAGCGGAATGATGGGTAGTCAACAATCAATAATGAATCAAAATCAATTAAATAGTAGTAGTATAATTGATGCTGGCGGTGGAGGAGGAGGAGGTGGTGGTGGTGGTGGCGGCGTCGGTGGAAATGTGACACCCTTAGGTAGTAATAGCAATAGTCTTAATAATAATTTGATGAGTGTGAATGGACAGTCGCAACATCAAATACAGCAGCAGCAACATTCTAATCCAAATAATATAATAATTAAAAGTGATTATGATTTAACAACGTTGTAGAAATAATTAGACAGTAATTAAATTAGATAACGTTAATTAAAATAGTGTCAGTGTACATATATATAAAAACTATATTATATATCTAAAGTGTGTGTAATATAAATTATTATTTTTTTGTTTTTAATTATTGTGATAAAATATTCATTTTTGCCATTCAACAAAATAAACATTTTTTTTTTTAAATTAGTGCATTCCAAATATTGTGTGAATTTATATTATATATTAAAATGTATTATTTATATACGTTTTTCGTTGTTGTTTTTTTTAAATTGTATTTGTACCACCAAATTATAGTTTTTATTTATAATTTTTAAGGTGATTGTAAATTATATAATATTTTATTATTTTGGTTGAACAATTCGTTGATTACATAAAAATGTATGTAATTGTAAGTAAATTTTAATTTTATTTTAAATATTTTATTTGGAAATTGGATTTGAATTTAATCAGCGTATTTATTTTAATATGGAACACGTTGGCGTTCTAATTGTGGTTACGGAAAGGTCAGCTCTACACACTCAGCTATACATACTCTGTGTTTTTATTGGTACATGATTTTCTATTTATGATGAGTGTATGATTAACTAAATTCCATATTTTCTAAAACAACCTTCAGACTGTTTTTTTTAAAAGAGTACAAGCAGTGCAACGAAAATTCAAAATTCCATAAACTCGAATTTTTCTAAAGAATTTTGTCGAAATTCGTTAGGATTAATAGTAAAATTTAGTTTCGAAATTTTAAAATACAAATTACGTTGAAATTATTGCTGAATAGGAAAATGAACCTTCCCGAAAACAACGTTTCAATTGAAATTAGAAATTCTGAATTTTATAAGAAAATTTGATGCGTAATTCAATAACTAATTAATTTTGAAACATTTTTGAAATTTTAGAATGATTAGGAAATTTACTAATTTACGAAATACGGATATCGTTATATCCCAATTTTTAAAAATATTCAAATTTCGATAATTAAAGTTCATATTTCAAATTTCGGTTTGAACTATTTACAATTAAAAAAAAATCATAAATTTAAAATTCCATAATGTTAAATTCTCTTCTGAAATCATCGTTGTATCAAGATGTCATTAAATAACCCTGACTCGCAAGGAAAGTAAACGAAAGCTGTTGAGAAGTACACAAGAAATGGCAACCAGCTCGATTTATTTGTATGTAATCAACATTTAAAACAATTTAAAATTAATCAATAAAATATTAGGGCGTTTCATATAGCAAGAATAAACAATAATGTTTTTTCGAAACTTGCTTTGCTACTCGAGGTTGCCAGGTTCAATCTCCAGTGGTGACCCAAAATCACAGTTAGGTATATGAGTGTGTTAGTGTCATAAACAATTCCTGAGTAAAATTTAATTATCAATTTGCCAAATTCATGAAAATGATCTTGTACCTAAATTAAGCCCTTGAGAGTCTCGTACCTAAACATTTTAGAAATATTGCTAAGTTCGAGACATACCAGAAACTAAAAGTCTGCATAGGGGAAATTGTTTTCGGCCTTGCTGTTTGCGATGTTCTACTAACATTCTGCTAAATGAATTATAACATTCGATATTGATAAAAATTTATAATTTAGAAGTTAAAATTTGATGACTGTGCCGTTTCTAACAATTAACAAAAATAGATGTGTATTAGTATATACACTGTTAAAATATTTCTTATAAGAATCTTGAGTGAAATGAAAAAGAACTCATGAATATAAATAAAGTTTAATTCTTACTAGATTTATAAAACAACACATCGCTCTTCTACAATTATTTACATTACCACCACCCAAATCGGTTACCTGATATTTCATTTCCATTTAAATATTTATACAAAACTCATTCATTGATTTCTTTGAGTGGCACACCCAAAATCACAAACAACAAATAACAATACATTAAAAAGTTTGTACCAAAGTTTCATATTAACACCAATACCCTTAACATTTCAAATGTCATTGGTGATATTCCAGAACTAATAGGTACCAAACGATTTTTGACTAAAAAATTAATTTAGCGTATTAAGAGTTTCAGTGGTCTACATTAAAAGGCAAATAACAAGACATCGCAGAGTTTTTACCAGAATGCCACTAATATCAGGTGTTTGCTATGGGCTTAACCTATCAAATGACATAAGTTTGTTTATCAAACGGAGGGGTTGCCATAGATTTTTTTGAGTAAAACTTATTGAGCGCTTCAATAGAGTTTAAGTGGTCTACATTAAATAGTCAATAACAAGACAGTGCAGAGTTTTTACCAGAATGCCACTAATATCAAGTGTTTGCTATGGGCTTAACCTATCAAATGACATAAGTTTGTTTACCAAACGGAGGGGTTACGATAGATTTTTTTGAGTAAAACTTATTGAGCGCTTCAATAGAGTTTAAGTGGTCTACATTAAAAGGCAAATAACAAGACATCGCAGAGTTTTTACCAGAATGCCACTAATATCAGGTGTTTGCTATGGGCTTAACCTATCAAATGACATAAGTTTGTTTATCAAACGGAGGGGTTGCCATAGATTTTTTTGAGTAAAACTTATTGAGCGCTTCAATAGAGTTTAAGTGGTCTACATTAAATGGTCAATAACAAGACAGTGCAGAGTTTTTACCAGAATGCCACTAATATCAAGTGTTTGCTATGGGCTTAACCTATCAAATGACATAAGTTTGTTTACCAAACGGAGGGGTTACGATAGATTTTTTTGAGTAAAACTTATTGAGCGCTTCAATAGAGTTTAAGTGGTCCACATTAAATGGTCAATAACAAGACAGCGCAAAGTTTTAACCAGAATGCCACTAATATCAAGTGTTTGCTATGGGCTTAGCCTATCAAATGACATAAGTTTGTTTATCAAACGGAGGGGTTGCCATAGATTTTTTTGAGTAAAACTTATTGAGCGCTTCAATAGAGTTTGAGTGGTCTACACTAAATGGTCAATAACAAGACAGCGCAGAGTTTTTACCAGAATGCCACTAATATCAGATGATTGCTATGGGCTTAACCTAGCAAATGACATAAGTTTGTTTACCAAACGGAGGGGTTACGATAGATTTTTTTGAGTAATACTTATTGAGCGCTTCAATAGAGTTTAAGTGGTCTACATTAAAAGGCAAATAACAAGACATCGCAGAGTTTTTACCAGAATGCCACTAATATCAGATGATTGCTATGGGCTTAACCTATCAAATGGCATAGGTTTGTTTTCCAAACGGAGGGGTTACGATAAATTTTTTTGAGTAAAACTTATTGAGCGCTTTAATCTAGATTTTCAGTGGTCTACATTAAAAGACCAATAAGAAGACATTGCAGTATTTTTACCAAAGGGTCATTATAATTAAATGATTACCATAAAACTTTCAAAACGGAAAATTCATTAAAATTTGTTACATTAAAATTTGAAAACATAATCCAAGTTCCGTTTAAACGAACATTCTTAACTCATCTTGCCAGCCTATTTAGATTGACCTACTCCATAAATAGTGGCATTTTTGGAAAACTTTGTGATGTCTTTTTATTTACCGTTTAATGTAGACCACTCCAACTCTATTAATACGCTCAATAAGTATTACTGAAAAAAATCTATCGTAACCCCTCCGTTTGGAAAACAAACCTAGGTTATTTGATAGGTTAAGCCAATAGAAAACACCTGATATTAGTGGCATTCTGGTAAAAACTCTGCGATGTCTTGTTATTGACCATTTAATGTAGACCACTCAAACTCTATTGAAGCGCTCAATAAGTTTTACTCAAAAAAATCTATGGTAACCCCTCCGTTTGGAAAACAAACCTAAGCCATTTGATAGGTTAAGCCCATAGCAATCATCTGATATTAGTGGCATTCTGGTAAAAACTCTGCGATGTCTTGTTATTGACCATTTAGTGTAGACCACTCAAACTCTATTGAAGCGCTCAATAAGTATTACTGAAAAAAATCTATCGTAACTCCTCCGTTTGGAAAACAAACCTAGGCCATTTGATAGGTTAAGCCAATAGCAAACACCTGATATTAGTGGCATTCTGGTAAAAACTCTGCCGATCTTGTTATTGACCATTTAATGTGGACCACTCAAACTCTATTGAAGCGCTCAATAAGTTTTACTCAAGAAAATCTATGGTAACCCCTCCGTTTGGAAAACAAACCTAAGCCATTTGATAGGTTATGCCCATAGCAAACACCTGATATAAGTGGCATTCTGGTAAAAGCTCTGCGATGTCTTGTTATTGACCATTTAATGTAGACCACTCAAACTCTATTGAAGCGCTCAATAAGTTTTACTCAAGAAAATCTATCGTAACCCCTCCGTTTGGAAAGCAAACCTAGGCCATTTGATAGGTTAAACTCATAGCAATCATCCGATAATAGTGGCATTTTGGTAAAGCTCTGCGATGTCTTGTTATTGGCCTTTTAATGTGGACCACTGAAAATCTATTAAAGCGCTCAATAAGTTTTACTCAAAAAAATCTATCGTAACCTCTCCGTTTAGAAACCAAGCGTATGCTATTTGAAAGGTTTAGCTCGCAAATGTAATGGGCCTCTAATGGAATTTGAGTATTTAGCGTACAGCGTCATTTTATTGTCAATTGTAGGGTGTGGGGGGGATTGCATGATCATCGAGCTTTTTTTTCAATCTCTGGAGATGCAAAATTAGATTTCTTAATGTAAATAGCTATTAAGAATTTGTATCATACTGCAGATGAAATATTTTTAGTAGTGTTGATTTTAATAAACAAACATTACAAATTTAATTTACGTTTTAAAATTTATAATTAATCACTCGCTTTACTATGCAACTCAACATTTAAATGGAAATCCAATATGAATATAGCAAGTGAGCAGATTAACATTAGAAAGAGATGAAATCATTTTTGTATTTAATTCCTATATGAAAAAACATGGCGGAAGTTCTATCTCTTTCTAATTTCGTTCATCTATCTCTTTCTACACTATGTTTAACAGTGTAAAAACTAACACATACATTTTTCTGGATTATTCTTATTGGATTCATATACATATTGTTGTTATTTTTTTGTTAGAAACTTCACATTCATAAAATTTGTGAGTTCAAGTTAAAAAATATTTTGGAATTTAAAATTTTGAATATTAAAAATATTTTTCTAAATGCTTCATACTTATAATAATTACTTCAAACGAGTTTAAAATTTTCGATTTTTAAATTGTAAATTTCTATGCGATTTAAGTTTTAAATACGAAAATTTTTAATTTTATTAATTAATAAATAAATTAGGCCTCAAGGAAATTGAAAATGTATCAATTTATATTGGAGTTAATTTATTTTAATGTTGCGAAATAGTTTGAAAGTTTAAATATGATAATAAAATTGGTGTAAATATTTAAAATTTCATCGAACGTCCATAAAATTAAAAATTATACAAAATACAAAATACACAACTTCGATAATTTATCGTTTTAAAAATTTCGAAACTCGAATTAAAATATCAAATTCACTATCGTAATTTAATTTTAAATTATGGAATTAGTAAATATAAGATATTTTAAATTTGAATTGGCTTAAATTTAAATTTTGAAATTTTCCGATTTTAAGAAGAAAACTAAATCTGATTTTAACAATTTCTGTTTCGGGAATTCCTAACTATACTATTTATCAGGGATGGGCGAGGTAGACTACGCCAAGTAATCTACTCGGTTGTCGACACGTAAAGTATTGCGTAGATTACTCGACGAGATTTTTTGGCAACGTCGACAATTAAAACAACGTCGACAACCTACGATAATTTCACGTTTTTTACGAAAAACGTAAATGTTAAAGCATTTTTTCAAATTATGTAGTTCCCAACGCAAGTAGAATGAAAATAGATAAACTTTTTGGTTAGTTACATAAGTTATTTTTTATACATGTATTATTAATATTATATGTAATGGATTTTTGGCTCGATTTTAAAATTATTTCTTATAATCTATTTCTTGTAATAATTTGCCAAATTTTACAAAACCATAGTATAGAGATCATCGAGGATGTTGTATTATAAACTACGATTTATCCAAAATATAAACTGTAAGACTTGTTTATCCGAAATCCTGATCATGGATAGAAGGACATAAAGTGATAGTATTGACTTTAAACTATCTAAAGACAATGAATGTACTAAATCACTACTAGTTATTTTTGACATTGTCGCGTTGTCGACGTGTTGTCGACATTGTCGACATTGACGACGTGTTGTCGACATTGTCTATTGTACTGTCGACGCGGCGACGTAGAAAATATTAGATGACGCGTAATTGCACATCCCTGGTATTTATACATGTAGCAATTTTCATGTAATCAAAACAATTAAAATTGAATAGTTCGACGTGAAATTTAAAATTCTGTATATTTTGTCTGGTAAAACTACTTTGAAATTCGAAATTCGAATTCGTTCTAAGAATTGCAAAATTTGCTTCCAAAAGGTTAAAATTTGGATAAATGAAAATTAGAAAATTATAAAGGTAAAGGGAAAATTATAAAGGTTAAATAACTCTGCCTCGCAAGTTAAATAAATGAAAGTTGTTGGGAAGTACACAAGAAGACCAGCTCGATTTTTTTGTAAAATATAATCAACTTTTAGGGCAATTTAAAATTAATCAAGATAAAAATTAGGGCGTTGTTTCAATTTCATATACCAATAATATTTGATCGATACAAACTTATGACTGACTTTGGTGGCTGAATGTGTTAGTGATTGTATCATAAACATGTCCTGTATATTTCCAATATCTTCATCCCTAAATTAAGCTCTTGAGCGTCTCGTGCTGTTCAACTAACATTCTGCTTATTTAAAATTCATTCGATATTAATTAAAATTTATAATTGGAAGAGGCTATACAGAAATTTAGAAGTTAAAAGTTGTGAATTCAAGTTTAAAAGTTTTGGAATTAAAAAATTAGGATAGTAGAAATATTTTTATAAATTGTTCAAACTTAAAATAATGACTTCAAACGAATTTAAATTTCTATACGATTTAATTTTTAAATACGAAAATTCTTAATTTAATCAGTTAATAACTAAATAGAGGCCTCAAGGAAATCGAAAATTTAACAATTTATATTGAAGAACTATATCAACATTTGTTGTGAATCGTAACGAGATTATACACAGATTTAAAATTATCAAATTTTAATTTTAAAATTTTTATTTCGGTTTCAGAATTGTTTAATTTATTACTGGCCTCTCACTGAGTCAATAATTTGGCTCCAGCGGTTTCGATCCTGAACTTGGTCTTCATACTGTCTTAGACAATCTGAAGAGGCCAAGTCATTCCCTACATATTAACTCCAAAGTTAATAAAAAATAATTTAAATTTAATATTGCGAGATATTTTGAAAAGCTTAAATATGATAATAAAATTGCTTTAAATATTTAAAGTTTCATCCAACTACGTCCGTAAAATTGAGAATAATACAAAATATACGGAACCTCTATAATTTAATAGTTTTAAAAATTTCGAAACTCGAAAAAAAATATCAAATTCACTGTCCTAATTTCATTTTAAATTACGGAATTATTTTAATTGGCTTTTAAAAATTAGAATTTTCAAAATATTAATAAATTTTGTTTAAAATTCCATTTCAAAATTTAAAACACACTCAAATTCTGATATGTTAAATTTTCATTTCAAATTATCGATTTTATAATTTATTTTTTGTTTTAAAATTTCGTTCTCGGCAATTAAGAAATTACATTTTGTTATTTTAGGTAAACAAATTTATATTCGTAAATTAAAGCCAATATTCGGTTTAATTTTTTAAAAGTTAAATTTTGAAATTTTCCAACTTTAAAAAAAAATTAGATTGAACTTAAAAATTTAAGTTCCGGAATTTATAAATTGTAAATTTCTATAGCCTTAAAATATTTACTCGTATATTTAATTTTCGGAAATTCCTAGCTTTATTATTTATAAATGTAACAAATTTCCATGAGGTAATCAAAATATTTAGAATTGAATATTTTTTAAAAATTGTAAAATTTGAATAAATTAAAATTATAAAATTTTAAAATTTTAACGAAAAAATTGGTATGTTAAAAAGATTTAATTTGAAATTTATAAATCACTGTATTCAAAATAGAGACTTAGTCTCTCTTAGTCTCTAATTTAATAAATAGATATAATAATTGCAAATTGATTTACAGAATTATGAACATTTTTGAAAATTCGAAAACTTGCTTAAAATTTAGAATTTTCAAAATTTGAGTATATTTCCGAATTTTAAGCGCTTGAAAATGGATAATTCTAATTTAAAATTGCTGTCGAAATCATTAATCATAATGTATCATTTTTAAAAAGCTTGTAATTGTAAAACTCCTCTGTAATATTGATCGGTTTTCAATTCTTTAATATTTATATTCCGTATATTTTAAATTTCTAAATTCTGAATTTCATAAAATAATTAAATTAGTTTTTAGATCCAACAATTTCCCCTGCTTTGAAATTTGTAATTCCTAAAATTTTAAACTTCTTTATTCCCAAATTGTCACATTCTCGACATTGCTCCACTCCCGTTCTGCAAACAAATTTCGAATATTATTTTTAATTTAATTTAAATAGATTAAAGTTCGTAATGTTCAAGTGTTCTAGTTTACTGTTTATTGAATTTGTGAAAACAAGTTTTATGTAAGCTATTTTGAATGTGAAATTGAAATGTAGAATTTTTAAAATTATTGGAGTCAGAACTAGAACGAGTTTAGTTGTAAAAAAAAACAAATTATAAATTTTTTTTTTAATTTTACAATTCCCATGTCTCCTGTCTCAAATTTGAATTTGAATTTTAAGTTTACAAATTTTAAAAATTCCATATATTTAAAATAATTAATTCTTCATTAATTGTTGAATGTAGACTGTCAGATTCCATAATTTATGCGTATTATGTGTGTTTAGTTTCCTCAAACATCCTCCGCTCTATCAAGCTCCAATTAAATCTTGCCTTCAATTTCAAATAAAATGTTTAAATTATTTGATATTAAGTAAATAATGTAAATTGAAATTCATGAAAAGATTTTTAAAACTTATTTCGACTATTTAAGGAAATTCTGATTTTAGATTTAACGATTTTGAATTTAAAATTGCGATATCGAAATCTAATTTCGATGTAGTTTGATTAACTTTGAAACTTGAATTTAGTTTTTAAAATTTTTTACTTTTTAATTTTTAATATTTTCAAAGTTTGGAACTTTCCGACTTTCGATATTTGGAATCTCGCGATATTTAAAAAGTTTACAAACTCTAAAAATTCTAAATTCCTAAAATAAATCAAACTAGTTTATTCTAATTTTAACTCTGGTTTGAAATTTGTAGCTAAAAAATTTCTTTTTTTTATTCCTACATTGTTCACATTAGAGATTTCATAATTTATTCAATTTAAACCCTCTTAATTCCAAATTACCTAATTGTCTATAATCCGTTCTATGTTCTAAATTTATTTTTGGGAAAAATTGTTAAATTTACTTAAATGAAAGCCGAACGAGAAGTTTGAGTTTTAATACAAATTATAAAATTTAACATTTTTTTGAGATTTTATAAACAAAACAAATTTTGAAACTAGATTTAGATTTTACAAATTTTAAATTTTAACAATTCTAAAGTTTATTTAAAATTTTTTGTGTATTCTGAACTTTTTACTATTTTGAATTTCTCTTTACATCTTAATCCGACAACTTAAATTTGAAATTATTGAATTTTGAAAATTTTGCATGTCGAATTGAAATTATCAATTTTTCAATTCGAATTTTGTTGTACATATTTTATTGGAATATAAATTATAAACTAATTAAAACCGGAATTTAGATATAGAATTCTAAATTACAAGTTTCATTTCGTACAGTGAAATGTCGAATTTTTACTATCGAATAAAATCATGACTAAAATTTTAATTCGGAAATTATTTAATCATATTTATTAGATAGAGGTTTGAATATTATTAGTATAGTAGATCCATAAATTGGTATCTAGCGAACAAAACAAAATAAATTAGCCCTGTTGTCATATTTTTGTTATTTAAGCTAATATGTTTAGATGTTTTACACCAATACCGTCATCATCTTTCTTAGTTTCCTCGTAGTAAATTAAGCCAATTTTACTGAAACACTAAATTGAAATTAGTAAGTGAACAATATAGTTAACCATTAGTGCGAGTGACAAAGACAACAAAACAATAATTAAATTCCTAATGTTGTTAAGAGTATTTAGGTGCGAAGTCACGCATGAAGGAAAACTCTCAAATCTTGCCCATATGTGATTTGGGATTGGCTTTCCAAGGGGATTTAAATATTTAATTGCACCAGGCTGTATGATAACTCGCCACTGCAATACAAATTTTAAATTTTCGTGGATTTTTCCATTGTTTATTGTTGGCTAGTTTGATTTCTTAGAAATTTACCAAAATAGAGGCGTCCATTTTAAAAACTATTGGCAGCTAAACTATTTTATGGTAAAACGAACCTTTGAAAAATGGTGATTTTGTTCGGTTATGGTGTAGTTTGTTTGCTTCATATTGCTTTTGAAACCATTAACAATAAAATAAGTAAAATTGCATCGTACGAAATTTAAGATTTACTTTCTGAAGCAGTCATAAAAACGAAAATACAAGTTTTGAAACCAATATAGAGTTTAGATTAGTTTTGGAATGGTAAGAAGTGCTCTTGGATAGTTTCGGAAAATTCTAGTTGAGAGTAAATTAAAAATTGTTTCATTTTTAAATATATCTCTATATCATATTCTTCTGGCTGCAAAATTATTTCCTAACGTTTCGCAATTTTTACAATCCATCCAAATACTCGGTCTGGAGGTATAAACGGATATCGAAATGTCGAAAAATGTTGGTCACATATAAATCATGGAACTGTTTTTATTTTGTCTCCCACACCCGTTTCACAAAAGTTTCACAGAATCATCCGCTTTTTCAAAATTTGCTAAATAGATGATATATTGCCGATACAATGCCATTTCAATCTTTTGGCTAAAAAAACTTTATCCCATGATTGTGTAGAGAGTTTGATGGGCCTTAGTATAATGTAAAATTATATTGGTACAAAATGAGGGGTCTTAGCTTTTCATTTACGAATATGCAATTCAGTCATTGCCTGTCGCTTCTTTATGAACTTGGTTGTATTTTGCTAGTTTTCTTTGAACATAAACACCTATAGGAACAGGCATTAAAAACAAAAATAGTTTAATGCGTAAATAACGCTCCCAATAGAGTGAGTACCAACCTTGAATGGTAGATAAAGCTAGTGCCCATGCCCAAAAAATTGTCCATTAATTAATTGAAGGCATCAAGTTCAGATGGCCAAGAATCCAATCTAAAATGTGAAAATATTGATAATTCGAATATCAAAGCTGTCGTACCCAAAATTATGGAATCGATGGTCAAATTAGAATCGAATGTCAAAACATCGATGGACTAACCCGTTCGAACGAAAAATATTGTCAAATACCAAATGTTAAAAGATTGAATACTGAAGTTGGACAGTACGAAAAAATTAGCATGAAATAATCTTGTCGGATTTTTCTAGGCATCTGAATTAGACTGATTCTGCAATTAGAGAACGAATGTCTATACTCATGTTTACGATACACGCTGTTGAAGGGTTTGATTTTAACGTATGTTGAAGGGTTTGATTTTAACATATGGTGTTTAACGCGTTTATTACGAATTAAATTAGAATATATAGTGTTTCGCATCTGATTGTAAATATTTATGGTTTGATAGACGTTGCAGTTGAGTAATCAGTAAATGTAATTAGTTATTTCTCGTCGCCTATACCAGATGTTTCCAAATGAGAAAAAATGCGCAGGATGGTTTGTAATTTTAATACTTTTATCGGGCATTTTATGTTCAATTTCCGAAATGCCATTAATCGCTCGTAAGTGTGTATTTGAGTATGTATGTTGGATGATTTGCATATTTAGCAATTTGATCATCTCACCGATGTGGTGTCTGAAATCGCTAAAAAACCATTGTTGAAAGCGCTGAAAAAATTGTTGATCATTTTTACAGAACACTACAAATTGCTACAAACAAAAAACATGGGCTTAAGTTTAAGTCATCAGGTATATTAGAACATTTCATCACTCTAACTTCAAAATTTTATTTTAAATGCGCATTCTGTGGCGCAAGTCGTTTGGGTGTCTCCATTCTTTGGAGTATACATACTGACTCGGAAAATTAAACAAAAATGTCCGAATTTCTGGGCTATCGGGTATGTGTTCCTTTGTGATTAAATTAATAGTCTCAAAATAATAGATGAAAGGTTCAAAAACTAGAATATTTATTGTATCACCTGAACCACTCCTCGGCCATTCCTTGAGGATTTTCACGCAATTCGCAACTTCTGTGACACAGATAATAGAGCAAAAAGGTAATTGCCGAAATTGTGGGAAGAATTTCTCTTGCAATGTGAGTTTTAATTGTATTAAAATTGAGTCCTTTAAATTGCTCTCCCGCGATAGCTTAGTTGACTGCCAACCGCTATGCGACTTATTTGTGGGTATGTCAACACCACGGTCTGCCAATATTGTGGCCGAAGAACAGGAAAGATAATACCCAGTGTATAATTAAAAATCTAGCAAATTCGAGAATTTTGTAATATCAGCAGGCATCCCTCCAAAGGTATTGATTCCAACTGGTAAAATTTAAAAAAAACCTTTTAAAAAACCACGCGTATATTTCCTTTGACAATTAGAAAATAAAATTTTTCTTCCTTACTCCTATCAAGGTATATTTATAACAAGTAGAAATTTAAAATTAATATGACTAAAAATATAAGCGTGGGGTGCTCCTTCTGAATGTATATACTAACCGAGATTTGAACTTGAGCCTACGAAACCAACGTCCATCACTCTAACCACTCGACCGCGGCCGCATGTTTTTTCGTTTCTACATTCGTCTCTTATGTTAGCAATTTGAATAAAGGCTTTTCAAAGCCTTTTAGGTCGAAAAAATTGTTAGAATCTTGTATTGTCATCGGAGTTAAGCCTGTATGCAAAATTTCAGCTTAATTGGACTATCGCAATTGGTTGAAAAATTGATTACAAAATTTGACGATACAAACAGACACACAGAGTGAGCTAATATTCATCACACAATCCATATCGGCGGTTGGCACTAAATATTCATAGAGGCACTAAATATTCATACTATAGAATTTGCTTATACTCGTATCTCGGTTATTATTTACAGTCAGCCTCGACTTCAGAGAGGGAATTCATATCAGCAATTTGCGAATTTCTTTGAATTTCTACTAATTTCGCAATTTTATTACCTATATTTACACGTTTAATTTACCTTTTTAATTATATTTGTAAAAAAAATGTATCACGCGTCGCGTCGTGTCTCGTAGCCTTTGCACAAAGTAAGAGGTCACTTGTCTTAACACTTGTACAATAAATAGCTATTAAACATTTATAGCAGAGCTTCTTGACCCGACAGTACATTCACCATGAAATGTGAATATAAAATATGGTCACCGCAGTTAAAAAAAAGTGTTCAAATTATTAGGCAGTTGTTTTGTTACTTTATTTCAAAGATCTTAGTGCACAATTTTTCTATTTAACTACAAAAACATCAAAAATTAGCTGAAATTTAATTTTACGTGTTCAAACCATTTCGTGATATAATTCTGTTTCAACTGTTTTATCTACATATTACTATGGCCAAAATCGGCCCAGCGGATTGCTCTAAATTCTGTGCAACATTGTATGAAATACCGGTTTACGAGAAAAAATGTTTTTCAAATATGTACAAATTTAAATAACTCATTCCAAGTTTATATTCATTCTTTACATTTTTAATTTTAATTTGTGCCTTTTTCAATAATTAATTATAATAATTTGATAGGTTAATAGCCTGTTTATAAACAATATATATAAAACTAGAGCAAATCACTATTTCGCCAGTCAAAAACGTTTATATGGATAATTCTATGCGCTAATGTCAAATCCATTTTCCAAATAAGATAAGAAAACTAAATTCGGATGATGCAGTGAATTAGATTGTAAACATTTAAAACAGATCGATTTTGTGAAAAACGTTTTTACAAGAGAAATTTTTGTTCGAAATGAAATTGTAAATAATTGTAATTTAATACAAATACACATATAAAAATTAATTACATATACATATTTAAAACAAATCAATTTATTTTATTATATTACGTATTGTTTGTTGTTTTTGTTGTGTTCTAATGTTGTGCAAAGAATTCAAACGTAAAATTTACAAACCACAAAAACGCATATATAAGCCGACCTTCTTGACAATATATAAATTTAATTAAAATTCTTATTACACAAATTTTTTACAATATATAAAAAAAAATTAATAATTCACATTGTTTTTTATAAAATTTATATTTGTACATTTTTAGTGATTGTGTGCCATTATTTTTGTATAATAAAAAATAAAACACAAAATATGTTTATAAAAAATTAATAATTTATATTTAAATATATTACATAAATAATAAACAAATAATGTATAAATTATAAATAATATATTACGTATAATTATTATATTATAATATACTGAAATAAAATTTAATATTAAATTAAAATTATATATATATTTAAAATAGTTAAATTCTAGATAATATAAATACAGAAATATTCATACAATTTAGTGTATTATAAAAAAATTATGTTGTTTAATAATTAATTATTATATATAAATATAAAAACAAAAATGAAAATATGAAAAAGTGAACTGAACAAAAAGTATAAAATAATATTTAAAAATAAAAATAATTTGAAAATATAATTAATTTGGCATTTTTAATACATAGCTACATGGATGTCTAAATTATTTTTCGGAGATGGTAAGTTAAAAAAAATGCAATGAAGATTGATTCGCAAGGACGGATATATTTACCCTATAGCTTTTTATGTCCGAGCTCTAAACCAATATAGTTATCAAAACAATTCACCAATAACCAAAACAAATTATCCGTTTCCAACCCTTTCAAGTTAAAATATTTTGATCTTATGGTCGGATCGGTTTATATCCAACCTCGCGAACCAACCTGAACGTGGTTAAATGAATGAATTTGTTCGGCTATTTTAAGCGATTTTAACGAAATAGTGGGAGTAAATATGCGTCCACACGTGAAGTAACCTTGAAGGTAGGATGACCAGAACGTTTCTTTAAAGCAGAACATGTTCTTATTTTTTACTCTGATCTTGTTTACTCTTTTTTATTTAAATGTTATCTTTTGTTCTCTTTTTAATTTTCTATATTTTCAAACTTGAGAAAGTCGCGGGGCCCTACTATGCAATTCGAACACTATTTTCGAGGGTTGTTGTTTTATAATAGTACACAAGGAAGAAAAGGAAAATACGATTTTTTACTATTGCTAACCTTTTTCTTCCTTTACTTATACTTTTGCAAAACGATAGCCATCGTAAATAGTAAGCGAATTGATATACATAGTAGAGCCCCAGAACACCTGAGCTTATTATCGAGTGATAAATAGATGAAATATTTGTTGCAATCGAAAAATGAAGAACTTTTCAGAGAGCTTCATAAAACATCAGATTTTTGTTTTCAATACCTGGCCAAAATTACTTTTAATAATTTAATACTTGGCCATCCTACATTTTTCCCGTAAACAATTTACTTTTCTGTTCTTTTTTAAATCATTTGAAAACGAAACTACTCTAATTAAAAAACTAAGTAAGAACTACATAAGAACCAATTAGGATATATATAACCGAAAGAAAGCATAAGCAATGACAAGAAACTAATTTTTTGAGCCGAATCCCCTCACAACTTCAGGGCCTCGAACTACAAAGAATTTTGATTTTTTGAACCAATGTTTATATTGGAAACCTAGGAAATGGAATTATTTTTGGATTAAGTTGAACTTTTATTAAAGTTTACGCTCATTCAGAGAACATAATTTTATTATTTGAAGCAATTTTCATTTCCTGTTTGCGGAAAAGCGTTGGCAATCCAGAGAAGAATACGAGTTGAGAACCACGAAAATTTACTGGCTCAGTAAATCCAATTTTTCTGGATTTCGTTGAAATTAAGTAATTTTTTGCAACCTCCCAAAATCGTCAGTATCTTAGGCCTTATCTATGTAGGGCTTATCGTGGCTCTGCAAGACACTGTATGTTTGTCAAGGTTAAAATATTTTTTATAATTTAGATTATTTTGGGCTATTTTTGCTTGTCCGCAACAGTGTGAAAAGGGAGTTTCAATAATGGGGCTAAATGGACCGACGAGCGAAATATATCGCTAGAATATCGTAGTTTGGACCTAGTTGAGAAAAAAATTGTAGAAGTTGTCTAAATTATCGACATTTTCCACGTTATTGACGTTGTCTACGTTACCAACGGGTTGGTTATACACGTCAACGTAGAAAATAATAGATGACGCGTGGGTGAATGACCATCCCTGGTGAGTATTGTTAGTCAAGTATGACCTCGAGTTTAGAGATTACAGCTTATCTCTAAACTCGAGGATGGAAAAACAAACAAAACTATTCTGTATTACCAACAAAAAATTCTCAGGCTGATTTTGTTTGTTGATGAACTAAAATCGATTTTTGGCGATGGAGCATCATCAAGGACCAGTGTTTGCCGATGGTTTACAGAATTTAATCGTGGACGCACTTCGCTCAATGACGAATTTCGTGAAGGTGGTTCAAAATCGGGTGTTGTTCCAAAAAACATTGATGCTGTACATGAACTGATACTGTAAGATCTTTATGTGAGTTAAGGCATCCTTAGGCATTAATGGGGCCAACATACGTTCAATATTGCATGAATATTTGGCCGTCAAAAAGATTTGTTCGCTTTATTTCCCACATAGTTTGACAATCGCTCAAAAAAAGACTTGCGTCAATTGGTCGCACGAATTGCTCAAAAAATATGATCACGGCACTTCAAAACATGTCTATAACATCGTGGCAGGTGACGAATCTTAGATATATATGCGTATGAAAACTGGATATGTAATGCGTATGTATTCGTAAAATATTACGTAGATTACTTGGCAAGGTTATTGGTCAACGTCGACAATGAAGGCATTGCAACAACTTACGATATTTTAGCGATATGAAATAAAATGCGCCAATTCGCCCTAACCCACATGTTGTTTTACGCTCCCCATGAGATTCTGCACAACTTCCGGTGTGACTTAGGCAGCAATATTGTTCCATTTATAGAATGCATATTTTCAGCAACCTTATACACCGGTTTGAATTGATTAGTTGAATTGAACACATATTCAAAAATTTGAGTGCTAATAAGGTAATGTTTATCGCACACCAATATGACTTTGGGTTGTTTTATTTTTTTTTATAGCAAAATGTCATTAATTTCTTTTGTAAACGACTAGTAAATTGATTCGATTTATTTTTCCAATTTAATATTTTGTTACAATTTTTTGTCATGCAAATTTAAAGAAAACCTCGTATCTGTTCGTGTCAAATTGAAATATTTGATCTATTCTATATGCGTACATAGACTCTTCTACGCTGAGATGTTCTTTATACCGTGTTATAACGCTATATATTGTTTTGTGGATTGCAACCGATTTTAACGACGCGAACTTTTTTTAGAAATTGATAAATAATAATTTATGTTTTAATTTTATGTTCCTTGTTATCTTCCATTTTTGAACATTTTTTCGAACCCGAACCTGAACTCTGAAATATAATAGAATATAACAGCTTCAATAATGAAAGCGCTAAAGCTCACTATTAATTCGGAAAATATTAAGAATTTGGTAAACAATAAAGCAGACGAAATCAAAAATATTATTAAAGCCGAAATTTCAATAAAAATCGATTCAGCATCGCAGCTTGGGAGGAGCATAATTAACATAAAAGCTCAGTTTATTCGCAATGGAAAAATTGTACTGCGAACCGTAGACATGCGCGAGGCTATTGATTACCAAACTGCGAATTACCTAGCATATACAATAATTCGTCGTCAATCACTCGTTTCACATAAAATACGGTTGATAAATAAAATTGACTGTCCAACTTAGTAAAATTCAACGTTTGACATGATTAAGCGTCTATCGGAGTACAGAACATTTTGCACATGTTTAATGGCTCCAGAACTAAGTATATGGATGGAAACGTTTGGGAGTTTTATTTAGATTTTGCCAAAATTGTTAAGCCTGTCAAAATTTTAACCCTAAAATTACAAAATGAATCTGGGCGATTTGGTTAAAATTTAAATTATAAATGGAAACCTATAGTAAGAGTAAAAAAATTAGCGCGAATCTTATTAAACAAGAGAATGAGAAGAAATCTCTTCGTACGATTAAAATTTAGAAAAATCTGCAAATGGAAAGACGTGGAGCAGACATAGTCGAACTGGTTTTAAAATATAAAGAGCGAACTACAATTAATACACCATCAATAGCTTTGAATTAAACGTGAAACAGGAATTTGGGTTTATGAAACAGTTCAGTCCCTCAGGTAAACAATATTTTTGGAGTGGTGGGAAAACCATAAAATAGAATTTCAATTTTTAAATGAAGCTGCTCAAATTGTGTTAGTGGGTCCCTGCGACACAAATAAGTGTTTCACGGACATTTTTTTCGCTAAAATTAATTTTAGCTCCTCACAGGGTGAACCTAAAGGTGAGATTAAACGTATAAACTTGTTAATTAAATAAAGCAAAAGAAAGTTTTTTTTGGACCCGAACCCGAATCCGAATCAAATTATTTTGTTCCACCCAATGAACCTGCACCCACACTGGAACCCGAAAATTCGCTGGCTCGAAACCCTGAATGCAACATATAAATTAATTTTATGAACATTGAAACATTGTCCACATTTCGAAATTTGAGCACTGTGGTTTAGAATAAATTTACAAAATTACTCTAGGAATTGTCTACATTATCGACGTTGACTACGTTGTCGACGTAGTCTACGGGTTACGACACCTCGACGTAGAACGCATTCAAAAGTTTATTGATCTTCATGCAGAGTATTTTGAAAGGCAACAAGGCCATTTTCGATAAATAAATATTTGTTTTTGTTCCCTAATCGCAACATTTAAAAAGCAACCCTCTAGTTGATCAAATATTGTATTTTGAAAAACAATATTTTTGTATGAGTCGCAGTCCAAAATTTTTAAAATCGAATTTCGATTTACAATTCGTTAAATTTCGAAGTAGAATTTTAATTATACGAGTACATGCCTATTCTGTAACACGATTTCACTGGAAAACAATCCATTGGGCAATTTGCTATTCTGTCATGTCTATTCTGTAACTCGGTTGGAAAATTTCCATTGGAAAAATTCC
The DNA here is from genome assembly GCA_951394425.1 of Tipula unca. Taxonomy (NCBI): domain Eukaryota; kingdom Metazoa; phylum Arthropoda; class Insecta; order Diptera; family Tipulidae; genus Tipula; species Tipula unca. The sequence goes on from OX596381.1 coordinate 74,327,932, forward strand.
ATTTGGAAATTTAAAGTAAAGTAAAATAATAAGCAAATTTTAGTTAAATCAAGAGAATTGATGTTTCCAAACAAGTATTTAGCTTCTGTTGAGTTTATTATATGTATGTATCAGCCGTGAATAACCCTAAAAAATACGGGCCACCTTACACATTCAACAAACAACCCCAAATGTAAAAAACTTCTTTTCAATATCTTCTTTTTTTTAACTACAAGGAATTTTAACTCCAAATTTAATTTTTTTGGATATTGGTATTCTGTAACTTTATTCCATTGGGATTTTTGAATATTGTTGTAGAAAAATTTCCGTCAGAAAATTGTGGTGGAGGTTGATTTGAAAGTTTTTATAAAATGCATTTTCTGAGAAAAATAGACGTTTTGCTTTAACAATATATGACATTATTTGCTTTGGCTAATGGTATTGTCGTTTGGCGCCAAATTAATAAAAAAATATTCCGAGATATGTGTAGTGTAAAGCTTATACCCCTATGTTTCTCACTTCACCACTTCAAATCGTGTGCGCTCAAATTTGGTATTATGGTTCTCGCCTTAATTTTAGTGTGAGTTGCGCTGTTTATATGATTTTGATAGTTTCCATTAGTTGTTAAGTTACAACATTGTTATGACTTGAAATTTACTATCTTGTAAATATCAAATCGCATATTCGGCCAATTTTGTTGGCCACATAATTATATACATAGAACAATGAATAATTCAAAAGTAAGTTTCGGCTCATTTACGGGAACATATTCCTTAATACGTAATATATGGCCAATACAAAATGTCTTAGATTTTACCAGAAAATGTTGAGACTGATAGTGAGGGTTACATAGCATATTGACAAATTTGTAAATTCCAAATAACACGCGAATAAAGTTCCAGATGTATGTACATATATAAATCTGCTTGACGCTGCATAACTTTGCAAATACTTATATGCTATCTTAGCAAAAAACGGTCAATCATTTCCTATATACCACAAAAGTAGTAAAAAGCCGAGTCTTGAACTTCAACAGGAGATCATGGTTGTTTTCACAACTTTGCTTCCTACTATTGAAATTCGAACCTTTGATCAAAGCTCCATATACCTAAGTCACCACCAAATTGTTGGTGAGTATTTTTGGCAGTGAGTCTACTGCACTGCGAGAACGATAATATTAAAATTTCAAAGTGGTGATTTCAAGTCACTTTTATGGAAAAAATTTCGGTGAGGTGAGAACCGAAATAGGGGCATTATTTTCCCCGTCATTTAGTGGCTGGTAAAGTGAGTTTTAGCTAAACGTCAGAATAATTTGAAAGATTGTAAGAATAATATAAATCAATCAATCGCCAGCGCTTACGAGACAGTTAAAAATAATCAAGCAGAAACTTTTTCAACACTATACGTATAGTCGCCAATATACGGTTATTTGCTCATAGTGAATTCATCGAGTAAATTTTGCTAGCCGTGATCATAGGACTTTTTTGAATTTTTGTCATCATTTGATCCCTTTCGATTTTCTTTTACTAATAGATCACAAAAATTCAAAAAATCTTATGCTACAAAATGTTTCTCGATGACTTCCCATGTATTTTTATTCTTTTATTACAGTGTTTTATAGTCTTGCCCCACCCAAAGTTTTAAAGTTTTTTTAAAGACGGTAGATTTTATATTTACGGGGTTCTACGTTAAAAACAAGTATTTTTTGGGTAAGTACTATTCACGGCTGATTCAGGTATAATAAACTCAACAAGAATTATGTACAATGTACATGCTTGGAAATAATAAATCTGGTTGGCTTAGTTGCAATTTGCTTAATTGTTGAAAGCTACAAATAAAAAATTCAATAACACAAATAGTTGAATTTGGCGTCGGATAATCATGACCTTGTCCAAAGGTACACCAGAAGAACCGACCAATAAATTCTAAATATGTACATTTAGACTATAACACATTTTTTGGAAATTTCAATATTTAAATAATGTAATTTTTTTTCTCTATTTGACAGTAATCAGTGGTATTCTCGTATTTTTTAACTCCGAAAAATCGTCAATTCCAGTACAATGAGACACTGAATAGCAAATCAAATTCCAATGGATTTTCTCCCCGGTTTAAATTTTCCAACCAAGCATGAAGTTCTACCGCTTAAAGACAGAATAGAGTTCAGCTTCTGTTGAACTCCACATCAATGAATCTTAAACGAATTACATAATCTCTTGTTATAGGGACAATGGCACATTAGATTTTAGTAGTGGCTACTTCACGTGTGTGGGAGAGAAGAGGTTCAAATAGTTGGAATCTGGTATCACTCACGATAACAATGTGGGTGAGGATATTAAAGCGTGGTTGGCAGCTGCTAAAATAGTACGCTGGCTCGGTCACGTTCTGCGTGCTGATCCGGAACGAATTGTGCAGTGATCTCTGAAAGGAAGGCCACCATATGGTAGGCGCAGAGATGTCGAGAACGAAGACCAACCTCAGGATCGAAATCGTTAGAGGCAAATTGTTGACTCAGTAAGGCGCCGGTAATGGCCTTTAATAAATTGCTATAATAATAATAATAATTTAATTAATGTATAGATTGTGGTACTTGAATTATAACTTAAAGAGCGGTCAAAATCTGGTAACCAGTTTCGAAAATCTGTAGTATAGTATTTCTACTCAGGTTTATATGCTCTTTCACTCCCCCCAATATAATACCGTCAGTCACGGGCACCCTGTATTATATTACATACTCGCTCCTATACTCCCATTCCCAGCGAGTTCTAAATTTCTATAAGCACAATTGAATTTTGGAAAATCCTTGAAATTAGTAAGTGAGTTCAGATAGTTTAGGGTTGCAAGTGAGAGAAACATTAGGGGAGGAATTTTGAAAATTTGTATATTAAATTTATGATTAACAAGTAATGTCGATAAAGTCCAAACAATTTTGTTTGTTTTGTGTACATCTCAATAAGATGTTTAATTGACAAATTGACTGAAGCCATAAGATTTGTAGTAGCAAGTCGATTAAATGGGTTAGTACTTAGATGAAGTTATTATGCTGGCGTCGCTATATTGATAATCGCGGTTCAAAAAAATTGTGAATAACAAAACTCCAATCACAATTTTAACCAGTTGCTTATTAAATTTATTATTAATTGATAACGTTATCTACTAATACAGTGATAAAGGCTTTACACGTTTAACTTTAAACCAATCCAATATTAGATAAAACTCCATTAGGTACACCAAATTCAGTCAATTGGGATGAGTCTGTTGAATTCGAAAGACCAAACTCGAAGGGATTATCGATCGGAAAACTATTAATTGGATTATCGATCGGTAAATTATCAGCTACATTGGTATTGTTCCTTGGATCAATTGGCAACCTATCCATTGATATTCCATCAGTGAATGTCATATTTGGTACTGGATTTGCAATTGGTGGATAAGCATTAGCAAATGGGTTGTCGTCTGTAAATGAATAATTATTATTCAACGGATTTGCCATGCCAATTGGATTATCAATTCCATCCATATGTATTGGGTTTGTTATTTGTCCGTAAGCGCCTAGGTATATAAAATAAATTTATGTTGTAAATTAAATTTTTATGATTCGTTCGTTGCATACTTACAATACTGAAAAATAATTGCAAAACAACAAATCAATACTGTTAATTTAAACATTTTATTTGTTAAATACTATTGTACGTTGTTACGAATTAATTCGAACTACATAAAATTGACAGAATTCATAAGTATTTATACATGAAAAACATAAATCAAATTTAATAAAAGTTCACTTGGCTTTTTTTTTATCGTAAAATGGATAATTATTATAACAATCGTGGTTGTTGTTGTTGTTGTTTTTGTTGTATTTAATAACATATAATTTTCTTATCACTATTGGTGTTTGGAACGATTTATTGTTGTTGAATATAAATTGAAGAAAATCAATTTTTGACTTAATAACTGTAATTATATTTTAATATAGTTGACCCTTTTGTTTAACAGAATAACAAGAACACAAATTGTAACTAGAAAATGATTAATTATCATTAATAATTATGCATTAATTTTTATCTACCTATTGTGTTGTATAATTAAGTGAACGCAATGTTTAGAAATTTGTATTCAGTGCGCGTGCAATTATTGTTGATACCTCGTTTTCGTTAATTAAAATAAATTGAACAGGTGGAATTTCTTTGGAAAAGTTTGTTATTGAAACAGCGAATTTCTTAAAAATCTTGAAAGTTTGCCCAGCATTGAGAACGATTTGCATCACCAATTTTTTTTCATCTGCCCCTATTTAAGGGAGCTGGCACTTTTGATTTTACCGTGCTACCAGGCTAAAAACTTGGGTTACCATCCTAATAGAGAATTCCTATGATTTCGTATCAGGTCATATTTTATGTGAGATCAGGTTAAAAATAATTTAAAACGCCACCCACCTTTTATACGTATTGAAATGAATTTGAAAAATAATTTTTTATCACTAAGGTTCATGCACTGCCAGGGATGGGCGAGGTAGATCACGTAAAATATAATCACGTATAATATAACGTAGATTACTTGGCTGTACTTTTTGTCAACGTCGACAATTAAAATAATGCCAACGATCTATGCGCCTGTTCGCGAGAGTATTTTGTAAATCACTAGAGGTGATTTTTTCATTTGTTTCTTTTGACAAATGACGCATGAATAGTTTCAACCTGTCATCGTGTTTTTGTTTATTCAGTATTTTTTGCCATTTCATCATGGAAAGAAAGGCTGAGCCCGTCATAGCGTCTACGAATTGTTCAGCTTTATTACGAAAATCAGCGTTCGGTTAGGATTGTGTTTCGTGTTTCGCCTGTGAAATCATTCGTCCATATTTCTTCAAAAAATAAAAGTCCGACGGGGCGTGAAGTTTTGAACAGACGCTGAGTTGGATTAGAGTAATGTTATTTTACCATCACCAATTTGACAGGGGAAATTGAATCAAAAAATGTCTAGCTCGATCGAGAATAGAACTTAGATCCATTAATCCATAGTCACCGACTTTGCTCACTGAACCACCACCGCATATATATTTCATGCTATACAAATCTTTTATATCTGTCATTTGAATAGAAAATATTGAAAATTTTAGCAAAGACAATGAACTCTTATTTCACCATCGCTATATACCCATGTTGTATACATGCTACTACTTCAAAATTTTGAAAATGTTTAACAGAAAGCTGTGTGCTGAACTAATTTGAATACAAAAGAAATTAAATTAAAATTACCGTCGCTAATGAGACTCGAACCTTGGTCTACGAACCCAAAGGAAATCACTATACTACCTCGCCCACCACCGTATACATATTTGATATTATGCAAATCTTTTATGCTTTCCAATTGAATTGAGAAACTTGGGGAAATTTTTTAACAGAAGCTTAGTTGAACCAAACATGTCCCACCATTAATATCGTTTGAAACTTAACTGAACTGCATAGTGCCAGGTGCAACATTTAATGCGATGACATTCGAAGCAGTGTATTTTGAAGAGGTTAAAACAAGCTATTCCTCCTTATGTTCTTAAAAATTATAAAACTTCCGTTCCAGTCAATGATGCTTGATGCGATTTTCTAGGCGGGCCACAATATTGACCACTGACTATGCAAATTTTAAGTTTAAGTCAGTACATGAATGGCGTCAAAATAAAAAAATTCCCTATACAAACTGAACGTATAACAAATAGGTTAAGCTGAGTCTAAGTCTCGATTAGGGCTACAAAATAAATTTAATTTAATTTCTTACAAATTAATTCAATTCAGATTCTGTTAAATTTTCCTTTTTCCCAATTAATTGCCAAGTATAAAAGAGGGATGTAGCAGCAATGAAAATGTATGGCGATGGTCAAATAAGCAGAGTCCAGAAATACTTTTGGTCATAAAAAATCGATCGGTCAGGTATTTTTTCTCAGTTGGTCAGGGTCAGTTGGCCAATATGTTGGTTTTCCAGTTGAAATGGATTCACATCCATTTTCTTTAATGGCAATCAGTTAATTTTTCCTTTAGTTGTAGTTAATCTAAAGCCCCAGTGAGTATTCTTCGCATTGAAGTCACCATCTCTGAACGTTTTTCCCAGATGCTTGAAGAACTCTGAGTATTGTTTGTTTTTAATAGAATGTCTTGGTGGACAGTACAACTCTGCCACCATAATAGGAAAGTTGTTGGTTTTTATATACATGAACAAGTGTTTGTTATCTGAATGATTTGGCTTTTTAATAACTCGGCAGCACTTATAGCCTTCCTGAACTTGAATTCCTTTTACCATGGAGTAATTTTATGGCACGCAGTCATAGTTAAAGTTCCCCGGATTATTTTTAATAAAGGTTATAACCTATTTGTGAGCCGATTTTTCCGATTTTTCTGCGAGCTGTTCTATACCGTTTCACCGTTATAAAGAGGGCCTCTCTCTATATAACGCTATATATCGTTGTTTTGGGTCAATTTAATAATTTTGTAATGGATAAACATGACGCTGAAGTAGATTCATGGTATTTGAGCACGATTAGTTTTAAATCCTTTTTTTGAAAAGAGATTTAAATGCATTGACGGACATAATGTAAGACTATTCTATAAGACTATCACCAATAACGCATTGTTCCTAAAGAAATTTGGTCACTCTTTATAGGTTTGAATTAATTAACAAAACCACTCTAGGAATTGCCTACATCATCGACGTTCTCTACGTTGTTGACGTTATCTACGGATTGTCGACACGTCAATGTAGAATATAATAGATGACGCGTAAACGCACATTCCTGTGCACTACATTGTATGCAGTATGACAAAACAAGTTTTAAAATTAAACCTTGCATTCCGGAAATAAGATTATCCGTTGAAATCGATTTTTTTAATTTGGCTATATTATACAAATATATTGTTTAAATTGTGGTCAACATGTATGAGTTAAGTGATATCGTACATTGTCACGTTTGTCACAGAGCAAAGTGTACTAATGAAGTAGGTATAAATTCAGCAAATCTGGCTAATTATTGCTGTGCAGTTTTTAGATTTTAAACGATATTTTTAAGGGAAAAACCTAAAAACACAAATGGGATTATAAAAGGAACGTCCATTCTAATGAATTTATCAAAGCCTTAAATCGCAACAAAGCGTCATTTCATACATATTAAAGTTGGGTCCGCTTACACGACAAATTCAAAGTGCCAGCTACCCGAATATTTGAATATGGGCCATTTCATATGCGTATATGAAAGGTGAGTGGGGATTTTAATAATTTTGAACCGGATTCCACATAAAATATGACCTGATGCGAAGCATTAATAGTCCGCTTACACAACAAATGAAAAATTCCCGCTTCCGCGAATTCTTGAATATGGGCCATTTTGTGATAGTAAAAGATGAATTATTTTACATTAATCTTGTGTTTACATTTTAAAATTTGTTGAAATATAATTAATAGTCGTTTTTAATAATAATTTTAAAATATTCAATAATTTTAAAAAAAGCTGGCGAATGCTACCCAATGGAAATTAAATCACTAGTTATAGAGAAGAGTTTAACACAACGAATACGAAGCGAAATACGGGAACTTAAAAATAAATCAATAAATTCATACCTACAATCTCTCACCTACGATAAAGATAGTGATTATTCATTGTGGAAAGCCACCAAATATTTGAAAAGGCCAGTTATACACATACCACCAATAAGAACAAATAATGGTCGCCTGGTCAAAACCAAAGAAGAAAAAGCAGAAGGTTTCGCGGATCATCTCGAGCGTATTTTTCAGCCCAATTTAACAACACCTAATTAACGGTATATACTGATTGAAAACCATACAACTATCCTGAGACAGGAAATCCCATTGCTAAAATAGGGAAACAAGAAATAGAGACCCATGTTGTACCTAAAAAATCACCAGGATATGACTTGATAACTGGAGAGATAACTACCACAGTAAAGCTATTAAATAAATATCGGACATGATAATAGCTTCCTTCAGACCTTGAAAATTTACGAAAGTAATAATGATACCTTAAGCAGGTAAGCCACCAAATGAATTAACCTCGTACAGCCAATACAATATTCTTCCAATTATGTCAAAACTGTTTGAGAGACTATTATCAAACGAATTACAGATTTAATATAAAAATCCTTAGAAGAAAAACAGATTTCTGGACATAGCGCAGGCATTTAACAAAGTTTGGATGGATGGTTTAATATTTAAATTGGACAAAATTCTGCCATTTGAGTATTGCGAACTGCTACAGCCATACCTGAAAAGAAGATACTTTAGAGTTAAACAGGAAGGAGTTTACTCCAGCATAAAAGAAGCTAAAGCAGGAGTCTAGCAGGGGAGTGTCTTAGGGCCAATGCTTTTCGTACTGTTTACAAGTGACTTATTGCCGCAGAACAATACAACTAATGCCACGTGCAGATGACACTGCAATTCTAACTGTTGGTGACACAATCGGTGAAGTCACATTCAAAGTACAAATAGCCATAAATAATATACAAGATTGGCTAGCTAAGTGGAGAATTATAGTGAATGAATCGAAGTCTACGCCCATTATCTTCACTAATAGATCAATAGAACCACTCCCTGTGACTCCCAATAATATTCCTGTACCACAATCAAGCAAAATACCTTTGGTATGAACCTTAATGCAAATTTAAAGTGGAAAGTACACGTGAAAAGAAAAATGTACTGGTTAATTGGTAGAAACTCTCAGTTATCCATTCATAATAAACTTATGCTTTATAAATACCTAAGTGCTCAAGCTGGTCTCGACATATGGTATTCAACTATGGGGATGCACCAAATTAAGCAATCAACTGAAAGACTACTTCATCAAGAGGGTAGAAGCTGAAAGACTACTTCATCAAGGGGGTATCTTAAGAAGACTAAAACCTTTTGAGTTACCTGAATAGTCCGCAGAATGCAAAATCAACAAAAATGTGTTTTATATAGCGATACAATTTTATTTAGCGATACAATAATTCAATTTTTACTTTCACTGAAATTTAAGTTCCAAGTATAATATGCTAGTTACCTCTATACACCTATACATTTAAATTTGACAACAGTTGAATTCGATTGTATTGCCTCATAGCTGTATTTGAATGATGTTTACTTGAAATTGTTTAGTACAAACGACCAGGCTACGTTCGTTGAAATCTTCGAATTGTTGAAGGCGTCTTGAGTGTTTTCAAGCATGCTTATTTATTTCGGTACTGTCAAATTCCTTCCTTAAATCCCTATGATGATCCTCATTTCTCTCGACCAGCGTGCATTAGCAATATTCCGAAGAACGTTGGTTTGGAACGTCTGTATAATATATCTAACTTACAAATTGGCCATACAAAATTGTAATATCTACATTAGCAGTTTGTCTGCAGAAAATGTTGGAAGATTTTCCCTATAGATGCTAAATAGATCAGCTTTATTTAGCACTTCGTGTCTAGGCTCCATCGTTTTTCTTGATTAAATGTAGTTGCATTATTTGGTCTTTCGAATCCTTTCGTAGTTTTCCATAGTAGCCCCCGTCATTAAGACCGTTGTTGTTGACATTTGTTGGCCACCTTCCGCATTTTATACTTTCTGTCAGGTAATTAGCCATGAAATTTTGAGTTGCACGCTTCTGGATTTTCAAGTGCCGAAATATAACAGAATTCAGTCAACGATATTGAAGATCTATCTGTTATTATTACGCACAAACGCTCCTCCTTTCTCAACAGGGCTATGACGAAGTTTCTGTAAAAATAATTCTACATTAAAACAGTTTAAAATTTTTTTTAAGATTGTTATATAGTTTGACGCTGGTATGGAGATTGATGGTTGTTAAATGTAAAGATAAGTACTTCTTTTAAAATTAAGTTCGCAAAGAAGAAATGTAAAAGACAATTTTATTTTTATTTTTATAATCTATACTTGTTCTGGGGCTTAAGGCTCTCGTGCCAGCCTGCACTGACATGGCTCGGGCCATGGATTCTGCACTCTCAACGGTCATAGATGTGTTCATCATCATCCCGATCGAAATCAAAGATGAAGAATTCCTTTTGCATCCCGCCCTATTGGGATTCGAACCCGGTATCTCCCGATCTAAACGCCACTGCTTTAACCACTGTGCTAGTTGCTCGGTAAAAGGCAATTTATTGACCAACTGAAGAAAATGTTTCTGGGCAAAAAAAATCTAGAAGCATGTAAATTCGAAACCAATATAGGTTTCGAGCAAAATCATTAAAATCGATTTTACCAAATCCATTTCTACTGAGAATAACGACTAGCACTGATGATCCGGTCCCTTATCGTTTCATATATTCGGAGAGCTCTCCGATCCTTGAAGATAGCTTCCGATGGAAGGTTCAGTAGATAGTGATTTGAATAGCTAGCCGAAATTTAACAATAGGCACTACTCCTACTAAGAGGATTACGGAGCGGAGACTAACATTAATTCGATAAATGATTTATGTAGTTTGTCTGCCTTAGTATCAAGTTCGTGTGTTGATTCTGAAGATTTTATCACCGAAACTGGTTGTGATTTGCCCAGAATTAGGTATCCCAGTTGGTATTCCTCGAATATCTATAGACTGGAGTTTAAGGAGATCCCATGTCCATTTCAAATTGAAAATAACAATGATCACAGAAGGAATAGTAAAACAGCCGTCTGTTCTTAGTTATAAAAGTTGTCTTACTGCCTATGTTGCATTTATGAAGGTATAAGTACTTAAAATATAATCAAAGAGAAACTCGTCTCGTTCATTTGTAGCAGTACCTCGCCATAGAATGTGTGATGAGAATTCATATCACATCTCAGGATGATTTCAACCTTACGCTTTTTTAACGTCATCGTGTGCTATACGTAAGCTGATACTAGCCAGAAGTTATCGACGTCAATGATGTTTGTTTAATTGGGAGTTTGCGCCCATGTACACTGCGTCAAAACGACATCTTCTTTTACAATTTCCTACAAGAGTGCACTGATTACTTCTTATAAACCTTGAGTGTGCACTGAAACTATACATAATATTACTTAATGGTCCCAATAGTCTTTGCCAGTAGTCAGCCTGTAGCTCTTCACTTGTCAGCCTCATAAACCGAGCGAAAGGATTAACCTCACTTGTGCTTCTGTTCTGTTGTTTGTTTATAAACTTAAGGACTAAAGACCTCAGTCTCCTTATCAAAATTTCCCAGTTTTTTTTTCCAAAGCCAGAGTCTCCTTGAGTTCATTTATTTTTATTTTTAATGTCCATATTATCTCTTATTTGTAGCAGATAAAATAATTATGTCCATGTGATCCACAGTGCACAGATAAGTTCAGTTATAGAAGGCGCTATAGGTATTCTCAGGTTCACCGTTTGCTACTGAGCTAGGTTTTTAGACTTCGGGCTTAAAGTCTGATCGATTCGATTGCTATAAGAGCTATCTGTCATCCATTTTTAGTACTGGTGATCCGCGGTCTGTTTTCCTTTACTATACGTAAATTTGATATATTCTCATTCACGCTACATATTATTCTATTGTTCTGGTTGAAACTGCCTAGAATTGATTGGAGTATATAGTTCTGGCTATCATCGACACATTACTCGTTTGTTAGGTGTTCCTAACTCGTTATACTTTGGTGTGTTAACGCTAGTAGCTCATCAGCATTGTTTTTCTGGCATTTTTAAATCAGTAGTTTCACCGTTTGTACCGCTTTTTGCATAGCAACAGCAGAGCTATTGGACTGTATAGGTCATGTGGGCTGACGTTTCATTATTGAACTGCCACTGCGCTGCGAAAGTTTTAAATTGTTGTGAATAAATATCGGTCTCAAGATTTCCCGTTACAATTTTTTTTTTCAAAAAATGTACAACTTTAATCGAGCTTTTCAACCTTTATGAATCCTGAATAAAATATTAAAATATAATTATTCGAATTAAATTAAGAAATTTCACGCTACTTTTACATACGTTACATATAAATTCTATATCGTGTTTGGAAAAAACTTCCAATAGAATACTTGAAGCGCTCTTCTGAGGTTACTTTATATTCCTAGATGATCAATACCGTGTTTCTGTTAACAGTTTGTCTGTTTGCTTGTTTGGAATTACTGTCTCTTCGACACCTTTAAATATTATGCGTTGATAAGTTGACAATTGGTAATGAAAATTAGGAAATATATCAGCTGGTTTGAAAATTTTCTGTCGTTCGAAAATCCATTAAGTAATATATAGTTAATGGATTTTCAGACGACAAAAAAGTTTCAAACCAGCTGATATACTTCTTTAATACTGAGAAATGCTCACTTCTTTAATACTGCGTCTGTATCATCAACGAAATAATTTATTGTATTAGTTGACAATAGTATAATGCTTAACAGGTCTGTTGGTATAAGTCATTTTGTTTACGATGTACTACTTCAGGGTTGTACGGGTGAACTTCGAGTATTACTCTTTGCAATCGAGTGCTGATGCAGCTGGTATTTTTTTCTTAAAGATAGATTCATCGGTTTCAGTAATTGATTTAGAGCTGTATCCAATTGGATGCTCATTTTGTATTAACATATAGCTTCTAGGGCCTTTCAGCTGCCGTCTACTGTAAGTTTCACTGGTAAGTTAACGTTGTAGAAACCAAGTACTGGTGGAGTGGTGGCTAAGCTAGAATTTCTTTTATTGCTGGTCTAACTCTTTTTGGTGAATAGAATCCCAAATGAAGCTTATATTTTTACTCAATAGCTCTCTCAGCGGGGCTGTGATTTTTGAATATGCTGGTATAAATATTGACAAGTAAGTTATCATATACCTATATATATTAATCGTTGAACTTGACTTACGTTGATTGGAGTATTTATATTTTCGATAGTCAATATTTTCTCGGGATATGGTTTAATAGGTTTAATACCACCTCCTGAGAGAATGTGCCTCAATAATTTCACTGAAGCGCATTAATTGCTTGATCCGTTATTTCTTTTAGTTCTTCCAGCCTTGTTTCGAAAATTAAGATGCCGTCCATCGAACATTCGGTAGTTTGGATATCTTCTATTATACCATGCATCACTTGCTGGAACACTGCGAGTATGCAATCTAATCCATGGTGTTGAAAATGCTAGGTATTTTTGACTCCTTCCCGTTGCCGGGATTTGCCTAAACACATTTTACAATCCAGTGAGGTTAAATCATTTTTGCAGTTATTTCATCTAATTGCGATATTTACTTGCGATAAGTCGATGCATTAAGTTCTAATATTTTTAATTTTTTTCACTTTGACGAGTGACGACACAGCTATAGCAGTAATTTTTGGTTGTCTTTATTTTCAATTAAATTTTGTATACAAAGTTTTTAAGACTTCAATTCAATTTTTCTTGTTCATTCACTTCTTCTTCGCCATTACCAGTTGACATTCTTATTATTGTTAGGCCTCATAAATGTCGTCGCCTCCAGGTCCTCGTTATGAACGGGTAGGTAAAAGTGATCTAATTGTGGGGCGAGTCACGCTAAATGACGGCAGATCGGCCGGTTTAGGGTGGTACGCAACCCGTGCCATAACAATCTTCCAGGCTGGGTGCCCCTTTAACAAAGCCTAGTCGCAAACAGAGCCCTCTGGATAACTGGCGACCTCCAGTTGTAAGTAGCATTACCTGTGTATACGAATCTCTGCCCAGATAGACCAATATTTCTCCGTTACTCGTGGAACCACTTTGTCTACTAATTTAAATATAATAAAAAACAAAACTGAGATCGACACTCTGATCAAAGGCAGAAAACATCGAGGGAGAACTCGTACCGTAAAGGTGGGGTCTCTCTTGGACCAAGAAAAACGTCTTCAGCGACGGCTCGGATGGTCAGGGACCATCTGTCGAAAAGACAGCGGTCCCAGGTACGCTGGAAGAGGTCGACACCAAACGGGCCAAACTACAAGCGAAAAAGAAGACTCCTCACAAGGTGTCTAAACACAAGTCGTTCTGTGATATTGTGAAGGAGCGTGTGTTATTGCTAGCCGTCTTTGACAGGAAATTAGTATAAAACGCACTGAACTCAGTTTTCTAAAAGTTCTAGGAGGGAATCCAGGACCCCGTCCATCCTGCAGAGTTGCGGGATGGTATCAAGGGCGCGTTAAGCTAACGGTGTGCTTAGATACTAGATCGGAGTATCTATATAAGAACGCTAGGGCGGGGGAAGGGAAGGTGTGGCAAGGCGCGAGGCTGACGGCTGTAAGCAGAGAAGAGATTCCTATCAGGCCAAGAGTGCGCGTTTGGCTACCAACCGAACCGGCTAGTCCAGACAAGATCTTGGCTATTATCAGGATCAGTAATCTAAATTTTCCGACGGATACTTGGAATATAGTAAGGAAAGAGGGTGACGAGGGGGCTCGAAATTATTCACTATGGTAATCAACAAGGAGTCCTTGGCTCTTCTGGCCGTGACTAAGGGAGTAATTGACTTCGGTTTGGGGTCAATTACTCTCAGGGTCTATAAGAAAGACGAGGCTGAATCCAACCAATGAGTCTTTCCGAGGTGGCTTCACTACAAGAGGAGATGGGTAGCCGCCTTTTCTAAGTGTCGGACGAGGATTACCTGCACCATACTAATTAACCGCTTTACTCCTCACACTAACCGGAGAAGACGTGGTCCTTATTCCAGAACCTTGGATAAACAGTAACTGGATCTGTGGCCTTAGAGTGAAGGGGTATAACCTAATTTACTCAAGCAATTCTGGGAAAATCAGATCCTGCATTCTTGGAAAAAATAATTTAAATATGTTTTTACTCTCTCAATACAGCAATGGTGGTATAACTGCTGTCAGCCTAAAAGTTGGCGACAGCCTAATCTGGCTGTGTCTCAGGCTATATGAACCGGGCCAAACAGTTTCCGCCGGATTATTTTATGGGACCTAGTTCTCGAAGCGGAAAAAAAAGATTGGGGTGTTCCTTGGATGTGATGCTAATGCACATGACATAATCTGGGGCAGCACAGACATCAAGGGGTGAGTTATTTTTTGAATACTTATTAAATACTAACCTTTGGGTGTGTAATATTGGGGAAGAACCCACATTAATTACTAAAAATCGGCAGGAGGTTCTGGCCGTAACCTTCGCCCCAGAAAATATTTATCCTATATGGTCAAGAAATGGAGAGTGGCAGGGAACATTCCTTCTCTGACCGATCGATATGTAACATTCTGCCTTTACGTTTCCCCTGCTACCCGAAAAACTTTTAGGATTTCCAGAAGGACAAACTGGAGCAAATAATAGGCATAAATAAAAAGCAATAATAGCGTGCAAACTACACAAATCATCTTTACAACAACTAGGTTAGGTTAGGTTAGTTTGAGTGGCTGCTACGGTACACTTGGACCGGTGACGGTCAATCACTTTGATCCCTTCTCTCTCCAGCTCTAACAGCAACCCATTGATTGCTATATTCCAGACAAGAAGGGACAGGACACCTCCCTGTGGGGTACCCTTAGCCACCCGCCTCATAATGATGGATTCCCCCAGCTCCGAGTTAACCATCCTGCTCCCCAGCATATAATTGATCAACCCACGTACAGGGTAGTCCACCCCAAGGAGCGACAATCCGTCCAGAATTTCCTCCGTCTTTACATTGTTAAAGGCGCCCTCAATATCAATTAACGCCATTTATTGATTTCTCAAAGGTCTTTACCAGGGCGCGTAGAGCTGTGTCCACAGATTTTCTAGACTATAGGCTTTATTTTTGATCGTATATTAACATCTATCAGCCTTTCCAGGGTTTTCAACAGAACGGATGATAGAATTATGGGTCTTAAGTCCTTTGGGTAGCCATGTGAGCTTTTATCCGCTTTCGGAATAACCGTGACCTCCGTCCACCTCCACGGAATACAGACCAACTTTAAACACCCTTTGTAGATTACTTCCAGCCAGATGAGAATAATCGACGAGTTGTTTTGAACTTCCGCTGGTATAATTTGGTCCGGACCAGCCGATTTATAAGGTTTGAAACCTTCAAGAGCCCATAGGATCAGTTTTTTAGTTACGATATCTTCTATGCGCAATAAATGTGTTTCTCAATGAGTAGTCTTTGTCGAGTTATCGAATGTTTTTGGAAAGTGGGTTTCGATGAAAAGTTTCAACGATTCCGCACTAGAAGTAGTCCAATATCCGTCCGGTTTAATTAAATAACTGGGACTGGTTGGATTAGTAGACAGTATCTTTCTCAGACGAGAGGTCTCGGATTTCTTCCATTTTACCACAGAAGAGTCTCCACGATCTCCTTTGTGCCTTCCTTAATTCTTTTTTGTATACTTTCAAGTCTTCCTTATATAGGAGTACTTATGGGTCTATCAAAGGCTTTCCTATAGAATCAGTTCATTCTCCAAAAAGCCGCACGAAAACATAACTTTCATAAGTAACGTTCGATTTATTTGTCTACAATCTCTAGTGGAGCTTTCTCAGATATGATGGAAGAGGAAAGATTTAAAATTGACGCGGCAATCAAACTGATTCGAAATGATGCATATAGTGGAAAAATTCGTATAATTGCATACTCGAATTTCGAACGAACGAATGAACAATATAAAGTGATTAGAACGATAGTACCTGAACTGTATACACAACACCCAAATCATTAGACTTGAACGTATAGAAACCATAAATGTTGATGATTACTAGAAGGGGTTACTATCTTACATGAAAACCCAGTCACACGTAGGAAACTTTCTTATAAACCGACACTGCTGCCCGTGAAATGAGCGGACACGCCTCGATTATTGAAAAAAGCTAAGCCTTATGAGAACCAAAGAAACTGAAACATTAACAAATGTTATCACCGTTTTAAGAAATTTTTTCACTATTTACAAACAGTATATAGCACATCACCTATAATGTCATTACATGTTTGGTGTCACCTTATTTCGAAATAACGTCGCGATCCGTTTTCAAATATATACTTACATATACAGTTTTTACATTTATATAAAAACGGTATTTTGTTGTTAATTTTAATCGTTCAAATTACGCTCAAATTAAACCACACCAACAACAACAATGGAATCACAACAAAATTTTTAATTTCTTCAACTTTATAACAGAACAAACTATCGGTAGATCAAAAAGAAAAGATAAAGATTTTATTTTCTTATTTTTTATTTTTATTTTATTTATTTGTTATTAATGTTTGGTCATTAATTTACTTTCATCTTTTCAATTGTAGTGAATTCATCATCATTTCAATTGTCTGTCGCTTTTTTTTTTATATAATTTTTTTTGTCTGACTGTCGATCTTCTTAAGTTTTTTTTTTTTTTTTATATAAATTTAATAAATTGTATAGTATGTAGATTTTATAAATCTTGGACGAGAAAGAATATTATTTCGTTACGTTACTTACGAGTAAAGATAAATTTTGTTTTTGGGTTTTAAAATTATTTGTATTCTTGAAAACCCACCTTAGAAAGAAAGATTTTAATTTTTGATTTTGTTTGAAATTTATACTTTATTCAAAACTACATATAGTTTTTTACTGTTTTCAAAATAAAACCAAAAAGTATACCGACAATACTATATGGTATTGTCGAGATAATTGTTGATATCACAGCGCGTATATCCAGCCAGCCGTTTGGGATTTCTTAAAAAGTCAAGTAACATATTTTTTCCGTATACACATAAAAATCCGGATGATCCCAGCTGATTACCTTTAGAATGTATATGTATATGGTTTTGCCTGTGTACGTATTTTTATTTTTCGGGTCCTTTTATGACCTCTTTTCGGATCCGAGAATTAACAATGACTTTTCAGTTGACGAAACGACACACACAAAAAAAATAAATATTTAATCTTATTAAAATTGACCAGTAGCACAACAAAATTAATCCTTTTAGTTTACAACTAGTCCTATAATTTACAATATCACAAAAAGGATTATTTAAAATTATATTGTATTATCCTGCCGCGTTCCGTTTCAGAATTTTTAATATTTGCGATAACCCTTTTTGTTTTCTTGTTTTTCGCCTTCTTGCAAATAGTTCATTTGAAAAATGACAAAATAATTTTATTTCTTTGTATGTATACTGGCGTATACATGTACATAAGTTTTGGGGCGTTTCTGTAATTGAACTGTTTGATTATTTTGAATAGATTATAAAATCTTCACAAATTGCCGAAACCAATTGATTGTTAAAATTTTTAAGAAATATATAAGATTTTGCTTCTTTGGGGTATTCTAATAATTTTGACTTTATTTATTGTTGTTTCGGTAATTTATGTGTGTTGACTTGTGTCGTTTAAACAGTTTTATGAGTACAGTTTTCTGTAACTTAATCTAATCTCTCGTGTCGAGAGATTAGCATATTTTTCTTTGAATATGTATACTAACTATATGAATAAACCTCAAGAGTTTTGACCGATAGCGCGTAACATTTTTTTTTCGTGCACAGTACCTTGCTTGCAATATTTCATTTATTACAAATATGTCGTGGGAAAATTATTTCGAAATAAAAACTTAAGATTCGATCGTTTAATTCTTATCTTTCCATTTTAACGGGTTCTTTCCATCAGAACTCAGCATCTAAGTAACCGGGGTAATATGTTCGAGTCCATTGGTCTAATTCTGTAAAAACAAGATAATGTGAAAAAACGAAACATTGAAAAAGTTTACACAAAAAAAATTTACACAATTTCTATCTTATTTAGGTTAAATGGTATTCTATAAAACAAAGTAGTCAGCGTGTAAATTTTTTCTTGCTGAATAGTTTTATCGTGTCTAAAACCACTTTGACGTTTTGTTAGTGTTTCGTTTCATAATATAATATAAAGAGTAACAAGGACAAACATGGTTTTTTTTGTTCGACACTAGCCCGCCTTCTTCGTGAAATTTTAGTTTTAAATTTTAAATTTTTAACCGTGAAAACGAACTACACAAGATAAATTGTATGTGTAATTTATTGACGTTTAATATCTTATCCATTTTTTAATTTATCTTGGTGTAAAGTTATAGAATACCATTTTGCTATGAAAACGTGTAAAGTACTCGTTTTCGAGTTTTCACGTTATCTTATTCGTTATAGAATTAGGCTACATGTTTAGCTATGCAATAGGATTTTATCACTTTCTTGTGCAACTTTCATCACTGGATTTTTTGAAAGTACCTGTAACTGTAACAAGTGTAAAGCATCCATCCCATAATTTAAAAAAATATATAACTTATACAGTTGGGTCATCCCAGAATTTTTTATATTTACAACATGCAGCCTTCTTCGTCATTTTAAAAAATATACAGTGGGCTCCAAAATACTCATCCCAGACTTTTCTACTATGTAAAATTTATTTGATTCTGTAGAAAATAAATTCTTCTGGGCAAAAGCCGTAGGACGGCAATTTTTTCTTAGCGATTTTAATTGTCTTTAAAAAGTTCGCATGGGCGATACATTTAGTTATATATCGATAGTTCCAATGGTCAAAAAAAAATCAGCGCGGGCATAGTCGCCCTAGCGACTTGGCTAGAAATTTTGTTTTTGTATAGAACATTTTGCATATTACAAAAATCTGGGCCGAATATTTTGGTTCCAACTGTATATATTTTTAAATCACGAAAAAGTCTGGAATTTTTTTTTTTTTTTTTTTTTTTTTTTTAATTTGGGTAGAACCCATTAAGGTTCCGCACTCAATGCCACAAAGGGTAAACCTTGGATTCTCTCAAATTACGCAAACGCGTTCTGCATCCTTAGCCAATTAGAGAAGTTTGAACCAAGGCAGAGAGGATAGTAGATGCACAGGAATTCTTCTGGAATTAAACACATAGCCAGTAAGAATCGATCCTAGTATTCTTAAGTTATCCTTTTTTGATGAAAGAGTAATAAAGTAGTTCGCCTTACCGCAGGTGGGGGTGGATGACCACGTTTGCTTTATGTGAAATAATGCAGCATTTTTGTTTATTATAGGTCCAACGAAATATGAACGTGAGCCAATTTTTGCCAAATTATTTTTGTTATTAGGCAGAGAAGATTCATCAAATTCTTACAATTCTTCACCAGTTTTGAGTTGGTCAAAGGATCATATAAGGAGTTGAGGACAGATTTACTGTCAGCACAGTACTCAGACCCAGCGATGGGCAGCAGATACCGAAGCCAGCACCATGTTCAGAAAGAAAGCCATTTGAAAAAAAATGGTAGCGAATCAGATATCCGCTTGACAAAGTTTGGTGAGAACCACATATCTATCAAACCACGTCAGATTCATTCTACCTCTCAAATTCAGGCAACAGCTTGTCATTAAACATGTCAAATATTACTGTAGCTGGTCCAAAGATAGAATAGACTCCATAGCTATAGAAGCGGAGTCGAAGGAATACCTTCAGTAACAGCCCTACATACGATATTATTCAAACAGTTGAGTTTCGCAAGTGTTGATTTTAAATTGACTTCTGGCCACCAAACCACGCAGTGATTTGTATATAAAAGAAATCATTTTGGGTGGGAAGCCCCAAGAGTTACCAAAAGCTCTTCTGCATTGCCAAAAAATCGCTGTGGATTTTTGTAGTTTGTAATCCAGATGAGACTTCCAAAAGAGTGTATTATCTAGAACCATACCAACGTGCTTGACGTATCTATTAATCTTACACCCAAAAAGAGATGACAAAGAAAGTGCATCAGTATTCCTTCGTCTGTGAATACAACTAAGTCAGTTTTAGAAGGGTTCATATGTAAACCCTTGTTAAGGCACCAGAACCGGGTCATCAGCGTAACTTTGAGCGATGATCCCGGATTCCTGAAGTTTTACAAGTAGCTCGGTAATGACCAAAACCACAACAGAGGTGAAAACACCCCTCCTTGTGCACAGCCCCTGGCAACTTTGACTGAAACCAAACTATCATCTAGCTTGGAGATATAACGATGCGAGATTTAAGCATAAATTCAATCCATTTGACAATGGTACATTCGATACCAAATTTGGTACAGGTATTAGTAATCGTATTGAACGATGTACTATCAAAGGCTCCTGCAATATTCAGGAAAGTACCTGCAATATTCTGATATCCCTTGCGTGCTGTAATTCAACAGCACAAATACCATCAGGACCGGCAAATTTGTAAGGTGCGAAGGAGAATATACGCAAGACCTCATGTTTATTAATCTGCAAGTTAAATCCCAATCGGGAGTTTAAACAATAACGGTAGTGGTCACGACAATATTGTCGGAATTTAGAGTGCTACAACACGGGAAATGTAAGCTCATCATTGGGTAATCGAAGTGAATCGAGTCTACAAGTAATATTTCTACTCAAGATTTTGTTTAGTCTAGCAACAGCAGGTAAGCTATTAATTACCTCACATAAAATAATCCAGGATTACCTCTGTGCAGATTTTAACGTTTTTTTAAACACCTTTTGTGTTAGTTCTCCTGGCTTTATTCTTCAGCCTCCTAGTGGTTTTCCTTAACCTTTTAAGATTAGAACACCGAAAAGGTTAGTTCCGAGTATTATGATTAATGATAAGTTGACAAGAAATCTCGAATGCAGTTGAACTGGCTTTCGACAGTGCAGAAGCCTGCAACAATTGATATCCACAGTTGAACAAATTTCCTTACGTGATTCAAGTATAGAATCAAGCTCAAGAGAGATTGAATCCCAATCGCTTAACTTCCTATTACGGTAAGGTTTAAGCGACGGTCTTGATATTAAAAGAAATACACCAATGATCATAGGTGACAATGTCATTAGTCAGTCTCCAGTTTAAAATTAACCCAGTAATTGACATGGAGCACAAATTGAGATGAACCATCAGTACAGATTATTTGATTTTTAAAACTCTTGGCTCGATTGCATTTAGTTAGAGGTATTATAAAAAAATACTTGGGCAAAAATCTTGGAATAACTTGAAGAGAGTCGGTAGTTTGTTAGTTACTAGTAGTTGTTTCGGCTTCAAATGTTTGGTCAGGCTATGGTGGAATATGTTTTCAAAGCCTGTTCAGCAAATATTCGAGCTTTATCTTCATTATTTCTGACTCATTTTTCACCTGGTTTACTGATTATCGTTTCTCTCCAAAATGAATAGTCATTACTTCTGTCATTTTGGTTAATTTTTTTAAATGGTTTCCAATTGATTCTTTTCGCCTAACGTTAAACACAATCTGATCCTTATCATCGTTAGTGTGGTGGTTAGAGTCGCAGATACAGAGAATGGCGTGGTAACAAACAATGGTTCAATCCTCACCTGATCATTTGTAATTTTTATGACATATATTTATTTGAAACGACGACTGAGGTTAATGCTGTGAGTTGCAAAGGTAAAATGATCATTATTCAGTAAAACTCCACATTGTTCGAGAAGTTGTGAACGAAGTTGGCGTGTCGAGAGATAGAGAGAATGCCATTAATGTGTACTCTCGAATAAATACACACTTACGTGGACAATTTGCATGCATCGACGCAATATGGAAAGTTGAATTGTGCACGGGTATATAAACGCAACTAGGTTGAAGAGCAAGATCAATTTTAAATTCAACCAGTGAACAAGTATGAGATAAAGTGAAATATTGAACTGAATATAGTGCTGAAAAGTGTAATTTATTCTCGAATAAAATTGTGCAGTGTTAATAAATTGTTAAAATGTTTTATTGCAATATCCCTTACGAATCCTTAGAAGAGCCCGAAATTCGTAACAATATATTGATTGAATACTGGGTATAAGATTCGATCATATGAGATTTTGAATTTGTGAGGCAAAATTTACCTGCCATTTCATATATCCTTTCAATATCTGCACCTGCACTGAAGGTCAACATAATATAAAAAAAAATTAGGTTTTTGCCATTACCCTGATTGGTTTGTTTTGAAACGTGTGCCATGATTGCTCCTCTTCACTAAATATCTCTGTTATTTTTCTGTAAGTTTTGCCATCTTCCAAAATTATTTAGATGTTGTTCAATTCATTAAAAAAAAGAAATTAAAATTGGGCGGATTACTCCACCACTCAATGTCACTAACGGGCCCTCGGTGCAATACCCGGACAAACACATGTACTTACACATTAAAAACACCCCACCGTGATTTTTGGTCACCATACCGTGACCCTCGAATAACAAAGCAAGCACCCTACTGTGCTAACGAGGGCGGTTAGGTTACTCCATTCATTAACTTTGTATTAAACTTATTTGTTGAAGTTATTATTTTCATAGAGTAAATCATAGCTTTTAACTCCATCTATTATTAATAGGACGGCAGGGGTATTTTTTGGGGCTGTTTGGACAGTCTTAGAAAGTGTTTCATTTATTTGGTGGAGTGGATGTATCATTCCGATTCCTTTTTTTCTCTGTTTTTTTAACCACTATTCAGTTTCTTGAGCTAGTTTTCAACTTCTTGGTATCGTATTCTTCTATCATTATCATTTGTAACAGCCTTAGCAATCTCCGCTCCTATACGAATAGCTTTTTTGTAGTCAAAAGCGTAGTCAGGTATAGGTACCAAATCAAATAATGAATCAGTATCATCGTATATAGCTTTACAAAGCCATTTCTCGTTAGCTGACACCATTTGAATAGCTCGCTCTAAAGTTACTTCGCCCCTTACTGACAACATTACCGGCCACAGTTATGCATGGCATGCGGCCACTAAAGTTAGCCGCTGTATACACACGCGTTACATTTGCGATTATATTTTACACCAAGGAATGTAATACTCGCTGCAAGGTGTTGTTATTTTTACACATCTTCATCGATTGATTTACCACTTGTCGTGTGTTTTATATTTCTTTTACTATTCGGCAGCGTCTCTTCTCGCACCGTCGAGTCCCCAAATGCAACACCACATGGTTATATCTTTACTAAATCACTTATAATCATTTTTTCAACAATTTTTCGATTTTGTTCAGTGTGACGGGCCAGATTCAAACGGACCAGTGTGGCTCAAATGTTCGACCCGAACCAAACATGTTGAGGAACAATAGTTATATCTATCATCATGCGGATGGATATAATCTTTGAAAATGCAATATACATTCGGGATTCTGGTTCTAAAATGAACGGAAGGGTCGGCGAGACGGCTACAAAATGTTTTCGCCATTCTCAGTATCATACTCTCGATACGAAACTGAAAACCAAACGATAGTATTTCATAAAACTGGATAGCCAATAATTTTGCTGGTTCACAGGTGCGTTCATTTAAGTCGAGTTGAACTAGTATGTCTGTATAGTGTGCCGTAGCACCGATCGCTGTAGTACTGGAATACAATCCGCCGTGTATATGACCTATGCCAAAATCGTGTTAAATCACGATGCGAATGAACTGGATATCTACGAAGTCACATATACTGTGATATATAGCGTAATTTATATTATGCGTCTAGAAATTTTAAGCTAGTTCCAATTAGAATGAACTATAGGAAACTGATAGAAAAATTCTCGAATACAACATACCTCTGAATTGAACTCTACATTTATCTCCATCCTCCTTAATCGATCCTTGAAAATTTTGTGGCCGTATTGAGTTCAATAACTTTTCCACGTTCAATTAAATAACCTCACGACGAAAGTTCGAATTCAGAACCAACCAAAATATCACGATTACAAGTTTCTATAATTTGGTGAAATTTTTCAAAAACGTCGTATTCACTTTCGCCGTACCAGAACTGCACCACACGAAAACTACTTTTTTTTAAAAACTGAATAAATTCAACGCATTGATTTCTCATCCGGGACATCATGGACGGTGAGTCCAGTCACTGAGTCGGGAATATAATTTTTAATTGAATAGAATATCGCAATGATCGGATGAAATTCTGGATCTGGTTTTAAATCTTGTATAATTCTAAAGAAACGATCTATTATCTATATAGTGTTGGATCGATCGTCTCTAATTTGTGTGCATCACCACAACCTTTTTGGCTATACCTTATATAAGTCCGTTACTCAAATCACCCGATTCAACAATGCACGCTGCATCACTTATATTACTGGATTGCGACAACATTTTCTATCCGCACACAATAAGGCTATCATCAGCTTGTGAGTCCAGTTCAGTAAACGATGTTTCTTCATTTGAGTGATGTTTTAGTTAAAGATAAGCGAGCCTTATTGTAGTTGATTTTACTTTCATGCGATGCTTGGTTGATACAGATTTTGCTACGCAAGCTGGACACAGAAACAAGACAAGCATGGGCGAGGGAGCTCGTCGATATTGATTTTCCGGATATGAAACGATTTTTTACGTTTTAAATACCCGATGCGATGGCCTAAACGACGGTATGATAGAAACTTCTCCTGCTGCCAAAGTAATCATCATAACGCCAAGCATCCAAATGGAAAGCGCTCACCAGAACGATGAGTGTAACTTCGAATTCGGAGAACTGTCTGTTACGCAACCGAAGACATTCCCTTAATAAATGTTTCATATTTTCTGATTTGGACGTTAATGGTCGTCTAGCTGTTGTAACGCAATTGTCTGTTTGCCAAAACTGTCTCAAGTACGGCCATGAGACCAACTTATGCCAATCAAATAACAGATGTAGACGATGAAATTGCCATCTCCATCATACTATGTTGCACACAGATCAATTAGAACATATTTAACATATTCAACCACATTCATCCGTACCATCGTTTCCGATGACATCTGCAGCGAGCATCAATCAACAAGCTGCCATGCAAGATAATCAATTGCTTTCGCAACATAACCGGATTCACAATCCAAAATGTCACCGCAAGGAAACGTATTAGCCACCACCGCTAACTTAAGCGACACGAATTATAGAATGACTATAGGCCACGC
Source organism: Tipula unca (assembly GCA_951394425.1). Classification (NCBI taxonomy): domain Eukaryota; kingdom Metazoa; phylum Arthropoda; class Insecta; order Diptera; family Tipulidae; genus Tipula; species Tipula unca. The sequence continues at coordinate 74,353,609 of OX596381.1, forward strand.
ATTTCGCCACTTCCAACCGCACTGGTTAAAATTTGAGACCGTTCAAGTAACTCACATTTTGCACATGCATTGCACGATTCTGGATCACAATGCTCACTTATTACAGACAAGTTAGTTCAGCGTTTAGGACCTGTTCGAAGCTGTTCTTTAGTCACTGTAAATGACTTGGCTGATTGCATCTCTGCGACTACTAAAGGTCTAGTCCACATCGAAATATCGTCGAAATATCGTCTAGATTCAACTCAAAATATATGCAGCTACGAACATTATATGCTGACTCGCTTTGGATGGATATTGCTAGCACCACAACGAGATAGTGTAACAAGACGGTCAATCGCAGCAATCGTTTTTGATGACGATGTTACACGAAACCTTCAGCGTTTTTGTGAACTTGAAGAGCCTCCAAATCCTACGATAGTTTCACCTGATGAACAAATCTGTGAAACTCTATTCATCAATTCCGCTCGTCGAACTGATGAAGGCAGATAAATGGTACGACTGTCGTTTAAGTCTCCTCAACCTAGGTATACTGGGCCACTCTCGATCGTCGGCTGTGAGAAGACTTTTAAATGTGGAGCACAAATTCGTGGGAAACGAAAACCGGAACGTTACACCTGATGAGAGAAGTTCATTTGCAGTCACAAATATTCAAGTTTCTAAAAACGATTTAGTGATACATTTTTTCGATAGATTTTCATCAGTTGACAAGGTCAAACGTACAATGGCATATTTATTTAAGTTTAGCCCATCTCAACGCAAGCTATGCTTGGTCGATTTACTGCGAAACGCTGAGAACTTCTTGTTAAAGGCAGTGCAGAAAGAAATGTTCGGACGAGAAATTGCTTCACTCCAACGGGGCAGTGCAATTGAAAACAATAGCAGTTTAATATCATTACCTAAGTTTTTGGATCATAATGGAATCCTGAGAGTTGGAGGTCATCTAGAAAATGTCAACTCAACCTATGACGTTAAGCATCCGGTCATACTACCCAAAAAACATCGACTGACGTTGCTTATTGTTCAAGGCGCTCACTTAGCTAACTTACATCCGCAGGTCCGTCGCTGCTGTCCTGTTTGTTAAGACAGAAGTTCTGGATCATTAATAGTCGTAACCTGATCCGTCACGTTACTATAATAAGTGTATACCGTGCTTCAGTCAAAAACAAACAATCACTACGCAATGGGAAACTTGCCGAAACAATATGTAACCGCCAGTCGTTCATTTATGACAACCGGCGTGGACTATGCGGATCTGATTCAATTGAAAACAAAACATGGTCGAACTAGATGCCCTGTTACTAAAGGTTACATAGCACTTTTCATCTGCTTTGCAACGAAAGCGGTCCACATTGAGTTAGTATCTGACATGTCCACTGAAGCATATCTAGCTGAAATAGTGAGTGACAATGGTACTAATTTTATAGGAGCAAAACGCGAACTGCATATAGGCTCTTTTCATCCTGTTTAAAAATTTCAACCTGTTTAAAAAATATAACAAACATATTTTCGATTTCTTTTCATATCACATGATCAAATTTTCGTTCAATCCAGCTAGTGCACCACATTTTGGCGGACGCTGGGAGTGCAACATCATGTCAATAAAATACCATTTGAAGAGGGTCACCGCCAGTCACCTCAGCGAGTACGCTAGCTCGGTCACGTTCTGCGTTCTGATCCGGAACAAATTGTGCAGCGACCTCTAAAAGGAGAGCCACCATATGGTAGGTGCAAAGGTAGCTGTAGGCGACGATGGCTCCCCGGCGTTGAGAATGACTTGGCCTCTTCAGATTGTCTCAGACAGTATGAAGACCATGGCCATGGTCGAAACCGTTGCAGCCAATTTATTGAAGCAGTAAGAGGCCAATAATGGCCATTAGAAATTGTTATTAATAATCAATCGTCTTCTAGCTGTCGCATGGCGAAGAATTATACTAGTGAACCCAATTGGAGGTCTAAATATGCTTTCGGTTTCATATTTTCTACTTTAGGTCTATTAATTAACATAGGTGAAGGACGTAGATAATAATTTTTTTAGATTGTAAGCTTTGCACACTTCTTGTTAGTTTCGTATAAGGAAAGATTCAAGAATAAAGCCATTGGCAGTTTAAAACTAACAAAAAAATGTATATAATAGGTCAGTTGACCTCCATGCCGTGTTCTAAGCTTATCAAGTTTGCTAAGGCAGCATAGCGCGTTCAAATTAGGATAGAATCCTGGGTTTGAGATATTGAGAGTGGAACCAATCTGAAAATGAAGCAATTGCAACATTCATATCACCTGCGCTGCGTGTTTCTGAATATCATTAAATTTAACAAAATATTTGGACGTGATTTTTATCGTACGGTTATTAATAGTACCTCAGTTTAAATGGTTATATAACACGGTTTGTCACGACGTTGAATAAATATTAGGAAAATAATCCGCAGCCAACAAGTATATATATGTATACTTTCTTATTTGTTAAAACAAATATCATTGAATTTAAACTCAAAAAGTGATTATATTGTCTGATAAGAGCTGAACTATTTTTAAATAAAATGTATATCGTTGCATACAATTTAAATTGCAAAACATGTCGTGATTATGCATATAAGTATATATAGAAAAATATTCAGATTCAGTTCTGACTAATCAATTCCGTAGTGAATTTGGTCGAGATTGCGGTAAATTTGTTTGCCGCCAAAGGGAATTTATCGTTTCGAGGAATCACTAAGATTTGATCAGTCAATTTTTTTTGTACTCATATTACTCGGAAAAAATATTTTCGAACCATTTCGATGTATATATATAGGAGGAGGGTTATTTTTAGAATTATAACACTGTAAAAATATGTGCGAGTATATATCCGCATATACGTATGTATTCATAGAAAAATCACCTATGGAACTGGAATGTGTTTGAAATATATGTACATATACACATTTGTATCGCTACATTATTTTTTTTTTATACAATAATATTTCAATAATACTATAATTATTAATTTATTATTGTTATTTATTAATAACATCGAAATTCAATCAATCAAAAATATCAAAAAAACAAAAAGAAAATTAATTTTATCTGCATGAAGCATTAATATATATTTAGGATATGTAGAATTTAAATTATTTACCATATTTGTGTTTTATTTTGAAAAAAAAAATGTATTTTATTTTAATCAATTTTTACCACCCACAAAGAACAAAAAGCTCCAAACTGTGAATTTATACCAACAATGTGTTTGGGCGATTTAAATATTACTGACATATACGCTATCTGAGCGCGGTTTTATATATACGTACATATGTAAATACATATCTGGATATATTTCATCATTTATTGAAATATTCTCGGTATTATAAATAATTGTCTGGGTTGTCAGTATGGAATTTTTTAAATTCTATAAAGGCATTATTCCATCCCTATGCGCGGAGCGGCTTGATATCAGTGATCGATTTGCCACTCAAAATTTTGAAATTTATGTTTCTTCAAAGTTTGCCATTTCTGGGGAAGCCAATATGTACCCATTGTCGAGGTGAATGTTTAAAGAAAAAAACAAAACTCTTCCACGATACTTAGAATTCGCATATTTACTCATAATTTACGATTATAATCAGTAATTTCAGAAATTTTAATTTAACAACAGTAACAATAAAATTATTTTAGAAATTATGTGGCAAAAGGCATTGTGCATATGTGATACAATAAACTTCGCTATTAGTATTACTCTCTTAAACCAATAGTATCTCTGGGATCGCCAGACTTAATAGGTCCGGTTAGGTTAGTAATTGCTGCGACTTCCTGATGGCAGATTAACCTCTTCCAGGAAGGAAATTGTCGGACTACTACTTTCTGGTCATTTCCCTGGGTGCAATGTTATCAATCATGATTATGTTGCTGACGCCCAGCCTAATGGTACTGATTATTCACCTGACTGGGACTTAGGCTGTAGGCTAATCACTCTCAACACCTGGCGCTGGAGTGTTTTCTCCTTTTTACCTTATAAATCCGTTGGTCCAGATGGAGTTTTTCCTGCTGAATTACAGCATGGGTTTCCCCAAATTCAGGAACATTTACTTCGACTCTGTCAAGCGTGCTTTGCGTTTGGATATGTTCCACAGTCCTGGAGCAAGAGTAGAGTTGTGTTGATCCCGCAAGCTGGAAAGTTGGATTATACCGATCCCAAGGCATTTCGCCCTATAACTCTTTCTTCAACTTTTCTCAAAACTCTGGAAAGAATTGTTGCCAGATATATTAGGGATCATCACTTATCTGTCATCCCACTCAGTAGCACTCAACATGCTTAAAGAGTTGGGAGATCATGTGAAACTGCACTGCATGAACTTGTTACGAGGATTGAAAGATCGCTTAGTCTTAAGGAGTTGCTTGTGGGCACTTCCCTCGATATTGCGGGTGCCTTTGATAGTACTTCTTTCGCTTCCACCACTGAAGCCTGCCTAAACTTTGGAATAGACCAAACCATTGTTACTTGGATTGGATCTTTGCTGCGTTTGTGCATTGCTGTGGCCGAGCTGGACTCCCTTTCCATTTCGGTTAAAATTACTAAAGGTTGCCCCCAGGGAGGTGTCCTGTCACCTCTCCTGTGGCTCTTAGTTATTGACGAATTACTTGTAAAACTACAGAAATCCAATCCGGCTTCACTGCTCAGAGTTATGCTGATGACTTGTCGTTCTGGTTCAGGGTAAATACCTTAATGTACTATCAGACTTAACGCCACGCGCTCTTCAAGTTGTAGAAATGTGGTGTCTAGAGAATGGATTGTACGTTAATGCATCGAAAACTAGTCTGATAATCTTCACCAGACGTAGGAATACTGGAGAGCTGTCTGCTTCTTCTCTTTTTGGAGAAACGATCGCTAGATCCGATACAGTGAAGCATCTGGGTGTTATTCTAGACAGTAAACTCTCCTGGAAATCGAAAATTAAACTACAAAAGGTCAATTCCATTTTCTGGTGGTGTAGCAGAGCATTTTGAAGTAGTGGGGTCTGACCCCCAAAATGCTGATGTATATTTACAAATCTCTATCTTTACCTATGCTATCTTACGCGTCTGTTGTTTGGTGGCCTGTGGTTCAGTCAGTTTCTGTCAATGCGAAGCTTGGTAGCATATACAAGGTATGGCTTGTCGAGCTATTACGGGTGCTATGGGATCGTATTCTATACTTGCTTTGCAGGCAATCCTATTTCTGCCCCCAACTGTACGGTATTCCAAGCGGAGCTGATTGCACTCACACGTTGTGCGATTGACGCTTCCAACCTCGGTGTTTCCGGAAAAGACATTATTCTATGCAGTGATAATAAACCTGTGCTCAATTCAATACGTAATCATATGATAACTTCCAAACTGGTCAAGGAATGTAAACATTTTATTAACGTCCTTTGCTCTAATAATCGTGTCAGAGTTATGTGGGTTCCGGCTCATTGTGGCATTGAAGGTAATCAGATAGCTGTGATGTTTTAGCTAAAACAGGCTCAAGGATGAAATTCATTGGACCTGAACCGGAAGTTCCCCTGAACCTTTAATTGTGGTAAGGAAGCTATTAAGAACTACAGGTTTTTGCAGGCTAAGCGTAATTGGCTAGCTTCTACTACATGCCGAGTGGCTCAGTACTTCATTTGTGAACCTATTCTGAGGCTTACAAAGTTTGCTCTATCTTTGAAGAAACACCAACTGAGAATTCTGGTCGCTATTCTGACCGGCCATGGTCGTTTTAAACTCCATTTACAAAGAATGCGAGTTGTTCAAGATTCCTAGTGTGACAACTCTCTTGAAGATGACGATGACAGCGTTCACTTTGTCTGTGGCTGTACCGCTTTCGAGGTTGTTAGGTCCCGATAGAGAAACTGATACAGTTTGCCAGAGCAGCCGAGCGCATTTGCGAATTGTGATAGATTGCACCATTCGGTTTGCACCATGGGCCCAACTTTAATAATAATAATTTTCTCTACAGGAATCGAAACTTATTTTACCATTGGTCGCTTAGTTACTCCTTTGATGGATTTAATAGTAGCTACGCGAATACATCCATCATCTCCAGCATGCAATTGATGAATACAAAGACCCCAGCAGGCGCCACAAGCCAAGTAGCTTTTGAAATATCGCAAATATCGGCTAAACTGGCCTTAAGATAGTCCTAGTCCATACCTTCCAAAATTCTTGTACTCGATTTTGGATATTTTGTCATTTTGACAGATTTGACGAATTCAGATGCGTGAGGTTTGGTTATCAGCCTCAATTTGTGTACACCCTGTATGGAACGACTTAACACGTGATTCTTAGGTATAATATTATGGGATGTTTTGTATCAAATTGCAGTTTGCATATTGAAGTATACCAACTCTTAATATTCCGGTATCATGTATAAAAGGGGTTAAGCTTAACAGATCGCTCCGAGTTGATAACTTATGATACAAAATGACCTTTCTTGTGCTCATTTAATACACAAATTATCTGCACTGATTTGATCCTCAAGCGTTGGTGTAAATATTGACGGTAGTGGCGCTTGGTTTTTTCGTAAGACTCGAGATTATGTTTTGTTGGAGATATGAATTTATATAGATGAAATAATGCGGAACACGTATCGACTTTAATTGAAATATGAAAGAAATCATAATTCGTCTTTCGCTCGTCAATTCGAATTTCTTTCGATTCTTCATGGTCATTTGATCATTGTTCATTATTTCTACGTAACCAGCTTGGGCCAGGACACCACAATTGATTGTTAACTAAATTAAACGAATTTATTCCACATGATCCTAGGTTAGTTGGATTGTCTCTTGATGGCACATGAGTCCAATGTTTTCCGCTAATCATGCAAGTACTATTCGGGAGTGGGTTCATGTGAAAACTTCAGAGGAATTGATTGCTATGGACCGACAAGGAAGGACGGCACCACATAGTTCGAGTCTCGGCAATGAAACCTGCTTCATTGGGGCTACTCTGGCTTTTGCTTCTATTAATCGAGTTGTCACGATGTTTTTATTTTTGGTTCGTAAATAAGCAACAGCGCAATATGCCACTTCTGATGCGTCTGAAAATACATGAATTTGATTGCAGCGGTCTTGGAATGGAAATCTGCTCAAGCTTATGTAAAGTACTTTGAAGTTTGCACCACTTTTCGTGTACATATTGGAACTTTATCATCCCAATCATGTTTTCAGGACCATAATTGTTGAAAGGACCACTCAAACTCGAAGGGATCAAAGATTCTTGATGCCTCCGATAGCAATGATTTGTTTGTATATATTTATTGTTTGAATTAGAGATACTTTGAATTGAAATGTATGTCGGCTTGTATTCCAATGTAAACCTTATGTTTTTATAGACTCCTAGAGGACTCCTTAAGTACTAGATTGTTTGTACCTCGTAATTCATTAGGTATGCATTTCAATAATTCCTTGCTATTTGAATGTCGTTTGCGAAACTTACATCCTCCTTCGGCGAGTTTCTCCGATGTCATTGAATATTTTCATTGCTTGGTGAGCATCATCGCACCTAGTGAGCTTGTCATCAACATAATTGTCTCTCTTGTATATGACCGCACCTTCAAGATATATCTCTTTATCAGCTAATTAATGCAGTGTCCTGATTGCCAAAAATGGTCCGCTTGACGTTCCATAGGTTACGGTATTTAATCGCTAGTGTTGCACAGGATCAGGCAATTTGTTCCTTCATACTATCCTCTAAAAGTCACGCATGTAGTTGACCTGACGGTACATTTTTTCGATATTACCTCAAAATACTATATTATATATCTTCGAAAGCGAAATAATGCATCGTTTAGAGAAATAACTGACGTCGTTTACAGGACCCGTCAAACACTATACTTGTAGTTTCTTCGTTGTACTGGTTTCTTTACAAACAGCATGAAGAGCTAGGTACATGGTTGCTTTGTAATTCGTTGGATGGGATGCGCTCCATATGACGCAGCCTGAAATATTCTTCCAAAAAACTCTGACATTCTTCTCCAATCACTTTGTTTTTTGAACATTTCTATTCCATTGCTGCTAAGCGTTTGGCAGTGCAATATAATGATCCACCCATAAGATCTCGGTAGTTCCTTTAAACGATAATCGAACCACGTAGCGACCGTTGGAATGGTTGGTGATTTTTCGTAAAAGTCTTCCCATTGTTGTTCAGCAGCGGTCATTTTAACATCTGGGTGCATTTCCTCAATCTCATAATATTTTTGTAAGAGTTGCAACCCCACAAAATTTAAAAATTTTAAACTTTGGAAACTTGAAATATAAATTTAATAAAATTTAAAATCATTTATAAAAAAAGATACTGTTCTTTATTCTGCGATTTGCAGTTTCATCATTGATCATTCTTATTGTACTTTGGTTGTCCAATTTGAATATTAATGGCTCCTCGCATAGTTATAGTTTGCCTATGATTATTAACGGCTTTACATGTACCGAGCGGTATTTCAATGTAACTGCTTGGTGAGATGAGACCAGTTGTGCCCAGACAGGCAAGCTCATTTGATTTAACCTTCCCCGTTATTCTGAAGTGCACTGGCACCCACGTCTAGCGGATGTTGTTCTGCTTAGCCATCTCATTTATAGATGATAGACATTCCTGGCCTACCTTCGGCGTATATTTAAGTGTGATTGTAGCGTTTTGATTGAAGCCTGACTGCCCGTAGAAACGCAAATATCCTCACTTCCGTAATCGATTCATCACTTCCGGTATCGCGATAAATTCACCGTGAAAGACTACAAGTGTCGGGAAGACGAAAACAAAGGTTTACGTTCAGTGTCTCGTATGGCTGTGCATGCTGCAAGCTGTTGAGCAGCAAGATCAAAGGGGGTGAGATGACAGAGAATATATACATTGTTTGACTAGGTGTGCTTCTGAGTGCTCCACTTATACACAAGCAGGCCGTTCTTTGAACTATCATCAAAAGTTTCAGATTGACCACTTTTAAAGCTTACCACCAGATGGCAGCACCATACAGTTGTATGGATCTGACTACTGAAACGTATGAATCCCTTCTGGTCTTACGTTGCTGAAAGCATCCTCTATGACCAGGATAGCTACCATAGAATACTCCTTGTAATCAAAAGAGTTTTCTAAAGGGCCGATGTGGAAGTGGAGGGCTTTCTCCACCAATCTTCTCTTACAATACGCATTTTGAGATTACGACAGCTTACCCAATAAGCTTCTAAGGTGATGTCCTATTTGCATTCCTAATGATTTTAACAGACAGAAGAATACGCTTATGGGCCTCAGGTCTTTGAAACTGCAGTCAGAATTTATGATGAAAAAGTATCCGAGACTCTATACTAAGCCAACCAGTCGCATCTATTTAATTAAACCGGACTGGACTGATTCTAGTGAGGAATCCTTGAAGCTTCTTGTCGATACCCACTTTCCAGGAAGCATTGATGACTCATCGAGAAACATATTCATGGCTTACAACGGATCTCGTGACTAAAAAACGGGTCGTATGCGCACTTAAACGTTTCAAACCTAATAAATCAGCTGGTCCGGATCGAATCGTTCCAGCGGAAATCCAAAACAACTCGCCGATTATCCTCTCCTGACTGGAGGTAATTTTCAAGAGGTCTATAAAAGTTTAAAGCTGGTCTATATTCCGAAGAAATAGGCAGAGGCTAGGGTGGTCTACGTATATCCCGAAAGCGGGAAAGACCTCACATGTCTACCAAAAGGATAACAAATCTATAACTGTATCATTCTTCATGCGCTGAAAGCCTTGGAAAGGCTGATAGATGTATTTATACGATCAAAAATATGAGGGTGACCCGCAAGGAATCAACCCGTCCAAAACCGAGCTGGTACTATTTTAGAGGAAATTCAAAATCCCAGTAGTGGATCTTCCTATCTTAAACGACATTAAGTTAGATGTTACTGACAAATCAAGATTTCTGGGTGTTATCTTGGACAATAAGCTTATCTGGTCTAATATTTTAGAAAGGGTGAACAAGGCTACTGTAGCTATGAACTCAAGCCAGTACTATGTTCTTTGCCAATGGGTAAAGATGAGGTCTAATACCGGAGGTGGTACACTGGCTTTTCAAAGCCGTTAAGGTACCCATACTTATTTAAGTGTGGTGGCCACCTCTTGAGAAAACAACATTTAGGACTAAGATCGAGAAGGTGCAAAGGATGACCTGTATAAGTGGGGCGCTGAGCACGACACAGACACGCGCCTTGAAGATTATGTTTCATCTTCCGATCGTTATTTTTGGTTGGCGGCTCGCGGTGAATCTCAACTATATTTTTTCAATTTTTTGTTTCAAGAAGGGCTTCTGAACCCACTCTGAACATTTAGGCGGCAATCAAGTCGTTGGAATCAGTTTTTCTGGCGTCAAGGATGCGGAGTTGAGCTGTCACTATTCTCTTAATGAGAAGAGTATTAGCATTTCAACATCCGCATATTCTAGGTTCCCGGCCACTCGGACGTCTGGAGTAACTGTACGGTAGAAAAGGCAAGCTTGGGGAGGCCTATTGCAAATTAGGGCTTAGCAAACGAGACAGTTGCCTTGGCGAATCTAAAACCTTTACCGGTAGCGTAGCATGGCAAGTTTGGCCATAACTGAACTTGAACCGCTCCAAAACTCTAATTTTCCAACATTGACGTTATTTAACCCTCCGTTAGGCACATGTTGGGATAGTCATACGTACCTCATGAGTCTGTCCAGACTCATATACATTTTTATGTATTTGTATGTAAATATTGGGTTTTTGATAGTGCATGAAAGGTATTTATATACAATTAATTTTTATATTTGGTATTTTTTTTTGTTCTTAGTGGTTTTGGCATGTGTTAAACTACCTGGGCAGGGAAACATGTTGCGAGAATATTCGTGGAATGTCAAAAAAAAAAAAATTTTTTTTTTTTACATTTTATGTTTTATTTATTCGTTTTATTAATTATTACATGAAATACGGTACGAATATTTCTAATCAGTCTTTGATTAGGATACATTGGAAACAAACATAGTCAACTTTTGAGTGCTGTTGGCATACGGCGTTTGAGCATATTGTGCAAAAGAAACGAGTTTTGCGGCGGATTTTTTCTCTTCCCTGTGAACAAATTTTGCAATACTTCTACTTTTCGAATGTATCAGCACCGCTAACGCTAGTCACTATTTCTGGTGTAATCTTATAAACGAATGAAACGAAAACGAGACAAGTGAAAACGAACGGCAAATATAATTTCAATTGATTTTGAATACATACATATATTGGCCTTCCGAAAAACGGTTCAATGGCCGAACGTGTGCTGAATTGTTTGGTGATGTGAACGTTTTTCATTCGCTCTTCAATGTTTGGGAGAACTAATGTGTTACATAAAGTGGCTAGGTAATTTCGTCTAGCGTCAGATCTTTTGTTGGCATCGACTTCTTTGCAAATGCAAAATGCAGCCAATGCTGCAATATCCAACATGTTGCAGAAAAGAGCAAAGGTCCACCTTTTTGTTGACCTCTTTGATTTGAAATGTGTGACCATTTGATACATGCAATCGACGCCTGCTTTATTTGCATTATAAAACAAAATTGCTTCGGGTTTCATTGCTTGGCCTTGACATAATTTTGTGTAGTGCACGGTGGAAAGTAAGTTCACACACTTATTTTTTTTTGGTATACGTAACTGCAAATTGAAACCAAATCGTCGTGAAATCCAAAATAAGATGAAAGAATTTGACGACGAGGATGCTTTCTCATTTCATTAGGGACACATGTTTTATTGGATCGCATGGTGGTCGTACGCTTAACTCCTTCCACAGTTGTGAAGAAATTGTCAGCAATAATTGTACGTCCGGTGTTAGTGTATACGCGAGTTGTAACATAACATGTTCGCGAGTTGTAACATAACATGTTCGCCTTGATTCACTTCGCGTTTTGCTCCTTCCTCTCGACCTGGGTATAACTTTCCTTGCAAAGGATATTTTGTTTTTGAATCACAAGCCCAAAAAATTTTTATACCGTATTTTGCTTATACCGGTTTTGGATGGTACATATTGAGTGAATTTAAATAGCTGCTCATCAATTGTAATGTTCGCATGCGGGCTGTAGTTCATGGCAAGAGTTTGATTCAAATAATTCTATATGTCCCGAATTGGTGCGGCTTTATCGGTTTGCAAACGAGATGGACGTGTTCGCCCATCATCAAACCGAATAAATCATGTCAATGCAAGAAATCGTTTATGAGACATAGTTGCTCTCAATATGGGCAGGCCATCTGTTTGCCACAAAATGCTAGACTTTTGCATGTTATTGTGTGAAGCACCAGCAGCCAAAAGTATTGCAATAAATGCATCTAATTCGCTTTCGGTTACATCCTTCCAAACTTTTTGTTTTTTGTCGGGATTAGCCACATTCCATTTTTGAACTGAATCTTTTCCATAACGATTTGTTTCGGTGATGATAATGAACACAAGGTTTGGAGTAAAAAATTTCTTGAATACCTCAATTAGAATAGAATTTTGTTCCTTGGGTCCAGCTCGAAAACGCATAACATTGTGTTAACGCATTCGAACAGCAGCATTTGGTTCTATTTTTTCCCATTTTGTACCATAGACATAGTCTTCCGTAGCACTTTGTTGTTGAGTTTCAGATTGTATTTCCTCGTCGTTATCATCACTGTGACATATTTCATTTGGTTCGATGTCTATTTCATTCTCAATATCAGATGCATCGTCTTCGTTTGGCAAATAATCTACATCATTATCGTCGTTTTCGTCAGCAAATGGATCGATTGCTTCGCCCTTTTCAGCAGCTCTTTCACGTTCTATATCATTGGCTAAAGCCGTTGCTAATCGTTCATAATTGTTGTCTAAATTACCACCTACGCGTGGTCGCGTATTTTAAATAAATTCCACTTCATCACTCGATTCACTAAGTCACTCATTTTGAACAAGAATATGGCGCGTCTAAAATATTTTATTAGCACTAACGTGTTGTGTACCGAGCAAATAGCGCAGTGGTTAAAGCTGCGACGTTTGGATCGGGAGGTACCGGGTTCGAATCCCAACAGAGGCGGGATGCAAAAGGGATTTTTCATCTCCCGATTACGATCGGTGATTAAATTGAAAACATCTAGGACCCTCTGTTGGAATGTAGAACTCATGGGCCGACCCATCTTCCATGTCACTGTACAGGGTGACATGGAGCTATGCAATGCGCAGGTGGTATACTGTACTTGTGTGAATGGGATGAATGAATGGATTGAATGAATGTTGTGTGAATGTAAGGTAAGGAAGGCTATGGACCGTAAAAGTGTCTATGCCAAGTCCTTTTTAAAAAAAAAAAAAAAAAAAAAAACGTGTTGTGTGTTCAACGGTCATTGGTCGATAGCAAAAAACAAAGGAAAAATGAAACACATTTGTTTTTATCATGAAACTAAATTACCGTTAGAATTACCAATTCCATGTAACCAAAGGGTAAAATTGCATCGAGTTTCATATAAAATGTATATGTGTGTATATGATTCTAGCCAGACTCATGAGGTACGAAAGCGATGTGTACATCAAAACATTCCTAAAAGTTGTACATGTAACAGTTTTTTAGTCCTTTATTGATCGATAGCTAATAATATTTTAGGAAGGTACACGAAATTAAAATTAGCTAGCTCAATTTGAAATATATTTAAATTAGAATTAAAATCGAAAAAAGTCTGGCCAGACCCATGTGCCAAACGGAGGGTTAAGAACGGTCGTGGGGATATTCATATGTTCATATTTGGCATTAGTATACAGAAGGCATAATCATACGGATAATCAAAAACAATGGACAGCATCTCGGATCTCAAAAAGCGTAAACTGTGAGATATACTACGCTTCATTAGAACCTCTGATTGGTTCCACTGTAGAGATAAAAGGGAAGTAAGATCATGTGTAATCACAACGGACAGTTACCGGTCTAAGTTAGCCTTAGCACTCACTCTAACCTAACCTAACCTAACCTACTTTACATATTTCAAAAATACAAGTTGTTTCATTACTGCGAACCATGTAAAACGAAGACTTCCTGACCATTTAAACTATAACATTCTTATCATCGACTACCTATACTTTCTAAATTTCTATTAACAAATAGTGTTGTTTACCGTTCTTTATTTATATTTTTAGGTCACCTTATGACATATTTTATAAATTTTAAGAACTGCGGGTTCTCTGTTAAAGAACGAAACTAAATTTAAAATCGAATTCAATCAGTTTTCGTTTTTTAAATCTTACTTATCAAAACGAGATCCAGATTAGTTAGTTTTAATCTCCTTCGTTGAATATTTTTTGTTTGTTTTAAATCAATTACACAAAATTTCAATTTACTCCAGTCCAAGATGACAATAAATAATGGAAATGTACCAAAAATAAGAAAATAAATGTATTTTCTATATTATGTTCGTTTTCATTTTTGGTCATTTTCTTTCTTTTGTGTTGAATTGAATCGAATGGTACATCAGTATGTACATACATATATGTATATACAAAAAATAGAAACATTATATTTTATTCCAAAACAATCGTTTTGTTGTGCAAAATAATAAAATGGGGAATTGGATGGATATTCGCAGAGGAGAATGCATAGAAAAATTATGTATTAAAAAAAACAATTCCCGTCTTTGTGTCGTCGTCATCTTTCAATCATTTCGTATACCCGCACCGATATGTATTTTTTTGCCATCCTGTATTATATTTTCCCTTCAATATGGTTTCATGCTGTATATCTGGAAAGCGAAAATGTAAGCAATTGGATTTTTGTTTGGTTCACAAAACAAGTAGAGTACGAAATATCCTGGTACAAATCTCAATTTCAAAATCTGTATGAAGTTTATGCCAATAAAATTCACAAGACAATGCTGATATAATGGTAATTGTATTTTTTAGGACATATCGTTATATACATACATGTACAATACAACCAACCGTTGCTATTAATTTCGTTCGAATATAGCAAAGAAGTACACAAATAGTAGAAGATTAGTTATGTATTTTACGATTTCTTTATACTTTTCTTCTAGCTATGTACATATATATGTATGTTGCTATTTTATGTATACAGTTGATATATAGAAAATAATCCATTAATCAAACCTATATGCACTGTGCAGACATCGGTACAGATCCTTGTATTATTTATTTATTTTATTTTATTTTTAGAAACTTTTTTGTGTTCGTTTTCCTTTATTCTCGTCTTTTTCTCTTAATTTTTACAAGTTTCCGTCTTTTCTTTTCTTTTTTTTTTTTATTTTAGTTCAGTTTTGATTCAATTTAATAAATATTTTTATTGAATTTTAACAATTGGTTTGAGCTTAGTGATACCTTATATAGGGTTTTCCAATAAGAGGTTTCATTTTGAATAGCCTGCTATTTGGGCAGCTGTCAATTTGGAAACTATCATCTTTTGACATTTGACAAGTAAAAACTACTCCATTACTAAAAATAGTACGATACAAGCTTCAACAACGCATTGAAATTGTTAAAATTCACTACAAAATTGGTGAAAATTTTGCAACCACATAGGTCGCAAAACTAAACCACTTTTTGGTTGTCGTGAAGCACCTAGTGTTGAAGAAAACCCAGGTTTGTCGATCTTTGGAATTACACATTCCACAAACGAGATTACACCGTATTTTGCATAAAGACTTAGGCGTTTAAAGTTCAGTTAACACAAATGCATCAACATGATCCGGATTTTCATCGAAAAATCATCTTCATTGATGAGGCCCATTTTCACCTCGGAGGCTACACAGTAAAATAATTACATTGAATTTTGCACACTTTTGCCGGTGGGCAAATAACAATAATAATTGATAAATAACATTCCCCAGTTTTCGAGTTATTCGAGCTTTTAGGAACCTAGGAGGAAATTTACTACAAAAATTCTTTGTCGAATCGCCAACACCACGGCGAACAAAAGCTTCATCCCCGGGTTTGTAATTCAGTATTCTGGTGCGCAGATTATAGTGGATCGAGTCCGATAGTGGATTGAATCCGACCATTAAGCGGCACGATTTCTAAATCATCTTCGTTCAAGCAGTTTAAACTCTTTAGCATTTTATACGTATCCCCATTGGTAATTATATGATACCCAAAGAGTAAAAAATACGGAGAATATTGGGTAGTCTGGTGGATAGCATTTCGTAGCACACAGGCTATTTCGGCTAAATTGTCATCCCAATTTCAATGGTCTTGGTTGACGTAGGAACGTATTAACCCTTTCCGAGGCATTAGCTTGTAGTGAATACACAGCAGTAAACGTGTGGTTCACCGCAAAATCAATCATCAAAGACTTGAAAGGTTTACTAGTGAACTGCGATCCATTGTCACTCACAACTTCTTTAGGGGTTCCAAAGAGAAGAAAAACTTCATTTTTGAGATATTGGATTATCTTAGGAGATGTAAATGTCGGCAATGGTTTTAGCAAAACAAATTTTGAGAAATGATCTAAAATTACAAGAATGTAAGTATTTCCATGTTTAGAACGAGGATAGGGACCCATCGAATCGATCAAAATTCGTTGCCATGGTCTCGCTACCGAACGAAATTGGCCCAAAGGCGGTTCAGATGTCATATTACTGCTCTTTGAGATTTTGCATTTCTCACATTCCCGTATATATTCAGCAACCTGGGTCCTCATATTAGGCCAGAAATATAATCGCCCTAATCTTTCTAAAGTTTTATTTATACCCCCATGCGCCCCAGTGGCGACGTCGTGTTCTTCATAAATCAGTTGATTTATTAGATTTTCTGGTACCCAAATCTTCCACAAAGACACATCGGAAAGT
The DNA here is from genome assembly GCA_951394425.1 of Tipula unca. NCBI lineage: Eukaryota > Metazoa > Arthropoda > Insecta > Diptera > Tipulidae > Tipula > Tipula unca. Next base: position 74,370,370 of record OX596381.1, read on the forward strand.
TTTATATCAACCTTTGGTTCTATTCGAATGAAAATTCTATTTTCCTGAATTTTGAAACATGAAAAATTTTCTGGATTGGCAAGAATACGGCTGCGGAAAGCAATATAATTTGGATCATCGAAGCCTGGCAGACCTAAGTCAAATGCACTTATTATTGTTGGCCAATCAAGAACAATCTCTTCAACCGAATCAGTATAACAACGAGAAAGAGCGTCTGGTCCCACTTTGATGTTCGATGGAGAAATCATAAGCCTGTAACTTAAGGCTCCACCGCGCTAACCGTCCGCTTAATTCTTTTAATGACATAAGCCACTGCAGGCTGGCATAATTTTTGTGCATTTCTAATGCCAATATTATCAATTTTTTCAGAGTTTAACGATGAAATTCATCCGCTGGACATTGATATTGTTGCACTTAAGGGAGAATTGGGAAGTTCTAGAAACTCTAAAGTAGGAGTATCATTTGTCTTTGCAGAAGTATTGATCCAGTTGATAATATCATTATTTTCAACATTATTTTCGGCAAGTTGCTGCTCGATCGGTTCGCGTTCATTTTCTTTGAATGAAGCTGGCGAAAATTTAATGTTCTCTGGATATAATTGAAAAACTTTGTTTTTTTCTGCAAAATATTGGAACACTTCTGCATCGTCAATTTCAGTTCCATCAGATTCACGAACTAGCTTGGATCCTCCAGTTCCTATGGAAGTTTTAAGAATTGTATGTGTTTTATTAATAATTAAAACAGTTTTAAAGGCCATTACTGGCCCCTTACTGAGTCAACAATTCGGCTCCAGCGGTTTCGATCCCGAGCATGGTCTTCATACTGTCTAAGACAATCTGAAGAGGCCAAGTCGTTCTCTATGTGTTTTATTACCTTTCTCTATAATTGTTGATAAATTGCCAACAAATATGAATTTTTTTTTTTGGTTGTTCGACTAGCATCCCAAGTTTTGACCACTAGACGTATGACATAATTTAAATTTAATCCAAGGGAACAAAAAAATGTTATTTATATAAACTATGCTTACATAAATCTGAAACCACACCATAAGTGTGGGACAGTCCAAGTTAAAAGGAAAAGGAGACTATAGGTCATAAAAGGAAGAGGATAGGATAAATCAGAAGGAACAACTATTATGTCATTTGCGAATATATTATTATCTTCATACAATCCTAACTTGTAATTGAATGTGATGGAAAGCAAGTTTCCATGATAAGCTATATTTGAACAATTTTCGTTGATTAATATGTTTTTGATTGTTAGACATTTAACAGTTCGATATAGCCAGGGACTGTGATCAAGAATATAACGATTCTAAACTTCAAGATTTAAAAAGATCGAATTAAGCTTTTGTTCTATGTTGACGCGTTTGAAGTGTGCAATCCATTAGGCTCAGCCAGATCAAAACACAAGCTGTTAGGAGTTTATTTTGTTCTTGGCAATTTACTTGGTCACAACAGGTCACCAATCAATAACATAATGCTCTGTTTGTTATGTACTGAATCACACATAAAAACGTTTGGGTTTAATTCTATATTTTCGAAATCGTTATATCAGATTTAAAAGTACTAGAAGAAAATGGAATAATCATTACTGGATCTACAGAGTCGATAAAAGGATCAATAGTAGCAATTTGTGCGATAATTTAGGTTTGCACCAAATTAGAGGATTCTTAAAAAATTTTGATTCTGCTGAATATTTTTGTAGATATTGCCGAAACGTTTAACGAACAATAACCGAACACGTTTGCGATTTAAGAACCAAGTTTTCATATAATGATGATGTTTCAAATTTGACATTTATGGAATTTAGTATAGAGGAGTTAAAAAGAATTCATGTTTTAATGATTTAAATTTTTTTCATCTAAGCAGTGGCCTTCCCCCATGTATTGCCCATGATTTGTATGAAGGGATTATTCCTCTAGATTTATGCTTAGTTATTCATTATTTCGTTAGTAACGTTTGGATAATATATGACTATTTCAATATAACATGTAATCGGTTGGGAAATACAGTTAAATTTAATGTCAGTTTTCCTGATATAAAATATAGTAGTAAAAAAGTTGGTGGCCATACAATGCAAAACTTCTATCAACTCACCTTAATATCATTAATACTAAATGGTAAAATTAAAGATTTTAACAATAGTGTTCTTGAAATGGTTACACTATACTCTTGGAGATAACTCAAATTGTCTCATCACATATTGTAACTTTTACCCAAATAACGACCGATATGTCGAACTAAGAATTTTATTGTTTCCAAATCACAGACTTATTCGCAGGCATCATTATATTCAGCATTATCCGTTGGTCCATTAGAAAATTTTTCTACACTTAGATTTGAAAGCAAACATAAATATTTTAAACAGATTGCTGCAAAAGTCGAAATTTTATTAATTTAACTAAAACATTGACACAAAGGCATCAAATCTTACAATCAACTTTGTATGGCCAAAGATTTTTGACTGATGTTGTAGTCACAAAGTTGTTACAAACAAAATGGTTATTAGTTGCAAAACAGTTTGATAACATCATGCAAAACATTTTCTAAAATTTTCGACTTAAATGAACAACCTTGTTTAGAACAACAAAAACTGTTTTCAATTTCTGTTATGTGTTTTAAGGGTCCTAGTACCGTAAATTTCAATTTTAATTGAAACCTTCAGAAAAATTGTAATATTATACGAAATTTAAATAAAAAAACTGACATTGTGTAATTTTACGTAAAATTAGAGCTTTTGTCAACAAAGGTGTTTAAAAACCACGTTGAAAATTACAAATTTTTTTTTACTGTTTACGTTAATAAGCAGAATTATCGCATTTGGGGCTCAGAAAATCCAAAAGACGATTGTTGAAAAGCCTCTCCATCCTCAACGTGTCACTGTTTGGTGCGGTTTTTGGGCTGACGGTGTGATTGGACCTTACTTTTTCGAAATTGAGGCTGGTGCAACTGTTACGGTGAATATGGATTGCGCTACCGAGCTATATGATTAATGATTTTTTATGGCCGGAATTGGAAGATTTTGATGTGAACGACGTCTATTTTCAGCAAGACGGCGCTACGTGCCACACAAGCAATGAAACTCAATCACAATTTTGCAAGAAAATTTTCCTGGCCGTGTTATTTCTCGAAGAGGTGATCACAATTGGCCACCAAGATCATATGATTTAACACCTTTAAACGTTTTTCTTTGTGGCCACGTGAAAAATAAGGTCTATGCCAATGCTCCACAATCACCATTTGGCTGATATATGATTCAAATGTTAATAGCACACCTTCCTCTTTAAATATCAAAATGCAATCTCTTTTTGGAAAACACTTTATGTACATTTTTATGTAATACTCGTATTTAAAAGCCTCTTCTAACACGAATGTATATTTATTTACACATACAAACATACGTATATATATAAGCCTAAATGATTGATTAAACTAAATTGAAATAATAAAGATGATTTATTGATAATTAATTTATAACAAAAATCATCGAGTAAACTAAATGCCCTGTAGTCGTAAAAATTGATTTGATTTATTAGATAAAATATATAGTTCTCACGTAGTTTGTATTACCTATACATAAGTATGTATGTACAACTTGTGGGAGGAAGATCTACAATTAATCGTATACAAACATAATGATAAATTCGTAATTTATTCAGAGAATTTGATTGTATATTTTAGAATTAATTTTGAAATTGGAAAAAACTTGCAATAGGTAGCCATCTTTTATACTTACGTCGTTCAGCTTGCGGTATTTGACACAAAACCTCATCGAACCAACCATCCTTCTTTTGAACAATCACCACTGGCGAACTGTACGGACTGCTAGACTTTTCGATTATTCCGTCTTGCTCCATTTGCTTAACCAGTAGTTTGGCCTTTTCTTGCCTTAGTAGCGGTAATCTTCTTGTCTAATTAGAGTTACATTTCCGGTGTCGATTGCGTTCATGGCGAAGACGTCAGCCAATACTTTTATTACCGCTTTCGTGTCTGCTCCTGTGAGGTGATCATATAATGAGCTAATGATCCGCTTCCTTGCTGGGTGTATTGCATTGTTATACGTTGTTTTTCAGGTACGCAATTTGTGACGAAATTGACCTCCTCTGCTTTGCCAATCAATTCCCCTACCTTAATTACGCTTACTGTTGGACTCACGTTCATTACTCTCACTAGTATTTTTGGCGTGAGTTTTATATCAGGATTCTTCCACCAAATAGAGCATAATTTACTATTTTGCTTAGTTCCACTATTCCTAGCTTGCTACCCACAGGGTCACCGTTGATTCTGGCGTATAGATAACTTTTTCAGACATCGGTGGTATATCTAGTCTTCCCCGCGTCATGGCCCGCCATGCTTGTTACTGTCCATTTTAATACTTCATTCTTTAGATCCAGTGACATTTGGTCAGGGATGGGAATTTACGCGACATCTATTATTTTCGACGTCGACGTGTCGACAACGTAGACTATTCGTTACTTGAGGTTTGGCGTTACTTGAGCCAGACATTTCGCTGACAATGCAGTGGAGCCACCAAATATTTGTGTACATTTGGTACAGTGCTCTGTGTTGTCTGAACATTTGGGATGTTTGTCCTAAATCATAAAAATGTTTACATGTGCAAGCGAGAGGTTCATTCGGATAAACCCATAAATCTTATAATTTAACCGATTATGTGAATTTTCTATAACTCGAGTATGTTAATTAAATAAATTTTTAAAATTTCTTGAGAAATCCCTAGGAAGCTAACACCATAATGACGTATATATATTTCAAGATGGCAGTTGGCCTAAAGTATCCGAAAAAAAATTATTTTGGAAGCAATTGGGGATCCCGAATAAGCTAACCGAAAATATTTCAATTTCGAAAAATACGAGATGAGGTTTAGGACACAAAATTAGATATGATCATGTATGTATTTCGGCTGGATGACATTTCCGGATTGTTGCCCTTCTTATCCCGTACTTTAATTAATTAATTAATTTTCGGATAACTTAGACAACATAGACACCAATGACATCGTGGTATGTATTTCATTATGGTGTTATTATAAAAAATTGGTTGGAACCTAAGAGGATTCCGCGTTCAATGCCACAAAGACCCATGGTGCAAGCATTATGGTGTTAGTTTGGAACAAGCTTTTGTGGGTTTAGAGGACAGATTTAAGACAAATTTCACATATCGTTTGTCAAATTATTATTTGACCTGCGGCTTATCTGAATCGCTAGTCACTAACAACTTCACATCCTCTTAAATTTAAATTGCGTAAAATGTAACATCTTATAGCAATAATTTTTAAGCCAGCCTCCGATATTTTACCGCATGTGGCCACCGAGAAATATCTTAAAGTAGGACCTAATTTAGCCAATTCATATAGACCAAAATCCGCGGTTATACTCGATCAATCAGATACGATTAATTCACGCAGAGGAACACAAAAGCTTGGCAAGTGTTTTCGGCCAATATCTGTGATTTGTTTAATGCATCGCCTTAAGTAAACGAAAACCAATTGCGAACAATTTTTAACGATCAATTTCAACATTCCAAAGTCATAAGTTGTTGACGTTGTCTTAATTATTGATAAAAAATATTACCAAGTAATCTACGCATTATTCTACGAATCGCGTAAATTGGTTTAAATTGGATGTTTAATTGGATGTTTAAACCGCCTCCCTACTACAGTAAGTTATAGAGAACAAACTCCTTTCGCTGCTGCAGCCTCTGTAGTAGCTGTTCTTAGGTTGTAATGAACTACAGTTTTCATAAGCTGTACTGCATCATGTCAGCACGTATTAAACCGATTTTGAAGATCCGGTATCCAAAGTGAATGTACGCGATTGTTTCTCTAGTTGTTTCTCATTCAGCTGTTTGGCAATTAGAACAGTAACACTTGGAAATTCTCCCACTTTCACAAGCTTTCGGCCCGCAAAGCTGGTGCCACTTACTTTTCCTTTTCCTGACCCATGAAGCGGATAAACCCATCTGCCTCATTATCCTCCTGCTGTGTGATTATCCATCGCAATCTTTCTTACTGTTTATTGCGACTGTCTATTTGCCCTGTTCCCCTAGCCGCTATGGTGGTTTACATTCTCTGATATAGTGCTCAGGTTGATGACATATAAATATCTAGACTGAGTGCGACATCTCATACGCCTGTGGTTCTGAAAACCTTATGCTGATTGTCTTATCTTTGTTTCTATCATTGCCTCAATTTGCGCTATATCTTCTACCTCGAGCTTTCACAGTTTAACGGATTCGGAGGTTAGGCTGGCTCTAGCTTCCTCGTATTCTAACGTCGATTCTAAGACTTTGTTCATGCTTTTCCCTTTTCCTGTCCTCAAGTGAAGCTTTAGCTGATCGTCCCTCACGGCGTTAACGATTGTATCCACTGTCAGTCCAATCAAGATATCACTAGGAACTTTACAGTAAGGTTAGCGCGCCCACATGGTTATTTATCGTTCCACCTCATGAAAGCGTTCTCCTCGTTGTTGTCCCCTATTATATGCAGCAGTATTTTGCTTAATTCATGGACATGGCTCTGTCCGTACTTCAAGTTCAATTCCTGCAGAATGATTTCGCCACTCGCCTCTAATGTGGTTACTGTCTGTAGCACATCAGCTGCCTTGCCTTTTAGTTCCAACATAAAGGCATTGAGCAATTCCTCTGCACCCATCCGTTATGTTGCACAGAAGTTTGGCCATCAAACGATGGAGGTTTCAAACCCCGTTTTGGCCTTTGGCAGATCGTTCTGTTGATGTGATTAGGCTGCTTCGTTTTGGAGTACCGTTGTGGTGAGAGAGCGTGATTTGCAGGCGGGCTTCAACCTCCTTTATCCTGCCTGCCAATTGATTTATCATGCAGGGCTATATCTGAATACGATACGTATTCCAAAGTGTAGGATTCTTATTTGATTTTAAATAAGAATAGATCGAAACAGATTCCGATCAAATAGGAATCTTACTCTTTCGAATACGTATCGTATTCAGAAATAACCCCACAGTTGCTGTCCCGTCTGCCTCCAACTCCTCCAGCTTCGTATTTTGTTTTTATATTTGCTGATCCAACTTATCATTTTGCTGTTTTATTTTAGAGTTTAGCTGATCAAATTGTTGGCTCGATTGTTGCGTCTACTGTTTCATTTCAAAGTTTAGTTGTTGGATTTTTTGATCAACTTTAGTGTTTACCTGTTTCATTCATAACAGTAAGACATTGAGAACAGCTCCAAGCTCCAATGTTTGTCTGTTCCTCCGGTTGTGCAGCAGCAGCTACTACTATTTCCGCTTGTTCCTCCTTGGCTACTGCCTTGGTTTTGGTTGCGGCAGTTAACCCATTGAATAAGGCTGATTAATTGAGACACTAGAGCTCCACCTACAGATGATGATAGTCGGGTCTCTCTACTTTTACTATACCTGCGTCATATTGGTCACGTTTAACTGCTTTTTGAAGCCTTATTAAATATCTAGCTCGGTATTATTGTTATTCGTTGGCAATCCCCAACGCTCAAACATTTCTCTTTGCTGTACAGATGTGGAAGAATTAATGTTCTTCTAATGTTCTCTCTATAAGGATTAATATGGTATTTTGCAATAAAAATTCGTACTATTTATTAGTACAGTACGATTTATTCGCAAACAAAACACAACTGTCACTGGTTGAGTTTAAACTGATGTTACACTGAAACCTCGTTACGTTTATACACTTGTTTCATGCAACCACAATAACCCTAGTATGCGTGTAATTATTCGAGAGTAATCTGTGACGTAATTATTGCAAATTGCACATTAATTGGATTCTTTCTCTCGCCGCGCGTCTATGTTCACTTCTTCTCTATCGTTTTTGTTCACGGCTTGCTTCTCGAACATTGTGGTGTTTTACTGAATAATAGTCATAGTACGTTGAGAACTCATCGCATCAATCTCGATCGTCGACTCAAATAAATGTGCATCATAAAAACTACAAATCATGTGAATGAGTTCAACATTAGGCATAATCGTCACAATATCTGGTATACTTCCATGCACAATTCAGAAAAATGGAAAAATTCCATAATTTGTAACAGAAAATGAGCAAAAACTAACGAAATGGCGAAATTCCATGCACAAAATTATCGTACAAATAATTCTGAATTAGAATTAAGATTTTTGTGTGGTATAGCCCTGCCCGTCAATGATGGTTTTAAGCCACAAAATAACTTTGCCTTTATCATCTGTTTACCAGTGACTTTATATTGAAATTTTTTTTATCAGTTCTATCCACACATGTTCGATAATCTAAGGATCAGGTGACTGCAGCTGATGACGAAGCCATTCCTTAACAATCCCTAAAAAGATCATAAAGGATACACAGTAAACATTATAGCACATATGATAATAATAAGCTGCGGCATGCTTCGGATTTTTATACTGTTGGAGGCAAAACGGATCCTGGAGCACAAATTTTTCGGCCGCCGTTGCTCTTAAATAAGGTTTCAAAATATCCAAATATGTAAAGCAGTTCATAGTACCCCAACAGTACCCCACATCATAACGCTTCCAAATTCATGTTTAACAGTAAAATGTATCTTCTGTTATCCGAGCTCTTTAAGCTTTGGGAGAACGCGGTACTTTTATGGGTTAATTTAGATTCCTGTTGTTGGGGCAGATTAACATCAAACGTTTTGACAAATCCGAATACTGAGTTCAGCAAATCTTTTCTTAAACATTTCATTTGAAATTATTTTTGAATTTGATTAAATAGTATAGGCCCTCATGTCAAATGGAGGAACATTTTGGTATATTTATCGCTTTTTACCAAGATAATTGTCTGCTGTTTCTAATTGTATTCTATATGAAAAATTTAATCAATTCGGAAATGTCGAAATCCCAGGAGGGGGAATAATAAATTCACGGAATATTCAAATACAATTAAATATATCAAAGTTCGTCTGGCAAAGATTTTAAACTGCTAGCCTTTAAAAGATTGGAATGCATCTTTCAACAATAATTTTAAAATATTTTGAAATAAATCGTGTAATTTTCATTGATTCATATTTATCGTACTAACTGTATAAACACGTACACACGATTTTAATGCTCTGTAATATATTTTCGGTTTTCTTAATTATCGAAGTATGACGTCACTATTGCAATAACTCGACTTTTAATTATAAGTATTTTTTTTGTGTCCCAAATATTTTTTTAGTGCTATTAGTCTCTTCCAAAACTCAAAACTCAATTTACCTATAACATAATTGCATTAATGGTCTTTCATAAACGTGATCGGTAACATGTAACTGTTTAATTGAGCGTGAGTGAAGTGTCTCATTAATACAAATATAATTGGTAAGGTCATTTTATTTTCTAATAATTAATGAAAACTGTTGAGCCGCCGTCGTTGGCACAGTAAGTAGCGTCCTTGCTTTGGTAATCGAGGGTCTCGGGTTCGATTCCCGGTGGTGACCAAAAATCACGGTTGGCTGTTTTTAATGTGTAAGTATATGTGTTTGTCCGGGTATTGCACCGTGGGCCCATTAGCGTGGCATTACGTGCTGGAGTAATCCGCCCAATTTTTTTTTTTTTAGCAATGTTTAATAGAAATACGTTTTCTGCCTTCCTTTCCTGCGGTGATAGTGCTACTTATAAAAAAACGCAAAACCTATCCATCTACAGGCCTCATTTACAGCTGAAGGAATTGGAGTGTAATTCAGAACTGTCAGGATTAAATCAGGTAAGCATTTTTTGTTGTATATTGTTCGTGTCGAACCGGATGTAACACTATGCGTAACCTAACTTACAAATTTATAAAATTTTCTATATTTACGAGTAGTCTATGTTGATCTTGATTCTAAGACTTTAAAAAACGAATTTGTTCGATTTTTGACGATATCAGGTGAATTGGTGGTTCCGCGGAAGCGGTAAGGCACTAAGTTGATGAGTTGATTGATTTTAGTGTTGTTCTTTTGAAAAATACAGTCTACATAAGTTCACTATATATAGTCACCTGAGTAAGCCACACTTAATTCCCCTTAAGCTTAAGCCGGCAAACTAGCTGCAATCGGGAACTCTGATTGGTGAATCTGTTGACGCCGCCTTAAAATCTTTCGATATTCGAGCGTTGGGAATATTTCAAAATATTAATTAGCCAATTACCAAATTCTAATTCCAATTAAAAAAACAAATATCAAAATTTGTAATTCAGTGAAAATCTGAACTTTTATGTTTCAAATTTTAAAATGAAATTTCGGCAACTTAGTAATTAGAGATACCCGGATTAGGTTTTATAATTTGGAAAATTCTATTTTATATGTTGCTACGAATCTAACAATCTAAGAACAATCAATTAATTACCTGTATTACATATTTTGGCGTTCTTGGAAAGGGCTTATGTCATGATAACAGTAAACAATTGAATTAGACTGAAAGGTGGATTAAACCGAGAAAAATTATAACATTTTCAACATTTACTCGTATGTTCGTATGTATTCCCCCCCCAAAAATCCCAATAATTTTATTTATTTTTTACATTGAGAAAAAATATATTTCGTCAGTGTAAAACCCTATATAGGAAAGTCCTTTTTTCGATACATACTCGTATATGCTAGATAAAAGTTTCACCCTCACGAGCAACAAAAAAAAAAATACAATAATTACTTGCCTCTAATCAACATTTCGTTCAAAAGAAAAATATTTTATAACATTTGGAAAATGTATACGAGTATGTATGTACATATGTTTGTACCTTTTCGATGTTAGCCAATGTACAATTGAAAATAAAGAAAAAATTGTTAATAGAAGGAAAAAAGATTTATCAACAGACCAAATGACCATTCTCTCCATAGATTTAAAAAAGAAAAAAAATTGGATAAAGTGAGATGATGATGGTGATGGGTGAAATGAAAACGGAATGGACAATAAAAATAAACAACTTGGCATGTGACATGATGTTCTTCCAGAGTTGATGATTGGGATTTAATTTAATTTCTTTTGTTCGTATCCACTTACTGTTAATTTAAGTTTTAATGAAATACAAAAAAAAAATAATAATTACAAAATCAAGGTGATAATAGATGGGATTTTTTGTGTTGAAAGTGTTGAAAGTTTTTAATTGGGAATGGGTTGATATGTAGAAATGGACAATAATAAGTCGTATATGAATTATGTGTCATCAGAAATGTTTATATGAAAGCATCGAGTTAAATAAAATTCTTACTCCCAAAATTCTGTCTAATGAACTGTAAGAGCTAGCAACGGACAAGTGTCAAGGATAAAGCACCTGGCATATTCTTACAAATATTTTCCACTTTTAGTAATTTAAAATAATTTAACATTTGACAAGAGAGACGGTTGATCTACCGAATTTTTGAAACTTTGAAACTGTTTTAACTTGTTACGATACAATTGGCCAATCATATAGTCTTTTTGGCTTTCGTCATATTCGAAGAAAGATGGCCAATCACACCTTCAAGCCAAATTTCTCACCAAACAGTCACAGTTTGGGGATAGTAGTTTGACTAAATTTGTCAGATTTCCATTGCTCCAAAACGCATATGCTTTTTCTTATCAACAAAACTATATTCAGATACATTGGCACTTGTGGTCGGAGGCATTTACATGTCTCGTAAAACAAATTGCACGAACATGTTTTCCAAGAATACCACCACAGTATTATTTGCTTGTCTAAAGAGGCGACTAAACGGTTGCTTCGTTCGGCTGTCGAAGAGAATCCGTAAACAAATTATCTGTTTATAATGTCAACAAAAGGAACAATGAATACCGGCCACGCTTATAAGTACCATGACACGAGATTAAGGCCAAATCACATTCATGAAGGAGTATCGGCTGGAACTCGTTGCTTTTCAAGAAAAACGCAGGCCTAAAACTGGAGACTATATGTCCAAGGGCTATAATGTTGCACTACATGAACTCGAAAACATTGGAGCTGAATTCCTTTTTGGACCGCAGACAAAAAATATCTAAGCCAACCTGACGATAATTTCTTTACACGCGCCCACATAAATCACCCAGTCCAAGATAAAGAATAATTTTACAATAACTTGAACAATCTGATCGAATCTAAACCCGAACACGATGTTAGAGTGGTAATTGGGGACTTTAATGCTAGACCTGGCAGAAATCAGGCCGACTTTTGCCCACAGCAAAATTGACCACGTGTTAATTTCAAAGCGACGAGCTCGGTTTGTGTAGGATGTGAAATATTATCAGCAGCAACAAAATATGTAGGCAGCAATCATCATCTGATAGGTGCAAAGCTACGATGGAAGTATTCGTACAAGTCTTGGAACACAACGAAACGCATGGGCATTTCGACTGTGAATATCATCTGATAAATGAAGATCAAAAGGAACAATATCAGGATTTTGTCAGCGACAACATTGAGGAAGCTAATTTTGAGGATCCTCTAAGGCCACTGAGAAAATCTAAACACCCAGAAAGTTGCGCTCAAACAACTAAAATCCAGTTAACAAACTGGTTCAGTTTGAAGGAAATGCAAATCCTTGAAAATTGCTTGTGTTGTGCCGTATGAAAGTATCAAGACGTGTTGGGGTTCATCATAACAATTTTACGTACAACTTCATTGTGTGTAGCACTGCGAGCTATAATAAATATTTACATCACTATGATTATTTGTGCCGAAAAACCACACATCCATTTTTTTCTTGTGCCCTCTCACATTACAAACCAACCGCTAATAAATTTGTTTCTTGAACTCTTCCAACGTATTTATTTAGCCAGTGATTCATTTCACAGTGTATCATTTGAACAAGTGAACTTTTGATGGTGCGCAAATTAATGACTGATCTGATTATCTCCCCGCAACCAAAGAGCTATAGCTTATATATTTATGTTAATTGGTTAGACTCCATCGATTTATCATTTTTTCAAAAATTCCAACCCTTTAAGTATTTTTAAAAAACTTACTGCGGCTTTGTTGGTAACAGATTAGCTACTTTGCTGATAATAACCTTTAAGCTTTAGCCAGCGTGGAAGCTAGCTTGCTAAAAATTATGGAAACATGATTTCTTTTCAGGTCTGGTGATTTGCGTATGACTCAGTAAGAAATGAAATTTCGAAATCTGAATCCAATAAGATGACTGAAAATATAAGAAGAAAATCATTTGGTCCTTGCGAAAGTAATGTAATGCTTATTTATAAAACAGGATGCTCTGTTGAAACATTTTGAACTCTCTTTTATCAGCCAATTGGAACAGAAATTATTTTCTGTTGCAAAGAGGTGTGAAATGCGTGAAAGTTTTGTTCGTTGGATCACCGATTTTAAGAAACTGTGTGAGTTAGTCAGTAGTAGTTTTAAACAGAGGCTGCTTGTGGCCTCGCGCTCTTGGGAGTTTCGCTAAATTGAACTTATTGAACATTTCTCTTATTTTTTTATTTTTTTTTTGGTTGGTATATTCTTATATTCTTTGGGCAGAGTAGATTATTGCAAAACACATAAATACAAACAATAAATTAATCAATTTAAATCATAGTATCAGGAATACAGGGCTGGGGTTTTCCACAGAAGGCGTGAAGCGAGTCTATGACTCTTTTTCTGGACACTTGTTACCTCATTCGAAATGATTTCTTTTATTGTGATCTCAGCTTGCTAGACTCGATATAAATTTCTATTTCAATTTGCATTTGTTTGTAGCACTATTTTACCTTGTGAGATGGATTAAATGTGATAGTCAATAAATTTATACTAATTGGTTGAGTTCGCAGTAGACAAAGCAATGTCGTATAAGCAAGACAATATGCTAATTCATTTGTAGAAATAAAAACGTTAACTCGCTAGCCAACATAGCCAACTCACATGGTAAAACAGACGGAAAATGTTCTGGAATCTTTGCTAGATAATTTTACGTGTGTTTTATTATGTGAGTGCTTGGCAAGGTGGAAAAAAATTTAAGATCGATTTTTTTTTTTTTTTTTGGAAAATTTCTTTACATTCTATAATTTATAAATAATAATCTTTCATGTCGATGGATTTATGTTTTATACATTAATAATTAATAATGTGGGCTCTTTGCTTGACTAATGTACAATAATTAAAATTACGGGATTATAGTGTTGTTTTTATTTCACAATAAAAATCAATTACACACTTAGGATACATACCAAACCAAATATGTTTTTTTTTTGTTTATACATTTATTGGATTGTTAATAAAATTAAGTCACCGTATACTTTTTATTATTTTATTACATCTTTGGCCATTTTAAAATAAAAACAACGCCCTAATTTTTATATTCATCTATTTTTAATTTTGTCTTGATTCGCAAATACCTGAAGTCTGCTTGTGATATTCTGGGTATGTGTTTGCATGTTTCCCATCCATACAGGAGTATCGAATTTAAACATTCCTTGAATAGTAGCCATTCCAGATCTTATGAAACATGCTAAACGTATTTTTAGCTTTATGTTAATGCGTTGACTAATGTATGTTTGTAAAGTTTATATTAAAACTTACGTATATGTGGTAGTTCCGATAACTTGTGTACTTTCAACTAATTATCGGCTTGTTTCTATGTTAGGAGACATACATATATTATTTGGGTAGAAGGTCATTGTTAGCGATAGTGTAGGTGGTACATACATACAATACATTAATATATTATTATGGTCTTTATTGTATCTTAGGCAGTTCCTAGGGCTGTTGAATAAAGCATACATTTTGCATTTACGTTTTTAATCTAGCGACGTCATAAAAGTAATGAATATTGCCTATATTTAGGGGTACTCATATTGAAATTATTAATTTTTTATATCCCACTTCGGCCCATGCTCAATAAAATATGAATGAGTAAATAGGACCCCCTTGAAGTTATCCCATGATTTCATCCCAGATTTTTAAATTACCTCTGGCAACACTAGTGTAAATAATCCATCCCATACTTTTTAAAAATACATATAAAATTTGTATAGTTGTTTCATCCCAGGATTTTTTACATTTATACTATCCCACACTTTTTCGTCTACAAAAAAAATATGTATGTATACAGTTAGTACCAAAATACTCATCCCATACTTTTTTAATATGTAAAATTTATTTGGTGAAATATAAATTGTTATGTGCAAGTCTTTTTAAGGACGGCTAATTTCTCATTGCGATAAGGTTCAAGACCCTGTTAGTAACCATTACGCCAGTTTTAATTATTTTGTGACCGTTGGAATTCCCGCAATATAAATAAATGTGGCGCCTTTGCCAACTTTTCTAAGAAAGCTACAACCAAAAAATAACGTTTGGCCAAGCTTTTATAGGGTCTGTTTTTTTCTCATATTGATTGAGTTTGGGACCTTGTTGACCACCACTGTGCCAGCGTTGATGATTTTTTGACCGTTGGAATTTCCGCAATATAAATAAATGTGGCGCCTTTGCCAACTTTTCAAAGTAAAGCAAAATCGAAAAAAAATTCGTATGGCCAAGCTTTTATAGGGTCGGCTCTTTTCTCATTTTGATTTAATTAAGGACCTTGTTGACCACCACTATGCCAGCGTTGATATTTTTTTGACCGTTGGAATTTCCGCAATATAAATAAATGTGGCGCCTTTGCCAACTTTTCTAAGAAAGCTACATCCAAAAAATAAAGTTTGGCCAAGCTTTTATAGGGTCGGCTTTTTTCTCATATTGATTGAGTTTGGGACCTTGTTGACCACCACTGTGTCAGCGTTGATGATTTTTTGACCGATATTGCGGAATTTCCGACTGTCAAAAAATCATCAACGCTGGCACAGTGGTCGTCAACAAAGTCCCAAACGCAATCAATATGAGAAAAAAGCCGACCCTATAAAAGCTTGGCCAAACGTTATTTTTTGGTTGTAGCTTTCTTAGAAAAGTTGGCAAAGGCGCCATATTTATTTATATTGCGGAAATTCCAACGGTCACAAAAATATCAATACTGGCACAGTGGTGGCCAGTTAGGTTTCAAACTCAATCGATATGAGAAAAAAGCCGACCCTATAAAAGCTTGGCTAAACGTTATTTTTTATTGTAGCTTTCATAGAAAAGTTGGCAATAGCGCCACATTTATTTATATTGCGGAAATTCCAAAGGTCAAAAATATATCAACGCAAGCATAGTGGTGGTCAACAAGGTCCTTAACTCAATCAAAATGAGAAAAGAACCGACCCTATAAAAGCTTGGTCATACGAATTTTTTTTCGATTTTGCTTTACTTTGAAAAGTTGGCAATAGCGCCACATTTATTTATACTGCGGAAATTCCAACGATCAAAAAATCATCAACGCTGGCACAGTGGTGGCCAGTAAGGTCTCAAACTCAATCGATATGAGAAAAAAGCCGACCCTATAAAAGCTTGGCTAAACGTTATTTTTTATTGTAGCTTTCATAGAAAAGTTGGCAATAGCGCCACATTTATTTATATTGCGGAAATTCCAAAGGTCAAAAATATATCAACGCTGGCACAGTGGTGGTCAACAAGGTCTTTAACTAAATCAAAATGAGAAAAGAGCCGAACCTATAAAAGCTTGGCCATACGAATTTTTTTTCGATTTTGCTTTACTTTGAAAAGTAGGCAAAGGCGCCACATTTATTTATATTGCGGAAATTCCAACGGTCACAAAAATATCAATACTGGCACAGTGGTGGCCAGTTAGGTTTCAAACTCAATCGATATGAGAAAAAAGCCGACCCTATAAAAGCTTTGCTAAACGTTATTTTTTATTGTAGCTTTCATAGAAAAGTTGGAAAAGGCCCTACATTTATTTATATTGTGGAAATTCCAACCGTCAAAAAAATATCAACGCTGGCACAGTGGTGGTCAACAAGGTCCTTAACTCAATCAAAATGAGAAAAGAGCCGACCCTATAAAAGCTTGGCCATACGAATTTTTTTTCGATTTTGCTTTACTTTGAAAAGTTGGCAAAGGCGCCACATTTATTTAAATTGCGGAAATTCCAACGGTCAAAAAAATATCAACGCTGGCACAGTGGTGGCCAGTAAGGTCTCAAACTCAATTGATATGAGAAAAAAGCCGACTCTATAAAAGCTTGGCTAAACGTTATTTTTTATTGTAGCTTTCATAGAAAAGTTGGAAAAGGCGCCACATTTATTTATATTGCGGAAATTCTAACGGTCAATAAATAACAACGCTGGCACAGTGGTGGTCAACAAGGTCTTTAACTCAATCAAAATGAGAAAAGAGCCGACCCTATAAAAGCTTGGCCATACGAATTTTTTTTCGATTTTGCTTTACTTTGAAAAGTTGGCAATGGCGCCACATTTATTTATATTGCGGAAATTCCAACGGTCAAAAAAATATCAACGCTGGCATAGTGGTGGTCAACAAGGTCCTTAATTAAATCAAAATGAGAAAAGAGCCGACCCTATAAAAGCTTGGCCATACGAATTTTTTTTCGATTTTGCTTTACTTTGAAAAGTTGGCAAAGGCGCCACATTTATTTATATTGCGGAAATTCCAACGGTCAAAAAATCATCAACGCTGGCACAGTGGTGGTCAACAAGGTCCCAAACTCAATCAATATGAGAAATAAACAGACCCTATAAAAGCTTGGCCAAACGTTATTTTTTGGTTGTAGCTTTCTTAGAAAAGTTGGCAAAGGCGCCACATTTATTTATATTGCGGGAATTCCAACGGTCACAAAATAATTAAAACTGGCGTAATGGTTACTAACAGGGTCTTGAACCTTATCGCAATGAGAAATTAGCCGTCCTTAAAAAGACTTGCACATAACAATTTATATTTCACCAAATAAATTTTACATATTAAAAAATGGGATGAGTATTTTGGTACTAACTGTATACATACATATTTTTTTTGTAGACGAAAAAGTGTGGGATAGTATAAATGTAAAAAATCCTGGGATGAAACAACAATACAAATTTTATATGTATTTTTAAAAAGTATGGGATGGACTATTTACACTAGTGTTGCCAGAGGTAATTTAAAAAAATCTGGGATGAAATCATGGGATAACTTCAAGGGGGTTAAATAGGTCTCATTTGTTTCCGCACTTGATCACAATGCGCGTATTCATGAAATTTATCGTCATAGCATTTTGCAAGTGTGATGCTTCTTCTTTTTGTTGCAATTAGTATATGGTTTTTTATCGGGAAATGTGTGAATTGAACAGATAAAACAAGATAGCTGTCGCTTTGTTATATCGGTCGAACAATTTATCCCAGTATATTAAATAATAATTTTCGGTTATTGTGATATGATGTAGTTAGATGCGTAGCTCTTCCCGTCAAGTCTTTGGTCATTTGTAATTTATGCACTGTAACTATTACATCATGAAAATAAATTTCTTCAATTTTGCTTCCAATCCGCATTGGTATATACTATAGTAGAAATTTTATTTAGTGACTAGTTCCATCAATGTGATTTTTGCATAGGTATTTTCAGTTTCTGTTTGGGTGTTTCATTTCAATGCCAATAATTTATTCCTTCTCAGTGAGTATATAAAAATACTATTATACACCGACTGTATTTTATTTATTTTCTGATAATTTTGTACCATAACGGTGAAACTGTTTATGTGATTTTAAGCGATTTTTCCTTCTGTCCCATTTTTTTTATTGAATTCGTGATTTCTAACATATACAACTTTCCTAGAAATTGTACAAAAACTAACCAATTCAGAATTCGCTTAACTGATTTTGACAAATATTTGATTTTGAAAGAATCGCTTATCTGTTTGCGAGAAAGAGTTTCCCTCAAATAAAACTTTTATAGATTAAAAACGGAAAATTGCGCTTTACAAGAAAAGTTCAGCTAAGTAACAACACGAATAGCATATAAATTATCTATTGGGATTGTTTTATTTTACTAGATCGCGATCATAATACACTATAGCAGCTCGGATGAATTTGATGATAGTGACGATCCTACCATGATTCGTTTTTCGCTTCATCCAATATATCGAATCGTCAGATATAGAAAAATTGACGGATATCCTTGAGTCAAAACTAACAACAATTATTCGCCTATGTCTTATATTCAATAACAACAATAGTTAGTATAAGTAGAGATCAGTACGCCATTTCTACTTCATCAGTTTCATTCGGTCAAGATTAGCACAGCGATCCGGGTTTTATCACTAAAACAGTTAATGAACCAAAATGAAAACGCGGAATGGTTAAGAAAAAGTTACAATCGAGCAACAGTTGATATTTGTCAATAAATAATGGGAACTTTCATCGTACGATCTACAAACCGCATTCTTTCTGGGCTAATTGAAATTACAGATAGACCACTACACCACGTAACAGCATATATTCGTGCGGACATACTCAATTAGTGGGCGGCTCGAGAGTGTTGGTCTGCCAAAAAGGTTTCAAGCAGTTATCTTCAGTCGATAATTCGGTTTCGGAACAACCCCAGGAAAGAGAACACCAACCAATAAACTTCCCGAAGAATAAATTCAAGAAATACAGACTCATATTAATCAATTTCCAGCGTATGAAACACTATCAGAATACTCGCAGAATTACGAGCAAAAAATATTTGCAATCAGGCTTGTACGTTTCGTTAATTTATAAATTCTACGGTTCTACATACAGGGTGTCCGCCGGGAAGGTATACTATTTTATTTTGCCACCATTTTGGTAAACGTTAGTCTTGCCAGTCCATATTTGGCAGTCGTGAAGTAGACACGTAACAAATTTATTGTGGAAAAATATTCGATAAACCAACGTGTTTTAATAGTTAAAGCATTTTATCAAAATCAATCATCGATTACTGTGACGATGAGAAATTTACGTGAAATTTTTGGGAGAAACAACGTGCCAACAAAACGCACTATTTATCGTGTAGTGAATGATTTCGAAGAAAGAGGGTCTGTAGGTGATAGGCCCAAGCATGGGCCACAACGTACTGCAAGATCGGCTGAAAACATTACTGCTGCTCAAGAAAGTGTTCAAAACAATCCATCAACCTCAGTTCGACGCCGTGCTCAGGAGCTTGGTCTTCAAAGAACAAGTTTGGCCACAATTTTGCACAAGGATTTGCAATTGTTTCCATTTAAGATTCAGTTGACACAAGAGCTTCTTCCACAAGACCATTTACGCCGCCATACATATGCCAATAGGATGTTACAGCTCGCCCATGACAACCCCGATTTTCATGAAAAAATCATAATGAGTGACGAGGCACATTTTCATTTGAATGGATATGTGAATAAACAGAATAGTCGGTTCTGGGCAATGGAAAAAAGTGACAGTCTGGTGTGCAATTTGGTCAGGACGAATTATTGAACCTTACTTCTTTCAAAATGAAAACGGCGTAACGGTAACTGTGAATGGGGAGCGATATCGTGATATGATTGAACACTTTTTACCGCCACAACTGCATGCTTTGGGCTTGATTAACATGTGGTATCAACAAGACGGTGCCACATCGCATACATCCAGGATTACAATGGAATTACTGCGAGACCTCTTTTCACAACAAGTTATTTCAAAAAAATGGTGATGTTGATTGGCCTCCACGGTCGCCTGATTTGACATCTCCGGACTTCTTTTTGTGGGGATATGAAAATCAAGGCTTATGCAAACAAACCAGAAACGCTTGAGCAACTCAAACAAAATATTCGTGATGAAATTAATGAAATACCGCGTGAAATGTGTGAGAATGTAATGAAAAATGTTCTCAAAAGGGCTCGCATTTGTGAGGCTAACAGAGGCGGATATTTATCTGATATTGTATTCCATACATAATTGCCGACATTAAATAAAACATTTATCAATATAAGATCCATTCTCTTTCATTTAATCAAAAATTATAAACAAACAAAGTAGTATACCTTCCCGGCGGACAACCTGTATATACTATATCAATATCATGGCATGAAGAGGAGGAAAAAAATGCTTCTTGCCTCTTTTGAAATTTTTAGATGAGTCACCAACAAATCACATTGCATATTGACTGTTGTGCCGGTTAAAATAAAAATTCCTACATTATCGACCATAAATTTCTTGTGCCCGGCCCACACATATGGAGTGTGATGTGGATCATTCCATAATCGAACAAAATATAATGGTTTACTTAAAAATGGTGAACAATTTAAACGGCCCGATGTGAAGTGGTTGCGGTTTAATAAAGATTTTAGAAAAATTCAATATAAAATACTCTTAAGGAAGATGAACCATTCAAAGTAATGCTTATTCGTCGAGATTTCAAGTATTGAAATGTCAACCCGGCTAAAAAGAAGGATCTCATTGCTCAATTTCCATTAATTAACAAAATTTACCACAACTTTTATTTAAATTTGAAAGATGGCGACGTGTCAAATATTGATCCCGATCGATATTCGATGAAGATGTTCCCGAAACGGAAGATAAATCAATTTGTCTTAAATGCAATGAAAGAAAAATTATAATTTGTAAAAATGGATTAAACTTTCATGCACACTCATTTTATTCTTTGAATCATCAAATTTTAGTAAACCTAATAATTTCTATCAGAAAAGTACACTTACGACCATTTAATCCTTCACTCAGTTTTCAAAATTAATTTAAAAAGTTTAAACTCAATTATCTAAAAACTACAAAATGCATTTAAGCGATTTCACCTTTTTGGTACAGGATTCTTAACGAAAACGAAATTGTCGTTGAATTGCTATATAAAGTAATTATTGCACAGATCATTAAAAATCTATTTGCAAAAAAACTATTGAACAAAAAAGCGAGACAAGCTATTAAAAGTAATTTGTTAATTTTTATAATTTTCATTAACGCCTCTACTCTATATGCGAGGTGATTTTGTTAAAACTTACCTTGCATGTACGTACCCGTTAATATCAAAAAAAGTTTTTAATTTTTTTTTATTTTATAAATCAGCAGATCAAACTGATTAAAATCATTATAATTGATCTTACAAATATTTCAGCGAAATAATTATAGTTTTATATTTTATTATTACTACAACAATTTATTTTTTTTGTAAAGTTTTTTGATTAATCGATCTTTATTTGAAAAACAACATAACATATAAATAACAACAAAATTGAATATTAATAAATAATTATACATAACACACTCGTATATATATATATATGTAATAACAATTTTGCAACTGTTTTTTAATTTTATTATGAACAATACATTTTTTAATTTAATTTTAAATTGTTTTGTAAATTTTTTGTGCGAGTGTGCTTGGGAAGTGAGTCTTAGACTGCGGCCGATAATATTTTATATACTATGTATGTACGTATGTTTGGGGGTACACAATAAAAAACAATTAATTGAAAATTAAATTTAAATTAATTAGTTTTTTAATTTCAGATGGTAATATTGGAAAACGAATATTAATAAAAAATGAATCAGTTTTGTTGTTATATTTTTACGATATTATTGTATAAAAAACTGTATTTTAGGAAGGTTAATTAATTGCACGTACAACTTTCTTGACTATTACATAAAAACTATATATTTTTTTCTTAGTGATTTTTGATTTATTAATTTATTTAATTCCTTTTATTTTTTCATTTAATTTCAAATATAATACTTAAACCCCTATTCCCATAGTCGTATCACTTCAGTAGCCTAATTCTATAACGAATAAGATAACGTGAAAACGCGAAAACGAGTACTTTACACGTTTTCATACCAACATGGTATTCTATAACTTTACACCAAGATAAATTAAAAAATCGGTAAGATATTAAACGTCAATAAACTACACATACAATTTATCTTGTGTAGTTCGTTTTCACGGATAAAACTTTAAAATTTAAAACTAAAATTTCACGAAGAAGGCGGGCTAGTGCCGAACAAAAAAACCATGTTTGTCCTTGTTACTCTTTATATTATATTATGAAATGAAACACTAACAAAACGTCAAAGTGGTTTTAGACACGATAAAATTATTCAGCAAGAAAAAATTTACACGCTGACTACTTTGTTTTATAGAATACCATTTAACCTAAATAAGATAGAAATTGTGTAAATTTTTTTTGTGTAAACTTTTTCAATGTTTCGTTTTTTCACATTATCTTGTTTTTACAGAATTAGACCACTGGTGATGTGATAACTATCACATCACTTCAAGTATAAATTGGTATTCTCTTAGTAGATTCATGTGACGATACGATAAATGATAGAAACTATACTTATCGGGCAGCACCAATAATTTCCTTATATTTGAAGTAATATTGGCCTTTGGAAACATATGAATCAGTTTGTTTTTGTTCGTCTGTTAATTTGGTGTGTTTTGGTAATTATAAAAAAATTAATATAAAATGAGTTGCGTTGAACAGTTTTATGGTGATAGTGAGGATGAAGATAATGTTTGCGATATGTTCGCCTAGCGCAGAAAATTAAGGGATTCTTCTAATCCTTTGGAATTACCCAATAACTTGTAAGTTGCGGAACATTTTGAGAAATTTACTTACTTATTTGTGTTGTTCCTTTCAGATTCATTAAATACTTTCGAATTAATAAAAAAGGATTTAATTATTTAGTATCGATACTAGATAATACTCGATAAAATTGGCAGGTACAATTCGATTTTTTGCTGAAGGGAGTTTCCAGACGGGTACGGGTAATGAATTTGTAGCTGGGTTAGCCCAATCAACTTTTTCAAAGATTCCCGGTCAAGTTTGCCATATACTGGAAGAAGAACTTTGTCCACAACATATATAAAATTTCCAAACACTGATGCGCAAAAGGAGAGAATAAACTAAACTGAACTACTATAGAGCTACAATTAAGACTAATTGATGACTTTAACACTTTGCCTATACTTTCGCATAAGATTTATTAAAATAGTACCGCTGTCACTTATAGTAGTTAAACCATCGCCTAAAATATTATCAATTATAATATTTCTGCGCCATGCTTCAAGTAAGCCAATCAACATCCATTGATTATTTTGATCGCAACTAACGGATTCCACCTTAAGAGAATAAATCTGTTATAATCTGTTTTAGCATTTTCATAATCCAAAGTTTAACTTACCTCATAAGAGTTTTTACTTTAGTGTTAAGATAAGTGTTATTTATTGTTTAAGTTTTTATTGATCCAAGGTTTCAGTCTATGTGAAGGCTTATACGTATCGTAATTAAATTAGAACAGTTTTTGGTACGATTCGAACATATATGAGTAACACCATTCTGTTAACATCATCGAGTATTCTCTTTGCTTCTTCCGATGTTCTCAGGATTAATCTGATGGGTTTTCATCTCGCAGGAAAATTTAAAATTACCTCTAGCAAAGCGAACGTAAACCTTTTAATGATACATTCCAAAATATTCAGGTATAAAAAATTCAGTTTTCTTCCCACGTACATTTCAGGTGTTATATAAATAAATGCCTCGTCTTTGCGAAATTCAAAGAAAAGGAAGTTCGAAGGAAACATCGCATGTAGTGTAAGCAAAAAAGTTCTGTGAAACCTACATGGGGTTTTTCTTCGATTTTCGTTTTCTACGGCAGTTTGGAAAAAATGTGACATTTATTTATGTAGTGGCGATTCCCACGATCAAACAATTCTCTGTGCTTTATTAAAACGAAGTTGAAAAACTTAAGGTCCTTGGATAACCTGAAACAGACACAATAAAATAAAAAGTGTAATAGTATTCACCACATAATAAATTGATTATGCGAACGTTCTTATCCAAAGCCGTAAAATTGTTTGACCTATATTGTTGGCCCTAATCATAAACATTAAAATTCTTTTCATAGTTCGAAGCTGAACAATAATATTTGTTAAGCTCCCGGATGAGGTGGCGGATAAATGGAGAAATATTCAAATAAATTGGAAAATTTTCTGGAGGAGATACAAATACCTAGGCAAACCCTCTTCAACACCAATCACGTTCAACTTTCAAGAAACTTCTGGAAAAAAGGAAGTTGCAATAAAACAGAAAATGTAAATTTGAGTTTTGGACGGGATAAACAAACACACACCAGTTGCCTGCCTTGAAGGTACTTTCCGTGTTTGGTTCCATATTAGATGAAAGATTACCTAATTTCGAAAGTTATACTTCTAGGTATGGGCCGACGAATCAAGTTAAATTTCCAACAGAAACAGCAATTACATGTCAGTCGCCAATCGATGGGGCAATCACTGTGATCGGCGTTGCATTTGATGTTAGGCCATGAACAGTTTGTGATATAATTTAGCGCCATTTTTAATTTGTGCACTATACAGTTACCATCCAGAGTGATAGTAAATAGTTCTTTTTTCCGTTGTTTGATGTAAAATGTTAAGGCGTTGAATGCAGATTACAGTAATCAGTTTTAGCTTGATTTGTAATCACTATTACAAACTTAATTTATTATCGTCTATAGATAGATTGTTGATATATACCAAAGATATATAAATACTTTACCTAAGGCACTTAACTACTATCCAAAGGAGGTAGCAAATCATTACTACCGGAATCCAATAAAGAAAATCCTATACACTTCATGAAATTCTTTTCACGAAGCATCATCTTTCACAGCTGTATAACAAATCAATTGGCACTCTACCGTTTTTTTGTTAGTTCGCTATCATCAGTTAAAGTTTATGTTTATAATAATTATAACAAAACATACATATAGAAGAACCTGTATCTGATCACCAATGAGGATATACGATGGAGAAACGTTAATTCAGAAAACAACTGTTTTATGACAAGTGAAAGATACGTTTTCTGTTCCAGTGCCACTGAAATAATGCTAGATGAAAAAATCGTTGAAAGAATATGGAGTACTAACTGTTTGGCCATTCGGTTGACAGGTGCATTCTCACAAGTAATCGTGGTTGAAGGGAGATGTTTTCCAGGAAATACGGTTAGTCAATGTGTCCCAGCAGCACGTTACCTATATCATTGAAGCACCTATAGTTGTTTTCTTCGCTTAATCAGTGTTGCAATTTTATATTTCTGTCATCTTTCAATGTAAGGTGGTAGCCGAGAAATATTAATATTCGTAATATGGTTTTCGATGCGACTGTTATGAATTTGGTGATATGGAGACCACACTGCAAACAACGAATTAAATTTGGGATTTGACATATAGGCTAAATAGAGATTGAATAGGCATGACCACCGCTTAATGAATCCCAAGATAGAGTTGTCTTTGGCGATTATTATGTCGATGTGCTTATTGCATGTTAAGTTGTCTCCAAATATAACCCCCCAATCTCAAATTTCATCTGTTCTTTCGAAAGAATTACATAATTTTGCACTTGTTTATATTTAGTTGTAATCGATTAGATTCGCACCAGCTAGTAACTCAGTTTTAATCATCCAACAGTGCAGATGTATCTTCATTGCCTTTGATTACTTTGAATATGTCTATATGTCGTCAGCATATATCAGCACATCAGAGTTTTGGATAACATTCGTTATATCATTAATGTGAAAGCGATGAAAATCCATAGTCCCAGATGAGAGCCCTGCGGAACTCCAGAATGTGTAGTTATTGGTCTAGATCTTACACCACCAATATTAGTATATTGATGTCTACCGGTAAGATACGATGAAATCCATTTCACAAATGCATTGGATAATCAAAACTTCGACAAATTCTGAAGTACTTTTACATAATCGATCAAGTCAAAAGCTTTGCTGAAATCTCTCTCTCTATATATATAGTGTCAACTTGCAGGTGTTGTTCGATGGCTTTAATTGTTTTACCCATTCAGATTAGTCGTCGTAGATCTTCCAGGAAGGAAGCCGTGTTGAGCTGTTGATAAATGACGTGGAATAATCGGCTAATTGACGACAACGATGGATTCCCCTGTAGCATGAGATGTCAGCTCTCTTACCAGCTTTAAAAATGGGTGTAATTTTGATGGTTTTCTAATGAGTATAGGAAACTTGCCAGTCTGAAGAAATTGATTGAAGAGCATACAAGGCGGTTCAACCAGATCAGGACCGAAAGTTTTCAGAATAGATGATGGTATCTTATCGAGACCGCAGCCATCACCAATTGAATTAAGAGATTGTGGAATATACGGTATCTGTATATCTTAACTAGGCTGGATACCTAATTCGTTGGTTGACGTTGAGTGGTTAGTGTGATACACCGATTGAAAAAACTCGCCAAAACATATTAACGATACAGAGTTGGTTAAATGATTGTATATTTTCGTAGAACATGGAGGCAGCACAGCCTTTGGTTTGGCGTTTAGTGTTAAAAAAGTTTCAGAAGTGCTTAGGATCCTTATTAATGTTATATCTTGTAATGTCACGATATAATTTTTGTACTTTAGTTCAAAATCGGGTCATGCTGTAGTGTAGTAGTGTAGTACGAGTATATTCTTCCTTGTCACTCTTTTATCTTCCATGTCACTCTTTTATCTTCCATGTCACTGTACAGGGTGACATGGAGCTATGCAATGCGCAGGTGGTATACTGTACTTGTGTGAATGGGATGAATGGGTTGAATGAATGTTCGTGTAAATGTGGGTATTGCACCGTGGGCCATTAGTGGCAATGAGTGCTGGAGTAAAATCAGCCCAATTTTAAATAAAAAATAAAATAAAACGAGTATATTATGGTCATGAAGAGAGTAATTTAATTAAAAAATTTAAACGAATATCGTTTAGGTTACATAAATATTTACAAGTTGAAATTAACCCAAACATATAGCATAACGACACCAATCATATAAATACATATGCATGTAGAACTTCGCGTAAACTACGAATCTTCGCATACACTTCATTCATTCACTATACCTATAATTTATTCAGCATCTCATTATGCCACCGACCATTTTTATTTAACAAATCTTGTTGTTTCAGAAATGGGGAAAAAAAATATCTATCACAAATTTTTGTTTTTTATATTTTAAACCCGCTTTAAATTTTGACAGGTTCTCAAAACCGAAAAGAATATTTCAAAATAAAAATTGAAAATCTAACAACAACAGAGAAATAAAAAAAATTGTTATTATTGTTATTAAGGAAAAGAAACAAAAAAATCGAACTGACACGGATGAGGTGTTTTCGAGATGAATATACCTACACACATATATTTTGACCTGTATTTTGTTTTTGGTATATATACATAGGTATAAATCTATATGTCAGATTCTTTTATCTCGTCTAATTTATTAAGATTATAAAATGGCGAATTTCCAAGGATTCTATGAAGACGAAAATAAAAAAGTTCGATAAATTAAAATACACAAGAAGGTATTGTTCATAAATGTAATATTTTTTTGAGTGGCATTATATGTTGTCTTTGATAAACACTGACTTGCATAAAATTATGATTAAATAATACGGTTTGGTTGGATTTATGTTTTTTGTGTTTTGTGTTTTGGTATATTTTCATTCGCGCGAGAGCTACTTTGAATGAACGAATTGAAAAATTTAAAACTAATTGGTTTGCATGAAATTGGGATTTTTTCGTTGGTATATTGTTCACATTTCAAAATACATGATAATGTAATAATTGATATGATCGATAGATCTAATTATATCAATTTTCGTGCTCTAACCAACTGTATATGTATACACACAACGCATATACAGATGTATTCGTATTCTTGAGGTAAATTATATTTAATAATCGATTAAACAATAATTATCACGTCTCGATTAGATTATTGTCGGTTTCATGAGATAATGAAGTTTTTTAGCGTTTCTAGATAGTAAAATAAGGCAATGTATATTGAGACCAGATTAGTAACTGTGGAACTACTGGGATGGATTGCAAACATATACATTATATACCATGCTCCATATATGCTTGGAAATTAAATGCTTTAATATTTGGAAGAGTAAGACTCTGTGAAGACTAGAAAGGATATGGTTGTTTTTTTTTCTTTTCTCATGCGTGTTAAGTGCGTATTAGACCACGCTTTCGCGCCCGATTTTTTTTATTGATAAGCTGAAGAGTGGGTAGTAAGATGGATGGCACTACAAGTGTTTTTTTTACATAGGATATTGACATTCCAGTAGATATAAATGCTAAGTGATGTGCATTTAAGTCGAAAATGAGTGGCAGGACTAAATATGCGATGTAATCAATACTTTTTTAATTATGCGGTCAATCGAGGATTGTTGTAAGCTTATAGATACTCACGGCCTATCCGCCGAGTCTTAGCTGGAAAAAGAGAAACCGCACCAAGCAGATACTACAACAATATTTGTTTGCGAGCAAGCACAAGGTCAGCTCATTACAGTAGCGGCCAAGGCAATAACAAATCTGGATTTGATACAGTTCTGTGTAGTAATATATTGATTTGTGCTGCAGATTGTTGTTCAGCCGTATGTTAAAATCGAGGTAATGTTCAGGAAAAGTGCCATTTTTCCATAATTTCGGGATTTTTCTGACAAAATATGATAAGAGTGTTGAAAATCTTAATAGAGAGGTTTTAACAAATCAAACCTTCCGAAAGCATTTTTTTTTGTTCAACTGCATGGAATATTTTTTCAGATAGCCGCATTACTTATAGTTAAGCTTTATAGGTTTTCCGTTTAAGAATATTTTATAAGCTTTCAAATTAATGAAATATTTTAAAATTTTAGTCTCCAGGTTTTTTGTTATACAGCAGTTAATTCAAAATAGCGTGCTATGTCGGAATGCTAATGTTTAAAAGCAGCTATAACTTGAAAGGCTGGCTGGTTAGTTCGAAGTGGTACAGCTAAGGTAACTTTCGTTTTGATCAAGGAATCAAACGTTACAAAAAAAAAAAATATGAAATGTTTGGCTTAATGCTAAATTGGCTCGCTCACGACCGTGGAAGTTTTTCGAAATGAACTATTTTATTCGTGGTATTGAGGTGGCTTTGATATGATATTCAAGAAGATAGTTTCCTGGGATGATAGTTGATATAAAAGTATCACTATAGTTATGGTGGTGCCATCGCGTTTTCCTGCGGTTAAACTTTTATATAGATGTTAAACTCGATTAAGTTCCGCATGAACTTGCTGTTCGTGCAATTGATATCGATGATGAAGAAGCTTTAGATAAGCTACGCAAACTCATACAATCCACAATAGATGGCTCTCGAGAGAAACAGTCTAAAATCTCTAAAAACGTTGCTAAAAAACCCGATCGAGAAACTACTACCGGTCCCTTGTACGACTAGCGAGATCAAAAACAATATATTAAATTTACAAAATAATGATCGTACCAATATAAATGTCCTGGCAGATCGTCTTTATTTCAGTTTATTACACGCGCGTGATTGTATTCAGAAAGCATTAGCAGCACGTGATTCTCTAATTGAAGGACTAGAGTTATATCGTTTCCAGCCTAAACCGTTAAACTCTTCCATTGAAGCCATGAAGCTAGTCAACGTAAGGACAAATTGAAGAAAATGTCAGTTTAGCAATCGTTAGGTCAGCTCGTTACAGTATGATAAAGCGAATGGTGATTCTCAATAATTAATTAATTAATTTAGGCATAGGAAAAAAACTCTACATGGGCTTGCATTAAATATGAAGATAATCACCAAACTCTACGGAGAGGTTAGAAGAGGTAAAGGCTGAAGCAGATCACAGATCGGCAGTCATTATCATCGACAAAGAATCCGTGGGTGTTTTGGCATACAATATCCCTCGACTCGGAGATTTCGAGATCATTGGGACGAAGCTGTGTGCTCCTAACGGACGAATTGACGTCAGAGGGGTCTGACTCAACAGTGGTGGAGGGAAGCAATATCTAATGCTTAAGATCCTTCAGATTAACCTCCATCACTGTAAAGCCGCCTCGGCGCCCCTTCTGCTAAAAATGGAATCTGAGTCCATTGATGTAGTTCTGGTCCAGGAACCTTGGGTCAATGGTGACCTTGTTATTTCCAGTACGAAGTGGATACTAAACCCACTAGGAAACTACCCTTCAGAAATAGGAGGAAAACTGATTGGGATTGTTTCAGGACCATTCTGGGTAACTTATTACCGGTATCGGTTCCAAACCCTCCTGCAACTACACAGGAGCTTAATGCTCTAGTAACCAAGTTATCTGATGCTTTTAGCAAGGCCATGTTAGGTGCATGTTCTATCAGTAGGCCCTTGGGTAAATCTCGGCCACTTTGGTGATCGAGAGAACTCCAAGCTACTCGTATGAAATGCAGGAGACTGTTCAAGAAAGCGAGGAACACAAATGCTGCTGCAGATTGGGACTGTTATAAGGAAGTCCTCAAAACCTACAAGTACGAGCTGAGAGCAGCCAAAACGAGGGCCTGGAAGCTCTACTGTGGCAATATACAGGAATCCTCGGAAGCGGCCAGGCTACGCAAAGTACTATGTTCTAGTTCTTCCATCCCGGGTTATTTACAACGACCGGATGGTTCATGGACTATATGTAGTGAGAATCCCTGGAGCTATTACTAGAAACGCATTTCCCAGAGTGCTCATAGACTCCGTAAGTCATATAGTAAAATGGCGGAATATCCTATGGGCAATAAACAGCTTTAAGCCATACAAGTCGGCAGGACCTGATGGCATTATCCCTGCGGATATCCAGCGAACTATTGACTTAACCCTACCCTGGCTGGAGGTTATCTTCAAAGGCAGCCTAGAACTCTGTCACATTCCTAGAAAATGGGCTGAAGTAAAAGTAATATTTATACCTAAGGCGGGAAAAAGCTCTCACTGTCGGGCGAGCTGTCGGGATCTCAACACGCTTACTGTAAGGGACGATCGGTGGAAACAGCTCTCCACTCCCTTATAGGCCCGATTGAGAAATCACTTGAATATAAGGAATATTCAATGGTGACCTTCTTGGATATAGAGTGTACCTTTAGCAACGTCAGACCGGGGGCAATCACTCGGGCCCTTGCGTGCCTGGGGGTAGGCGCGTAACTCAGAGGCTGGATAGATCATATGCTTAGAAGCACGATCGTGACAGCTTATCTGGGTGAGACGTCTGCCGGCAGATACGTGAGCAGAGGGACACCTCAAGGTGGAGTTTTAAATAAATGACATAAATGACCTTTTACTAAACTTGGAAGGGCAAGGCTTCAAGGTGGTTCTTACGCGGATGACGTTGCTATTGCGGTCTTCGGTAAATATCCTAGTACGCTGAGTGAGCGCATGCAGTGCGCGCTTGGCTACCTCTCTGAGTGGGCACGCGGCTGCGGACTAAACGCAAACCCACAGAAAACGGAGCTGGTCCTCTTTACCAGGAAGCACAAACTTCCTCAGTGTGACCCGCCGACATTAAATGGTGATCGCTTGATCTTTACGGATAGAGCAAAATACCTCGGACTACTTTTGGACAGCAAGCTAAGCTGGAAACCAAACATCGTAGAGAGAGTAAAGAAAGCTACTATAGCGGTTTACTCCTGCAAAAATGCCATTGGAAAGAGATGGGGTATGGAGCCCCACATAGTACAGTGGCTCTACGTTTCAGTGGTCAAACCTATACTGCTGTATGGGGTTGTTGTCTGGTGGCCAGCGTTAAAAATTATGGCCAACCTCAAACTATTGATGAAAGTCCAAAGAACGGCCTGCTTGTGTATAAGTGGAGCTCTCAGGAGCACACCTACTCAAGCTCTGGAGATTCTCTTTCATCTTACTCCCTTGGATATTGCGGCCGAGCAGCTTGCATCTTGCACAGCCATTCGGCTCAAATCCATATCTATGTGGACCTGTAATAATGCAGGGCACTCATCTATCCTATGCAACAGGGGTATTCCGGAAGCTACCGACTATGCTATTCCTTTGCCATCTGTTGAGATGAAATTCCAAACTGAGTTTCCCACCAGAGAGGACTGGGTGAACGAAACGGTTATGGACAATGAGGCGCTAAGCTTCTTCACGGATGGCTCAAAAAGGGATGGAGGGGTTGGCTGCGGGGTATTCTGTGAGGCACTAGGGGTTAACCTCTCTTTTCGTCTTCCCGACTTTTGCTGCGTTTTTCAAGCTGAACTGATCGCGATAATGGAAGTCATGGACTGGTTGAAGTATAATGTAATATCTACGAGGGATATTCGCATTTTTACGGACAGCATGGCTGCTATTAAAACGCTACAATCATACTCCCTGACGTCGAAGGTAGCCCAGAACTGTCTGGCATCTTTAAATGAGATGGCTGATCAGTTCAACGTCCGCTTGACGTGGGTGCCAGGGCATTTCAATATCGCAGGGAATGTAATGGCAGATGAGTTGGCCCGCAAGGGTACAGCACGCCTAATAAACCAAAGTAAGCGGGATATAAAAATACCGCTTGCTTCATGTAAACTGCTGCTTCTGGAAGAAGCTATAAAAGAAACAAACGTCAGATGGTCTAACGCCAGTTCGTGTGAAATAACGAGGCAGATCTGGCCTGGTCTTGACCGGTCTAGATCAGACCAACTGATATCGCTTCGACGACACCATATTGGTATGGTCGTAGGAGCTATAACGGGACATTGTCTCATTGGGATACATGCGAGCAGACTGGGTGTCCCAGCCCACGATTTCTGCCGCAGCTGTGGTGATGAGGAGGAGGAGGAAAACGTACTCCATCTGCTCTGCACCTGTCCTAGTCTAGCGTACAGCAGAATAAAATTTATGGGAACTTCCCCATTGAATGACCTCACGGATCTTAGCAAGATCGAGATCCGTGACTTTAAACGCTTCTTGGTGAGCTCAGGATGGTTTAGCGAGTGAAGGAGGAAACTCAAATGTGGTACAGCTACGGACCAATTTTGTGTCTATGCTAGTCCTTTAGGACGGCCACCCTTACCTAACCTAACCTAGATAAAAATGTAACCAGAAACCAGAAAGGAATTATATTTAAAGTCAAGAAAGCAAAGAACAAAACTTAATAATATTTTCTCTGAAGATTCAGAAGTTGGAATTTCCCCGGGTATGGTTCTAGGAGTATTACTCTTTATACTGTATATTAGAGATATATTGAGAGTAATTTGTGTATATTCCCAGTAAATATTTATAATGTTAGAATTAAGCCACATTTTGAATATTGCTCATCCATGAATTTTCGTGCGTAATTTAAGAATTGTGCGTAGATTACAGAGAAA
Source organism: Tipula unca (assembly GCA_951394425.1). Lineage (NCBI taxonomy): Eukaryota > Metazoa > Arthropoda > Insecta > Diptera > Tipulidae > Tipula > Tipula unca. Next base: position 74,404,253 of record OX596381.1, read on the forward strand.
ATAAAAATAAAAGAATATATTCGAAAAAAGTATTGTTCACTTGGCTTGAATGAGAATATAGGACCAAAAATACAAAGCTAATGTATTAATTATTGTCCTGTCTGAAAAAATGATTTATATGTAAAAAATGTTCAACTAAGATTAAGTTTTTATAAAAAGGGAAACATCAAGGATTCGATTTCTTATAAGCATTATTGTTTGTTGTAGTTTAGATTTTTTTAAAGATGGTAAAACGGAAAAAAATTATCATATCCCTTTTAAACAAAATGTATACTTTATCCAATTTCATCAAATTCATTCAACCGTTCATCTATGTTGTGAGATGAAAATATTTTTTCTTCCTTTTACGATTTAAGTATATATACATGTATGTACATATAAGCAAAATGTCAACTGTAAAAATATATAAAATCACTCACCCTTTTTCTTTTTTAACTGATAAAATGAAAACTGTCGACTGTCTCTCAAAAATCTAAATTCCATATCCATCTATTCCCATTTTATATGTTTATATATTTAAACTGTTAAATGCGTATCTCTACATCTTAAATATTTGTACATACGCGCATATATAAACAATATATACGTTAATGTATATCTCAACGATGTATAAAGCTAGTCTAAAATCAACCCCTATAAAAAATAAGAAACAATAGCAGAGTACGTATACTATATGTATGTGACTGTATATATACACATACACAATATAACAGTAATAATAATAATAAATAATATATTAAGAGAGTAATAATAAGAAATTTGCCAACTCTTAAATAAAATTGTGCGGATTTATGTATTTCACAAAAAAACCAATTTTCTTTCATTTTCGTTCCAATTCAAAAAATTTCCGAATATAACAGCAGCAAAATCCACCCTTTTTTCTACATATGCGAGAAACGAAAAATAACATAAAAATACATACATCAACATATATACAATGGCGTCTTTTTAATTCTAAATTTCCATCTCGTTTCTCATCCCTTAGTTTACTACCCATTTTTTTTTTTTTTTTTGGTTTTTTATATTATTACTTTTCGTTGTTGATTCTTTTCTTTACGTTTCCTTTTTCCTATTTTTTTTGTAATTTTATTTCAAATGGTAAACCTAAAACCACCCCTCTTATTCATATACATATGTATATACATATACGTCAGATTCAAATTTACGAAATTTCCTTTTTGAAATGGAACTGTGGCTATAGATGTCAATTGTAGAATATGTATTACTTACATTTATCTCATATAGGTTGTTAGAAAATTTATTAACCGGAATAATTTAAAATCTGAAAGTTAAGGTCAAACCGTCAAAAATTACTGATAAATTTTAAAATGATTTGGTTTATAAAGTACATACATAATTTGCCGATAAATCAAATAATCTAAGTTCGATTGTTAAGCTCATAACTTAAGCACACCATTTTTATGTAAACCATGTAAAAAGTTGGAAAGTAATTTGTAAGCTCCACAAAATATTATTGAAATCCATTAAAAATTAGTGTTTCAAGGCAATATATCGCGATGTTAGGACATAAGTTCTAACTGACACTTTTTACGAAATTGAGTTTTAGTCTATCTCTATCTGTGTTCCAGATATGCACTGAAACAAAGTCCTAGGTTAGGTTAGGTAAGGGTGGCTATCCTAAAGGACTAGCATAGACACAAAATTGGTCCGTAGCTGTACCACATTCGAGTTTCCTCCTCTTCACTCGCTAAACCATCCTGAGTTTACCAACAAGCGTTTAATGTCCCGGATCCCGAACTTCCTAAGATCTGTGAGGTCGTTCAAAGGGGAAGTTCCCATAAATTTTGTTCTGCTGTACGCTAGACTAGGACAGGTGCAGAGCAGATGGAGCACATTTTCATCCTCCTCCTCATCACCACAGCTGCGGCCGAAATCGTGGGCTGGGACACCCAGTCTGAACGCATGTATCCCAATGAGACAATGTCCCGTTATAACTCCCACGACCATACCAATATGGTGCCGTCGAAGCGATATCAGTTGGGCTGATATGGACCGGTCAAGTACAGGCCAGATCTGCCTGGTTAATGCACACGAACTGGCGTTAGACCATCTGTCGTTCGTTTCTTTTGTGGCTGCTTCCTGAAGCAGCAGTTTACATGAAGCAAGCGGTATCTTTATATCCCGCCTGCCTTTGGTTATTAAGCGTGCTGTACCCTTGCGGGCCAACTCATCTGCCTTTACATTCTCTGCGTTATTGAAATGCCCTGGCACCCACGTCAAGCGGATGTTGAACTGATCAGCCATCTCATTTAAAGATGTCAGACAGTTCTGGGCTACCTTCGACGTCAGGTAGTATGATTGTAGCGTTTTAATAGCAGCCAGGCTGTCCGTAAAAATGCGAATATCCCTCGTAGACACACTGAGGAAGTTTGTGCTTCCTGGTAAAGAGGACAGCTCTGTTTTCTGTGGGTTTGAGTTCAGTCCGCAGCCGCGTGCCCACTCAGAGAGGTAGCCAAGCGCGCACTGCATGCGCTCACTCAGCGTACTAGGATATTTACCGAAGACCGCAATAGCAACGTCATCCGCGTAATCAACCACCTTGAAGCCTTGCCCTTCCAGGTTTAGTAACAGGTCATTTATGACCAAGTTCCAAAGAAGGGGGGATAGGAACCCACATTGAGGTGTCCCTCTGCTCACGTATCTGCCGGCAGACGTCTCACCCAGATAAGCTGTCACGATCCTGCCTCTAAGCATATGATCTATCCAGCCTCTGAGTGACCCGTCTACCCCTCTACCCTCAGACACGCAAGGGCCAGAGTGGTTGCCCCCGGTCTGACGTTGCTAAAGGCCCCCTCTATATCCAAGAAGGTTACCATTAAATATTCCTTATATTCAAGTGATTTCTCAATCGGACCTATAAGGGAGTGGAGAGCTGTTTCCACCGATCGTCGACCCTTACAGTATGCGTGTTGAGATCCCGACAGCTCGCCCGGTTTGATTGAGCCCCTAATGTAAGCCTCTATTATTCTTTCCGGTGTTTTCAACTGAAAAGAAGATAAGCTTATAGGCCTAAAGTCTTTGGGATAGCAGTGGAAGCTTGTGTGGCTTAAAGCTGTTTATTGCCCATAGGATATTCCGCCTCTTTACTATATGACTTACGGAGTCTGTACCATTATTTATCATGGGTCTCTTCGGAGCTAGTACCGAGCACTCCGGGAAGTGGGTTTCTAGTAATAGCTCCAAGGATTCCTCACTACATGTAGTCCATGAACCATCCGGTCTTTGTAGATAACACGGGATGGAAGGACTAGAACTTTGCGTAGCCTGGCCGCCTCCGAGGACTCCTGTATATTGCCACAGTAGAGCTTCCAGGCCCTCGTTTTGGCTGCTCTGAGCTCGTACTTATAGGTTTTGAGGACTTCCTTATAACAGTCCCACTCTGCAGCAGCATTTGTGTTCCTCGCTTTCTTGAACAGTCTCCTGCATTTCATACGAGTACCTTGGAGTTCTCTCGATCACCAGGGTGGCCGAGATTTACCCAAGGGCCTACTGATAGGACATGCACCTAACATGGCCTTGTTAAAAGCATCAGATAGCTTGGTTACTAGAGCATCAAGCTCCTGTATAGATACAGGAAGGTTTGGAACCGATACGGGTAATAAGTTACCCAGAATGGTTCTGAAACAATCCCAATCAGTTTTCCTCCTATTTCTGAAGGGTGGTTTCCTAGTGGGTTTAGTATCCACTTCGTACTGGAGATAACAATGGTCAGAAAAGGAATGGTCTTCAGACACTTTCCAGTTCAATACCCTCTCCTTAATAAAATCCGAGACAAGTGTGATGTCCAACACTTCTTGTCTATTTTTAGTAATGAAGGTTGGCTTACACCCGATACTACATATATTTAGGTTAGTACTTAAAATAAAATCAAGGAGTAACTCACCTCGCCTGTTTATATCTGTACTTCCCCAGATTGAGTGATGCGCATTAGCATCACTGCCCATGATGACTCCTACCTTTCGTTTTCGAGCCTCCATGATTGCACTGCTCAACCTACCTTATGGTATATTTTCCTCCTCGTATGGTAGGTAGGCCGATTTTAGCCAGAAATTTTGCCCTTCCATCTCAATGCTAGCCACCACTACATCAGCGTTGCTGTAATTTAGTAGTAAGAAAATATTCAAATTATTTCTAGCGAGAATGCAGGAAAGTATCTTACCTTCATTTTTCGCATGTAGTATTTTATATTTGGGAGTTCTGAGGCCCAGCATCCGGTCACTATTGACCCAAGGTTCCTGGACCACATCAATGGACTCAGATTCCATTTTTAGCAGAAGGGCCGCCGAGGCGGCTTTACAGTGATGGAGATTGATCTGAAAGATCTTATAAGCATTAGATATTGCTTCCCTCCACCACTGTCGAGTCAGACTTCCCTGACGTCGATTCATCCGTTAGGAGCACACAACTTAGTCCCAATGATCTCAAAATCTCCGAGTCCAGGGATCGTGTCTCCTGAGGGTCCTCCGGGGTGCTGCGGACTTCTGGGTCACCAATACCAGGCGGGGCACTACAAGTGGTTTACCCTCCCCCCCCCTCCACCCCCTGCTGCAGGTTCCCCAGATCTGTCAGCCTCATCGCGCTTATAAATTTTGAGCGTGCTCCAAATCCATAGCTGATCAGGCCTCCAGATTTTGCCAAAGCACCCACGGATTCTTTGTTGATGATAAAGACGGCCGATCTGTGATCTGCTTCCGCCTTTACCTCATCTAACCTGGCAATCTTCCAGGTGGCCGTTGGCAGATCCGGATTGCTGATTTTCAACATTTCCTGGATCTCCCTTGGGTCGCTAGGCTCCGCAGGGATCCAGGCCCGCGCTCTTGGCCTGCAGGGAATTTCTTCCCTCGTCACTACCTCTAGTTAAGCCCCCGGCCAGACTTCGCCCAGGCTGCCGATCGCCTTTTTGTAGAGGATCACCGACCTTTCATCGGCACAGGCAGTCAGTTTGACGTGACCCCGGTGCCATCCTCCGTCTCGGCAGGACGGAGCAGGTCCTGGGTTCTCCCTCATGATGTTCAGGAAGATGGCGGCTAAGGCCTTCTCCACCTTCCTCCAGTTAGGGGTCGTAATGCTCCCATCTTCTTGAGCCCTGTCAACGAATGCCATGATCAGGTGATCCTTTAGCACCTCGTTGAAGGGCCTGGCAACATTTTCTGGAACCCGCTTCTTTTTAGCCTCCGTATGCGGTTCATCATCAGATCTTTTCCTTTTCGGCTGTGAGATTCCAACGGAACCCTCCTGCTTTGGCTCAGTGATACGCTTTGCCCATGCAAGCGTATCCCTGTCTCTATCCGTTCTCTGCTCCAACGGAATGTTGCTGATCTTGGAGATCATGCGCCAGGCTCTCTTCCTGGTCTGGTAATTCGCTGATACTGGAGGGCCAGCATACGTGCCTTTGCCCTTTGGTTTTGAGGGGCCAGCCCCATTAGGTTTTATGCCCCTTTTTGTACTTTGGAGACCAGGCCTAAAGGCCGATGTCTCAACAGCACTGGTTTCCGGTTTTTTAAGAGCCCCGGTCTTTATTGATTTTAGTTTATCACCCATAAAGGTCCCACGAGTAGCGGAGAAAGAAGATCCACCTGTGCAGAGATCCGCAATACACAGCTAAGGCTACATGATCCGGAGGGCGCCAAATATCCGGATACACCGTTAGAGGCTGGGCTAGTTTTTATACTGGGCCCCCAGCCGGGCCGGTTATCAGCACGGTACGGTTGACACCTTAACCCGGTCCAGTTGTTTAGCGCCGTGTTTTCGCCTAGTACATGGTGTAATAGTTGCCCGGTGGTCACCACGGGGATTTAACACGCACACTTGTGGAAGCTGCAAGATACGGAGCTGGCAACAAGTACCAACTTAATTCCCCTAAGACAGCTTCACACCTAGACCACCAACAAAGTCCTAACTACATATTATTCGATTCAGATTTGGTTAATAAGCTTCTAACTTCCACATAGAACTTTACGGCTTAAATACAAAAAATAAATAATGCACATAGAACCATAAACGTAAAATTCGTTGCTTGGAAAGAAGAGTTCCTTGACGATTGCTATATTATATTTAGCGAGAATGCATTAGATAACAGTCATAATAGGATTGAGGCATACGTTATATAAAATTCGGATTCAGAAAACTCTGCTGCAAAGAATACTCGCAAACGTAAGACCAACCCAAAAAATTGGAAAAGAAATGTCAGGAAAGGAGGCTGTCAAAGTGGAGGAAAACTCAGCAGTTCTCGGGTACCAAGTAGTACCAGCTAAACAAATAATACCTAAAAAGGAAGAATGATTTATTTAAGACATTTCATGTTTTGTGTCAGCAGGAGAAGGCTAATTTTATTTTACGGTCGACAACCAGATCGGAAACGAACCGCAAAACTATAAAAACAGAAGAATCTCGTCAGGCATATTACTTTGCATATTTAGTGGATTTGCTCGGTACTCGCATACAAGTATGTATGTAAATCGTATTGGCTTACAAAAATGCAAATGGTTTGAAATCATTAAAACGAAATAGGGAAAGTAAATTAGATGAAGACAAATCTCATTTAAATATTACCCAAATGTATTGCTTATCAACTCAATAAACATATCAATTCACGCGGCATGACTCTAGTCACATCACGTCACATAACAAAAATGGGATTCTTGAAGTCGATTCAAGCGGACACGACTGGAACTTAAACTTCATCTTATAACACTCAAATTGCTCAACATTTGCTAAAATTTGACAGCTATTATAGATGTCAAAATTCAAAACATTACAAATTGTGTGTCAACAAACCCAAGCTGGTTTCTTTTTAATAAACCAATTATTATTAAGTTTTCTGTTATATATATAGTTATTTCAATGTTTGGGTAATTAAAATGAGTAACTAACGACAGTAATTAGAATATGAAAATTGATGTGATGTGACTTACTTCACGTTACGTGAAGTGATATACGACTATGGCAATTGGAGTGTATATAAAGAAGGCGCTCAGGATCCTGTTAGAGAAAATTTTGGAGAATCCATCGGCCAAAGTCAGATAAATGTGGGAAATGCGAGGCACTTTTCAGCTATTGTAGCTGAAAAATAAAAATTACTTACTGATAAAATGATTGAAGAAAACTAAGTCCATGTCCATATTGCACTGAAGAGATTGATGAGAGACCAGGAAAAAATCGATAAGAAATCAGGAATTCAAATCCTTACATTCGATTTAGAAAATGTGCTCTCCTGCCCAACTGGCGAAATTGGGTCATTGTTTTACAATCCAAAGTTGAGTGTTTATAATCTAACTGCTCACTTGTCAACAACAACAAAAGTTTACTGTGCCATATGGACGGAATACACTGGCGGAAAAAGTGGCAACGATACTTTATCTTTTCTCTATAAAACAGTCAAAGAGGTATTTGAGAACAATGATATCACAAAAATGATTACTTGGAGTGATTTTTGTGTTCCTTAAAACAAGAACTCAATGATGGCCTTAGCTATGCAACACTTTCTAAAAAAGCTATTGTTGTTAATATCTTGCTATATTCAGAAATTCGAATCGAAATTGAAGATTTCAAATAAACTTTAAAATACATTATGGGCTTTAGAATAAGTGAAAGATCTACCATTAAAAAGTTTCTTATCCAGTATTCAGATATTCTAGTTCCTCAGCTCTTTGAAATTTTACTTATGCTAATGAGCCAAGAGCGAGAAACTTTGGTTCCTTTCCGAAAATGTTGCTCATGTGTTTTAGCATGGATATACGAAACGGTCATTTGCGTAAAAGATCGTGGAAACATACTGGTTAGAAAATTGAGGCACAATAAATGATACCCGTATTGGTACGAAAAGTCGTCGCTTAGATTACAATATATTTTATAATATCCAATGGTCAGCAACATATATAGACGGACATTTGGACATCATTTCAGTCTCATAATATGTTGATATAATCATAAATAAATCAAAAATATATTTAGAAACATAAATTTGTCTCTGATTATTTTAAATTCCCAAAATGCGTTAGGTATTGTTAAACCATTTGATGTAGAAAAACCTCAAGGCTTATTGTCATCATATCTTCATTTGAGCTGTACTTGCAAACCAATGGACTCGAAGGGAAAAATAAGATACGTGCTGTGTTTTTGGATGTTGTACGGGCTTGCTATTTTCGACCATTTGAGTTCGTTGATAACACCAAAAGCGGTAAGGGATGGGAATTTTTCATCAGACTCGTCTAAGATCGCAGAATTTCACAAATGTTGTCTGAGAAACCAATTACCTGAGGAAACCTTTGCTTCATATGTCGCAGAATTAAGGAAGCTAGCAAGTGATTGTAAATATAACCGAGACCGAATCGTATATATGCCAAATTGTAATTCATCGTCCAGATAATGTGCAACTTATTTCTAGGAAAATATCGTCGATCCGCTGCACCTGTATCAATTCACAAATCTCGATCGAAGAAAACGTCGAATCTTCATCAAATACCGCATAAATAATCGACTTTGTAGTTTTGAGGTGAATTCTTGATCGAACTTTACGATTACATGCAAGGATAATAAATTCAATCACATTTGGCGGAATTTAAAACCGGTTATCTAGCCATATGTGACTTAAAATTGGTTGATTTCCCTCGTAATTCCAATTTCTGACTCTAATGTGCACTAGAATAACACAGCAAAACCCTCCTATTATAACTGCAAATGACGAATGATGACAAAACATTAGCCCTAAAAATCGCAGCAGAACCCAAAAATAATCAGCAATTGCAAGTGTTTCTTAGGTTGGCAAATTTGTATTTTGCTTTCTTGCCAGACAAGGTAGATTTCGCTGAGCTTCTACATTGCTTTCTGGATAAACATTATCCAAGAGCATAGTCGTACTTCAGCCACTACATGAGTTCTCATTCCTTCTCTGATGTAATGAGTCCCCATATGGAAAAGGAGTAGTCATGTCTCATCTTATGAAGGATGGTATTGAAAAACCTATTGCATTTTACTCAAGGATCCTTTCTAAAGTCGAGGAAAGCAATTGATGCCATATAATTTCGAATTCGCCGGACCATTTCAGAATTCAATATTCTTCGTCGTAGTTGAATCATTCTCAAAGTGGATGGAACTCATACCTGTCAAAACAACATCATCGATGTGTGCGATAAAATCTCTTCGCGCACCATTTGCTATGCTTATGGATTACCGAACATGATATTCATGGCTCTGCGTTCACATCAGTGACATTCAACTCGTTTTGTCATTTCATCAAACGAATACATGATAAGCACTGCCAAGGTTTTCCTGAAAAGGCTACCAGAAAGAGACTTGTATCTTCTGAATTACTTCAAACCGGCTAATCAAAACGCATTTTGACAGGTTCCATCCAGTAAACATATCAAAACACTGTCACATTCAAAACGTCTTGATCAAACAAAGATTCGAGAATTTGAAACAAACGTCCTTGTTGCGGGATTCGTAAATACTCCGCCGCTATTTGTCACATATATTTACATACTCGAGGTTAGCCGGTTTTATAATTTTGTAAATAAATTTATTGAAGATTACATACGGTATATGGAAACACTTTCTTCGAGATGACAAAGGAGAAACTTCGATTTGTAAAATAGTTGATTGCAAAAAAATTTAAAAAACTGGCGGTGGATCAACAAAGAGATTACATATACTCATTTATATCCGACACATAAAATACCGTTGAAAATAATTGCTACTGCTGCTTCACAGGAACCCCCCAAAAATATTTTTCCAAAATTGTTTGCCTGTAGTTCTAGCACGTTTAACTGCTCGTGATGGATTATAATTCAGTGTATTGTATTATTTTTCAGATCTTCGAGCAGAAATTTCTGCAACGGGATTTAACAGTTTGCCAAATTCACCCAATACAATTTGTAAAATGGTTTTGCAATACAATCGAAAAATTAGAAATATTGTAATTGAAGATAGTAAATGAAATAAACAAGCTACACAGACACACGGACAGGAAGAGAAATTTTCAATATCATTTGATGAATGGACGTCATTAAGAAACAGACGCTATATAAGTATTAACGTACATGGACAGCAATCGTACTTAAGTAGTTTAGGGTTCATTCGAGTGAATGGCGCAATGCTATAGCAGAAAAGTGTATTGAATTAGTGGAACAGAAATTATCTCGGCATTCATTAAATCTCCAATCTGATATAGATTCTCTTATGACGGATGGCACCAGTGTAATGAAGAAAATCTGTAAATTATTACCAGGAATCAACAAATATGTTTGGTCATGGTATTCAACTTGCTGTTATTGTAGTTTTGTACAAAAATGTTGAACCCTACCAAGCTGTTGATGAAGAATATGTGATGAAGAGCGATGGCAAATCGTGGGAGGAACAAGCACATTGTGAAGATGGATTAGTCGATAACACCACCAGTGTTATTAATATTATATAGAGTTAGGCCAGTCATTACATAGAGTTAGGTCAGCCTATTTAGACAATCACCTACGAAGAACGATGATATACTGCAAAATATGTACGTGAAGAATTCGGTGGAGCAGCATGTTATCAATGCTGGAGTACTTTTATTTACTTATGATCGTGCATTCAGAAACCTATAATGTTAATAGATGCAAAGTCAGATAAATCTCTAGATTTATCATTATCATATAATGTAATCGAGCGAATATCAATTTTTTACTATGTCGCCGGGAAGCGAATTTACTCACTGCCGATATTGCTCTTCAATATGATAAATAAATTAAAATAGGTTAATAATGAATTTAGCCGTAATTTGATCGAGGCTCTTATCATTCGAATAACCAAACGTCGAACAGAGCTAAGCGGACTCATGCAATATCTTCATGATGGTAGACATAACATTCAAGCGAATTGTAATTCGGAAATTGTTACCGTATAACTTATACAGCAACCAAATATCGAAAATCAATTATAGATTTACTCGATCGGCTGAATACTCATCATTATAGGCTGCTTAGTCATTCCTGCTACTTCAGACAGTACTGCATGACATCGTATCAGGCATAGACTCGCTTCTAACACGATCTGAAACGGAACTTTCTGTATCACATACGTTAAGTTTAACTGAAGAAATCAATAGGGCTATTTCAAAAGGTCTTGTAGTACGACAGCAACCAGTACGATAGAATACATTGAACTCAAAGATTACAAAAGAAATGTCGTTGTTTGAAATCGGGGGTCACAAGGATATTATTTGGAAAGTACAATAAAACCTACTAGCGTAGAAACGGAACGGACTTTTCCATCAGCCGGACTACTCTGTTCCAAAATAAGAAATCAATTTGGTAACACCTTAGATGAACTCGGTTTTTTCAGAAGTTATTTCCAACAGCAAAAAAACTTACTGACGGAAAAGAAAATTAAGTTTTAATAGATAGATTAACAAATTAATACAATAATTTTACGAGACATTCTCTAGGTTTACCTCAACTAAGAAATGGGCGATAAGGGATGTTTTGTATATGAAGGCGAAACGCACTAATATTTTACACAATAATTAAATCAGCAGTCTATTGTAATACAAAATCATTATTTTAGTTTTTAAAGGCCATTGGTTTCGATCCTAAGCTTGGTGTTCATAATGTTTTATAGATAATCTGAAGAAGCCAAGTCGTTTTCTATGCTGTGAACCCATCGACACCTGCAATATATTTTATATTGCATAATAAAGAATATAATTTCGGAAGCCTCAAGCAAACGAACTTTTTCGACTGCATAAAAAATTACGGCCATGCTTGGCAACGAAGGCCTTTGTAAAGAACGTAAAGGGTTTTTTTTAATCCCGATAGAACTTGAAATTGTAAAAAATTCATTCTGGACGTCCAATTTTGGGTCACTTTTTCGAGCACAGCTGGCCGAATGACACGAATAACACAAACAATGCTGGCCTTCGGCGTCAATTGTACTGCTGGTTTATCCGTATTAACCATTGACATCACGTAGCTCCACAGGAAATGATCGAGAGGTGTCAAATCGTACGACCTTGGAGGCCAATTTATCGAAATCAACTTATCGCCAAATTTGGATTTTAATAAGTCGATGGTTGCGGTCGCCTATAACAACATCCTGTTGAAAGCACATCTCGCCAGGATCAATCTCATTCATACTTTAAAACTAAAAATAATTGATTGTGCCCCAATTCCTGCGAACGACGACGAATCGATAAATTTGGATCTTCTTCCACACTTTCGTTTACAGCGGCGATATTCTCTTCAGTACGCGCACATTTCATCGGCGTGTTGATGTTATTGCATCTTCTAGAGAGTATGTGGTACGAAATCTATCCACAGTTCGACGGATGACTTGCTCAGATGGACATTTAAGTACGCCATAAAAATCACGAAGTCGTCTATAAGTTGCGCGATTCGAAGACTGATTTTTAAAATAAATTTTAATAATTTCGTAGTGTTGTTCAAGCGTGAGAGACTATTCATGATGGTTTGCCAGAGTATACTGAGATCTGCTAGAATATATTTTTCATAAAAACTTGTGGGGATTATAGCAGATTAAAGACTGTCACCATTCCTAACCGTTACTTTATATACCCCACATACAAAATTTCTCTATGAACTTAACCTTTTATACTATATTCTATAAAATTGACATGACTAGCATATCATTTAATATACCTGTTACTACAGAAGATATGGCTGAGACAACAATTACCATTCCTTTTGACTGATTTGAATTCATGAGAATGTTTCTTGGTTTACACAACGCTGCTCAGACATTCCAAAGGTTCGTGAAAGAGGTAATTAGAGGGTTGGACTTCGCGTTGGCATACATCGATGATATTCTTGTAGCTTCGAAAACAGAAGAAGTGCACTAAGTGCATTTGCAACTGCTGTTTAAAAGTCTTGCAGATTTTGGTATCAAAATGAAATCCTCAAAATCCGATTTTGGTGTTATTCCTCGTAACAGTCTAAGTCGCAAAATTACCCCTTAGAGATTATTCCCATCCGAAGAAAGAGTTGAAGCGATATCGGAATTTCCAGTGCCTATATCCATTCAATAAGCTCAACAATTTATTGGCATGGTTAATTATTACCATCGCTTTGTACCAAAACCAGCTGAATTGTACCTCTCATTCATGCCCATCTAGTTTTGTTTTTAATTTTATTTGGTCAGAAGAGTGTAATGAAGCATTTGCTCAGACCAAAAGTGGGCTTGCTCATGCAACACTGTTGACTTTTCCTTTAGATGATGCAGTGTTCAGTATTATTACTAATTCATCGAACATCACAGATTTTTGTCTAATCTGTTCTCAGAATCAACGACGCTTCTAGGCACACATCGAATTCAGATAACTCCCTATCACCCGCAATATAACGGAATGGTTGCACATTTTCATCGCCCACTACAAGCATCTCCAAAAGTAAGAGGCGATACAATAAATTAAAATTTGCAGCTGCCAATAGTTATTCTTGGCATAAGAGAGCTTCACCAAAAGACAATACTAAATGTTCTCTGGCAGAACTAATTTATGGACAACCACTAAAATTATCTATAGTATAAACACCTTGGCCTGCAGGGAATCTCTTCCCTCTTCACCACTTCTAATTTGGCCCCCGGCTAGACTTCCCCAAGGCTGCCAATCGCCTTTATGTAAAGGGTCACCGACAACGCCTTACAAAAGCACACATAAGCTAATTCGACGATCTAGAAAATATTTTGAGGTGGAGATCAATGGAAAAACACATCTATATCTATCGATCGACTTAAACCAGCTTTTGGAGTCTCAGTTTTCAGTTTAGAAAAACATTACAAATTTTTTTCCCGTAACATTTACTCGAACGGGGATGATGAAGCTATGAAAACAATAACATATGCACATAATAATCCGGTTTGTAAAAATACATCGGTCTACAAAAAAACTCGATCAATTTATAAAATAAATCAATTCAGTTTGCAATGCATAGCAATACGATATGTTATAGAATTTCCAATTTAACTTGAATATTCTTTAATTTTTCGTATACGACTTAACTTAATTGCCCTTTTACAAAATACAACTGCGAACTAGCGCATTTGATTTCACATCGCTAAAATATCGTAGGTTGATGACATTATTTTAACTGTCGACGATAACAAAACACACTGCCAAGTAATGTACGTAACGTTTTACGTGTCGACAACCGGGTATATTACACGGCGTAATCCACATCGCCCAGTTCTGTTTACAACTAAATATCCGCGGCAACCTAAATAAAATACATATTTCGACCACATATCCGTCTATCATATTACACGAAATTTCTGTATTATATTCTTGCACGATTAAATAAACGCGAGATTACGAATGTGATTTAGTTTTAACGAACAAAAATATTTAAATTACCTGAACACCGCGTTCAAATCCACCCTTAAAATTAATGTATTCGCGAATTAACATGAATTCCACAAAATAATTCACTAAAAGATATAATCAGTAATCACAAACTTCTGTATACCATGGGATTTATTAAAATATTCTATATTTGTTTTCATCCCCGCACCCGTGAGTGAAACACAATGATGCTAACGACTGATGATGGGTTGGAATTGGATAAATAATATAACGATCGAATATATATAACGTTGCCATATATCAATATATACCCAACAAGCAGCAGTGTAGCAGCAAAAAATACCAAAAAAAAAAAAAAAAGATGCGAATGGAAGGCAGATAATACATTAAAACGAAAACAGTGGATAGACTTGTCAAACTTGGATCAACTTTAAATTGAAGTTGAAAGTATATGTATATACGTATACGTGGAGAGGAAAATGAATGAAATTTTTATATTTCCGAGCTGAAAAATGATTATTGTCATTTTTGTTATTTCGATGACGTTAATCAAATTTTCACGAATTCTCGTTAGCTGGTGATGTAATCGAAATAATGGGATGTATGTTAATGTATATTTCGGTGATATCGCGCACACACGAATTAAATTTGGGTACAATTTTATCATATATACATACGTACAATGTAACCTTTTAAATTATTAACTTTATCTCAATTAAATGAGGTTATATATACTCTGAAACATTTTGAATAATTACAACCTTATTAAATTCGTATTATATGTGGCACGCAATATTTTATCTGTTTAGATATTTTTATTTTTGATGATAATTAATAAAATTAAAAATTTTAATTAAACATATTTTTTTTCGGACTGTCAAAAATTGTTATATTTTTATTCTGATACTTATAATTTTTGTAAAATCGAAATATATTGTGCGCACATTTATTTTTAAAATGAAAATTTCAAATTGCATCAAGCAGCGCGTTTCAATCTATAAATATATATATTTTATATATATACAGATACGATGGAAATTACAACAACAATAACATCAAAATACTGAAACCTATCAAATATATAGGAATGATTAATTATATTATTTCATTTTGACATTTAACGTAATTCAAAAGTAAGTAATTTTGATAAAAGGAAACGAACACAAAAAATATATTTAATCCTCTATCCTAAAATGAATTCAACCGTTTCGAAATAACGAAAAAGAAAAAAAAATTCCTATTTTCTTCCCCATCTAGATTACAAAAACAAAAACGGAATATCTTTCAATCATATCGTGTACACACATAAAAGCAACAAAATATGATTTTGATAACCTCTTCATTTCATGATTGGCCAATACTCGTATATATCAACATTAACTTGAGAGAGGAATGGAGTTTCCTGATGGCTCAAATTTAAAATTTAGAGCTTTCAAACATAAATGTATATAAAATTTGTCCTAAAAGCAACCCAAACGTTTCACTTTTAAATTAATTCAAATGTTAAATTGAGATCTACAGATATCTAGCAATTTTCGAAACTTTATAAACAAATAAGGAATTGTATAATCGGTTGTCATTCCAGTACGGGTACTAACTTTATTTAGACTTTTTCTCTCCCCTCCAAATGACCACTTATTAGTAAATATAATAATAAAAGGCCATTACGGGCCCTTTGCTGTGTCAACAATCTGGCTTCAACGGTTTCGATTCTGGGGTTGCTCTTCATACTATCTTAGACAACCTGAACAAACCAAATCGTCGCTTATAACGACCTATGCGCCTACCATATGGAGGCTCTCCTTGGGGATCAGAACGCAGAACGTGACCGAGCGAGCGTACTTTCATGTACAATATCTGGAATCTTCTTCATTTCTCTTATCTTGATATTGTACTGAGCTCGGTATGTGCGTTCTATTCCGTGTTTTGGGCTGTAAATCACACGCATGACTCTTCTCTCTATAACCTTGTCTCTATAACCAGAGATCATGTTTTCGTTTTGGACTCATTGATCTGGAGTTCAACAAAAGCTGAAAACTCTACAAGCGGATCAAGTATTTCCTTCACTCCGTAATTGCTATTCAGTCCAAGCACGCATATGTCATCTACATAAGCGATATAAGATGTTGCTCTGAGGTGTTTCAGTTTAATAGAAAGATGAACTCCAACATGAGATTAAAGAGTACCGGGGACAGAGCATCTCCCTGCCGAACACCCGAGTTGGCTGCAAAAACTCTCAATGGCCTGTTCTCAAATTTACCATATCATAGACACTGCGTCACTGTCATTCAACACAATCGTACCAATTTTGTTGGCAAACCTAGGTATTCCAGCGTAGACCACAAACTCTCTCGATTGATCGGATCACAAATCTGCCGGAAATCCAGGAACACGTGATGTACGGGGTTAGAGGTCTCATAATATTTAGATTGAATCATTAGCAGCGAAAAGATTCCGAATTAATGCAAGATTCCGAAAACCCGGTGACGGGTTTCGTTTTAGTTTCTGCATGGCCCTTCTGTATTCCTCATGAGATGGATCCTCATTGCAAATCTCCGCAGTCTGTGTTTGAGTAGACTCGATGTCGAGCGTCGATATTTTTCCATCCCGGTCCAGAATGGCAGTTGACGCAGGCCTGAAAAAATTGTTCAATCCAGCAATTTTTTTAAATAAATTACGTGAACTGCGTTTATTGCTGAATTGTTGTATTGTCAGAACCTCGGCCTTCCACCTATTCTCGCTTCTTCCGTCTACAAATCCGCTTGGCTGCCCTCCTAGTAAGAGTAGCTTTGTTTTTCCTCCCGATTGTGAGACGTTGTTGCACTTCACTATGGGCTATAATTGGTTACTCAACTGCGACACTCGTCATCAAACTGTCTGACTTTCAGTATTCCTAACGTCTGTTGAGCAGCACTGACAACCGAAATTTTCAATACCTCCCAGACAGAGTTCACACTGTCAGACTTTTATTAGCTCTCTCAAAGTTGTCGCTGACAAGATCCAGATAAAGTTTATTGTTTGTCATCATTTATCAGGCCTACACAGTCGAAACGTTCAATACGTGTCGTTGTTTTCCCGAACCTGTACGAAAACTTCTATCGTAGTTTTACAGCGACGTAATAATGATCGCTGCCTATACGTATTTGGTGCTGACCGATAAGTTCTAGAAATTTAATCGTTGCCAATTTGGGTTCGGGAAATCTTGCGAGGATGTGTCCATGTTTCCAAATGTATCTGTTTGTGAGTGGAAAATATGCTTGCTACTCTAAGATCATGAACAAAGTACATCACTCTCACCATTATCGATCGTAGTGTTGTGTCGGGAGTAAGGCCCTATGTTTTTACACAAGTCGTTTCGATTGCTGCCAACTCTAGCATTAAAGACCCCAATTCTAACATTGTGTTCGGGTATATATACCATCTAAGTCATTGCAAAATGAGTCTATATCTTCTATGGGCGCACGTTCGCTAACTTCTGTGGGCGCATTATCACAAATTATCGACAGGTTGGCTAACTGCAAACGCATTCGAAGCTTACAGAGTCGCTTATTGACTGCTTGGAAATCCAAAACAGCCATCTTAAGATTTCCGAGGTTATCACCACTGTAGAGCCACGTATAGCCCTGGGACACCAGGTCTACACTTTTAGGCCAGTGATAACTTGAAGAACAACGAGTTCCAGCCGATACGATACCCCTTCATGCATGCGTGATTAGGCCTTCTAACGCCAATTCTTAATCTCGTGTCCGTCTACATGAGCGGGAGTCCGATGTTGTTTTGGCGGTATCCGTTTTTCGTTTTGTTGACTTTATAAACAGCATATTTTTACGGATGCCGCCTCGTCAGTCCAGCGATCCAACGTTTAGTCGCCTCCTACGACACGCAAATGATACTGTGGTGGTATTCTTGGAAAATATGTGCAATTAGGTTTACGAGACATGTGTGCCCTCCGACCACGCATGAGCCTTTACTTATTAGTAAAACACGAATAAATTCGAAGAACTTCCGGAAGTTTTTTTGAAATAAAACGCTTAAAATCAATTTTATAATCAAACATTGTATTTGTGACGTAAATTCGGTTTATTAAGTATAAGTTCGGATATTTAATGTTTGAAAATAATTTCTTTTAAATGTTGTCCGCGACTGGCTCTTAGATAATCCATTCTATGGGTCCAATTATCGAGCATTTCGGCCGATATTCCGTTAATTACGCGTGTTATGTTGGCTTCTAATGCAGGAATCGATTGTAGTTTATCGATATAAACAAGTGATTTCAGATACCCCATAAAAAGTAATCTAACGGCGTCAGATCACAAGATCTGGGAGGCCAATGCACGGGTCCCTTTCTTGATATGATGTTCTCATTAAAACTTTCTTTCAATAAAAGTCAACCAACTTCAATTCTTGAACAAGCTGTATTTTATATGCCTTCAAACCAAGATCTCTCTTCAAAATACGCCACAATGTGCCATATAAGAAACCCAGAGCTTGAGAACGGCGACGAATTGATTGATTGCGGTCTTCATGTACACTTTAATTTACAGCAGCAATATTCACATTAGACCGACTTGTTCGCACTCTAGTCGGTTGATGAATATCCAATAATGAAAAAGTGGTTCGACATTTATTGATTGTTTCGCGAATAGTGCGTTCGGTTGAACGATTATGAACAATATAAAATGGTCGGAGATCACGAAAACAATTTTTCACTGAACACTGATTTTTGATATTAATTTTCACAATTTGTAAACGTTGTTCCGCGTAAGTCCAGTCATGGTGAAATCACAATGAATACTAAACACAAATGTCATATGAACATGACAGGTATCACGCATGAACCCCAATGAGAATCCCAATTGGAAAAGGTACCTCCTATTGGATCACTCTTTATATTTTTCATAGGTCCACACCTTCACATATACCTGAAATTGCTAGCAAATAAATAGAATTTAATTTTTCGTTTAGATAACACCTCCAAAGTGAAAATATATTTTACAGATATGAAACGCGTAAAGTTTTTTTGAACTTAACATGACTACTTTATGAATTAAATTGGCCCTGGGGTCAGTATTAATTAAAAGGTTCCAACAAATTTTTACCAAATATCAACTTTTACAACTAACTTGTTTTGGATTTTTTACTTCCTAGGCTCCTCCAAGTCCCTAGCAGATTTCTTCGATTACAGATCCAATTTAATTCAAATCACTTTCGCCACCTTATTCAATTGGGATTCGTACCCGGTACCTTCCGATGTCACTGTTTGATACATTTTTAATCACTGTGGAATTTTCTTGGTATAATTTGGGTGATTTTCGCGTAAATCTTGTTAATTATGCCTAAAACTCCGTAATAGACATCCGATTGTGATGGTTCATACCTCCAAAAGTAGATAAATAGTGCGCCCTGTTTCATTTCAATAGCCCAACTATTTCTACACATTTACATAATATTGTTTCGTTTTACCCTTGTCAAACAAGGTTCGATCACTGGATTGTGAATAAAACAACCTACTTAATTCTACATAACAATAAATTTATTTATTTCCGAATAGTTACACTAAACACTAATTTCCTTAATTCGCTTATTTAATTTAATTATTTAACTTCACAATAATTACTGTATTACAGTTTAGAAACACTTAACTCACATAGAGATGTCGCCACGATCGTAACACTACCACTACGTAATCCTGATTCGTCCCGAACCGGATTCAATTGTCCTTCCCTGTTGTGCGATAATCGTAACCAAGTATATCACGGTTTCTTCGCTGTCCTTTCCTAATCCGGTAAACCACATCGTTTATCTTTTTGATCACGATGTACGGTCCCTCACATGAAGGTTGTTGCTTCAGTGACAAACCCGTCTTCGTTGCAAATTAATACGCCAATTTGAATCTCCTACTTTGAAACTACTGTTATTTATTTGCATGTCCCTCCGAGCCTTCGTCCGGTCCTCATAATGACTTCATCCACTATATTTGCGGCCAGTACTTCGTGTTGAGACTTAGTATTGCCGATTCATATCAATGCAATCTTGTCTATTATGACGGCACTCTTGCCTGTAACCGTTCGTAATTTCAACCCACCCACTGGTTGTATTCTTCGCTTAATAAGATCCTCACGCATCCAGGTGGATATAATACAACTCTTCCTGTCATAACATCACCTTTAACTGTCAAATCGTCTCCACCTTGTCCCAAGCAGCTGACCGCAGTCCAACTGCTTCTTGATGCTTCTGACCTCCTTCTGAGCCACAATTTCCTTGTTACCCTAGCCTCGATGCACCAGAGATCGCAATCCCGCCCGTCTCCCATTTTTCGAATGATTCATGATGTCACATGTCCAACATCGTATTTTCCTAATACCTCGGTTTTTTGTCCCTCTTCATTGGCCAAAACTTGCTATTCGCTGCATTAGAGATCGGGATTTTTACAATTACAATGAACGCGCCCATCATAATCCTCCCCATGTAATCGGAGACGTATTTGTATGTGTCAAATGTACTAGCCGCTCAACCGCTGATAAATACTCCTGAAGAGTCTCGCCAAGCTTTTGATAGCGACTCTTCAATTTCATACGATACATTTATCGCTTATAGTCACTACCGTATTGTCGATCTAATGCCTTTCATTATTTCGTTGTAATTATTTAGGTCATTTTCTGGAATAGTCTGCAATGTTTCAGCCGCTTCATCTTTTACCACCATTATTAACGCTGTTCTACACTATCGCTTGGCTGAGCTACTGGCGAGGCTGTTCCATTAACTTCGATACCTAGAAGCCTCTTCTCGAAGCCAAGAACTTTATCCTGTAACTTTTAAATCTTTGACTGCAATTTCTGTTCAACCTGTTGAACTGTTGATGGAATTTGCTTTACTCCTCTTGATTTAATTCTCCAATTGACTTTTCAACTGACATGCACTGGCACAGCCTCCACTACTGCACTTCCATCCTTTTCATCTCCTTCTGCTTGGTCAGAAATTTCATCGAAATTGTAACTATCCGGACCTATACCATCCTTCTCCAATTCTTGAAGTAATCGTTTGTCAGTTTCAATCTAACAGCTCAAATATTTATACACGTTTTTTATAAAAACTACTGACCAAATGGCCAGAATTTTTAGCTCAAAACTCTAAAATCCGTAATAGACATCTGAATAATAGACCGGTAGCTTCCTTAATTTGTATTTCTATTTGTAGAGTACTCTTTTGGAGATCGTGACAAGAGGCAGGTTTAGCCATCATCGAAGCTGTAATCATTTCGGCCAGCATTTTCCCTAAAATCCGATCTTTCTGTGTTTTGTCAGTTTCCTTGCTTCTGCTGCTGTTTTCAAACACACATTAGCAGTATAACCTGTGTCCGATTTCAATGTATCGTCTACAATAAATAATCGGTTTTTGACCAATGTAAAGCTCATTTGAAATTTCGGTTTTATTCGACTTGCCAAACTCAAGGCATTTCGACCGCACATTTTGGCCTTTGATGTTGATATTGTGAATCTCGTCCAAATTTTATCATCACTGCTGCTCCGTCGGTGGTGCTTGCCATCTGTCAGACTAATCCCAAAATCATTATGCTTGTCATCAACAAGCTCAATTTTATTGCAGCGGTATACAGCTTCCAAGTATTCTGTTTAATCCCAAGTTGATGTAACAATGGTTAAAATGTGTATATGTATATGTGTATATGTGTAAATGTGTAGGTATCGTTGATTTCATACACTCGTCCATTCATCTAGAGTTAGACTGAACTTTCCACTCACTTTTTGTGAGACCTTAAGGTTTTAATTATTTTATTTTACTAAATAATAAAACTCATTTATAAGATTCATCACACCATGCTTGTTCGGCAAAGTATAGTACCGAGTACCAGACTTCCGCAAGCATGGTTGTTCTTAGTGATGGGAATCGCTTTTTGGTTTTGTTGTGTCTCACTTCTAAGTGTTTTAATTAAAACTGTGTCTTGCTTATTTTATTATTTAATAAATAACTTGTTTACAAGGCCGATGAACATCAACTGGTCTTATATTTTTAATATATATTACGTGTGATTAAGTAAGAGTGAAGGTACAGTGATTGAGAGCGATGGTTAATAGATATATAGGGTAGTACGTAATCTTTACATCTCATTCCTCTTCGCTTATCTTGGACCCCGCTATGTAATCCTTCTATATAAGTAAAATCAAACCACCGGTTTCCTTACTCTCGCTGATCTTCGTGGTAATTGCAATGGTTTACTGTCTATGGGAGGATTCCCTTGTCTTTGGTTGCCGTCCATGCAATAGTTCACTTGGTGACTTATTCGTGATTACCGGCGAAAATCTATAGCCAGCCAAAATTTTCAACAACGCTTGATCTTTCGATATCTTCTCTCCTGCTATAGATGCTTTTTCATTGAACCTTTGAACGTTCGTACAAATCGCTCGGCGGCACCATTTGAAACTGGATGAAAAGGCGCGATCGTCAAGTGTTCGATCCCAAGCGATTTACAAAAATCTACAAGCTCATGGCTTGTGAACGACGCTCCATTGTCGCACTGACTATGGTGTCAGGTAAACCTTCTATTTCAAACATTGATTGCAGTGCACGTATCGTTGTTTTTGTCGTTGTATCACACATCTTGATCACAAACGGATATTTCGAGTAACTATCGACGAACAGCAACCAAATCTCACCTAGGAATAGACCAGCGAAATCGATATGAAGGCGTTCCCACGGTTTAGTTGCTTCTGGCCAGCTGGAGCACGCTTTATTAGGATTTGGTGCGAATTCATGACACGTCTTGCAGATCTTAACTGTTTCCACAATATCATGGTCTATATGAGGCCACCAAACGTACCGGCGTGCCAGTTGTTTCATCCGGACCACTCCAAAATGTCCATCATGTAGTAACTTTAGCACTTGCTTTCGGAAAATTACTGGAACTATGATTCTTGTGTGCTCAGTCTGCAACAGCAACACATTTTTATGGCAAATAATTGACTGTTTCCTTATCTCAAACAGTTTAAGCTCGCGGTTCACTAAGCATGGCCATCCTTCATGTATAAATCTTAACACCCGCGACAATTCCCGGTCTGTTTTGGTCGCAACTGCGATCTGCTCGCTATCGATTGAAAAAGACGACAGATTTTCGTCATAATCCACATCTACTTCGGAAGTAATCTCAGAAACGATTTCTTCCTGGTCAAAATTACTGTCTGTCCTAGTGGAAGTCGCGATATTGCATATTTTATGATATAGGTGATTCCCATCAGGAAAATAGCCCACCTCTGCAGGCGATTTGCTGTCATCATGGGTAGATCCTTCTTAGGAATGAATAGAGCTACTAGTGGCTTATGATCGGTAACCAGCTCGAACCACCTACCATACAGGTACTGATAAAACTTGATGCAACCAAAAATTATCGACAGGGCCTCCTTTTCGATTTGAGAGTACTTTTTGATGACTCTCCAAAGTTTTCGACGCGAAAGCTATGGGATGCTCACTTCCATCTGGATAGATATGTGAAATCCCTGCTCCAATTCATAGCTGGACGCGTCTATAGCCAACACCAGTGGATAATCTCTCCTATAATGTACCAATTGCGTTGAGTCACTCAGGATTTGAAATCTGCGAAAAATTACGTATAAAACGGTTATAGTAATTAACCTTACCCAAGACAGCTTAAAGCCCTTTCAGGTTGTTTGGTCGAGGCATTCCGACAATTCCTTTCACTCTTTCATTTGATGGCCGAATCCCCTTTTCGTCTATTATATGTCCCAAGTAGCCCACTTTCTTTTGAAAAAACTGACATTTTTTTAGGTTGCAACGTAGATTTTCCTCTTTCAGTCTTTTAAAGATCTCTTCCAGATTCTTTAGATGCTCTACTTCAGTTTGACCCGTCACAATGATATATCATCAAGATACGACGTCACGTGGCTCAGTCCAGCCGTGAGCTGCTCGATAACTCTTTGAAAAATGGCTGGAGCACTCGCAAACCCAAACGGAAGGCGCTGGTACTGGTACAGGCCAAATGGTGTAGTTATCACAACCAGATTTTTTGACTCTTCATCCATTTCAAGTTGTAGATATGCTATACACGCAGATCTATTTTTGAAAATAACTTTCCTCCTTCTAGGCGTTGGAACAACTCTTCTACTCGTGGAATTGGATATTGATCAATGTTTAATTGTTGGTAGACACCTACTTTAAAATCGCCACAGATTCTGATAGGTTTTTTCCGGTTTGGATACTATGACAATCGGAGAAGCCCATGCACTAAAATGTAATGGTTTCAGACATCGATTTTTCCCCGTAATGGTACTTTGACATTACCGTATACGTTTAAGATTGTTGATATCGGACTCAGTTTTAGTCTACTTAGTTCAGAATAGCCAGCATTGCCCACCATGGATACTGTGGCTCCCGTGTCAACTAAAAATTTCATAATTATCTGGTTGATTTCCATTGACAAATTAATTTTATTTTCGACGTGTTCCATTGGTTTATAGGCCTGCTGTTTTAATTCCATGTTCTGGAAACTCGGGCTTATACTGGAAATTTCTAACATTTCAGTTTTGCCGTGGTTGTTTTCACCCACCCGGGTACTCGAATAACGAGATGGTACAGTTTCTTCTGATTCCAGTGTGCTGACGACCTCTTCTCTGTCCGATTTTGTTGTCGGCCTCTTGCATTTTTTCTACGATTACCACCAAACGACCCGCCATTAAGACAAACGGCGGCGATGTGTCCAATCTTATGACATTTGTGACATACAGCTGAGAGAAATCGGAATTTACTTCGTTCATGACTTTTTAAACACCCTGAACAGGATCGCAATCTTTCATTCGATGAAACACGACTCCCTGCGAATGGTGACCGGTATTCTTTAGAATGTGATCGTCTTCCTTCTCTCCATTTCCGTCAGTGGATATTTACTGAATTCACCTCTGGCACGACCTTGTTGTTAACAATTTTCAAAACATCAATTGCCTGTTGTGTACTCTCATAAGCTTGTGCAATTGCAATATAACTTCTTCCAATGTTGGGTTTCCTATTTGTATCAGTTGACTTCATTCTCATTTGTAGAAACTTGAATCTGGCTGATAAAATGTGTGTAGAAGTACCGTAGTGTCCGGATAATTTTTTCTCAATTTCCTCAAGTGATTTTGACTCAAAACTTTCTTCTCCATGCAGCTTGATGAGATTGTGATAAGCATCACCTCCTATCCAAGGTAGAAAACACGATTTCATTCGGGCTTCTTCCTCTATACAATTTGCTAGAAAATACAGCTTTAATTGCGCCATATAATGTTCAAATGATTCTTTTGAATGATCAAACGGGCGGAAAGCAGGTATCGCATTCGACGGGCCACATACTATTTTCTGCGCACTTTCATAAATTAGCCGTGATTGGTTTGTCAAAACTTCTTTTAAGAATTGTTTCTGATTTTCCACAAGCGATGCGAGAATGTCCTTAGTAACCTCCCCCATCGTATAGACCGCACAAAAACTACTGCTTGTTTCCCGTTTTTATGCAGCAGGGCCAAAATTGATGAATGCTAAATAGCAGATGCACTTATATTCACTTGGTAATTCCGTTTTTTTTTTTATACACCGGCTTTTATTTTTTTATTTTTTATCCTCCTCGCCAATAGGTTTAGTATTTCAATTAAAAATCAATCAATACAGTTACAATTAAATATAAATGATATTTTTTTCACAATAGTGGTTTTAATGAAACTAACCTTTAAAACCAATCCCGGGAAATACAAAAACTATTCTCGGGCAACGAGTAATAGAAAACAAATCAAATTCCTGGTTATTACCGCCCAAGAATTCCCGGAAGTTACCCTCTATAGTCTACCCCAATCAACATACTATATAGTATCAATAGATGATGGCTTGTTATAATATACATATGCATAGAGATCAGCTAAATCTTAGTTCTCTATTATCTGGTCATCTCTCCCATAAATCTTTATGTTGGGCAATCGTGTTGGCAGGTGCTTGACTATTAATGCTGCTTATACGTGGTTTTCATATTTTGGTCAAACATCGATTGTACTAGGATTATTGGTTTCTCCATTACGGCTCTACATTTCCTAACGTTAACGAGGCCACGGTAATATTTGCCTTTTCACGTCGTAAACGTAATCGCTGTGCACAGCATTCGGTTATAAACGATGATTGAGACCCAGAGTCTAATAAAGCGCAACACTTCATCCGTATTTGTCCATATTTGTCTTGAAAGAATAATGGCTTGGTGAATAGTTTAATGACTTTACTAGCAGTGCTGGACTCAAGAGATAGCGCTGGTTTATTCAGTTCTCGAGCTCCCTGTTTATTAAAATTATTATTGGAATTCACAGTTTGATCAAGATGAAAGATGACATGATGCTTTCATCTACGCAAACGACACGTATATTTGGAACGACGAATAAGTGCTTCATGAGTTGAATATAAGCAATTGAAACACAATTTTTATTTGCCGCAAACTCTTTATACGATCTGGAATCGTTAAACTTAGATATATTGAAAGAACTGATCAAATGGGCCCAAGCTTCTTTAGATTCGGCATCAAATTTGATGACTAAAATATACACAAGCCATGGATCACGCGAATCACCATATGGACCAAGCCCTTATAAACCACGTATAACTTCATCTGAGACATTGGTAATGTTGCGAAGACCTTCGGCTGAGCTACTTTGTACTGTTGGTCCATATGAACTGTTTTAATAAAGTAAATACCACGTGCTTTAGTTATAAATACTCCCATGCGCTTGAGTGTAATTAGCATCAATTTTAGTAAACTTTCCAACGGCAGCTACTTTTTCACCTTACCTAAACTAAACAGTTGGTGAGTATCGTCATGACTGGTTTGGATAATTAGGGCGGTGAAGGCGTATGAATTAATAGATGTTCTTCATTGGTCCATGGTTTTGCGATAAACCAACCAAATTTGGAAGATTGTAATTTTGGGCCCATAAGTAACACGTTTCTGGGGCCCGATATTTCAATAAATTGATTGGCTATGAAAAATTTTGGATCTGCTATTTGATGTTGACGGCAACAGGTTATAGTTATGTTTTCCATGATCTGAGCTGTCCACTCAAAATCTAGCTATTATAACGTTCCTGATTTTTGTCACTTGGTGATTTGTCGGTTGATCAGCAAAGTACTAGGCGCTGTTTGTGCGCTTATATACCAATTTGCACCTTGCTGCTGTCACCCATATAGGTTTTAGGTACCAGTCACATATGCAGAACTCATCAACATTCATAACAAAACAAACTCAACAGTCGTTCAAATCGGACGTGTTTTTTAAATGTTAATCTCAACAATATCTTACATATTGTTTGTTTAATTTTATTTCATTTATTTTTGTAGTTCTATAATTTTTAAAATTATATGTATAGTGTTGTGCCAGTTTTTAAAATTAAAGTGCAGTTGAAGCAGTGAAAATGTCGATAATTGTGCTACTAACAAAACTGACTTGAAAAAAAGAAAAATTTAATTGTCTCTAACTATTTTGTGTGTGCTATTTTCTGTTAACATGTCGGTTGAAAAAAAGCGTTTGGAGTGCACTGTTATCATCGTGGATGAATGGTTTTTAACCTGCAAAGGCTTTATGTGTGATAAAGGCATTAGCTACACTTGCGCTACGTCACAAGGTAAAAAAATAATTACTAAATTTCCTATAAAGATGTTAAGAGCGCTATGAAACACATAATCGATGGATTAACTCAGCTTAATTGGTTCTGCCCTTCATGTAGAATCAAAATGAATCAATGGCACTCTAAATTAGATACCGCAGTTAACAAAATAATTAAATCCAACGAGTCATTGAATGATGCAATTCAGGCATTGACCAAAATTCTTAAAGTAACAGATGATCGTAGAATTACACGATCACAATTCAAAGTTCAAGTTTACTCTTCTACAAAACCGCAACAAACTAAAACACCACCAGTAACAAGGCCAATTTCAACAGCTACAGCATCGCCAACAATTAAACTTACTGAGGAAACTTCACGTATAAAATTACCATACAAGCAGGGCTATCACCAACTGTTCCTCTCGGAATCTATCACATATGGTATCAAAGACTAAAGGGATACCAGTACCAGACATATTAGTTGCTCCAAGACGATGGCTCTTTGTGAACAGGATCACAGAAACCACATCGAAACAACATTTCGAAGCTTTTCTCAAAGTGAGAATGAAATTGGATGGAGCTGCCTGTGTTGAAATGCCTCAAAACCGAGATAACGGCCTAAAATACAATTATACCTCATTTCGAATTAGTGTGCCGGAGAAACAATTCAGTTATGATGTGGCTACCTGGACTTCTCGTCAAAGAATTTGTATGTTCTCCATTGTTGTCAAATTATCAGCACAGCTAAAAACTTTTCTTAACCAGCAATAACATTAATTTATGTAATCCTAACATTAACAGTAAGGAATACTTTGAAAATGATACGCGGTTTTTGGATGTGATCGTTCATCATCAACAAGTGAAAAAAAATTTGGAGGCGATGTACTTATCGCAGTGTATTCAATGGTTGCCATAGTATAGCTATAAATTTAACTCCATCATCTATCGATCATATGTGCGTAACAATCAAAATATATCAGACGAATCTGTATGATTATACAGCCTACATACCACCGAGTTCGTGTAGTGAAATGTATGGCAGTAATGCAGTAGACGAACTAATTAATCTCACAAAACCAAATGACTTTGTCTTAGTACTATGTGGAATGTGGAATTATATGATCAAGATATGGATTCCTTTCTACCATCCAATATCACATCAGAATCGGAATATGTCTTTCTTGATGCTATGCTTGGTTTTAACCTAATTCAAATCAACAACATAGTCAATGCTCTTGAGAGAATATTAGATTTATTCTTCACAAATGATGCAAAAATATTTAAAGTGAGAGAATCACTTAATGATGTTAACCACAAATCTATGGAAATAGTTTTTGATACAAATGAAATTAAGTCAGCAACATCCGGGCATCATATTCATACTACCTATAATTTTAAAAAAATAAACCACACTGGGCTTCAGCAGTACTTAGAAGCTATAAAATGGGACCCTGCTTTAACTACTAATGATGTAAACCAGAACGCTAAAAAATACTACCAAATTTTATTACAAGGTTTTTGAAACCCATATTGCATTGTGCCGGAAAACTTCTAATAGTCATCCTCCTTGGTTTGATGACCAACTGATTAATCTGAAGAACTGTAAATTTAAAGCTTATGTCATGATGATTAAAAGTGGTTTAGAATCGGATATAGGACTGCGTTTCTCCAATCTAATGAAGAATTTGATACATACTTCATGAAAAGCACCCCTCATATATTGCGGATGTACAACGAAGCATTATACAACCAACCCTAAATAAAGCATTACAACCAACCCTTGGTGACGGATGTGGGCCGGATAATAGTCCAACGTCTATATTAAAATAAAATATTTTAAGTAAATATCTTAGTAAAACCATTACGAAATATATACAACCTCTCGTTAACATCCGGAATATTCCCTGAAGCATGGAAAATATCTAAAATTACACCTATATTTAAATCGGGTAAAAGAGAAGACATCACTTGTTATAGAGGGATATCAACCACTTCAACCATAGCAAAATTATTCGAACAGGTTGTATGCAACAACTTTAAAGGAAACCTAGCTCAACATATATCACTCAATCAGCATGGGTAGACCTAGAAGATCTACATCTACTAGCCTTGTTGAATTTACCAACAAAGTTATTAATGAAATTGAAAACCGCAACCAAGTAGACGTATAGTGTTTACTGATTTTAGTAAAGCATTTGACTCCATCTGCCATCACAAGGCTCCAGACAGTCTTTATAACTTTGGCTTTGCATCTAATTTCATTAAATCAACTCACATTTGCCTATAGTACCATCCAATATGTGTCAAAGTAGCGTTAGTAGTTTCTTAGGGATCCAATGTTGGACCATAGATTTTTCTCGTTTTCATAAATGGAATAACTGAAGTCATAAAATACTCTAATTTTCTCATGCGCGCAGATGATATAACAATTTTTCATACAATTAAAGATATACATGTCACAAAAATATTACAAGAAGACATCGATTGGTGCCACAAAAATTCTTTGCTGTTGAATATTAACAAATGCAAAGTAATATCTTTTCATCGCCAGAGAAAACCGATTAACTTTGCTTATAGCGTTAATAATACGGACATGCAAAGAGTTAAAGCAATAATTGGGCTAGGCGTAACATTCGCTGAAAATATGAGTTTTAACAACCATATTGACAAATGCATTGCAAGCGTTGGACTGGAGAATTTACAAATTTGTCAACTTTATTATAAAGAAAACTGACTGGAACTATGACCATAGCTTACTGTTTCATTAGAATACACTACAAGATGTTTAGAGTATAAAATTTGCACTCTGGAAAATAGACGGTTATTTTTAGACTCAGCTTTCATCGGTAACATCCTGCTTGGCCATATTGATTCACCTTATACATATTGGAAAATACAGCGATCCATGTTTCAATCAAATCGCTGCGAAACCACCAAAAATAGGGAGGTAGTGCGCCACTCAACTAACTATGGTGAAAATTGCCCAATCTATAGACTTGCAAAAACATTCAACATCGCTGAAGAAAACTTTGAGTTTCATCTCACAAAGGACTGCTTCAAAAGGTTCAAGTTCCTTAACAAAACTATAATTTTTAAATTTTAAAACTTAATTTATCAGAAATTATTCAAGGAGATTTTAACGCCAAAATTGGCACTGACAATACTGACCTGACAACCGTCATGGGTAAAGAAGCACTGAACGTACGAAACAATAATGGAGAAAGACTCATCGACTTCTGTGTCACAAAGCAGCTCTTCATAGGAGGCAGTAAATTTCCACACAAGTATACATGGACATCACCTGATGGCAGAACAAGAAACCAAATAGACCATGTAATGATCAACAAGAAATTTTTCACATCATAACAAGACGTCCGAGCAATGAGAGGTGCAGACATTCACAGCGACCATCACTTGGTAATTTCACAGTTCAAGATCAAGCCTTTAGCTATGAGATGCACTAAGACGAACAGACAAAAATTCAACATCGAAAGGCTAAACGATCCCGATACAAGGAAGATTTTCAGTGAAGCCACCAGCATAGAAGACCGATGGAAGCAAATCGAAGAAGGCTATATCGAAACTGCTGCGAACACACTCGGGTACAAAGAATACAGTCACAAACCATGGATAAGCGACAGCACATGGGAGAAAATTGAAGAACGTCGACAGAAAAATACACCGGAGGTGAGAAGGAAATATGAAGACACGGCAAGACAAGTAAAAAAGATGGCAGGAAATGATCGTAGAAAATACACTGAACATATTCTCAAGGATGCCGAAGAAGCAGCAGCAACCAGAAATATGCGCACTCTACACCAATGCATACGAAAGGTGACAGGAAAATACACCAATATACCACCTATAAGAGATAAGAATGGTCAAATCCTAACAACAGATGAGGGACAGTTAAAGAAATGGAAAGAATATTTCGGAGAGGAAATCGAAAACAGCACAGAAAACTTCCAATTACCCAATAATGCTCTTAACGAAACAATCAACACCCATCCACCAACGGAACGGGAAGTTAGCAGTATCATTGGGAAAATGAAGAATAACAAAGCCGCTGGAATAGAACACATACCATCCGAAATATTCAAAGGTGACGCATCTACAACTGTGAAGACTCTAACACATGTAAAAATTGGCGAGGCATATCACTACTCAATACAACAATAAAGGTGTTAGCAATGATAATCCTTGACAATATATCACCTACGATCAAATCGAAATTGAGGACAGAACAAGCTGGCTTCAGACCGGGACGTAGTTGCACTGACCATCATTGACCAGTCCAATGAATGGAACTTCCCATATACCTTCTCTTCGTGGACTTTGAGCGTGCATTCGATACAATACATAGAAACGCAATATGGAAGACACTTTGTGAAATGGGCATCCCAAATAAGATTATCGAACTCGTACAAGAGATGTACCATGATGCAGGTAACCGAGTTCAATACAAGAGCAAGCAAAGTGATGGATATTACAATAGCAATGGAGTAAGACAGTGATGCGTACTCTCCCCACTACTGTTCCTAGTAATATTAGATAGTCTCATGCGGGAAATGGACCACCAATCGCCCAATGGCATCCAATGGGGACTAACAGGAAAACTTAACGATATGGATTACGCTGATGATATATGCCTGATAAAAATAAACATTACGAAAACCAAGACGATGAGGATAAACGCTACAATAACTACACCAAAAGCATCAACCAACATAATATAGAAGATGTAAAGGAATTCGTATACTTAGATTGTACACTAGCAGAAACAGGCGCAACCGAGGAAGACATTAACAAGCGCATAAACAAAGCCAGAACGACATACAACATGTTACACAAAATCTGGAATGCATCCGTCCTCTCCCGTAACACCAAGATACGAATGTGCAACTCGTGTGTAAAATCAGTACTCCTATATGGCTGCGAAACGTGGAAGCAAAATCGGCAGATTACGAACAAACTACAAGTATTTGTCAACAAATATCTAAGAAGAATACTAAAGTGCTTCTGGGCCAATACCATATCAAATGTGGAACTCCATAGAGTAACTAATCAGGTAAATATGGAAAATGAAATAAGGAAACGTAAGTGGAGATGGATCGGACATACACTAAGAAAACCAGCAAGTGGCGTAACAAGCATGGCTTTAGAATGGAACCCTCAAGGGAAAAGGATGGTTGGACGTCCACCTGTAACGTGGAAACGAACAGTGCTAGCGGAAGCGAAACATCTAGGCAAATCATGGAAGGAAATTAAAACATTAGCAGCCCATAGAGTTAGATGGTCCCACCTAGTAGACGCCCTATGGTCCTAAATTGGAGATAAAGGTTAACAAAAAAAAAAAAATTATCAGAAATTATCTATCCGTAACTTCTTTTCAAAATTTGAACTCATTATTTGTTTTGCATATGAAATCATACTTGTGATCATTCAACAATAATAAAAATGTTTTTATTGTTATTATTAGAATTGTCCTTCCAAAGTGGAGTGATCTGTAAAAGGTGTTATTAATCATTCGCATATTGTTATTTGTACATGTTAATATAGGTGTACGAAATAAGTAAAAGTCCGTCAGCTTAATTTATAAATTATTACCTAAATCTTATTAAATGACACTAATATTCAAATGTCAATTATATAGATTGTATTTTGAGATTAGATTTAAGATTTGTTGGCAATCAATTCACGTATAGAGTAAAACCAGTTTGTCGCCGTAATTTAATTTGCCAGCGAATAAAATATATAAATTGTGCACGTAATTTGTCATTCAAAACCGATATCGCCCTATGCCAAGCGAATAACAATCTATAATGTCCTCATTATATAATGTGATCCAAAATTTAAAGAATTTTTCAATTAATAATAAATAAAAAAAAAATTGATTTCCGTAAACGACATAAAATAATTATGCTGCATCATCGTTATGTACATAATATAGTGGAGTTGTGGTGTGAAGAAATTATTATAGTCAGTTGGTGTGAAAAATTTCGTCGCTTAATTGTGACGTATAAAAGCACTGTACACACGCACATGTCCGATAAGAGAGAGAGTATTCGGTTGTCAATCACTCTGATTTCTATTATGTACGAAATCAAATGTTTCATCTATTCCAGCCGTCCGACCATTATCCAATGTATAAAATAATATACTGTAGTGTGTGTGTGTACCAAAACTAGAAATATACGTATATATACAGATAAACAGATAGCAAAAGTCAGATGAAAAAAAAAAATCGTAATAAAAAGGAACATCTCAATTTTCTCAAAAAGATAAAAAAAAAACATTTTTTCTTTCTTCCTTTTTAAAAGTCGAACCGATTTTTATTTTTATACAATTTTTTCCCCGATTTTCAATTATAATTAATGATCCTGATTTTCTTCTATCCTCGTATATTGTGTGTGTGTAGCTTATAAACGAAGGAATAAAATTGTTGTGTATGTCTATACTTAAAAATTGTATTTTTATTTATTTTTCTTGGAAATCGATTTTACAAAAACAAAACATACAGCTACAAAAAACCAAAGAATTTCAAATGGTCTTCGTCTTTGATGAGGACGCGCGATGAGAGGAATAAAACTCAAAGCAACATAAAAATTAAGTAACTTTGAAATTAGGAATAAAAAAAAAATCGGCCATTTTTATGCGCTCCTCCCTTATATTTTCGATTATTATATATATTTTTTTTGCCCTATGCTAAGGGTAGATTTTTATTTTTATTTTTAAATGTTGATTTAGATGGGTATAATCTAAGTACAACCCTCATCATACTTGATCCTAAAAATACAACAGAAACGAAAAAAAAAAAAAAAAAAATTTTTATTCAATTAATTTTCTTCCAATTTCGCTCAAATCAAAAATTTGAAATGTTTAACGAATCCTCGGAACCAACCATCTGTTAAATGGTGAGGTAGTTTTTGTATATATATAGTACATATATAGACCACACATTTGCTATACATATATACGTTTTTATATATATATATATATATGTATTTGTCAGTCAAAACAAAAAACTGTCTTAAAACAATTTTTCCAAACCTTTCTTTCTTTCACTAACAGCTAGCTATACGTCGTATATGTACATAACACTAAAATCTGTCAAAAGATTAAAAATTTTCTTTTCGCTTTTTATGTCGTTGTTGTTGTTGTTGTTAAAACTGTCTTCTTTTCTTAACATTTTTTTTTTTGTTAAAGAAATGGAAAAGAATCATTAATTTAATTTTTCATAGACTTAAAAATAATAACAATAAAATATATTTTGTGCATGTTTCGTTGTTAATTTCTCGTCACAGGATTTGACGTAAACAATTTTTTTTGGAATTCTGTCATAAAGAATATCACTATATGTATATACATAGTATACGAGTTGTATTCAGTTGGTTGCAAACACATAGAATAATTTTGTAATGGGACCAAACATTTGGTTGAGAGTGTTGAACGTGGATATATTAGCATTTGCAAGATAAACCCAAAATATTTACATTTTTCATGTATTAAAGTGTGAGGATCATATGCCGCGGTTCGGTGTGTGATAAATGATTAAATTTGCACCTTTTAAATGCTGCCAATGGCTTAATTCTTGAATCTTTCTATATAAAAGAAACTAACAAGAAGTATTCAAAACTTAAGCTAAAATTATTACATATTTTAAGTCTTAACCAATGTCAATACTTGTCTTTAGTGTTCACTATTTAATTAATTTACATTACATTTAGTATCGCCTAAATCGCGGCTGTTTTAATTCATTGCGATGTGTCTCTAGTTTTGAGTACTATTTGATACGGAATTCTCTAATCTTTTTTTAAATAGTTTTAATTCCAAGATCATCGTGTATATTACTATTTCTCTGTCGATGCGCTTGTGGATCCCCATAACTGAATACCATATATCCATATAGGTTTGATTATTACTTTGTAACATAAAACTTTATCGGCTAATGACAGCTGATTTTCTTCCCATCAACCAATAATAATAATACAGTGTTTTAACTTACTTACTGCGTACCTATTTCGATCCTGGGCTTGGTCTTCATACTGTCTTAGACAATCTTAGGTTAGGTTAGGTTAGGTTAGGTTGAGTGACACTTAGACTGGCGATGGTCCGTTGTGATACCACAGGATCTACTTTCCTATTACCCTTATGAGAACCAGTTTGAGCTACTTATGTAGCGTGATAAGTCTCGCACCTTACAGTGTTGGAGATCCGAGAGGCAGTCGATTGAGAATTTACCCAAATATTCATGTCTTTTGTGTGCTAAAGACGGGCATGAACATAGGAGGTGGACTACCGTCTCTTCCTCCTCCTCGTCCCTACAACTTCTGCAAAAGTTTTTTGCTTCTAGACCTAGCCTCCTAGCATGTTCTCCAAGTAGGCAGTGTCCTGTGAGTATCCCAGGGAGATCAGTGTCTTAGAGCTTTTCAAGTCCAGCTTTGGCCAGACTTGGCTTGCTACACTACATAAGAGGGTGTTAGTCCACTTTTCATTCGCTGAGGCTACTGCCTCCTTTTTAAGCACAGTCTTGAGAGCCTTGATAAGCCTTTACAACTTTGCCCTTTCCGGTAGCAGTTTGAGAGTTGTACCATGCATCCCTAGTTCGTCCGTCCTGCATGACGTCAGAGTGGCCGGGGACCCAGACTATATGAATTTTGATATGCTCACTCATCTCATTCAGAGACCAGGGGCAACCCAACGCTACCCTAGACGTCAGAGAAACCTAGTCCAGCGACTTGATTTCCGCCTGACTGTCCACATAAATTGCGATATCAGTCGAGGATACCACATTATGCCTCAACCAATTCAGGACCTCCTCAATCGCTATTTGGGGATTTTGTATTTCCTAGTAAATACCTAGTACCAGTTCAGTTTTGGACGAGCTAATTGCCAGTCCACATCTGATGGCCCACCATGTAATGATTAGGAGGGCATTCTGGATTACCTCCTTCACCGTGCTTAGATATTTGCCAGAGACGGCTATCGCTACGCCATCTGCATAAGAAACCACCCCGATCTCCTCTCTCTCCAGATTAAACAGCAATCCATTGATTGCTATGCTCCAGAGAAGAGGAGATAGGACACCTCCTTGAGGGGTTCCCTTAGCCACCCGCCTCCTGATAGTGGATTCCCCCAGCTCCGATTTAACCATGCTACACCCCAACATGTGATTGATTAGCCCACTTACAGGGTAATCCCCTCCTAGGAACATTGTTAAAGGCGCCCTCAATATCAAGGCGCCACCATACAAAACTCTTGCGAGAATATCAATTTCTCGATTGTTCTTACCAGGGCGTGCAGAGCTGTGTCCACAGATTTCCCTTTACAGTAAGCATGATGAGACTGAGCCCAGTCACTAGGCTTTATTTTTGAGCGTTTATAGATATCCATCAGCCTTTCCAACGGTTTCAGTAGAAACGATGATAGAGTTATGGGTCTTAAGTCCTTTGGGTAGCCATGTGAGCATTTACCCGCTTTCGGAATCACTCTGACCTCTGCCCACCCCCGTGGAATACTGACCAATTTTAGACACCCTTTGAAGATTACCTCCATCCAGGGGAGAATATTCAACGAGCTGTTCTGAATCTCCTCTGGAATAATTTGGTATTAGGACCACCGGATTTATAGGGTTTAAAGCCTTCAAGTGCCCATATGATCCGTTTTTTGGTTACGATATCCTCTATGTGCAGTGAATGTGTATCCCGATGAGTACTAGTCTCTGTCGAGTCGTCTGACCTTCCTGGAAAGTGGGTTTCGATGGGAAGTTTCAAAGTTTCCTCACAAGAAGCAGTCCAAGATCCATCCGGACTACTTCTAGTTAGGAATCTTTGAGGAATTTATTAAATAACTGGGACTGGTTGGATTAGTAGACAGTACTTTCATAAGACGAGAGGTCACGGAAACTTCTTCCATTTTATCACAGAAAAGTCTCCATGACCTCCTTTTTGCCTTCCTCAATACATTTTTGTAAACTTTGAGATCCTCCTTATAGGAGTCCCAGTCTTGAGCCTCCCTCGTGCTTTTGGCTCCTTTAGGTCTCCAGTTCCTTGGACTACCATGCTGGTTTTTGCTTGCTCCTGGGTTTAACTATTGGGCAAGCAGCGTTGAAGGACCGATTGCAGGATCTATAGTGAATGTATCCACTATGCAATTCAGTTCCTCCACTGTCTTTAAGCGTTTCCCCATACTTGCTCCAGTTTGGCCTTCTAGGATTCCTAAAGGCTTTCAGGGTGGCAGGGGGAACGTCAATGCTAAAGGTTCTATAACGATGGTCCGAGAACCCTTGACCATAGGGTATATCTTTTCTGAGGCGGAGGTTACGTCTAGAACCTCCTGCCGGATTTTAATAATATAGTTCTTGGATAAAGACTACGCCCTCTCCTAATCAGCAACTACTACTTACCTATTACAACTCCCTGCTACTGCAGGCTAGTGTTCGCTGGTTCCATTTGACTCGCCGGTGTCTCCCGTATCTCCTCCCACGGAACTTGCTTCCCGGATGTAGGCAGCCCCCTCGTCTCTCGAGTCTGACAAATCTTCCTCGCCCGACACCAGGGACAGGCGACTTGCCATCTCCTCCCCAGTGCAGTCTGCCTTCCTCACCAGGTTCCTCCAAGTGTGTTCCAGCCTCGTATTTTTTGTAGACTCTGAGAGTAATCGACCCGAAACTGAAGTCGATTACGCCCTTAGTCGTTGCAAGAGGAGCCAAGGACTCCTTATTGATTACCATTGTAAAATATCTGGAGCCCCCCTTGGCATCCTCTTGCCTAACAATCTTCCAATTTCTTGTCGGAAGATTAGGGTTGCTGATCCTTATTATCTCCAGGATCTTTTCTGGGCTGGCCGGTTCAGTTGGTAGCGAGACGCGCCCTCTTGGCCTGCTAAGAATCTCTTCCCTGCTTACAGTCGCCAGCCTCACGCCTTCCCACACCTCCCCTACCTCCGCTACAGCCTTTGTATGAGATGACTGATCAGTTCCACATCCGCTTCACGTGGGTACCAGGGCACTTCAAAATCGCAGGGAATGTAAAGGCAGATGAGCTGGCCCGCAAGGGTACAGCGTATCATATACACAATCGATGAAATAGGACGAATTCTATGTTTGGCCAGTTCACCGGATTCGGCTTTTACAGTGGCGGTTGGTGGTGATTTTCCGATTTGGAATTAAATGATGAAGTCATCCAGCAGATATTTGGGAGCAAAGTAGGATAAATATGGAGCAGGTGGCTGAAGTAAATGATACAGAAATGGAATGATTTGTAAACTTTTAGCTTATAAGTTTTTTATATATAAAGTTTAAAAATCAAAATTACAAAGTGTTCGACAAGTCAATATAAAGTTTAAATAAAAGGCGTCGGGAGTTTATAAATAAGAAATCTATGTGTGTTCAAGTTTATTGTTGATAAACTGTTAGTCCGCTTTAACAATGATAGGGAATATATTTGAAAGCGAATTGAATGAATCTATTCATAATGCTGCGTCTAAACGCATTGCGACTTTCCTATTTAAATTAGAATCAAGAAAAATGTGTCACCAATTTTCCGAGTATAAATAATTTTAAATTAGGTCTAAAAATGTTAAGTTCTTAAAAATCTTAAAAAAATTTCGCCCGAGCAGGGACTTGAACCCTGGACCCTTGGATTAAAAGTCCAATGCTCTACCGACTGAGCTACCCGGGCTTAGATATTTTATTATTAATAAATATTCAGGATTCAAAATAACACGTAAAGTAAACACACAAGTAAAAAAGCATGTTTACAGATTTACATTTGATATCAATCACTTAGATAATCTTCTAGGATTCAAAGTAGTGTCAGAAGGAGAGAAATCAATGTTACATTTAAAGCCATATTCTGGAATAAAACTATATATAATATCTTATTGTGTTTAACAGGGCAGCGTGGCCGAGTGGTCTAAGGCGCTGGTTTTAGGCACCAGTCAGTAATGGCGTGGGTTCGAATCCCACCGCTGTCAGTAGAGTATTTTTGTCAATAGGAATATCGTAGCCACGAATATTTTTAAGAAAATGAGGAATGAATGAAACATTGAGAAATTTGGTACGATGTATAGCGACGAGGTGAACTTTCATCG
The DNA here is from genome assembly GCA_951394425.1 of Tipula unca. Taxonomy (NCBI): domain Eukaryota; kingdom Metazoa; phylum Arthropoda; class Insecta; order Diptera; family Tipulidae; genus Tipula; species Tipula unca. The sequence goes on from OX596381.1 coordinate 74,444,293, forward strand.
TTTCGTTCATATTCGTCTCCTTAAGCATCTGCTCTGATCATCTGAGAAGTCTAGAATTACTGGTAGCGATCTAGTCTATATTTGGAAATTAATTTTGGGATTAGAGCAAATTGAGTTATTTTACGATTATCGTTTTATCGAATTACTAATTTTACTAATTTTTTATTTTACTAATTACTTTTTGATTTAACAATTAATCTTATAATTTACCGTAGAAGTAATTTTCTTATCAATTTTACAAATGACACATCTGGAAATATGTGCCTCTTTAGCTCAGTGGCAGAGCACTGGTCTTGTAAACCAGGGGTCGTGAGTTCAATCCTCACAGGAGGCAATATAATATATCGTTTTCTTTTTATTTAAATCCATTGAAAAGGCATTGAGGGGGCATACACGGCTACAGTGTCCGTTTTGAATTACCCATTCGGTGGCATGCAATTGTCACAATCCAACCCAATTATAAATATTCCTTTGTAAGTACTTTGTTTTGGAACTTCTGTATTTTCTTGATGTTCGTTTTCTTGGTACAACCAGGGATGGGCATTTACGCGTCGTCTATTATTTTCTTCGTCTATACGTGTCGACAATCCGTAGACAATGTAGATATCGTAGACAACGTAGACTATTCGTAGAAAACGTCGATAATATAGACGATTGACAGAGTGATTTAGTGAACTATAGTTCTAAACTATGTTTAAAATTAACCGGAAACCACTCAAATTAGTTCCTTTGTAATTTGTCCTAAATCAGTCCTAAAATAAAAAATTAATTTAGGAATTTTTTCAGGACTAAGTTTACAATTCTATATAGACGGTTGAAGTTTGTCCTAAATCCTAAATTTTTTGATAAATTGGGTGGTTTAGGACAACCAAGTTTGATGTGATCTTATATAATTGTTCGCCTAAGCCTTCTACACTTCTTAAAACTGAAGTAATTTTCGGAAACCTTAAACCACAAATTAAGACCCAATGACTTATGTATGTCATTATGATGTTAGTTTCCTTGGATTTAAAATACTTTTTTAGCAATTTATCAACTTCGCCGAGTTAATATCCCTACCATTAGATAGTAAATCCTTTGGAATTCAGGAACATCCTCTAGATAAATCCGATTTATATTAAACTTCCCCTCGAACGAATATACCTATAACTAATTTGGTTAGGATAAAGCGCTATGATTTATTAAATTCAAAATACCATTGGATTGGTTCAAAAAATAAAAAATGGATGTTTGAATGTTGCAGTCATTTATTGCGCAATCTTTGCCGCCCATTGAAATTATTGTGCCATTTTCCAAGTAAATTTGTTCATATTCTTGTTATTTTTACAAACAGGAAAAATAATTTGAATTTCCTTAATATGAATTGAAGTACTGCTGTTTAGCCATATGTGCACGTTACTATACCATTGCGCTATTCCAACCTCAACACCGAATTGTTTTAATATTTTCGGAAAATCGTGTGTTATTCAGCCGGTCAAAAACAGTAAAAGCTATTTCATTGCAGCCATTGTTTCGTTGGTCTTCTGCCTACAGGTACACAATTTCCCTATTTAGTGTTGTTCTAGATGAACCTTGAACAATTTCAAAGTTGGCAAAGGCATGTTTTTCTGTCTTACCCAAACTGTAGAAAGGTCGTAAGCTATGAATCTGGTTAGCAGTCATTAAGTTAATCTTTTCGTCGTCTTTGCACAAGCCTGAATTTTTTCAGTATACATCAAACACATAGAGCACTGATCCGCTAATGATAGGTTATTAAACATTGGCCACATCCGATCGTCTGAATGGTATTGCCATTGAAACTTTTTATAGCGCTTGGAAATTCCGCGAATTTCCGACCCGTAAAATATTCTTGGAAGATGGTAGACAGACCCGAATAAAAGTTCCGCTTCTGTTTTTGATGAAATATAGGTTGTAACATATTTTTTGGGGGTACCGTTGACTATACGATCGGTCCGAGCCGTTAATAGTGACTTTGTATGACCCAAAATAAAAGCGACTTACGAAATTTTATTGCCGCAATGGAAAGAATTATCCTTGTTGCGGTTGCATGTGGGTATTTTCGACTAACCTTTTGGTTATATCTAACAAAACAATAAAATTAATGAACTATATCAATTAGAATTGAAAAATTTATATTGTTCTTACTTGGCTAATTTATCCTTTGTAGGTTTGCATTCAGATACTTTGCGCTGCTTTCTTTGCGGATATACTAAATTCTCTGTTACTTTAAATTTGTCCAGTGCCTTTCTTAATTATTGAAATTTATTATAATTGTCTTTTTATTATTTTATTAATGATAACTAATTTAATTTGGTTAGAAATGTTTAAAACTATACACTTCGAACTATTCACAAAAAATTTACCAAGAATTCAGAACTAAAATTACCGCCAAAAAAAATGTCAAAACTTCAAATTGAAAATGTTTCGTTTTGAGAGAAAAAATGGAAATGAGTCGATTTTGATACTACTACACTCATATGTACGTCTACGTAACGTCGTAACCTTTCGCTATAAATCAAACAATTACTATACTCTCTTACAATATTTATGTATAAGATATTTCTTATTTCCAAAATCAATATTCAACAACAACAATAACAAATTGAAAAACAAACTATCCCGTTAAATTGTGTCGAGTCATTACAAATTAGCCAGTCGCAATGTAAACAGCAGGCTAAATACAACTCTATATGTATGTATGTAGAAATAAAATGTTGGTCTAACCATAAAAGAATTAAAGATATATTCGAAAGACTGGAATCTGGAGAATGAGTTGTAAATTTTTGGAATTTTATTTTGAATGTCAAAAAGAATGTTAGAAAGATAAAATTATTGTTAGAATTCATTGAATGATATAATTCGTTTTTTTTTATGTTGGAATCCAGGTGCAGTGAAATTCTTTATGCCATTCTCCATTCAATCTAATGGTATGTATATATACTAGAAATGTATGCATATGCCAAGTGTTACCAGTAGTACGTGTCGCTGAGCTATACTTATGATCATTTCATTGGAGGCTTTAATCGATGGTGTCTTTACAGCATTCTTTGGCCTTGGACACAACCGATTATTTCGCCAGCATCTCAAATATATACCGGGCTTCGAAAAAAAAATTCTGGATCTGATTTTTAGCCGATTTACATTCAGCGAAATTTGGATTATGCAAAATACGCTAAGCGAGATTAGAATGTGTAAAACATAAACATGGCGTAATCTGGAGGACCAATTTTTACACTCTTCGCAGTAAATCAGGCTGTATTGCGGCAATATTGCGTCGAATGTTGGCTTCCAAGTGCTCAATCCCCAGAGAAAATAATCCAATCGCGTCAAATCGCACGAACGAGGTGGCTAGTTAATATAGGTCCATTTCAATTGAGGCACGATTTGTACTGTTCACCGTTGACTGTTACGTTCTGACCGTCATTATTCTTGAATAACTACGGACCATTAATTCCGCACCGGTCTATAAAGCGCACCAAACGACTTGATTTTTCCTGGATGGCTTGTGAATTAATCAACATGGATGTTAAATTCACAGTTCTACAAAACACGGAATTAATGACATAAAAACTAAGGTTGCATCCCAATGTAAAGAAGCAGGTAAAATCTACGAAGACATCAAAACTAACTATAGCACGATAGCATCTTACATGTTAAACGGTTTCAAGAAATATGACACTATATGTGCATGTAGGACTACTGGGCCTGATTTCCTGATTAAGTTATTGTTGCAAATTGTCCATCTTGGGGGATCAAAACCAAATATCTTATACCGACCGGCTTAATTACTTCGACGTGCTTTATTTTGATGCAAATAAGTTTATAAAAAATTCTGAACATCTTAGTATAACTTAAAGATGCGGATGAGGTATATGCATTACAATCAGTATACCATAAATTCTATACTAATAACACCAATCGGAATTTCGACAGTTTCGACATTTCTGCCTAACACGCTGTGCTTAACATTTACAAAATCGGACAAATGACAATTAACTAACAATTTATTACTACCTCGCTACCGTTATTTATGTCCGACTATCTGAAAAACCACTTAAATTTTTCGAGAGCCTACCTAATGCTAAAGTAGCATTAACCAGACACAAACACACTTTTAATTACTATTCACCGATTAATGGGGACCAGCTGCATTCGTTAATACCAACCGCCTTAACTGCAAACCAACGGAACCTTCACCATGTTACTGTGAAAGCTGGATCCAATACAACCTCCAATCAGAACCCTGAACATAACTTGGAAACAGTCAACTATAAGAACACTACCTCAATGGCCAAACAACAAAATACTACGAACCAATCATTTTATTTCCAAAATATAAATAAAATGTCTTCGAAAGCTGCGCAATTTCACAATTTTGTGTTAAAACCGCTCTTTCCGGTTTACATCATCTGTGAAACATCATTCAACAAAGGGATCCTGAGTTCCCGAATTCTTTCCAAGCCAGTATCTAGTTTATACAGATGTGATCGTTCGCCTCAAACAAGTATTAAAGAAACTGGTGGAGGAGTACTTATAGCCGTCCATGCATCATTATCAAGTGAGTTAGTTGAAATATCCAACCTGAATCAACATAAAGTCAATTTTTATGTACGTGGTATATATTCCATCTGCCTCACTGATATAATTTAACTGGGAGATGGATTAACTTATCGGAGCAGCAACATAGATGTTATAACGTTGAGAAATTGTATAAAATCATTTTCAAGGGTATATCACAATTTGTTCCCACTGCTTTGGCCAAACCTAACATATATCCTCCATGATACGATGATAAACTTATCAACTTAAAAACAAAAAAGAAAAAGCTTACAAAGAAAGTCTGAAACTGTTTTCTGAGGAAGGTAAACATAAATTGACTGCGTGTAACCAAAATTTCGAGCGCTACTTTGAGTTAAAGTATAAGAGCTAGATATTAGCCATATGAAGGAAAAAATAAGAAAGGATCCAAAACACTTTTGGAGGTTTTTTAAAGATAAACGTGAAATTATTGGTTACCCAGCGTGTATGACATTCAAGGAACATAAATCTTTTAACTCGCTAGTTATATCAAACATGTCTGCTCAATTTGCTGGAAGACTAAAATAAGTTTGAAAACCCTATAGCAATGGTGAAAACAACGTAGCCATACTAACACCACGGAATGAACCCGAGGATATTCATCGAGTTCTAGAAGTATTCGGAGATGAACGCAGTCCTAATGGCATTCCAGCTTCAATATTAAAAGATTTCATAATGTTAGCAATTCCTCTGTATCTAAATATAAGACAATCGTTAAGATTAGGTGAATTTCCACAGAAATGGACAATAACCATAGTGACACCAATTTTCAAAACTGGAGCAAGATAAAAATGTTCCTTCTTATAGATGGATTACCTCAATTTCTTCAATAGGCAAATTATTTGAACTGGTAGTGTGCAACTCATTCAGATCATTAGTTCCTCGATTTACCTCACAGTATCAGCACGGTTTCATGCCATAAAGAACAACATCAACAAATCTCATTGAATTTACCAGCAACTCAATTAAAGAAATTGAAAAACACAAACAAGTTAATGTAGTTTATACTGACTTTTCGAAAGCCTTTGACTCAATCAGTCATTGTAAGACATTGAAATGAGTTCGGTTTCTCCAAACAGTTTGTTGCCTGGTTTAACTCATATTTGAGCAACCGCATTCAGTATATTGAGCTTAGAAATATAAGATCAGAAATAATTGAAGCTACCTCAGGGGTACCACACAGATCCCATATTGGACCTTGCGGATCTTGGTAATTTACATCAACGGCATTACTGATGTAATACAGCACTCTAAAGTATTAATATTTGCGGATGACCTCAAAATATACAGAACTGTCGAAAACATCGATGGTACCAACAAGCTACAGGAAGACAAAAAGTGTATCGTTCCATCGAAAAGTTAACTCTGTAATACATCAATAATCGAGATCACAACAAAAAATATTATGACTGTGAAGTTATTACCAAAAATTATTAACAAACATTCGTTCGTTTTCGATGTTTATTGCGATTCAATTGTTTGTCCATTTTTCACACAATTTAGAAGTTTCTTATTTTCGGACTACTTTTTAATTGAAGTTTAAAAGCTACGAGTTAGTCTACTAGAATGGACCATCTAACTCTATTTGGGGCTATTGTCTTTAGTTCCCCCCATGTTTTTCCGAGATGTTTCGTTTCTGCTAGCGCTGTTCTTTTCCAAGTCAGTGCTGGTGTTCCAACTTACTTTTTTCCTTACTGACTTCATTCCAATGCCAATCTTGTTATGTCATTTGGTGCCTTTCTCAGTGTGGGTCCTATCCATCTCCATTTCTATTTCCTAATCTCCTTCTCAATGTCGGTTTATTTCGTTTGCCGCATTAGTTGTCTGTTTGTAATTGTGTTCGGCCAGCAGCATTGGACTAGCCGCATTTATTCACAAATACCTGAAGTATTTTTTAAAGTTTCTGTGTATGTTTCCACGTTTCTCGGCCATAAACAGCAGTACTGATTTTCTTGACGAGACCGATGCATTCCAGATATTATGGAGGATGTTGAAGGTGTTCTTGCTTTGTTGATACGATGGTTGATGTCTTCTTCCGTGCCACTTGTTGTTGTTACAGTACAACCAAGGTACATGAATTTTTCGAAATCTTCTATGATTTCTTGGATGAGTTCGATTATTTTCATCGGGATACCTATTTCGCAGAGTGCTATCCATATTACGATTCCTTTGATCGAAATCCACGCAGATTAGATCTGGTTCCATTCGTTCGATTGTTTGATTATTATTCGGGCTGTGTTAATGTGATCTGTTAGATTCTTCCTGGTCGGAAAAAAGCCTATTCGTTGTAATCTACAAATGACTCACGGTAAAAGTCTCCACTTACGCAACTGAGATTTTGGTCGCACCAGAAATCGAACACCTTAGTTCTCTATATTTATAACCCTTACATTTTTGCATTCATCCAAAATATCAGTGCATTTAAAACATCGTACCCCAATAAATGGGAGGTCAATAGAGCGATGACAGATTTATTCTATATCGCCAGGGATATGCGAGATAGATTACGACATGTAATCTACGCGGTTGTCGACCCGTAAAATATAATGTAGATTACTTGGCTGAATTTTTTGTCAACGTCGACAATTAAAATGTTGTCAACAACATACGATATTTTAGCGAGTTGAACTCGAATTCAGTTCGCGATCGAATGGCGCATGAATAGTTTCAAACTGTTATCGTGTTTTTATTTATTCAGTATTGTTTGCCATTTCATCATGGAAAGACTAAGCCTGGCATAGCGTCTACAAATTGTTCAGCTTTATTACGAAAATCAGCGTTCTGTGAGGAATGTGTGTCGTGCGCTTAGACCAAGTTACGGTTGACATAATCGACCTGTTTGAATCCCAGATTACAGTATTGGATGTTACGCGACTAAATATACGGTTTGGTGTGGTTTATGGGCCTATGAAATATCGGTCCATATTTCTTCAAAACAGAAGACGGCCGGGACGAACGGGTGAATAGTGCTCGTTATTGCACCATGATAACGGAATATTTGCTGTCTGAAATGGAAGCCCGACCTCGACGAAATTTGGTTCCAAGAAGTCAGCGCAATTTACCATATATAGCTCGCAAAACATGGTGCTTATTGAAAAATCATGTTGGCGAGCAATTAATTTCACGGTTCGGATCGTTGAATTGGCTATTTAGATCGTGTAATACCACACTTCTTAACTCGTTTCTTTGCAACTACCCAAAGTCCAAAGTCTATGTGAATAAACCAGCTGGATTTGAGCCATTGAAAGTCAACATTACGCATGCCATTCGCCAGATATCACTCGATATTATCAAACGCGTCATCAAAAATTGGACTTTGAGAAAGGATCATCGCAGTTGCGGCCATCATTTGAAAGAAGTAATATTTGGAAAACAAATGGCAAGAAATGTTCTTTCGAATAATAATAAAGTTACCGTACGATTAAATTTAATTTTTTGAGTTTTTTTAATTTTTGCACAAATCACCTCTATAGATTTCGTTATTACGGATAAAATCACGCACATGTTGTTTAATGCTCCCCGTTTCTGGCATATTGCCGGTGTGACTTGTGCAATTCATCACTCTTTCCACTGTACTGAATAAGAGTCGTGTGAACGAGCTATGTGGCCAAAACTTTACTGCTGAATCGTGTTGAAGAATTAGCGGCAAAATACGTCGTTATGAAAAATGTGACAACCTGGCTCCACAACGGCAAATTGCATACATTTTTTTTGCAAATGTATCTAACTTGAAGTGTTTCAAAACCAATTTCATGTACGTTTCGTCGCATCCATCAAAACACATCCACTAAATTTTGTGAAAATTTTGTCATCAGTCTGGCACATTTTTTTATCGAACAATTGCTGGTTATCTCAGATTTCTATCGTTGGTCAGCACCAATTTTTAATACGCCGATGGCCGGGTAAGCAGAGTCAATGCTATTGAATTCGTGGACTCGAGTTTAAGACTTCTGCTGAAGTCTTCATTCAATTTCTGCAAGTATAACGGCCATCTCTTGAGTATCACCATAATAAAAATTATACGGTGATGGTCAAATAAGCTTAGTCCATTCCTGTTGCTAAAATTTTCAATTTTCCCTATTGAATTGGCAAACATAAAAGATTTGTATAGCACAAAATGTATATACGCCGGTGGTGCAGTAAGCAGAATCGTTGCATTTGGAATTGTGAATTTAAGTTCAAGCCTCGGTTTGTCATTAAATAATTTTTAATTTAATTTATTTTATTTCTCCCTGCAATTGGCAAATATAAAGGATGAGTATATAAATCTATATATGGAAATGGTGAGGTGGTAAAGTAAGCGGTGTTATTGGATTTGGAATCGTGGTGCAGTGTTCAAACCTCGATTAAGGGTAAAAAAATTTAACAGCCATGTCAGTATTGCTCAATTATCTATGTAAAATTTCCTTCGTTTAGTCTTTGAATAAAGTTGTTACCAAATCGTCAGTTTTTAAATTTATGTTTCATTTAAGTTATTTGGACTATTTCAAATCATTTTCGGAATTATAAAATGGAATTTTGTCCAGAAATGAAATGTAATGATGACCAAAAGTTCATTTTGTTAATCCTATGTAGTCCGTGAATTTTTTTGTATAATACTCAGTTATTCAAAATAGACTACAAACAATTGAATTATGTGGAGAGTTTTAAGATATTTTGAACTCGTAAAATGCTTCCGCGTCCCAAACCCGGTGACTTCCATTAAAAGTATCAGTGAGCCAACTATTGAGTCAATTGGATGTTCGTAAATTATTTTTTATACACGAAGATATCCAGAAGCAGCATTTTTCGCAAATAATTATCGACACTTTAAATAATCCCCAATTTCAACTGTTTTTATAATTTTTAAGACATATATTAGGCTTGATTAATAAATTTAATCGATTAATTGAAAGCGAGGAACTATAACTACAAGTCTACATTATGCAAACAGATGTATCTCGTTGTATTTAACAATTTTCAACTGTTATATTGAAAAATTGTAAAAAAATTATGTTGTTATATGAAAGTTTCGGCTTCACTTGAAGATTTTGGTTACATTTTTATATCGCTTGAACAAAATCAGTTGAACTTAATAGCTCCGGCCAATGTAATTAGAAAACAAACCACTTGAATTTCCCAAATTTTCAACGAAAAATGTAGAGTTGACCATATGTCGTTTCTATACATGAGTCGTTTTCTTACACATTTTGAAAATTTGTCAGTTTTTTTTTTTAAATCTCATATCGACAGTTTTTTCACTCAAAATACAGGATTTTTTTGCTAAATCGACAGGTTTTCGGTTAAAATGATATGGCAACACTAAGTTTTTTGTAAGTTGCTAATATCAGTCTGCTTTTTTCATTGCTCTGGCATCTTGTAAGGAGGATAGAAACATCTTATTTACCAGTACATAATCAATTTAGTTCCTTGGCCTGCCATCTGGTGACTTTGCAACAGCCTATGATTAGCTGATTTGTGACACAGTCACAGGTGTTTTTGATTCCAATTTTTGAGTGATCATAGAAGATCCACAGAAGACATTCTCGCATAACAGAAATGAATGAAGTGCAATGATAAATTGTTCGGAATGATTATATAGTCATACTCCATGGTATATGATTTGATTTTAAAAAAATTTGACACACTGTTTTCACCAAATAATTACATTCTATCGGTTTACATGAAATTTTCAAATTGTTTGTTTGTAAAAGATCGCGTAATCTACAAATGACTCACGGTATACATTCTTCGAAAAACACAAAGTCTCCACTTACGCGCAACTGAGATTTTGGTCGCACCAGAAATCGAACACCTTAATTCTCTATTTACAAGCCTTACATTTTTAGCGATGACGGATTTATTCCATATAGTTTTGTTTTCAATTTTATAAAAAACTTAACGATGGTATTTGTTATCGCTCCATCCTGTATTTTAATACATTATCTCCCGAAACTTACGTCAGCTTCATCATATAATTTTGCGCAAACAAAAAGTTTCAATTAAACTTAACGAAATTGACGCATTAAATAATGTACATATATATATACACGATATGATAAGAAAAGCGAAAGAAAATGTCTAAAATTTATATAATTTTCCTTTTGTTATTATTTGATGGAAAATTCACCCTCTGGCATCGTCCTATATATACATATATACCGCGGGAGCTATGTATAGAAAATAAACGAATTTTCATAATATTTTCTTGTCAATTACAATACACATTTTCAATCTACTCTCAATTCTTTTAAAGCTTTATAGTAGATTCATATAATTCTTAATATTTTGTTGTTGTTGTCTTATATTGTTGGCGTATATACACATTTTCTGGAGATTATATTTTTCGCCCTCATTTCCAATTTTTGAAGATTTTTTCTCTCTTTTCATTTCTCTTGTCGAATGTTGCTGCTGATGCTGATGCTGCTGTTGTTGTTGTTGTTGTTATTATTTTTTTTTGTATATATATATGTATGTATATACATAATACATAATTGTATGTATATAGAATTGTATGTTATGTATATGTATGTATGTATGTACTGTACATACATATATACGAGTATTTCAGCAATGTGAAACTTACATAAAACGGTGATGTGATCATTAATCATATATGAACTTGAACGGAACAATAACAGTGAGCATAGAAATTGACATGTACGGCGTTTTTTGTTTTTTTCGTTCGGTGTATGTATATCGAAATGTGTTTCGTTATGTATGTATGTCTGTATATAGAAAATATTTTCGTTATGTATACACATTTTTTTTTGAAACATAAACAAAATACATATTTTTGTTTGTAAATATGTAAATATGTATGTGTATATATAAAAATGGTGGTGACTGTTTATGTTTTATATACATAAATATCCTTTTTTTTCGTTTTTATTTGTCAAACTGGAAGTAATAATGGAACCCATATAAGCTGGGATGGTATATGATTTACCCCCATTTTTGAGAATAAATATATCGAGAATAAATAGTTTTTTACTTCAGCATCGTATAAGTAAATTAATTATGGCCCCTGTGGTATGGGGGCACACATGTTTCGTAAACCTAAATTGCACGAACATGTTTTCCTAGAATACCACCACAGTATCCTTTGCTTGTCGTAGGAGACGACTAAACGGTTGTATTCCTGGGCTGACGACCAGCATCCGTAAAATAATCAACTGTTTACAAAGTCAACAAATCGAAAAATGTATACCGCCAAAACAACACCGAGATTTATGGCATAAAAGTGGAGACCATGTGTCCCACAGGGCTGTACCTTTCTCTACAGTGGAGATGTACTCGGAAATCTTGGAGCTGGATTTCTTCTTGTGCCGCTCATAAAAAACGCTGTTTTGGATTTCCAAGCAGTAAATAACCGATCGTGTAATCTTCGCTTGTGCATGAAGTTAGCTAACCTGTCGATAATTTGTGTACGTGCGCCCACAGAAGTCAGCCAGCCCCAAGATAAAGACTCATTTTACAATTACTTGAACGATCTGATGGGATCTATACCCGAACACGATGTTAGAATGGTAATTGGGGACTTTAATGCTAGAGCAGGCAGAAATCAGACCGACTTGAAACTGCGACCGATAATGGTGAGAGAATGATGTACTTTGCAATTGCTCACGATCATAGAGTAGCAAACACATTTTCCACTCACAAACAGATATATTTGGAAACATGGATCCATCCTCGCAAAATTTCCCGCAGCCAAATTGACCACGTGAAAATTTCAAAAGGGCTAGCTCGGGTTGCGCAGGATGTGAGAACTTATCGGCCAGCAACCAAATACGTAAATAGGCAGCGATATATATCTGCAAAGCTACGATGGAAGTTTTCGTACATGTCCTGGAACACACCGTTTCGACATTTTTTTATGAGAATAGCAGATTTAATTCCGAAGACCGGGTAGTAATAATCCACGATTTGCACATTAGAAGCCAACCGCTAAACAACCTTGTTTTGACATGAAAGTGGAATTTGTTCTTAAATAAATCAAATTCTTCGTGCATCTTATAATTTAGATTTTAGTAAAACGTTTAGCACATATATCGTCTGCCGAGATTCAAACCCACCACCTTTGGATTTAAAATTCAATGCGAGACTTGATTATTTTATATCGAATATCAGTTTCTAAACCGCCTCCACTCGGCCATAATTTTATCTGACATTGCAAATTTGGTACAAGGCCCGTCATCATCATGAAAGAAATTATTTTCGAATTTTAAGATTAAAAACAAATAACCCTACAAAGAAATTAAAATATTTTTTTGATTTAATTGAATTTTATTTAAATTTGATGAATTTATAATTTTATCCGAAGATATCCGAGTGTGCAAAACGCAGTGAGCGCAGTTCACATAATTTATTTAAAGGAATTACTGGATTGCACCATGCTTTCAAGCCTGCGTCAACTGCCATTCGGGACCGGGATGGAAACCTCTGTGTCAACATCGACGCAGTACTCGGTGCATGGAATGAACACTTTACCGACCTTATTGATGTTCATCATGCGTCACAGACTGTAGTTGAGTCACCTCAAATACAGTCGGCGGAGTTTTGCATTGAGGATCCATCCCATGAAGAATTCACTAGGGCCATTCAGAGAATAAAACGAAACTACTTACCTGGAGTGGACTGCATTAATTCGGAGCGGACAATTTGTGGAACTGTCCTTTCATCCTTATTCGATTAGTAACGCGAACCAAAGTAAAGCCTGATGAACGGAAAGTGGCCGCGATATGCCCCATCTTCAAGAAGGGAGACCGCTTGAAGTATGTGAGAATTATCGCGGTATAGCTCTCCATTGCACAGAATACAAAGTACTGTCCTACATTATATTGGATAGAATTACCCCTCTAGCGGAACGCCCAGTTGGTGACTTTCAAGGAGGGTTTCGTCCGAATCGATTAAAGTTGACAACAAGTTATCAAGAATTATTGCAGTTAATTTGGGTGTTCGGCAGGGAGATGCTCTGTCCCCGATACTCTTTAATTTCATGTTGGAGTACATCTTTCGTAAAACTGAAACACCTCAGGGCAACATCTTATATCACCAGTTCAATCAGGTGCTTGTATATGCGGATGACAAAGCGTGATTGGACTGAATAGCAACGGAGTGAAGGAAATACTTGATCCGTTTGTACAGTTTTCAGCTTCTGTAGGACTCCAGATCAATGAGTCTCAAACGAAATAAATGATCTCTGGTTATAGGGACAATGGCACACCAGATTTTAGTAGAGGCCACTACAATTTTCAAGGAGTGAGGAGGTTCAAATATATAGTTAGTTCCCTTATCACTCACGATAACAGTGTGAATGAGGCTATTAAAGTGCGGCTGGCAGCTGGCAGCCCTGCTTTGTATCCTCTTCCTCTAAGGCCACTGCTAAAATCTAAACACTTATCAAGTGCCGTGAAGCTGAAGCTTTACAAAGCGTTGATCAGGCCCGTTGTTATGTTTGGATGTGAAATTTGGGCACTGACGGATGAGTACGAGAGATGTCTCCTTACATTTGAGAGAAGAATCATGCGTGTGATTTACGGCCCAAAACGCGAAATATATGGCACATATCAATCTAATACAGATCCTCGATATTCTGCATGAAATAAGGTCGCAGCGAGTACGGTAGCTCGGTCACGTTCTGCGTGATGATCCACTGATTGTGCAGCGATCTTTGAAAGAGAGCCACCATATGGTAGGCACAGAGGTCGTTGCAGGCGACGATGGCTCCAGGGTGTAGAGAAAGACTTGGCTTTTTCAGGTTGTTTAAGACAGTATGAAGACCAAGTATTATTAAACATAATATATTTTAATCATTTACGTATTACCTACGAGTAAGTTCTCACGTTTTCTATTGGACGCCAATTAAATTTCATTTAAGGAAAACCTTCGTTGCAACTTCTAACGATTTTCGTATACTATCCAACCGCAAGATTTCGAAAGTCATACATTGAAGTTTATAGCTTTTTTTATATACATAACAATTGTTAAGAAATAATAATAATTGAAACTAGCAACAGGTTGCATTAACATAATTTTGGTAATTAGTTTTAAATGTACTGTAACATACAGTTTTTCACAAAAAACCATACAGGTAAACGAATATTACTCCGGCTAATATTCTTATTTATGTTTTACATTAATAAAAAGTAAACATAATTACGGTTTTTCATACTATATGAGCTAAAATAGTTATTTAGTTTTGATATACATAAAATTTCAACACTTATCCATAATATTGGTGTCGAGTTTAATACAAATAAATTAACAAACTTTTTTGCTATCTACGTGCCATCTACAGATTAATAGAATAAACACAACAAAATTTGTGTCTGTGCTAGTACTCCGAATTATTTGTACTAACAGATTTTCGTACATAGCAAATACATAAACCGAATTTGTATCTTGACTGCAGTTGCTCAATTATAGTTCTAAATTAATTAACTTTTTTAATAGAAACTATAAAGATCACAAAAATCTTGTTTTATGGCGTCATTTAATTACAGATTTAAAAATATTCATTCCAGTGAAAATTATTTTTGTTTTCATTTTTCTTTTACCAGATATATCAGCGTAGTCGAAACTAGAGCACAATTTGCAGCTCAATTTATTATTTTATTAGATATGCCAATCACTTTCATTTGCTTTGCGTATTTGAGATTTTCACCATGCCAAATTTAAGAATCAGGGCTGGGCGAGGTCGATTACGCCTTTCCATCTACGCGGTTGTCGGCACGTAAAATATAACGTAGATTACTTGGCTGTGTATTTGTCAACATATTTTAACGATTTGAAATCGAATGCGCCAGTTCGCGGGAGTATCTTGTAAAAGCGTTCATCTTGTGGTAATTTTCTCATTTGTTCCTTTTTGACAAATGACGCATGAATAGTTTCAAACTGTCATCGTGTTTTTATTTATTCAGTATTGTTTGCCATTTCGTCATGGAAAGACTAAGCACGGCATAGCGTCTACAAATTGTTCAGGTTTATTACGAAAATCAGCGTTCTGTGAGGAATGTGTTTCGTGTGCTTAGACAAAGTTACGGTTGACATAATCGGTCTATCGAGACCACTATTTGAAATTCCATCGAAAAGTTGGAATCCCGGGTTACAGTATTGAATGTTACGCAACTAAATAGACGGTTTGGTGTGGTTTATGGGCCTGTGAAATCATCGGTCCATATTTCTTCAAAAAAGAAGACGGACGGAACGTACCTGTGAGTAGTCCTCGTTATTGCACCATGATAACGGAATATTTGCTGCCTGAAATTGAAGCCCGACCTTCACGACATTTGGTTCCAAGAAGTTGGCTCTATTTGACATATGTTGGTGAGATTGTGTGATATTTAGATTGTGTGATACCTCTAGACTCTTTTCTTTGGGGCTACGCAAAGTCCAAAGTCTATGTGAATGAACCAGCTGGATTTGAGGCATTGGAAGCCAACATTACACGTGTTATTCGCCTGATACCACTTGATATTCTCGAACGCGTCATCCGAAATTGCACTTTGAGAAAGGACTATCGCAGTTGTGGCCATCATTTGAAAGAAGTAATCTTTAAAAAATAAATGGCAAGAAATGTTCTTTCGAAAGATAATAAAGTTTCCGTACGATTAAATTGAATTTGATGTGGTGTGGCATTTGCACATCAGCATCATCTATACCCAAACAAATTTCTATACATCGAAAACCTCTGGACTCTTTGAGATAACATTGACTTGATTAATGCAAATTTATTGCTTCTGTTGGAATTAGAGTCGTTTGAACGAGCTATTTGGCCAAAACTTTACTGCTGAATCGTGTTGAAGAATAAGAGGCAAACGACTTTATGAAAAATGTGACAAAAACCTGGCTTCACAACTCCAAATTGCTGGCCAAATCATACATTTTCTTCCAAATAAATCTAACTTGAAGTGTTTCAAAACCATCCATCGAAAGACATCCACTAAATTTTGTGAAAATTTTGTCATCAGTCTGGCACATTTTTTATCGAACAAGTGTTGGTTATCTCAACGATTTTGCTTTTTAGAACTCGGTAGCACGGATAGCCTTCCTGAACTCAAATTCGTTTTACCATGGAGTGGGGTGTGTTAAATTGTATGGCACGGTCATAGTTAAATTTCCCCGGATTATTTTTAATGAAGGTTTTAGCCTTTTTGTAAAGATTTCTATCGTCGTTTAGCACCGATTTTTAATACGCAGATGGTCGAGTAAGCAGAGTCAATGCTCTTGAAATCTTGGACTCGAGTTCAATTCTCGTCAGCGCCAATCTTTTTTAAATTTATTTTCTGCCATAAAATTGGTTCAACACAGCTTCTGTTGAAAACTATACATTGAATTTCTGCAAGTAAAGAGCCATTTGAATACAGAAGAAATTAAATTAAAATAATACCGTCGCAATTCAGACTCGCAGCTTGGTCCACGAATCCAAAGTCAATCACACTACTACCTCCCCCACCACCGTATATATATTTGTTGTTATGCAAATCTTTTATACTTTCCAATTGAATTGAGAAACTTGGGGAACAGTAGCTGAGTTGAACCAAAATTGTCCCAACATTAATATCGTTTGAAACTTAACTGAACTGCATAGTGTCAAGTGCAACATTAAATGCGATGACATTCCAAGCAGTCTATTTCGAAGAAGTTAAAAAGCTGACAAGCTATTCCTCCTTATGTTCTTAAAAATTATAAAACTTCCGTTCCAGTCAAGGATGCTTGATGCGATTTTCTAGGCGGGTCACAATATTGACCACTGACCTTATAAGTTTTAAGTTTAAGTCAGTACATGAATAACGACCAAATTAAAAATGTCCCTATACAAACTGAACGTATAACAAATAGGTATAGCTGAGTTTAAGTCTCGATTAGGGCTAAAAACAAATTTAATTTAATTTCTTACAAATTAATTGAATTCAGATTCTTTTAAATTTTCATTTTTCTCTATTCAAATGGTGAGTATAAAAGAAGGATTTATCAGTAATTAAATTGTACGACAGTGGTCAAGTAAGCAAAGCAATGGGCATTTGGTTTTGAAGATGAGTTCAAGCGGCATTCGGGCTAACCTTTTTTTTAATTTAATTTCATCTTACAAATTAGTTCAACTCAGCATTTATTAAAATATTCAAATTTTTCCAATTAATTGCCAAGTATAAAAGTGGGATGTAACAGCAATGGAAATGTACGGCGATGAACACTAAGAAGGTCGGTAAAGTGTCCATTCTATGCCTAGAGTACTGCGGCGATGGTGACACAGAGGTTTCCATCCCAGTTCGCTCATTCACCCAATCATTCTTGGGTCTGTAGCGGCATAACAATTACTTAAATAAAATAGCATCGGCCGTTGCAAAAATATTTATGTCCGCGCCGCTTAGTTTTGAGACATTGCTCAGTTGCTGAATAAAAATATTTCGATACGCGAGAATATCGATTATAATCGATTATCGGTATTCTATGCTGTATGCAACCAAGACAATTTCAGTTCAATGATCTTTTCGCGATGATTTGCAAAAATTCTTTATTATACGAACAATCGGAATACGACAACAACCTAAAATTATCACAGAATAAATAATATCAATACTAATTATAAATACAAAATTATATATTATAATAAATTAACTATAAAGAATGATAAATAAAAACTAACTTATAATATAATAAAATAGTGTTAATTTAATAAGAAATATTACATTATAAATGGTGACCCCGACGCGCACGAAATAGTTAAGTGATCGATCGGTACAGTTATAAAAATAAAACAAAGTGATCCGCTAATCATACAAAACTAAATGTGCCGAATTAAAATACATAAAAACTCGAGTTGTTCAATAAAAAAAAAGTGCATGGATATAAAAGAAAAGTGAACAAACAATATATAGTGCTGCATATACAGATTCGTGAATAAAATATTGCGCTACAAACGGTACAAACTATTATATAATTCGTACAGTGAAAAATAAAGTACAATAAAAAAAAAAAAACTACAGTGATACTTAGTGCCGTTAAAGTGATACTTAGTGCCGTACACACAAATATAATAACGTTCACATAAAACATAAACAACATTCACAACAATTTGAATAATATACACTCGCTATTAAACAAATACAAATAACTCGATTAACAAAACAAAAAAAAAATAATTAAAAAAAGTTAGTAAGTGTAAGCAACATTTGTTTAATATTGTTGCTCAATTATATAAAACTGTGCAACATAAAGCAAAAAAAAAAAAAAAAAACTAGAAACAAGTGACCATTAATCGGGCCAACATTTGCCCCCACAAATGCGATAGCGCCCATCGAGAGAGCCAGGGAGCTGGTAACTACAGTTGAGAGCAGAAAAACATTTCCAACAACCTCCGTGCAACAGTGGATTTTGTGCAACAACATTTAAAAACACATAATTGGATAATATACCACCCAACACACAACAAATAATATTAATCATAGACACAAGATAAGATTTTCATTAATATTATTAATTATTTTCTCTATTAAAATTTTTACTATAATTTTTTTTCATTTTCTTAAAAAATTTTTTAAAACCTATTAATTTACTCAATTTTTGTTTCGATTTTCTTGTTTGAATTTTCTTAATTTCTTATCTTATTACCTCTGTGAGTGTTTCGATTGTTCGCATTTCGCTGTAATAATCCGTCAAACAATTTTGAATTTCTCTGCCGATAAGTCTGGACAAAATATTTTTATTCACTTGCTCGTGTACGGAATCATATTTTTTTTTCAGGTATCCTTTATTTTTTTTAAAGCCAAATTGTTAATTTATAAATAAAATAAAATAGCTATTTCTGTTCGACCGTTGCCTAATCTAAAATAAATCGTTGTAAAATCTCGTATAATAAAGTGCAGTGATAAAATGCCTCCTAAAATACAGACAAAGACAGATGATGAAAATCAACCGGGTACATCGAGTGGTACATATACCTCAACACCACAGCCGAAGATTCCTCCCTTCTGGAGTGAACACCCAGGGGCATGGTTCACAGTAATTGAACAACAATTCTTCATACATCGTATGGAGAATGATGATGAAAAGTTCGCCCATGCCCTTGGTGCTATCCAACAAACAACGATACCGATGATACTCGACGTCCATAGAAATCCGCCGCCAGGAAATAAATACAGTTCCCTTAAACACGCGTTAATGGACCGCTATACAATTAGAGAAGAGCAACGACTTGACGAGTTGCTCTCTGGTTTCCAAAAAATGGGAGACCTACGACCGTCCCACTTTTATCGTCTGCTTTAACAAAAAGCAGGCGATTCTACTTTAGTAAACGCTGATTTACTCAAAAATCTCTGGCTAAAACGATTGCCAGATGACTTACGAGCAATACTGGCGTGGGATTCAAAAAAAGGACATACAGGAACTATTACCGGTCGCCGACCAAATCTGGATTTATGCTCAATCCGGAACCACACCCTCAATAGCTGAAGTTAAACGGCAACCATCCTTTGGCAAGGCAACTGCTGGCGGTGAATCAGACCTTGCTAGAATGCAAAAACAACTCGACCAGACGCAACTACAATTGGCTGATTTTCAACGTACACTATCCAACATGAGCTTTGGATACCGTGGAAGATCACCTTACAGAGGTAATTTCCAAAACAGACCCAGATCACGGACCAGATCATCTTCTCGCTCCGGACTCTGTTATTACCACCGTCGTTTTGGCTCACGCGCACGCAACTGTACTAAGCCGTGCAATTTCCGACCGGTAGCTACTCATGGTGAGGCTACTTCAAAATTTTCTAGGTCTTCGGAAAACAAATAAATCCTGCTGTTTCTACGGCAAACAGTGGGATTGGTTTATCTTACCGTCTTTTCATCACCGATCATGAAAACCATTTACAATTTCTGATCGATTCGGGGGCTGAAGTATCTGTGATACCCGTTAAAAGTTTCCCCGACAAGCAAAAGACACCGTTTGCATTCTTACCGCAGCAAATGGTACCCCAATTTCCACTTACGGTACAAAACTGCTAAAAGTCAATCTCGGTCTCAGGCGTTCGTTCACACATCCCTTTATAGTCGCGGCAGTAGACAGACCTATTATAGGTGCTGACTTTCTATCTAAATATGGCCTCGTGGTCGATTTGAAAAACAGAAGACTTTCGGATTCGCTTACAACCCTTGTCGTGAACGCAACCATCGCTCAGGTTGATACGCCAACGTTAAAACATTTCAGCGTTAACAATTCATACGACGCTCTTTTAAAGAAATATCCCGCGCTCACTGAAGCTCCAAATTATAATTTGCCAGTGAAGCATAATGTAGTACACTACATCGTCACACAAGGTAGGTTACCTTGTGCAAAACCGCGACAACTTGACGATGCGAAACTGTGAGCAGCAAGGACTGAATTTCAGTGTATGACAGATATCGGAATCGGCCGTCCTCCACTCTCCTCACCACTGCATATGGTGCAAAAGAAAGACAAGGAATGCCGCCCTTGTGGAGACTATCGACAGCTTAACACTGTCACAGTCCCGAATAGATACCCTATTCCACATATCCACAGTTTCTCGTTGAAACTCGCCGGCGCCACTATTTTTTCACAAATAGACTTGGTACGGGCCTATCATCATATTCCCATGGCTCCTGAGGATATACATAAAACAGCGATAACAACTCCCTTTGGGCTTTTCGAGTTCACACGAATGCCATTTGGTCTTCGCAACTCAGCCCAGACATTCCAGCGATTCCTTAACGAAGTTTTAAAAGGGCTGGACTTCGTCTTTTCTTATATCAATGATATCCTCATTGCTAGTCACTCCGAGATGGAACACAGAAAACATCTCGATACAGTTTTTAAACGTCTTTCCGCATTTGGAATAACAATTAAAGCATCAAAATGCGTTTTCGGCGTGAAGTAACTCGATTTCTTGAGCCACACAATCTCGAAAGAAGGCATCCTCCCGTCAAAAGACAGAGTTGGAGCCATTTCAAACTTTCCAGAGCCAACATCGGTATGGTGAACTATTACCACCGTTTTATACCACGTTTAGCCGAACTGTTTGCCCCTATTCACAGGCATTTGGCCATACTACTTAAGAAAGGCAAACACAGAAGAAACTTCTCTTGGCCTGAAGAATGCACTGCATCGTTCACAGAGGTCAAGCGTTCTCTTGCCGCTGCCACTCTTTTGGCACATCCGTTGAACGACACAGAGTTCAACATTACTACCGACGCTTCCAATATAGCAGTTGGAGCTGTCTTACAACAACGCAATAATGGATGTTGGCAGCCACTTGCGCTCTTTTCGAAGAAACTTTCTCCAGCGGAAATCAAATACTCTACATTTGATAGAGAACTTCTTGTTATATATCTAGCAATAAAGCATTTTCGCCATTTCGTCGAAGGTCGAAATTTCTCCATATTTACCGACCACAAACCTCTCACTATAGCAATCGCGTCAAAATCAGAACGTAGTCCCCGGCAATTACAACATCTTGACTATATTGCACAATTTACGACCGACATTCACCACATCAAAGGCAAAGAAAATGTGGTGAGCGACTGTTTGTCTCGATCTGGTGAGACGTTTTCATCAGAAATCAGCGTCTCCTCTTTCGACATGAAAGAATTACTACGACAGCAACAAGGCGACGAAGAATTGCAGAAATTGATTTCAATTCGGAATTTGAAATCAAGAGTCAACTTGCAACAAGTCAACCTACCAGACAACCAGCAGCAAATTTGGTGTGAGACATCGACAGGTAAAAATCGACCCTTCGTTCCCAAGAACATACGACGGACAA
The DNA here is from genome assembly GCA_951394425.1 of Tipula unca. Classification (NCBI taxonomy): domain Eukaryota; kingdom Metazoa; phylum Arthropoda; class Insecta; order Diptera; family Tipulidae; genus Tipula; species Tipula unca. Next base: position 74,466,630 of record OX596381.1, read on the forward strand.
TTTTCGATAGTCTACATGGCTTATCACATCCTAGAATACGTGCCACGCGAAAATTAATTTCTTCCAAATACTTCTGGCCAAGAATGAATACTGATACAAGTAACTGGGCGAAATCTTGTATCCAATGTCAAAAATCCAAAGTTCACCGCCACACAAAATCAGAACTTGGTAAATTCGAGCTACCAAGTGGCAGGTTTGAACACATTCACATGGACCTAGTTGGTCCACTGTCCCAATCGAATGGCTATCATTACATTCTAACGATGGTCGACCGATTTACCCGTTGTCCAGAAGCTTTTCCAATAAGAGAATTGACTGCCAAAACCGTAAGCAAGATCTTCTACAATGAGTATATCTGTAGATTTGGAGTCCCACTTTATATAACGACAGACCAAGGAACACAATTTGAATCAACAATGTTCACCGAGCTCACGAAGCTCCTAGGTTCGCATCGCATTCGGACAACAGCGTATAATCCAAAAGCGAATGGTCTTGTCGAGCGATTCCACAGGCAACTTAAAGCAGCTTTAACAGCTCGATGCAATACATCCCATTGGAGTTCCGATCTTCCAACCGTTTTATTGGGTATTCGAACCTCAGTCAAGGAAGACCTCAACTGCTCTCCAGCAGAACTAGTGTATGGTCAAAACATCAAGGTTCCCGGTGAATTCTTCATCATCGATCAAAATTCGAACCCAAACACAGATACTTCGGATTTCATAAAGCAGCTTCGTACCAACATGAGAGCTTTAGTTCCTACAGAACCGAGACATCCGACCAAACAGGATACATATGTATATCCCCAAAAATCTGGCAAATTGCTCACATGTATTTGTTCGCATTGATAGAGTTAAAAGTCCTTTGAGTACACCGTATTCTGGACCATATCCAGTAACCCGCAAATTGCGCACATTTTTTGTTGTGGACATCGATGGAAAACTCACGACAATTGGCATCGACAGGCTCAAGCCAGCATACGGAATACTTGTGGTTAACCAAGTCGAAAATCGTAGTGTCCACAAGACCGTGAGATTTCACCTTTAAACACTACGGTTTTCGATCCAGGAGGGGAGTGATGTAGCGGCATAACAATTACTTAAATAAAATTGCATCGGCCGTTGCAAAAATATTTATGTCCGCGCCGCTTAGTTTTGAGACATTGCTCAGTTGCTGAATAAAAATATTTCGATACGCGAGAATATCGATTATAATCGATTATCGGTATTCTATGCTGTATGCAACCAAGACAATTTCAGTTCAATGATCTTTTCGCGATGATTTGCAAAAATTCTTTATTATACGAACAATCGGAATACGACAACAACCTAAAATTATCACAGAATAAATAATATCAATACTAATTATAAATACAAAATTATATATTATAATAAATTAACTATAAAGAATGATAAATAAAAACTAACTTATAATATAATAAAATAGTGTTAATTTAATAAGAAATATTACACTATAGGTCTGACTCACATTACCTAAAGTCTGTTGAGCAGCACTGGCATCTGAAGTTTTCAGTGTCTCCCAGACAAAGTTCACACAGTCAGACTGGTAAATAGCTTCCTCAATGTTGTCGCTGACAAGATCTTAGTATCGTTTCTTTTGATCTTCAATTATCAGACCTTCACAGTCGAACCGTTCCATGCCGTTTTGCTGTGTTCCCGGACCTGTACAAAAACTTCCACCGCAGCTTTGCAGCAACCAAATAATGATTGCTGCCCGCGTATTTGGTTGCTGATCGATAAGTTCTCACATTCTGCACAACCCGAGCTAGCCTTTTTAAATTAACACATGGTCAATTTGGCTGCGGGAAATTTTGGGAGGATGGATCCATGTTTCCAAATGTATCTGTTTGTGAGGGGAAAATGTACTTGCTGGGTTATTACATTTAAAATCACTCACGTGAGATTCCGCACAACTTCAGGTGATAGCAACATTTGGTATTAATATTAATCCATTTGGAAAGTGTATTTTCAGCAATCTTATCGCATCCGCCATTCTTCTTCAGCATTCTTCTCGCTACTGACTAATATTTTTGGATAGCCCAAAAACCGGTTGGCTGCTAAGTGTTAGCGGGTTAACTGAATTGATTTATAGTCTTTTTCTTCAAAACCACAATGTTTTTTGTAGACGATTGCATTTTTACAACCCGGATTATTATGTACAAATGTAAATTCCTCCAAAGCGAATTTGAGTGCCATTTAAAAGATTATTATTCAAACATGCCCTTTGAAAGTGTATACACTCAAATTATTGCCGAGAGCTACAAATATTTAATACAAAATGTTTAAAAGCCTCCGAAGAAAATCCATTATGTCCTTTTACCCCAACAAAAAAAAAAATCGAAAGAGAGAACGCACCATGTTTGCTATATAATCGTGATAACCTTTGATTTTTTAATGTCATTATCATTTTCGGCACCCACGTATTTGTCGATTTCGCTATAACAAAAATGAAGAAGCAAAAAAAAAAAATGACAAAACAGAAGCGCGGAGGAAAAATATCCGGAACGCTATCATTTCGTTGTTGTGTTGTTGTATACATACATATGTACATATTACATTATATGTTACCAATTGTACATACAACAATGGCAACAGAAATAAAAAAAAATTAAGATATAAAATAATTTTTACGAGTTTTTTTGTTGTTGTTCCATTCGATTATATTTCTCACATACAGAACTCTCAAAAATAAGATATAACTCAATCATCGCAGAGCAATTTGTTGAGTTTGTTCTGTTATTGTTGTTGTTGTTGTTATTATTTTTGATTATATTGTACATACGTGTATGATACGTACATACATGTACACATATATCCTATATAGATTTAGTGTTTTCAATTCGATGAGTTTTATGCGGTGAAAAGATGAAAAGGAAACAATCTAAAGAATAACAAAAATTATCATCATCAATGGTATTATAACAGCTTTGAGACTATTTAAACAAAAATTTTGTTTTGTTTTTCATTTTTCACACAAATTTTCCACTTTATTTTTCCTGTTCGGTTTGATTATTATGATTATTATTATTTGGATTATTACTGTTTTAGTTAGTTTTGTTGTTGCTGCTGCTGCTCCTTTATATTTCAGCCCAGATTGCAATCTGAGGTAATAATATTTCAAATATATTAAATATTTTTTTGGTCGGATGTGTATGTATACGTACATATGTACTTGTGTTCAGCACAGTGAATTTTTATCAAAATCTATATGTCTGTGTGTGTGTGTGATAATTTTTTGATCATGCGTTGTGTCAACATACGTATACGTATACATTTATAACAAATATGACGAGGAACACAAAAAAAGGAACCAAAACCACACAATTTTTTTTATGACTATTTTTTCTTCTGCTTCTCATTTTCTGTGTTGCTGTTGTTGTTGTTGTTGTAGGGAAAAAGGAAGCGAATATAAATTTTATCAAAATAATTAGGATTCAGTCATGTAGAAGATATGGAATTTTAATGTAAGGAAGTTGCTTAAACTGTATATGTATATATGGTATGTACATAACTTTAATATTGAATCTATATTTTTCTATATTGGGCTTATTCATGTTTTGTCAACTACAAAATTTGTCGAACTTTTTTTTTGCAGATTTCATGCGGGTTTATATACGTATGTATACTATGTGGAACGAGGAATAAAATAGGATGTACGATTTGAGTTTTACTTTGCGGGATCATAATTTGCGGTATTAAAGAAAATTAAAAATTTATAGTTTCATGATTTTAATTTAATTGTTTATAAATAACGATATGCATGTAACTACTGTACATATGTATATGTATGTTTATAAATGTAAATGTACCGAATTAAATTTCAATTAATATAAATTGGTTTTAATATGTAATAACGTGCTTGCGTATCATTTAGACTCGACTTAACGTAAATTAAAATATTAAAAGATTATGAACAAATATAAATGTTGTGTAATTTCTAAATGGTATATAACATCAATGTTTATGGATATAATCTTATGAAAATATCGTGAGATGCTAAATATCTGTTTTTAATTTAATACAATTCGACTCAAGTACATCCTCCGTCCCAAAATAGCTACCACTTTTACGCAAAATTGATTATCTATTAAGCTAATACTCATGACATCAGTTATTAACATCAAACAAATAGATGAGGTAATTTAGAGAATACGCATGGAAGTGTAAATGTTTTGGTGTGCAGACTTAATATAGGCATGACTTGTTCTCAAATTTATTACTCTATACTTATGTATAGAGTAATAAATATAGGCTTTAGTATCCTATACTCAATATAGGCTTTAGTATCCTAAAATAATACAGTGTTTAAGGGACATTACTGCATCAATAATATGGCTCCAACGGTTTCGATCCTGGGCTTGATCTTCATACTGTCATAGATAACCTGCAGAAGCCAAGTCATTCTCTACAGCGTGGAACCATCATCGCCTGCAACGACCTCTGCGCCGACCATATGGTCGCTCCCCTTTCAGAGATCGATGCACAATTCGTTCCGGATCAGCACGCTACAATATATAAAAATTAATCTTGCCTCTGTAGGCGCGTGTACATAAATTATCGGCAGGTTGGTTAACTTAATGCGCAAGCGAAGCTCACACAATTGGTTATTGAATGCTTGGAAATCTCTTTACCTGCGGCTCAAATAGAAATTCAGCTCCAATATTCCCGAGGTTATTTCCACTGTTGAGCAATGTATAGCCCTTGGACACATGGTCTCCACTTTTAGACCAGCGAGTTTCTTGAGGAGTGACGAGTTCCAACCAATACTCTTTCATGCAAGTGATATGGCTTTCCAACGATCCTGCTTTTCTAGGTGATTGCACGTTTATATAAAACCAATAAAACATATAAAATAAATTAAATGGATTAATTTAATTAAATAGATTAAGTATATAAAATAAATTTAAAAAATTAAATAAATTTATTAAATAAAATATATGAAATAAATTTAATAAATAAAATAAATTAAATGAATTAATTTAATTAAATAAATTAAAAAAATTAAATAAATAAAATTGATTAAATAAATTAAATGAATTAAATTAATTAAATTAAATAGATTTAGTATATAAAATAAAAAATTAATTAAAAAAATTATAAAGAATAAATAAAATTGATTAAATGAATTAATATAATTAATGAGATTAAGTATCTAAAATATATAAAATAAAGAAAATTAATTAAATAAATAAAATTGATTAAATGAAATAATTTAATTAAATAAATTAAGCATATTAAATATATAAAATAAATAATATATATAAAAAATTAATAAAATAAATTAAATGAAGTAATTAAATTAAATAAATTAAAGAAAATAAATGAATTAAATAAATGTAATAAATTAAATAAATTATGTACATAAAATAAATTGAAAAAATTAAATAAATTAAATGAATTAATTTAATTAAATAAATTAAGTTTATCATATATGTATATAAATAAATAAAATACGTTTAAAAAATTATTAAAAATATAATAAATTAAATAAAATAAATTAAATGAATTAATTAAATTAAATAGATTAAATATATAAGATATAAAAAATAAATGAAAAAAATTATAAAGAATAAATAAAATTGATTAAACGAATTAATTTAATTAATTAGATTAAGTATAAAAAATATATAAAATAAATTAAATGAATTAATTTAATTAAATAAATTAAAAAAATAAAATAAATAAAATTAATTATATAAATTAAATAAATAAAATTAATATAATAAATTAAATGAATCAATTTAATTAAATTAATTTAATAAATATAATAAAATAAATAAATTAATTATCTAAAATACATAAAATAAATTAAAAAAATTGATTAAATAAATTAAATGAATTAATTAGATTAAGTATAAAAAATATATAAAATAAATTAAATAAATTAAGTATCTAAAATATATAAAATAAATTTAAAAAAATTAATTAAATAAAATATATGAAATAAATTTAATAAATTAAATGAATTAATTTAATTAAATAAATTAAAAAAATTAAATAAATAAAATTGATTAAATAAATTAATTTAATTAAATAGATTAAGTATATAAAATATATAAAATAAATTTAAAAAATTAAATAGATTAATTAAATAAAATATAATAAATAAATATAATAAATAAAATTAATTAAATTAAATAGATTAATTATATAAAATATAAAAAATAAATTAAAAAAGTTATAAAGAACTAATAAAAAAAATAAAATTGATTAAATGAATTAATTTAATTATAGAGATTAAGTATAAAAAATAAATTTAATAAATTAAATAAAGAAAATTAATTAAATAAATTAAATAAAGAAAATTAATTAAATAAATTAAATAAAGAAATTTAATTAAATAAATTAATTAAATAAAATAAATTAAATCCCTGCTGAGATCAGGGAACAAATCAAGAAAAGAAGAAAGGCATTCTCCTTGCCTTTCTTCTTTTCTTGATTTGTTCCCTGATCTCAGCAGGGATTTAATTTATTTTATTTAATTAATTTATTTAATTTATTTTATTAATGATTTATATATTTTATTTATTTTATAGATTTTATATGCTTAATCTATTTAATCTCATCTCACCAGTAATCCCATTGCCAAAACAGCTTTCAATTGTATAAGTAACAAAGTCAATAGGCTAATCAATAGATTTAAACAAGATTGCTTCGACAACTACTTATGCGGGCTAGGTCCAGAAATGGATAAAGACTACTTGTTATGGAAAGCCACTAGAAAACTTAAACGACCTGTAGCTCGGATACCACCCATAAGAAATGCTTAAGGTAGTTGGGTTCGACAAGACAAAGAAAAAGCGGAACTCTTTGCTCAACACCTAGCAACAGTATTTCAACCCCATGACATTCAATCCAACATCAACGTAACACCTGTTTATCAACCAAGTCTGGATATTAAAAGGGTCACGCCAATGGAAATTGCCGAAGAAATCGACAAAAATCTTAACCAAAAAAAGGCACCAGGAATTGATGAAATATCACCGGGCCTATTCAATTAACTATACCACGTAAAGCAATCATTATGATCATATACTTATTTAATGCCTGTATGAGATTGAAGTTTGCACCCAAATGCTTCAAAACGGCATAAATAATTATGCAGAAGAAACCAGGCAAACCAGATGAAGAAGTAACATCGTTCAGACTAATCTCACTGCTCCCGACCTTATCAAAGCTGTTTGAAAAACTACTTCTGAAACGTCTCAAGCCAATGGTAAACGTTCCTGATTTTCAATTTGGATTTAGGAGTAACCACTCCACAATAGATCAAGTCCATCGAATCACTACGGTGATAGAGCAAGTATCCCAGTCCTTTGATAGGGTTTGGCACGAGGGATTAACATCCTAGATGAGCAAAATGTTACCACAAAATTATTGCCAGCTATGCTTGAATCATACCTCTCTGATCGCAAATTCAGAGTCATCCATGAAGAACCATGAATTGACATATATCCGACGCTAGCGGGAATTCCGCAGGGAAGCGTATTAGAACCCTTTCTCCTGTACCTTCTCTACACTGCAGACATACCTACAACGTACGAAACATTCTTCGGAATGTTTGCTGACGACACTGTTATTATGGCAATAACAAGCGCAGTGAAAAATATTCAACGAGCAATGAACAACGTTACTAAATGGACGATTGATTGGAAAATCGCGCTTAATGAACGTAAACCAACCCATGTGACATTTAGGCTCCGACCCAAAAATATCAACCAGCACATATACCTCAAAGAAGTGGAAATGCCGCAGGGTGCGCAGCTATGGGGCTGATAAATCCAATAGAGGAATTATCCAACGTAGTCAAAATATATTTCTTCGAATGGTCACCAACGCTTACCGATTTGACTAACAGGGAAAAACACAATGATTTACATTGGAAGAGGAAGTTTATGCTTATCTCATAAGTACTAATGTCACCATTACTAATGAATTAAACGAATTAATAATGTTTAAGATTGTAGTAGCCATACCAATACAGGTTTTAAAGGTAAAGCCATGCCAATAGTGTATGTATGATTCCAAGATTTACTATTGAATTATTCCTTAAGTTTTATCTGGTCGCCGCACCTACGTTTTGTAACCATTTGCTAGAGTATCTTCGTTTATTATTAAATGCCAATAAGTTTATAAGTTCTGTTAAAGTTTGGTTGCTGCAAAATAAGAGATGTTAGTTGTATGTTTGCTAAATAAGATGTATTTTGATTTTAATTTTTTGTCATATTGTATATAAATATTAGTTTCAATTTGGTTATCTACATATTTTTTTATTCTAATTCTTTCAAATCGTTGTGGGGTTTGGACGTGGAATCGGTGAAGTAAGCGATAAAATAAAAATAATCAAACAGTGCAGTGATAGTAGTTTCCTTTTAATTATTTTATATAAGTACATATTGAACATAGTGAAAAAAATTAAAAGTGCAGTGTTAGCTTCTTTTTTATTTTTTTTTATTTTATATACACTCCCGGCCAAAATTATTGGGTTGATGGGGAACATCAAATTCGGTCGGACAAATGAGTGACGACGAGGAACCGTTTTCATTCCATAGGCGCTCTAATCAGAAAAAATCCCAAGATACGTTGAGGAATTGTAATACTCGAATGGGTGAAGCAGAAATGGATAATATCGATCCTTTCCAAAAGAGTCAGATTCTACCGAGGTCTCCTACGAGAGCCTGTAGCACGTTCACCACGAAGATTAACAATATAATACCTACACAACTTGTGGAGTTACCGAGAAATACTTTCCGAGAGGACAATAATTGTTCTAAAAAAGAAGAAATGCTGTATCAGGAATTGCGTAAGGCCAATGCTGCATTGGTTGAATCTAATAATTTAAATAAGCAATTAAATGATACAATTGCTTGTATGCAGGAACATATAAGGATTCTTGAAAACGAAATTAAAGCCCTTAAAGCAAAGGAAAATGTTGATTCTCCTCCTACCCAAAAAGTAATGGAACAAGAACACCATACGGATGAAGAAGAATTAGCTCACGAAACTGAGTGGATTAGAGTCAAAAGCCAGAAAAAAAGGAGAAGGAATGATACACCTACTTCTCCTAAACTAAAAAAAACAATTCCTAAAATCATCCAAAACAATCCAAAAAAATTACCTCCACCACCCCCAATAGTTATAGATGGAGTTAAGAACTATGATCAACTGTATGAGAAAATTAAAACAATAACTAAAACAGATAAGTTTAATACAAAATTGATGAGTGGAAACAACATCAAAATAAGCGTAGCAGATGGTGAAACCTACCGAGAAATGACAAAAATATTAAGCGAAGGGGGACATTCCTGGCATACGTTTGAAAACAAACAAATCAGACCAATTAGGGCAATGGCTAAAAATCTGCTCTTTACATGTAAACCAGAAAAAATAATTGAGGACCTGAAAGGAAAAGGTTTTAATGCAACTGAAGCATCAATTAAGCTAAAACGGAGAAGTAAGGAGTCTCTGAACATGTATAGGCTGATATTCAGCGCAGATGATGATATTGAATAAATACATCAAATCAAGTACATCTTGATGCAAAGTCAATATTGAGCCCCTAAGAAGATCTAGGCTTATACCACAATGTAAAAAATGTCAAGCATATGGGCATACTCAAAAATACTGTAACAAAGAACCCAGGTGTGTCAAATGTCCAGGTAAACACCATACTAAAGATTGTGTCAAACCCACAGATGTACATCCTAGATGCGTATATACACTGTGGAGAAAACCATCCAGCTAACTACAGAGGATGCAAAAATAAAAATGGAATAAAGAAGCAAACTGTTGGAATAAACAGGCCTGAATCCAGGGATGGGCAATTACGCGTCATCTAATATTTTCTACGTCGCCGCGTCGACAATACGTAGACAATGTCGACAACGCGTCGACAATGTCGACAACACGTCGACAAAGCGACAATGTCAAAAATAACTAGTAGTGATTTAGTACATTCATTATCTTAGATAGTTTAAAGTCAATACTATAACTTTATGTCCTTCTATCCATGATCAGGATTTCGGATAAACAAGTTTTCCAGTTTATATTTAGCATAAATCGTAGTTTAGAATACAAAATCCCCGATGATCTCTATACTATGGTTTTGTAAAATTTGGCAAATTATTCCAAGAAATAGATTATAAGAAATAATTTTAAAATCGAGCCAAAAAATTCTAACCAAAAAGTATATCTATTTTCATTCTACTTGCGTTGGGAACTAATTTGAAAAAACGCTTTAGCATTTACGTTTTTCGTAAAAAACGTGAAATTATCGTAGGTTGTCGACGTTGTTTTAATTGTCGACGTTGCCAAAAAATCTCGTCGAGTAATCTACGCAATACTTTACGTGTCGACAACCGAGTAGATTACTTGGCGTAGTCTACCTCGCCCATCACTGCCTGAATCGCTCAATTAATGATGAGTAACGAAAACAAACAAAAAACTCCTCAAACAGACGGCATAAATCAAACGCTTAAGCTGATATTAAGCAAACTTAATACTTTTGATCAGCGATTACAGAATCTAGAATACAGTACCAAGGGAGCCATCCTTAAACAAAACCATGTATAATAATACATAATACAGTACCAAGGGAGCCATCCAGTACCAAGGGTGAATTGTAATACAGTACCAAGGGAGCCATCCTTAAACAAAACCATGTCTAATGACTTAAGAATTTTATACTGGAATGCCAATGGACTCCAGCAATACCAATAGGAATTGCAAATGGTTCTGGACGCAGAGAAAATCGATGTCTGTCTCATCTATGAAACTCACTTCACTAGGCAATCAATTATCAAATTTAGAAATTATAAAACATATCACACTATTCACCCGGGAAATACTGCCAAGGGAGGTAGTGCTGTTATAATTAGAAATAGTATTAATCACTTCGAGGAATTAAAATATGAAACAGACCAAATACAAGCAACAGCTGTTAATATCAAGACCAAAAATAACTCTATTAGTGTTATTGGAATTTACTGCCCACCGAAATACTCTCTAAAAGAAAAAGATTGTGTAGAATTTTTCAGTAAACTAGGAAAAAGATTTATAATTGGAAGGGATTTTAATGCAAAAAATATCCACTTCTAGTGGGTTCTAGACTAACAACAACCAAAGGGAAAGAACTCTCCAATGCTATCAGAAAATACGGTTGTGAAGCCTTAACAAATGGTAAACCGACCTACTGGCCAACTGATCCATATAAAATACTAGATCTGATTGATTTCTTTAAAGTGAAAAATATATCTGTAAATTATATACATATATGTACATGAAAGTCTTAACTTAAGCTCTGATCACTCCCCAATACTTTTGACATTAAGTAAAAGGATCATTCAAAAAGAAAGCTATCCTAGTTTAGTAAATAAGCACACAAATTGGAAATACTTTAGACTGTCTTTAGAAAGAAAAATTAACTTAATGGTTCCGCTAAGGAGCGAGGAGCAATTAGAATAAGAAGTTCACAAGTTCATATGTGACATACAGCAGTCAGCTTGGGAAAACACTCCTGAAGTTAAAAAGAAAATTAAGGGAAACAACTACTCTAAAGAAATTAGAGAGCTTTTGGCAGAAAAAAGAAGGGCAAGGAGAATATGGCAACAAACCTGAGGCCCTCAAGATAAAACTAAGCTAAACAATCTGACTCAGCTACTTAAAAGGGAAATCAAAGATTTGAAAGACGAATCTATCAGTAACTACCTTAGAAAATTATCTAATGGTACTAGTACTGATTATCCTCTCTATGGAGAGCAACCAGAAGAATTAAAAGGCCAATAACGCAGATTCCTCCAATCAGAACAGAAGATAATAAATGGGCCAGAAATAACGAAGATAAAGTACGAAATTTTGCTGAATACCTGGAAAAAATATTTGAACCACATGATGACCAATCATTGGAAGCCGAAATAATAACTGGATAGGTTGTACAGGAAAGTGTAGAAATCCTACGAGCAACTCCAAAAGAAGTCATGTATGAGATAAAAACAAATATGAATCCGAGAAAAGCGCCGAGTTATGATGACCTTATCACAGCAGAAATTATAAAAGAACTACCGCAAGGAAAGCATTATTAAAGCTCTCCAATATTATAAATGCCGCCTTGAAATATTGACCCAGCCTCTGGAAAATTGCAGAAGTAATTATGATTCCTAAACCTGGGAAACCACTAGACAAAACTGGATCATAGAGGCGAATATCACTATTACCAGTTATGTCTAAACACTTTGAGAAGTTATTAGTAAAAAGGTTAAATCCGATAATTGAGAGGAAAAAGCTGATTACAAATCATCAGTTCGGTTTTCGCAACCAACACTCAACATTAGATCAAGTACACAGAATAACTAATATTATTGAAAGAGCATTGGAGGAGAAAAAAGTCTGCTCAACGATATTCTTAGACGTTGCACAGGCCTTTGATAAAATTTGGCACGAAGGACTTAACTATAAGTTAAGAACTGTACTACAAAATTAGAATCATAATTGAAAGATAGATTCTTTAGAGCAAAATTAGACGATTCCTATTCTGAATTGAAAGAAATCAAGGCAGGAGTACCGCAGGGCAATGTATTAGGTCCTGTCCTATACCTATTGTACACTAATGATCTCCCTGTATTAGCAACGAAGAATCAACTCAGAGTTTACAGTTAGCTATTACTCAAATACATAACTGGACCAAAAGATGGCGAATTAAACTTAACGAAACTAAATCAGTTCACATCAATTTTACAAACAAACGACTCGAACATATTCCGGTTACAATTAACCAAGAAATAATACCGTATGCCAACACGGCTAAGTAACTTGGCATGACACTAGATGCAAAACTACGATGGAAAGCACACGTCAAAAAGAAAAGTGAAGAACTGGGGCTTAAATATAGAAAGATGTATTGGCTGATAGGAAGGAGCTCCGCTCTATCAACATACAACAAACTTCTGTTATATAAACAAGTATTAAAACCGGTTTGGACTTATGGTATCCAACTTTGGGGTTGTACCAAACAGAGCAACGTGGAAATCATCCAAAGATTTCAAAATAAAGTATTAAGGAACTTAGTTCATCCACCATGGTATGTTAGAAACAAAGACCTCCATAGGGACGTTAAAGTGGGCACTGTTTCAAAGGAAATCCAAAAAAATGCACTGAAACATAGGCAAAGGCTCAAACAACATGTTAACACTGAGGCAACTAAGCTGTTAAACAATAAAATCCACAATAACGATGTGGTTTAATTCAATTTATCAGACACTATGGAACACCAGTGGGAAGAAGCCATAGATTAATACAACATAGTAAATTAAGTTACAATAAAATTGCTCATTAGTCCAGGTGACTATAGATTGTAATAATTGTTTATTTAAAATATTTAAATAAAATTGAAAAAAAAAAAAAAAAAATTCTAATGAAATTTGTTCAAGCCGCACTTTACGAGTTGAGAAAAATATTGGCAAAGTTAAAGAAACAATCAAAATTGTTTGGGAACCCTTGAACCCAGACACAAATAAATAATCCTTATAAGATGCACTGGAACGCCTACATACCGGCTGCTTCCCATTTATTTTCTGCAATTGACGAGAACGAGTATCGTAAAGTTCATAAGTCAGATCGGCATAAACAAAAAAATATCGTTCGACGATTAAATATAACATTTTGCCGTGCCAATAAATAAAAATGTCGACTATCATTAAAATTCAATAATTTTAATAACACACTCGTGTACAAACTCCGTTCGTTACCTTAACACTTCTTGTTGTTTAATATAAAGAAAATACATTTAAAAAAAAAAAAAGATTAAAAATCTCTAGAGTGTAAACTGTGAAAATAACTCAAATAACTCATCCCCTAGTGTCAGGTCATGCATGTGCGAGAAAAACAAAAAATAAATAAAATAATCGATTTTGTTATTTTATCGACACAAAAATTATTACTTTCTCGAAATATATATTTTTTGGTAATAATAATACATTTTCATATATGTATGTATGTACATATGTATGTATGAATGTACTCAAAATAATAACAGTAGAAGCTGATGAAACTGAAGATGGTACATATATACGTATACAATTTACCGAAACTTTATGTATCCCTCCGCCCTATCATTTAACAACATGAGCCAACATCATCAGGATGTACATACATAAATACATATATACACTTCTATTCAAAATCATTAGAAACGTAATCATAAAAAAGAATTATAGTAGAGTTTGGTTTGGATATAAAAAAGATACACAAGACAAAAATTAAAAGGATTCAAATTAACCCAGCATCTTCTCGTATCGAGTCTTTTCATTCATATCACTTATTTTAATTTCTAAATGTTATGTTTGTGTTGTGTGTATATTATGACCTAACATTTCATTGAGATTGATGATGGGAAGATATTTTCTTTCGAAATTTTATGATTTTAGTGTATTATGAAAAAAAAAAAACAACATCACAGTAATAATACCAAAATGAAAAATAGTAAGAAAAGCTCGAAGATAAACAACATCTATATGTACATATGTATGTAGCTAAGTACGAGGAGTGAGGACCTATATACTATATATCAAAGGAGTTATGAAGGTGTTTGCGTATATGTATATACAATTGTTGTTGGTGTATATATACAGTAATTTTATTTTCTTAATCGTCTACCCATCTGGTTAGTGTATAGTAGCTCTATGGATCATCATCATGATTCGTTAATTTTTTCTTTTTCTTTTTTTAACCAATTTTCTGATTGTGTTGTGTTGATAGGAGAGAAAATAAAGAAATTTGGCTGATTGAAGTAGATCAACAAGAGATTTCGTTTTATGTGTTATTTCTTATTTTTGTGTGTGCAATTTACTGTTTTCTTTAGTACACATTATTTTATTTTATTTTGTTTCGTGTACTCACTTAAATGGAATTGAAATTTTATTTTTTTTGGAAATTTATAACTTTATTCATTGTTCCAGTTATATTTGATAAGTAGACGAATTATATTTGCAGTAATACCAGACAAACTATTTTATTTAAATTTAAAATTTTATGGAAATTGATGGGGATACAATATCTGAATAGTTGCAGTCAATGATTGCAGTAACAACTAACCTGGCAGGTAAAGGGCAGTGGTTCAATTGGTCACGATTTACCAGCCCAAATGTCAACTATTAGTCGGTCAAGCTTTTGTGTTTGGTCATAATTTAATAAATATTTATTTGAGGTAGTTATTTCGTTAGCACTTAATACCGAAAATTCTGGCTGAGCGGACAAAGAGGATGGTTGAGTTTGTGGCACTAAGTTGAAATTCCGCCAGAAGTCGATTCCCAAGCACAAATAATAATAAACAGTTTTTAAGGCCATTACTGACCCCTCACTGAGTAAACTATTTGCCTCCAACGGTTTCGATCCTGAGCATGGTGTTCATAGTGTCAAAGACAATCTGAAGAGGCCAAGTTGTTCTCAACATCGTGGAGCCATCGTCACCTGCAACGACCTCTGCGCCTACCATATGGTGGTTCTCCTTTCAGAGATCGCTGCACAATTTGTTCCGGATTAGCACGCAGAACGTGACCGATCCAGCGTACTCGCTGAGATCTTACTTCATGTACTATTTTTTTTATTTTATTTAAACGGCTGGAACCTACAGAGGTTCCGCACTCAATGCCACAATGGGCCCATGGTGCAAACATTGAAGCGCATCAGCGCACTGCAGCCTTAGCAAACTGTAAAAGTTTCAACCAAGAGATGGATAATAACTGATCTACGTTCAAAGATCCGTACGAGAACACTTTTGATCTAGCTTTGACAAAGGCCGGACAGCTGCAAAGATAGTGTAGGCAGTCGTCCACTTCGTCCAGACAACCATCACAAAGATCATCCTGAGCTAGTCCAATGCGTTGGAGATGAACCGTTATAAGGGCAACCAGAATTCTGAGTTGGTTCTTTTCTAAGGATAACACATATATAGTGACCATCACGGTGGGTTCGATGATGATCCGTTTTGCCTTTCGACAGCTAGGCGTAGAACGCCACTTCTGCGTCAGTTCAAGTAAAGCGAACTTCTCAATAGCATCCTTACCACCGTTGAATGAAAGTGGAATTGCTGGCTCGGGACCACAAAATAAACTGCGCGATCCAGCTTTCGCTAAAAAGTCAGCAACCTCGTTTCCCACTACGCCACAATGAACAGGCACCCACATGACCCTTACTCTCGAATTAGAGTAAAGAAGATTAATGAAGTGTTTGCTCTCTTTAACCAGTTTGGATGTAGTCAAGGAGTTAGCAATGGTATTGAGCACGGCTTTACTATCCGTGCAGATAATAACATCCTTGCCTAATTTACTTAACTTATACGCCTCAATTGCACTATGGGTAAGTGCAATTTATTCAGCTTGAAAAGCCGTGCAGTTTTTGCCCTGACTACATGAGAATCTGAGCCCATACTTTGGACAAAAGAAACCAAATCCTGCACTGAATTCTGAACGAGAGCCATCCGCAAAAAAAACTGTCGACTCAGACAACTGTCTATAGAAATCCTGAAAGAGCCACAGTTCTCTCGAGGGGAAAACGACGGAGAATGAATTGGTGAAGTTAAATTCGGGCAATAGCCTGTCATTTACCATTTCAACCTCCGGAATATGTCACTTAAACTTATTAAGAATCTGTCTATGCCCTGTACAAGTCCCGAAGGCATTCCATGCCCCAATACACCTCAGTCGAAATGCAGCAAAGCACGCCATACCAAGAATGTAAGACTGCAATTCAGGCAAGGATAGAATAGACTCCATAGCAAGAAGGGGAGTAGACAACATAGCCCCGATTATAGCTCTACAGGCTGTCATCTGCAGTCCGTCCAGCCTTGCTGCAGACGTCAGTTTCATAACTGGCCACCATACAACTGCTGCATACGACAGTAAGGGTAAAACCAGTGATTTGTAGATGAATAACATCATTTTAGGGGTCAGACCCCAGGAATTGCCAAAGGCCCTTCTGCATTTCCAAAATATAGCAATGGCCTTTTGTAGCTTATTATCAAGGTGAAATTTCCACGCACTCGTGATCGAAGAAAACGAAGTGCTATCAAAAGCTCCCGCAATGTCCAGGAAGGTACCTACAAGAAACTCTTTGTAATTAAGTGATCTTTCGATTCTAGTAACGAGTTCATGTAGAGCAGACTAATGGGCCTAAAAGCTTTAGGGTCGGTATAATCCGACTTGCCAGATTTAGCTATGAAAACTACTCTACTCCTGCTCCAGGATCGTGGTACAGTACTAAAAGCAATGCACGCTGGAACAGATTGAGCAGGTGAGTACGGATGGGAAGAAAACCATGCTGCAATCCAGCAGGGAAAATGCCGTCTGGACCACTCGATTTGAACGGTGCGAACGAGAAAACACTCCAGTGTAGAACATCAGTAGTGATCAGTCTACGAGCTAAGTTCCAATCCGGTGTACCAACAAAAATGTCAGGAGCCTCGGAGGCAACCACACTCGAATCAACAGTGTCACATCTAGGAAAACGGACTGACAACAGTAGCTCGCTAGCTTTTCGCCTGCAGGAGGTGAGTTTCCCGGAAGGTAGGCGAAGGCTATCAAGTTTGCAATTACCATTCTTAGCCAGAGTTTTGTTAAGTCTGGCGAGAACAGATAAGCTATCAATTTCTTTACAGAAACTTTTCCACGCAACCCTCTGCGCGGATCTTACGCTTTTTTTGATATGCTCTTTGAGCTACCAAGAATCGATTCCAATCAGAAATGAGATTCGTTTTTTTGGCTTTATTTTTAATTTTACGCACACTTTTCCTTAACTTTTAAAGTTCAGAACACGAGAAGGGTTTGTTTATAAGCTTCTTCTGGTTGTAAATAAGCGGGCACGACTTTTCAAAAGCAGTCGAGATTGTTTTTGTTAGTACAGTTGCTTGCAAATCAAGATCTGAGATAGATCTGATCTAATTAGGCAAATCTAGTAGTGAAACGAGCTCAGAGGAGAATGAATCCCAATTTGTTAGTTTCCTATTACGGTATGGTTTAACCGGTGGTCTTTTAAAGTTAATATTAAAAGAGATGCACCTATGATCAGAGGTGAGAATATCATTCCTCACCCTCCAATTTAGAATCAGGTCAACAATAGTCATAGAGCACAAACTAATATCAATCACTTCTTTGCGAACCGAATTGATAAAACCACAACTCACAACCAACATTGAGAATCTCTAACTCAGAGGAGTAAATATAATTAAACAGTGAGGAGCCTCTACTGTTGGTAATCGAGCTACCCCAAACGGGATGATGAGCATTAGCGTCACAACCCATCACGAGAGGTAGATTATTGACCCTACACCACACTACAAGATTCACCAGTTCCTCTGAAGGAGGGGGCGCTACACTCTCCCTAATAAAATCTGAGACAAGTGTAATATCTAGCACTTCATATCTATTTTTAGTAGTAAAGGTTGGTTTACGCCCGATATTACATATATTTAGGTTAGTACTTAAAATAAAATAAAGAAGTAACTCACCTCGCCTGTTGATATTTGTACTTCTCCAAATTGAGTGATTAGCATTAGACGCATTAGCATCACGGCCCATGATGACTGCTACTTTTCGTCTTTTAGCGTCTGTTATTGCATTGATCAACCTACCTGGTAGTATATTTTCCTCCTCGTAAGGTAGGTAGGTTTAACCGACATATAAATAGTTATTTGATCCAAATTGGCCGGCATAATATTTGATTTCCATATAAAAAGAAATGTAATCAGATTGCATTACCAGAAATGTTGTCAAAAATGCAATTTGATATGGAAAAGTTAACCGTTGGTTAGCTAACAAGCCGGTTAACTAATATTTTCGTGCAACCAAGCATAAGAAACCTAAGGTTAATTGTAATTTTGTTGAAAATGACTTAGTTTTATAACAAAAGTATTCGAATAAGTTGGTTTTATTCCCTCGAATTTATGACTCGTAGCAAGTAAGAATAAACTATATAGAAACTATTCACTTGGGATCAAAACTGTTTTTGATGGTGCTAAAATAAATTGGATAGTGCTAAATCTGGCTCTGAAGGTGCTAAATTGGCAACACTGGCCCCCTAGCAATCTCATAGCTTCCCAAAAAGTTTTAAAATCCATATGTAAATAAAACGTCACTAACGACTTGATAATTTCTATTAAACTCATTTTAAACAAACAGCCACCATATTGAGAATGACCATAAGGCTCTAGTTTTACAAAAAAAATTCAAAATAATCCGTTCCTAAAAGTCTTGAAAAATTCATATGAATATATGACGTCACTAGCAAGTTGATAATTTCAATAAAGACATTTTACACAAACAGCCACCATATAGGAAATGACTATAAATGTCTATTCGAACAGAAAAACTAAGAAATACTTGAAAATATAGACCCAGGATTTCATACCTTTCCCAAAACATTGAATGTTAATGAAAATATGATGCGGCCCACTTGATAATTTCTATTAAACTAATTTTACACAAACAACCACCATATTGGGGTTTACCATAAGGTTCCAGTCTAATAGAAAAATGAACTTTCGTCTGATTATGATGATAGTATAGTGGACCCAGAGTATATTAATAGTGGCCAAAGTGATGATGATAGTGAAGACAGTGAGTACATTGAAAATAGCGAATATGAAGGTCAAAATGGAAGCGATCATATTGAAGATAGTGTCGATGAAGTTGAAGAGTTATGGATATCAAATACTACCGAAATACCAAATTCTAATTTTGATGAGTGTTCTGCAGGCTGCCAAATTATCGGAAATTCGCCAAGGGAACTGTATGATAGTTTTTGTGGTGATGAAGTGCTCAAGATTTTAGTTGACTCAACAAATACTTACGGAACTAGACTATGCAGTGATCAACGCTCAACAAGATATTCACGCGCTGCGAAATTCAAACCAATCAATTTAACCGAAATGCTGAAATTCATCGGTCTTTGCCTTTTACAAGGTTAAATTAAACCACCGAAAATGCGACATTTATTTTCCAAGCATCCGTTGTATTATCATCCAGTTTTTCCAAGCACTATGTCAGGACGTCGCTTTGAACAAATTTTAAGATGCTTCAATGTTAATTCTCAGATAGGTGAAAAACATCTAAGCAAAATAAGTTCATTTGTAAAGTTATTTACGGATCGATGCCAAGTATCGAACAGGCCAAGAAAGCACTTGTCACTGAATGAATCTTTGTTGTTGTTTTGCGGTCGCTTACATTTTAGGATGTACGTCAAAAATAAAAAATTTAGATACGAGAAAATTTTTTTGAGCTCTGTGATCCAAATGGATATGTTTTTAATCTGGAAATATACGGTGGAAAACAAAATACAGATCCAACATGCTCAAAACTTATTCTTTGGTAATAACTTGGCCATTCATAATCCAACTCTTGAAGCCTAAAAACCACATAAGACTTATTTTTTTTTTAATTTATAACAATTTTATTTTATTCTGATGAATTATTGCCATTTTTGTTATTTATTATTTAAAGTTTTTTAATAAAAGAATGAAACTGATTAATTATTCTTTTTTAATTTTGATTTTTGATACATACTGCTAATGCAGTGACAGCGCTTTAAGAGTTACAGAGAGTTTTATTCGTTCAACCACTGCAATTGCAGTCTCACTTCTAATGCAGTATTGTCTTCTAGATGAAATAAAATGAAAATGGGGAATCACCACTGCATCTGCAGCGGTATTTGCAAAAATACGCTAATTATTGCAAAACTCTTTACAAACCATTTAATAAAAAAAACTTTAATCAGATTTAAATTATATCTTCAAAATTACCAGAGTTACAGTGTGTGACGTTCTGAGTAGCCCTCAATAAAAAAGTGTGACCGCGAATGTGATATATAAATGATATATATATATATATATATATATATATATATATATATATATATATATATATATATATATATATATATATAGTTATGGGTTGGTTGTGGATGCAACGGTAGGTTGTATTTAAATAATCATAACACATTTATTTTACGTAGGTTTCAATAGATTTTCACTAAGAAAGTTTTGTATTTTAATTACTTTTACAATAAAATTAACCTAATGGCAACTAACTAAATAATAATAATCGGCGCGACTATACATAGAGTATTTATACTCTTTACAATAGTGATGAGTAATCATCATGTATAGTTGTAATTAGCGCACGTAAATTCAAAATACATTGAACTTATGCATATTGAATATTGACTGCTGATGTAGACTTTTAGCCAGATAATACTACTGTTGTTGGTGGATTGTATGTTGTTGTGAGATTTGCTGATGTATCGGGTATGGTACATAACTCCTCCCTCCGAAGATCGAGGCTTTCACGCCGAGCCATGGGTGCTTTAGCGACCCTGTCTTCATTGCATTTTATTGCTCCTTGATTATCATGATATAAATTGGAAAAAATACTTCGGATTTTTCTGTGAAGTATAAATAATATGATTAGAACAATAAATATAATAATTATGGATGTGATTCCATAAGAATATTGGATGTTTCTGGAGCTTCTGTGTTCCAGTGAGATTTTATCAAAGTTTTTAATTGTTTGCTTGGTTAGTAACGGTAAATTCAATAACTCTGTCATTGTTATGTTGACATCAATATTATCCATGGGTTGAATGATTGTCGGCTTCTGACGGTGGACAATTTTCGTATTTGTGTATCTCGTATTTCTAATGCTGATTGAACATTGATCAAATTTAATTAATTTGGTTCCCGTAATCCTTGCTTCTGGTTTGACGCACCAGTTTGTTGTAATCGTAGTTCCTTTAGGTGACGAGATGTAGACTTAATCTGGTTCTATTTGCGTAACTTCTTCCTTTGGTTGTATTTTCTGAGTATGACAGGTTGTATTTTTGTTTTGTATCAGCTAATTACATTGACCCTTTGATTGGTAGATTTGTAGTTTTTCACAGATAAAAACTTGTTCCAGTGTTGGACAAATGGTATTAACGATCATATAATTTTCGGTATTGGAGATTAAATAATTATAGTTTTGGATAATAATTTGGTTATTAACAGGATAAGTGAGGATTTTATATAGGTAATATGGAGTGGGCTCGTTAGTAAACTGAGGAATTTCCACTTGTACTACTGGATCGGTATTATTATAAAAAGCTTTTATTCCTAAGAGACTGTAAATTTGCTCTTCCGAATGAACCTTGATATTATCTTTATAAAGTTCCGTAGTAACATATTCCATTTCAGTGTTGTCCAAGATATGTTTGGATATCACGTTGATTTTTGCAAAAGATAAGATTTCGTGGATTTCGTTAACTTGATCTTGTACAATGCTGATAGCATCCTCGATTCCTTTAAAGATTCCGTTAAAATATGTCGCTTCAGCCACTTCTTTTTCAGTGTTTCTAGCGATACTGGTCCATGTCTGTACTTGTCTGGTGACTTCGTTGACTTGATCAATAATGTCTTGATTTTGGTTGATTAGCTGTTGGTTTATTATTATTTGGTCATCAAATTTTTTTAAGTCTTCGTAGCGTCCGTCATCTAGTTTTTGGATTGAATTTCTTATTTCGTTTTCATCTAGATTACCAGTAATGGCTTTGATGAATGTTCCAAATGGATTAAATAATCCTCTTTTTTGCCTATGTTTATACGTATTGGGCATAATGTTATGTAAAGAGTTTTCCAACTTTGTTAATTTACGTATCAAGATTGTCATTTCAACTTTGTTTCGTATTTTCAGAAAGATCATCATTTCTGCCGTCTCTTCCAATGTCGCGTTAATAGTTCGAACATTGGTTGAAATGCCTTCCAGATTAATCAGATGAACTAGTTTAGAGTTCGATAATTTTTGCATTACCTAATTGTAATGCTAACACTCCTTTCCCTTGGGAAAGTTCAAAGTATTCAAATGTTTGGGCTGATAATTCCACAGTCAGCCTGAAATGATAATTTCATTCTAATTAGAATTCTTTGTAAAAGAGAAATTAAAAAAAAATATTATTGAGGGTTACTACAATCTGAACTAGGCCCAGGTTGTATTGTTTCAATGATAGGTTGCAGGGATGAATTTTTCTTTGTTTGGCGGATTCGTTTCTTATGAACTTTTCGCTTATTAGACTGTAATGTTGCATCACCGTCTAATGTGACTGTGTGCTGGATATACTTCGGGACAAGTTTATCTCTTGTCGTCGTTTTTTCGTATATTTGTTTGTCCTGGAAAAAATTCTTTAGGATCCTGTTTTCCTTTATTGATTTTTGAAATATTCCTGGTTTTACTTTGCAGATTACATAGCTTCTGCAATAGTTGTTGCTATTTTGCAGAGGTTGCTTCGTAATTCCTGAAGGTATTCGTCTAGATTTTCTGAAGTTTTATTCTCGGGAATATTTGTAATAGTTATGTGTCCGCGATGTAGGCCAAATGGTGTAATACCCGTTGATGAGTGAATGGATAAGTTATATGCAAACGTTGCTTCCTCCATTAATTCCGATATTGACGCTTTATCGTTTTTGTAGGCTAATATGCGAGTTAGCTCCGTTAAGGTGCTATGACATCGTTCTAAAGGACTGTTTCCTGTAGAGCTTTTTGCTGATGTTGTATGCATTTCTATTCCGTAGAATTGCATAACGTTTTGGAAGACTTCTGTGTTAAACTCCGTTACTGAATCCAAAACGATTTTTTTTGCAATGCCCTCTCTAGAGAAGAATGTTTTAAATTTCTTGATAATCGTCTCTGATTTTCTGTTTGTTAATTCAAAATTTGAGTGGTATTTTGAAAATTTATCAAAAAGGTTTTTGACCGAAATACAAACGTGTCACAGTGTAATGTTTCCATTGGTCCTTTTGGAGTTTCGGGAATTTTAAATTTTTGGTTCACTAGCCGTCGTTCATATTTGTTGATTAGACACTCGTGGCAATCGTTAATGAATTGTGCAATTTTAGTTCTCAGATTTGGGAAAAAGTATTTTTGTTTTATTTTCCCAAAGTTTTCTTGTATACCCCTGTGGTAGGATAAATGCACATTTCGAATTATTTCGAGTTGCTCATCGCCGTTCACGATGTCTTTTAATAGAACCGCTGATCGGATAACTTGGTGATTATCTCTGGATCGCAAGTGCTCTTGAAATAATTTAAATGTTTTGTCATCGGTGTATAGTCCCGTGACTTTATTATCAACATATTTGTTTCATATACGTTCGATGTCTGATAATTCGAATAGTTTTTTTCGAAACGTATATTGTTTATATGCTTTGAACTTAATAATAAATTTTTCATTCATCTCCTCAATGTTGTCGTCGACTACAACATAGATTTGTCTCTTGAATGTATTTATTGGTGTTAACGTTTCGGTTTGTTTTTTCCGTACCTGATCTGGTAAAACGTTAAAGTTAATGTTAGCGAGATCTTGAATAAATTCATTCATATTGATTTCGTTATATTCGTTTTGCTTGTTACTAACACAAAAATTTTTGTTATTTGTATATGCATTATTAATTAATTAAAACAGTTTTAAAGGCCATTACTGGCCCCTTACTGAGTCAACAATTCGGCTCCAGCGGTTTCGATCCCGAGCATGGTCTTCATACTGTCTAAGACAATCTGAAGAGGCCAAGTCGTTCTCTACACCGTGGAGCCATCGTCGCCTGCAACGACCTCTGCGCCTACCATATGGTGGCTCTCCTTTCAGAGATCGCTGCACAATTCGTTCCGGATCAGCACGCAGAACGTGCCCGAGCCAGCGTACTTGCTGAGATCTTATTTCATGTACAATATCGGGGATCTTCATCAGATCTCTGATCTCGATATTGTACAGAGCTCGGTAGGTACCATCTATTTCGCGTTTTGGGCCGTAAATCACACGCATGACTCTTCTCTCAAATGTTAGGAGCCATCTCTCGTACTCATCCGTCAGCGCCCAACTTTCACATCCAAACATAACAACGGGCCTGATCAACGCTTTGTAAAGCTTCAACTTCACGGCACTTGATAAGTGTTTAGATTTTAGCAGTAGCATTAGTGGATACAAAGAACGACTGCCAGCTGCAAGCCGCACTTTAATATCTTCACCCACACTGTTATCGTGAGTGATAAGAGAACCCAAATATTTGAATCTCCTCACTCCCTCAAACGTGTGGTGGCCACTACTAAAATCTGGTGTGCCATTGTCCCTAAAACCAGAGATCAGGTATTTCGTTTTGGACTCATTGATCTGAAGTCCAACTGAAGCTGAAAACTCTACAAGCGGATCAAGTATTTCTTTCACTCCGTTGCTATTCAGTCCAATCACGCATATGTCATCTGCATATGCAAGCACCTGATTGGACTGGCGATAAAAGATGTTACACTACGGTATTTCAGTTTTACGAAAGATGTACCCCAACATGAGATTTATGAGTATCGGGGACAGAGCATCTCCCTGCCGAACACCCGAGTTAACTACAAAACTTGTCGATAGCTTGTTCTCAACTTTAACACAGCATTGGGACTGCGTCACTGTCATCCTACATAGTCGTACCAGTTTTGTTGGCATTCCTAGGTATTCCAGGGCAGACCATAAACTCTCTCGATTGATCGAGTCATAGGCCTGCCGGAAATCCAGGAACACCTGATGTACGGGGATGGATGTCTCATAATATTTAGATAGAATCATCCGCAGCGAAAAGACCTGATCGGTGACTGATCGATTCGGACGAAATCCTCCTTGATAGTCACCAACCAAACCCTCCGCTAGAGGAGTGATTCTATCCAATACAATGTATGACAGTAACTTGTACGCTGTGCAAACGAGAGCTATACCGCGATAATTCTCACATTTCAAGCGGTCTCCCTTCTTGAAGATGGGGCATATCGCGGCCACTTTCCATTCGTCAGGCATAGCTTCGGTTCGCCATACTAATCGAATAAGGTCGAAAAGACAGTTCCACAAAGTATCCCCACCGAATATCAAGAGCTCCGAATTAATGCAGTCCACTCCAGGTGCACGGTTTCGTTTCAATCTCTGCATGGCTTTAGTGAATTCCTCATGGGATGGCTCCTCAGTGCAAATCTCCGCAGTCTGTATTAGAGGTGGCTCAACAACAGTCTGTGACGCATGATGGACATCAAGCAGGTCAGTAAAGTGTCCACTCCATGCGTCAAGTACTGCGCCGATGTTGACACAGAGGTTTCCATCCCGATTCCGAATGGCGGTTGACGTAGGCCTGAAAGTATGGTGCAGTCCAGTAATTCCTTTAAAGAAATTACGCGAACTGCGCGCATTGCTGAGTTGTTATACTTTCAGAACCTCAGCCTTCTACCATTCTCGCTTCTTCCGTCTACAAATCCGCTTAGAGCAGCCTTGTTTTTCCTCGCGATTGTGAGACGTTGTTGTGTTGTATTTATATGCATACTTTTGTTTTTATTGACTTTGCTGTCAAAATGTGTGCTGACTTTATTGTCACTGATTTTATTGACTAAAGAATAAATATCGGTGCCTCCATACCTTTCCGTATTTGAAACAATTAATTTGGTACCGTCTTGTTTTAATTCTTTAAATTTTGCAGATAATGAATCTATTGTTTCTGGGAATTGGAGTAATTTGGTTTCTAACATCTGGTTTAATTCTGAACGAGATAATGCGTCTGCATTGGTGTTGGCGGAACCTTTTTTGTACTGTATGTCATAATCATATTCTTCTAGACGAAGTCTCCAACGTACTATTTTTGAATTATGATCTTTTGTATTGAATAACCAAATCAGAGGTTTATGATCTGTTATAATACTGAATTTTCTTCCATATAGATATGGTCGAAAATATTTAACGGCCCAGATAATCGCCAGTAATTCTTTCCGATGGTAGCATAGTTAGATTCCGTTTTGGACAGTGTGCGAGAAGCATAGCAGATCGGTAGATCTGAATCTATTTCTCCTTGGCTTAGCACTGCTCCGATGGCGTAATTGCTTGTATCTGTTGTAAGCAAGAATGGTAAATCGAAATTCGGGAATTGTAGTATGGGTTCCGTTGTAAGAATTGTTTTGCAACGTTCCACATTGTATGTATTCTTCATTGATAACTATGTTTGCGTTTTTCGATAGACATTTTGTTAGTGGCTTTGTGATCTTGGCAAAGTTTTCTATAAATTTGCGATAGTAATCATTCCCAAAAATGATTTTATTTGAGTAACTGTTTTAGGAATGCTTAGTTGTTTTATAGCTTCAATTTTGAATGGGTTTGGACTAACGCCGTCCGATGAAAATATATGCCGAAGAAATCCAATTGATTTTTTGCAAAAGTGGGTTTTATCTAGCTGAATTTTTAAATTTGCTTGCCGAAGCTTCTCGAATACTTTTGTTATATCTTGTGAATGTTCTTGTAAGCTTGAACTAAATATAATGATATCGTCCATGTAACAAAGGACGTTATTTCTTAAAAGTTCACCAAGAACGTTATCCATGACCCTTTGAAAAGTCGCTGGAGTGTTCTTCAACCCGAAAGGCATACGAGTAAATTCGTAATGTCCTGAGTCTATTGAAAAAGCTGTTTTAAAATATCTTTGGGGTGAATTTCAATTTGGTGAAAACCCGAAGCTAAATCTATGGTAGAGAAATATGTTGCTCTACCAAGTTTATCAAGAATGTCGGAAATATTCGGTATTGGGTATTCATCGTCGATCGTTTGTTTATTTAAACGACGATAATCTATACACACTCTATACAATTTATTACCTTCCGAATCCGGGTTTTTCTTTACCACAATTACTGGGCTTGCCCACGGCGAATAACTTTCTCTAATTATGCCATCAGATAGTAATTTTCCCATCTGATTAGCGATTTCTTGTTTTTGAACTGGGTCTTGTCTGTATGCTTTCATATATACAGGTTTTTCGTTTTCGAGATTTATTTGCTGTTTCTGAGTGTTTGAAAACGATAATTTTTCATTTCGTTTGAAAAATAAGTCTCGATATTTTTGACATAATTTTAGTACAACTCTTTTTTCTTCCAGAGTTAATTCATTAAGTTTGAGTTTTTTCTCGAACTCATCTGCGTGAAAAGGGTTACTTTCCACAATTGAATGAAAATTGAATTCAGTAAATTCAGATAAAGGCTGGTCCAGAAAAAACTGTAACATTTATTATTTCAACACAGGCTTTGTTTTTAGCGCTCGTTTTATAGATTCCTTCTTGTATAGATAATTGGTCTTGCAATTTCATCGATTTGAGATAAAATTGACCAATTTGCATATTGATTGGTATTTCTACTACGGTTTTCGTTTTCGGAGATATAAAAAAGGTTTGATACATGAAGTTATTCGATCATGTATTGGAATAAACAGATTTGGTCCGATTAATCGTTTCAATTTGAGATTAATGTTTGCTTGAATCTCTCTCATCGTCTCGTATCCAATTAGACCGTCAAATATTTTATGAAATTTTAGGATAAAACATATAATTGGTTTATCAAGTTCTTGAAATTTTATACTTGTTTTTTGATTTAGCTTTTTTTTTGTTAAAAATGGTCTCTATTTCTAGATTTGTTTCTTCAAGTGAGTCGGAGTTGACTATATCAGGATTGATATAATTTTTATTAGCCCCTGTATCAACTAAGAATTTGAATGTTTTGTTGTTAAAATGTTCCATTTTTCCGAGGCCAGCTAAGAAAAATCCTGGTCCGATATCTTGGACTGGATATTATGAATTTCTTTAGTTCTATTTGGTATTTGACGTTTGAATTGTCGTCTTTTTCTTCTTTTTTTATATTTTTGTAATCTACAAATTTATTTTTAAATGGAGTAGTAGGAGTAGAGGTAGAAGGTTTATTTTCACTATCGATTTTGGTCTCCGTTTTTTTGAAATTAAATTTTTGGAACTTTGATTTTTCTTGGGGATTTTTAGATTGGTTTGAGGATATTATTATTATTATTTTCCTTCGTTACTATGTCCATGGCTTCCTCCAGACTATCTGGGCTAGATGCTCTGACACGGGATCCCAATGGATCTTGTAACGCGGACTGGAAAACTGTTAACTCTAGATTTTGGTAATGTTTGATCAGATGGTCGAACTATCAGAGTTATTTAGTTTTATTTGTGAAGTCAATAAAGTCAAGATGTGTGCTATAGTTTTGTATAGTTTTTGAGGTGTTTGATTGATTTTAATTTATTGGAATAGTTCCATTTGCAAATTAGACTCATCTCGAGTGCTTTTGGTAGATGTGATTTTATTTTGTCCCAATCAATTATTTGAAGGGATATTATTAGTGATTAGCGAATTTGATGCCTTACCAATTATTTTGTTTCTAATATTCAACAAAATAATTTCTAGGTGTTCATCTCCATTCGTTAATTTATCACAAATTTTTAGTATTTGTTCGACACTATCAATAAATCTTCCTAAATCTATTCTTGAACCATCGTATCGTTGAATATTTTTCATGATTTTATCAACTTTAAATAAATCTAAAATTTTATCCATTTTGTTAATTTCTTTTATTTTTGTAAGCTTTATCCTAGGTGCTTTTTCTAGGCGTGAGGATTTTAATAATTCCGATTGATACGTAGAACTATCACCTTCGCTTTCACTAAGTGAATTTGAAAAAGTTGAGGTGTTTTGGAAGAAATCCCTTGCCGTTAAGGCGTTTTCCAAATTTTTTTTCATGTGGTTTTATATGTTATCATTAACCTGAATACTACGTTAACAGGTCATTGTTAATATTTGATGTCCAGTTTTATACAACAAATCTTAACTTTTCTACTTGTTACTACAGAATTTAATATAGAACTTTCGAGATTATCTTTATATAATTCGTACCCGAATAAAAGATTTTGAATTTTTTTTTCACGTTTTTCGTTCGTAGATTATTAAAGTTAGTATAAAAAGGATTTGAAAATAGAAAGGACAATATATATGAAAGCTCTTACCTTAATGTCAAAATCAATGTTGAAATTCATATGAAGATATTTATTGATTTATAGATGAAAAATTTGCTTGGTTAGCTACGCGAATTAATTTTTTAGTTTGACACTATTTTTTTAAAAATTGTTCTTTAATTTCACTTTTTATTATTAATCAGACTATCTTAATGCGCTTGCCACTGGTGGGGGCTATGACCATTAATTAGTATTGATTTTTATAGTAATTTTAGTTAACACAAAACACTTTTGTCACTATTTTGCACTAATTAACTGCGCCAGTTATGGGTTGGTTGCAGATGCAACGGAAGGTTGTATTTAAATAATCATAACACATTTATTTTACGTAGGTTTCAATAGATTTTCACTAAGAAAGTTTTGTATTTTAATTACTTTTACAATAAAATTAACCTAATGGCAACTAACTAAATAATAATAATCGGCGCGACTATACATAGAGTATTTATACTCTTTACAATAGTGATGAGTAATCATCATGTATAGTTGTAATTAGCGCACGTAAATTCAAAATACATTGAACTTATGCATATTGAATATTGACTGCTGATGTAGACTTTTAGCCAGATAATACTACTGTTGTTGGTGGATTGTATGTTGTTGTGAGATTTGCTGATGTATCGGGTATGGTACTTAACTATATATATATATATATATATATATATATATATATATATATATATATATATATATATATATATATATATATATATATACCTATATATATATATATATATATATATATATATATATATATATATATATATATATATATATATATATATATACACTGAAAAAAATAAATTTTGTTTAATTGATAAATTTGGATTTATCATCTTCGTATAAATTCTTTTTATCAATTTAATAAAAAATTTAATCGTCTTAAAAGTATTGTGTATAAATATAACAAAATTATAATATTATCTATCGATTTGATCAATAGTTTATCAATTGCAAATTTTATTTTTAAAATATTATATATGATGCAGCCTTTATCAAATACATAAAGTGTTTTTCACATAGTTTGAAAATTAGTTTATTTATTTGATAGATAATTTATCAATTTATTTAACTTGTTATAAATTCTTATGATTAAAACAAAATGTAAAGAACTTTAAACATGATTTGTTATATTCATAAATAAGTTATGAATTCGAAATGAATAACGTACTTGATAAGCGTCTGAATGGTAATATACTAATATACATACAATATAATATTTATTGTATAATTGTTTTGAATTTTCCGAAATTACAATAACAATGTTTTCTGTTCAGCAAAAATAAGGAAATATTGTCTGTTTTAATCAATTTATGGCCGGAATAAAGTTAACTATTATAACAATAAAAAAAACAGAATGATATACTAAGCTATTAGCCCTATGGTGCTTACAACAAACCAACCTGTGTCATCATCACTGAAAATCGGTATTCAAAACTATTGAAAGGAATGTATTTCCTTTGCAGACTAAGACTTCATTGTTAAGAAATTGTAATTTGAATGAAAATTTACATACATTTGTAAAGTAGTAAGAACTTGTCTCTCAAGATTGAGGTAATATCAAACAGATATGGCAAGACGTATGTTAAATCGAAAAAGTTGCTGAATTAACTAATGTAACCGACA
Source organism: Tipula unca (assembly GCA_951394425.1). NCBI lineage: Eukaryota > Metazoa > Arthropoda > Insecta > Diptera > Tipulidae > Tipula > Tipula unca. The sequence continues at coordinate 74,498,141 of OX596381.1, forward strand.
TTTCGGTTATTAATATGAATATACCTATTTATAAACATAATTTTTTTAATGGATTTTGCATCTTACTGTCTGTAGTTCTAAATGTTCAGTGTCCATCAGGTCCGTTTGGTCAACATATTATTTTGTTTTAAGTGCTATTGGAGTATTGCCAATACAATATAGATAATATTTTTGATGCCTCACAACTATTACATATAAACAATTGTTTGGGTATGTTTTAATAAAGTTAATAACACAAAATCATATTTAAGTTCATAAAGTACTCAATTAAGAAGATCCATATATGTATGTATTTCCTTCATTTCATACATGGTAACTTGATAATTATTTTAAGCGCCTAATAATCGTTGTTTTAAATTAATGCACCGATGTTTATTAACTTAAAATCAATTGTAATTTTGATAAGATACTATTATATATATTATTGTTTGATAAAACGACTTTTCGATTTTACAAACTAATTAATGATTCGATACATCTCTTTATCATTTGTATAATAAATCTATCCTGTGTAAACATGTTTTATAAAATATATAAAAAAATTTACAGTTTTTAACAAAACCGCTTTTTAAATCATTTGGTGCCAAATATTAATAGAGTGCAGACGTGCAGTGCTTAAAGTGAATTTAGTATTTAGTATTGTGGAAGTTAAACATTAAATTAAATTATTTTTGTTTAAATAATGTAAGTACAAATTTAAATTAATATTAATATTAATTTAATTAAATAAATTGCATGTGCATTATTTGTGATAATTAATAATGTTATACAGCTTTCCATGTGGTGGGCTTTGGTACATGACTTCTGTGAAAATTTCAGTGTTAACTGTGAATATGTGTACTTTAATTTGTTTTTGACGATTGCGTATCCACATATTTGTGACGATGTAGCCGGTGTATTACAATCCTTAACTGATCTGAGTAGGTGTACTTTGCAAAATGCCTTTAAAATTAAGTATGGTTAAATTTCTGTATTAGTTATGTGCGTAATTGTCTCAGTGTGTGCATGTTCAAGTATTGATTTTCTAATACTCTTTGGCTTACAAATGAATTTTTTAACATTTGTTGCATGTGGTTTTTAGTAGATTTTTAAGATTCGTGTTGATAACTATTGAGTGTATTATATTTGAGGGCACTGTATTTTGTTGGTTCTTACTGAATACTTGATTTTATATTTTATATTTATGTAAAAATGTTTTTTGACGGTATATGATCTCGAGGAATGAACACATGTATGTGTTTAAGGTTAATTATAGATTGAAATGCTTATCTGCAAAAGGTTATCTGTATATGCTATTTCTACATATTCCTCCAACTATCTCTGCATGAATAATTTATTTGTAAACACAGATTGCAGGTAAAACTGTAAGCTGTAAAACTTATTAGTAGAATAAACAGTAACATTTATTAGAAGAAGCTTAAATTTTTATTTTATGCAGTAATTTGGAAAATTAATTATTAAATTTATTTTTTTATAGAAATACATAATAATAAAAATAATAAGTAAACCAAAATATAATACATACATACATAGCTTTTACTTGCCAAACATAAAATGGAATGCTTTGTATGTACAAAAACATATGAACATTTGGAAGATTTAATATTTCATTACAAAACGGTTCATAAGCTCAATCATTTTAGTACGTATAAATGTACAGTAGCTCAGTGTAATTCATCATTCTCCAGGTTGACAAATTACAAAAGGCATGTGAAAAATCATTTAGCCAAAAATGTGAAAAATCAGAATAAATTTTCTTATATGACTGATCGCGATAATACCACGGAGAAACCACAGTCAACAACAGCAATCAACAAAAATAACCAACCCGAATTATATTTTTCGAAAATATTAAATGAATTTGATGCTAACATTGCACAATTTATAATAAAATTATATGCAAATAATAACTTTGCTCGTTCTGATGTTATATTTATTCAAAATATTATAAAAGATGTGGTATTAAAGCCTTTATCGGATTTGATTAGGTCTCTAATCAACGAAGTCCCATTTACCCAAAGAAAGCTGTTTATAATTGCTGATAAATGCTTGCACATGTTTGACGATTTTGGTTCAGAATATAAAATGGTAAAATGGTTAAAAACTAACACTCTATTAAAAAATGTTGAAGAGTTTGTTATTAATCGAGAAGTTGGTATCCAGTATAGAGACGGAGAATCATTTTATAAAGAAAAAGACTTAAAAGGAGTGCTACTTCCTTTAAAATTTCAGTTTCAAAAACATTTTGAAAATAAGGAAAATCTATTATTCACTATAAACAAACTAGAAGAACTAAAGGCACATAATAAAACCATATCACACTTTATTCAGGGTGATTTGTGGAAAAATAAAATATTAAATATGGGTAACAAAATAGTCATCCCTTATTTTCTCTATTTAGATGATCTAGAAATAAATAATCCATTAGGATCAAATGCAGCGGCACAATCAGTTTGTGGAATTTACTATAGCTTTCCTTTAAACGAAAATTCATCAAAGCTACAAAATATATTCATAGCTGGTTTTATAAAAACTACTGATTTTAAAGAATATGGGAATGAAAAATGTCTCAAAATGCTAATTCAAGAAATGAATGATTTAGCGAAAATTGGAATATGTGTAAGGACTGATAATGGGCCAGTTCAACTATATTTTATTTTAGGATTGATTCTTGGGGATAATTTAGCTATAAACAGCGTATGTGACTTTAGTAAGTCGTTTTCTGCCAACTTTTTTTGTCGATTTTGTAAATGCTCAAAAATAATTACTCAAACTCAATGTGAAGAAGACGCGGAGCAACTTCGAAATAAAGAGAACTATTTATGCGACGTTCAGTCACAAAATTTCAGTGAGACTGGTGTTTCCAGAGATTCAATTTTTAATTCATTGCATTCATTTCATGTGGTGAATAACTTCTCAGTGGATATTATGCATGACATTTTCGAAGGAATATGTCATTACGATGTTTGCTATATTCTTTTATTCCTCATAGAAAAGCGGAAATACTTTACACTGGATATGTTAAACTGCCGCAGAAAATGCTTCAACTATGGACCTATAGAACTTGCCAATACATCGCTGCCAATTCAAATAAGTCATTTAAAAAACCGTCATCTAAAAACTTCTGCACGCGAGATGATGAGCTTAATGTACTGTTTGCCATTAATTATTGGAGATCTAGTTCCAAAAGAAGAAGAAGTGTGGAAATTCTTAATTAAATTGTTAATGTTGATCGATGTTATCCTTTCACCTCGATTTGATGATGAAAATCTAAAATATTTAACATATTTGATAAAACAACACAACTCAGAGTATATACGACTTTTCCAGGATAATCTAAAGCCTAAACATCATAATCTGGTTCATTATCCGCATATTATTAAGGAATCGGGGCCATTGCGCTTTATTTGGTGCATGAGAATGGAGGCAAAGCATAAAGAAGTTAAAACATACGCTAGAGTGATAACATCTCGCAAAAATATAATTGTATCTTTAGCAAAAAAATATCAGTTTAAATTTGCAGAGTATGTCTTGGAGGGAATTTATCAAAAGTTAGAGCGTAAATCTATCCATAAACAAGACAGCGCATACAAGGCTCAATTCGAAGCAAAATACGATTTTTTTACATCAGGCACTGAAAGTTATTCAGAAGTTCTATTTAAAGGAAAACTATATAAAAATGGATTTTATTTAACTTCTTTTGAAAATGTTTTGTGCCTCCATAAAATTTTAGAAATTATTGTAAATGTAAATGAAGAAATGATTATAATTTCCGAGAAAAGATTTATTTATTCGTATGAAGAGCACTATGATGCATATGAGGTCAATAACGATGACAATGTAGAAATTTGCGTTAATAACATTGAAATTTTTAGTGGTCCTCCCATTAATTTAATGAGAAATGCTAAAAATCAGCTAATGTTTCGTTTGAAAGATTATTTTTAGTTAGTCAGCACTTCAATAATCTACATATTTTTTAATTCATTATATAACTACTTACATTTTTTATCTAATTTGATTTCATAAACTAAAACTAATTAACATATTATATTCTTACAAATATTTTATTTACTAAACATAAAAAACTGAATTATAAAACATAAGTAACATTTTCAATATCATTCAATATTTTTCAGAATTACACCTTACATTTCATATATTTTAATAGACATATCTGCTTGCTTATTAACTCATTAATTTATAATAATACTACCTAATTATTAATACATTTACCAAAATGTCTGAGTCTGAGAACATTAATTTACCGAATAGCGAATTTATAGAACTAGGACAGCAGTTTGAAACACAAACTACATTTTTTCAAAATATTGATTTGGAACAAGGTATACTTTTTCTCAATCGTGTCACAACGCAGCAAACTATAAGTTGTCCAAGTCTTACAGAAGACCAGAAAGACGAGATCAGGAATCTTATGTCTGAGTGGGATATGAAATTTTTATCACCAATTTTATTAAGTATTTTCTTCAATTATCTAAATTTTACTATAATACATATACTAATGATACATTATGATTTTAGAAGAATGTGTTGACGTTGAAGTTTTAAAAATATTAACAGAGTCAGAAGTGACGCAAATGCTGCGACATGTGCCATTAGGATATAGAGCAAAATTTCGAAACCAGCTGGAAATTTATAAAAAAAACTCCTCAAGTAAACATAGAGCCACCTTTCGGGAAATGTGTCGATCTAACGGCGCTCAATAGTTCACAGTCAGCAAATGAATATAGTACAATTGAATTGCGAAATATTCTCAAATTGACTTTTCTAGGAAGAAATGTATTAAAATATTTTAAACAACATAACTTTATCACCGAAACACATCGAAAAGATTTGAGGGAAAGCATTTATACATATATGTTAGATGAAAATATCAAATGGACAATACCCTTAGTGGGAACAATTGCAGATCAAATTGTGGAGCTATTTCCATCCGAAATTAAGGTAAAATACTTTTAGTGTATCTTATATGCAATTTCTATAGAGGTAATATTTTTTCTGATAGGAGGTATATTACAACAAAACCAATAATAAAGTTGGTGGTGTTTTGTTCCACAATTTTTACAATTTTAAAAGACATATAATTCTTCCAAATGCAGCTAACCGAACTAAAAATTATGTTACATTAAACAATATAGAAGAACCACAAAATTCATGTATGTGTCATATGCACGTATTAATATTTAATGAAATTGGAATTAATATGATGAACATATTTGTTTTATTTAAATTTAGTAATTATCACCGCTGATATTGAAGACCACATCAATGCACTAAATGGATCAACACAATGCACGTGGACCGAGATTGAAACTCACTGGCAAGCAACGTGTGCAATGCGGACAAAACAATTTAAGGAGTCATCCACAGAAAACGCATTCGTTAAATGGCCACAATATAAGGAAAAATTGGGATTCAAATTGGTAAATACATATATTTTAACTATATGGTTTTATAAAGAGATATTGTATTAATTCAAATTGTTTCAGATTGATATAGATTTTAAACATATATACCCAAATGCAACACCCTTGGCTGAAGTATTCAACAGCATACAAGCGAATTTGATGGAAATTTTCGCTACGAGAATTAAAGATGTCAACAGCAAGAAAATTTATAAAAAGCTAAAGGAAAATTGGGACAAAATAAATGATAGTAAGTACTATGTTTTTAATTCTGATTTTTCCCACAATTTTCTAACTTTTCCTTCCGATTAAGTAATATTATTTAAATTTTAACATTAATTTTTAATTATTGCTTAATATTATTTTAATTATAGACTGCAGAGCATGTATAATATTTTATCTGTTGCCGAGTATAATATTACCAACATCAAGAAAAGTTTTGAAGGAGATATCCGGTGAACATTCAGTTAGAAAATTTTCCATTAAAGACTCACAGCAATGTTTAATAAACATAGCTGAAAGCACAACTGGAATTGAGTCCTACATACAATTAAAGAAAGATAACAAGAAATATTCAACCTTTAATTTTAATCGAAGATGATTTGTTTAATGTAAATAGTATAATAACATTTATAGATAATGTGAAATTTAAGCATGACACTTTTTTAGATGCCATAGACATTACTTTTAAAATATTCCAAATATTCAATATAAAATATCCCGATGAAACGGAAGTTCTCTGGAATTTTATTCAAATTTTCTTTTATAATGTTAAAACCAAATATGATATTAGATCATCAGCTGTAATGCAATTAATCGCTGATTTAAAACATAAACCATGAAATTTAATATATTGTTTTAAAATTATTTTTAAACGTATAGCTAATATTTTTATAAACGTTATATACTAAATATAAGATATACTCGTAGGACTATTATATTGAAATTTTTATATACTGAATTTCTGATTTACAACATAACGTAAATCATATTTTTGTTTAACAACTTATTGTTATTTAAAATGTTTGAAGTTTTATAATTAAATGAATTTTTATAATATTAATACAAAATAAAATATTTAAAAACCTAAATATCATCGTTTTTACAATTATTTGCTATATCTTCACAAGCCGTATCATACACATGTACATGTATTATATTTATATATATACATATATATTTATATATATATATATATATATATATATATATATATATATATATATATATATATATATATATACGTATATATATATATATATATATATATATATATATATATATATATATATATATATATATATATATATATATATATATATGTATATATATATATATATATATATATATATATATATATATACATATACATAATATATATATATATATATATATATATATATATATATATATATATATATATATGTATATATATATATATATATATATATATATATATATATATACATATACATATATATATATATATATATATATATATATATATATATATATATATATATTTATATATATACCGGGTGTTTTTTTTAAACTGAGACGATCAAATATCTCGAAAAATAGCCACTCTACGGAAAAAATGTCCATAATCAAAATTTAATCATACCGCGGGGAAAATACATTAGTGCAAGAAAAAAAGTCCCCCCACCCCCGCTTTGTAGGTGGGGCGGGGGTAACTTTTAAACTAAGATAGGAAGCCATATTTTTTATTGCAGATATGGACTCTACGACTAAAAGTACGTATGATTTGAATGAAATATTTTGTTCGGTTCATGATAGATGGCGTTGTAATCGACGAAATTCAATTTTTCAATTTCTCCTTCTTAGAACACACGCATTCGATTCTGCAATACGTTTGAAATAAAAAAACATCACGTTTTCATTGGAAATACTCGATATTCGTCATCAAAACAATTTATTCAGTTTTGTAAATCTAAAATAAGTGTTCAAAATGATGGCCTGCGACTTCAATGCACTTATTAATCCGCATTTCAAATGATTGTACACAACTGCGAAGTGTGTCTGGTTGAATTTCAGAACACGCATTTCTGATTCGCTCAATCATATTCTCACGTGTTGTGGGTTTTTGTGTGTAAACTTTGTTTTTGAGGTAGCCCCACAAAAAAAAATCTGGTGATCTGGCGGGCCAATTTATCGGACCAGCTCTACCGATCCAGCGACCATTGAAATCACGATCAAGTATTTCACGTGCCATCAATGAATAGTGTGCAGGACAACCATCATGTTGAAACCACATGTTCCGTCTCACTTCTAAGCTCAAATTTTCAAGTAATATTGGCAGTTCATTTTCCAAAATGTTTCGGTACATTTGACCATTCAAGTTGCCTTCAATAATGTGGGGGCCTATGAGTTTGTTGCCAATTATTCCACACCACACGTTGACAGTCCAAGGACGCTGATGTTCAACTTGACGAAGCCAGTGCGGATTTGTAACACTCCAATAATGCATGTTGTGTCGATTAACCGTTCCATGGTTTGTAAAAGATGATTCGTCGGAGATCATTACGCAACGAAAAAAATTGGTGTTTTGTTGTATTTGTTCACGTGCCCATTGACAAAAAGTTACCCGATTTTGGAAATCAACGCCATGAAGATCTTGGTGTAAAGACACATGATACGGATGATACTTGTGCCGTTTTAAAATATTCCAAACACTGGTGAGGGAATCGCGAACTATTTCTCGTGTACTAATATGATGATTATGAGCCACTGCTGCCAATACAGCAATTTCATTATTTTCTCCAGTGACTGTTGCTCTACGGGTCCTCTTTTTCGGTTGAACATTTCCATCAGTAATAAATTGTTTGATAGTACGGCCAAATGAAGCACGTGAACGAATCCTATCCGGAAAACGTTGAGCGTAAATAGCAACAGCATTTTCAGGATTTCTGCCAGCTTCTCCATAAACCAAAACCATTTCAATTTTCTCTGGCACAGTTAAACGCTCCATTCTAAAGTATTTTGTCGTTTATTTTGCAATTACGAAAAACATGAAGATAAGATATAACACAAACGTTAAATGTGATTTACAAAACTGAATAAATTGTTTTGATGACGAATTTCGAGTATTTCCAATGAAAACGTGATGTTTTTTATTTCAAACGTATTGCAGAATCGAATGCGTGTGTTCTAAGTAGAAGAAATTGAAAAAATTGAATTTCATCGATTACAACGCCATCTATCATGAACCGAACAAAATATTTCATTCAAATCATACGTACTTTTAGTCGTAGAGTCCATATCTGCAATAAAAAATATGGCTTCCTATCTTAGTTTAAAAGTTACCCCCGCCCCACCTACAAAGCGGGGGTGGGGGGACTTTTTTTTTTGCACTAATGTATTTCCCCCGCGGTATGATTAAATTTTGATTATGGACATTTTTTCCGTAGAGTGGCTATTTTTCGAGATATTTGATCGTCTCAGTTTAAAAAAAACACCCGGTATATATATATATATATATATATATATATATATATATGTGTTATGAAATTGATAACAATCTTTTTCTTAAATTCAATGTTGGTATCAAATCCAAAACTAATTTGTTAATATCGTTTAAATTGCTGTGTCGTATTGATAAGCTTATTATAATCTTAATAACATTTGTTACACCAGGAAAACTAATTTATCTAATTTTTACAAAATGGATTTTATTAGTATAAACAACGTAACCGGCATATAAAAATTGTTATCAAATTCACAAAATAATGATACTTCGATGTACAAATTTGTGATTGATTTAATAAATTTTTGTATCAATGGTTCACATTGTTTATACTTCATATTTGAAAAGTGCATTTCCCCTCCAATTGATAAAATTTGTTATCAATTATGTTAATTTTAGTTATGGGATGAGTTTTTTATCAATTTTAGTAGTATTTTATCAATCTGACTAAGTTTTTTTTTTCTGTGTATATATATATATATATATATATAGATATAACGTAATTTGTAATGATATTAAAACTGATTTAGTTTTTATATCCATTATACATAGTTCTAGCCTGGGATAATTTTTTATACGTATGTGAGATGCCAACGTGAATCCATGTCTGGTGCCATTTTTACATCGGACATATCCGCAACATTGAGAATATCCCCAAAAAAATGTATACACTACATAATTTGGAAAGATAGATGGGATATACCATACCACCTTAACCTGAAGCAATTACCACTGTATCGTACTGTATTGAAAACCTACAACATGGCAACCGTTCAAAACAGGTTCGTTGATATAAATTATGGACACATTGTTGTATGTGAACAGACAACTTTAAAAAATTAGATTTTTTTGTCCAGGGAAGTCGGTGCAGAAGAAACAAATTATTCGTGTACATATAATATAAAGTACTCAATCCTTATGAACTAAATCTAATTTTGATAAATGTATGTATGTATGTACATATATATGAAATTCGTTAGATGACTAATGGTGTTGTAATAGCCACACACTATAGGAAATAATAACATCTCGTATTTCCAAATCCATAAATAATTTCAATTTTCCTAAATAGCCCTAGAGCAAAGTTTTGTTTCTTTTCATGTTGGTATATAAATATATATTGTACAACATAAAAAAGTCCCAAAAATAAGAAATATTACCAAAAAACAGTTTGTCAGAATCTTTATTACACTTATTTTCTCCATTTATTTACTTTAAAAATAAAAAAAATAAAAACGCCATGAACGACGAAGAAAATAAAGTATTCAGCAATTTAAGAATACCACCCACTTTTCATATTACATTTAAAAAAAAAAAAAAAGAATAGAAAATCCTTCAAATCATAAACTTAACACACATTTAAAGAGAACACACACAAAAAAAAAAAAATTGTATATTACAACAGCTTTTCAGGAGGCATTAGAACAAACAACGGATTTCTTATGTATTTTCTTTTCAACGATTTAATCTATTTCTCGTCAATTCTCGTTGATTATGCGGATCATTTTTTTTTTGTTTTGTGCTTTTCCATCTCGTCTTGTGTTTGTTTCAAACTCCTCATCTTCGTCTCCATTCATTTTATCATCATTTTTCGCCTTCAAGTTTTTCGTTGAATTAGAAACGAAACAAAAGAAATGTAATAAAACAGTAAAAGCTTTTCTGTATAAAAAAAAAATAAACTTTTTGTTGGTATATTTCGCATCTCTATAGCGACTACATATTGTTGGTGCGAAACCAGTGCACGCCGGGATTTTTGAAAATTATAGGTTTCATTATAAATGCGAGCACTATACGTAAAAATCGGGTTACACATACTATATGCACTGGGAAGGTTATTTGCATATTCGATTAAGATGGTAGGTTGCTTCCACAGTGCCATTATTTGGATGGTGCGCGCTCCTGCTATGTATATTTTAGATGGAGTACCACAAAAAAAAAAAAAATCACTTATAAATTTCGTTGAATTCAATTTTTTTTTTCGGTTAGCATAAAAATTGCGAGAAAACTGAAACGAGTATCGTAAAAATAGAAATTGAAATTTTCCGATTATTTTCCTTCTGTTGTTTCATTTCATATTTTTAAATGCGACGACTGTTTCTGTACAGACATATAGCTATCCATACTTTTGTGCCTCCTGTGTTGTCTTTTGTATATATTTATGTACATGAAAATGAAAAATAAAAATATTTGAGGAATGTGTTTTCTGTTTTGCAAGAATATACACCGAGCAACAGAAAACAACAGCAACATAAAAAATAACCAACGAGCAATTTAACATATTTTCCCTGAATACATAAAATAAATAGTACATGTTTGGATGTACACGAAAAACGAACCAGATACCAAGGGTAAAATATGAAAATGAGCAACAAAAAAAAAACAAGAATTTTCCGAAAAGAAAAAGCCCACCGAAAAAATAAAAGAAGAAACTCAATTTAGATAATCGTAAAATGATAACAAAGTAAAAAGGAACATTTTATATACAACCATGTATGTATATACATAATATATGTATATATATAGCACAAAAAAAGGATCGACATTATATATTTTTATCATTGCGTTGCGTTGTTGTTCCATATATAAGCTGATATTCATACATCTCTCTACATACTCGTATATACACTGGCAGAGTATAAAAATAACCACAATGAAATGTAAATATACATAATCCAAAAAAAAATTCCATTGATCACTTCACTGTTGCTGCTGCTTGCTATCTTTCTCCTAAAATATCCTTTTTTTTTTTTTTTGTACGAATTTTTTGTCATAATCTCTTAATTTTTGTTATTTGATAAGATGGAAAAAAAAATCGTATTCTAGAAACGAAATTGTTTTTATCAACGGCAACTTAAATATATAGCAAAAATGAGACTGATTGAATCTATGTAACCATATACAATTTACCCAGTTTCGCTTAAATAGCATTATTTTAAGGAGGTTAGACAGAATTCATTTTTTTTTCGGGTTTTATAATAACTGCGGACTCTCGATTTAGTTTCACAGATAAAACTAGTTTATTAAAAGATAAATTTTAGCTATATAGTACTGTATTTGATGGTTGGGTATATACATATATGTGTATGGATATATATACAATCGCGATCGTAACAATCGAGCGTATATAGACCAAAAACAAAGTCAGCATTCAAAATCTAATCGCAAATAGAGCGATTTGGCTGATTTGTACTTGGGTAGTGATAGTATATTTTATTCGTATAATCCTTATTCTGTTAAAACTAATCATGAAACACAAAACTCAGAATAAATGAATCTAAGAACCTATCACTCGTCATTTTTGTTAAACACGTCAGCCAGATTTACATATCTTAAAACATGAACTTATTCAATATTGAAATTAAATGCAAATTAAATTACAAAAGCAAATAGTTCTGTTTGGTACGTCATTGAATATAAAACCTAACAAATGCCAAATTGTCTCATGAAGATTTATTAAATATGTAGTTTCAAATAAACCAAATTAATTTAAAGAAATTTAAAATTATAAAACTTGAAAATATTACTAAAATTAGTGTTCTAATAAAAATACCTCATTAAAATTTTTAATAATTTTTAAATTGTAGTAAGTTTACACAAATCTAGGTACCATCTAGAAAATAACCATTAGGTACGCCTGTACGATGCGCATGTGACTTGTGTTTCGTCTTTTTTTGGCTTTGGAACCATTGTATTTAGCGATATTATCCATTTTTTAAAGAAATACCCTCATCTCATAATCGAATTGAAGATGTAAGTTATGAGTTTTATGCATTCATCAGGTAATTCTCTGATCATTTTTTCGGTAATAAAATCGTATCCTGGAGCTTTCTTTGGGTTTATACAATTTTTAATCGTATTTTTGATTTTTTTTCCACTTAAATTTTAAAGGAATTAGTCTCGAAGGGTCCTCCGTAAACTTTGGTAGTGCACTGTTGTTAGTTTTACCGTTTGGTGTGAATACTATTTTTAAAGTAGTTAGAGAAAGCAGTAGCCAATTTTACGTCACTTCTGGCCCAATCTTCATCTGATGTTAACGATCGGTGTTAAGACACCAATCATACAAAGAGTCATTCGCTGAGTTGCGCTGTGTATATACAAAAATTAAATTCTCGATTACAAAATCGTCTGTCAGAACGAGATTTATCAGATTATCAGAACGAGGTTTACCGTCTTTTCCAGAATATGAGTCCGGCTTTGAAAAACGTGACCATCTCGTGCCAAAATACCATAAAGATGAACTGCGCATATTGTGTCAACGTTATGAACACATGTGGGCCCAAACTGGGTATGATTCTAGAAAACTTTTTGATATATATAAGAAACGACCTATGGTTAACGATATCAATTATGATCAAGGTAATGAGAACATGAATTCATTTGGTAGTATCCAACAATATCCTTCAAATGATTTTCCTCCTAACTATGACTTAGCATTTGATTATGATAATGTAAGGGAATACACTAGTTCTGTAGGGCAGGTAGAGGCATTCCACACTAATAGACCTGTGAATAAAAATTATTAACCACAATTATCGAAGCCAGGTCAAGTCGACAAATGTTGGAACTGTTGGGAAGTAGGCCATTTCCACGATATGTGACCTGCTTCTTGGCAAAACCTTTATTGCTTAGGCTGCGGATCACCCAGGGTTAAAAAAATAAATTGTCGCCACTGTAAAAGGTCGGAAAACTTAAAGATGGGTGTGAATGCATCGAGGAGATCACACCTAGAGATAATAGAGCGGGAGTCAGAGGATCACAGTCGGGATTTATCGGGGAGCCAGAGGAACTCAGCTGCCTAGAGCTTGACTCAGTGAGGCTGGGCCCGATACACACTCGAGCTCGATGGAGCCAGAGGAATCTTTGTATTTACCACACACCAGTTGTAAATCTGTAATAAAACGAGCCGTAACGTACTTTAAGCACAAACGTAAATTCATTAAAAAATGTATCTCTGTATTAAAAAATTGGTCAGTTAAAGATGATCCACGTCCTTACGCTACAGTTAAAATCAATTCTAAAGCAGTAACTGGACTTTTAGATAGTGGCGCATCAGTCAGTGTTTTGGGAAAGGGGGCATTTGAGTTTCTGGGTGAACTTGGAATTCAATTTAACAAGTTTTATTCCAGCATAACTACTGCTGATGGCACATCCAATACAATAGAAGGCTTCGTGTATTTACCCGTAGAATTCGGGAATAAAACCGAACATATCAAGTTTTTTATAGTACCCACATTACAATCTTTTCTATACTTGGGAATCGACTTCTGGCGGAAATTCAACTTAGTGCCGCAAATTCAAACTCCTTCTTTTTCCACACAGCCTGAAATTTCAGAATTTTTATGTGCTAACAAAGTAACTATCTCAAATAAATATTTATTGAATTATGACCAAACACAAAAGCTTGACTGAATAATAGATTTATATCCGTCGTTTGCAGAAGAAATCGTGGAAGGATTTAAACCGATTAAACAACGGCATTATGCAATATCACCCGCCATGCAATGCGAACTTTATAAAGAAATAGACAAGATGCTTGAATTGAAGGTCATTGAAATAAGTAAAAGTCCATGGAGCTCACCAGTAACAATGGATAAAAGGCCCAATGGGAAACCTCGTCTCTATTTAGATGCCAGAAAATTGAATAATGTCACAAAAAAGGACGCCTATCCTCTTCCTCTAACAGATGGATTGTTGGGAAGACTGTCAGTCACAAAGTATATTACCGCTCTTGACCTCAAGGATACCTTTTGGCAGGTTCCCTTAACGGAGTCAGCAAGGGAAAAGACTACATTTATGGTTGCTGGACGGCCTCTATATCAGTTCAAAGTGATGCCGTTTGGGCTGTGTAATGCAGCCCAGTCAATGTGTCAACTCATGCATCAATTTATTGCTCACGAAAAACATGCCAAGATCTTCGTCTACCTTGATGATTTACTGATTACCAGCGGCACATTGGAGGAGGTCGCCTATCTCAGAACAGATCCGGATAAAATAGCCGCCATAATTAACTTACAACCTCCTATTAGTGTAAAGCAAACGCGGCGCCTGCTAGGAATGGCTGGCTGGTATCGCCGATATAGAAAATGTTTGCGCTATTACCGCACCAATCAGCGATTGCCTAAAGAAAGGACTTATATGGACTTCTGAAGCACAACGGTCATTTGAACTATTGAAGTTAAAACATTCCTCTGCACCAGTGTTGGGCAATCCAAATTACGAACTCCCATTTTTTATTCGCTGTGATGCTAGTACTGAGGGAATCGGAGTGGTTCTTTACCAAATTAATGATGATGGATTTGACCAACCTTTGGCTTTTATGTCACAGAAACTAGACGGAGCTCAAAAAAATTACTCCATTAGTGAACTCGAATATTTAGCCGCAATAATTGCCATTAAAATGTACCGACCTTATATAGAAGGACATGATTTTGCTTTGATAACGGATCACGCATCGCTTAAATGGTTAATGAACCAGCGCAATCTAAGTGGTCGACTGGCGCGTTGGAGTTTGAAACTCCAAGGCCACAGGTTTAAAATACATCATGTCAAACGAAAGGATAATGTCGTGCCCGATACGCTTTCTCGGATACACTGCGATGAGATAACTGAATTTAAAAACGGCATGCCCAAAGTATTTCAACATCATTTGTTCGGCAATACCCCTTTTGTGGAGATGGAATGTTTTCAGCTTAAAAATAAAATGTTGGCCATTCCTGATGATTACCCAGCATTTAAAGTAGAGGGCGAGTATATTTTTATACGACTAGAGCCAAGTTCGTATCAACCACTATGTGACTTAACAATATTATAATAGGAAATAGGAAATTATGGATCCCAATCAATCTACGGGAAGAAATCATAAGAAAAGAACACAACGATCCTCTCTCGTCGCACGGAGGTATCACAAAAACCTGAGAAATATGCAAAACCACAAAATCGCCTAATTATGCGATGAAACCACCCATGGGGTTGCAACATGCAGTCGTCTTCTCGGTCGCCGAGAGTTTAGTAAGGTAACTCTGAATTCTTGAGTCTTCTTCTTTTCTCAATACTCGTTTATATTGTCTGTTAGGTGAAGGCTTATTAACTTTTTCAGAGTGTTAATATCAGGGGCGGCCTCTGATATTTGCTTTTGCTGCTATTTCCAATATATGTATCAATATCTTCCGGGGTGCAAAGTTAGTTAATTTATTTGTTAGACGTTGAAGTGTTTCTACTTTTAAAGCTCTGATACACAGAGTTATTATTATTGGTGAGTGATTGGATGATAAATCATAGCAATCTTCTACCTGAGCATTGATGCGTTCAATTTATTTTGTTATACAGAAATCTATTAAATCAGGTATTTTATTTCTATCTGATGGTCAGTAAGTTGGTTGTCCAAAAGATAAATAATTTTGATTTTTTCGTTAATTGCTTCATATAGTTGCTTTCCTTTATGTGTTGTTAATCTCGAACCCCATTGTAGATGTTTAGCATTTAAATGCTTTTCGATTGCGTTTTCCGGTTGACAGTATAATAATAATAAACAGTATTAAAGGCCATTACTGGCCCCTTACTGAGTCAACAACCTGGCTCCAACGGTTTCGATCCTGAGCATGGTCTTCATACTGTCTAAGACACTCTGAAGAGGCCAAGTCGTTCTCTACATCGTGGAGCCATCGTCGCCTGCAACGACCTCTGCGCCTACCATATGGTGGCTCTCCTTTCAGAGATCGCTGCACAATTCGTTCCGGATCAGCACGCAGAACGTGACCGAGCCAGCGTACTCGCTGAGATCTTATTTCATGTACAATATCGGGGATCTTCATCAGATCTCTGATCTCGATATTGTACAGAGCTCGGTAGGTACCATCTATTTCGCGTTTTGGGCCGTAGATCACACGCATGACTCTTCTCTCAAATGTTAGGAGCCATCTCTCGTATTCATCCGTCAGCGCCCAACTTTCACATCCAAACATAACAACGGGCCTGATCAACGCTTTGTAAAGCTTCAGCTTCACGGTACTTGATAAGTGTTTAGATTTTAGCAGTGGCCTTAGAGGATACAAAGAACGACTGCCAGCTGCCAGCCGCACTTTAATATCCTCACCCACACTATTATCGTGAGTGATAAGAGAACCCAAATATTTGAACCTCCTCACTCCCTCAAACGTGTGGTGGCCACTACTAAAATCTGGTGTACCACTGTCCCTAAAACCAGAGATCAGGTATTTCGTTTTGGACTCATTGATCTGAAGTCCAACTGAAGCTGAAAACTCTACAAGCGGATCAAGTATTTCTTTCACTCCGTTGCTATTCAGTCCAATCACGCATATGTCATCTGCATATGCAAGCACCTGATTGGACTGGCTATATAAGATGTTACGCTGCGGTGTTTCAGTTTTACGAAAGATGTACTCCAACATGAGATTAAAGAGTATCGGGGACAGAGCATCTCCCTGCCGAACACCCGAGTTAACTACAAAACTTGTCGATAGCCTGTTCTCAACTTTAACACAGCATTGAGACTGCGTCACTGTCATCCTACATAGTCGTACCAGTTTTGTTGGCATTCCTAGGTATTCCAGGGCAGACCATAAACTCTCTCGATTGATCGAGTCATAGGCCTGCCGGAAATCCAGGAACACCTGATGTACGGGGATGGATGTCTCATAATATTTAGATAGAATCATCCGCAGCGAAAAGACCTGATCGGTGACTGATCGATTCGGACGAAATCCTCCTTGATAGTCACCAACCAAGCCCTCCGCTAGAGGAGTGATTCTATCCAATACAATGTATGACAGTAACTTGTAAGCTGTGCAAAGGAGAGCTATACCGCGATAATTCTCACACTTCAAGCGGTCTCCCTTCTTGAAGATGGGGCATATCGCGGCCACTTTCCATTCGTCAGGCATAACTTCGGTTCGCCATACTAATCGAATAAGGTCGAAAAGACAGTTCCACAAAGTATCCCCTCCGAATATCAAGAGCTCCGAATTAATGCAGTCCACTCCAGGTGCACGGTTTCGTTTCAATCTCTGCATGGCTTTAGTGAATTCCTCATGGGATGGCTCCTCAGTGCAAATCTCCGCAGTCTGTATTAGAGGTGGCTCAACAACAGTCTGTGACGCATGATGGACATCAAGCAGGTCAGTAAAGTGTCCACTCCATGCGTCAAGTACTGCGTCGATGTTGACACAGAGGTTTCCATCCCGGTCCCGAATGGCGGTTGACGTAGGCCTGAAAGTATGGTTCAGTCCAGTAATTCCTTTAAAGAAATTACGCGAACTGCGCTCATTACTGAGTTGTTGTACTTTCAGAACCTCGGCCTTCCACCATTCTCGCTTCTTCCGTCTACAAATCCGCTTAGCTGCCCTTCTTGCAAGAGCAGCCTTGTATTTCCTCGCGATTGTGAGACGTTGTTGCACTTCATTATGGGCTATATTTTGTTGCTCAACTGCAAGACGACACTCGTCATCAAACCAATCATTCTTGGGTCTGACTTTCACTATACCTAAAGTCTGTTGAGCAGCACTGACAACCGAAGTTTTCAGTACCCCCCAGACAGAGTTCACGCAGTCAGACTGGTAATTAGCTTCATTAATGTTGTCGCTGACAAGATCCTGATATCGTTTCTTTTGATCTTCATTTATCAGACCTTCACAGTCGAAACGTACCATGCGTTTCGCTGTGTTCCCAGACTTGTACGAAAACTTCCATCGTAGCTTTGCAGCGACCAAATGATGATCGCTGCCTACGTATTTGGTTGCTGACCGATAAGTTCTCACATCCTGCACAACCTGAGCCCGTCCTTTAGAAACTAACACATGGTCAATTTGGCTCCGGGAAGTTCCGCGAGGATGTGTCCATGTCTCAAGATGTATGTGTTTGTGAGGGAAGAATGTGCTTGCTACTCTAAGATCATGAGCAACCGCAAAGTACATCATTCTCTCACCATTATCGGTCGCAGTTTCGTGTCGGGAGTACGGACCTATGTTTTCACACAAGTCGGTCTGATTTCTGCCAGCTCTAGCATTAAAGTCCCCAATTACCATTCTAACATCGTGTTCGGGTATAGATCCCATCAGATCGTCCAAGTCATTGTAAAATGAGTCTTTATCTTGGGGCTGGCTGACTTCTGTGGGCGCATGTACACAAATTATCGACAGGTTAGCTAACTTCATGCGCAAGCGAAGCTTACACAATCGGTTATTGACTGCTTGGAAATCCAAAACAGCCTTCTTTACCTGCGGCCCAAGAAGAAATCCAGCTCCAAGATTTCCGAGGTCATCTCCACTGTAGAACAACGTATAGCCCTGGGACACATGGTCTCCACTTTTAGGCCAGCGAGTTTCTTGAAGAGCAACGAGTTCCAGCCGATACTCCTTCATGCACGTGATTAGGCCCTCTAACGCTCCTGGTTTCCTTAGTGATTGCACGTTCCACGTGCCGATCCTAAATCTCGTGTCCGGGTACTTGAGCGGGGGTCCGGTGTCGTTTTGGCGGTATCCATTTTTCTTTTTGTTGACTTTATAAACACTATATTTTTTTTTACGGATGCGGGTCGTCAGCCCAGCGATCCAACCGTTAAGTCGCCTCCTACGACAAGCAAAGGGTACTGTGGTGGTATTCTTGGGAAACATGTTCGTGCAATTTTGCTTTACGAGACATGTGAGTGCCCCCCGACCACAGGGGCCACGGTTGACACGACGGTTGACAGTATACAGCCGATAAAACAATTTCCAGGCCATTCGTCTTGGCAGGAAATATTAGCTTGGATGTGATCTAAATCATATTTGTTGAGTTCATAATGCTTTATTCTTCGTTTGAGCAAGACCGCAGTGCCGCCGTGCGATCAATCTGGATGATTGGTGTCATAAACTGAATATCGACATAAGAAAGGTCTGAACCTCAGCATTGTGCTGTGAAAGACCGTTCGCATTCCATACAGCTATCTATAGCTATAGGAGCGTCATTTTTGGCTTTTGACGATAATTTGCATTAGTATGTTCATATTTTACATCATTATGCAACTTTGGATCGTTTCGGTCAGTTTGTTTACGGTTGCGTGAATATTTAATTCTTCTTAGTTGAATTTTTCGTTTTGGGGCGGTACCTTTTAGGATGTTGACATAGGAAACTCCTGGTCCTGCAAAACTACTTGTAACATTCTCCAGGTCATATTGTGTGGCTCAACCATTGTGGATTCGCTTGTTGGGCAATTGTACTTCTTGAAGTCATATTTTTTTGACTGTACCGTGATTTAAGCATTCGTTGCTCAGATCGCAACTTTGAATTGGTCTTACTCTTCAAATCTCGATATACTGCAGTATGAGCAACCTTTTTAGTTTGCAGTTTAATTTTCACCGCAATTACTATAGCGTTTTACTGATGGATCATTTGTCGTCTTATCGCATTTTTTTGAATTACGAAGTTCGCCACAGATAACGCAAACTTCGCTCAACGTGCAATAAGCTTTTGTGTGCCCGTATTCTTGGCACTTCATGCATTGTACTGATCCGGTTCGCTTTTAGGGTTCCTCTACAGTGATTTTGCGATGCAGTAAATATTTCAAGTTCGACATGATTTACAAGCGCTCTGAAACCATCAATTTCAAAAAGCGGGGCAATATAAAATTTTGAGTAAGTTAACTTGTCGGTTATATTGACGAGTTCTTTATTTGACACCTCTCTTAAATAAATTGGTGGCGGCTTTTCGGTGTTTTTATAGCTGTTGTGCCCTCGGCGCGTGTTCTATAATCTGGGAAATTCTAAATGTTTCTTCAGAACGAAAAAACATCCGTCATATGGTATACTAACGGAAGCACATAATAAAAAGCAAATGCTTAAAGGCATTCTTTGTGATAGATTTGTGTTCTTAAAAATGATTTTGACGATGTGACTGATGAGAGTAGTGAAGCTAAAGGCAATGTCATATCAGGATAGACCGATAGAGAGCTAGATGAACTTATAGCTAGCTCAGCAAGACTTTCAAAAATTCATCATATGCGATGTTCTGAGCACACATTGCAACTGGCCGTTCGCGATGGCCTAACAATAAATCCAACCGCACGAGCCTTAATATTAGAAAGGTTGTTGTAGCTTCAAGAACTCGGTGAGGTATAGCACCTATCTGATGTTTCGCTAATGGCTATTAGAAATAAAACCGTTTCCCAGTGATATGACCAACACAAATGTCGTGATGACTGATGCATAATGGGAGGTCTCGAAAATTTACTTCGATATCCGTACATTGGGATCATTTTATGAATTCTGGAAAATATTAATATACGATTTTACAAAAATTGGAGGACCCGTAGCAGAAGAATTAAAAAGTTCTATGATTCGCAGAGAAGATCAATTAGGTGACAAGATTTTAATTGCGGTCTAAATCTAAAGCTTAACTATTCCAAGAAACAAATGAGTATACATGTGAAAAAAACACGATTTTTTGTTTTGATGCAAATGACGGGTTTGTACTTGCATAACGTTGCATTTCGAATAATATTTGTATTAAATAAAATCCCTATTACACACTTTGGGCCATATATGCACATATGAGCCAATTACAACATACGGCTAGTCTTCAACGATTTATCACAGCCAAGACGAAAACATAAGAAACATTTTTCCGGCACTCATGTTTCCCAAGAACCAAAGCAATCTCTACTTATAGAAAAGTCAAAAAGGTGAACCGTTTTGTTAAAGGTTTTGACCATCAGGTTTACAGGTTCATTATCACTTTAATTTTGTTCTGCGGACGTCCAGACGTAGCAATTGACCTCGTAAATTTCTATTATACGTTTAATTTAATTGATTCCAGTATGCTGAAATTTAATTTAATTGATTCCAGTGCTTGGAATTTTCGATCTCTTTCTTTAATAGTGCTGCTGGTGGTTGTAGTAGATCTTTTTTGGCATACATCCATGTTGGTGATATGTATCGAGGTACTACCGTTTTGAATGAATTACAAATTACAAATTACCAGCTCAAATAATTTGGGGATTGACGTGATTGACGTTATACCTCTATAATATGAAATATCTTATTCTTTGCTTCAGTTTTGAATATTTGTGTCATTCCACACAGGAAACTGTCCTAATTTCAATGATTGATTGAAAAGTGGAATGGCCAAATTATTTCGGAATTTTTCTGACAAATTGTCAATTTATGATTCGTACAGTTAGTATTTGAGTATAGTATCTCGGAGTAGTATTTGAGTTTTTCTCTTTGTAAGCCTTATTTTTCTTGTTCATCAGGTAAAAATGTTATCATCTTTCTAAAGTTGAACGATGTCCTGCGATTCTGGTGACCACCCATGTTGACATTGCTTTTTAAAATTATTTCGATAGATCTGTGATTAATATCGTTAGTAACTAATGACATTGATGGCTCGATAGTTTTAAAGAGTTCTGGTGTATTAGTAAACATCAGGTCTTACGTTCTGTCTCGGGCATTTTTTATATCACAAATTTGGTTCAGCTTAGGATCGAACATTGTATCGATTACTTGACGCTCTGTATCCGAATCAACATTGAGAGGCAGCAATTCATATTTTTATGCATAATCAGTCCAACTAATTCACAACTGGTGAATAATAGCTAAAAGTATATAAAGGTGGTTTCATTTCGAGGTATAGACCTTTGAATTTTACTAAAACACAGAAAAATAATTTTAATGGCCACGAATGAGTCTTTAATGAGTTTTTATTTATTTAAAGATAATTTCGGATGTTAAGCCTTTAGCATCATGAGGTATTTGCTTGTCTAGGCCATGTGATTTGGCTGGTTAGTTCCCATTTATCAGAATTTCTATATGTTAAGTATAGTGTATTCGATGTTGTGAAGTTCTTGGTAGTACATACCTTACTATATAACAACTACAAGTTTAGAGCTTGCTGTTATTTTATTCCCGTCAAAAAACAACATGTTGACGTGATTAAGTCTGCCGATATATGGTATTCGATTTTAATCTCCAAAAATAAACATTTTGCAACAGTTACTTAACATATAGCTACTAGACCGAGAAGCCCCGCACCAACAGGTATCCATCGATATGCACTGTATCATAATTTTTAAAGTCATTTAACAGATAAGATGCCACTGCGCGGTAAAAGCTCTTAGTTTTTTCGTATTCCATTCTCACTACCCTACATTGGCAACAAATTTTCCGTTTGATGTCACTAAATCCATGTTTTCTGGAACTGACAACTTAATCTTTACTAAGTTTATGTAATTTTAGAATCCATATTGATTTTCCACTTCCCGAAACTCCTTTTATTGAACCGATTCCCGGTTTAATTGTACGCATATGCGCAAATAAAGAGCATTCCATCTTTCATAAATTTTTTGGCCGCATTTGAGCATAAGATGTTTCTTTGGATGTGTTAAAAACTGTTGTCTGGTTTAAATTCAACTAATGTTTCTCCATCATATCCCCAGCATGATGTGTAACTGGTTCTGAGAAAATAGTGCCAATTACATCATACGACAAGAATATATATTCAAGAACGTTGTTTACAAATTTTTAAAATGATTTTATCAAATTCTGGAGTAATTTTAAAAATCCTGGTATGGGATGGAAATGGTATTGCCTGATGCACAATTTTAATTTTCCTGGGATGGAATTGTGGGATAACTTCACTTATTTGTGAGTTGATGGAACATACTTAAAACATATAGATATTCCGCGACCATTGATAAACAGGGTTCTACATTCTAGTTGCATGACATGTTTCGAATAAATTAAGTTACAAGTTTTAATGCCCAATGTTTTCGACGCATTGGTTATTTCTAGCAAAACATTCTTCCACTTCGTATGTTTGTTTTAATTTATTAGAAGATTTGAATTAATTCGAAAGGTTAGTCTGTAGCCATTAGAATTAATCGTTTTATCAATTTTTATGTGAACAAATTCAGATAGGCCAAAGTTTGAGACTGGAATAAGATGATTCTATCTTAGAACCAGGTTGCTTTAATAAATTAAAATAGTCGTTTAATTATTAAAATTGTTTATTGCATTCAGTTAATAAAATAAAATGATGGAAAGTTGTGCTAAATAGTTGTTCACACCCAGCTCGGTTTAATATTACAAAAATAAATAAGGTTGCAATGTTCGGTCTAGTTTTTTATTCCATCCACCAAGTTTTGCCATTGTTAAGGCCACAAAAACGCCTTGGTCCAAAATGGGTTTGGTTGCATCCAATTTTGCTTGGAGATCTGCTTTTTCGTTCCCTCCGATTCCTTCATGTACTGTAATCAGTTTTGTAGATTTTCCCGGAGCCATGTGGGTTTGTTATTCCAATCCTTCCTGCGACTGAGACATGAATTATGAATCATTTTTAAATGAACTGCATGGTGGCCTGCGTTTGGTCGGTAAACTTGGTTATATCACTTATATGATCAGCTTTTTTTTGAGGATTTCCAGATGTCTAGCTGTCTGCCTTTTAGAACCAGTTATACGTTCCATATAGGGAGGGTTGGGAAATATTGCGTTTTAAGGTTATATACATATATGGTTGGACATCATACAATTTAATTTAATTCTATTGACTGGTATTGCAGGAGACCGGTTGATAGTTTCGTACATGTCTTCTTCAACTGGAACAGTGGCCTGGAACCAATTTTTTATGCAACGTATATCAAAATGTATTGAAAGTATGCAAAAAATTATATTTTCCTTTCTGAAAAATCTATACGGGGCCGCTCCACGAAAATATAGCCTGAGCTCTGCCCCATTATGTGTGTGTTATCCGCCAGATAACCACTATAGTTGTGATGTCATACATGAAGTTTCGAACGAAAGAAGGATCGAGCTTATATCGGGGGTGTACTCTTGGAAAATGATCACATCGTTTACCTTGAGGTCCATTTGATTTTCGTCGGTGCTGTAATTCATTTAGTAACATCGAATGCAATATTTTATATTGCGAAGGTCGGTTAATAAAAGCCAAGTGTCGACGGTCAGTTAATAAGTTTCAGATGAAAATATACTTTTTGAACATGTTTCACGATTTTTTTCAAATCCATTTTCTGAGACGACAGTTCAAGTATGATGAAAGACGACTACTCGTCCCAAAATGGAATATAAAACAAAATTGTCAGAGACACACAATCTTAAATGTTTTGGAGTTCCAATTTTTCTAGCTTGATTTTATCAATCCTCATTTCTTCATTTTTCGGAAATCACATCCAAAGGATTTTCACATCTTGGAACATAATTACATATCGCAATGGAACCTATTTAATTCAACAATGTGTCATTTAAGAATGTGTTCAAAGATGAATGGACGAAAAACTAATTGCCTTAATCGAGAAACTTTTTGAATGAGCACATATACTGTTCCATCCGAGTCTTTCTATATCACGCATCTTGGAAATCGAATGAAACTCGATTCGATAGAATCATAACCTGTTGTAATGATCGTCTTTCAAACACGTGTCGTTACAAGATTCCATATACTTATTTTATTTTATTTTTTTGCATTTATAATTACAAAAAAATGCAACTTAAATTTGATATTGATGATCCGGTTGTTTAAGTGAGCCAAATTTTCCGGTTGACCTGTGCGCTGTTATCGACAGTTTTGATACACGCGCAAACCTATGCGCTGAGATCAACAATTTCTAATTTTTTTCTTCATTTTCAATTTTGTTTATTTTTGTTTTGGAGTTGAAGTCAATTTTTGATGAGTTTTGAGTCGGCAGTAAGTAAGAACGGGGTAAGCGTCTGATTTTTTTAAATAGAAAATTTGGGTTTTGGGCAGAGTTCTTTTTATGTGATGTCTTCGTTTGGTTAAAAATTGTGTACCACAATATTTGACAAAAGTGCGTTAATCTAGGTCTTACTTACCCTGCCCAAATGTACACCCACGACCACTTATTATCCCTCTTCCCGATTGAGCTGCGGAAATTAGCCGCACGGGACAGGGCAATGGTAGGACAATTTCTTTAGACGGGAGCGCTGGGTGTGAGCATCAGTTTGTGAGAGTCAAACACCCACACAAAAATAAAATTTTTGTTTATGAATTTCTTTAAAGTTTACAAATAATTTTAGTAAACATCATGGATGCAAGAAGTAACTAATTAGCACGCGATCGTTCTGCTTGGGTGTGCATTGACTGCTACCTTGACTCATCTGTTCCGAAAGCATCGCAAACTTAAAATAATTCGAATAGTCATAACCGGCGTGTTATGGTTCCAATGGTAAACTGGACAATATTTATTATGTCAAGCAGTTATGATAAACTGATAAACAAATAATTCTCCTCATAGATAATTTACATTCCGTTTCTAATGAGGCCCGTGTCTTCTCAGAGGGAATTGAATCCGGAACTGTGAAAAACAAGGACAGGAGTCTCATCTGTAGCCATTGGCGATTTAAATGAGACACTAGGACATTGACAAGGTTGTAGCGAGGCTCATTTACTATCAGTAAGTTATGAATGCTCATTGCGAGATCGCGTCAGTGGTCCAAAAATCCTAGGTTTCCAAAAATGTTTCCTTTGCCTTCCCCATTATCAGCAGGCGGATGCATTGGTTTTCACACGGAGCGGATTAAAGTACAACAGAGAGACAGCTTATCATTTCGTTTGTTTAACGATATTCCTCGTGAGGTGACTGATGCCCTGAAGCAGTCGCTCGGAGGGAAAATCCAGCATGAGAAGGTAGACCTTTTTAGCGTGCCATTGAACGCACACGAAGCTGGTAACAAACAGCCACAACTAGAGGCGGATGCATGCCTGAAGAAATTACAAGGAATCCAGCAATATGTATAATGCATAAGATTGCAGCTGTGACCACAATAAGCGAGGTACTACTCGTAATGAGGACCAAACTATTGCATGTATAACGACGTATGAACGGCAGTTCATCATCATTGCCTACCTTTAACACATTGGCGGTAGGCTTGAACAAAGGTTGGCGGGCGCTATGACAACTGGCAGCATCATTGAATGAGAACGCTGTTATCTTGGTTGAAGCCACAGAGCAGTTAAATAAGTTGGTGGTCACACTCCCTAAGCCAACCAACACTCAAGTTACCCGTGTAACTAAATCAAATCAAAACCCTCTTCCTGCCTATAGAAGTGGGTCAGCAGAAGAGATGTCAGACGATATATGGACAAATACAGTCGGTGCTGAGGAAAAGGAAGACAAGAATGTCTTACCAACCACAACCAAATTGCAGTAAAGACACCCACACATAATACGAACCAAACTAAATCCCAAGAAACATTGGCAGTCCCTAGAAGTGACTCTAAGTTACGATTAGAAGTTGGTACCTGGAAAGTGCGATTCGAATACGTTCCCTCTCGCGGACAGAATGGCACGCAGTCCGAACGGAAATACCTTTTAACAATTTGGTTGGAGTATTCAATTTATGCTTGGAAGGCGAAGCTCTGAATTGGTATTGGATTTTACTGGAATCCTGGAGCATGACGGGCTATGCTTAGGGAAGAAATGTTGATTGGTTTTGCAACTAGCCATGTATGACGTAAGCTAAATAATCGTTAACAACTGTACCCTAAGGAAAACTTCCAGGAGTTTTACCAGGCAATTCAGCGTTTAGCTTTACAATCCAACAAAATTATTACGGATAGTACTCCTGGTCTTCAAATGGCAATGCATGATGAATGGAACTATCAAACCTTTTGTGACACGTAGCAGCTCACAGGAAAACTTATGGCAGCGTCTTGGACATAATCCTGAGTCCAATTTGTTCAACTCACATAATCCAACGTATCAGTTAAATAACAGATCAAGGCCCCCGTTGATGTTTGATCCTCGGCCACCACAGGTGTATGAAATGACTTATGACCCAATAATTACCTCCAACATGTCCGCGCCATCAGCCAACAGCTGAAATCCTCAATAGCAAACGTGTTCCTCATCAAAAGATTCACCAATCCCAGCAAGGGAGTACCCACAAATACAAACAACTCAACGTGGTGTACACCACTCAAGGGGTTTTTTGCCTACAGCTCGACCAGAACACCGAAGCTTTAGCTGCTGGAGCTGTGGGGACCTCTCACACTCATATATAGATTGTCGAAAACCAACCACCAGAGTTTTCGGTTATGGAAGTGGTGCAAAGGATACTCTTAAGGCCAACTGCAACCACTGCACCTCACTCCAGGCGCTCTCATCCGAGTCAGGATTTTCAAGGAACTACGGATAATGCTGCTTGCAACACCGATCCGGAATTGTACCGGCGGTGCCAATATTAAGTATACCACATAACTGTACTTATGCACACATTCAAACTCAGACAATCGGCCATATACAATAGTCAACATTTGCGGGCATCCACTAAAAGGATTATTGGACCTGGAAGTCGATTAATAGGTGATTGGACATGGAAGTAGATTTTAACATGGCCGAAATAATAAAAAAAAATTTTTCTTGATCTGAAGCTAAACTTTAGAAGAGAGTCCGTATCACTAAAATCGGTTCCTGCTGATTTTCACTTACTTACAGTTATGCCAACGAGATGCTTCCGAAAATGTAACAAAATTGAACACCAAGCAGATCGAAAGTTGAATAAGATTCCAGTCGAGCTTTTTGATGAACTATTGAAGGCGAGTCGAAACTATGTTCGGTAGATTAACCGCTTGACCCCCTTGAAGTTATCCCAGGATTTCATCCCATGATTTTTAAAAAAATACCTCTGGCAGCACTACCGTAAATAATCCATTCCAGACTTTTTAAAAATACATATAAAATTTATATAGTTTTTTCATCCCAGGATTTTTTACATTTTATACTATCCCACACTTTTTCGTATACAAAAAAATATGTATGTATACAGTTATACCAAAATACTCATCCCAGACTTTTTTAATATGTAAAATTGATTTGGTGGAAAATAAATTATTATGTGCAAGTCTTTTTAAGGACGGCTAATTTATCTTTGTGATAAGGTTCAAGACCCTGTTAGTAACCATTACGCCAGCTTTAATAATTTTGTGACCGTTGGAATTTCCACCATATAAATAAATGTAGTGCATTTGCCAACTTTTCAAAGTAAAGCAAAATCGAAAAAAAATTCGTATGGCCAAACTTTTATAGGGTCGGCTTTTTTCGCATATTGATTGAGTTTGGGATCTTGTTGACTACCACTGTGCCAGCGTTGATGATGTTTTGCCCGTCAGAATTTACGCAATATAAATAAATGTGGTGCCTTTGCCAACCTTACAAAGTAAAGTAAAATCGAAAAAATCGTATGGCCAAACTTTTATAGGGTCGGCTTTTTTCGCATATTGATTGAGTTTGGGACCTTGTTGACTACCACTGTGCCAGCGTTGATGATGTTTTGCCCGTCAGAATTTACGCAATATAAATAAATGTGGTGCCTTTGCCAACCTTACAAAGTAAAGTAAAATCGAAAAAATCGTATTGCCAAACTTTTATAGGGTCGGCTTTTTTCGCATATTGATTGAGTTTGGGACCTTGTTGACTACCACTGTGCCAGCGTTGATGATGTTTTGCCCGTCAGAATTTACGCAATATAAATAAATGTGGTGCCTTTGCCAACTTTACAAAGTAAAGTAAAATCGAAAAAATCGTATGGCCAAACTTTTATAGGGTCGGCTTTTTTCGCATATTGATAATAAGCCGACCCTATAAGTTTGGCCATACGATTTTTTTTTTACTTTGAAATGTTGGCAAATGCACTACATTTATTTATATTGCGTAAATTCTGACGGGCAAAACATCATCAACGCTGGCACAGTGGTAGCCAACAAGGTCTAAAACACAATCAATATGAGAAAAAAGCCGACCCTATAAAAGTTTGGCCATACGAATTTTTTTTCGATTTAGCTTTACTTTGAAATGTTGGCAAATGCACTACATTTATTTATATGGTGGAAATTCCAACATTCACAAAATTATTAAAGCTGGCGTAATGGTTACTAACAGGGTCTTGAACCTTATCACAAAGATAAATTAGCCGTCCTTAAAAAGACTTGCACATAATAATTTATTTTCCACCAAATCAATTTTACATATTAAAAAAGTCTGGGATGAGTATTTTGGTACTAACTGTATACATACATATTTTTTTGTATACGAAAAAGTGTGGGATAGTATAAATGTAAAAAATCCTGGGATGAAAAAACTATATAAATTTTATATGTATTTTTAAAAAGTCTGGGATGGATTATTTACGGTAGTGTTGCCAGAGGTATTTTTTTTAAAAATCATGGGATGAAATCCTGGGATAACTTCAAGGGGGTACCGCTTGTACTCTGTAGACATACACATTTTATCTTAGTGGAAATATCATTTCGGGTTTAGTGTAATGGAAATATTCGCATTTAGGGATACCTACATATATGTATAAACAGGAACCAAAATTCTCTCATGCCAGAAATCAATAAAAATATAATTTAATGTTGTTGCTTCTGAAATAGTTTATTTATTAAAATCCAAAAAATAAATATTTTATTTACGTAAATTATTAAATAAAAATAAAAATTAAAATTTATTTACTCGCGTATATGTTTTGCATAGTTTTCGTTGGTATTTTTATAATTTAAATAAAATGTTGCTTTATATGCACCACACAAACCTCTCTAGAACCGAATTTGTCGCTACATTTCAAACAAATTCGGATCTACAGGGTAGATGTAAAGCATTAACCAACGAAATAAAAAATCTATACAAATCCATTTATACGTCTCATCTCTTATACATATTATGATTTCAATCGGTTTAAATCCTTTATATGATTTTCATCAAATAAAATCCAGTTATGCTATCTACATGTATGTAATGTACCATTATATCTGTCATGATAGTATCCAATTTTCCAACTCACTTCTATTTATTCTTCTTCTTCGTTGTGGTGGTATACTCGTAGTCTGAAAATGTACATAAAAAGTAAAAAAAAATGTTGGTTAGAATTTATCTGATAAAATTCTGAATAAATAAAATTTATCTACTTGAAGTAAAAAAGATAAAATGTTTTGTGATATTAATGGTAATCGTCAAGAGATTATTTCAGATTCCCTCAAATCCTTCACCAAGAACAAAACGACATATGTACATATACAATTTTTTAAGGTTACCAAATTTTTTAAATTATATTTTTGAAACTACCGATCTTGGGAAGCAACCATTTAAATAAGCTACGAGGTCGAATTGTCTAAATATCGGTGTAGCCGTTAACAATTTTACTCACAAAAATTATGACTTTTAATTTGTGATCGACTACCTTCAAACCTCGGGGACATCATATACTAAGTTGTTTACATAACACACATTTAACTGTCTCTGGTTTTGTAACCGTCAACATTACTAAAGATACATAATTTATTTATCACCTGTGCAATTTTTTTATAATGTCGCTTATGTGGTTCGATACATACGCGTATCGAATTTTTTGTTATTGCCAACATAATTATTACTTTAACTATATACATAAGTTAAGTGAGTGTAGTAAATTGTTTTAAACTAAAAAAAAAACCTTTTGTTTTAATTATTAATTTAATTAGTATGTTTAATTCAACTTAATTTTATCGCACCTGCGCGCGCGTATGTTATTTATAGTTTTAATTTTTTTCGGTTAAAACAGAAGAGGGGTAGGAAATGTAATCTATTACGTGATAAAGAAAATGATGGAATTTTATTTTATTTAAAATTTCGTTTTATTTATTCAACTGTAACGAGATAATAATAATAATAAATATACGTACATATTATACATTTTTGTTGTTGTCAATTTTTATATTTTCCTGTTGGTGATGATAAAAGGATTTTTCACATGCGAAAATATGGTAAAATCAAAAAAACAAAAATTTTTAAATTTATTATTAATCGAATATATATTTAGTTGATGGGAAATTTTTATGTTTTTTATGATCCCAAAATACATAATTATTTGACACGTACAAAAATGTTTTATTTTTTTATTTATGCGTTTTGTGTTATTTATGTATGTTCCATCTGCATTTACTTATTATATGTACATATATGGACATATATGGACTAATGGGAATGACGTTGCATTATCATCATTTTAACCTCTTTTAATTTATTATTGAACTGGTATACTGTATAGAATCATATATAGTACATACATACATTCGAATATTGGCAATTTATAACAATAAAATTCCAATTTGCAACTAGAAGATTTTCGTTGTTCATAAATTGTTGGTAATCCGTTTTGATAAACCATTTAGAATCATAAATACGGTACACAATGTAAACATCCAGAAAAAAACCTAACTTTAAAAGTAGTTCGATGGCATAGATTGAAAGAAATTGCTCAAATTATAGAAAGCTTTACTATAATTTTCAGCCTCAACTTAACCTGTTAGACAGACTCAGCTTTTGAATTGTGAATAATTTCAACCATCCGGTTTTGAGAAACAGAGTTCACACCAGAGAGAACTGGATGAATGGACGGTTACCAGGCGCTAAGCTGCTTCACGGATGGCACAAAAAGAGATAGAGGGGTTGGCTGTGGTGTAATCTGTGAGGCACTGGGGGGCAACCTCTCTTATCGTCTTCCCGACTTTTGCAGTGTTTTTCAAGCTGAACTTATCGCGATAATGAAAGTCAGTAGACTGGTTGAAGTATAATGTAATATCTAAGAGAGATATTCGCATTTTTACGGACAGTCAGGCTGCTATTAAAAAGCTACAGTCACACTTCCTGACATCGAAGGTAGCCCAGAACGGTCTTGCATCTTTAAATGAGATGGCTGATCAGTTCAACATTCGCTCGTAGGAGATGTAAAGGTAGATCACATGGCCCTCAAGGGCACAGTACGCTTTATGCCACAAAGCAGCCTAGATATAAAGATGCCACTTGCTTCCTGTAAACTGCTGCTTCAGGAAGAAGCCATAAAAGAAACGAACGACAGATGGTCTAATGCTAGTTCGTGTGTAATAACCAGGCAAATCTGGCACAGAATTAATCGTTTCAGATCTGGCCAACTGATATCGCTTCGACGGTAGTACAATGGTATGGTCGTGAGAGCTATAACAGGACATTGTCTTATTAGGGTACATACGAGCGGCTGATGTTCCCGCCCATGAGGGCGTAGCTGTGGTAATGATTCATAGTCTAGCGTACAGCAGAACAAAATTTATGGGTTCTTCCCATTTGGACAACCTGGCGGAACTTAGTTAAATCGATGTCCACGGTCTTCAACGCATCTTGGTAAGCTCAGGATGGCTCAACGAGTGAAGAGGAGGTAACATAAATGTGGTACAACCACGGACCAAATTATGTATACTCTACTATACACCATCCTAACCTAACGTAACCTAATCTAACGGGGTTCAAATACAAAGCGATGGATTCCTTTGAATGGCGCCACCCTTAAGTGTGTTAAAACTTCCTATTGTGCTAGGCACATTAGCGGAAAGTGTAGAGCTGATCAAATATTATTTATTATTATATTTTTTGCAATTCTACTGAATACTATTCAAAATTGTGCGAAGTGTCATCAATATAGTCCTAGAATGAGTGAAAAGGGCATCGAAACACGTGCCTTTTTATTGTGTCTGACCTTAACGAATTAATTCATAGATACGAGGGCGGAGTGAGAAGTCTGGTAAAATTGCAACAGAAGGCGCCACAATCGCAAATCCCAGATGTCATGTGTCACTAAATTTAAATTTTGAGACAGATCTGTTATTTAGTTCGGTTCTTACAGCTATTGAAAACAGACAACCCATTGTTTTTTCGTGTGTTAATTAAACACTATTTTTAGCGTGGAAAAACAATTACGCAAACCAAAACAAAGCTTGATAAATATTATGGGGACTCTTCACCATCGATTGAAATGATTCACAAGTGGTTTACTGATTTTCGTTGTGGTTGTACAGGCCCAACTGATGCCGAACGTTCTGGACACCCATCACTCAAAAGGATCAAGCAAAACTGAATCTTTCAGTTTTATAAAAAAAATAATTCGCCTGCTCTGTCAACCTTTTTAATTTAATATTACTAATCCATACACACTTTTTTATGATTTAGGAAAAGTTTCACTTCAATTTCTAGTTATGATTTTTTTAGGGTCCAACACAAACAGAAATTATAAATAAAATGAAATGTCTTGTATGGTCAATATCATAGTAAAGTCGGCGATTCAGCCTAAAATATATGCGTGAGGTACACAGCATAAGAACGATTCAATATTTTTTTGTCATAAAATATAACGCCATGGGTCGAATTTTGTATGGTTGGTCATTGGTATATTTCAACCCACCTTCGTTCTGTTGCTCATAACTCTCTATATCCAACAGTAAGGTAAGTGTATATCTTAACAAAACTAGATAACCGTTTGCAATGCACTATACTTCTATATATAGGCTGTTCACAACGCTCGTAACAGCATCGAATTATAAGACTATATAAATCGAAAATGTAATGAATATTACATTTCCGAGCAATGCGTCACCTAGTGACAAATCATGCCACCCATGAACAAAAGACATTGATGGAAGTGTAATTGTTGTGCTATCCGATTCCCTCATACCATAAGTACAGAATTTATGGTCAATGTAATATTCTACCGTTGCCTTTATTATTTTAGCGACATTGAATGTCGACTATGTGCTTCATTCGTATTCACTTATACCAACCGAGTTAGGAGATTTTAATTCCAGTGCTTTATGTTTAAGGATTTTAATTTGGTGATTTCGAGATTTAGGATTTTGTATTGAATCTTTTTCAAATCTATTTAGATAAGTTTAACTAGATTGCTCATGATATGTAAATGTAAGCCAGACTGGCTAACCAACATTGCATGTAACAAATCAAGACGGTTTCTTGACTCTAATACACAAGGCGGTGCTACAATTAAAACTTGGTGAGGACTGCTAAAAAACAGCCTGTATAGGCACTAAATCACAAAAACGATGAGTCGCCACATGTCTGCATGCACCTATCAAGACCATCAAACCTGTATATTAGCTTCATTTATCGCATTTTGTATCCACACTAAAGTATCCCAATCACCAGTTTATTCACGATTCGGGGTAAAGTTAAATGGTTTCTGCTTCATGTTCTTGGGAGACTAATTCCGACATATGATAGTGATTTGTGAAATCTGGCTTACAAAGAACTATAACTCGGAAGTATAGATCCTTCCAAATTATGTTCCGCACCGAAAATATAGGTTTTATTACGCATCATGATGCTATGGCTTCTCGTATAAAATAGTTTTCAAAATTATTTCGAATCATCAACTTGATCAATTTAATTATCACGGTGTCTTTAAATGGTAGTGATCAACTAATATGGTCATAGGTGAGTTCAACTGCTCGGATTTAACTTGGTTAGATGTATACGGTGTCTTTGAGGACGTCTATACTGTCGCAGATTTTTCTGTTATGAATTTTTTTTGTCGTTCGTAAAATCCGCCACATTATCATACTTAAAAAAACGAAATCATATTTTTCGAACAGTGAATGCTAAAATTCGCCTGATATTTGATCCAAACATCGCAACTATAGGTAACCGTATAAATAAATATAAGCGCAACAATCAGTAAAAAAATTTGGATTTGACATTTGATATCGTTGTATATTTGGAACTTTCGTCGTGTGAGTTTTTTACCGGTTTAAGACTAACCTAAATTCATAAAGTGTGTCCTTTTCTTGAACAGGCTTCTCAAATTTGGCCCGATTTGGACCAAGGCCATTCAATAAAATCGTCGCAGTGACTAAAACTATTTGGTACAAATATATCAATCATGTGTGTTTGGCGCACTTTGGCCCAAGATTTCATTTTTTTTCCCTTATAGCAGCTGTTCTTAATCTATGGGCCAGATAAGAAATTTTGCCCTACGTTTGTCAACTTTTAACTATACTTACGAGTTTTACAAGTTTTAAAATCAAATTTACAAATATCCAAATTAATTACAAAAATTAAAAAATTTAATTTCCCAACCGGGTTCATTTTTAATAATATTAAAATAATTTGTTTCTAAATGATCAAACTTTCAAATAAACTTACTTTTATCCTAAATTCGAAACATCTATAACTTGGCAAATGAATTTTCTGAATTTTGAATTTTTATTATGTTTTCGAATTGATAAATTTAAGATGTGCATTCTTAATTATAATTTTAAATTTTGCTTCGGATTATTTAATTTTGAAAATTGTAAATATGTACATAAGTACTTTGAAATATTATGACCTTGAGAATCTTTGAAATTGAATTATATTCAAGTTTTCTAAAGTTCCTGATCATTTCCGAAAAAATTAAATTTTCAAAATTAATGTTAAAATTTCGTATAAATGTAATACAGAATTCAATATAAAATTTAAATTTCGATGTGAAAGAAATTTTAAACTTCAAATCAAATGTTTGAAATCAAATGTTTGAAGTTCTCGGAATAATATTATTAAATTTTGAAAAATGTACTTTTGCAATCCTCGATTTGAACAATTTCAAGTAACCAACATTTTTCAAAATTTCAATTAGAAATCGAATTTTTCATATTGAGAATCTTATGGTAGGTAAATAAAATTCAAAATTAGAATTTTTATATCAAATTTTGGAAATAAACATTTGAAACGTCGAACTTCATATATTTATAATTCTGAATTTAAAATAGAATTATCCAGAAATTCTAGAATTTAATTTTTTTGTTTTAAAATTAGAATAAGAATTTTTATAACTAAATTTTACAATTCGAAATTTTATTTTTGATAATTTTGGATTTTTTCAAACATTTAATATCCATCGTTTGATTATTTTTAATCCGAATCAATATTTACAGCTACAGGTTTTGTTCAATTTTACAATTCTGAAATTAAAATTTCATTTCGAATTTTCCCAGTTTAAATACCGTATTAGTCAGTTGTTAAAACCCAGCTATATATAAATATTTTAAGCTCAAAGCTGCGATTATTATTTCTGTGAAATGATATACAGAACCACTTTGGCCCAACATGACATGTGTTTTAATTGGCACTTATAAAATGTTTTTTTAAGAAATGCATTGATCATCATACATTTTTCTTCCAAATTGAGTTTACCCCCACTTCTTTATGAAATATATTTGAATTTGGATCAATGAAAATAACTAGAGGTAGCCACATATCTCAATATGATGGATTAGTTTTTTCCCCAAGAGCATATCGAATTCATCGATTGAATAATGAGAAACCCTTGCTACATACGAAGATCAGTAATAACGAATGTGCATAAAAAGTTTGGAGAGAAAAATATCTCGTGGAGTACGTTGCATCGTTGGTTCTCTATACAGAATCTATAGGTTACCAGATTTCCCAACTCCAATAGATTAAATCAAGTGTATAGATAGAAAATGAGTCGCAATCTTTGATTTTAAAACGCAGCAATTGTATTTGTATTTGTCATCTTAGAAATAAGTTTATTGTACCAGAACAATCGAATGCAATAAATTTCTTTTTTGAGCAGATGATCGTAGTAGAAACCAAGCCATGGACATTTTATGGGTTAAGTTGAATTTTTTAGTAAATCTCCACGCAATTGTGGAAGCCATAAAATCC
Source organism: Tipula unca (assembly GCA_951394425.1). Classification (NCBI taxonomy): domain Eukaryota; kingdom Metazoa; phylum Arthropoda; class Insecta; order Diptera; family Tipulidae; genus Tipula; species Tipula unca. The sequence continues at coordinate 74,535,531 of OX596381.1, forward strand.
AGAGAATTTTATCTTTTTGAAGACAATCATCGTATTGGAAACCGAGAAAATGAAAGTTTATGAGATTCAGTTGAACTTTTCATTAAACTGTTAATAAACTCTTCGCACAACAAAGAGAGCCTATACAGAAATTAATCCTGATATTTGGTTTTGAAGCGATTTCCATTTGCTAATTCAGTCGTTAGAGTGCAATATAAGTTGAGAATTAAAGAATTTGAAATTTGTTTGATTCGGTCGAATTTAGAGAGGCAAGAAATTCAGACAAATGTTATTGTTTGAAGTAATTTTAATTTTTTGGTGTAGAAAAAAATAGGCACAGTTTAGATACCAGTTGGAACAAGGAGATAATTGAATTTTGGATTCAGTTGAAGTTAAAGTCAATCTTTCGTAGGTCCCGAAACTCAGAGAAATTTTACTTTAAACTTTGAGACGATTTGGGTCTCAAAAATCTCCAGTACCCGGTCCTCATATCGTAGCTCTGGAAGGCCAGGCTGTCTGACAACATTTTATTATTATTTTAAATTTAGTGTCTGAAAATTGTTCTTGCCTGTACTTAAATAAATCAAAATCCCGAAACGTTCCTCTCTGTTCTAGTTAATATCTGGCAGTCTTAGGTATACCAATCCAGCTCAAACAATAGATGTCTTGTTTTATTAAAACACAATTTAGTGGTTTAGCTGATTTAAATTTGTGCCAAAGCAGTAGCAAACATATTTTTTTATGTGTTGGCATTATTAATATTGACAAAATACTCTCCACCTCCTCTTCCTCCGACACTCAAATGAAATTTGCAAATGAATACATATAAAGCAAATTGTACGCTTGATATGTCAATTTTTCTTGTTGCCAAATATTTCGAAGTATAATTTGTAAAAATTTGACTAATAGCGATAGGTAGCAAAAAATTTTGGTTTGCTTTAGTTTAAATTTGGTGTTGTATACAATATTAAGGTAAACTATATTTTGCTTAATGCATTGTGATTATTGAACCGCGGCGGTTGAAGACAGCTGATTTCTATATTTTTTTAGCATTTTTCGATATTTTCGGGATTTCGTAATCCGGAATTTTTAAAGTATTTAAATTGTCGGAATTATGTGTTTCGATAAAACCATACCAAACAAAACAAGTTCTAAGAGAATAATAAAAGAAGGGACTATTGGAAAACTTTTAATATCGATTCGTGATTTTCTTCTGTAATGTATTGGCCCAACGTACTATAAAAATGTATATTATACAAATAAAATCTGACATAGCAGCTTCCAATCAACTGAACGAACAAAAAAACTGACCCAAAAATTGATTATTTTTTTACAAAATGTTTACAGAACTATTTAACTAAGAAATATTTCGGTATAGCATTGTATTAAAAGAAGAGGACTATCACAAAAAAGTTATACTGTAATAATGTTAAAAATATGATGCCATTGAAAAAATATCTTTGGCATAATATAAATAACACTTTGATATATAATATGAATGGAAGGCAAATCAAAAAAAAATATACCAAAAACTGATGACGACGACAGATGTTTGGAATATAAAACCCCCCGAAAAAAAAATTGTTCGGTTTATTTTTGCTTTATTACATTTTGTGATGTTTCATTTTCTCAACAGCACATACACACATATGTATTCACATATATGTTGGATAAAAGTAGGGAAAAGTAATAACAACAACAAGAACAACAAGAAACACAATAAAATAAATAAATAAAATAAAAAAGGAAAAATGGTTGATTCAGGATCCCTTCATATATGTATTATATATAGTTTTTATATGTTATATGTTGAATATACATATGTATGATGTACACATACGAAAAAACATAAAAAAGTATTATCCTTATACTAACTCTCGTATATGTATCCAAATGTTACATGAAATTACGGAAAAACAGCACACCAAAAAAAATAAATTAAAATCAACTCTTAAATCTTCAATTTAAAAAAAAAAACTTTAAAATTATATATACATATACACACACACACACACACACACACACACACACACACACACACACACACACAACACAAACGGAAAATACAAGCTTTTCTATCTAACTTAACTATCTAACTTTTTATTTCCTAACACAAAACTTTCAGGTTTCAAAATTATTTGTTTTGTTATTTTGTGCCAACCCTCACGGGACTTGTAATTTTATTTTACATACATATGTACATACATACGTATGAATATGCATTGTCACCCGTTTTTTTTATTTATAAATTTTATTTATTTTAATTCAACTTAACATTATTTACTAAGTAATATTTTAACTGTTAAATACTACTCTGCCAAGTGAATTTTTTTTTTTTGGAAAACATAAATTTTAATTATTTTTGTGAAACATAATAACTACATAACACTGTGTACACTAAAAAATACAGACAAAAAAGAACCAAATTAAAACACATTTCAGGCAGGATCGGTTTAAAAGGGGTGTTAGAGGTTTGCTGGATTAAAATTCAACTTGGTGTATTTTTAAATTTATGTTGTACATATATTTATGTATATTATTTTTGTTGTTGTTTATGGGGTGTGAGAATAGTCCAAATACATATACACACACACACACATCCAAACAAACACATAGCACTATATGATCGACCATTTTTTGTTGGATTTTATAATTTCTAAAACGGATACCATGTGATATATGTGTGATATGTTAGACTAGATTACGTATATATAAAACGAACAGTTGAATGAATACTTTTTTAACTTTAAATATAAAATCCTCCATAAAAAAAAGATTAAAGGAAAATTTTATGGTTTTTAGTAAGATTATACTCTGGGTCTAGGAAATATCGCTCTAAAAAAAAGTAAATTAAATTTAATGATTTTGCTCTTTTATTTTTATTATATTAGTTTAATTGAAATTGTTTTTATTGGTTTAATTATTGATGGTTGAGGATATAAAATTTTACCATTTCAGCAAACGCGAATCAATAATTAAATAAATAGCGTACGTATATGGTTTAGAATTGCAGACTAAATCTAAAAAATTAAATTCAATTAAAGTAATCAAAATTTATAATTAATGTCAGTATTCCAAATCCACATTTAAAATACTCGTACTTGTACCACTAGCTGTAATGTAATATCAGATAGTTAGAATACATTTTTAATAACTTAATGTAAATTAATGAGAGATTGCAATTTTAAAAATTATATTACACGTGCAGTGGTAATTTTATCAATTATATGAAGCACACGAAAAAGGCAGATCTGTGTAATGAAACAAATACGAGCCCCTCTATACCCTAAAGCACCATAAACAAATAACATACCAATAACTCTTAAGTTGATATATCTGAATTTTCTCAGATTGAGAAGCATTCATTGATCTATGGTTTCTAGAAATCAAACTGCAGAACATGTAAAGTTTAAGGGTATGTAGAACCTAGAAGCACTAAAACTATTTTATGGTGTTTCTACGCTTCACTGTAAGGCTGTAGAAATGTTGACGAAATTTTGAGTAACTTAAATTACAGTTATATTTTCAGTAGCTGTGCAAAATATTCTTAATCAAAGAATTATGTATTCAGGGTTCATAAGTTTAGAGCTGTCAAACTAAAATAATCAACGAAGAGCGTTTATTGCCCACTAAAATGTTGATAACATTTTTAAATTTGATTGTTGGTCGGCCGATTTACAAATATTGGACAAAACTAATTTCGGGAGAAAGTTACAGAACTTAATTTTAAAAAAGAAAGCCACTACTTTGGCTTTAAAATTGTAGTGGTAAGCATGCCAAATTTTCATGATAAGGTATATCATAGTCGTATTCCCAATTGGTTTTCTTTAATAGAAATAAGAGAATTTTTTTTTGGACACTTTCAATTCTTCTGTTATGAATTGAATAGTATGGACTCCAGACAGGGGCAACTACTCTACTCTACTTGGAATCTTACGTAGGCGAAATACAGCGTCAATAATGTTGATTTGTCATGGAATTCACTGGTCCACCGTTTGATAAACATTGAGTTAGCTTTAGCTACAATGTTATCTATATGCCTGTTAAACGTCATGTTCTGGATAAATGCGACACCCAGATATATTGTTTCACAAACACGCTGCAATTCAGCTCCCTTGATTTTGTATTTATTAATTATAAATGCAATGTGTTGCGGTCACATCACTCACTAAGACCATTAATATCTTCTTGCAATCGGTCAGTATCGCTTCTTTCTTTGATGGTATGGAACATTTTAATATCGTCTGCAAAAATGAGCACGTCAGAATTTTTTATAACATCTGTAACTCGGTCGATGAAAACAAGACATATGCAGGATCCAATATGTTTTCCTGAGCTGAACCATTTTACAAATTTCAAAGAAAATCCAAATGCGTTAAGACTATTAAGGGCCCTACGATGACAAATAAAATCAAATGCTTTGTTAAAGTCCGTGTAAACTACATCCATCTGATAATGCTTTTCAATTTCATTTTTAATCATTTTACTAGTAAATTCCACTAAATTTGTGGAAGTTGCTCTTGGATTCATAATAATCCATGTTTGTCAGATATATGACAAGCCAATGTAATTTTAAAGGTGTTGCAAACAACCAGCTGAAATAATTTTCGGATGGATGATGTCGTTGAAATCCCTCTGTAATAAGAAATGTCATCTCTTATAGCCGATTTATGTGATTTGATTGGTATGATTTTTGATATTTTCCATTTATCTGGAAACACGCCGGTTAGTTATTTTCTCTTTATCTGGAAACACGCCGCAAACATATCACCTATTTCCTTGGCGTCAGAGCTGTTGGTGTAAGACATATTGGTTGGGTACCGTTCAATTTCTCGTTTAGTTCTAAAGTATTTCCAAAATTGTTTAAATCGAGGAAACTTCGATAACTTAGTATTGTTCATTTTTTGTGTTTAAAAAAAAAATATCAGCGAGCTTGATCAAATGGTACTATGCCCGTTAAAATACGGCTTTTCTATTAATGGAACAATTGCACAAAACCAAGACGAAATTGATTTTAAATTGGAAAATAGATACGGTTGACAGACAAGCACGCCTGTCAAGTGAAATATTATACTCAAAATACAGACAAATTTGTCCATATTACATATAGGAATCAAGATAATTTTGTCGCAAACGATTGTTACAGTTGACTTTTACAATCGATTGACAAAATTTGGCCGAATTAGACTTTTAAAATCCCATTTACAGTTGTAAGTTAAAATTGTCCGCCATTAATAAATAAATAGACATAATATTAAAATGAATATGGCAAGCGAAAACGGCTATCAAATGAAATTTCAATTACAAACTAAACGCGAATTGGTCTATATTCTGGAATTTAGTCGTTTATAGTTACATTTCGTCCTAAGTGAAGTTAACATTAAATATTTTAAAATAAATTTAAAATAGAAAATAATAATAATTTACAAGTGTAAGTCGGCTCCGTTTATTTCGATCGATTGCGACAGTCAACTGGAAGTCGAATCTTTTGCGACGAAATTGTCTATATAATTCGTCCACTTTCCGGCAAGGATTAGACGAATAAATGACTGGACATAAATGAATTGACCGACATTTGACTTATTACGTATCTAATGGCCCTGTGGGTTTACATGATGTGGTCAGCTATTTACGGCTACAATTTATTATTTCTATATATAAATACTTTATGAAAACAATATGTATAGATAACATTAAAAAATACCAAAATTTCACCTAGAAAACTTACTGGTGCTGTAAATCTGTCAAGCAATTTACAGGAAAACAATTTGGTTTTAACCTTTATGTTTACAACCATTTTTTTTTTGAAGTATGAAAAGTTCCATACGTGCATATTAAACTGATAAACTAATGAGTATCATTTTATTTGCTGGTGTGAGCAAATCAAGGAATGACCATATACAAGATTTATGGAGTTCTTGTGCTTATCCTCTTTATCGTGCTACAATGGGTCTTCAGCGGTTTTATACAATAAATATCGTTATATTCGTTTTGATAACGGCACCACTCGTAGCCGGCGCTTACTAGACGATATGGCTTTAAGGCTTATGCTAAACAGAAATCTTCAAGAGTATTTCGTAGCTGGGGCAAATATTACTGTGGATGAACAGTTGTTTCCATATCGTGGCGGTACACGCTTTACACAATATATCCCGTCCAAACCCGCCAGATATGGAATCAAAGTGAGGTGGGTGTGTAATTCGAGTATTTCATACCCAATAAAAGGACAAATATATACCGGACTGGACGCATTAGGACAAAGGGAAACAAATCAGGCCGAAAGAGTAGTAAAGGATTTAAGCTGCGATCTATTTCGTGGAAGTGGTAGAAACATAACCTGCGACAATTTTTTACCACTAGTAATAATCTAGCTTCTAGTTTGATGCTTAATTTTAGCCTATCAATACCAAATTTCCTTATTGTGAAAGGCCAACCTCGACCTGTTCAACCATATATATTTGGATTCAGCAGCAATATCACAATGTGTCCCTACTTTCCAAAAAGAATAAAACTGTAGTTCTCTTATTAACTATGCATTTTTTTACAACATATTGGATGTAGCAGCATTAGCGGCATATATAATTTATAAAGAAAACAATACGTTTTTAAAAACTGCAACTAATTCCCGACGCATATTTTTACAAAAACTTTGTGAACAATTGGTTATGCCAGTTATACCCAACGTTCCAAAAATGTTTAAATTACCCGTAATTTTTCCACAAAAAATGAAATAGAAGCTATGTTGGGCCATACATTGAAATTTGGATCTAGCCATCTTAAGTATTAATTCTTTCTTGACATATTACTTTAAGTTGTACTCGTATATCTGGGTATGTTGGTTGTCAAAGGTAAGGGTTATTTGTAAAAAAAAAATTTCAAACTGTTTTCCGATTGATTTTTTCCAAAAAAAAAATTAAAAACTAATTAAGGACAAATGATTAGAAATAGCTACTGAAAATTTGAAGTCGGTACGACCTCTAAATCGTACTTGTTTTTGATTTTTAAAATTAAAAACTTACCCGTGTATTGTAAACATAAAGGTTTTAAAAGGACTTAAATTGTAAGGGAATATCTAATAATCGAAGAAATGAATTATGTATTCATAAATTTGAAACCTTTTAAATGATTAGTGACCAAGCACCAATATGGTGAACGTCACATCAATCATATGGTTCATACGATCGTAAGTGAAAATGTTCACGAGATTAAAAGATATTTTAAAATGATTAAAAAATGCATAAATTATTGAATTAACCAACAAAATTTTTGTCGAATAATGTGTCGGACGGTAAAACATCCAACCGTCACTCGACAGGCAGGCAAACAATTTCGGGTTTTGTGGGCATCGTCGATGTGTTTTGGGCAAGCTAAACATCAGTTAAGATTATTATAAAATATACATTTTGTATTGTATAGACAGTTCTACGTAATATGCCACCAATGGGACATTTATGGAGCTTGATGAAGGGGCCAGTAATGGCCTTTAAAATACTGTAATAATAATAATGAAGAGATTATAATTATTTCATTCTGCATATCTTAATTTTTTTTAAATGACTTAAAATAGCTCATTTTGAAGTGACCTGTTTTATGTCATTTTAATTACAGATTTTAAGCAGATTACAGATTTACAATTTGAAAAACGGAATAAAAATACTTATATTAATTCAGAAAAGGAACATTTCTTAATTCGGCCTTTCTAGTTTGGTACACTATGTATAAGAAAATTATTTTCAAATATTTTACAGAATTATTTCGGTGAAGTTCGCCAAATCCGATTTTAAACCATTACTTTTCGAATTTATCTGATTTGCCGGATTTGACGAATTTTGAAATGGGTTATGTAAATTGTATTGTAGCCAAGATAACTTTTTAATGCTAATTTTTAACATTTTGATGTAAAAAAAGATTTAATTTGGTCAAATAGATTGCAGCTATCCGTAAATTATAGGGACTGTCCGATTTCTGTGGAAATAATGCTTCTGTGACAAATATTACATATGTAGGACAAATTTCGCTGCCATATTTTAGACACGCTGATTGGTTGTTCGAATACAGATATAATTTTGCCGAATTTGACACATATTTGACTGATGTTTGTTCAAAGTAACAATACAAGTAAATAAATCAAAATTACAAAATAATTGGTATACAGCACATTGAGATCCCACTAAAAAATAGAAGACCGCACACATTTTATGCGCTGGATGCAAAATATCGGACTAAAAAATATAGATAGTCTTACTGTTTAGTGCGGCAAATATTTTGTATCTACATTTGGATAAATTTGTTGCTTTGGGTCTTGTTTTTAATGTTTTTTTTGACAATTTTAGTAAACGACAAAATTTTAATTAAACGACAATACGACAATAAGTATAAGTAATTTAATAATTTTTAATTATTGAGAATACTATAAATGGCAAACAAATTTGAGATAACAATTTATTGACGATTTTGACAAAAATCTATACAAACCTACACTAATATGTAAAGTTTTCATCCATCAGATGTAATTCCTCGTCTTCGGTGCGGTCAAAAAATTCCTGGAATTAAATAAAATTTGTTGTAATTTTGAATTATTCCAAAACTTAATCTAAAAAATTTTAATTCATCGAAAATATTGTGAAAAAGTTCTGTGAATACGACTTAAATCTTCCAAAAAATAAATTTTTTCCACAAATTTTGAAATTCCTCAGATTTTGAAACATTTGTCGCATTTTAGAAAGGTTGGTAATATTTAAAAGATTTCTTAAACTTGTGCTGTTTTGGTCGTGAACTTAAATTTCTTCAACAGAAAATGTCTGTTTTATACGATAAACCTCGTTTCACAATCGTCATTCATGACAACCTTAATTGGAGTAAAGGCTTCCGAGCATAAGAACAATGAGACTCGTTTTGCAATGACCTGTTCCTCCTAAAAATATGCAATATCATTACATTGCTGACTTAATAATTTGTAAAATTTAACATTGAGAGATAATTCAGCTTCAAAAGAGTCCCATCTCATTATTAATTTTTTTTATTATCTCAAGTGAATTATTTTTTGTACTTCATGTGAAATATTAAAATGTATGCGTTTATGTGACTCTAAGCTCAGACTCTTTTATAAATTTCAACAGATCCAAATGTACAATAAGATTTGTTGGATCTTTTGGAAATTTAAATAGATACAAATGTCCAGAAAAAGCTTTGTACCAAATTTTAACTGCCTATAATTTGTTACAGATAAAAAGACGGAACAATTTATCCAGTAAGAAATCTATTTAACAAATTTTACGTTGAACGATACATCGGAAGAGTAAGTTAATTAATACAATTATTGTTTTCTGCCTGTTTAAATATTTAAACAGCTAAACAGAAAGACACTTGGCCTTCTTGTTTCATTGGAACAATGTTTGCTGCTCCTCGAGAATGCTTTCATTTATAAATCAGCAGCATGGAGGTCACAAGTCTTCCCGATACGTTAAGCATAACTACATTTAGTATCGTTTTTGTTTTACATTCGAAAGGACTTCCAATTTTATTGAAATAGATGACAAAAAATAGGTTAACATATTTTTGCTCCATATAGACAATTATAACACGTGTATCGAACAAATAGCACGGTAATTAAAGCTGTGGTAGTTTAGATCAGGAGGTATCAGGTTCTACAGAGGAGGAGGATACAAGCAGTGAGCTTATCGAGTTTAAAGAAAGTGTAGCAAGATATATAAAATCATCTTTTGGAAAACCTTTAAATGAAGAAAACATTGAACCGTTTACCTCAAGAAGTTCATTTACATTTCCAACCGATATCCCGTCATCTAATCCAAATAATTGTGAAGAAACCGATTTTAATGAATTTAATTGTTCCATAATTTCTGCCGATAGTGAATCGTTTTTACAACAATCAAGTACAGAAAGTGTTAGTGCAGATGAACGCAGTATTTGTAAACCAGAATACCGCGATTTAAACAATAACCTTGCTAATTGGGCAGTGAGAAATAAAATCCCGCATGTTCATCTAACAGATTACTTACCGCATCAGGAATAAAGAATTTACCGCAATCAGCTAGAACTTTTTTTAAAAACTCCCACTCGTTTACTTAACATTTCAAAAGTTGAACCTGGAGTGTATTACCATTTTGGTATACAGAGCTATTTACTTATAGTAAAAAAATGGAAGACATTTAGAAGATGAAATAATATTGATGTAGAAATAGATGGTATGGCTTTATTTAATAGTTCCAGAATTGTCTTATGGCCAATTATAAACGCCAATAAATCGTCATGTGAGTTCTATTTTGTTCTATAGACCATTTTTTTCGAAAATGAGTTATGAATGGATTCTTATATTTTCGACTACGCTCTTTCTGAATTTTTGGTACAAACTGACCTATCTCTTATAGTTTTGAAGATATTTTTTTTTTTTTATGTCCCATAAACCTAAAAAATTTTATTTTTACGCACGATTTTATTCTTATGTGACCTATTTGTAAAATTAACCAAGTAGGACACAAACTAAATTTATTTAAAGTTGCATTTCAGTTCTTTTGTGTCCTATATCCAAACTAAATGGATATAGAACACAAAATACATGGACAAAACTATATTTCCTAAAAAATTTAATGTTTTTAGCTTTGTCCTACATCCAATTGAACAACCTGTGCTTAAAAAAAAAATATAAATACGCCGTGTTTCGATTAAATATTTTTTATGTTTAGTCCTCTTTAGTCATTCGTAGCGTGAACACATGCAATATTTTTTATTAAATTACTTAATCTACTCTGTAAAAGTGACATTTCGTCGTGTTATGTGAATCATTTTAAATATTTTAAGTTAACTATCACAAAAAAAAATGTCAGATAACACTACAGAGTCCTCACCAGTCCGACCTATCGACCCTGCCATTGAACGGTAATTAAATTTTTAACATGAATTGGTTAATATTATTTTGTGTAACTGTTTTTTTTAGAATTTTAGAAGCAGCAGTATGGATGAAGATTTAGAAGGTGCTAATAATTCTTTTAGTAGTGGAACTTCCAGTTCTAATTTAAGCTTTTGTAATGATGATTCATTAGATGATCCAACATATGAACCAGTTGATGAATCAAATATTATACACCCAGTGTATTATGAAAATACGCTTCTTCAACCAAGATCGGTAACTGGCACAGGAGAACCGTCACGAAAAAGAATAAGAAAGAAAATACACTGGAAGAAAGAAATATTAAAGCGCAAACGGCAATTTGGGGAGCAATATACTAATAGCAGCGGAAAAATTATTCCAGCTAAATCTGTTAAACCAGCTGCGTGTGACAAATCGTGCCCATACGATTGTGTCGTTTTATTTTCAGAAACGAAACGCAAAGATATTCATGGAAATTTCTGGAATTTGAATGACGAAGAAAAAAAAATATTTTACGCAAAATATGTAACGGTTTCTTCAGTGAAAAGGAAACGTACCATCGCAGAAACTTCGAGAAAACAAAATACATTTCAGTATTTCTTTCAACTGGGAAAAGAGCAAATGAGAGTTTGTCGATCTTTTTTTTTGGCGACGTTGTGTATATCGCAGAGGACGATATACTATTTTTTTTAAAATAATTTTCATGCAGATTCCGGCGTTCCAAAACCTTCAATTAGAGGAAAACATATTAAAAAATCAACAAATGAGACACTTTTGCAACAAGTTCGAAGGCATATTGAGAGTTTTCCGTGTATGGACTCCCATTATTTACGTGCTGGTACACAACGCCAGTACCTTGAAGCTGGGTTATCTATCAAAAAAATGTATGATTTATATATAGAGGCTACAGGATCGAGAGAACTAAAATATAACATGTACAGGAAGATATTCAACACAGAATATAACTTATCGTTTTTTGTGCCAAAGAAAGATGTTTGCGATACTTGCAGCAAATTTAAAAATATAAACGATCCTACTGAAAACCAAATTAATGAATTTGAGAAACATCGAAACTTAAACGAAGATGCAAAAAGGCGTAAAGAAGCTGACAAAACGCTTGCGCTACAAGATAAATCGATAGCACTAATAGCCTATGATCTAGAAAATGTATTTTCTTTACCTAAAGGAAATACATCAAATTTTTTTTATAAAAGAAAATTTAATGTTTACAATTTAACCGGATATTGCCACACAAACAAAACTACCTACTGTTCTCTTTGGTATGAAAGCCAAAGCGGAAGAACCGGAAACGACATTGCCAGTGCTCTAATTAAAATATTAAAAGCCATTTTAAACAATAATCCGCACATTACGAAGCTTATACTATGGTCAGACGCTTGTGTTCCCCAAAACCGTAATCGCATCACTAGTTTAGCATTACTCAAATTCTGCGAGACTACTAACGTTGTAAGTATAGCACAAAGGTTTTCAACCCCTGGTCATTCCAGGATTCAAGAACTCGATGCTGTGCACAGCGTCATAGATAGACATTTAAAACATGTTAGTTATCATAGTCCTATTTCACTAATACGGCATTTAAAGTCAATGCAGTACGCAAAAGTGCACTTAACAATAATGCAAATGCAGCCTGGTGATTTTTATAATTATAATCAAGCTTCCTTGGGGTTAAATTTTAGTAATTTAAAATTCACTTCAGCAACCGAAATATTATATTCAAAAACTGATACTTTAACAGTTAAATATAGAGAGAAGTACGGTGAAATGGAACCCGAGAATACGGTACCACTGATTGTTAAATCAAACAGGCGGGCGAAATCTAAAACAGCTTCCACTATAACAAAATTACCTAATCCAACTCAGCTAAGCTCGCCCGGAGTACTTTCAAAAGAAAAGATTAAGGATATTGTTTCTATGTTCGATTACATGCCACACGAGGATCGGGAATTTTATAGGGTGATTTTGAAACTGCCACACCAAAAACGAAATTAGACTAGTTTCGCCTAGTAAAACGTGATTTAAAGCTTTGACTGAACTGTTATATTTTTTAATTTTATTTATACAATTTGAATTTTTTATGTATATAAAATACACGCTTTTATTTATTATATTTTTATTAATCGCAATAAATTTAAAATAAATTGAATTTTGAATACATTAAATAAATTTGCGCATTTTCTATAACGTGTTTCTTCTTCTTTTACTTCTTCTGTCCTATATCCCATACATTTCAATATAATTGATAAAAAAAAAAAAATCCATTTTACGTAACTATGGGAATTGTCCTACATCCATTTTTGTCATTTTTGCTCCAAAAAATTTTCCTTTGTCTAGTAGTAAGGCTAGCTCCATTTTTATCCCTGGAAATCTTAAAGAAATGCTGAGTCTTTATTTAGAAATTATCTAACATTAGATATTTCATATGGAAGGTAACCTTTTTTTTATTTAAACTTTGAAATTCGAATACTGTAAAATTTTGCAAATGGTCGGTAGGACAAAATAGAACTCACGTGACGAAATGTTAATATGTAATTGAATGAATATATTATCGAAATTAAAAAGTTCTGAAAGTGGCGTAAAGTGGGACATAAACAAATAATTCAAAATACGTGAGTTTATATGTGATGCGCCTGCTATGGCATTTGTAACTGGATCACAGTATCACACAGATAAAAACAGTTGTCCAAAGTGTAACCAAATTGGTTTCAAATAAAAAAATTGTATTTCAATCCGAGGTGTTTAAAAAGCGGACTGCATTGGAGACTATAGGGGTCGGTATGATTTCACAAGTTCCTTTAGACCCAATGCATCTTATTGATTTTAGAATCATGAAAAATGTTAAGTGCTTTCACAAAGAACAAAAAATCTCTGAACTGCAATATTTTATAAATTAGCCAAAGACTGTAAAAGCTCACAAATTGCGTTCCTTCTGAATTTTCTAGAAATTGCAGAACTTTGAAAGACTTGCCTTCTTGGAAAGCCAATGAGTGCAGACACTGTGCAGTACGAATGGTGTCCTATGAACTTTCGTTTTCTACTAATTTAACTTGTGCACGGCAGTTATTGAAAGATTTCGTAAAATATTATTCGATAATATTTGGGGATGACAGTATAACCTATAACTTTAATTGTTTATTGCATACTTGTGATTCTGTGGAAGCTTTTGGGCCTCTAGTTAGTTTTTTGACTTATATCTTTGAAAAGTGTATTCAATATTTAAAGCGTCTTATAAGATCCCCAAATAGATTATTGCAGCCGCTGTACAAGAGATTACACGAATTTTCAAACTTAGATCATTCAGTAAGTCTTTTTCCAGCCAAATTTCGTTTAACGTCAATTTTACAAATGATGTTGATTCATATATTGCTGTTTGAAATGTAACATTGTTTTAAAAGTAGTTGGTTTTGGATGTGACAATGAAGAAGAAATAGTGTTTGGCCATGAGTTCGAAATGATCTCCGATTTTTTTTCTGAACCAGTCCGTTCGTCAGATGTTTTCGGAATTTTGCTCTGTAGTGGGAGAAAAAGTGAAATAAAAATAGCAAGAAAGGCTGAAGTTTATATCAGATATTCCTAACCCTTTGCCCCTCCATTTTCTCAAATAGTAGACGGTTATGTAAATACTGCAAATAGTGAAAGTTTAAGCCAGGGGTTCTTCTTTTCAACGCTCCTTATAATGGTACCAACAAACCCATCTATATTTAATAAACGTTCATTTGCGGCAAAATCGACCTACAACAACAATAAAAAATAATAAAACGGCCAGCAACAAAGAAAATGTTAGTTATATTTAGAAAACTTTTAAATATATTAATGTTCATGCGTTGCTATTTGCAGTCAGATGAAATTACAATTTTAAAAGACATACTGCAGCATATGAAGAATTTAGAGAGCAAAATATATAAAATTGGAAGCAGCGTGTAAAATATGCAAGATGAAGTATGCTCCTTCAACCAGGTAATTTTCAGTCAAGTAAATATTAACATACATATCTCTGTTCAGTTTAAGCCGGAAAACATTTTGCACCTGTGAAATAGTCAAACGAAAAATTAATAAAATCGTAAGTGACGATACAACAGATGACCAATTAAATCTATGTATACCCGTCGAGAGTATGGCTGCTTTGATCGATTTAGAGGCAAAGGTTGAAGATGAATCGTATAAATCTAAAATAGTAAGCAAAAACTTGATTTTATAGCTTTACTAAGTAGTTATTCAGAGCCAATTACATACTAATTAAGTTCAACTACACATTTTACAGGTTTCATTTTAAAAATCAAAAAAAAAATTAAAATTGGTTTTGATGGCATTTTTTGCTGTGTATTTATTTCAAATTTAATTTAGATGGGCGCTGCTAAAAACGGCCCTTATTAAGTTTTTATATTTTTAAGGCAATTTTATTTCTTAAGTTACAATTAATTAAATACATATGCATTACTAAAACCATACGTGCACTCCAAATTTATTTAGAAGCTTCGCCAGACCTAACGCAAGCGGTATACCAACAGGAATTAAGAAAATCAATTTTAAAAGCCCACAGTCGCTTTAATAAAGCTAACAGTTTGGCTAAACATAAGGTAAATCAGTGGAGCAAAAGTATTTTTTTTTAAATAGCTAAGAAAAATATTTATTAGGATAAAATGTCAGGATCAGGAGGAAGTCAGACTAAATAAATTTGAAATATTATTTAATAAGTTTGTTTTGAAATTATAAAATAAAAAAAATAATGAATTCACTATATAAATATATCGTTCATTGAATCGGTATAGATGAATTACCTGATGAATTAATCGTAGATTTTATCAATCTTCTGTTACCAGGGTAGGAAATCGAAGAGAAATTTTGGTTAGCTTAATTTTTTCAAATTTCTCCGATAATTTAAACAACTTAGCAGATAAATTACGACGACATAAAATTAATCGAAATACATAACTAAACCGATTTCAAAATTGTAAAATAAAAAATATCAAATACCACTTAAGTATGTATTTGTAAGCAATTAGCAGGCTACTTTTATATTTCATATTTTCAAAACAACAATTCGTGTGAATCGGATTACTTTGAACTTAAAAAAAAAAATATCACTTTAAGCCACTTAAATATATAACACTTTTTTTTTGTTTTATTAATTTAGCTCACCGTAAGATTATGTAACATAAATATATTATCGGAGCTTAAGTAAAATGGCACAGAAAACAATTTATCAGTATCACAAGCGCTTACAATTTAGTTTCTGGAAAATTTATAAGAAACCAAATGAATTTTCTCTCTATATACTTATTTGGTAATACTTTAAATCTTAATAAATTATTACTTTTCTATATACGATTATATACTTGAGATATGTGAAAATCACACATGTTTATTGCTTTTCTCAATATATACCGAACGTGTACACTGTATATATATGTACATATATAGATCGTATGCCAGAATGGCAAAATATATTATTTTGTAAAAACAAAATTATTTTTATTATTTTATATTTTTGCCTGTTTTCCAAAATAACATTTAGAATCCTTTATATGTACGCCTGGCTTATACATACATATGTGTATATAAAAAATAAATTATATATCAAAATTCTATATTTTGTTCTCTCTAGGATATATGTACGTACGTACATACGAGTGTGTATATACCGTAATAAATTCAATTACAACAGTAAAATACAGTAAATTTTATTTTTACTAGACAATTGGTTTTATGATTAGAATTTATTTGTTATAATCTAACAACTGAACTATAAAATTGAAAATATGTACAATATAAAATAGGGTGATGTAACGTACATATATAAAAAAAAATAGTAAAGCACACAAATAAATTTATAACTCCTATATATAAAAACACAATTTGTAATTAAATTAATAAATTAAAAATAAAATAAATTATTTTACTTGATCGTCGTCATCATACACAATAAATTATTATAAATTTTTTTTTTTTTATGCAACTAGAAACGATTCACTAAAATATCAAAACTTAACTAAATTGGTGGCCAAAAATAAATGTTAAATATGGTTAGAATACTTAAAATAGTGTATACCATCTAATGGTAATTGTAAATAATTATAATGACAATAGTAAGTTTTCTCTTTCTCAAAAAATAAATCGATGAAAAATCAATATACGTAAAATCATTAATTATCACCCTGTTAATAAGATTATTTTCTATACTATTATATTATGTACTCTTATTGCTATACAACTAGATTCGGATTGGACGATTCGAACTGATACACAAAATTTATGTATTTTAGTTTTATTTATTTTTTTAATTATTATCTGTAATAATGATAAATATAAATTATGGATCATCATTTATGAATATATAATATAATGAAGTTACCTTCAATTTGTCTTTCTTTGATAATTTTGTGTTAACTATAAGCAAATATAATAAGTGTATAGCTAAATATAACTGTGTAACGCAATAATTGGGTTAAATTAGGCTATCTATTGTATTTAGTTTCGAAATGATATTTTAAATGTACAAATTAAATTAAATTTTTAATTTTAACACTTGAGTTAATAGTTTCACTCAATTTTAATTTTGTTTAACATGGAATTGAAATAAATGTATGCATGGGTAAAATATGCGTGTGAGATAAAATTGAGAAAACACTAAATTTATGAATTATCTATCTAGTTTTTGTATTAATAAATTTAACGAAAACTTGGCTGAAAATGGCCGTATACCATTTTGAGTGAAAAAGTGTTACCTAACTTCCCCTTTGAGATATTTATCAAAATGATTTGGCACGACTCAGTCAATGGTTTTCAATTAAGGTGCTCTCAACACACCCTATCAGTATCCTTCGAAGAACTTGGGAATATTGAGCTCTTCTCCTGGCAAAACATTATGACAAATTTTGCAAAGCCACCACAACATATAGTAAATTTTCACTCAAATTCACTTCGATCTATTTTCAATTGTTGTCTTTTGTGCTCCATTTCAATTTTCTATATTTATCTTCAATATTAAATTTGTGAAATATGTCCTAAATCTATCCTAAAAGCAACAACAACAAATTATAATGCATGTGTGTGTGAGTGTAAATGTAAAATAAAAGATTCGTTATAACGAGTTAATTAGAGTATCAGTAGATCTCTCTTAACACAATATAAGCAGCATTCTTTGAAACTTGGTAAACAAATAAGGAATTTTAAAGTCGTTAGTAGTATTTGAATTTAAAAATATTCGATTAAAGCACAGTTAAAAAAAGTACGAAGTTTTATTAATACTTGAGCTCTTTTCGCTCTCACTACTATATGACCACTTAATAGAAACACTTGAAAAAATTCGGACACTTCGATATATGTATTTATTTCAGTGTCCGAATTTTTTCGAGTGTTTCTAGCCGAAAAATATTTGTATAAATGTGGATCTAGTTCGGAAAACTACTCAAATTTTCCAAAATATTGGCTTTCAGGTATTTAGAACTGTACATTTTTGGTTCATAGTCACAAAACTGAAATACATAAATCGAAGTGTTCTAATTTTTCCGAGTCTTTCTAAGAGACCATCAGAGCAGAGAAATGTTTGAATAGGTGTGGCTCTGGTTGAACAAACAACTACTCAGATTTTCCGAAATATAGGCTTTCAGGTTCTTAGTATTGGACATTTTTGATTCTAAGTAACAACATAAATACATACCTAGAGGTGTCCGAATTTTTCGAGTGTTTCTAATGGGAGGCCATCATAGTTAAATATTTAAGTAGACCTAGTGTAACTGAAAAGGTTTTAGGTGCTTAGGACTGCATATTTTTGAATTTTTTTGGTATTTTTATTTTTTTTTATTTTTGATGATCCCCACTTGTTCTGGGGCTCAAGACTCTGTCGGAAATTTCGCAGTTCGCTTATTTACGTCTTTGCCTTACCCAATTTTGTCAGCCAAATCGAGGATGTACGGCCACAGGTCTGATTTGTTTTTGACCATCAACACCATGTATATAGCTCGATGCCAGCCTGCACTGACATGAACGATGGCTCGGCGCCCATGGATTCTGCACTTTCAACTGAGGGTCATAGATGTGAGCATCATCATCCCAATCGAAATCAAGGATGAAAAATCTCTTTTGCATCCCGCCCCTATTGGGATTCGAACCCGGTACCTCCCGATCCAAACGTCACAGGTTTAACCATTGTGCTATTTGCTCGGGCATTTATGAATTAACAAAATTGAAATACATAATATATCGATCGACTTTTTCCGTGCATTTCTAATAAGCGGCCATATTAACCTAAAATGTTCGAGTAGGTCTGGGTTTAGTCTCAATCAATGTAATTTTCCGAAATATAGGTTTTCATTTGGACATTTTTGATTGGACATTTTGTGTCTAGGTAACCGAACAGAAATATAATGATTTCTCTGAATATTTTCAGTTGTTTCTAATAAGGGGGACAAGAAATTATAATTGGTTTGGGGACAAGGTTCCTATTTCAATGAGAAGACTCATCTGGGTGTCTAATTATTGGCAACATACATCTGAGGTCTGAATGTATTTATTATATCGAAAATTTGATAAATCAGATTTCATAAGCAACACTTTCAAATTACCTTTAAAAGGTACCGGTACACGTGCCAGCATAGTTAACTGATCCTTCATGCAACTTCTTTTATCATTTTATTATATGATCACCAATTGCAAACGATCTTTTATGGTTTAACGTAATATTCATCGCAGTTCACGAGAGTTAAAAATTTAAAATGAGCTTTGCTATTAAAAGTTTATTAAATAAATGAATACCATAATGTATTTGTTCTTTGTACTATACCTGTTCGCAATTTTATGGGGTTGAGTACAAGATCGGAACAGCCTGAATGTCATTCTTTTATTCAAAAAATTAATGTTAATTTTAATTCTGTACTAAACTGCATATTTTAATGGGTTTCATCATTTTCACCATTTCATCATTTTTTCATCATTTTAATGGGTATAAGGTCGAGCGCAAGATCAACACTCAGTAAAATAAAATCCTGTTCTTAATTAATTTGCAGCTAAAGATTTACTTAGGAATGCAATATCGTATTTTTTTAAATGTCTATTTTTTTCTATACAAATTATCTTTATAAGTTGTCTATAGTAGGACATTGTACATAAAAAACCTTAAGTATTATTTAAATTAAAATTCATTTTGCTCTATAAATAAGAGTTCGTTTATACGTTGCTCTTTAAGCCTATTCCGGCTTTCCGTTATGATTTGATCAGTCTTTGAGAACAATCTCTCTGCAAGAAAAGATGACGCTGAAATGTATAAGGATATACATATCTATGCAACCTCTTTAAGTTTACTTTTTGCTCACCTCCAAAATTAATAATACAATCTCCTGCTCACGCAATTTTATGTTTTTGTGGTTTCCTGTTAAACAGTATACAAAATTCATACAAATTTGCTTGCGGTGCTTTTTGGGTATATATGTATAAGCCTCACTTAAAATGTGAAACTTTTCAAATCTATTTTCGCTGGATACAAAAAATCTCTGTAATAAATATGTAGAATCACACTGTTTCAGAGTATATTGGAGAAGATGTTGAAAACCGAAAAGCAGATTTTTAAGCTCTACTATTATTTTAGACATTAATTTTTGTGTGTTAATTTTATCTAGATATGTTACTGATAAATCAAAACTAACCAAATTATCTATTAATTTAATTGAAATTCAAATATGTACTCAATTAAGGAACGAAATAATTTTATCTCGGAAAACTCAATCATACGGCCAGCCAATTGCACTATCAAATCGCAAACATGCGATAAACTTTCCAAGTTATAAACCAAAAAATGTGAATTTAAATAATGGCATACAGCGCATGTAGAGTCTACCACAGTGAGATTATTCTATACATATAAGATAAGTAACACCCTACTTTTTCAGTGATTTCTATGCACATTGGATACACGCATTATATAGTCTAGTAAACAATCGATAGTACACTGATTAGAATCCCTTTCATCAGAAATTTGTTAACTTCCAATCGTTTTCTTCTGTTATTTTTTTATTAAAGTTATCCGAATTTACCTGTAAATTACATTATATTAACCGGAAATTTGGTAGGCTAATTTGGAAGGTAAAATCAATTAATCGTTTACCGGTAATGTGGCCTCTTATGATAAATTTTTCAAAGCGACAACGAGTCACTTTTTACTCAAAATTATATTCGGTAATCTGTCTTTAAATATATGGAGGCTTTGTGCCCAAATTCCCAAAATGGTAACGATAGAATGTGTTGAGGAGGGTACATCATTTTAATTGAAAATCATATTGCCAGGGTTGTACCAAATCAGTTTGATAAATTTTACAATGCAAGAAAGAGTGGATCTTCACTCAAAATCTTATTCGGTAATCTGTCTGTAATGAAATGGAGGCTTTATTTCCAAATAATAACGAATGAGTGTGTTGAGGAAATATCATTTTAATTGAAAGCCATTGCCAGTGTCGCACCAAATCATTATGATATATTTTACAAAGCGATAAAGAGTAAATTTTCACTCAAACTCCTATTCGGTAATCTGCCTTTAATAAAATAGAGTCTTTATCCCCAAATTTCTCAAACGGCAGCCATAGAGCGTATTGAGAAGGGCACATTATTTTAATTGAAAACCAATGGTAGAATCATGTCAAATGATCATCACAAATTTTACAAAGCGAAAATAAGTAAATTTTCACTCAAAATCATATTGGGTAATCTGTCTTGAACGGAGGCTCTATTCATATTATCCTCAAATGGTAACGAATGAGTGTGTTGAGCAGAGCACATCATTTTAATTGAAAGCTATTACCAGAGTCATACCAAATCATTATGATATATTTTACAAAGAGATAAAGAGTAAATTTTCACTCAAAACCAAATTTGGTAATATATCTTTAATGAAATAGAGACTTTACCCCCAAATTGTAACGAATGAGTGTATTGAGGAGGGCACATCATTTTAATTGAAGGTCATTGCCAGAGTCATACCAAATCATTATGATATATTTTACAAAGAGATAAAGAATACATTTTCATTCAAAATCCTATTCGGTAATCTGCATTTAATGAAAAGCCATTGCCAATGCCGCACCAAATCATTATGATATATTTTACAAAGCGATAAAGAGTAAATTTTCACTCAAACTCCTATTCGGTAATCTGCCTTTAATAAAATAGAGCCTTTATCCCCAAATTTCTCAAACGGCAGCGATAGAGTGTATTGAGAAAGGCACATTATTTTATTTGAAAACCAATTTCAAAATCATGTCAAATGATTATCACAAATTTTAGAAAGCGAAAACGAGTAAATTTTCACTCAAAATTATATTCAGTAATCTGTCTTGAATGAAATGGAGGCTATATCCCCAAACTGCACCGATAGAGTGTGCTGAAAAAGGCACATTATTTTAATTGAAAACCATCCCAAGAGTCGCCAAATCATTATGATATAAATTTTACATAGCGACAAAGAGAAAAGTATTCTTAAATTGAGTGGTTTTTCAATATTGAACGGTTTAGATTATACAGCAAAAACAGATTTAGCCGAAACTTCATACGAGTTAAAATTTATATAAAATTTGAATGAAACTTAAATTTGAGTATGTTTTTTTATCGAGACTAGCTCAAATTTGCATAAATATGGATATATATGAACTCCACAATTCTGTACAAATATATTTATTAGTTATAGCCAATATGTAATAGAAGGACGATATACATCTAAAGAAATAATCTACGCCTATATATATTAGTATTAACCATATAAAATAAATTGATGAATTTTCCAATAAATTTCCCATGCCCACAAAACGTAAACCTTTTTTTTATGTATTCCTATCAAATCAAAAGTCATCAAAGGAAAGCTGTATATTTTATTTTTAAATTTATTTCCCTTTTCCCTTATTTATTTATTATTATATTTTGTGATCTCTATGGAATCCCCTTTTTTTATTTTTTGTTAGACAGATATAAATAAACTTTAAGTTATGATATTATTTAATAGTTTTTTTTGTGGTAGTTGTATACGTATTCCAATAAATATTTTTAATCTATATAATAAAAACTGTCAAATTCCACATACATATTCCTAATAATAAATATTACTATTAGCATAAATTATGTAAACGTATATATTCTGTTCGGTTGTTTATTTATTTTTTCGTGCACACACACACATATTAGCATGAATAATTTGTTTTTGTTAAATAATACTAAAATAAATTTATTTAATAGATTTAATAATTTTTAATTCATGTATTATAATAAAAAAAAACAAACGAGCAACCAACAACTAAATAAATGTGGATAAGTATATTAATTATATTAAAATCCAGAAATTTTTAATGATACAGATTTGCAGAATATTAAATTTAAAAATAAAAAATAAAAATAATTATTAAAAATTGTATATGTATGTCACTCTGTTGGTAGGAGTTAAAAAGTTTTGTTGTTGTATATTTAAAAGCTTTCATTTCCATTAGTACGAGTATGAATACATACGAGTACATATATGTTATACAATAATTTATAATAACTGCCAGTGCATGAAATGTGGTATCATTTATAATTTATGCGAGTACATAAGTGATATTCGGTGTATGTATTAACATTATATATACACTAATTTAATAATGGTAATACTTTGTTTCGCTTAATTATATGTAATTCAACGAGTATTATTTAATTAATTGGAAAATAGATTTTAATTTTTATGATGCGTAATGAAATGACATTATGTACATCTACATATATGTTAATAAAGGATATAATTTCATTTTGTTAGTTAAACAATTTTACAATATTACGACTTACTCGAGTTACCATGTTTTAAAACAAATTATTGCAATTGATTGTTCTGTAGTATCGTTACTCGTCCAGATATCTCGAGAATTGATGTATTTTTAAATGAGGTATGTGCATTTTAAAATCTACTACATAGCAAAAATATCCAGTTTTCCATAATGAAATATGGTATCTGACATACATCTCCATAATTTACCATAATCAATGTTACCACACATTTGAAATTACTTTAGAAATACAATATAAAGATTAAATTACACTACCAGGCTTGGTAACTTTGAATAACTTTAACTGATACAAATGCCCCAAAACTAGGATTTAAAGTATGGCTGCCAAGTATTGTTTAGATAAGTTCGTTTCCTGAAAAGTTGAAATCTACTCGTAGTTACCATGTTTTTCTGTTGAATGATCGATTTGTATATCGAGAAAAATAAATTAATTACGTTAATCATTTTTCTTAAATTAAATTAATTTTGCTGAACGTTCAACTGCTTGTCCCAATTCATTTAAATAAATTACCAGCTGATTGGAAAAATACCAACATACATATATAGTTTACCAGTTTAAAAATATAAGTTGGAATTTTATTTATTATTTAGTTAGAAAGTAGTTTATTAGCAAACATTTGTTATTATCAAGAATTTTATAAACAACAACAACATATTTGTTTAAAATCAAATTAATAGTGTAAAGCAATTGCGCCTGTCACACATTCATTGGTAACATAATAGGTTCGAATTTGGTTTGAATTAATTTTAGATTAAATATGTTTAAAAATTAAAAATAATAATTTTGTGAAATGTTCAATTATTTTGCAAATATGTTAGTTCATTAAATGGCTTCGAAAATTTACCGAAAGGTTTATTTTTAAATTAATCAGGGTTGCAAAAATCAGTTTTTTTACTATTTTAAACAAAATACATGTTTAAAACAAATAAAATAAAAATGTGTTTAAACATTTTAAATATTGTTTAAACATTTTTTTTAACAACATCGATAAAGTAAAAAATAAATGTCATCTAATGATCTTTCCATACCGTAATGTTCTATAACAAAAGTGATCTATCGAAAAGAATATTATGCATATATTGTCTTATAGGCCATGAATTGGCTCTATAAGGATTTACATTTTGGATAAGCCCTAATAAAGGGTGTTTTTTAAAGCCTGATAGAACTTGAAATTGTAGAAAATAAAACAAAAAATTAAATTTTTATGAAAAATATACTCTATAGCAGATCTCAGTGTACTCTGGCAAATCATCATGAATAGTCTCACGTTTGAACAACGCTACGGAATTATTAAAATTTACTTTAAATCAGTCGTTGATTCGCGCAACTTATAAACGACTTCGGGATTTTTATGTCGCACATAATCGTCCATCTGAATAAGCCGTCCGTCGAACTGAGGATATATTTCGTACCACATACTCTCTAGAGGATGCAATAAGACCCTACAGACTAACTTCTTATTATTATTTCCAATGATGGAAGAAAAGTCATCAAATTATTTTAATTTTTATTTATCGGAAGCGCCAAATTTGAAAGCTCTAAACATTAAGATTATCTAGAATAAAAATATGTAGCTCAAAGTTCACAGATTACACCTTCCACAGTAAAGAATTAAAAGTTCGGTAATCTCGGAAGTCAAAAAATAATATAATAAAATAATTAGAAGCTTACTTTTTTTTTTTAAATTGGTTAGAACCCATAAGGATTCCGCACTCAATGCCGGGACGGCCCACGATGCAAACCCAGGATTCTATCCTAATTCGCAGAAGCGCACTGCAGCCCTAGTAAACTGTACAAGTCAATTGGCCTCCAAAGTCGTGCGATTTAACACCTCTCGATTATTTCCTGTGGAGCTAGGTGAAGTCACTGGTTTATGCTGATAAACCGGGAACATACGGCCAGCAGTGTTCAAAAAAGTGGCCCAAAATTGGACGTCCAGAATGCGTTTCGTCAAAAACAGCCGCGGTGCCCATAAACGTCAATAATAATAATAATAACAGTGTTAAAGGCCATTACTGGCCCCTTACTGAATCAACAATCTGGCTCCAACGGTTTCGATCCTGAACTTGGTCTTCATACTGTCTTAGACAATCTGAAGAGGCCAAGTCGTTCTCTACATCGTGGAGCCATCGTCGCCTGCAACGACCTCTGCGCCTACCATATGGTGGCTCTCCTTTCAGAGATCGCTGCACAATTCGTTCCGGATCAGCACGCAGAACGTGACCGAGCCAGCGTACTCGCTGAGATCTAACTTCATGTACAATATCGGGGATCTTCATCAGATCTCTGATCTCGAAATTGTACAGAGCTCGGAATGTACCATCTATTTCGCGTTTTGTTCCATAAATCACACGCATGATTCTTCTCTCAAATGTAAGGAGCCATCTCTCGTACTCATCCGTCAGCGCCCAACTTTCACATCCAAACATAACAACGGGCCTGATCAATGCTTTGTAAAGCTTCAGCTTCACGGCACTTGATAAGTGTTTAGATTTTAGCAGTGGCCTTAGAGGATATAAAGAACGACTGCCAGCTGCCAGCCGCACTTTAATATCCTCACCCACACTGTTATCGTGAGTGATAAGAGAGCTCAAATATTTGAACCTCCTCACTCCCTCAAACGTGTGGTAGCCACTACTAAAATCTGGTGTGCCATTGTCTCTAAAACCAGAGATCAGGTATTTCGTTTTGGACTCATTGATCTGGAGTCCAACAGAAGCTGAAAACTCTACAAGCGGATCAAGTATTTCTTTCACTCCGTTGCTATTCAGTCCAATCACGCATATATCATCTACATATGCAAGCACTTGATTGGACTGGCGATATAAGATGTTGCGCTGAGGTGTTTCAGTTTTACGAAAGATGTACTCCAACATGAGATTAAAGAGTATCGGGGACAGAGCATCTCCCTGCCGAACACCCGAGTTAACTGCAAAAATTGTCGATAGCCTGTTCTCAACTTTAACACAGCATTGAGACTGCGTCACTGTCATCCTACACAGTCGTACCAATTTTGTTGGCATTCCTAGGTATTCCAGGGCAGACCACAAACTCTCTCGGAGATGGATGTCTCATAATATTTAGATAGAATCATCCGCAGCGAAAAGACCTGATCAGTGACTGATCGATTCGGACGAAATCCTCCCTGATAGTCACCAACCAAGCCCTCCGCCAGAGGAGTGATTCTATCCAATAAAATGTATGACAGTAACTTGTATGCTGTGCAAAGGAGAGCTATACCGCGATAATTCTCACACTTCAAGCGGTCTCCCTTCTTAAAGATGGGGCATATCGCGGCCACTTTCCATTCATCAGGCATAACTTCGGTTCGCCATACTAATCGAATAAGGTCGAAAAGACAGTTCCACAAAGTATCCCCTCCGAATATCAAGAGCTCCGAATTAATGCAGTCCACTCCAGGTGAGCGGTTTCGTTTCATTCTCTGCATGGCCTTAGTGAATTCCTCATGGGATGCCATAAACGTCAATAGTTTTATTTTAATTTTAAACGTCAATTGATAGATAATTTTAGTTTAGAAAAATTCCGCTACGTGGAATCCGTGATGCTCTAATCGTCAATCTGGCTTAAAAAAACACACCTTATATGTACATTCATATTTATATTTTGTTTTTTTTGTTGTTTGTTACTGAGGTTTTACAGAGTCGTTCAAAAAAAAACTCAGTGCGAGTAAGAAAATATTCAACTCGAGCGTGATGAAAAAGGAAGAGCTTATGTCAAAATAGTGTACTTTGATTAGTAGAGAGTGTGATGATTTTTTTGACACACTCCCGCAGTTATATACTGAGCTTCAATAAACCGATTCATTGTTCATTGGATGTATGACATGTACCGCCATCCTGTTGAGTCGTTAGTATCGTTATGATATGTCTCTGTATAGCGAACACCATTGACATTAACAGCGTTACCAGCGTCATTTTTGAAATAATGCGGGGCATCATTGGCCTCCGGCTCATAGAGTGGCACCATACATAGTAACATGAGAAGCATGAAATGGCTGTTCAACAACTGGTCTTAGATTTTCACATCAACAAATTCTGTTTGATTTGCTATTGATTACGCAACCAGACAAATAATTTTTTTTATTTAACATTCGCCAAAACCAATCTAATTTGCAAATGGTCGACGTTGAGAATGATCTTACGGTTTTAACTCTTGGATCAATTGGACCTTATATTAATGTAAAGATTAATGCCATGTGGTCGTTATGGACAAGTTTAATTGCTGAGCAGGTTGTGAAATCGATAAACGTGGGATCTCTGCAACAATTTCTCTCACTATAGCAATATAGCCGGTTGAACGACCTGAATAAGGACATGTTACTGTCTGTATATTTGCTAATGGACTCAAATTTTTACAGAACAATTTTAATAGCCAAATTTAAAAAAATAATTTTTAATTTTTTTACGAAATATTGTTTTTACAGATGCACCATTTTCATAATGGATTTTAATAATTTTACTACGATTTTGAAGCAAAATTGAATCGATTTCACTAAATGGTCAACCTTGTATTTTAGTGAACCGGCCACGCAGTTCATCAGCAACTACAGTAATATCCCAATTAAACATCAATAACAAATCTATAAGTTAGTATAAAACTCAAAATTTGTTTTCTTGAATTTAACTGGATTGCGTGCACGTAATGGCAATGAATTATACAGCCCAACTCCATAAATAAGCAAGCTACGTGACCTGAAAGTGGATTTACGACGCGATATAATTATAGTATCATTTCTAGTTGGTTTTGCTATAATATTTCTAAATCATATGAAACCTTTGACACTTCAAAACATAATAAAATCTTTCCACTGACTATTACCATCATTTACAAAATGAATAAATTAATTTCCAATTCAAATACCACATTTTCAATGAAAAAATCTGTTTTCATTTAAAATAAAATTGTTCCTAAAAAAATGCAATGACATTGCTGAAGCTGCCAAAATTAATGGAAATTCCGCAAAAACAATTTTGTACATCTACAAGCAACACAATGAAGAAATTGTCGTAAGAAACCGGAGTGGGGAAAGATAAAAAACTACCAATGAGATGTTGGAATTTATTGAAGAGACAGTGGAAAATAATCCATGTGTAATACTAAAGGAAAATCGTCCACCGTTTCCAGGATTCACTTTGCTTACAGTCAGTCAACAATGCCTTATCGAAATTAACAATAATAAATAACGTTTTTCATCCAAAATGGCTTCAAGTTGTCTTGAAGGCGAACAAAAGCTAGATTGTAACGTCCACGACCGTAATTGTTCCTACTGTTCGCGGTATAGAAACGAATATTCTTCCAAATTCCAATTGTAACAAATTCCGCTGTTTGTTGCAAGAATTAATCAAAAAAATTGGAACTAAAAATTTGAATAAATGGTTCATCATGAGACAGCTGAAGTTAAGGAATTAGGGGATGGGACCACTTTAAATTGTCATCTCCATACTCACCTATGTTAAATCCTATTGGACGGGTTTTACTAAGGTACATAATTTTCTTTATAGATAATTGTCTTGTTTATTAATTTTACACGCATATTATATAACATATTTCAGGTAAAAGCTAGTGCGAGAAGGTTACTAAGCAAAACACGTGATGAACATATATTGGATGTTTGCTCAATCATTTCAAACCGTGACACAAAAAGATGGTAATAATTATGTCACAAATATGCTGATACTGTCGATCGACGATTCCACAACTCCTGATTTTGCAGAAAGTTTTAATTAAAATTAGTTGAATTAAATTGAAAAATATATTTATTTGAAATTAAAATTATTTTAATTGTTTTTGATAAAGTTTTATTTGAATTGGAAATGGTTGAATTCATATGTAGTTGTAATACTGATTGAAAAATTTATTATGTTTTGAAAAGGTTACAATTGAAGCTCAGTACATAACTGCGGGAGTGAGACGAAAAAATCATCACACTTCACTCTCTACTAATCAAAGTACGCTATTTTGACATAAGCTTCTCCTTTTTCATCACACTTGAGTTGAAAATTTGCTAACTCACACAAATATCTCACTCCCGCATGTATGTCTCAGCTTGAAGGGTATAAACTAAGTTAATTTGATTTAGAAATACTGTAAAATGCTGGCTAGATATTCACGTTCTTGGTAAATAAACACTTTCGAAATTTTAGGTAGTTTCAAAATTGCACCCGTGAATCGAATGAGACTAAGTACTGATAAGGTCAAACCAAAGAATATTTAATTTAATTAAATTAAATATTCTTTGGTCAATATCTGCTAACACGATAGGTTTGACATGACCAGATCAGCATAAATGAAATAACTAATATGAAAGAAATTATCAAGTTTTTCTGGATTAAGAACAGAATAAGATTTTACAACCTGAATCCCGATTTTGGTCGTAAAATGCGACTCGAGAAATAACAGATTCATATATGTACGAGGTGTTGTGTTGCGTTATTTTGTTCCTAAGTATTTGTGTGTGTTTTTTACGACGATAAGCATCAACAATTGTTGAACTGACGAAATCGATTTTTTGGTGCTTGCGATCTTCTTCACCCTTATTCATTTGTTTTCTCCAATGCTACCGAGTTGTGGAATGAATTATGAAAAGTTTAGATAATATGTTTTATAATTAACATTCTTCATATAGAATTAATTACATATAATATGTATTATTATAATTTTTAATCAAAATTTTTTAAATTTACATCGATAATCAATGAAATTTAAGAATTCAAAATTTAACAATTAGATTTTTAATCTGAAAATTTTGGAATAAGAATAATACAAATTTTAATTCTATAAAACGTAAAATCGACAATCTATAGAGAATCTTTTAAGAATTAGAGTTTTCAAATTTTTAATTTCGAATTTAATCCTAAACTTCATAATTTAGAATTTTTAAACAGTAACTTTTTTTTTATAATTTAGGAACTAAAATTAAAATTTTATTTTGTTTTTTTAAATTTAATTCTCTAAATTTGGATCACATGAACTCTATTTCTAAAACAGTATTAATGTTTTTCGTATTTTAAACAATAAGATTTCAAATTTCGAAGGTCTATCTTTGATTCTCTAAATTTCTAAAAATTTAAAACAGATTTTCAAATTAAAAATTATAAAAATTTTAAATTTATAAAATTACGAATCGGTCATCCAGAGTAGTTTCTTTTCACAAATTCAATTTTTAATTTTTTAATTTGTAAAATAAATTATTCTTAAATTAGTTTAATTTGAAATTTCTACAAATAGATTAATCTACTGTTGTTAAATTTAGAATAATTAAATTGATATCGACTTTAATTTAATAATTATAAATATTGAATCTAGAATTCGAAAATGCAAATTCATAAATTGCTAAATCAAAATTTGAAAAATTACAAGGAAATGGAGTAAAATGGAATAACATTCGTACATCTTCTACCTTCAACAGATGACTGAAAATTAAAAAAACAAACCGCATAAGACGCGAAACAAACCAAACCAAACCATAATCTAACACATCCATATTTATCACTAGTAACAACTCGTGGTTCCTCTAGTCTCAATTCTCATTTTACAACCAAAATCGAGGAACTGTTCGTTGGTCTTGCCGAGACAAGCTAGAATTAAAATAATATTGGCACACTACAACGACAACTTGTTACAACACAACGGCAAATTACTCATATTATTCGAATAATGGTTAACGATCTATAAGTCATATAGGTTTTGCTAAGTCATTACAAAATGATGAAATTATAAACATTTCTTATCCGTCACACGAAACATGAAATGCATTAAATTTACCAAACAATTCGATGAGCCATTAGCATTCTGGCGCAATGCTCTATTTGCGGATAGGTTTTTGGTTTCTTTTTTAAATGGCATAGTTGGGGTAAAATATTGTTTTATTCTATCGCAAAAAACATAAAAAATCGACGTGTTTTTACCTCGACAAGGTGACGAAAATAATGTTACGATACATTGTTGTATCTCATACAATGGAGTATCTCATACAATGTATCAAAATCGCCCTTGATTGGCCGGTAGAAAGTCAGGGTCTCAACATTATCAAAAATGTTTGGATAAACGTAAAGAATAGACTTCTTGATAGTTGCTATTAAATATAAATGTTGAATTGCGAAAGAAGAAATTTGGAGCAAACTCTCGGTAGATTCGCAACATACGATAGTATTCCAAGTCAGTTATCAGAAGTAAGGAGGTCAGGCTTAATATTAAATGTTAAGTATACCTAATAGTAAATTTTAAAGTATTTTTGAAAATATTTCAATTGAAATTTTTGGTTAGATTGCGTAATCACAAAGCCTAATTAATTAACAACAAAATTTTAATTATTTCGTTGAACTCAAAAATTTCAAAATGAAAATATAAAAATTATCAGAATTTTTATAAACATATAAAAAAAGAACGATATTTAAATTTGAACGAAATTTGTCAATTTATAGCATTTGCGAAAAGTAATGAGAACATTTTTTAGTGCCATTTCTGGAGATTTAAATCTCAGGTAGGTTCTTTATGCAATACAGAAATCAATATTTATAATTACACTAAAAACTCCATACTTTTAATTTATAAATTTATTTAATTTAATTTTAATTTGAAAAACACAAAATTATTGGCAAAATTAAAAAAATAAATTTATTTTGTGAATACAACTGTGTTTTAAAAATTAACATTAATTTTACGGAACATGTTTAATATTTTAGACTTTGTTAACATTTTAAACATTTTAATCAGAATTATAGATAACTGACTTTACAGTAAAAAACCTCAAAGTTAAGGTTAGCGACAAAATCCAGCTGAAATATTATAATGTTTTCTTATTTTTGGTAATATTCTGAATTAAGTTGAAGAAAAATTTCTGGTTAGCAATCCATGCTAACTGTTAGCATGGATTGCTAACCAGAAATTCTTCTGCTTGTTAGTGGTGAAACTAGTTATAGTCGGATTGATCTCTTAAACTAAAAAATGTATATAATATATGATCAATCATACAAGGCTTCAATTAATTATTTTTACATTTTAGGTTTAAGTGATAAGAATATGCTTTTTGATTAAATATAAATAAATTAATATTTTAATTTAAATGAATATTTAATTCTGAGTTAAATAGCTAGGGTATATATTCGACCTCGCGACATCACCATAAGATCGTCATATGTGGTTGACTGATTCCATTTATATATCTTAATGATTTATTGAAGGATACACTGCTTTTATAACATTATGCTTTTGAGCAATCTAAGTTTGGTTGGTACAGAACTTTCCCTTCAAATATTTGAAATGGTGTATAGGTCTTAGCCTTATCATACCGAATAACGTTGACAAATTTGAAATTTATTTCAAGAATATTGGGAAAGTAATTTAAACTTAACTTATTAAAATTCAAAACGTCCGCTCTAGTTTAGCGAAAGCTTCCCTCTTTTATACGAAGTGGGCTAAAATTATATAGAATCACGAATTTTATTTAATTAAAAAAAAAACATCAAAATTGAATCGTATATATTTAATCAAATTCTTAAACTAACAAGTCAATTATGTATATGATAAAGCGTAGGCAACAACAAAAATTATACCAAGATAAATAATCATCTCAATCTACAATTTGTTCCATTCCATTTAATTTTCATTTTTTTTTTTCATTCGTCGAATAATATTCATTTCCTTTCGTCTTTTCAGACGAAATATTCAATGTTTGCTTAAACGTATCAATCCCATCCATATACATATACGAATATATATCCTAAATTTAAACTGACGCACCGAGAAGAAAACATAAATAATTTTTTTTATAATTCCGTTTTATGATCAGGATTATAAAACAAAAAAAAAATTGTTTTGAACCTAAAATATCCCAAGATCTATTCATCCATCCATCCAATTTTTTTTTTTGTTCCGTTTTTAGAATCATTCATTCATCAGATGAAAAATATATTAACGCTACTTATATTTTCATTTTGAAAATTTATTTTATATAAACCGATAAATTTTCACATGTATGTGCACTATATCCTACATCCATATATATAAAATATCCATGTACATACATTCGATTTTCCCATTTTTTAAAAATATATGTATATGAAATGTATGTATATACAAGAACAAATTTTGTTTAAAGGATTCTATTCTAATAATATAAATTTTATTGAATTCGAGGAAGGAGCATACATACACACACAAAAAAGGAAATATTTTTTTTTTGAATATTTGCCTTTTACTTTGGTATTATGTAGGATAAATAGGTTACGTATTTTTCCATTTTTTTTTTTTGCTCGGATTAAGATAATTTTTAGACTTTTCCTTGAATCCTTTATTTCTTAAGGAAAATACGAAGCAAACAAAAAAAATTGTAGCAAATTTATTGAATGCGGGATTTTATATATTTTAAGTAAATTGGTATATAGAGTGAAGTATATTGAAACAAGAAAAATTGTTTCCTCTCAGCAATGAATAAGTGAACAAAAAATTTATTATGCGAGAGAACGGAAAATTCTTTATTGCTTTGTAATTTGTTTTTATTAGCCTCAAAGGGTTTTTACTTATATATAAACATCTCTAAATCAAAACACAGTGTGTATAATGAAATTTTAAACAGGTTTGGTAGAAAATTGCCTATATAGACGTATGTATATGATTACATGTGTGTTTATATATTGTGGTGCGGTTTTAACAAGAAATTCAATTTTGGGCAACTGTAATCGAAGTAAAATTTTGTTTGATTGAAAAATTAACAGAGGCAATGTGAGTTACCATTTACTTTATAAATTGAAAAAAAATATTAACTGGGACCATTTGATTTTTACCATCGATATGAAATTTTTTTATCTGATATCTCGGTCGGCTTCTCCCATTTTAACCGTTAGACCCAAGAATATTAATATCCACGCCATTTGTAGCAATTAGCCATTCTTGAAGTCTGTTTGTTAATATAGGGGTACTTCAAACAAGTCGAAAAAACCGAGTTTTAAACAAAATCAATATCATATCGACATATTGGGCGAGGAGTAAATATTCCAGTATTTACTTGATGGAGAATTTAAAATTTATCGTTCGAGCAGATGCTGCTTCTATATGTAAACACTGTAGATTTGGGAGTAGAAAAGTTAATATTATTACTACTCAGGTTGCATACACGGAAACACTTATGTTATTCGGAATATTAAACAATAGAACCAAATTAAAGTATTTTGTGAGATGTCTGTTTTGATTCGTCTTGCATAAGCCTTAGGCATTTTTTCATGTAGATTATTGAAGTGGGAGTGATTGTCAAGGTAGAATAAAATTTGGCATCGAGGAATTTTAAAATGTTTTTGTATAATTATTTATAATGTAAGCTGCCCACCTTACCCGATTTGACGGGTCACGAACGGTCTTATCAGTAAAATTTTTAAAATGTTCACTTCAAAATTAGATAATAATTTAGGGTGGCAAAAAGGTCTCTTTAAAAGCGGACATGTTCTCTTTTTCATCCCGATCTTTTTTAAACTTTCCCTCTTTTATTATCTTTGTTTTTTTTTTAAATTATCTTTATTTTGTAACTTGAGGAATCAATAGCAGGGCCCATTTTCTTCGTTTACTATTGAATATTACAGAATACCGTTGTTGCAAACGAAAGATGATGAACTTTTCAGTATAAGCTCCATGAAACTTAAGTTTTTTTTTAATACCTGGCCAAAATTAAGGCTGCCAGACACCTTATTTTGAGAAGAACTGTCGTTCTTTGGAAAATATTGTTCTTCCCGTAAATATTGACTTTTTCTGTTCTTTTTTAAATCAAATTAGTTTTCAAATAACTAAACTACTCGAATTTAAAAACTATGTGGTACTTTTGAAAAATATGTCCCTAAAACCATAAAATAAAATAAAATTTCTACAAGAAACATTTCATGGGAACTATTTAGGATTATTATACCCGGAAGAACTCATAAACAAACACAAGAAATAATTTTTTCAGCCGATGACCTTGTTGAAAGTCAAATAAATTTTCTCGTAACTCCAGAGTTTTTCCTATAATGAATCATTGTTAATATTGGAAATTCTTTGGCTGAAGTTGAACTTTTATTAAAGTCTTCCCACAGTCGGCGAGCTTAGATATTCAGAGCATTTTTCTTATTTAAAGCAATTTCCATTTCCTACTCCAGAAAAGATTTTGCCACCCACGAATTGGGAACAAAAAAAATGTTATTGTGTAATTTGAACTTTTGATTAAATCCTTCGTACATTTTCCATTTTTCAGTGCAAAACCGAGTTGACAGCCCAGAGGAATACGAGTTGAGAACTCGCATTCGGATCTCAAAATTTTATTTTATTAATCTAATTTTTCGAATCTCAGAAAATCTAATAACTTTTTGCAACTTTCCAAAATCTTCAGTATCCAGCTCTCTCGTGGCTCTACATGGCTTTGTATGTTTGTAAAGGTTTACGTATTTTTTATAATTTTTATAATTTAGTTCTAGCAAACTGTACTTTCTTGTCTTATTCTGGATACAAAAATACCAGAAATATTCTATATACTCGCGTGAATATAGGCAGCCTTACCCAGATGAGAATGTGAAAAGGGTGTTTTCATTGATGAGAGCTTAATGAACCGCCTAAGCATTACATACAATTTTAAAACGGTACCACCGTAGAGTAGATTTCTAACAGAAAATAAAATCTGTCAAAGAAGTTTTATTGGCCATTGAAAGCTCAAATAAATTTGATTCTTCAGAATACTTTGATGAATAATTTTAGAGAAGCAGTTTTAATAATTTTAGTAAAGTGTGCTAGAGAGACAAAAGTTTACCTTTGTTAATGCTTTATTCCACCACTTATTGAAAGCATGAACTTTAATATGCAAGTTTTAAGTGTAATGTTCATCAAAATGAGTTTTGAAACAAATAATTTACTTTTTATTTTGCAATAGTTTAGCAAACATTGTGCCTTCCTTACAGATTAGCAACTGATGACTTAATTGTTCATCGTTTATATACCTATTCACGTCGCTACTGTGCAATTAACATTCATAAAACTCGATGTACTAGCTTCTCAGTACAATTTTGAGCACTTGTTCATCATTCTCCGAAATTCTCTTAATTTTCTAGATTGTGAATACTTAACCACAAAATCTAACTGCTTCGCTATACCGATGCAAGTGTTAATTGTAAAATTTAATAAGACAAAGCTTGGGCATTCTATATCAAATTTTGGAGCACTTTAATCGGAATTCATCCGTATTACTTTATAAATGTTGAATTTCATGTTAAAATGGCACCCAGTCGAAATGTCGTAATACTGGCAATGATCCAGTTCACCGATATAAATTTTATATTTAACGATTTTATTAGAATTTTGGAAAAAATTGATAAAAAATCAAATCAAATTTTTTCAATGATTTGAGTTTCCAATTATCCGAAACAGTTTTCCATTATATTACTTTTGGAACGTACACGTTACGAATCGCCAATTTTCGTCTAGTCTAGTAAAATGTCTAGCGAGTATTTCGTACGCTTTGTCAACATTTAATGGATATTTGAACAAAAACATTAATATTCGGAAATCGCAACGAAACATTTTTAATTGAATTATTTCTACTATACTGACGATAAGTTAAAAAATATTAGTGATTTTTGTGGTGAGATAAATGAAAAATTCCAGTCCAAATAATTCCCTAAATGATTTTAAGATAATTTGGGAATAGTTTGAATGCCGGTAAATTTGAAATAACTGTGAGCTGTATATGGTTTGTGCTTGATAAATTTTATTATTGATTTTAGTTTTAATATGATTAATATTTTTGCATTTACAATTAAAGGAAATCAATTTCAACTCGTACAGATTTGTCTCGCTCAAAGATCTGTGTTATTTGGAATATTTCATTTTTCTAACAAAATTCCCCTCTGTACCTCATTGTTTATTGTATTGATAGTTTGTTTGCTTCTTATATTTAAGTTTGTTAAAAAAATTTAAATTTATTTACAAAAATAATCGCCATTTTAGATCATTTGGACCAAAATATTATTATTCTACTCCTAAAGAAAAACTAAAAAGGATGGTTACTATTCCAACACCGTACTCTGGTGGTGGACCTATATCGTAATGGGGTTGCATAGGCTACACTGATGTAGGACCTTTCATTCGGCTCAGAGAAAAAATTACTCAAATCTCAATTTGGTGATAAATGAACACGCATTTGAAGCTGGACAAAAATTAATTGGCCCTAATTTCACCTTCGAAACCTAATGGCGATGTTTATACTGTTAAAGTTAGCCGAAAATTATAAAAATTGGTAATGCAGATTATATTATTAATATGACAGTCGATACAAAATTTATATAGCCGAAAGTTTTCAGCCGACGGTTTTCAGCCGATAGTTTTCAACCGATATATGTCGATAAAAAAGATTTTTAATTCTTTGAAAAAAATAATTCGATAAATTGAATTTGATACAATTGTAAGACAATTTATAATAATACTATAAGGAAAAGCTCTATGTGAAATGGGAAATTAATGGGAAATTAAAATTTTCCAAAATCATCTGTAAATAATTGAAAATTAATAAAAATTCAGCCTCTATCCTGGGAAATTTAAATTTTCCAATGTAAATAATTGAGAATTTATAAAAATTCAGCCACTAGATTGTTATGTCTGAAGATGGCTTGATTGGAAGTAGGTAAATAATTGAAAATTTATAAAAAAATTAATTCTCCACGATCCCCACATGAAACTTGGACTAAAATAATTTTCTAGTCATAGCTATTGGAAAAACACATCAAATCAATCCATCTCCAGACATAACAATCTAGAGGCTGAATTTTTATAAATTCTCAATTATTTACATATGATTTTGGAAAATGTAAATTTCCCAGAATAGAGGCTGAATTTTCAATTATTTACAGATGATTTTGGAAAATTTTAATTTCCCAGGATCCTCACAAGAAACTTTTCCTATCGGTATTAATAAAATATATTTCACAAATGTGTCGTAATAAATTGTATCTTATTCAAGAATTAAAGATCTTCTTTATCGACATATATCGGCTGGAAATTATCGGTAGTTTTAGTAGTATGAGAGAAAGTGAAAATATACTTCAACTCTAATGTTCAATTCAAAACAAAAAATTATCTGCATTTTCGATTTTTTTTTTCGGCTGAAACTATCGCCTAACTTTAACAGGGTCGTTGTTTCAACATTTTTAAAAGGTATAGGTCTATATGTCTTGCCTTGGCCAGCGCGAGTCTTGAATTATTCACAGAAATAATGATCACAATAGAAAATTCAAGAGAAGAATATAGGTTAAAAACTCTTTAGGCAAATAATTCTGTGCGATAGCTAGACAAGTTTTATCCTAAAAATAGTATTATTGCTTAGAGGCTTATTGGACATTGAAATTTGATTTAGATAATAAAATAATTAGATATTTGAAACATGGATGTCGTAAAACCAAATGCTGGGACAGGCGAAAAATCAACAGATATGGCTTACATAAAACTGGTCAAGAAAGATTCTTCTCAAATAATATAAGCATGTTTTGGGCATATTTGATCAAGTTAGGGTCAAAATATAGAGTTTAGAGATTAGTTTTAAATGGGCATTAAAGTTAAGAGACATAAAGAATAAATCAACATTTGAAATCTCAAATGAAACATTTGACCGCCAACATCCAAAAACATTTTAGAACTGAAAAAATAAAATGTAGAAAGATTTTTCAAAAATAAGAGTTAAAACGTCAAAAACGTCTAGAAACGTAATGTAAATTACACACAACAACTGATTCTGATCTCTATCAACAAGTGAGGCGATTGATTCAGGAAAATCGTATATGGAAATAGCAGATAAAAATGCATTGTACTGAAAGCATGCATCATGATAATGATAGACCACAAACTGAAGTCCCTTATTAACCCTTAGTACACCTCTTTTTATGACTAGTACTTCTTTCTGTATACTTAAATTTTTTTCCAGGTTCCAAATGATGTGCCAGATCAAATTGAAATTAGCGCCAATACCTTAGAAGAAGAGGAAACTTTTTCATCTAGCGACGAAGAACCGATAAACGCCTTGACTGGTAAAAAAAAGAAAACAAATCATACATTTTCATGGAAAAAAGTGAAACCATTATACGAGTATACCACGCTTGGAAGTCCTTTTGAATCCTTTCACAACGAACGCAGAGACAAACTTATATCGGAATTATAAAAAATTTAACACCCACGGCTATTTTTAAAATTTTTTTTGGATGAATCAGTTGTTCAACTTATTGTTGACCAAACAAATTTATATGCTCACCAGAAGAATAACACAAGCTTTAACCTAACGGCTTTGGAAGCAACAACCTTTATTGGTATTTTGTTTTTGACTGGTTATCATCCACAACCACAAGAGAGGATGTACTGGCCCCTTGACGAGGATATTGGAGTTAAGCTAGTTGCTAAGTGTATGAGGAGAAACAGATATCTTGAAATAAAAATATATATATACATCTAGCTGATAACAACAAATTGAATAAAGATGATAAAATGTTCAACATTCGTCCGTTGATGAACATTTTCAATAATAATTGTATGCAGTGGGGAGTTTTTCAGACTGAGCTAGCAATTGACGAAGCCATGATAAAATATTTTGGGCATCATCCAGCCAAATAATTTATTGGAGGAAAGCCTGTACGATTTGGCTACAAAGATTGGATGTTATGTAGTTGATCTGGATATTGCTATGCGTTTGACACTTATTGTGGTAAAAACAATAATCAGTGTAGTATTACAGAAACTCTTGGAGGTAAAGTAGTTCTTTCTTTATTAGAGAAGATAGAACATCCAGAAGAACATGTGATTTACTTCGACAGTAAAATAACTGTACATTGGAACTAAAGAGACTTTTTAGAGAGAGAAAAATCATAGCTACCGGCACCATTAGGGAGAACTGCTTTAAAAAAATGCCCAATTGAAGACAACAAGAAAATGAAGAAAGCTGAAAGAGGCTATTTCGATTATAGGTTTGATACAAATAATGAAATCCTAATTGTGAAATGGGTCGATAATAGCATTTGCACAATAGCATCAAACGACAGCCAAAAGATGGTCGAAGATACAGAAAGATATTGTCAATGTACCACCTCTTCTTTTTAAAAATTACAATCGACGAAATGGCGGAGTGGACATACACGATCAAAGATGTACCGGATTAGTATACGAGGGAAAAAATTGTGGTGGGTATTATTTACGCATATGATAGATCCATGCATGACAAATGCTTAGGTGGTCTCTCAAGAGGCTTCTGACATGAAAATGACGCAGAAAACCGCTGATGCCAATCAGCGTAGTTGAAGACGGATATGTTCACTATACCCAAAAAAACTGGAGAAGCAACTAAGATGTGCAATTTGTCATGCCAGAATTTGATGGTGTTGCAAAAAATGCGGCACAACCCTTTGCATCGAACGAGATTGTTTCGAGGTATACCATACCCGAGGAACCTCATATCTGCCCATTGTATACTCGCTTGAGTACACGGCTTTATTTCCTTCGA
This sequence comes from Tipula unca, assembly GCA_951394425.1. Lineage (NCBI taxonomy): Eukaryota > Metazoa > Arthropoda > Insecta > Diptera > Tipulidae > Tipula > Tipula unca. Next base: position 74,576,717 of record OX596381.1, read on the forward strand.
AACATAAAAAACGAAAGACTGAAGTAAATTTTTAGTTATTTTTATTATATTTGTACTAAATTCGAATAAAAAAAATCATCTGCTCGTTTTACTTTTCATTTGGGCGTTAATGGGTTAAAGTAAACTTGTTTTCAATAGAGATCGGCAAAAATCATTTAGCTCACATTTTTTCATTGAAAACTTCGGTAATTCTTATATATATACTCCACCAGAGAAATAATGCTAAAATATTATTGAAATGGATAGTACATTTTATTTCCCGATAGCAACCCAATATGAAAATAAATTTCAAGGAATTTCTAATTTCAATTGTATTTTAAGTTTCAATTATATGTTCGAAAGGGGTTTCATAACTTATAAACCGTGGATACATAACTTAATCACAACAAATGAAAAAAAAAAAAAATTAATAAAATTTATGTTTTATACTTACATTGCAATGCTGTCCAATGATTTTTACGAAAATTCATCTAACATTAAATAGTGTTACATAACATGCCGCGACATGCAATATTGCAAGGTCTGCAAAGAAAAAAAAATACATTTTATAAATAAACTGTTAAAGTTGTTATAACATAAGTTTTAATCTTTTGGTTAGCGCATACATACATCTTGGCGACATTCCAATTATTATAAAAAAATTTGAAATTAAACCAAAAAACTTGGTGTAAGTGCTATTAACCTAGATTTTACATTATTTATATAGATTTAAGTGTTCAACACTTTGGCATAATTTCTGGTGTGTGTGTTACGATTATTATTTATAAAATATGAATGAAACTTTTTAATATCCCAAAGTCCCAACAAAAAAACAGGCGAGAATATTAACACATATGCACATACAATATGGTATACCGAGAACAGTTTGGTTTGTGTACATAGAATAAATAATGTATATACACACCATATATACATATGTACATAGATACAAATAAATAAAAAATCCATAATCCTGGAGCAAAAAACAACAACTCTTAAGTATATATTCAACACGCGGAGGCGCAGTGGCTTGAAAATGCTTGTTGGTTTTTCATCCATATACATTTTTATATAAATTTATACAATTTCCCAGCATACAATTTTTGTATTTTTATTTTTGGGTCTCCAGATCTCTCGAGCGAATAATTTCAACAAGACACACACACACACACACAAATTATATGTCTTTTGTTGTTGCTATTACATTTTCCTTGCAAATTGGATAAAATCGAGAAAAATTGTTAATTTTTGTTGTTGTTTCTATTTATTGTACATACCAGTATCATTATTATTATTATTGTTATTATTTTTATAGTGTACGTACGCACAAACATTTTTGGGTACACTTTCTGTTATAGCGGCAAAAAAAAAAAGCAGGGCGCGTTTGGTTCGCTTTGCAAAAACGACTTTTTGCCTATAATGTTTAATTTTTTATTTTTATTTTTTTCATATTTTATTGAATGTATCGAATTCGTCTATAACTATATCTATATATCGACTTTTTTCCTATTTTTGGAATTGTGTTTCGAGTCAACGAAGTTAAAAAAAAAATCTTTTTTGGTTACGTGACTTGATTTCGATGACAGATTATTTATGTGTGTTATTTGTTATATGGAAGTAAATTAGAAATATACTCTTCTTCTTCTTATTATTATTATTAGTGCTACTATTACTATATGTATTATATTTTTATTTTATTACTTTCTCGAAAAAATGGTATACTTAAATGATGATGATTAAATGGGGGATAATCAACCATCGTACATAAATATACCTATATATACATGAATCGCGTGACCATGTCTTCATATTGATCAAACACTAGTTACATAGTTTTATTGGTTCCTAGTGGAAATTGATAATATAAAATCAATTAATTCTTCAAAACAAGAATTAAAACTGATGTATAGGTAAATTATTTTCTACGAATTTAAACAAACATAAATTTGCGTTCACCGTAAATGGCAAATTTTCTGATACACTTGAAGGTTTCAGCTGCAGATCTAATGGATGTGTGATAATGAAGTCACCAGTACTTTATCAACTTGATAATGATTAATAAGTTAAACATCTTTCTTCGTAAGCCACAATTTTTAAGGAGTGTCCTTATACTCACTTTGATTCATTTTTTTACCTTAGACAAACTTAAAAATTAAAAAATAAAAATAATACATTTTTCAAAAGAAAAAAGTGATAACGTTCTGCTGATACCATAAATCAAAAAAATTCTGATAATTGTTCAAAATCCTGAATGCATTTACTGGAGATTCATTTCTTCCGTATAGTCAGTCTTGTGGAATTCAATGACGGCCTAGGACGAAATATCAGACTAGAAACAGAAAAAGAGCATTTACTTCTATTAAGTAAGAACAATTACGGAGTGTACACACATAATGTATTTCTTTCGAATACTACAATAATTAATTTGGGACGCACAATCCACAATTGAGATATCAAACGACAAATATTACAAGCCGATCAATATCTTTTTGAAAAATTCATAAAAATAATAACTTGAGACTAAAATGGCTATACCAGTCGTGAGTGTTAATATGTCAATTTTTATTGACGAACTCAGTACATAAAATAAAGAACATCAACCCGTTAGCTGACAATACATTCAATTTACATGATATTTAGCTAACTAGTTTTTTACGCGAAATTTAATAAATTAGCTGTTGTGGGCCTCCCCGAATAAAAAAATGTTGATTCGGAACGATCATATTATGTTTTAATTTGATAGTCAATATAAATATTTGAATACATTTGTGAATTGGATGAGAAATATCAAATACAATAAAAACATCAGTGTGAAGTTCCTAATAGGAAAAAATAATAAAAATTTTGCAAGTGTCATTAACAGTTATCGCTCAAAATAAAATTCACAAAAATTCACAATTATTCAAAATAAAATTTACAACATAGATGAAAAAATTCCGAGAAATGAATATAAAAGTAGAGATGACATGATGTTTCAATAACTAGGGATAAAAATAAAAATACTATTAGTGAAATCAAATATGTTGGCTCAGTTGAGTCATAACTTTTTCCTAATTGGAATCTGTTACAAAAGAGGGTTAGTTTTTGCTGGAAACTTCACGGGCGCTTTATAAGCTTTTAATCGTGTCCAAATCCCCATATTGTATATTTGGGTTTGGTCAATATTATTGTTATTTTTTTAAAATTATTTTTAGCACTCTATCTACGAATTATGATATAATCGATGAATATGAAGATTTGGTTATTGTAAGGTCAGGATTGGTCTCCACTTTCTGTCGTTTGGTCACCTCTATATTACCGTATTTAGATTTTTGATCTCATAAAATTGTATTCTCCATAAAGATGAGCAATGCGTCACTCGAAATTTGAAATCATATTTTTCTTAATAGTGCGATAGTGTCTTTTAGAACGAAAATCGTGAGTAGAGATTTTTAAGAAGTACAATTCAGGCTCAATTTATGAATAATTGGCCGTTCCCAGCGACTAAGATAAGACTACAGACGATAAATTCATTTTCAACATTTTTTCAACATTTTTTTCAACAATTTAAAATTTTTTAGTTTTTAAAGTATAATTCGCAATTAAATTTTGGAAAGGTCATGAATGGAATAATTTCTAGGTGAGTTATTTCGATAGGGAGAATATCACGATTTCTTGTGAAATAAAATTCCAATGGAAGAATTCTTTCTGACCTGAATTGCAACCAGGGATGGGCGTTTGCGCTTCATCTACTATTTTCTACATTGACGTGTCGACAACACGTAGAGAACGTAAACAGCGTCGATAATGTAGGCAATTCATAAATTGGTTTTGCCAATTAGTTCTACACTAGGGTAGATGGTAAATTATCTATTTGGTATCCAATACCTTACATTGTGATTCAAACTTTTCGATGGTATTTCAAATAGTGGTCTCGACCGGCCGATTATGTCAACCATAACTTGGTCTAAGCGCACGAAACACATTCCAACAATATAAAACGCTGATTTTCGTTATAAAGCTAAACAATTTGTAAACGCTGTGCCGAGCTCAGTCGTTCCATGATGAAATGGCAAACAATACTGAATAAATAAAAACCCGATGACAGTTTGAAACTATTCATGTGTGATTTGTCAAAAAGAAACAAATGAGGAAATCACCTCAAGATTAACTGAATTGCTCTTTTACAAAATACACCTGCGAACTGGGGCATTCGATTTCAAATCGCTAAAATATCGTAGGTTGTCGACATCATTTTAACTGTCGACGTCGACAAAAAATACTGCCAAGCAATCTACGTTATATTTTACGTGTCGGCAACCACGTAAATTACATGGCGTAATCTACCTCGCCCATCCCTGATTGCAACACATATAACTCAGCCAATTTGAGTTCAGTAGACATCCAGTTCGAGCCATGCAAACAGACAAAATCTGAGCCACAAATTTTGGAAATATGTAGAAATGGATTAACAGATAAAAAGTTTTGAAATAAATCATCTGCAGCAGGATGATTCATCAAAAATTTAATTTGGGCCATTTCATGTGAAATATCAAATGAAACGTACTTTTATAAGCAACTAAATGAATTATTAATTAAATATTAATTTAATGTGTTAGTATTTATCAGTTAAAATAAGTTTTCATGTACATTTCGTATTCTCTAAAGAAATATTATAAATACGCACTACTTACATTTTTACTACAGGGTGACAACGAAAATATTAGTGAGTGGAGAACCAACCAAAGGTTCAACATCAAAAAATTGTAAAATTATGTTATTCTACCGAAAGCAATCAGCTTTAGTAATATGGAGTGAACACACATGGCCATGCCGTTTTGCCAAATTCGAATTTATAGAATGTTGGCTAAATAAAGATAAAAATATGTTTGCAACCCTTTTGTTGCAATAGTTTTAATAAGAAAACAGACTCTATGTTAGAGTAAACGCTTCAAATACCAGTGAAACATACACGAACTGCATTGAAACGATCCAAGAAATTCACAATCTTACTAAGCCGGGGGATTGCTTTATAGTATTGGGGAATTTTAACTTTACCAAAGTGAACTGGTCTTATGACGAGGATCTAAAATGCATGCTTCAAGTGTTGAAACCTGTTTTTATATTGATCTAAAACAAATAAATCATCTTCCAAACGTAAATGGTAATTTTCTTGATTTATTCTTCGCAAACAAAGTCCATATCTTTAAAGTAAACGATTCACTATCACCATTCATATGCAATGACATTCATCACAAATCCTTGGAAATCAGATTTAATATATCAGAAATTAACAAACACTACAAATTACATCAAGATTGAAGAATCAAGTATACGAGATAACTTTGCGAACGCTAACATTGAAGGACTTAAACGCTTCCTAAATAATAAAAATTGGGACGAGGTAATAAGTGAAACAACAACTGATATTAAGACTAATATTGATAATTTCTATGATATACTTATTAAGGGACAATTTTATTCTTACTATGATGATTGCTTCAAGAAATACATAATCAATGTTCAAAATAATATTAAAAGTGACCCAAATACTTTTGGAATTTCTTCAGTAATAAGAGGAAACTTAAGGGATATCCGGTAACTATGCATTTGAATGGGTCATGTGCATCAGAACCCATAGAAATAGCAAACCTATTCTCATCATTTTTGTAACAATCAACCCACCAGCTAAGCTAATTATGCTATACATACCCAAACCATTTCTGACGAGAGATATCAGATGTAATTAAATCACTTGGAGATGGCTGTGGACCTGATACTATCCCTTCGTGCATCATTAAATTATTGGCCATTAGTTTGCAAACCAATAAAACTCATCTTTAATAAATCATTGCACACTGGAATTTTCCCTATAATAAATGAAAAATTTCGAAACTTACACCAATTTTCGTATCTGTTAAAAGAAATGAAATATCCTGCTATCGAGGACTTAAACCACTTCAAATTTACCTAAACTGTTTGAAATATTAGTCTGCAACTCCTTCAGAAAATAGCTCTAAGCTATCTATCTTTCCATCAACATGCATTTACGCCTGGCAAATCCACAACTACAACCTAATTGAGTTTACTAGCATCACCACAAAAGCTTTAGAAAATAATCAGCAGCTTGACACCATATACACTAATTTCAGTAAAACTTTTGACTCCATTCGACATCGACAGATGTTGATGAAACTTGACAAGTTTGGGTCTTCCTGATTTTTACTGGCGACATTACTAATATAATTCAACACTCTTCTGTACTTTTGTTTGCTGATGATCTTAAGATATTCTGATCTCTTAATGACGCAAACGACACTGACAAGCTTCAAGAGGATATTGACAAGATTTGTACATGGTGTGAAGTGAACCAGTTATAAAAATATTATTTAAAAATGCAATATAATGTCATATTATCGGAAAAAATGTCCAATAATTTCCAATTATAATATAAATGGGACATTAATTGAACGCATCACCACATTCATTTGTCAGTGATATTTCTTTCTCCAGACACAATGATCAGAGTGTATCGAAAGCCAACTCCATGTTTGGCTTTATTCGCCGTTGGGCCACCGAGATAAAACATTAAAATGCACTATACATTGCATACATATGTAAGATCTCAACTAGAATACGCAGCAGCAGTTTGGTGCCCTCATAACGCTGACCATATTCATAGCATTGAGGGTGTTCAAAGGCGAGTTTTCCTCTATATTATGAAAAAAAACAAACTACAATTTACCATATCAAGAGAACCTGGCCATTTTACCACCTGTACGTTGTAATGCGTATAAAATTGCGACATTGGAAAGGCGCAGGCAACAACATTGCGCAAGCCTATTGGGAAATGTCACATAGACTCTCCTGTCATTCTTCAGAGTATTAAAATAAACGTGCCAAGCCGTAATTTTCGTCAATATACAAGTTGTTAAAACTTGAAAAAGTTCGTACTAACTACGGCGATTATGAACCAATCAATATGATGTCTAAATTTCTTTCCAATGTCGAGGACCTATTTGAGTTGGGACTTCCTAAAGGGCAGTTCAACCTCAAATTGAAACAACACTTCAGACAACTATAATTTTAATATTCCTTAAAATACATTCCACATGTATTTGACTTTTAGAACTTTAAAATTCAAATAATGTATTTAAATTATTTGTATTTGTATACCTCTAGATTTTTTGGGGTTTTTTAATAACCCAGAATTTAGAATGTAATGTCGACACCAAAATCCGAAATGTGGAGGAATTATGATAATTACGCCGAAATAGATTGGTTTTTCAGTTTCTTCAGATTTTCAAGAAACTTTGTATAATTTGCCAGTATTTAATGCTGATGCTAATGATTTTTATTTTATAATTATATAATTAAATTATTAATTACTCTGCGCCGATTTAGGTATCATTTTTAATTATCGTAAGAAAAATATGCGGCACAGGTATCATAAATCAATATAAAATACCAAAGGTCGCAATCACAGTTGTTACATCAAAAATTAAATAAATCTCGTACCTACACATAACATATTGATAACAGAATTAGTAGATTAACTGTCAAATTATCAATCTCACCATTTTTTTGTTTAGGTAAATATATGATTTAAAAATACCATCCTTTATTACACGTGTGCTCTAATAAAAGTGTTTAAAAAATTTGTCACAAAAACGATATAATTAATTATTTTAATACATTTATTTCTCCATCCATATTCCATAAATCATGTATGCTTATTTAATATACCAATTTAGAACACACATATATGTAGTATTTTATATTACTTCATATAATTTATGTATGGCATAGTGTAGTATGTCATTAGGGTATACAAAAAAAAAACGTTAGAAACGTCAACAAAATATATAAATTTCGTCGTGTACTTATCATATAATCATAAGCAAATCCATGTAGAATTTATATACAATTTTTTTACGATGTTGTTAATATATCCAGCTGACAAGAATATCATTTGTCACAAAAATAAATTAATATATTTAAGTTAAAAACATTTATAATATTATAATGAAGAAGGTACACATATATTTACCAATTTAAAATCAAAAGACAAATAATTTTAACCAATTTACAATTTGCCGGAACAAATTCAAGACATTAAACCAACAAAGGGTATAACTGTGTTTGTACATAATATGTCTAAATAAGGCACGAGACATTTATAGTAATTAATTGTACATTTATTTCCTATTTTACGAGGTTTTTTTATGAGTCTTTAAAAATGTTATGTTCGACTTTGGCAAACATAAAATTTATATTTTTGACATTTTTTGTCAAGTACTAAATTAATGATGACTTAAGATTTTTTTTATTATGTATCCATACCATATACATAGATATTTATGTACATATATTTTTATCCTATGTAATACTATATTGTTAGTCGCGAAAACAACAACATAAAACATATAATTTAAATATTATTTATTGTTAAGTCCAGACTATTTTTTTTTTTTTGTGCCATCTCTTGTCGGGGGTTACTGCTGCTTTTTTATTTTATAGAGTAGCAGAATAATAAACTTGCTGTGTCATTTAAAAGTCATTAATATTGTGTTTTTGTTTATATTGTTGTGTGCTAATGCTAGAGCACAAACAATTAATAGAAGAAGAAATTTTTGTGATTTTTTATGAAAACTGTGTACATATATAAGTCTTCTATATATTATGTGTTCGAATCATTTAAATTTTTCACAAACATTTTCTATATACAGAGTTTGTTAATTATTCACGATTTACATGACTCATTGCAGTTCAAAATTCTATTGCTGTAAATTGAATGAGTTTAACATCTTTGCTATTTTAAAAACCTATATAAAGATTTATATCTATAGGTTGGTACGTTGGGTATATGTGAATTTTAGAGTGCATTATTTGCATAATTCCAAAATTATCATCCTTCAGTTATGTTTGTAAACATTACAAATGTGCGGCAGTAGTCAGACGTTTTATCGAATTATCTTTGAAAAAAATGGATGTTTAGCAGATTTCATATATGACAAAAAGGGATGAATAGCAAATGTAGGTTTAATCAAAAATATTTTAATTAAAAATTCTATAGCAAGTAAATTTTTTTAACAAACTGAGATTTATTTTATTGTAATTTCAAACTGCAAGAAACATGTAATTTTTTATTTTTGAGAAACGGTTAGTGTAACCTTATAAATGCAACGCAAAATGCATTACCACACAATATGGGAAAATTGAACTCACATATTAAAGAAAACGAACATCATAGCCAAGAATGAAAAATGTACATCAGGTAATACAAGTGATAGTATCCATTATCTCTCATGATAGAACTATGTATAATGCATATAAAACCTAAATCAGTAAATACAAGTGGTAAACTCATTACAAATTACGTTTAAAGTTTAAAATTTCAAATTAAATTGACATAAAAACTGAAAAATATATTCAACATAAATAATTAATGTATCTACAAAATTTTTGAGCTTTTCAAAATAACACATATTTTCATTATTTTTAATTATTTCACAAGTCCCATCATCTCCAGAGTCAATTAGGTAGAAGTCTCGGATTAGCTTGGATGTTTTTTAAGTTTGGCATACTAACACCAATTTTTCCTGTTCGTTCCGAAAAAATGCAACAATCCAAATGAGCTTTTATTATTAATTAATAAAATAATTATGAATTAATAGTTCCAACAAGATGGAGCCGCAGCTAACACAGCTCGTCCAAGTATGGCTGGCTTACGCGAAATTTTTGACGATCGAATAATATCACGTTTTTTTTAAATTTTAAATGGCCACTGCGTTTACCTGATTTAACTGCCCCCGATTTTTTCTTTGGAACTACTTAAAGGGTGAGGTGTATGCCAATAAGCCAAGAACCATCCAACAAGTTAAGAGCAATATCCGAGAAGAAGTGAGGGCTTTGGGACCTGAAATTCTAAGAAAAACTATGCAAAATGCTCTGGAAAGGGCACATCATGGGCACTATTTGAAAGACTGGTGAAAAAATTAAAAATAATGAAAAAAATATGAAATGGTTAGCTTAAAGCTTAGTTGGTTTGCTCACGAGCGTGGAAGTTTTTTGAAACGATCAGGATAAATTGGTGTTAGTATGCCAAACTTAAAAAATACCCGAGCTAGTCCGCTCGAGTGTTTCAAAGTAGTTGTTTTTGTTGGCCCAGTTTAAAAACCACTCGACTTCGTCCGCCACTTTATCACAATCTTTTCTGAATCCGACTTAATAAATCAAATCAATGAATAGTTCGATTTACGTTTTTCATAATACTTTTTTGTGTATCTTTTTTTCGTGATATGAAATTGTTTGGTACGAAATTCATGATTATAGTAAATTCCAGGGATGATAGTTTTATGAAATTATCGCGACATTAGGACATATTTTTCCTGGGATGGGACAAAATTATATGATGATAGTTAATCCTGGGCTGATAGTTGATATATTGCGTTTTTCTGGGATGAATCCTGGGCTAACTTTATGAAAAGAGTAAACAAAAAATGCAATCGTTTTCCAAAGGTGCCAATTACTTTAAATGTTGAGTTAGATATAAGTTTCATAAGAGAGCAAAATGAAAACTTGATGGTCGTTGATGAAATGTTGATGTACAACGTGTCATTTTAGTAGACACACCGCGGTTTGTCCGTTTTTAAGTTGTACTAATTAGTAATTACTGGATGGTACCATTAATTATGTACATTCAAGTAATTATACACTATTGATGCCGATGGCCAGGAATCCAAGGCGTTTCCTTTGGTATTCGTTGTTTGCTCAGCGAAGACCGAAAATGTGTACGATAAAGGTTAGAACCAAAGTTATTTATTACAAATTTGAGAAAGCTGATTGAGAAACAATTTTATAGACATCAAACTAATGGATGCCACTTTTGTCTGTGGTAAATAATATACAAATCAATCCATGGAATTGACTTCGAAGTATTGTCAAAATGAATCATTCTCTACAAAAATGCGCAACATATTGGCATTGAGCTTTATTTCACCAACGGAAATAAACTTGTGTTTTTACACACTTTTCGCAATTTTATAGATACCGATGGTTAAATTGTTGCAAAATAGTGTAGTGAAAATTTTATTTATGGAAAGAATAATAGGCCATCTCAATTTTCACCAACTTTCTGGTATTGTTTTAATCAAAATTAAAAAAACATTCCTAGGAAACAAAACTATGCTGAATTTTAGCGTAACCATAAAATTACTGATGCAGAACACGTCGGTGTATAAAGTTATTCGATGAATTAAACAAAGGAATTTTAAATGTAAGCTCGGGGAACGCAAATTTTTTTTGCAAAGTGATATTCGTGATAAAAGTGATAAATTGTTACAAAAGTGATATTCGTATAAATATTATTGGAGTAGCAACATTGTGAAATCAAATAAATGGAGACAAAAGTTAATTATCGATAGAGATGGGCCTAGTATGATAACCATCATTTCAAATAATTTCCATATAGTCAGAACACATGTAACCATACTCATGATCCTACTCCTTATGAACAACCGATATTGAAAGTAAATGCGATCGTGAAAAATAACACAGTAAACTCCAACAGTTTTGCCTTCTTAAATAATTCGGAGTAACATGTTTACTTCAAAAGCAAACCACTAGACTAGTCTACTTATGTATGTATGAACGATCCGCCAGTATTTTAAATATAAGGATTCCGGAACAATTAAAATATTTGGATGGAGATTTTGATAATCAAAGATACATTCTGCTAAACTCCTTAAACTCCTTGGAGAGGCGGAATATTAGCTAACGAAGGGGATGCTCAAGATAGCTCCTGTATTGCTCCATCATTCATAGCCAAATCGAACAATCAATGTTCCCAGAGGCTCAATATAAAAAGGATGTTTGTTCATTTAGCGCAAAGTTCAAGCACAAGTTGTGTACCTAAATATTGGCACGATGAGAGCTTTAGTTTACATATTCGAATGCTAAAAAGTTTAGCTTTGGTCCCAGCAATTTCATTTTTGGTCTAGTATTATAAAGAACTCAAAAAATCTATCGCTTCGGATGCTCTAAAAATAGAGAAAAGGGTGAAACTATAAAATGGAAGAACTATTTAACAGGAATAAAAAGCAAAAGTCGACTATATTCAAAACTCATACATTTTCAAATATTTAGACAGTTTCGGATAAACCCATGATAATGTGCCGCGTACTAAAAATCCAGTGGTAAGTTGGCATCGGTGGTTGCAATTGGTAATGGGCGAAGCACAAATTGGGTTTTCCAGCTTGTTTCAGAGTTAGGAAAGGAGCTGAATATGGCTAGCACGCAAATACGAGCCGCAGTATTTTGTCAATTTAAAAAAAAAACTTTGAAGAACGCAATGATATTAAGCAAGAAAAAATTTTGCTAAATTAGTTTCCTAAAAAATATCGCACACAATTGCGAAAATGAAATGGACTTTTTTTTTACTTATGTTTAACTTGATTTTAATTTAATTTTATTATGTGAAAGTGAAATATTATGTTTCTTTAGTTATTTAAATCACTGAATTATTTGACAGCACAATATAAAATTGTTACTTTTCCCTTCTATCATCTTGACCCTAAAACTTGCTTTTACTTGCCACTGACAATTATTGCAGGAATCTGTTCTTGGCCCAATATATTTTAAATTCTTCATTAACGATATGTTAAACCTTTGAAAAAATCTGAATTGAACGTAACAAATACTTAAAATTTGAAAGGTCGATTTGCCCTTATGCAGTCGCTGTAAAGAGAATAATTAGTCACATTGATGGCGGGGCAACTCATTAACTGTATTAACTCTAATCGAACCACGCCTTCAAAGTTTTGTAAAATCAGGATATAAACACTAAAAAATGTATAACAGTGCTAACTACGACTAAATTTCTTTCTAAATCTCGTTCCCAAGAGCCAAAATAATCCATTTTACTTGAGTCTCAATCTATTTAATGGGCTCCAACGATCTATTTAAATCGAACCAAATATGCATATCAAACAAATATTAAATAGCAACGTCAATTTAATTGCATGTCACAGTTTATTTAAACTATAGTTAGGATATTGAATAAAGAAAGAAAAATGATGAGGACATAGACTAATTTAATTGCTAAATTAGTTGAATGGGAAAGCCCCATTGTTCAGGATTTTACTTAACATGACATTGGTTAAAGTATATTTATTTGAATCATTAGTCTGACACAGCACAAATAATGTTGAATACAAATCAAAATACAATTTTTGTAAACTTATGATATTTTAGTTCAAATAGTTTGTAATTAGCAAGCAACTCTGCTTGATTTGAGATTTCGCTGAAATGAATAATAATATTGGTGAGAGATGCCAATTTACTTTGATAAAGCACAGACGAAATAATTTTAAATTTCTAATTTTCAAATTAAAATTAAATCGAGCGCATTGCTTGATATTTCTTTTATTTGAGGAGAATGCATCGTCGGCAATAAAAACCAGTCAGTTTTCAACACAGGAAGGTAGTCAGGAAACGACTTTAAAAAAACTTTAATAAACAAAAATATAAATCGCAAAATTTTGAGAGCATACTACCGGTCTGGTCGCAGATCAACAGTTTCTACTCGTGTATGAAAAATATGAACTCCAGTTTTATCTATATAGTGCTCTTAACTTCCAAGGTTTTATTTGCGACACCAAAATTGCTTTTATTTCAAAAACGTATGACGTAAAAGATAAAATTTGTCAAATTAATTAAATTGTATATTGCCTCTCATCAACCCCATTGTTGAGCATGCTGTCTAACATGATTATCTGATTGAACTAGATCATTTAAATAAATATATTGTCTAACATTTATTTAAATGATCTAGTTCACCAATGACCCACGATTTTTTTTTTAAATGTTAACATCTTAGGGTAAAATGTACCAATTATTCGGAGTATTCGGAAATAACAAAATTATTTTTAATTACAATTTTTTAATTATTCTTTATCATTCGAATTTGAATCATTTTATCTTAAAACTTTGGGAAATAAATCACAAACATGAATTTTAGGGGTAAATACAGTTGTGAGAAATATGTGATTATCCGGAATAGATTATTCTACTTTTCTTCCAGCAACGCAAATTTATTTTACTTGGTGACAACAAATTAGAAATAATTATTCGTCAAGCGTTGTAGCACATTTTATAAATGAGGTTTATGAGCCACGAATTTTTTAAAATTTGGTTTTGAATTATTTTACCATCCCTGAAATCTAAACTTAAAAAAAAATATATAGGGCGGAGCGACAAGTCTGGTAAAATTGCAACAGAGGGCGCCACAATCGCAAATCCCAGATGTCATGTGTCAATACCATCTGTCACTAGACCAAAATCTGTCTGATGACAGATCTGTCATTTAGTTCAGTTTTGACAGCCATTGAAAACAGGCAACTCATTGTTTTTTTGGAAACAAAAAAATCCACAAAAAAACTGAATTTCGTGTGTAAATTAAACATTATTTTTTGGGTGGAAAAACCATTACGCAAATCAAAACAAAGCTTGATAAATATTATGGGGACTCTTCACCATCGATTAATATGATTCACAAGTAGTTTACTGATTTTCGTTGTGGTAGTAAAAGAACAACTGATGCTAAACGTTCAGGACGTCCAAATGAGTCTTCTCTTCCATCAAAACAACGCACGGGTGCACACGTGTGTAGCTGCCATGGCCAAAATCCATGAATTACGCTTCGAATTGCTTCCACATCCGCAATATTCTCCAGAAACAGCCCCCTGCGGCTATTTCCTATTTCTGTACTTGAAGAAATGGCTCGGCGGAAAGAGATTCGGCTCTAATGAGGAGATCATCGATGCAACAAACGCCTATTTTGAAGGGTTGGAGAAATCGTTGGACTAAGTGTATCGAGCTAAAAGGCGACTATACGTTGAAAAATACATTTTTTTTTGACCGAAAATATTATTCCTTGTTTCATTTTTATCCGACTTCTCACTCCGACCTCGTATAATGTAAGATAATGAAACTTTCTGCCGTCGATTCTAAATTACTTACCACGTTTACTAGCGGTTACATCAGTATTGTCTGTGTGTTTTGGGCATCGATCGATTGTAGAATCTTGATTATCTTGAATCATGTAACGAAAATCATATCGATTATGATTTGAAAACTTCGCCACTGAGCGTATTTTTCACATACACCAATGAAAAAACTGTGGGCTATTGATGAGACGACAAACGTTGAAACCATTTAGTTTGTTTAAATTTAACAGAAGTTTTGCAAACAAACACAAATAATGTTGAATACAAATCAACATATTGGTAAAGTTATGAGATAATAGTTAAATAGTTTGTAATTAGCAAGGAACTCTGCTTTATTTGACATTTCGCAGATATGAATAATAATGTTAGTGAGAGATATCTGTATACTTTGATGAAGCATATATTTATTTGTTAATTAGGCGTCACCAG
Organism: Tipula unca; assembly: GCA_951394425.1. NCBI lineage: Eukaryota > Metazoa > Arthropoda > Insecta > Diptera > Tipulidae > Tipula > Tipula unca. Next base: position 74,592,112 of record OX596381.1, read on the forward strand.
ACAAAATAATTATACATTTACAAATTAAAATTAATCAATGCAGATGATATGCTTCATAAATTCAAGTTGTTATCCAAACCCCATGTAGTTATATCTAAATCTATATATGCCGCATTAGATTATACTGTTATACTCTTATACTTATATTGCTCAACTAAATTAAATTCTAATGTCTAATTAAATTATCATATTTATAAATAATCTTACCATATCATGACAAAACCAGCAACAAAAGTCAAGCAATAATAATCTTTGAAAATTAATTTTCCTCCCTAATCACGATCTACATATCAATCACATGTGTATACATACACACACACATACTAATGAATAGAATGGTGATTTAAACAAACATCATTAAATACCATTGTAATCTTTTCGAAAGATTTCGTATGTACAATTGTATACATACTCGTATATGATGTAGAAATTATATGTATACATATATTCTTAACGTACGTCATCATATGTGGTTTTCGGTATGTGAGATTCTGCCCCCTAAAAAGCTCTCTGTAGAAATAAAATAAACAAATAAAAAAATATTTTATTTTTCCAAAACGAATGAAATATTTTTCCAAAGATTTTTATATTATTGTTCTTCTTCATCACATTTGAATTTTATATTATCCCCTTGTCGACTATGTCAGATTTTTTTTCTTCTTGCTATATTATTTCATGAATAATTTAAAAGTTTTTCTCACTCGTTGCTCATTTGTGTTTTTCACTTATACTAGTACAGTGTATATATATATTATATTTGCTATATACTTCACACATAGATATTCATCAACAGGATTCCAGCAGTTTGTTTCAGCAGTTGCGCACACTATTGAACAAAACTCATATACAACTAACTTTTCTCCACTATATAAATATGCATAAATATGTATGTGTGTATATACACACACACAAACATTTTCATGCCATGAGTATCAACATAATCATTATCAGATGGAAAATGGCTTAGTAAAAATGAAAAAATCGATTTTCTCGGGGAAAAATTGAAATAATGTTGAAAAAGGATGGTATTTGTTAGTGTGTGTATTTTGTAATGTCCATATGCATATGTATATATATATTTACAGGGGATATACACTTTCAGGGATTTTAAGAATTAAAATGAAACAGATAATTTATTGAGAAGAATATATGTATTCAAAACAACGAACCCAACAAAAAAATAGAATTATTTTTGGTTTTTCATTTTATATTATGTGCAGTAGCAGCAGCACCATCAAACAGCTAAAGTATCTAATGTATGTACGTATCCGTGTATACATATGTATGTGTGTATAGCAGAGATACACTGAAACAAACAACATTTACTAAATACCGCCTTAATTTTCGTCTATTATGTACAGAGCATAGTGTAGATTGTGTGCTATATGCTGCTGCTTCTTTATCGATACTTAAAATTAATTTCTTTTGATGGTTTAAATAGAATGAAAAAAGAGGATTTACTCAATGGCTATATATGTATATAGAAGGGAGGAGATTATCGCCTATTTTGATACTTTATTTTGATGAGATAAAAAAGAATAAAAGAAGATTAAACTTTAAAGAAAAGTAAAATTTAAAAATAACAATTGAAACTTTTATTACACATTTGACTTCTTTTTTTTTGTTTTATATGTTCGGGACAAGAAGATCAACAACTCTCAAACCGAGTTTGTTTTGATTAGTTATATATAATAGGTTTGAACACCTTTTAAAGGATACGGTTTTTTTTGCTTATATTCAATGTTCATATTATAGGATTAAAAGGATTATAATAGGATAATTATGGATTAAAACTATTTTGATACGCTTTTTTTTGTGGATGGATATGGGTTCAATATTCATACTAAATTAATTTATATTTAAGATTTTGACCATTCTAGGTATACATAACTAATCCTTTTTTAAGGTATCTGTATAAGGTATTTTATTTATGTAGATGTCATATACAGGATATGAGTCATAAAAATTTTTGTAATTTTAAATAGGGCTGTAATTAATCATTCTAATACACAATACATATTTTAAAGTAAACTGATAGTTTATAAGAAATTTTCAATAGGACCGATTGTAGTTAGTCCCAACGGTGGTATATTTATAGGTATTACGTTTAACCTTATAAAATAAAATTATGATGTTGATTTCATTCAAAGTGTGAAAGTGTGAAGAAATTTGGTTTAAACAAATTGAAAATATTTAATATTTCATTTAAAAAAATTGTCAAATTGTTCCACTCCTCTGACCAATAAAAAACTGATCACTTATTTACTTGTTAAAATATGGAGAAATAATCAAAAGTTTTATGAACGAAAATGATTTGTTGCCACCCACAACCTACGGGTTCCGCAAATAAAATTATAAGAGAATTGAAAAGTTTTTTTTTTGTTTTTATTGATTTCTACTTGTTCTGGGGCTCAAGGCTCTCCCGGCTATTTCGCTTATTTGCGTCCTTGCCTTACGCCATTTTGTCAGCCAATTCAAGGACGCACGGCCACAGGTCCCATTTGTTTTGACCATTTTCACCTAGTATAGCTCCATGCAGTCTGCACTGACATCAACGATGGCTCGGCCTATGGATTTTGCACTCTCAACAGAGGAACATAGATGTGTTCATCATCATCCAGATTGAAATCAAGGATGAAGAATCCCATTAGCATTCCGCCCTTAGTGAAATTATAACCCGGCACCTCCCGATCCAAACGTCACAGCTTTAACCACTGTGCTATTTGCACGGTAATAGAAAAGTTTCCGCGGTATTTTTGGATGTTGAAAGATCCAACTGTTGTTCCGTGAAAGTTGTATTAAATTCATGCGATGGGGTAAATTATTGTTTTGCATGGACTAGACTATACGGGTTGAAGGGATTAGTGGATATTTTTCTGCAAGCCAGCAAACCATTTGATTGGTATGAGCAACAAGATTGTCTTTAAATTTGCAGATGATTTTGTTGTTATGTATACAAGGCAGGATCGATCAAGCACAAGTTCCTGATATATTGCTCTAGTATGGCATATATGGTATTTGCGTTTTGGTATTGGGTGCGATAAACTCAATACACTCACTTTGATCATTTATCTCATAATCTCATGGTGCTTATGAAATTGTAAGATTATACCAAGAATGGAATGAAAGTATTGCGTAAAATTTGTTTGTGAAATAATTAAAAATCAGTATCGTGAAAATGAGTGAGTTTATAGAGATGTCAATGTAAACGACCATAAAGGGGTGTTGAAGTTTATATACCAAGATGAAACGTTAAAAAATCGATTCGAGTTGATCTGTATAATGAAAATAATTGATATGCAGCGGACGGTATGATATGATGTTGGATATGAATGTTGGCAACAAGAAGAATGAATGTTGGCAACAAGAAGACAGTAATACAATTTTTACGAATTTTTACGCATTACGAAATTATCATGCAATGATAATAGCATAGACCAATCTAAGAGAGTGAAAGAGCTGACATGCTAGCGACAATAGGATGCTAGAGTGGAATGGTGCCGAATTGCAGGTAAATTGGAAAGAATAGTTATTTGTCTGGTTTTTCACTAGCCTATTTAAGTATATAGGCACAGATTTTGATAAACTCAGGAACGCAAATTATTTGACGCAAATTATGAAAGAGGCTAAATAAGTATACTTGGAATTGTATGAAACGGGGGGAGAGAATAGAAATGTAAAGGAATATTTTAAATTATTAATTTTTATAAAGGTTTTAAAATATTTATTGATTATTGACTCCCTTTTTAGATGTTAGGTCATTATAATAAAAACACTATTTGATGCATAGTGGGCCTTGCCGCATATACTTAAATTAAGTATTTTATCACTATATTGCACGGAGCTGATCAGAATATTTTAAGATTATACGAAGGTCGTTTATATATGTATGTATATACCTTGAAAGTATAATGCGTCCTACAGCATTAGATGAGATAAGCATATCGGTCAGTTCGTTACCGTTTTTAGTAATTGTTCGATCGCATGATGTATACCTTCTTTGTTGTTCCATATGAATACTGTTCCGTAGAGACTTCCAATTTTTAAACAATTTTTGAACCACTTTTATATATCCATATAAACTTTGCAGATCGTCTCCATAAGTTCAGTGAATATATAATGTTCAGTACTAGAGGGTATACCGAATTATACGGATAGGAACGATTTCTGTTTGCTGATCACTCAACATTTCCCACCAAACCGAAAATGTGGTCTAAAAACTCGTTGAAAGTAAATTTTAGAATAGTTACTTCAAAATAATTGTAATTTCGAATATGCGGTACATCGGTTCGTTCAATAATATTGTTCTTATTTTGGTAATCCAAAATATGTAAAACTTGAACATCACGATGGTTCTCTATTATTTCATTAAACACGACGGATCCAATAATTTATCCATTTTCAATTGTATAAGAAAATGTTTAAGTTCATTCCCTAAAATTGAAACATGACAAACAAATTTTACTGTCAAATCAAAATGTTTTGAAAATTAAAAATAAGCAATATGTAAAAACATTTTTTAAAGCCTCAAAACCGCGATAAATAACGATAGATGGTATATAATATTGGAATCAGGTTTAGCATGTCTTTTGCAGAACATAATGTGGCAATTAAAATCATTGACCACCTGCTGCCTAAAAAAATTGCCCCGAATTCCAAAATTAATAATGAGTTCAAGCTGGGACGAACAAAATGCGTTGGAGTTATTAAATATATAATAGCTCGCTATTAACTATATAAAATTACGAAGTTTTCGGTTTTAATTGAAGAAAGCACCGACATAGAGACTATTAAGTCAATGTTCGTTTTAGTACGATTTATAAGCTCCAAAAATGGACGAAGTGTGATGATTGGTGCAAAATTTGTTTGCGTCTCGATTATGAGAAGATAACCACAGCGCAGCAATTATCGCAAGCAAGGCATGCTTTGCCCTACCGGGAGCACCGGAAGATCAAATTAGACAAATCGATGTGAATGTGTCCAGCAGTTCAAAGCGATGCAGCCAATTATAAGAAATTCAAGCACTTCTCGGCCACGTCAAAAAGAATATTCTGAAAACGTCTGCTACTCGTTAGCTATCTCATCAACGGTGCGTAGAACGTAGTATGGAAACTTGAGCTGTTTTACAGGAATTTCTTCGAGAAGCCGTCAAAACCGATATATTTAAGTTAACAGAGATGATTGTGCAAGAACTACACGTTCTGGAATTCTTCACCTTAATAAACGGTCTGTTTTAATCAAGAAAACGTTTAATTAATCGGCTACACACAAAAGCACTAACATATTCAAAAACATAAGTCAACATTTTATTAAACCAGATGAATTGGAAGAGTATTTTGACCAACCGAAAGAGTTCGCAAGATATATGTTACGAAATTGCTGATTTTATCAAAGAGGTATTTTACATTTTTTGAAATGTCCACAATGCTAAACCATATTTTAATATTGAATTAAGCAAGACAAGAAAGTATATTGATTTTAATGAAACTGTTAGTCACAAATCTATTAACAAGTAAAAAATTTTATTTAACTTTCTATAGAATCCTTTTATGCAGAAACTATTGACCTTTTGGATCTGTTTTCATTCAAACTATTGACCTTTGGATCTGGTTTCATTGAATCATTTCATATCTCTGCTAATCCAAGCAGCATGTCTGTATTTCTATGGTCACAAGTTACAACGACTGTGTGATGTGATGTTCTGTCTGGTGTAATTTATAGGGTTTATTTATAGTTTTCATTATTTTTATCAAATTTTGAATTAAAGTAGGTAGGTTTAAAATCCGAAAAAATTAACGGAATGTACCGATAGTTAAGGAAAAAATATTTTCAAACATTTTAGGGAGGCACCATCTAAATTATACCAATATAATATACAACAATTAAAATTGGGACGTTATAAAAAAATACCAAGGAACAGTTTTCATTGGTTGGTTGCATGATATTGCATTAAATACAATCTCTGTCATCAGTAAAAAGCCACTTGGAAAAATATTATTTAGTTGAGTATCGCGCTTGCTCAAAACATCGAAACTATTATGCATTTGTATACGGCCGAAACAACTATATTTAGAATACGTTTCTCTGCTGACCCTATTCATGGAGAAACCCGTTAGACTAAACAAACGATTTTAAATTGGCTATACGTACCTTCTTTTAGAATAGAAAATTTAGGATGTTCATAGATTACAATGAAAACAATTGATGATGAAAATTGAAAATAATTTTGAAAAAAAAAAATTTTTTTTTTCACAGTGAAAAATGCTTTTTGACATTTTCCGAACATTCTGTTTAAACTACTATAATAAATAAATTTAATAGCATAGATTATAATCACTCAGATATAAAGCAAATTTGGTGAATGTATTTTCAACAACAAATAAATTTTAAATAGCAAAAAATAATAAAAACGCCCTAATTTTTTTTTAAATAAAATTTATAAAACATATTATCTGTGAATTTTTAAAGAACATATAGGGTAACTCAAAATATGGCGAAGTTAGACTTATAACTATTCACTACAGCTCATACAAGATAAGAATTTAATTTTAATTTGTGAACCTACGAGTATACATATTAAATTAATTGTGACTCTTGACAATCCGCAAATTGTTTTTGCCGCTGCTGTTTGTTATTTATTAGTACATATATAGATAATACCAGGTAATTTTTCAACTTTTGTAGAGAAATATACAATACAGCAACACTTGGTATTATAATGTGTTTTTTTAAACCATTATTTTGATAAATGGTTTTTGTGTAGAGAAAAAAAAACTATCCTCGGAGCAAGATATTAATTGCCATACCTTCCGTTACATAAAATAATATTTTCGTTTATATATGTGCATAGCTATTTGGTTCCAAATTACTCAATTGTGTAAATATTTCATATATGTTAATTTATTACATTACGTTATTTAATAAAATAATTACACATGTATCTATTAGATTTTGAATTTAACGACCGATTAATCAAAACGATTAATATTACTATACTTTGTGTAACTAATTAGCATATTGTGTATTTTTTTTTCAAAAAAAAAAAGTCTTGGATATCATTAAAAATTAGCAGATGGTCTATTATACTATACTCGAATGTAGCACTAATATGAGAATAACTACAAAGGTTTAACTTAAATAAATAGTTTATAAAAACAATAACAACATTTAAAATGCTATTAATTTCTAGAATTTTTTATTCTGCAAACAGAACAAAAGAACAGAATGTTCCACCTTTTCCCTTTTTTTTTTTTTGTTCTATGTGTTGTTCGTCTTTTGGAAATAAAAAATGTACGTCTAATTCTTACTATATATACCATAGCAAATGATTTATTTTCGTTTTTTATTTTAGCCAAAGAAACTTTTAAATTATTATATAAGAGAATATATAGAATAGAAAATTTCTATATATATATATATACCAAACAACAGGATGACACAAAAATATACGTTCCATAAATCTAAAAGTACAAAACGAAAAAAAAAATCAAATTGTTCGAAAACTAATTGTTTCGGAAATAAGTTAACAACATGTTCGTGACAAAATAAAATTAAATTGCCAAAATAAAAAAAAATTATTCTGTGTATGTATATGTATGTCTACGGTATGTTATGTTAAATATTTACTTTCTAAAGTAATTATTGTTTAGAAGAGATTTTTTTTTTCGTTAACTATTAATTTTGTGAACAAATACATTTTTTTTGTATGCGCTCATACATTATTTCAGTTAATTTATTTAGCATCCATACGAAAAAATTAGAGTATTACCACTTAGAGATCGAGAATGTATTTTTTCAAACTAAAATATCGATATAACATTATTATATCGTTGAAGATGACCTTCATATATTATAATATATTTAATCACCACCAAACACTTTTTGTCCATTCTGTGTCTAGATTAGTCATCTTTTTTGATACTATACAACTATATATAAGATTCGATTCGATTATTAATTTTTAGTTTATAGTAATATATGTAATAATATGGCGCCAAAAACGAATTTTGGTTATAACTTTATACATAAATTATGGTAAAGTATATTTAAATAATCGATCGATGAACTTACACATAACGGATGATCATTTTGATTAGAAATGTGACGTAAAAAAGATAGTGGTTAAATATCATGAAAACAACGTTTTCGGTATTATAAATCAATAGAACGCCTACTATAGATAATATAGATAATAGGTACAGGCATGCTGTAGATGGAGGCAGATGAATGGGATAGTTTCAAGAAGTTGAAAACATATTATCTGTTTTAGTGAACTGGATTAAATAAAGATGGCAGCAACAAGGTTGATAGGTATTTTTTATATAGTATCTAAATGTTACAATATATTTCCTGTTAAATAACTATACTTGTAGGGTACGCAAAGAAAACGTCAATAACATCATTCTACAAAGAAAGTATGTGGAGTTGGACAGAATTGTGTAAAAATGACCTATAGAAAAGAATGTCTAATCGTCTAATCCCCCTTCGTTTGAATATCATTTTTCTCTCGAGATTATCGACTGTGAATCATCATAGCGTGATTCTATACTTATCGACCTGAAGAGTAAAAATCATAATATTTTGACATACATAGTTATATAGTGGACAATTTATATATAGCAACGTTAAAAATAACATAAATTTCCATCATTACCAAAAACCTAAACTGACTATTACAATCTGTAACGTTAGCCAAATATCCATGAAATCTAGAACAAATAACATTTCCAATAACGCCTTTAGGATCGAGACCGACCTACAAAATTTTTTACCTGGCATCATCTATAGTTTCTTTATTATTTTGGCAAAGATATAAACATCTACAATATAAATAGCCATTTGTTTGACCATATAAAATTGCTAACCTAATCGTCGTCGGCCGGATTCCTATAGATTTATCTTATCTGATAAAATAGTATACCCAACATTTCGAGCCCAAACGCTTGGGGTTTGCAAATGTTTTTGTAAAGAAGTTCTTCTTTAGTCTAAGTTATATATAGATAACTAACAAAATATTAAAATAAGCGGTAACATTTTTAGCTTCCTCGTGCCATAATATTCACAGCTCTCGGAACGATGGCTTGCATTATGATAGTATAATATTTGGCCATACCAAAAATATATTATAGAATATCGTGGGTACACTACTCAAATATTTATCGATTAAACTAGTTTTAACATTAAATTTGAAAATGAGCAAATAATTCCTTATAATCCGAAAAAATTGACTTATATAGAGACAATTAACTTATTTACATTTCATTAGTCATTTCCGTGCAGTTTCGCCCATAAAACACAATTTTTTTAGTATTACTGACATTTATAACAATTGAATATCAAAGTCAAAACCTATATAATATCTTAATAGAATGAAATAATTATTAGCGAACCCTAATCCCATTTACAATGTGCCAGTTTTGTTCTATAGTTCTTCAGTTTATTCTACACTTTCCCAACAAATTGAATGTAATGTATTGTGATTTTGTTCAGTAAACCGGTAAGCAATATTCTAAAACAAAATAAATGCCACAAAAGAAACTGCAACAAAAGTCAACTTGCACGAAAAACCGCATACGATGGCGCATATGATGTTGAATTAAGAAAACCAGAAACAGTTCTAAAACAGTTCTTATATTATGCGGCGGAGAAAGATAAGATTGTGAATTGGATCACAGAAAGTCATAGAAAGATTTTACTCGGTAAAATAATTTTTGAACAAACCTGGACGTCTGAATCGCATTAAAGAAAATATATTTGGAGCAAAATAGTGTAAATCTTCCTCAAACCGCCATCTTATTATTTCCAGAAACCATGTCGGCAGCTTCCGCATGAGTACCCGAAGCAGACGAACTTAATTTTTTATTGTTCCATAAATATCTATAAATGTTTCTGAAGTTGACAAAAGTTCCCGATCATTTTATTTTTGGATGATCATTTTTTTTTTTTTTTTTTTAAAAAGGTATTGGCATAGACACTCTTTTGGTCCATAGCCTTACCTTACATTCACACAACATTCATTCAAACCATTCATTCATCCCATTCACACAAGTACAGTTGGACGATCATAATCGTATTGGAGCGTAGGAATATCGGAACTTTATTTGCGGGCATATCTAAACGATAAAAATCGTATAACCAAAATTCTTATGTAGCCAGTGAAATTCGATTGGGAAAAAGTTATTCTTGAATTTAGGACCAAAAATCCGCATGTCAAATATACAAAAGATCGCACGTCTATATCAACGATTCTGAGTTATCACCCATTTGCGGGCTTATACTGAATTGAGTTGTCAGTTTAACATTTTATTTCCAAACAATAATTGTTCATTGATTTAACACTTCAGTAGTGCCATATTGTTGAACATTTCACTTTTACTTTAGAGTTGATTGGCTTATTGCCAGCATAATCTCAGTGTCGAATTACATCCATTATTTATTTGTACTATTTTTTTATTTCCAAACAATTTAGATCAGAAAACGAATGCACCAGCAGTTGAGAAATTTTAATGTTTATTCTCGTTAATGTTAATGAGCACAGCTTTAAAAGCAGAACCACCTCAACGTCTAACAAATTAATTAACTAAATGGGCTCTATATAAAAATATAGTCTAACAAAATTGCTAATTATCCAAATGACACATAAGTATATTGGAAATAGCAGCAAAAGAGGCCACCACTGATATTAACAACTCTGAAAAAGTTAATAAGCCTGCACCTAATATACAGCAGTTAACCCAACAAAAAATACGCTGGCTATGGCAGCACCAAAAATCTCCATTACTAAAATGGAAATTGAATAGGGCTATTAAAGCCCTTAATTGAGAGAAGAAGAAGACTCAGGAATACAGAGTTACCTTAGTGAACTCTCGGCGACCGAGAAGACAGATTATTCACTATGGAAAACAACAAAAAACTAAAGAGGCCAACATTATCGAATCCACCAATTAGGCAACCTGATGAACATTGGGCCAGAAGTTACTTAGAAAAGGCTATTGCTTTCTCTAACCACATGGAAAAGGTATTAACACCAAACGAAAAAACTAACAACAGTGAACTACCAACATTTACGGAGGGCCATTCGAAACCAATTCCTTTAAAATTTAAAAGGAAAAATGTTAAAAATATACCATTAAAAATTGTATAAACCAAAAGAAAGCTCCAGGACACGATTTTATTACCGGAAAAATGATCAGAGAATTACCTGATAAATGCATAAAACATATAACCTATATATCTTCAATGCGATTATGAGATGTGGGTATTCATCGTACACTCTGCCAAAAAAATTTCATGCAGTCCTTGAAAGCTACTTGTTTCAAAGGAAATACCAGGTTAAGCACATTTCAGGAGTTCCAGAAGAGAGCGTACTGGCGCCAATATTGTATTTGCTGTATACAGGTTGTTATATTAACATTTGCAGATGACACAGCTATCATGTTTTCACACAAAAATTCTCAAACTACATCAAGAGAATTGCAAGATCACTTATACAAAATTGAGAATTGGCAAAGAATGTGGCGGATAAAAGCGAATGCAAACAATGTCACCATCCCTCAACAAACAAATGTCAAATATGTTTTGGGTCTTCATATTGATAGAAGATTGACATGTAATGTATACCGGCGGATTAGAAGTAAATCAAAAGTTTATATTCGTAATTGCAACATCCATACGAGACCGTGGGATTAAAACAGTCAAATATATATATATTTTTTTTCATGATTTCTACTTATTCTGGGGCTCAAGGCTCTCTCGGCTATTTCGCAGTTCGTTTATTTGCGTCCTTGACAGTTTAAAGTACCTTACAAAACTGGAAACTCACCCCAATGAATTAGCAAGGCTAGTATTAAGGCAAATGTAAACGGCTTTGCAGAGTAGATCCACTAGATCTATAAATGTATTGATACATTTAATTTTACTACATATTTAAGCCACACACATTTAAATTAATTAAATATTATTCATGCATACTAATAATGAGTATTTAACATAGGTTAAGGACTTAGATAATATAATTTTTAGATAATAAGCTTTGCACACTTCTTGTTAGTTTCGTATAAAGAAAGATTAAAGAATAAAGCCATTGGCAGTTAAAAAAAAAAATTCTCGTTAATACAAATGAATTTACTGGTACAATTTTTTTGTAATTTATAAATTATGTTAACATGATAATTCGGTATATGTGAAGATTTCACACAATTTTAGAATCTCATCTATAACTGTGCCATAATGACAGAAGTAAGCTTAATAACTATTAAACTAAATGTAAGTATATATGGTATCATACCAAAATAAATATTATGAATATTTAATTTATTCCTAAAGCCAATAATATCGAAAAATGAAATTTAATAAAACACATTACAAATCGTTAATCCAAAATAAAACTTTTCAAAATCACATAAATTAGTTTACAAAAATAAATCGCAAGACTTTGCTGGTAAAATTATCAATTTTATCAATCAATTGGAAAATGCATAAATAAAAAGAAAAAACTGCACCACTCTGACTGAAGGGTCGCCTGAGTAAAAGGAATATAATAGCCAAAACGATATACATAAAATAATTTTAAAAAAATAATACTAAAATTTCGAAACCAAATTTTAGTCGACCTTTTCAACCACTCACATAACAAAACACACGAAAAATTCTCATGTATCAGTGCGGGACAATTTTTGGTGTGTTTCACTATGTGAGTGCTTGTCAAGGTCGACTAAAATTTTGTGTCGAAATTATATTTTATTGTTTATATAAAAATAAATGGCAAGCAATTTTTTAAGAGGCACATTTATATCAAATGATATTGTACTCGACCAATTTTCTGGATTGACGACTGCTATAAAAATTGTATTCATCAAACTTCTAAGCAATATTGTCTTTCCGAGACACTTTGCAATATTCTATTCAGATTGCGTTCTCCTCTATATTATTTGATACCTCCGCTCCTTACATTATCTAGACACTAATTGCAAAAGCCGAAAAACAAAGTTAAATTTTTGCACCTACAGTTTACCATTCGCACATACACCTTAACGTTTTGTAAATAAATTAAATTTTTTTTTATTTTCTAAATTTTTTTAAACGGAAGTATACGACATTTCTATAGAGCGATAAGAGCAATAATTTATTGTTTTAACAAATTCTAAATATACACAATTTGACTATATCCTATTGTTGAATATTACATAACATTGTGTGGGTATTTTGCTTACCTTAATTTGCCATAACATTATGTCTAATTTGCCATGTGTTGTGTTGTTCGTTATAGTTTATAGGATTTTAACGTAAGTTTTATGATTTTTATTTTAAATCTGAAAGTAGAAAGAAAAAAATTATAATTTTAAACTTGTATAATGTGGAATATGTAAATCAAATATAAATTGGAATTGGGCCAAACCATATAGTACAAAAAAAATTGCATGGAAATTTGCCAGCAAAGGGTTATAATATGCACTCAGTAAATTAAAACAATCTGCAGATGGTTTCTATGTAATTATATAAACTATAAACACTTATTTTAATTGGTTTTTAATTTTTTATTGATTATAAATTTTTTGAATTTTGAAACCCTATTTAAAAAATTATTATTGTTATGGTCTATATACATAATAAAAACTATATAAAATTAAAAATTATGATTTTGGCTTTTTTTTATGGATTTTGTCATAAAACAATGTTTATTGATCAAACAATATTTTTGTTCGGTTGATAGTGAAATTAAATAAATTTTAGAGAATATTAAATATATGTATGTATATATATATTTATTTTATTAATATTGTTGTAAAATTGTTTGTTTTATGATTTATTAGTTATTTGGTATTGTGACAGGTAAAATAGATACGCGCGTATACTAAATTCGTATTTCATCATTTTTATTACATTCATTCACCTTTGATTGAAATTGGTAAACCATAAACATTAAGAATATCGTATACAATCGCAACATAATATACCGCTAGATTGCAAATAAGATGACAAGTCGACTAATAAAACTTTCACATTATGTAATTAATAAAATACTATAATTTAATAATAATAGTTGTTCCCGATTATTAAATACATTTTCAAAAAAGAAACAACATTTCTACTTTAACTACATACTTATATACATGTATGTGCGACGTTCAACTGGACACATGCACAAAAAATACAAGTTTTACCAAATATAGTTCCAAAAACGAAACTAAAAATTAGTTTATATGAACGAGTATGTAGCGACATGATGTTGTTGTATGTTATAATTGAAACAACAAACTGGAAAAATCAATAAAGCAAAAAAAAAATACTTGATTTTAGTTTTCTATATCGATGTAACAAAAAATACATAATATATAAACAGACAAGCATATTTCGTCATCTTATCTTCTTGTCAACATTAATATAAAAAAAACCAGCGGCTCACAGTCTTGATTATGCTAGCAAATTAGATAGATCGCAACATTTAGCACTTGTATGACATAAGCATAAATTATTGAAACATTATATACAGAAAAATTTGCTTCTGATATGTTCTTATTAATAAGCGTGAACAACAGCCATCAACGACATATGCATTTTCAATTACACTAACGCAATTATGAAAAATGTTTGGAATTGCTACGATCCGAGCACACAAACTTAATACCGAAGTAAAACAGTTTATTACAATATGTCTTATGGTAATGCTACTTGAATTAAAATCCAAAATTTTCATTTTAATAAACTTTTGTTTGGAATGATTGCATAGACGAAATATTTTGGTGTGCTTTTGAATGTATGTATATTCATTTTGTAGTGACAATCACCCGCAGCTATATATAGAATTAATTTTCCCATTATCAATTTAAATTGAATCTAAATTAATTAGAATTGGTGCTCTGTTGAAGAGTTGTGTTTCAAATTTTATTATTTATCCTGGTGGGAAAATTCAAAAGTTTAGTAATTTCAGGAATGTAAGAATCTTTCAACCGGCGGCGAACAGTAGTAAAGTAATGACACTAGAAACCCTAAAAGAAAACTGCAAGTAGCTTGAATCAAACCAGAACCCAAGATTCAATATTTTTTTTAAATTCTGAAAATATGTTCAAAAACTGGGAATAAAATGTTCAACTGTTCTCCCATACTACGCACCCCGTTATTTCTAAATAAATATCTACGCAGCAAATTCCAAAGTTTACATATAAATAACATACATATGTCAAAAGCTAAGTGTTCACATCAAGAACATCAGCTAGTAACCCAACTAAAATGCAGGCTGTGTAAATTGCTTATGTAAATAAACTGCAGCACATCGTATCGATAATTATCGTTACAACAAGCAGTCAAAATATAATTTATCAAAAAGAAATTTGTGAGAGTAAATCGAAATTGCAAAATACAGCAAAACTTTATTCGTATATTTAAGTTAAAAACTTATGAGCCATATGCTGATGCCTTTACATTCGCCGAATTATTTACTATTCCACCATTAATTATTAATTTTTGGATCAATCTTTTTATTTGATTTCAATCCATAAGCATTACGATCATCAACCAGATTTGACAAATATGTAAATCCTCATATCACTTATGCGAAAATTTAAGGCAACATCGGTAAAAAATGATATTGAAACAGTTTAAAATATAATTGTCGGCAGAACTAACATTTAAATTATATCAATAATAATAAAATGTTGTGTAGCCACTGAGCACCTAATATGCGTATAGTGCGTATGCCTTCATCTGTTCTAGTTTTACGTCACTCGGATACTGGAAAATTTTATTTTGTGTTAATAAATAACATCAATCATGCCGTTTTGACCATGCCAAAAAAGTAAAGTAATTTAACCAGTTGCTTTATATATAGGTATAGTTATATCTTTGATCAACGAGTGGATATCGTCGTCTGATAACTGAACATTAAAATTATCGCGTAAAGAAATTTCGAGGTTCTGATCAACAGAATAATTACCTCGTCACTTCTGTTTCTCTATCAAATGTTTTGATTTTTGATAATCGTCTCAAATTAATTTTTGCGGTTATTTCTTTTTATTTCCATTTTAGTTAGTATTTTTCAATTAAATAATTATTCTTTTGACAATTTCAGTTTCATTTAACAGATCGGCGCTTATATCCTTATATATATATAAATTTTAGAATACTCTCTGCGAATAAGGTAATGAAGTTTCTAGACGGCTAAGCAATTCTACTGAGTTTTTAAATGGTTCCAAAGCGCGAGAAACAGCGATATCAAGTTTCGGAAACTATAAAATACTTAAACTGAAATCACGTAAGGATTTCAAAATTGCTCGAATTCCCAAAAAATGACCGACCATTTATAACTTTGTTTCTGATTGAAGAAGCTTGTTGTATTAACATTTCGGTTTAAAAATAAACTAAAAAGTAAAATGCGATAACTATATGCAACTGCTTCAATCGACTTACAAATTTCTATAGATAGGTACTGATAGTTATTTTTCTAACTTATAGGAAGCGCAGTAAACTGACATGATGGTTTAAGTGTTATAATATAAGAATATAACTAAGGCAACCCTCCCCTATACTACCGCTCCTATCGAAAACTATAAAAAATATATAAGAAAGTACAGGTAACTAACTATAAAATTCAAAGGAAGGAAAAAGTAAACAATAGTAAGTTTGTAATATTATATTTTCCATTTTCTTCCTTCGCTTATTATTATAAAATGATGGCCATTGAAAACAGTCGGCGACTTAAATAGTGGGCTCCAGGAAACAGTATTAAAATTTGTTCACTGACTGCTTACATATACAAGGTTAAATTTGATACATTTTCTGGATGAAACGTGAACCAATGGACACTATTTTAAATCATTTTTAAAAATGATTTAAGCTAGGTGTTTATAAAATCAAATAGAATAATCCGTTCGTATGTAATTTTTTAGATTAAACTAGTTTTTGTACACCTTTTTTAGGTCAAAAATTTATAAAATAAACTTTTTCAAATAAGTCAAAGTTGTCCATACAAAAATACCCTTTTAAGTCAGCTTTTCTTAATTCATATAGCCTAAATGCCTTAGTTGTAAATTACATTATTTTACACCGAATTTGTTTGTGGTCACTGTTTTAGCCATTATACAACAATAATATTTAATCACTTATCTTACCTACTACGAGTATGATGTTATCTTTTTTCCTTCTTTATTTGATGGTACATATAGGCTAATTTGGCTTTACTGTTTAATATTTTAAAATTGCTAAATTATGTTTAGTTTTATATATATGTACATATTACATCCAAGTATTTCAACGATCATTCGCAGTTTATTCTATTTCAAACTATTCATTGTTTGCAAAGACATAATTTGAAGGTGAATTGGCTGAATGTTGTAGTTGGTGAGATTGCATGCAAATTTATCTTTAGTGTAAATCTCTGACATATCTTTGATAATATTTGAACAATTTCAGAAACTGCTTTACTGAAGACCATATTTATGCATATACGTACATATCTATGTAATTTGGAATGCTGCTATCAAAAATGACAAAATGAATCGGAGATTGCGCAGTTTGATTATGCAACGTTGGATTTTCCATTTATTGTGAATGTAATTTTAACATTATTATTACCATTGCTAATATTATTAGTATTTTTTTACTAATTTTCTTAAAAAAATTTGTTATTTGTATTTTTTTTATTTATAGAATATTGTCTATGCGCCAGTACGTCTACAAGACGACGAACAAGATAAATATATGATTTTCCACATAAGCGTGATAGAATTTTGCATTATCATAGAAGCCTATAGGTTCTTACTCAAACTTGTTGTAACACTTCGTCAATTTTACGATCAAAGTAACAGTGCACGGTGCAATTATCATTTATATCATCGCAAGTATACCGATTGGTCCCTTGATCAACTCGAAATTGATCATCATTTTTACCGTACAATTTTGATTAGTACCCTAGTTCTTTTTTGGCTCAATGGTCTTTTTATAAAAGAAAAACGCTGTACTTGGAGTGAATCACATTACACATTTCCTCCAAAAAACGGTTAATTGTATTTTATATAGATAAATGAGAAAATATTATTAATTTTAAAATATGTGAGTGAGATTGTGGATTTAACATGACGGCGATACGTCCCATACTGCCGCTGAAACTATCGATTTATTTGAAATATGTTCAAATTTGATGGATCCATTATTTTTGATTATTTTTTATCGTGGTATTTGAAAGCACAAATCTACGTATATGCTGATCTGATTAATTAAAAACATCACTCCCGGTATCAACGAATTAACACTGGATTAGTTGATAAAGTCACCGAAAATCCGACCGATAGAATTCACTACGTAAATAAAATTAGAAAAACTTATTGGTACCACGAATTTACAACAACAATCGCATTGTATAAAGCAAAATATAATTTGGCTAAAGCAACGAAATTTAGGTGAACCGCTAAATCATTTTTTTTGTTCAAAGCAAGACGTCTATTTTTGAAGTCCTGTGATTTCTGAAAATAGCCGCTCTATTAGTTATTTAGTCACAACTTTGACGAGACTCAAAACGGTTTAAAATACTCGTATTTCGTTTTTCTTAAAAATTCGTAATGAAATTTGACTGCGGTGTTGTGGCTTAATTGAAACTCAGATACACAAAATGTCCATCTCTTATATCACAGAGCGCAATAGAATTAGTAGATTACTTTTGGTGGAATGGAATGCATTTTGAATTAGGCAGCCAATTGTTAGGCTGTTTTCCAAGCGGATGATTATTTGTGGAACGTACATTATCCAATTAAGTATCCTAGCGAGGTGGCTAATTTTCTATCTCATTCTTGCAAGAAAGTCTAAATTGATTGTCAACATTTGCCAAATATTTTTGGGGTTTATCTAGTAACACTGGTGTTAACAATCAAAAAACTATATATAAGAGTGACGTATACCATATTTTAGTTTATTTTTTAGTGTAAAGTGAAATTTATTTTATTAAAAATTTTAAAAAAATGCACAACTTAAAGTTTTCTTATGTGCAGAAATTAGGTCTCGAAATTCACATGCGCTTGCTGGGTTTTATTTAGATACAAAAGATAAGTTCTTCAGATTAGATGTTGCCAAATATTTTGATAGGACCTTTATAGACATGTTGTCCAATATGTAGGATACAAATCGATGTGGCCGAGAAGGACGTTTCCGATAAAAGCGGCAGCCAGAAGAAGACGTCTGTTTTAAAGGGAGTACATATTATATTCTTTACACTTTGAAGAATAAGGAGGTAAGCGAGCCACTATTATCATAGAATGGTATGTTTGATCATAATTCCAGCCAGTTTTGTTAAACAGGAATATTAAAATTTTTTTTGTATATGCTTTCGATTCTATTGATATTGTACAAGTTTTCATATGCTTTTATAGGAAAAACACTTAATTTAGCTCCGTCGACTGTGCGAATGATTAGTGAACGAGACGCAGAAAAAATTAAAGCTGCTGTGAGTGCCTCATCAAGTTATGGTTCTAAAACATTAATTCAGATCAGAAATCTTTTGTTAATGAAAATGGAATTTTTACTTGCAAGAAAAATGCCTTAAAATCAAAACATTTTACAAGCAAAAGCAAAAACTTTATATCAAGACATTGGCTAAAAATTTAACGTTCAATAAAAACACGAGGCAAATACAGGATGAATTCAACGGTTCAAAAACGCTTCACATCATTTCTTTGTGCAGAGCAGTTTAAAGGCGAACTGAAAGATTTAATATCAAACGGAGGTTACGTTGCCAAGCAAGTGTTCAACGTTGATGAGATTGTTTATTCTGGAAGCGACTACCAATTAAGACTTTTATTTTTAAGGTTGATAAATAAATTTAAACCTCTGTTAATCTATCATTCGGAAAATCCAAGGTCTTGAAAAATATGTCGAAAAATAATCTTCCGGTTTGCTGCATTCAAGAGATGAAAAAGTATTGTATAAAGGAAAATTAAAGTTTTTAAACCATAGTATTGCTCGATAATGCTCCCGGTAATACGATTTACTTCAATGAAATAATGAGAACGTTAAATCAACATTTATGCCACCGAATACAACCTCCTTAATACAACCAATGAATCAAGGCGTAATTTCCACGTTCAAAAATTATTATTTCAGGCGACAACTACATGTTATCACCGATTCAGATGCCAATATGAAAATAAATGCGATTTGGAAAAGCTATAATGTCGCGAACGATGTTCAAAATATAGCCTCGTCTTATAGGATGAAGTAAAGCTTTCATATTAATTGTGGTGAGCCAGAGGGTTGGAATACGATGTTTGTTAAGATGTGGCTGAAATGGCTTCTGCTGAGAATTTTACAGCCATGGAAATAACAGAAACCGAAGAAATAATTTACAGCCCCGAAGAAAATATCTAATGAGGATTTGATTGATTTGCCAGAAATGGGGATTGTTGTAAATGAAGATGACGGGAAAGATAGTGTCGAGGTATACCACCAGAGGGACAATTACCAATTTCAAATACAAATTTTCAGCAATTTATACACTTTAAAAAAAAAAAAATCAGGACTGCGATCGTGGCATTTTTCATACATTTGTATGAACAAATTTGTTTCGAGTTGCGTCGTTGCACCTTGACTGCAATGTTTCCAGAAACAAACATTGACGCAAACTGAGATATTGGGGTAAATTATCCGGCCCACCTCCATCTCCAAATTCTATTAAGGCTGATACAACATCTTCTTCATATATGATAGGAGGAGTAATTAATGTACTGTTTTGATCAGTGTAATCATGTGGTCTATGGACTGATTGAAAAAATGCTGCAAGCATGTAACAAATATTATTATAAGTCATATTGGAGGAATATCCTTCGATTGCAAGTTTTCTTTACTTTATTTTTTCTTAAATTTTTCTGTCAATACTTGCAAGGTAAGACCTATACGTAAAATTGAAATAGATGTGGAATTCCTCGCTGTGTTATAAAAAGGCCAGCTTGTCTGTTTTCAAGAAATAGGTAAAATAGGAACCTGGAGGTCAAAGCCTTGGTGTGAGATGTTATAAAGTGATGTTAGTATGTACAGCTGCTACTCTGCTATGCTAGATACTTTCCCTTATTTTTTCATGATATTGACATATATAATTTGTTGTTGTTTTGACATCATGACTGTCAATATAAGTACATATTTAAGATGGCGTCAAATAAGTTAATAAGTTTAATATAAGCATTCTTTTGGAAAGCAGCCTTAGTCTTATTAAATTTCTAAATAGCTAATATGGTTGGCAAATCAGGGCTCTGCGATATACTTCGGATTTCCTAATACAAACAGAAGCGGCGAATCATTACAAATCATAAAATCTGTTCAACTATAAATGATTTCTAAAACTACGTTTATATGTACTTACATATTTTAAAACAATTTTTAAGCGTCAAATGTTTCACATTTTAATTTAAAATTTAATTAACACAATACTTATAAGTAATACTAATTTTTTATTAACTTGAATCTTTATTTTATTTATTTTTTTGCTTTTGTTGTTGGATCGTGATTGACAAATTTCTGTGTGTAATTTTATTTGAATTTCGTGATTGTAAAATAAAGTAGTCACATCTTTCTTATGTACATATATACTAAAGAAAAAAATCTTAAGTTTTTTTTAACACAATACCAAATTTATATACATGCTGGTAAGTATGTGTATGTACCGAAATACTGAAAACTGTAATAAAAAAAAGTTTTTTTTTTGTTGTGTATACATTATATTGACAATAAATTTCCTTATTTCGTAGCACGTGCCTCTTGCTATTTTTATTACAGAATTTTTTTTTTTGGAGATAAAATTTTATTTTTAATCGAATTTACACTTAAAAAATTTTCTAGGAAGTTAGATACGTCGTACATAATTTAAAAATGAAAAATAAAATATGTACACAACATTTCGCCACGTATTTATATTTTTTTTCAGGGGGTGTAGCGCATTTCAAAAGCAAAACGTAACATTATAATAAATTGTTACGGCCAAGAATTTCCAGCGTCTTATTAAAAATATATTTAATAAACTTGAAACGTAACCTAATATATAATAACGTATTATATTAAAAATGTCGAAATTTTATGTTCAAGATAAAGTAATAAAATTATCGCCCGAATTTTATATATTTATTGGGATAAGCGAGCTGACTATGGTCATTTTTTTTTATTCGCTCTTCGTATATGTAATACACGCTTTTTGTAAGGTTTATTGGATTAAATCAATTATGTGCAGATATATTTTATGATTAAATCAATATTGGTTATACGTATGTGTTATATATAAGTAAGTTATAAATTGGCTATTGGGTTTTAAAATACTAGTTCGCAAAACGTGCCTGCGTATAGCTGATACAACAAAATGAAGAATACTCACAAAATTATTTAAGTAATCGTTGTGCGTTGCAATTCACAATCTTTTAATACAATATACACCTTAATAAAAATTCATAACAGTTTAAATTTTTAAATTAACAGCCTTAGGCATTTCTTTTAGCCGTTTTAAAAAAACTTCAAAATTTGTTTTACTAAATCCTTACAAAATTTTTTTATTTAATCCCAAAATTCAATTTAGCCTTAAGAAATTCTTTTATAGAAATATAAAATAAAAATGTATTTGTCAAGAATTAAAAAAAAATATTTAATTTAAGATCAAAATCATAAGTTAATGTTTAACTTTCTTTTTTTGGTTCGTACAATATAATTATGGAAATTTGTGGCTAAGCGAAAAGATACTATACATATAGATAGGCCACACCCAAAATATAAATATTTTTAATTTCGCAAGATGAAACACAAAGTAATTAGCAACCTGAATTAATTTAATGTATAAAATAACTAAAAACGAATAAAAAAATTATAATATTACGGATAAGGTTCTAGGTATATCTAGGTTGTTAATTAAATCATAAAATATGTCGGGAAAAACCCCCTAGTTTCAAAAAAAAAATTTACATCCTTGAAAATATCTATATATACATATAGTACATACTTTATCCCCGATATACGTTTTTAAAACTTTAAACGAATGAAGAAAGAGAAACACAATAATTCCTAACCATACACATTTTTGTTAACTTGTGATTACCCCAAGAATATTAAAATAAATAAAAATCCCATACATTTAAGAAGAAGAAATGGCAACGGTATTATAAAAAATGTTGGGTTTCTTTTTTTCCCAAGAAATGAATTTTAAATGGTTTTATGACGTACATATCTTGTATATATATATATATTGTTTATGATGTCATAAATATTTCCTAAGATAATAATATTGTGTATACGAATATGTATATGTTGTATGTACATATATGGTATTTATGGAAATGGCGAATATGGTAAAATGTAATTGAATCGAGCTATATGGAATAAAATTTAGCAATTTTCTCTCGGCTTCATTATTATTATTTTTTTTTTAACTTGAATTAAGGTTAATGTGTTAAGATAAAGATAGATTTTCTATATGTATAAAAAATGATACATGGGAAACAACGGTAGCTCACAGTATGTAGGTTTTATACATATATGTAGGTACATGCTACACATATACACATGATGACAAAGTATAATTTAATATAAACTATTTTAGTTCTGGTTTTGACAATGATAAATGGACAGTTGCGATTTCACAATTGCAGATTATAAAGAGTATATTTTAGGCATGAATTTGATGATTGGTTTAATTAATTGTGTCAAGTGCTTTTGCGAATGGTTTAATTGATTGTGATTTTTCGGCCAGCATAAATAAAAAGTTATCTAATATACTTCAAATAAATTAAGAGACCCAAGTGGTAAAACAGCTATATATAGAAAAAAAAACAGCCTTCATTTTTATAAAAATTTTATCGCAAAACTACAACAATGTGAATATTGTAGAAACTGAAAACTGGGGAAAATAGTACGAACCAGCTACTTAAGAACAAAAGATCTACAGGATATAACTTAATTACTTCTCAAATAATTAAGGGAATACCTGAAATAGGTTTTCGAAAACCACTTCATATAATCAACGCAGTGATCAGACTGAAACATGAACCACATTAATGGAAGGTATTCAAAACCAAATAAACTACCTAACGACACAAACTCGCATTTCGTTGCTCTCAACAATATAAAAAATAATACAAAATAGAAACTTTATTCCTCCTCACCAATTTGCCTTTAGAGAAAATTACTCCACTATAGAGCAAGTGCACAGTATTACAAACATAATTAAAGATAAACTTAAAAATAGAGAGATATGCTCTATTGCCTTCTTGATGTAGTTCAAGCATTTGACAAAGTATTGCATCAAGGAATCGAATATAAACTACACCGAGATCTATACCGAAGCAGTTTTACCAGATCTTAAAATATTATTTAACACAATGAGTAACTGAACGAAAAGATGGCGAATTATGCCCAACGAAACCAATAAATACATGTAAATTTTACTATTCGAAGAGGTAACGGGACAAATTGTGTGTAACACACAGCATATTCAAAGCGTTTGTCGACACGTATTACAACTTCGATATTTTGGCATGTTAAAATTACAAATAGAAGACTGCTGCTCCAATATCTAGATTTGACCGATTGGACGACGGTCGTTGATCATGGATTAAAAATCGTTAACAATTGTGTGCAATTGGGTTTCGTTTACTTAAATTAATGCATTAATCAAATCACAGATATTGGTCTAAAACACTTGCCAAGCTTTTGTGTTGCTCTGCGTGAATTAATCTTTATGAATTAGCTAAATTAGGTGACGTTGCCACCAAATGCGATAAAATACCGGATGAAGATGCTGTAAGTTACGCTATTTAAATGGGAATGATGCGAAGCTGTTCATGACTAGCGATTCAGTTAAGCCGTATAACAAATAATAATTTGACACGTATTTGAAATTTGTCCTAAACCTGACTTAAAAAGCAACAAAAACCATTTCTTCACTTTTACATCCCGTATTTTTGACATCTGGGTATATACGTCATTATGGTGTTAGTTTTCCAGAGTTATTAAAATAGTTTAGCAGTCATAATCGGTTAAATTATTTATTATTATTATTTTTTAGGACGGGACGGATGTTAGGAAGTTCAACCGCCTATATAGTGGTGTCTGTCCTAAAAAAATATAGTAATAATATAGTATAATATATATATAGTGGTGTCTGTCCTAATTTATTTTACATAGGACAAATTTAGGACAAAATTCAAGTGAATTAATGAGACTGGTTTAGTTTTTATTTTATCTTCCCTAGTTTGAAATAATGTCAGAACTTTGCAAAAATGTATAACAGATAACACTAAATTTATGAATCTAAAGAAACCTAAAGCTAAAGATATCTGGCCATAGTAGTTTAGAACTAGTTCACTAAATCACTATAAATCGTCTCGACGTTTTCTACGAATAGTCTACGTTGTTTACGATTTCTACATTATCTACGTTGTCTACGAGTTGTCGACACGTTGACGTAGAAAATAATAGATGACGCGTAAATAGCCATCCATGGTGGAAAGAGCATGTGAAAAAGAAACAAGATGAGGTAAATATTAAATACAGGAAAATGGACTAGCTTGGAACTGGAAGGAACTCTGAGTTAACACTACATAATAAATTGCTATTATATCGTCAAATACAAAAACCTATACATATGTATATATGAACCTACAGCATTCAGCTTTAAAGTAGTTCTAAGAAGTTAAATTTAAAAATAATACAAGCATTCCATAATAAAGCCGTACGGGGCATAGTAAATGCCTTATGGTACATAAAAAGTATAACCTTCATAGGAAGAAATAAAGAATCATGCGAAAAAACACGTACACAGTCAAGGCAGAACCAAAATGCTAATGTATATCATATGTTGGACAACCCAAACCCACTATAAAACGGCTTCATAGGAAGAAGCCCCTAGAACTGGGTACTTAGGATATACATTTAACTAGGCATTAAATCAATGGGCTACACCCCTAACAAAATAAGTTAGAAAAATTACTAGATTACAAAATCATCCTCAATCAATTGCAATAATAAAATAAAAATTAAAAATCACAAGTTGTGTTTGTTTCTTTTGTGACTCTATCACACTGATAAACTATTGTAATTGAAAAAAAAAATAGTTTCATAGATTTTGTTTTTTCTACATGCGGTTACGCCCCCTGAATCCAAATTGACCATTTTTGAAAAATGTCTGTATGTGGCTGTGTGTATGTGATTGATTTTTCTGTCAACGAAAACTTAAAATCTACTTCAGATGATTACATTTTTTAAGATTTATGTAACATTCTTATGTTAAAATGCAGATCTGAAAGAGATTAGTAGAAATCTACCCACGGAATCTCGACATATTCACATATCAACATAAATACAAAAAAAAAAATTAATTTAAATTTTTATCACAAGAATTCGTGGAGTTTTGTAAAAATGGATTAGAAGAAAGAATGTTTTGTAAAAAATTCGCTTGGACCAGAGATGCTGGATGACGGGTCAAAATTTTTAAGTTGGATATATCTCATGTGATATATCAAATGAAACGTAATTTTATAAGCAATCTAGCGGTACACAATTTTTTGATCAATTAGGAGAATTATTAATTCAATATTTTGATACAACGAAAAATTCACCTATTTGTAGAGACGTTTGTGTGATAAAGTCATAAGATGGACACATCAGATTTTTTTTTTGTGGGTATAGGGCAGGAATGGGTATTTAGGTTAGGTTAGGTAAGGGTGGCCGTTATAAAATAAGTTATAATAAAATAGCTTATAATATATAAAGTTATAATTAAAATAGCATCCCCGAAACCATGGCGTTAGGTATTTTGTCAAGGCCTAGATCCACATAAGGCTATAGATACCAAAAGATACCAAGGAAAATTAACAAATGAAAAATATTGCTTGAAATCGAAGGTGGGGTAAAAAGGCCCGCTTTGCAAAATTCATTTTTTATGCTATTCGAATTTTAGTAGATGTTAAATTATATATTTTGAATGGATTTTTTTAAGTGAAATTCTAGGTAAAATTATACTATGGAGTTGAGTTAAAAATAACGCATATATTAGTTAAGTATGTTAAGTTAAATAACGCAGACTTTTTAATGGATAGATTTCAATAAAATTTGAGTGCAATTTAAATATTAATTAAAACTCAAACATTGATTAGGAAATAATTTATTGTTATATTTGGTAGTGATTGAGTAGACTTTAATTTATATATTTTGAGTGGAATTTTTTAGTTAAATTTAGGGTACATGAAGTTGAGTAAAATTTGAACAGTTTGCGTAGAATTAGAAGTATATATTTTTTGAGTGCGGATTTGCTTAAGTGAAATTTCAGAATAGAATCTTAGTCTGAATTTGGGCCAAAATCTTTAATGTCTTTTTAAATGAATTGTATTAGTGAAAATAAAGTAATTTTTCAACAAAATTTGAGTGCATTTTAAATTTTAAATTTAACATTGGTTGAAAAAAATATTTTGTGTTATTTGAGTTTGCGTTTATAGATTTTGAATTATAATTGAAGGTATAATAATTTGAGTCAAGTTTTAATTTCAATTTAGAGTGAGATATAAATTAATATGTCAGCTGAATATGAACAAAAATTGAGTGCATTTTAAGCTTTTGAACTATGTTGGGTGGATATTTTAAGTTAAATTCCATCTAGATTCTAGTATAGACTTGAATCAAATTTTAATTATAATTTTAAGAGTATTTCAACGTAGATTTGTTACGCAATCTTACATGATTTTAAATTGGAAAAATTAGGATATACTGTGATTTCGATGGCAGTGTCGTCAGTAGCTTCTTTTCGATGACCTGCTTACCACGATCATGGCAACCAAAGTAAGTAATAATGCTTTCATCTTCGGGAGATAAAGCTTCAGCATTTTTGATGTTGAGGTAATGTTGAGGAACGAAAATCGCAGTTATACGATTCAACAGAATTTGTTTTTACGTTCTGCATTATTTGTTTGTCAAATCTAATTTTATAAAACATGCTGAGAGATAAATCGGCATAACGCATACATTATTGATCACAAGTAAATTGTTAGTGGCTACTCCAAGCTGAAAAACTGTATTGCCGCGTCGAACACCCGTATAGACAACATAAACAATATCGACAACATAGACAACGTCAATGATGTAGACAACTCATAGTGTGATTTTGTAAATTAAATTCTAATGATAACAATACGATACGAACGGCGGCAATTTTAAAATATCATTCAATGCATTTTAATCTAACTTACATACTCTCAAAAATTAAGTTAGGTTAGAAAAGTTTTAAATTATTATATTTCCATAATTATAAATTTAGAATTTTCATAATTCAATTTAATCTGGATGATCTGTTTTAACCGGTTCATTCGAGTACAAACGCTTAAATATAACAGGTTGTTGACGTTGTTGTAACTGTCGACGTTGACACAAAACACTGCCAAGTAATCTACGCTATATTTTACGTATCGACAACCGTGTAGATTACATGGCGTAATCTACCTCGCCCATCCCTGGTATATAGTAATAAGTATACAGACTGTTGAGATGCCGGTAATGCGATGGCACTGAAACCACTTGTGCATGCTCTGTGGTATGTGGATTATTATATTTAAAAATTAAGAAATCGAAAAAGATTTATTTAAAAAAATTAAGGAATTCATATTAAGTATAACGAACTATAGAATTTTTAAATTTAAAGTTTTTTAGGTAAATTATTGTTTATGATCAGTTAATTGGAAACTTTAGGATTTAAATTATTGCAAATTTAGAAATTAAGAATTTTGATTTTATCAAGATAGGTGTTCCTGTTCAGAATATTTTTACGAATTGAAAATTTTTAAAATAAAAACTTGGAATACAAAAAATTTAAGAATTATAGAAATTTATCAAATGGTTATGAAGTTTTAAGATTAAATCTGTGTTCTTTAGATATACCTTCAAATCCAATCGGCGATTTTATATATGTTAATACAATTTTGAACCAAAGCAATATCAACCTATCGATTAGGATTTAACCCTGGATAATACATCTAATAAACATGACAAGTATTCGAGTCCTAGATAAATCGACTGATTCTATTTCTTCGGTAATTTTGAAGTTGAAAATTCGATGAATTTATTATAAAAATTATATTGAATAATTTTCTTCGGTTCTTTAAACACACATCGAGACTTAAAGTGTTTAGTATATAAAAAATTAACCAAAATATAAAATTTCGCCACGAGAACTAGAGACAAATTTAAAATTGGTATGTTACACTAATAAATACAAAGGCATATTCAACTTAACCATAAAATAATTAGCGAGAAACAAGAATTAGCATCTATCACTCAATAATATTTGTGTGTAGCAGTGTGATTGGCATTTACATTTCAAAACAATATTTCTGGTATTAGCATTTTTCTGATGTGAGTATATAAATTATGAGTGGGCCTGATTTATCAGATAGTTTGAATTTGAATAGAGCTAACCTATGTTTGTTTATAGGCCACTATATAGAGTTCAGAAACCGGAGCATTCAGTTCAAAGTTATGAAACTGTTATTGCGCATTGGAAACGGAGATGTTCCAAAATTGTTAGGCATATTATGTACTGTAAATGACAGCACCTATAAATGGTTTGACATTTCTCACAATAAAAACGGTAATGATCGGTTAAGGTCTATGCCAAGAATTTGTATGGTTTAGTTCTACAGTACAAAATTCAATAAATCTCTATGGTATGGTAGGTTACTATATTCCCATGCACCTATACACGTATACAAGAGCTTATCGTTTCATCCAAATATGTAAAAGATATTCAAACCAGTTCATGAAAGTTTAGTTAAAATCCTAAATTCTTAAAGGTATTAATTAGCAAAATTAGAAATCATACGCTAAGTGGCTGTATTTTTATAAAATAAAAACATGTTTGCGTTAACTACATACTTACGAAAGCAATGGTCTACAACAACTTGTAGACCATTGCTTTCGACTCGAAACTTTTTCATTCATAGGCTAATTTTACAAATATTGTCACTGTACAATTATAATCTATTAATGGACAAGTCAATTTTCGTTGATAATAAATTTAATAATGGTTTTCGTTGGCGAAATAATCACAAAATTTGTTAATTTTTGGTGACATGAATATTAATTGTCTTGTTAAGCCTTGTTTTTCCGATGAATTTATTTTTATGATGACAGTGACAGCACATGGACATTGATTAATGAAAGCAATGATGTTGCTCACATTATCTTAAAAGTTTTCGTTTTTTCGCATTTTTATTGTTCATTCAACTACTAAGCCATATTCATCAACGTAAAATATTGTAATCTAATATACAAATATAAACTGGAAATTGTCTAGTGTATCAATAATAAGCAATATTTGTGAGTAGTATAGATAGTCTTAGTTGGTTGCAAGACAAGTGCATATTACTATTATTTATTTATTTGTTTTTCAAATGGTTGTAAAATTCGCAAAAGCGCATTTCAAGCTTAGTAAACTGTAAAAGTTCGAACCAAGAAATGGACAAAAGTAATCTAAGGTCATCACATAGCGCATCTTGAGCTAGTCACATGCGTTGGAGATAAACCTTGAAACTCCCATGGGCAGTAGCAAGTGCGATCTATAATTGTCAGCGGGTAACAATAATACCATATTTAGTAAGCCTCAACATCAAAATGAGCAGATGCCCCTAAGACTCCCTTACTCTAATATTAGAGGTAATAAACCGAATGGAATTGTTACAATTCTTGACCAACATTGACTATTCGCGCCGTGAATAGTATCCTTTCTTAAATCAATAAAATCCTCAAACACAAAAAAGTTTATCTAGGCTTCTCGAGGATCTATGTCAATACCTACGACAGTATAATCCAAACCCGGCAAGTGACTACTAAAAAATTAATTCTTAAACAGACTTTCGACTTAGATAACTATCTATAAAAATTCTGAGGGAGCTACAAGTCTTTAGTCTTTAGAGGGAAAACCGAAAATTTCGAAAAGCACTTCTGCATTATTAATACATAGCAATAGCAGTATGGCTCTTTGAATACCTTATAATCAAGATAATATTTTCAATAGATTTCTACAATAGCACCTATATGTACGTGTTTCACTTATTCTGACCTTGTAATCGATTTCAAAATGAGGGAACAGATAAATCAGCACTGATTCATGTAATTATTGTTCAAGACATATTAAGGGAGTTGTGCGGTAGACCTAGGTATTTACCGGAAACTGTTAATCACTTAAACTTCATCGGGATAAACTTCAAATATGCAAATAAGCTCTGGAACAGAAATAATTGAAAAATAATAAGCAAGGGATGTTATATTTGAAACTGGATGTCTATAATAGGTGGAAGAAAGAGAAATTGTTTTGAGAAATTACAACGAAATCATAGAGGAAAACGAAGAAGAAGAGCAACAATCCTACCAAGAAGTAGAGAAGGTGAGAAGCAAACAGAGGAGCGAGAACCTTACAAGATTGCCAGAAACATTTCAAGATTTCGTCATGTTAACATATGAAGGCTCAATATGGTTAAGAAAAGAATAAATGGAAAAGGCGTTATAAATAGACGGAGTATATTATATCAAAGAAAAAGTATCTGAAGGACTCTTCATTCTAAAATATATTGAAAATAAAAATCAGTTTGCAGACATTTTCACGAAACCACTTGGAAATATAAAAAATCACAGGCCTTGCGATATAGATTGCAAGTATTGTGATACAGCAAGAAAAGCATGATAAATTAAAGAAAGGTGTTGGAATATATTTGTATCCGGTTGAACCGTAAATCAAACCATATTAGATATGAAATATTTAAATTATTTATTTTGATTTATAAGTTGGCCACTTTTATTCAGTCAAGATAATCGGAATTATCGAGGAGATATAAATTGTTCTATGTATAGATTATAATGATTAATAAAACTTAAAATCCTTAATATAAAATAGTATATTAATAAAAACTATACAGATCGTTAAAATCTAACAGTATTGCAATTATGCGTACTCATCAGTGATGTCCGGTATAGGTCTCGAGCTGCAGTATTCATATTAACTGCTCTCTATTATATACTATTTTTGTTTACAAATAAAGTTCTCACCATTAGGCTAGGTTACTTAGGTAAGGGTGAACGTCCTAATGGACTAGCATAGACACAAAATTGGTCCGTAGCTGTACCACATTTGAGATACCTCCTCTTCTCTCGTTGAACCATCCTCAGCTTACCAAAAAGCGTTGAAAGCACCTGATATCAATCTTACTAAGATCCGTTAGGTCGTCCAAATGTGAAGTCCCCATAAATTTTGTTCTGCTGTACGCTACACTAGGACAGGTGCAGAGCAGATGGAGCACAGTTTCACTGTCACCGTCCGTACATGACGTTTTCGATATTTATTAATTAAAACTAAATATTTCAAATTTTAAATAAAATTAAAAATTATTGGTCGAAAAGGGCCATACAGCATGATGTCATACTCAGATTTGCCTAAACATATTTACGGTTGACTGTTATTAGCCATCGAGTATTCATTTATACTTTTTCGTGGATGTTAGTACAAATAGAAAACCATTTTTACCGAGCAAATAGCACACTGATTAAAGCTGTGACATTTAAATCGGGAGGTAGAAATTGGCCCTGTGGCCGTACGCGCTCGATTTGGCTGAGAGAGTCGGGAGGACCTTGAGCCCAAGAACTGATAGTGAATAAAACAAAAACATGTTTGACATGTTTGGGTCGCGCAACATACAGACGTACATACTACATGATGGCGTTCCCAGATGCCTTCCCAGACACCTTTGAAACTCCTTTTTATTCTAATTTTTTCCTTAATTTAATGTTTTTCCGCTTCAATTTTTAATAATGCATTAACATAGTGAACTCTGTTGTGAGGGTTTTTGTGTATATATCATTATACTTTCACCACACGCACATATTTCGGTTTTCATAAACTTCACGCTAACGTAAAATGAAGTGATCGTGTCTTTCACAAGAATCAGTTTTTATTAAATTTTAAGAGGCGGCCCTTAACAGACAAAATAAAAATATTTTATCAGTTTTTTTAAAAATTTGAAATAGTTTTATTTAAAAAGTTTAACTTAAAATTGAAATGGTTTAAATTGACGAAATAAAAGTTTCAATTGATTTGGGAAAGTTTTATTTCAATTTTTAATAGTTTCAATTGGTTAAATACATTTTCGTAAGGATTTATTTCTCCGCATGCTTTGTAAAATCAGATTTGGCAAACAATTAATGCTGAACGTAAAAAAAATTCTGTGTACAATTGTAATTGCTCACGCCACCTCTTTGGCAACACATCATTCGATACTCGTTACTGTACTACTACTCGTTACTGTGCTATACTGTACTACAGAGATAAACCAATCTCACTGGTTAACCCCATGGCCTGGACCAATAGCTCTGCCTTGGATAATATTAAAAACTGAATGCATCGAAATTCGTTTCCAGTAAATCTTTTACACTTGCATAATCTTACAGGTTACACCATTCCAAGTGATAAAATCTGGAAATTGTGGCCAATTACCCCAACGTGAAATGTGCTCAAGCTTTTTCTACCGAATAATGAAAGCATTATTACTTACTTTGGTTGCCATCATAGAAAATGCAGATTTCGATCGCTTGTCAAAGCGTTATTTCCGATTATAAGCATTATAGATATAACTTAAATGCGCATACGGGAGATATTGATGGCCCTGCCATAAAAATCAAAGTCTATCCTCAAATTCAACCCATTCATTCTACTGAAATTTAAACACAACTTCTAAATTTATCAAAATTTGCTTAAAACGTTGAAATACTCTTAGAATTTTAGTTGGAATTTTGGAATTTACTAAATCCACTCAACATGCTTCAAAAGCTATTCAAACACAAATACGATTAAACATAATTTAAAGTGCACCCAACTTTTGTTCTTATTCAGCTGAAATATTAATTTATGTTACTCAATTAATTTGATTAAAGATTTCATTTCAAATTTACTTAAATTTCGCTCTAAAGTGAAATTAAAGTTTCACTTAAATTCTTGTACCTTTTACGTAAGTATTTTTTTCAACCAATGATTGCACTCAAATTTTGTTGACAAAATACTTTATTTTCACTCATACAACGCATCTAAAAAAAACATTAAAGATTTTGACTCAAATTCATACTAGGATTCTATTCTGGATTTCGATTACGCAAATCCACTCAAAAATCATATACTTCGAAGTCTATGCAAACTAAAATATGAGTAAATATTTATAATTTAAGTTACACTCAAATAACCTACTTCATAGTACAAATTGTAAATTTAACTTTAAAAAGTTCCACTCAAAATATATAATTCAAAGTCTACTCACTCACAATCAAATATAACAAAAAATTATTTACTAATCAATTTTTGAGTTTTAATTAATATTTAAAGTGCACACATTTTGTTGAAATCTATCCGTTAAAAAGTCTGTAACACGCGTTTCAACTCCATAGTGCAATTATACTTTGAATTTCTCTTTAAGAAATCCATTCAAAATATATAATTTAACATCTACTAAATTTCAAATATGTAATTATAAAAAAATTAAATTTTAAAATCGGGCACTTTTACCCCATCTTCGAATTCAAGCAATGTTTTTCATCAAGCTAACATCAAGTTTTAAATCTGGCCACCGTATAGTTTAGAACTAGTTCACTAGATCATCAGTCTAAATTGTCAACGTTGTCTACGGGTTGTCGACACGTCGACGTAGAGATTAATAGATTACCCGTAAATGCTCATCCCTGGACAGCATTGATACATTTTTGATCATTTGAATTATTGCTATCTAAATAAATAAATTCGGTCTTCGTGAACTTTTTAATGTAAATAAATGGAAGCATAAATCGCATATCCAAGCTTTAGCAGGAATGGCTGTTTCTTTAAAACGGTTCAGTGGGACTCAGTTGGTCAGCACTACTCAGTTGGTCAGCACTATGCCGCTACAATAAATGCCAAATGCGTTGGAATAGTCGAAGTAGATTGCAGCTCCAAAGAGGTGGAATATTACTGCTCTATAAGTTTTAGTAATTATACGCAATAAGGCACAGCCATAATTTACTGAGAAACATATAGTTGGTAAGTTATCATAACTGAGATACAGAGTTAAACTTGAAACAATATTACTTTTAGAAGCATCATAAACCGCAGAAGAGATAATAACAAAATTTGCAAAATCTATAAAATTATTCAGAGTTAAAAATTTGATTATTGAAATATTTAAATTGCATTCATATCAGCGATGCGCCATTCAAATATACGATGCCATAAATTCAACGTCAATTATAATATTAAATGAAACACTGATGAAGTTCAAAAAACCTTTTTCCCAAATTTTTAATAAGATGCAAAATAATATAAACCAATCATCAAAATACATTTTTGAACAGCCATAATATTATTTCAAAATACCATCAATAAAGCATTCACTGTTGGTGAACGCAATTATTATTAAATGTCAAGACCTTCATTATAATGAAAAGTAAATTTAAGTTTTCTATACCCTGTTACAATATTTAAAATATGCAATAAAAACCAAAAACTTTATTTTCAGCCCAAAAATACATTTTGTTAAAATAAGTCCCCTCGTATAATTTCTAATAAATATGCAAACATTTCTTTACGAAAAAATAAAAAATAACTTACCATAAATTATTTTATATTGCTATCAATCACGGCATTACTCTGAAATAAAGAGAAAAAAAAATGGTTATCAGCAAAATACTTTCTTCACAAATACTAAACCGTCAAAAATAATTGTTGATATTTTTGTATATATGTACGTAATTCCTAAATGTGCTTCTATTTAATTTAGGCAAAACCGAAATACATAAAATTCGAACCAATTTTCGAAATGTCCAACATTTTTATGGGATATGAAATTTTAATATTTTTATTGGGTTTCTTTCCAGTCATACGCAGATTACATCAAAAATACTGGATAAAATAAAAAAATCTACCTTTTTTGCTCTTTTAAGACGATATCCCATTTTTTGTGTTTTAAATTTAAATATTTGATTAAAATACATATATATATATGTATATATATATATATATATATATATATATATATATATGTATGTTATGTAAAATGTATATTATTACATTCGTACAAAGCGTCCTTTTTACCAGTTTTAGATCGAACGAAAAAAGTTCTCACAAATCAATTACCTACGTCTTATTTTTTCTTTGCCAAACTTATGCAAACGTGTACACAATACAATACGGACAACGATGTGAACACAACATATTTTTTAGTCAATATTTTTAATTTGGATAAAATGAATTAAAAATTTAAAAGTCCCTATAATAAAAAATACGATGAAATGTATAAAAAAAATAAAACTAAAACCGACGAAGGAAGATGATTATTTCGCATATACATATGTATGTTCCACGGAGTCGGAGTCCCATATATGATTACGTTGTATTTATGCAGCATTGAGCATATACATAAAAATATGTAGGAATATGATGCTACTTTTTTGGGGGGAAGGGGGTATACACATTTTAATGTATTTCGTTCGTTGCCGGCTATGTTATGCGCGTATTGTGTGTGTGTGTGTGTGTGTGTGGTCGACATAAAAGGAATTTTCTTTTATTAAAACAATAAAAAAAATAATTTTTTTACGTTTTGTATGCCAGATGAATGTGAATTTTATTTTTTAATTTAAATTTTGCGTGACATAATTTTGGCGTTTATAGTTATTTCGTTGGACAGTATATTTATGTGGTTTACAGCTGATATTGAATGTTTTTTATGTACTGTTTTATATACATAACTGTCCTTTTAAAGAACAAATTTAAGGCAGATATCCTTAAATCTGCGGATTTTGATTTTAAATCAAATTTTTCTTAGTGAAATAAAAATGAAATCCCACAGAAAACCGATTGAATAAAATATTTTAAGCCACACCGTTGAACTTCTCGCATACGGTTTTGCAAAACTGCTTTTTTTAACGTACCTACGGAATTTGTGAGTTTAGAATACAAAATACAAGAATTTATCAAAAGAGCAAATAATATCCTGGTCGCATTGTTTCATTCGTTACATGAAATGTACGGTACATAATCGTCCTAAATTCGCAGGATTTTCGAAAAATTTGAGGCAATTTGTCAACAGCATATATACCAACAGCTCGACCGAAAATATTGCTATCTTGAAAGGGTAATTGAGAATCCGCGTCTAGTCGGTGACTGATGATTGTTTGGCCGCAATTGGATGGAATGAACATTCGAGTCTAATTTGTGTGGCCAGCTCATGGAAAATTTGATTCCTCGCACGCGCCTACCAAACAAATTCGAACGTTATTTTTTTCTATACGTAATGCCATTGAGTCTTTACTTTATAGATGTTTTATTAATTTATTTAAATTTCGAGTTCTGACTATTGAAAGACAAAAGGTGTGATCTTGGCGTAAACTTAATCTTTAATATAAACTCAAAGGGTGTTATACATGGCTTGAAGTCGTTATTTTGCGAAACCACTGGAAATAAATGTTGTTTATGACCAAAGCATCCATTTTAGGCCAACAAATTGATCTGAACGACTTTGAAAGGACAACCGTGGGTGTTCTCAACAACGTCATCCAAATGCAGACCAGAGTTAACGAATGGTTTTACCATTTGTATAATGAATTTTCACAATTTCAACAATTTCACAACGTTCTTTTCATTTTTGCTAACCTCCTACTTTTTACTTTTCAATTGTTAAATAATTTCAGAACCAACCTCGACAGATGACAAAAGCTGTGGCAACACCCCAACTTAACTGAATATTATCAGAAATGTTTGTTCCAGTGTGATTTTCACTATATAGTTGTAAACTATCGTATAAACGCCCTAATTTTTATATTTTTACTTTAAACTAATTTTTTTTCTTTGTTAGGTTTTACTCAAGAAAATTTTGATGGTCATTCCTTTTCATAAATTTAAACTAAATAGTTTTGTGTATCGAATTTTGTATAGTACCAGATTATGTATTCTCAAATTTAAGCTTGTAAGTTTGGTTCAATTTGAACAATAATTTAATTCTACCAAGAAATGATTTCATAACTTATTTACCAAAATTATTTATTAAAAATTAATTTCCTATCTTTTTCGATCCTAATAGAATTTGCGTTCTCAAATTTAGTTTTTAAATAAAATTCTAATCTTATTTTGCTTAGAAACTGAATTAAATTTGATCATAATACGAAAATTTTTTAAACATAATTCAACAGAATTTTTTTGCAATTTAACGTCAGTAGTAATTCACAGTCAAACTTTTTTTGATTGAGGATGAATCGAAATCAAATTTGCAAAAATTCGAATACATTTTTAGTTTAAGTTGAAATTGAATTTTTTTTTCAGATTTCAACATATTATTATATGAATTTTAAATAAATTTTTAATAAATTAAATAAGTTTCAATCGAAATTGGTGTATATACAAATTAATTTTCTTGGCTGGAATGTTAAAACAAATGTCCAAAATCTATGATGGCATAAATTCAAATTCTGCGTTTTTTAATGATTTTGTTAAATTGTTATCCCTGCAGCTGGCTATGCCTTAATAAACGCATTAAATGCCAATAACTGTTGCGGTGAGAAATTTAAATAGTGTCATAGTACCACTCAAACCAGGTTCAAGTAAATTTAAAAGAAAAACTTGAGGAAACTCGATCAGAAATAACTTATCAGAATAATTTTCAAGTAATGGCCAATTAGCATGTAGGTAATACCGGAAACCCAGTAATAAATATCGCATTCTGAAATTCTGAATATTTTTTTGAGATATTCAAATCAACAAATCAACAAAAATAATTTATTTAAAATAATTAAAAGAAATGCTTGGGGTTAATATCAACATCAAGAGAAGGAGATCTGCGGACTTATAATAAATAATTAATTATAATAAAACTTTAAAATTCATTAATTACAACTAGAATTAAAAATTAGTCAGAATGTTTGAAATAATTTTAAACGAACAAATTAATAAAATAACAAAACTAAAATTGGCATTTGAATGATGTTTGATAGTGACTTATATCAAATATTTGTTTGAAATACAAACGTTCTACAAATTTCACAAGAGAGAAATGTTCATATTAACTATCAGAATTTACAAATTGGAACCAAGCAGTTATATAAAGGTTATAGTAAAAGAGCCCACGCGGGATCTGTACCAGGGCCAATACATTTTTTACAAAGTTAAACTTTAAAGAAAAATGTTTAAATTTAGGAATGACTGTTCTAATTATGTACAAATATATAGTTAGCGCTGACCATGATCTTAAGATTTTAAGTAATATGGCTTGCTGCTCATAAACTGCAAAATTAGAGTTGTCCAAACAAATACGATGTTATTTGGCATGAGGAAGACGAAGAAACATCTACTTTTATTAATTCACAATCAGTTTTAAATGTAAGAGATACATACGCCGTACCTGAAATAGGAGTTGCCTGTCGAAAGATTATTTGGTTTTTTTTTTTATTAATTTTAAATTAATTAAATTTAAGTTAAAGCTTATGTTTTTCAATGGATTTCGTGTTAAAATAATGTTAGTGAATGAGCTATGTTACGTTGATTTAATTTTAGCTGCGATAATTATTTTCATATACTTATTATAAACTTATTTTGATTGAATTATTTCAGCTTCAATCTATATATGTTTCATACACCGTTAAGGATACTAAAAATATCTTAGATGGTACAATTATCCCCAAAAAATTGTTTATAATTATTGTTATATAAAACAAGAATAATAATCCATTGTTTTTTATAAAATTAAAACGAAATCTAATAACTTTATTAAACCTTATTTTATCATAATTGATATGTCGGGTGATGTGAAATTTATAAAAGTGTCAACACCATGCTCATAGCACAGCAATTTGTGTTACGAAAATTTTATTTTATCAATTATGATATCGTTAATGCAAAATTGCATTAGAAATATTAATTTGTTCCCGAGGTATTTATATTTTTTTTAAATGAAACTTAAAAGTTGTAATTAATCTTAGCTTTTTTAATTTTAGGTAAAGCAGTTCCTTTGACCTCAAAATCTTCCACAAAAGACGGTTCTTTTATTGGATAATGCAGTTTGTCATCCTCGTGATTCCAATTTATTAATTGATGGATTATGTTTAACAATAACATGCCTCCCACCGAACTGCACCGCTCTTCTCCAACCAATGACATCATACATATGATCAAAACAAATTATAAAAAGAGTTTATTGGCACATATCGGTCGGCGAGAACAATACGCAAAAGGCAATAAACAATTTTAATCTCTAAAATGCAGTGATGATTTTGGCTAATTCTTAGCGTGGTCTTAAGCAAACTAAAATTAAAAATAGCTGGAATGTCTTGAAAATGAAACAAAGATCTGTGATGTGGGATTCTGAGGACGACGGGTTTATTGAACTCCGTAACAATTCAATAAACAGCGTTCCAAGTCAGAGCTGGAAGTTATTCAGTTATTGCTGGTACAAATACCACACGAAGATTAATACTCCATAAATTGTCAAGCAGCGCCACCACGTTCTGATGAAGAAAACGATGAAGACGACATCAGAATTAATTAGAAATGATTACATTAAACTAGACGACGCAATTAACAGCTTTACTATTTGCTTAGATTGGGCTCAACAAAATGAAGTTCGCATTGCAGACTACATATGATTCTTCACAATTTAAGAGAAAGCGGAGTACTCAAAAGAAATGAATGCTTGAAGCAAACCATTAAAAAACATGATATATTTTTTTTTAAATATTAAAATATGTATTTTATCATTTACATTAATTTTATTTAATGTTTCGTTAAATTTTGTGATGTTTTGTACATGTAATGTAATATATTTTCAACACATAAAATTTTACTGTTTTATTTGCACTTATGCGTAATTTTCTAGAATAATGACAGCGCATAGTTTCGGATTGTTTGAGTAAATGTTAAGGTTCGATAATTCCGACTTGTTTGGTAATTGCACTCGGTCCGGATTTTAATGTATTGCACAAATCGAGCCTGTACTGCATGTATTTTAAAACATAATTTATATATAATATTTTTGAACTGGTTTTTACCGAGATTTATATTTTATATGTTAAAATATTTTGTTTATAGGTTAATAAAAGAATTATATAAAAAAAAATGTCTAATGAATACAAATAAATAAAAAAGTTAAATTTAAACCAAATATTTTATTGAGTTCCTAATAAATTTCAGGTTCAGATTATTGCATTTGGTCAATAATACTTATATTTCCAAGTAAAATTATTTTCATTGCAATGTAACCTCAATTTCATTTTTAATTAAACGTTGAACTTAATTTAATTTAAAATTGGACAAAAAAATTTAAATGTAGTGCACATCTAATTTTAACTCATTATTGAATTAAACATTAAATGTTGTATTGCACTTAAAAAAAAATCAATTTGAATTTAAAAGATTAAATGCTACGAGTATTAAAGTTTAAAAAATGTAGGCACAACATTAAAATATAATCTAGTTTAGTATAAAAATTAAATGCAATCTTAAACTTTAATTTTTAAATGTAATGATATTGATTTCTTGTAATGTATCTTGCATTATATACATATACATATACACGGAAATTTGTAAGTGTGTTAGAGCCGAGATTAGCAATAAAAAATTGTTTCAAAAAAGCAGGGTTTTATTTTTTTTTTTTGAAACAGTTTTAAAGGCCATTACTGGCCCTTTACTGAATCAACAATTTGACTCGAACGGTTTCAATCTCGAGCATGGTCTTCATACTGTCTAAGACAATCTGAAGAGGCCATGTCGTTCTCTACACCGTGGAGCGATCGTCGCCGGCAACAACCTCTGCGCCTACCATATGGTGTCTCTCCTTTCAGAGATCGCGGCTTTTATTAGAAATGGAAATTAAAGGCAATGATGGCAAAATAATAGACCAAGAAACTTTACAAGAGGATTGATCGAATCCTGTTTTATGGTGAGGTTTAAGTTGTGGATAGTGAAACTGTAGTTTATAGCTTCCTGATGAAGATATTGTCAATATAGATCAGAACATACCAGATGGATCATATTTATAGTTAGATCATAAAGTTACTGCAAAGAACTTCATTTCTTGGATATAAGAAAATTAATTCAATTTTGTTTTTAATGGGGTTGTCCAATGCCAGTGGACATTTTACTAATTTTGTTCAAAATTACGTCATACATATAGTTAGTAAACTTATAGTACAAACTTAATCCTCTTATATAGGAGGATGGAGTTTGTATAAATGAAGTTTGTTTAAATGTATAATAAGTGTATATATAAAATAACATACATCCGGGCGAATTCATTTTATTTTAAATATTTAATATTTCAATCCACTCAGTTCAATTAATATATAACAATTAATTATTATAAAAATGATATGGATGTTCAGAAATTTCGTATGAGAAATATAGCCCATAATGCCAGCTAGAATAAATATTTTATTTTAGGCCATCAGTTTGTAAAAACTTGAAGTACGCCACAGTATATCCACCTTGGAGATTTGATATTCATATATGACCAAATGTCTAAAAATTATCAATTTTATATGAATTTGAAAATTAGGAAAATTCTAATGAAAAATCTAACCCATGATGGTAGCTGGAATAAATATTTTATTTTGTCCATACTTTTTTCCATATTTAAAACATGTCATAGTTTATCTACCTTGGAGATTTGATATCCAAATATGATCAATTGTCTAAAAATTATCAGTGTTATATGAATTTGGAAGTTCAGGATTTTCTTATGAGGAATCTAGCCCGTGATGGTAGCTGGAATAAATATTTTATTTTAGGCCATATGTGTTTACATTTCTCAATACATTTTTTACATTTTTATCTATTTTGAAGATTTGATATCCAAATATGATAAAATATTTAAAAATTATTAAATTTATATGAATTTGGAAGTTCAGGATTTTCTTATGAGAAATCTAGCCCGTGATGGTAGCTGGAATAAATATTTTATTTTAGGCCATACGTGTTTACATTTATCAATACATTTTTTACATTTTTATCTATTTTGAAGATTTCATATCCAAATATGATAAAATATTTAAAAATTATTAAATTTATATGAATTTGGAAGTTCAGGATTTTCTTATGAGAAATCTAGCCCGTGATGGTAGCTGGAATAAATATTTTATTTTAGGCCATACGTGTTTACATTTCTCAATACATTTTTTACATTTTTATCTATTTTGAAGATTTGATATCCAAATATGATAAAATATTTAAAAATTATTAAATTTATATGAATTTGGAAGTTCAGGATTTTCTTATGAAAAATCTAGCCCGTGATGGTAGCTGGAATAAATATTTTATTTTAGGCCATACGTTTTAAATTTTTAAAACACGCCACAGTCAAAATGTCTAAAAATTAACAATTTTATATGAATTTGGAAGTTCAAGAATTTCTTATGGGAAATCTGACCCATGATGGCAGCTGGAATAAATATTTTATTTTGGGCCATACGTATTTACATTTTAAAATACAATTTTATCTAAATTGGTGATTTGACATACTAACTAATCGGTGATGTGAAATATTCAAAAATTTACAAATCTTCTATTCAAAAAAGTGAAGTCTCACAAAGAGGAGGTACTAAAACAATAGAATAATTGTATACCAAAATTCAAATTTAATCTTTATTGAAGCAGAATTATTAAAAAAGTATCCGTATTCAAACGAATTCTAATTTTGGTAATAAAATTTCCAGAAATAGAAAAGGCTCGTTCACTATTTGTCGATGTCGGTTGAATGATCAATAAGGCTTGAGAAAGATTTTCCAATTGTTTGCTTCTTTGACAAGTTCCTTTTACAATCTTAAAATTTTTGAGGTTTTACGACGTATTTGGTTTTCGAACCATCAAAACAGAATCAATAGTTTTTTCCATTTTTGTATATTCAATTTCAGATTCAGGTCCAGATTGACCATAACCAGATTCTTCTTCAATATTTAATATGTCTTGTTGAGCATTATTATTTTCTTCAAATGTAAATAATCTTTTGTATATTTCACTGGCCAATAAACTTATATCAGCTTTCGATGTATATGACAAAAATTGATTCGCTTTGGGATAAGAATTTTTTTTCAAAAAATAGAGATTTTTATTTTTTTTAAACATTCTATAACAAATTTCGGTAAATAGATAATCGTGAAAATGTGTACGATTAATCGTGATTAAGTAAACGTGGTCTATATAGTTAGTGTTAATATTTTATCAAGCAAACTTGAATGTAATTAAAAATGATTTATTAATTATGGCCTGATAAATTAAATATTTTAATTATAAAATAAAA
Source organism: Tipula unca (assembly GCA_951394425.1). NCBI lineage: Eukaryota > Metazoa > Arthropoda > Insecta > Diptera > Tipulidae > Tipula > Tipula unca. The sequence goes on from OX596381.1 coordinate 74,636,391, forward strand.
AGAATTCGCCCGAAGGTATGTTATTTCATATAGACACTTAATACATTTACTACCTATATGAAAAAAGTTAGTAGAATTTTTAGTATAAACTACCAAGTCGTGTTTGCCCAGATGAGTCCATTTGTGGTATTGAGTGCTGGATTAATCCGCCCAACTCTAATTTTTATTATTTAACTGTTTAGCGACGGTCTTTATTCATATTTGTTTTTCCAGTTTCGGATACATTTTTAGAATATTTAAGACAAATAAAAATAAATAATCTTGTTAAACTGATATAAGGCATTTAGATAAGATTAACAGTTTTAAGATGTGTGTAAGTGGCCGGCACTAATTGAATATATAATCCATACTATATATGTATATTCACTCTTGTTGATTCGACTCATGGTTAAGATAAAAATTAAAAAAAAAATTATTTTTAAGTGAAACAATATACGTTTCGTTAATAATCCAGAATAATAATTAAGTAGAGAACTTAATACTATTTGCAAAACAAAAAAAATATTATAGAATGGGTAATTACTTTCGCTATATATAATATATTTTAAACTCAATTTAATAATAAAGCAAGCAAAATAAAATTATATAATTATATCCTCATTCCACGCGTCACTTCTGCAGAGTATTCAAATACGTCTCTTTTTTTTTTGCCACCCAAATTTTTTCTAATCAAATTAAGAAGTATTGTATATGCCGCCTACTCCACTTACTTTATAGTAAATAATATAATTTACAATTTAAAGTGTGATACTAAAAAAATAACAAGAAGAACGAAACCACCACACAACAAGTATATTAAATAATTTTGCCAGAGAATATTACGTGCCACAAATTATATTAAAATTAAATATCAACCGCACACACACATTCATATATACATACATATATACATACATAATATGAAATTTAATTATTTACATAAATTTTGTTTGAATAAAATCTCATTCCTGTATATTATTTGTAATACTCTTGCGTTTAAAATATTTAGGCGGGAGATGTGGTAAAATTTATATATAAATTCTGGAAGGATTATTGATTTTTTGATCTGTCAAACATAATTTATATGTATGTATATACGTACTCAAATGCAAATTAAGTTAAATTTTAATTAACAATTATTTTTTATATAAAAACCATATATTAAATGGGTTGAGTATTTTATAATTACTCGATATAGTAGTCGTCTATGTACTGGGTATACAATAGCATAAGTTGATTAAAGCGGTTATTAATGGGTTTTAAAATGGGCTTTATCGGTTGAATATAGTAAAAAAAATATAATTAAATTCAAGATAGTAATTACGGTTCATAATTTATTATCAGTACCAAACGAAAAACATAAATGTTGAAGGACAAATATCAAAGTCAATTCGTTTTGCTCAAATATTATTTAAGGTTTCCTTTTTTTTTTGGTTGCTCTTATGCTTCAGTTGACACAAGATACACACACACACACATAACATATTTTGGAAAAGAATTTTATTGAGCGTTACAAATTTATAAAAATGGGATACATAACATAAAATTAACTATATATACTCGTATATATAGGGATACATTTGTAATAAAGATCGGACATTCCGAGACCTAGACAATTTTTTGTTAGGAGAAAATTAAATAGCAGGGTGCGGTTTAAATTGGTTTTTGGCAAACGCACTGTTTTAAATATAAAAAAAAAAAAATATTAGTTTTTCGTTTAAAAACAATTTTCCATCCAAGCTATGTACATACTCGTACATATATTCACATAGATCATGCGCAACTTTTGTACGAGAAGAATAAAAAAAAATTAAAATTCAAATTTCATATTTCTAGGATATAATTTTAAAATGAAATGATAAACGTGAATTTCATTTCTAACAAAATACAAATGATTTGTGATTGTTCTACATACATACATAAGGTGGGCATATACAGTATATAACAATATAAACCACCCTTAAATATATTATATACAAAAAGCGAGTGCTGGAAAATAACTTTGTATTTTACCGTCACACACACATACATACACACAAAAATGAAATAATGATATCCAGGCCAAATAATATATATATGAAACACACAGAACCATAATACTATTATATTATCCCCCTTAAACTTTCACCCCTAAAATTTCTCTTACTTTCTATCATCACAACATGATTATATAATATTAAATGAGAGTGGTATGGTTGAATGAGAGAAAATGGTATAATAAATTATTTGAGATTAGGGGGTTGCTTTTTGAACAGGGTCATATTATTTTTTTTTTGCTAAATCTAAAATGGTTGAAAAATGGAAAATCAACTTTGTTATACATACATATATACACGTATATATACGAGTATTTGAATACAATTATTAAATCTACCGCGCGCGTTTTCCTATATAATCATCATTTTTTTGTCGTTTGGGTAATTTTCATTTATTTTTTTCTATTATTTTCTAGTTTTCCGCTTCCTAAAATGGAGGGAAAATAAATGTTCCGTGTGGAACGGGGGGCCGCACACAAAAATCAAACGATAATGTATGTAGGGTGAAAATACTTTCTTATGGTATACGTATATAATACATTGATATAAATATAAATGTTGATTGTTGACGGAAGGCTTTCATCAACCAACAAACAAAAAAATGGCAATCTAAATAAACAAGACAAATAGGTTTATGTTTTGAAGAAATTTGTTTGTTTTTCGTGTAAATTGAAGTTTGCGGGTGTTTCATGTATATATAATTCGATTTGACATTTGACAAATAAAATAATTTATCTTGTGATTGATTAATGATTTGCGGTTATAATTTTAGATTCAAATTGAATGACAAACTGTATTTACAATTTCGATCGGTATTCATTCAATAGGTCATTAGCAAAGCGTGATTGATTGGGGGCGAGGGGATGTATATAGTTTGAAAAAACCACGCCCGAAAAACTTTAATTCATGATCGACAAATTGTGCAATGGGTTCAAACAATATTGCAGCAATTTAATCATTACGGCCTATGTTCATGTTTTATAAGTTTAATCGCATGATTTTCACATAAAATGTAATTTAATTACTTATATATATGTATATATAAAATAATTGTACTAATTTTTATTTATTATTTTAATTAAATGCCAACAATTTCAATGACCCAATAAATTATATATAAAAACAACTTGTACAATACAACATATAACGATAATTATTAATTGCACAAAATAAAAATGAATTATATAGAAGAAAAGTTTCCCAGCGCACACATAAATCTTATTCTAAGTACGAAAAGTTTTATATAAGTACGAAAGCACTAAATTATTACTATAAAATATATAATAAAGGTATGATTTAAAAACCAAGTATAAGTTCAAAAAACTTACCAAGCAACTCTCAATTTAAATCATCATCTTCTTCTTCTTCATTATTTATTTATAAATTTCTCTATTCTTCTTAATTTTCTTATATACATACATATATATATATATATATACATTTCCATATATCGGTTTTTAACTTTGTTGACAATTTTTTTTGGTTAATAAATTTATTATTTTTATTTAACATTAAATAATTTTTAAAATACACAAAACTCACAAAAAATTATTTATTTTATTTATTCACAAAATTACGTTTCACGCACACGAGGAATTTATTTATTTACTTTAGCTATTTACTTATTTATTTATTTAATTCGTTTTTATGTATAGTATAGAAGTTATTACATCAAAGTCATGTAATAAACTAAATGATGATAAGTCTCTAAATTTATAAAATATTTTTTTTAGTTTTGTTTTTTTGTTTTTTTTTTTTTTCAAACGTGCGGTTGGTTTCACAAAGCCAACTTAAAAGAAAGCAAGCAAAGAGAATATCGAAGGAAACAAGAATTTGTGTTCTTTCAACTGTTTTTTTTTTATTAAATAATTTTTGTTTATTTTAAGTTTAAATAACGCAATGTGAACTGCGTTTAAGCTGTGTGTGTTGCCTTTGATAACGTTAAAGTTAAAATGTTACATTGTGCTATGGTTTTAGTTTCAGAAACTTCTCTGCACACCACATTATTTTTATTTCCAGTTTCGGGCTCCTATATACCCGTATATAAGTGTATATAGCATAAAACAGCTTTTGCTCCGTGTGTATATACATTGAATGGTGAAGGGTAAAATACACGCATACATAAAATATGTATGTATATATTATGTATCCGATAAAAGAAGTGGAAGTTGTAAAAAAAAAGAGGAGAGAAATTTTGCACCGAAAGAGACGGAACATAACAAAAATCAACTCTAGATATTATGTACATATAGCTAGCTGGAACATAAAACGTTCGACAATTCTCGCATACGCCCTGATAAATTTTTGTTGTACATTTCGTTTTTTGTATATTATGCTCATAGTTAATTTCATAAATGAAAAATAAATGGTTTTAATATTGATTAAAAATATGTATAAGAGAGCAAAAAACCAAAGGAATATATATGTACATATACATAAGAAATCTCATCGGTAGTGTTAAGATTCTGCTTGTATTTTAAATAAATAAAATATAAAAAATCATCTTATCATCTCTTCATGATTTCTCTACTTTAAAACTTTTTTATTTTTATTATTTTTAGTGTTGGATTTTGTATACGAAAAACTTAATTTGATAATATCGCATATCTTGGGCAAAAAATTTAAATTAAGAATTATTCCTTCTAATTTATTTAATTAAGTTTACCGATTAACTTGTTTTAATTAGTTGCACGGAAATGAGAAGGAATAATTTTTTTATGTAAACCTGCATTACATATAGCGACGTGCGTGCTTTTAAATATCTTTAAAATTTATTACATCGCCGCTATCAGTGTTAATTTTGTCCTATAAGGTTGTTCGTAATAGTTTATGGATCATACTATAATATGTACTCTGTTGAGGTATATTCTTATATTTGTAGTGCAGTCATACAAGCATGTGGCATCAATTGATTTATAATTTTAATTTATTTAAATTTTAGGTCATTTAACACTCTTTTTGTGTATATTGTTCGGTATCGATAAATTTATATTAATTTTAAAATAATGACTAATAAAAATAATAAATTAATTACTATAATTGGTGTAGGTGAAAGCTGTTTATCATTTTTTGTACAATCTTACAGCAGAAACATTTAATTTTTAACAAAATGTATTATAGGTAATTAATTCGAGTATATACCCTAGTTCGAGTATATATTATCATTGTCCTCTGTTTGAGCTTCACTGTCTTCATGATGTTCGCGCAATTCAATTAATTCATCGTCTGATAGTGGAACATCCTGCTCCGTTAATAAATTTTCTACGTCAGACAAATCCACATCTATGAAACCAATTTTTTTGGCCATATTGACGATTTCTGTTTGTACTTCAGCCACATCTTCAATAGAACTGGTGGAATGATTCGACCAAAGCTTTTCCCACGATCCAGACATAGTAGTACCGCTGACTTCATCCTAAGATTTGCCAATATTGAAAACTGCGTGTCTTATCGTATATTTTTTCCAATAATATTTAACAGTGACCTCAGTTAATTTCAATTATCATTTCTTGGAGAGTTCGTCTTAAATAATATGCCTTGAACGTCGCAATAACACCTTGGTCCATCGGTTGTAAAATGGAAATTGTATTCGGTGGAGGAAAAATAACTTTTATATTTTCGTCCAATTCATCTAAACTAACGGGGTGGCCAGGTGCATTATCCAACAAAAGCAAAGCTTTATAGGCCAGATTTTTATATGTACAATAATCCTTTACTGCTGGACAAAAATATGCCTTATACCAATCAGTAAATAGACTGGCGGTAACCCGAGCCTTTCTGTTGCTTCTCCAAACAACCGATAAACTTGTTTTGGTGATACCCTTTAAAGCTCTCGCATGTTTTTCTGATGTGGCCAAATATGTTCGCGAGGGCATTTTTCCCAGTACAAAGCTGTTTCGTCGACGTTAAATATGTGATGGCTTGAATATCCTCCATCTGCAACGATGTTTTTAAATGTTTTCAGAAAGGCGTCTGCTGCAGCTGTGTTTGCACTAGCTGACTCACCTGAAATTTTGTTATTTAGGAATTCGTTCCGATTTTTAAAATTTTGGAACCAACCCGGACTCGCTTGGAAAGTATTTGTTTCCTCGTTGCTTAATTCGGTAAAAGTCCCGAAAATACTCTTAGCTTTCGTTTGGATAATCGACGTACTAAGTGGAATATTTTTTTAATTTGCGTCTTTTATCCAATCTATCAACAAAAATTCCATTTTCTCGATTGTTGGAGTTCTAAATTTAGCAAAATGTTTCGCACTTTTTGAGGTTCCCGCTTTAGCGCTTTTTTTTTGAGGTTCCGCTTTCCTGGAAGATTACCCGATAAGAAAATAAATTTATTTTCAATTTATATATGAAAAAAAAATACCTGATTAATTTTATATAAAATAAAATCACACACAAATTATCTGCTTTATTTTAAAGGAGGAAGGTAAAACACACAAGTTTCCTGCTTATACAGAAACGATTATCTTACTAAAACGTTTTTATCGGTTAAAAGAGTCGATTAACGACGTGTTTTAAATAAAGGGCGTAATTTATAAACGACGTAAGTCAGAAAGAACGTAACTCAAAACGACGTAAGTCAAGCATCACCTGTATACAGTTGAATCCTAATAATAATATATACTGCATTATCGACATATATTATAGTTGAAATTTCAGTAGAAATTTTCCAACAGAAAACAATATACATTTTCAACATAATTCATAATTATATATTTATTTGGTTGAAATTGGAATTACACTCGAACCTGGTTAATCGAACCACCTTGCGGACCAAAAAAAAATTGGTTCGATTATAAAGGTTTCGTTTTTACATATTTGTATACAATGTATATATGTGTGTATAATTAGCGCTTGAACGGTTTTCAAAGCAATCTCCTTTTCAATTAGCGTCCTCCGATTTTTCTAGATGAAAAAACATTTGGTTAAGGCCATTCTTACTGCGGCATAATCCTTTAGATCTTTTAAACACGCTTCAGCTTTAGTAAAGGTAATGATTGATGGTGATATTTGAGGTAAATCATCCCCATTAGACGACGAACTATCAACTGTTTCTTTGTTTTGACCATCTCGATCGTGTAATGTTGCGAAAAATTGGTCCTCCCACTCCTCTGATAATTCCTCGGATGTTTGAACATATTCTTGAAATCGAAAACACTCGCTACCAGATTCAAATTGATCAGACTCTTGAATGATCTCTACATATACTCGTGACAGTAGGCTCCTTAAACCCAGCATATCTGAAGCAGTGGTTTCCGGAGTAGTATTTTTCCATGTCATGGACACCCACGAACACGCATCTAACACCGTTATTTGCTTTGATAGTTGCTCTACACCATCAGATTCATCGATTGCTGCGAGCAGGTGATTCATTTCGGTAATTCATTTACACTTCGTATTATACCTTAAAGGTTGCAACGCGAATGAAGTGTTAGGTGGAAAGAACTGAAATTTAACGTTAGAGTAGGCTTTGTCTGGAGGTCACGGAGCATTGTCCAGAAAGATGACTATTTTTCGGTTCTGTTTTACCATTTATTGGTTTATTTTACCAATCCATTCATCAAAAATCACCGATGTCATTCACGCTTTTTTGTTAAACCTCCAATATACGTTAAAAGCTTGTTCAACTTTTAAATATTTGAAGGCTCGGGGTTTTTTCACCTTTCCGATAATGAGCCAGTTTTCCTTTTCTCCCAGCCTATTGCATAATAGCGCTAATGTTATTCGCTCATTGCATATTTTCCGACCTTTGCACTTTTCATTTTTTAACTGCAGTGATCTGGATGGAGTGGCTCGAAAAAATAAACCCATTTCGTCTAAATTAAAAATATTTTTTGGATCAAATGGCTCAGTCAATTTATGTAATGTTTCGCGGTATTTTTCGACTACATTTGTATCTTCTGATGCGCCTTCTCCGCTAAGCGAAATTAATTGTAGATTGTGGCGCTCTTTGGAGCCAACCATTTGATGCGGTAAAATAAATGTACAATTCTGAAACACATACAGTTCAAAAAATCAAAAATTATGTAAGTATGTAATGCCTGTGAAGTTTTTCACACATTTTTTTCACATATACATATGCGTCTACAAATCCTATTGGAATATAGAAAATCTAATTGAATTCTAATTGATTTCGTTAGTGTTAGTGCGTAGTGTACACTGCCATGAATCAAAAAATTGTAGAATGATAAATTGCCGAAAATGATAAATGGCCATTAACACCCTTTGCGAGAGATTTGGACTCAAGTTCCGATAGTACATGAAATAGCTCAATAAATTCCTCGTCTAACTAGTTCAAAACGGATCAAATAACTAGAGATATAAAATGGCCACGAATTTTTTTCTGGAAAGTTCGAGTTTGGCAGATAATGATAAATGGAAATTAACACCTTTTGCCAGAGATTTGGACTCAAGTTCCGATAGTATATGGAACAGTTCATTTAAATTTTCATTCAACTTGCTTATAAGGAATCAATTATCTGAAGAAATAAATTTATGAAGAATTGTTTTCTGTAAGTTTTTGCTTTGGTTGAGGTAAATGGCCAGTAACACACCTGTCCAGATATGTTTACTCTAGTTCTAGTAGTACTTGAAACAGTTTATTTGATTCCTTGCCTAAAACTTCACAAGCATATGTATGTATTATTTTTTAAAGGTCCTATTCAAAGGTAAAAGACGAAAATCACACTAAATAAGTGGTCCATAGGTCCGATTTGCAGTTGGTCCAATTATACAGAATAATTTCTATTAAAAATGTTTTGTAACTCGTAATTTGTGGTCCGAATTAAAATTGGTCCGATTAGAAAGAGGTCCTATTAGCAGTTTCGAGCTTTAGAAATTAAAATTATTTATTCCATAATAATATTTTTGTGATTTTCTGGTGTCATTCAAATATCCATGATGCATATCTAGACAACTTTTCATGCCGCATATCTGGTAAATTATGTGGGTCCAAGTGCCCAATTATTAAAATCCATACCCATCTTTTATTCATATGAAATGGCAAGCGAGAGGCGATACGAAAAATTGGAGTTGCGGACGTCAATAGTTCTTCTTGGCATAAGAGCTACAGCAAAAGATAATAAAGGGTGGGCCATTTAAAAGTTTAAATTTAAAAATGCAATAAAACAAAAACGGTTTACCTCACGCAGTACCCCATTCGATCGGACCAATTTTCGAGCACTTTTTCGAGTGTATGGGGTCGTATCTCGGCAATGGCATCACGAATGTTGGCCTTCAAATGCTCAATTGTCTCTGGTTTGTCGGCATAACACTTGTCTTTAACGCCGCCCCACAGAAAATAGTCCAATGGTGTTAAATCATATCTTCTTGCCGGCCAATTGACATCACCATTTCGGCTAATTAAACGGCCATCAAACGTTTGACGCAATAAATCGATTGTGGCATGAGATGTGTGGCAAGTTGCACCATCCTGTTGAAACCAAACATCGTTCACATCAATACCATGAAGCGATAGATGTCTCCATTGACCGTAATGGTTTGGTTACGCCGTCCTCATTTTCAAAGAAATATGGGCCAATGATGCCTCCGCTCGACAAGCCGCACCAAACAGTTACTCGTAATGGGTGCATTGGCTTCTGTAAGACCACGTGTGGGTTTTCTGAGCCCCAAATACGGCAATTTTGCTTATTAACAGACCCACCAAGATGAAAATGAGCTTCATCCGAAAAGATATTTTTTTTTTCAAAATCGACATCATCGTGCAATTCCTTGTTGGCCCATCTAGCAAAGTGAAAACGAAGCGGATGGTCATGCGGCTTTAACTATTGAACCAATTGAACTTTGTGTAAGGCGTCATACCGAGATCTTTCCGCAAAATTCGACGTAAACTGGTGTGTGAGACGTTCTTAAGTGTTCCCCGGCAGAACTAATTTGTGAACAACCACTAAAATTAGCACGCGAATTTTTTTGGAAGCACCAGATTATAAACATTTACGAAATTCTATGCGCAATCTAGTTCCAGTTGCGCCACAACATGTTCTGAAAAACAAAATATTTATTCCAAAAACGCTAGATAATTGTTAAATTTTTTTATATCGTATTTTTTTATTGTGTTGGATTTTTTTTAGGAGCGCAACAAACACGGACCAATTTGAGTAATTAGTAGAGTTTATAGAGCAAAATGAAGGAATTGCCAAACAACTTTTAAATTCTTTAGAATTCCGCAGTACAACCAATTTGTGAATTGACATGGTGGATAAATTAAATTCTGTGGATGGTTAATCAATGGCATTAATGCAAATAGTTTTGGCTGTAGGGCACAATCAAACCATCTATCTACAATCAACAGCAGTAGTGAAATTGAAGCTAGCCCAACAATTAAAGAGTTGAATTGAAGAATATGATGGATCATCAACCATCCAGTCAACAATCCAATCAACAGCACCAACCATTCAATCAACAATCCAATCAACGACCGGTGCAAAACGGTAGAAAACTTCAAAAAGTCTTTTAAAGAGGCAAATTGAATTACAGAAGGCCTTCCTCAAAAAACAAGAACAGTTCTTTGATAAACAAGAGGCGCAAAGCAAACAAGTTATCAAAACGTCAAAGAAAAAAAATTAAATTTCGAAATGGAAAAGTGGAAGGAGCAACAGTTAATTAATCTGGATAAAATCAAACAGAAAGCGCAATCCTTAGAACTGAAGGAGAGAGAGCTGGAATTAAAACAGCAAAAACCGGAAATATTCATTGAAAAAGGTTATTTTCGACGCTGTCGAATAATTCATAATAGTTATTGATCGGTTCGACAACGTCGAAAATTTGCGATGTCGCAAATTTCACAACAGACCCCCTGGATAACACGATGGTTGGCCTGTTTCCAATTCCGCTATGCATTACAGCTCCTTTGAGACAACACTATTTTTTAAATTAATCGTTGCAAGAATAAAATAACTGACTATAATGTAGTTTAGTCGATTTCTACTAAACTTGCATATAGAATCGATGTCATTGTGGAGAATGTGACAAAACCGACTCTTGAGTCCACAACTGCAATTTGCTTGCTACATCAAAATTCTTTAAAACAGTTTTACTATTCCAACCAATTTTAGCGACACTTTGCAGACTGGTATATGGTATTTGGTCACAAAGTTTAAAATTAATTTATAAAATCACTCTAGGAATTGTCTATACATTATCGATGTTGTCTACGTTTCTGTTGTTGCCTACGGGTTGTCGACACGTCGAATATAATACAAGACGCGAATATAATAGATCTATTGCAATCCAATACTCCTCGTACAACATCTACCACAAAACAGTTCACCGCCAGGGATAATAATAATAATAATAACCAGTGTCTAAAGGCCATTACTGGCCCCTTACTGAGTCAACAATCTGGCTCCAACGGTTTCGATCCTAGGCTTGGTCTTCATACTAAACAACCTGAAAAAGCCAAGTCATTTTCTACACCGTGGAGCCATCGTCGCCTGCAACGACCTCTGCTCCTACCATATGGTGGCTGTCCTTTTAGAGATCGCTGCACAATTCGTTCCGAATCAGCACGCAGAACGTGACCGAGCCAGTCTTCATTCAGAAAATGTGGTAAGATGTACGTCTTAACAAGTGTAGAATTGAACTGTTTTGAAGTAGTTCATATTAGTATTAGGAGGAAGGTTATTCTTTTGCAAACGCTTTTAACGAAACTGTAGTATTGGCATATTGTAGTATTGGCATCAAGCGAATCGCAGAACCAAGCAGTTGAATACTTACAATAGGCACCCGATAAAATCAGACAATGGACCCGGGATTGGAAATTTAAGCTGAACGAAGTGAAATCAGTCCATGTAACATATGCGTTGCGGCATAAAAATAACAATTTCCATACATTTCTCAATGGGGTACAAATGTCACAAGCTGAATCTGCTAACTATTTCGGATTGCATATCGATTCAAGATTGAATTGGAAACACCACGTTAGACAAAAAGCTGAACAAACATTCCAAGTTTATTATTTACTATTAAACCAATTTGGACGTATAGTATTCAACTCTGCGGCTGTACTAAACAATCTAATAATTTAATTATTCAACGTTGTCAAAACAAATGCTTACCTCTATGTAACCTATACCAAGAATTACACGATGACCTAATTGGATGTTAAATGGAGCGTTGGAGGGCCTAATCACATGCATGAGACCATGTGTCCCAGGGCTATAAGTTGTTTTACAGTGGAGATGTGCTCGGAAATTTTGAACCTGGATTTCTTCTTGGGTCACAGGTAAAGAAGGCAGACTTGGACGATCTGATGGGATCTATTTCCGAACACGATGTTAGAATGGTAATTGAAGACTTTAAAGCTAGAGCAGTCCGAAAACAAACCGACTTGTGTAAAAACATAGGTCACTACTGCTGACACGAAACTGCAACCGATAATGACATAACATCCTCGCAAAATTTCCCGCAGCCAAATTGTGTACAAATACTGAAAATTTCGGTTTTCAGTGCTGCTCAACAGACTTTAGGTACAGTGAAAGTTAGACCCAAGAATGAGTGTCGTCTTGCAGTCGAGCAACAAAATATAGCCCATGGTGAAGTTCAACAACGTCTAACAATCGCTAGGAAAAACAAAGCTGCTCTTGTTCGGAGGGCAGCTAAGCGGATTTGTCGACGGAAGAAGTGCGAATGGTGGAAGGCCAAGGATCTGAAAGTATACAACAACTTAGCTATGAGCGCAGTTCGCTTAATTTTTTAAGGGAATTACGGGATTGCACCATACTTTAAAACCTGTGTCAAGTGCCATTCGGGGCCGGGATGGATCCGCTGGATCAACATCGAATCAGTACTCCAAACAAGCTTGATCAGGGATCTACATTTGTGTTCGCAACAAAGCGACTTGATAGAAAAATTGTTCAACTATAATAAATCATATAAAAATCCATGGAAAGGATCAAAACGTAATAAAGTCTAAACAGAATTTATATGAACAGATGTGCTTAAATATATATCTGTCAGGACTCAGCGAATCTGTGGGTTCCATTATAAGATCAATGCGAACTACATGTCTTAGTGAAGCATTTAACTATTGCCTTCAAGAACAAGATCGTTAATCTAATTCCAAAAATTCCTAGTAGTCATTATTTTAATACAAATTATAATTACCAGCAAAATTATAGACCAGATGGTAACTCCTATAAACCGGACAAAATTCGCTTCAACCAAATCATCAGAATTTTAAGCCAGAAGCGTGGATTTAAAACACCTACACAATTTTCTCCATATCATATAATAGAATATTCCAATCAACTCAAAAGCGAAGATTTGTTTCTGAAGAACTATTTAACCTCGACGGTAACGCGATGGAATTATTTAATCTCGATGGCAACCCAACAGAACTATTTAATCCCAATGATAAACCTACGGAATTATTTGAGCTCGATGGTGATCCGACGAATTTACCGGAAGAAAGTAATTTAGATGCACATATTCGAATTGAAATCGATGAACAAAATTTTCTATCACCTGCCTCGAACTCCAGATTGGATATAGATCAATAACCAAATAACAGTAAATGAGAGGATTATACAGTCCAGTTTTTTACCATGGTCTTCGCCTATATGAATAGTGCTGAAGAAATACAATGCTATAGTGGGAAAAGAAAGGCGTCTCGTTGTAGGCTACAGAAAACTTAACGGAAAAACTATTGGTGACAGGTATCCCATCCCGAATATCACAGATATCCTGGCCAAACTAAGAAAATGTCTGTACTTTACGGCCCTACTAAAACCGCCTTCAGGTCGAAGATGGGAATTATAAATATATTTAAGAATGCCATTCGGCCTAAGGAATACACCCGCAACGTTCCAACGTGTTATGGATCACGTATTAAAAGACTTCCAAGGGCAACATTGCTTATGCTACATGGACGACCTCATAGTATTTCCAATCTCTATCCAACAACATATGAAAAGTTTAACAAAAGTGTTTCAGGCGACTAGCTTGATAAATCGGAATTTCTCCGAAAAAAGATAGTCTTTCTGGGTCACATAGTGAAACCCGATGGTGTTAAACCCAATTACGAAAAAATCAGTGCAATAAATAATTTCCCTATTCCGAAATACGAAAACAAATTAAATCCTTACTTGGGCTTTTGGGGTACTATCGAATGTTTACAAAAGATTTTACAAATTAGCCAAACCCTTCACGGGAATTCTCCGGATTATTTTTATTGAAGGTTATAACCTTTTAATAAAGATATCTATCAGTTGTGCCATGTTATGTTTCTATCTTTGTTCAGCACCAATTTTTAATATGTCGATAGTCGATAGTAAGCAGAGTCAATACTCTTGGAATCGAGTTCAAGTCTCGTCAGCGCCAATATACTTTTTTAATTTAATTTCTGCTGTAAAATTGGTTCAACAAAGCCTCTGTTGAAATCTCCATTCAATATCTGCAAGTGCAAGAGCCATCTCTTGTGTATGACTGTAATGAAAATATACGGTAATGGTAAAATAAATATCACCAATTGTTCCTAAAGAAATTTGGTCTTTTTTTGGACGCAATGATCAAAATGATCAATATAGTTAAACAGTCGGACCAAAAGTACAATCTTGGAGTTTTCCTATAGATTTATCTGGCGTGTTCGACAACCTATGGTGGCCCAGCATAATGCATGAGCTAAAGAGATTCAATTGCTCATGCAATCTCTATAACAACATTAACAACTATTTCTCTGAAAGAAAAACAACTATTTCTCATACAGAACAGTGACAGTGACTCTTGAATGAGAAAATTGCCAACTACAAGATAAGGAAAAGACAAGACGTGAGCTACGGAAACGTGATAGTAGACGATCAAATTCGGCCAAACCTCATGGGCTGGCTCAAGAGGAAATTAAGAAAAGCCTCTGTATCAATATGGCAAGATAGATGATCGCATTCAATGGATGGAAGAATAACATATAGTTACCTGCCAAACATGGAAGCGAGATTAGAGAAAATGATTCCTCTAAGTGTATGGTTTACCCAAATGTTAACGGGGCATGGAAGAATAGCCTACTATATGTACCGACTGAGTCTAGCGGACTCATGTACCTGTGAATGTGGACAAGGGCGAGGATACCATAGAACACATCCGCTATGACTGTGATCTACCTCAAGAAGCTAAAAATCAACTTATAACAGACTCAAGAATTGAGTGGCCAGCAAGTAAACTTACTTTAATGCTGGTAAACAACCTCAACTCTTGAGTGGTAGGTAGACATAAGTATTAGTTTTAAATTTGAAAAGCTAGTAAATAGTAGACCAGTTTACGCCTCCTCGATGGTAGGGACGGTAACAGGATAACCTGGCTAAGCATACAGATATATAGTAATAATATGTTAAGAATTGTAAATTCACGTTGGAGATGTTAAAGGCACAATGAAATGAAATGAAATGTATTGTAAGTGGTTTGGTGGGCAGAATAGCCATATTCCATGTCAACAATTGTGTATAGATATTTCTTCCGATATTTGTTATTATAATTGCAATCGACCATGTGCTATTCAATCTGGTCTGAGTCTGGTATAATCAATATACATGAAACAAAAAATTCTGATCAATTCAACAGTTTTATTTGCATGTGTTCTTGATGCAAATATATACACATTCGATAACGACAATTCATTCTTTATTATGACTCCAATGAATGGGCCAATAATAAAAAAAAGCCACTACCATATACACACATATGATAAATGAGATAAATATTTCATTTAATTAAATACGATTTAGCATATAAATTTTCAAAGAATATATCAAAAACATTTGTCTTGTATGTATATGTACATAAGAACAACAGCAGAGAAAACTTCTATCTCAAAAACAAGGAAAACAATTATGATCTATGAATAGCAATACAAGCGTATACATAAAATGCCAACAATAGAAAATAAATTTCTTTTAATATTCGAAAGATATAATATCTAACATTTTTTTTATTTTTTTTATAACATCCTGAAATGCTGATAATAAGTCATCATACTTATAACCCATATTATCCTCTCATCTGAAATTATCTATAAATAAGTTGCAGAGCGCATGATAATAGTCGAAAAAATTTGTTCTCTAGCTATACCCAACATCTATATCTATATGTCCTTAATAGATAAAAAAAAATAAGAAGGAAAACTCACTAACACTTCAACAAGTCTATATATATATAAGACTGTATAAGAAACCATTTATTTTTGTATATATGTATGTATGCATGCTATGTACCAAAAATGGTATGCCCTGTGCGTATATACGAGTATATACATTTCAACAGCAGAACATTTCGTTTCTTTGTTTTTTTGATACAACAATTCTTAGTTATTGCCGTTTGCCTCGAAAATTTTAATTTTGAGCTCCTAAAATACTCTTCTGTATGTACCAGTATGTACATGTACATAGAAATCACCAGCAAAATATCTAAATACCGTTTTTTTGTTTTGTTTGTTCCATCTCATTTTCATTTTAATTTAATTTTCCATTTATATCTATCTCGTTCAGTTCATAATTATCCATCATTACGTTGTGTTGAATTTTACAACAAAAAACCAACAAAACGAAATTTTCTCCTATATATACGCAGATAAAGTAGATTTTTTTGTACTGTTCCAATTTTCAGGAAAATTTATTTTTGTTTTTATTTTATGAGTTTTCTTTTATTGTATTTGTTGTAGTTGTACTGTTCGAAGGCGCAAACCAAACAAAAAATGAAAAATTCCATTCAAAATCATAAATTTTCTTTTCACACGTTTTTGTTCGATTCTATCGGAACGTCAAAACCGATACACACACACACACATTGCCGAAAAACCGTTCTCTATAATTTGTGAATTTTCTTTTTTGGTCAGTTTATGCTGTTTAATTCATTGTTGGTTAAATACGTATATATAAGTCGTTTAAAATAAATTTGGAATACGTAAACAAATTACAATTATCTAAGAAGTCTAATTAAATTACTCGAAATATCGCAAAGAAAATGGAACGCCCTTTTTATGATGGCCTTATGTGAATTTACTACTAGATTTCATTGCAAAATGAATATTCAAAGTATAAAAATATTTTTTTTAATTAGTATAGAGACATCTGCACGAAAGTAGCGTAAACTAATTTAGTACAAACGAAATGGTATAAAAATTATTATCATAGTTTCAAACCGATAGTATAAAGTGGTATAAAAGGTCAATTTCTATGATAAACTTTTTTTTTATATGTTTTTTGTACTATTTTGTAGAACAGTCGGAAATATAGTTTTGGATTATGACTTGAGTATAAATAATTATTTAAAAGCTTATGTTAATATAATCCTTTGCGGCAAAAAAAGTGTTGAGATGTATTTTTATTATGTGCGCCTGGTATCTATAAGCTTTTGCCATTACGTGGGTGTACGTGAAACGCAAAATAACTTTCCGATTACATAACTATGTTTTGAATTCAATTATTATTGTTTGTTACAATATTATCTAGTGCAGAGCTACTCAAAGTTCTTAGCAATGCGGTCCAATTTTTGGCATACAATAAACAAGAACTATTTTTCATTTCTGTCGAATGTGGATCGCATTCATTTACATATAAACTCGGACTGCTGAATCCGTTACAATGACATTATCACCTAATTGTAAATGGGCAGCCACTTGTACCGTTGTTGAAGTGATAGTAAATGTTTATCCTTCTATAGTGAAACCGAAAATGCAGTTTGATTTGTTGAAGATGTTGCCATCGAGAAAGTATGATTTGTTTGGATGGAGTGAGATCTGGTTCGGGTATCAATGTAAGAAGATGGCCAATTAAGAAATGACCCGGTGTTCGAAATGACAGGGTCCACTTTTCGATTTATTGACAGTATTATTATAGTTTTTAAAGCCGCTACTGGCCTCTTACTGTGGAAACAATTTGGCTCCACCGGTTTCGATTCTGAGCTTAATCTTTATGCTGTCTTAGACAATCTGAAAAAGCTAAGTCGTTCTCTTTGCCTACCACATGTTGGTCCTCCATTTCCAGATCGCTGCACAATTCGCTCTGCATATGTCACCTGATTGGGTTGGCTATAGATATAAGATGTTGCCTTGAGGTGTTTCAGTTTTACGAAAGATTTACTCCAACATGAGATTAAAGAGTATCGAGGACAGAGCAGCTTCCAAGTGTGCCATAGCAGACAACTAACTCTCTCGATTGATGAAATCATAAGCCTGCTTGTAATTCAGAAATTCCTGTTGTACGGGGACGTATGTTTTATAATATTTAGATATAAAATCATCTGCACAAAAAAATTGATCAATGACTGACGGATTCGGACGAAATCCTCCTTGATTTGAAACCAAACCCTCCGCTAGAGGGTGATTCTACCCAGATAATTCACGTCAGTAACTTGCATGCTGAGCAAAGAAGAGGTACACCACGATAATTCTTACACTCCAAGCGGCCTCCCATCTTGAAGATGAGGTATACCTGGGCCCCTTTCCATTCGTCGGGCATAATTTCGGTTCGCCATACTAATGGAAAAGACAGTCCCACAAAGTTTCCAAACCGAATATCACGAGCTCCGAATTAATTTCGTTTTAATCTGTGCATAGCCCCAGAGAATTCTTCATGGGATGAATCCTCAATCTGTTGTATCTGTTGTATACAGAACTTTCCATCCTGGTCCCGAATGGCGATTAACACACTTTCAGAACCTCGAAAGACGTGTTGCACTTCACTATATGGGCTATATTTTGTTGCTCGACTTCAAAACGATACTTGTCATCAAACCAATCATTCTTGAGTCTGACACTCACTATACCTAAAGCTTGTTGAGCAGCACTGACAACAGCAGTTTTCAGTGCCTCCCAGGCAGAGCAGACACAGTGAGTAGCTACCTCCGTAATTAGCTTCCTCAACAGTGTCGTTGACTAGAACCTGATTTATCAGACCTTCACAGTCGAAAAGTATAACTTTCATCGTAGCTTTGCATCAACTGAATCATGACCGCTGCCTACGTATTTGGTTGCTGGCCGATATGTTCTCACATTCTGCACAATCCGAGGTCGTCCTTTAAAATTTAGCACGTGGTCTTGGCTGCGTCAAGTTTAGCGAGGATATGCCTATATGTTTCAAAGTTTATCCGTTTGTGTGGGAAGAATGAACTTGCTACTCTAAGGTCTTGAGCAATTGCAAAGTACATCAATCTCTCACTATTATCGGGCACAGTTTTGGCCTGATTTGGCTAAATCCATGCGCAAGTAAAGCTTGCACAATTATTTCTTAGCGGCTTGGAAATCCAAAACTGGTTTCTTTATTTGGGACCCAAGAAGAGTCCATGTTCCAAGATTACACTGTAGAGCAATGGGTACCCGTAGGACCTATAGCCTTCACTTTTAGGCCAGTGAGTTTCTTGAAGGTTAACAAGTTCCATCCGATACTTCTTCATGCATGTGATTTATTCCTGCCGACGCTCCTGGTTTCTAATTCAGCTATAAGATTATGCTTAATTGGTGGTAATATAGGATATTTAACCCCGAACGATAAATCAGTACGTTCCAATCTTTCACCTGCTCTGAGAGTCTTCAAATTACCTAAAAATGGACAGAGGCTTATTGATTTTGATTTTGTGTTATTTGGAAGACCTTGTTCGAGTGCATCAATTTCAGAGCGTGATTTCTCCTTTGTGTTGCTCTGATAAGGCTGAATAATGCTTAATGAATTTAGTTAATCGCAATTCTGTAGATCGTAATTAATAGCTTGGCAAATATTGCCTTAGAATTGGTGCTTAAATGGCAGCTGGTGATAGCTGTTAAAAATAGGTCCTAGCCTAGGATAGCAGTATAACGCCCATTAACTGGGGGAACTTATAGAAAGCCTTAGGTGCCACCTTAAATATCATGAGAGAAAACCCTGGACCTGGTTTCGTGATGGAGCGTTGCACCGGGGTCACGTCAAAGGTGAGATCTGACCCGAAACCTGAAGTGATCACTATAGAAAGGAAATTCGCTGGACACCCAGAGTGCGAACTTGGATTTTAGTGAAATCCAGTGATGCCAGGAAAATTCTGGAAATGATTCTGATGCAACTTCCAACTGAAAAATAACCAGTTAGAGGAACTAAAAGGTGACTATATACATCGGCTATTATAATTTTAAATAAAGAGTTGCTGATAACTCTGGGGAGGACCAACTGCATGACCAGTTATGGGTTCGAATTACGATCAAAATCTATAAGAACAAAGAAACTGATAGGTTAAAGACATCGACAACAGGGGAGGATACTCCATGTGGTAACCCGCCTGGTATTGATTACCAATGGCTGCTTACAGTGTTCCTGACGACTGCGTGGGTCAATCAACTCGAAGGAAGCATACTTGAAGATGTTGAAGTTCAGGCAAATGAGTCTCCACCACTGCGTAGAGCAGACTCTGATGCGTTCCTAATTGAATGGACCCTAAGAGGATGTAAGTGGGGCTGATCCAGGAACCTTCAATCAGCTGTGCCAATTCAAAGGGACTCACGACTCCCAACCCATTAAACATAACTTGAATGGTTTTATACTACTAAATTACAACAACAAAGATGTAGTGGTGGCTAGCATTAAGGTGGACGGTCAAAATCTCTGGCTAATATAAGCTTACCTACTCTAAATATGAGGAGGGACATCTTACCGGGTGAGATAGGAAGCGCAATAAATCATTCTCAAAAATGGAAAGTCAGAGTCATCCTATGGGCAGTGATGAAAATGCACATCACGGTCGCAAGCAAGCCAACGTTCACTACAAAAACAGACAAGCAGTGCTGGACTTTACGCTTGTCTCAGATTTCATTATGGATGATGTACTGAATTGGAACATGTCTGAAGAACATTGTTTCTAAGACCATTGCTATCTGCATAGTATAAATCGGTTACAAAATCTTCCAGAAAATCAGTTTTCAGAAGCAGGAGGAAAACCAACTAGGATACTTGTTGTTTCATTCTGGATAACTCATTACCGGTCCCGGTTAAAAATGCACCTGTATGAACACAAGAGCTTGATGACTTAATACGTGTCCCCTTAGCAGGCCTTTGGGCAAGTCTCATGCTGGTTGAATGCACTCAAAATATCCGTTCGAAATGCAGAAGACTTTTGAAAAATGCTAAGAAAACAATAGCTGCTTGGGATTGGGACTGCTATAGAGCGAAAACAACCAGATGATCTTGGACTACTTGTCATAATTATAAATAGAAGGAGAATGCTGTAGGCAATACACAGATCAATATACAGTTCAGCAAACTATTGACTTAACCTTAAATTTAACCTTACCCTGACTTGAAGTTATCTTCAAAGGTAGCCTAAGTAGAATTATGTCATTTTCTTATTAAATAGAGTAAAGTGTAAGTAATATTTTTACCTATAGGCCGGGAAAAACACTTACTGCAGTTGTAAAGAGCTTAGACCTATAACTTTATCCACTTTTCTATTAAACATTAGAGTTCCAAACAAGCCGGATGAGCTGTCGAAATCGCAATATGCGTACTGTAAGTGAAGATCTGTGGAAACAGCTCCCCACTCCCTTATTGGTCCAGTCGAAAAATCTCTTGAGTACAAGGAATACTCTATGGTAACTTTTCTAAATAGAGGATAGATCAAATATGGTAAGAGACATGTACCTCGTAGTAAACCAGCTTCATCTTTATGGGCATATAACGATATAAAAAACTGCTATAGTGCGTTAATCCTATCAAAATGCTAATGTGAAAAGGCGAAGACTATAGAGCCACATCATACTTTGGCTCTAGGAATCATTGGTCAAATCCATACTATTTTACGAGATAACGCTAGGCTAATATACGCTATCCCATCGCTGAGATTCCCTCCAGAAAAAACTAGTTCGGGTCGGAGAGTGCGGTAAAGTTGTTAAATGCAGAACGTCGTAGCTCATTTGCGGAACTTGTTGTTGATGTTAGGCTTCTTTTGAGGTAATTCGAAATCATTCAGTAAAATCTGAAGTGGTACTATATCCTGTGCTGGTGAGCTCTGGAATGAATTTTCCTAGAAAACTGTGGTTTAGTTTCGTGCTTTTTGTTTAACTGGATTATTCCGAGATCTGCTGTCTCGGCTAGATACAGTCCAGATGATATCTAATTGGGATTTGGTATAGTACGATAATTTGATAAGGAATTATGAATCGTTTGCGCTATCGTCTTTCCTTTCCCTTAAATTTTTTTTAACGATCTTTTCAGCATATCAACGAAGAAGAGTGTCCACGGTATTTCCTACACGGCTTACTGGATGCTGATTGACGTTTGTTGGGTGATAATTCGGATTGGGCTTATGTTGGTATTTATTTTTACTGCTGATCTGTTTTGTCTTATTTGTCCCTCTATTTATTATGATAACTGCTGAATTGCTTTTTCGGTTTTCCACCTAAGTAAGTTTGCGCCTTCTGATGTTAATGAGCTGCTGTGCTTCTGTTAGGAAATTCTCTAGTGTCATTGTTTTGTCTGCGAATTGTCGACCCTCGAATGAAGTTTGTTAATGTTAAACAATTCTCCAATGCATATATGTACTCGTAATACATCTTATTTAAAAGAACTTGTTTTGGTGGTTTAAGGAGGCCTAAAAAATTAAAAATTAAAATAACTATAACGATATCCAGTATCGATAGACCAAGTTCGGCCTATAATATTTCAATGACCGGAGAAGGACAATCAAATTTTAAGGCTACAGCTTCATAGACAATTAAAGAACAGAGGGACCGTCAATCATGTAGCGTTAGCCACATTATCCACTTGTGGTATTTAAGGAATTCACTCCACAGGGATTTACTTCGAAGAAATAGGTAAACTCGAGGTGGTAGCTATGAAATGGACATTGGTAGTTTATTACAACATGAGCAATTACTGGGAAGAAATTGAAGCCTTTAAGCAAACACAATATGAATTAAAGGCGGCATGCTTGAATATAGCTACTATTAAATTGCGACATAATTCTTCAACAAATTCAATGGCAGTACAACAAGGAGGTACAACGACCGAAACGAGACATAGGAGACACTATGGGCCTAGTGTGAGGCGATATGTTTGGGATCTTGACAAAACGTGAGACAAGAAATTATGAGGCATAATTTGAAGCCATAAATAACGATGTGCAACAATTGGAGTCATTGATAAAGAGTCATACCACCATAATAGAAAGCACAATTAAACTATTACAACCTGATAGAGCAGCAGAGAAGGCTGAATGCTGAAGTGGAATTATTAAATGAATACTCCATCAGAGAAGAACAAATTCGCTCGATATTAACCTCAACAACAGAATTGATGTTAATTCTAAAAAATCTGGAAGACACCCAGCAAGCGTTACTTAATGGGCTTCAGCACGCACACAAGAATATATTGCATCGATCATTACTTTCCCCCGCTCAATTAGAATAAGAGCTCGAATTAATCAAACAACACATACCAACAACCATAACCTTAGGCATGGCGGAGATTACGTAGTAGAGTCACGCGGGACTACATCATAATAAAAATCACCATTCCAATCACGCCGTCATACATTACCAATTTGGAATACTTAGCAGTAGCCAATCATCGGGAACACTTTTCATTACTAACTTCAGATGAAGTGAAAAAATTCCAACATTTATAACACAATGACTAACCAAAATCAATGCGAATTAGCGATCTTACAACGAACAGCAATTCTCGAAGGGGCATCTACCATTAGGTTAGTTAAGAAATCAAACCATTGGATTAAGCTCCATGCGACGAATCAGTGGATATACTCCATTCCAAATGAAGCAACATTCGATGAAATCATTCAATCTCTAAGGATCGGGGGCGATAGAAATCGAGGCTGGATGTGTGTTGTCATGTACTTCATAGTTAAAATAATTTAACTATATTTGAGATGGTCCGCAAGCAGCGAACCTCATTTCATAATCACATTAAATTTAATTCAATTGGCCATACAAGCTTGTGTTAAAAGAGTGGGCGCACATAAAGGAATTTCAAACCCAATGAGCATGATGAAATCATCTAATTAATAATTAAAAGACCATAAATTAATCCATTCTATGCCTTGAGGTGCTTTATGCAGTTGGTGTAACACTTTCCATTGATCCATATGAAATCACTATAAACTCCGTATTTGAAATTTATTTTGAACTTAGGGATTGAAAATTGTCGTAACGTGTCATACCATGTGTCAGAATATTTTCCATCGTTAAAAATTATTGGCCAATAAATAATGATTTTACCGGACCAGAATGTTTATCGAACTCGTCATCTAAAAGCCATACTTAGCAGGTCTAATTTGACGGTCGCCGAACTTTACCAAACGTTGAAGTTTATCAGCAAACTGATACAACGCCAACACTTCCGCTAAACGAATACATCAAAAATTATCACACAGGGCCTCAAGCATTGCTCACTACTGTGAAACATCAATTCTGATTCATTCGCGCGATCGTTATTAAGTGATGAAGTAAGAAGTTCACCGCTGGAAAGGTGTTGGTATTTCTGACTAGCTTCGGTTTGTTACAAAGGCAGTAGTGAACGAACATAAAAAAAATTCTCATTCTAATTTGACATTTGATGAATGTTCATTGGAATCACATGGTTTGTGGTATTGTACAATAGCGGTTTGGTCTCATTGGCTGGTCATATGGATATTGTTGTAATATTATATTCGAGATTATGTATTTCCACAATTCCCCAATATGCATATGAACCACTAGACCTCTTTTAAAAAGGAAGTGTTTTGGTAATCTAAAGAGTGAAGAGGTCTAACAAATAAAAATTAAAATAACGATATCGATGTCTTATATAGTTTAAAAAAAACATTTAAAAGCAAGCACGGTGATTTGTGTGCTAATATGAAATGAAAGCTGCACCCATCTGCACAAAGGTTCTGTAACGAACCGTATTGGCAGCGTGGATGTCGATTAAGTAATCGCTCCAAACGTGCTGTTTACTACAGAGTTTCATTTTTGGACCATTTACTTAGAACATTGGCGTGGTCATTTTTGCTGGCTTAAGCTCAGAGAGTGGGGTCAGTAAATGGCAAATAACTATATACTCTTTGAGCTGGTGACTTTTATTAAAAAAAATTGTCTTACGAATTGTAGAAATATCTTATTCTCACGATTTTATGTCCTTGATATGATATATCCCAATAGAATTGCCATTTTGATCTACTAGCTTAAACTAGCGACGTTCCCTACAGGTTCTTTAATAAACAATTTTTAAATTTTGCACCCAGTTTGGCTGAAAATTTCTATGATGCAGCACTTTGACAAAAATTCCTAACAAAAACTGGATCTCCAGCAGAAAAATTCCGAATACGGCTTCGTAGGTTATACTTATACATGCGTACAAATGTGCGTTGTGTATATGATTTATGCAACTTCTCAAGGGCGGCTTTCTGTGATAGTGTTAACTTATCTGCATTGGAAGGCAAAATTTCAGTATCATCTAAGCTATTTAATTGTCGAAGCAATTTGTAATGCGACCCGTGTGGAATATAATGCTGTCCAAACACCATAAAATAGGGCGAACGACCCGTGCTCTCTAATGAATCACATTACGCAATGCGGATGCAATAGACTGGATATTTGTATATACGAGCGGATGGCAACTAAAATATGTTTCGGTTAACTCGTTCCGAGGCATTCGCCTGCGGTGAATATTTAGGGGCAAATATTTTTTTATTCGTATATTTTTGTAGTAATTGGCGGAAAATCTTAGAGGTAAACTGCTTACTATTATGGCTCAAAATTTCTTCGGGAACATAATAAACATTGAATACTCGGTTTTCTAAAAACTTTACAACATTGTTACTCGTAGCATCTCGCATAGGTTCAAGCAGAACAAATCGACTTTGGTGATCTAAAACGAAAAACAGGTAAGTATTTCCCAACTTAGAGCGAGGATATGGACCCATGAAGTCAATATATAGTCGTTGGAAAGTTCTTGTCGATTCACTGTAATGCCCCATTGGTGGACGAGTTACCGTATTCGTTGCTTTGCTGGTTTTACATATTTGGCAAGTTACAACGAATTTATGAACATCGATAGCCATTTTTGGCCAATGGTAATATCTGCGCAAGATCCCGCCATACCCAGAAATCTTTTGAGTTGACGAACAGTTATAGGGATGGGGTAGGATGTTATGGCAGATACTTTAGATGCATCTACTTTTAGACTATCTCCAACTACATACTCATGTTATTTAATTTCTTTAAGAAGACATTTATTGGTTTATTGTTAAGCCCGCCTTCTTCAACAATTCTGCCACTTTACTCAACAATTTAAGGTATTCGTCGAAGGTCTCAGTGGTTATTAAGAGGTCACCGAGATATACGAAAATTTGAGTATGTAGCTTGTGAGCTATCACCCGATGCATAAACCGCCACATAGTCTGCGGCGCATTACAGAGTCCGAAAAGCATCACAGTAAATTGGTATAATAGTCGACCTGGCACAGTGAAGGCTGTCTTATCTCTCCACCTCTCATCTAATGGTGTTTGCCAAATCGCGTCCTTCAAGTCAAGGCTTGTAATAAACCTTGTCTTGTTTAGACGCCCCATCAACCCATCAATCAGAGGCAAAGTGTAAGCATCCTTCCCCGTGACCAAGTTTACCTTTTTAGCCCCTAAGCACAATCGGATCTTGCCACTCGCTCTGCGGACTACGGCTATCGGGGAACACTACGAGCTGGTACTTTCCTCTATGACACTTAATGCAAGCATACGATCGAGTTCTTTGCCCATCTCAATCTCAACAGCCGTTGCTTGGTGGGTTTAGCATCCCCAACATCAATGACATGTTATAACAAATGCGTTCGGCCTAGAGCAAGTACAGCGAATGATGGGAACCGTTCCTTAACTGTTTCCAATTGTTGTTGCTCTAACGTTGTTAACTCATGATGAATCGGTGAATTATAGACATGTCCGCCTCAGATACATATTGCGAAGAAGTGCAATTAAGAGAAGGAGCACTAAACTCGAAAATTGCAGAAGGATGCACAATTTTTAGTTTAAAAATCCACGCCAAGATATAACTCTTAATTGAGGTTAGGAGCTAAACACAACGTAATAGTTTGACCCGCAAATGTAATTGAAATTCTGACATGCCCAAATGGAGCAACAATTAAGGCAATGCTTTATTGGCACTTGAAGTGACCTGTTAGTCCACAGTTCCAACAATGTTTAATCACATTTGGGTTATTCCTGGTTAGAATTTGCGGTGCTGGCACATTTTGATTTGGTAAAGCGTTTACCTTTTAGATGTCCAGATGTAGGATCGATTAGCATAATATTATAAGGATCCCGATAATTCATGTGTTCTTGAGGAGTTGAGTATATGCCACATGGATAAAGCAACGCGGTACTATTCACAAAAGACGGCTGGTTTTAATAATAAAAAGGGTTTTGCGTAGCCAATTGTGTGGAATATGGATTCGTATCTTGAGTAGCTTGGACTTCGTGAATGTATTTCCCGTATTCTCATATGCAACACATTGTCACACAAGTTCATCTAGTGCAGTGAACTGAGTAACGGCCAGTTGGTCCTGCAACCCAGGCCGCATATTTTGTGTAATTATAAAAATCAACTCCGAATCTTGCATAGGATTTTCCAGACTTTGTAAAGACAAAGATAGCATTGCATGATAAAAACCAATGAATTTCTCGTTTGGCCTTTGTTTCTTGGAATCTATACCTCGCCTTATTTACAGATTTGTCCGTCTATCAGCAAACCGTTTTATCAATTCTGTTTTAAGCAACGCCCAATCAGCATTGCCATATCTTTGAATGACGTCCCAATACCAATCAGCAGCGGTTTCCTTAAGAAAGTATAGCTCATTTCATTGGCAAGTTGTTGCAAGTGGATGCAATTTGTCATTGCTTGATGCTCAACCATACGACTAATTCGGGATAAATTTGTCTCAGTTTTATTGAAATTCTATGAATTTCGCGTTTGAGATTTTTTTGAACGGGGGCGGTGATCTATTAGGTACTAATACAGGGTACATTCCAATTCGAACTCGTCGTGAGCCAGATAATCTGAATCCATTATATTTAATTATTAATGCAGACTCTTAAGAACACTTCGGAAAATTAAATTTAATGTTTATTGTTAATACTATAGTTACAAACAAAATAAATAATCAATTAAATGTAATCACTAATAAATCACAATTTGGATGCTTCTTTTCAATTTATAAATAAGAGAATATATTAAAATACTAGCGGGTAACAATAAACTCAAAACAAAAGGTTCAAAACAGCAAAGCTAGACACTAGTGAAAGATGTAATATTGTTATAAAATTTCTGAGCCGTGACCTTCCATACTGAATCCACTTGTACTCAAAATCCAAAAGTGGAGAAACATTATACGTATGTACTCGTATCTCCGTTTAACTCATCTTCTACCCTTTTACTTCAGTTAAAATAATTTAACTATTAGAGATGGTCGCCAAGCAGCGAACCTGCTTGTGTTAAAACAGTGAGCGCACATAAACGAATTTCAAACCCAATGAGCATGATTCTAATTAATAATTAAAAGACAATAAATTAATTTATTATTATTTTTCATAATTTTTTTTTCTCAATATTTTGATTTTTTCTTCACTTGTTTGTTTGTTTTTTTATTTTTTTATTTCGTTAAATATATTTCTTTTAAAATATTTCATTTTTTTTATTTTAATTTTTTTAAATTTGTATATCATCCACATCATTTTTGTAATTTTATTATTTTTAATAATATAATTAATTGTAAAAACAAAACAAAAACAAAAATTGTTTTTAATTATATGTATGTATATATATAATATTGTATATAAGATATAAATAAGAAATTACAAATATAATTTTTTTTTTTTAAATCATTGGAATGCTGAAGAACTTTCTATTTTATATTTATTAGATTAATTTAATTTTTGTTTTCATTATTATTATATTTTTTTTTTTGTTAATTTGAAAAAAATTATGTAAAAATTAAAATTACAAAAAATAATATTTATTTATTTATACTTCATTTACTTATAATTTATATTATATAATTATATAAATTAATTATTAGTTTGTAATTTTTTTTTTGTTGGTTTGTTTTGTTTTGTTTAAATACATTTATTTGCTAATTTAAATTTAATTATTTTGTTTTGATGTATTTTTTATTTTTTAGCTTTGTTTTCATTTTTTTTTTGTTATATATTTATATATAAATAATTAATAATTAATTATTATTTTAAAATAGTATTTTTATTTATATAATTTTATTTTGTTTTTTTTTTTTCATTAATATTAAATTAAGTAATATAAGTAATGTGCTTTTTTTAATTTTATTTAAATGTTATAAATTTAAATTAAAAATTTAAAAAAAAAATTATTTTTTTCTACATTGTTTTGTGTTTTTTTTTTGTAAATTAATTTTACCATTATATTAAATTATTTCTATAAAACACACATTTAATAATTATTTTATTTTATAGTACAAATTATTTTTACACATTTGTTTTTGTTTTATTTTCTTTTAAACTTATATAAGTAAATAAATAATATATTAATAGTTATTAAAAAATAATTTTGACGGGAATCGAAAAAATTATATAATTAAACTAATTTGGGGAGAAAATTAATTAATTTGTTGCACTAACCTTATAAAATAAAACAAATCATAATTAATAATTTTGTAATTATATAGAGATATTTATAAATATTATTTATTAACACATTTTTGTAGAGTTTTTAATTTTACTATATATTTAATTTTTTTATTTTATTTACATTTCAAAATACTAGATTCATAGAAATACTATATAAAAGTGTTTTTAAATTAAAATTCAATTTTAATTTGAAATAATAATTAATTAACTTAAAATCACAAATAATTATTTTATTTTGTTATATGTGTGGCCAAGAAAATTTTATGAATTTATGTTAGATTTGTTAATAAAATTAATGAATTTTTCACAACCAAACGTAACATTTAATAATTTCGATTATGGACTATTGATTGGAACTGATCAAATAAATTATTTACAGGATATTATATTAAACTGAAATTTTGTTTATAATAATTATTATTTTAAATATATATATAATTTAATTTAATTATATATATTTATGTTTATAAATTACTTATAAGGAACAAAAGCCCTGTTTTTATCCGAATTTGTTAGATTTCGGTTAAAAATTAAAAATTAAACCAAAAATGTAAATAAAAACATATTAATTTTTTAATTAAAAACAAATGTTCACAATTTTTTAATTTTTTTTAA
The DNA here is from genome assembly GCA_951394425.1 of Tipula unca. Lineage (NCBI taxonomy): Eukaryota > Metazoa > Arthropoda > Insecta > Diptera > Tipulidae > Tipula > Tipula unca. Next base: position 74,666,629 of record OX596381.1, read on the forward strand.
ATAAATTAAATACAAAAAAGTGCGTATGATAAATTTTTGATAATTAAAAACAATTATTTATAAATAAATTTATTGTAATTTTATATTTTTTTTTTTTTACAATTGACATACATTGTTTTTTGTTTATTTATCTTATAATTTAAATTTATTTACATGTTGGTTTTAAAAACAGAAAAAAAAACGAAAAAAAATTATTGCCACTCAGTTAAATATTTCGAATTTTGTCATAACGTTGCGCCATTTTAACATTCTCCTCGGTAATGGTTTGTTCTTCACAAGCGATACGTCCTTTTAAAATATATACTTACAGTCGAACAATAACAAAATCCCAAATATTATTATAATAAAAATAATAATTTATATAACATTTTTGTTCCAATGGTTTGAGACAAATATTCCAAAATAAAAATGATTTTGTAATAAAAATAAAAATATAATCTCAGATACAAAAAAAAAGAGTTTATTAACAATATAATAATAAAAACATGGTTTGAATCTTAGCTTATTCTATCAATTTGTTTTAAATACTTTTTCTATATTTTTTAGCTTTTTTAGTACATAGGTTTGTGTCTTAACTAAAAAAAAAATTATTTAAATTAATTTTACATATATATGTATATATATTAGTACGTACTTAACCCTAAATGGCTTTTCGAATACTGATTAGAGAATTGTTTTTTTTGTGATTTTTTTTTTGTTTTTATTCATTATTCTTTTTTAAAATTATTAATTTTAAAGAAAGAAAATAAAATTTTAATAAAACAAAAAAAAAACTATAATTTAATTACCTAAACAAAAATAATAACAAATAAAATAATAAAAATAATAATAAGTAAAAAAAAAACATTCTTTTAAGCTCAATTCAGCTGGAACACTCAAACAATTAAAATGTTTTAAATTTCGGCTGAAAGTTTTGTTTGAGATCAGAACTCTTGGGGATATTTCGAAGAATCAGAATTATTGCTATTACTAAAAATAACATTATCCTGATTATTCTGGTACCCCTGATATGGTTCTTGATACAGCTGATTGAGTCTCTAACCAGTACCCGAAAAGTGCCACGCGTCCTATGCACTTAAATGCGCAAACTGTGACGGATGAATATCAAATTGATATGGATGCCCGTACGGTGACATATGATAAGGAACAATATTCATCGATGCCATTTTATGTTCTTTTTTCCATTTCATTCGACGATTTTGAAACCATATTTTTATTTGCCGCTCGGTAAGACACAACGCATGTGCTATTTCAATTCGTCTACGTCGCGTTAAATACCGATTAAAATGAAATTCTTTTTCTAATTCTAATGTTTGATATCTTGTGTACGATGTCCTTTGTCTTTTTGTTTCACCATTTGCGTTTACTGTACCTGAAAATAAACAAAAAAAAAATATTTAATTTGTTGAACATTTGCATCCTTTTCATTTTTTTGGTGTCACATTGAAGACAGAACACAATTTTTATTCTGCTCAATTATGTCAGCCAAATGAACGAAATTACATGTACTACTGACAATCTAATTTGAAGGACACAATTAAATAAACAAACACGATTTTCCCATCTGATACATGTGAAATGTTATCGTATATCGTAAACACAAAACAAGACTGTCAAATAAATGCAATTTCCAAAATAAACCAAACAAACAAATCCACCTGACACAAAAATATCAATTTTTCGCTTTTTAATAGTTTGTGACAGAATATAAAATAGTTGAAATTTAAAATGATATAAAAAAAAATTTACACATAAAACATGACACTGTAATTATTACCAAGTTATAATAATTTTTCTTCTATGTATGTATGTCCACATTGTACACAGTGACAGTGGTTTTAGAAAAGACTTAAATAATTATGAGAACTTTTTATTTCAGAAAATATTTCTTTTTAAAATTACACCATCACATTTATCATCAAAGCGTAAAACAAAAAAATTAAATAAATAAATTATTAATAAAATTTATCATTTATACTAAAGACATAATCCCTTACATGCATATGATGATTAATAATAATAACAATAATAATGAAAATAAGAATTTTGAAAAAACAAAAAAAACGCGCCAAAAATATAAATTTCTGTAGAGTTTTTCGGTTTACTTGACAAGAAAACAGCTGATGGCTTAAAATATTTCACGAAAAAAAATATGTTTGGTGTATCGAGAAGGGGGGACGCGGAATATGTACCGTATATATATATACATATGTGTATTTTGTGTCGTCAAATATTAAAGATTCACAGAAAAAAAAAATGTTTCTTTTAATATTTTTTCTTTTGATATTCGTATATAAGCATGAAATTTAATTTAAATATTAAATTGTGTGTGAATCACTTGTTGTGTTTTGTGTCTGTGTTTTAAACAACAAAATGTTCGTTTCTAACATCTTTTTTTTTTTTTTGAAATAGAAATTCAGTTAGAAGTTTCTGGGTCATGTCTAGAATTACAACTGTTTAATTCTTTTGAATTTTTTAATTTGAAGACTTATAACCAAAATTAATCTATTTGGCGCCTAAATTATAATATACAAATTTGTAGCTGGAATTGTCTCATGCGTCGTTCAATTTTACATATTCAAAAAATGTATACAATATATAAGCTTTTAGGCTAAATGAATTACGATAAACCGTTTATAACAGCGAGCGGTGCGGAATAATTTTATAAAAATATTACTTAAAATTTAGGCTAGGCAGATGGTTTAGTCCTCCTGAATTTAGATTTAGAATTTAACATTTGACTAAACTGTGTAAATAAAATTAAAAACTAAAATGAACAAAATTCAAGAGTTAAAATTGGTACGTTAAAATTTAAAATTTCCGCAAACTTCAATTAAGTAATTTTCTAAATTTTTAAGTAATTAAAAATATAATTTTAAATTCTGAATTGTTGAATCAGAATTTTGAATTTTAAGAACTGTCTTGAAAATTTATTAAATAAATATTTTCGAAAATTTTATTTAAATTAATTAATTCTAAAGATTTCGAGGATTTATAATTTTTAAAAATTCAATATTTCTTAATTGAGTAGGTACGAACGATTCATAATTCGACAAAAATTTGAAATTTAGATATCTTTTTGCAACTGATTTTAAAGGACATTTAAAAAATTAAAATAATTTGAAAATCTAAAATTAATTAAATAAAATTGAATAATTTGTAAAATAAGGAATCAAAAAATTAAATTTTATTGAAGTACTTGTACATTTAAAAATTTGTTATTTCCTTAACACTTAATTCTAAATTAATGTTTATTAATTATTTAATATTAATTTTAATATTATGATTTTAACGTTATAAAATTTATAAATTTAAAAATGATTATATTAGAAATAGATAAATTAAAAATTACGATATTTTAAATATACATAAATTTTAAGTTTCTAGAAATTTTAGTAAAAAAAATTAAAAAATTTGGGAATAAGTAAATATGGAATTTGCAATTGTGGAATTTAAAACTGACAGGATTTTAAAATGGATAGACAAATATGGATTAACGAATTTAAAAATTTACGAATTTAGAAATTTATTAATTAACGAGTTTAAAATTTTATTTGAAAAATTTGTTTCTATCATGCGATTACTGGAATAATCGTCTTGAAACTTTTAAAAGTCAATACAAATCGATGGGATACCGAAGACGAAACTTAAATTACAGTCATTTAAAAATGAACTCATTTTTTAATTTAACAAAATATTTGTTTAGAAGCCAAATATAACTCAAATTTGAATCTGAATTCTGGGAAATATAAAAACTGAACACCAAACAGTTTGACTAATGTACTGGGCTCATATAAGGAATAATGCGGTCAACTTGAAAAAAGTGTTAGAATAGCAAAACTTGTAAAATTATTTCAAGAATTGTGAATTTCGACTGAATTTTGACTCAAAATTATAAATAAATGAAACTCGAATTTTTTTAAGTTTGTGAAATACACGTTGGAATAAGAAATTTTGTTCCTTGACATTTAAAATATCAAATTTGGACAATTCGAATTTAAATGCTGACACAGTTCGCTTCAAATTTAATTTTACATTAATTACGCATAACGGAATGTAAAAGTTATAGGAATGTTGAAGTTCACGAATTTTGAAAGTAAAAATTTTCAGATACTTAAAATGTACGCCCAAGTACGAATTAACGAATTTAAAAATGTCAAAATTAAAACATTGATAAATTAAAGAGTTTAAAATTTTGATATTTCAAAATTTTTAAATTTTATAATAAAATAAAATGCATTTAACTTGAAATTTTTAAGAGGTGATCTCGATCGACTTTATAACCACCCGGAAAGAAAATTTCAAATTACTATCAATTAAATTTCCGCTTACTTTAAATTCAAATTTGTAAATAAAATAATGATTCTAAAATTCAATAGAGTTTTAACTTTTAATTAATGAATAAGTTCAAATTTCGTTTAGAAAATTTCGATATTTTTAAAATGAAAATTCGAGAAACCTCGAAAAATGGAATTCATAGTTTAAAAATTGTATATAATATTTCACTCAATTTTTCCACAAATTCCATAATTTAAAATTCTGAATTTTTAAATAAATTTCTGAAAATTGTAGGTAGGTAGGTATCTTGAAATGTAAGAACGTATAGGAAATTTATATAGTAAATTTGGATATTTTCGAAAATCTTATTGATATTTCACAATAATCTGTTAAATTTCGGCTTTGAATTTAAAATTAAGTGAAATTCGAATTTTCTAAAGATTACAAAAAAATACAAATTGTAACTTAAAAATGTTTGGTTTTTTAAAATGTCTTGAAATTTTAGAAAATTACTAAATACGTACAAGTTTTAAAATTCTAAAATAAAATTGAAAATTTTCAAAAATTCATATTTCCGAAAATTGAAATTTAATAATTTAAAAATATATTTGAAATGGTCAAAATTTAAAAAAAATTTAATAGTTCGAATTGAAATTGCAAATTTTTTGAAATTCACTAAATCTTAATTGGGCAGATACGAAAAGTTCAGTTAAAACAATGTATAATTCGACAAACAACATTTTAAAGGAATTTTTAAATTTCATAATAACCTAAAATAAAATTTAAAATTTGTAAAACTATAATTAAAAATTTTTGTAAATTTGGGATACGAAATTTAAAAATTCACGAATTAATTTGTGAAATAAGGAGTTTTAAATTTTGGTATTTGAAAAATGTATTCATATTTATTGGAATAATCGACTTGAAATTTTTGTAAGTCAATCGCAATCAATTTTATGAATACTTCTGAATTTTACCGAAGAAGAAATTTAAATTATAATCACAGTGAATTTAAAAAAGAATTTAAAAATTTAACTCCTTTTTACGACAAATACTTTGTAAAGCTATACAAAATACTTATTCTGAAACCAAATAAACTCAAATTTGAATCTGAATTCTAGGAGATGTAAAAAATGAACACTAAATAGTTTGACTGATGTACTGTGCTTGAGTATTGAGAAGGAGTAATGCTTTCATTTTAAAATTGTTAGAAAAAATTAAACTAGTTACAAAATTTTTTATGAATTTAGAAAATTCTGACAAATTATTTTAATTTTAGTTCTAAATTAAATAATTATGCTGCTATAATGAATGCATTAAGGCGTACCAGAATTTATAAATTCTAGGAATGGTCAAGTTCACGAATTTTGAAATTATAAATTTACAGATACAATTAACGAAATTAAAAATTTCGAAATTAAAACATTGATAAACTAATAAGGAGTTTAAAATCATGGAATTTCAAAAATTGTTAATTTTAAAATAAAATAAAATCTAAAATACTGTAACAATTGAGTTGAAATTTTTAAGAGTTGACATAGATTAATTTTATAGCCACCCATTTTATAGGAAAGAAAATTTCAAACACCCATTTTATAGGAAAGAAAATTTCAAATTACAATCAATTATATTTCCGCTTACTATTTCAAAATTTCAAAATTTTTTAAATTCAATAAATATTAATTCAGGCAGATATGAAAACCTCAGTTAAAAGAATGTATAATTCGACAAAAATGTTGATTTAACTTTCCATGCGTTTTTAAAGAACATTTTCAAAATTCTAATAACCAAATATTAAACAATTTTGTAAATTTAGAATACGTAATTGAAAAATTTACGAATTAAGAAATTTATTAATTAAGTAGTTTAAAATTTTGGTATTTGAAAAATTTATTCATGTTTACTGGAATAATCGACTTGAAATTTTTAAAAGCCAATCGCAATTTTTGACTTTATCAATACTTCTAAACTTTAGGATACCGAAGAAGAAATTTAAACTACAATCACAGTTAATTTATAATTTAATTAAAAAATGAAATTCATTTAAAATTTAACTCGTTATGGCGACAAAAACTTTATAAAACTATACAAATTATTGGTTTAGAATCCAAATATATAACCCAAATTTGAATCTGAATTCTGGAGAATATATAAGAAATGAACCCTAAACAGTTTGACTGATGTACTGGGCGCATCGAAGGAGTAATGCGATCAATGTTGGAATAAAAAAATTTGTAAAATTATTTGAAGAAATGTGAATATCTCCTGAATTTTGACTCAAAAATTATAAATAAGTGAATTTCGAATTTTGTAAAGTACGAAAAATACACGTTGGATTTTTGTAAAGTTCCTAGACATTTAAAGCATTAAACATCTTTTACAATTCTGAATATGAAATTTTAATTTGAGTTTATAAAAATTTTGCGAATTTAGAAAATTCGTTGATTCAATCATTTTAAATTCTGACACAGTTCATTTCAACTTTAATTCTTAATTAATTAGGAATTAATCAAAATTCTAAAAACTCTATTGAAATTTACTAATTCAAAAGATTCGAAATTTCTGCTGAATTTCGACAAAACATTCAAAATGGTAAATATGTGAAATATGAATTATCTAATAATTCAAAATATTTCGAATTTAAATTTAAAACTTTTTAAATTTCAATACATTTTAATTGGGCAGATACGAAAGGTTCAGTTAAAAAAATGTATAATTCGACGAAAACGTTAGATTTGACTTTGCATACGATTTTAAAATTCTGACACTACATTTTAACTTGAATTCTTTATTTATTAAGAATTAATCAATTTTGATACTATGAATGAATTTGGGCATTCGCAAAATCAACAATTACTCTTGTGAGTTTCTCACTTATGCTCATTGGATAAATGCGACGTGCATTCTCAATAGCAACATTTTGAACTGGATAAACTAACCGTGCTTTTCCGTTCCGCAAGAAAACTGAATTATTTGAATTTGTGGAAGTTGCAAGCCGATCGTGTAAGGAAATAAAATTCAGCCCAAATATAGCAATTCTATTGACACAGGTCATAACATCTCATATGACATCATTATAATTTCATTAATAGTCAGAATTCAATGGATTCATACATTTAAGGATCAGTACAAGTCCTCCTTAGAGCGTCTGAGACAATTATCGATAATTTGCTTTTAAAGCATTTTATCGGTTTAACGATTAATCGGCACTGAATAACTGATATTGGAATCCCTAATTTGAATGCCAGAATACCGTTTCCATAAAACCATATTCCAAATTTTTATTATTTTAGGTATTTTGTTGATTTATCTTCAAAATAACTACAATGCGGAAACCGTATCTTCATTATGGTGGTATTTTTCGAAAAGTGTTCTGTCATTGAAACAAAAGATTACAGTTTTTATTTCTAATAGTATAATGTTAAACCTGCTGCGGTAATCGTTACTCTGATATCTCCCGTTTTGTGCACTAAACCAGTAAAAACATCAATTTATCATATATGTCCTATACTACACCCCTTCGATGGGATTTTACAAATTTTGCAACTTTGGTAACTGAAGTAGAATTGTTTATTAAATAGAGATCATTTTTTATCTATCACTCAGCAACATTCAATAAAGTTGGCAAGTTCTATGAAACTGGCGTATAACTGAACTAGTTACTAGAAAGGAATAACAGCTCGCTAAATAATAAAGAACTTAACGTGTGCTATTTTCTGGATATTGCGCGAGCCTTTGCAAAACTTCATGTTCTACGATTAGTGACGTCGTTGCATTGCCGTATGGATTGGAACTATATGCTTAAGTACTCAAAACTAATCTGATGGTTTTATTTTAATGTTTGGGGTAAACAGTTCAATGTCTTATCCGATTTAACGCAGCGTGCTCTGCTTATTGCGGATACGTGGTATTTTAAACCCAGTTTACACACTATAGTCTGTATAAAACTGATTGATCTGCGACTTAAAGAAATCATGTAGAATTTTCTGGTCTTTCTATAAGTTTAGCAGGAAGATTAATACAACTCTGTCCATCACCGCGGTGTTATCTTCGATAGTACATTTTGCTTTTGGTTCTGTTCTCAGTAGCAAAAGTGCGGATGAAGTTTTTACTCAATTTGTACTAAATTACATCATTATACGTATATTCATACATTGCAAGCAATTAAAACTTATGTCCATCCAATTAGTAAATAATTATTACATAAATAGAAATGAAATTTATATTAAACTAATTAGATAAAGTACATATGGCCATTTAATTAAAATTTGGTTTGGATATCACACACCAGCGTGGCTATTTAATATTCGAAGTCTAGTATTTTACCTTGCATTAAAAAATTACTATTCTTGGACCAAACAATTATTATTATTGTACAAGACCAATTATAAATAATAAAGCACAAAAAAAAAACAGTTTGCCGAGTCGTCAATCTAGCGTTTGCAATTACAGCTATTATAGCGTGTTATGACAGAAAATTAGTTTAATGTTTGACATTTACGAAATTGCTCACTTTACTCTTGAACAAAATTGGGAAATATTGAAAACTAACATTCAAAGTGGTGAGTACTCTATCCGAATTCGTGAGTTCGTGAAACAGGATTGTTATTGGATAAACTAACACGTGCAACATGAGCGTTGCTCAGAATGCATCCATCAACATCAACATTGAACGGTATGAAGTCGTACAAAGTTCAATTGATACAGGAGCTGAATCAAAATGGCTGAGGAATGCTTGGAAGAAAATGACGATTTTACGGAAAAATCATCTTTTCCGACGAAGCTCATTTTCACCTCGGAGGCTATGTGAATAAGCAGAATTGCAAAAAAATTCTCAAAAAATCCACACGTAACCATGAAAAAGCTGATGCATCTCAACAAGTGACTGTTTGGTTTGGATTTTGAACCGGCGGAATCACAGAGCTTGGATATTACATATCTCTATTTTTTTGTTCCAAACTTTTGAGATCAGTAGCATTGGTTTTGGTGGCGACTTAGAGTTATAGCCTTGTTGAATTTGTAAACTATGTTTTTTTTTTGAATGCGAGTTTCTTTACCAGTTATTTTATATTTTATATCATTTCCTATAGAACCATTCCTAAAAAATCTGGTTTTATATGTGTCATTTGTGAAGGTCGTTACAAATTCAACTCTTATATTAAGAAGTCGCTTTGCCTTATCATATTATCATATAGTACGTCAGACTTTTCCATTTAAAGAAATGAAGTTTTTTCGCCTTAATAATATTCTGGAGAGCTTGGCTCCCGCAATACCTTGATTATTTCAACAAATCAACATAACTCGCCTCTACTTTATCTCCTCCTTTGATTTGTGGTGTATATGAATCGGTTTTATCGGATGTTTCCTTTTCTGGAGTTCTCATGCGATTTAACCCCGTTGGATTTATTTCTTTGGGGTTTTTTCAAACAAAAGATGTTTGCTTATAACCCAAGAACAATTCCTCAACTGAAAAACGACATTCGACGCGTCGTTTAAGAAATTGAGCTGCCACTATGCCAAAATGTCATTTAACATTTCGCCAAAAGAACAAACGAGTGCTATCTCAGTCACGCGGCGACTATTTATCGGATATTATGTTTCATATATAACCTCCATGTCTAAAAAATATCAGCCCAAGTGAAATCACAGGAAAATAGTTTGTTTTAGAAAATTAGCCGAAAATTACTTAATGGACTTGTAGAGTTTAAGAAGTAAACTTGAAACCATTTCGATGTGTAAATATTACGACATATCAAGATACAGATTCCTTCAATTTAATTTTTGAATCAGTATAAACTTAGTGAAGCAGCTTAATAGTTTGCTTGATAGAAAGTCGGTCGTAATTTTAAATATTTTTTTTTCCTACAATGCCTCAAATCTAGGTACCTTGTACACACTAGCTTTTAAGAATATACATCAAAAATCATCGTAACGGTTACGCAGCTTTAAATATCTTGCATTGACACAGAATCAGCAACCCTTCGAAATATGTAAAAATTGCTTAATTGGTTTTTACTATGGTTTTAAAATATACAAATTTTGATAGAGAACATTTTTATTCTATTAAAATGTTGAAAAAGCCGCAGATGCGAGGAGCTGTCATTTTCAATAGATTACCAACTCAAATAGTATTAAATAAATAATTATTAATTCTCAAGCTACAGAAAATGGCCTCGTAGCCGTATTCGTTTCCAGTTGAAGTTCCTCACTCTGTAAATTTGAGCTGTTGGGACAAGTTAGTGATGTGAAGAATCGAACCCGTGTGCTCGCTCAAGAACAATTGAAAATATTGCTGCTGTAGCCCGTAATGTTGAAAAAAATCCAGGTTGGTCGATTCCTCGTCGATCTTTGGAATTAGATATTCCACAAACGACATTACACCATATTTTGCATAAAGATTTAGGTTTTAAGGCTGCCGGTCGATCACCATAAACGTCGTATCTTCACTGGTTGGGTCCTTCAAATGCATCAAAATGCATTTGAAAATGCATGGCCCATGTTCACCTCGGAGGCTACGGTAATAAGCAGAATTGTCACATTTGGGGCTCAGAAAATCCAACAATGATTGTTGAAAAGCCTCTCCATCCTCAACGTGCTACTGTTTGGTGCGATTTCTGGACTGGCGGTGTGATTAGACCTTACTTTTTCGAAAATGAGGCTGGTGCAACTGTTACGATGAATGGATTGCGCTACCGAGCTATGATTAATGATTTTTTATGGCCGGAATTGGAAGATATTGAGGTGGACGACGTTTATTTACAGCAAGACGGCGCTACGTGCACACAAGTAACGAAACAATCGCAATTTTCCAAGAAAAGTTTCCAGACCGCGTGTTAGTTCTCGAAGGCAATTGGCCACCGAGATCTTATGATTTAACATCTTTAACCTTTTTTCTCTGAGGCCATGTGAAAGAAAAGGTCTATGCCAATGCACCACAATCAATTCAAGATCTTAAAGATGGAGTTAGTTTAACTTCAGGTGCAGCTGAGCCGGCATATAACGTTAATGCAGCAAGTATTTTTCGAATTTTAAAAAAGAGATACTTGGCCACTGTGGAGTGTAGGGATGGATAAGTGCAGAGTGGCGTTGGAGAGTTATGTGAAATTTTACATTAAATGAAACCATAAATGAAATAATGATACCGTCTGTCACTACAGTTTATCCGGAGAAATTTCCAATTAACTTTATGCAGGATGATTCCGCACTTCCTATAGATCACGTGAAACTATGAGTCGGTTAAATCGAAACCTGCAAATCCTTCTTCTTAAATTCAATAGAACATGTTTAGCGGTTATTTAGTTAAGAATTGGAAGCCTCTTGATCGTCGAATGAGAGAAATAGTCTTAGAATGCATCCTTCAAAAATGGGCAGAGCTTAGAGGTAACCTACATTTTTGCCAACAACTATAGTAGCTTCGCTTCCAAATCCTTTTATGTGGTTTTAGTTTACCCTCTATGTTTTCCATACAAAATAATCCATAATTTTAGTGGCCGACTTGTTTTAAAACGCACACTTACTTTTTTTTTTGGTATAACCAACTTTTGCAGGCCATTTTAAATTCTAATCAACTTCTGAGAAATATATGTAGGTGGACAAATTTAGTCAGTCCAGAAACCCTAGTAACATTAAATAATTTGCCGGCTAGATTTTATTGAAATTCTTCGCCTTAATTAATTTTCATGTCAATGTTATTAATTTCAAGCCGCGTTCATATACTAAATTCGTTTAACGAATATAGATAAATGTATTTTGTGTATATACGAGTATATACATTCCAAAATTGTTAACGTTCATTTTAATTTTATGATAATAAACTCAACTCGTTTTGGTCGTTCTATATATATAATATGTGGTAAAACTCTCCCGCGAAAACCCGAAATATGTAATATATAGTTTATAAAACTTATTATAATTTTTATATGGTTTTTTGATTTATAAATTTTATTTTTTCGTTTACGTTTTTAATTTATTGCATTTTAACATGCATATTTCGGTTAAGAGCGCGCGCTACAATCAACAAAAATATTTAAAACACGATTTTTGTTGTTGCTGCTGCGCTGTTGTTGTTGTTATATAACCATAATTAAATGTACTAAATTTTTTTATCGTATAGTTTGAACATTTTTTTTTATTTGCATATCCTTGTCACCCTTGAATTTAACGTGAAATTATAAAAAAAAATGTATTGATTTCATTTTTTAACTATGTAGATATATATGTACATACACTTATTAAACAATAAACGAAAAGTTTTTCGGTATCAAGATAAAATTAATTTATTTTTAATTAATTAAAGAATTATAAAGTGGTTTTCAGAAGGTTTACGTTTATTATTAAATTTCAATTAAAATAAAATCAATAAAATTTGTCAAAAGTTTTCAAGAAAACTTTTGTTATTTTTAAAAACTTGTATACATATTGTGTGCGCCCTTAAGAAAACGGAAATGATCTTTAATGTTACTTTAATTTTTTGTGCAGGTACTATAGATTAATGATTTATTACGACGCGTATACATTTCGCGTGGAAATGGATTTTTACTTAGCTCAGATTATTGTTGCGAATTGATTGATTGATTTCAGTGTATATATTATACGATTTTACGTACATTGACATCCACGTAGACAATTTTATATATATATTTTTTACAAATCAAATAATTCATCGAGGCGAGTGCATACAATTTATCCGCACCTCTTTTCTTGTGCTATTATTTTATATATACGGTTTATGTGCGCGCAGAGTGACAATCATAATCCATTCAAAATGAACAAAAAAAAAATATTATTTTTATTTATTTCTTAATTTATAAAATGCATACGTACATATTTACAAAAAAAAAAATGAATAAAAATTGTCTTAATCATCATCATTGTAAGTTATTTTTGTAATAAATCTTTAAAATTGCACATAACATCTACTATTAAAGTGTGGTAGTAAATCTTTTAGCAGTTACCCAGGTTTCGGGTTTAATTTTAATTGAACCAGACACAAGTCACGTGTTAACACAGATATATGTATTTACCGATAATATACCAAAATGACCCAGTTCAATCGATGTTAAATTATTTAGCAAGAAGACATACCTATAAATATAACATAACATATAGGATAAACCCCTAAATTTTCATTTGTCATATCCCTTTCATGTCTGCTACACGTATATATGTATATATATACAATACCATGTATCTCGTTTTCAGACTCATTTTCCATGACTTGTTTGTAACAAGAAAACACATATAGTAAAATAGAAAATTTATATTTTATAGACTCCTACAGGTGCGTAAATCATTTTGAGTGAGATTTTTTTTTTTTTTGTGCTTGTGTGGTTCGTTGTATTATATTGTTGTTCAGTCAGTATGTATATATGTACATACATATAATTCGTAAAGGAACTACACATAATACTTAATAATAAAAGAAATGAAAAGCAACAGAGATAAGATTTATTGTCAACTTTTTGTTTTGTTTCGGTTTTTTTTTTTTTGGTTTAATTTTAGCTGCGGATACCACAATTTTAGATTTCTTAAATCGTAATGTTACATTTTATTTTCAGTTTAACAACAAAAATTTCGTGTAATTCAAAAATATTTTTAATTTGTTGGTGCGCTCCATTCCAATCAAGTTTCGTCTTCTGCCGATAATTGGTCCCGAGAAAACACAGAAAATTATTTTATTATTTAAACTCTCGTGTGAGAGTTGAAAACTATCGGGAAAGTAAAAAATGTTGTAAACGAAAGTTTAAATGTACACCCACAAATATGCAAATACAAACAAAACACTTCCAAAACCGGAGACTCCTCGTCCAGCCGAACCAGAAAAACACATTTCTTAGGCACTCAAACACCCAAAAAATTATAGAAGAACCAAAATAAAACAACTCAGTAACAAAATCTGAAAAGAGTGGAACGAAATATATTAAGAAAACAGCAACTCACGCATACAACTGATAAGCTAGCTATACACACATACTAAGATAACAATATGACAGAACAACATACAGTGAGAAGAAAACCAAAAAACCTACTACAGGCGATATTATGTCTTCAAGTGTCACATACTATGGTTCTCAAAATCCTTGATAGGTTGTTGAATCAAACTTCAATAGGTATTTAAACATTACTAATTATTGACAATTTATCATGACTCATTTCCATCTCACGTTAATATAAATTCTTCAATCAAAGTGTATTCAAGTTCTAATCAAATTCCAATCAAGCCCCAAAATAGCATTCAAACTAAATCAAATAAATTGTATATTCACAAAATACATAACAGAATTTCAAATTGATTTACTTATATTTATAAATTCTTTAATCAAACTGCAATCAAATTGCATTTAAATTATAAGTTTTATCGAGACTAGAATTACACTCATATGGTTAAATGTTCACAAATCAATAATTTTATACATATTCTCTATTTTTCCCAAAATTTGAATTAAACTAGAATTTCAAGGTTAGTTAAGTCCTGAATCAATTTAGAACTCGCACCAAATTAAAATTGAATTTGACGATACAACTTGATTAACAATCAAAAAAGCTTGATTTGTTTAAAATTTGCAATAAATAATCAGTTTTGGCAGTATTTTAACCGCATTTGCTATTATACATTTGAGTCAATTTTCAATCAAACTAACCACATATTGGTTTTGAATACATAGTTGAATTGACGCTAGTAATTTTGGGGAATGAGTTGCAAATGCACTCGAATCGGTTTAGGTATAAACATTCAAAATTGTAAGACATATAATTTTGGTGACTGTGTAACAATTAACTACTGCCGCGTCGCGTCACTCAGTCATCGGAAACCACTGATAAAAGAAATACCACGCGAATATGTTTCGGATTTAACAACGCGACTTTTGTCACATGGAACATAACTCATTTTGAAACAAATAAATTGGAGCCCGGTCTATGCCAAGATTATCATTGCGCGATTTAAGAGACCTATAAAAGTGCCAGTTATGGAAGTGTTAGCAGTAATGCAAGTGTACAGGAATTCATCGATGATGACGGAAATCAATCGAAACATGAAACATCATTTAAGAATAAAGAGGGCCCAGAAATCAACCATTCCAACGAAAAAAATGAGGAAGTGAAATGCAAATAAATAATTAAAAATATTCCAACCAATTGAAATTATCTTAGATTCGAATGACAAACACTAGCTAGCTAGAAACGGTGTCCCTACAAAATTACCAGTTAGAGAATTAAACATTGCGACAAAATCGGCTTTAACTTTCAGTTTCACACTAGAATGTCTAAGACTTAAGCAGTAGACATATCAGACTGCTCGTCCTAATATAAAGTTAATATAAAGTTGACATTGAGGCAGTTAATGGGGAAAATATTGAGAAAATGGAACTATTTTGATATGTTGGAGCTACATCATCCGAGTTAGCTGTTCAGAAAATCCAATTTTACAAATTAATTCATTTTTCAGTTCTTCTCTATACGAATGCGAAACAAGCAAAATTACGGAATGAATGGTCTCTTGTCTCTAGAGATATTTGTAAACATTGAAACATTATAATTAAGCATAGCAAATGGAATTGCATAATTTTGCTTCCAAAAGGGTCGATTCCTTTAAAATTATTTAAGGCATCATAATCATGTCTATCTGTAAATCGATTGGAAAATGTCTACACAAAAAAAAAATTCAATTAAAATTTAACTTTCAATTTTGTTGGCTTAAATTTAAAGCTTGCTGCGTTAACGTAAATAAGAGTGCCTGATATTCACGCGTGCAAAAAAGGACGTTTCCGATATTTCATGTATCCAAAAGCAAGAAATTTACAATGACTAAATTATAAAAAGTACGAAAATGTTTACAAACATACAGAACCACGATGAGCCATAATTTTGGAATATTGCAAGTGATTTACTTGAAGTTTCAACGAAATCCATAAAAACTGGATTTTCTATGTTTCTAATAAAATTACGAAAAATTTACTTAAAAGTTCAACTGAACCCAAATAAATGTTTACATTTTCTTTGTTCTCAATACGTGTTTTTCTCTCGGAGTTGCCGGTTTTTTGCACAAGCAAATAGAAATTGCTTCACATAACAAAATCCTCTGAATTTCTAGGTTCTTGAAATGTGTGAAAGATTTAATTAAAAATTGAAATAAAAAAGAGAAATTAAATTTTTTTCCCCAACTGGTGGGTTACTCCATTTGAATTTCTAGGCTCTCCAAATGATCGAAAGGATTAATAAAAGGGCAACAACTTGATCATTGGCTCAAATAATAAATGTATTGTGTTGGTTTATGCTTCCTTCCCTAAATAGTTCTCGTGAGATGGTTGTTCTCTTTTAAACTAAGTATTGTGACCCAAAAACTTCTCCAATTTTGTAGTAAAATTATTCAAAAGTTGTTTGTTGTAGAAATGTTGTTTTACTTTATGTGTTTGGGACCATATTTTTCCAAAGTAATAAAACGTTGTTTTAATTTTGGCTGAGTTTTGACATGATTTAAACAAGACAGATGAGTGACAATATTTTCGGGAAGGACAAATAGTTCCAAAGAACAGTCCTTCTCAGAACCTACTTAAGAAAATTAAATTGTTTGAGTGGTTCAAAATTTATTTGGTTTGGTTCTGCGGTTCAATAAAATTCAGTGGCTTAGTGTTCAACTCCGGTTTTCATCTGTGCATATATTACGCTACTAAGATTTAAAAAATTTAGTAAATTAATATTAAAAAAACATAATTTATTTTCCAAACCTGATCCGTTTGTACCTAAATTGTATTTTTGAAAAATTCACTTACTGCCTTTCATTTTCCAGGAACCACCCCAAATTTAAAATTAATAAAACAAAAGATCACAACAGAGTTAAAATACGGTTTACTGTTTATGTAATTACTATCTACAATTTCGCTAAATAAGTTTTAAATATTCATGCTACTGAACAGTAAATTTGTTTTAAAATGTTGAATTGATAAGTTTTAATAGATCATGTCCTAAAATAATCTAAAATATTAAGTTTAGATGAGAGCGTGAAATCGAAAGAGAATGGTTTTTGTTAGCGTGTATGCATACTTCTTAGCTTTCAAATATTGTATCGTTTGATTATTTTGTTGAAATAGCAAAGAAGCAGTGTAAAGAATTGTAGGTAAGACGAATACCTGAAACAAGGAGCGCCCAGATGACCCCCTGTGTATACCGAAATGAAAATATAATCTTGCATTTGGTTTGACATTCTATTAGAGAGCCTCTAAGCAGTATTTGTTTTTTACCAAGCTGGCTGATATACCCAATCCTATTCACAGCCACCTGGCAGTACTACTACGTAAGCCCAAACCGCCAAGAACTTGTCTTGGACTGAGCGACTCAAAGCTCATCATTATTACTGACGCATCAAACACTGCTGTCGGAGCAGTCATGCAACAGTACAACGACAAATGTTAGGAGCCCTAGGAATTCTTCTCAAAGAAGCTCTCGGATGCCGAAAAGAAATACTCTGCATTCGATCGGGAGTTAATCGCAATATATCTAGCAATCAAACACTTCACATATTTTGTCGAGGGTCGGGACGTTACCGTCTACACCGACCACAAGCCTCTGACACGAGCAATTCAGTTTAAAACTGAACCCAATCCAAGGCAAGCACGCCTCTTGGATTATATTAGTCAAGTTACCATGGACAGCCAGCATGTTTAAGGTACCGACGACGTTATCGTGGATACACTTTCGCGCACAACAGCAAACGAAACGGCCACAGTCGTGACTCACGCAAAAAAATCGTACAAGCGTAAAAACAGACTTGGAACTACAGAATTTACTTTCTGGTTCCGATTGTCAGGCCAGTCAATCACTGCAACTGGAGTTTTTTCAAAGCATCTGGCCTAGAAATCTACTGCAAAGCACCTACGGGTACAAATTGCCCGTACATTGCAGAGCAACTACGTCAAACCATTTTCGACACAGTACACGGTATCTCACATACTGGTGTCCGCGAAACTCGTAAATTGATTTCTACTCGCTACTTTTGGCCCAGTATAAACAAACACGTGAGCCTTTGGGCACAATCTTGCTTGTCCTGTCAAAAATCAAAAGTCCAATGGCACACAAACACGCCTCTTAGGCAATTCGAAATTCCACCTGGTCGATTCGAGCATATTCATTTGGATATCGTAGGACCACTTCCTCCATCCAATGGATAGACTTATTTACTTACTTGCGTCGTTCGTTTCACTCGGTGGCCAGAAGCGTACTACATGAGCGACATGGCTGCAGCAACCAGCTGAAATGGTTTACGGACAAACCATTAGGCTACCCGGTAAGTACTTCGTCGATTATCCTCTACCGTCTCCACCCAGTGTGTTGGTTGATGACTGTGTAGGAGAGAGTTTTTGCAAGATGTATGTAATAGAGTAATTTATTTAATTTTATTGTTTGAAATAACTGACTTCCAACGCTTGTGTTGCAAGCGTCAGTACACACATAAAACGGCTTTGAATAATCCGGATTATGTTAAGTGAGAGCGGTGGCAATTGCCTCTTTTAATTCGTTAAAAGGCTTATTTGCTTCCATTATCCAAATAATTTTCGATGGTTTTCCCTTTAATAAATTGGTTATAGGTGACACTACTGTAGAGTAACTAGATATGAATCGTCTATTCCACCCTGCAACTCTTAAAAATTGACAGATTTGCTTTACAGTTTTTGGCGCGGGATAGTTGATAATTTAATTTACTGTTTCTGGAGCAATTTGTAGACCCTTCTTATATACTATAAATCCTAAATAATTCAATTCGGGAACACAAAATTTCGATTTTGACTCATTTATCGTAAGATTAGCATTCTGAAGGTTTTGAGAAACTATCTTCAAATATTTAAGATTTTCAAAGGTATCGATGGCGATAATAATGTCATCTAGGTAGGACCATACGTAAGGATGTAATTCAGGACCTATAACTGCATCAGCTAGTCTTGACATAGTAGCTGATGCTCCCAGTAAGCCAAATGGCATGCGGGCAAACATATATAATGGTCTGCCTGATAAGGCGAAAGCTGGTTTAGGTTGGGATGGTTCATCTAGTGGTACCTGCCAGTATGCGTCCGAAAGATCTATTGAAGATATAGGTACGAAGTTCCTTTTAAATTCGATAAAATATTTTCCAAATGAGGCAAATTGGATAGGAACCCTTCACTGTTCCTGAATTAAATTTTCGTGCATCAAAACACAATCTTAAATGGTCTGGAATTTCTATTAGAGGAATCTTGTTGATAATTCAATAAAGAATGATTGGGTTAGTTAAAAGATTTAAGAGGATCGTTCTGGTCCATTAACTCCGATTAGAGCATCTTCCTTAGAAAAATTCCTCCATGCGTTCGATATCCCTACACAGTATAGTCAATCCCTCAATAGATGAGATATTGTTCAAACTTTTAAAACTTAATCCTCTTAAATAAGTGGGCCATAAGTTATTATACAAATATCGCAATTTTTCTTATGGACTAGGAGTTTGGCTTAATTCTTTAAATAATAACTCCATAGAAGAACGATAATCACCAAAAGTTTCAAATCGTTGTTGTTTACGGTTTCGTATTGCGTCTCTAACCTGTTCGTCATAATCTGGATCGGAATACTCCCATCCTTTATATGTATATGCATCATACCACTGAAGAGCACTACCGTCTAGCAATAAGAAAATTGACCCTAACAATTCATTCTCACAAATATTTTGGGATTTAGCCATTCTATTCACTTTGATGAGAAATTCATTAACATTCGCATTACTTCGGCCGAAAATGTTCATTGAATTTATTGTTAATTATTTTATTTTGTTGTAAATAAGAAGGATAAGGAGATTTGTTAATTTGTTGGGTTAATCGTTCTGCTGGTTGAGAAAACGTTATTGAAGATTTGGGTTGTGACTCGGTATTATTTGAATTAAAAATATATTTAGGAGTGGCACCTAAATAGGAAGTGCTATTTGGAAAAGGCTGTATTGCTTCTGGTGGACGATAAGAAAAATGAAATGGATTAGGATTTGACCACGAGACAGCGGCTGTTTCTGAATTGGTTGTATAATTGAAGTTTTGTTGAGTAGACAAAATCATAGAGCTAGGAATGCATTGAGGTGGTTGTCCTGGTGAATAAAATGATAAGTTTGGTTTAGATGGAACTGTATAATAAGCTGGTGTTGGTTGTGAAGTGAAAAAAGATGTACTTTGGCTACTGACATTTAATTCAGACGATGAACTATCAAAAATGACTGAATTAGAAGGTTGACTCGGATTTTCAGTTATACTTTCACCTCAACTGGGGAATTAAAATTTATACCTATTCCTCTTCACACACTACGAAGCTCTGGTATTTTGTTCGTCATGCATTTTAGTTCTTGTTAATCGTCCTTCTAAATGTTTTAAAACATTCATCATGTTTTGTGATGGAAATTGTTGAATATAATCTAATCTTAACAAAACCACTTCAAGGATTTTCGGAATATTGATCAAGGTCTACATTTCGAAGGTCCAATTCGTATTGTATGTTCATTTAACCCTTCTACCATCATGATTAAAAATTAGTTAGGAAGATTTGATATGTATTTTATTCATGAAAATGGATATACGTACGTTCGCATCTCTACCAATCATAACCAAATTAAAATGAACATTACACTAATTAAAATAAATTCAAAATAAAAACAATTATTTCCTAAATCCAAAAATGCGTTTATTTCGTTTTTTGATAATAGTAGAAAACACGTAAACAAAGAGCTCGGTGGCGCCATAATTGCTCTGCATCAAAGAGGTTCATTTATACCAACCCAAAAACTCAAGGTTTAAATAAAAGTTTGTGCAAACCATTCCAAAAAGTGATCGAATCAGTTGTGGACTGGTGGGGTGAATTAATGGTCTTTGGAGAATTATGTCAAATAGCTGGCAAATTTATTGCAGTAATTGTGCACACGTCGATAAGCGCTATAACTCTGTTTATGGTAATGATTGTACATGCTTATCACAAATACATCGCGTATTTGTAGACCCAAAAAATAATCGTGTGACTTTGGAATTTTATGTGATATTCGAAAAAAAAACAAATTAGTTCAATTAGTCCCCACACAAACAATATTATATTTATGTTCTCGTGCAAGTAACACCAAAGCCAAATACTTAATCAATTAAATTAAATTAAAATTATAAAACAACTATATATGCGTTTACATATAACGTACATGCATTCCGCCCCACAAATACATATAAGTATGTATTATGTACATATATACAATTTTATTCTAAATGATTCAACCTACGCACACGGATTAATATGAATTTAACTTATTGTACATATGTACATATACAATTACTTAATTGTACCAACCATTTCATATAAGTGTCTGTCTGATTCAAATTTATAATATTTCTTCACCACACATTTTCTTATTATTTTGCTTATTTATTTACAATAAAAATATAATAATAATGGAAAGATATAATAATAATACATAAGATCATGATGATGAAGTATTATTTAAAATAAAAAAAAAAACTGCATTTTATTTATATTATTTACTTATAAGAAAATGGCAACACATTTGTAAATAAAAATGAAAAAACTTGTCATCAAAAAAAAATAAAAAAAAATATCTGTGTGTATGAATTTATGATGATCCGATTTGATTAAAAATTTAAATTTAATTTTTATTCTCTGTGAGATGATTATATGTATGCGGTACATAAACGCGTCTTGATTTTTCAATAAATATGGATTCACCGATTTTTTTTTTTTTATTATAAATGACAATTGTTAGAAATTTTTATGTTAAACAACGTACACCAAAATAAATTGTTTTGTATATATTATGTGTAGTCGTATAGTATGTTGATGTTTGTCTCTTGATTATTGAATGAAGTAATACCAGAATAGAATTTAAAAATATTTTTTTTTATTAAATAAAATATATTTTTATTTTAAATTATTACTAAACATTATTATACAGCAGCGCAACTGATTAACTATGAGAATTTTTATTTTGACATAATATTATATAAAGTTGTGGCAGCGTTTGGCAACCGTGTGGTATATGTACAACATGATATAATTTATATTCGTTATATTCTATAGAGAACATTATATGAAATTGTTAACATTGAATATATGATGAAAGCACTACTGCGAATTGTACTGTATATACCGTCAAAATTCGATAGAAATTTTACTTTTTTCAGAACTTTCATTTTTCTTTGCGAACCAAATATGGTTGCTGTGTATACCGTGTACGCAGAACAACCTTTTCTCCCCAGCAACATATACACACAATTTTAATCATTTATCTATTTTGTTTCCCTTACTCGTGTAGATACATGTCATGTCAATGAAATTTTTCCAATTTTTTGACAGATATTACAATATACAGGGACACTTCGTTTAACTCTACCCTATTTCACTCAATGTCCCCATCTTATTCATTTTTTTATTATTTGGAGAGCTTGGTTCATTTAGTTTAGAACTTCGACCTAAAAGCTAAACCGACTTTTTTACTTCGGTTTTTCGGCCGGAATTTGGGAAGGAAGTTGAACCTGAATTTGAACCAAAATTTGAACCAGAATTAGAAAAAAATTATATAATCGACTTGACTTAGTTGTTCTCTTAAACTCTCTAATCTCCTACTTGTTCAAAAATTGAATTTTTTTGAATTGAATTTCGGTTAAATTATTAGATTTATCGGTTTATCCAAATAAAATACATATGTTATTCTCACTTACCAATCAGGAAGTGGGACAAACCTAACCCAAATGTAATATCGAATCGTGAATTTTGTCCTAAAAAAATCCTAAATTTTATTTTATTTTTCAGAACAAAACTCAAGTGAATATTAGAGATATATGCTTGAATGAGTCTTTCACTGATGACTGACTAACAAGAAATAAAGTAAGTTTATAGATTATTCTGTAAATATATGAAATTTGTAATTGGATAGGGCGAATTACCCTAGTTCTATTCTCTTATAACAAAATGTAACCGACATATTTTAAAAAATGGCTACTATCTTTCAGAATTCCCATTAAAAGAAATAAATAATTTGTTTCAAACGAATTTCCTAATTTTGGTTTAGGTCTAATTTTCTATTCATTTGGAAATTCAACCTAAATGAATTTTAGGCCCTAATTTTTTTCGTTTAAGTGGAATTTCATAAATTTTATTGTTTTGTGGAACTTTGAGTAAAATAAAATAAAGAAAATTGGGCCTTACGAATTACGAAATTTTATTTACGTACAAAGTTCAAACTGTTTAGGTTGAACAAAATAACAAAATGGCAGTTCAGTCTAAAAAAAAATATATGATATCCACAGTCTACAAATTCAAAAGATCAACTTGGATTCAACTATTTTCTTTCAACTGATTTTTCCAATAATTCGATATTACCCACAAAATGTTTTGGCCTAGCTTTACTGAGTGCGAAATAGACTATTTTATGTGGAAGGTATTAATATTACATGAGCCGTTCACTCGAAATTTCTTCAAATAATTATTTTACATATTTCATTCATTATCCTAAGACCCGATAACTTTCAAATTTTCTTTTAACTGACCGAATCCTCCATATGTAATTAATTCGTTCAAACATTTTCTACAATGTCTATCCTGCTTCTTAAACTATTTTAGGCCTTTTTTACATCTCAAAAGTATTTAAATTTTAATAAAAATTGTTGTCCTCAGAGCTATGAAAGTAAACTAATTTACTGACAAAGATACAAATTTTCCAAAAAATTTGTATGGACCTCTATAGGGGCGAATCACTTTGACATTTTTATAGAAAGTGCCGCCACTTGAATTAACAAAGCAAACAAGTATTCAGATTTCTAGGTACTAGTCTATTTGTTATTTTCAAGCAATTTTAAAAACCATTTGTATGAAAGCCATCCTTAGGACCTCGAAGTCCGACCTGTTTGTCAGTTAATGACAGTTATTGAATCAGAGATCAGCTCAAATGAAAGAATACAAATTTGCAGACAAAAAACACATTTACAAATAATTTCTATGAAAGTTTCTCTTGAAATTAGAATAGAAAAGATTGTCACCACTATATTGAGCTACTAACCTATCTATCGATAGTGTTGCCAAATGAGTTTAAAAAAAAATTTGGCATTTGGCAAATATAACTAGTTCTGTGTATAAGGTGGCCATTCTTGACCTCGACTGTGATCGCAGTTAAGAAACTGTACAAATTTTCAGACAAAATGTACAATACGAAGAATAGAAAATGTTGATCGCTTTGACATTTTTATAGGAAGTGTTAGGCCTTTGATTAACAAAGCAAACAAATGTCCAGACTCCTTTAAGGTATAAACAGAATCAAAGATAGATCAATAAGCGACGACGCCCACCAAATTAGAAAACTCAGAAGGTATGCGATGCCATAAATTGGCTAATTCTTACGACATTCGTAATATTTTAAGTATTTCGATATGAAATATCTTAGTTTAAAATCTGTTGTGCGGCAATAAAATGGAAAACACAATAGCCTAACAAAAAAATTTCAACCCAAAGTGCAGTCACGGCCAATTTATCTGAAAATTATTCCATAAACTACCCACTTAGAGTAGTTTGTATTGTTTATCATGCAATATTTTAATGAATGGCATACCAACCAAATTTTATTATTTATTAATTGTATTTTATTAATCGGACAGCCTAAAACTTAGGTTGATATCTTCGCCTAATACTTAATTAAAATATAAAATAAGATATTACCTCACGAATGTATTATATAGAATTTACTTAATATTAACACTAATACAGCCACCATAATTTAATAGTTGGGACACTTTTAGTAAAAGCTTCCACATCATGTATGCACGCGAATTTTGTCCTAAATCTGTCCAAACATAAAAAAATTATTTTTAATTATTTTTAGGACTAAATTCACAATTTATAGAGACGGGTGAAGTTTGTCATAAATTCTAAAATATTTCCAAATGAAAGTGAGTGATAAACCGATAAATTTTATAATTTAACCGGTTAAATAAATTTCCAAATTTCCTTGGGAAAACCCTAGGAAGCTAACACCATAATGAGGTTTATACCAAGATAAACCCAATGACGGGTTTAAGCTATCCGAGAAATATTCCTACTTTTACTATATATTTTGGTATATAGCTCATTATGGTGCAAGCATCTTACGATTGTGTCAAGAAAATTCGGAAAAATCATAGAATCGACATACATTAAGTCATACTAAATTTGGTTGTTCGAAACCCTCTAATCACCTATTTTTTCCAAATTTGAAATATTTTTCGGACAGCTTAGACCCAATGACATCTTGGTGTAGTATATGTCGTTCGTTATGGTGTTAGCTTCCTAGGATTTTCCCAAGAAAATTCAGAAAGTTTTGTATTCATCGTACCGAGTTTTGTTTTCCTAGTGATAAAATTCATTCTTGGCACCCTAACACATGTATAAACGGGAAGTGTGTTTGTTGTCCTTAGGACAGATTCAAGACAAATTTCACATACGTAAACGTAATTAACATAAAACTTAAAATACATAACTAGCTAAGTATGACGTAGGATGCTCAAGTTTAAATTTTTGAATAATTTGGAATAGCAATAATATTTAATAGAAATTTAAAACTGAATTTTTTCTAAATCTGAGATTTACAATTTTCTGATCAAAATTTAGGGATTGATTAATTCCAACTTACCATACAAATTTTCAAAACTCACCAAATTTTAAAACTTTCAAATAGTAGGAATTTTTAGTAATATTTAGACATCATCGATAATCATTTCAATGCTGCACCGCTCTGTTGTGTTATACATGCGTCATATAGCACTAATAGTAGCATTATTGATGTAGTATAGAGCAATCGATATCCGGGCATTGACGCATGAAATATTATTGAACCAATGCTATACGCTTCTCACATTGATTCTATGTTGTTTTTTTTTTGCAAGTCGTTTTAATCTGTGTTACACGTCATATCGATACACAAATTGCATCGATCGAATAATTTTTGCCATTAAACATTTAAAATGTTCAAAACAAATTTCTTATACATTCGGACATTCTTCAACGAGTATGGATGTACCTACTCGTATATTAACAACAAAAAATTAAAATTTGAACAAAGAAATTCTACGAAAAAAATTAAAATTGGGCGGATTACTCCAGCACTAAAAAATGCTACTATTGGGGGCCCACGGTGTACCCGGACAAACACATATACTTACATATTAAAAAAAACACCCACCCGTGACTTTTGGCCGCCACCGGGAATCGAACCCGAGACCCTCGAATAACAAAACATGGACGCTACTTACTGTGCCAACCACTTTGACATTTTTATAGAAAGTGCCGCCACTTGAATTAACAAAGCAAACAAGTATTCAGATTTCTAGGTACTAGTCTATTTGTTATTTTCAAGCAATTTTAAAAACCATTTGTATGAAAGCCATCCTTAGGACCTCGAAGTCCGACCTGTTTGTCAGTTAATGACAGTTATTGAATCAGAGATCAGCTCAAATGAAAGAATACAAATTTGCAGACAAAAAACACATTTACAAATAATTTCTATGAAAGTTTCTCTTGAAATTAGAATAGAAAAGATTGTCACCACTATATTGAGCTACTAACCTATCTATCGATAGTGTTGCCAAATGAGTTTAAAAAAAAATTTGGCATTTGGCAAATATAACTAGTTCTGTGTATAAGGTGGCCATTCTTGACCTCGACTGTGATCGCAGTTAAGAAACTGTACAAATTTTCAGACAAAATGTACAATACGAAGAATAGAAAATGTTGATCGCTTTGACATTTTTATAGGAAGTGTTAGGCCTTTGATTAACAAAGCAAACAAATGTCCAGACTCCTTTAAGGTATAAACAGAATCAAAGATAGATCAATAAGCGACGACGCCCACCAAATTAGAAAACTCAGAAGGTATGCGATGCCATAAATTGGCTAATTCTTACGACATTCGTAATATTTTAAGTATTTCGATATGAAATATCTTAGTTTAAAATCTGTTGTGCGGCAATAAAATGGAAAACACAATAGCCTAACAAAAAAATTTCAACCCAAAGTGCAGTCACGGCCAATTTATCTGAAAATTATTCCATAAACTACCCACTTAGAGTAGTTTGTATTGTTTATCATGCAATATTTTAATGAATGGCATACCAACCAAATTTTATTATTTATTAATTGTATTTTATTAATCGGACAGCCTAAAACTTAGGTTGATATCTTCGCCTAATACTTAATTAAAATATAAAATAAGATATTACCTCACGAATGTATTATATAGAATTTACTTAATATTAACACTAATACAGCCACCATAATTTAATAGTTGGGACACTTTTAGTAAAAGCTTCCACATCATGTATGCACGCGAATTTTGTCCTAAATCTGTCCAAACATAAAAAAATTATTTTTAATTATTTTTAGGACTAAATTCACAATTTATAGAGACGGGTGAAGTTTGTCATAAATTCTAAAATATTTCCAAATGAAAGTGAGTGATAAACCGATAAATTTTATAATTTAACCGGTTAAATAAATTTCCAAATTTCCTTGGGAAAACCCTAGGAAGCTAACACCATAATGAGGTTTATACCAAGATAAACCCAATGACGGGTTTAAGCTATCCGAGAAATATTCCTACTTTTACTATATATTTTGGTATATAGCTCATTATGGTGCAAGCATCTTACGATTGTGTCAAGAAAATTCGGAAAAATCATAGAATCGACATACATTAAGTCATACTAAATTTGGTTGTTCGAAACCCTCTAATCACCTATTTTTTCCAAATTTGAAATATTTTTCGGACAGCTTAGACCCAATGACATCTTGGTGTAGTATATGTCGTTCGTTATGGTGTTAGCTTCCTAGGATTTTCCCAAGAAAATTCAGAAAGTTTTGTATTCATCGTACCGAGTTTTGTTTTCCTAGTGATAAAATTCATTCTTGGCACCCTAACACATGTATAAACGGGAAGTGTGTTTGTTGTCCTTAGGACAGATTCAAGACAAATTTCACATACGTAAACGTAATTAACATAAAACTTAAAATACATAACTAGCTAAGTATGACGTAGGATGCTCAAGTTTAAATTTTTGAATAATTTGGAATAGCAATAATATTTAATAGAAATTTAAAACTGAATTTTTTCTAAATCTGAGATTTACAATTTTCTGATCAAAATTTAGGGATTGATTAATTCCAACTTACCATACAAATTTTCAAAACTCACCAAATTTTAAAACTTTCAAATAGTAGGAATTTTTAGTAATATTTAGACATCATCGATAATCATTTCAATGCTGCACCGCTCTGTTGTGTTATACATGCGTCATATAGCACTAATAGTAGCATTATTGATGTAGTATAGAGCAATCGATATCCGGGCATTGACGCATGAAATATTATTGAACCAATGCTATACGCTTCTCACATTGATTCTATGTTGTTTTTTTTTTGCAAGTCGTTTTAATCTGTGTTACACGTCATATCGATACACAAATTGCATCGATCGAATAATTTTTGCCATTAAACATTTAAAATGTTCAAAACAAATTTCTTATACATTCGGACATTCTTCAACGAGTATGGATGTACCTACTCGTATATTAACAACAAAAAATTAAAATTTGAACAAAGAAATTCTACGAAAAAAATTAAAATTGGGCGGATTACTCCAGCACTAAAAAATGCTACTATTGGGGGCCCACGGTGTACCCGGACAAACACATATACTTACATATTAAAAAAAACACCCACCCGTGACTTTTGGCCGCCACCGGGAATCGAACCCGAGACCCTCGAATAACAAAACATGGACGCTACTTACTGTGCCAACGAGAACGGCAACAATTCTACGAAAGCAATAAATTATTAAAAAGAAACAAATTTATTCAAACATTACATTTTACTGAACCAAAGAAAATTCTAAGAATTTTTGAATTATTCAAAAAAGTCTAATTACGTTCAATGCGCCGCGAATAAATAAAATATAACAAAATGAAAAAGGATTATGTTTATTTTATTATAACACCCGCCTGACAGGTTTATGGGGCAGATGATGACGCATCATTATGTGTATTTCCATATAACTAGGTTGGTATGGAATGGAGCTTGCAATGATTTATTAAAGATGAGTTTTAATGGTTTGCAGATTACATCGGCCAATCATTTAATGATGGACGAAGCGATAGTATCAGGTCCACAGCCATCTCCAAGTGATTTAATTACATCTAATATCTCTTGTTTAGAAATGGTTTGGGTATGTTTAGCATAATTAATATAATGTATGCTTTGTTCTGCCTATTTTTCAGGTTGGTAAGATTATAGTGATACAATGAGGGATGATTCATTATCAATCTTCTAAATTTGATTTCCTAGCGATTTCAAATAATTAGGATGTTACTGAAGCAGTTCTTTCTTAATATTTTGGCAAATCACGACTTATCGTCTTTCATCTTTTAAAGTTTTATTTCCAGTCGTATACGCTGTGCGATGTTGGCCTGTCCATAAGAAAACAACTACATAGAATGTAAAATAAGATATATACAAAGAGAGCAAAAAAAAAAGGTTGAACTCCGGTTATAAAAGTACCAAAAAATAAAAAAAACATTTCAAATACATTTTTAAAATGTAAATGTCATATCAAATGAAAAACTATATTTTCCGAATAGACTGTCAAAAATGATTTTATGTTTTTTTGTTGAAAATTTTTTGTTTAGGTTTTCACTTATGTATATATGTATGTATGTATGTGTAGTGTGCGGTCGAAAAGAATTTCAAAGCTAAAATGCTATTTTGTTATTCAATTTAGAAGGAATTTATTTAAATCGACGGGTGGGCACCACAACACACAAAAATATTAAACATTTTTTTTGTTTATATACATTATGAAGTATAAAAGAATGGCTGCGGCAATTAATTAATATTAATTAAAAAGGATTAATTTTTATTTACTTTAAAAACGTATTAACTATTTAGAGTATATAGGATCAGAATGGATTTAAAAATTTCATGATCAAGATTTGGTTGTTTTTTTAGGTCTGTCTTTAGATTATATATTAGATATACAAAAAAATCGTGATTAATTTCTATATTATGAGTATTACGTCACTGGTGTATGTATATTAAAATACTATATATGTACATACGAGTATATATATACAAAAATAAAAATGCCATCACATCCGGTGATGTGATGAATTTAGATTCACTAAACATTCAAAATTAGATAACATAAAATTTTAAACAAAACAAAATTAGACCAATCAGATATAAGTACAATGCACACATATGTGTATAGATATTATGTGTAATTTACTGTAACTTTAATGTTATGCGGTTGGTTGAATATTATAATTTT
The DNA here is from genome assembly GCA_951394425.1 of Tipula unca. Classification (NCBI taxonomy): domain Eukaryota; kingdom Metazoa; phylum Arthropoda; class Insecta; order Diptera; family Tipulidae; genus Tipula; species Tipula unca. The sequence goes on from OX596381.1 coordinate 74,697,248, forward strand.
TTTTCCTATTGTTGTTGTTGCGCCTATGTTATGTATAGATGTGTCAATCATTTTCACACTTTTCAATTATTTATACTGTTAAAGTTTTGTGATCTACATAACATATATATAGTTGGATAATTAAGACATTAAATCTATATAGCTAATTGATAAATGATCAAATCGATTAGTCACTATCACACTTTTTAAAAAATCGAACAAAATAATTAAAATACAATTATGATCCCTTTAGGCGATCATTATACATTATACGCATAGTATGTTGAAAATATTGATTAATTACCTATGAATTTGATTAAATTAAATTATTTAAATTTCGATACAATATTATCGATCAATCAATCGGAAATATTAAAATAAACGTCCTATAAACTTGTATACATATATGTACGTACATACTATGTACATTGTATATAGAGTGAAAACCTAATTTTGAAATAAAATATAAATTTCAATTTTTTGTTGTATGTAAAGGGTGTCCCAAAATTAACGATAGATTTGAATTTGCCGCCATTTGTGCAGTAAAGTGTTGGCAACCCAAAAAAAAACAATTTGACATCCGAGCGGTTAGAGTTAGTAAAAATGTGACATTATATAAATAATGAAAGTTTGGCAGCCGCAGTTCGAAAATCGCATACAAAATATGATCGTAATAGTGTTTTAACTTCGTCAATTGTTATAAGAGATTAATTGAAACATTCAAGGAGACTGGATCAGTTGAAGACGTTAAACACACTGGTAGTCCAACAACAAGCCGTTCAAATGTCAATATCGATGCAGTGCGTGAGATTTCTTTTTAATGGGGTTATTTGAAGTCAAAGGTCTGTTGTGCAAAGCTGTTGAGGCCATTTGCCCGATGTGATATTCCATAAATAACCCTATCCTATGTATTTTATGGGACAAAGTTTTTTATTTTTAATTTTTTGGGACACCCTTTATATACACATTCATACATACACATATATACGAACTACAACTTTTCCGATCTAAACAATTCTAACAGTTCATCAATCAAAATATCGTATTTTCTTTTTATGACAGATAAACACACAATAGCACAACATTTTGATACAATTTTATTATTATTTTTCTATAACCTTTCACTTCATATACAATAATATTGTCTTTTCTATTTTTATGTGTGTGTGTGTATATGAAAATCACCCCATATACATATACCCAATTTTCCCGATTTGATAAGATTAATAAAAAAAACGAGAAAATGTTCATCTTTGTATAATATGAGTTGGACACAAATAATTGTTTATCTCATCGTCAAATATATTTATGTGTAATACAGTTTTTCGAACACAAAAACGGGAGAGCTTCGGAATGTCAAGAATAATAGTTTTATTTTCAATTTTCCTTTTTTTTTTTTTTCTATTTCTGTATTTTTTTGTTAATAATAAATGGATATTTTAGGTTAGGTCATGGTACTGTGTATGTTTTCTTTTTTTTTTCCAAAACACAAAAAGATATATTAACTGTATTGAAAATTTTATGTGCGTTTGTATTTGGAAAATGTGTGTAGAAAAATCAATATAAACATTTATATAGCCTACAAATTTTGAATGGATATTAAAGCTGAATATTAACCTAAAATAAGTCTATTGTTTATAGGTTTAGTAACCATTGGTATTTTAATTGATTCGATTGTAGGCTGGGCTACTTAAATTTGTGTTTTGTATTTTAATTTGTACCATATAAGGAGCTCATTTCCTTACGGTTAGTAGCGCAATTAATTGATTTCAACCGGATAAATTAAATAACGTAACGTCGATTAGAATGAAACCTATATAGATCATTTTTAATTGGACGCATATGGTTTTATAATGGTTGTACAACTTAATGTATCAAGTTTACGAAATTGTTTGCGATTACTATAATATAGAATTTGTTTTGTGCACTGTTCGAATCAATTTTGACAATCAGCTTAGTACATTAGATAGCCGCAATATTTAAAAAAATATTTTCATTAAACCACTCTGTGTTAGGCTTCCACTAAACTTTTTGTTTTTCATCGAAGCCAGCCATAAATAGAAGTTTACTGACCAGATTGCAGAGTAAGATCATTTTTTATTCAACCACAGTAATCACTGAACAAGTGAGATAAAGTGAAATAATGAACTAGTGAAATAGTAAAGGGTTCTAAAGTGAACCAGTGAGATTGAAAAGAGTTGAAAGTGCTGAAGCTAAGTGGTACAATAATATATTCCGAAATAAATTGTGCAATGTTTTTAAAATATTTCAAGTATTTTATTGCAAAATCCCTGAAGCATCTATGTTCATAATTCTGAATAAGGGATACGGTGTTGATATATTGAAAACAATGCGTGATATTCCAAACCGAACAGAAAATCGGAAGTCTTGGCCTAACTGGTAAACATAGTCACAGTTAGGATTCATTGGAATTCATGCGTGACAACTATCATGTTCATATGACAGTTGTCATGTTCATATGACAGTTGTCAATGAATACTGAATGTTCAGTATTCATTGACATTTCACCATGAATAGACTTACTCGAGGACAACGTTTACAACACGTTTGAAATTTATTTCAAAAATCAATGTTCACTGAAAAATGGTTTTCGTGCTTTTCGACCATTTTATGGTATTCATAATAGATTATTTGATCGCGCACTATTCGCGACACAATCAATAAATTTCGAACCACTTTTTCATTATTTGATATTCATCACTCGACTAGAGTGCGTACAAGTCGATCATTATAGATCACATTAGTGAATATTACTGCAGTATCTGAAAGTGTAAGTGAAAACAGCAATCAATCAATTCGTCGCCGTTCTCAAGCGCTGGGTCTCTCACATGGCACTATGTGGCGTATTTTAATTCAAGATATTAGCATAGCCGACCTGTGGTGTCAACAGGATGGTGCAACGTGCCTCACAGCAGGCCAAACCATCGATTTACTGAAAGAATAACTTAATTTAATGAAAACATCACATCAAGAAAAGGAACCCGTGAATTGGACTCCCAATATCTTGTGATCTGACGCCCTTCGATTACTTTTTATGGAGGTATCTGAAATCACTTGTTTATATCAATAAACCACAATCGATTCCTGCATTAGAAGCGAACATAACACGCGTAATTAACGGAATATCGGCCGAAGTGCTCGAAAATTGGACCCATAGAATGGATAATCTTAGAGCCAGTCACGGACAACATTTAAAAGAAATTATTTTCAAACATTAATGGTCATATAGACCGAACTTCGGCACAAATACAATTTTTGATTATTAAATTGAAAGCTCCGATTAGTTTAGTATTTGCTAGAACTTTCAAGTTTCTGTACGATTTTGAACATCACAATTCACAGTATTTTCAATATTTCAACGCCGTAGTCCCTATTTCGAATTTCGAACATGATTTTAAAATACGTTAAACATGTTGGCCTAACTGAAAAACACAGGCACTTGGATGAATAGTTGGCCAAAAATGGTTTAGTATTTTCCATAACTTCCAAAATTCTGTTCTTTGAACATTACAATTCACAGTGTTTTCGTTCAAATTTTATCTTGAGTTTGATTTCAGGTACAATTGTAGAAGTTATATAAAATTCTGATAATAAATCCAAATGTAGAAGAATTCAATACTTAGTTAATCGAAATTTTGATTTTTTTTTCATATTTTAAAACATTTATACTGAAAAGATATGCGATAAAATTCAAAAGACCCAATTTGGTTATCTACATTTCTAAATTTAACAGTGAATGTGCCCAGCATATAAAACCGCGGGAATGGAAAATATAATTGAACTATACAAATAATTTTAATGAGCAAAGTAACTTCAGTCGTGGCTCATTTTCACATACAATTGCTTTGTCAGACAGCTCGGGATATTTGGTATTGAATTGATAGTCAATGTTTGAGTTAAAAATAATAATTTCAAATTTAGATCAGTGAACATATCCGCAAAGGCATAGAAACATTAATATAGCTAGTTTTTTTCGTATACCGGATAGGCCCTAGGTATAATGTATATTAGCAGGAGCAGATTAAATTTTATTATAAGATTGCGTTCATACAATTATGGTCAGTTCTATGGACTATTAGTTTTAGGTGTTATGATTGTTTTCGAATATAACTTTTTGATTTGTTAAAATTACTGATTTATTTATAATTTATGTATTTTGTATAATTTATTAGAAGCATTTATTTTTATCAGTGAACACACTTCTACCCTCCTCCTCCCCCATACTCAGGAATAATATTTTTCTCAAAATTAATCAAAGAACCACTTAAAATATTTGAACCCAGATCCAATTGGGATTGGGAAACGGGTTTATTTTTCATCACGATAACTATCGCGAAAGCATATTTATTTTATCATGCCAAACGGAACTGTTGCCATAATCCCTACTGATCTCAAACAAAATTGAGTGCATACGGCACGAATTTTGAGAAGCGTCTGATATTATAAATTCAATCTAAGAAACAGTTTAAGGCTGTAAATGTTACGGAATGGTATAATATCAAAGGCCTAAAATTTTCGACTACATCTAAATTGTTGATTAGTTTATTCAGTCATTCAAAGATAGCACTAGTATCAATAATATATAAACTATAATTTTATTTATATTTCTAATTTTCAAACTATTTAGGCATTCCAATTGTTGTTGTTCAACCCACATAAAATGATTACTAAAAAAAATAAACAACCTCGCCCAGAGCCTAATTTAATTAACCGTCTGAGGGATTAAGATATCAGGCACACAGCATACATATCTAATGGGCCCATGGTGTTCTGTTGTCATATCATGGATATATAGTTTTTCAGACCAGATTTGCTCAATGGATAAAGTCTTTCGTCAATGCATCAGATCTGTGTGGCATTGCACTGGATCAGGAGAGATTTGATTAAACTGCTTTCGTTTAAAGAAAATAAATTCACTTTTAACCTATAGGCAAGTAGACGAAAACATTACGCTACTACATGTTCTTAAAACGTACCAGTTCTCAAAAACGAATGTTAATAACAGCAATAACTGAATTGGAGGGCATCTATTAAGACCAAGTGTTAATTAGTTAAAAAAAAATGCTAAAAACTAAAATTTTCATAGGAAAATTCAATTGATTTATTTCTTCATTTTGTCACGAAATTTGTAATTTAATTTTTAACTCATTTTTTGAGTTATTGAGCCTAAAACTACTTATTCTCTGGTCAATTAGAAACATACAATGATTACTGGCGACAGAGTGCGCTATTTTAATTCCGCTAGTGTTACTTGCATTCCTTAATTTGTATTGCTGACGTAGTATGGTGGGCTCGAAAATGGATAATTTATAGGTTCATCGATAACGTTGATTTAGGTTAGTCCAAAGTAGATTAGAATCGATATTAATAATATTAGGACTTAAATTAAAGCAATGCTTTTTCCAAAGTCTTCAAATTTACCGACTGCCAGTTGAAAATTATCTATGTTTTTCATCAAATATCTAGAAGGGTTCTCCAAACGTTTTAAAATATCAACATTTCTACTTTGTAAAAGATTCAATTCAAGAAAATTCTACAAGCTATGAAATATTTTTGTTCTAAAATCGCAATAAACGCAGTCTTTGCTTGCTTGCGGTTTTCATTTTTCACATAGTTAAATTAAATTAATGTGTGTTTTTATATAATAATATTTTTAATAATTTCTGAAGTTCGAGAGAACGATTGGTAGACTTACCAGTACACAAATATTTAATATTTAAATTTATTGGGAATTATGATGTTGAAAATATTTCTTTTAATTTGAACGAGAGTCAGTGATTTTTTAAACTAAAAATAAGTTATTTCTCGCTTTTTTATTTTAATTTATTGTGAATATATGTATTTGTTGTTAACGTAGCATAACTACGTGGTAAAAATAAGGTGACAAGCATGAATGAACAAAATATTTTGTTTTTATTATTTTAAAGGAGAATAAGTTAACGTATATAGCCACTAACTGAGGTGAAATTGTTTAACATTTCCAAATGAGCCAAGTCAAAAGACACAAAAGCATTTAGTTACTTCCCAAAAAACATTAAAAATACACTAACCAACTAAACCAGGGGGCAGCCTGCCAAGATATTTTTATCATAATCGTTTTCTCACCTCCTGCAAAAGAAACAAAAATTAGTTTTAAAAAAAGCAAGTGAAATAAAGTATTTTGTTTTTAAAAATAACTAAAATAAGCTAAACTTTATTCAAATTTTGGGTGGCGATACCTTAATTTGTTAATCTTTCTTTTAGAGCTCTTTAAAGGAATGCGACTTTGTTCGACGAAAACAATCGAATCGTAAAGCTCCAATTTAAGTTTGCACATTCTCCACAATGTTTGAATTTTTCATTCTAGGCAAATGTTTAATCCGATCAAAATATGTAGTTTTGAAATATTTTCAGCTACCACAGATAATTACTCACCATATGGTTTTGTACGAATCAGCGTTAAGAAAAAGTGCAGGTAAGCACTAAAAATGTGACAAAAAAACTATATTAACGTTAGAAAAGTGTAGCTACACTCATAAAAGTTTCGATCTTGAGCTTGGTTTTCATACTGTCCTAAACAGCCTGAAGAAGCCAAGTCGTCCGCTACACTGCGGAGCCTCGTCGTCAATGTGCTCGCATAGTGACTGTATATATTACCGGAAGGGGAAATATTGTTTTTTTTAAACATGCACATGTCGTTTGAAAAAATATCGTTGGACTCAAATGGTAAATTTTCTAACAAAATGTTTTTTAAATATTATGAGCGTGAAGTATTGTAGGAAAAAGTTTCAAATTTCGTAAATGGTATAAAATTTAATATTTCCGAAAAAAAAAATTTTTCAAATTTTTTTTTTTCTTTTAATTCTTAAATATTGCAAAATCTAAAAATTTGATATTTACAAAATTAGAAATGTTCATAATTTTTAAATTTTTTTCAATCCCAAATTATTGAATTCTTAAATTTTCTACCTGAATTTTGAATAATGCACTCTTCAATATTGTTAGTATTAAAGAGGAACTTTAATTTGAAGAGGAACAAAATTTAAAAGTTTAGAAATTAAAAATTTCGAATCTTTGCTGTTTCGAAAAAACTATGTTATAGAATAAAGTATATTACATAAACATATAGATTTACATACTCGTATGTAAACATTTTAGGAATTTATTTGAAAAAATTATTCAGTTAACATTACACATAATATAACATTTGTTGACCAAGTGTATAAGTTTTAATTCTTGATTTTCCCAATAATTTGGGTGTAAACTACACTGTTAATTATACAACAGATGAGTAAAATTCGAAATTTCAAATGCTCTTTACTGTTGACGCGAATATAAAGGGTTTTCCAATAAGAGGTTTCATTTGAATAGCCTGCTATTTGGACAGCTATCAATTTTGAAGCTGTCATCTTTTGACATTCGACAAGTAAAAACTACGCCATCACTAAAAATGGTACGATACACCCTTCAACAACGCATTGAAATTGTTAAAATTCACTACAAAAATGGTGAAAATTTTGCATTCACAGTTCGCAAAAGTAAAGCACTTTCTGGTCGTCATGAAGCACCATTTCGGTCGGCAATAGTGAAACTGGTTGAAAAATTTGAGTTGTTGGGACAAGTCAGTGATGTAAAGAATCGAAACCGTGTGCTTTGGTCAACAACTGAGAATATTGCTGCTGTAGCCCGTATAGTGTTGAAGAAAACCAGCAGGTTTGTCAATTCCTCGGCGATATTCGGAATTAGACATTATACGACATTACAACGTATTTTGCATAAAGACTTGAGTCTTAAGGCTTTTAAAGTTCAGTTAACACAAGAACTCAAGCCGGCCGGTCACCCTAAACTTCGTATCTTCGCTGATTGGGTTCTTCAAATGCATCAAATTGATCCGGATTTTCAACGAAAAAACATCTTCAGTGATAAGGCCCATTTTCACATCGGAGCCTCATAATAAACAATAAACATTCATTGATTACTTGATTAAGAGAAAAACTAGCCAAATCAACAAAAGCTTCTTGTATGGACATTACGAGCAGATAGAGGACGGTGGTATACTGTTCATACAATCCCGGTTCCGTTTGCTACTTTGCTACTTGCTAATAAATGAATAAGAGGAAAAGAAAATATTCAAAAACATATATTATTTATTCGAGCCTAATATTAATGGAACTAATCAATTTCGAAATCCTTCCATCCTTCAAAGATTATACATTTAGTCATCCCCAACTAAGGCCTCCGGATCACCAAGCTCTACTCGAATTAAAATTCTTAAGGAAGTTTTTACTATTCCAGTCCAAGCTTCTCAAATAAAATACTATATACCTATTTCCTTATTATTAGTGAAAAATAGCCATTGTCGCAATTAAATGGCCATAAAATTTAAGTGTTAGATTGTAAACCTATTAATGCATGGTTTCTTCTTTAGGCAATGACTTTGTAGTCAAAAATAATAGTAAACTACAATTCTAAAGGAGTAATTTATTACTAAGGCTTACAAGAATTACACTTATATTATAGGCGAACACCTAGTTAAATTTTGTGAGTCTACAAACTCAAGACAACAGGGTGTTCTTGGCTGATGAAAATATACGTGCATCTAAGCGCAACTAAGGAAGGTGTTGTTGATCTCAAAACTAAAGTTTCCGCTCGTTTTCTTAAGGAGAAAACGAATTTCAACAAAATCTTACGTAACTATAAACCGATAGCTTCATGCATAATTAATGGAGCCCGACAATATGACACGGTGTTTATTGATGAATATACATGACGGCACATGCTGGGTATATTGGGCTAGTGGCCATACTTAGTAAATGTTCAAAAATATATCTTCCTGGTGATAGAAATTAAATTCCATTCATTGACAGATTTGCATCATGATAATGTTGATCCAATTGTTGATCCCTTTACTCGCTAGTAAATGAAGGCGCGCCATATTAACCTTCACTTCACAAATCTTTAATCTTGACTGGAAATACCCTGGTGTAGATATGAAAATTTCATATATTTTATATAATAGGACCAAATGGAGGAAAACTCGGGCAAATATGCAGTAATCGCAAGCCTATAATATTCTGAAGGAATTATTATTTGTAGGTCCAAAACCAAGTATAAAAATGTTAAATGATGTGGATACATTTTGCGTTATTTTCGACACATCGATGCAAAATTTAATTTGTCGACACACCAATAGAAAAGCTGACAAAATATATCAAAAATGAAACGAATTTAATTCCGATAAAAAGCCTATGGTCTGGGAACCGTTACACGAATAAGAATTATTAGCTTCTATAGGACTGCTAATTGTCATCGGAAAATACAGATCCAACTATGAACCTGTAGATCAACTCTGGAAAAAAAATCTATTCCTTTGTACCGAGCAACTATGTCTGTGCGACGCTTTTATAAATTATTGAGATTTATTAGGTTTTATTTTGATGCAACTAGAGCAGCTAGAATGGAAACCGACAAAGCGGCGCCCATCAGTGAAATTTTTTATATGCTAAACGACAACCTAAAAATTAATTTTCGACCGAACACCAGCATAACAGTTGATGAGCAAATGTTCCTATTTAGAGGGCGTACCAAGTTTTCGCAGTATAATCCGTCCAAGCCAGCAAAATATGGCATAGAAATATGGTGGGCATGCCATTCGGACACAGAAACGTAACCATGGCAAATTTTTTACGTCGATTTCTGTAGCGAAAGAACTGGAATCTCTCAATGGTCGGTACCATGAAAAAAAAACGTTGTATCCCTGCTGAATTTAAAACCTCAAAAACTCGGGAGGTTTTATCAACAAATTTTGGTTTTGAAGAGAAAATGGTATTATGTTCATATGTTCCTAAAAATAATGAAGCAGTAGTTTTAAACTCTACTCAACACAATAACGATAAAACTTCTGGGGAAAAACCAAAGCCGGGCATAATTCATTATTACAACTAAACCAAAGGAGCTGTCGTTACGATGGACAAAATGATGGGTCAGTATACAAGAAAAAGCAAAACCAATCGCTGGCCACTGGCAATGTTTTTCAATATAATTGATTATAATAAAAAGAGCAAAAATACCACGAGTTATAGGCTATTTTCCAACGCAAAGTGCTGTAGAGTGCATTGTTAGAAAATCTATTGAAGAACTACAACAGCTGCAGAATGTTCCTTTTATTCCAGACAATACCATGGATAGAGGTGCAGACGGTCGGCTCTCCTAAAAAGTTCAATGTCATATGTGTTATAGAGCGGAAAAACGGAAAAGACCTACACAAAAATAATGCGGTTAGTGCAAAAAGCCAGTTTGTCAGACGCAAAGCCTACCGCAAACGAAATCTGAGCACTACCACATGTCAAATTTTTTTTTTGAATTTTTTTTTTATTTTTATAATTTTTCATAATATTCTTGTATAAATGAATTAGTAGTAAAGTATAATATAAAACTATACCACTTCTCGTTTTATTAGTTCAATAAATTACAAAGCCCGTGAAGGTTATTGACCCATGCAAAAGAGACACCTTGTAAAACCTGAATTTAAAAAATATTTAGAATTTTAAAGGTTTTTTTAATTTTTTCCATAGAAAATATATGAAGCAAAAAATCTACAACCGGGTGTATACAGTCAAGGTGGTAGAAAACAAGTGAAAATTAAGAAAAATATCGAATTAATTTTTTTATTTTTTATTTTAATTTTTACATTTTTAAAAAGAACTCAAATATTTAGTAACTGAGTCCAAACGAAATTAAAATCCAGCAAAAAGCAGCAAAAATATTCAAACGTGAACAATCAGATCTATACCCCGGGTGTATACAGTCATGGTGAAGGTTAACACCAGTTGTCCTGCATGTATGTAAAGATAGCCCAATTTCCATCCCCGAAAAATACGATGGCAACACTAGCGACTACTATCACGACATTTTTTGCTCTCAACCCCGAAAAAATCTACTATCGCGATAGTATTATGATACTTTTCTACTCTCAGCCCCGAAAAATATTTGTTTTCATGAAAATTACTTATTAATAATTATAATTGTACACAAATTTATACATATTAATTAGATATAATTTTAATCACAATAAATAAAATTGCATTGCGGAAAAACTAATGTTAAATGAACTCAAAAACTATTCGCTGGCCGGATAAGCGGAGTTTACCATGTGATTCAAGAAGGTTTCATGTATTTTCAATCACATGGTTAAGTCCGCTTATCCGGCCACTATATCTTAGATCCTCCACATACCTAAACTAAATCTAAAAAAAATTCTGAAGATACATGAAACCTTCGTGAATTACATGGTTAACTCCGCTTATCAGGCGAATAGTTTCTGAGTTCAAGCGACTATATCTCTCCTCCACATACAAAATATCTAAAAAAAAATCTGAAGATACATGAAACCTTCCTTAATCACATGGTAAACTCGGCTTATTCGGCCAGCGAATAGTTTCTGAGTTCTAGGGACTATATCTCAGATCCTCCACATAGAAAAATTCTAAAAAAAATTCTGATGACACTTGAAACCTTTTTGAATCACATTGTAAACCGGGAATAGCTTCTGAGTTCATGGCGCTATAGCATGTTTACAAAAATAAATTTGTACAACCAATTTTTTTTTTTGTGATTTAATTTTGATTTTGTCATTTTTATAAATATATTTTTATAAGTATCATGAAAAACAAAACTTTCGGGGCTGACAGTAAAATGTAGCAAAATATAGTGTCATGACAGTAATATATTTTGGGGCTGAGAGTAAGTTATAGTAAAATATTTTTACTATAGATTATTTTAAAATGACCAATTTTCGAGAGTATAAGTATTTATCACACACAATTCGAAATTTTATGTGTGTTTATGTTATATTAGTGGCCATTTATATAATTTTATTTTGAGTTTTTATCCAAAATGTATTTACTAAGATAACATTTAAAACCTTATACAAAATATCATGATAGTAAAAATTTTATAATATTACTACCATATGCAATTTTTAATGTTTTCGGAGATCGAATTTTGGGCTATCTTCACAGTGGTTTGTCCTGCTATACAAGGATTCCCCAATACAATCAAACCATCGGTAAAAGCCGATACATAGTAAACATATAAAGTCATGCAAAATTCAGTCAAAGATGTGGTTTCAATTTGTTATCAGAATGTAAATAAAATGGCCCAAAAAACTATACCGAATATATGTTATCGGGAAAAGTCATTTAAACCTTTAATTTAATTAATCGATAAATTGACCCCAAATTAAAGTGGAAATTGCTCAAATTAAGTACAAATTGAAACATCAAATCGTAATTGAATAGTTAATTTGAAATAAACAATTTTTAGTTCTATAAATCTATTCAATAGAAATAGGTAAGGAGTAGAATTAAAATTTTATGTCGGGACTGCGATAAAATTTAAACGGTTAGATTAAGCGGTCCTGAATACTGAGCAAAAATTATTAAATTAATGATTATTGAAATTTTTAGACGTTAATACAGTTAATTTTAATTTCAAAATAATAAAGAAAATTAAATTTGAATTTAGATAAATATAAGCAGTTCACCAGATTTTATAATAATTTGAATGGTTTGATTTACCCGTTTTGAGATAAAAATCGAATATATAAGTCTGTTTACGTATACTAACAATCATTACAATTCAAATTGGACTAAATATTAAAAAATGAGTGATTACCAAAATAAAATAAAAGTTACAATGCTCTAGTTTTAAATTTTAATTTTTCTAGTTTTTTATTATGTACCGATTTTTTAAATGTACAATAAATTAACAAAATTAGTGAATATAATTGCGGCGCGGATATTATTCCGTCTAAGATTTCAAACCAAAATTTGGTTAGGAATATTTGAGTAAATTGTGCTGGTTTTATAACCATTTTGTATTTAAGAAACAAAACTAACAAAACAAAACAAAAACAATTTCAAATATGTTATAATCAACCACACTAAAGTTGGAATGGAAAGCATTCAGAATTTTGGTGAAGATTAGAATGGTGCAACTTTTGGCAATGTATGTCGTAAAATTTAGTTCTGAGATAGCGCAGATTTTATCATTTGAAATTTTTACAAAGAATTAAATTTGATTTTATTAAATAAAAATATGCAAAAGTTAAAAAAAACATGCCAAATTTTGATAAAATTTGGATACAAATTTGAGAATTCCCTCCATAATTTTAATTTCATCCCTTGCTGTTGTACTATTTGTGTTTTTGGTCCCACAAAGAGCGCCTTTCTTCCACAAGTCTCCATCGAAAAAAGGAGTATAACCTCTTTAAAACTACAGCTTTTAATGCTAATGATTAGTTTAATGATGTATAAATACATTTTTAATAGATGACAAGTTAGAGTTTCGTTTTAATAGATGACGGTTTCGAAATGTCGTTCGAGGAGTCGGATATACCTAATTTTTTCCAAATAAATTCATTTAGAAAGCAGTTAAATAAGAAAACAGCATATATTTTATTATTCTATATATTTGCTTCCACGTGATTTGAAGAAAGGAAACTAACTAAAGAATTAAGACGGGTACACCAACCAAGCCGACTTCGCCTTAATTTCTTATTATAAACACGGCCTATAAAAGGTTTTTTCAATTGGGTTCAACATGGAAGAGTATGGTGGTAGGGGCTTAAATGACTTCCTGAGTTTCTTATTTTCTTCATTAAATGCGCAGTTTTATAGATTTGAGCATTATCCGTTTCAAAAAAATTCAAACTCTACCTCTAATTGAAACTCTAATTCAAGTAAATTTTGCAAATTGATTGAAAAGCTTATTACATAAATTAATGAACTGAGTTCTCTTTTGTAATGGATGATGCACAAATCCACAAAACTGCGCAGATCAAGGTTATAATAGAAACCTCAAGAAACGATTTACGGTTCCTACCACCGTACTCTTCCATGGTGAACGTTTGTTTAATAGTTTGTAAAATGAACCCAATTGAACAAGCCTTAAACAACAGAATAAGGTTAAATGAGAGAACAGAATTTGGGTGAAAGATATGAGGGCTAGGTAGTGTGAATTCAGTGCCATCTACGGACTTCGAGTTTCATAATGGATAATGTCAACATCCTTGCTGCAGACGCCAGCGAAATATTGCATTCATTTCTAGAGTTGATTTTTCATGTTTAACCTTTACCTGTCGGTACGTTTATATAGATAATATTTGCAATAGGTCGAAATGTTTATTATGGAGCAACTTGGTCATTTCCTAACCGATTACGATGAAATTCATCACAAACGATGAAAATAGGACTCTAATAATTAAATAATATAATTTGTACATGAAGTTCTGAAGAATCCAATCAGTAATCTTGTAATTTCTTAATCGATTGTTGTGAAATTAAAAATGTACACTGAATCCTGGAAGGATTCTTAAATGATTTTTACATGGAGTTATGGAATATGGTCAGTTAAAAAGGAACTTAGTTATTTCATAACCCATTGTGATGAAATTCGAAATGTGAAATGGAAATCGGTTTCTAAAATGATATTTAGAAGAAGATGTGGAATAAAGAAAATTAGGAAGGAACTTGATTATGATGAAGACGATATTAAATCTTTTAAGAAACACCCAAGTACCTTCGGACTGCATCGTACATGCTAAATGTTGATATAATCGGCTAATAAATCATAAAGTTCCTTCCTAATTGCCCATATTCCAGAACTCATTTAACAATTATTTTAGAATCCGCTTTTCATCGTTCTTGCTGAATTTTATCTCTATCGGTTAGCTATTTTGCCGACAAATTTTGTCGAAATGAAAAAAAAATGTCTTGGTTTTTATACATCTTATATGGTGAAATACTTCAGCAACTGAAAATCTGTAAATAGCGAAATAACAAATGAAAACATGAGTCCTCCCATCAGATCGATAAGAGTTTATCTTGTATTGTTGATACCAATTAAAAATTAATTTTGTCGAATTTTAAATTATTGAAAACAGCTATGTTACTGTTTATTACAGATTATCCTATAGATTCAAAGGCGATCAACTTAATATAAAAGGTTTCATTGGATTTGTAATTAGTTTTAGTATCATTCTAATTGAAAAAAGTTTCATTCCAATTGAAAAAGGTTTCATTTTATTTAGAATATTTCGGAAATCCTAGATTGTCCCGAAGTTAAATTTCAAAAGATTTTAAAATCAAAATACATAACACTCTCACTGATGCAAGTATTTTGTACAACAACAAAACGCTATGTAAAACAAATATCGGGTGTTGTGTGATAAAAACAACAAAATCTAATTCGTCTACCTTTAAATTGTTTTTTTGTTGTTTTTGTTGTATACATAAGACCGGAAATACTCTTACTGTATAGTTCGATACATTGCAACCTAAATATACTATGCACAAAAAATTAAAAAAACATTCAAAATCGTGTATGTAACGCTATCTATTGAGGTAACAGTGAGAAAATTCTTATCCAGAACTTCATTCCAATAAGAAAATTTTTGAATTAAAAAACACGACTATTTTAATTGCGCATGATTTCTCTATTTATATATACTCAAAGATAATATTCAAATATGCCTATAATTTCCAATTTGAATTTTTCAGCTTTTTGACACCACGGTTCTAATTCGATTTTAATAAGTAAATTCATATACGACAACAATATGATTAATTCATCGCATCTTATGTATTCAGGCATTGACTAAGCTGTTTTTAATTTATTTCAAGATAATCACTGAGATTGCATAATAAGGCTAATTCTAATTTCAGTAGCGCAAATCGTTAAAATTTTGTTATGTAAAAAAATTGAACAAATAAACCAAAACTTAGCTATAATAAATTATGTAAAATAAATCGAATTTATTCCCACACAGCATAAAATTTTCATTTATCCATTGTTAAGTTCAATACGATTTCATTCGACATCGCATTATACAGATATATATGTATGTATATATACACAACAAACCGAATGGAAGATCCATTAAAACCAATCTATATATTTATGTTTTATATATTTACCAGTCAGTATACATCTTTTTTTGCCTCCATTTCATTTAACTTTTGTACATTTTTTATTTTTAATTTTCGCCGCGAAATAAATTAACAATATTTCAATGTCGTTGTCAAAAGTATCGAACAAGAAATAAAATAAAATCAGCAACCAACAACAACAACAAAAAATGTTGCTCTTAAAGAATATTATTGGATGCAGTTCATTAAAGAAATATATACGACCAACAACAACAACAACAATGAATAGAAAAGATCGCGGGTATTATCTTAGCACAGTGTTTTTGTTTATTCATTTATTGTTTTTTGTTCGTGTTCTTATCAACTATTGGATTTTAATTTAAATTTCATGTTATTTTAGGATTTTTAAATTAATTTTTTTTTGTTACTTAAGAACGTATATAGCTAAGTATAAAATGGATATTTTTCGTGTAATTTTTTGTCTCTCTCTTTCTCTCGGAATTTTAATTTTGATGGCACAAAATATAATTTTTGTTGTTGCCATTTTATTAAGATAAATCATAAAACTATATATATATTGTAGATACATATACGTTAAATGAAAATTTGCATGTGACAATTTTTTCCTATTGTTTCATTATTGTGTACCGCCCCCGCCCATTGGATAAATATTAATGTTCTTTGAAGTTTATTTGCTTGAAAATTCTTTTGATGAAAACATATATGAAATTTAAGTCGTGACTAAAAATATAAACAATTTATAATATATGTACATAATATATTAAGAATAGAAGCTAATTAGTTTTTATATAAGTTCAAAGTGGACACATATATATACAGTTGAAAAACACCTTGAATATAAAACTGTCATCATGTTATCAAATATAAATATCAGTATAGTTTGTTACTTCGTTTTCTAAATTCATAGTTAATAAATTTATTTTTAAGTTGTTTTTTGCTGTCGTATATAACTTATATATATGTATGTATACACACACAAAAACTAAATAAAATTAACTTTTAGTATATATACATACATTATACACTATAGAACGGTGCACGCGATTTTTTTAATAATTTTGCATGCTTTACTTGTTGTTGCTGTTAATTTTATGAATAAGATTCATGTTAAAGTTTTTTTTTTTTTGTTATGCTTTTTATTTTGTATGTATGATTGGAAGTAATAAATTTGAAAAAACATAAAATTAACAAAACAACAACATAACTAACTAAAGTGAGAGGTATATAAACTTTAAAATTAAATTCATGAAAGAAAAAAAAACTTTTCTATATAGAATAAATGTTATTTTGCACATCATAAAGTATTTTTAGTTCTAAAAGTGAATGTGGGCTTTTCGTTTTTTCTCCCAAAAAATACCAAAGTTAGTTTTTTTTTTGCGTTAAGACATTTAAAATAAATTAAAAACGAACTACACACACATATACCAATAACAAAAAAGTGAAGAAGGACAGCTAATTAAAATATTGTCCTCAATTAAAAAGCGAATTTTGTTTTTTAAACATCTAAAAATATAAAAGACAAAAATATTAAATTACCAATCTCTTAGCTTAATGTCGCCTTGTTCACGAATACATAATTTTAAGCTTTTTGCTGTATATATTTCTTTGATTGTCATTTATAATTATTCATTTGCTTTAGTTTGGTTGTTTTATTATTTATTATTTTTGTGTTTTTATGGCTATTTTATTTGGCTTCTGGTGTTTTAAAATTAACATTTTTGTTTCGCTGTATTTTATTAATTGAAGCAGAAAATAATAAAAATTCTTAATTTAACTCGGACAGTGTTTGTGGTCGGTTGTATAACATATTGTTTAAAAGTTGGAAGGCTATCTCGAATAAGTAAGTGACATGTAAATAAAACAAGTACATAGCCCTTTTACCCTCAAGCTTTCGGATTTTAATAAGATATGCAAGAATTTTTGGAACTACATGTACGGAGTGCAACTTTTATTTTTGTTCTAACATAACAGATATTTTGCATCGTGCATATAGATCTAGATCTTTTATCTTCATATCACAATTACATCAAAAGTTACAAAGTGGCGGTGTAGGTTCCATTTGAAGTTACACCGCCCACGGTTTTCTCGCGAGTGTAGTAAAATCGGGACCTGGTGTAATAAATTGTAATAAAATTGTAGTAAATTATGGGATAGGTTTCGTTGTGGCGAGCTGATTTGGCTGGTGCAGCTTCAAGGCACTCTAATAATTCATATTCTTAGTGATCTTCATCGATAAAAGAATGGATCTCGTTCGTTAAAATTAGCTAAATAATCCTGAAAATATTGCGACATGCTGCGGACAATGGACAAACTGAAATTTGCATATTTTGGGTGAGTGGAAAAGCAACCGGTATACAATTTCCACTGACAGACGTGTTACAGAAGGAAAGCACGAGAACCAAGCTGTCCTGTGTTATAATAGCTTAACTAATTACTTAACATATCTATGTTTTTATTTGAGTAATTTTAACCGAATTTGAATTATAAATGGAAATAACCCTAAAATTATATATAATTCCAGATAAACTTTCCAAAATTTCAAAAATTCATGCCATTTCTGAAAAAAAATGTTGAAAGTGAACAACGGCTACAAAAAAAAATATATTTTTTTAAATAAGTTGATAATTGTATTTGTAATAATAATGAACTTGTTATAAAACGTTGTATCGTTATAAAAATAGATGTGTTCTGTAATCTACTTTGTATGAAATAAAAAACGCCTAAATTATTGTACTGCAATATATTTAACTACAGTTGTCAATTCATTAATAAAATCCATGTGATCGAAAGTGTTTATTGTTAGTTTTGTCAAAACTAGTTATCTTAACTTAAAAATTAGCAAAGGGGACTTGGTTTGTTAATAAAACTAACTATCTGCAGATATCAAATTGTGGTGTATTAAATTCTGATATACAAATCAAAATGAATAAAATCAATAACTGTTTCTAAGTTATTTGGATTACACTCAATTTTGTTTTAATCCCAGAAATTATGTTTTTGTAATTAACCAGTTAACCAGTTTCTCATAAAATCTAAAAAAAAGGAGAGCTAATTGCTAGTATTATTGTGATTTTAAAGAGTTTGGTGCAAACTTGCAGATTTGTAGATTTTTGAATGATACCTTCCGTTGTACGGCTAAATTTATAGTTGGGCCTAATTTGATAGAAGTTAACGAGTTTTTCAGTGTGAAACATATGTTGAAGTTAGTCGCCATTAATGCCAGCTGCGATTTTAAACTGTTGATGTGAGATCATGGATAAATTAAGAATCGCAGAGACCTACATGTTGTTAAACGATCATAAATTTATCTAATATAAGGTTTAAGTATATAACAAACATTTCAGCTAGGCAAATTGGAAATGACCTTTAGTAAGGGATTTTATTGTGAAGATTTTGACATTATATTGCGCCTATATGGTATCCAATACGTTCAGAGGAATTTCGAAGCTATACTGGAGAACGTTTACTAAACAAGAAAAGTATTGCACCGGTTATATATTCTTCTCCCAACAGTCGTTGTAGCTATACCAAATAAGTCAGTGTTTGTATATTTGTTTTGATTTTAAGAAAACACTCATCCGTCCTTTATGTCAGAGCATTTTTACCATATTGCACAAGTTGATGATACTTTTGTGGGTTTAATTAATTGCACATTTTATTCAGGTACAAACTATATTTTATTTAAAATTATTTGCAAACCGAAAAATGGGTTTTTGTGCCTCGATGGAAGTAATACTTCTGAAGTAAGATGATGGGAGTTGGAAACTTATAGACAATTTAATGTAAAATATGCAAGTGGAAGTATGTGTTTGAAGTTTGATGTTTCCCGATGCTGATATTATGTAATCACAATTGAAGGCTGTCGTGTAAGCCGGTATTCAATGGATCGTCCGGCGTCTCGCCCAACCACAAAAGTATATGATCACGCGGACTTCCGCGATGTTGAAATTTGATCCTTTTAAAATAATTTCCCGACAAAATAACGATCAAAAGGACTTTTTGTTTTATATTATAAAATAGTCATGTCAGCTTATCATAACTACAACATTAACTAGTTGTCCTTAGTCGCACAATTTTTATTGCCATATACCGCAAGTGGTACGTGTGGGCACGTCTCTGAGAATTTAAATTTGTCAAAATAAATAGACAGGTAAGAATTCTCCTGCAAGCTCATGAAAAAAGAGGCTGATATAGCAAATTCGGTTTCACGAGGAGTAATTCGCAAATACATATCTGCATTCCAAAGTAACGTTTGCCGCTGCGCGGTAAGGCTGTCTTCGATAGGCACAACGTCACTAGCTTTATCCTGTGACGGCATAGTTTCAATACTGTTGTATTGTATCGTCCGGAAAGAAAGTATTGTTAATCGCGATATTAATCTCGTCTATGGAGTAAGATCGGTTACTTCTAGAGTGGGTATATTATTCGACAATGCATTTTTGCACGTGAAATACCGATTACGTTATTAATTCCAACGCTATGAAATGTTATTTTCCCAGGAGGTTCACTTCAAAAAAAATATTTCACAAATATAATTGCTTCGGAAATAAGATCTGAACCATATTTTATAATGAGATTAACTGTATTATAGTTAGGCGAAAGTATCTACTGTATTTCTGTATTTAAGAAATAAACAAAAATTAAATTTAGTTATTTTGAAAATTATTTGTGCACTCATTTCGCGTTCAAAATTATTGTACTCCACGCAGCTATGATATCATCAGGTTAATTCTTCGGACCTTGCCACCTAACATGAAATTTTTCATTTTAAACAAGCCTATACATTTTCTGTGATGTTCAAATCGCCGAACTTTGCACTGGCCATGGCAATACATATTGACCTATAGCTTGTAAATATTTTGACAAAAGTATCATTGAAAATATTTCTCCCCTTCAACATAAGGCTTTTAAATGTACGTCAGTTAGGATCCCTGCTTTGGTCTTAACTTTTCCATTTTGCTCCATTTGAATGACGAGGTAGATTAGACGAGTAAAATTCAATTGGTCTAGTTAGTTTTTAGGTGTAATAATTTCTACACGCCTTAATTACACTTTCTCATAGTCTTCTGCCTATATTGTGATTTTGCTAATAGTTGGTGAATTGGTTAGATTTGGATCATTTGGATCTTTTTGTGTGCCATATTTTGGGAGAACCTCCATCGATCTCGAAATTCGAACGTCCGTTTTGACTAAATTAATCTAATTTCTTTTTATAACTCTAGGCATTTCTAACCATACCGATGGTGGATTTAGACCATCTCTTTTCTCAACGTTTTTTATAACTCGGCGAGACGAGATTTCTCTAAATTGGGATTTTCGAGATATTCGACAAAATTTTATTAAATATTTTGTGGCAATAAAATTAGTATATAGTTATAATTATTGAATATACCCAGAATTAGAAATTCAATTTCTTCGTTATAATAGTGAAAGCCAACATCTATCTCGCTCGACGTCGGTCAAATACATATTATCACTTTAAGCAATTTATTTATGTTGGGGCATTTTGACCTGTTTGGTTCATAAAATTGGATCTCTCCCTATAAGCTGTGAGCCTTATAATGGTCTGCACCATTTTGTATGCTTTTTAGTGCTCTTTTTTCACCTACCTCAGCAAAGGCTCAGTTATTTAAATTTTCTAGTCTAGTCTCTAATTTATTGGAGCGACTTGTGATGTTTCTAAATTATATTATTCAAATAAAGCGAATTCGATTTGAACTGCCGTGCGGTTTAGACTTGAAATCGATGCACGTGATAAAATTTAAATCAAATAGTGAAAAAGTGATGCGTTAGCTTCTTATTTATGCAAAATACGACGATGCTTTTTTCAACTAAAGAAAATCGAACATTAATTACAATCATTCACGTGAATTTTAACCTAAATTTGTTCTTAAAAAAAAATTAGGAGTTTTTAAAAACCAAATTCATAATTCCATATAGACGGGTGAAGATTGTTCTAAATCCCGATTATGTGACTATTCTCCGTTCCATTGTTCAGTACGCACAGCTACCATTTGTTTGAATGGTGGCTACTATAAGTATATTGAAGGCGATCTTTCTTTCGATCCTCCCTCGCAGGCAGCTGTGCATTTGGCGAAATGAGATTTACACTTGAGTTCACTCCTACAATGGCTTAAGTTTGACGTTGATTGTGATACGTATGCAAAATTTCTCATAAATCTGTCCTAAAAACCAACAAAATCAGTTTCTGCTTATATGCGTTGGTGTGCAAAGCAAACTGTCTCGATATAATGAAATTTATCATGGGGCCAACCAAATTCGGTACGACATGATTTTCTCAATATTCTAGGAAAAATCCTAGGAAGCTAAGATGTCTTTCAGTTTAAGCAATGACGTCTTAAAATATACGTCATTATGGTGTTTACTTCCAAGGTGTTGTCTAAGAAAATTTGGAATTTATTTATACGACATATATGAATGATTACAAAACTATAGGATACAAGCTAAAACCACGTCTACAGAAAAATTGTAAAAGTTCTGGAAACATTAATATTCGGCTAATTTCTGAAAAATATTTTATTCATATGAGCTGTCTTAATTTTAAAAGCTACATTTACAATACGAAGCACCTCAGCGCAAAATCTCAAGGTGTTTATGTATCATTCTTACTATCGCTAAGGTTTTTAAATATTTTCTCCATCGTCATTTTCTTTAATTATTTTAAAGTTCATATAGATATGATCTTAAAAATTACAAAATCCATCTAATCCTAATTTTAAAATTGTGTAAATCATTGACATTTTCAAATTTTTTTAATTACTCTGAAAGCGTCCACAAGTTTAATCCATGATTTATATTCCATTAAATAATTCCAATTCTCCAAATTATCTCAAAACTGATTGATTAATACTGTCCGTTCTTGATTTATTTTTCTGATGGCGGACATTTGTGTCCCCGTGGAGGATGGAAAAAATTCCTTATACGAACGGAGGACTGTCCTCCACAAAGGAGGACGGGTGACAAGCCTAAATACAGATGTGAATGTACAAAATTTCAGAAAAAATTGGGAAGGGGCTATTCTATCGCTTTACAATGTAATAGCTTGCCTTTTTCCAAAAAAATTCTTCCTACATAGAAACTAACGGATAGCTGTTGGAACTATACCAAAAATGATAGGATTTTGACAAAACATTATAATTTTGTCAGGTATGGAATTGGGCAGAAAATTCTGTCAGCAGAAATTAAAAGTTGCCTGACAAATTTTATGACCATCATTTAGGTTAGATAATATAAAATCTACTATATCCACAGTCGAACGGTCTTGATAGAGTAAAACATTGGAAACACCTTCATAATTGACAGAAATATATGAGTCACGTTATGTGAGAGCATAAAATTGTTGATAAATTTTGTGAGTACTGTCTCAGTCTACTTAATAGCATCTTGTTAATTTAATTTGATCAGTCATCTAAGATAAAAATAAAGTTCTCTCCATAAATTATGCATGCAAAATATAAAATCAGTGTTTAATCGAAATTAAAACTAATGTCGTGTTAAATTAGTACGAACATAAATATATCGAACCCCGCACATATTATAAAAAAAAATATATAATTAAAAAACAATTACTATTCATGAGTGCGAACTGATTTCACATATGTGTTTTTATAACAGGAAATTTTAATTTTCATAATACATAATTAAATTTTAATTTATTTATATTAAGAAATATGATATATTTATGTTATTATAAATAAATTAAAAAAATCAATCTGCATACAATTAAACTAATTATAAATCTTTTGGATGATGGTCTCGCAAGGACTTACATGAATGTATAAATATTATTACATCGCGGAAAGAAAATAAAAATTTCTTGTTTTAAAATTAAAAGAATATAACATTTAAAAATGAATTCACCCTTAGGTAATTGCAGAATGGAAATGGAATTAAACGAGTACGTATACATGTAATGTATATAGATTTTAACAAGAAGAGTGTTTTTTTTACGTTTTTGTAATTTTACGTATTTTTATTTTTGATGCAATCTTTAAAATTGTATATACTCGTATGTATACAAAAATAATAAAAATACAAATGATGAATTATATTTTATGGTTTAAAACGGAAAATGTTTATTTATTTTTTGTAAATACTTTACGAAAATGGCATGATCCAAATCTAGAAAATATAAGTATAATAATTGTTAAGTGAAATTTTTAATGTAAAATTTTGTTATTTACGTGTAATTACAATTTTGGTTACAATATATACGTAATAATTGAAATTTGGAAATTTAACGTGATGTTTAAACTTTTTTGGGTGGTATTCCATTATATTCACGCTTATAACGAAATAACCAATTTTTGTGCGGCTAATTATCTCAATCGTTCAATCTGAAACACTTTTTGTACAAAAATTAAATGGGTTAAAGCAGAAACACACCACTTAAGGCCAAATAGTATAGGTATCAATATATTTAACGAAACAATATAAGATTGTTATGAGAAAGTAGAAAATAGCCGTCCTTTCAACGACTTGGCCAGATGATTTTTTTATTAAAAATTTTGGGATGAGTATTTTTTTACCCACTGTAAATTTTTTTAAGTGACGTAAAGTATGGGACAGTTTATGAAAAATCCTGGAATGAACCAACTGTACTTATTATATATTTAAAAAAAGTCTGGAATGGATTTTTTTACTCCCAATTTGCTAGAGCGTACTTTAAATTTTTCTGGGATGAAAGTCTATGGTTAACTTCAATTTTATTTGTCGAGAAGTCAAAAAAATATTTTCATCTCGAAAATAAAAATAAAAATTAACGATTCGTTAGAGTTCAGAGTCTCGAAATTAATTTTCGGACTAATAAAATTTAGATAATTTTTTTATTTATTTTTTTAAGGTAAATAGAGTGTTACAATTATTTTTTATCCAATTTTATGAAAAATGTCAAATCCTTCAATATAAAATATTAAACGAGTACGATAAAATTTCGTTTACAAATTTAATATACTTAATGATTAACTCGCTTAAAAATATTTTAAATCATTAAATTAAAAATGATTCAATTCTAT
Source organism: Tipula unca (assembly GCA_951394425.1). Classification (NCBI taxonomy): domain Eukaryota; kingdom Metazoa; phylum Arthropoda; class Insecta; order Diptera; family Tipulidae; genus Tipula; species Tipula unca. The sequence goes on from OX596381.1 coordinate 74,722,212, forward strand.
TTAAAACTGACATTTAAAGACAGTTTAAATTCTAACCGCCAGCTCAGGTTTGCAAATTCTAACCATCAGCCGAAGTTGCGCAAACCTTCAAGAGTTTTCTAAATTTAAGAATTAAATTATAAGAACAAAATTTAAAATTTATAAAATGTTTATTAATTAATATATTTGTTTAATTTATGAAATATGAAAATGAAAAATGTAGGATTTTAGCAATCTAGAAATTAAAACTTTTTAATTTTAACTTTTTTGTTAAGGAATTATAATGCGCGCAAAACGACTGTAAATAGCTGGCTAATCTTAGTAATTATTAATCTTAATAATACCAACAACTCTAATCTAACAACCGATGACGACTGGTTCATAAAAAACATTTCCTGTGAAGCCAAACAAATTATACAAGTACATGCCATACACACTTGATATTTGGTTAATCTTTATTGCTAAGAACTTAAAGAGAAACAAGCTGGATTCCAAATTTAGTATCTTTTAAGGCATGATCGTGTATTACAATAGAGAAAATGGAAAAAAACTCAAGTTAAAAGTTATCTCTGTGGTAAAGCAAACATTTTATTAGAGGAATTATTATTAGGATCGACAAAATAAGAGGTTTATCTCTCTCCTGGGGATACAGATAAAATTCCGATGATTTATTAAATGCTAATTAACTCACTTAAATGCTAAAAATACGCCCATTTTTCTCTCAAATCTATTTGTGGTGATTTTAACCCCCGCAGATGAATGGTAACAATACATTTTCGGACTATCTAGTTTCTTCTAGCTTATATTCTGTAATAATTCCATTTAAACCCACTCGTGTGGCGAAAATACATTTGACTAAATTATTATTGATAAAACGAATACAAATCGAATACTGAAAACGTTTGAATTTTCATACATATCTGAACGCACAACAAGCAAAGGTATACAACTGTACCCTGGTTAAATTAGACAATAATTATTGTAATCTAGGCCGTGTGTGCAATGAATATATAGAAGACAAAACGACTTCATGGAAGTCATTGGAGGAAATCAGTATTGGTAGTAAAGGGAACCATATGCTTTTCGATAAACTGGATCAACTTACTGTGTAATATATTTACAATACGCCATTCAATACAATCCTCTAGTGGGATTGGAGATTTTTTTAGAAAATTGTGAGAAGTATTGTCCGATCAATGGTTTTGAAAAGTTTAGCTTAATACATAAGTTCGAACGTGTACTCTAGCTGGTTCAAAATAAAAGAAAAATCCATACATATAATAAAGGATCTAAACATTTTTTTAGAATCATCAAGAAGTCTTGTTACTTATCTGACGAACTTAGGAGTTACGATTATTCCATTTGCACGATGGTCACGAACGATCGACAATTGACAATACATATTTCCACTTAAAATTTGGCAACTTCATGATTTAAAACATGCGATCTTGCCACACATAGGTGGTTGGGAATGGAAGCACCTTATTGAGTTTGTGGTATAGTGAAGTAAGAAATAGGGAGTATCTCGAGTTAAACTTGTATCTATAGAAAGTCTTGCATAATTCGCAATTCACACATCTAAATGAATAGTGAAAAGGCGATTCTCTTAATTACAAGTTAATCGGATTCCAAGAGCAAACACATCCTTTTGATAAAATTGGATTTATAGCATCTGCGAGAACCGGTCATCTTGTTAAATCGCACGTAGTTTTTTTAAATAGGTGCTATAGTGAGGTACATTTCACTTTGGAATCCAATTCCCAAACCGCAGTTCTCTGACTGACATGGATTCCTTAACAAAGTTCAAAATATGATCCGCTTGATTCTATCACACATGCGCAAATCTTTAAGACAATTTGATTTCTTAATTGAGTACCATTTTTTGACTTCCGGGACACCACGGGTTCTATGTAGATTAATAAAATTAATTTAAACAATTTATTAAATAAAATATTAAATTTTGAATTATCATCAGATTATGGCTGAATGCTGTAAGTATGCATCATACACAATTAGATGACAATAAACATTTAATTGCGAGAAACAGAGATTTTTCATATTTAGGGCTCAAGTATTTTAAGTTTAAGAATTTTATATTTTATAAAATTTTAAGTTCTAACGAATTTAAACTAAGCAATTTAAATAAATTTGTGAACCTCTAAATTACAAACTTAAGAAAAATTAGTATATTTGAAAAATTTAGAATTTTGAGAACTTAAAAAATGGCAATAGAAGCTTGTCACAAAATTTGAGGCAGCGCAGGAAGAGATATTCGACTCAAACTGCATTAATTATTGAGTTTTTGACTAGATACAAATTATTTATATGTGTCGGGGCAACTATCCTTGGCATTCCGTAAATTACTTCAAATCGTGTATAGGTTTTTTCAAATTGACGATTTGTTGTTCAAAAAATAGCGAAAAGGTTAAAAATTCTTCAATAGGATGTCAGGTAGGATGAAACAAATGTTCTATATAAGCATTTGAATATAGAATTTTCTTTTAATAAATTTGAATGCAAAAACTGATTTACTTCATCCAAATTAGAAAGAAAATTAACAATCAAATGTATGTATACGCATACTTCAACGCAATAAGCAACACTGTTTACGATCATTGCACCTTAACTAAATTAAAAGACATGCCAAACAATGTAACGTAAGTTATTTCTATAGATAATAGACCCTCGGCGGAGTATGTAAACCGCTAGAGAGCGCGTCCTCAGGTGGCGAATAGAGGAGTGCTCATCGGTATCTACGGGTAGCGAGGAAAAAAAATACTCCCCGCGGACCAAACATAAAGGAAAATGCAATGGCAACAACGAAAGGAAATATTAACCCAGGTGGTAATCCAGGTTTTAACTCGGAAATTCCACCCTTCTCAAAGAAGGCCGGTTCCATGGATTCTGGGGGGAACCAACCATTGCTAAAGGAAAGATCACGATCGGAGAACTTTACCGAAGAAAACCCCGTTACTAACCCTTTTGGAAAGAGTTCCAAAGTGACAAGATCACCAACAAGATACGGTAACGAATATGAAAAGGAAAATTCTGAACTACGCAGAAAGCTATGCGAATTTGAAAAGATCACAAAATGAGAAACTTAGAAAAGCTCTAACACCTGCTGTAACAGAAGAGAAATCAAGGATAGAAGAGCTGAACGTAGCTTAAAACGTAGCATTTGGCGGAAACGTAGCCATCGGCCAGAATGAATATGTCACGGACTCAGATGAACTTAATTCTGACGTGAATTGAAATCACCCTTTGTATCTCCAGAACAAATAGAAGAAAAGTCATTGTAAATAAGATTGAAAACTACAATGATATACGAAAAACGATGGATTCAAACCAAATACAATACCAAACAACGATGCTCAGTAGTGGAGATCTTAAAGCTAATGTCCAAGACTAGGAGAATTATAGAAAACTGATCCTTTCAGTTAATGAAAAGGGAAATACATGGTACTCTTATGAGGATAAAAGATCCAGGCCGATTAAAGTTGTGGCAAAAAAGCTGCACCCATCCTGCCGCAGCCAGAAGAAATAAAGGAAGAATTACTTACTAAAAATTTGAAAATAAAAGATGTTACACAAATATTGAAGAGAAAGGTTAAAACCCCGCTATCATTGTTCATGTTAACTTTTGATAAAGATAAAGATAAAGACATACAAAATATTTATCAAATAAGGTATATCCTCAACATGTAGGTTGAGATTGAAGCTTTACGAAAATCAAGATTGCTCTCGCAATGCAAAGTGCCAATCATTTGGTCACACTCAGAACTACTGTAATAGAGACCCAAGATGCGTTAAGTGCGCAGCTAAGCATTCCTCCAAAGAATGTACAAAAACCAGAGAAACTCCGGCCAAGTGTGTAAATTGTGGAGAGTCACACCCCGCAAATTATAGAGGATGTATAGTTGCCAGAGAACTACAGAAGATGAGAAAAAATAATAACAACAAAAAGGACATACCAAAAAGGCAAATTAAAAGAGCCAAGAAATCAAATAGAAAATATAAGAAAACCTGGTTATCAAATAATTCAAGCTCCAGGTATCTCATATGTTGAAGTTGCTAAAGGGGGAGCAGAGCTGAAAAACTATTTTGACCGTTATAGTGAAATATTGCAAACAATTCTAAACCGAATGGATGAGCAAGAACAAAAGCAAGAAAAAGCTATTGGATCAATCATTCAAAGACTAACGAAACTAGAAAACAGCATCAGGACTGCTGCTAGGCCACTCATATTTCAGCATGAATAGCGACATTAGAATACTAGCATGGAACTCCAATGGGTTATTGCAACATCAGCAAGAATTGCAACTATTATTGGACATTCAAAACATTGATATCTGTCTCATATCCGAAACACACTTTACAAAACAATCATTTATAAAATTTAGGGGTTATCAAGTATACCATACAATACACCCAGAAAATACAGCCAGAGGAGGAAGTGCGATAATAATAAAAAGTAATATACAACATTACGAAGAGAAAAAATATGAAACAAAAGAAATACAAGCAACTACCGTCAGCATTAAAACTAAAAATCAGTCATTAGCCGTAACGGCAATTTATTCCTGGAAAGCTTAGGCGATAAGTACATCATTGGCGGAGACTTCAATGCGAAACATACTCATTGGGGATCAAGAATAATCACTACTAGAGGTAGAGAACTTCTTGGAGCAATGACAGAACTTGGATGTAATTGGCATTCTACTGCCAAACCGACATACTGGCCAACAGATAATAACAAAATACCTGATCTACTAGATTTCTTTATAACTAGAAAACTTCCAGCAACTTATGTTAAAATCGAAGAGGGGTATGATTCGAGCTCCGATCACTCTTCAATACTACTTACTCTCAGAAAATAATCTCAAAAGAATGCAACCCGACTCTGACAAATAAATATACAGACTGGGAGGGATTCAAAGAAGAGCTGAATAGTAGATTAAAACTTAATGTACCGTTAAAATCAAAAGAACAACTAGATGAAGAAATCATAAAATTCATAAATGACGTACAACAGTCAGCATGGAATAATACGCCGGAGTTCAAAAGACAATAGAACAATACAAATTACCCAAAAGAAATTGTCGAAGAAAAAAGGAGAGCCAGGAAGAAATGGCAATACACCAGGATGCCTGCAGATAAAAACAAACTGAATAACCTGACACAGCGACTCAGGAGGGATCCAGTACATTAAAAATGATACAATAAACTCATATCTACAGTCAGTACATATGAAAAGGATACTGACTATTCTTTGTCGAAGACAACCAAACGAATGAAAAGACCAATAACTCAAATACCACCCATAAGAACAAGCAATGGGAATTGGGCCAGACGCAATGAAGAAAAGGCAAAAGCTTTCGCTGACCATCTAGAAAGTATTTTTCAGCCTAATGAGGTCCAAGAGAGAGAAGAATTCCAAGAAGTATAGGAAACTATTGATCAAGAATTCGCCCTGACCACCCCTGCGGAATTGACTAATGAAATAAAAAAAAATGTAAATCCTAACAAAGTGCCAGGCTATCACCTGATAACAGGAAAAATCTTAAAACAGCTATCGAAGAGGGACATTAAAAAATTTAAAACTCTAATGAATGCAGCTTTCAGGATGAAATATGTACCAAATGTAAGGAAGTTCGCGGAGGTGATTATGATACCTAAGCCTGGAAAACCACCAAACGAAATAACATCCCATAGACCGATTTCGTTACTGCCTATTATGTCGAAACTATTTGAAAGACTTCTCTTAAAAAAATTGAAACCAATAATTGAAAGGCAGGAATTAATCCCCACACATCAATTTGGATTTCGAGATAGACACTCTACAATTGATCAAATTCATAGAATAACAGGTATCATAGAAAGATCACTCAAAGATCACCGTGGCCCAGGCGTTTGACAAAGTTTGGCACGACAGTCTTCTGCACAAACTCCAGATCATTCTACCTTCACAACTCTGCCAAATATTAAAATCCTGCATTACCGAGCGACACTTTCGTATTAAACAGGAACAATCATACTCAGAAATTAAAAAGATCAATGCTGGAGTGCCACAAGGAAGTGTTTTAGGACCCATTCTATATTTATTATTCACAAGCGATATTCCATTATCTCAGAATACCACAATTGGCACATTTGCAGACGACACTGCTATTTTGGTAGTAGATGATACCATAGAAGGAGCTACCAATAAGCTTCAAAGTGTGATGAACAAAACGTATCGATGGATGAAGCAATGGTGTGTCAGGTTAAATGAAACAAAATCCATACGTGTTGACTACACCAACAGAAAAATAAATAATTTGCCTGTGGTATTAAATAATGTCTTATTACCACATGCTTACTCATCAAAATATCTAGGGATGAATCTAGATACCAAACTTAGATGGAAGACTCAAATATAGAAAGATGTATTGGCTGATGGGAAGGAATTCCAATCTATCAATTAAACAATAAATTGATGCTATATAAGCAGATTTGGATGTATGAAATTCAGCTGTGGGGTTGTATTAAACCAAATGGATATCGTTCAAAGACTCCAAAACAGAGTGCTAAGGGATATTGTAAATGCCGCCTGGTACATACGTAATAGCGACCTCCACAGGGACCTTAGAGTGGAAACTGTCACCAGAGAAGCAAACAATGCTGCACGGAAGCAACGATTAAAAATGTGCATTTTAAATCATATGAGAAGTTCTTAAATACGTTAAGAAAATCTAACCTATAAATTTACAAATGAATATAAATTGTTCAAATAAATAAATACATTCAATATCATGCAAATTATTTAACATAAGAACATTTAAGATTTAGATTTTATATTCTATAAATACTATCATTCAATCAAAGCAAGAGATCCAAATTATTTTCGTGTAATAAATTAATAAATAAATTTGTACCATGTATATACATATAGTGTACATAAAATCATGCAGTGCGCGATTATATTTATTTCATAATTCATGAATCATAAAATAAAGTTTATAGTTGAACACCCAAGAAGAATTCACAAAATAAAATCACAGCAATTTTTTTTTTCTGTTTCTGGAGATTTTGGTTTGATTCACATCATAAACCAAACTACTTTGAATGTATAGTAGTAGTAAATTGTACTCTCACTTTCAATTATGACAAATTAACTTTAACTAAAAACGGTTTTAAAATCCTACAATCAATCAGTTAAATAAACACAAAACTTTATTTTTATTTACCTTTTTTTTTTTTAACGGTAATATTTCATTTTTATGTCATAAGTTTTAACTTAATTCATTAATTTTACTTACTATTATTATTATTTTGATTCTTCATTTAACGATAATATTTATAATTTCTTGTTAAATTATTATAAAATTATTTATGTTGTGTTGTTGTTGATTTCTTTGGATACAAACAAACTATAAAATACGTAATGTATACATATACGCACAAATAAGTCAAGAATATTTCAAATAAAACAAAAAATCAAGAAAATCGCGAAAGACGACTTTTTTTTATACATTTTTTGTCTTATAAAATGATAATATAGAGATTTAAATTTTTGATTAACATTTACCAAAAAATAAAAAATAAAATAACGTACAATCAATCCATAAATCAATCAATCATCATTTAAAAAATATATATACAAGAATTTTTATGTTTTATATTTTATTTACTTTAGATATATTTGGAAAATTATTATTTATTCTTAAGTTTTTTTTTTTATATAAATTTTCATTGAATCCAAATAAATAACCAAGATATCCAAAAAAAAAATTATTTTGAATACTAAATTTTATGTTTACATATTTTAAACGTTTTACTTTTTTACTGAATGCTGGAATTTTTTATGTTTCCTAATTTATATTTTATGTGTATATATGTATATGCTATATGCGCGGTTAAACGTATAATACGATTTTTAGTATATAATTTCAACATTAACCAAAATTTTATAGAAGTATAGGCTAAATGGTTTACAATTTATGATTGTTAATTAGGTGATGTACGGTCTTAAAAATTTGCGCCCTATTAAATAAAAGCAATTGGATTGGCTCTGTGAAATTCAGCCTTAAACTAACTAAAAACCATCAAATAGGAAAATGTAACGTAACAACTATACGAAATTGATGAGTTCATCGCTTCGTGTTTAAAAGTAAAAGTCTAAAATAAATGTAAACCACCTAACTATATTAGCTCGTTTTTAACAAGATTTTCCTTATTTTTATACTATTAAGTCAGGAAAAACTCGAACTTAGTTACAGAAGGTGCGTGGCTTGAATAACTGAACATCTAAAATCGGATTCCTCCAAGAATCATTATTCTTGTATCACCAAAATTGTCGTTTTTGAGTTAAACATTGATTATTTTTAGGTGAAAAAGAAAGTAAAATGAGCTCTCCAGCAAAATCTATGGCCTATAATGTCAACGATAAAATGATAGTCCTTTTGATGAGTCTGACGCTAATCCAGATTTCATACCCAAATATTTATGTTTCAACAAGAAAATGAAAACAATAAATTTAAAATTGGCAAAAACATATTGCCAAGCGTCTTCGAACTCATGGCAATGAATATATTAATAAACGGGGTGTTCTCCATCTGGCTAGAACTATTAAAAGTACAGGCAGCGAACAGAGTAATTATAAATGCAATATAAATTTTAGTATTGCGGATAGGCAAGTTATACATGAAGCATTCTGGAAACTTAATCGAAAGTGTCGTGGACAGTAGTTAACTACCAGTTTTTTGTCAACATAATGAAAATGTAGGGGTTTTAAGACCAGCTGTATATATGGTAAACATATCAAATTTCAAACACCAGAAATTGAATTAAATAAAGTTCGCGAGAATTGGATTTATATTATCTGCTACGATCTTTAAAATGTATTTGCCCTTCCTGGAGCAAACGTATCAAGCTTTTATTATAGAAGAAAATTCAGTGCATATAAACTACCTGCTCATGGCAGCCAAAATAAAACCACATACTGTGCTCTGTGGAACGAGGCACTAAGCGGGACACCACCACTTTAGGACTATTGAAAATTTTGGACAAACATCACTGCTTAGTGGAAATACGATGCATAGTTGTATCGCAACTTTCATAACTATAAAATGGCTTCTGGAACGATGATTTTTCCACCAATTGCGTCTATTAACCATATAATTCACTCAACCAATTTGCTCCAAATATATTTTCGTAAAGAATTTGTTGCGGAGTTATCATCGATAAAGTTAATATTTTCGAAAATTAGAAATCGAATCAACTTGGAACTACCAAAAAGTTTGAATCCCAGTTTACAGTATTGGATGACACGCGACTAAATAGATGGTTTGGTGTGGTTTATGCGCCTGTCAAATCATTCGTCCATATTTCTTGGCCGGGACGTACCTGTGAATAGTGCTCGTTATTAAGGAATATTTTCTGCCTAGGGGCAAAGTAATTGAATTTCAAATTTCAGTACATTATTCAAATGAACCGCTAAAGCACCCAATCTTTCTAACAATTATACCAATATATGGTCAACAAACGGTCCGACGTTATTGTTGATCCTGGAATTCGTCCCAGTTAATTCAGCATACGCTAAGAGTTGTTTGAAATCATTTTTAAAAGTTAAAAACTATTAAATTAAAAACAACCAAAATTCTGAGAGTACTGCTGCCCCATTGAAGCAAATTTATAGCGTAAAGAGGTATGAATATCCATTCATTTTACAAAACTTTCATAGTTCATATTATGATTTGGGGATTATTTCTAATCAAAACCAGAACATTAAAATCACTCAATCTAACCAGATTGTCAAATTTCATTTTTACTTCTGAGATTATTACAAATAATTAAGCACAATCTATGTCTAAAAATTTATTTATTTCTAATTTATCAAATTTTGTCGAGGATGGGTCATATTCAAAACAGCACTATAATTTCAAACAAAACGAAATGTTTACTTAAATTATTCCAAAATTTTCAGATTTGTGTTTGCTCATGGAATTGAAATTTTTAAATAATAAATGTTTAGTGTTGTGAAAGAAATTCAATTTTGACAAAATCGCAGTTTTCGGTTTTAAATGAAACAATCAACTTTCACTCCAGACGCATTTCAAATGGGGACGAAATAGTCGAGCACATAGAAGGAATTATGTAATAGATTGATGAAAATTTAAATTTGATGCTGAAAAAATGAAATGACAGAGGAAATAAAAATAAACGTAAATGGAACACAAATTGGCCAGATTAGAGCTTCAATTATTTACAGATAGATAAAAGGCATGGAGTGAACAACAACAAGTATTGAGATACGAGCAGGTTGATAAAATTCAAGTATTAACTTGGTGGAGAAGTTATAAATTTATATTTAAGTAAATGCTTATCTGGCAATCAGACTTTAATGCTCATTGTAGATAATTTTTAATTACTCATTTTATCTTTTAAGACAAAATTTACTGTCTTCAAGATTATTCATCATCAATGTTCTATCGGATTCAAATTCAGGCTATATATTAAAACGAATTTAATTGTTTAGGAACGTTATATAAAAAAAATCCGTGAGGTTGTTCAAAGGGGAAGTTCCCATAAATTTTGTTCTGCTGTACGCTTGACTAGGACAGGTGCAGAGCAGATGGAGCACACTTTCCTCCTCCTCCTCATCACCGCAGCTGCGGCAGAAATCATGGGCTGAGACACCCAGACTGCTCGCATGTATCCCAATGAGATAATGTCCTGTTATAGCTCCCACGACCATACCAATATGGTGCCGTCGAAGCGATATCAGATGGCCTGATCTGGATCTGGACCGATCAAGCCCAGTAATTTGGGCTAACAAATGGCTCAAATTATTTCAGCACAAGACCCAGCATTTCTAATCCATAATGCTCGCTATGGTTAACGCCAAAAGTTGAAATAATATTAACATTTATCATATCAAGGCATATATGACTTTTATTGAGCTTCTACACATCGAGCATTACCTTAAAATAAGTAAATTCTTACCCTAAAATTTTCCAGTAAAGACTAAACAGTAATATGTATTTTTTTATTCATTTCATAATTAGAAAATACTTATATCAAAAAGTATTACGTTTTATGGAAAAATGAAAGTCTTCAGTAATTCATTTCTTTTATTGCTCCACCAAAAATTCCAATATACTAAAATACTGTTACTGATCTATACTTGCGTTTCAACACATAATTCCAGAAACAAGAACGTAATTGAGGCGGAGAGTAACAGAAACGCTCGGTGGTTCTACACTAAATGAACAGTAACACAGTGCAGTGCCAATTACACGATTATATAGAAGAACGGTTAACGGAACAAAAGCGACACTTGTTTATGTCAAAGAAAACCACTATTATTGATGAAAATAAATCGGATAAAAATTAGGCGGAACTCAAAACAACATGTTTGCAGTATGTAAATATCATCATATATTAGACTATAATGGAACCAATTCCTTTGACTAGCTAAACCAGAAAAAAAAATTGCAATTCAGAAAAATTAATACCGAGATTTAAATTTCATAAACTGAAAAATCAGGAACGGCCAGAAAAAAAGGCGATTAATAAATATTAGACATCAGATGCAGCGCCGATGTTCCGAATTAAATTAGTCGTTTTGTTTGCTGTTTACCCTAACCCTATAAATAAAAAATTAATCCTACTCCAAAAATATTCAGGATACTCCTATAGCTCGCCATCTGATACCCAGTGATAACTTTAAATTTGAAGCATTAAAAATTTTTAATGTGACTTCATTCAATTTCTGTGAAACATTCAAAATTAATTTAATTTATTATTTCTTTAACAGAAACGAATTGTAATCCATATGTATGTGATAAGGCGGATACAATCGTTTGGCATATTTTAAAGCACTTCACACTAGTATACAATTGCAGTGGCGGTAAGAAAGCTTGGATTTTCAAACGGCACAATATTCACTACTCACAAACATATGAAATGGATGTTCTCCCAATATGGATGGTGCTTTTCCTGATACTAGGAGAATCAAGGAAAGAACAGCAAGACAAATTTAATAACGACCTGTATGTTGGCTTTCTATAGTTCACTAATATAGTTTAACTAATATAAATAATATCACACAAACTAAATCAGGTAATTTAAAAATTATCATGTACATATATGTCCTTGAAACAAATTTTATTCTTATTTTGTAAGGCAAAACCACCAAAGTTACTACTTTTTACAGAATTGAAATATCTTGTACACAGTCTAAAAAATCACTTGCTTGTATTTTAATCCAGTAAATTTTTGTTAATTTTGAACTTAATGTTAAGGGCCAAAAATTTAAAAAAAATTTAGAATTGAAATTTAATAATTTGGTCATTTAACACTTTCGTGCACAGTGTATTTTTACGATTTTTAACCTTTAATTAACGCTTCGAATGGTACAAAATACGTTTGATGGACAATTGCAATAATCGCCATACGCTTCTAAATAGCTTCCAAAATACAACAATGTTTAAAATTGCTTTTTTGGCACATTCGGCCACTGTATAGTTTATGACATTTGCTTCCACTACCTAAATGTAGCTTAGGATTTAATTACACAAACATTCATGATGAATTATATTATACGAGGAACTTCAGCCAAAAATACATAAATCATTTGAATTAATGAAGTTGTGTTGATAATCTTAAATGCTAGAAAAAAAAAGGAGGAATATTTTATCCAACATATACAATATAAAACACCACCAGCAAACGGTAATTGTTTTCCAGTTAAGTAATTGGAATCCACCCTATTTTTATATTTCAGATAACAACTAATTCTTATGTTAGCGTATATATTGGTTGGGAAAATTATTTAACAAATTTTCCATCCCATTTTCACCTATTTTATATTTTTTAAGGGGTGAATTTATAATTTTTTTTCTTTATATAAAAAATAAAAATTAAACCAACAACATATGGAAATATAATTTATGAATAAATAATTTAATGTTATAATTGGTTGGTTTTATATAAGAAAATGAATAATAAAATTTATGTATAGTATTTACTTAGTTCAAGATGGATAAATTTGAAGGTTTAAATTTATTGTACAAATTATTATTCATTAAGTATAAACAAAATATAATTTGCATTAATTTATAATTTTAAAAAAAAACAATATGTCGAGAGTTAACTGGACTTAAATTGATCGGTGGATAATCCATTTTGTAATACAGCATATACGTGCACATCCATAATATAGGGTGATCATATGCATAATTATGTTTAAAATATACCTTCGGGTGGATGTTAGCTAATATTTATATAATAATTAGAATTAATTAGATTTTAATTATTTTAATTGATAACTATCATTAAACAAATTATGTATTTTGTCGTTTTGTTTTAGATACGATATTTTGTATGAATATTTTATAATAGAATTGAATTAACTAAAAATGCATTGTTCCATAGCGACAAGTACATTTTTTATAACACTTTTGATAATTCTTATATTTATATGTACTCGTATACTTATATAAAAATATATAAATTTTAATTACTTAAAAAATTATATGCAAATCGAGTTTTGATGTGCACTCAAAGATAAAAATAATTATTAATGATGCATGTATGTACTTTCAAAAAAAAAAAATATGTATGATGAAAAATACAAGATAATTCTTATTTTTTTGAAAATATGCCAATTTAACCACAAAATAATTTTATTCTGTAATATTTTAATGATGATGTTATATTATTAAATTATAAAGAAAATCTCAAAATGCCTTATAAAATTAAGATTTTGATCAAACAAAATGACAAAGATAATTATTTTACACTGTACATACATAAAATTGTATATAAAATGGAAATGAGATGAAATTATAATTTCGTTTTATAGAATTTGTTGCAGATTTTTTAATTTGATTGTAAAGCAATTTGTTATTGTGCGACATAAAGTGAACAAGTGGAACGGCTTGTTAAGGTATCGTTTGATGGCGTTATATTTATATTAATCGGTTAATTTAAATACTCCGCCTTTCTATTTTTGTGTTATAGTCTGTCAAATTAATTTAAATACACAAAAAAAAACAGAAATATAATTGACAATGGCCATCGATTAAATTGCAATCCATTTATTATTTCCAGACAATAAAATGTCGTAAATTACAATTTATATGCGATCAGCTCTTTTAATTGATAAGCAATTTATAAATATGAAACCTTACAATAGAAAATTTTAACTGAGCACAAAGTATTTTCCACCTGCAACAGATATAGAGATTCACATATGTATACGTAACAAACCGTACGTTTTTTGCGAAATCGAATACTTCAAAGAACCGGTCACAATAAAGTTTAATAGTTCAATATCTCATTTAGACATTTACTGGTAAATAAATCGTCCCACTATACTAGGTTAAAATTTGGACACGAAAATTCATCACGAGAAAAGTTTGTCATTGAACGTAGTTCCCAATTCTGAAATTTGTTGGTCAAAATTTGCGAATTAAATAATTTGGAAATCAATGAACGGTTAAAGTTATGAGTGGAGTAACGTCTAAAGTTATTTACAAATTTGAGAATTTTATAAATTTAAATAAGTTCGGAATTAATGTATATGAGAATTGGGTGTTAGGGATTTGAGAATTTCTGAATTTTGACAATTGGAATTTTGAATGAACTCGATAATACGGGTTAAGTAATTTAAAAATTGCGAATTTCAAAAATTTAAATTAAGGAGTTTACGACTTAGGGAATTGAACAAACTATTTCTCCGCTATACATCTAGTGTTTCTGTTTTGGTATAGATTTCTCAAATTTGAGAATTATGTTTTTCCCAATTTTAGGATTTTTGAATTTAAAAAATTAAATTGTTACGGTTAAAAAGTTTAGAAATTTTGAATTTCGCAAATTAATGCACTTGAGATACACTTGAGTTACTTTTTTGGTTTAGTAGATTTGCAATATTCACTTCCGATAAACCCCGAAATTAAAATTTTGTAAATTTTAGAATTTCAGATAATCTATATTTGTTAAAATTCTATAATTAGTAAGAATTTCGGAATCGATATTAAAATTGAATACTTCAAACGGACCAAAAACTCGAGAGTCCTAATTTCTAAATTTGATAAAATTCAATAATTTAAAAAAATATAAAATTTTACGTGTAAACCAGAAATCGACAAATAACAGTTTCAATTTGAAATATTTAGGAACATTTCCAAATTTTCAGATTTTAAATGACTTAAATAACTTATTGAATTTTTGAAATGAATTTTATTGATAAGTCAACGCGTGTAGAAATTCTGGAAAAATCTTTCAAAAATGGATTTCGTTAAATTGATTAACGAAAGCTTGACGAACTGCGGATAAAATACCATGTACGAGGCCTAAAAACAAATCAACCAAACCACCAAGAAATATTTATCGAGATGCTACAGAATGAATGGCGACAGCCATTACATAAGGTGAAAAAGTTATGTATTGAAGCGGATCCCGAAGAGGAATTGGCGAATATTAACCAGAACATGTTAGACATCGATGAAGGTTTGGAAACAAAAGAACTGGAGTCTTCTTGAAAAGCGAAAAATATCTTGTTGGTAAAAACACTTCACTGGAAGGACCGAGAGATTGAGTATTATTGAGTATAACTCATTTGAAGGATTACGTGGCCTAACCATGGCTATGAACTCCTTAAACCATTTTGCTAGGTACTTGAACCGGGATATTCAAAGGAGCAATACCGAGCACAAGGAGAAGAAAATTACTTATACGCTCCTATAATCGACATCAGCAAACACCAAACAATCAAGCAGTCGAGCTACCGATCAAGAAAGCTCAAATCATGGAGAAGGAGGTCCTACTGGGGCGCAGACTATGATGAACGGTTTTCCGAGCTATTCGAAAAATTAACAAAAAAGTTCTTGGATGAATTTTCAACATTTTATAATCTTCAGCCTAAAGCAGCACATCCAACGAGAGCTAAATTAAATATCAAAACAAGCGATCTTTCTAATTCCACCACAGATAGTAAACATATTGAATCATTTGAAAGCATTCATTCTAATAAACATAGGGGAAACAATCAAAAGAGGTGGCATTCACATCAATCATTCCGCAGAAGCGCGCAGATCCAACTAAATGAAGAATTACCTTCTCTGGCAACAGCGATAAGAAAAGGGATGACGAAAAAGTTCATGATTTCATCTTGAAATTGGAGGAGCATGCCAAACAGGATAAAATATCGCAAGCGGAACTTGTCAGCTTGAACAGACTTTTCGTTACTGATAAAGCTGAGAAATGGTATTATGTTTACACGAGAAAAAACCCACATGTAATATGGAACCAGCTGAAGGATGCTTTTCTTGAACGGTTTAGCAGTACTCAGGAAATATATTCGTCATCGAACTCAGTACCCTAAAGAGTAATTTAATGAGCTTGTATTGGAGATTGAAACTGTAAATTGTCGCTTACCAAAACCATTGCGCGACGATGAAATTCTAGAATTTCGAATCGACAGTATGAATCCAGCTCTCAAAAATGCTATAGCCAATATGGATTTAGAAACTATCGAAAGTCCTCGACAGCTCATTGAAATACGTCAGAAATCCACACAGTCAGGAATTTTTGACTTACCATGGAGCAAATAGAAAACTCAAACGCAATCCACACGTTGAAGAGCTAACCAAATTACCACCGTATCAAATCGGACGTATGGAAGACAGAAGGAACCAAAACCAAGTGTAAATTGCCAGGTTAACGCTATCGAACGGTAGTTTTTATAGTATGTTGGAACTGTAAGGACTTATAGGTCATAAATTCGCTACTTGCCAATTAGAGCGTACACATAAATTTTGGATGTGGACTAGCTGGGTTCGTTGCTGCAGACTGTCTCCGTTTTCAAAAGAAGAGAAATTTAAAACCGAACGCTACGAATTCTGGGATGTACCGTTCGAAAAAGATACTACTTCCCAGAAAACCATTTGCCGAACCAAAAAAGTAACTTCGATAAGCGAACCGCACGAATCAATAATGTTCAGTTCTATTGATTCTGGAAAATCTAAGCGGTTGAAACGGACCTCGGAGTACTGGAAAGAGCGTAAATTATTTAATAAATGTTGCGTTTTAACTACAATTACTGACTTCAACATTGATGATCCCCCTCCGTAGGCAAAAGTCAATATTGGGATTAACTTTCAAGTCAATAAACACCTATACATTCAAACAGCTATCTCGGGGTGGATTTACAAACAATTCAAAATTGCATCAGATTTGGTATGTGGAATCATCGAGCAGACTCCAACGCCAACAAGCGAACCCAATCAGTATCAATTAAATACAAAGCAGAAAATCGAGTTACAGAAGGTTATTGCGATGTTTCCGTCATTTACTGTGAATGGATTGGGAAGAACCAGCCTAGTATAGCATATCATTGAAGTAGGAAACGTTTCAATTGGAAATATTTAGGAAAATTTTCAAATTTTCAGATTTTAAATGACTTAAATAACTTATATAACTTATCGAATTTTTGAAATTAATTTTATTGATCGCAGAATTTAAAATTGATTGTTGAGTTTTAAAAATTTTAATTAGTTATTGAAATTTTCGAAATTCAATAATTTAAATTCTGCGATCAGAAAAATGCATTTAAATTCGATAAGTAATTTGAAATTTAAATCTATAACACCAAAAAAATTAATAATTTTGTTAAATTGGATTGAAATTTTAAAAATTTTAAAAATTTGGATAGGGCTGCCTAATTCTTAAAACTTAAACAATCTATATAATTTATTTATTTATAATTTTGGGCTTGTTATCTATGTATTAACACAAATTGGTGCTTGAAAAATTGGGAAAGTATTGTTTGTCTAAAAATTAACGTCTCAAATTATTTAATACAGAAATCTGAGTACAAATAAAACCGCATAATTCAATTTAGCCCGAAACTAACATTTAGATAAATTCCAGACCTAAATCTGTTAAAATTAAATAATTATTGAATTAAAATTGGCTTCAAAAACATTTCGAAACATCAAATTCAATTGTCCTCGAGTAAGGACTTCCATTTGGAAATCGATAAATTTACATTTTTTTTAAATAAATTGTCACATTTTAAAATTTGTAAAAGTTGAATAAAAATTTATAAAAATGTGAATTTAGGATTTAATTTCGAAAATTAAGATTAAAAAACATAATGATGTATAATAAAATATTTGGACAATTTACCATTGAACATACAATTTTTCTAATTAGTTAGGTTTGTTTGCCCAATTCGATTTCAGAATTATAAAATTCGATATTAAAAATTTATAATTCGATAAAGTGTGAATTTCAAAGTGTCATAAATTTCATATATTTCAGAAGATCTAAATTGAAATTGGTTTGATTGGTAGTATTGAAATTGATTTTAAACATAAAAATGGACAAAATAGAAAATTTTCAATTCGAATTTCCATAAGAGTTAAATTTTTAAACTACAAGTTTTAATTTCCAATTCTGAATTGTGCACGGAAAATTTTGTTTCCAAAATCGTTAATCATTAAACTTAAAATTTTGAAACTTCATAATCAAATTTTGTAAAATGTTTTGTAAAATGTTGAAAAATGTTTTAAAATTCATTAATTAAAAATAAATTTAAATTCAGATTTATGAAATTAAACCCGAAATTTCAAACTATAAAAAATTCAATATTTTCGAAATTTTATTAATTAGTGGAAGATTGAAATTTCAAATTCAAATGTCACATGGAGTAAGTGTGTGAAGTTATCCCATGATTACTTCCCAGAAAATGTAAAAATGTTCATCATGGTCATATCATTCTTGATATCATCATTTTAAAAGTTTGCAAACGATGTGTTAGCTAATATATGCTTGTCTTAAGAAGTAATTGGCACAATTGGATAAGAAATTTATATGGATATGGCCCCATACATAAAATTAGGACTTTAACTACTTCTTCTCGAGAACCATGATTGCTTTGTTTTTGACTTGACATGATTTGATAAATAGTTGAACACCAGCCGTATGTTGTAATTGGCGCAATGGCCCCATATGTATATGGCCCCATATAAGAAATACGGATTTTACTTCTCCAGAACCATAAGTGCCGGAAAAAGTTTCCTTTGTTTTTGACTTGACATGATGTTCACTTGCTAAATCGTTGAACACCAGCCGTATGTTGTAATTGGCACAGTGGGCTTATATGTATATGGTCCTCGAGAACCATGAGTGCCGGAAAAATGTTCCTATGTTTTCGACTTGACATTATGTCCACTTACTGTGATGAATCGTTAAACACCAGCCGCATGTTATAATTGTCACAATGGGCCCATATGTATATGGCCTCATATAAGAAATACGGACTTTAATAATGGTTCTCGAGAACCATGAGTGCCGAAAAAAGTTTCCTTTGTTTTTCACTTGACATTGATGTTCACTTGCTGTGATAAACCGTTGAACACCGGCCGTATGTTATATTTGGCGCAATGAGCTCATAAGTATATAGCCCCATATAAGAAATACGGATTTTAATTAATGATTCTCGAGAACCATGAGTGCCGGAAAAATGTTCCTATGTTTTCGACTTGGCATGATGGTACATAATGTCCAATTAATTAAAATCCGTGTTTCTTATAGCCCATTGCGCTTATTACAACATACGGATGGTGTTCAACGATTTATCACAGCAAGTGGACATCATGTCAGGTCGAAAACAAATGGAAATTTTTTTGAGGCACTATGGTTCTCGAGAACCATTAGTTAAACTCCTAATTTTATGTATGGAGCCATATTCATATGAATTTGTGAGCCTATTGTGCCAATTATTTCTTACGACAAGAATATATAAGCTAACACATCGTTTTAAATGTTTAAATTGATGATATCAAATGTTATGGGATGATTTTTAAAATCCTGGGATGGGATGAGAATAGTATTGCCTGATGAACATTTTTAATATTTCTTGGATGGAATCCTGGCATAACTTCACCCACTTCCATGAGTTCAAATTTGTGGTAATGAATTTATAGAAATTTGATAATTTTAATCTTTTCAATTTTATAAAGCCAACAATTAGAATAATTCGATTAGTTCTGCTCAATAGATCTGTACAATATTTTAAAATAAGCTCTTTCAAAAGTTAAAAATTTCATAAAACCCAAAGTAAAAATTTGAGAAGGCCAACACTCTTATCAAAATAAATTTATTAAAATCATTCAATATTATTAAAATTCGAATAACCAAAAATTATTTTGAAAGGAATTTTAAATATTTAAATTTAAAAATTTTCTAAATTATTTAAATAAATTTTTTAAAATTCATTAAATAAAATTATAAATTGTAAGATATATTCGAAATATAAAACTGATTAATTTCGATAAAAATCCTAAATTCTGAACACATTTTTAAATTGTTGAATATATAGTTTGCTCAGTTTGAAATATTGAAACACAAAATTTCCAAGATTATTTAAAATAATTAAAATTTTCAAAATGGATAAGTCCAAACGCAGTTATTAATTCAGGCATGCAAAATTTGATTTCAGATATTTTACAATTTTCATAAACAATTTTGTAATAATGTATGTAAGTTAAGGAATTTATAGAACATTAAATAAAATTGAACAAACTTTTTCAGTAAGTACTTGTAATTTGTTTCGTATAATTTTTAAAATTCGCTTTTCAAGGGTTTGGCGAGATTTGACGATCAGTTTGGAATTGGTTATGGTTATATAGAGATAGAAACTGTAGTAATATTTAAAAAATTAATTTAAGCAAGTAGTATAATCGAAATACAAGAGTTAAATGAATTTTTTGTAAATTATGCCAATAAATTATTTTTATTAATAAAATGCAACACGGCGAATTGATTGAGATAATATTCGGCATATAAAGTAGTATATAATTGTTTTTTGTTGGTATACACAAATATATAAATAAGATAATGCAGAGATTTAAAGGAATTGTCACACCCTTATCAAGTATTCTTAAGTCTTTTAACAATAGTTTAAAAAATCTACAAATAATTCCACTAAAAAAACAACAATGTACATAATTTGGGTGATGATTATTATGAGTTAAGAATATATACTCTTATTTTTTGTACAACCAACCTCAGCAGGGAATTTGATATCACTTTCTCGTGTGATCACCTTACAAAAGTATTTTTGTTTTCTTAATATTAGATTTCAAGAGATAAAAAAAAATCGTTATATATGTATAGAGACGAGGGATGGTTTTTCTTTTGCGGAATCACAAAATAAAGAAATAAATTTTATTTAAGTCAAAACATCACAAAAATAAAAAAAAAGGTGTTCAATGTATATGTATAGTATGTACGTATATATATAAAAATCCGAAGGGTGTTTCGAATTAAGGATAATTTCTCTTAACCTCAATGTCTGTGTACTTTGTGTATGCGTATATACCTCCAAACTATTATCTGTCTGCATTTATTTATAATACCATTTCGAAAATAAGATTTATGGCAATTTGAACGTTTTTTTTAATTTTTTTTTTAATCAAAATAATTACATTAATATTAAGGGTTATTTATAAACTATGTATATATAAATAATTTATTGCAACAATTTTGTACATATATGTATATATACTATATATTCTTGACGCTAATGTTATAAATATATCAATCAGTAATTTCAACAAAATATTGACAATTGATCAAAATTTTGTTAAAATAATTCGTGATCTATAATAAATAAATAAAAATAGGAGATATTTTATTGAATTTTAATGAATATAAATTAATGAATTCACACAATTTAAATTGAAATCAATTAATCAATTTATATTTAAAGTGTATACATACGTTAAAACATGTAATTTTTTTCATTTTTAAATATAAACAAGATGATCTCTTGATTATGGATGATTATTAAAATAAGATCGATATTCATTAATTATATATTTTAAATTAAAACCGATACAATATAACACAATGTAATAGTGATATACAATAGAAAATTGGCATTTTTTTTTATTTTCATTAATCTTTGAGTTCTCTATTTCAATTAAATTAAATTAATAATACAAAATAACAAAGTGAAAAAGTAAAAGAATTCTTTTCGTATGTATTGTTTTCTTCTTCGGTGTACAAAACCAAAAAATAATAAGATCTGGCACGTGGTTTCTACGTTTTAAAAAAACTTCTATATAAATTAAAAGATATTATCGCGACAGATAATTAATCAAAAGTTTTGGTTTCTTTCTCTAATAAAAATAAAATTCTTGCTACATTTTGGGTAAATTAATGAAGTTGAATTTTTTTAACCCTACGCTCTGGTTTTGTACACAACATATACATTTTTATATAAATATCCCGACCGCGGATTAATAAATACTTTTATATTAATGTTTAACTAATTTCGGTGCATTATTTTATAATTCAGTGGTTGTTACTGAGGCACGCAGTAATTTTTGGTATTCATCCAAATTCATTGATTGATAAATGATGTTTGTATATATCGCCATATGTCGCTAGTGCTTCACTATATAGAAAATGAAACCCGAATATCATTTATTTTTCCCGGTACCTTGTATCACTTTTTAAAATGCACTAATTTTATTTATCAGAAATTTCATTAAAACCAACTACTGAGGACACATGATAATTCAAAATTATTGTTGCTAATTAACGAATTTTATATTGCAATCGCAAAGCAGTATTATTTTTATTTTTTATTAAAACGGTTGGAACCTACTGAGGTTCCGCACTCAATGCCACAATGGGCCCACGGTGCAAACCAAGAGGATCTATCCCGAATCGCAGGAGCGTACTGCAATCTTAGCAAACTGTAAAAGTTTGAAACAAGGATTGCGCACTAACTGATATAACTAAGTGTCAGCAGTCATTCACTTCCTCTAGACGGTCGTCACAAAGAGCATTCTTTGCTAGTTAGGGAAGCTCAGGTTCAATAATGAAATGTTTCGCCTTTTGACAGCTAGGAGTAGAACGCCACTTCAATCTTAGATCATGTAGAGCAAACTTCTTAATAGCGTCTTCACCGCACCATTGAAGGATAGAGGAATTGCTGATGCGTGCCAACAAATTTACTACGCGAACCAGTTTTTGCTAAAAAGTCAGCAACCTCATTTCCCTTCAATGCCACAATGAGCAGGCACCCTAG
Organism: Tipula unca; assembly: GCA_951394425.1. Classification (NCBI taxonomy): domain Eukaryota; kingdom Metazoa; phylum Arthropoda; class Insecta; order Diptera; family Tipulidae; genus Tipula; species Tipula unca. The sequence goes on from OX596381.1 coordinate 74,745,283, forward strand.
CAAAGGAGATTAATGTAGTTCTTGCAATGTTTGACTAGTTTGGACACAGTCAAAGGATTAATGAGGGTATTAAGCACGGCTATACTATCTGTGCAGATAATAATATCCATCCCTAAATCGCTAAACTTAAACGCCTCAATCGCACTATGGGTAACTGCAATTCAGCTTGAAAATAATTGCTCAGAGTACCCGATCTGTATTTGAGGGATTGAGGTATAACCAAAATTCAATACACCAAACTTCTACCATATTAAGGGCGTTCTGCGTCAGATCAGATAAAACGTTCAGGTATTTAGCAAAACCGATAAACTCGCAGATCGCTGCAATTTATCAAGTAGTTCATCGATAACCATGAGCCATAGAAAGGATGAGAGAACCCCTACTTGCGGGCAGCCTTTGGCTACTTTGACGGACACTGATAAACCATCCAGCTCAGCCTCAATTATCCGAGTCTTAAGCATGGAATCGATGAATTCAACAATGGTTTGATCAATATTAAAATTGGTACACGCACTTGTGATCGTGAAAAACGAAGTGGTATCAAAAGCTGCCGCAATGTCCAGGAAAGTACCTACTAGAAACTCTTTGTTGTTAAGTGATCTTTCTGTAAGCATGTTGCATGTTACTGAGAGGGGAGATAGTTAAATAATTATCTCTAATAAATCTCTAAAGCTTTAAGAAAAGTAGAGGTCAAACTAATAGGCTGAAAAGCTTTTGGGACAGTATTAAACAGCATAAGATACAAATTCCAAAATTTGATAAACTAGTAAAGTCAGGTAATGAAAAGCTAAGTGAAAGGCATAAATAATTTCAAATCTTTTATTCCACCGACAACAAGGCTAAAAGAAATATGTCATAAATAGTAAATTACCAAAATTATGTGAAATTTTGATGAAAGCTGAAAGGAGAATTATTTTCGTTATGCAGAAATTTAGGAACATACATGAACTTCATAGGGAATAGTCGCGGCAGCCAACCACAAATATTAAAAGTTCATCGTAAGAGGCACTCTTCAGAAAACAGAATCTAACGTACATTGCAAAAATGTGGGATGCAAAATATCTTTATAGGAAATTCTGAACCCTGAAAAAATTTAAACCATTGAACACCAAAAAATTTTTTTTATTTCATTGTAAAGAGGAAGGTATGCCATTAACATTTAAAAACGATATCAGAAAAATGGCCGCCACGGCTACGCTTGCAGCACCATATCCTTTTCATGAAATTTTCCATGACCAATTCGCACATTTGCGGCTGTATGTCCTCGATACCTTCACGAATTCCATCTTTAAGGTCTTGAATCGATTGTGGAGCATTGGCATAAACCTTTTCTTTCACGTGGTCCCAAAGAAAAAAGTCTGAAGGTATTGTTAAATCACAAGATCTCGGTGGAGAATTGTGATCACCTCTTCTAGAAATAACATGGTCAGGAAACTTTTCTTGCAAAATTGTGATTGTTTCGTTGCTTGTGTGGCACATTATTTATCTTGCTGAAAATAAACGTCGTCCACATCAATATCTTCCAATTATGGTCATAAAAAATCATGAATCATGGCTCGGTAGCGCAATCCATTCACCGTAACAGTTGCACCATCCTTATTTTCGAAAAAGTATGGTCCAATCACTGTAACACGTTGAGGATGGAGAGGCTTTTCAAGCCTTTTTCTTAACGTAGCCTTCGAGGTGAAAATGGGGCTCATCACTGAAGATTATTTTTCGATGAAAATCCGGATCATTTTGATGCATTTGAAGTACCCAATCAGCGAAGAAATGACGTTTATGGTGATCGACAAATATGGTGTAATGTCGACGAGGAATCGACCAACCTGGGTTTTCTTCAACACTACGGACTACAGCAGCAATATTCTCAGTTGTTCTTGAGCGACGCACGCACGATTTCGATTCTTCACATCACTAACTTATCCCAACAGCTAAAATTTTTCCACCAGTTTCACTATTGCCGGCCGAGAAGGTGCTTCACGACGACCAAAAAGTGCTTTAGTTTTGCGAACTGTGACTGCAAAATTTTCACCATTTTAGTAGTGAATTTTAACCATTTCAATGCGTTGTTGAAGCGTGTATCGTACCATTTTTAGTGATGGCGTGCTATTCAAAAACCTATAAGAAGAAGGAAATTGCGAAGGTTACAAGTCCATTTATGATTCTGTTTTATTGTAGGCCAATAATGGTCACTAGTATAACAGGGTTTAAACTTGTGCTGCAGAATGAGCTTGATCGACTCAGATTGTAGAAAATTGGTTCTAACCAGCTGATCCTATGGATATCGATAGGATGTGGTTTGGTTCGCCTGGCGTATGCGCTATGTAGTATTAAAATTATCTCGACTATAATGCTAGAATTTGAGTCAAAAGCACCAATAAGTTTAAGTTGAGTCCGCTAATTTTCTAATATTCGAATAATGAGATCGACTATTTAGGATTGTTGTTGGCAACGGAGAACTCATTTGTGGTAGTGATGTGAAAATTATACTTAACACTTTCGGAAAGTTTCTTGAACAGAAAAGTTGGGCTTCTGAGTCATTTAAAGTTAATCACTGATTTATTTAAATTTGAGGTTTTCGATATAGCTTTTTGACATTCCTCTAATAAAGCCTCAGATGTCCCATCTAATCTAACGTTAGCCATCTTAACCTTTTTATATCAGACCTCTGTACATGTCGCAGGAGATGATTCAGTCTAGATCTTGGTCTATATATAATAATCTCCAACTTTATTTGATCAATTTTCATATTTTGTAGCTAATTTAATAGTTTGCCTAATAAGTTTTGTATCTTGAACGCATAGATCTACACTTAGCTATACGCGAATATTTGCTGTAAGGAAATTTAGGATTTTTTTCGGATTTTCCTTCTTACTCAATATAGCTGATTTCCTGATCCCTTTTAAAAATTGGATCAGGAAATCAGGAACCAAGTTGTTTTCCCGATGTTTGCCATTGGTAAAAAATATAAAGGAGCTCAGGCAAACGTTTAATATTACCATTTTCGAGCCAATTAAAATATCAATACTTAAACTTGGACGCATATAGATACTACAATTCTTACTGCGGAAGAAGTGTCAGTGTTCATTTTGATCGATCATAGGAGGGAAAAAATATTTTTTCTTTCTAATTTGTCCGAATCAGCTGCGAACTTAATTGCGGTAGATTGTATTTTTTTATCTCTTATCTTGACACTGATGATTGTACTGTAAATGATAGTAGTGGCAGGGATTACCCTATATGTGTTAACAGAGCCTCTTTTTCGCCAGCATCGCGCTACAGGATAAATTGAGTGTTGCTATTTACTAAGTTGCGCGAGTCAATTCCATTCGATCTTACAAATATCGTCAAAGTAATTATTAAAATCCATGGAGTGACAGGACATCGAACCAAATATCTAGAAAATTACTATAAAGCAATTTTGAGTCACCGACGTCTATTAAAGCATTGAGGGCATTTTCAGCAGTTGTAATCAGTTTTTTGAGCAGCTGATGTTTTTTTAAACGTATAAATGATACGGATCAAACAAATTTTTTGTTTAATTAAACAATTGGGTCTATTGCAAATTATTGATTAACAAGCTAAGAAAATAAAATATGAAAGGCCAATGGTTTGAGTGTCACTATGTAATGATTTCTTCTGAGTGAGAACATCAGTTACAAATATGTCCTTTTCGTATGATATTTCCACTCCCAATTCTCATTAAAATTGAAACGTGAAACAAAATTATTTAAAATTTAGCTGGAATTTTCGCTCGCGGGATAATGATTCTCTAATAAATAAAAATAAATCAGTCTCCATAGAGACTCACTCTATTACTAATTTCAGTATCTCCCTAGTATCAAACGAAAATTTCATCTTATCAAAAATGTTATTGTTAATTTTGATCGAAAACCTCGATAAAAGCAGCCAAGATCTAGAGCATCAAATTTGTTGAGAGATTCACAAGTTTCCAGAAATTTAAAACTTATCAAAAATTCAGAATTATTAAAGGCCTAAAAGTGTATGGAAACAATTAATCAAGCCAAGGAATTATTTGAACGCTAATCACCTTCCACGCGTTGAAGAAACAAAATTCATATTCTGAAAATCATTGGGTGGCAACATGTCCAAATAAATTTCGTTTGTTTCCAAGTTTAAATGTTTAAATTTGGAATCTCATAATTTATTTTTTTTAAATGTTTCAAAGGTTTATTTTTTTACTTAAATTCGTAATTTCCTAATTTTTTAGCTATGCAATAACCGTAGCAGCTGTGCTCTGCGAGTCACTTGCGAGGATAATGCTGTGTCGAAATTTATTCGAGTTTTGAAAGGCCGTGAGTCAATTAGTTAAAATGGCTAAAAATTAAAACCCTAAATGAAAGTTTGAATTTAACATTTATATCACCCTCATTGGTAATCGAGGATCTCGGGCTCTATTCCCGGTGGTAACCAAAAAATTACAACTAGGTGTTTTCAATGTGTTAGTATGTGTGTTTGTCCGGGTATTGCACCGTGGGCCCATTTGTGGCATTGAGTCCTGGAGTTAATCCGCCCAACTTTAATTAATTTAATTTATTTATTGAATTTAAAAGCCCTCTTGAGTTTTAATCAAAAGTGTCAATTTTTTTTTGAACTGTCAACATTTTTAAGAAATTCAAATTTAAGTGAAATTTTAAAGGATTTATTTGAGTTTTGAAAATTTATAAAATTAAACAAATTTTATTTAGAAAAATCGATATTTAAATTGAATTGTGCTAAATTTTAGAAAACTAGTCGTATTTAGACAAAATATTCATATCATCGTTTGAACGTTGAAAAATTTCATTTTTAGAGTCTTATATTTTTAAGAATGAATGACTTGAAATTTCAAATTCAAGAAAATGATCTGAACCAGTCACTAAAGAGTTAAGCGAATAATTAAAACTACAAATTTAGGCCACATATTGGCTGCACGCTATACTTATTTGAAATTAACGAATTATCAAAATTAATTTTCCTTGCAGATTGGAATTTTTTTTAAGATTGCACGATTTTCGCGAACCCTATAAATGAGTAAAATCCTTTAAATTTAGTCATATTAAAACTGGAATACAATGAGATTTCAATCATATTTTAAGAAAATTTTCAGAATTTAAAAACACTAAACACAATTTGGGATGTGTTATAAAATATCTAAAATTTATTTCAAAATTTGGCAGAATAAATAAGAATGTGTTGAGTCCTGGTAGTGTTGTTTACAAAGAGTTAAGGAAAAATGTACCTCAAGATATTTTCAATGTTATAATGAAAACAGAGTACTCTAAAAACTCATGCCAATTTTACATGAAACAAAAATTAGACTGGATCTGATATCACCGGTTCGGATTAAAAGAGAACCATACAAGTTCATATAGTAGTATACATGAAATCAGAAACTCGCCAGAAAACGAAACATTTCTCGTGAAATATAACCGTGCATCATCTAATATACCAGAAATCAACGCAGAAGTTTTACAAGGCAGTGATACTATGTAAAAGTGTCAAGAAATCTGTCAGAATATTTGCATTAATTAAAGCATTGACTAAATAAATGAAGAGTTAAATCTAACGAGAGCAGTCGGTACATATTATGTGCACTTTCCGTCAACACACCTATCCACTTGTGAAGCTTAATAATATCAACCTTTACAACAGCACCAAAAAATTAAAATATCTATAAGAACCATAGAGAAACACATTGGAAAACTTTCAAACTTATGACTCTGTAGACAAAGAGGTGTTTTTTTATAAAATGGTAAATTAATTTGGACGTGTGGTATCTAATTATGGGGCTTTGCTTGTGCATCCAGCATAATAAAAAAAACTTTAATGAATGCAGTTGTAATGAACTTAAGTGAAGGCATTTTCCATGAATCAACGTTCACGTTTTTTTCTTTTCAAATTAAAATATGGAATAAGTTCACTTTGTCATCAGAACATAGAAATACTGGTTTATTGCCTTAGATCGATCATTTTAGCACGACTAAGGCTCAGAAGCAGTGGGATAAGTTATAAGTTAATACAAAAATAGACATTTTTCTGGTTTCACGATTCTATTAAAATTTAATATTGAAGTTAAATATAAGAATGATATTTTAATCAGTTCAACTAAAGTAAGTATAAATATAATAGTAAGAATAAGAAGATAAGAGAAAGCATATAGGTACAATTATTTATAAGAAAATCGGGGGTAGGTTGTGTCATCTATACGGTGGAAGTTTTATGTGATAACGCTTGGCGGTGTTATAAGTACTTGGCGATGTTATGAGAAGTATACGATATGAAAAGCAGGCTCTCAGCGTATATGACGTTTCGATATTATGGACCAACCTACGCAATCAGGTATTTAGACTAAATGTAATGCTCATACTTAACAAGTAATTATACCTTCGAAGGCCCATTTCCATTTATTTTTTGATGCGTTCTAAACCGTTATCACGTTATCCAAAAAATTAATAACTCAATCTTAGTTAATTCACGAACAGACTGGTAAGTATTAATGTAAACATGGAAGAAAAAATACAACTAGACGTTCCTTTAAAAACGTCGGAGCAACTAGACAATGAACTAGAAACATTTATTAATAAGTTTCAGCGCACTGCATGTAAAAGAACTCCTGACATCAAAACCAAGGTAAAGGGAAATAATTACGCTAGAGAAATCAGGGAGTTGCTTACTGAAAAAAGAAGATCAAGAAGGAAGTGGTATCAAACTAGAGCCCCACGACTTTCATATATGAGGAAGCTAACTATCACAAAAGTACTGATTATTCTCTCTGGAAGGTAACCAAAAAACTAAAAAGGCCTATCATACAGACTGCACCTATAAAAAATGCAAATGGGGGTTGGGCCAGAAACAATGATTAAAAATATAACTATACATACAAAAAATTTAATATAGACCGATAACTACTTAACACTACAGTTAATTTAATCATAATTCATAACACACAATAAGATTACTCATATTCAGATGCAACAATTAAGATACAAGTAAAATAATAAAATCTGTAATAGTGCGCAACATCTATAGTATGCAACATTCATCACGCAACATTTACATACAACATTGCTGAAACAAAATATTTAAATATTTTTGTTAATGTATTGTCAATTTTTTTATTTTGTTTAATTTAATTAGGTGTTCATAAATTTTTCTTAGTTAAATTTTATTGTTAATTTTAAGAATTAACTAGGATAGATTTAGCACAGGTTTTATCTATTAAGATAGAATTCATCGACACGTCTTATAGAGATATATGATGAGTCGATCCCAGTAATGGAATAACTGATGTAATTTTTAAACTAACTTAATCTGAAATTAAGATAGTTCAAATTATGGCGCGAGACATTTTTGAAAATGATATATAGAATTCTAATAAATTTAGATAATTCTTTCTTCTTCTTAAAAATGTGCGTGAAGTTTTTCTTTAACATTTTTCCATTAAAACAACTACGAATTTTGATAAAAAAACATTCCTAAAACTTTTAAGATCGTGATGTTCTTAGTTAAGAAATACCTCAAAGAATCAAAAGTATTCTTAATAGTCCCGAGCTTTCTCACAGCTATCAAACTTGCCGGAAAATGTGTTTTATGGAAATCTGCAGAATATAATTATTCAGCATGATAGATTTTGAATGATTCATGAAATTTTCCTTAAGAATTTTACATTTAATGCAAAATGGAACGTCTCGAATCATGTGATATAGATGTGAGAATTTTATTTGTTTTCTTTTTTGTAATCACAGCACACCATAAGAGGTAATGATGGGACATGTAATTTCATACTATATCACAATTTATCTGCTTATAGAAAGTCGTGAAAGGATCACAAAACCATGCTGGAGGCTTCGTCGTTTATATGAATTAAGCAATACTGAAAATATTTAAGCGAGGACCGCGATGAGTCATTTCAATTCATACTAAAAAAAATAACAAAAAACTAGTAAATTATAAATAGTAAATTTCATTAAAATTTAATTTTGGTGATCATACAGATTCGGAATAGCCTTAAATATCTGGAAATATATGCCAATAGCCGTGGACATCTCTAGGATCGGCGGTACAAATTATTAAAAATCGTTTAAAATGTAATCGTTTACGAAACTTCTAAATGATGTAAAATAAATAGTAAAGTTCATCATAAGTTAATTTTCTTGATTATACAGATTTAAAATAGCTTAAACTATTTGAAAAGATAGGTCAGTATCTGAAGACACCTCTAAGATCGGCGGTACAAAATTTTAAAAATCAATCAAGACCAAGTAATTTTAAATTCGATAAACAAATAGAAAAGTTCATCAGAATTTAATCTGATTGACCACACAAATCCTAGGTGGTCTAAACTATCCGGAAATATACATGAGTTGCCGTGGACATCTCTATAATAGGCAGTAAAAATGATTAAAATTGGTTTAAAATCACGGAACTTCAAAATTCTGTGAAAATCTAACCGCTTTTTCATTGAATCAATGCAATACTTCTCACACTAAATAAATGGATTTTGCAATTCTTACGTCTAATGTAATGAAATTATTTATAACATTGAAAATGAACATACGAGTATATATGATTTCAACAGCTATACGATAAACTAAACGTGAAGTGTCTGAACATTTTTTTCTCATTTTGCTAAATACCAGTAAACATCAAATAATATAATTTACCTTATTATACATAAACTAAAAATAGTACTATTATATTGTCTAAATAATATATCAACTATACATATAAATAAAAATAAAAATTTGGAAAAAAAAAAACTCCACGCTATTAACCAACATTTTTAGTAACAAACCATTCGATTATATACTGAAGAGTTATAAAATTGAGAAAATCAAACGCACTGTAAAATATGTGTTGAAAACGTTGAACTTGTGTGGTTATAATTTGTTTTTGGTACATTGGAGGTGTTGATTGAAGAGTTTGTTTTTCTTTTCTAGAAAATCTTTAATAGGAATGAGAACCTATATACACACATAAAAGAATTTAATTTTTTTTTTTTTTATATATTCCCGGATTCTTTACATTTTTTTTTTGTGTATTATGGAAATAAAAACATTAAATAAAACGAACAGAAAAAAAAAAAAATATGTAAACAAAATGTCAAATATAAGATAATATTGATAGACAATAAGACGCATGAAAGATTTAGGAATTCTTCAAAGATATAAATAAATGTTTTAGTATTTTTATATCAATCAGGTACTTTGTTATACAAATTCAAAACTTTAAAAATATATTTTATTGTCAAAACGTTAAATATGGGTCAATGTTTTTAATCAGCTGATTGAGATCTTCCACCATATGTTTCTGGTTTTCAAAGTCTAATATCATATTATGTCATTATGAGAAATATGTTCTATATGCGGCATATACTTAAATTGTCATGATGATCGCGCGGTTTATGGTTGATATATAAAGTGTTGATACTCATAATTGACTAAAACATATGAGGAAATGTATTGATATATTTTATAATATTTTGAATGCTTTCCCTTTTTCGAATTTTTTTTGAAATTTTTATTTTTGTATCTTACGATATACGATTGCAAAAATTTAAATAAAGCAAAAACCCATAAAAGAATACGACGGTAAAAGACGAAAATGATATCTTTTTTATTTATGTATACATATACGTTTATAAAATAATCAAACTGATCGCTTGTATTGTTTATGCGTCGTTCACAACAGAATCTATTTATCATAAATTTTATTTTTGTTGATCAAACGCAAAATTTAAAATGCAATATATTTTAAACCCTATAGTGGAACAAATTTATTTTTTTTAATTTTAATTTTACAGAGTTATGAATTCAAATGGTCACACTTCTCGTTATTTTTTATGCCGAACAGGTGAAAATGTTATTAATTTATTTTTTCATTAATAAAAATGATCTTGTTTCATATTTATTTATAGTGAATGTCATTTTAGAGTATATAGATAAATAATTTATTTTACAAATAAATTAACATAAAAAATTAAATTTTATCCAAAAAAAATAAAAATTATTCAATCTGCTGCAATATGTTCGTTGTACTATGTCGTCCGAGAATGGTTTTTTGTGTATATACATATTTAAAGCAACAATAAAATATATTCGCGGTACAATTGAGGTTACATACCCGCAAAATATATATATATATATATATATATATATATATATATATATATATATATATATATATATATATATATATATATATATATATCGCATTGACTATTCATCATATTTAAATGTATGTGAACTTGAATAATATATAAAATGAATAATAATATCTTTTAAAACATATAAGATCACATTGCTCTCAGATTATTTGTTTTTATTTTTATATATGTAGAACGGGACACAGACCCCAAAGAATGAGTTATACGATTTTTGTTGTTATTGTAATCATCATGGGTATATATTATTTAGCATATGTCTAGGAGAATTTAAATATTAGATTAGGTTGGATTATGAATTTAATAAGTCGTATATTATCTGTGTATGTGCTCTCTCGGTACGTATATTTATTTAACATTTTGATTTTTAAATTGTTTAGGGTAAAACTGTTTTTTGTTTGTACGTTTTTTATTGCGTCTTGGGATATATTACGATTGCGGCTATGTCATCGATTAAGATATTGAAAATATTTGTGCAAAAAAAATGTTTATAACTTAGGCGCAATTTTTATATTTATGTAACGGCCTCGGAACATAAAAATTCCCAAAATATTGCATCCGTAGGTCTTAAACCTAAATTATAATAAAAAAATGAGTTTCAAAATCAAGTTTTTTAATTTTTTAATTCCCAAACTCGTTTATTTTTACACACCGCCCAAGCCTTCGATAAAGTATGGCATAAATGACTTATGCACTCTCTTGATAAATTTAAAAAAAAATTAGGGCGTTATTTTTATTTCATAATAACTATTGACGTTTTTAAATAGATTATTTCAATATGTCTCAAAAATTATCGTATCAATAGATGTGTTCGCACAAGTGGTTTTTAATATACGTATGTATTTAAGAGTATTAATTAGAAAGAACGCCCTAATTTTTATTTTTATTCATTTTAATTAAATAAATTTTCGTGATTTTTGTTCACTTAAATTTTGTTTTTCATGTTGTTTCCGATGTCAATTTTAGAAACTGCCAATTAAAACTAATTTTTAATTAAATATTTTTGGTTTGTCCACCATATGACTTTAAAAATCAAATAAAACTTTTGAAAATATCTTTTAAAACTCCAACTTCTTATGGCTTAAACTGGGGATTTAAAATGCAATTTCGGTATGAGCTGAGAATTAAACAGAGTACGTATGAGTTATTTATTATTAACTTATAATTTTTCCAAAAAATAGCGTTCTGACATTATAATCATAATGGGGTTCAACATATTTTTAATAAATCCCGTTTTTTTCACAAAGCCAAATGAACCAAATAATCAAACAAAATCTTGTTCACGTTTCGTATTATGAAATGATTTAAATTTAGATACACGTATAATGAACTAAATGTACACGATTTTTTGACTCGAAATCCAAATTAAATTAAAAAGTAAAACACATTAATATAGAGTTTGGAAGAAAATGGATTTTTACAACCCGTGATTTTCATTTCTCAATTTTGTGAAGGTTATAGAAGCGCCAGTTCGACCATGGGGTTTTGATTTTTTAGCTTACATTTTTTATTGTAGATTGATCAACTTGTAAAATAAATAGTAAATAAGTAATTTACAAATATTTTTTGTCGATTAATTATAATAAATATTACAAAATACGCGTTGTTGGCCATAATCTAATCAATTATTCAAAAGTTTCGTTATTGTCTGCGAGTACATTGTCACTCCAATTAGTCTCGAAGAAAATTCGATTATGGATATCAATAACGAATATGTTTTAAATAAAATATCGAATAAACCGATATCTGCAGTTATTTAATTGTATCGAAACACCAAGTAACAAGTGATGCGCATCTCACCTTAAGGAACGAAACATCTACTTTCTGTATCGTGTTTTTTTACTTCTTTTCCTTATAACAAACAACACAAATCAAATTTTGTCACTTGGTACGTTGATGGTTTTCTCCGGCGATTTCTGCAATTCCTTCATCTATTGGACGTTCATGTCTCCAAGACGACGATGCCACAAATTAAAATTATCTTTGATGATTGACCCGAATGAACAAAACCCACTTTATCCAAATCGAGTTTGTATACATATACTTGAGAGTTACTGTTCAAATCAGCTGATTGTCAAAAATACTACACTGGCAGTCAAAACTATCACTTTACCATTTTCACCATTTGACCTACAGAAAGTAAATTTGCTGACAGTTCGGACACGCATAAGTGGTGTTGTATGGAGGAACTGACAATGAGTCCCAACGAATTCTGGAATTTTATGAAAAGCAAGAGAATAGTGGTTGATTTTCCGTCATCCATGACTTATCAGAGCTCCACCGCTAATCACCCCTTTGAAATGTGTGAATTGTTTGCCCCAGTGAACGAACTACTAGCGACGCCCTCTATCAAATGTCGAAGCTCTCGCGGGCCCGTTGATTTCAATCATTTTAAATTTACAGAGCGAGAAATTAAAGATTGCTTGCTTCAGCTTGACATCGACCAAGGTGCTGGTCACGACAGAATTCCACCGATTTTGGTCAGGAATTGTGCGGAGAGTTTGGCTCTTCCTATTACTTTTGTATTTAATGAAAGCTTACGCAGAGGTTTTTTTCCTAATCCTTGGAAAGTTTCCTGAATTCACCCAATTTTTAAGGCGGGTAGAAGAAACGAGGTGTGTAATTATCGGGGGATCGCCATTCTCTCCGTTATACCCAAGCTCTTTGAATTCGTGGTTCAGAAAGTTTATTTTTATGGCTGATTTCATTTTGCAGTAATTTATTGAACAGTCTAAACTCCAGACAGTAACTCGACGTTGTTTACACAGACTTTGCCAAAGCTTTTGATAAGATTTTAAATTACTATCTTTTGGATTAGACATTCCACAAACGACATTACACCGTATTTTGCATAAAGACCTAGGTCTTAAAGCTTGTAAAGTTCAGTTAACACAAGAACTCAAGCCGGTCGATCACCATAAACGTCATAAGAAAAAGGCTTGAAAAGCCTCTCCATCCTCAACGTGTTACTGTTTGGTGCCGTTTTTGGACTGGCGGTGTGATTGGACCATACTTTTTCAAAAATAAGAACGGATTGCGCTACCGAGCTATGATTAACTGTTTTTTATGGCCAGAATTGGAAGATATTGATGTTGATGACGTTTATTTTCAGCAAGAGCGCGCTACATGCCACAAAAGCAACGAAACAATCACAATTTTGCAAGAAAAGTTTTCTGACCGTGTTATTTCTCGAAGAGGTGATCACAATTGGCCACCGAGATCTTGTTATTTAACACCTTTAGACTTTTTTCTTTGGGGCCACGTGAAAGATAATATATGCCAATGGTCCACAATCGATTCAAAACCTTAAAGATGGAATTCGTGAAGATATCGAGGACAAACAGCCGCAAATGTGCGAATTGGTCATGGAATCTTTCATGAAAAGGATAAAGTTCTGCAAGCGGAGCCGGGACGGCCATTTTGCTGATATCGATTTCAAATGTTAATGGCATACCTTCGTCTTAACAATGAAATAAACATTCATTTATTTCTCTTAAAAAATACTGTATTTTTAAATATCAAAATGAAACCTCTTATTGGAAAACCCTGTATATAGACTTATTACTTAAAGGCTCACGATTGGCAATATAGAAAAGAAAAAATTTATTAAAAACTGCCGACTACATAAAAACTAAAATAAAGCATTCTTAAACGAATCCTTTTACATGTGACAGTAAAAAAAAAACGCTGCGAGTCAAAATTCTGCGAGGCCTTGGTTCAATCTTGAGTAATTACTAAAACAACTGTTGTTGAACACTCTCACTTTTCTTAGAGTGACATTGAAAAGATGCAAATTCTAAAATAGTCAGAACAAAGGAAACATATCCAATGGAGTTAGAATAATCCGGTCACCCAAATCTTTGCAATTCCGCTTGATGAAATGTCTTTTGGATGGTAATACTAACGAGCCTGGTAAAGGTAGCATGGAAAGAAAACATTATACCTAGCTTTAGTGTATAAACGATATTGATCAGGTTGTACCTGATATCTGGTATGGGCCCACACGCGTAGCTAAACCAAATATAGGATATGAATGACCATATGACAGATTCACAAAATAAGGTAAATGAAATCCTTAAACGACATATAAATGAAATCCTTAAGTTATATCCTTAGTATCAATATTTATGAATATCACTAGTTCACATTGCCTTCAACCTCTTATATTCGATATTCAACAACGCGATAACTGAACTTCTACATGTATATCGAATGCAATTTTGTATTTGCTCCGGTCACCTGCACAGGTCAAAATAACTGCACAGTTGTATCATACACACATTCAGCTGGACCTGCACAGGTACGCATGTGCAGATATACCTGACATGACTACCTGAACGCGTATAGCCGGCTTAATTGACCAACTTAGGCAAAAATTTCGTAGAAACGCAACCACTCAACTGGAATGAACTGACAGTTTAACATTAAACTATTCAACTTGGTGATATAATCATATCAAAATCTGGAGTTTAAACTTTTAAATAAATTACCACAATACGAAACCAGATTAGTAACTGTTGACAAAGGACAAATACATTTTTTGGAATCGGAAGACCGAAAGTCCTGCACCTTTATCAACGTCAAGTTGGGGCACGGAACCTCGAAAGTTATGCTCAGTAATGTGAAATGATTGAAATCCAGTGGGCGTCGTTACTATAGTTCGTACTCGACAATGTTAGGATTCCAGAGAAAATCACGCTGGAGGATAGAAGTTAAAACCTCAACAATTGGAATTTTTAAGATTTGATCTAGCGTCAAGTGCTGATAAATGGATGATGCAAAATCCGTTTAGACCAAATTAGTCGAGCGATACAATTTAATTAGAGTTGAACCTTTCAAAATTCGTAATGTATAGTAATAACATCTGGCATGAATGGCAAAAATTATCGATCATCGACCATCGAAATTATCGTTAAAAAAAATCGCATATCGGTATAATTCATATTTAATTATATTAATTGAAAATGTGATAATTATCAAAAATAAAATTTTCAATCTTGAAATTTACAACTCAATAATTTTATGTTATTGTCCTGTCATTTTATATATGAAAATGTCCTAGAGGATTGTGACATTTGTTTTTCGTTTATATATACTCTCTCGTACATATACAGGCATTTCATAAATAATTATGTTTTATTATAGTGATTGACCATAATTATAAAAATTATATCAATGTAGGATGAACTGAAAAACAGCAACAACAACAAAAATATGTTGTGTTTTTTTATTTTTTGTCCAAACCAATTATGTAAATTTATTTTATTTTACATATTTGGTAAAACAAAAACAAAAACAGGAGGACATTTACAAAACATTGTGTATAGTGTAATCAATTTTCTTAAATCTCAAGACCAAAAAGATAAGATAGGTTGCTGCTGTATATATGCGTAAATACACTTGATTTTCTTGTATTCATTTTATTTTGATCTCTCGTACCAATTTTTTTTTTTTTTGTAAATTATTTCTTGCATCTTTTCACAATTTTTAATTTACATACTAATTACGAGTACATACTCTAGCATATTTATAAATAATTAAATATTTATAATAAGCGCGCATAAAGATAATAACACTACTTGTTGATCTGAATATCCATATAAACATAAACATAACTAATAATTATATGTTATTATTAATAAAATTATTTTTTATTTTTACATAACACGCATTTTAATTAAATCAAATTAAATAAATAATCTAGTCACCTTTTTTAATACATTAATTTGATAGTATCGCCTATATATATGCGTGTATAGTGTATACGATATCGAACGATAAATCATTCGTCTATTTAAAAATTAATTTAATTAAATTTAATTGTTTTATTAAACAATCAAAAAATAATAAATTTTCTTTGCGTATTATTTTACAATTTAGAAATAATTTTATCAAATCTATGAACAAATAAATACATAAATTTATTTATTTATTTTTTATAAATAAATATTGCAAACAAGAAAAGGTCTTTAAAGTTGAAATTAATTATATTTATTTAGATGATTTATTATATACAATGTAAAGTATATAAAATAAAATAAAAATACTTTTATTATTGTTATGTATTTATTAACATTTGTTTGAATGTATGATTTTTAATTAAATGATGATCGAATTCAATTCGCAATGAATAATTAATTTTGTCGAAGATTATACGACAAGTCAATGCACTTAATGATTTAAATTCTAAAAATAAAAATGATTAATATTTTTTATTAATTAAATACACGATTCTTATTGGATTTGTAAATATATTATAAAATGCATACAATAGATGCTGATTTTCGGTTAAAAAAATTACAAAACATTTCGATATAAAATTAATTAATAGTGACACAGTGTTTTTAAAACGGTTTTTGTTTAGAAATTCTATCACTAATTAATCATTGTTTAAGGATTTAGCTGTTTAAACATTAACTGTTGTAGCTTTTAATCGTGTGAATGTTTTTTAGTAAGTGGTCAAATTTGCTTCATCATAATTAAAATCGTACATTTTTTAAGAAATTGCTAAAGATATGACAGAGTTTGGCTACATATGGCAAAGTATTATTGGGTTTCGCGATTCAATTTATGTAAGTATGTTTCTAAATTTTTACGTGGTATTTCGTCAGTGAGAATTTATTTTTAGTATTTTCTCACCACACTGACTAAAATCAGCTATCCTAAGACCAGAATAACGAAAAACAGTAAGATTTTAAATCTCACAAATTATTGGTAGAATGTTTTTAATTTTTGGTGAATGATTTTGGGGAAGATGAATTAATTGCACACCTTTATAAAAATATAATTTTGTATTCAGTTGCAATGCAACGCAACCTTGAAATTCTCAAATATTAACTAAAACTAGTCGGTGATAAATAAATTGTTAAAATTAAAATTATGGTTGGTTACTAAATATCACAGTCGATCTCGAAATTAATAAAATAATCAGTTTTTTGAATAGTATGAATTTTAATGAGCTTGATAGGAAAAATAAAAATTCAATTAAAATCAAAACTCAAATTAAAATGTGTTTGAATAATAGTGGTGGATGTGTGGCCAAAAATGCCGCTCGATGTCGGTAGTAAAAGGAAACGATTATTTATTTTTCTGAACGCACGTTTTTTTTAATTACATCAACGAAAATATAATGAGCATTATTAGAGACGTAATCTCAAGTTTTAAGGAAACAGGCGCTGTAATAAAACATCGAAGTGTAACGAGCTAACGAGGATGCATTTGTCTATACTCGTAAACGTGCCATGGCTTTAAATATTTGAAGAATATTATACCGAGCCAATAGCACAGTGGGGAAAGCTGTGGCGTTTGGATCGGGAGGTACCTGGCTCAAATCCCAATAGAGAAGCGGGATGCAAAATTGATTATTCATCCATGATTTCGATCAAGATGATTAAGAAAACATCTATGAACTTCTGTTGGAGTGCAGAATCCCTGGACCGAACCATCGTTCATGCCAGTACAGGCTGACATGGAGCTATACATAATGTGTTGATGGTGAATTAAAATAAAACTCGGACCTGTAGCCGTTAAAATCTCTTAATTTCAAGTCATATATAATAGACTTATCTCAATAAAAATAAAATAAAATTGTTACATCTCAGATTTTAAGACTGGATCTTAAAATATTTCCTTATAAAATTCAACTAGCACTAGACCTAAAAACGTAACAATCATAACAACGTCTGCAACACTCGAACATATATATGTGCAGCTATAGCCAAAGAAAATATTGCTTTTCTAAATGTACCTGTCACCTTCTGATACTTGAAGGTCTGTTGACTGGTCTACACCAGGAAACGACCAGTGAAATCAGTTATGCAAAATTCAGAGCCATATTGTGTCCACAACAGATTGAGAGTCATTTGAGAGAGGAAAGTAGAACAGCAGGAAACAGCTCAAATTTCACCGAAACAGAAACAATCAAGTAAAGAACTCTCAAAGACAACATGGTATTCCTATACGAAGATCAGCAGACAAGGCGAACTAAAGTCATTGTTAAGGAACTACACGCTTCATGCAAACCAGAAGAGATAAAAGAGTATCTATTGGAGAAACAATACAAAATTAACGAAGTTACACAGCGCTGGTGAAAAAATACCTCTTCCATTATATTACATGTTATCTTTTGAAAGAATGGAAGACATTAAAAATATTTATGCAACAGCGAAATACTCCATATGAAAGTGCAAATAGAAGTAGTTAAAAATCTAAACTGAGTCCCTAGCGCAAAAAGGGCCAAGCCTATGGACACACGCAACACTTCAATAAGGAGCCCAGATGAAACTAAAACAACAAACAAAAAAATAGCTGGCAAATGCTACTCAATGGAAATTAAATCACTAGTTAGAGAGAAGAGAAGTACACGAAGGGAATGGCAACGTACACGAGATCCAGCCGCCAAAAATAGATTAAATAATTTAACACAACGAATACGCAAGAAAGAGGAATATGGGAATTTAAAAAAAAAAATCAATAAATGCATACATACCTACAATCTCTCACCTACGATAAAGATAGTGATTATTCATTGTGGAAAGCAACCAAATATTTGAAAAGGCCAGTTATACACATAGCACCAAAAAGAACAAATAATGGTCGCCTGGCTAAAACCAAAGAAGAAAATGCAGAAAGTTTCGCGGATCATCTCGAGTGTACCGTTCAGCCTAATTTAACATCACTTAATCAACGGGAATACTGATTAAAAACCATACAACTATCCTGAGACAGGAGATCCCATTAACTAATTAGTCACATTCAAATTGTAAATAGCCATAAATAATATGAAAGATTGGCTAGCTAAGTGGAGAATTACAGTGAATGAATTGAAGGCTACTCACATTAACTTCACTACCTGTGATTCTCAATAATATTACTATACCACGTGAAAATCAAGCAAAATACCTTGGTATGAACCTTGATGCAAAGTTAAACTGAAAAGTACACGTGAAAAAATAAGCAGAAGAGATTCAGTTAAAATATAGCAAAATGTACTGGTTAATTGGTAGAAACTCACAGTTATCCATTCATAACAAGCATATGCTTTATAAATAAGTGCTCAAGCCGGTCTGGACATATGGTATTCAACTATGAGGATGCATCAGAACCAGCAATCAACAGATAGTTCAACGATTTCAAAATAAAGTTCTCAGAGGGATTGTAGACGCCCCTTGGGACACTCGTAATAGTGACCTTCATAGAGATCTCGGAATAGACACAGTCGTAAGTGAAAAAAAGAAGTATGTGCTCAAAAACACCAGGAGATGCTCCATCATCATCCTAAGAATGATGTAATCATATCTTCAATAAAAATTCGAAGCTCTTTGAAATATTTTTTCTTTAATTCAAAGATATATCTCCATAAAGAAAATTTGGAGGAACAAACGATTTCAAAAGTTTAAGTTTAGACTTTACTTAAAGCATTTCGTATAGATGTTCAAATCTTTTGTAAAAAAACATCCTGAGTCTTTCCACTTTTCAGTTCCATTTTATTATTTAGTAACCATATTGAAATCCAGTCAATCTCAAAATCAACAATTTCGATGCAAATGCCCTCTATGTCTCCGTAAAATGGTGATATTTACAACGAGTGATAACTGTGGGTAGATTATTTATATACATCATAAACAGAAAAGGTTTAAGCACTGGTCCCTGTGGAACACCACATTTAGTATTGCAATCTGCAAACGACATAAGACAATATCAGTGACTGGAGCATCCATTTGAGTACTTTAGACAAAGCCGAAAATTAAGGAGTTTCCTTATTGGGAATGATAAGTGCTTGCATATAGATGGAAAATAACAGTAGTTGCGGAGTAGGTTTTTCTAGAGTAATTTAGCACATAGAAATGAATTAAAAACCTCTCGGGTCCAACCAAGACATTTGTGTATTGTATAGTGTTATTCGAATTAGTTAATCACATATTTTAAAATCAGAATTGTTTTATTTTTTACCCTAGGGGTATATAGTAAACTTCGGCGTTGATTATTTCTCTGCAACACCAAAACGGTGGTTGGAAGGGGTAGACCTCCACAAAAAACGGTCAATGTAAAATGTGGTTTTAATTCAAAGTGTTGCAAAAAATTTCAAAAACCAAGGAACATGATGTCTGGATTATTTGTTGAGGCAAGGAGCTACATATATTTCGTCCTAACGAAAAAATGGACCGTGGGTGAATTTGATATACAAATTAAACTTTTGGACTACATCATTTACCGAGTGGAAGTAAAGTCAAATATGGACTACGAAAGTATGACATATCTTTCAAGCCAAATTGTTTAGTTTGTGCTACTTCGCAGTATCAGCCCATTTTCTATAATAAGATCTGAATGTACGCTCATTCAATGATTAGAGTATTTTTACGCAATTTTGAACAAGAGCGTTTTAGAACTCTTGGTTTTTTCATGATCATAGCGCTCATACACTAAAGCTAGAACTACTTGAAGTCCTAAAATCCCGTTCGAACTTGGATGTAATGAAATTATGCGATATAAAATGTAAACTAGAATATACGAAGCACATGCAATTTTTGTTTAAGGGCACGAAATACACTCCAGAAACAGGGTGCAAAAAATTTGACTATTCACTAACGACGGATGAGGTTTGTATTATTTTCAATACAGAAACCCACGTGGGAACTAACAATAAATGCCAAAAAATTAAACTACGAAAGGACGATTAGATGACTAAATACAACCGAGACCGGATTGAAAAAAAAACACAGTTTTATTAGTATGTAATACATATAACCCGCAGTCTAATAATATGATGAATGTGTTGTCTCGTTATTAATTGGTTTGAGACAAAATTTATTTCGTAAGCTTTTCAATTTTATTGTTTTTGAATTAAGCCCACTGAGGTCACAATTGAAATCTCCGCACACTATAAGATATCAGTATAGTTGGTTCTGATTTTCCATTTGGGACTTGATAACTTTGAACTTTCACTGTGAAACCAAAAACCAAACTGTCAGTGTCAAAACATTCAGTAAATACAACATTGCCATCATTGGGAAGTACACGAACAAACAACGTTTACAAATAATCAAAATTTACTACAAAGTTTCCGACTGCAACTTCACGAGTGTTAATTCCAATAATTTTTGATCAAGCGCATTTTTGGCTAAACGGCTTTGTCAACAAAACAGAATATGCGTTATTGGTCATGTGAAAACCCCCATGTTCCTCAAAAAACACCACTTCATTCACAAAAAATACTTGTATGGTGTGGTTTTCATGCTGGTAGTGTCATTGGATCGGTTTTTCCCGTTGATGAAAATGACCGTCACGTTACATTCAATGGAGGTCGCTACAGAGACACGTTGCAATGTTATTTCTTTGGTCAATTGCATGAGCTAGAAATAAATTATATGTGGTTTCAAGAAGACGGCCCGACATGCCACACAGCGGGTCTAACAATCGACTTATTTAATATCCAGAAATGGTCCTGTCGATTGGCAGTCTGGATCGTGTGATTTAACACCTCTAGACATTTTTTAATAAGGCTACGTTAAATCATTCATCAAGAGATAGCGGCCGTTTCCGTCGAAATGTCTGGCCGAGTAATCAAAAATTGGGTTCAACGAATCGACACTTGAAAACGTGTCCGTGGTGGACATATGAACGATGTCGAATTCCGCATACACAAATATTTTGATTGTACTTCAAGCCAATAATAAAATGTTCGAGATATCTCAAATGATTTTCGTGTTATTTTAAAAAAAAGGTTTTCAAGTCCTTATTGGAAACCCTTTATACATTTGCAAGTAAATAAAATTTCAAAAATTTTAAAACCGAAATCCTAAAATCCATACTTCAAATTTTTGTAAAATTCAATCAATTCATTCACGAAACAGAACTCCCGTATAGTATTGAAAACTACGGATAGTTTCAATATTACGATCGAAATATCGATATTGCCAAAATTTTAACGGACACCCTATATAATCTGCTTAGAAATTAAAGATATTGGCTCGGGGTTACCACAAAGCTATAGTCAGATGTCGAAGGAAACTCTATAGATATGAACTCGCCTATAGTTGCATGAAACGAAAACTAATCTGCAAAGCCTAATTATCAATTGAGCGGTTCTATTAAAGCTATCTTGCACCTGTAGTACTCTCAAACCAAATTTTTGTAAAATAAAGGCGTCGATTTTTTTGAGGTAAATAAAAACTAACCAAATGTATAATTGAGTGATCAGGTGTTTTCGATTTATCCAATTGGGATCCAATTAACGACTTATTTGACTGATTCAATATGGCGGCATTAAATATGTGATTTAGCAGTTTTAAAATAATTATTAAGATGGAAAATCGTAAACAACAATTTTGTTCAAATCATGTTGTGGAAACTCTTCCGGATAAGTCAATTAAGTCTACAATTAGTCTCCTCGCAATCATATTTGTTGTAGGCTTTTAAATAATTCACTCTAAATGGCGCCGATGAGACAATAGCTGAAGCTTCAAATTATTTTTTAGTTTAGTTAGTTCAGTCGATTAAGGCACACAATATTAAATTATGCCTTTGAATATTATTTTAATTAAGTTTGGTTATGTTGCGTTTAGTTGCTTCACGCTAATAAAAAAAACGACTAAATAGTTTTGAAAATCGGGTCACAACAGCGTAATTCATTATTTTACATATCGCCGCTTATGCACGATACAGTTACCAATTGGAGTTTCGACCAAGAAGGAATTTTGTATACAGCCTCTATTATGTTCAAATTATCTTTAAATTTATCTACAGTTTAGCGAACCCTAAATTGCGAAAGGCGTATACTACATATATTGGAGCATCATAGGAAGTAAGGTAAAACAGGACCTGCAAGATGTGAAAAAAATCAAAGCAATGAAGGTTAAATACGTTTATCATCGACTGTTAACTTT
Source organism: Tipula unca (assembly GCA_951394425.1). NCBI lineage: Eukaryota > Metazoa > Arthropoda > Insecta > Diptera > Tipulidae > Tipula > Tipula unca. Next base: position 74,768,332 of record OX596381.1, read on the forward strand.
CTGGGATTAATATCCGCTTCTGCTGTGAAAATCATAGCGCGCTAACTGCGATTCAACACGATGAGATATTAATAATATTGAATGAACACAGTTGTGTCAGTTGATGCGATAATATATTTCGTATCGATTCTGAAAGTCAACGAAATAATATTATAAGCGTTCGTATTTGGCACAAACTATATAGCTATATATTCAAAACAAGATAACAGTGAAATTTTACAACATAAATTAATGACGTAACGCAGACAAATACCAAACCGCGAAATAGTACAAAAATAAAAAATTCACAACAGACGCGTTTCAAAAATGTTTTGACATAAACTTGATTGAATAAAAATGTTTTTCTTCTATCAATAATAATTATTTTAATTTTCCAAGTTATAAAATGTTGTTCATATAGAAGTTAACATTAAACGAAAATACTAAAAAAAAAAAAAAACTCATCTTCAAACCTCTCTCATCATTAAACATTTTTTTTTTGTACATGTTTATTTTTTCTTGATTGTGATTTTTTTTATCTTTTCTTAATTTTAACTATTTTATTTTATTTTTTCGTGTATTTTGTAAACAATTTTATTAAGTGAGATTGAATGTGATGATTTAAGAAGATTTATATACACGCAAGTACATGAGAGTATATTATAGTATCTGAAGTTTAAATGGTTTGTTTATTGGATAAAATAACAAAAAAAAAATAAAAAATAGTTCTTGACTTACTTTGTCCTAAGTGAACACGTTTCATCCACGGATATATTTGCGGTGGTACTCCTTTTTTACCCGAACTATTCTGTCGCGGATTACCATCCTCGTTTCCACTGTCCGACGATGTATCCGATTCGCCGCCCGGACTGTGCAATGGTAAATTTGTTGTATGATTATTTGTTGCCGGATGCGTTGTATTTGTATTATTAGCGGGATTACTTGATGTCACCGTTGTTGCAGAATTTTTATTTATTTGCCGCGATAATACTGCTTCGGTTACGGTATTTGGTGACAATTTCGGTGATATATCCCGTGCCGTTGTTAAATCCTGAGGACTTGATATTGAGGTATTGTTATTGCTTTGCGCTTGCCCGCCCACCGATGCTTCGGCCGCATATTTACAACTTTGTGCCGTTAGCGCACTCTGCTGCTGCTGCTGCTGCTGTTGATTAAGTAACAGTCGTTGTGGTTGTAGCTGAGTATAATCAACCATATCGTTTGGATTCTGTTGTCCGCCTAAATTATATGCAGACGTTGGATAATGTGTTTGCGGTGTGCCAGGATACAAATTTGGTGTGTACGCGGAGGTGGGGAAATAATCATTTGTTAATTGATTACCGGCTGGGCCAACATTTGGCCCAGCACTATTACTTGTTGCGTTACTATTTGTTTGATGTGTTTGCTGTTGATGCTGGGGATTTAATTGTGCCTGTGGATAGCACGATGCTAATGAATTTACGAATTGATAGGAAGACATTGCCAGCGAATCGGGATCCATTTTGATAACGATTTTTTTATTTGTTTGTTTGTCCACTCCAAGCCCAAATATAATTATATCTCAATTTATTTGATTAATAATTTTTTTTTTTTTACTTCTTTCTAATTCGAAAATAATCACTTAATCCATTTTAGACATTTATTTTTTGTGTCTATATATATAGAGAGATGGGGCAATGTGTTCGCGCTCTGAAAAGAGAAAAGCACAATATCATTATTTATAATTTTCAGTAAACAAATAATTATTATTGTATAATAATTGCGCAATTGTGCACAACAAATAATTACTATTGAAATTATATTTAATTCTCTCTCATTAATGAAAGTAGTTTTTGTTTAAGTAAAGATATAATTATAATCAATCGATTTAATACAATTTAAAAACAAAAACAACCAAAATAATTTAATATCTTAAAAATACTTATGTACCGGAGGTCGTTGTTATATTTTAAATGGCGAAACCGCATATAAAAACGTAAAAAAAATACTTTGAAATAATTATTTTGTATATACATACATATGTTTCTTATATGAATGCGCGCATCTCGAAGGACTGGTTTTGTGGTTTAAATATTAAAAGTTTGCGTATATAGAATGTGTGCAGTATAACATACACACACAAAATGTGAAAAGTTAAAAACAAAAAAAATATCTGATAAAACCTATAATTTTAAACCAATGGGTAATTTAACCCTTTAGCAATTCATAACAGCAAACTGAAAAACAACTTAAAGATTTCTTCTTCGTTTGTTTTTTTTTTTTTTTGGTTTCTTCAAATTTCACCAATATACATTTTGGAATCTTAATTTTTATTATTTTTTCTTGAATTTTTATACGTGAACATAACATTGATTTAACAGTTTTTTTTTATAATTCTTCTTATATGCAGAAATGAGGAATCGAACTTGTTTTAATTTTCACTATATATAAGAAAAAAAAATTGATAACAAAAATGATTGCCTTGGTTTTTATATCCACATATGTATATGTATATATTGTGTTCGTCGTTTGGTATTCGGTTTCTTTTGGATAATACCTAAAATACAGTTAAACCTATATAAAAGAATAACATTTTTAAACAAAAACTTTGATCATCTTTAGTTCACAGTTGGACAATGGGGATTAACTGTGAAACCGCAGCTCTTCAATTCTTGAAAAAGCTACAATAAACAATAAAATATAGATTTTAGTTTTAAATTCAAAGGTAAGCGGTCAACCACTACTGCTTAAAGAAACTTTTATCTTCCGGTACGTGATTCTACAATTATTCTGAACATAACAAGACCAGGATGGTCTGTGCTTGTTTTAAAATTTTGCCGTTAATTAATATTCAAAAAATTTCTTTAATTTTGTCTCATTCTAAAATTAACAAAAATTTCAAAAATCTCAAAGCCAATTGATTTCAAAGTTCATTTTTTTTTAGTAGCTGCAAATTTAGCCAAGACATATGCGAATACTGCATTTCGAAAGAAAAACTATTTTCGTTCATCGTTTGCCATTCTAATTAATTATATTAATACGGTACATTAAATTTTTAAAATGAATTTAATTAATTGAATAACATTTTTGAAATTCAAGTGAAATTAAATTAAATTTTAAATGTAATCCTTGATGATAAACTTTTCAAAAAACGCGGTGGGCTAAACTTTCAGTAACAACCGTATCATATTCAAAACTAGTTTGCAGATCTTTGATTGTTGAGGTGACATGTTATTCCTTAGGAGGAGACGATTAATGCCACACATCTTAATTAAATTTAATGTTTAGTGTTAAATAGTTCCTGACTGACTAAACCACAGACAAATTTTTGCATAGTTAAAAATTTTTTACAACCATTATTTAGTTTTATAAAGCAAGTCGACTTTATATAATCTAATTTTAGTGCTATTTTCATGCAGAACACAAAATCGTCAAAAAATAACCACAGATTTGTTTGCAAAACATTCTTCTTGATGAGCTGTGATAAATCACTCACCCTGTATTGTATACATATATGTATTCCAAAGAGTCAAAACCACTATAAACAATAAATCATAAATTACTGCGGCCTCTTTAATAAAAACAAATTATAAAAAATAAAAACATTGAGCTTAATTATTTTAGGTCATTCACCTCCATATTATATTTTATTCATTTTTCTCTTGCACTAAATAAAACAAAAACAAATTCGTATTTATTAAACCAAAACAATACAACCAAGTGTATATGCTGCACCAAACCTTAAGAAATTTTATAAAAATTTTCATTTCACATGCGCGTTATATTTAAAAATGTTGACTTGACTCGACGAATCCAATGATAGAAAGTAAACCTCACGAGCTTGACACAACAAATGAAGTAATAAATTATTAATTCAAACGTTAAAAAATTTAATGATCGTTAATTAATAAATAAATTATGTTAGACGCGCGATCTCTATCCCCTTTCCAAAGACGCTCGCACTATATTATGGTAACCAATAAACATTTTCTCGTTATTTCATTTGTTGCTCCCATAGCATAGTATAATAGAAACCAAACCGAAAATAAAAAAAAAACAATTTTTCAATCAATTATAGTATACAGTTTCCATTTTCATTTGACCTTCATCTCAGCTGTTTCTCTACATATATCTTGTATACATGTACATATTTGTTCTTGTTTCGACGGCATTGATAAAATTTTGACAATAAAATCGATATAAAGATTTTCATTAATCATAAATTATTAGAAATCCATATAGACATAGATTTTCATTTGTTTTCCGCGATTGCGGTTAGTGCACACTATAAGACACATCTATTTTATTAGGTAATTAAAGATGGTCACCGCTATAGATGATATAATTAATGCGAAGATTTTAATGGAAACGACTAACTATGTGGAACATAGAGCAAATAATTACAGCAAATTATCATGATGCAATCATATGTGTGTGTATGTGATAACCTGAGGCAAACATTCGTCTTTTTAAACTCGACTACTGATTGTTTATAAATAAATTATCGATTGATTATCTGTACCTTTTTCACTTCATAGAAATCAAATATTACCTCAGGTGTAAATCAAGGTTTTTATTGTGACTGTTGGTGCAAACATAAATGTTAAGTGTTTATATACATACATACATAATTCCGAGATGTTGATTAAATAGATATTCCATCTGTGTATGTGTAGTGTCGTGTTTTAAAATGCCGAATCGAAAAATATTGGGTCGAGAAAAATTACAATTCGGGATCTAAAATTTAAAACTTGCAATGGAGTCTGGAGACAGCATATTTTAATTTAAGGTTTGGATATACGAATTTAGAGCATTCATGGCTTTTTCGGGGGCGAGAACTATTAAAATCATCATTGATGTAAGCACAGCACACTTCAAAGCATTGTGTCTAATTTGAAATTTTGGAAAACAAAATTTCGATTGTGGATTGACTCAATAGCATTCAGTGACTAATTTTTAAGCATATACAAATATTTCGATGCATTATCGAATTTGTATGTTACATGTTGAGATTTATTGGATTTGCACTTACTAAAAACACTTTTCAAATTAAATTATGTGTTTCCATTACGCTAAAAAAAACGGTGCACAAATATTCTTTTATAAACAATCAAACACCGGCTTGACCAAGATTTAAGTGCCCGTTGAATCATTGCGAGAGGAATATTCCTAATCCCTCGCTATATCAATCTTTTTAGTTGCGCAATATTATCAACTTTAGATCTAGCCAATTGCGACTTCAAGTAGCCCCACAGAAAATAATCGGATCGTACTAAGTCGGGTGATGTGGGAGTCCATACATCAGGATGAAGAAATGATACGTTGTTTTTTTGCAGGAATGTAAGTGTTTTCTTTGCCGTGTGTGACGGAGCTGAGCCTTGGTGTAATATCCAGTTACCGTTTGGATATAAGCGTTTTGAATCTTCGATAAGTGGTTTTAAACAGTTTGTAGTAATCTGCATTTATTTTAGCACCTGGCTGAAATGGGTACTGTTGTGCCAAAATAAGATATCCCTAACTCAAATATTGCACACTCCTTTGGCCATCAGCATTTGTTAAATAAAACCAAGCTTCGTCGACTGGGATATATTTCTTCCATTTATAGGTTTTTCGTACTCAGTTTAGGCCCAGGGACCGTTGGTATCTTTTAGTGATTGCTTGTGCAGACATATTGTGACGCTTCGGCTTCTTCAAAAGTCTTAGTCCCAATTTTTTTTCAGAGTATATTTTATGACTCCAACCTTTGTGTTAAAATGTTTTGCCAGATCTTTCTGCGTCGGTACTTGTGGTTTGATTGCCATTTTTCGCAAATTAGAATTTTGGCGTTTTGATAAAGCTAATTTTCGTCCCGCATTTTCAATTGGTTTATTGTTTCGCATTAGTGGAATTTCATTTTTTTATAATTGGTTAGTGTACCTTTGGAAATATTAAACCCCACCTTTCTACACTCTTTTATAATTAGTAAAAAACTAAAAAAATTTTTTAAAAATGTGAAACAAAGGACTACTGTTCTTTTGTCAACACCATGATGAGAACTGACTTTTAAAATAAAATTGAATTTGGAATATTCTATTGTTTTGATGCTTCTTTTTCACATATACTGTGCCTCTTTCTAAAATAACCGGGCTCTGAGTGTTTTGTATTTAAAATCGTTCATTTTCATTTTTGATGTACCTGTATTTGAAAGACAAATTTAGTTAACCGACGAATTTTCAAAATTGGTTACTTACACAAATGTTTAAAATGAGACTTACAAACCTGCACATTTTTTTATTTAACGTTCAGTTTGTTTATTGAGGTAATAGCACCCGATTCTTTTAAAACTTTATTTTGGACTATTGTCATCCCTAATTTAGAGACTATTCAGAACTAATTTGAATTCATTTTTAGACACATTTAAAATTTTAGATTATTTTTGAACAAGCATTCTGTTCCTCTGTGTAATGGCGGTTTTCACTGGTTCTAACGGGTGATCCAATAAGAGCTTCCGGAAGTTTTTTTGTTGAAATAAAACCCATTAAAATCAATTTAATAATCAAAAATTGTATTTATGACGTAAGTTCGGTTTATGATATTTAATGTTTGAAAATAATTTCTTTTAAATGTTGTTCGCGACGGGCTCTTAGATGATTCATTCTATGGGTCCAATTTTCGACCACGCTTTGTAGCATTTCGGTCGATATTCCGTTAATTACGCGTATTATGTACGCTTCTAATGCAGGAATCGATTGTGGTTTATCGATATAAACAAGTGATTTCAGATACTTACATAAAAAGTATTCTAACGGCGTCAGACCACAAGATCTTGGAGGCCAATTCACGGGTCCCTTTCTTGATATGATTTTCACATTAAAAATTTCTTTCAATAAATCGATGGTTTGGCCTACTGTGTGGCACGTTGCACCTTGCTGTTGAAGCCACAAGTCGACTACACCAATATCTTGAATTTTTGGCAATAAAAATTCATTGATAGTTGCTCTGTAATTTGCGCTATTGACGTTTACACGATGTCCTTCTGCATGTTTAAAGAAATACGGTCTGATGATGCCACCTGTCGATAAACCGCACCAAACAGTGCATTTTTCAGGATGCATTGGTAGCTCTTGAATCTGTTCTGACTGTTCATCAGCCCACCAAATACGACAATTTTTTTTGTTGACGTATCTATTCAGTTGGACGATTATGAACATCATAAAATGGTCGAAGAGCACGAAAACAATTTTTCACTGAACACTGATTTTTGAAATAAGTTTCCACGTTGTTTTCCCGTAAGTCTATTCATGGTGAAATGTCAATGAATACTGAACACAAATGTTATATGATCATGGCAGTTATCACGCATGAATTCCAATGAAACTCCACATTGGAAAGAATACCTCCTATTGGATCACTTTACTATAAATAGCGGGTATTCAGTTCGATTAAAATTGAGCACATCAATGCGAGAATTCTTGTTCGTCATATTGATGAGTATTATAGTTTTGATTTAATTTGTATATCTGAGACATGGCTACATTCAAATGTAAGTGATCAAGTTATGAGAATGATTGGGGAGTTAACTTTTTGGATTATTTTACTTGTGGAAAACTTGAAGCTCTAATGATTGAGCTCATCGGCGTCTATGTGGTGCCAGTTCTTTATAATCAATCACATGTTTACAGTACAGATTTAATTCACATTGCAGAATGTTTTAAGCAAATAACAAGTATATCTCACCAGTTTATTGTTTGCAGACTGAAAATCTGATCAGAAACGTTACCCCTGAATTTGTGATCATAACTTGATTTGTATTGAGTATCTACTTAGAACAACTAACTCACAGATTGAATATTTAACTTTAACGCTTATTAATACTATTGACCAAACAATTTTGCTATCTGAAATGCAAAATATTAGTTTGAAGTGTTTGAAGTGATTACATTATATGATTGACTCCAATGTAACATTTGAACATCTTTGAACGGTAAATCGGTACATCTATATGAAATAATTGTAAATTTTATTCAAAACTATTTTAATTTTTCAATACCATCTCCACCCGCGCTAATGCACTTGTTATACCTGTCAATTAATTTTTACAAACCATCAAAATCTTAGCCCCCTTTTTTTTCTTAAAATTTGTAAAAAGGAAGTAATCACTTACATACATATACCAACATATAAGGTGGATGCGGTATTTTATTGAACTTGCATTCTCGAAGGCTTGTTGTGCAATATTCGCCTTATGAACGGGTGCATTGTCATTTAAAAGCAATATTTTTTGATTGATTTGACCTCGTCCTTTTTCCCTGATAGCATTTTTTAATTTATTCAAAAACCCCGCATAATAAGCCTCTGTTGTTGTGGTGTTATGAGGTAAGTAGTTAAACATCAAAATTCCATTAGCATGCCAAAAAATTGTTGCCATTATCTTACCCGCAGATGGTTGAACCCTAAAGTTTTCCGTGGTGGATTTCCCTACACTATCCATTACATGGTTTCCAGTTTCGACTCTGTATCATAATGATGAATCCAAGTTTAATTACAGGGGACTCTATGGTTTCTAAATTTATCCGGATCGTCTTCACTCATTTCTAAACTTACCTTAGAAGTTTCCACCCGATATTTTTTTTGATCCATAGTCAACATTCGAGAATTTTGACAGCTTAAGAGGATTATGTAAAATTGTGGTAACACTGCCAATAGATATATTATACTTAATTTTGAAATGGTCATTCGTCTTCCAATATAAGATCTTCGGTTAAAATGACCATTTCGTGAATAACAGCGTCTGCCGGTCTTCTGTTGCGGGGGTCACTTTCCAGCGACTCTCTACATTGTTTGAATAGACGGACCCACTTCGTTATGTTTTTATAAGACGGTTTAGATTCTACGTAAACATTTTTCATTCTTCTTTCGATATCCTTCGAAGTACTATTTTCCTTTACAAGAAGATTACGAATTTAATCACAGCACGATGTTTAAAATTTTTCATATTTTTAAATTTTCAAATCACTTGTGAGTATTTATCACAGTAACTAAATGAACCAAATGATTTGAATGAAATTTTGTTTTTGCCGGTAGAATAAATAAAGTTTTACCGAACTTATTGAACTCCCCTCGTACCATTTAGAAGAGTTATTAAGGGAAGTGTTGCTCCGCCTTGGCTAAATTGTGAAAAATTTAATAATATTAAAAATCGGGTGCGAATTTATGCAGTTATCGTATGGACATTATGGGAATACTCAGTCTTCAATTAGGTGATTATGGTAGTCACTTAAATTTAATGGAATTGTGGCCAACGCTAATTTTCATGTAATTCCATTTACTTCAAAAGTTATATAAATTATTTTTTTACAAATTTATTTGATTTAACCCGCTGTAATTATGCCCGCATGCAAGACCGTAATTGTTCAATTTCCAACGGAATTTATCATTGATTGTATTATCGGCCCATTATTTCTTGATATTTTCAAAAAGGACATTCTAATACCAATTGTAAAATTTGATAAAGTGACTTGCTTTGTTTGAAATCCTTCTGAACCGCCAAATGCAATTGTATCTTACTGACAAATGCTTCATTAATAAGCATCAATTGAGATATAGAGAGAAACAAGGCACTGACAGTAGTAGTCATTCGTTGCTATTATTAATGAACATAATGGTCTCAGTCATCACATACAGTACTCCTAATTTCATCGCTGATGATTGTATATAGATTGCGGTGGTTTTACTGTTAAACAATTTGTTAAACAATTTGTTAAAAAAAAAAAAAAAATATCAGTGCTTTCTGTTAATGAAACATAGATTCTTTTTAGTAGCAGCTTAAATTATTTGGGTTTAATTTATGATGGAAGCCTTCCCTGGAAAGGGCACATGTGTAATGTTTGTAAAAGGATTAATTCGATTATTTATGGTCTCAAACTTCAAAATTGAAAGTGTTCCAATAAGGAGCTTATAAAGTACATACGAGTAGTTGGTTAAGATATTAATTCTTCCACACATTAACTATTGTGAGGTGATCTATACAGCAACTGTGATTCTGGTTCTTAAGATTATCTCTTCAGATTAAGTAACCGGTAAAGGTACAATTAAGAAAGGTCTTTTTTCAGGAGCCAAAATATCTTAATTCTCCATTTAGTTATCCGTGTTTCAATTGCATTTGCAAATGTTCTCGAAGATTTCTTGCATCTATTTCTGGATTTTAATGCGTAGCTTTTATTGCTGAGTCAAATATTAATTCGTTTACATATAGGCAGAAGTTGGATTATCTAACGTGTATATCAAATATAGTATTAGCCCTAGAATTCTTGCTTGGATTTCGTGCAGATTGGATGATGTACTTTTTGTTATATTTCAGCAGATAAATTTCAATGGTCTAAAGCTGGAACAACATCAGAATATGATGGTGAGCAGTATTTTTTATGTGCTAGTGGATTACTGATTTCCAATACCACTCGAAGAACTAGTTACAACGTTCCATAGTTGGATGAATCATTGCTTCAAAGAGTTTGATAATACTGGTATAGTAAGCTGATAGGAAGATTTTTTCGTCTTTGGCTAGTTTTGTACCCAGTTTTCATTATAGCATTCAAAACGTATCTTATTAATTGGTGCTTATTAAGTATTTTACCACCTTACAACACATGAGCAGGTGTTTTTTTTAAATTCATATTTTCATTGATCATTTTCTGTACATTGCGGCACTTATGTTTAATTGGTCCGATTTTTCAAGTATATCTTCTGCATCATGTATATAGTATTACTGAGTTTCCAAATTGTTCGTTGGGTGTAAAATACATTACCAAATAAGTAAACATTGAAATTCCAATCTAGATATTTTTAATCCACGTTTAGGGCAGTTGACTTGTTGTTGGTCTATATTTTTAAGAAATCCAAGTGTGTGTGCGAAAATAAAAAAAAATTAAGGGTTGAGGAAAATGCAGCTTACCATATATAAAGTAGATTGCACTGTTTTGTTTATTTAAAACTCAATTTAATTTGCACTCTAAAATTGTCCGAGCAGGAAACTCTTTTTTTTTGTTTTTTAAGTTTATAGTTACATAATTTGAAGGATTTATCGCTTTTTTAAAAAATTATTCAAAACTCAATTCAGAGTTTGAATGAGGTTAATGAATTATGGTTCAACATTCAATTAATTTTCTAATGCAATATAATTTAGTTTAATTTCGGAGTACCTTCAATAAATATAGCTAGTTCATATACGGTTACTATAGCGAGTCAATCGACTATTATGCCATAAATACAGTGAAGGTAAAGAATTATTATTCGGTATTCAACAACCAATACTTCTTAAACTACTTATTTTACGAAAAAATTTAGAGACCATTTATTCCTTATTATACAGTTCTAAACAAATTGGATTAATCGAATCTCCTGAAAAAAAAAATGTTCGCATGGGCCACAATACGTCCATAGACTTACATAAATGTCTAACTTGAGTGATCCAAAAATTGCGAAATAATTTAAATAAATCTGCGCTTGATTTGTTCTGTGAAATCTTTAAATTACGGCTTAAGAGGACATGTCATTTAGTAATGCTATTAGATTCAAATTTAATTTTAAATCGTATAAGCCCCACTGTAAGCGATACATTTTGATACCCGATACAATATTAGACCTCAATTATATTTAAACCTCTTCACTTCCTCAATTGAGTTGTTAATGATACAGTTTATTTTAAATTCAACAGTATACATATAATGAAGATGCTTCGTAGGTACCGAATAGAGAAAAACAGACCAGCGTCCTATTCCTGTTGACAGAACTATGTCATGATAGTTCTCGGATTTCGACAAGGTGTTTCATCTAAAAAGTAAGATATATTGCAAACATCACACTGGCTTTCGCATAACTTCCAGAAATTGCAATCCCGGTCCCGAATGGTTAATGCTCCGTTACGGCGTTGTTTTTTCCGTATGATTTGAATCACTTTATATTGAATATATTTTGTCTTGGCAACAAAAATATTAAAATTAAATTACTAAACTTAGATTTTACAATGATAGTATAGACTAGACCTGCGCTATCGTTGTATTTGATATCCATTTTTGTAGATGAAACATGTGGGCTATCCTATTTCCCAAAATATGTGGTTGCGGGCCGATGAGACTCTACATATTACGATGACTTAAGCCCTGTTCATTTTAAAGTAATACTATAGTTTAACACCCCATACAAACATATGTACATATTTAAATCAAGTGTTAAACATCATGCTTCACTTGACACTTTAAATATCATTATTTAGCATAATCGACCAGTTGTCGAATTATATAGTTAACTATACCTACATACAATGTGTATATACCTATAGATCGATCGTGTTTAAGAGGTCACGCTATTGATTACACATCTATCGCTTGCAGGCAAAAAATATTTTTTCGTATATGTACAATAACTTCTTTAAATTGCTTATACTTGCGATGCGATAACAAAAATTATAATTTACCGTTTAATTTAAAATTCAACCTATTAAGGTTTAAAAATATATAAAAAAAAATGTTCTTATGTAGTACACGAGTACATCATCAAACGAAGAAAAATATTTACTTTACGTCTATATATGTACATATATATATACATAATAATACATTTAGCTATATGTGTGCGCTGATATAAATAAAACAAAATTGTTTATATATAAATAATAATCGTTGATTGATTTAAAAATCAAAAGTTAATATTACTAAATATTATAAATAATAGTTATAGTTTTATACCATAATTGGCGATTATAACGATTATTTTACGTTTCGATCGTAAATAAATTTTTATATATTCTCGTATATATAAGAAATAGATAAAACATCTAAACGTTGTTGTAGAATACAGAATTTATAATCACCCGTATAAGAATATCATTAAAGTGTTAAATTGCCAGGTGATTAAGAAAAAGTAAGAGTGGAATTTATGGATTTATCTTCGTGATTTTGTTGTGATTTTTTTTTACTTATATGTTAAAATAAATAAATTGTTTGAATATTTTGTTTCCTATTTGGGTCAGTGCCATTATTATTATTTTTTTTATATTTTAGATAAATAATCAATCTGAACTATTGTGCAATTACATATACTACTTATAAATTGGTATATTTTTTGCTATTTGTTAACAATTTGGGCTGGCATAATGAGGGGTAGATTAGACTCCATGACGGACTGCAGAACACCTGGGTCGAGAGAGCCTTGTTAGCATTTGAATATATAAGTTTCGTTTCATGCTTCCATCTAAAAAACCCGATTTAATATTTTTACTGCCATTTACGCAATTAAATTGTTATCATAAACTGCCAGAAATGTAATTTTATCTGATTTATTATCACGCACGTACATCAATGTGTTTGTGTAATTTTCAGAGATATTGATTGCGTTCGTTCGTTCGGTTCCTTATAAATAAATTAAAAAAATAAACCTCAGTGTATATTGAAATTTGTCACTTGATATGAGTGAAAGTAAAGAGGTAGATTGTCTCTTAAGAATAAACTAAATTCCATTCATAAAAAATTAAAAAAGTTTAAAATTCCTAAACTCGAGTTAGGTCTAAAACAATATTAAGCCTAAATTCCATTTGTTTGTGAAATTTTGAACTAAAATAAAGAAAATTCGGCCCCAATTACTAAAATTTTTAGGTTAGTCTAAAAATCTTAATATAAAATAATTTTCTTTTGGGATAAAATGAAATTCCCTGAGGCCGAATACCTATAGGAACACAATTGCATGGCGTACGTTAATTTGAACGATCGTTAAATTTTTAAAACATTTTAACCTTCAATTTTGGTCCGAATTTCAATTATATTTTAACAACGTCAACAACCTACTATATTTTTCGGTTTGAGCTCGAATGAACCAGTTAAACAAGTCATCCAATTTACACTGAATTATGAAAATTCAAAATGTCTATAGAGATAAATTTTGGAAATATAATAATTTAAAACAAGTTAGATTAAAATGCACTGAATGATATTTTAAAACTGTCACCGTTCATATCGTATTGTTATGCTTAAGTCTTGTCACCGTAGTTTAGAACTAGTTTACAAAATCACACTGTAAATTGTCTACATTATTGACGTTACAGTAGGGCAAGCCAATTTGACAACTAGAATCCCACATCAAATATTAACGCGGTCAAAGGGCGTTGTTTTTCAGCTTGTTGTATAGCGACCAACAATTTACATCTAATCAATAACGCATGCGTTATTTGACAAACAAACAATGCAAATTCTGTGGAATCGTAATTTTTCACGACCTCTTCAGCAACATAAACATCGATTTACGTTCCTGTACTATACAGAGATAAGTCAATAGCTCCGAATGAAGACAGCATTATTACTTACTTTGGTTGACATGATTGCTGTAAGCAGTTAATCGAAGAGAAACCACTTTGATGCGGAAACCGTTCGAAATTGTATAGAATATACAAATTTGGACCGGTATTTCCTGTTATAAGCATTATAGCATTATAAGTTAAATGCGCATACAGGAGACATTGACGACACTGTCATAGAAATCAAAGTATATCCTTAAATTCAACTCATTGCTCAAGTTCAAACACAATTTTAAATTTTGCTTAATTCTCTTAAGATGGCGTAACAAATCTACGTTGAAATACTCTTTCAATTATAATTAAAATTTGATTCAAGCCCATACTAGAATTTTACTTAAGAAAACCACTCAACATAGTTCAAAAGCTATACAAATACAAACCCGATTAACCATAATTTAAAATGCGCTCAACTTGTGTTCATACTCAACTGAAATATTAATTTATATCTCACTCTTATAAAGTGAAATTAAAACTTGACTCAAATTCCTAAACCTTAAATTATAATTCAAAATCTACACGCAAACTCCAATAACACAAAATATTTTTTTTAACTCAATTTAAAATTCACTCAAATGTTGTTGAAAAATTACCTTATTTTCACTAAGATTTTGGCTCAAATCCATGCTAGGATTCAATTCTGGAATTTTACTTTAACAAATCCATTTAAAAAATGTATACTTCGAAGTCTATATGCAAACTCAAATATGAGTAAATATTTATAGTTTAAATTGCACTCAAATAATCTATTAATCGCAACTTCATACAAATTACCCTAACTTTAACTTAAAAAGTTCTACTCAAAATGTATAATACATATTCTACTCAATCACAATCAAATTTCCTAATCAATCTGTCCTTTAAAAATTCTGCGACGCGCCTTATTTAACTAAATATATTAACAAAATATATAATTTAGCATCTATTAAAATTCAAATAGTAAAAAAAAAATGAAATTTTGAAAAGCGGGCATTTTTACTTCCACATTTTTACCCCAACCTTCGATTTCAAGCAATATCGGTATATCACTTTCCATGTGCTCGGTATTCTGGGCAACCATTATAGAGCAAACCTACATCCTCATATGGATCTAGCGCTTGACACGATACCTAACGTCGTTACTTAGGGGATGATATTTTAGTTAGAACTTTACTAACCTAACCTATAAATTGAAAAGATATTAAAATGGGTTGAAACTGATTCTAAAACTGTCCCACCCGAATCGCATTAAACCTAAAAAAAATTCTGGCTATATCGTGGTTTAGAACTACTTCACTAAATTACTCTATCAATCTTCTACATTATCGACAGTTTCTACGAATTATCTACGTTGTCTTCGATATCTACATTGTATATCATTGTATATCTACGGGACGTAGATATTAATAGATCCATCATAGAAGTGTTTCTGTGATGTACAAGTGGTGGCTGAATTATTGAAATAATATCATTTTTAGTGAAATATTGAGGAAGTCCTGTAACAATTTTGGAAAATTTTATTTCTGTAAATTTCGAATTCCAAAAAACAAAAATTCCCGAAATTATTAAAATTATTAAATATTTTAGAACTCATTAAAATTTTTAAAATTCAAGGAAAAAAAGATCGGTTAACTATTAGAATCGTTTAATAAATAAGAACGTTCTGAATGTTCGTTGGCTTATACTCAAAATTTCAAAAATACTAAAAACATTTATTTCTTACTTTGGTGCATGCAATATGGTTTACATGTTCGGATGATCCCATAATTTGATTAGTTTCAATATTGTACCGCCAGACAAAAGTAATGAGAAACACTGTTGCATATGTCAACAATATTATGTACTATGACGTTATTTTTAGCTGAATATTTTTTAAATCCTATTAATTCTGATAATACTACAACTCGGCAGTCTTCAACAATAAAGTAAAGGTGCAAAATAGCTTTAACTTTAATAGACGGATGTGAAACATTTCCTAAAACCATCCTAAAATTGAAACGTGTGCCATCGTCGCCTGCAACGACCTCTGCGCCTACCATATGGTGCCTCTCCTTTCAGAGATCGCTACACAATTCGTTCCGGATCAGCACGCAGAACGTGCCCGAGCTAGCGTACTCGCTGAGATCTTACTTCATGTACAATATCGGGGATCTTCATCAGATCTCTGATCTTGATATTGTACAGAGCTCGGTAGGCTATTTCGAATAAAAAATTTAAACTCTATACAATTTCGACGATTGAATGCCACGTTTTAATTGAGTTTTTGAAATGAAATTTATTTTTAATTTTGGAAATTTCGAAATTCATTTTTAATTTGAAAATTCGATTAAAATATTTAAAGTTTGGACAAATCGGTAATCTATCGATCTTGAAATATAACTATGAATTTTATAATTTCATGAATATTTTGATAAAATCTAAAATTGAGCTTTGAATCGTATTTTATAGATTTTTACTCACTAGATAGCGATACTGCGATTTTAACTGCTATTTTCTAACGATAATAAAATGTTAACGTTATACGTTTGTTAGATCTGAAATAAACTGGTCTACACTAAAATTTATTATGGCAATGTTTACTCTATTTTTTGAGAGGCTGAGAAGTTATGCTTACTGCACGACTGTTAAATTACGCTCATAATTATTCAATTAGAAAACTAAATTTCATTTAACTGCTATTAAAAGATTAGTCCGCGGTTTAAAATTTAATATATAAGATTTCAATTGAGTTAACCGTTAATATTCTAAAAAGTGGAACATCTGTTGCAATATCACTTGATCTGGAACTTCCTCCATGCTTGAGCGTCCGTAGAACAATTTGAATGATGAAGGTATTGGGTGATGTTAAGTTTTACAATCTTCTCTATATGCGCTTATATGCTATTCATTCATCTAGAGTCGCTTCAGTTATTAGATTGTCCGATTACACGTCTGCAAAATAATCATGTTTCGGTCAAGTGACTGGAAAAATATTTTGTTTTATTTATTTTTGTACCAATTAAAGTGTTGAATATGCTCATTGAGATTAAATTCTGAATCTAGTTCTAAATTGCCGTAAAAAACTAACTAAAATTAAAAAACCCAGTTCAGTTTTAGTCACAATTATATTTCAAGGACGAGTGCTAAATCTAATATAAATCTTAAAAAAAAAATTGTGATAAATCGGAATCAAATTTTGGTTCTTAACAAAATTCTAACTCAAACTCATTATGCGATTCTAAGTCAAGTTTTAGTTAAATTTCAATTCATAATGGGATTCTTAATTGAATGCCGCATTTCTAATATAAATTACAAGTGAAAATCAATATTATGTGCTAAATTCTAAAATTGGGGTTTCATCAATTATTTATGGATGTGTATAATTGTAAAGCTCAGCTGTATACTGTCAAACAATAAGTGAAGCACATTCGTTTCAAAATTACGCCAAGTGCAAGAGACAATTTTTGTGACATTTTATCTCAGCTAGAAGTAGAAGCTAAGTCATAGAAGTAGACTTATGGTAGATCATCTAAACCCCAAACATTTTTATATATCAAAAAAAAAATTCTAAACGATTTTTTTTTATAAAATTAGCGAAATTCTGCACGAAAATAACTTTCGCGTACTCAATTTGACTGTAGTGTACGCGAAAAACAAATAAATTACAAACGAAAAATTAAAAAAAAAAACACATCAAACGTTATTTTTTATTTTAATTTAATTTATGATTATGTGTATGTATGTATGTGTTCGCATTCACCCAAAAGTGCCACACAATGTATGTAGGTCTCTCTAATTTTAATTTTTATATAATTATTATATCTTTTTAATTAAAATATATAAATTTCAATTAATTTTAATTTCACAAATAAAGTTTTTTTTTGTTAAATTTTGCATTTAAAAAATGTATTCATAAATAAATCTCAAATTTCAAAATAATTTTCACGTTCAACATGTGTTCCTTCTGTTACAATTTTATTTTTTCAAAATAATAAGAGCAGACCTTTTTTGCAGCAGCAGTAGCATTTTTAGGAACGAAATCATATTCAATTCATTAGATTTGGATAAATATTATGTGTGTATGTATGTATGTAAGTATTTGTACGACTTGTATACATGTATTTATATAATAAAAAACCTCTTGTAATTTCTATATTTACAAAATTAAATATTGAAACGGATCACTTGTTTTGAATTAGTATTTTAAATGTAGCGAAACGTTCGTCCATCTAACAAATCTTTAATTTGTCGTTTTCGTATTTCTCGTACACATACTTAAAATAATATTGAAAATATAAGATTTTTTATTTTAATATGCAATAATACAATGCACGTAGTATTATAAGAAATATTAGTGTGTGTGTGTGTAAAAAATTATCTTATTAAAATCCATTTGCCAATTTTCTTTTTATTCTTCTTGCAATATTTATATATGTTACATAGAGGTTTTTTTTGTTAATGTGTGTATGCGATTAAAATGCAACAGATTTTGCTACTTTACTTAATAAAACGTTGATGTAATTATTTGATAAGAATTGTAATTATAAATTACAAGTAGGAGCATATACACAATAACAAACTAACTAATGTTATATATGGCGGCGTGTTAAACAGTCAACTACTGGTTATGCTTTGCATTAGATATGGATGGATTTTTTTGTTGTTGCCAGTACACCCGGATATAAATCGTTGTCGTACAACATATGGAAAATCTGTTACAATTATACGTATGTATACACATAGCAAGGACACATACAATATATTTATTGTGTTGTATTTCCTTATGTTATTGACCCAGACAGTTAAATAAAATTCATTCGTCTTATATGCGGTGTAAGACTTGCGGACACTCATGAAATTATAGTATTCGCACCGATATCGCATTGTGTGGGCGCCCAAAAGCGATATATTTTATTAAGTTATATAGTCATAAGTATAGAGAACAGGTTTCATTCTCGTTTATATAGATTTAAATAAATCTGATGTACAAATGCAAGATTATATTAGTCATTACTTATTACTTTCCGATTTATAATTAAATTGAATCGTAATATGACAGTGGCTCATATAGACACCACAATATATTTTACGGGACCCGATCATCATAAAATACAACATAATTTTTCTATTCCAATAAGTCCGCGATGACTGCCTGAAAATGTAAATCTAATGAGAGTCGATTTGAAATTCAACCGACAGCACTGTATCGATTTTTTTCCATGTTTATTTTCTAAATTAAATATATTCGTCAAGTACGTGAATTAGTTTGAATTAAATTTGAAATTTCTCAAAATTTTTGATGGCTAAATTTTAAAATTTTTTGTTTTCTTGAAGCGTAGAATTTGTCGGTACATAAAATTGAATTTTACAAGTTCATATTGTGTTAATTTTTTAAAACGCAATTAAAAAAAAAATCAGTTATCAAAAAGTCATTACTGGCCCGTTACTGAGTCAACTATATGGCTCTAACGGTTTCGATCCTGAGCATGGTCTTCATACTGTCTAAGACAATCTGAATAGCCATCGTCGCCTGCAACAACCTCTGCGCCTACCATATGGTGGCTCTCCTTTCAAAGATAGTTGCACGATTCGTTCCGGATCAGAACGCAGAACGCGATCGAGCCAGCGTACTCGCGATCTTATTTCATGTACAATATCGGGGATCTTCAACCGATCTCTGATCTCGATATTGTACAGAGCTCGGTATGCACCATCTATTTCGCGTTTTGGGCCTCTGATCAACGCTTTGTAAAGTTTCAGGTTCACGGCACAAGGGTTAGATCGTAAAGTCAACAAAAAAAAAATGGATACCGCCAAAAAAACGGAATTAAACGAATTTTAAATCCCACAGTTCCGAGTAATATTGTCGAATTATGAGTATCAATGTTTGTTTTTTGAAATCTAAAATCTAAAATTCGGATTTTAATTTTGTTAAAGTACGCATACATAAATCAAAAGGTTCTAAGTTGATTTTGATAAAGTTTGAATTAAATTTTAAATGCCACCAAATTATTGATGGCTCTCGAATTTGTAATTCCTTATTAGCAGAAAGCTCATTAAAATTTATAATTTTTTAAATCAAAACTTACAAAATTGGCTTGCGAATTAAAAAATATACTGAAGTGAAGATATATCGTAGAATTAATGGAAATTTGAAGAAACAGTGAAATTCCACTCAACAAATGTTGAATTAAAATATACGAATTTAAGAGATTTCTTGAACTTTTGAAATTTTTTTTATTCCTCATATTTTACAAAGTTTTTCTAAATTTTTCGGAACGACACGACGTCTCAAATAGTTTAAATTTAACAAACGAACCATCGGTTCCAGATTGCTTAAAATAGTGAAAAAAAAATGCGAGAGCGCTGTGACTGATCTCATATGCAATGCAAAATTCAAAACAGTTTCTTACTATTTTAAGGTCATGAGCATTTTGTCACTGCGATCGAAGTCTCGTATATTGTACTCGTATGTTCACAACAATTGTTGTCTTATATTGTCATTAGCGAATGGCATCAGTATGGAAGTGCTACGTTATCTCAATTTTACAATTTTGCAAAATATCTGCGATTGGTGGCTGCATAAAATAAATAAAATTGAAGAATGAAATGTCTAAACTAGTATATAAATGATTGGCTATATAACGCACTCTTCGGTAACGGGTGGCTCATGCTGAAGCCTAATGCTTTTGATTTATTTTAATTGAAAATTGGATATTTTCTAACAAAGTTGTTGGGCTTTGCCGAAATTAACAACAGTTCTACAAATATAGAATAAACCACTGCGTTTTAGCCAGACAAGGTGGATGAAATCAATTTAATTACAAACCTTTTACCAAAAAAACTATAAGACAAATTAATTGTTTCCAAGTTTTTGTGTAAGAGAAAAATGTTGATTAAAAGAGTTATTGAGCGAACTGATGTTTTCTCCGACAGACAAAACCCTGTTAGAGCGGTAAGGGATGGTGAATAGTCAGTCTCCTTTAGTTGAATTATTTTACAACTTATTTGAGATTAAAGCTATGAAAAAGGATGGGCATTTACGCGTCATCTATATTAATTTCTACGTCGTCGTGTCAACAACTCGTGGACAACACAACATTTTCTGATGCGGTGTTTGAACTAACTAATGTTGAGAGAGCATTTAAATTTATTAAAACCAAATAATGGTTCGAAACATTGGACGAAATCAAACATTGGACAATTTAGAGGTGCTGCTTATGAAAAATTCTACATCAACAACAGCCAACGAACAGGTATTTTTAGTGCCAAAAAATATATTTACAACAAATAAGAGTCAGCTTGTGTCCTGCTCGTTAGTTCTTTATCAGATTGATTAAATCGAATCTTTCGATTTGCCAACATCTACACCGATTTCTCAGATTGCTTTTAGTTTCATTAACTCATGTAATGTTAAACGCAAATGAGTTTAAATTACTAACTTCTCTGCGATTGATATTTAACGGATTAGAATTTTATTGAAAACGCCAACAATTTTCTCATAATAATCAAGTATGGTGATTTTCAAAATGCCAATATTTAAAAACGAGGTAACTACATTCAATTTATTCAGCTTGTGAAACTCGATGGAAATCTATTGTGATGCATTTGTGAATTTATCGGCTATTCTGTATGTATTAACAAAAAAACATATTTGGACGCCCATAATTCTTTCATAAAATTTATGCCGGGTATAGTAAAGTTAATTTATGACGAAAAACTTATAAATGAGAACTAAAAATGTGTTAGCCAAAATATGCCAATCAGTATAACGCGTTCGTACCAGACGTAGCTGATTTGTGGTTGTCGATAAATATGCCTGACAACTCCAAAAATACGAAGACGTATTAGGCCAAAATCAATTTATATTCGTTAAAATCTTATTCTTAATTTAATGTTTACATATAAAAACGCTATTCAAATGAAAATGTAATTAATAATTTTTATAAACGATAAAAAAAATATGTACCACTATATTGCTTATGAAAATACGTTTCATTTGATATATCACATGACGTAATCAAAATGTTGAACCATCATCCAGCATCTATGGTCCAAGCGATTTTATCCAGAACTTTCTTTCCTCCAATCTACAAATCTCCACAAAGTTTGTGTTTCAAATTTTTTTTGTATGCTATCTCTTAAAAAAACAAATTTTTGTTATTTGGAACTTTATTTTACAAGTATTCGTGGAGTTTTGTAAATTGGTTTAGAGGATACAAAGTGTGTTAAAAAATCACCTGGACCACAAATGCTGGATGATGGATTAAAATTTTTAATTTGGATTATGTCCATATGATATGATGTGATATATCAAATCAAACGTATTTTTATAAGCAATATAGTGGTGCACATTTTTTTGATCAATTATAAAAATTATTATTAAATATTAATTTGCATAGCGTTTTTATATTTAAAAACTAAATTAAAATTAACATTTTAACGAGATATGTAATATAAAAGAGGTTTATCTAAATTACGTTCAGGTGGTTTTTAGAAATTTAGATTATTCTCAATTTTAATCTCGTTGGCACAGTTAGTGGCGTGCTTGCTTTGGTATTCGAGGGTCTCGGGATCGATCGCCGATGGTGAGCAAAAATCACGGTTGGGTGTTTTTAATGTGTTAGTTTACATATATGTGTTTGTTCAGATATTGCACCGAGAGCCCGTTTGTGGCATTGAGGGCTGGAGTATTCCGCCCAATTTTTTTTTTAAATTTTAACCTCTTTGTTATAAATGTGATGTACATATCAGAATATTTTTCATATTGCTTAATTTAAGCCGTCTTTTTATTAAACACAAAACCTAAGTCGTTGGATTTGAACATTTTAAAATTATTGTGCAGGGTTATTGATGTTGTCTACATGATGATAAAATATATTGGGAGGTAATCTATGAATGGTTATGAATTACTGATTCGAGAAATAAATTGTGATACGAAGAATAAATAAATAAATTGTACCTGCTTGTCTATAACCATTTATTTTAAAAATTAACTTCTCCGCAACTTTCTTTTTCAATTGTTGCAGAAACATAACTTCGGACCACTTTAATTTGTCCACATGTATAAGTAGTATTCTGTTAGTAATAATAATATAATGAAAGAAAATTCATTAAAAAAAAATATATAACGTGTAAAGTGAGACAAAGGTCGTGAAAGGTCTTCCATGGGAGAAAATTTTAATAATTAGAAAGGACATCACATGTTTTCTACATTCACTGTCTATTAAATTAGAATGCTTTAACTTAACAGGTTCACGTACATTTATAGCAATCACTCTTAGATTGCAATGTGCAGATAGGGAAGTAAACCAGCTATAATTCAAATTGAGATTTAAAATTGATTCGAAATTCTCTTTTGCAATTAGAACAACTAAATATTTAACACTCAGCAAAAATTGCAATACTCATTCTGCTGGTATATACATACCTACACAAGTGTCATTTGATTAAATAATTTAGTCAAATATCTAATATAAATTACACATCATATACACGCATGATTTATAATATTAATCATAATTAAAATACCGCAATTTAATCAAAACTCGCACATATATAAATTCCACAACTTTTATAAAATAATATTTTGCTTGTCATTTATGCTATCGCCACATTGACACAAACAACAAACATATCTGTCACCATAATATTTAGTCTGTCCGCATATAGAGCGCACAAGAGATCACAAGGAATACATAGTATGTACACAACATTCCGCATTCCGAAACAAAAAAAATATTTTAAATTCTTTACCGAATTATTTTTAGAGTCTCGATAATTTAACCTTCACAAAATCCCAGGTTGGAATATATTATTCATTCACAAATTTCGATCCACTATACGAATATGTTACAAATTTATGACATAATTTGGATCAAAAATAAAATTAAAATTAAAAAAGTCACATAAATCATTAAACCATAGTCTATTTAATTTATTTATTTGTGTAGTTTTCTATTCTTTTTAAAATAAATTAATTTTTAAAAATGTTCATTTTTATAACATTAAGAAACAGAAAAGATCTTAAACACAATATATAATATTGCATGGTTGAGCGGGTAAAGAAACAAAACGAACATAAAAATTGTAACTCTAAGGTCTTTTCATGTATGTATGTATGCGTATACATATGTACGTACATAGGACATAATTTATGTGTTTGGTTATAAATTTTTTGTGGTGGCAAAAATAGGCTATTAAATGGTCGTAAAAATTTGTAGTCACCTCATAAAAATGGGTAACATATTTGTTCCTCTTATGTTTTGAGTACTATTCTTATAGGGATGAATAATTTATGATTTATTAATTATTATACATAAAAAGAGTTTAACTATAATATGTAAAGGTAAATTTAAAGATGGACGAACTTAATGTATATAATAGTTTTATAGTATATATGTATAGTAGGAAAGGACAGCGCAAGAGTTAAAATTTGAACAAAAAAAAAACTACAAAATATCACCTGGTTTATGTCATGACAGACGGTAGCAGTTATTTTTATATATATGTAACAAGAAAGTTCACTTATAACATTTATAAAATATCACTCACATATAAATTTATATATCACTTTGATTTTTTTTTTATAACAACACAATTTTCTTCTTCTTTATTTTTACAATAATATATCAAACATAATTTTTCGCACACTGTGTAATTTTATCACTATAAATAATTTATTTTTATTTTTTGCATATATATCACCAAAAATATTTATATTTATCCACCTCACCAAAAATTTTATGTGTAATCAAATCACCATATAATGTTTTCACTGTAAAAATGTGTGTCCCCGAACATAAGTGTACATAATATATAAATAAAATTTTAATCGACGGAATTTTATTTTTTAATCCGATTTCTGAAAATTGTTTTGAAAATAAATAAATTTTCCGAAATTCATTTTTTTTTTTAAATATTTTCTATTTAAAAAAATTCTTTGTAATATCAAAAATTTTAACCAAATAAAAAATAAAAATAAAATTAAAAGAAATATATAGACTGTACGTGCTTAAAGCGTCAATGTTTCACTTTGACTATTTTAATAAAAATTTCAAAAAAAACGAGAAAAAAAATTTTGTACACTAAACATTTCTTAGCATGATATAAAGTCGTTTTTTTAGTTTTTTTTCCTATATACATAAGAAAATAAGCGAGGAACCAACAATAACAAATGAAAATCGAAACGGGTAACGTATACCATCGGCCGAATGAAAAACAAAGCAAGCACTATGCGGATGCAACGAAACAACAGTATATTTTGGTGAGTGTGTAAAAGAGAACGCGGGCATTATAAATGGGCGGGTACTGAGACACAACCCTAAAATACACAAAAAACCGAAACAATACTATACACAATAATGACAACAATTATCTATTTCGTTTCATCACAAGCTGTATAGTAGTTAATAATAGTATATAGTAATACATATATACATACATAATAAAAACAGTAAAGTAGTTTTATTTTAAAAATAGAATTTACATATTTATTTATTAAAAAATAATTTTAAACACTAAAATGTATTAAAATTTTATGGATTAATATAATTATTCGATTGTGACAAAAAGATTTCGTTTAATGGTTGAATAATTATTTTGTTACTATTTTATAGTTTTGTGTTAGTGTGAATTCTGGATACCTTTAAAAATTTTTTTAAATAGTATGTCGTATTCTTGGTTAAAATTTAAAACATTATAAGATTAATAGTGATGGTATATATGTATATAAAATACCCAGAGAAAGTGAGATTTTGGTTCAAATAACATATAAACTTTTTTTTTTGTTGGCCTGTTGCGTGCTGTGTCTCTCGATATGTTTTTTTTTTTTTTAGAAAGGATATTGATTTATTTATTTTAAATTATGTAGTATTAAAATTTTATGTTTAAACATATATTTGTGAAACAAGAAAAGGTTTTTAATTTTTAATTTTTTTTTTCTAATTCGACGAATTTTGTTCAGAATAATTTTTAATTATAAATTGAATTAAATGTGTGTGTTGTTAAACGTTAAAATAAAATATTTGATACAAATCTGATGTTCTGCTTAGTTATTTATGTGTCTATATATATATAGTAATTTAATTTGTCTATGAAAATTAATTCGTGAAAAGTGAATTTTGTGCCTTATTAACAATTTAACCCAATTGTTTATTAATTTTAACGAATTTTGTTCTGTTTTTCTTGTTATTTATGAATAAAGGTTATTTGATTAAAAATTTAATTTTAACTTCGCCTACAGTTAACATATATATATATATATATATATATATATATATATATCCGCAGCTTCATTGCATAAAATCATCAAGTCGTTTTTGGAAAAACGATAAAAACTAATAGAATCGATAATGATTACTTTATTCTAGTTTTAATCGATGTTTTATATTAGGACGGGGATTTGTGACGAATTGAAAACTAAAAATTAATAAAATTTTTATTAATTATTTAAAAAACTTGAATTATAATTTGGAAAAGATTAATTTTTGAAAGTTAAGCATGGAAAAGATTTTTGAAAACCCATTTTTTTTAGAAAAGAAGTATTTTTGAAAATAGAGAAGAGTAATTTTCTTTTAATAAATTTTTATTTGAATTCAGTTTTATTTATCACGGTCGGAACCGTATTCAAATTTTGACAAATGTGTTAAAAAATCATAACCTACTATTTTTCTTGTAAGAACGTATACATATAGGACATACATATAGAAAACGGCACCACAGTTCACGATTCATTTCCTGAGAGTGTATACCAACACCACCAGTCGCCAGTCCACGGCCTTCGACGTCTAACTATAACCCAACGGCGGGTATCTCAGGTTATTCTTCAACGCCACATGACAAATGTATGGAAAAAAGCGAGAAACGAGACAAATGACTTGAAAAATAAATAAATATTCTAATGGGAGTACATATGGCCAGATGGTGAAAACCGAGTACCCCAATATTAATGTTAGTGGTTTGCTCATATCACCGGATTTAGACGATTCTGATTAAGCGTTGCGCGAATAATTAAATAAATCAGATAGTAATGTGATTGACTTAATTTTTTTTGAAATATTGAAATATGTGTTAATTAAATGAAATTAAAATTGTTGTTATTGTTTGATTAAGCTAATTGTTCCAAAGTTCATTCAGTGGCTGTTGGTATGGATTGAATAAAAACCCTTATATAGCTGATGTATTCATCGTGTTTGTTCACAGGACATTTGATCTGTATGTGACGTCCATCTATAGCTCCAATTGCATTGGTAAAAATACCGGTTTTAGAGCGCCTATACAATAATTCATCCCAATTTGCATCTGGTTTTCATCTGCTGGTGGTTCCGCTTTCCGTGAAATGGTCTAGCATCGATTTGTGGATAATCGATTTAACAGTAAATCTATAAATTAGATTTTTTTACGGTATTTCTAAACGATTATCGTTTATACCTGTTTACTTTACACGATAACAACCAGCTGCCATCCAGTATAAAAGTACTTTCAATTCATATTCGTTAGTCGTGATGTTTATTCGGCATTTAATTGCACTATTTTTTTAAGCCTATATACGAATTAATCCGAACGTGTTCTTGAGTTTTCATCTCACTTCCATTTAAAATCTCGTTAAAATCGTCCGAAATCACCCTTAATTTACAGTATTCGATTGGCTGACAAGAAAATTATTAAATAAATATCCATTATAAAAATTGAATTCTTCTCTAAATTTCCTTCGGTATTTCCGTATCATAGCTTAATTTATTAAATTATATCTTTTATAATACTTGACTGCCTAAATTTTAACTGATTCACACAGCAAAATTGATCACCACGTTAAAAATATTTCACCATGAAAATTTTCTATTTCACCAAAATTATAACTAATTTTTGGGTATTATCACAAAAACTCATCACAATATGAGTAAATAAAATTATACGACTAGCCCCTCATCTACTTTATGAAACTCACACAATTCCTCCTCCGCATCAATCATATTTTGTGGATTATTATCTACGAGAGTTTTATAAAATTCAAATTCGTCCTGATTTCGCCAGTATTGACCAAAATGCTTTCCCAGCACCTTGTCCACGCCCGCCACTTTATTTTCGTTTATATTTATGCATGCCGCAACCTCTAGTTGAGCAGGAAGAATCCTATTTCGGATTATTTTTTCTTGTTTTTTCTAAAAGTCATTCCAACCCCAAGGTCAGATTTATATGCTGTTTCTCCCCTTATAAAACTCGGTCAGTACAAACCGCTTACATTCCGCTTTCCAATCGTGCATAGGGCAAGTTGGTGTGGCTAGTTCTACGACAGTTCCATGGTCTTCAAAAATTTCTTTATATACTCCTTAGGAAGTATAATGGCCTGTTTTGAGCGAACCAGTTTTTCGATTTTTGCGAACACGCGATCAGGGGGTATAAATGAATGTCCCGTAACAGGAAAAACCAATTCAATTATTTCCACACATGGTGGAGAATGATTGGCAAGGCAATACCGTAATATAGCCGTCACAATGGTATTTTTGTTCTGGCCGCCACATCCATCAGCCAAGCGAATATGATTAATGTTGGAAACATCTGTATTACATAACTGATCATAAATAGCCGATGAAATCTCATTTGCACCTTTGTATGCTGCTTGATCAGCAACCATATTCTTTAGACAGTCGTATGATATTATCAGCATGTTTGGTTTCCCCTCTTGTATATAGTGTTGTATAACAAACTGAAAAATGCTTTGGCCCGAAGTTTATGAACACGTTGGCTGATTAAAATATCATTCCTTTTTATAGCGGTGGTTTCTATTTTTATCTGCTCCTTAAAACTAAGGCAGTTCGTACACATATCTTATACTGGAGCTTTGAGTCCCAAATTAAAATTTGTTTTAAAATTTAAATATATTCCGAAAATAACTTGGTTTTACGGTTAATTCGGGTTGATTTAATTTTTAATACTGTAGTCGCATACATTCGGTACATTTTATTATTCGATAAATCCATGGTCAGATATAGACGGTGTTTTAGTTTGCTGCTACAGTAGTGGCTTTCTAAAGTTTTAAACCTTTCTATGTAATGAATTTCTGAATTTATTTTCGCAATCATTTTTGTTGACCGCTTATCACCACCACGATTCTCGACAGGTGCGAACCACCGGTCTCTAAATAGTTTTTGCTAACGCGTTTTAAGCGATCGAATGATAGATTTAGAACCGCATTAAAAGCTTTTTTGCATAACCTTATCACCACGTTCGACTTACGGAAATAATATGTAACAGCTAGCGATTTTCTGGGGCCATGGAAAAATCGGATTTGTCGGTTGGGCTTGTGGAGCTGTAGTATTTCTGAAGAATCGCGTCTTGAAGCATCTTGGATCTGGAACCAAAAGCATTTTTTGCAAACGCCAAGGCATCAATGCTTCGTATTTCAGCGCAACGGTATGCCTTAGCTTTGTGTGAAAATGGCATGGTTGGTAACTTTTTCCTTTTATAGCAAGCTTTTTGATTATTAAGAACAGTGGCATATGAGTAAGTATCGAAAAATATTTTCTACCTAGTGGATAAGAGTTAGTTTTGAAGCGAATCACAAGTTTTAAACTCAAATATTTCAGCGTTAGGGTCAGTTTATGGTGTTAAGACGGGGTGGAAAAGTTGACTGTCATAATAGTCTACCATAATCAATCATTAACTGATTTTTTTTTGTTTTTGGAAAAGAACAAGTTTTGATTCTCATCGACTCAATATAGTCAAGATTAATTTTTTAATATTTTCAATGTATAGAAGAATGCGATTTACTAATACAAAAGTATTTGATAATCCATTAACCCGAATCGAATTTTAAAATACTACCTTCGAAAATATTGAATATTCAATTTCAATTACATTTGATAAAAACAAATTTATTTTCAGTAACTCAAATTTGTTATTGTAAATTACGCATATATTTTGTGCAATTCTTTTCAAGAAATCTGCATTTTCTGTTTATCCTCTTTTTTTGACAATTCTCTTATTTTTTTATTATCCAATCAAATTTTCCTTGTTAATGGCCCAGTTTCTCCATTTTTCATTTTATCTATATTTGATTGAGATGTTATTAATTCTTTTGCAAGGTCATTTATAATTTTGTATACACCAGCATTCTTTTCTCCTACAATTACTTTTAGGCGTCGATGCAAAGCCTCAACCGAATTTTGAGTCCGAGGTAAATGCTCAACTATATATATGGCTTAGCCACCACCAGAATTTAAGGTCGTATTGTGGCTTTGCTTGATTTTTTTTCACTTCTATAGATCGATTTAAACCAGGCAGAGCCAAACTTCTAGTATCTTTTTCTATAACACTGTTATAATATAGGATGTGCAGTAAGTATTTGGGAATTTCATCTGCGGGCACATATGCTAAACTTTTTAACATTCGTATTTCTAAACTAAATCTTTCCGAAGTGCTGTATTTCGAAACAAGATATAATCTTTCTCTGTACATTTTGCCAAATTATTTGGCTAACGTGAAAGACGCAACCGAAAAATTCTGTTGATGCTGGTTTTCAAAGTTCTTAAAAGAATTGAGAATATCATTCTTTAGTTATGATACAAAAT
This sequence comes from Tipula unca, assembly GCA_951394425.1. Classification (NCBI taxonomy): domain Eukaryota; kingdom Metazoa; phylum Arthropoda; class Insecta; order Diptera; family Tipulidae; genus Tipula; species Tipula unca. The sequence goes on from OX596381.1 coordinate 74,799,139, forward strand.
CAAGCAAAATATATTGTAAGTGGGACACATTCATGCCCGATTTTTCCATGGATAGAGAAGAGCTATCGCATTAATATTGGAATTACATGGAAAGTTCTGTCCATAAGCCAGCATTCAGTTTCACTTAAAATGTTAAGACTGTATTAAATAATCATTTTTTTTATAACGAATAGCTCGCCTACGCAGTATCTAAGTTGGTTTGGAATATGGATATTTGCTAACTCACTAGGTTCTATCAAATTATCATTTTAGACGGTCACTCATTTGACTTCTGGACTATCAAGCCCTTAATAATATTTTTTTGGCAGCAACACCAGTAAAACTTATTTTTAACTGTTTTTATTTTTTAACTGTTGCCCATTTACCATCATTTTACCTTTGCCCTTATTGGACTTAAATATTTGCCGCGCGGCAAAAAATATTACAAAATTATATTAAATATTCAAATTTTGAGATTACTTTCGAGATTTTGAATTCGACTTTTTCAGTTCAATATAACGATCATCGGGATTTCATGACCAACCAGTAATTTTCAAAAAAATATGTAAATGTAAATTGTTTTCTACAAAAAACATTAATATTGAAAAATGTTTAGTTTAATGCTTAGTCTTTAAGGAACAAGAAATTTATTGCGATATAATTTCATTATGCTCTCAGACAGTTTTACAATTTTTCAATTTTAATTCAATCATTCTCTTCTGTGCAATTCAATAGGCAATTTAAACAATGTTTCGTAAAAATGATTAACGGAACGAATTTTTTTATTTTTAGACATAATTTTCAGTATTTGGTGGTGTACATTTCTTAGTTTTAATCACGGCATTACATCGCCGCCCCATGGAATCGAGGAATATAAAATTCCTTTTTTTCAACTTGTAAATTCCACCAACCGCGTTAAGTCAATTTTTTTAAAAATCATTTTTATTTTTTTAGCATAGGAAACATACTAACAGTACGTTTTAATGCACCCCATAGATTTTCTATTTGTAGTGATCAGGAGTTCAGGAGGGTTGTTTCATAAAATTAATGCTGTTCTAGCTAAACTGGTTTTTAACACCCACTTCACGTGCTTCGGACCATTGTTCTGCTGAATTACCAAGCGAAGAGACCCCCTTGAAGTTAGCAGAGGATTTCATTTCAGGATTTTTTTACGCTTTTGCTGTCAGAGGTATTTTAAAAAAATCCAGGTAACCTGGGATAACTTCAAGGTGGTGCGAAGAGGCATATTTTCTTTGGCAAATGAATGCATATAGTATTCTTTAGAATATCTTCCAAACAAATTTCTTTATTCAGCGTTTATCTATCCAGCATAAAGACGAAAGACGCAGCATCCTTATATGACAAACAAACCCAAAGCATGGTTTTTACTGTATAGCGCAGGTCGTATTGCTTATCTTTGGGTCATCGGAAATACTAAATGGTACAATCTGATCTAAACAAATTTATTTTGATTTCATCAGACGATATTATGTTTCGCTATTTTGTTTTGGGACACACCACGTGATCACAACGTTTCTCGTATAGAGTTATTAGACCTTACTGCTGAATACATAAAACACTAAATAAAGAAATTTGTTTCAAGGATATTCTAAGGGATACCATATGGTATTTAAGCAGAACAATATCCGAAGCACATACAATATTAATTTTATAAAATGACCATCACAACCTACTGATCTGAACCACATAGGAAATCTATGGGGCCGCTTAAACCGTGCTTTAATTTTGATTTCTTGGACAAAAAACAGACGTGAGCTCTGAAAAACTGCTTGGAAAATGTACAAGACGGTTGATGGAAGATTCTAGTTGAAAAATGACATAAACTTCTCGATTCCATGGGACTGCAATATAATGTGGTTAAACACAACATACATTAAACTCAACCATAAATACTAAACTATACTGCAATATTTCATTCACTTAATTATTTTTATGAAACATTGTTCAAATTACCTATGTAAGGCTGCGAATTAGTCGCATATTAGTCGGCCAATCATATTTGAATGTAGGTTTCCTCCTGCTGAGTGTAAAGCGTAAATAAATAGCGGGCGCACCAGGAGCGCATTTTGCGGCTCAACCTCTGAAAGGCCCCGCAAAGTTGTGCTGCATATAGGCCTCCGCTTATAATTGTGGATATAAGTCTTGTTATATGTGAACATTACAATATTTAAATTTCGACTACCCCACCTCGTTCAATTCATCAAACTTTCAACTCCATCTCTCGTTCATATTCAAACGTTCGAATTATTATCAGTATACAAATTGTGGTCAGTATCTTGGATGATGCTAAAATCACATAAGAAGTTCTAATCCTTTATTTGGCGGAAACTATGTACTGCTAATCTGATGGATTATATGAATGCTGCACTTCAGATGTTAAAGTATCCAAGCTACTTTTACAACAGTTCTCATCTCCATCACCCGTTCATGTTTATTAAAGTATTGATATAGACACAATACGTAGTTCTACTATAAAAAAAAATATTATTTTGAAGATTAACAATTTTGGGAGAGGGAAAAAATTCCGATGTTCATAATCTTGAAGATAAAATTGCGAAGGTATCCCGAGGTTTCAAAATTCCGAAATCACAAGATCCCAAGGTTACAAAATCCCGAGGATACAAAACCCATAACGTTCAAAATCTCGAAAATTTCAAAATCTAGTTTCCATATACGACTGGTCCGGTTTTCCCTTGATTTAAAAATGTATACACACAAAAAAATAAATATCATCGTCACCCCTGAAAAATATTTAAATTTTCAGGAAAAACGTTCTTTCAAACCAAATCAATCCTATCAGAAAACAATCATTTTTAAACAAGTCTGCATTCACACATTTAAAAACAATTACAACAATTGCATGTATGAATAGACCTGCAAACGAGATTTAGGAGCAAAGCGAGCTTCAGTAAAGCGAATTGAATATTTAGTTTAGTTATAAGACTAGACACTTCCCATTTAATTTCAAAATTAAAATTTAAATAAATTAATCATAGTAAAGTAAGTGTCCTTTACGAAAATTATTAAGTTTTATGGATGGACGACATTTTTACATTGAGGCAAATGCCAACGAAATCCGATAAAATAAAATTCAAATCCGCCCGGAATTCCTCGGATTACGGGTTTTAGTATTCTCAGGATTATGTACTCTCTGGGTTTTAATATGTCACCAACCCAAAAGTGTTTCATGTATATCTTTACCATTTTGAGAGACCTAATATTTTCATCTGCGCTAGAGGTTTCAACTGGCATTAAACCGCTGTCTTCTTCTTTTTGAAGTATATTCTTATGTATACAACGCAATCGTATACAGCGCTAGTTACTTGGTGGAGTAGTTAAAACTTTACGGCCCAAAACGCAAAGTAGACGGCACATACCGAGCTCTGTACAATATCGAGATCAGAGATCTGATGAAGATCCCAGATATTGTACATAAAATAAGATGTCAGCGAGTACGCTGGCTCATTCACAATCTGTGTGCTGATCCAGAACGAATTGTGCAGCGATCTCTGAAAGGAGCGCCACCATATGGTAGTTGCAGAGGTCGTTGCAGGCGGCGATGGCTTGGTTCAAACACTAACAATTTTACCTGAAAATTCTTAAAAAGTTGTGAATAATAATAATAATAACAGTGTTAAAGGCCATTACTGGCCCCTTACTGAATCAACAATCTGGCTCCAACGGTTTCGATCCTGAGCTTGGTCTTCATACTGTCTTAGACAATCTGAAGAGGCCAAGTCGTTCTCTACATCGTGGAGCCATCGTCGCCTGCAACGACCTCTGCGCCTACCATATGGTGGCTCTCCTTTCAGAGATCGCTGCACAATTCGTTCCGGATCAGCACGCAGAACGTGACCGAGCCAGCGTACTCGCTGAGATCTAACTTCTTGTACAATATCGGGGATCTTCATCAGATCTCTGATCTCGAAATTGTACAGAGCTCGGTATGTACCATCTATTTCGCGTTTAGGGCCGTAAATCACACGCATGATTCTTCTCTCAAATGTAAGGAGCCATCTCTCGTACTCATCCGTCAGCGCCCAACTTTCACATCCAAACATAACAACGGGCCTGATCAACGCTTTGTAAAGCTTCAGCTTCACGGCACTTGATAAGTGTTTAGATTTTAGCAGTGGCCTTAGAGGATACAAAGAACGACTGCCAGCTGCCAGCCGCACTTTAATATCCTCACCCACACTGTTATCGTGAGTGATAAGAGAGCCCAAATATTTGAACCTCCTCACTCCCTCAAACGTGTGGTGGCCACTACTAAAATCTGGTGTGCCATTGTCTCTAAAACCAGAGATCAGGTATTTCGTTTTGGACTCATTGATCTGGAGTCCAACAGAAGCTGAAAACTCTACAAGCGGATCAAGTATTTCTTTCACTCCGTTGCTATTCAGTCCAATCACGCATATGTCATCTGCATATGCAAGCACTTGATTGGACTGGCGATATAAGATGTTGCGCTGAGGTGTTTCAGTCTTACGAAAGATGTACTCCAACATGAGATTAAAGAGTATCGGGGACAGAGCATCTCCCTGCCGAACACCCGAGTTAACTGCAAAAATTGTCGATAGCCTGTTCTCAACTTTAACACAGCATTGAGACTGCGTCACTGTCATCCTACACAGTCGTACCAATTTTGTTGGCATTCCTAGGTATTCCAGGGCAGACCACAAACTTTCTCGATTGATCGAGTCGTAGGCCTGCCGGAAATCTAGGAAAACCTGATGTACGGAGATGGATGTCTCATAATATTTAGATAGAATCATCCGCAGCGAAAAGACCTGATCGGTGACTGATCGATTCGGACGAAATCCTCCCTGATAGTCACCAACCAAGCCCTCCGCCAGAGGAGTGATTCTATCCAATAAAATGTATGACAGTAACTTGTATGCTGTGCAAAGGAGAGCTATACCGCGATAATTCTCACACTTCAAGCGGTCTCCCTTCTTGAAGATGGGGCATATCGCGGCCACTTTCCATTCATCAGGCATAACTTCGGTTCGCCATACTAATCGAATAAGGTCGAAAAGACAGTTCCACAAAGTATCCCCTCCGAATATCAAGAGCTCCGAATTAATGCAGTCCACTCCAGGTGAGCGGTTTCGTTTCATTCTCTGCATGGCCTTAGTGAATTCCTCATGGGATGGCTCCTCAGTGCAAATCTCCGCAGACTGTTTTAGAGGTGGCTCAACAACAGTCTGTGACGCATGATGAACATCAAGCAGCTCAGTAAAGTGTCCACTCCATGCGTCAAGTACTGCGTCGATGTTGACACAGAGGTTTCCATCCCGGTCCCGAATGGCGGTTGACGAAGGCCTGAAAGTATGGTGCAATCCAGTAATTCCTTTAAAGAAATTACGTGAACTACGCTCATTGCTGAGTTGTTGTACTTTCAGAACCTCGGCCTTCCACCATTCTCGCTTCTTCCGTCTACAAATCCGCTTAGCTGCCCTTCTTGCAAGAGCTGCCTTGTTTTTCCTTGCGATTGTGAGACGTTGTTGCACTTCATTATGGGCTATATTTTGTTGCTCAACTGCAAGACGACACTCGTCATCAAACCAATCATTCTTGGGTCTGACTTTCACTATACCTAAAGTCTGTTGAGCAGCACTGACAACCGAAGTTTTCAGTACCTCCCAGACAGAGTTTACGCAGTCAGACTGGTAATTAGCTCCCTCAATGTTGTCGCTGACAAGATCCTGATATCGTTTCTTTTGATCTTCATTTATCAGACCTTCACAGTCGAAACGTTCCATCCGTTTCGCTGTGTTCCCCGACCTGTACGAAAACTTCCACCGTAGCTTTGCAGCGACCAAATAATGATCGCTGCCTACGTATTTGGTTGCTGACCGATAAGTTCTCACATCCTGCACAACCCGAGCTCGCCCTTTTGAAATTAACACGTGGTCAATTTGGCTCCGGGATGTTTTGCGAGGATGTGTCCATGTCTCTAGGTGTATCTGTTTGTGAGGGAAGAATGTGCTTGCTACTCTAAGATCATGAGCAATTGCAAAGTACATCATTCTCTCACCATTATCGGTCGCAGTTTCGTGTCGGGAGTACGGACCTATGTTTTCACACAAGTCGGCCTGATTTCTGCCAGCTCTAGCATTAAAGTCCCCAATTACCATTCTAACATCGTGTTCGGGTATAGATCCCATCAGATCGTCCAAGTCATTGTAAAATGAGTCTTTATCTTGGGGCTGGCTGACTTCTGTGGGCGCATGTACACAAATTATCGACAGGTTGGCTAACTTCATGCGCAGGCGAAGCATACACAATCGGTTATTGACTGCTTGAAAATCCAAAACAGCCTTCTTTACCTGCGGCCCAAGAAGAAATCCAGCTCCAAGATTTCCGAGGTCATCTCCACTGTAGAACAACGTATAGCCCTGGGACACATGGTCTCCACTTTGAGGCCAGCGAGTTTCTTGAAGAGCAACGAGTTCCAGCCGATACTCTTTCATGCACGTGATTAGACCCTCCAACGCTCCTGGTTTTCTAAGTGATTGCACGTTCCACGTGCCGATCCTAAATCTCGTATCCGGGTACTTGAGCGGGGGTCCGGTGTTGTTTTGGCGGTATCCATTTTTCTTTTTGTTGATTTTATAAACAGTTGATTTTTTTACGGATGCGGGTCGTCAGCCCAGCGATCCAACCGTTTAGTCGCCTCCTACGACAAGCAAAGGATACTGTGGTGGTATTCTTAGGAAACATGTTCGTGCAATTTAGATTTACGAGACATGTGAGTGCCCCCCGACCACAGGGTCTAAAAAAGTTGTGAATACTAAATGGTAATACTTATACTTTTCTTGTAATTGATTGACAAAGTTTCTTGATTGACAAAGTTTATTTACGTTGCATAAACGTATAGACTTAAGATTTACAGAATTTTTTTTTACGCTTTTGTATTATTCGAAATGTTAAACAATAGAAATAAAACCAAACTTCAGTAAGTTGTGACCGGGGGAGAGCTTGTCTGGTCTAACTGGCAGCTTTAATCATATATGAGAATTTTATGATTAATGTTTGAAACCCCTGACTGAACCATTATTCAAATGGAAAATCAAATGGGAAGGAATACATAAATTCTATGGGTTACATTTTTTGATTGGATTATCTCTAATGCAGTCATAGATATGAAAAATATCATAACTAAATAGAAATATAGAAATATATGATCGAGCCTACCATACAAATAGACAAAGTACAACCACAATAATTAGTCCTGATTTATTTTGGACATGCGGTTATAAAAGCATTTACGTTTTTTTCGAGCTTCAATCTTTCCGTTGAACCATATTATATTTATACAAGATTTGATAAAGCTAAATATTAATTCCTAATAAATTAACCGATGTGACCCTAAAATAAATCAAAAATATCATTTGTAAAATTCATTTCTCTACAGCAACAACATTTGGATTTCAAATTCCGACTATATATATCTAGACCTTCTATTCATTGTACCTATGTCTGTGCCGGACAATTTCCTATTTTGAGAATTGTTCAAATTCAAATTACTACTTTCAAAATAGCTACCTATATCACTCCCAAACTTCGGTTCAGTCTCAGAATATGTAGTTACATAGTTCATACAGTATAAAAATTCGGATTTAGAATTTGATTGCCTTAACATGTTTGGTTTCATTTATAGTATTTAGCCCCGAAATTTCATGTTTCAAAATTCGACTCTCACGTTTACAAGTTTCAAAATATTTTCACAAATTTAATTTCCCAAAAATTTTAGTTTCAAAATTCGTATTCTTACTTTACGCTCATAAATCGTCGTTTCTAAACTAGAAGTATAACACTTCTTATATTTTGGCTTTTCGTCGCATTCCTAAAATTCATACTAGTTTCAAAATTTCATCTCGAGTGAATCTGTGCACTGGGTCACCAATATTTATTTTAGTTTAATCTCAAATTTCTTACCTTTAAATTTCCGGTTATACGAATTTCTATAAAAATCGAAATTCTGGGTCCCTAAAAATTTACATTTAAAATTTACTAATTCACCTGATAAGTTGAATGTGTGACTAAAGGTCTGAGTAGTCAAATATATATAGGCATAATATTCGCACACAATACCAATTAAGTACCGTCTCTCGTTTCCCCATGGTTTTAAACCCATGGTAATTGCAAGATACTCGTCTTCTTGAAAATGAACATTTCTTAGTTGGATGCAGACATAAAATTTAAATTATAAGCAGAAAACAATAAAAAAAAAGGGGCTACCATCCATTGAGCAATATCCATTATCCGGCATTGGTTATTCGACATTGGTTTACTTCGAAAACCGATTAGCCGCGATATACATCACTTCTTCAAATAATTCATCATTTCGTATTTATTTTAATTTAACCTTGAACGAATTTTGGTACAGTACAAAGGTTGCAACAAATGACAACATCCTTTCATTTGCAGTTGAAGTTGGCGGTATCGTTATATAGATTTGTTCTATTGATTCTGGATTATATTCTTATTTTTCCGCGTAATAAATTGTTTTAAATTCATTTTCAATTTTACTAAAAATGTATTTTGCTTCTATGTGGAACCTATCGAATACTTGCTTTAATTTCTTAGATTTTTAAACGACCATAAAAACTAAAACGAAGTATATGCATATTCGAATATTGAAGTGAAGTATATATACATATCAACAAAATTAACCAGTTCATCGAGTAACAAAAAATCTTCCAATAAAATCGGAATTTCGGGATATCGGTTTACAATCTACCCCCTAAGTTCAAGAAACATTTTGTATTGTACTATTTACAGAGATAAAATGCCGTATCAGACCATCACTGTCTCACAAATGAAGTAATCAGCGCTGCCTTACTTATATACAACCATTGGCCAAATATTTGTATAAAAATTATTCGCGAGCCGGAAAAAAAAAATTGAGAACCTTTGCGCATGAATTACACAAAGATTTCAAAATGCGAAGATTATGATCGAAAACATAAATTCTATTAGAAACACCATGAAATTAATTGCATATAGAGAGATTTCGATATCTATGCGTCATTGAAATTCGGAAAATATTTATAAACAAAAAATATAAACCCTTTTAAGGGTGCATGTTTTTAAGCACGCAGCCGATTTTGAATGTTGTAACCGTGGCTTTTTCAATTAATGTAAATTTTATAACTATTTTTCGATAACAATAAATATTGATTTAAGCAATTACATACATGTTTTTCAATGATAATCCATTTGTGAACGCGTCTGTGAAAAAGTAAGTATTGTTGACTCGCAGGTATTGTAAATTATTCGTCCCGAAATTCTTTGTTTGATTTATACATGTGTTTTTATTATAAATAGTTTTAAACGATGCAAACCGCATTTGCCGCACAGAGAGCCAATTTGCATTCATGAAGTTTTGAATAAATGTTTTGCCTATATAGTGTTGAATGCACGCAAATAATAAACCGTAAAGTTCATTTAGGCAAATTTGTTATGATTATATTAAATATTTTAAGTTTTAACAGTCCGATCGGTTTCCCCAAAAACTATAATAAAATGGAATATACAACTCATAATTTTGTTGTTAAATACGGATCAGTTTCTCGGGAATGATTGGTATAACCCGCACAAGCAGTATCAACTTATACTTCTTAAGAATAGAGTAATTTATATTAATGGTGATTTCAAGTGATTAAGAAAACCGACAACAACTTCATTTACAATTTTCAATACACACTATAAAAGTACTTCCTATATGCATCCTAATCTCCAAACCAACTCATTATTTTAAACTACGACATAGTGGTACGAACAAATCGTGATTTTTGTGTTTTACTAAAATCTAATCATCATAATTAAAACCAAAAAGCAACAATTATAAAAACAGTGAGTGACAAACATCTTCATAACAATTCATTCATACACAAAAAATCAAAAACTATAATAAGTGATACGCGCGGTATACTCGTACTGTACTGTTTTGGAAAGTATAGAAAAAAGCACATGGTGAAGGAGGAGTTTACAAATTATTGTGACGCCCTCAATGATTATTACTTTATGAATTTTATTATAATTTTTCCAGTACTATTGTTGTTGATATTGTATTTTTGATAATTTTTTTAATTTCCTTAAATTCAATTAAACAAAACCAAACCACCAAAAACATTATTTGTCGTTATTGTTGTTGTTGGTATGTTTGTTTCATTCAACTTGCCCATTTCATATCTGCGCATATCTTTTGAATATCAATTAGTTTATTCATTTGTGTGTATATGTATAGAGTGTACAATGAATACATATACATAAATATAGTTCAGATTGTATGTTTGTATAAAATATAAAAATAAAACAACATTTAGTTTTTTTAATTTCAGTTTTTTAATTTATGATAGCTACATATAAACAAAAATAAAAAACGATTAAAATTCAATTACTTTATGTTTTAATAAAACTATACAAGTTCAAAGTAAAAATAACTATGCATATAATAAATAATATTAATTACTATTACTATATGTTAATTATTATTTTTGTTTTTGGTTTATTGCATTAAAAAAAAATACGAGTATGTACAGGGTGTCTATTATTTTATTAGTATATATAAATTAACAGTATATGTAATTAACAGAAACACCAAATTAAGTATCGGTTCCATAGTATGTACATTGACAGTAGCGACCTGTGGTTCTTAAACCAGCCAACTAATCAAAACATTGCCGGCTAAAATTTCAAAATAACAATCAACTTTTTTTTCAACAACGAATCATAAAAATGCGGCTGTTAAAATTATTTTATCAAAAATAATAAATAAATACAAAATATTCTCGATACCAAATTTTAGTCAAACTTGTAAAGCAATCACATAGTAAAACACATGAAAAATTGTCGTGCATCAGCGCTAGACAAGTTTTCATGTGTTTTACTATGTGAGTGCTTGGCAAGGTCGACTAAAATTTGGTATAGAAATTTTTCAAAATATTTAACTATCTATAGAATGACAAAATTTTGGTTAAATTAATTGCAATATATGAAATCTATGGAAATATCGTGTTTAAATTTTAACGAGTGAAGAGAAATTAAATAAGCGACCTCATTAGTGCCTCATTAGGCACACGTCTGAATTCATGCGGGTGAAATATTTTCTAAATCAAGCCTAGGTAGAAAAACAACGTTTAGGATTGGTTTAGGAAAAATTAACCGCAGATTATGTAACCATTTAGGCGAACATATTCTTTGATATAATTAAATCGCTCGTTCTACTAGTAATTAAAATTACCAAAAGTAAAACACTGCGAACTCATATAAAACTATAATTGCTAATTTTAAAGTTTCATGTCGATATTTCGTTATGCTAAAATTATGAATTACATATTATAAAAATTTGTGAGTTTTATTTAATAACAGTAGTTTGACAATAGTTTGAATTAAAATTTTACAATATTCTTCATTCGACATTTTATTATTTTTTTGATTAATCCGAATTTTGCAAAATTTGTCATAGAATTTTATATTATTAGAACTAGCTCGATTTAAAAATTAAAGACACTTAATAAAAACTTAATATTTAAATTAAAAGTCCTGGAATTATTAAAATATTTAGAATTATTAAATTTTAAAATTTTAGTAAACGTTTTAATTTTGATATAGTTTAGCGAAAGTTTAATTTAATTTTAAATCCAAATTTTATAATTTTGAATTCGACTTTTCAATATAAACTAATGAATTATGAAAATAATTTTTAATTTATGTTTAAATTGATAAAAATTTGGTTGACTTAACAGAACTATATGTTTGAATTTGATTCCACATTTTTCAATTTCGAAATATAAACTTTTAATTATTTTTGAATTAGATGGAAGTTCTAAAAATTCCAATTTCCAATTTTGAAAATTTAACACCGATTTTCTGGAACAAAATTCAAATTTATCGAATTTTACATTTTATTGATGTACAAAAATCAAAGGTAATGTCGAATTTTGAAATTTTGCGATCTTATAAAATTCAGAGTTATCAATTTTTAAAATTATTATAGTTGTTTAGAACAATAAAAATTTTCATCGAATTTTAAAATTATAGAACTCGGTTTACAATTTAGAGATATCAAATAAATCTTAAAATTGGAAATCTGAAATCGGTTAATTTTGATCCAAAAATTGAATATTGCACTGTTAATTATTGAATTTAGAGATAATTAAATTTTGATGTAACTTCACAAAAGTTTAAGTTTTAATTCAAAATTCGACATTTCACACTCTATAAAAATTTTATCAATTTAAATTTCGATGAAAATCTTTCAAATTTTGAATTTTCGAAATCTAATTAAACTTAAATTTTAATGTTGTTTAACAAAAGTTTAAATTCCTAAATTAACGAAATTTTTCAATTTTGAATTATAAAATTTTATTTGAATTTTGTATATGAAAATTTTAAAAATTCGAATTTCTAATTTTGAAAATTCAGATATATTGTTCAGATATGTTGAATTTCAAAATTTTATAGTAATCTAAAACTCCAAATGTGTGTAACCTCAAATAAAATAAAATTTTAAATAGTAAATTTTGATTAAATTATCGAAAGTTGATGTTTCACAATTCTGAATTCGAAATTTCAGATTAATGTATTCCTTAATATTGAGAGTAAAAATTTAAATTTTTCTTATCTTACGGAAATTTTATTGTTCGCCCTAAAATTTGACAAATTTGAATTTATAATTTTGAATAAGAAAAAAATTTTAAACATTCCATTTTTGAAATTTGAAATTTTTTGGAATTTCTAAAATGTTTTTACCAAATCTGGGTTTATCGAATTTAAATATTATTATAATTTTTAAGACTTATAAATTCGATGTTATTATCTAATTTTGAAATCAAACTTTACTGTAAAATCCAAATATATCAAATTTTAAATTTTTAAAAAATTTTAAAATTCTTTTTGAATTCTTAAATTTATCATCAAATTTAAATATTTTGGGACCAGCCCAAGAAATCTGGAATCTATTGCTTTGCGTGTACATTATTATAAACAACATTTCAATTGATTGTAAATTTTGATTTAATTACCGAAAGGTAAAATTTGGAATTCACATTTCAAATAAAGTAAGATTATTTTTACTTTATTTTATTGTTTTATTTATCAATTTTGAATTTAGCATATTTTTTGAATTAAATGTGAATTTGAATTTGACTTTTGGAACAAAAATTTTATTTTTTTTGGAAATTTCATCTATTTTATTACAAAATTTAAGTTTATCGAATTTAAAATGTTTTATTCGTTTTGGGAATTGTAAAATTCGATGTATTAGCAAATTTTGAAAAATACTTTACTGTAAAATTCAGATTTAACGAATTTAAAAATTTTAAATGGATGGTAATGAATTTTGAAAATTTTAAAAAGAAAATGTTCTAAATGGGCCATTATTACTTTTACAAATAATAAAATTAGTTATCTTACAGAAATTTAAATGTTTACCAATTTTAAATTTGAAAATATTTGACTAAATTTTAAAAATTCCAATTCGATGATTATCGCAATTTAAAAAATTTAAACCGAGCTTTTCGTACAAATTCAGATTTACCAAACTACAAAAATTGTCAAAATTCATAAAATTCTAAAATTGAAATGAATTAATTTTAAAATTTTAAATAGATGAACATTAAATTTAAAATTTCAAGGTTCAAAATTATCGAAACTTTATTTATAATTTTTCAAACTGTCCAATATTCAAATTTTTTAAATTTTATAATTTTTTTTATATTTCTAAATTTATAATTTTGTAAGGTTACAATGTAAGAAGCTATTTTTTTATTGTAAATGTGTTGTGAGTATACCATCCAAAATTCAATATTGAAGTTTAATTTTAAATCCATAATTAAAATTCTGGATTTTCAAGAACCATGGAAAAGAAAACTTTGGTTTTCAAATTTGCTTTGGTCACCTAACAGAGCTTTAAATATTTGGAACCGTATTTTTCAATTTTGAAATATTGAATTTTTAATTAAATTAAAACTTTTAAAACCGAAATTAAATGTACTTTTGAAATTTTAAAACTGGTAATTTAATTTTTTTTCGTATTCTATGATTTGATATTATTGTCGAAATGTGAAATGTTGAAACGGAACTTTACGTATAAAATTCAGATTTACAGAATTTCACAATTTTTAGGGTTGTTGCTAGATTATCAAATTCTATGGAAATATCGTGTTTAATTTTTAACGAGTGTAGGCAAATTAAATAAGCGACCTCATTAGTTTCCATTGTATCGTATTACGAGTTTTGGAGAAGTGAAAATATTTTCAACTTTCCCGTAAAATTGCTCTTGTTTTTGTCAGTTTGAGCATATGTGCATTACCTCCAAACATAATTAGTATCAAATTTTGGTTAAATTTGATTGCATTAAAGATTCATATTCATGTAGATAGATAACGATAGTGGAGATATATGAGAAGCCTTATAATACTCGTATTTAAAAGTGATTTTTCGCAATAAGATCAATTAATTGATTGACCTGTCCCTCAAAATAATCAAACTGCGAAACAGTTAGAAGAGCCTTGAGTTCCAGAACAAGTGAATAGCAAATTTAAAAAAATATGTTGACAATCCTGATTAAATTTTATCGTCCAAATTGCATAGTCGATAAAGGTTTAGCGTTTGTATCGTTTTGTATAGGAGCTGGATGGAAAATTTTAACGGTCATTTTCCACAAATTTCAATTTTGAATTATAAATTTTTTCATTAAGAGATATTTTGTGGTATACGGACTAAAACAATAAATAATGCAGTCAGATAAGATGCGGGATCTTCACACTTTTCTCGAAGAAAACCAACCAAAAGTTAATCCAGAATCATTTAGGTTATAATCACATGGAAAGCTTATATAGTTAGTTATAGATTTTTTATCTGGGTTTCATCTGCTGAGATTTACTAGCCTCGTCTAGTGTTGGAACGTATTTACCGAAACGAGAAATTACAAACCAATTGTCGAAGAAGTAGAACAGTAAGATTCGGATGAAAGTATTGAATTTTTACATTACAAATTTATGTTTGTTAATATTAGAATTAATTATTTCTAATTAATTCATGTTGATATTCCAATATACTGCTCCTTAGACCATAAATGTGTTTTACAGATAACAGGAAGAATATCAAATTTCTATCGATTATGGCCACAATTAATTTATTACTAAATTTTTTATTTGAAGTAGTGTAGCTTCTGAAAAGTTGTAACAGATACAATGACCAGTTTCGAGCCGATAGGGAAAGGCTCACACAATATATTCCGTTTAAACCTGCAAAGTAAGGGGTGAAAATATTTCAGGGTTATGATTCAACAAATGCTTATCATTTGCAGGGCAACTGTACATCGGGGAAGGCCAGCCGATGGTCTCCGTGACACGAATGTTAGTGAACAGGCAGTCTTCGATTGTTGTAAGTTTGGATAGTAACAGATCGGAAAAAATCAAAACTTTATATTCTTGGAAAATATTCAGCAAAGATGCAACTGTATGTTTGTTGATTTCTCGTATCATCAATGCTCACAACTAGAGATATTGATGATGATGTAACTGGGAAACAAGAAATCATAAAATATTATTAAAAAAACTAAAGGCGTGATACGAAAAACACTGCATTGGCGTCTTGCATTTTTTTCAACATGGTTGATGTTACTGCTCTCACTACATACATTATCCATTGAGAGCATAAATAACAGGTTAGAAGACCAACGCTGAAAATTCTTAAAAGATCTGGCAAACTATAGTTTTGTTTACCTACGATCGAAGATGTACCAGCAACCAATAAATAATGGAAAACCATTTCGTAACTTCGGCAGTTACGAGAAAGTGTTTACGGGCATCGTTCCGCAAATACCGAAACTTCAATTGTACAACTTGTGAAACTCAGGATGTGATGAGCATACATTCACCAGACTAAATGCATTTATTGGCACTAACTATAGTAAATATGCATTTTTATTAGTGCAATGAATTTTATGTTATGTTTTATTTATAATAAAATGAAATTTATGTGCAAACGCTTTTTTTTAAATTTGAGTTGTACGACAAATTATTTGAAGGCTTCAACTATATGAGTTTGGTTTTGTCCCACATTCTCATCTAAGGACAAAATATACCGAATCTATTCAGTGTTCAAAACATTTCCTCCTTTATATCATGAAAAAACAAACTCCAGACCTATATAGTCATTCAGATCTTGCTCATTCCCATTAAACAGCTATCAAACTATTCGAGAAGACCAAGCCATGTGCGCCCGATAGGCTCAAAGGTAAGCATTTTCTGTTTTACTCATATTATACCAGTTTATAACTCAGCAAAAATATGAAAGAACTCCGAATTTATGTATGTTGCGGCCGGATTTCCCTCCAGTTACGCTAAAATTTTTATTATTGAATTTTAGTGATCGTGACTTTTGATATCGTATAAAACTGTTGGTCACAAAACGGGATTGTGATTCTATATCCCAAATTTGTATATTAAATCTGAGCCCAACTCCAAAACTTAATGGTGCTACTTAAGTGATCGTTATTATTAAAATTGTGATTATTCGATTTACTATTTGATTAAGTTTCATTAACATTTTGAATTTTATTGCGGACAAAAATAATATTGCGCGATGTACTGTGATGTGCCAGGAAGTATCAAGTAAATATTTCTATTTTGATTTCATAAACTATTAAATTTATGAGTTAATGATGATTTACCATGGTATGTGGTTTCACCCTGTGAGACAAATCGATCAGTCGCATATAACATCTATAATATTATACAAACATAGAGAGAAAGTTTAAGATCAATCTGAGATATGGAGATAAGATAAAAATTAACACCTCATTAAAGTATCGTAAACAAAAAATAAAATTTAATTTTGCTCTTTTCACCATAAGATCATATGTATATATGTATATACATAACAAATGGAAAAATATGAAAAACAAATTTTCTTAATGGAAAATTGTTGTCATCATTTAATCGTCATTGTAATTAATATTATTTGCTTCAGTATTTTTATGTTTGATTTATTAAAAAAATTCGTAGAATAAATTTGATGTTGATGATGATGATGATATGATTAATAAACTATTTGTTTAGCTATATGACACGAACACGAATGTGATTATTGAAGGTCATAAAGATATAAATCTCTAAAATATATAATCGAGGTGATGCGTAACTCTGCGAGATAAAACGATAAACATCAAATTTTAACATGACAAAATTTCCACATGACCAAATTTCCACATGACAACACTGTTGTCTTATAAATTTTGGACATGGTTTCAAGGTACTGCTAATAAAAATGTTAGAGATCGTTTTAATTGGTTCGCTTATATATACGACAAGTGCATTTAACCCCGACTGTACCGCCATCTATGAAAAAATTGATAACGCAATTTATTTTTTCGAAGATCAAATGCAATTAGAAAGGTCAAATTGTTTTCAAATTAATTAGAAAATTGTTTTCAATAAAGTTACCGAAATTTAACTTTCATCTCGAAATTTAGAAATAGAAAGGCCATTACTGTCCCCTTATACTGTGTCAACAATTTGGCTCCAACGATTTAATATCGGGGATCTTCATCCGATCTTTGATCTCGATATTGTACAAAGCCCAGTATATGTACCATCTATTTCCCGGTTGGGCCGTAAATCACAAGCATGGTTCTTCTCTCAAATCTAAGAAATCTTCTCTTGAACTAGCTTATCGGTCAGCGCCCAACATTCACATCCATACATAACAACGGGTCTGATCAACTCTTTGTAAAGCTTCAGCTTCACGGCACTTGATAGGTGCTTAGATTTTAGAAGTGGCTTTAGAGGATAAAAAGCACGACTGCCCGCTGCCAGTGGCATTTTAATATACTCGTTCATACTGTTATCGTCAGTGGTAATAGAGCCTAAATACTTAAACCTCCTCAGCCCCTCAAAGTTGTAGTGACCACTACTAAAATCTGGTGTGCCATTGTCGCTATAACCAGAGCTGATGTATTTGGTTTTGGAGTCATTGATCTGGAGTCTAACAGAAGCTGGATACTTTGCTATTCAGTCCAATCTCGCATATGTAATCTGCGTATGCAAGCACCTGATTGAACTGGCGATATAGCCTTCGGATATGTTTTATTTTATTTTCATTTGCCTTAAGTGCTTTTTATAACATTCTTTCAGCTTTCTTTTCTTCGTTGAGATATTTGCTTTTCCTTTTTTCTTTCCTTTGCCTTTTTTCAGCTTTTATCCATCACGCGTTGGAAATAACAAAACTCTTCTTGTTTTTTGGAACCCTTTCTTTCTGGAGTCTGTGGCCAGTCCAGTATGTCTTCTATGGGGGCGTTTATATGCTTCTGTTTTTGAAATTAATTTAGTGCAGGAAGGAGTGGCAAATTCAAAATGTTTTTGGAAGTTTTGACGGATATCCGTGTTCTTATGGTCTGAGGGCCAAAAACAAATGCATTAATATTAGCAATATCTATGCCACAGATGTCTTCTGATGAGAGCACTGAGACATCCGTCTGCGAAGCTTTGTTGGCCATTTTGCTTCTACCATTATTTGGAATTTGTTAATTTGTGTTACAAATAGATATAAAGCTCTGAAATCATTTGACCTATTCAACATACGCTGCGTTTTCAATCTACTTTTTCGGTTCCTAACATAGCACAGCATTCGCGAAAAGCGTCTGAGGCTCTACCTAGAGATACTTAGAAGTATTGATGGCATACTTATTTCATGGAATAAGACGATAAGCTTTAAAACTTTTCCGCAAAGTATCGCATGTTACCGATTTGTCAAGAACTTCTTTTAATATGTACCAAATATGTCGTTCATTAGATTTTTGTTCGGGTTCTTACGCCTCCATCTGTAGGCTGACAATTCTGGTCGAAACTAAAATAAGATGGGTGCTGTATCCATCTGCAAAATAAATAATTTGGTTTTTAATTTTGTTAACTCGAAGATACAGAGAAAAAAAAATATTCGTAAAATATTTGGTTGGTCATCTTTTCGATTTCTCTAATCCGATATCCCCAAATTTCCTGCATCGTGCTTCTAATTTCTTCTCACACGCATTTATGGGTTTAAATCATCATGCGTGGATAGTTATAGCACCCGTTAGATTTGCTTTTGCCAAACGTATATATTTTTGGACCCTTTTGCACTTTATGTTTTAAGGCACATCAAAAAATTTGTTTCCTCTTCATTAAATATGTCAGTTAGCGGTGACATTAGCACTGGTGGATGAAACAGGATATGATACTCTTCATGTAATAAAGGAGTGTTGCTGATGAATGAGCGAAACCATCCTTTTCTTGGTAAATTTTCTCCACCAAAATGATGATGCCGATTATTTTTTTTCTTTTGAAAATCCTTCACAGCGTGAATATCTTCGTTCTGTTTAGGGATACTTTTATCCAATCTTCAGTTAAAACTGGTGATGAGCGTGCCCGAATTTTCATAAATTTGAGACCCAATCTAAATTGAATCGTTGACCTTGGAATATTATTTATTTTAGCGGCCGAAAGACAGAGTGCCAATGGTTGGGTCAAAATATATAGGTGCCAATAGTTGTAGACGTTACCAAAATTCTTAAATTTAACTTACACTTTATTAAGAATTGGTCGACTTTCATAGAATTATTTGGGTCATGTCATGTATTACATCAAATGAAACGTATTTTTGTCTATAGTCGTACACATTTTTTAAAACAATTTTGTGCATTAAACAATAATTATTGAAACGTAATTGTCTCCTGTAGATTCTAAGATTCTTACTAAGCAATCAGAAATCTCACTGATTTAAAGGTGTAACCAACAATGGTGTAATACGAATTTGACAAGTTTTCGAATTAAATACTAAAATTCTTTTAGGAATTTCAATTGCTTTTTAGAACTATGTACATACATATTCGAATAAAGTCTGACTGAATTATAGTTAGCATTTAAAACTTGAAGTTGAAGTAAGTAATCTACTATAGTACATATCACTGTTTGTATCTCGTTTCACGTATTGAATTTGGTTCGAATATTGATTCAGTTCGGTTTATTAAATTGTTGATTTTTTCTAACTTTATCGAAATTATACCTATTTGTGTTCGCTGTTATTTTAAAGTATAGATCGCAATACAAACATACATATTTTAAATTTGCAAAGTATATAAATTGAATACCCATTGTAGGCAACACTGCTCTGGATTCATTCAACTATACGTAAACATTATGTATAAACCAAAAAATTATTCAAATAGAAAAATTCAAATATCGATTTTTAAGAAATTCCAGTTTCGTGATACCATTACACACACACACTTAAATAAAAATAACAATCAAAACCTTTAAAAACGCAAATATATAGAATTAAAGTCTGAATATAATCTTTACAAACCAAAATTCTTTTAAATCCTTTAAGACAAATTTCTGAAGGTCGTTTCAAGGCTTCACAACTATTAATCTTATTACACATTTTTTGTATCCCTTTCAATTTTGCAAATTTTTGTATGCAAAATTGTAATAAGTACATACAAAACGAGAATCCTTTTTCTCTCTGCACACATATAGTTGAAAATTAACCCGAGCTCTCCTTTTAAATTAATTTTACATACTTTTATTTAAATTGCCTTTAATTTACTTTAAAATTACCTTACTAACGAGATGATGCCTTTTCTTGTTAAACAACAACAGCAACAACAAAAATACTTTTCGGTATTATAATAAATGAAAATAATGGCAAGACTATTAATTTTATTTTGTAAGATTTTATTGGTTTTCCTATATATACTGTGGAAAGAGGACACAATAGTGATTTTTAGAGTAAGAAATTTCAGATTAGAATATGTCTGCGTGTGTTTTTGTTTGTACATATATAATACGTAGAGTATATAGAAGGATGGCACATAAAGGATTTGCACGCATTATTTTTGCAATTGGTTTAGCACATTTTAATGTTTATAATTTGTATGTTGTATCCTTTGAGGTTTGGTCTGTTTGGCGAATTTTAAGAAGGACTCTTTACCTTTCCGAAATATGTTACTCACACATACGAAGCAATATCAATAAAACAAAATCGTTTTATTTAGTTTTACTTTTGTTTATAACTGACTTATTTATTACACCGTGTTATATGATACTTTTGAAACTATAAAATTTTTAAAAGACATTTTTAAAATGCTTTTGTTGTATTACGAATGATAAAAGACCGTGAATGAGTCGAATATCAATTAATCGCATTTCTTTTTTAAAATTGTAAAGTCATAAATTGAAATAAAAAAGCTTTTTATTAAGTTGTATACATTTTGAAAAAGTTTTGTAATATAGAAATGAAAAATGATATTTTTATTGTAGTAAAATTAATTTAATAGTTTAGATATCATGATTTTTTTATTGATCAAAAAACAAATAAATGATTATGTACATTTATTTTGGAGAATATTAAGACGTAAGATTTGAATTTTTGTGTATGGTATATATATATTATAGATTATCTAGAGATTAATAATGAATATGTAACGCCGTTGCAATGTAATTTGATGAGGTTAGTTTTGGTGAAATTATAGGAATTTGGAAGGAAATTATGGTTTCTTTTCTTTAAGAAATTGTAATCTCGTCAGCCATACAAATATAGCTGTTAATGTATTTTCACCTTCTTTATAGTTGCCACATTGGCGCCTTCCTCTACGAACACACATATATGTATACCTTCACTAAAAAATTATATGTTGTAACCAATAATAAAGGACAGGCTTGAAACTTTTAGACTCTACTATTCCTGATTAGTGGACACTTAAACTTTTCCAAAATTGGTACAAAACGTTACTATTGAAAGAGCCGGGCACAAACTGTATACAAATGTTATTAACCGTGTTACTCAAGCACAAAAATCTGCGAGTAGGGATGGTAAAATCCCGGAAATGTTTAATCGCGTAATTGAAAATTATTTCCCGGGATATCCTGGAATAAGTTTTTTAACAAGTCTAGAAATAGTGTACAACCGAAAAAATCACAGTGCATAGATTGTGTTATCGCTTAGACGGCTGAGAATTCTGGAAGCTTTCTTTATTAAGTTGTGAGTGTAAACTCTCTACTCTTATTGGCTTTTTTCTGGTAGAGTTCAATCTACGCCATTGCTTTGTTAATTAATTGTTCTGTTATTGAAATTTCCACATTGTCGTCACTTTCAATTTCTTCGATATCTTCTTCGACTACGGCGTTCACTCCACTGGCATGATCATTATGTAGGTACTGTATGAAACTGCTTGCCTGTGCCCTTCTCTCTTTAATTCGGAGCACTAGAGCTGAAAAAAGTTGATGACTAATTTCAGAGTTTTGTTCCTTCAATTTAGTCAACATGAACTCCATTGCAATATCTGCACTTATTAAATTCATATTTCGTCGACAAAGTGTATCCACCATTGATTTGACTGGAGCTAATGCTGCTGCCAAGTCTGGAATAATTATTTCTTCGTTATGTGCTTATTGAATCAGCTATCTTTATGTCCATAAATGCCATTCTTATGCAGCCCAACAGCATTTTAAATCGTTCCAGCATTAGCCTTGGGGTGCTCCCTCCATTTTTACAATCCATTTTTAAATGAATTGCTTTTCCAAAATGTATTTTAACATATTTTCCTCTTAAAAAGTAGAACAATTTTTCTCCCTTTTCTTATAATTGGTCCATATTGTTCATGTGGGATGAATACGTCCGATGTGTTCTCATTAGGTTCATTCTTAATAACAAAATAGTTTCCCTCCTCATTATTTTCAGAATCATCTGTTTCTTGATCCTCCTCCAATTCCTCGGTCATTATATCATCAATGTCACTTGTATCAGCAACTTCAGGTGAATGGTTTGTTGTTTTTTACAAAGTTGGAATGATTGCTAATTGTATGGCTTGCGCGAAGCATAACTGTTGATCAGCAGATATGATCTTTCCAACTTTTTTCATAACACATGGTGCAAGTCATAATTCCCACAACATCGTGGTCCAAACTGAACCAATCCCAAATTAAACAACTCGGCTCCAACGGTTTCGATCCTGAGCATGGTCTTCATACAGTCTTAAAAAACCTGAAGAAGCCAAGTCGTTCTCTACACAGTGGAGCAATCGTCGCCTGCAACTTTCAAAGATCGGTGCACAATTCGTTTCGGATCAGCACGCAGAACGTGACCGAGCCAGCGTACTAGCTGAGATCTTACTTCATGTACAATATCGGGTATTTTCGTCAGAATTTTGATCTCGACATTGTTCCGAGCTCGCTATTTACCATCTACTTCGCGTGTTTTAGGCCGTTAATCACCCGCATGATTCGTCTCTCAACTGTAAGGAGCCATCTGTCATACTCATCCATCATCGCCTAACTTTCACATCCATACATAACAACGGGCCTAATCAACGCTTTATAAAGCTTCAGCTTCACGGCACTTGGCAAGTGTTTATATTTTAGCAGTGATATGAAAACGTGTTCATACTATTTGTGAAATTTCCAAGATTTATCAACGGAGCCCAACTTTTTTTATAATTATGTATTGCATCAATTGGGAAAGATTTAAGTCTCCACTATTCAGAAATGTTTGTATCTATGTGACATAAACTCTTAGATTTTTGTGTTCCATCAGCGGAGGCCAACCCTTTTTATAATAACGTATTGAATAAATTTGGAAATGTTCAAATGTCGACGATTAAAAAATGTTGGTGTCAATAACGCAAAACTTAAAAAATTGTTTGTTTGAGTGATTTATCAGCGGAACCCAATTTTATTTATAGAAATGTCCTATGCGAAATGGAGTTATGGTTTATATGGTTTTGTGGAAGATTTTAAAATTTGTCAAAAACGGCCGCCTCGGGCTCCTAGTGTTAAACGCCTTAGGTGGCCGTATTTCACAACTAATGCTTTAAAATGATACTTGATTTGCTCAGACAAGGAAAATTTCTGAAGAAACAGCACAAAACGAAGACTTTCGACAAATGACGGCGAAGTGTTGATTTCTGTTTAAAGCATTGTTGCGCTAAGTACTAAGTGAGCCATGAACCAATGCGTACCGTCAATACTCAAAAACAAATTCAAGAAACTCTCTCGAAATTCAAAAATGTCAAGAATAATATAGATGAATGTGTGAATAGATGTACATAATTACATAATATCCCGTGGGTTAAATAAACAGTCTTGAGAAAGGAGCCAAGTACAAAAATATGCTGTACCTTTGTGAAGTGCGACTTAGTTAAATATAGAGAATTTTTTTTTTTTTAAATTGTTGAAACATAATCAAATCCCAACGGCCGAGAACGAAAAGCCAATCGATAGAATTTTACTTTCTTTCGCAGCATATCAGTAGAACAAGTTCCTCCATAAAAAGGCAGTTGGAACTAATCGCGTTTTTAAAAGAGTTTATGTACCCGAAGCTTTGCGTTAACATTTTTAAGGTCCACACAAATAATGCTTTGATACTTAAATACCACGAGCATCGACTTTATCATGCCATAGAAATTATTTAAAGTTTTTTTTTTGTATTTTCGATATTCACGCTCTTTTAATTTAATAAAAATTTAATAAGATCTATCTAATTATTTTGGGCCCCTCAAATACATGATCCACTGGTTTTCGCTAAACTGCTAGAAAACATTAAAATCGTTTAAACTCTAAATTATTTGATTATAAGCTCTTGGAGGAAATACACCTACTCCGTGCGTACCCACAAGAACTGGCGAAGAAATTATTGCACCAGTACTGTAGTTAAACCACTTAGTAGATTAGTCGAGGGATAGTCTAAACCGAAGGTGTAAATCTCTGTTATAAGTGAGGGGAATAATGTAAATACTATATAGGCACTTGTTATTTGGTCGTAAATAACGATTATCTCGCTGCAAGACTGACTCCTGCAAATAATGTTTAAAGGATATTTCATTTCGAGGAATAGAATTTTAAGTTGGAAACAATTTTCAGTGACAGCCTATTTGACAACTGACAGCTGATTTTTGGTTAGTTTGGTTTACCATTTCATAGTGAATATATGACTTACGCCAGAGCAACTTTCATTTTATAATTGACTTAATCGTCCATCAGAGTAGTTAAATCGATTAACTATGACTCGCTTTCAGACCACGTTTGCTCTAAATAACAATACGTGTCCCGTACGTGCACCAAGCAGACCGTGGTAGCTGTATTGCATAGTATTGAAGAGCATCGATTAAACATATTTATGGATGATTTTGTGTAAAGATTTGGTTTACATGCTTACAAGATTCAATTTGTGCAGGTGAAATTAAAAGTTATGCCGGTGAAAACGTTACAATCAACGGAGACCAGTACACAGATATGATTTCTAATTTTTTTTGTGCCTTAATGCCTTAATTGGATGGTATTGACATCAAAGACATGTGGTTCCAACAAGACGGGGCTCCATGCCATATAGCGCGTGTTACAATTAATTTACTGAAACAGATGAATTAATATGACCTGAAATGGACCTGACAATTGATCACCGCGTTCGTATGATCTAACACCTCTGAACTATTTTATTTGGGGGTATGTGAAGTCACTTGTCTACGCTGATAAGCCAGAGATAATTGAACACTTGGAAGCCAACATTCAACGCATTATTGCCGAAATACGGTCAGAAATGCTGCAAAGTGATCGAAAATTGGACCGTCAGATTATTATAAAATTGAAAACTAAAACTAAATAAATTGTTTAATTAAAACTTGCCTCTTTCTAATCACTTCTGTTGCTATTCGGCTGCGGTGCTACTGTCCTACATGTTCCAATTCCGTAACAGATTTTATTTTATTTATACCGGGTATAGGTTGTGACTGCATAGGCGTCGTTGTTGTTTGTTCGATTGTTTCGTCGGTGATAATCTTCTTTGATGCGACGAAGTATTAAAGTTCACATCGTCACTCTCATTCCATTGTATAGTCCTTCTGAAATATCCAAGTTTCACAGCAGCCTGATAATTGTGTTCTTCTTTAGATATGCCTCATGCGGTTGCAAATTGACAATGTTATTTGGAGTTAAGAAATTCCAGGAGAAGTTGGATCGATTCTGGCTGAATTCATAAGTGAATCTTACCTCTGGTAGGGCATTTATATATAGTTGACACGAACTGAAATCTCATTCAGGAACCATAATCATTCTTCCAAACGTCAATTTTTTAGGAACAACGGCGCGTTGGTAGATAATTTATGTTATACAGTCTGAATTTTGGCAGCATAAACACTTCATCCATTTGGAAATCAAGGAGTATGTCAAGTTTGACGTATTTGGCTGATCCAATGTTCGATGTTATATTGATTTATATTGATTTATTCGTCGATCAGTTGAAGTTCATTATTCAAGATTCGATGTTAAACTTTTACGCGATGGTTCGATTACCACTTTTGATTATTTTTCTATACATATAGGGAGTTTATTAAGTTTCTCGGAAAATGTTTTCGTCTAAACTTTCTTTGCATAAGCGCTTCAAAAGGTCCTGGTGAAAATAAGGTGGCACACTGGGCAAAATATAAGCTAGCAAACTACCGTTATTTGTTTCACCAACTTCACTGGATAATGGAACATTCAACCTAATTGACACCTTGTGAACGTGGAAGTCAAATACATTTTGCTTTATCCGTGGAACTCAAATACATTTGGCTTTATCCGCAGTGAATATACCTGACGTAAGAAGGCTTCAAGCTTTGGAAGGTTAGACCTATGTTAGAAAAGCGGTTGAATTTTAATTAATAATGTTCGAAAACTCTTCGGCATGTATATATAGAGCATCACGGTGACTTTGTTTTTATGTAAACGTTGATGATGTTCTTCGAATGATTCGACTGCTCATTCCCGTTATTTTATTATTCGGGTTTGATCATATTTTCCAGTCTGTGATTTATTGAGATATAAGTAGTTGAATTATAAGTTGTAAATTCTTACCATGTTTTACCTGCTTGATTAGATCGGAAAACAGTGGCCCTAGAAATTACACGCTGTTCCATATATTTACTTAATTAATCATATAAGTTTTCAAATGCTGTATAGTTATCGAGATACTTAGGAAATTAAATTCTTTGATTTAGATTTTTCCAGGTAATTTATAATTGTTGACAAAACCATCATACAAATTGCAAGGCAATACAATTTTCATACCATCCCAAAATTTTGAAAATTATTAAGAATTTTTCTTATGCGGTTCCGATTTGGCATGGTGTTGAATTGCTTGTGAAGTTGTCGAATATTAATTGTAATTGCCTATATAGACGGCCGTTGTTGAGATTAATTAAATTTCATATGCCATCTATACATATGAGAGCCTATATATAAAACGCCAATTACAACATACGGGTGGTATTCATACAATATGAATTATATGAAGTGCGCGGGACATCATGCCAAATCGAAAACATTAAAAATAATGCCCTGCACTCAACTTTCCGGAAGGTTTGTTTCAATTGTACTGTATAGTGTTGTTCTAACTATAACCAAATCAAAACTTGTTACTGCAGTACACCTGTACCAAATAATAACAGAGTTAATTTAGTGCTTCTTTAAAAACTGTACACTGCTGTACAATAAAATGAACGGCAAAAATTATTTTTGGGTTTTATCTTGTAAAATTGTAGTACATTTTTGTGAAGCGTGCCTGAAAGTCACAATTATTCCGTGTTAAATACGCTGGACAATATGCATATACGAGTCTCTGCGCCAATTACAACATACGGCGATCAAATTATGGGATCATGTTCTAAATTCTAGAATGGAATAAAAATTATATTGCATGCGAATAACTAGTTTAATTGTTACAGGTGTGAAGTTTGTTCTAAAATTGTCCTAATTTTTTTATCTGAGAATGTAAAGGGTGATCCAATAAGAGCTACCGGAAGTTTCTTTGAAATAAAGCGCATTAAAATCAATTTAATAACCAAAAAACCTTTTTTGTGACGTAAGTTCGGTTTATGACATTTAATGTTTGAAAATAATTACATTTAAATGTTGTCCGCGACTGGCTCTTACATAATCTAATTTTCAAGCACTCTTTCGAGCATTTTGGCCGATATTCCTTTAATTGCCAAAAATTCAAGATATTGATGTAGCCAACTTGTGGTTTCACAGGATGGTGCAACGTGCCACACAGCAGGCCAAACCATCGATTTATTGAAAGAAAATTGTAATGAGAACATCATATCAAGATATACATTTTTGGGTAGCTGAGGACTCTATATCTATCTACAAAATATTAAAGCTTTTCTAAATCTAGAAGATAAGTAACTTAGGACAGGGGTGATTTACCAAGTTGTTTGTTAGTAGAAAATTGAAATTTTTAAAAATTTCTCTTACTAAACTAGGGATCGTACCCAGATAGCGATATACATTTTTTAGTAGCTGATGGCCATATCTAACTTAAAAATATTAAAACTTTCTAAGATTTAGAAGATAAGTAACTTAGGACAGGGGTGCATTACCACATAGTATGTTAGTACAAAATTGAGATTTAAAAAAAATTCTCCTGCTGAACCAAGGATCGTATTCAGATCGCGATATACATTTTTGGGTAGCAGAGGACTATGTCTAACTTAAAATAGTTAAAGCTTTCTTAGATCTAGAAGATAAGTATCTTATGACGGGTGTTTTACCACGTTTTATGATGGTACAAAATTGAAATTTAAAAAAAAATTTAGGGATGGTACCCTAAATCTAACTAGAAAATATTAAAACTTTTCTAAATTTAGAAGATAAGTAACTTCGGACAGGGGAATTTTACCACATTGTGTGTTAGTACAAAATGGAGATTTACATTTTTTTTTTAAATTTTGAACATATAACGTGATAAAACACTCTTGTCCTAAGATACGAAAATTTTGCACTAATTTTTATTTGAATTGGAATATGCTTTGAGCTTTGGTAATTTTTCTACGTTTGCTAATAAGACAAATAGCTTTTAACAATTGATCGATTTATCCAAATTTTGGTTATTATTGTCACTAATACAAACATATTTATTTAGTATTAGGACAAACTCACTCTTTTAAACAGACACGTGAAATTTTTCCTAAATTTGTCCTAATTGTGAAATACGGCGTTTAACTTCACCCTTCACTTCACTATACAATTTGCAGTCAATTTTGTGGTATAAATAGGAAACGAGAGCGGAAAAGGGCATTTAAAGTTGCCAACTTCAATAACTGTCACAAATGATAGTTACCCATTTAATAAATGTCTAATACGACAATATAGGATTATCCGTGCAACATTTTAAAATACTTTATGCGACTTTTCTGATTGCAAAATAATTAAAAAAGTTCAGCAAATATTGCCAATATGATTAACGTCTAATTGTATGTATTAAAAGGTGTCCAGTACAAAATCCAATCATATAAGATGCGGAGAAAATCTTTTTTACTGACTCAATTGCAAAATTATTTTTACTATTAAATCACAGATGTCAGTATTGTCTCGTTATCCCCACTCTGTTTCATGTGCAAATGATATGCTCTGTATAGATAAAATACGCTCTTATCATAAAATAAGTTTAAATATTAAAGCAGGTAAAACTTACAAATTGTAACTAATCATCGATTGCGGTATTATACAGACATGAAACGTGCGATTAAAACTATACATTATAAAAATATAGTTTTTTTTTGTGGGTTAATTTTCATTTTAAACATAAATATTGTTGTTGTACTACTTTAACCTTCGCTTGAACGGAAGTTTTACTTTACTTGCATGAACAGTATCTACCCCGGTAGATATTTTTTAAATCATGTAAATACCTCTATGTCATATATTTTTCGACGGTTTCAGCGTGTTTTATTGCTTGTTGTATGTGGTTGTGTCGGTGAGTGCAACTTATTGATATTTTTTCTTTCATTTGTTTGATGCGAGAGTTTTTTGAGAATAAAATAAAATATATCGGGGAATCACCAAAATTTTACGGTGCATGGTACAATAGAGGAAATACATAAAACGGATTTTAGTTTTTATCTTAATTTAGACTGCATTGGATGTGGTTTATGATTGTTAGTACGAGAAAAAAATCGTATTTTAGAAAAAAATTAACAATATGGAAAACAACGAAAATGAATTTAAATTTCTTTCAAATGTAGCTGTATCTAGGTAAGTATTTTTATTTTTAATTATAAATGAAAAAACTATAATTGTTAGTAATAATTGTAAATAATAATTGTTTAGTATTTTTATGTCCGTAAAAATGTGAAAATATTTAAATAACTCTTTACTGGTTTCAGATTATCGTATGAGGAAAGACAAGCGTATTATGCAAGAGTTCTTAGAGCAGTTGACTCCGACGATGAAGAATTAGAAGAACTTGATGTAGATTGCGAATCTGATGAGGACTATTTGCCTGAGGTGGCAACTGCTGACTCTGATGCAGAAGTTGATAATGGAGTAGAAATGATGGAAGTCCAAGATGTTTCTTATTCAGAATCTGATGATGAGGAATGCTTGCAAGGCGAAAACGAAGAAGTTGAAGGTGAACCATCTTCACAATCGAATGAATTTTTTAGTAGTAAGGATGGAACCATATGGTATAAGAATCCTCCAGGACTGCAACGTCAGTTCGTGCATAATATTCTTCGTGATACGTCGTTTATGGGCCCCAATCCTGTCACCAAAAATATGACAGAAAAGGATACCTTTTACTGCATAATGTGCCCTTCAACGCAAGATATCATATGTAGAAACACAAACAAAAGAGCAGAAAAAGACTACAATGAGTGGAATAATCGAAATCCAAACAGTAAAAAACTCTTATGGAAACCACTAAACGAGGAAGAATTTTCAGCTTATTTGGGAATTTTGTTGATAATGGGATGTCATAGATCAAACTATGAGCAAGTCAATGAGCTTTGGCAAACAAACGCATTTCCGCTTTATCGTGCTACCATGTCAGTAAAACGTTTCAAAGAAATAACAAGATTTATTAGATTTGACTCGTATGCTACACGTGAAATTCGAATTATTAATGACAAAGCCGCAGCTATAAGAGATGTTTTTGAAATCATGAATGCAAATTTGAAACATTATTTCCGACCATCAGAGTCAATCACAGTTGATGAACAACTGTTCCGTTATAGAGGCCATACGAAATTTTTGCAATATATGCCTTCAAAACCAGCCAAATATGGCATCAAGTTTTGGTGGGCATGTGATTCAGCTACGTCGTATCCAATAAATGGTCAAATTTATACCGGAAAAGTGGGTAACGTAAGAGACGTTAATCAAGGCGAGCGAATCGTAAAAGAGCTGGTTCTTCCTTATAAAAATAGTGGCCGAAATGTTACTGTGGACAATTTTTTCACCACTTTACCATTAGCCCGCGAGTTAATTGATTGGAAAATGTCACTTGTGGGTACAATAAAAAAGAACAAACGATACATACCAAATGAGTTCAAGGCCTCAAAAAATCGAGAAATTTTGTCGACTGAATTTGGATTCGGACCTAAAACTGTATTGTGCTCCTACGTACCAAAAAAGGATAAGGCTGTAATTCTGTTGTCTACACTGCATCGTGACAAAACTGTATCCGGTCCACAAAAGAAGCCAGAAATAATACATTATTATAACCAAACGAAGGGAGGAGTAGACACAATGGATAAAATGCTAAGCCAGTACACAACAAAAAGAAGAACCAATCGTTGGCCTCTAGCAGTGTTTTACAACCTTTTGGATATTGCTTCACTTGCAGCATATATAATATATACCAACAATAATCCCCAAGGTGACGGAGCTATCAAAAATAGCCAGCGACGTAAGTTCCTACAATATTTAGGCGAGCAATTGTGCATACCACTTATAAAAATTCGATCGCAAAATAGAAGAGTGGTAGGAAAATTTCGTATAAGAAGTGCAATTGAATGTATTTTGGGTGAATCCATTTCAAGTGTGAATGATGAGGAGTTTTTGGCCGACCAAGATGATCGAGACGTCAGTGGCCGCATAAAACAGAAGGGTGCATGCTACTCGTGCTATCAACAGCAGAAAAGAAAACGAGCAACCCGCCATGCCTGTGTCAAATGCAGAAAACCCGTATGCGTTGAACATAGTTACACGCAAACAAAATGTGAACCATGTTATATGAATTAATTTTTCATACACATTTTGTTTTTGAAAATAATAATTCTACGTTGCTGTGAATTCCATGAAATTGATTTGAATTTTGTTGTACCAAATAAATATATTTATGAGAATTTAATTTACTTTTGAGTAAGAATAAAATAAAAATGTATCTATAAAAATAAATTTAGTTGTTTTTGATATTGACTAGCAAAAATTTTCATACATATCGCATCGAAAAAAAATATCTACCCGGGTAGATATGGTTTTATTATGTGAAAACAAATCAAAACCATCAAAAGTAAGTGTCAAATGAAACTCTAAAATATTTTATTTTGGATTTCCTGAAGTAAATTGAAAAATTAGTCACATAGCAGAACCGGTTTGGGGATTGGATGAAAATTCATTGAGTTATTGAAAAATTAATATTGTGATATCTACCCGGGTAGATACTGTTCATGCGAAGGTTAAGGGTGATTCCTGTTTCGTACAAAATAGCAACAACAGTAAAAAAAAATTAGAAAGGAAAACAGACGAAAACGAAAAATCTATTAAAATGTGGTTCGAAAATTCGTTCGTATTTTATACAATTTTTATAATTTTACTTTTTTATTCTTAAAGATCATTTGTCATTCTGTCTCCATGCACGACAGCTTACAGCTGAGTAGACAAATAAAATAACAAAAAAAAAAAATTAAAAATAAATAAGCCAATTTTCAATGTTATTTGAAATGAATGAATGAACTCAAAAAGTAAAATGTGCGTACATATGTATATGTATGTATGTAGTTATACAACATATTTATGTACAGAAAAAAAGGAAAAAACCTAAAAAAATTTCTTCAAAGGAAAATATTATACATTTTCTTCCCTTTTCACCCAGAGCACCAAAAAAAAAGTTTTTGTTTACATTAAAAAAAAAAAAAACTAAGTTAAAATTCCTTAAAATGTATGCTTTCGTCAATTTTCTATTTGACAGATGAGTGAAAAGTGTTTAAAATTTCATTTATTTCACAACAAAATTACAATACATATACACATACAGAATACTAAAAATGTGAAAATATTTGGAAACAATTTTTTTGTATTGTTTTCGCATTTTCATCCCTCGAAGTGTTGTTGTATATTTTATTATTGAATTTTAATAAATGAAAAATGGATGTAAGTTAAATTGATTTTACGAACTTGAATTTTGTTTTTCTTTTTCCAACATATACATAATATGTTTGGAACCATTAATGTAAATATTTTAATGAAATTCACGTATATTAACAATATATCTCCGGTTGACTATTACAGTAAGATTGTAACAATTGTTATTTACGAAATACATAGTTTCGATTTGTTTCACATTTGAGCAGTATTGTATGGAATGGTAAGTTATTATAGCAGTTGGGCGTCATGCCCAAAATCTAACTATTTGACATCTGTTCGCTAATAACAGAATTTCCCTAAAATTCGCAATACCCAACATTTCTTAATATAATTGAAACACAAATTTTCCGTTAAAGTCAGGTTTTACAATTGGCCTATTTATTTTCAAATGACATGATGCCAGAAACTTTTTGTTCAAAATTCGAGACTGTCAATCAGAACTGCTGAAGTGGAAATCTAAAATTTGCTAAATATTTAAAATTAAAATTGAAATTTAAGAACTCCATGTTTTGAACATCATTTCGCTCAATAATGAAAAAGGCCTTTTATTGACCATCGGCTCATTGGAACTTTTGCACACAAGCTGAGTAATCTTCATCGTTATCAGAAGACGGAAAATCTTTTTTGAATCCTTCGCATGTTAGGATACCCACCAATCTAAAGGTAATTTCGCTATATGCTTCTTGAATCATTTTTGATGTCCAACTTAACCATTGATTAAATGCATTGATCAATCATATCTTTCGCCGGGAACGCCGTTCCGAGTGAGCTATTTCGAAAGCGTTGGTTTATATTTTAACTTCAAGTTACCGTAAATAGTTCGATCCAGACAAATCGTCAACAATGTTGGTCTTCATACTGACTTAAACAATCTGAAAAAAGCAAGTCGTTTCCTATACTGTGGAGCCATCGTCGCCTGTAACGACCTCTGCGCCAATCATACGGTGGCTCTCCTTTCAGAGATCGCTCCACAATTCGTTTCATATCAGTACGTAAAGCGTGACCGAGCCAGCGTACTCGCTGAGATCTTACTTCATGTACAACATCGGGGATCTTCATCTATACATCGCTTTTTGGGCCGTATAAATCACACGCACGTTTCTTGTCACTGAGAGTTTAAATATTTCAACTTCCTCACTCCCTCGATCGTGGAGTGACCACTAATAAAATCAAGTGTATACCATTAACCCTATAATCAGAGATCGTGTATTTCGTTTCGAACTCATTGATCTGAAGTTCAACATAAACTTAAATTTCTACAAGCGGATCAAGTATTGTCTTCACTCTTTACTTTCTGGGCCTGACTGGCGATGCAAGATCTTGTGCTGAGATGTTTAAGTTTAACGAAAGATGTAGGCCTGAAAGTATGGTGCAATTCAGTAATTCCATTAAAGAAATTACGCGAAGTAATGAGTTGTTGTACTTTCTGTACTTTCTGTCTCGTTTTTGTGATTCCCTCAATTTGTTTCCACGTGTCACACCCATACAGCTGTACTGATTTTACACGAGTTTAACATCTTTGTCTTATGTGATAGGATATAAATTTTCAGATTTTATGTAGCATAATAAATTTATATCTGGCTTTGTTTATGCTGTTACTTATGTCTACTTCTGTGCCACCTGTTTTGTTACTGTGCAACGTAGGTATATGAATTCATTTACATCTTCAATTTGTGACTCGGTGTGGTTATATTTGTGTTATGTCTTGGTTTTCCTGATTTTGACACCATCCTCGTTAGCTAGATCTATCCGATAGTTGTATTTTTTGCTGCGTTGTCAGAGTGTTTGAGTGTGAGCAGGCATATGTCATCTGAATAGTCTAGATCATTGAATTTACCTGTTAATCCCCATTGGATGTCATTGGGGTTGTGTTATCTAATTTCCTCATGAGACTGTCTAATACTCTCAGGAACAGAGTTGACGAAAGTACGCATCCCAGTCTTACCCCTCGTGTGTGATAGTATATTTCACTTTGATTGTCTTTGAATTGAAATCGATTTCCGGCATCCCGATTTCTTGTATGAGTTCAATTATCTTCTTTAGTACTCCCATTTCACATAGTGCGTCTGCCATATTATTTTACTTTTTGTTGGGTCAAATACGCGTTTGAAATCGACGAAGAGGTATAATGGAGAATCCTATTCATTGGATCGTTCTATATGATGGTACGAATTGAGTTGACGTGGTCCGTGCAGTCTTTCCTGGTCTGAAACCAGCTTACTCGTTTCTTAATTTTGCATTGATCGCAGGTGAGATTCTGTCAAGGATGATCAGTGCAAGTATTTTCATTGTTGTGTTGAGGAAGGAGATACCACGCCAATTTTGGCATACCTTTAAGTCACCATTCTTGGGTATCGTAATTGTCAATTCTTCTTTCCATTTATGTGGTATTCTAACAGAAGTCTACACTTCTTGTAGATGATGTATTGAATTTGAATATTTCGGCGGTTATGTTTCTGTGCGAGAAACTTTATTGTTCTTCCTCTATCGATGACAATTTTAACTTCTCGCTCCGTTGGTTGATGGGCGTTAATAGTTTCGTGATCGGTGCCAACTGTTTTCTTTGGAATATTCTTTTCATCAATTTAACTGTGCTTCATCGTTAATACTTGACCACAAGCATTCCTCATTGATAATATGTAAGTTAATTTGCCCGTGGCCTTTCTTATACATTGGTGTAGTGCCCACATGTTTTGGTTTGCTGCTCGTTCTTCAGCTGCCTTGAGAATATGTATATTGCCTTCGACCATTCTTTGCCATTGATTTACTTGACGTGGTATCGTATATGCGTTTTACCTCAGCCGCGTTTTGTTGGAATGTTTATATATTTAGCTGTCGATGGCCCTCAATGTTCCTCCATGTATCATCGCTAATCGATGGTTTCCGATTGTACTCTTGATAGTCGAGTACGCTCGTAGCAGTCTTGATATAGTATTCTTCAGTTTCATTTCAACGTTGTTCCAAGTCGGAGCGTTTCATTAATGTGTTTCTTGTTTCAATTTTTTTCAATCTGTCTATATTGAATTTCCTCCGATTAGTCTTGGTAAATTTTACAGCGGCTGGCTTGATTCGAAATTGTGCTGTTGTTGGTCACTGTGGACGCCTGCACCCCTCAGTGCTGACATCCTGTAATGATGTGAGGAATTACATGATCTATCTGATTTTTAGTTCTGCCATTCCTTTATGTCCAATAGTATTTATGAATATTTTTGTGTGTAATGTTTCGCACTGAGTCCAACATATTTTGGCCCATGATGTTCGTCAGGTCGGTGTTGTCTGTTCCAATTTTTGCGTTAAAATCTTGTTGTATTATTTTCACGTCCTTCCTGTCGTTCTTGCTATTGCCGCTAGTTGTTCATATATAGAATTCATCTTTTATTTTATCATCTGCATCTTTAGTTGGGGCATAGCAGTGAATAATAGTTGTATTTCTTATTCTTGATTGTAATCTTGCCATGATTATTCTGCTGTTAATTGGTTTCTTCATTAACGCCTTGTTACCCGAGAATATCATATAGTTTCCGATGCTTGTATTTAGTTCTCCACTGTTGTTCCATCTGACTTCATTAAGGCCTACAATCTTTTCTACTTGTGCTAGCCTTGATGTTTTTGTTAGATTTCTGATGTTCTATTGTTCGATTTGTGTCCGTGTACGATAGCCAAGAGTCGATATTTGGTTTTGCCGGTTTGTGGTATTTCTTCTTGTAGTAATCGTTTTGGTAATTATTTCGAGTTCAGATTAATGAACGATTATATCAAGTTTCCAGGATTTCTGGATAAGATATACTGGCCTACAAGGGGGAGGTTTCGTTTTTATTTCGATATTGAACAAATTTAGCCCTGGTTGGGTTCTCTCTCAACACTACAGCAAATAAAATTACAACAACTGTAAGAAAGAACAGGAAAACAATATTAAAATCTTTTCACTAATTTTCACGAACTGTATGTATGTAAGTATATATTTGAAAAATTCATTAGACCAGAGGTTAGGTTAGGTTAGAGTGGTTTGCTTTCAGACCCAACCTTCTCCCATGTTGTCAATGAAGGTGGTGTCATGTAAGTATCTCAGTTTAAGCACTGTATTAAGTCTTTCATGTGCCTATAGCAATTTCATACGCCATTATATGTATATATTTGAAATAATATTAATCAGCATAATGGGTGATGTTTTTAATTGTTTGACATATTAACAGCAGACTCTCATATTGTTCTCGCTGTATATACTTTTAAGATTAATGTGGCAAAAATGATAATCCAATCAGATCGACTTTCTTATTTAAAAAGGAATTAGTTGTTTTATTGTTTAACCATGATATACAACAATCTTATTTGATACTATTGACCATATCAATTGTTTCGTGTTAAATGGGCAACGCAAATTTTAGGTGCCCTTTTGTTTTATTACCATTATTTATTTCTGCTCATTAATACCGCACATATTTTCATAGACCGTAAATTCTATATAAAAATCACATATGCGTAAACTTGTATGTACGAGTAGTTCATTGGATTCTTTAATCAAGTCAATCTTCTTTTTTAGTTTGGTTTACTATATAAATTTTACATATAGTCATAGAAATCATTAGAAATTAAAAGTAATTTAAAAAATAAAGAAAAAAACAGCCAAAAACCTAAATCTATATTTTATATAGAAATAGAAAATTATAAACCTGAATTATAGACTGAAACAACAACAAACATCACATAAATTCAAAAATTCTCATATAAATTAGATTTTAAGTCAAAAAAACGTAAACTCATAAAGCATTTTTATGTTGTTAAATGTTAAATTTATATACATACGTATATAGCTATATGTTTGAGGAACAGAATGAAATTATAAAAAAAAAACAATAAATCTTTAAAATTGTCTTGGTATTATCAGTTCGGTTGGTATTATTATGTATATAGTTTTTTAAGTATATATATAGTAGAAGTTCGATAATCGATTATATTTTATATAGAAGGACATAATACCGTTATATGTCTATATATGAACCGGATTATCAGGTTAAAGTTATCTCGCACTGTACGCGGTTAATGTTTATGTTCAGTACAATTAACAAAACAAATTAGTTTTTATTGATAAAAATAAATTACTAAATTACATTATCGCCTTTTAACTATTATCTATTAATAATAAATTAAAAAATTATATTTAGTTTTGTTGTTGTTGTTGTTGCTGTTTCCTATAATACAAATGGAATCAAAAATGTACATAATATAAATTAGCATAAAATCACCATATTTTTATATTTATGATACGTAAGGATTAATTAGTTATTGAGATCATAAATTTTAAAATCATATGAAACAACAACAACAAAAACACTAAAATTGGAAATGATCGTTTGTTTTTTGTTGTGTTTTGTCGTTTGACTTACAAAAAATTAAATTAAAAAAAAAAAACAAAAGTTTTGTAATTTATAGGAGACGAGTATGTATAGTGAAGATGGCATATATAATTATCGGTGGTATGTTGAAATTTATTTTTTATAAATTATTGCGACGATAATCAGCTACTTTTAAATTTTTCTTTGATCAACAGATATGTCACTGGCTACTGAATACTATGTATATTATGAAATAAAAGAGATCCGGATTGCCATACGCGCACTATCAACTTTTTTTTGAACTGAAATCAATTTTTTCCATCTAGTACTCGATTTAAATTTATTATGGTTTTGTAATTTTTTGTTTTAGTCAGTCACGCTAACCACGGCGATTCAGTAGCTCATGATTTTTAAGCTTTTTTACATCATAACTGTGCATTCCACTATCATATAATAATATCTTCAAATGTCAAACAAAATTGTTTCAATACTATAAAAATTAGTTGTTTTTAATACTTGTGGTGACTTGGTTTGGTTACAAAAAAATTATCCTAGAAAATTATATAATATGGAGGGGCAGTGATTAATTTAAGTAATTAAAAAATTAAAATTTTTACAATAGCTTGAAGAACTGGAAAAGGAGAAATTACAAAAAAAACGGGCATATTGCGTTATACCATTTTTGACAGAGCGTACTTCCAATCTTTTGGAAAGGTTATTGTGCGAGGCTAAACAGTCCTTTATAATGAAATATTGCTATTAGTAAGAATTCATGCTTTACACTTTAAAATATAATACTACAATAATATGTTTCAGGTGCAAGATGAAATACATAAACAAAATACCAATTTTAGGTAAGCAATTAGCACTCGGATTGGACTGGTTACAACATTAAGGTATATAGCAACGGGGGATTCTTATCAATCGCTAGAATTTTTATACCATGTTTATAAAAACAACAATATCCTGCTTTATACCAGAAGTGCTTACCGCATTGTACACTCAACTACAACCAAAATATTTAAAAGTAAGTTTAATGTATTATAGGTAATTATTAATTAATGAATCATTCGTATAATGAGTTTACCTAACTTTATTAACTTTGATTAAACAAAAATTATTTATTTATTATTTATTTACATAATTAAGTTGTACACTTATTAAATTTATGCTTGAGCAAGAAACAATCAGATTACTATCATATAAAACAAAAATTTAAAATTAAAACGAATTAAATAAAGTAAGAGAATAATAATAATAATAGTCTCCTACGAATGGAATCAGGTACTTATTGATTCATTTGATTTGATCATGGATGGTAAGCAATTCCACAAGCCACAAGCAAAACAAGATAACATATTTTTGGTACGTTGAGATTTAAGATAAGAAAATTTTTCAGGGAGCTATAGGCTTTTTATTATGTAGAATTTGGTAAATTGAAACAACAGCATGTAGGTTATAGAAAATTTCAAGATCTCAGCTAATGGCTGATTTACATTCAATCTTTTTCTCTATTCCATAAAATGGACGTATGAGAAACAAGTACATTCATATGATTTGCATGAAAAAAGAAAGTAGGCATAGCCAAATAAACATTGTCTTTTTCAAGAAAAAAGATGAACGGGTTCGTCTTTTTTTCAATATTTTGTGATTTTTTGTAAAGTTCGCAACCAAATTGTGAATTTTTTTATATAACATAGTTGTATTTTCCACACCTATTAATTTTTTCCATTTAGAAGCATATAGCTATCTTCTTTTATTGACATATTTGATTTAGGAATAGAATTGGGAAAAAAGATTAAAGATTGAATGTAAACCAGCCATAAGTAATGAACTTTTGTAGTGTGAAATATAATTTCTTTTAAGATTGGCAGTATAAAAAAAGTGGAAGAATGTAAACTTTAAAAAACATCCTTTTATGTGAAATATCCACTTTACGCGACAGACTCCACAATTTACTCAAGCTAAACGTGACTTTCTTTCTTATTTCACTAATATGCTTGTCAAATTTCAGCTGTCGGTTAAGATACAAACCCAAACTCTTAACACGATCAGAAAAATTAGTTGGTACTCCACCGACACTTATCTTTGACAATCCGTTAACATTAATCATTTTAATAGACACTATAATATACATGCATTGTGTTTTAGTTGTACTTAATGAAAGACCATTTGATAAGGCCCATGTTGATACAGCTTCAATGTTTTGATTAAGATTACGAATTAAATTGCACAAATTATTTTTTTAATCACTTGCATATATTTGAAGGTCATTGGCATATAAGTGGTACTTCGAGTGCAGGAAAGATCGTTTATATGCATTGAAAATAAGATAGGTCCCAAAACCGAACCCTGTGGTACTCCAGTCAAGACCGGCGAACGGTACAAAGTTAGAATCATCCAAATGCTTCGCGAACTGGTTTTTAGCTAACCGTTCAACAATTTTGGACAGAGAAGTTAAAAATGATACTATTTACTGATAGGCCGAAAATCTGAAACAGAAATGGGGTTGGATATTTAACTGATTGGGTTAATTTTAGGTACCTTCCAAACCTTTGGATATATTGAAGTCGTGAAAATGGCATTGAAACAGTCCAGAACATAGTAAGCAATTAATAGCAAAAATAATTTTCAAAAATTTCGGAGGGATACCATCTAATAGCATTAGATTTAAGACCTTGCAAAGCTAACATAAGTACATTTAAATCAATGTTCTTAAACGCAAAAAGCATTGTCATAGAACAATTTGTAATGTTTTGGGAAAATTCTTGAGGTACTAATCTGTCATCAGAAATTCGCGCGAAATTACTGAAGTAATCGTTTAGTTCACTGGAAGAAAACGTCACACGATCATTAATTCTTGTACCACGGCCAAACCCTAATTTGGATAATTCTTTCTACATATTGTTTTGAGGTAGGTCAATAATTTGAATAAAATAATCTGAATTAGTCTTACGAATGCTGCTGGTGACCATAACAAATCATTAGTTCCATGATGCTTTAGAGGTAAAAACTCTTAAATTAATCAATGATTTTATATATCATTTTTAGGAGGTTGCTCCTAATTTAAAATTCTTGTCCGGTCTTCTCAAATAAATAAATACACACACAATAATTTATTTATTATTATATTTAATTTATTTGTATTTATTTTGGTGTTCACAAATTTATTTATTATGTTTATTTATTTATATTCACAAATTTATTTATTAATATTATTTTGTTTATTTAATATTTCTACCACCATTAATTTGCACATTGCCACCAATAAAAAATATGTAATGTAATGGCGAACTTGTTGCCTCGTGTGTTGTTGAACTGATTGTTTGTTTGCTAATGTATATGTTGTGACGTCGCCTTCGTGTTCGTTTTTGTTGATGATGGAACACATGCGCCGGCGACGGTCAATACTGCACTTATGCGTTAGTATTGCATCACCGAACATTGTTGTTCGTGGTGATGTTGTTAGATGGCGACATGTTTTACTATAAATGTTTTATAGTAATGGTTCGGTTATTAGATAGTGGTGGTTGGATAGATGGATATGTGATGGGGTTAGTGAACGCTTAATTCAAATAAGTTGGTTTATATTTGAATTTCACTAATTGTTTTGTTTGTGGCAGAATCGAATATCGGTGAGTCGAATATTCGAGCTGCTACAGTACCCCCTCTCCAGATGAGAAACCATAGGTTTAGAGACGTTATACGTTGAACCGGACGGATTTATATCGTTTGCTGGCTGATATTTGATCAGCCGTGTTGAGAATACCGTACGCCGGTTTCAATCTGTCGATGGAGATTGAGTGGTGTTTGTCTTTGATTGAGATAATGAATTGCTTGCGTAAGCGGCGTATAACTCTGTATGGCCCATCGTATGGAGATTGTAATCCAGTACGAACTTTATCAACCCGGACAAAGACGTAATCGCAATTGTTGAGCGATTTTGGAACGAATATGTTGCTTTCATTCGTTGGTCTTGTTGCCGTGGGGATAAGATTTTGCATGGTAGTGCGGAGTTGGTCGATGATTGTGTCGGTTGTGGATGGAGACGGCAGAGGATGTTCGACGAAGAACTCACCGGGTAGCTTGATGGTTTGACCGTAAACCATTTCAGCTGGTGAGCACTTCAAATCTTCTTTGACCGTTGCTCGAATACCAAGTAGAACGATTGGTACTTCGGAGCTCCAGTGAATTGTGTTGCCTCGGGCCTTGAGAGCAGCTTTGAGCTGGCGGTGGAAACGTTCGACCATGCCATTGGCTTGTGGGTGGTAAGCCGTTGTACGTATCCGATGTGAGCCGAGGAGTTTCGTTAACTCCGAGAAAAGCTTCGACTCGAATTGGGTTCCTTGATCAGTTGTGATGTCAAGTGGAACGCCAAATCGTGATACGTAGTTTTGCACGAATGTGGTGGCAATGGTTACTGCAGACATGTCGCTCATGCAGTACGCGTCTGGCCATCGAGTGAAACAATCGACACAGGTGAGTAGATATGAGTATCCATTGGATGGAGGAAGTGGTCCTACGACATCCAAATGAATGTGTTCAAATCGACCAGGTGAAATTGCGAATTGTCCAAGAGGCGTTTTTGTGTGTCGCTGGACTTTCGATTTTTGGCAGGATAAACAGGATTGTGCCCAATGGGTCACGTCTTTGTTTATGCTGGGCCAAAAGTATCGAGCAGTAATCAATTTACGAGTTGCGCGGACACCAGGATGTGAGATACCGTGTAGTGTGTCGAAGATGGTTCGACGTAGTTGCTCTGCGATGTACGGGCGATTTGCACCCGTAGATGTTTCGCAGTATATTTCGAGGCCAGGTAGTGTGAAAAGCTCCAGTTTCAGTGATGAACTGGCGTGACAAGCGGAACCAGAAAGTAAATTCTGAAGTTCCAAGTCTGCTTCTTGCGCTTGTGCGATCTTGTTGCAGTCG
This sequence comes from Tipula unca, assembly GCA_951394425.1. Taxonomy (NCBI): domain Eukaryota; kingdom Metazoa; phylum Arthropoda; class Insecta; order Diptera; family Tipulidae; genus Tipula; species Tipula unca. Next base: position 74,842,580 of record OX596381.1, read on the forward strand.
AAGTGAGTCTCGACTGTGGCCGTTTCGTTTGTTGTTGTGCGCGAAAGTGTATCCGCGACAACGTTGTCGGTACCTTGAACATGCTGGATGTCCGTGGTAAATTGACTAATATAATCCAAGTGGCGTGCTTGCCTTGGATTGCGTTCAGTTTTAGACTGAATTGCTCGAGTGAGAGGCGTGTGGTCGGTGTAAATTGTGAAGTCCCGACCCTCGACAAAATATCTGAAGTGTTTTATTGCTAGATATATTGCGAGTAATTCCCGATCGAATGCAGAGTATTTCTTTTCGGCATCCGAGAGCTTCTTTGAGAAGAATCCCAGGGGCTCCCAACACTTGTCGTTGTACTGTTGCATGACTGCTCCGACAGCAGTGTTTGATGCATCAGTAGTTATGCTGAGCTTTGAGTCGCTCAGTGGATGTGACAGGAGTGTTGTGCGTGCCAATTCAGCCTTGAGTGACGTGAATGCGTGTTAACATTCGTCAGGCCAAGAGAAGTTCTTGGCGGTTTTGGGCTTACGTAGAAGTACTGCCAGGTGGCTGTGAATTGGGTTGAGTATTTCAGCGAGCTTTGGTATGAATCGGTGGTAGTAGTTTACCATGCCGATGAATCGCTGAATACTCTTGATTGAGGTTGGAGCTGGGAATTCTTTAATGGCATTGATTCGGTCTTGTGACGGAAGGATGCCATTAGCGGTAATCTTGTGGCTGAGGAAATCAAGAGTGGATGTGCCGAAGACGCATTTTGAGCTCTTGATGTGAACATCAAACTCGACAAGTCGTTGGAAAAGTGTTTCCAGATGGAGTTTGTGTTGTTCCTCAGTTTGAGATGCCACAAGAATGTCGTCTATGTAGACGAAAACGAAGTCGAGATCTCGAACGACTTCGTTCATGAAGCGCTGAAACGTTTGTGCGGCATTGCGTAATCCAAATGGCATTCGGGTGTATTCGAAGAGGCCAAATGGTGTGGTGATTGCCGATTTGAAAACTGAAGACGTTTGTGCCACGGGAATGTGGTGATAACCTCTGATGAGATCAAGTTTGGAGAAAACTTTGCAGCCATGCAAGTGCATGGTGAAGTTTTGAATGTGGGGTATCGGGTAGCGATCCGGTATCGTAACCGTGTTTAAACGCCGATAGTCCCCACATGGCCTCCAGTCTTGATCGTCTTGACCGTTTGTTCTTAACATCAACAAGAAGTCCGAATTTGCTTAGAAAATCGGCGCCAATGATCGGACGGTTCACTGCAGCTAGTATGAAAGCATGCGTGAAGGTTCGTTTGAGTCCGATATCCACGTTAAGCAATTTTGTGCCGTACGTGTGGATGATTGAACCATTGGCAGCCGATAAGACTAGATCTGAATTTCGATTAGCTAATGTGTAATTCATTTTGAAATTCATAGCTGGAATAACCGAAAGGTCAGCGCCAGTGTCGACTAGGTATGTTAGTTTGTTCGTTCGGTCGTACACGAACAAACGGGACGTGTAGGTTGGTGTCAGGGGAGGTGTGATACTCTCAACCCGTGACTTTCCTAGTTTTTTGAATTGTCAATGTTCATTTTTACGGCGGCCGTGGACGTCGATGGTTGCGACGTGTTGAAGTTGCACGGTGGCGTGCATTTTCGCGCGGCTCTACCAAATTTTATGTGGAACCAGCATTTACCATGTCGGTATGTGTTGTTGCTGGGACTGCGGGCTCTGTTTTGTGAGGGAGCTCGTCGCCCACGCGAACGGCTTCGACCTCGGAGTAGCCCGTCGAGTCTTGACTCAATTCTCGATAATCTTGATTCGAGTGAGTTTGTTGTTGTTGTTGTGGAACGGGGAGTTCTGTCTCCACTGCGTTCCCTTGATTGCCGGTATGGTACATTGACGCTACTGACGCTCGGTTGATGGATGTTAATGACATCATACATTTTTGTCGGCAATTCTTATACAATTTTTAATAGTGATAAACAAAATTTTAGGCCATGCGATTAATTTGAAACGGCGGGTTTTATTCACCAAAATGGTGGTGAAAAATATATATATATAAAATTTTACAGAAAAAAATGCTTCTACGTTAATTATGAAAATAATTTTGATTTTACGTTAAAAAAAATTTATTTACGTTAAGTTAATGTATAAAACAATGGCCCCTGTGGTCGGGGGGCACTCACATGTCTCGTAAATCAAAATTGCACGAACATGTTTCCCAAGAATACCACCACAGTATCCTTTGCTTGTCGTAGGAGGCGACTAAACGGTTGGATCGCTGGGCTGACGACCCGCATCCGTAAAAAAATATAGTGATTATAAAGTCAACAAAAAGAAAAATGGATACCGCCAAAACAACACCGGACCCCCGCTCAAGTACCCGGACACGAGATTTAGGATCGGCACGTGGAACGTGCAATCACTAAGGAAACCAGGAGCGTTAGAGGGCCTAATCACGTGCATGAAGGAGTATCGGCTGGAACTCGTTGCTCTTCAAGAAACTCGCTGGCCTAAAAGTGGAGACCATGTGTCCCAGGGCTATACGTTGTTCTACAGTGGAGATGACCTCGGAAATCTTGGAGCTGGATTTCTTCTTGGGCCGCAGGTAAAGAACGCTGTTTTGGATTTCCAAGCAGTCAATAACCGATTGTGTAAGCTTCGCTTGCGCATGAAGTTAGCTAACCTGTCGATAATTTGTGTACATGCGCCCACAGAAGTCAGCCAGCCCCAAGATAAAGACTCATTTTACAATGACTTGGACGATCTGATGGGATCTATACCCGAACACGATGTTAGAATGGTAATTGGGGACTTTAATGCTAGAGCTGGCAGAAATCACACCGACTTGTGTGAAAACATAGGTCCGTACTCCCGACATGAAACTGCGACCGATAATGGTGAGAGAATGATGTACTTTGCGGTTGCTCATGATCTTAGAGTAGCAAGCACATTCTTCCCTCACAAACACATACATCTTGAGACATGGACACATCCTCGCGGAACTTCCCGCAGCCAAATTGACCATGTGTTAGTTTCTAAAGGACGGGCTCAGGTTGTGCAGGATGTGAGAACTTATCGGTCAGCAACCAAATACGTAGGCAGCGATCATCATTTGGTCGCTGCAAAGCTATGATGGAAGTTTTCGTACAAGTCTGGGAACACAGCGAAACACATGGTACGTTTCGACTGTGAAGGTCTGATAAATGAAAATCAAAAGAAACGATATCAGGATCTTGTCAGCGACAACATTAATGAAGCTAATTACCAGTCTGACTGCGTGAACTCTGTCTGGGGGGTACTGAAAATTTCGGTTGTCAGTGCTGCTCAACAGACTTTAGGTATAGTGAAAGTCAGACCCAAGAATGATTGGTTTGATGACGAGTGTCGTCTTGCAGTTGAGCAACAAAATATAGCCCATAATGAAGTGCAACAACGTCTCACAATCGCGAGGAAAAACAAGGCTGCTCTTGCAAGAAGGGCAGCTAAGCGGATTTGTAGACGGAAGAAGCGAGAATGGTGGAAGGCCGAGGTTCTGAAAGTACAACAACTCAGTAATGAGCGCAGTTCGCGTAATTTCTTTAAAGGAATTACTGGACTGAACCATACTTTCAGGCCTACGTCAACCGCCATTCGGGACCGGGATGGAAACCTCTGTGTCAACATCGACGCAGTACTTGACGCATGGAGTGGACACTTTACTGACCTGCTTGATGTCCATCATGCGTCACAGACTGTTGTTGAGCCACCTCTAATACAGACTGCGGAGATTTGCACTGAGGACCCATCCCATGAGGAATTCACTAAAGCCATGCAGAGATTGAAACGAAACCGTGCACCTGGAGTGGACTGCATTAATTCGGAGCTCTTGATATTCGGAGGGGATACTTTGTTGAACTGTCTTTTCGACCTTATTCGATTAGTATGGCGAACCGAAGTTATGCCTGACGAATGGAAAGTGGCCGCGATATACCCCATCTTCAAGAAGGGAGACCGCTTGAAGTGTGAGAATTATCGCGGTATAGCTCTCCGTTGCACAGCTTACAAGTTACTGTCATACATTGTATTGGATAGAATCACTCCTCTAGCGGAGGGCTTGGTTGGTGACTATCAAGGAGGATTTCGTCCGAATCGATCAGTCACCGATCAGGTCTTTTCGCTGCGGATGATTCTATCTAAATATTATGAGACATCCATCCCCGTACATCAGGTGTTCCTGGATTTCCGGCAGGCCTATGACTCGATCAATCGAGAGAGTTTATGGTCTGCCCTGGAATACCTAGGAATGCCAACAAAACTGGTACGACTATGTAGGATGACAGTGACGCAGTCTCAATGCTGTGTTAAAGTTGAGAACAGGCTATCGACAAGTTTTGTAGTTAACTCGGGTGTTCGGCAGGGAGATGCTCTGTCCCCGATACTCTTTAATCTCATGTTGGAGTACATCTTTCGTAAAACTGAAACACCGCAGCGTAACATCTTATATCGCCAGTCCAATCAGGTGCTTGCATATGCAGATGACATATGCGTGATTGGACTGAATAGCAACGGAGTGAAAGAAATACTTGATCCGCTTGTAGAGTTTTCAGCTTCAGTTGGACTTCAGATCAATGAGTCCAAAACGAAATACCTGATCTCTGGTTTTAGGGACAGTGGCACACCAGATTTTAGTAGTGGCCACCACACGTTTGAGGGAGTGAGGAGGTTCAAATATTTGGGTTCTCTTATCACTCACGATAATAGTGTGGGTGAGGATATTAAAGTGCGGCTGGCAGCTGGCAGTCGTTCTCTGTATCCTCTAAGGCCACTGCTAAAATCTAAACACTTATCAAGTGCCGTGAAGCTGAAGCTTTACAAAGCGTTGATCAGGCCCGTTGTTATGTTTGGATGTGAAAGTTGGGCGCTGACGGATGAATACGAGAGATGGCTCCTAACATTTGAGAGAAGAGTCATGCGTGTGATCTACGACCCAAAACGCGAAATAGATGGTACCTACCGAGCTCTGTACAATATCGAGATCAGAGATCTGATGAAGATCCCCGATATTGTACATGAAATAAGATCTCAGCGAGTACGCTGGCTCGGTCACGTTCTGCGTGCTGATCCGGAACGAATTGTGCAGCGATCACTGAAAGGAGAGCCACATAATGGTAGGCGCAGAGGTCGTTGCCGGCGACGATGGCTCCACGATGTAGAGAACGACTTGGCCTCTTCAGATTGTCTTAGACAGTATGAAGACCATGCTCAGGATCGAAACCGTTGGAGCCAGGTTGTTGACTCAGTAAGGGGCCAGTAATGGCCTTTAATACTGTTTATTATTATTAATGTATAAAAAATGATTTAATAAAAAAAATATAGTACAAGAAAAAAAATATTTTTCTATATAAAAAAAAACTTGGTACCGGTTTAAATGTTGTTGTTTCTGCTGCTGCTGCTGATGGTCCTGCTGCGATGAGGGTAAGTCGCTTCACCGTTATTTGGTTGTCCCTCGGTATCCAACGGTGTCCCGTGCTGCGTGGGTAAGTTGTTCCCTTCGCCACGTGTTTTTTTTTTTTTTTTTTTTTTTAATTGTAATCCCTCGTTGGTGAGTGGGTCCGCCCTACACACGTATTTTGTCTGCCCGCTGTTGTGTGTCTTGTTGCGAAATTTTTTTTTGTTGAGGTTGGTGGCAAGTGTGATTTTTGTAAGTTTGTATTCACGGTAGAAACCGTCGTCGGGGTCACCACTTTAAGAGGTTGCTCCTAATTTAAAATTCTTGTCCGGTCTTCTCAAATAAATAAATACACACACAATAATTTATTTATTTTCATATAATTTATTTATTGTTATATTTAATTTATTTGTATTTATTTTGGTGTTCACAAATTTATTTATTATGTTTATTTATTTATATTTACTTATTTATATTCACAAATTTATTTATTAATATTATTTTGTTTATTTAATATTTCTACCACCATTAATTTGCACATTGCCACCAATAAAAAATATGTAATGTAATGGCGAACTTGTTGCCTCGTGTGTTGTTGAACTGATTGTTCGTTTGCTAATGTATATGTTGTGACGTCGCCTTCGTGTTCGTTTTTGTTGATGATGGAACACATGCGCCGGCGACGGTCAATACTGCATTTATGCGTTAGTATTGCATCACCGAACATTGTTGTTCGTGGTGATGTTGTTAGATGGCGACATGTTTTACTATAAATGTTTTATAGTAATGGTTCGGTTATTAGATAGTGGTGGTTGGATAGATGGATATGTGATGGGGTTAGTGAACGCTTAATTCAAATAAGTTGGTTTATATTTGAATTTCACTAATTGTTTTGTTTGTGGCAGAATCGAATATCGGTGAGTCGAATATTCGAGCTGCTACACATTAAACCAGGGCGGATTATGTAATCGTTTAGATAATAAACGATAGTTCCTTAAAAGTACAACAGATAAAAAGAATTCGTTAATAAATTTGATCAGAAGTTAAATTTTATCATCAACATTATGTTTAGTAATTACAAATTCGTCTAAAAAAAAATAAAAAAACAAAAAACATCGTCCAAAAATTGATCCCCTATCGCTGTTGTTATCTGCATCCACCTGGAATCACAGGTGCCATTATAGCATCATTTAATTAAAACGATTTGTCGTATTTGAACATGACCATTGCATGGTCCAAAATTTTTATCCTTTTAGATTCTGGTATAGTACGAGTATGTAGTGGTGGTGATGGTATATTGAATATTATGTATTGCTGGTAGAAGATTTTGTGAATAAGTGTAATCGCGGATTTTTTACAATTTGAAGCTGAAGAATTGAAAGTGTCCAGCTGTGATGAAAATTCGTAAAACTTGAATATGTTGAAAAGTATGACCTGTCCTGTGTTTTGTAAAGGTAATTGGAGTAGATGTTGTGCTGGTTCTATAATTCTACTGGCGGAAATCGGCTGGTGATGGAGTTTTTCGTTATAAAACCTGTTTGTGCTGAAGTTTTATTTTTTAGTAGTTCAGAAAGTTTATTTCCAATTACATTTTGGATAGTTTGCATACAGGAAAAACCTTCTGCTACATTTAATTTATGTATTTCTTCTAACTGAAAGGCAAAGGCTGACGAAAATGTTTCGAATATTGTCAGCAGTTTCGAATTTTCTGAGGAACAAACATGGCCATTTGACGCTTCATACTTGTTTTGTTTTTTTGATGATTTTTTTGTATTGCTTGTTGTTGACATTCAGCTACTTCACATTCCACCTAAACAATAAAAATATAAATAATTATTAACTAAATGTATAAATGATATTTTGTACATAATAAAAATATTATTTAGAAAACTAAGACGGAAACTGAATGGCAGACGATAATACAAGATTATTGGAATATTTGGAACTTTGATGGCTTTCACAGCAGTCAAGTACAATTTATAGTAACAACACAACTAACACCCCTATTTTCTTAGTCGTGTAACTTGTCACTTGTACCCACAGCAATTTTGATATCCCCTTAGTCAATTGAAGTGACGTTTGTCGTTTGGTGTGAGAACTATCACTATAGACGCCATATTCTCTTAGTCGTATGAAAAGTTAAACACCACGTGAAGCCATATTTTTTGTCACTTACTATTTTCAAGTGACAGATGAAAATGGATGCAAGAAAACCGTAAGTGTTCAAATTTTTAGTAAAATTTGTGTTGGTTTTGGTTTAAATTATAAATAAAAATAATACATCTAGATATACAATAATATTAATACATTTATGTGTTTAGGGTGAAAATCACTAATTGTAAGCAATTTGAGTGCTTAGTTGATTTGATGGAAAAAAATCCTGAAATCGCAAAAGGATTTTTTAGCTTTGGCAGCCTAAAAAAAAAAAATATTCAATATAAAATGAAATGAGTTTGCTTTTAAGCTGAATAGTTTAGGTCCTCCGATTCGAGAAGGAGTAGGATGGTAAAAGGTATGGAAATTGTATTCAATTATTTTTTATACATTTCACATACGAAGGATCATATATGAAATGATTTTTTAGCTTTGGTAGTTGCCAATATGGAATCTCAAACTGGAAATGTATTTACCATTAGGCTGTATATTATAGGTGGTCCAATTGAAGAAGAAGCTGGATAATAAAAGGTATATCTAATTATGCGAATTTCAATTAATATACTTTTATTCCAGGTGTGAGATATTTAAAAATAAGGATGAGCGAGGATCTAACAATATTTATATGTTTTCGGCCCAGAAGGAAAGCGTAATAAGCCTTTTATTCCTACAGAAAACCTCCACTTCTAATCGATTAGATTTTATTTTAGATTCTTTTGATTAGATTTTGAATCAGAGAATGTGAGTATGAAACTCAAAAGTAACGCGGTTAGAGATGAAGACATAAGATACTATTTGATGGATAAGAGTAACCTCACATTAATGCTGATCAACTGGAAATAATAAATACACCAGCTCTATCAACTAGAAAACACCGTACATGCTCAGAATCACATGATTTTCAATTTGAGAGAAAAAGTCTTCTTGAAAATCAAACGGTATATTTAGAAATGTTAGAGTTGTAGAAAAACTTCCAATTAGATAAAAAGAAATATCGGATGGAAAATATGGAATTCAAGCTTAAAAATCTCGAATATGAAAAACGGAAACTTTCGTTCCAAGAAAACCAACAAAAATAATTATAAACTTTATTACAATATGCAAATGAAATAAGTGATACATTTTTTAAAAATAATTTAAATTTCAATAAAACTGAATTAATTTTGACCAATTATTTGATTAACAGATGGAATTCATTATTTGAAACCGTATTCTTTGCCCTGGGTTTGTGTGTTTTTCTTCTGCTATCTCGGGAAATTGTATGTTGTAAACATCTGTATTTGTTTGAATGTCGAATTCTATGTTGTGACAGATACACAAATTGTGCAATGCACAACATGCATTGAGAATTTTCACTGATTTTTCCCGTGTATAAAGGAGCTGTCTAACAGACATCTTCATCGAGTCAGCTCCTACATTTGCATCAATGTAGACACCATTGGTACAAATAGAAGCAATTGGTAATTTTCGGTTACTAATACAAATGTATGACGATCCCGAAGACTTGGGTATTTTAAACACAGGATATTGATTTGATTCGGTTCATCGCTTCCTGTAATACCAGAAAAACACACAAATGAGGTCATACTGAAATTAAGTGTATAAGATAGGAACTTCTGCCAAATATGTCAATGAGTTGCTGGAGAAGATGGCATTTGAAATATCTTGCGATTCTATTAAAAAGATCAAAATCGCAGCAGAAAGGTGATAATGATCACTTTGTGAAATCAACACTATGATAATTCAGTAACTTCCAAACTATTAATTAAATATTCACACATTACCTTCCATAACATTAGTTTTAACCAGGTATTACTCAAAAGGGTAAACGGTAAAATTTTTTAGAATGTCATCAGCTGTACCTCCAACAAGTTTTCTGCTTTAACAAACGGGACTTCAAATATTTGTCTAGGTTAAGACATTCGACTATTGCATAACTCTAGGTAACTATTTATAATTAGTATTTTCAGTTTTAGGAGTTGCAATTATACAATATTGTGATCATTCATTGTTTCTTCAATTTTTAACAGATGATCTATTTTATTATCCAATTCGATAACAACTTATAAAACGACTATTGCTGAACGTTTAATGAATGCAAAAAAGTGGCTTGCATTGCATCGTCTTTTACGTGGATTACGGGGCAGAAAACTAAACTAGGACAGAAGCCAACCGGAAATTAACTAAAACTGTGTGGTAACTGGCGTTTAAAATGTATAACGAGCCTCTCTATAGCCTCTCTCTAACTTGTTTAAAATTTATAACGAGCCTCTCTATATCTCATGCTTTGGCCGAGATCCGGCGCGCAAATTTTATTTGAAAAATCTAAAATGTCTGATTAAATACTGAATTGACAAATATTTTCTTACCTCGGTTGGCTATACTTTCCAACAAAATTTCAGATTGATCCTAAGACCTCAGATTCAGCCGGACCCCGAAAATATTTTAAAAAAATGATCTGAAAATACTTAATATCGATTAACATGTTAGGAGTTTTAAAAGAAACACCTCTCTGCGCTTTATATAGGTATACAAATAAGAGTTGATATGTAGTTTACTAAATGTGTAATAACTATATATAGTTACAACCCAAACAAATTATCCCAATTGCAGAAAAAATTTCATATATAATTAATTTGAATGCCATTCAATTATCACACATCTTGTTTTAATTCCGCATAACCTAATAATATCCCTCAAGCGGCCACTAAACATCATTAATCTTTCAATTATCTCGACCAGAAATAATAAAACGAAAATACGAGTTCGAGTTAAATTTCAATTTGAATTAAAAAATTTACAAATGATTGATGATTTTCGATAGATAGCATCACCAAAAAAAAAAAAAATTGAAAAGAGCAATCGTTAATTAAATTAAAATCCATCAAAACCACAAAATAACTACCGACCTATAAAAAAAATAGTTGACTGTATTAGTAGTACACATACACTTTTCTTAAATTGATTTTTGTGGATATAGAATTTGCGTGCATTTCCTTATTTCGTATTTTGTTTGTTGGTAACAAGTTTTTTTTTTTTTTTTGAATCCTCAAACCATTAATTACTGTCGCTTGGATATTTTATATTTAAGTTCCTTGTTATTTATATTTTTATAATGTTACCATAGAGTATATAGACCAAAAGAGAACTTAAACATTTATAGTTTGTATAGTTTTATTGATTGATAAAAGTTTTTGTGTTATGATGAAAGGGAAATTATTATGATAACTAAAATAAATGATAGAAACAATTTCGAAAGGAGTATCAGTATATAATTGTATAACTAGTTGAATTGTTATGTTTATCGATATTAAATGTAGTTCACCGGAACAATATAACAATAACATGAAAACATGTAAATTTAATTGAGAAATTCAAATTGGTAGTTTTATTTCAAATATGTAGTTATAGCAAACAAAGTTTGTTCGAGTAAATGTAGGTTATAAGCAAATATGTATTGAATTCGTTAAAATGTATGAAACTATTAGTTTGGAAGTGCTTCAAAAAATAGTTCTCGATACTCATCAATTTTCGTTTTAACCAGTTTACTCTTATCCTAGCCCCGTTTACGAGATAAAGACATTGCATTTTTATTAAAACTCAGTCTGTTATGAGTATTTTACGACTCTAAAAAGTGCGTGGGGCTGTCGAAAGGTTTTTCCCAGATTTCGACTTCAATGCAACATAAAAATTTGTTTGTGTTCTGTCGAAATTTGTAAAAACATTTAAAATATCTAACAAATAGCCTCTTCACCTGATAAGCTTTATACCATTTCCTTTATTTAATAACATCGAGTTTTGCCAAAATGTAGCAACCTGATGCGATATAATTTATTGACATTCCAAAATATTTCGTGTCGCCACAAGTAACGAGTAAATATAAATGGTATAGATGCTGCTGGAGGGGTAAGGTAAAATTTCAAACAAGATTAATCAAAATCCATCTTTGTAACTTTTTATGTATTTTATATTTTATCAAAATTTTAAAAATAAGAAAATAGTGTGTCCAGCTCAAATGTATAGTTTTTTAACAATATTTCGCTCAAGCAACAATGTATCACTTTCCGCTTTAGGTACATAAATATCTATTTTTAGAACTAATGCCAAAAAATTCTCGTTACCGAATTATAGTCGATCCTGCCAACGACAGACATAGTAAAACACACGAAAAATTATCTGGCCTTAAAGCAAGACAATTTTTCGTGTGTTTTACAGTGTGGGTGCTTGGTAAGGCCGATTAAAATTTGAAATCGGTAAATTTTTTTGATTTGTAATTTTTTTATAGGGCGTCAGACTGGAACGTCTTATTCTATTTGGGGTTATAACAAATTGCTTCATTTAGCACCGTTCTTTTCTATAACCGAGCAAATAGCGCAGTGGTTAAAGCTGTGACGTTTGGATCGGGAGGTACCGGGTTCAAATCCCAACAGAGGCGGGATGCAAAAAGGGTTTTTCATCTCCCGATTACGATCGGTGATTAAATTGAAAACATCTATGACCCTCTGTTGGAATGTAGAACTCATGGGCCGACCCATCGTTCATGTTAGTACAGGCTAGCATGGAGCTATGTAGTGTGCAGATGGCCAATTAAAAGACGGACCTGTAGCCGTGTACAAATAGGGATACTGTTCAGAAGCTTTCAAAGGACATTAAATCCACTAGCCGAACAGTCTCTAAATAATGTATGTATGTGTTGGTATTTATTTAAAAAAAAAAACCTCTGGCCTTCCAACTTTCCTTACGGATTCCATTTCAATGCCACCTTGTTATGTTATTTGATGCTTTTCTCAGTGCGTGTGTCCTATCCATCACGATTTCCGTTTCTTCTGATCTTCTTCTCAATGTCGACTTGTTTCGTTTGCCGCAGAAGTTTTATATTTGTGATTGTGTTCGGTAACACAATCAGTGTTAGTAACTTTCTATGTTTGTTTCCACGTTTTACAGCCATTCAGCAAAACTGATTTTACACAGGAGTTGAAGGAAGCATGTTGAAAGTGTTTCTCGCTTTGTTGATACATTGGTTGATGTCTTCTTCCGTGTCGCATGTTCTTGCTTACGTGCATGAATTTTTCGATATCTTCTATGGTCTCTTGATTTATGCGGAGTGGTGGAGCAATGTCTGTGTTCAGTACGATAACTTTTGTCTTGTGCTAGTTCTGATAGTTTCTGCTGCATGTCGGCGTGCTTGTGTGTTAGCAGGCATATATCATTTGCGTAGTCAAGATCATTGAGTCTTCTAATGGGATCCCACTAAATGCTGTTTGGGGTAATGCGTGGTCTAATTTGCGCATGATTCTAACAGTAGTGGTGATAGTACACATCCTTTGCTGACTCCTAGTGTATTGTCGTATAATATTACACTCTGCTTTGTTTTGTGCTATACTCTATTTTCAGCATATCGGTACATCGATTGGATGAGTTCGCTTATTTTCCTCGGAATGCCTATTTCGCAAAGTGCTTAGTCCCTATTGCGCTTCTCTTCGCGTTGAATCGAATTCGCAAATCCACGAAGAGTAGATATAGTGGTAAGTTTAATTCGTTCGTTTGTTTGATAATTATTCGGACTGAGTTAATGTGATCTGTACAGCTTCTTCCTGGTCTAAAACCAGCCTGTTAATTTCTTATATATATGTTGGTTGACAGTATTGATGAAATCCGTTTTATCAATGCTAATACTTTCATTGTACATATTAAGGAGAGAAATAGCCTGTTTTTGCATTCTCCTAGGTTGTTTTTCCTTGGAATTGTTATGGTTGCTCTTTCCATGTTTGCGGAAATCTATCAGTTTTCCATACTTTTTCTAATAATGGTGTTAACTGCTGTCCTGCAGTTGTAAATGGGTCTCCATTGAGTATTTCAGCCGGCATGTTGTCATTTCCAATAGCTTCGTGGCACTTGAAACTTAACGCTTGGTTGGTAGATCAGTGCTAATGACAATAACAACAATACAATTTGCTATTTTTAAATTCATTATAAAGGAACATTTTGTTATATTGTTGAGTTTTTCAATTCATATTGGTAACTTCGTGGTGAATTTTTCTGCAACAGACTTTTGCTTGTATATGCACCTGCAATCTATCTATGTTGAATTTCTTCCGTTTATCCTCTTGTAAAGAGGATAGAAACTTCTTCTTTACTATGTACTCTACCATGATCAATTTTATTTATAATTTTAACAGCAAAGTTTTTGTGATTTAGTTTTGAAAGGTTATTTCTATGACTTTTAAAACATTCATTTTGTATTGTCGACTGCAATAAGTGTTTTGCTGCAAATATTTGCTTGTACCTATAATATTGAGAAAAATTCTGCCAAACAATTGAAATTTAACAATTTCGATAAGTTTTTCGTACATGTACAAAGTGTAGGGATATTTTAATTAAGTTATTTATTATTAATATCAAGTAGGTCAACAAACGTTCAACTTTCATATAAGAAAGTAAAAGCCGATAATTTAACGAGGATTTTTCAAAATTTGACTTCGGGTTTCGAAACGCATAATTTCTATTAGGCTATTTTATTAAATTTTTAGATCGATATATTACAGTGGAACTGATTTTGTAAACTGGTATACGGACCAATATACAAGAAGTGATCTCTTATCTGTCTGAATTGTCTTCTAAATTAAACCCTAAGGTTTCTTTAACGCTTTAAAAATGTTGTGCATTAGAATAAACTTAAAACTACAGACAGCCTTCGAATGGTACACTAATCTTGAAGTAACTTGTTTAAACAATTTTTTATTGTGATTTCCTTTTTCTACAGGTAAATGTTTCCAACTGCAAATACCAGAGTATATTCATGTAGCCATTCTTATAAATATTTTGAATATTGAAATTTTTAATTTTCTGAAATATTAAATTTCAACGCATATTTATAGAAGTTAACCAATTTGTAAATTTAAAAATGTTAAGAATGTTTTAAAAATTCAAATGTGCGTCAAGGCGCACTTTGCACAATTTTGAATTAAAAATGTCAATTGAATTCAATCAATATTAATCGAGTAACTAAATTTCTCTGTAATGTACGTGGGATGCCATAATTTGAAAAGCACAACTCATACAAAAGACAAATTTCGTAAAAAAAATATTCGTTGCAAACCCAAGCTGCAATAATATATTTTTCAATCTTGTTTTTAAATTTTACGAGTTTTATATAGAGCACATCGCTAGAAAATTAGTTGACAAAATGGAAAATTAAGTATCCTGAAAGGACAGAATGCAGGTTTGTCAGTGTAGGTGCGAGGGGAATCGAAAAATTGTATATTCGAAACTGAGATTATCACGCTCTGAGCCAGTAACCCATTTTCATTCCATTACATATAGTGTATTTTGTTTAATTAAAATACAAATTTAATTTTTTATGTGCCGGTTACGTATTTTATGTACGTCTTTCATAACATTTGTAATTAGAGAAATAAAATCAGCTGGATCAGATGAATCTAATTTATGCAGTGACATTGTTGTTGTTACTTTGTCAATAAACTACACCATAAATTTCGGTTCAGTTATTGAAATGGTTAATTAATGTTAAAATTAAATGATGTTCACATATTACAAATGTAAACTATTTTATTTAATTAAAACATTTGACCTATATAAAACACGATCAAGGGTGAAAAAAATCTAGGAGTCAAGTTTGCAGCTTAGAACTTTACGCTGAATGGATTCATATGTAATCTCTCAATCTATTCAGCCTTTAGCCATTCCTCTTCAGTTATTGTCACAGTGTTATTCGCAATCTCATTCAGAAATGATTTTGCTACCCAACGAGGAGGAGAATAATTGGAGACAAACACGAAAGTAAAAACTTTTTGGATTCAGTGGTACTTAAGTAAATCTTTCATATCTTTGGGAATCAAAGAAGAATTTTGTTAATTAAAGCAATTTTCTGTTTCTGGTTCAGAAAAGAGAAGTCAAGCCAGATAGAAATACGAGAAAAATTGAAATTTATTTTTTATTAAATCTTTCACACATTTGTGGAACGTAGAATTAGTTATTTGATAAGCAAGTTTTATTTTGTGGTTCAAAAAAGAGTTGGCAACTCTGCTGAGAGTTATAGGGACTATTCTTTTTTATATTCACTCATTTATATAATTAAATATGTATGTCTAAGTAATTAATTGAGTAATGAGCTCTGCAGGAATGGGAAAATTGAAATAAAAAAACATAAAACTGGAGTCTGGATCGGTCGATTTCTCGAAGCTTCGGATCCTTAAAAATACGAAAATACTAATAAACTACCGCAGCTCCGACTCCATAGGCCAGGATTTCTAACTTACTATTTTCATTTTCACGCAGTTATCCACTTTCTCTTGAAATCTTGAATTGCACCATTTTGGACCACCGAGTGTGTATTGGTGTTAATATAATGCCCTAAAAAACAAAATCTGGAATCATATACATAGTTATTTAAACTTGTTGGAGATCAAACGGGAATTTTTCAAAAAGTGCACCGATAGCAAGATAGTCTAGCGTCGGCGGGTACTGATCTTTTAATTATTTATATATACTTCGAGGACCAACGTACGGAAAAGAATACAGGGCGATAGAGCTGTAGAAAATTCAAAGTTCAAATGAATAAACTTTGTGATGAAATAGTAATAAGCGTGATATCAAGGCGTGTACATGTTAACAAGAGTATAATTTTTTTGTATTTTAAACTAACCACTCTATAAACCAATTAGCTAGCAGTGTTGCCAAATGTTAATTTTCGTGAGTCTCTAATGTTAAAATAGTGCTAGATTGACAGTATATAGAGTTCTAATTGGTGATAAAAAATATTTTCCTTGACGATAGTAAATTATTCGAATAATTTGTCAATTTAAAGGATTTCAGTTCAAAAAATTTTCAAAACGAATATATAAAATGAACTAATCAAATATGGTCAGATTATTTTAGAGAGTCGAAAAATTTGGAAGATTATTCCGAATTTTTAAAAATATGTCAATACGTGCATTTTTAGACACAATGCGAATGTAGAAAGGGGTTAGTCGTTTATAACTATCCACTAGCGGCTAGCCAGTGGAACAAACAAAGTAAACATTTAAAAGTAGACATAATTAATGGAATTTTATTGGCTATGCAAGTATTTATGTATAATATGAACATGGATTGTGCAGATTTTTATAATTATCTTCTGCAAAAACTGGAATTACTCTATATTTGATGGAAACACTGAAAAATATTGCAAAAACATATACAATTTTATATCAGTTAATTTTTTATTAATTATCATGATTGTAAGAACAGTGATTTGAAACTGAAATAAATGTACAATTGTCCATAATATGTATAACTCTTCGTACCATAAAACTATTTTCTGAGCTAAATTTTCAACATTTCGTTATCACTCTTTTGGACACCAAAAAGTTGAAAAACCATTTTAAAAATTGTTTGAAATGCCCATAAGCTTTTATGCTTTTATGCTACAAATATGGTTTTACGTCGAATGCGGAACATATAAAAATAGTCCAATGTTGACAAATATTAAAAATTTAAAGATTAATTGTGAGACTTTGTTTCAAAAAGCTCCGATTTTCATAAAATACTTTTAAACCAAACCGAAATCAAATAAAATATTCCCACTCGATTTTTTAAATTAAAGAAACCGATTAATACAAATATCAAAATTTTAATTTCTTATTGGTGTGACACATACGAAAATGTTTTCCGACAGCTCCTTTTGTCTTAAAAGAAGTTTTATTTCAAATCGAAAACAAATATTTGTGTTTTAATTATAAACACAGATAATTACAAAAATCAAGAAATTAATTTGCAATTCGAATGACAATATTGTGAAACGGATTTTCAAAAAGCTCTCACTTTTCATAAAATAGCTTTTATAGCAAATTAGAGATAAATTAAATATTTTCATTTGTGTTTTAATTAAAAAACCAAATAAGTGATTAGAAATATCAAAACGCTTAACATTCTATCGGATTGGAATCTATCCTACAAACATTTTTATTTGCTCTTTAATAAAAGAAGCTTGTAAATAAAATTATCAAAAATTTAATTTAAGATACACTTTTATACAAAAATCTCATCTTTTCATAATAGAGCGTTCTTGTTGGATCGAAATCAATTAAAATTTAAAATTTGAAAAATAAAAATTTCCATTCGGAAGAAACTGGAAACCTATATTCTCAAAAAGCTCAGATTTTTATGTTGGGAATCAATAAAAATCAATAAGCTTATTATTTAATTTAGAGAAACAGATATATAAAATATAACAACTCTAAAACATTTCTTCGAAAAGTTCATTTTTCATTAGGAAGCTTTTATGTTGGATCGTAATTGAATACAAAATTTGCACGTGGTCCAATTAGAAGGACAATTGTGAAACTTTTTTACAAAAAACTCTTTTTTATAAAGTTTTTGTTGGATCAATCAATCAATTAGAATGTTTACGCTTGTTCTTTAATTTAGAAGCCAATGATTATGAATATTAAAATGGGAGGGTAGATATGAAACATTTTTCACAAAGCTCACTTTTCCATTAATAACTTTTATGTTTACTTGTTTTTTTTTAAATAAACAGATAATTGATAAATCAAAAATTTAATTTTCAATTCGAACGACAATATTGTGAAACTTGGTTTCAAAAGCTGAACTTCTTCAACTTTATGTAAGGTCAGAGTGAAATAAAATATTTACACTTGTTTTTTAATTATAAAAGCACATGATTACAAATACTTAAACTTTTAGGACAATTGTAAAACCGTTCTTAAAAAGCTCATCTTATATAACGTTTATCTCGGATCAGAACAAATACAATATTTACACTGGTTCTTTAATAGCGGACGCCAGATGAATAAAATTATTAAAAACTTATATTCCAATTGGAAGGAAAATTGAAAGTTTATTACCAAAAAGCTCAAGTTTTCATAACATGAGATTTTTGTCGCATTGGAATCAAATAAAATAGTTTACACTTGTTATTTAAAAGGAGCAGAGAATTTACAAATACCAAAAATGTAATTACCAATTGTGAATGTTATATGCCAAATTTATATGCCAACAGAACTTTTATGTCAGATCAGAATCAATTAAAATGCTTTATTCAACTCGATTCAATTATTTTGGATCTACTATATAGGGTTATCGGAAAGTTATGACCGATATTGATCCGAAGTTTGAACCATTGAGGTTACTCGGCGAGAAAAGGAGAAACAGGGTAGGAGAAAACGAAAATGGGGTTGGCGCTCAGTATGTTGGATATTCCAGATCACCTATACGTGGCCAACAACGTTAAGGTTAACTGTAAATTTGCTGAAAATTTAGAAAACTGGTGGGTTTATTCTCTCGAATTAATGGCTCGTGACAAAAAAGAATAAATTATAGAAATGAACAATTAATCTGAAATATTTTTGAAATTAGGGCTAAAAAGATTTATATACAGTGTGAAATTGCAAATCTGATAGTTACAGTGCATAACATAAATTGGGTAGTGCTAGATCTGACACTGAAAGTGCTAATTTGGCAACACTGTTAGCTAGCATTTACCTTATTGAAAATAAAATTAATTGTATCGCATAGTCTTACTCTTGATCTTGTACCACCAAAATTATTTTCTAGGGGTTTAAATTATCTACAACTTAGCTAATTTGGTTTTGCAAAGGAACAATTGAGAATGTTTGTTAGCAGTCTTACATTTTTTTCTCGTTTAGCTAACTTTTAAGTTACTCATAAAAGCGCTAAAAAAACCAACAAAATTAAAATGCCACAGCATTAGAAAGTAGACATCATTTCCTTCAGTTTAACACCAAAATTATTTTTAAATGCCAATTTCATTTAGATGTAAGCGTTGGTATTTTTACGAAAAAATTTACCTGTTGCGTTTTTTTTGGGCGCAGTGTATTAGTTTATAATCAACTAAGATAACTTATACGCATAAGTATAACAGGACATTATGTTGCATGAATATTCCTAAAATGTTTAGATCCACTATAGCCAAAGTGACATTAAAACAGGTATTTTAACTAAAACGGAAATAACGAATGACGAATCTTAAAATCAAAAATAAAAAAACACTTTTTGTTTCATTTCTTTAATATTTCCGCACTATCAAATGACATTGGCGCTTATAAAAAGAATTGTTTAAACCCACATTGCCAATAAAAATGTATGTATATATATGTGTATGTATGTGAAGACACATATCTGTTAAAAAATAAAACAAAATTTGCGTTGGATGGGTGTATGCATGGAAGCAAACGCAAAGTTAAAAATCTTATCGATTCGACAAAAGAATGAATCGTGGCGAGTGATTGACTATATTTCATGATACTTATCAATTAATTAAAAACTTCAGTCTGTGTGTGTGTGTGTATCCCATCCTTTTAATTTCAACGTAATATAATAAAAATTTAAATAAATCTCTCGAAATATTTATGTTGCGTCTTTTCGTATCGTTTCGTTGGTTTTGTTTTTTTTTTATTAAAGATCACCAATAAAAAATTAAGTCAAATAAAAATGTTTAAAATTTTGTTTGTGTATTTAACATGTATTTCACATTATGTATATTTAAAAATCAACAACAACGCAAGAAATGTTTCAATGCTCGTCGCAATGATAGCCAATGAAATATTTTGTATTTGGTATTTCTTGTATAAAATTGATTAGGTTTGGAAACTTAATTTTGTTTGGGAAAACAGTATAAACGGCATTTTTTAATTTTTTATTATTCGAATTGAACTGAACCACAATGAATTAATTAATTAATAATAGTATCATGACAACTTGGAACTTTGGAAGAATATATAAGTGTATATTGTATATACCTACTCGTATATATAAGAAATGAATGGAAACATTAAAATGGTATAGAGTTAAATACCAAAAGTTGTACAAAAAAAAAATTAACATCCCGCCATTTTCGATTTATATATTTGTGTATTCGAAGAAGGAATACTTTTTTAAGAAAAGGGAATTAATTATTTTATTCATGGAATTATTTTTATTTATTCAAGTTTTTGGTTTTGGTTGGTATGCATGAAGTTTACATTTTAAAATATTTGATTCATTAAAACTATAATACGATTTGCATAATTAATAAATTCGGTAGCGATTTAAAAAATTATAATGAGGAATAATAAAAATAGCTTCTATATATAACATAATATGTTTACATGACGTTTAAATAAGGGATAATGAATATTTTGATTTTTAAAATTATTTGGCGAGTTATATGAATGTGGTCGAATTTTCCAAATTGAAGTTTTATTGGTGTGTATACCAACATATTTCTATCCTGCTACCATCTTCTTCCTGCTTATAACTGAAATTTCGTGTCGTTCCTAAATGTTCAATTAAGCTTTTGCGCCGGAACTATAATCTAATGTGTGAAGTAAGTGAATTGTATAACAATTATGCCAAATAATCTAATATTTCTGGGAAGTTTCCGAATATACATATAGGCTTAAGAGTTTATTTTACAAATCAATTGTTTTAGATCAGACGAATAATCCATGGACGTACATATACCTATTTAGTTTTCTGCTTGAAGTGTGATTGTTGAACGGCGCATAGCAGTGGATAACATGTGTTGTAGTATGGCAATGTACTTCAAATCCGCAACCATATTATGTTTATGATCAAAAAAATGTGATCCATATAGCAGATGAACAAGTTACAGTAATTATAAAATATTTAATTAGTGTGACTTTAGTCCAAATAATGACTTTCAGTGGTTTTGACTTAGAAATAATAATATTCAAAGTAAGATACACTTAAACTATTTCAATAAACTTTGGCTTTGAAAATAATTACAACTATGAATATATACGCAAACCATGCAAAAAGATTTCGGAATCGAATAAAATGGATATCCTGAAATCGTCAGCAGTTTTTAATAATAAAATTTAATATTTAAACTAACTGGCTAGTTCTACTTTGAAAGTTTATAGTTGCCCCTTTTAAGTCTTAGAGCCTCGCTGATCACGATTGATCCGTATGGCTGACGATTTATGTCAGTAACGGCCAATATAAAATGGAATGTTGCACCATATTTAGAAAAATAAATTTAATATTTAAAAGATTAAAGTAACATTTGTAAGAAGTTTTCTAAAACGTCTACAGATGACCATATAACTCACAGCGAACTTGTCTACGGCCACCTAGTCAATAATATTAATAAAATATAACTATATCGAAATTCAATGAAGAAATCTGTAAAACAAAAAGCAGAGGATTACCATGCAGATAAGTGTTTCAGACAGTCCATTGCATCACTGGGGCAGGCGAACTGTCTGATATACATATTGGCATGTCATTCTTCTGAATTTTGTTTAACAGATTTGTTCATTCAATATTGTTGTAACATCTCCGATGTATATTGCACGTCATTTATATCGCCGATCCCAGGGATTAACCACTTCAAATTTTGTATAAAAAGCCATTGCAATGGACTATCCGAAATAAATGTCTACTTATAGAAGGACTGTCCGAAATAGATGTCTACTTATAGATGATACTAATAGATGATACTTCCGATATATGCTGGAAGCCCAATCATTAACTTTATTCACCGATCATAAGCCGCGACATTTGCATTCAAGCAGAAGATGGTAAAGGCTTCACCTCGTCAAATGCACCACCTTGATCACTTCATCAGTCAGTTCACCACTGACATACAACACGTCGGTGGGAACGACAACGTAACCACTGATTTATTATCACGAATTCAGCAAATCGATCAATTCGACTATGATCAGCTAGCCAATGATCCATGTAAAGATTATACGAACTTCTGAAAATTGTAAACGGGAACATTGAAACTTCTCTTAATTTTAAACATTTAAAATTTGCGCTCATTCCAGGAGGCGTGCAAAAGATATTATGTGACACTTCAACAAACAACGTGCGTCCTTATATCACACCATCCAGGCGTGCGTGCTACCAACAAGAAACAAGATCCAACGTCACATCTGTACACTAGAAATGCCTTCTAAGACTGAAAATTTAGCTCTGCATGAAATAATTCTTAAACACAATATCCATGTGGAACACTAAATCCCAATTGTGTTTGTATATGGTGGAAGGAATATGTTCTAAACAGTTTCCTAAAATATTTTGCAATGAAACTGACATATCTATGGATAGTTATCCAAAATACAAACTGCGCCCTCCACAGAGTTCTGAGACTCAGCCACAATCAATCTCAAATATACCAATTGATAATCGGTTTATAGTTCCTTACAATCCATTTTAGAGCTTAAAATGAAACGTTCATATTAATGTGGAGTTGTGCTCAACCGTAAAGGCCATTAAACCATTAAATATACCCATAAATATATCGCAAAAGCACATGATTGTGATCGAATTGGCGTTCATGTGGATGATGTTAATAACTCTCACAATGGGGTTCAATATGACGAAATTACTCAATTTCTAAATTGTCGTTATATAATTTCGCAAGAACCAGCATGGAAACCTCAAGAGCTTCCCATATCAATTTTTCTTTAATGAAGACAATATAGAAAACGCATTACGACGTGAAATTGTTAGAAGAACCACCCTAACTGCTTTTTTCGATTTAAATTCAATGCACTATGTACTTAAAACTAATAAATTGGTAAAGCGATTGCCGAATTCAAATTTTGGAGAACAAACTATCGGCAGAATCATATCAGTTTCTCCAAGAGATAACGAGCTATATACCACATATCCAATTTTTAGAAGAGCAGCTCGAGCAAGAGGTTTGATCAACGATGCCGCAGAGTGGCACAACTGTTTATTAGATTCGAGCAATCATATGCTCGTAAATCTAAATTGCACGAACATGTTTCTCAAGAATACCCGGTTCATTGAGATCATCATTTGTAACAATATTGTGTCACTGTAATCTAGTAAATAGATTAGAATTTTTCAATAATTTTTAAATAATATATGATGGAAGATTTTCTTCACCAGGGTAGCGTCGAGGACAGTGCCTTCTCTTGCTATTTTATTTAAATTTACTTAATCTTGGCCCCTGTGGTCGGAGGCACTCACATGTCTCGTAAATCTAAATTGCACGAACATGTTTCTCAAGAATACCACCACAGTATGCTTTGCTTGTCGTAGGAGGCGGCTAAACGGTTGGATCGCTGGGCTGACGACCCGCATCCATAAAAAAAAATCAACTGTTTATAACCTCAACAAAAAGAAAAATGGATACCGCCGCAAAAACACCGGACCCCCGCTCTAGTACCCGGATATGAGATTTAGCATCGGCAGAATCACATAGAAAACCAGGAGCATTGGAGGGCCTTATCACGTGAATGAAAGAGTATCGGCTGGAACTCGTTGCTCTTCAAGAAACTCGGTGGCCTAAAAGTGGAGGCCAAGTGTCCCAGGGCTATACGTTGCTCTACAGTGGAGATGACCTCGGAAATCTTGGAGCTGGATTTCTTCTTGGGCCGCAGGTAAAGAACGCTGTTTTGGATTTCCAAGCAGTCAATAACCGATTATATAAGCTTCGCCTAAGCATTAAGTTGGCCAATCTGTCGATAATTTGTGTACATGCACCTACAGAAGTAGTATAAGCCTGCCCAAAAATAAAGACACATTTTACAATGACTTGGACGATCTGATGGGATCTATACCCGAACACGATGTTAGAATGGTAATTGGGGACTTTAATGCTAGAGCTGGCAGAAAACAGACCGACTTGTGTGAAAACATAGGTCCGTACTCCCGACCGATAATGGTGAGAGAATGATGTACTTTGCAATTTCTCATGAGCTTAATTGCTCATGAGCTTAGTAGCAAGCACGTTCTTCCCTCACAAACAGATACATCTAGATGCATGGACACATCCTTGCGGAACTTCCCGCAGCCAAATTGACCTTGTGTTAGTTTCTAAAGGGGTTGTGCAGGATGTGGGATCTTATCGGTCAGCAACCAAATACGGAGGCAGCTGCAAAGCTACGATGGAAGTTTTCGTACAAGTCTGGGTACAAAGCGAAAGGCATGGTACGTTTCGCCTGTAAAGATCTGATAAATGAAGATCAAAAGAAACGATATCAGGATCTTGTCATAGCGACAACATTGATGAAGCTTATCACCAATGTGAATTCTGTCTGGGAGGTGCGGAAAACTTCGCTTGTCAGTGCTGCTCAACAGACTTTAGGTATAGTGAAAGTCAGACCCAAAAATGATTGGTTTGATGACGAGTGTCGTCTTGCAGTTGAGCAACAAAATATAGCTCATAGAAAAGTGCAACAGCGTCTCACAATCGCGAGGAAAAACAAGGCTGCTCTTGCAAGAAGGGCAGCTAAGCGAATTTGCAGACGGAAGAAGCAAGAATGGTGGAAGTCCGAGGTTCTGAAAGTACAACCTCTCAGCAATCAGCGCAGTTCGCGTAATTTCTTTAAGTACTTGACACATGGAGTGGACACTTTACTGACCTGCCTGATGTTCTTCATGCGTCACAGACTGTTGTTGAGCCACCTTTAAGACAGACTGCGGAGATTTGAACTGAGGAGCCATCCCATGAGGAATTCACCAAGGCCATGCAGAGATTGAAATGAAACCGCTCACCTGGAGTGGACTGCATTAATTCGGAGCCTTTGATATTCGGATGGGATACTTTGTAGAACTGTCATTTCGACCTTATTCGATTAGTATGGCGACCCGAAGTTATGCCTGATGAATGGAAAGCGGCTGCGATATGCCCCATCTTCAAGAAGGGAGACCGCTTGAAGTGTGAGAATTATCGCGGTATAGCTCTCCTTTGCACAGCATACTGTCATACATAATGTTGGATAGAATTACTCCTCTGGCGGAGGGCTTGGTTGGTGACTATCAAGGAGGGTTTCGTCCGAATTGATCAGTGACTACTGATCAGGTCTTTTCGCTGCGAATGATTCTATCTAAATGTTATGAGACATCCATCTCCGTACATCAGGGGTTTCTGCATTTTCGGCAGGCGTCTGACTCGATCAATCAAGAGAGTTTGTGGTCTGCCCTGGAATACCTAGGAATTCCAACAAAATTGGTATGACTGTGTAGGATGACAGTGACGCAGTCTCAATGCTGTATTTAAGTTGAGAACAGGCTATCGCCAATTTTTGCGGTTAACTCGGGTGTTCGGCAGGGAGTTGCTCTGTTCCCGATACTCTTTAATCTCATGTTGGAGAACATCTTTAATAAAACTGACATACCTCAGCGCAACATCTTAGATGGCCAGTCCAATCAGGTGCTTGCATATGCAGATGACATATGAGTGATTGGATTGAATAGCAACGGAGTGAAAGAAATACTTGATTCGCTTGTAGAGTGTTCAGCTTCAGTTGGACTTCAGATCAATCAGTCCAAAACGAAATACCTGATCTCTGGTTTTAGGGACAATGGCACACCAGATTTTAGTAGTGGCCACCACACGTTTGAGGGAGTGAGGGGTTCAAATATTTGGATTCTCTTATCACTCACGATAACAGTGTGGGTCAGGATATTAAAGTGCAGTTGGCAACTGGCAGTCGTTCTTTCTATCCTCTAAGGCCACTGCTAAAATCTAAACACTTATCAAGTGCCGTGAAGCTGAAGCTTTACAAAGCGTTGATCAGGCCCGTTGTTATGTTTGGATGTGAAAGTTGGGCGCTGACGGATGAGTACGAGAGATGGCTCCATACATTTGAGAGAAGAGTCATGAGTATTAAATTTTACAATTTCGAGATCAGAGATCTGATGAAGATCCCCGATATTGTACATGCAGTAAGATCTCAGCGAGTACGCTAGCTAGGTCACGTTCTGAGTGCTGATCCTGAACGAATTGTGCAGTGATCTCTGAAAGGAGAGCCACCATATGGTAGGCGAAGAGGTCGTTGCAAGCGACGATGGCTCTACGATGTAGAGAACGACTTGGCCTCTTCAGATTGTGTTAGACAGTATGAAGACCATGCTGAGGATCGAAACCATCGGAGCCAGATGGTTGACTCAGTAAGCGGTCAGTACTGGCCTTAAAAACTGTTTATTATTACTTAATCTTATTTTATGTAAGCGGATTTTTGTAATTTTCTTAAATTGAGCATAGAAATAAAATAAATAAATATTTTTAAATTATTTGAATTACAGCAATTTTTGTTTTAAATGCGATTGCAGTTAACTAGTTTCTCAAATAAACTATAGAATTATTTACCTCGATATAGTGATAAATTTGGCAGAAGTAATTCAGTCAGTCCTACCCATCATACTTTTGAATTGACGCGGCCAATTACCTATAAAAGATCTTTAACCTCGCAACTCTGGTCAGATCCAAATCATCCACTTCCATTTAAAATATAACCAAATCTTTAATATATTTACTTAAAAACCGATGGTTGGTCATTTAGTTAGCGGTTAAGGCATTATCTGCGTATTATATTTATAGAATTGGTTTGATACTTTGATTGACTTTATCAACATTTTATATAACATAATTAATACGTTTGAAAGCAAACATTTCTTACCTTTCGAAATTCTGCTGTTGAATAATTGTATTGCTCTCATTATTTGTGGCTTATTTCAATGATCTTTGAGGTTCTGTACAGTATACTAATTTGTTGAAAAAATATAATCAAAAATTTAAATTTTAAATTTTTATAGAGAATTCCGATAAGTTCAGATTATACTTTAAATAAATGAGACGCCACGCCACTATACACCAATTAAGAAAATACGCGAAAAGAACCTTGATATTTAATATCTCTAACCCATTAATCACTTGACAATTTTTTGTTATTTTATTGTAAAGTTACTTTTTTTAGAAGATTTATGTATATATTCTTATGCATTTTTGGTTACTGTAAGCAATAATTTGATACAGATTTTTAAACCCTATCAGGTGTGTGGTTTTATATTCTTAGTATAGTTTTGTCCTAACATTAAAGCATCCAACTGTTTTTTCTTTTTTATATATACAAACAAAACATATTTTTGGTTGTTGATCAAAATCATCACGACTGCAATCAAGATTAGGCGAAATTAAAAGTTTAAAAAAAAAAAAACATAAGATTCATGGTACGAACAATTATTCACAGTGGTGCGTATTTTATTCGTTCTTAATTTATGTTAGGATTGAATATCATATGTTCCAAAACAAAAAAAAATCAAAATGACTAAACATAACATATATAAACAAAGATTTTTAAGAGCTACCGACCAGTTATTTAATTCATATACCTACAAAAGCACAATAAAGTCATGAGAAATTTAAATAAAACATTTATTTTGAAATAAAGTTATAAATTATAAATAAAATAATTTTTGTATATGCGCGCGGTAAAGTAGAAATTATAATTTTTTTTGGTCTTCTTGTTTTTAAATATAAAAAGCGTCTTAGCATTATAATTTTGGTTTTTGATTTCGGTTTCGATAAAATTTATTGATAGGAAGTTAAAGTGAATTATTATTTTATATTTAAATCTTCAAATGAAATAAACTGGTTTTTAAAAGTTTTTTTTTTTTCAATTTTATTTTAAATTGTATGATTATTAAAATAATTTATATTAATTTAAAAATAATTAATGATTACACCTGTTGATGGTTGTTAATAACGTTTTTATTAATAAATAAAATGAATTTCATAATATTTTTATCGAACGAAACGGGAAACGGAAATTAAATTAATTTTAGAAATCGTATATGTTGACAAATGCATAATAATTAATTGCGTTCAGGACTTGATCTATCTACCTACCTATTTATACCATTCATATATAAACGTTTTCATTTAACATGAGGAAAACATGAATTATTGTAATCGGTGTACATAAAACGAAACGATTTTATTACCGTGACATAAAAATCGATTAACGTGCGCAATAATCAATAATTAAGATGCATATATGTAAATAATGGCGGCATTTAAATGTTTATTATTATTTTTAACATGGAACGGAATGATCTGTTAAAAAAAACTACTAGAAAATTTATAATTAATTAACTAGCCTCCGTACTAGAAAATTAAAACGTTTTTTCATAATATACAGATTTGTGGTTCGGCAACTCTCTCTCTCTCTCTCATTTTGCCAGCCATCTTACTCGGCTTGATTTAATGAATCCGATGACATCCCAGTTTCCAAGAAAATGCATAATCCCGTGATTCATTCGAATACGATATACGTTGTTCACAATTTTAATAGGACCAAAAATGGATCGGATAACCTTTCTTTCTAACGTAGATAATAATCCACAAGTGCTTTATGAATAAAGGAGTAGATATTACATTACCCGAGATATTAAAGTACTCCACGTTGTCGAAGCTGTAATCGTTTTCTCCGAGGTTAACTATAGGGATGTCTCGTAGGTGTTGATAACCATTTGTTTTTGTTGCTGTTGATTATCAAACCAAATAGTTTCGCATTCCGATCAAGTCGTACCAAACTGTCCTTGATGTCATTGGATCCTCGCCCAAGAAGCACGACATCTTCTGCATATCGCAAAATTTGGTCTGATTTATTGAATGTACCACGAAGTTTCAATACCACTTTTCTTTATTACGTACTCAAGCGCCAGATTGAACAGCACAGGCTCGTGTGCATCTACTTATCTCCTACACCTGATATTATTTCGAAGGGGTCAGAAACTGTTCCTTCCACTAGAATTTTACACAGCAAGCCAGATGTTGTTAGCCTACACAAAGAGATAAGTTTCTCTGGAATACCTAGACCTAAACTTATGAGCGCGGCCCAAAAGTTTTCGCGGTTTGAGCCTGTTGAAAGTCTATGTAAAGTTGATGAAGGGTTATGTTGTACTCCCAACCTTTTTACAAAATCATCAGTAGTCTGAAACATTGATTAGTGTTTGATAGGTTTGGGGCAAAAACCACACTGGTTGTCACCGATAAAATTTACTGCAATGCCACGGTAATTTTCACATTGAGACGGTCAACTTTTTTATGCAGCAGACATATGAGTGCGGCCTTCCATTCCTCAAGCAACTCTTCCTGGTCCCACATCATGATGAGGGCATAACAATTATATGCAAGAATTGCTCCTCCGTGTTTTAGTTGTTCTGCGGGGATTCCGTCGAAACCGAGTGTTTTGTCTTTTAATATGGCACAAATACCTCTTCACCATAGGTGGAGCGATAGCTCGGATAGGAGGTACTTCGTCTATCGGTATGTTGAAAGAATGTACTCAATACGACTACCAATATGGTAAAGTTTCTGCGTTCCAATCGATTTTTGCATTAACGTCGCCCACAGTAATTTTAATATCATGATGCGGGATGTTATTGATGATGTCTTCTAGCTCCTCAAAGAACGGATCTTTCACATCACCTGATTTGTCTTCGGTAGGCGCATCACGCAGTGATGATTGGTTCGAGAGGTTCTGGTGATCTGCAGGTCTTAAGAGGCTCAGCACGCTCCATGTTCCCATTTTAACAGCGTTGTCCGTGTGTATTTTCCGAGATCGTTGTTGTGATGGATCCGATAAATGAACTGAGGTCTTTATATATGGTTCATAACTTCAAGGTTATTGTGGGAGGAGGTTGTTGGGACGCTGCTCAACCCACTTTCGCGTGTGTGGGTCACGCACTGGTGGTGGACCTTAAGGCATTCAGTCCTACCTGAGACACGTTTATATCGCGGGTTGCTTGCTATAAGGCAGACACCCGCTTCAGCCGCCCCTTCAGTCGCTCGATTCAATTAGCGTTACCCAGTGAAGATCACGAGGAGGTATAAAAACGAGGATTTCGCTCCCCAAAGTTCGACACATTCGTTTAAAAGATAATACATTTTATTTAATATTACAAGGGGCTATCTCTGTTTCTGTTTTATTTTCACGAGCCAAATTACAACGATCTAAACATTTATCCAAACCAGATTAAATGAATTTAACGAAAGTAGTGAATTCAGCACAATCGAAAGGACCTGTGATGGAAGCAGCGCAGTACAAAAATTCGTACATACCTGAAAGAATATATGCGTGGTGAGGCTGCCAATTTATTCAAACACTTCCTCATAACAGAAGCGAATTATTTTGATGCGTTCAAAAAATTGGTTGATGGAAGAAAAAAGAATACCATCCAAGCGTTTATGTAGTTTTCTGGATCAACCGACAATAAAATATGGTAAATCCAGTAATATTCGTAAATTGTTGGACATTTTGGATGAGACAATAAGTGGTATAGAATCGTTATAATAACATATGATGGAATCACGATTAGTCAAAATTGTATGTTCACTCTTGCGTGACCGATCATCCAACCTTGGACGAATCATCAATAATTAGATGATTATCAGGTTCAATGTCATTGATTAGCGAGAAGTTGAGCAATCAATAAGGATAAAGACGAATATATAATAAAACAGATTGCTGTGTATTTTTGGCTGATCCTAGATTTGGAGAACGAATTGATCTGATACTAGGAGTGTTGTCAGTGATCAATTCTTTGGTAAGTGGAAGAATCAGGATTGACGCCGTGGAAACAATTCATTGATGGGTACTTGGAAGAGTCGCAGACGTACGTTTGTGAAAACACACACACACACACACACACACACACACACACATGAACAATCAACTATAGGGGTGAAAGAACTTTTTCAAAAGTTCCGGCAGATAGATAATTTACCAGAATTGACGGGTTTGACTGAAGAAGAAATCAAGTGTGACGCAATATTTAAGGAATCTATACACAAAGAAATGTATGGTCGATTCGTAGTGAAACTGCCTGTCAAACAAAGTATTACTAACTTAGGTGTATCGTTGAATTTGGCTCGGAGTAAACATATATACTTGTACGGTAGTTTGAGACACATGGTTCAAAGTAGTTCTGATATATGGCTTAAAACTATTTACCACACCACGGGGTGGTACTTGAGTCGACTAAAGCAAAACTGCATGTTTTATTTGATGCCTCTGTCAAAACATCAAGTGGGATATCATTAAATGAAGCATTAATGACGGGTGCAAACTTTTTTATACAAAATATTACTACGATTTCGAGAGTTTGAAGTCGTAATGGTATATGTGACGTCGAAAAATTTACCAATAAATTTTCATACAGCCGGATGATTGGCAGTTACAACAAGTCGTGTGGAGAGCAAATAGTAATGTACCATTGCGGCATTATGAATTTGACCACCTTAATACCAGAGGGATTGGCTCAATTGAATGAAAATGAGTATTCAGAAGTATCTAGTGCGCTACAAAACCACACAAATATATGAATGATGTTAAGTTTACTGCTAATTCAGTAGATGTGGTACCAAAGAAGTGCACGTTCAAATCAACCGAATTTTTGGACATGATTGTAGAAGAACATTCAGGTATTATGAAGCTAACTGTTCGGATTGCTATTTCAAGAGCTTTGGTTCAAACCAGTTGGTTGGGATGATGTTGTACTTGAAACGAACGAATCAGATTAGCTTGTAGTAAACTGCAAAACTTAAGATCAATAGAAAGTAGTAATGATGCCGATTATGAGGCGTCATACCGCAAGTATCTATTAGTAAAGAAGAATATTGATTGAAAACTGTTGCATCGCGTTTATTCCAGAAGGCAAAAATAAACATCAATAAATTGGTTCAATAACCAGAGAAAAGATTTGTCAAGCCGAATTAGGTAATATGAGAAGACATCACAACTTTAACTCAATCACAACCAGTAATAAATCAAGATTAAAATTTTTCTATCCATTTATTAACCATAAAGGAATTGTTCGAATTGGGAGTCGTTTATAGAACGCCGACGTAGCAGAAATTGTTAACCAACCTATAATTATTCCTGCAAACACTAAATTAGCCCAACTCTTGTTAGAGGACTACCATTTAGACTATCGTCATGCTAGCCCACAGTTATACTTCTAGGGTTTATAATGCAGACGTTTTGGCTCATGCATGGTCAAGATATGGTCGAATGGGTAACAAGAGAATGTGCCTTAAAGTGAATCCAGTATATCGAGCTTGTTTCCGCAGATTTGTTGAACGAATACAACTAAATATATAGATATATAGTATATTCTGATTGTTGTAACGATTACATTGTAAATAACAAATTTATTTATTATTCATTGCTGGAAGATAACATACAGTGGGATTTTATGACTCCAAACGATGATTTTGGTCGATGACTATGGTTCCAGAGGCTAATATAAAACAATGCACAATCAACAAATTAGATAGATTGCGGTTAATCCAGCCACGATTAGGCCGATCTGGTCCACCTCATATTTGACTGCTTATCAATCTCGATATACTAATGAGAATCGGTAAAGAAAAATATTAAAATTGGCACCAACAAAATAGCTTTTGAAATTAATTATTGTTAAATTTAGTGATCAAAGTAGCGTGGGTTATCGAAGGTCTCTGGTTATCGATTCCCGGTGGAGAGCAAAAATCACGGCTGGGTGTTTTTAATGTGTAAGTATGTGGGTTTGTTCGGGTATTGCACCGTGGGCCCCCCATATGTGGCATTAAGTGCTGGAGTTATCCGCCCAACTTTAATTTTTTTTTTAGTGTTCGGCATAAAATAAAATTAAATCTTGTGAATTTGGTCAGAGCCTACTTGCAGTTGTTATAGAACGATAGAAGATCAGAAGTACACCAGAAATCTATACCTACTACGGAAGAAACAAAAATATAGCAACTGCGCTCTTAGATATTGTAAACAATATTAATGATGCAACAGCCAAACAGGAAGGGACGTTAGTGAAGAAATAAAGAATGATGCGAATAAACACGGAAATCATCTAAGTCAGGGCCAATATGTTGAGATACGTCATACGCTGGACAACCCGAATCCAGTAAGACCATATACTTCAAAGGAAGCAGCCAGTAGAACTATAGGTGCCTAGGATGGAAACAATGGTTAAATTAACTTCAATATAAATTTTACATTCATTATGCAGCGGATAGTGATAGCCAACGGAGCTCCAAACATAATTTTGTTTCTATAGAACCAAATTAATTATACATACATTGAAAAACTCTTGGATGAATATTTGTTGTACCAACTGTATAGTTTTAAATGTTGAAAAAGTCTGGGATGGTATATAAATGTAAAAAATCATTTTACGCTCGAATTAATGGAAATGTAAATCCTTGGATGAATGAAAGTAATGGGATACCTTTAAGGCGATCAGGTCAAACCGTGATGATCCAAGGATGCATAATTCATTATATAAGTTGCCTATAAACCGTAGCTATATACTTACTGCTTCATCTAACCGCCACAAAACATGTAAAAATGTTTAAGTGATACAGTTTTGTTATCCTATTCCACCAGATCAAAGCCAATTCGTTTTTTTTATGACCACATGATTTTCTAAGTATCCGGATTTTTTAGTAATTACATTGCAATCTGTATTTAATATAATTATGATTCATATAGACGACCAGACGTTAATTATAATATCTTGGTACAATAATATACATACTATGTTTGTATGTACAAACATATATAAATTTATTTATATTTTAGTTGGAATTTTCAAAACAAAATCCAAGCCAAAGAAATTAATTAAAACTATTGTAATTAAAATATACTATTTAAAATAATATAAACAAAACGAAAGCAAAAATATATTATCATTTTCAACCTGTAGGAAAAATTCGTGTTAAATAGAAAATAATATACGTATATTTCTCCAACTAATTAAAAATGTTATATAGACACAAACCAAATTAATAATAATACATAAATACATAAAACATAAAATTAACCGTCTTTTAAGTTATTCGGTTTTTTTGTTGGCTTCTTATCAAGCATACATCAAAAAACTGAAAGAAAAAAAAATTCCAAACAACATAATGAAAATCCTTTTATAAAACGTTATAACTCATTCATGATTTTCCAAAATAAAAAATAAAATTACAACAACACCATTTATATAGTTCAGAAGGATTTCGTTTCAAACAAACATTAAAACAAACAAAACAAAAATCGGCAACAACACACAAGAAAATGTAAAATTGAAAAAGTAAAAAACTTAAATTTCCATTTGTTTTCCCAGTTTTCTTGTATTTTTCATTTTATGTACATTACATTTATATCGCGTACAAGCAGCATAAAAATATTATTTAGTTTTAAAATGGTCGAATTGTTGGAAAAACTTAAAAAAAAAAATGTATATGTTTGTACGAGTATTACACAACAACAACAGTATACATACTAAAAAATATACAGAAACTAATTAAGATAAAATAATGACTTCTTTGTTGCTTCGCGGCAGAATTTAATTAAAAAAAATATTTTTTTTATTTTGTATTTGTGTTTCAAACTGCTGCTTTTACTAAGTATTGCGATTTATTAGTTTTGTAATGTTTTTCGGTTTTTTTTTTTTTTTTTAAACTTTTCGCAAAGATTTTTTATTTTGTTTGGAAGTACGTAACGTTCTACATGTCGATTTTGACTAATCCCTGTCATGATAAACATATTATAACAACAACATAAGAAGCAAATAATTTAAAATTGACTAGCACTCGTATGTACGGAAAAAATGTTTTTGCAACAATTCGAATTCTAACCGCAAGTTGAATAAAATATATTTTTTCAAATCTATCATTTAAACAAAAAATTGTCTAGCTTACAATATCTTTATAAGCTCGTTGGAACTATACAGAACTTAAGATACCAATGTGTTGAAAAGAGGGAAGGGCGAGGTAGATTACGCCATGTAATGGCAGTGTATTTTGTCAACGTCGACAATTAAAATAATGTCAACAACCTATACGATATTTTAGCGATTCGAAATCGAATGCGCCAGTTCGCGGGAGTATTTTGTAAAAGCGTTTTGGAAAGAAAGAAAATCGAAATGGAAAGACTCAGCCCGGCATAGCATCTACAAATTGTTCAGCTTTATTACGAAAACCAGCGATCTGTGAAGAATGTGTTTCGTGCGCTTAGACGAAATTACGGTTGACATAATCGGCCTGTCGAAACCACTATATGGAATACAATCGAAAAGATCGAATCCCAGTTTACTGTATATTGGATGATACGCGACAAAATAGACAGTTTGGTGTGGTTTATGCGCCTGTGAAATCATTCGTCCATATTTCTTATAAAAAGAAGATTACTGCGTGTCATTAGCCAAATACCATTCGATATTCTCTCTCGAACGCGTCATAAAAAATTGGACTTTGAGAAAGGACCATCGCAGTTGCGGCCATCATTTGAAAGAATGGCAAGAAATGTTCTTTCGAATGAAAATAAAGTTTTCATACGATTGGTGGTCCAGCAAGCAGAGTCGTTGTATTTGGAATAGTGAACTTGAGTTCAAGCCTCGGTGTGGCATTCAATAATTCTTAATTTAATTTATTTAATTTCCCCCTTCAATAGGCAAATATATAGGATGAGTATAGCCGCAAATCAATATATGGAAACGGTGAGGTGGTGTAAAGTAAGCGGTGTTATAGGATTTGGAATCGTGGATGTTGTGCAGTGTTCTCGAACCTCGATTAAGTGTAAAAAAAAATTAGCGAGCAAGCACAGATTTCTCATTAAATTAAAAATAAATATTGAGGCTTGAACTAGTCATGATTTAAATCCAATCACACAGCTTCTTTTACGACCGAGCCACCGCCACACATAAAAATTGTAATATTCCAATCGTTTAAAGCTGCCATTTGAATAATAAAATTGAAAATTTTAGCAACGGCAATGGACTCTTCTTATTTGACCATCGCCGTACCCATCTTTTATACTTGCCACTTTTACATGGAGAATATTGAAGTTTTGAACAGAAGCTGAGTTGGATTTGAGTAATTTTATTTCACCATCACCAATTTGACAGGAGAAATTAAATCAAAAAATGTTTGGGGTGATCGAAACTCGAACTTAGCTCCATAAATCCAAAGTCACTGACTTTGCTTACTGGCCCACCACCACATATAAATTTCATGCTATAAAAATCTTTTATATCTGTCACTTGAATAGAAAATATTGAAAATTTTAGCAAAAGCAATGGAATTTGCGTTTATTTCACCATCGCTATATAACCATACCACTACTTGAAAATTATGAAAATGTTTAACAGAAGCTGTTGTGTGTTGAATTGTATTGGCTGTTTAACAGAAGCTGTTGTATGTTGAACCATGAGAAACTTGGAAAATTTTTAACTCAATTCAGATTCTGTTAAATTTTCAGTTTTCTCTATTCAAATGGTGAGTATAAAAGATGGATTTATCAGTAATGAAATTGTATGGCAGTAGTCAAGTAAGCAAAGCAATGGGCGATTGATTAGTGGACGTGAGTTCAAGCGGCATTCGGGGTAAGGTTATTTTAATTTAATTTCATCTTACAAATTAGTTCAGCTTCTATTAAAATTTTTAAAAAATTTCCAATTAATTGCCAAGTATATAAAAGAGGGATGTAGCGGCAATGAAAATGTACGGCGATGGTCAAATAAGCAAAGTCCGGGTATTTTTCCTGGGTCAGGTGGCCAATATGTTGGGTTTCCAGTTGAAATGGATTCACATTCATTTTCTTTAATGGCAATCAGTTATCTTTTCCTTTAGTTGTAGTTAATCTAGAACCCCAGTGAGTATTCTTCGCTTTGAAGTCACCACCTATTATGAACCCCATTCTCAGACGGCTGAAGAACCCTGAGTATTGTTTGTTTTTAATAGGATGTCTTAGTGGACAGTACAATCCAGCCACAATAATAGGAAAGTTGTTGGTTTTTATATATACAAGAACAAATGTTGGTTATCCGAACGATTTGGCTTTTTAATAACTCGGTAGCACTTATAGCCTTCCTGAACTCGAATTCGTTTTACCATAGAGTGGGGTGTGTTAAATTTTATGAGATGGTCATAGTTAAGATTCGCCGGATTATTTTTAATGTAAGTTATAACCGTTTTGCCTGATTTTTTGTGAGTTGTTTTTTCCGATTTGTCTGCGAGGGCCCCACTCTAAATAACGCTATATATCGTTGTTTTGGGTCAATTTAATAATTTTGTAAAGGATAAACATGGCGCTGAAATAGATTCAAGGCATTAGCACGATTAGTTTTAAATTCCGCTCTTTTTGAAAAGAGATTTAAATGCATTTTGGTCAAATTTGGTCATTTGTCATACCCTTTAATTCAGAACTAATTGGTTCTTCAGTAAAACACCACAATGTTCGAGAAACAAGGCATGAACTAAAACCATAGAGGGGTGATGAGTATAGTATCCATCTCCAGACATAACACTGAATTTTTATAAATTTGCAATTATTGACATATGAATTCGGAAAATCTAAATTTCTCAGGATCCTCACACCCCTTATAGTATTATTATAAATTGTCTTACAATTGCATCAAAATTCAATTTATCGTATTATTTTTATCCAATAATCAAAAATATTCTTTATCGACTGGATATGTCGGCTGGAAACTATCGGCTGGACACCATCGGCTGAGAACTTTCGGCTAAATATCGGCTATATAAATTATTTATCGGCTGTCATAACAATATTATAATCTGCATTACCAATTTGTATAACTTTCGGCTGGAAATTATCGGCTAACTTTAACGTATTTAAGTGATCATCTTTTCGGATCAGTTTACCAATGATTTCTCGATCGATAAGGATATTTCTATATGCTTTTATGGGTTGAATTCTTTCAAAGTTGTTAACGTTGTTTTAGTTCAATTTCAGACCGAGCAAATTTCACAATGGTTAAAGTTTACGTTTGAGTTTAGTTTAGTTCTTTATGTTCCGATACTAACCAGCCATCATTTATTTTTGTTTTAAACGTAACGATTTGAATATAAAATTTTTATTAGTAATATCATTTTGCGATTTAGTGCTACTGGATTTACACTTATAGTTTTATAATCAATTTTGGCATCTATTGAAGCCATTGATTATGTTCCTAATATCCCATGAAGTACTCGTGAAAATCAAATTGTAGTACGATAGTTTTGGTAGGTGGTGTTTAAAATATTTTATTTCGTCTTTTATGCCACTTCTTGAGTTCCTATATTGGGCTTGATTATATTCTTATTAGTCCCTGTTCTATTGAAATTTTGATGTTTTTCATTATAATTGTGCTTTTACATTTTGAATATGGAAGAAATTTAACCTTCTGAATACGAAGTATTCCTCCCAAAAATTTTCACTTGCAGGGCAACGCGGATTGGAGTTATTTGGAGCATCATTTTTTTGTTTTGGTTCAAGATCTGGCAGCGTTTCATGATTATTAACAATTTTGCAAGAAAGGGTTGATTTCAAATTTGTGGATTCGTTCTTGTCTTTCAAAATTGGAATTTACAGCATAAGGGTTGGTATCTCTTTTCTGTTGAAATTTTGTGATTCTGTTGTGAATTCTCCATTGATCGGCGGAACTAGTTCATTAACCAATACAGCATATTTTTTAAATTTATCATAACCCTTCAAAATGTTAGAAACAACGTCATAAATTGACAAATAATAATTTGATACTTTTAGTTTTAAGTTTATCTTCTTTATAGTTATCGACTAATATGAGAGCTTCTAGAAACAGTTTATGTATGTAACAGATAATAAAACATATCATTCAGATAACAATTATTGATATTCTAAATTTCTGGAGATAAATTAAGGAAATTTTATAATTTACAATTTTTCTAACCTAACTTAACAGTTAGATTAATTAAAATGCATTGACGGATATTTTAAAAATTTCACCGTTTGTATCGCATTGTTGATCCTAAAGAAATCTGGTCACCGTAGTTTAGAACTAGTTTGCAAAATCACACTATAAATCGTCTACATGTCTATGTTGGCTGTACGGATTGTTGACGCAGCAATACAATATAATATATTACGAGCAATATAATACGAGTAAACAAATTTGTCATCTATAATCCCACACCGTCGTAGCCACCTAAAATTTACTTCTATAATCATTAATGCATGTTATACCGATTGATCTCTCCGCATGCTTAATAAAAATTCTGTTGAATCGTAATTGCTCACGAGCACATTGGCAAATACCATTCGAATTTTCGTTCCTGTATAATAGAATATTTGGCCCCTGTGGTCGGGAGGCACTCACATGTCTCGTAAACCTAAATTGCACGAACATGATTCCCAAGAATACCACCACAGTATCCTTTGCTTGTCGTAGGAGGCGACTAAACGGTTGGATCGCTGGGCTGACGACCCGCATCCGTAAAAAAAAATAAAATGTTTATAAAATCAACAAAAAGAAAAATGGATACCGCCAAAAAAACACCGGACCCCCGCTCAAGTACCCGGATACGAGATTTAGGATCGGCACGTGGAACGTGCAATCACTTAGAAAACCAGGAGCGTTGGAGGGCCTAATCACGTGCATGAAGGAGTATCGGCTGGAACTCGTTGCTCTTCAAGAAACTCGCTGGCCCAAAAGTGGAGACCATGTGTCCCAGGGCTATACGTTGCTCTACAGTGGAGATGATCTCGGAAATCTTGGAGCTGGATTTCTTCTTGGGCCGCAGGTAAAAAAGGCTGTTTTGGATTTCCAAGCAGTCAATAACCGATTGTGTAAGCTTCGCTTGCGCATGAAGTTAGCCAACCTGTCGATAATTTGTGTACATGCGCCCACAGAAGTCAGCCAGCCCCAAGATAAAGACTCATTTTACAATGACTTGGACGATCTGATGGGATCTATACCCGAACACGACGTTAGAATGGTAATTGGGGACTTTAATGCTAGAGCTGGCAGAAATCAGACCGACTTATGTGGAAACATAGGTCCGTACTCCCGACACGAAACTGCGACCGATAATGGTGAGAGAATGATGTACTTTGCAATTGCTCATGATCTGAGAGTAGCAAGCACATTCTTCCCTCACAAAAACATACATCTAGAGACATGGACACATCCTCGTGGAACTTCCCGCAGCCAAATTGACCATGTGTTAGTTTCTAAAGGACGGGCTCGGGTTGTGCAGGATGTGAGAACTTATCGGTCAGCAACCAAATACGTAGGTAGCGATCATCATTTGGTCGCTGCAAAGCTACGATGGAAGTTTTCGTACAAGTCTGGGAACACAGCGAACCGCATGGTACGTTTCGATTGTGAAAGTCTGGTAAATGAAGATCACGAGAAACGATATCAGGATCTTGTCAGCGACAACATTGAAGGAGCCAATTACCAGTCTGACTGCGCGAACTCTGTCTGGGAGGTACTGAAAACTTCGGTTGTCAGTGCTGCTCAACAGACTTTAGGTATAGTGAAAGTCAGACCCAAGAATGATTGGTTTTTTGACGAGTGTCGTCTTGCAGTTGAGCAACAAAATATAGCCCATAGTGAAGTGCAACAACGTCTCACAATCGCGAGGAAAAACAAGGCTGCTCTGGCGAGAAGGGCAGCTAAGCGGATTTGTAGACGGAAGAAGCGAGAATGGTGGAAGGCCGAGGTTTTGAAAGTACAACAACTCAGCAATGAGCGCAGTTCACGTAATTTCTTTAAACGAATTACTGGATTGCACCATACTTTCAGGCCTTCGTCAACCGCCATTCGGGACCGGGATGGAAACGTCTGTGTCAACATCGACGCAGTACTTGACGCATGGAGTGGACACTTTACAGAGCTGCTTGATGTTCATCATGCGTCACAGACTGTTGTTGAGCCACCTCTAAGACAGACTGCGGAGATTTGCACTGAGGATCCATCCCATGAGGAATTCACTAAGGCCATGCAGCGATTGAAACGAAACCGCTCACCTGGAGTGGACTGCATTAATTCGGAGCTTCGGAGGGGATACTTTGTGTTGATATTCGGAGGGGATACTTTGTGGAACTGTCTTTTCGACCTTATTCGATTAGTATGGCGTACCGAAGTTATGCCTGACGAATGGAAAGTGGCCGCGATATGCCCCATCTTCAAGAAGGGAGACCGCTTGAAGTGTGAGAATTATCGCGGTATAGCTCTCCTTTGCACATCATACAAGTTACTGTCATACATTGTATTGGATAGAATCACTCCTCTGGCGGAGGGCTATATTGGTGACTTGGGCTTGGTTGGTGACTATCAAGGAGGGTTTCGTCCGAATCGATCAGTCACTGATCAGGTCTTTTCGCTGCGGATGATTCTATCTAAATATTATGAGACATCCATCTCCGTACATCAGGTGTTCCTGGATTTCCGGCAGGCCTACGACTCGATCAATCGAGAGAATTTGTGGTCTGCCCTGGAATACCTAGGAATGCCAA
Source organism: Tipula unca (assembly GCA_951394425.1). Classification (NCBI taxonomy): domain Eukaryota; kingdom Metazoa; phylum Arthropoda; class Insecta; order Diptera; family Tipulidae; genus Tipula; species Tipula unca. The sequence continues at coordinate 74,884,211 of OX596381.1, forward strand.
CAAAATTGGTACGACTGTGTAGGATGACAATGACGCAGTCTCAATGCTGTGTTAAGGTTGAGAACAGGCTATCGAAAATTTTTGCAGTTAACTCGGGTGTTCGGCAGGGAGATGCTCTGTCCCCGATACTCTTTAAACTCATGTTGGAGTACATCTTTCGTAAAACTGAAACACCTCAGCGCAACAACTTATAGCCAGTCCAATCAAGTGCTTGCATATGCAGATGACATATGCGTGATTGGACTGAATAGCAACGGAGTGAAAGAAATACTTGATCCGCTTGTAGAGTTTTCAGCTTCAGTTGGACTCCAGATCAATGAGTCCAAAACGAAATACCTGATCTCTGGTTTTAAAGACAATGGCACTCCAGATTTTAGTAGTGGCCACCACACGTTTGAGGGAGTGAGGAGGTTCAAATATTTGGGCTCTCTTATCACTCACGATAACAGTGTGGGTGAGGATATTAAAGTGCGACTGGCAGCTGGCAGTCGTTCTTTGTATCTTTTAAGGCCACTGCTAAAATCTAAACACTTATCAAGTGCCGTGAAGCTGAAGCTTTACAAAGCGTTGATCAGGCCCGTTGTTATGTTTGGATGTGAAAGTTGGGCGCTGACGGATGAGTACGAGAGATGGCTCCTTACATTTGAGAGAAGAATCATGCGTGTGATTTACGGCCTTAAACGCGAAATAGATGGTACATACCGAGCTCTGTACAATTTCGAGATCAGAGATCTGATGAAGATCCCCGATATTGTACATGAAGTTAGATCCCAGCGAGTGCGCTGGCTCGGTCACGTTCTGCGTGCTGATCCGGAACGAATTGTGCAGCGATCTCTGAAAGGAGAGCCACCATATGGTAGGCGCAGAGGTCGTTGCAGGCAACGATGGCTCCACGGTGTAGAGAACGACTTGGCCTCTTCTGATTGTCTTAGACAGTATGAAGACCAAGCTCAGGATCGAAACCGTTGGAGCCAAATTGTTGATTCAGTAAGGGGCCAGTAATGGCCTTTAACACTGTTAATTATTATAATAGACAGAGATAAACCAATCTCACTGATTTCAACCTATAGTTCCGCCTTGGATAATATATTAAAAATTAAATACATTGAAATTCGTTTCCAGTAAATCCTTTACACTTGCATAATTTTTCACGAAACACTTACATCAATCCAAGTGGCAAAATCTGGAAATTGAAAGCATATTATTACTTACTTTGGTTCGAAATTGTATAGAATATGTAGATTCACGTGTCGCGTCAATCCTAATATAAGCATTATAGATATAAGTTGAATGTGCATACGGGAGACATTGATGACACTGCCATAGAATTCAAAGTATATACTCGTATACTTAAATTCAGCTCATTGCTCAAGTTCAAACGCAATTTCTAAAATCACTTAAGATTGCGGCGTATAATAATTTTATGTGGAAATACTCTTTAAATTATAATTAAAATTTAATTCAAGCTCATACTAGAATTTTAGCTGGAATTTTACTTAAAATACGATTAAAAATAATTTAAAATGCACTCAATTTATGTTCATATTTAATATCAATTTATATTCACTCGTTTAATTGAACTAAAGATTTTGTTTCAAATTTATTTAAATTTCGATCTAAAGAAAAATTAAAAGTTGACTCAAATTTTCTTATACCTCAAATATAATTCAAAATCTATTTAAGACAAAATATTTTTTTCAACTCAATGTTTGAATTTTAACTCAATTTAAAATGCACTCAAATTTTGTTCAAGTCAAAGTGAAATATTACTTTAGTTTTACTCATACAAATCATCTATAAAACCATTAAACATTTTGGCTCAAATTCACACTAGAATTCTACCACGAATTTCACTTAAGCAAAGTCACTCAAAAAATATAGACTTCGATGTCTATGAAAACTCAAATAAGAGTCAATATGTATAATTTAAATTACACTCAACCTGCAGAATTTAACTTAAAAAGTTGCACTCAAAATATATAATTCACAGTCTACTCAATCACAATGAAATAGAAAAAATAATTATTTTCTAATCAATATTTGAGTTTTAATTAATATTTAAATTGCATTCAAATTTTGTTGAAATCTATCCGTTAAAAAGTCTGTATACTTTTTTAACATCTATTTAACATCTACATTTGAAAAGCATGTATTTTTTAAGATTAGCTGCCCATCCGTTTATTAATCAGGGATGGTCGAGATTGATTACGCCAGAAAGAATATTATACGTAAATTACTGAGCAATATTTTAACATGTTGAAAATAAATGCTGACAGTGCACAGTTGTATTAATTTATAAAGTGATTCAATTAAGCTGCATGACAAATAATAATTTGACCGTCTTAGTATTAATTTTATCTCCCTTATAATTGTGAAATCAAAAAAATGTATAACAGATTAAAAGACAAAACTAATTTTATAACATTCAGATGTGCATAATTCTACATATCTTAAAGATTGATTATGAAAATATTTTAATTTGCAACCTAAATTTAAAAAAGATTAAAATGTTCCCACCCGAATCGCAATAAACTTAAAAAAAATTTGGCCACCGTAGTTTAGAACAAGTTCACTAAATCAATCTATCACTCGTTTATATTATCGACGCTCTCTACGAATTGTCTACGGGTTGTCGTCACGTCGATGTAGAAATTAGTAGATGACGATCCCTGACATGAATACAATAGTTTTTAACCGTCACAACAAAAAATCATATTTTGACTAAAATATGATGCTGCGGATGTAGAATTCGAAGAATTGACAATGACATGACGCTGGATAAAAATCCACGAGAATTTATGAACACAACAAGATAGTAGGCGAGTTTGCGCCTTTGGAGCTCGGACGGTAACAGGTTTTCACCTGGCCAAGCATTCCGACAACGAAAACTGTAACAGAAACGAACGATGTCGTGGTAAATGGATATAGGCTGTATATTGACAATTTTCTTATTGAAAATTCGTCTTGATCGCAAGGAACAATTGATTTTCATATATGTGTGGGTTGGTTCTTGTCTTGCGTCGGCCAACTTATCTTTTCAATATTGGAATTTACAGCATAAGAGTTAGTGTCTCTTTTCTGTTGAAACTTGGTGGTTCTGTTGTGAATTGTCCTTTTTGAATTATATTTCGTTCGAATTGAACTTACATACAAAATGGTGTAAGCCTCTTCTTTGTTTATTGGTTTTGCCACTTGGCCATATCCAACATTCGGATACCTAAGACTGAAAATGAAGGCTGTTGCTTGGCGATCCCCACAATAGCAGAGTATACCTTTAGCCTTTCCCCCAATTTTATTTTTCACTGCTTGAAAGTACATATTAAACTGATGAGAAAAAAACATGCCTCCTGTAACGGGGCAGAATCTACCTATTGTATGTATAAGCTCGTGTTCACCCGCAAACATGAAACATTTGCGTATATTTTGGCGGATTGGCATTGAAATAATGATAACTAGATTAAGTGTTTCTTCCGCCGTCTTTAACCACATGACATTACTTGTTTTTCATTTCCATCAAAAGATGGATGGATTGTAATGGATCTGGAATTCTAAATAAATCCAATTGAATTTGCGGAACATTTACAATAGGAGATGCAGAAGGTGTCTCTATTTTTTGATTTAACAATGTGAGTGCTTGGTTGTATTGAGGTTGTTTCTGGCCTAATTAAGTAAGTTGTTATGGATAATAGCACCCGGCAGTTGAATGGTTATTTCTTCCATTATTATAGAAGATTTTTCTTCTATGAGATCTAAGATTTTCCCGTTAAGCGGCGTTTAGCGGATTCCTTAAATATTGTGCCTACCACCTTTTAAAAATTTCAAAGGCATGATTTATGCATGAGTTCCAGAGGAGTAAATATTTTCCGTTTAGGTGTTATGCAAAAGATCTCTCTGGATTGGCGCATAATAGCGCATAAATTTTGTTTTTTATTGTTCAATTTTATGTTCACATAAATAAGAGCGTGATTGCACAACAACTGTAGTCCAATAAATAAAATTGACAGATTTACGGGTAATTAAAAGGACAAAACTATGTAGTAAAAGTTTCTTCACATTATTCCAATACACAATTCTTTTTGACTATACAAATATTAAACGGAAATCAAAGTATTTTTTATTTAACCGCTAATCGCGATTAAGGTTAATTGTATCTATGTATATACACATAAGTACATAAATTGGAACAATAGTTTTTCAAAACGTAATGTAATCAAACGAAAAGATTTATTACTTTATTATTTGGTAATTTAAGTTTTTCGACGGTAATATTACACAGTAGTATACTAATTTAATGGATTTGTGCGGCATTGTGAAATGGGTAGATCGCGCGGAATTACCCATATATATACGCACATAATCATATAATTATAAATCCAACCAAAATTGGTTCAACAAATTAATAAGCCTGCAGGTACATGCATATATACTCAAGGGTACATGTCATTATTTCTAAAATTTAATCCGTTTCACTTTAACTCGATTACATTTCTTAATCCTTTCTTAATCCGTGATCTCGTCAAAATATTTTAAAATATTATTAAAATTATACCTTTAATCCTTAAAACACTGGTTGAGATTTATGAAAATAATGTGATCTTCCTTAAAACGAACGTTTACACGAAATTAACGGATTATCCTCATAAAATTTGTCAACAAAAACTGCAAGGGTTCAAAGGATTAGAGAAAAAAAAATTGAACTGTAAACGATCACCGAAAGCATTTCAATTTTAAATGACCTTAACACAAAAAAAAGAGTTAATCTTAATTGTTTATTGTTATATTACTTCTCAGTAGTGTTTGAAAATTTTCTACTCTAATTTTTGTATCATTAAGGTTACCTGCTTAGTACAGCTTGTTGTTGAAAGGAAAAGGAATTCCTAGACTATATACGGGGCATCATTAATCAAGATTCTTGCGTTCGTCCAATTCATTATCATTATCACCTCAAACACTATAATATACGGTTCTTAAATAAATGTAAGTTTTTAATTTTTATACTTCACCACACACATATACATATACACGTACTATAATCCCTCTACATATACACTATTTATATGCAAAGCCATTTTAGCTGTCAATCAAATTATGCTACTATCAACCAAAAAAAAAATGTAATTCAAAAATTGAAAAAACCAACAACTTTTTTTTCGGTGCGTTTATTCACTTTTTACCCCATTTTTAAAAAAGAAACCCCGAACACAACAAGGAATTGCAGATGTTTACGTTCGGACTGTTTTTTTCGATTTAGGGTTGAAAATATACAAACACGTCATAATACAAATTTCAGTTAGTATATATTTGCTTATTGACTTTATTGAATTGATTTTCATGTCTAAAATCCCAGAGTATTGTTTGTTTTCGGATGATCGAGTGGATTTAGGATTATACATGCATATATGGATTTGGGTTGCAACGAATGGCGTTCATCAATGTCAATCGAATTCATTGGTCGAAATTAAAACAGTTGTGTAGAAAATATATTTAAGAAATAGGAAATTTATATATAAATAATTTATTTTGTTATTTACAATCTTAATTCTAGTATCAACTATAATATCTAAAACTACGTCATCACTTAACTAACTATATATGTATGTATATGTAGGAACTCTTTATTATTACTCAAATTTTGATTGTACTCAACTTATTCATAAAACTATTACTACAAAATATTACTCTTTGGTTGACAATTCGTGACAAAAAACGAAAATATTTTTTTTTCTTTTATCACTGACCGTAGGAGGCCGGTAAAGTTATATTGTTTCCATCGATTCGCATTCCATTGTTACTTTGAAGCGCATTGTGTTGGCTTAGCTGGTGATGCTGATGGTGATATAATGGTGTCGATTGTGTACTAGATAGGTTCATTGATGGCGGGACCATTTGTTGTGGTGAATGCTGTTGTTGGCCACTATTGTAATTGGTGTACGCGGCATACGCACCAACCGGTGTTGTTTCATCGACGAAATTTATTTCAGGACTCAGCGGTACACGATGATCTTTTTTCGCTTTCATTCGACGATTTTGAAACCATATCTTAATTTGACGTTCCGATAAATTTAATGTTTGCGATATTTCGATTCGGCGGCGACGCGTTAAATATCGATTGTAATGAAACTCTTTTTCCAGCTCTAGCGTTTGGTATCGGGTGTAGGTTTGTCGTGTCCGTTTTGATGACAACGAAGGTGACGAATCTTTTGAATTATCTGTAAATAATAATGCTGCATTAATAAAAATATTCAGTTGTTAACGCACCCATTAAATAAATTAACTTACCCAAATTACAATTTCCATTTTGCATCCAACCATAGTTATGTAGTGATTCAGCAATTTTATCGATTCCATTTATATTCGAACCAATCATATTACCGCTGTTAGGTGATTGTGGTGGTGTGCTCAACTCATCGAAAATATCTTTATTTGGTGTGGACGTTGAACCAATCGATTTTGTCATACTCAAATTGTCCTGAGTCATTCTTTGGACTGTTGTTGCTGTATTTGGAATGGCTGATGATGTTGTAAAAATGTTTGTTGATTTTTCACTCGCAACCTTTTTGGTAAAATCTGTCGAGTCACCAAACCAATCATCATAAAATGTATTATGACCAAATAGATGGTTGGTTGGTGGTTGATTATTCGATGGCGGCGATTGTGGTGTGATTGGATTACCATAGCCCTCGGAAAAATCGGATTTTACAGATGGGGACAATTCGGCCGGATTCTTTACCGCCGTCGACTTCCAATTCAATTTCTCATAGAAATGGATTGGATCGTATTTGATTTTTTGCCTCGGATGGGTTAGCAAAGCTCGTAACGCGGGCGAATCATTTATAGTTTCATTTTCACTTTCACTATCTAATTTACGTTTTTTGGTCGTAATTGGCTTTTCTGCACTCTGCACGCTATTTTCAATTGTTTTTTCACTATTATTATTACACTGATATCCAAGTTGCTGATTATATTGGTAGTTACCGTACGAATATTGTTGATCACTACTATTTTGCAGTTGATTACAACCATATCCATATTGTTGCTGATAGTTTTGATAGTAATTCGCACTACTTGAATTTCCATAATTATAATTCCCATTACACTGTTGATAATAACTGTTGTAATAATTTTGCACGTAATCAGAATACTGATGTGATTGCGTTGCCATTTTTCACTGCACTAAACTTAACTCGATTATTTCACTAACTTTAAAATATATATATGTGCGACAAACTTAAAAATGCATGTCCTTTACCAACAAACTATTATTGATAAATGATAAAGTAAATATTTTATTTGGCACACGACCGATGCATTCCCACCATCCCTTATAGTATCGTAAAAAAGGAATGCGAAACAAAATACAAATTCTATTGTTACTAGTTTTTGTCTCGGTCTCGCACACACGCTTAAGTGCAAGGTCTATAGATTGACAAAAGTATAATAAAAAAAAATTATATTCCCTTTGACAGAATTATAAAAATGCGATTTTACAATCACAAAAAGGACAATGCTATTATATGTATGTATTTACTATTCGTCTAAGGCTATGGGCAGAAACGTGCCGCGCGGCTCTCGTTTCTTCGCCAGGCAACAAAAATTTTAATTTTTCGTTGTTGTCGATCATAAAAAATTATATCCTTTCCAATCATAAAAAATTATAGCGGTACTTTATGATCGCCCACTTTATTTTTTTTTCTGGATGCGCTTTAGCACTTTTTGATCAATGTTGCCGTTGTATATACATAGTATATATAGGTACCTCATAGTTTGTGACAATTATAAATTGATCTGTTTATAAAAAATATATATAGATCTCAAAAAATTGTGAAAATAAAAACATATTGTTTTGCATCTGTCAAATTTTCGTATATATACATATTTCTCGGCCTTTTAGGGATTTTTGATGTTTTTATTGTAATCCACCCCCTCTACCCAAAGTATTACATGATTTTTATTTATCGGATTCAATAAATTGAATAAATAAAGATACAATTGATTTTGGTGTGTGTCTATGTGTGTGTGTGTGTATGTTTAAATAAAATGCTAGCTAGGGTGAGGTGAACTATTTTACTAACTCAGTGAGTTGTGTCTAGAAAAACTAAAATCATAAAAATGGATAACATTATTATGGAAGGTGCAGGGTGACTTATAAGTCGGCTATATTACAGTGATTTATATTATAGTTAATTGTTTTTCTTATTTATGACGGTTTTGGTTATTCGAAATTCACAAAATCACCGTTTCGTTTTGTAAACGTCACCGTGATTAGATATATAAAATTGTAAGGACGAAACAGATAGTACAACAAATGGGAATTATATGAGCAGCTACAAGCTACGATATCTAGTACACACCGGAATGTCGTCAAAATAATCAAAGGAGAACCCAATGGAAAAATGGGAATCGCTATTTCCGGTATTGCTTTATAATTATGGATGAACGAGCACTAGACTCTGCCCGAAGTAACATTGGAGATAATCTCAACGATTAGTGTGTCACTAATCAGTTATATCTAAGGGTTGTAATAACGTATCTCACAAAATTATACACAATTACACTTGCGGGCGGTGATGCTAATTAGACTTGAAGGTGCGGAGATTGTGGAACCAGGAACCAAACCGATCATATACTGGTTAACAAAATATTCCTATCTTCCTTACGATATTTCAGCATATAAGTGAAAGGAGCTGGTGTCACAGTGACTACCAACTGGTAATAAAAACATTCTAAGTCACACCAATCGCTAAAACACTCAAAAACTAATAGGAGGAAATTCAACATCAATAGATTGAGAAAGTATCACAGGCCGCGAAAGCACCACTATCAAACAAAAATGGCAACAAATAAAAAAAAGTCTTTACGTCAAAACTGCTACCAGTGTACTTGATGCTCAAGACAATACCCGAAAATGGATTAGTGGATCACACATGGAAGACAATTGAGGAAAGTTGATAACTACTGTAATTGGACCAACAAATTAAGCACAAATAGAAACAGGCGCACAGCTTCATCAATGTTTAAAAAAAGGTCACTGACATACACACTAAAATATTAGGAATTACATATTTCAAATAGAATGAGATCCTGTCTCGTAGTAGATAGACGCCCTATATGTTCTTAAAATTGGTGATAACATAAAAAAAGATTGAGTAATTTTAGATTTTGAATTTAAATATTCTGTCATTTTCTAAAATTAAATACTCCCTTGAAAATTCCAAAAGTAGGGCGATATTCGGCCCAACGGTTATTCTATAGTAACTTGAAATTCTATCCGGATCATTATAAGTACTTGTGATATTCTCGGAATTGCAGATATCTGTCTAAATGACAGGTTTTCGATTGGTTTGCTCTGTACATTAAATTTGGCAATCAATCCGATAAGCTCTTAGCATTCTGGCGCAATGTTCTAATTACAAATAAATCTTTTTTAAATCGCAGTTAGAGTCAAAAATAGTTTTATTCTAGAGCGCAGAAGACGTAGAGAATCGTCGTATGTTTGCCTCGAAACCATAAGGTGGCAGAAATAATTGTATCAGACATTATCGTATTTTTTACAATGGAGTTGGATCACAGGCAATGATTTCGGACAAATTAAATCAATTCAACTGTGGTTGGTGAATCAATGATTGGACCCAATCTCATTATCCAATAAGACAGTATCCCATACCATTATTATGGCAAAAGTTACAACTGAATTTTAAGATGGTATGGATCCAAATCGCTTTGATTGGGCGCCAGAAAGCCCCGTTATTATCAAAAATGTTTGGACATACGTAAAGAATAACTTCCTGATAGAGTTGGTATTATAAATCATAAAATTATTGAAATCTGAGACAAACCCTCGGTAGATTTAATCCGCAACTTACAATGGTATTCCAAAACGGTTATCAGAAGTACCTAAAAGTGAACATTATAAACATTTAAATTGAACTGGTTAAATTATTTTGGTTTATTTACGTGACCACAAATACTAATGAATCAGTTTTAATAATAAAAAGTTCTGTGCACCTTCGAATGAAACAGATTATAAAACAAAAGATGGATATATATAGACTCAACGATCAGGAACCAAACCGATGTAAGGATTTGTTGACAAGAAATTCCTATCATCCTTACAAAATGTTAGAACAATGAGAGGAGATGATGTTTCAGTTACCACCAGCTGGAAATATCAATATTTAAAGTCAAACCAGCCAATGTGAAACATACATAAAATGATCGGAGACAATTCAACAGCGATAAACAAATAAACGAAACAAATATTCAGGAGAATGTTTCAACTCAATGTGCCAAGCAGCGAAACCAGCACTTCAATAAAAAATGGGAATAAATAGAAAAAACCTACGTCAATACTGCTACTGTGTCCAAGACACCAACCGAAAACCATGGATTACTGTATGAGACATAGAAGACAATTGAGGATCTCCAAAAACTAGAACTGTAATTGTGCCACCAAAATACAGAGTAAAATTCGAAGAAAATATTAATATATAGCCCGTTAAATTAAGAAACAGAATGATTGCAGAAAATCCATCGATGACATTTTCAAGACTGCTGAAGAAGAAGCACAAACTGAAACACGTGCACGCTTTTTCAATATTTTGTAAAAGGGTCACTGAAATATTCACTAATATATATAGGTGGTATATATGAATAAATGAAACCTGGGGAAATTTCACAGGAATGGATTAACCATAACTATAGACAAAAAGAAGATGACCTAAAAAAATGCAAACACTAGTGAATCATCACTAGTGAACACCAGTAACTAACCAAAATAACTAGGAAACGAGCAAGCCGGCTTTAGACCATGAAGAAGATGTACGGATTATATTGATTTAATCCGTACCACCATAGAACAGTTCCACGAGTAGAACTCCCTATTAGAAAGACTAAGACGAATGAAACTAATTAAACTGAATACAATGATCAGCACACCAATTAGCATCACCTATGAAATCATAGAAGGTGTCGGAAAATTTGGATACTTTGTTACATTAACAAGCTATGTTCAATGCATATTTAAAATTGATACCCCTGTACGGATGTAACACAAACAAACATACTCAGAAGATCGCTAGTATGCTCCAGCTATTTATGAAACATTTCTGGCTAAAAGACATCGCAAATTAAAAATCAGATAAACAAATATTGAAGCTAAAATTAGGGAACGCGATGGGTTGGGCACTCAATGAGGTTAAAGGAAAGTGCTATAAACAGAATGGAATCCGCAAGAAAAATGGAAAGTAGCGGAAGTGGAACAATTGATGTTAGTTCCTCCCATATTTTACCGATCTGATTCGGTTTTGCAGATGGTTCGGTCTAGTAGTAGATAGACGCCCTATACTCTTAAAATCGGTGACAAAGGACTAAACATTTATTTTGAAATTAATTATTTTCTCAATTTCTAAAATTAAATCTTCCCTTAGAAATTGCAAAAATAAAAATCCCACACATCGTCTATTGCTATTTAGCAATTTCCATTGATATTTAAAACATTCAAATGAATCTAAATAGTTCATTTAAATTGAAGTTTGGGTAGTACTGGATTGAGCATTAGCCAAAGAGTCTCCGAATAATAATGGAAATTAGAAATTGTTTGTGTATCGTTTGATGTCTTATAATTTCAGCTGTCACGATGGCACAATCAAAATGAGGTTGCCATTCGAATCATTATTATGACCTTGGCTACACCCTTCAAGGTCAATAATTAAACCCTATACTATGCACAAATAATGTACAAGAACTATTAATTATCATCAGTTCAAGCGAATTAAGTTTATTTCATATAAATTTAATATTTCAGTTCCACTAATAAATCAAAATTGATAATTACCTGTCTGACATAGGCAAAGCACAGGATTTTAATTATCTCTATATAATCAATAGCAGTTTCACCGTTTAATAAAGCTCGAGCAACGCACTGTCTGAAAAGTTTTGTGAAGCACCTGTTGCCAACAAAAGTAGGCCCTATATAGATAATAAGCATGTTGAATATACACCGGGTTACAAAATTATTGAAGTTCTGTACATTTTAGGTCGCCTGTGTATAACGTTAATACCGTGAAATTCTATATAAATTCAGTTGCTCCATCAATGACAATTACAAAGATCCAAACGCCAATATAAGCACTTTGTGGTATATCGGAATAACCTTCAATCATAAAATATATTCTATTTCCGATTTAACCCCGTCAATGAAAACGCTGGAACAGCCAAAATTATACAATAATTTACCATAACCAGTATGCACCACATTAATTTGCTTATTTTGAATCTCTTTATTAGTGTTGCTGGTGAACTCAATAAAATTGGTTGTACATCTTTTTGGCATAAATTCATATTTGCATAGGGATATGTAAATAGTATCTAGTGACTAATTCTTTAAGAAGAATTGTATATTACCAGTTCAGGAAACTTGGGGATTAATGAAATTGATTCTTATTATTTACCACTTCATGATATTCTCCTAATTTAAACGATTTTTTGGAAAGTTCATAGATAATTTCTAAATTTTTATAGTCTCGTAGTAAAGAAGCTGGTATGCCATCTCCGAAAGTTTCATATAAATATAACAATTTTACAATTTAGAAATAAACGCACAAAGAAATTCGGAAGTTATTAAATTTAGGATTTTTCGCAAGCTGACAAAGGGTCAATCAATTTGCCTCATTCTTGTAAATAACATTTAATTCCTTCCATGACAGTTTTTCTGTTATAGCTAATACTTGTGTGCAGCCTTAATTATTGCTATAGCATAGAGCTTCGAAAGCACTTTTATTTAAACAAAAAACGGAATCAATTTGAGCGGTACTACGGGACAGTCTCTCTAGTTCAGTTGGTTTCTAATTTTAATCTCAATGCGTCTCTGACCATAACATAATACGAATGTTATTAAAGCACTATTGTAACATTTTTAAATTGGTGCTTCTTCATTAAAGTAAATACTACTTAAATTACAATTTGTGATCTTTAATCAGAATTGCCTCATTTATAAGATACATAAATTTAAAATTTGGTAATCATATGGGTTTTCTTCTCGAATTCCCTTCAAATCTAATTTGAAAATTTTATGTAAATTATTCTTAATTTTGAGAGAGATTTTTGGAGACAGTGATTCCATAAATTCCGTAAATAAGGCACTACATAATGGCACTCAAATGAATTTTATAAAGTTTGGTTTTGATTTTATTGCAAGTTCGTACGCAAATTTGTATTTTCGCTAAAATTGATTAAACATTTTAGGAGATTCGAAATAACCGAATCTTAAATTTGTTCGTAAAACCCTTTCTAGGAGAATTCAAAATAAAGCTATCCCCTTACTGTACTAACGAAACAATCTCGACTGCTTTTGAAAAGTCTTGCTCTCCTATTAACAACCAGAAAAGGCAGAAACCCTTCTGGGATTCTAAACTTAAAAAGTAAAGGAAGAGTGTACGTAAAATTAAAAATAAAGCCAAAAACGCGAATTATATTTCGAATTGGAATCGATTTTTGGTAGCTCAAAAAGCTTATAAAAAAGCCTAAGATCCGTGCACCGGGCTGCGGGGAATAATTTGGAGGAAATTGATAGCTTGTTCTCGCTAGACCTAATAAAACTCTGACTAAGAATACTTGTAGACTAGATAGTCTTCGTTTATCTTCGGGCAAACGCACCTCTTGCAGGCGAGAAGTTGGTGAGCTATATTGTCTGTCCATTTTCCTGGGTGTGACATTGTTGATTCGGGTGTGGTCGCCCCCAGCCTCCGGACATTTTAGTCGGTACTCTGGATTGGAACTTAGCCAATATACTGATCACTACTGATGTTCTACGCTGGAGTATTTTCGCGTTTGCACTTTTCAAATCGAGTTGTCCTGATGGCGTTTTCCCTGCTGATTTGCAGCATGGTTTTCTAGACATCAGTACTCACCTGCTCAGTCTGTTCCACGCGTTTCATACCTAAAGTTAGCAAGTCAGGTTGTACTGACCCAAACTCTTTCAGTCTCATTAGACTGACCTCTAGTTTTCTTAAAGTTTTAGAAAGGATCATCGACAGATTAATTAGGGAGAACTATTTAACTAGGAGAGGTAGTTAGTCAGTAACATACAACATGCTTATAGAGCTGGCAAGTCCTGCAAAACTGCTCTACACGAACTCGTTACTAGAATCGAAAGATAACTTAATTACAAAGAATTTCTAGTAGGTATACCTTCCAGGATATTGCGGGCGCTTTGATAGCACTTCGTTTGCTACGATCACCAATTTTAATATTACTCAAATCATTGTTCGATTAATCGATTCTATGCTCAAGTCTCGCATAATTGAGACTGAATTGGATGGCTCTATAGTGTCCGTAAAAGTGGCCAAAGGCTCCCCGCAAGAAAGAGTACTCTCATCCTTGCTGTGGCCCATGGTTATCGATGAATTACTTGTTAAATTGTAGCAATTTGGGTTTATCGTGCAAAGCTACGCGGATGCCCTCGTTTTGACAATTTCTGGTAAATACCTGAACGTCTCATCTGATCTGAAGCAGAACGCTCTTAACATAGTAGAAGTTTGGTGTATTGAAAAGGGGTTGTACGTCAATCCATCTAAGACTGATCTGGTTTCCTTTATCAGACGTAGAGTCAGTGCTAATATATCTGTTCCCACGCTATTTTAAATTAGAAATTGAGAAACTACAAGGGTAGAGCACGTGAAGCACCTAGGAGTCAATCTAGATAGTGAACTCCTGAAAATTTCACCTTGATTATAAGCTGCAAAAAGTCATTTCTATTTTTGGCAATGCAGAAGGGCCTTTGGCAATTCCTGAGTCTGACCCCCAAAATGTTGTCAATCATCTAGAAATGACTGCGGTTTTACCTTACTATCGTATGCATCAGTTGTATGGTGGCCAGTTCTGAAATTGACAACCTCTGTAGCAAGGCTAGACGGACTGCAGATGACAGTCTGCAGGGCTATAACCAGGACTCCTCTTCTTGCTATGGAGTCTATTCTATGCTTGCCAGAAATGCTGTCTTACATTCTTGGTATTCTGTTTGCTTTGTTGCGTTTCGACTGAGGTGCATTGGGGTATGGAATGCCTTAGGGACATATACTGAATGCCTTCAGGACAGTTATCTGAGTCGATAATATTTTTGCGGATGGAAGTTCAGAAGTCAATGTAGGGTTTGGATTATATTGTCATAAATATGGGCTCAGATTATCGGGTAGTCTGGGAAAACACTGCACTGAATTTGTTGGTTTCAAGCCAGCACAGGTGGTACGGACACTATTAAGAAATTTGCGTTAATTGAACTTTGACTGAAGTGGCGTTCTACTCCTAGTTGTCTTAAGGCGAAAAGGTTCATCATTGAACCCAACTTGAGGTTCTCGAAATATGTGTTATCCTTAAAAAAAAGCAAACTCAGAATTCTGGTTGCAAACGACTGTCTGGAGGAAGTGGACGACTGACTATACTACCTTTGCAACCGGTGTCGAAGCTAGATCGCCGTTATTCTCTTCCGGATCTTTGAGCGTAGATAACCGTTAGAAAACCGTAACCGTTATATGCAGTATAAGATAGCAGAAAATTTTCAGCAGAAAAAATCTATTTTTTCTACTCACCACCAAGAGCAGCACTATAGATAAAGAGAATTTTTTCTGCTGTAATTTTATTAACTAGCAGAAAAATTATAAATTTGTGCGTTATTTTAGAAGAATTTTTGTAACAACTTATTAAAAGTTAGCAGAAAATTTGTAAACTTTTAATAAATTATTTTACCAAACAAAATATTTTATATTTTGAACTACATGCCAACTATTTTATTAATAATTTCTCATAAAAAAATCAAAATGTAACCAATATGTCGTGCTGTTTTTCTGGTAGCTGAGATCAAGACAACATCTACAGGAGCAGTTTAAGAAAAATCGTTCGAGTCAGAAGAGCTCCAGAATTTTTTGAAATTTCGGCCATATGAAATTTTTCAGTTTTTTGACCATAATGTATAGAAATACCCCCCTGTAACCAGTGTGCCATGCTGTTTTTCTAGTAGCTGGGATCAAAACACATCTACAGGAGCAGTTTAAGAAAAATCGTTCGAGTCAGAAGAGCTACAGAGTTTTTTGAAATCTCGGCCATATGAAATTTTTCAGTTTTTTGACCATAATGTATGGAAATAACCCCCTGTAACCAGTGTGCCATGCTGTTTTTCTGGTAGCTGGGATCAAAACACATCTACAGGAGCAGTTTAAGAAAAATCGTTCGAGTCAAAAGAGCTACAGAATTTTTTGAAATCTCGGCCATATGAAATTTTTCAGTTTTTTGACCATAATGTATGGAAATACCCCCCTGTAACCAGTGTGCCATGCTGTTTTTCTGGTAGCTGGGATCAAAACACATCTACAGGAGCAGTTTAAGAAAAATCGTTCGAGTCAGAAGAGCTACAGAATTTTTTGAAATCTCGGCCATATGAAATTTTTCAGTTTTTTGACCATAATGTATGGAAATACCCCCCTGTAACCAGTGTTCCATGCTGTTTTTATGGTAGCTGGGATCAAAACACATCTACAGGAGCAGTTTAAGAAAAATCGTTCGAGTCAGAAGAGCTACAGAATTTTTTGAAATCTCGGCCATATGAAATTTTTCAGTTTTTTGACCATAATGTATGGAAATACCCCCCTGTAACCAGTGTGCCATGCTGTTTTTCTGGTAGCTGGGATCAAAACACATCTACAGGAGCAGTTTAAGAAAAATCGTTCGAGTCAGAAGAGCTACAGAATTTTTTGAAATCTCGGCCATATGAAATTTTTCAGTTTTTTGACCATAATGTATGGAAATAGCCCCCTGTAACCAGTGTGCCATGCTGTTTTTCTGGTAGCTGGGATCAAAACACATCTACAGGAGCAGTTTAAGAAAAATCGTTCGAGTCAGAAGAGCTACAGAATTTTTTGAAATCTCGGCCATATGAAATTTTTCAGTTTTTTTACCATAATGTATGGAAATACCCCCCTGTAACCAGTGTGCCATGCTGTTTTTCTGGTAGCTGGGACCAAAACACATCTACAGGAGCAGTTTAAGAAAAATCGTTCGAGTCAGAAGAGCTACAGAATTTTTTGAAATCTCGGCCATATGAAATTTTTCAGTTTTTTTACCATAATGTATGGAAATACCCCCCTGTAACCAGTGTGCCATGCTGTTTTTCTGGTAGCTTAAATTTTTATTAAAAAATAAAAATAAAAACTATTAGAATGAAGGAGTTGGTCGATATATTTAGTTAGGTGAAGCCAAAAATGTAGAAAAGCTACTGTACATTCGAATATCGATTGGTAAATTATTAAAAATTATTGGCAAAACAATATTGAAAGTTGTTTCAAGACGGGTCCCACAGGTGTATCAAATCATTTAATTGCCGTTAAGATCGATACTCACACTGCATTTATTTAACATAAACCGTAGCGAATTTTGTTGCAAAAATGCTCGAACGATCAGATACTTGTGTCAGATATTTTTATAGCTTTATAGTTCCTTAAGAAATAGACAGTTAGACACAAGTGAATGCGAAAGGAGTCCAGATAAAATCATTGACAAACATCTACAAATGTAGTATATTGATAACAAATCAATTTTTTATATCAATGAATCTCTTTTTTACAAGTTCGAGTTCATTGGGTTTAATTCTTAGTGTTTTCACGTAAGGTTTAACTCTCTATTCAGAGTTCTTTTCAACTTTCCCTCACGGTACTTCTTCGCTATCAGTCTCATGGTTATATTAAGTCGTAGATGGAGTTTACCACTAACTTGGTGCTTAACACAACTCTCTAGAGATATCTTCTTATACAAGTTTATATTTACTACGGGTTTGACACCCTCTGTGGGTAAATGGCCCCATTTAAGATGGACTTGAATCTATAATCAAAATGCATAAGATGACAGACATTCCTTTACATTGAATTTCCATTCTACCAATAATCAGTAAAAGGATTTAATGCTGAGGAAATTCCAAGGTTCACAAAATTATCAAAGCTCGCGTTATCGTTGCTAACAGGGTCCTTAACTTAATCACAAAGAGAAAATAACCATCCTTTTAACGACTTTCCCTGGAGAATTTATTTTCCACCAAATAAATTTTACATATTAAAAAAGTCTGGGATGGGTATTATACTATTATGGTACCAACTGTACATTTTTGTGATAACGAAAAAGTCTGGGATGTATAAATGTAAAAACATTCTGGGCTGAACCCACTGTACAAATTAAATAATTTTAAAAAGTCTGGGATGGATTATTTACGCACATGTTGTCAGAGGAATTTTTAAAAAATCCCGATGAAATCCAGCGATTTCTTCAAGGGGGTCCCATAACGCAAAGTAGATGGTACATATCGAGCTCTGTACAATTTCGAGATCAGCGACCTGATGAAGATCCCCGATATTGTACTTGAAATAATCTCTTCTCATGAAAGAAGAGCCACAATGTAGAGAACGACTTGGTTTCTTCAGATTGTCTAAGACAATATGAAGACCAAGCTTAGGATCGAAACCGTTGGAGCCAAATTGTTGACACAGTAAGGAGCCAGTAATGGCAACAAACTATTATTATTAATATTGATAAAATAAATATGTACATACATATATGTATATGTATGAATTTTGATAAATTTATATGTGCATTTCACTCAGTAACCTAATTTTCCATTTAAAACAATTAAAATACCTTTATGCTGCATAGGAAGAGATCATCATATTATTCGTCTTTTTACTACTTCACGTGAAAGCAAATGAAAAAAATTAATCATTCTTGAGCATCCCTACAAATATGAAATTGAATGTTCTATTCCTATATAGAACACAAAACTTTTAATAGCAAACCAAATTTTGTCTCCCCATTTCAATTACAGTTTTATTGTCATGATCATTAAAAGAAAAAATAGTATGGCATGTTCGTAAAGGGCATGTTCGTAATTATTTTTTAATTATATTATGATATGAAGCAGTATAAAAGTTATCGGATATAGAAAGATAAACGAAAATTTGTATAAGAAAAATAACTATATAAAATTTCATATGGCCGAGATTTCAAAAAATTCTGTAGCTCTTCTGACTCGAACGATTTTTCTTAAACTGCCCTTGTAGATGTGTCATGATCTCAGCTACCAGAAAAACAGCACGACATATTGGTTACATATTAGTTTTTTTATGAGAAATTATTAATAAAATAATTGGCATGTAGTTCAAAATATAAAATATTTTGTTTGGTACAAATAATTTATTAAAAGTTTACAAATTTTCTGCTAACGTTTAATTAGTTGTTACAAAAATTCTTCTAAAATAACGCACAAATTTATAATTTTTCTGCTAGTTAATAAAATTACAGCAGAAAAAATTCTCTTTATCTATAGTGCTGCTCTTGGTGGTGAGTAGAAAAAATACATTTTTTCTGCTGAAAATTTTCTGCTATCTTATACTGCATAACCGTTTTAATAAAAAAAAAAATAATAATAATAATAATTGGCCGGTAGTGCCTACTATCCAAAAAATATTACAATATATAAAATAAAATAAGATTATTAAAGAAATCAGTCCCGCATAAATTTAAAATTTAATAAAATAAATAAAGAATTTATTAATAGAAAAACTTAATCAAATTGGGGCAAACGCGCTTAAAAAGTCTTAATCGAGTCGTTTCGGCTTACAAAACAAAATTTATAATTAAAATCATAAATAATTTTGTTTTAAATAAATCTGGTGACGTAGGAGCGAGGATCTAGACACGTGACGGGATTATTTGAGTGGAATTATTTTTCTGTCGCTTTGCTCCCTATAGTTAAAAAAAGGGAGCTTCTATAAGAGCGGGGATCAGAAACCATAATGGATACTACTGTCGTGTCTGTCTCGAGTTATAGAATTAGATTCAGCCATAATCCATTTAAGGTTATAATTTAGGCACAACAGTCTTGTTCAACATTTAGGCATAAGAGTCTAGTAAATAGCAAAATCGTATGTGCAAACTGTAGCAATCGGAGCACTTATCGAATATATTTGTGCCATTATATTCCGAAACCACCCTGTAATATTTTGAAATCAAAATTTTTGACAAAGGAAACAATTCGATTACCCCTCAAAAATTTAGCACAAAAATAAAAATACATAAATCTTAGCCATTCAGCAAAGGACTTTACTGGTTGACACGTTCATATATGTATGTTCAAAAGTTCACCCACCCTAATAATAAATAATTTTTTTTATTTATTCCATTTATTCGATTTGCTTAACATTTCTATTATTGGGCAAAAAATTGTTTTTTGCATACAGTATTGACCAACAAAATTTATGAATAGATTTTCTAACCCATTAATTAATCCAGTATGACGAATATGATTTTGTAATAATTGTAATATGCTAATATGAGCCATGAAACACTCCACACAAAACGATTAATCTATTGTATAATAGAACTTAATTAACTATTTTATTACATAACAGTTTAATTCCCTTCTTGAATATGCATTGTGTGTGAATCCCTTTAAAAAACAAAAATTAAAAAAAATAACTTGAACAGGAAAATTTATATCCACACCTATTTAACTGTATTTTAATCACTTGTGTGAAAAACTATATACAATAGTTTTTCCTATTTCCTTGTATAATCTACTAACCTTATCTACTAAATTAATTCGTTTTATCAAAATAAATACTTTTTTTTTGGGGAAATGAAGAAAATAAAAAAAAAATGTAGTTTTGAGCATATGGTTTAAATTAAACAATGCGCCTAACCAAAATACTGAGACTAGGCTGTTTACTGTTCTAGTTACTATATATGTATATCTACTATTCAGTCAGTATTTTAATTTTCATTAAATTCACATATAAAAATTCCACCCTATATATCTAACTATATACACACAAACTTTCACCTTCTGTCTTTAAATAAAATCCAAAACTATTTTACTTTTGTGTACGAAAATGAATTTCCGAACACTCCTCTAAAAATTTGTAGAAATTTATTTTTTCGCCTGTCAACCCAAAAAATTCCAAAAAAAAAAAAAATCTATTCTCTAATACATATTTTTTTGTTTAGTTATGGCCTAGTGTCATCTATAATTTTTTTTTGTGTGTGCGTACGTTTATGGCATGAAAAATGACCCCAAATTGATTTCAATTCAAGAACGCATATAATTAATGATCGCAATGCAAAATAGATTTGAGAGCTTATAACCAAAAACCCGATATTATTAATGGAGATATAAATAGTTTTTTGTGTTAGATGGTTTCGATATATAGTGTACATACATAACTATATATACTATTTGTTGTTATACGAGATAAATGACCCTGGCAGAGAGAGAGAATCAAGGACAAATCGCTTGTAAAGTAGCTATGTTGTGTATGCATATTGATGATGTAATAATTGTTACTTCTTTAAGTTAATGGCACTAAATTTATTTAAACGTATTCACTTTTCATTGATATTTATTCGATTATAGGTTCTGCTTCGTTTTACATTCAACGTGAGATATACATAAGTAGCAGCATTAATCGTCTGCTTTTACCTGCGCATCTCTCCGTAAAAGATTATCACTTTTAAATTGAATAAAGTATTT
The DNA here is from genome assembly GCA_951394425.1 of Tipula unca. Taxonomy (NCBI): domain Eukaryota; kingdom Metazoa; phylum Arthropoda; class Insecta; order Diptera; family Tipulidae; genus Tipula; species Tipula unca. Next base: position 74,905,770 of record OX596381.1, read on the forward strand.
CACCTGGGTTCCATAAACTCGGTGGATAAATCATTTAACTCGGTGCTAAATCGTAAACAGTATCGCTTTATAGAGCTAAATATCTTGGCATTGAGGCTTCGTAAGTCATAACACTTACAAGGTTGCAAACATTTTTTCAATAAGGTAACTCTATTTGGTCGTGAGAATTTTGTTAAACCGAGTTTACAATTATACCATCTAAGTCGACACGTGCGTGCAAAATAACTAACACACATATGAGAAGTTGTATAGAGAGCTTCAATGCTCTTAGAACAGAGATATAACATTTTTAGGGCACTAAATACCGACCAATACCTATATTGGCAAACTCTATACCAGTGTTACCACCAAACTGGTGTTAAATTTATGTTTTACACGCAAGTAATGATGATATCGGAGGAGTGTTGTTACAAGAAATTGGGGGCCAAGAAAGAGTGAAAGCTTAATACTCAAAGGTGTCTACGCCGTGAACGTGATTATTGTGTAACTCGTAAGGAATTATTGACTATATAGTGGAATGTATTACACATTTTCATACGTCCTTGATCGTCTTCAGGAAGCCTTCATCACTCAGGTCCTTGCCACTATAGTTTAAAATCCACAAGCGCGCATGTGTTGATGCCGCGTTATGCGCAACAAGCTAGGTTATCGTTTAAATCAACGCATAACGAAAGTACGATGGGCGAATCAGTCCAAGTACTAAAACCCCAGTGGTCTTCGGCATATAGATTGAACAAAGATATAGAATCGCAGCATAAGCAATAACAATTTTCTAGGCGATGGGTCAGTAACAGGTTTCTGTTCTAAAGGGCCACAAAAACCATAAGACTGAAGATTATAGTTGCCAAATATGACAATCCAAGATGGCGCGGTACCTCGACACGCTCTAATTTTGCAAGACTTTTCTTAATGAACAGTTGATGAATGTCGAGAGGCAATTTATCATCTCAATCAACCTCGAGAACCCACAACGTTTAGAACAATAGTTCCATAGCATCCGTGGCCGGTGATAAGCAGGAAAATTCTGGAAAAATATGATAACAGTTTCCGTTTGATTAAGATTTTACTTTAAGACTGAATGTTGATTCGGAACGGAAATACGTCTCTACTTGGACTCCAGCAAACCCAATGCTTATAGACCATCAATTGCAGCAAATTTGACTTCCATTTTCTCAGCTAAAACCCAGATCCAGATAAAACTCTCGTCAAAACAACGAATGGCGCCGAATGTCAGAAAGTTAATCATTTAGTCGACCGAAAAAACGAGTTAGGATTATGGCGATGGCATCGCGTTTGGTCGATCCAACCAACAATATGTGTCGTTGAACGAAACACCTGAATATGGCTTGCACGAGAATCACAGACAACCCGCCATTCTGTTGTGAAACTGGCAGCCTTGACTACCCCATAATGCGGTAAGTAAAATTGATATAGGAATCGTTTATTTTGCGGTCACGTGTCGAAGTGACGTGAAGTATGTTCTTCCATACATTTCTTGTATTCCATGGCAATATATTCATTTCTCTCGAATTTGTCTCCCGCTATCGAGAGTGGCCCAGTAATGATTGAGTAGATTTACATACCACGCATCTGCCTGCACACTCTAGATTAAATAACTTGCTGTTTTGAACGAACAGCAGTTTAGGTAATATATAATATTCGTAAGTCTATATGTATTTTAAGCTGAATCTGAACGATATCTCGATGTGGCAACCAGGTAAGCTATTGACAGTGATTGAAGAACGGTTTCGAACAAGTTCTAAGCGTTCAACTAACTTATCTGTCGAGAACTAACTTATGCGAGTATTGCATGCGCGACATATGGGTTACCATGACCGGTTTCGAGTTTTAACGAGAGTAGTTGGCAGTGGCGAAACGATTGGGCTATTCATTGTGATTCATGTCGGAACCATGCGTGTATCTAGTGTCGCAGCTTGTTGATTGGTAGTTGCTATACAGATATCGTTGGCATCGGTTTTACACAGACGAATGTGATTCAACATCTATTGATGTATGATGAAGCTGATTGGCATACGTCAAGCAGACAATTGTTCAAGTATTACAACCGCTTGACGAAGACGACCATTAACGTCTAAATTATGAAACTTAAAATATGTATGAAGAGTACATGCTTTCAGTTGCTTAGGAGGCAGATATGCGAATTCAATAAAGCGATCGTTCTGACGGACGATTTACATTTTTTTTTTTTGGATATATCAGTTGTTGGGATATAGCCCAACGGCTAGTCCCAGAAATTAAAATTATTAATTTATATAAATATTTCCTATAATAGTAAGTATAGTAATCCGATTTGTCTGTTGATTGGTCGGGGCTTCACTAGCAGGGTTTCTACGGTTTAGATCAGACTTTCTAGCGCGATTTATTATATTTTGTAGCTCTTTAGCTACCTCACGGCCACGGTAATTAGCTGGATGTTGACCTTTGCAATTAATGCATTTTGGAGCTTAGTTCCTATCTGATGTACACGTGCTCGTAAGGTGGTTACCAGCACATTTAACACATCCTGTCATACGTCCACAGTATCTCAAATTGTGATTGAAGCCCTGACATTTTTTGCATTGGACTATCTGCAGAGACTTTTTCTTCACTGGTTCTATTCTGACTTTCATATTTTGAATGGCTCGAATATCATGAATTTTTTGAATATTTTCCTCTTTGCCAAACGTTAGCATGAATAGCGGTAGCCCGCGTTTTGTGACGACACTGTTGCCTTTCTCATCTACCGTTCTCTCTTTTTTAATGATGTTTGCAGCATCCTTAATGTTGAATCCTTTACTCTGCAGCTCGGCAATTATATCTTCACTCTCGCATGTTTGATGTAGTCCTCTAGCCATAACCTTAATTGGTCTTTCCTGCTTGTGCTCATATGTATTCCACTGAACTTTCTCAGCATTAGGCTTCATAGAGAGATTTTTATAAGTATCTGAGTCTGGAACATTTACCTTCCAAACATCATTATTTAGTGCTACTAGCTTGAAATCCTTGTCCGTAATTGAGCTGATCAGAGCCTTGACAGCCGGGTAGTCTTTAATACTAACTATGTTTATTGGTGGAGGCTGTTTTTTTTTCACTGTGTTAAGAATATGATCGTTGCACTGTTGGTTTACTTGATGTTGATGTTTGCATTCCCTGCTCAACATATTCTGGCGATGATTCTGCTTTTCGTTTCTTTCTGGGCTTGTTTTTTTTCACGATCTAATCAAATTCCCCTTCGTCTGTGTAATAATCATTACAGACTTGTTTTTTGCTTTACCTGATTCGATGATCCTTTTCAGGTCTTCATTTTCTCTCTTAATGGGGTAATTTCATTTTTTAGATCGCCTCTTCTATAGGCTTTTTAATTGGTTATGAAGTGTGCTTTTTTCGCTTTCAACATTAATTGTTGGTGAAGACAAAGTCTTATTAATATCTCCTAGAACTAACGAGTTGCTACTTTTTTCTGGTGATCTTCTTATGTTTGGTCATCTTTGGAACGGGTTTGGTTTTCCGTGGTTATGCACGAGATGGCCCTCCTCAGAAGTCATAGAGGCCAGTCTGAAGTACCACCTTAATTAAAAAAAAACACTCATAGACCCAATAGTTTTGGCCGGTAGTGTATATAAAATAATTTGAAAGAAGCTAACACTGCAATTTTTGACTATTTTATTTTTATTTTAACGCTTACTTTATCGATTTCACGTCCAAACCCCGCAATGATTAAAATCGACGATTTACATTTGAATAATTTTCGATGTGATGTCATCGTCAAAGCTCTGTTTAAAACGTAAAAATTCGATTGATATCGGTAAAATCAATGTTAACTTTTTCCTTCGCCCGCATATTTGTTAAGTTTCAGTGTCCAACTTACGCAGCATAATCTGGATGGGATGGTATAAAATTAACACGCAGAGATTTAATAATTGAACCCTTGATTATTTTCCCGTGGTATACATCATGCCCTTAAGGCAACCGTGGTTCTAACTAGTAAATGCTTACTGCTAATGGACTTCAATATTCACAAGTTGCGCAGAAGTGAAATAAATTGACAAATCACATCTCGACTGGAAATGAAAGCATCAAAGTAGAATATTAATTGAAATAAATTTAGAAAGAGTAGTTATGTCAGTGACTCATAAAATTAATTAAAAATGAAAACACGTTTGTAATCAGGAGTACAGCCTTTGTTAAGTAATCAAACATCTTCTTGTTTAAAAAGTTCATAGAATTTAATGACACAACTCTTCGATTGTTATAATGGATTGAATTGTTGGCGAACAAAATGATAATCATGCGGTATATACGTATACAAAGTGTCAAACAAATTGTAATATTACTGCTATCTTTTCATATATTATATATACTTGCTTACTCTCAATCGTATACCACAACAACAACAATATACATATATGTCATTCTTAATGGATTTTTCATTCAACAAAATTTCAAGATATCTTGCGTACCAAGAGAGATTCATCAATTATATTCAAATAGCCAGCTATCACTTAATTTTTTTTTATTGTTATACAATCGTATATGATTCATGTATTTTCAACGATGATTGGTATATCGTTTGGTTATTAGTTAATTTACTTATATACATACATAACAATGTATATAAATTAACGTGCTTATACCTTTTCTTGTTATACATTATTAATGGAATGCAAAATAATTTTTATAAGAATGCGTAACCATTGAGTGTATTAAGTAACTGGCGCAATTTTGTAATGATTCGTTACAACATGGTATATATGTGACTGGAGTGCTAAATATACGTTCAGGCTTTCGACGCGCCTTATGTGTAGATCTGAACTGATGATAAGAAATTACACATACAAGTGTAAATATTTTATTTCAGGCCTGAATATGATTGAAATGTATGCACACATGTTTATCAAATAAAACATCAGGTTACCTATATTACTAGCATTTATACATGAATGTACTTTTGGAATAACAAGTAATTCCAGTTATATCTTAAAAAACCTTCTCTTCTCATTCTTGTCCGCGGTAGATTTTGTTGTTGTTTTTTAAAATAATAAAAACATAAATAATCCATGCGATAAAATAAATGATCAATCCGATCAATAATAATTAATCATATTTTGTGCGCGCTCTAATCACATTACAATCGTTTGAGTATACTCTTATGTCAAAAATGTGATTTAGATAAATTTATCATTTTATTGACATTTTGGAATTATATAGTACAGCTTATATACATACCTCATGTGCAAAAGATGTTAATGTGATGGATATTTCATGATCAATCGGATATGTTGGACCACACAATATTTCGAGGCGCTCGCAACAGATCTACTTGTACCGATTACAATTTTAACGCATGTATATGTATGTATGTATTTCAATGAAGTCCACCCAAGACAGATTTTTATGTGTTTCTTTATGCCGTCGTATACATACATTTATTTGTGTATACACAATGAAATTTGTCACACTCCATTCATTTATGTTTTGTATGTTTGTTTGTTTTCATTTTCAGTTGACCCACATTTCACATGAACATATTTTGTTTTGTACACATGTATAGGTACGGTGTATATGCGGGCAAAAGTTCAAAGTCAATTATAAGATTTAGAATTGAAGGACATACATACATACATATAGTACGCATTTCGCCATCAGCCACCTGAAGTGAGAGAACATTAAAATCTAAATGCTTTAAAATTAAATTGATTTGTCAAAGTGAATGTAAAAGTAAACAAAGGAACAGTGCACTATAGCCGATATGTTGAAAGAAGCATAAGAAATAGTTGCAGCTATGTACAATTTCACATAAAGTTAAAATCTTAACCATTTTTTATTGTTTCACATTTTGATGGCACAACAACTGTTGTTACATTAAGTAACATTTTTGTTTATTACGGAATGATCCGTAAAAATATACATATTAACCGTCTAAACAAATTTCAAGAACCAACCCTTCAGTAAACCTAAATAAAAAAAAGTACAGATCGGTTGACAGTTAAAAAATAAAAAAATCCCAAATTTTGGAAAACTATAATCATAAAAAAAACTGTTGATCGCAATAATAAATTTCACAATTTTGTTGGTTGCAGAAAATTCGGATGGACCGCAACCGTATACATATATAGAGGGTTTAAAATATATGTACCCAATTCAAACAAGATCACGGTATAAATATTAATGGTTTTTAACACAAAAGTTAAATATAAAAGGGACCAACAAAATGATTAATTATCATTTGGGAAAGAAATGTGTGCGCATTTTTAAAGAATTACTATTATACAGTATGCACGTACTACATGTATATTATCTAATGGGGGTTGACCATCGGGACTATAATAACTTTTACTCTACTGTTCAGTGTGTGTATGGTATAGTTTGTTTTGTTCTATTTGTAAAAAATTTTAATTTCAAAGTCTATTAACTTCCGTGTATACATATAAATGTTCAAATTAAATTTTTAATTTTAAAATGATTTATGAATTTTGCGTAATTTTTTATTTTCAACAATAATAGACTATTGATTTATAGGATGTTGATTAATATAATGATTGGCATTTTGACAGAAATTATAAAAAAGTGTCGGGAATTAATTTTGTCTCGCGTTTTAGTATGTATATACAAGACTTGGTAATTGCGGTTTAAAATCGATCTAAATTAATTAGAACGATCACGTTTATGATTCATATGATATTTTGTTTTAAATTATATAAATTCCATCCTAATATACCCAACAGCAGTTAACCGTACATTCAACATTTAATTGTGACTTCGATCAGTTAACTTTATTTTTACAGCCATGGCTTAAAATAAAATTAAAATTGGGCGGATTATTCCAGCACTTAATGCCACTAACAAGCCCAAGGTGCAATACTCAGACAAACAAATATACTTACAATTTTTAATTAATTAAAAACATTAAAAAAACACCCAACCGTGATTTTTTGGTTACCACCGGGAATTGAACCCAAGACCCTCGAATAACAAAGCAAGCACGCTACGTACTGTGCCTACGAGGGCGGTAAATGGTTGTATTCATGAATCTTTCTATAAATGAAAAAGAAGTATACAATTCTTACAAACTAAATTTACTTCAATTTAAATCGTAACCTATGTTAGTACTTGTTATTGGCGTTCGCTATTATTTAATTTATGTATTATACAGGTTCGTGATAAAAATGTGAAACAATACAAAATGGTTAAGATTTTAAGGCGGGTTCACGAGTATCATAGCTGTTAACATCCGATCACTTGCACAATCAAATCATTTCAAATGATAAAAATTACTTTTCTTAGTGGGATTTGGGAATTTGAATCTTGTGAGAACGTGTTTCCCCGCTCACGTTCGCAAAGAAATTTCCCACTCTCTTATTTCATCCCAACAGACTACAAGGGTGTAATGCATCAACGTGGGATGCCGATCCTTGGCTTCATTATCATCGAAATCATTGCTGTTCTCTTTATCCTATAAGAAATCTGTTCCACCACTCCTAGGTTGCATTTAGCTCGAGTATCAATAAGCCACCGTGGTTCATATCGTTAAGGTTGACAAAGCGTTCATAATTATCGCACATCTGACGCATTACTTCCAAGGAACGTAATATTTCGTTACAAGTCGCGCACCGCACAATGCTGGATTCATATTTTGTAACACGACGTCAAGTAACTCTTCACCGCACAATGATTTTTGTATAGTCGGGCATTTATACTTATACATTTATACTATGTCCAATGCACAGCTTTTTGGAACTGTTTCCAAGCGCAATTTCTATTCTCTCGTATATAGACATAATAGAATTTTTCAGCTTTACCCGATACTATTACCCGGTCCGAATCAGTACTAGAGTCTTCAGAATTCCAAAAGTCCAATCCTCTATCAACTCCTGAATTATTCAAAAATCTGGACGCCGATCGTCTTGGTTTATGTGACTCAGCTGTTCGATTTTGTCAATCAAATTTTCGATTTCCGAGATCCTTTTCATTCATCAATTGAAGTTCAATTTCAGGTTTATCGGTAATGTGAGGCTTTTGAGGCTGTAGTTTGGGGTCTTGTAGTTCAGCAGTTCTGCGCTTAATATTTCATTGAATATCATTTCAACGCCTACCTGCACCTGAGTTAAACTTCGAACCGTGTATGCTCTTTGTTAAGGATTCGAAAAACAAAACTTAATCCATGGCTACTCATCGATCAAAAGTATAGAATAGGTTACGCTCAATCAACAAAACTAAATTTCTTCTGGCTTCATCTACCAAAGGAAAACAATTGAAAATTATTATGATAAGCACAATTATTGATTTTCTAGTATCTAAGTGATGTCCGACTTGCAAGAGAACCGAATGACGGAACATCAATTACAGTTTGCAACACGATTGTCAATCACTAATTGTATTATACATTTTGAGTTACTATAGAGTTTAAAAAACCGATTAAACAAAATAAATTTGATGATAATTAAACAAAAATTAGTTAGTTGTGTGATTGGGTACACACCTAGTTTGTGAGTGTGAACACCTAGTTGTAAATTAGTTTGCCTTACTGGTATTTATTTGATTGTGTTTTTTTTTTTCATTATTCGCTAAACGGAATCAAATTTTGTGATGAAAGCTTGTCCATCTTGGTCTATCAAATAATGAACGGTTTATACTAAGCGGTAGCATAATGGGATGATCGAGTGGACACGCCATATGAGAGTGTAATTGTTCGTCAAAGAATCGATTATTTTGCTATAGTATTTCTAGTGCACAATGTGTGTTTGGATTTTTTTTGTACCATGACTGTGAAGGAACCGGCATAACCTCTGATTGCTATCCCCATTCAATAGTTGGCCATGTAGTAGTTGACAGACCCAAATCCTTCCAAGTTAAAATTTATTCAACTTTAAGCAAAAACCTAGGAGACGACCAAGAAAATTTCAAGAATTTCTATATCAAATGAGGCATTTCAGTTATAAAAATACCACCATGAAAAGGATCGTATGCGGTGAAATAGCCGAAACAGTGAGACCACCTGCCGATCAATGCATGAAGCGGTGAAAATACATATGGTCAAAAGTCGTTCAATTGGTGAAGGCTCCCAAAAGTGGAAATGTTGCCCCGACTGTTTCAAATGACAACTGGTTGGTGCGATCTTTGAATTTTCTTAAAGATCGAATAGTTTCTAAGTAAGTTAAGAAAACAGAAAACAAATTTGTGATCCCCCGAATTAAATTCTGCTTTATTTTACATTAAATGTAGAATAAAGCAAAATTTTGTTTCGGTTTGTTTCCCGTTTTATTGCCATATACATCAACACACACAAGCGCAGTGTAACTCTTTTAGATAATCGATAAAAACGATTTAATAAGATACTCGACAGCTTTTGTGTATTATCAGTCAAGTTGTGTGTTTCTCCTTCGTCCTTTAACGTTAAACAAATAATTTGTAACAATATATTTTGTCCTACAGTAAAGGATTGCGATGTAAAAAATAATCTTGCACATACAACTGTGCTCGTGTTGGATAATGCACCTGGCCATCCCGTTAATTTGAATGAATTGGACTAAAATATAGAAATTATTTTTCTTCCAACGAACGCTACGTCCAATTTGAAACTGATGGACCAAGGTGAAGGTGTTATTGGAACGTTCAAGGCATATTATTTAAGATGAGGCCATTGTAAAAAATTACTATGGAAATACCTTATCTGGATGAAGTTAGCAGTACCACTATGTTTCGATCGTGGAAAAGCTTTAGTCAGAAAATCGTTCCACCAGGAACCTGGTAACTTAAAAAGCTGGTTAAAGTCAGCCTAACCTTAAAAAATATTTCCAACCGGTCACAGCACCATCGCCTCATGTATCCATATGAGCTAAGTACATATTTATAGAGCTTAATACATATGTATGTGCTTAGTACAAATGTACAAAACTGTATGAAAGCAAATCCGCTAGCTCTATAAAGAAATTTCAAAACTGTTTAGATCATGCAAGTTTTGCGGAAAGAAATAATAAATATTAATACATTCAGGATGAAAAGTGGCACAGGAATTACGGTTGTGATAAATGAAATCGAACTGCTAATGTTAAATAAAGGATGTGATATAATAAGAAAGAGTGAGTTAAGGAAAAAATTGACTTCAAAGCAAAAAATCGACCTGCACACGACGACCGGGGAATTAATAAAAGTATAAAAAAATATGTACAATCAAATCAATTTTAGTCCGAAATTAACATAAAAAATTAATGAACTTAATAAGACACTATAAACTCCAACAGCATAGTGAACAGCTTATATTCGAGCAAGTACCTTCAAAGCACTCAATTAAGAGGGACTAATTGGCAATTTTCTTCAAATTCTTGGGAAATAAAATTCTTGCAGGCGATGACTAAATCATCAATGCGAGTCATAAAATTAGGAACATCGAAAAGAAAACAATTCTAGGAATGTATGCCAAACGAGCTCTTAATGTTAGACAATGGCAATCAAAACTAAGTAAAGCTACCAAAAATTTTAAAATCACATAAAGGAACATCTTACAGCAACGGAAACAACAGATTATTCTCTGTGGAATAAGCTACAAAAACACTAAAAAAGGCGTACTCAACGAACAAGTTTGAAACAGAGAACTTATTTCTTGATGAAGATGATACTTCAAAAATCGTATCAAGTAAATACAAATGGCGCTATGTTCATTAATTGGTCAAGGAAATCATATATCCAAAAGACCACCTGGACTTGGTTTTATAGGTCTTAAAATTCTCAAAAAATTATCGAAAAAATGAATGAAATCATTAACATACATTTTTAATGCTATAATTAAAACGGGGTACTTTCTTAAAACCACAACAATTTTGCAAACTATAATGATTCCAAAACCAGGCAAAGATGATACAAAATTAAACTCTTATCGTCCAATCTTATCATTCAACCAGTACTATATATTAACTATTCGAAAAAAATACTTCTTCCAAAATTGAAACCTGAATTATACCACACCATCAGTTCGGATTTAGTGAAAACCATGAGACCGTGGATAAGTTCTTCGAGTAGTATCTCAATTCAGAAAGTCCGTAGATGGGTAACTGAAGAAATAAGGCCAATGAATGCAAATCGGTACATATTACATGTACAGTACGTCAAACTACCAGGAAAGTTAAATAATATCAACCTACCGCAACATACAATTCTGTCAAAAACAGTACAATTGTCAATGCAGCTTGGTATATACGCAATACGACCTTACATCGCCATCTACACACTGAAACCACAGAAAGTCCAATAAAACAATACAGCAAAAATAACCAGAGTCAAAACTATAACAGCAACCCAATGCTTTGGCCAACGGATTACTTCGAAGGCCCATAGGAAAATATCTGTCGGATTTAGCTATTTAATTAGAGTAACACTACTAACAATAATCCAATATTGCATAATAATTTTGAGAACTAGGTTAAGTCGAATTAAATTGGATTTAATCAGTTGTAACAATCGAAATATATAAGAACAAAGCCTGTGGCATCAAGAAATGAATATAAAAATGTTTATAAACTTTGTATGTGGATTGCATCTTGTTGGCCACATAACAGATTCCATTTTTAATCATTCGCGTTTGCAAGGTTCAAAACATCACCAATTGCGAACACAAATGTCTAAACCGTGAAGAAAATTTTAAAGAAGTTATTTTTTTCAAAACGGGGACAACAAAAATTAAATTTCACCGGCAATAATTTGATTAGAGTCCATAACGACATAATAATATTTTGTTCCAGCGGAACAATGGAGTCCAACATTGAACAAGGCTAAACAAACTCAACTTGATTCCTAACCAATATTTTGCCTATTACCAATTGGTCACACTTTTCGTTATGTCCTTCAATTTATCGTATTTCAAAGATTTTTCGAATTATTTTGTTTCATCTCTTCGTTTTAAGGCAAACAGACGTATATGTATATACATAACACAACGAAAGAAAGGACACACGTAAAAGACATTTTGAATTTCGATGGAATCGTTTAAGAATTTATGAGTGTTGTAAAAATCAAAACATGAAATTATCTTCGTCTTATTAGTTTGAAGAGAAAATGAAAGAAAATACTAAATAATATGATTATTTGAGGCACACGAATGCCTTATGCATTTCAAATATTTATGATTTTATGTATGTGCGAAGATATAGAGAGATTCATTAGAAATAATAAATATTTATTTAATTTGATGATTTTGAAGAAGTCAACAATATTCTGTTGAAGGTTAGATGGTCATATTTTTGTATTTGATCGTCAATTAGTACACTACGACTATATGGGAGTGATATATGCGTTTGTTGATTTTAATACTGAAGAAGCTGTAAATTATTATTCTTCTAAAGGATTGTGTCCTTCACTTGTAGTAGCTCATTCACATTTTTGGAATTAATTTAAAAAGTGCTGGGGTCGCATATCATTAAATCAATATTGCATATAGGTTTACGTTTGTAAGTAAATTGCACTACAAAGTGTTGACACAGATTTGGTTAATTGTATATATATGTATAAAATGAGCTATAATATTTGTATATAATGAGACTTAATGTGGTATCCCCGATTGATATATCAATTTATGTGGACAGTTAGGCCGCAATCAAGCCATTGGAACCAGTTTTCTAACATCAAGGTGACGTTGGGTTTCCCTCTCCTCATAATGAGATGAGTGAACATTTCAACATCGGATAGTCTGGGTCGGACAAACTAGCTAGGCACGGTACAACTGTTCAACTGAAACCAGAAAGGACACACCTAACGAAACCTATTACGGCGCTCAAATTATCACTTAAAAAGGGACAATAGCCTCAGCGAACAAAAAATGGAATAGCACTCTCCAATATAGTGTAGCAAGACAAGTCTGGCCAACGAATTAAAAACAATCGTAGGGATACTCACAGGATACTGCCTATTTTATTTGGAGAACATTTGAGGAGACTAGCCCTAGAAATAAATGCCTATTATGCAGAAGCCATATGGACGAGGAGTACAAAGAGACTTTATTTCACCAGGTACATAATGGACAGCCTCTCGGATCTCGAAAACTGTTAAATGCGGGATATCTCACGTTAGGCTTTATGATTAGACATCCAAAAATTCTTTTTTTCTGGTAATAACAACAGTGAAGTTTCTAACATAAGAAAAAGTGTATAGTTAAACTCAAAATACTTAAATTAAAATTAAAATTATTTCGAAAATTTTAAAATTATTGCACATTGCAGCTGTAATGATTTGGTTGCATACAAAACGCTGCCATAATTATTACAGTGAAAATAATTATCACAAAATTTATTATCTTACGCTTGAAAAGATAACTTTCTATAATTATATAGGCAATGCCCACGAAATCCGTAACAATGTAATTTAGGGATAAGCAATTCATATTCAAATCAATCGAGTGTTCGCGCGTAAGTCTAAAAATAAACCACACACATCACTTTGATTGTCAAAAGCACGGTAAATCAAATCAGTAATTTCAACTAGACCGGGATCAGTGCGAGAGCCCTCTCTGAAACCGCATACTTATAAACAGACGAATGATATCAAACCCTCCACTTTTATTATTATCCAAAGTATGTTAAAAATCTATGAAGCAGAAGTTGGAGACAAACAACAAGAAACTAAAATTAATATCAGTGCACATGCTACCCATGGAACTGGGAAGTGTTACCCACATTTACAAAGAGCCTATGAAATATATCAGCAATATTATTAGAGATCTCTACATTCTTTATCATTGTAAATAATAGACTGGATATTATAGTATTAGTATACTGGTCTTCGGTGTTTAGATCAACATTATCGGCGTTCAATTGATTTTTTTCTTTAATTTGTACCCAAATATTCAGCCAAGGGCAATTATTGGCAATTATTAAATATGCATAGTCGTTGTAAAAAATAGGGTTGGAATAGCAAATTTTCTAATAAATTTTTTTTTAAACTTTTTCAGAATTTATACGAATTGCTGTTTAGAATCGACTTATTGAAACTAAGATATTTTACAATTTAATAAGATTATAAATTTATACGAGTAGTTTGGAGACTTGAGGAATTCAAATTCAAAATTTAAGAAATTCATGAGTTAAGTTTATATATAAATTGAACGTATTTAATTAGAAATAGAAATCAAAAACTAAAGAAGATTAAGTTCCAACTCAATTTTAAATACCCTAAACTGTAAACTGATAATTTTTAATTTTATTTTTTAATTTCAATAATTCTCGAATTAATAGAATTTTAAAAAAACTTTAATTATTAAATAACCTAAATTGTAAAAATGCAGATTTTCAATAAAATTTAGAATATTTCAAATTTTTGTATTATGATAACTTAAGAAGATACGGGAATTTAAAAAATTTAGAAATCTAGGATTAAAATTTCAAAATTCAAAAAATTAGAAGTGTTTGGAGTCAGATTAAAAAAAAATTTAAACTACGAATAGTCATAAGTTTTCTAAATTTTCATCTTGAATTTTTAGAAATGTTTCTCATAAATTCCTAAAACGTTAACATAATTCTCAATGTTTGATATTTTTAAATTACGGAGTGTTTATAAATATATACTAAACCAAATTCTCAATTTCATTAAATATAAATTCTTCGTATCTTCTTTTAAGATAAATAATTCTAAAAATTTCGAAATTCAGAAGATTCGGTGTTTAAAATTCTTTCAAAAAAATTGTTCAATTCAAACTATTCAATTTATATTTTTAGAAATTAATAAAAATATTGGATCTAACAATACTGAACATTGCATTATATAAAATTGAGGATGCAAATTTAAGAATTCATGAATATGGAACTGAAAATAATTTAGAAATTTTGAATATTTCGTTAATATGGAAACAATTACAAAAATCATAAATTCACATAAATTCTCACAAAGTTTGAAAAACATTATATTAGAAAATTTGCCATTTGAGACCAACCCAATTTTTTCCAATGACCTGTAGCTACACTTTTTCTAACATTCAAATATTTTTTTTGTCACCTTTACAGCCAAATTTTTATACGTCAGAAACTTCACTCAGGTTTTCAATGCCTGGTGGCTTGATCTCATAACCTATATAGAATTGGCTTTCGCGCGTCAAGCACAAAATGCAATATGTTGCCTCTTGTTGCATATTTATGTCTTGCTTGATTGATGTAATGTTCTATCTTTATATGTGTTTAAGATTTAAACGATTATAAACTCTTGACTATAAATAACTTTTTACTTATAAAATTTCTAGTTGATTTATAAACTATAAAAGACCGAAATCAAATATTTTAACCTAGCGTTTCGCTTTCAATAATCCAGAATAGCTAAGAAATTAAAAAATCAAGGAAAATATAAAAATTTAAAATATCAGAGACAATCAAAAAAATCAAATTATCACCTGGCCAATAGAAGACCCCAAAAACAAAAAATAACTCCAAATAGCCACTTGTACAGAAGTAAAATTATTCATCGAATTCAAAACATCTCAGAGAAATCGAAAGAATCCTCAAAAGAATTGACCAATAAAATTCAGATATTACAAATAATTCCGAATAGTTCGAAGAAATCTCCTTTATAAATTACTTTCAAAGTTCTACAATTTTTTTGATTTCATCCCATGTGTCCGATCATAACCAAAATATATATGCTAAATACACGATTTCATTATTTTACACGTATTGGTTTTTGAGTTAAAGACATTTTCAGAAATGTTCACCTTAGACTCTTGTATTTGTTTAACTTCTTATTCCTACTGGATCGTTTTATGGACACAGACTACTGAAATGTGACTTTTGTACACCAGGGAAAATTTAACAATAGTATACAGCCATTCCACGCGAAATCAGACAAAAAAAAGACATTTACGGGGGCAAGGTGGTCCAATTTTTTTGAAATTCGGGGAGATGGTAGATATAGAGAAAAAAAAATATAATTTGAGTAAAAACTCGGTGGGGTCAAAATACGCGGAGTTCCGTTATAATTTGTTTTTGTCGGAAACTCAAATGTTCACATCTTTAAATTCGTGTATCTTAAGTATTCCTTGTCCGATTTTCACGTGTAATAGCTCATTCAAAAGACAATTGTACATACTTTCAAGTAAGCGTTTTAAACTTTGGTATTAATGTACAATATATCGTTTAAATTTCAGTTTTAAATATTATTTTGCTGAAAAATCGAAATGCTCACCCTTTTTATTTTTTTTTTATTTTTTCATCAATACCTTTCAAATAAGCCATCATTCACGATAGAGACTCAACGCGTTCGAGTTTTATAGAACAAAACGTCATAACAAGTTACGGTGGAATTTAACATTTCAGTACAATTATTAATTCTAAACTACGAAATTTATGTTTTGGTTCTTACTTTTACAGTTTTATCCAATAAAGTTAATTTATTTATGAATTTAAAAATTATTTTAATTTAAAATTATAAAAATTATCAGAATTGGAAAATCGACGCGCTGTGATGTGGTTGTTACCATTGGGGACAAAGCAATGGTAATGCGTTCCTCTGTTGGCTTTTACTGAATCAAATTTTTTTGCTAGTGATCGTGCCACCCTTCTGTACGCTTTGGACAAATTCTAAAAGTAATGTTTGATTCATTTTGTGTAGCCCAATCGAAAAGTTGTTGTGCGGTCGTTTTTTGATCAACGTAGGCTTTCGTGGCATTTTGTTTAAGGGCACCCCAATTCCGTCGTGTATGTATAGTGTGCATTTCATATATTGGTAACGCCGATGTTGAATTCTTTTCTTGGTAATGATGTATAAGATATCGCCGATTTTGGATCTGCTAAATTTAATTTTCAGGCTGCCTTGGACTGGGATCTTGTAATACGGCGTTTCTCTTCAGGCCGAGGAGCTGGTGGAATGGCTTGGATGGCACTCATCAGACTAACTTCGGTCTGGTTAATTCTTCCAACTCCGGTAGTTGAATTATAGATATTCCATGAATTGGATTCATTAGAGCGCTCAGCCCATTTTTGAATAGGCATCCATCATACCAGTCCTTTATTCGGGCCAAAATAAACGTAGTCCAGGTACACTATCCATAATTATTTTGATGGCTTTCTTAACCTTATTTACCAACACTCTTTAGCACTTTTGATTAAATAATTTTTCGTTTGTGTTATGTAAGTTATTGTTTTGGATTTAAATAAATTTTAGGTAAGAAATTAAAATAAGCAAATAAAAGTAATTATAGGACTAATATAGAGTCGATTGGTAACAATCGTGAAAAAGAGTGAACATGCTTACATTCACATTTTACGTTAAGCAACTGCATATTTTGTTTTTTGAATAATTGTGAACTTGCATAAGATTTCCTGTCAGAGAAATTTGTTTGAAATGTTGACCTTCTATCGAGATTTTGTAGAAGTTGTGCCCAACAAAAATATTTTTGTTATAGAACCATAGTTTATGTAATTTAAAGCTTTTAGCAACCGAATACATTTAAGAGTTTTTCGATCAAGTTTGTATATACATAAAATGGCGTCCTTCCGCTATTTTATTAATAAAATATTTATTAATTAACTTTTAGGATACATTAACTCACCGTACCTTTATAGTACAATTACATATTTTTTTAAATTTTTAATCATTTCTATATCAGAGGAAGTTAAAAATCGAAACGAAATGCCACGAAAGCCAGCCTTCAGTGACCATATACGCTGATCAAAAAACGACACCACAACAACTTTTCGATTGGGCTACAAAAAACGAATTAAACATTACTTTTAGATTTTGTACAAAGGGTACAGAAGGGTGGCACGATCACTAGCAAAAAAATTTGATTCAGTAAAAGCCATCAGAGAAACTCACGATTATCAGTGCTTTGTTCCCAATGGTAACAACCACATTACGCGTTGATTTTCCAATTCTGATAATTTTTATAATTTTAAATTAAAATAATTCTTAAATAAATTAACTTTATTGAATAAAACTGTAAAAGGAAGAACCAAAACATGAATTTCGTAGTTTAGAATTAATAAATGTACTGAAATGTTAAATTCCACCGTGACTTGTTATGACGTTTTGTTCTCGAACGCGTTGAGTCTCCATCGTGAAAGATGGCTTATTTGAAAGGTATTGTCAAGTGCTTTACGATGAAAAAAAAAAAAAAGGATGAGCATTTCGATTTTTCAGCAAAATAATATTTAAAACTGAAATTTAAACGATATATTGTACATTAACACCAAAGTTTAAATTGCTTACTTGAAAGTATGTACAATTGTCTTTTGAATGAGCTATTACACGTGAAAATCGGACAAGGAATAAAGAAGATGTGAACATTTGAGTTTCCGACAAAAACAAATTATAACGGAACTCCGCGTATTTTGAACCCACCGAGTTTTTACTCTAATTTTATTTTTTTTTTCTTTATATCTACCATCTCCCTGAATTTCAAAAAAATTGGACACCTTGGATGGGTGTCTGATTTCGCGTGGAATGGCTGTATACTAAAACCAGTTGTTTACCGTATTAACAGGCGTATTTTGTTATAGGACATGGTTAGAATTGGAACAGATAAGACGTTCATGTTTTTTTAAATCTAATCTGAATATAAGTTTAGCAAAATTACCATTGCTGGCACATAACAAATATCTCCCAAATTTAAAAATGGAACCATTGGATTGAAAGTGTAATACATGCGGATCGCTCAATATAGGAGACCACAAAATTTGCCGTCGTTTTTTTATGGGACCAATACTTTTTTCCTCGGAAGGTCTTTCTTCGCCTTTATATACATACCTACCTAGTAGAAATGTTATCTTAAGTCCAAAAAAAAAATTATTTTGCCAGGGAAATTGTTCTTCATGTAATTTTTGTTTTTGAAGTCCCGCAAACTTCTAAAATCCTAATGTATTCTGGTTTTGTATTTTATTTCGTTTATAAAAGTCACATTTCAGTAAGATAAGTCGTAAATTCATTTTATGGCCTAAAACATGTAATACATGTGGATTCAGTAAATGCGTAAACTATTTTTAATGAATACCGTCTATTCAAATTTAAAATGGGTACAAAGGCACCTGTCAGTATAGAAATAGGGTTGAGAGGTCGATTACCGCGTTTAAATCTCAAAACATAACGATGATTGCCTGGCAAGTGGGCAAATGCGTTATCAAATTGATTCTAAGGTGCTGGTTTTGACGTTTATTCTTTAATTATCACCTGTTATATGGCTTGAGGTTCTTCAAACTCCTTTTAAATGTTGCTTTTAGCGTACTTTTCTCTCTATATTAAATACTATTTGCACATTGCTCAGGTCCAGACTTATCCAAGAGATTCCTAGATATATGTATGTATTTATTCTCATCACCGATTGTAAATCAGAAAGTTTTTAGATTTGCAGCCCTCATAATGTGTTTCCAACCTAATATCTCCCTTAAGGCGATGATTTTTGAAATTAACGAACGCTCCCTCCTTTTCAAAATCATGACCGAAGTTTTTTGCCCGGTTGTTCGTTCAATACGTTTTTTGACATGTTTTGTTTTTGTTATAATTGTCATAATCAGGACCAGATCATAGAAGGCCCGTTTTACTGTAGGGCCCGGATAACTGATATTTCTCAAAATTAATCTGGTGGCATGATCTCGTGGCATGACAAATTAACAAAAAATTATCTTTTGTAAATTTTGACACATTGTGAAAATTCTGCGAGATAGAAATTTAACGTTTATAATTTTTAGTTTTAACTCGAAATATTAACTGGTTTTGAGAAATTGAAATTTTTTAAAAGCTTTTAAATTTATTAATCATATTTTAAAATTCGTAAAATTTCCAAATTTATTTTCAAAAATAATACGATTTTGAAAAGTGGAAATTTTTTGGCGGACATTTTTTGCAATATACAAAATTCACTTAGAAAAAGGTAACTAAATTTTCATTCGAAATTAAGATGATTTTTAGAATTTCAAAATTTCACTCAAATTTGAGTTTTTTTTTTGGAGATATTACAAATTTCCGTAAAGTATTAAAAGTTCGAAAAATATCCAAAAGTCCCAAAACTTCGATGAATGAAGTTTCAATGAATTTTCAAATATTTTATCAAAATTTATAAAATTTAATGATTTTTAAATTAAAAATTAAAAATACTTAAAATGTATCTATTTTAAAAACTTTACAATATTTTTTAAATACGGCAAATTCTAAATTTTGTAAAATGTATTAAATTTTAGAATATTTCTCAAAATTTTGTCCGATTCTTTTCAGTTCAATTTCAAAATTTTTAAAATTTCTTTAAATTTTGGTTGATTTTAAAATAGATTAAAAGGGAGCCATTTTTATCAAGGCTACTATATGCCAAACCCAAATACTGACCAATTTTGTTGGATAAGTCGAATCTAGAATTTTCAAAATTCGATTTTGAAAATAATGATTATTTTAATTTTATTGATTCGGTCAATCTAAGATTTGATCTTTTGGCGATTTGTAGATCAAAATATAAAAAAAATAGATATATTTGGAAATTTAATTTGCATGTTCCTAAATTTCGAAAATAATATTTGAATTGTATGTAACTCGGTTTTAAAAATTCTTAAATTTTGCCAGTTCACAGCAGCTTTTAAATTGTTTAATTAATTTTAAAAATTTCAGAATTGAACTTTACGTATATGATTCTAACGATATGTTTAAAATTTGAACATTAACGCTCACGAAAATCTTTAATCTATGGAGGACATTGTTAGGAATTTTCGAGCGTTTCTCTAATTTTTCCAATATTTGAAAATTTAAAAAAAGTTAACAGGATGGATTTATTGGTTTCAATCCAAATTAACGTGATTTATACATTTTGGAACATCTCTCGAATTATACCTAGCAAAAAGCACAGCGGTTAAAACTGTGACGATTGGATCTAGAGATTCCGGGCTAGAATTTCAATAGAGGCAAGATGCAAAAGATATTCGTCTTAAATCGGATCTGTAATCGAAGCAAACTTCAAAAGACTTGGGAGCGCAAAGGGTACTCTGGGCGTTTGGACTAGTATATAGTAAACAAAAGGTCCCTAGTAAACAAAGGGTTCCTTACCTTTTATTTACTATTTACTAGTCCAAGGGCCCGGAGTACCCTTAATCCGGCACTGGTCTTAATAGATAATAAATTGTGATAATTCGACGGGATTTGACGGTTTCATATTAGTATAGGACAACGCCTATACTAACCAAACGCTACAACTTTAACCAATTGGTTATCTGTCTGAAGAGTAATTTTCAAATTTGATCAAATTCTGCAGAAATTCTTTAAATTAATTGTCTATTCGTAAATTCAGAAATTCAGAGCCATGAGAAATTTTAAAATTGGAAGAACTTTATTAGAATTATGTTCATTGTCCACTCATCAAGGATATTGCGATAAGCGATACCTTGACTACGTGGTTTCACAATATAGAAGCAATTGTGGCAGAAAAAATTGAAAATTACAGACGAATCTTTGGACTTCTTTGTACTTCAACTATAGTATATTATACAAGTTACTTAACCATCCGAATAGTCAAACCAATAAAATTTGTCCAGTTTTGGCGTGCATTTGACAATTCTAAATCTTGACCTGCATCGCCATAATAACGTTACATGAAATCACAACGAGTAACGTAATAAAATAAAATTACTTAACTTTTGCTACCAAATAAGGTTTAAAAAAAAAATATTGATACAATTCCTTATAGTCTCCACCATACGTATAAATACAGTCTCTAATATAAAAAAACGGGACACTTTTTACCTATTCATCATAAAAACTTTTATTTTTGACACACCAATAAAACGTTTTATTATTTTGATAACAGATAAAAAAAAATCTTCCAAACTTATTTTTTTTTTCGACGTTTTTTAAATTTTATAGTTTAATGACAGAAAGTCTAAATACTAATAATAATATAAACATAAAAGTAAATTTAAATAAACTAAGGAAAAAAAAAAGGAAGCGAAAGGAGCAGCTAACTTGTATATTTTGTTATATATTGACAGCAGAAAAGAATGGGACGGACGTGTGTATATACCCGAAATTCATTGGAAAAATGTCGCTACTTTTTTTATTGATGGTCGTTTTATGACTTTTAGGCGAAATATTATTATTGGATACCTATACTTTCTCATCCATACAAGAATTTTTGATTGGCCTATGGGTACGTGTTAATCAATAATATATAACTCATGTATAGTGAGTGATAGTTCGATTAAAACATCGGCATAGTTTTTTTTTATATTACAGACTTTCCCAAAAACCATCTGAAACTCTTCGATCATAAAATAAAAATGTATTCAGTTAAAGTTTTCGGCTACTTTTATTTTTATGACAATGTCGTTAAATTCAAAAAATATGTCAAAGTCAAACAACAAAAAATCTGTTTTGTAATAAAATTATATTTGATTATGGCCCCGTAATTTAATTTAATTGTTTTATGATTATTGCACTATTAGTTTTGTGATCCTTATGTACGCATCTATATTCTCATAATTTTCTTACAATTTTTGTTTCTCTCTTCTCGCATATAATAATCTTCTTTCTTTTTAACAGTAAAACTGACGAATAGAAGAAATTATAAAATTTTATTATTTCGTTGTAAGACGAATACGTACGTACATACATAATGTTGTTGGTAGAAATAATAACTCAATATGGATTATAGTTGAGGTGCCACGTGGAAACTGTATATATTGATGCAAGATTAGTTGTAAAGGTAAACATTAGCTTGTAAACAATTACTCGTATATAGGCACAAAATATTTCTTATCGTTAATTTATTACAGAAATCGACAAAAACTATTAATATTAAATAGAATGAAAGGAAGCAATGAAGTTCGAACGACAAATGGAAACTATTGAAATATTTGGTCAAATGCAGTAGGAAATAAAAGGAAACAATCGGTACACTTGCGTCAAAGTATCAGACCTCTGAATATATGCATATCAAAGATGGCTCTTGGCCTTGGCAATAGTAATTTTTCTAGGAATCCTGTTACAAATTTCATGTTTTTTCATCGAATCTACTATCGGTGTTTATGAACATTAACATTCGAACTACTACGTGTAACACATAAAGGGATTAAACATATGGCTTGCTTTAATAATAATAAACAGTTTTTTGAGGCCATTACTGGCCTCGTAAAATGGCAACAATATGGCTCCAGTGGGTTCGATGCTGAGGTTGGACTTCATACTGTACATATATAGAAAATCTGAAGAAGGCAAATCGTTCTCTCATCGTCGCCTACAAAAACCTCTGCGGCTATCATATGGTGGCTCTTCTTTCAGAGATCGCTGCATAATTCGTTCCGGATCAGCACGCAGAACGAAACCGAGCCAGCGTACTCGCTGAGATCTTATTTCATGTACAATATTGGAGATCTTCATCAGATCTCTGATCTCGATATTGTACAGATACTGTATACAGATCTACTTCGCATTTTGGGCCATAAATCACACGCATGATTCTTCTCTCAAATGTATGGTGCCATCCTGTCGTTGTTATCCGGTAGCGCCCAACGTTCCCATCCATATCATCACACACACTGTTTTCGTGGGTGATAAGAGAGCCCAAATATTTGGACTTCCTCTTCAAACGTGTATAGTGGCCACTACTAAAATCTTATGTGCCATTGTCCCTATAACCATAGGTCGTGTATTTTGTTTTGGACTTATTGATCTCGAGTCCGTTGCTATTCAGTCAAATCCCGTATATGTTATCTACACATGCAAGTATCTGATTGGACTGGCGATATGAAAACTTGTGCTGACGCGTTTCAGTTTTGAAACAGATATCCTTTATCATGAGATTGAAGAGTGTCGGGGACAGAGCATCTCAATCCGAACACCCACCCGAGTCAACTGCAAAATTGTTCTCAGAAAACAGCATTTAGACTCCGTCACTGTCATTTTACACAATTGTACAATTTTTGTTGGCTCTTTTATATATTTCAGGGCAGAACATAAAATCTTACATACACCTGTCTGATATTCATAATGCCTGTCTGATATTATGTTTCATAATATTTAGATAGAATCAGCCGTAGCGAAAAGATTTGATCGATTTGGATGAAATACTCCTTCATAGTAACCAACCAAGCCAAAGGGGTGATTCTATCCAACATAATGTAGGACAGTAAGTTATATGTTGTGCAAAGGAGAGCTATAACTTCGGTTCGCCATATACTAATCGAGTAAGGCCGAAAAGACAGTTCCACAAAGTCTCCACGGAATATTCAGAGCAGTTCACTATGAACTATATTTTGTTGATCGGCTGTAAGACGACACCCGTCATCAAACCTATCATTTTTCGGTCTAACTTTCACTATATACCTTAAGTCTGCTGAGCAGTACTGATAATCTAAGTTTTCAATACCACAAGACAATACCCTCAGTCACTGACTAGATCCTGTTCCATGCGGTTAGCTGTGTTCGCAGACCTGTACGAAAACTTTCATAGTAGCTTTGCAGCGACTAACTGAGGATGTGTCCATGTTTCCAAGTGCGTATCTGTTTATGTGGGAAGAATGTACTTGCCACTCTATATGATCGTCAGCAATTGCAAACTACATCACTCTCTCACCCCGGTCGCACTTTCGAGTTAGGAGTACGAACCTATGTTTTCACATAAGTCGGCCTAATTTTTTTTTTTTTTTTTTGGGTTTGATAAAGTGTGGAAAATCTGAGGAAGACGGTGCATCGTTGGGACAAAAACCTCAACAACACTGTCGGATTTTTACTAACTAAAAACCACACACGCGCCACTTTCACATCCTCCATGTGGACTATCGTTGGACAATTATTTTATTAAAACAGTTGGAACCAACTGAGGTTCCGCACTCAATGCCATAATGGTCACGGCCCACGGTTGGACATTACTTCATATGGAGGTGACTAGCCATTTGGCTCTTTTCACGGCATGTTATTCTTCTCTTACACGTTCTATGAGCTGTGTTCTATGAGGACAGTGTGCTTGAACCTGCGCAGGTATATGCACCAAATTAACATGTCCACTTAACAGTTGTGTCAGTTCGCCATGTTACCTATTTAGCCATTTTTCAATGGATGATATGAAACAGTAAGTACAACGACCCTTTTCCGAGCAATCCCATATCGTCATTGCCATTCTATCATTGTTGAAGCTCGTTCTAGTGCTACACGATTGGAGTGCCATTTGTTCCTTTCCCTCGCAAGAAGTTCGATTGGGATCATCCACGCGATAACGAGTGTCGCGTCAGAAAGTACTATGCAGAAGCCACATATCACTCTTAGAGCACATAGGCGGTACACCGCTACCAATTTGGGTCTATATATTTTGAAGCCCATTGCATCACTCCATACAGGTGATCTATAGAGAATGATGGAGGTTACGACGTTTGTCAGCAGCATTCTACGACACTTTATAGACCCTCCAGTGCTGGTCATAATACGAGAGAGAGAGCTGCAGATACGCTGGCAGCTTTCCTGCTTATTATCCCTAGAATCTCCTTGAAGTTTAAACCTGCATCTATTTCCACACCCAAATATTGTATTGAAGGTTGGGAGTGGGTTAAGATTCCAGTTACATCAATTGTTACGGTTTCTTTCACCTTCCTACTGGTAGTACTGCTTCGGTTCTTTGACCAGCCCAAGTCCAAATGACATCCACCACCTTTTTATAATTATGATTACTCCTACGTCAACCTACTAATTTCCAATATTTCATTTGTGGTTTTTGCAACCACTACTACAGCAACGTCGTCAGCAAAATTCACGATTTCCACATCATCAGGTACACGGAGTCTCATGATACCATCGTACATGATATTCTACAGTAGCAGCCCCTATACAGATCCTTGAGGTGCACCACCCAAGACATTGCATGTCTTCGCATCGTCATCCGTCTCATATTTCAGCAAAGTAGTCTGTGATGATAATTCTTAAGCACACTGGTACTTATAACGCCTGCAGTGCATTTTTGAGCTTGCTTTCCATCTGTTGCGTTCTTGGCTATTTCAACGACGTGTTAGATATAGCGTCCATTGTGAATCGAGCCTTGCGAAACCAGTACTGCCTCAGCGAGATCTCCAGCGTTTTCCACAGCTTTCACCAGTCGGTTGTATATGATTCTCTCCAGCACTTTGCCGTATCCAGTATGCATAATGGTCGGTATGAGGTAGGTTCACCCGGTTGGTTCCTTTTTTTATCCAACAGGACCAGACGCGGTCTCTTCCATCGTGCGGGGAATACTCCCTGGACAGGAATTATATTGTTCCTTAAACTCATCCGGTCTGGCTACTACTGCAGACTTTAGTGCAACATTAGGGATGTTATCAGGCCCCGGAGCCTTTGAATCCTCAAGACGTTGACACGCATTGGTAAACTCTTCTGTTAATAATAATAATAAACAGTATTTTAAGGCAGTAAGACAGTAATATGTGTGGATACCGGCGGTATTTCTTCCATGCCGGGTACTCGGATTATGTCAGGGATCACATCATCTTGCTGCGGAAACAGAGCAATTACATTTTTACGTAATACCACTGAGCAGAATTCATTTGCCTTTCTAAGCCGATTCATACCGATTCTGTAGGGTCTTCCGGCTTGGGCCACGATCCACTTCTTCGCATAGCTCTCTCCAGCATTGGCTTTTCTTTACTTTAATGGCCTGCTTACATTTATTTCGGGCATCCAGATAATTTGGCTGCATGCTAGAATAGGTCTCTGTACCACTGTAGTGTCTAGCAGCCTTTCTACCATATAGATGCACTGAAGGCGTTGGTGACCGTGTTCATAACCTAGGCCGCTTTTGCATTAGCACACCCCGAGAGGATAGGTTTCTACAATGATAGCATAAATAAGTCGTTTTCAAACGTATTTGCCTTCCAGCCCTCCGATTTCCTTATATGTTTTTTCCGTTTAGTTTCCCTACTCAGTTTTATTTCGAAGAATATGGCTTAATGGTCACTATGCGTAAAGTGCTCACTGAGTTCCCATTTGGTCAACACTCTTATCAAGCAGATGCTACCGAATGTAAGGTGAATTACGGAGGAGGAGCCACCTTTACGAAAGGTCGGTGTATCATCAGTGTTGAACTCTGATGTACTCGCATAGGCGATCAATTTTCTGACTCATCCGATTAAGAGGATCAGGCTCATAAATATCCGATAGTGAATCAGACATCATCACTTCATCGTCTATACATACCTTGGACGGAACGTCGAAGGCGATCGAGGAAGCCTATAGTACTTTTTCGGGATAGCCTCGTTAATTGTTCTCCTCCGGCCCAGCAAGGTCAGAAAACGGTATAGGGACATGTTTTTTTGGATATTGGGAGGCGATCTCTGGAACATATGGCTTTTCCTAAATGGGTCTATGTTCCCGCTATACCTGCCACATACATAGGTGCTTCTCGTTTTGACAGTATAAACTGGCTAGTAGCTCCCGTTTCTTCTTCAGTAAAAGCTTCCTACACTTGTAGTTCTATGAACATCAGTAGGCAAGTTTCCCAGTACTGCAGTCATTGGATAACGACGGTTGGGAGTCCGAAGCCACCGGTTCTAAGGTAATCACCCTTCTTGATTTCTTATTCGGGGTAGCCTTCCCCTATTAGTTTCTGCCCACGGATGGTATTTTATTTCCCACCTACCCGCCGGTGTGGCAGTTAGAGCATTCCTCTATCCGCGACCTGGGGGCGCGCCCGATGGGAGATGGGGTGTGTGTGGGTAAGTAGTATAATGCAGAAGTTTCGATATAACGAAGTTTTATATAAATAGACGGCGTTGATCTACACAGGGCTGATTTTATAGTTCGTTCTGAGAAAAATCGTAGGAGAGTGGGGTCAATCTTTGAAAGTCATATTCGCAACAGTTAGCATAGTATTCCTTCTTTTTAAACTTGCAAGGTCAATTTCTATGATCAGCCATCAGTGCCCAATACCGCAATAGAGCGTACAGGTTATGAGTTAATCATGTTATGGAAATAGATAATAAGTGATTCCAATATTATCGGCTTATTCAGCTCCACTATGCAGTTCGTGGACGTTGCCATACCTAAATTAAGGCATTGCGTGGTGCTTTGGTCACAAATTTGTTTATTTTTGTTTTTTTTTAATATTTTATAGTGAGGCTCCCACATTCGCTTTCAGATTATCTGCGTCATTTCTTCAAAGTATATTCATGTTTTTGGCCCGGAATTCATTAAATTTATTTTGAACTTTCTAAAATTTACAAAATTCCGAATGAATAACCTTGAATGTTCTAAAAATAATTAAAACTTAATTCTTAACTGGGCTCTAGTATTTTGTGGAAATTCGTATCCACCTTACAATCTTCATTAGGTTCTCGTTTCCTATCATTTATTATTCGTCTATACAATTATTTATAATTAATCATAAAACTATATTTTTATAAAGCCGCACGCATCAATAAAATAAATTCTAAATTAATTAAAACCTGAATTGCAGTTCTATTCAACTTGAA
Organism: Tipula unca; assembly: GCA_951394425.1. Lineage (NCBI taxonomy): Eukaryota > Metazoa > Arthropoda > Insecta > Diptera > Tipulidae > Tipula > Tipula unca. Next base: position 74,934,158 of record OX596381.1, read on the forward strand.
ACGTATATTCACAAACTATACGAGTAGTAAATAAATATAAATGAACCGATATTTGAGTCAAGATCAAATTTCGTCGTACTATACGGCCACATTTGATAAACATGCGGTCTACAAACATAACCAAAATCACAACCAACACGTAAAAGAGTTTGCAAACAAAAAAAAAAAATTTCGTGGTTTAACATTTTTCTTTTGTAGTTAACAAAGATTTACAAGAATTAGAAAAATATACAAATCAAGAAACCTCCAAAACAGCAAACCGAAAAAGAAAATTAAATTTTAATAAAAAAAACAAAACATATTCTAATGAATTTATTTCTATTGAAAGACAGATTTCTTTGCGATGCGGCGACAGATTCGGTACATTTAAATTTTATTGCCCGTGCAATATCTACATACGCGTACATACATAACATACGTAATAAATAATATCGACAAACATTTTCTCCCACAAAAAAAAATTAAAACACATAACACATAAACATGTTGTGTTTTGAGACAGACTATGCACTACAAAATATAGTTAGCGGTTAGCGCTGTTATCATTCTTCTCTCAAAAATCTGTGCAAATTTATGTTCTAAGAAATAGGAGAAATGAGAAGCAAACAATAAACAATACATTTTTGTTATAAAATGATGGCAATGGTGACATCTTTCGGCGAATAGATTAAACACGAAATATTTTTATTGCATTTTCCCTTTTTTCTTCTGTACGAGATTTTCAAATAAGATTGGTACGATTTTATTGGAAATCTTTGCTTGCGATTATTGCATTTTTTTTTGTGCTGCTTTTGCACACTGAATTCAAATTGTATATAATTTAAGCTCAATTAAGTTGTGTGCAGTAAAGCAATTTTCGATTTTTATTTATTATTGGAAATGATTTATTGGAAGTTTCACATTAGAAAAATGTAAATAAAGTTTTAAAGCAAGATATAAATTATTATTATTGGATTGTTCATTTTTTATTTTTTAATATTCTTATTGAGTTATAGGAGTTAATCTTAAGTGTTTAGAAATGGATTAGCAACTCTATAATTTTAATGGTTTGTTTACAAGTGAATTAATTACAAATTGATTATTGATGAGATATTTATTGCATCAAGGCATTCAAGTATTTAATTTTGCCGGAATTGAAATGGAATGTGCTGAACGGAGTTTATTTATTTATTTTATTCGTGTTACTTTAGATAATAAGTTAGGATAAATAGCCACTGATATGTGGCAGGACCATTGGTATATGTTAAGTGAGGTTAAGTTGGGTGGCTGCTACGGCACACTTAGATCGGTTAGACGGATCTCGCACCTTACAGTTTCCGAGATCAGAGAAGCTGCCCATTAAGAATCTACCCATATATTTATGTCTTTTGTGTGCCAAAGCCGGACATGAGCAAAGGAGGTGGACTACCATCTCTTCCTCCTCCTCCTCGTCCATACAGCTTCTGCAAGAATCATTTGCTTCTAGACCTAGCCTCCTCGCATGTTCAAGTAGGCAGTGTCCCCACGATCGTTTTTAATTCACGTCTACGTAGGGAGATCAGTGTCTTTGAGCGTTTCAAGTCCAGCTTTGGCCAGATTTGCCTTGCTACACTACATGAGAGAGTGTTGGTGCACCTCTCTGTCGCTGAGGCTACTGCCTTCCTTTCAAGCACTGTCTTGAGTGCCTTAATAAGCCTCCCCAAATTTGCAGATTTGTCAGAGAAAAGACTGTCCACATAAATTGCGATATCAATCGAGGATACCACATTATGTCTCAACCAATTCAAGACCTCCTCAATCGCTATCACGGTTGCTTGGTACACACTGCAGTGATCAGGGAGGCGAACTGATATATCATATTTATTATATAACAAGCCATCCGTCGAACTGTGGATAGATTTCGTCCCACATAATATACTCTCTCTCTGCAATAACATCAACACGTCGAAGGAATGTGCTTACAGAGAGGATATCGTCGCCATAGATGAAAGTATGAAAGAAGATTCAAATTTATCGGTTCGTCGTAGTTCACGGGAATTGGGGCTCTGTCCGTCCACTACACCGTGCAGGAATTGAAGTAACGAGACTATTATTAGCGTCGTTTTTCCCCGATTGGGCTCTAGATCAGTTGGCAATGACCCGTTGTTTTATCGTTAAATTGTGTTCACTCATTTTTGGCATAACAGGTTTGTTAATAAACAAAATGGCCGCATATTGAGTGAGTCCAATCCACAAGAGACCCTACAGACCCTCCATTACATCCAGAAAAATACATCGTGCGGTTTACACGCTGGTGGCATCATCGGACCTTATTTCTTCAAAAATGAGGCCGAGGATCGCGTTAAGGTCAATGGAGATCGTTACCGCACCATGATCAATGATTTTTTGTTTGAAAATATCGAAATTTTGTTTTAAAGATTTCGAGAAATGGACCTGTCAATTGGCCTTCAAGGTCGTGCGAATTGACACCTCTCGATTATTTCCTGTGGGACTACGTGAAGTCACTGGTTTATGCTGATAAACCAGCAATAATTGACGACTTGGAGGCCAGCAGTTTTCGTGTTATTCGTGACATACGGTCAGCAGTGTTCGAAAAAGTAGGCCAAAATGGGTTGTCCAGAATGGGTTTCGTCAAAAACAGTCGTGGTTCTATTTTTGGTTTTGATTAGAAGTGATTATTTAAGACATTATTCAAATTGATGTATTAGCCCGAATTTTCATTGTCAATTTTCATCACGTCAAAGTTGTATCGGTTAGAGTGTCTCTGAGATAATTTATGTTTCGTTGATCCACTTTTTAAATTGTTTAATAGAGATAGACAGCAGTTTCATTTATAAAGAGCATCAAAATATGATTTCAGATTTAAATTTGACGCTCGATTTGACAATTAAAAACATTGCGATTTTTAAAAAATAATTTTCAATTCAAGACTATGCATTTATATTAAAATTACCCTTATCAAGATGAGGGATGTTGTGCTGAACCGGCTAGAAAATGCTGTCGATCACAAAAATATGATGTAAGGTGCTATGAATCTATGATTGTAGTGTTGCTAAAAGTATCTATATTCTTTACATCGTTGCTATAGAAAATCACCTTGAACGACACGTAATGGATACGTAAACAAATAGAACACAGAATTAGGAAAAAGTACATCCCACGAGAAATAGAATCCACAAAAGTTCAGTTTTCTGTCCGGACTCGTGATGCGATGTGATCTCCCTATTTTTTTAAAATGAAGCTGGAAGATGGTGATCAGAATTAGTATACTATATGAGAACTTACCATTCAGTGAATGACGTGGAGCAATAAATGATTTTATTAATCGAGGCATGCGAAAGATATGTGTGGATAATATCAGAGCATTTAAAGTATTTTGCGAGTTTTATTTAAAAATTAAGTTAAATTGCCTTAAGTGAGTTCCTAATTTGTATAGCTGCACGATCCGGTCTGCAAACTTCCTGCTCAGTTGTTAATTGGTATACGTTAGTAAACTGTACTAAGTATAATGTAGTTGTAATTGTCTAGGCCTCAATAGCGCTATTATTTTAGAATTGTAAGGTCGACAGGGAGCGTTGCCTTGTTTTGTATTCCGTTAAAAGCGGTGGCCTCTCTTGCTTTAAAATTGGAAAGTGCAATTTAGATTTGTAAAATTATTAACAAGAAAAGTTGTCCTAAATTTGTACACGATTTGTACATTCTTATATGATTTGATGTTTCATTCGAAGTTCTATAATTATTGGTAAATTAGGAATCAAAAACTTTTCAATTTTAAGAAAAATGTATTACAATTTTTGAATTAAGGGTCAATATTTAGCAATTAACCAATTTGATCTATCCAAGTTAGGTGTTACAGAATCTATAGAATATTACAAATATAAAATTTAGAAATTAACAAAATTTTTAAGATAATTAAGAAGTGTGTTTGCGGTCCCCTTGATCTCGGGCTGCATACTTTCCCAAATAAACAAAACTCCTTACAATACGCTTCGAAGACAATACTCATATTTTGCGGGGACGACAATGTGAAGTTCAGCCTGTGGATTTGACTTATCGCATTTGGTTATCTTATTTGGGAAGATTAAATACACCAAAGGCAGTTTTCTCCAAATATAGGAAATAAGATGTCTATATGTCAGTATAAAGCTGAACTTCGTTGCACTGTACCTTGAAATTAATAAAAATGAAGAACATTGTTCTTCCCGTAACATATGGTCATTGCAGACTTTCTGCTTTGTTTATAAACTTAACTATATATCTAAATTATTATTCCAGTCTTTAAAACTATATATGAATTCAAGAGACTTCATAGAATTTTCGCCACCTAAAATGTGTTTTTTAAAACGCACAGAAAATGTGGTGCAGTTTCATCACAGAATAGCACTCCAGAAACATTTTTTTGGTTGATTTGCAGTTGTTCCGCTCAAACCATAATTATGCCTATATATTATAGGTTGTCCTAAACATCAGCCCATAATAGCACTTTTAAATCACAACTGCAAAACGGATATTGCAGGTTTTGGCTAATAGAAAGGTTTGAAGAAAATTCTATTTTCAAATTCTTCACCCTTTATATAAGGTCAGTGTGTTCCGACTCCCATTTCTGTTGATGCATGCTTGACATGAAGCAGTCATGGGTCATACACCTAAAATATTTTTATATCCTAATACAACACCTTAGAAGCTATATGCTATATGATACCAATAAAACATATAGATTCGTGCTATTTCCATTTATGAACGCCTCAACTGGTTTTAAGACTTGGGATGGAATCGAAAATTGGGGTTTGAAAAAATCGAATCGTTTCTTTGTTAGATAACCAAAATATCTAAATTTTTTGTAATTTTTTGTTATTCTTTTCTGTGATTTGAACTCTCAAATGAAAACAAAATTAAGTTGAGACATTTTATTATTTTCTCTAAATTTTTAAATTCGATTACCTTCTTTTTAAAAAAAATTTAAAATCAATGAAATGTTCAAATATAGGACGAGTTTCAATAGCAGCGGGCTAATTCAATTTTAAACAAATTTCTATAATAATTTCAATTTTGGGATAAATATCATCAGCATTTCAACTGTGCCTGTCAATAGTTCTATATGCCTTTCCAGTAAAACTATTTACGATTCATTCAAATTTGGGTCAAGTTTGATACCAAATACTTTAATTTTAAACGATTAAAACCAATCCCATAAATTTTGTGTTTTCATTTTATTTAAACTTTCCAATTATAATTGATTCTCTCCATTGCCCAAGGTAGGTTCCAAAAATGTATTCTGTCTCATTGTTATGTTTGCGTCACCTTTCCGAGATTTTATCCACAAGTCTTATAAGAGGAACTCAATATTGCGTCTTCTTATTTGGTATAATTAGCGACGGGAACTTAGGAAAATACTTTGACGATTTTTAATTAGTTTTCAATTTCCAATACAATTATTTATGTGACAAAATCAAAATATAGAGAAATTGTGCAGCAAGGTGTTACATATCCATGAATAAGATCTTAATGTCTGTGAAGAAAAAAAAATTTAAATGCAGTTTTGTTAAAAAGGCGTATTTCTTATGTATGTGCATATAACAAGCAACAAAAAAAACTATCGCAGGTAGAAATTTTACTATACAGACTGACGTAAGGATGGCAACAACAAATCCATAGAAACCCAACGTCAATAATTCTAGAATATGGTTGGTTGGTTAACCTTTTATTGAAATAATGAAAAATGTGTACCAAAATTATGATTTATGTGTATGAATATGTCCCATGATTCCATTTCAAAATGCCGATTGAGATTTAATTTTTTTTTTTTTTAATTTTTAACTTTTTAACAGATTATGCAAATTATTCGATCGCTGTTTTGATTTTTTAATCAGCTATATTTTGATGATAAATTGCGATATCAAACACTATCTGCAGTTTCAGCTAATAACCAAAAATTAATGTTTCAATTTTTTTAGTAGTTATTGGTTATGTCACCAGGAATAAATTGGAATGCAAATTAAGTTCTGCCTGGTTTTAAAACTGTTACTTGAACTTAATGAGATTTATATTCATTATACTGACTATTGCTAGTTCCGTTATAACATATTTTAACTTTTAATTATGTGCGGTGTAATTCCAGGCCAATAAAAACTTGTAATGAAATGAAATAATATTATGGCTCTAGACCCAGCAGCCTTTTGCTTCGCGAACTTAAATATCTTTTATGGCTCCTACTAGGTACTACCTTGTTAATTTGTATCGTGCTAACTTTTTGTGCCTTTTTTTTGTGCTTCCATTTATGCTTATACTTTAGACAATACAACAATGAAGTTCATTCTAAAAATATCCATACAAAATAATTAGCCAGATTTTCTGCTGCGAGTTTTTCAGTTGTCGTTAAATGTCAACATTATAACTTATGAAATTCAGATGGCGCACTGATTGTTAAGAAAACACATTTCTAATAAATCGAATAAGGCCTTCTCTTTGGTTTTCACTGCAAACTGTCACGCGGTGATGGTGCTCAACGGGCCACGCTTACGAATGACAGAAACAGACATCACCAGATGTTCATTTCTGGGCCAGTTGATGTATACATTTGTCTCTTCGGTCCCCTGAATAAAATGGAAATATTCTAACAGTTTTTTCAAAATATATAGCACAAAATCTATTTCTGTAAGTCTAAACTATATCACACACTGCTTCTTTTAATCATTTAATCATTCCTCGCAAGTTGTTGGGACTATTTATGGAAAGGGCATGATTGGTTTTGTAAATTCGAACTGATTAAGCACAAAGGTTAATGCAATTATCTCGATCACGTTTTCTGTAAAAATTAGTACTAAGACGCTCAATTCTTGAATAAGATTTATAGAGATGTTCATCAACCTAATAGAAACTATAACGGAAAAATCATATTTGCTACTCGCTCGTGTTGTGGTGTTTTAATTAATTCAAGACCAAAATTGATCAAACCAGCTAATGCCAAAAAGTCAGTCACATTTATGATTGATATAAAGAATTTCTATCCGATACTCCTGCATCCGGTTTTAACATTCTTGTGATAGTTTCGGTAAAAACGTTTTTGCTTTAAATACCAACATTTTTTCTTCACATCCTACATTTTAGTTGACCTAGTATGGTGCCAATATAAAATGTAAGCTTATAGAATGCTTAGAACGTGACAAATCAGAAAAAGAATGCAAGGACTTCAACTGCTAAAAAATGCATCCAAATTTGGCGGTTAACACTGTTCAAATTAATGAAGCGCACTAGGAAAAGCTATCACAAGCTCCCTTTGACTCTTATTATTCAGATAAAGTTCACCACGAAGCTGCAATTTTAGATTAAATGTTAAGAACAAAATTCAAATATATTCTTTAACCTTGAAGAATTTTTTTTTTACGAGTGAAGAGCATACGAGGATCACCTATAAATCGGTTGGTTAAGGTAATATCGGTAATAGTACGCCATCACAGTATATCAGGCGCTCATAACCATAATCGCTATGGTCAAAAAGCACTAAAATGTACAAGACTGTGTACACTGGAATAATAATATAGTCTCAATGGCAATTAAGCTCAAGTACTTCGTTGAAGCTTTAAGAAGAACCGGGCATTGTGAATCTATTCACAGTCCCCAGTGCAGGCATTGTGAATCTATTCACAGTCCCCAATCAGTTTATGACATTTTTCTTTGTATAGCCACTTCTGGTTTCATCGAACGGTTACCTTTGTATATGAGGATTGATTATGGTTTTTTCTCTATGCTGAACTCGTCTTTAGATCGAATATTACTTATTGGTATAGTAATATGCCATTATTTTCGTCTTAGATGCAGTTTTGATATAGTTTTATTTTCAATTAGTTCTTTTGGGCACTCAATTGTTAACAGTTAAATTTGCTCCTCTGTACACTTGGATCAGTGCAGCCGGTATAGAAAAAGGTAGAATACTTCGCATAATTGGATTCCGTCTGTAACCGGACATTTTATCCTTAAAGAAGACCTGTATCTTGCGGTTTATAGTAAAGTATAAAAACTTATGCTTTAAATCTGTTTAGGTGCTCCCGGTGAGTAACTTGCGGTAATATTACAGCTTGGAAAACAGTGCACAGCGAACCAAGATTGCTAAAAGATGTTTGATTAGACCAAAGACAGTACAGTAGAGTGACAGATGAGGCTAGAGCGAGGACCATTTGAAAAAAACACTATGGACTCGTCTAATTTTTGGAAAACCACAAATCCCTTGATGGATAAACCACCGAGAATAAATTCGATAAGTTGTATTCAGGTAGTGATCTATCATTAACCATATCGATTTCTGGTAAAGATGAAGTGCAGTTTATAAAAATTTGTCTCACGATAGAACCGGGAAAATTCCAGGCCCCAACGCACCTCAAGCGAAACGCTGCAGAACAAGAATAAAGGTGTGTAAATGGGGCAAGGAAAGAATGAACTCCATAGCAAGAAGTAGAGTCGAGGACATAGCTGCAGTAACAGCCCTACAAACCGTGTAGGTTTAAAGACTATTTAGCAGTATAGAAGCCTTTAGATTAACAACTGGCCACCACACAACAGAAGCGTACGAGAATATCGGTAAGACCAGCGATTTATCAATGAAAAACTACATCCTGGGTGTTAGACCCCAGGATTTCTCAAAAGCCCTTCTACATTGCCAAAATATGGCAGTAGGTTTTAGTAATTTGGAATCAAGGTGAGATTTCCAGGAAAGGTGGGATTTCCAAGAACGACTCTTTTCCTGTTCCAGGATTTTGGAATAGCACAGGAAGCAATACAGAGGCCTGGAAAAGGTTTACCAGATAGTCCTAAATGATAGGAAATCAGCGCTGTAATTTCGCCGGGATAATACTCGTCAGGTAGACGAAGAGTATCAGGTCTACAAACTCCATTTTTAGCCATGGCTTTATTTAGTCTAGCCACTGCCGACAGGCTATTAATTTCGTCGCAGGAGTTTAACCGCACAAGGCTCTGTGAGCGGATTTTAAACTTCGTTTATATTCTTTTTGTACCGCTAGGAAATTATCCCAATCAATCTGACGATTGAAGTTGTATGCTTTATTTTTCAATTTCCTAGCGGATTTCCTTAACCTTTTAAGTTCAGAATTCCAAAGGGGTTTGTTATTATTCTTTTGGTTCGTAATAAGAGGACAAGAATTTTCAAAAGCAGTCGTAATTGCCGTCTCAAGTAAAGATGCATGTACCTCAATGTCGTTACTCGACTAATCCGGTCGGGTAAGGGTACTCGACTAATCCGGTCGGTGGGGTAAGTAAAAAGTCAGTTCGAGAAGAAAAGTCCCGAATTGGTTAGTTTTCTGTTACGATATGGCTTTATAGGGGGTCGTGTAAGTTTAATGTTAAACGAGATACAGCTGGGATCGGTCATCCGTCACCCTCCAATCAAAAATTAATTCAATGATAGAAATAGAGCATAAACTTATGTCAATCACCTCACGCCGAATGGAATTAACAAACGTCGGCTCGCTGTTACTATTACTATTTAGAACTTCAAGTTCAGAAGAGCTTAACTAGTTGAACAAAGAAGATCACCTCTGATTAATATTCATACTATCCTACATCGAGTGATGGGCATTAGCATCACACCCGATTACAAGAGGGATGTGCTTATGCTTGCTCCATGATATAAGGTTAGCGAGCTCCTGTGAGGGAGGAAGCAAGACAGAGTCATACGGTAAATAAACGGATGCAATCACCAGCTTAGTGCAGGAATTATGCACTATTAAAGTGATGAACAATGCCGAAAGATCAGCCGAGCTACACTCATGAATGAGGGAAGCATTAATGTTGTTACCAATAAAAAAGCACGCCCCAGCTTTATCGACAGATTTCTCATAGAAAAATCTGCAATTGTTACAATTCAATTCAGAAACAGCACCAAAAAGAAGGTACGGTTCCTGAATTAGACAAATACAGATGTATGCATTACAGAAAGCATCTTCCATAACTCCAACGAAGCTGACTTACTATATGTTGCAAATTAATCTGTTTAATTCTGAGCATGGCCATCATTTGAAGTCAGGCTTATAAAAACTAAAAAAATAACATTGACGGACCAGAGATTATCCTAAAAGAGATCCTCTCTAGCACGTATTGAAACGATAAACTGGAACCCGTAATTTTCTTAATGGAATTCTGGTCAATCCGAAAGACAATCGATTGGCGATTCGCCTCACGCTTGCACCGGGCAACCTTCCATTCCCTCAATGATACGACTCGAGGATCGTCTGGTGGACCAGGGATGCAAGTCATTGGATGGTGGGTCACCAACTGAAATCTGGCAACCACTCCAAATTTCTTTTATTTCGGAGACTTGCTCTCTAAACCACTTAAAGGTGTCATCGTTACGGCACCTGCAGATGAAGACACCATCCGAGAGATAGCACCCAAGCATCTGCGGCACAAATCCCGATGATTTCGCCGAGTCAAGCACTTAACAACTCAATTCGACCCGGAAAAGTCGGAAAACTTTTCCTCGTTCAATGAAATTTCCGGGTTATATTTTCCCAAACGCAAAATTTCTTCGTCGATGAATCGGCGACTATATACGTTTGCATACGAACGCGGTTTTTTGCCGCTATTTCCGGCATAGTACCAGTTGTAGTACGACCACGCTTCGAAATGCCGGAGGAGTCACTGAGCTGCTCAGTCGTGCCCATTGCTACCCCAGATAGTCTTTTCTGCAGACGCTGGAAAAGACATTTGCCCAGACACTATAACCTTAGTCTCATTTCTATATTGTTAAGTCTCCGCTGTGTAATATTCGTTTGATTGTCATAAACGGAACTTTTATATGCAAGTTCGATTCTGTATTTTTAGTATTATTTTAGGCGATGTATTCTGTATATAAAGGCAAAGATTTTCATCCGTATATCCTTCAAATTGTTTTTGTGTTTAATTTAAGGGATATACTCCGGCCTCACATACATACACTCCGCATATATAGTTGTGATCATGGCATCATTGTGATCGCAATCAAAACCGGTATCTCTTCGATTGAGAATAAATTCATGTTTAAAACGCTCACCATATTATCAGCGGGGCCCTGAATGATCGCAACGATAAACAAAACTGATATTTCGCTTAGCGTGTGTGTGTGATATACATATATGGTTTTAATGAAATGTGTAAAAATGTTTAAACGCCAACCGTACTGTATTATTAACAGCTGATTATATTCCACTATGATGTCATTTCCTTTGATTATTATTTACAAAAAAAGCAATAAGTCAAAAATATTTAAAATAAAAAAATACCATCTTCGGTGTGAAAAAGAAGACCAAAACAAAAAATCGTTTGGGGTCTAAAGGAATCCAACCTCCGACGGCAGCGTTAAATTACGATGAACTACATAATCTATATACATATATTGTTACTATTTGAATGTAATAGTTTTTAAAAAAAAAATTATTTAAACAAAAAAATCGTGATGTATTGATAATTAAAAATTTTAATTGAAAAAATAAGATCGGCTATACATTTACCAACTTTATATAAATTGTGTGTCCCGTCGGCATATTTCATTGCCGCGTATACACCAAATAAATAATGTACGCTGTGGTAGGTAGAACGCAGAACATTAACCAATTTAGCAGCGAAAATATATTTAATTTTAAATTAACAGATTTCATGAAATTTGTGATCAGTCAGCAATAAATTAATAAAACTCTTAGATATTATTTATTGCGTATATATGTTTGTATGTATATGTATGTACTGACATAAGATACAATCTTATTTTTATTTTTATACGACGTGATAAGAATTTTAAAAAATATCGTGTTTCATAATTACAATAATTTAATAATTATTTATTCGGTTTAGGCCGCAGTTGCTATTAATTTACACATAATTTATTTATATATTTAATAATAATTATTTAATTAGCAAATGTATATATTGGATGATTTTAAGCATCACCCGGTTACATACAATAATTAATTAATATAATTTAAGAATTTCTTAATTAAATCAATCATTCCAATCATATACCTTGACTCTTGTTCATTATATTCATGATTAAAATGTATATTTCAGTTATGATATGTGGTGTGAATAATATTTATGATAATCATAATCATATACTAATTAAAATTAATGTTAACAAGTGGCTTGTTGTATACGCACATACAAATACATATATTTACAAAGAAGCGGGGCATCCGCCATCCAGTCGGATTAATTTATTTTTATTGCAATCTGAATTAAAGTTTGCCCACATAATATATACAAATACGGCAACTGCGTATAAACTTTTAAAATCGAAACATAATTTTCCATTGTGTATGAAAATTATTTGCTTGTACTAAAAAAGAAATATCTAAAAAGTTCATCGAACAACAAAAAACGTAAAAATTGCAACATTCCCAAGATACAAACCAAACATGTATAACAGTTTTCGTTATATTCTGTTATACTATTCGTTCTTTAATACAATTTTGTTGATAATGCAGATTGAATTCATCGGAATAAATGAAACGCACTAATACATCGAAAATTTTGTACGTACGAACTTTTGTTTCGAATGAACTTTTAATCATTCATTTATGATGGTCGGTATAGGAGCATATAAATAGATAGAATGAAACAAAAAACGATGAATAATTAAATTTCGTTAATTTATTATTCCATTTTTGTTTTTGTTTTTGGTTTTGGTTGATTCCAAATCAGCAGAAGTAAAACATAAAATGTACAATTAAAAATTTAATTAATTAAATTATGTAATTTTACAAAATTAATTTAATTACTTTTATTACACTTTCTGTTTTTTTTTTGCTCTCTCTCGTTCACCCTTTCTCTGTCTCTCTGGTTATAAGCGAAAAATATTAATATTTTTTTGTGTATGTTGGTTCTGCGGCTTGTTCCGTGATGGTAATTTTTTTTTTTGGTTGATATCAAGCTGTTGGCTTTTTGTTGGTGTATTGTAGTTGAATCACGATTTTTATGTTGTTAGCTAGAGCTATTCGCAAAATGATTTTTTAGTGTGATATAAATTACGTCGGGAATTAGAATTAATTTTTTTGTCTGTACTTTCATATTCAATATCCAGGGATGTACTCAATCGTAATAATTAGAACCCAAATAAATATTATTCAATTATAAATTCAAATGGATGAGTTGGTACTCATGTGAATCGAATCACTAATTGAGAATCCATTATTCAATAAGAATGGCGAAGCGAAGGTATACGCCTGTGACAAATGAAAAGTGGCAGCGATCTGCCCATCTTCAAGAAGGAGTCTGCTTGAAGTATGATAATTATCTCAGTATATTGCACTCCTTTGCACAGCAAGTTATTGTCCTACATTAGATTGGATATAGTCAGCCCTCTAGTGGAGGGCCTTATTGGTGACAATCAAGGAGGATTTCGTCCCAATCGATCTCTATCTAAATATTATGAGGCCTATGCGGTTTATGATCTACCCTGGAATGCCTAAGATTGCCAACAAAATTAGTACTATTATGTCTCAATGCTTCAGTGTTGAAGTTGAGAACCAGCTATATCGAAAATTTGGGCAGTTAACTCAGGTGTTCGGTATAAGGAGATGCTCTTTAACCTTATGTTGGAGGATAGGTGCTTGCATATCCAGATGACATAGGTATGCATTATTGGACTGAATGTATAGCAACGGAGTAAATGAAAATACTTGATCCGCTTGTTTTCAACTTCTGTTCCAGGTCAATGAGTTCAAAACAATATACATGACCTCTGGATGTAGGAATAGCACATCGGAATGTTTGGGCTCTCTTTTCACCCACGATAACAGTGTAGGTGAGGATATTAAAGAGCTGCTTAGCAGGCAGTTGTTCTTGGTATCCGCTAAGGGCACTGCTAATATCTAAAAACCTATCATGTACCGTGAAGCTGAAGTGAATAACATTGGGTTTGAGGTAATTTTTTTTAAATAAAATGTCTTTTATTGAGGAAACAGAGCAATTACTGTAGAACGGAATCACATAAAATAATATAGGATCGTAACAATTAAAATCGGAGCTTTCATATGCGAGCAAGTAAATTTATTAAATATACGTTTGAAATATTTTCAATTTTCAGGAGTAAAATTTCTTTCGGGGTATTCAAGTTGTACTAAATGAACTGATTATCCCCTCGAGGGATAAATAAATTGTATTGTTAATTGCTTATACAATGAAATTTGAAACCGTAAGGTAGTCATTAGTCATTGACGAAACGAAACTTTTTGACGATTTTTCTTTCCTTTACGAGGTTGAGGGGAAACCCTCTATAAGGCTAAACACAGGGCAGGGATAAGCAGTAGGCAGTGGGGAAAACGGCCGATATAACTAGATATCCAACACCCGGGGCGCATGTCCGAGAATTGGTAGAGATAGAGAAAATGAAGATTCTGTAGACATGGTATTCTGATCGAAACTGGAAAACAGAAAGATCTTGAGTTTCTTCCTGTAAAGTTCGGCCTTAGCTGAAGCTTAGTTGGTCTGGTGGCTTCGCTGAAAACAGATAACCAAGGACAAAAGCTCTATCATATAGATCAGAGTAAACAATGAGATCAAAATCTACGATCTTAAGCCCATTTTCAAAACTGAGCCTAAAGATGGCGACATGGCCCATTGGTTCATTGAGGTATCGCCTTCAGCCAGGGATGCCTTGATCGCAGGGTGTACCTAAGGAGGTGTACAGGTTATAACTGACTTCGTGAGGGTTACAAGATGTTACAAATGTCATGCATTTCGACATATTGCCAAATTCTGCAAAGAGAAAGACCAGATATGAGGTTATTGCTACGAAAGCAAATAAAAGGAATATCCGAAACTCACCGAAGATGCTAAATATGTCTGTACAGAGCTAACAAAATATAACATTGAATCCATGATGCGAAAGACAGTCTATGACAAGTAAAAATATCAATATAAATAAACTAAAGATTGACCAATTGAACATGCAAAATTCAAAAGAAGTAGGACATACAATAAGACCAAAAGCAGAAGAACAAAATATTGAGTAAATATATCTGTGCATGCAAGAATCGTACGGTAAAACGTATAGGGTAGGACTCAATAACGATCTTGAAGTACTGAAAATCCCACAAAACTAGCAATCAAATGAACATAACCAGCAATCAAATCAATTTGAGTGATATGCGATAAAACATTCTAATTGAGAAAAATTTGAAAATGTACCAGAATCCAAGTGTAGTGGATTGTTGGAAAGCCTACGTATTGCAAATGATACAAATGTTGGTAGAGTTTAGCAGAGAATAACAAACTCACTCATCAGTGCCAGCAATGAAAGTATATACCTAAGAAACGAGCACGAAAAACCAATTTGCCTTAGTAGTCTTACGAGCTGACCACCAAACGTAGAATTGTTCAAAAACTCCGCAATCGCTACCAAAACTAAGCAGATCCAAACACAAAGGAACGCGACATGTCGTAACGCTTATTTCAGAAGTATTATTGAAACAAGCCAACGCAGCTTCGAAAATTTCATTAGTGACCATGGAAATGCCGAACCATGTAGCTTTGCATATACACATTCAGTACGGGAAAACTGAAAACGGAGGAGGTATACTCAGTACCATCGTAAGCGATGATAGATAATAAAGAGTTTGAACAAAAGTATACTCTAGGAGTCTTTCTTTCGATTATCTGTGGTAACCAGGTCCCGATTATCTGTGGTAACCAGGTCCCCCAGGCTATCCGGCTGAACCTCTTTGTACCGATCCATATAGGCCGAGACCAGCCAGTTTTGGCTGCTGCCAACTTTCAGGCTGACAGCAGTTATGGCACCATTACTGTATTGAGGGAGAAGGAGAACATTTAAGTTATTTTTTCCAAGAAAGTAGTATCAGATTTTCCTAGGCATGCTTGAGTATTCTAGTTTATACCGCTTTATTCTGAGGCCACATTCTGTTGATTATGTGCTGGTTGATCTATAAATAATACTTAGGATATTATTATGTTAATTATTCCCCTGCTACTCTAGGGTAATAGATACATACTGGTGCCATTGAATTTGATGGCATCACCCGTATCGCCTACCTTGGTACTCACTTCCGAGATACTGGCAGCTCCCTCCTCCTGCGGGTCCTATACATGCATTCGTCATCCGATACCAGGAAAACCGATTGCCCATCTCTCATTGCCAGGTTCATTGCGCGCGTCTCAACCTCATCTGTTTTATAGACTCTGAGAGTAATCAACCCGAAACTGAAATCGATTACTCCCTTAGTCTTAGCTAGAAGTTTGATCATCATCGTGGATAGTTATCTTTCAATTTTCGGTTGGAGTACGGGGACAGCTGATTCTTATTATGTTCAAGATCTCGTCTGGACTAGCCGGTTTGGTTGATAGCCAAATGCGCGCTCTATGTCTGCTAAGAACCTCTTCCGTGCGCACATAACTGCAAGGCTCGCGTCTTGCCACACCTCCTCTTATTCGGCTACTGACTTCTTGTACAGATAGAGTGTTCTCTTGTCAGAGCACGCTGTTTTTTTAATGCGCCATTGATACCATCCCGCATCCCAACAGGATGAAGGAGTTTCTGGATTTCATCCTAGGACTTTCAGAAAAAAAGAGTTTAGTACCTTATTCACCAACCTCAATGTTGTACTGTGATGCTCCCATTTACATGAGACCTATCAATGGCGGCTGGCGCCAACGCATACTTTTTCACGATATTGCTATAAAGCTTATAGGTTTTTGCACCTTGTGAGGAGTTTCCTTTAACGTTTGCAATTTGGGTCGTTTGCTGTCGACCGCTTCCAGCTTATCTTGGGACCACTGTCTTTTCGATACGTGGTCTTGTCTCTCAGGAGTTGCAGCCCACTTATCCAGTATTCTGGAAAGGTGGTTTCTGTAGTCCTACTTCAACAGAGGGACTTTACACAATTCTGCGTCAGTGGTGTTAGGTTTGCCTTGGGTGGTGCCACTGGTTCTTTTTTTGGGTGCCATGGACTCGTCCGTCTTTGGTGTTGTGGAGGAAGCTCCATCTTTAGGGTTCAAGTTCTCCTCGATGTTTTGGCCTTTATGAAGAGTGCCGGTTTCGCTTGTTTTTTATATTTTTGAGAAATTTTTATTCCAACAAGTATGTATACGCAGGTAATTTTATTTACAACTGGGGGTCGCCTGGTATCCAAAGGGCTCTGTTTGTAACTTGGCTTTATTAAATGGGCCACAAACCTGGCAGTTTGTCGGCACGGATTGCGTTACACCTTAAACCGGTCCATCTGCCGTCATTTAGTGTGACCCGTATCACATACCTAAGTCACTTTTGCCCACCCGTTCATAACGAACGTGTACCTGGAGGCGACGACATTGCAAGGCTATACCACAAACAAATTTCATGTTTAATTTGACTTCCTAATCCTTTTAGAATTATTACGAATGACACTATGGATGTTAGAATTATTACGAATGACACTGTGGATTGACACTATCTAATTTTGAATGAATATCGAAAAAAACCTCTACGACGCAGGAATATTTCAAAATCATTTGCAAGCGATTCCGTCAATTTTGCAACAAACTCTAAACGTATCTGTAAAAGTAAAATTAATCGGCAATAAGGCTGGAACATTAAAATATTTATTTTATTTATAAACCAAACATCATGGTAACTATGTGTAATTTATCACACTTCACAATACCAGATAATAATTTGCGAATTATATTTTTAAAAAAAATCGTATTTTTTTATCTTATAAAATCTAAAATTTCACTTTGTTCTAGATCTAAATTGCTTTCTTGTATTGTTTACGTTTTTACGTTTTTTAAGGTGAAACAATTAAAATTAATTTCTTTAAGAAGAACGATATACAGTTTAAATGTCAATATTTATAAAATTCAACAATGTGTTTGTGTGTGTGTGTATCCATATTTTGTTTCTAATGGATTCAAATAAATCAACGAACGAACAAACAAAAAACAAATCTTTGGTACTCGTATAACACAGTACAAAAACACCAAACAAATAAAATTATGATTGCGTATCATTTAAATAAATTGACATCATTTAAATAATTTTTTTTGAAGGGAAATTTTAAATAAAATTTCTCTGGATCTCTGGCATAGAACAAGTTGAAGTTGTAGGTAACAAAAAAAACACATTGCTGCGGATGGTTTCAGTTTGTAAAAAAAAGGATTAAGCAGTGTTGAAATCAGTGAATTTGTCTGCACTCTAAAAAAATTAGGATAAAGTTAAAAGTTTGCATTCCGGCAATATTATAATATGAGGGTTGTATTTAGACTTATTTATATATGGACATAATTGCTATGATTAAAATTAACGACGGGTCATTCAACAACGCTATTTGGTTCAGAAATCACTTTATCTTTTATTAATCGGCTTACTGCACACATAAACATATGACTAAAATTACAGAAATTAAATTGATTGATGTATTTTGTAGCTTAACCATATATCAATCAATTACAATCTGAAAATTCAACAAATTGCAGAATACTATTCCCAAGAGAACATAGTAACAATTATTAATCACCATAAGAACTTAGTACACTGTGCAGTGATTGACGTCGTACTACAAGTAGGCTGTTAGCAAACATCAACGTGTACAGCTAAAAGGGAAATCTACAAATCATCCGCTTACACAATTGGCGTGTCCCAAGTGTACCACACCCGGAGTGCACTATAAAAATCTTCAAGCAAATTCTAATCCTTGGATCATTCAAACGACAATAGACAATAAACTCAAATATGAAACTAAGCGAGTTTAAAATTTATCAATAAAATCTGTTAACTATAAATAAAAATGAGAAAAGTAATCAAAATGGCTATACGTTAGAGCAATTAAATATGCAATGGTACAAATGACTGGAGCAGTCAATGCACTAATTGAGCTAATTAGACAAAAGATTGAAGCGAGATATCATCAAACTTCCCGACTGTGCCAAGGAACTCCAAATAATCGATGGAAACTCGCTACACTACGTTTCATGGTTATACAGCGTAGAGAGTGAAAGATTATGAAATTATAAAGGGAAAACCACTATATCGGGCGATTCTACAAAGTATCCGCCAAAAAATAAGGGGAACAGCAGATTCAGCGGAGTTCGCAGTTAGAGTTCGATAAAAAGCTGTCTGTCACTACGTTATACCGACAAGCAAGATCAAAGGACGCACGAGCATCAATTAAGCAATTTAATATACTAGGATGAAAAAGGATCGACGAGTTCTAAGTCAACTTGAACCATCAACTATTATTAATAACAAACAATATCCGTTACAGTACGGATACTATGAATGTAATAAGCGATACTTTTAGAAACCGGGAACTAGATGTGTTCATAAGATGATCATCGAGTGACATAGGCATATAATGCTCACCATTCAAAGACCTTTAACCTTTACCACTTCAATCCTAACCATAAAAGGGATCTGAACTCAGATGTAAACTTAAAACCACATAAACAACAAACGGTATTCTATTTGAAAGATCTGAATGAAGGAGGCTCTTATGTAATTTTGAGGTAACTTTTACGAAAGAGGCCTCTCCAGCATGAATTGCCTAGAATACAAATGTCAAAACTATAAAATCATGAAATTTATCATCGACCCCGAGGAGGAGGTGATATATAGATAAAAAAAAAATTACTGTACCAGTAATCAAGAAATTCGGTAACAATACGGAAATGGATTTGTTTGTTCTACCAGGATTAAGTACCTTTGACGTTATAATTAGCGATGATACTCTAAAAAACTAGAGGCGGGAATTGATAGAAAATAAAACATTATCACTATTTCACCAGGCATCAAAGTTCCATTGAAAGCAAAGATATCACACCATGTCAACAATATTGAAATTGGCGATCACCATTTAGTCGATAAATTCAGTATTCAACTAAGAAAAATGTCAATTTTCTACCGCTTTTCGGTCCAATTGAAAGTAAACAAATTATTAACCCAAACATACGAGTGGAAATTAAAACAACAACTGAGGAATCGATTTACACGAAAGCCTACCCGGATTCAATTAGCATGAGAACAGAAGTTGGCGAGCATATCAAAAATATTTTCAATGATGACATTATACGATCTTCAAAAAGCTTTTATACAATTCACCAATTTGGGTTGTAGAGAAGAAAATGAATGCGTCAAGAAATACCGGATGTTGAATGACTTCAACAGATTGACTTCAGTAACAATATCGGACACCTACCACGATAGACTTAACGTCAGGATTCCATGACATCAAAATGAAGGAAAGTGATATTCCAAAAAGAACATTTTCCAAATTGAATGGAAAATACCAATTCACGCAGTTACCATTTGCTCTAAAAAACGCACTCGCGATCTTTCAACGGATGATTGACGATGTGTTAAAGGAATACATAGGAAAAATCTGCTACGTATACATTTACGACATTATCGCGTGTGGAGGAAAAACAAAAGAGTAACATCTACCTAAATAATCCCAACAAAATATTCAATAAAACCGAATTTTGTAAAAGAGGAAACAGAATTCTTGGGTTTCATTATAACAAATCCCGGGATAAGAGCGGATCCAAAAAAGATATTCGCGCCATCCAAAAACTAAAACCATCAGAAAATCTCAAGGAGTTAAAAGGATTTCTTGGATTAATATCATATTACAGGCGTTTCATCAAAGATTTTGCAAGAATTGCAAAGCCCATAACAAATCTAACAAAGGACATGTTAGCAATTGTCTGGGCTATAGACAATCTCCGGGATTATCTTTATGGAGCATCGAAAAGCAAAATTATCACGAATCACCAGTCATAACTATATACAAAATACGAATATCAAAACGAATAGGTGAAGACATCTGTAACGAAGACAATAAGTTATTATAAATTCGAGGGATAATAATTTAATAATAATTTATTTAATTTCTCCCTTTAATTGGCAAATATAAAGGATGAGTATAGCGGCAAATCTATATATGGAAATGGTGAGGTGTTAAAGTAAGCAGTGTCATAGGATTTGGAATCGTGGGTGTTTTGCAGTGTTCGAACCTCGATTAAGGGTAAACAAATTTAGCGGGCATCCACACATTTCTCATTAAATTAAAAAAAATGTTGATTTAAAAATGACCAATTGGCAATTAAATTATAAATAAATATTAAGGCTTGAAGTAGTCCTACTTACTCATGATTACAATCCAATCACACAGCTTCTTTTACCATCGAGCCACCGCCATAAATATAAATAGTGATATTCCAATCGTTTATAGCTACCATTTGAATAAAAAAATTGAATTAGAAAAATTGAAATTGTCCATTGCCGTGACCCTGCTTATTTGACCATCGCCGTACAATTTCATTATCGCTCTATATCCATACCCATCTTTTATACTTGAAGTTTTGAACAGAAACTGAGTTGGATTAGAGTAATTGTATTTCACCATCATCAATTTGACAGGAGAAATTAAATCGAGAATCGAACCTAGATCCATAAATCCAAAGTCAATGACTTTGCTTACTGGACCACCGCCGCATATATATTTCATGCTTTACAAATCTTTTATATCTATCAATTGAATAGAAAATTTTGAAAATTCTAGCGCTTTCTGCGTTTATTTCACCATCGCTATATACCCATCTTGTAGACCTGCCACTACTTCAAAAACATGAAAATGTTTAACAGAAGCTGTGTGTTGAACCAATTTGAAAACAGAAGAAATTAAATTAAAACAATACCGTCGCTATTGGGACTCGAACCTTGGTTAACGTTAACTGTAACTGTGTTAACCGTTGGTTAACTCTATACTACCTCGCCCACCACCGTTTATATATTTGATGTTATACAAATCATTTATATTTTCCAATTGAATTGAGAAACTTGGGCAAATTTTTTAACAGAAGCTGAGTTGAACCAAAAATGTCCCAACATTAATATCGCTGTTGAAACTTAACTGAACTCCATAGTGCCAGATGCAACATTTAATGGGATGACATTCCAAGCAGTGTATTTCGAAGAAGTTAAAAACCTGACAAGCTATTCCTCCTTATGTTCTTAAAAATTATAAAACTTTCGTTCCAGTCAATGATCTTGATGCGATTTTCTTGGCGGGCCACAATATTGACCACTGACCATACAAATCAGTAATTTTTTTCCTTTGGTTGTAGTTAATCTAGAACCCCAGTGAATGTTCTTTGCATTGAAGTCACCACCTATTATGAATCCCCGTATACAAGTGTGGGGTTGTACCAAGAACTGCAACGTTCATATAATTCAAACCTTTCAAAACAATATGTTATGTGGCATTGTAAACCAACGATGGTACATTAGAAACGATAACCTTTATAAGGATCTAAAGATGGAGTATGTTACCGAAGAAATCAATAACCATGCAAAGAAACATGTACAGCGACTCCGTCAACATCAAAATGCAGATTTGCGCCGTATTGCTGAGCAACACAGACCCAGTCAGACGGCTTCGAAGGACGAAGCCATTAGATTTAGGGCAGTTAATGTAATCGTATAATCAGTGTGGCGGTAACCACTGGGTGAAACTCTACTAAAGTTAACACATTTACTATAGGTAAGTTACTAGATGAATTATAATTCACTGGTAATAGATACAAAAAAAAAAAACTCTTGATAATTCTGAATGGTCACATCTTGCCTTTTATTGTTTTCCTAAGACTATATAAGAACGGGTAGTTCCGGGGTCCTGTTAAAATAAGAAAAAGGAGGATGAAATAATCCATCAGAAATTGGAATCCAATGTTTTTAATTCAAACTGAAAAATGCAAGGTAAGATTGTTCGCAAATTTACAATTACTTAAAATTAGTCGATAGTTTCCAGTGCGAACAAGTTAATAAAGAATATTTTAGTTTTTTTATGAATAGAACGGTTGTAATAAATTGCATTAGTTTTTGTGTGCGAAAACACTTATGAATTTGTACCGCAGTAGGAAAGGTTTGTATATAGTTTGTTTCCAAACCCATTGAGGAATTTTCTCGATGGTAATCATTCAGTGATGGTATCTACAAATAAATAGTATTAATACGGTTAAAGCTTTCGGCTGAAAAATGTCGGTTAAATTTATTGAAAGTAATATGGATGTGATATGAAAATTACAATTTAAAGAGGAAAGCGTCGACAAAAATCCATATGGAGGGACATGAAGGGACTAAAAGATATAAAAGATATCATAGATCTAAGTTCATGGAGTTAATAGAAGTAATGTTCTGTTGAGCCTTCATCAAGATCTGAGTCCAAATGAAATTGATTTCATATTTCAACAATAATTCGGTTCATATTCACACACTAAAATTGATGTTTGTGTAAAGTAAATCCCATTATATGTTACAGCCTACAATGTTTAAAAGAACTATTAGCAATTACATCCGTCAAGATAAAAAGCCGGACCAACTAATTTCAAACGCAAAGTAACGAGGTCAATTTCAGAACATATACACATAGTGGAATATTCTTTACAGGAATTTAGTCCAGCGACAAGCTCTACTCAGTAGAATTATATCAACTGAGCCACAGAGTGAGTTAATCCTTAATAAATAAATACAATAATAAATTCGGCTGAAACATTTATAGAACAGAATTTAAAAGTTATGAAAGGTTTCCTTCAGTTTGAAAACGGTTTCCTTTAGATTTGAAAAGTCTGGTTTTTTGAATTAATCGTCTTTATATATTAAACAATTATTAATCGCCTTTAGAGATAAACACCAATAACCAATTTTTCAACAAATGTCACTATATTTCCCATTGAACTGGTCCTTTTCTTCAAGAAATACAAAATTTACATTCTGGAGACCCGCTCTGGGAAAAGTGCCAACCAAAGGTTCAGAGAACAGCCCAAAAAAAATCTTAAATGAATTTTCAGTTTTCATTAACAGACAATTTAAATACACAGACACAGACACACAAACAGACATTTTCCGAAAATGTTCATATTGAATTGAACATTTGAAAAATAAATTGGTAAACAAATTACTGCGCGTAAGGCTTTATGAATAGCTACTCCCATACTCCCAACAAAAAGCTGAAGTTCAAGTTGTATGTGGATTCCTTGCATTTCAAGTTCTTATTCTATTGGCATTCAGAATATCTAGCAAATACTATAACCTCCACACTAATTTAATGGATCTTATAAGTAGTCTAAAAATTTGAAACTTTGGTACATGTAAGGATTTTGGTACGCTTACACACTAAAATATTATTCTGTTTAATTATCATTTTGTTGTAACTCTGTGTAACTTTGTGTTGTCCAAAGAGAAAAATAGATTATATTTAACAAAACGTGGTTGAATAAAATAGTGTTGAAATTTATTCTCGGAGAAAAACTTAAACTAGTGAGTGGTGAGAAATAATCTCTATGTGGATCACGGTGTAACGGAAATCATAAATTTTGTATAAAATTAGCATTCAATCAGTGTCATCAGAAAATTTCTAATGTTCTTCAACTTTATCACAACATTAAACAAAATTTTGTGATCCGGCACTAATTAATTATCTCTAAGGTGGAAGCCCTAAATCTTGGAGCCTCTGCTCTCTTTTTTATATACTAAACAATTTCTCTCTATACTAACCAATTAAACAATCTATGTATATGAGATTAGAGTAAACATTTAAATGTGTTTCATTAAGCCAGTAAGGCAGTGACCTCCAGCAAGAGTACAATGGAACGATTTAGAGATTTTTCAAAATAGAAAATGAAAAGGTTTTGGTATATGGTAACTAATAAAGTCATTCGAAAGGTTTTAAGGAAGCTAGCTATCTAAACAAATTAGGACAATCCCTTTTCTCGTTCCAGATCTAATTTTTTGTGGGAAAATAGAGATATATGTCTATACATAAATAAATGAAGCTTTTGTCTGGTAATCATTTTTCAATTAGTTATATGGATTACCCTCAATTTTGATTTAATCCCAAAAATTATGTTTTCGTAGTTAACCAGTTTCTCAAAAAATCACAGATTTATTGGATCAAATTTTGCAGAAGGAGAGCTAATTGCTAGTTTTATTGTGATTTTAAAGAATTTGGTTCAAACTTGCAGATTTGTAGATTTTTGAATGATACATTCCGTTGTATGGATGAATTTAAAGTTGGGCCTAATTTGGTTAAAGTTAACTAGTTTTTCAGTGTAAGACTTGTGTTAGTCGCCATTAATGAGAGCCGCGATTTTAAACTGTTGATGAGATATAATGGATAAATTAAGAATCGTGGAGACCTATACATGTTGTTAAATGATAACAAATTTATCTAATTTAAGGTTTAAGTATATAACAAACATTTTAGTATGGCAAATTGGAAATATATGAGTACGACCTCTAGTTAAGGAATTTATTGTGAAGATTTTAACATTTTAGTGTGCCTATACGGTATCCAATACGTTCAGAGGAATCGAACCGGTTAAATATTTTTAAAATACAAGCCCAACAGTCGTTGTAGTAAAACAAATAAATCAGTGTGCGTATATTTGTATTCCTTTTATAAAAAAACACTTATCCGTTTTTCAAGTCAGATCATAATTATCCAATTGTATTGTAGAAGTTGATGATACTTTTGTGGGTTTAATTAAGTGCACACATTTGTCAAGTACATACTACATCTTATTCAAAATTATTTGCAAATCGTTTAATGGATTTATGTGCCCCGATGGAAGTGAAACTTCTGAAATAAAATGATACGAGTTAGGAACTTATGGACAATTTAATGTGATTCCTTTGTAGTAACTGCAAATATGTTTTTTGTGTATGAAGTTTGATGTTTACCGATGCTTGTATTGTAAAGCTGATATCAAGTGATCAATCAATTGAAGGCTGTCGTGTAAGCCGGTATTCAATGGATCATCCGGCGTCTCGCTCAACCACAGAAGTATATGAGCATGTGGACTTGAAATTTGATCCTTTTAAAATAATTTCCCTAGGAAATAACGATCAAAAGGACTTTTTGCTTTATATTACAAAATAGTTGTGTCAGCTTATCGTAACTACAACAATAACTAGTGAGCCTTTATCCTTAAAGTTGATCAACGACTTTAATCGTGATAAATTTTCTTTTTACGGATAAAATTGGCCACATGTTGTTTGATGCTCTCCATTAGATTCTGCATAACTTCCGATGTGATTTTTGGTTTTGAGAATATTTTCAGCAACCTTATCGCATCAGCATTTTTTCAACATTGGATTGATTAGTTTCGTTCCAATTTATTGCACCTTTAGAGTACTGTGAACTAGGTAAAACAATATACGAATTCCGGGCACGTTTTGTATCAACAGTTTATAGTATGCTTTTTAAAACACTCTGCAGAACAGTTAATTGATTTTATGCGGGAATTCATAACTATTTTTTAAGTTATTGATTGAAAGGATAAAACAACTGACTATAATATAGTTTGGCCGATTTCTACTAACGCCTGAATTCCATGGAAAAGTTTTGGTACTCAGTTAAATTTGAGTAAGAAAAAAATATATATTACTGACTGTAACATGAGACAGAAAATCATCACATTAAGAAAATACTGAATGTTTTTAACAGTGTAATTGTAATGTTTGCTGCACACCATTTTCTACGTTGTCTATATATGGATTATCGACGACTTCGATGTAGAAAATTATTGATGACGCTTAAACGACCATCCCTGGTTATATTTTCAAATGAATTTTAGCACATTGGCCGAACAATGTATTGCATCATTTTCTATTTACAAACATTACTCTCTATATACGGCAGATTTCATTCAATTTGTAGAACACAAGAAACGTTGCCATATAGATCGATCTAGGTCTAATCTATATAAAACGAAGCGAAGAAGAAGGTGACGGAATAATCAGAGTGAAAATGGATTTCCAAAATATTTTGGTATTTCGGTTCAAATTCTCACACTAAAATTGTTGTTTACTTTAACACTAAAGCCCATTACGTGCTACAGCCTCAATAATTTAGTTCCCAAGTTGTTAAAAATTATTATGATTTTAACCTAGTCATCATAGCATATATATGTATATCTAGATTTATATACGCGCAGATACAAATTGCTTGGGAAAATCAATTAAAGCTTCTTCAGTTCTTATGTTAACATTTATTTCATACACAGTTTTCGTTTTTGCCTTGAATACTCAATTAAATGTGAAATATTTTAATGCAATTAAATAGAAATATTATCATGATATACATACACAACTACCAGTCACAATATCAATTATATATGTACATATATATGTATCTTAGATTTAAATTGCCCTAAAGGATTTTCAGTTTTTCCAGTAATTATTTTTCGTAATTTTTTTCAATTTTCGTACGATGAACTGCAAAAATAAAATAAATTATGATGATGGATACTCGCGTATATATACATATGTACATACACTCGTATAAAGTTAATATTCCACCAAATTGAAAATGAGAAAATGATTGGAATTTAAGAATAATAAAATAGTAAGTAATAATTATAGTGATATTAAAAACAAAACTTGAAATGTGATATTAAAAAAAAAAACGGTTTTAAACGTACCAAAAAAAAAAAACAACTAAATTAAATCCGTGAGAAGTAAATAATTATAATAAAATAATGATTATTACAATATTGTTTATACGTATAAACGATTTTTAATGTCAATTTTAAATTATTAAAAAAAAATGTATATTTGTGTATAGCTTTTTCGAATTTTTGTAAAAATATTGTGAGAAAGCTTTCTTTTAAAACATAATTACATATAAGTTAAAACTAAATGATTAGTTTAAATTAAAAAAATTTTTTGGGCCTCCAAGACGTCCGACTTTATTTACTATCAAACAATTTCTTTTATACATATATCAATTGCTAGGTTACAAAATGTGGGAAAATAGAAAAACGTTAAAAATAAAATATCTAATTTTACGCGCGCATTACATATTTTGCTGATATGCAAAATTGCAATTGAACTTGTAATTCTAGTTGTTTATCTACATTAGAAGGTCACTATTCCCGGGATTCCGGGAATTCCCGGGATATATAATTTTTGCAGTCAGTAACATTCAATACTATTTAATAAGAAACGATCGTTTTTAGTACAAAAATTTCATGACGATGAACACGCCCGTTCTCGTTCTATAGATGTTTGCTGAATAGTGAACCATCTAAAAGTTTATTTATATTTGTTGTTGTGTTACCGGTAGCTTCGTAAATTTGAATTTCTTGTTGTAGAGTACTCTTTTGGAGAGCGTGACAAGAGGCAGGTTTAGACATCATCGAAGCTGTAATCGGTGCCATCAGCATTTCCAGTAAATTCGATATTTCTGTACTTCTGCTGTTGTCTCCAAACATTCATTTGCTGTGTAACCTAAGTACGATTCCGATGCATTGTCTACATAAATAATCTGTTCATAACATTCCGTGCTAATTTGGTAACTAATGTTTTTAACGAATATATCAGTGGTTGTTCCGTTTCGGTTTCATGATCCAAATTCAGAGTATGTAGAAATTTCAGCAACGAGATAAGCTCAATATACCGATGCTCCTTGAATCGCGCTAATAAAACCTCAAAAATGTCATTTGAAATTTCGTTTTTATTCGATGGGCTTCACAGCAATGTGCAAATCACATACGACTTTGATATTAGATTAATTAATGGATTAGATTCCAAATCAATTAGTTCTAGCATTGCGTCCATACTATAAAAAACTTTGTTTCGAACCATTTCAATTGCCGCACTCAAGTCACTTCAAATGTGCATTTTGGCTTGTTATGGTTGTTCAACAATGAGATCATTCGGATTCATCTCATCATCATCGGTTTCAGAGTAATCTTCAATTAGGTATTCTTATTCGTGATCACTATCACTAATATCCTCTGGTCAGTGAATCGAAAAAGCAAACCAAGTCTCGCAACAATTTCCGCCATGGATTGCCGTTTCATAGCAGATATAACAGACCTAGACTGCTGCTCAATTTTACCAAACTTTGCTACACTAGCGCCCTGATTTGGGAATTCCAAAATACTACTATAACAGTCTGCGTAATATTGCAGTCGTCTTTACGTTCGTTTGGATCGATGTTATGCACACTTTCTAGATGCCGTCTTAATCCGCTTGTAGAAGTGCCTTTGTTACTTAAAACTTTATTTGGGCATAGCTGGCATTTAGCGTTTTTTCCATTTCCTGCTTTTTGGAAATTTTTCCAGACTCAGTGTTTTCAAAGAAATTTGGGCGAACTTCAACTCGAAATAATTCAAATGCATAAAAAATTATTAGTTTTTGGTTTTCGCATTACATCTTCCATGTTTTCCTTGACTTTTTGTATTGTGATAGTTGTTTAAATGAAATTAAACATTAAAGAAGCTCCCGGCTTACAGGTTGTGCCCATGATTTCTGCCGTAGCTGCGGTGATAATGAGGAGGACTAAACTGTGCTCTATCTGCTCCACACCAGTCCTAGTATATCGTACAGCAGAATAAAATTTATGGGAATACTTGCTATTTGGACGACCTGACGGATTTTAGTAAGATCGAGATCCGGCACTTTAAACGCTTCTTGGTAAGCTCAGGATGGTTTAACGAGTGAGAGGAGGCAGCTCGAATGTGGTATAGCTAAGGACCAAATAAAAATAAATGTAATGTAATATCTACGAAGGATATTCGCAGTTTTACGGATAGCCTCTTCAGGAAGAAGCCATAAAAGAAACGAACGTCACATGGTCTAAAGACAGTTTGTGTCTAATAACCAGGCAGATCTGGCCTGGACTTAACCGGGCCAGTACAGGGCCAACTGATATCGCTTCGACGGTACCATATTGGTATGGTCGTGGGAACTATAACCGGACATTGTCTCATTGGGATACATGCGAGCAGACTGGGTGTCCCTGCCCATGATTTCTGCCGCAGCTGCGGTTATGAGGAGGAGGAGGAAAGTGTGATTTGATCTGCACCTGTCCCAGTCTAGCGTACAGCAGAACAAAATTTATGGGAACTTCCCCTTTGAACGACCTCACGGATCTTAGTAAGATCGAGGTCCGGGACTTTAAGCGCTTCTTAGTAAGCTCAGGATGGTTTAACGCGTGAAGAGGAGGCAGCTCGAATGTGGTATAGCTAAGGACCAATTTTGTGTCTATGTTAGTCCACTAGGACGGCCATCCCTACCTAACCTAACTTAAGTCTTCTGCCACAGCTAACTTCATCACATTAATTGATATTTTCATTTATATGAAATGTACATTCAATATTAAATAACACTTGAAATTGATCATTCCCAGAGCGCTTGTTCCTGCTAATTAGTAGGGTCATTTAAATATTTGATTAAAGAAATTAATTAAATATTTTTGCGAAAAATAATCCTATTTGGGAAACTGTCAAATAGCTGCATACCAATGGTTGTACTCAAATTTTCAATTTTGATCAGCATAAAAGTAGTATCAGTTGCTGCTGAAATAAGCGTAGTATTTTCCTAATGGATAATTCCATCCCAATGTCTCAACTACCAATTTAATTGGTGCCAGGCCATTGTATAAATTGTTTAGCAACTGTTCTTTACTCTATGAAACAATTCAAGATGATTTACATTTTTCAATGCCAGTTAACTAACTGAAGCACGTTTTTTAACTTTTCGTGAATATTTTTTAATACGGGTTTCAAGGGGAGACTCTAGTTTTTGGGTTCAGCAAATTTGAAGGAAAACTCAAACTTTTGGGGACCGAGTATTCCCACACTCGGCTAGCAAATTCTACCTGTATAGAAATTCTGTGCATATTGCAGCCCGAATTTGATAGAAAACTGAGTTTACTATAGTTTTACTGACAGGTTGATAGAAATAAAATTCCATTAGACTGACAAAGACAAAGAGCTCATTTATTTTTATCAAATGTTTCAATTTGACTCGAACAGATAACGAGGTTTCCTTTAACATCGCACGAAAAGAATTTGAAATTTATCACCGATCATTAACCAGCAAAGGAATCCACATACAACTTGGACTTTAACATTATGTTAGGAGTATAGAAGTATCTATTCAAAAACCTTACGTAGTAATATGTTTACCAAATTTTTTTTTTGACGTGCTCTGATGTCCCTTCAATCCAAAATGAACATTTTCGAAAAATGTCTGTTTGTGTGTCTGTCTCTGCGTATTTAAATTGTCTGTCAACGAAAACTGAAAATTCACCTAAGATTTTTCTTAGGCTGTTGTCTGAACCTTTGGTTGGCATTTTTGTCCATTATAACGATTAATTTATACAGAGTGGCTCAGTTGATATAATTCAACTGAGCACTATGTGTATATATGTCCTGAAATTGAACTCGTTACTTTGCGTTTGAAATTTGTTAGTGCGGCTCTTTATCTTAAGTGTTGTAAATGCTAGACTATAGTGTATTGTTATTATTGTTTATGGCATGTGAAATAAACGATCTGGAAATACATTAAAACCTTTGGGAGATACAAATATTATACAATAAAACCAGGCGGCACATTAAATCACGTCAACGCAAAAAAGAGTTTAGCATGTCAAATTATGCCCAAATCACATACTATACTTACTGTGCTAACGAGGGCGGCAGTACGTTAAGTAAATTTAGTTATTAATCTTTTTGCCGCTTCGTGAAAAGCTCCTATACCTCAATGCTGCTTCAAGCTCCATATCGCCTACATAAAAAGTTTTGATATAGTGATCACGAGTGCAGCCAATCCCAGTGGATCAAAAAGGTGGGATATATCGTTACAGTTTGATATAGTTACAGATGTCTTGAATATGATTAAAACATCTCTAGTTCAGAGATTCGAACAAAATAGTAACTTTATGGTGAAATCACTAACATTCGTGATTGCTTGCGATCTATAATATCGATTAAAATTTGTTGACTGTTTAGGTACTGCTTCTCGATGTAAATATAGAATTTAAAAAATGTCGTTTGCATTTAAATTTCATTTTTAATAACCCAAAAAAATTGCTGACATGTTTGCGGGTTTCTTTTGAATATCTATATACAAACAATCAACCGTAAATATAATGAGTAAATATAATCTAATCAGTTTACCAGTTATCAGTAATGAGGACATTTTATTTCCTACACTTGAGGTGAGTTCGCGAGGTTGGATATATACCCTAACTATTTATATCCGAGCTCTAAACCAATAAAATCACCAAAAAAGTTTGTAATTAACAAACAAATTCGTCCATTTCCCCACTTTCAAGTTAAAATATTTTATCATACGATCGGAATTAAATAGCTATATAGGGTATATATCCAACCTCTCGGACTCACCTTTAATCCGTTTAAAGAGGAATGTTAGCCGGATAATATTATCCCACGTACATATTTTAGTAAAACCAATACGGAATCTATACAATCTCTCGTTAACATCCGGAATATTCCCTGATACATGGAAAATATCTCAAGTTATACCTATATTTAAATCTACTAAAAGAGAAGACCTCACTAAGAGGGATATCAGCCACTTCAACCATACAAAAATTATTCGAACTGATGGTATGTAACAGCTTTAAAGGAATCCTAACCCAACATATATCATTCAATCAGCATAGGTTTATGCCCAGAAGATTTACATCTATTAACTTTGATGAATTTACAAATAAAGTTATCAATGAATTTGAAAACTGTAACAAGTAGACGTATACTGTATAGCATTTAACTCCATCTGCGCCATCACAAGGCTGTAGGAAGTTTAATAACTTTGAATTTTCATCCAACTTTACGAAATAGTTCAATTCATATATTTGTCTAGTCGCGTACAATATGTGACAATTGGAATCGGAAAATCTGAACTAATCAAAGTGACGTCCTCAAGAATCTCACATTGGACCATGGATTTTTCTCGTTTTCATAAATGGAATAACTGAAGTTATAAACTATTCAAATCTTCTATTGTTCGCAGATGACACAAAAATATTACAAGAGGAGATCTTGTTGTATATTGACAAATGCAAAGTAATGACTTTTCGTCATAAGAGAAAACAGATTAAATTTACTCATAGCGTTAATAATACGGGAATGCGAAGAGTTAATGAAATAATCGATCTAAGAGTCACATTTACTGAAAACATGAGTTTTAACATCCACATTTACAAATGCGTTGCTAACCCGGGGTATACAACACTCGGAAAAAAATGAAAAACATAACCTTAAAAGTGTATTTTAATTTGACATTTTATGACGAATTTCATGATAATTTTTTCGTGAAATAGCCTCCTGATAATTTGCTGAGAACGCCATAATTTGTATAATATATACGGTTTTCCAATAATTTTGTGTGCTATTTGGGCAGCTGTCATCATTTGACATTTGACAAGTAAAAACTATAGGCCATTACTAAAAATGGTACGATACACGCTTCAACAACGCATTGAAATCGTTAAAATTCACTACAAAAATGGTGAAAATTTTGCAGTCATCCTCGGTGTGATTGGACCTTAGTGTTCCGAAAATGAGGCTGGTGCAACTGTTACGGTGATTGGATTGCGCTACCGAGCTATGATTAATGATTTATTTTGGCCGGAACTGGAAAATATTGATGTGGACGACGTTTATTTTCAGCAAGACGGCGCTACGTGCCACACAAGCAAAGAAAAAATCGCAATTTTCCAAGAAAAGTTTAGACTTTTTTCTTTGGAGCCACGTGAAAGATAAGGCCTATGTCCAGGGATGGGCATTTACGCGTCATCTAATATTTTCTACGTCTACGTGTCGATAACCCGTAGACAACGTCGACAACGTAGATAACGTTGGTAATGTAGACAATTCCTTGAGTGATTTTGTGAATTAGTTCTAAACCACGGTGACCATAATAAATGCAAAACAACGATATAAGTTGTTTTAAAATAGTATAAAGGTGGTTTCAGTGTAGAAAGAGCAGCTCATAAAAATCGGAAAAAACTGCACAATTATGATAAAAAAAATGAACAATAAGATTATAACTTACAATAAAATTAATAAGGAGATCTCTGATAGTAACCTGAATTCGAGTTCAGGAAGGCTATGAGCTACTGAGTTATTAAAAAAATCAAATCTTTCAGATAAACAGAACTTTGTCCGCTAAACGTGCCAGACTGCTCTATGACCAAGTTTTGACAAAATTTAGTGAATGAGTTGTGGTGGAAGACGAATCGTACATAAAATTGGATATGAAACAGGTTAGCAGGTCAAAATTTGAATCTTGCCAAAAATAGTGACAATGCGCTCCAGCTAAATATAAGCACATCAACTTAGATAAATTTGCAAAAAGAGTTAAGATGACAAGCGTTTTACAGTTGTCGACTTATAGTTGTCTTTGTGACATTCAGGAAATCATTGTAAGCAATTCATCGCGAATCGTGATGGCAAATCAGCGCGGCAAATGGATATAAATGAGATTTTGGATATAAATGAGATTTTAAAGGTATGAATTGTGAAATACAGCCAACTGGAATGAAACTAGGCTATTTCTGTAAATGTTATAATTTAAGAAATATTGTAATCAAAAAATATTTAATCCCACTTTTTTCAAATCAAAAATCACCTAAAAGTCCTATTTCCATCCAACATGTCAAGTTTCATTATAATCGGTCAAGGATTAGCCTATATAATTCAGTTCAAGTTAATGAACAACTTGAACTGAACTATATAGGCTAATCCTTGACCGATTATAATGAAACTCGACATGTTTGAAATAGGACTTTTAGGTGATTTTTGATTTGAAAAAAGTGGGATTAAATATTTTTTGATTACAATATTTCTTAAATTATAACATTTACAGAAATAGCCTAGTTTCATTCCAGTTTGCTGTATTCCACAATATGGTACAAAAATAATTTTAAATTCACCACAGTTAATAATGTTCTAGAACTTTACCCAAAAATCAATTTATAATCCCATTTCAATCCAACATGTTGGATTTCTATTTCCCGTCTCCCGTGATTTTTTTTGGTATTTCCTGGGAGTTGTTTTACAGATTAGTTTCATTTAAACAACTATCAAAATACAAAAAGTCAAGCAAACATGGCAAATGTAATGCGAACAGCAAAAACTAATTATTTTTTTGTGCATTTGAATTATTTCGAGTTGAAGTGCGCCCAAATTCGTTGAAAACACTGGAGAAATGGCAAAAACACTAAATGCCTGCGCTATGCCCAAATAAAGTTTTAAGTTACAAAGGAATTTCTACAAGCGGATTAAGACGGCATCTAGAAAGTGTGCACAACGTCGATCCAAACGAACGTAAAGACGACTGCAATATTACAGGCTGTAGTAGTATTTTGGAATCCCCAAATCAGTAGAAAAATTAAGTAAAATTGAGCAGTGGTGTAGCTCTGTTATATCTTTTATGAAACGACAATCCATGGTGGAAATTCCTGCGAGACTTGCTCCTGCTGATGGTTTTCGATTCACGGCATTTGTAAAAGTGAATTAATTCGTGAATCATTAAGTACTCGAGACTATACTTTTCCGAGAGACAACCGCATCGGGTGATGAATCTGATATATTAGTTTTATGATTTGGCAAAACAGGAAATAATTGAAACCATAAAGGCTCACAAAAAAATGAGTGGAAAGTTCAGTCTAACTTTAGATGAATGGACGAGTGTAACAGATCATCGATATTAAATTATTAACCAGAGGATATTAGTGATAGTGATTACGAATAAGAATACCTAAATAAAGATTGCTCTGAAACTGATGATGATGAGACGAATCCGAATGAATGAGATCACAACAACATGAGATTGAACAACCACAACAAGCCAAAATGCACTTTCGAAGTGACTTGAGTGAAATATTGTAAAAAAATTAAAATTTTTACCAATTCGACGCAATTCGATGCGGCATTAATTGATTTGGAATCTAATCTATTAATTACATCTAATATCAAAGTCGTATATGTGATTTGCATATTGATTTGAAACCCGTCGAATAAAAACGAAATTTCAAATGAGATTTTTGATGACTTATTAGCGCGAATGAAGGAGCGTCGGTATTCCAAGCTTATCTCGTTGCTGAAATTTTTACATACTCTGAATTTGGATAATGAAACCGAAACGGAACAACCACTGATATATTCGTTAAAAACATCAGTTACCAAATTTGCACGGAATGTTATGGACAGATTATTTATTGTAGACAATACAATGGAATCGTACTCCGGTTACACAACACATGAGTGTTTGGCGGCAGCAGGTGACGAGCAAGGAAACAGAAATATCGAATTTAAAGGAAATGCTCGCGGCAATGATTACAGCTTCGATGATGTCTAAACCTGCCATTTGTCACGTTCTCCAAAAGAGTACTATACAAAAAGAAATTCAAATTTACGAAACTATCGGTAACACAACAATATTTGTTTTTAAATAAACTTTTAGATTGTTCACTATTCAGCAAACATCTATAGAAAGCGAACGGGCGTTTTCAGCGTCAGAAAATGTTTGTATTAAAAAAAACGATCGTTGCATATTAAATAGTATGTATTCTTACTGACTGTAAAAATCACACTGTGCATTATATATCCCGGAAATTCCCGGAATCCCGGGAATAAGATTTCAAAATTTCCGTTTCCCGGGTATCAAATGATCCCGGGCATAGTGACCCTCTAGTTTCAGTATAGGTAAGCCAGAACTTCATTCTCAAATTATTTTATAATCCCATTGCCCTTCAACATGCTTAGTTTCATCAAAATTGGTCATCTAGAGTATTATTCCAAAATCAATTTAAATTTGTATTTCCATCCAGTATGTTGAGATTTATCATAATTGATCAAGAAATAGCCTAATCCTCATCTAGTAGTCCAAATATCTGAATTTTAAAATGATAACGGTAAATTGCTTGCGATGAACTGCTTGGGATGAATTACTTGCGGTGAATTGCTTATGATAAACTAGTCTAGTACCAAAGTTTTGGCCTTCTAAATGGAACAATTAATATTGCTGGCAAAGTCACATCAGAAATTGCGTAGAATCATATGTGCTTGACTTAAGGGGGTTATAACAAAATTTTAAATTTAAACCAATCCTAACGTTTAGTGCATAAACTTTCTTTAATTAAACCTTTTGGTTGTTTTATTTCAACATATATTACCATAGTTATAGTATGGTATGTGGTTCCCGATGTAATGTGCACCTTCTCTTTCATTTCTTCTTACGCCTTAAATGAATAGCCCTTTTACAAAATACCGCATTTTATTTCATATCGCTTAAAAATCGTAGGTTGTTGACATTGTCGTAATTGTCAACATTGCCAAAAAATCTTGCCAAGTTATATTTTACGTATCGCAACCGCGTAAATTACCCGGCGTAATCTACCTCGCCCATCTCTGCCTATGTTAATGCTCCACGATCGATTCAAGACCTTAAAGATGAAATTCGTGCGAATTGGTCATGGAAAATTACGTGAAAAGGATATGGTGCTGCAAGCGTAGCCGTGGCGGCCATTTGGCTGATATAGTTTTTAAATGTTAATGGTATACCTTCCTCTTACACAATGAAACCTCTTATTGGAAAACCCTTTACATACACACACATTGATAAATTTAATTTCATGATAGACAATTTCAGCAATTTTGCATAGTGTAGACCCCGGGTAAAGCAAATTCTATTTTTAGCTTTTAGGAGGTCTTATCACGCTTACTACATCAAAAGTATTGAAAGTAATCAAATAAAATGTTTCATCATGTTGATTTAAAAAAAACTGACTGGGACTATGATCAAAACTTACTGTTTTATAAGAATAAAGCCCGCCTACCACCATACACGACATGGTTCTTAGAGTATAAAATTTGCACACTGGAAAATAGACGATTAATTTTGGACGTAGCTTTTATTACTAACGCCCTTCATGGCCATATTGATTCACCAGACATATTGC
Organism: Tipula unca; assembly: GCA_951394425.1. Taxonomy (NCBI): domain Eukaryota; kingdom Metazoa; phylum Arthropoda; class Insecta; order Diptera; family Tipulidae; genus Tipula; species Tipula unca. Next base: position 74,971,891 of record OX596381.1, read on the forward strand.
AAAACATATCTATCATGTTACAATCAAATCGCTGATATCTGATAATTTCGTTTCTATTTATATTTTGTAAAATATGTTGATTTAGAATACGAACGTGGCTTGAAATTTTATATAATTTTCTAAGTGCGAAGATGGATTTTCGAATTAAACCAAAAAATATAAATATCGCAGACATTGTCAGACTTGAATTAAATTCGACTGGAGCAGCGAACCTTAATAACTGCAAATGACAATATTTTGTCCATAAATCACGGCTTATAAATTTTATAAATTCATTAAAAAAAACGGCCAAATTAATATTCTGGACATATTATATGCATAAAAGGGAATTCCTCGGCGGATTTGAAATAAAAAAAAACCCAAAATATTGTTGTTTTTATCGAAAGACAACGTAAAATATTTCACTTGACTAACTTTTGTATTACATTATCTATTTAAACATATATAATAGAAAGACGAATCAAAAACTTAAGAGAAAGAAAGACTAAGTTTTGGTTTGGTAACATTCTACAAAAAAAAGGGAGATTTTTTTTTTCAGATAACAATAGAATATTTCTAACAATGGTGGTCCCAAAATATCATGAATTTTAATGATTTCTATTTTTTCATAGATAGCATATAGATAATATGGTGTCTTAATTTGAGGTTACATAAATATATTCTATATACTCGGTGATATAGTTGAATATAATATTATAATTAAATTCAAATTAATTCTATAAATTTATATGTCTCAGTTACTTTGTATTATATATTATGTTATTGTAAGGGAAGAAAGACAATGGCAGTTGATTTTCTCACACATGATTATAAAACCATAAAAGTTCCATTCATTTTCGTTTGGTTATACATGAGTACTTTTTTGTGACATAAATTTCGACTATAAGGATATAAATATATCTACTTCCTTGAAATCCTCACCTGTGATGTGAAAGTGTAACAAAACACGAAAAACCTCGCATTACTACCCCATTATTCTAAAAAGGTTAACATTTAAATTATGCCATGTCTTGTCCTTCAATCAATTCGACTATATAAAAGCAAATGGTAATTATTGGTTATTTCTGTGTACATAGAGCAATTATAGTATTTTTGGGTTGTCAGCGGTAATTATGTTAAACCAAAGATCGGGGACTCGTTGTAAGAGCAACTTTAATTGTATGTACATGTAGCATACATATACGCAAACTGGTTGGCTGATTTATTTTAATTTAACTATACATAATTATCTTTATGTATAAAATGGAATCAATAGAATTTCTACTGCATTTTGTGAAACCATAAAATATATAATAATTTATGTTTTATTCCATTTTACCGAACCAAATGTAAACATATATAACATAATCAACCAAACAAAATTTAAATGAAAACAATCTTCTGCACGCAATACTTCAATCAAGACTATACACAAAACGAAATAAAACGACTGAAAACAAAAATAATTTGCCGTTCTTTTAAGAAAATCATCAGATCACCGCACTAATGGATTGCGCGTATCCATTTATTCTATAACCAACCAACAAACAAACAAACAAACAATAAAAAAAAAAGTTTTGCGTTTAACCTTTAGGTTTTGTGTATTTTAATCGTAATAATTTTACTTCAAAAAATATAAACTAAACAACATAAAAGTGTAATCAACCATCAAGATTTTGTGTTCAGGTTTTGTGTTGTGTTGTTGTTGTTTACATGTATACGTTTATAATATTCATAAATGGCGTTCATAAATGACTTTTTAATAGTTTTTGATTAACGATTTTGATGGATACGCGCATATATGTAGTAACGTGTAGAAAAGTTTTTATTTTATTTTATTTAACATGACGGTTTCATGTGAATAAAATTATATAAATACAAAAAACCACCCGAAGAAAACTTTTGTATAGTGTTTGAGGCAAAATTATATAAAAAAAAGCTCTGGGGTAAAATTAAAATGAAATTATATCCATTTTAGAATATTATGTTTTTATTTTAACTCATACACACACACAAACACACCAAATTAATACAAAGTTTGCATTTATAATTTAGTTTTTGTTACATTGGGTGCCATTAAAAATAAATTGCTTCCCAATATAATAAAAATGTAAAACATCATCTTTATTGTGCAGGTTATCATGGTTTTGCTAAAGGTTTATCATTTACATAAATGTTCTATTGTGTACTAAACATATGTTAACAAGTGTATATATACAATAGCGCCTATGGACAGATGTTTTATTGTCAAATAAAATTAATTGCGACAACAGGTTAATTCACACGAAAATATTTGTGAATGATTTCGCGCACACGCGAATAATTTATGCCCAATTTACAGAATTTACATATATATGTATGTACATAAAGGATGCATTAAATAAATTTGACAGCTTTTTAAATACCATACAATACATATTACAATTTACAATATGTACAATAGCTGATGAGTAAAGTGGGTTATTTGCAATACAACAGCACTCACGCGACCATTAAAAATTGTTTAACATAATTTTTTTAAAATGCTGTTGGCACAATCAAAAGTTTACCGGCAAAACTTATTACAATTTATCAGTTGTCAATACAAAATACTACTTAAAATAACATTCAATAAGAAAATCACAAAGACTTTATAGTTAAAATTACCAACTTTATCAAACACAGCTCTACTCTGACTGAAAAATATTAAAATTTATCGATACCAAATCTTCCAAGCACTATATAACTCAATAAAGTCCACGAAAAACTGTGTTGCATCAGTATGTGAGTGCCTTCGCGAAAAGTCGACGAAACTGTGGTATCGAAAAATAATTAGCCAAAGAAAAAAAACAAAATATACAAAATATTAAATTCAAGAAAAGCATTCGGCTAAATAAATTCTCCAACCTAATAAACGTTGCTTTCCGAATCATATATGTCCTAAATGTGTGACAGTTCGCAGAGGCTAATATGATACATATTAGCCAAGAAAATCAACCAACGAAATAGCATCTCATAGACCAATATCGCTATTAACGGTGATCTCAAAATTTTTCGAAAAACTCCTACTTAAACCAATAATTGAGAGAATGGAATTAATAACACTAATTTGGATTCTGAGGCCACATTTCATTAAGTTGATAGAATCACAGATGCCATAGTAAAAGCACTTGAATAAAAAAAATCTGCTCGGCAGCTTTTTTGGATGTGCCACAGGCCTGTGATAAAGTCTATCTCGACGGACTTTTATTCAAACTCCAAAAAGTTTTACTGCCACAAATTTTCCAACTCATTAGAATCGTATACTACAGTAAGGCATTTTCTTGTTAAACAAGAACGCTAGGTTAGGTTAGGTAAGGGTGGCCGTTCTAAAGGACTAGCATAGACACAAAATTGGTCCATAGCTGTACCACATTCGAGTTTCCTCCTCATCACTCGCTAAACCATCCTGAGCTTACCAAGAAGCGTTTAAAGTCCCGGATCTCGATCTTACTAAGATCCGTGAGATCGTTCAAAGGGGAAGTTCCCATAAATTTTGTTCTGCTGTACGCTAAGCTAGCTATAATTTAATAAAATCTTTTGAAGAACTAATATAATTTTTTAAAATAACTCAAACTATAAGTAAACAACTGATGGAAAACTCATCTCAAATCCTTCGTTTGGAAATATTTTCTTTTATGAAATATTCCCTAACGATAGGCCTATTAGACCTATATAGCGGAATCTTGCCCAAATCTCCGAGATTGTCTTGTTATTGGATTTGTTAACATCTATAAAGTTGCTAACAAAAAATTATAAATTTTCGTATTCGATTCCAGTTAGTGAAAATGTTCTCGTTTTTTTTATAATTATTATATTTCCATAATTAAATAAAAAATCACTTTATTAAATAATTCACTTTCTTGAAATTCTTGATACAAAAAACACGGATGGGCAAGGTAGATTACGCAAATTACTTGGCAATGTTTTGTTTCACCAGCAACAATTAAGGCAACGTTATTGAAATTCTAAATTCCTGAGATAAATTATGAAAATATAATAATTTAAAACTTTACAAACCAATGATAAAGGACAAAACTGTCGTCGTCCACATCGTATTGTTATACCCTAAACAAATCTGGCCGCAATAGTTTAGAACTACACAGTTTACAAATAATTTACATGAATTATCGATAGTGTACGACGTTGTCGATATTGTGTATGTTATCTAAATGCGGGTTGTCGACGCGGCAACACAATAAGGCAAACCAATTTGTCATCTATAATCCCACACCAAATACTAACGCGGTAAAGTGTGTGGTTTTTCAACGTTTTTTCGTTGCCACCAAAAATTTACTTCTAATCAATAATGCATTGGTTATGCCGATTTATTCCTACACATGCTTTGTAAAATCAGATTTGATAAACAAATAATACAGATCGTAAAAAAAAATTGTCAATATACCATTCGATTTTCGTTCCTGTAATATATAGAGATAAACCAATTTCACTGGTCAACTAAGGAGTCCTGACAAATACCTCTTCCTCAGATATAATTAAAAACTAAAAGCATTGAGTAAATCCTTTACATTTGTATAATCTTACATGTAATTTTTACACCATTCCAAGGTCAATTACCTCAACATGAAATGTGCTCAAACCTTCCCTTTTCGAATGTTGAAAGCATTATTATACTCACTTTTGTTGCCATGATGGTTGTGAGCAGGTCATCGAAGAAAAGTCACTGTGATGCGATAACTGTAGGAAATTGTATAGAATATGCAGATTTGGGTCACGTACGTCATTCGTCAAACAGTTATTTCCTATTATAAGCATTATAGATATAAGTAAATACCGCGGGAGAGATTGACGATACTGCCTTAGAAATCAAAGTATAAAGTCAAATTCAACTCATTGCTCAAGTTCAAACACAATTTCTAATTTTTTCAGATGTTGCTTAAATCACGGTTGCTATTTTTTTCACTCATTCTCTTGAAAAATTACTTTATTTTCACTCATACTAACATCTAATAAACCATTATAGATTTTGCCTCAAATTCATACTAGAGTTTTATTCTGAAATTTCACTTAAGCAAATTCACTCAAAAAATGTATACTTGGAAGTCTACTCAAATATGAGTAATTATTTATTTATAATTTAAATTGCACTCAAATAATCTATAGTTCGCGTTTACATAATTCAAATAGTAACCGGGATTCACAATAATATTCCTGCAGTAAAAGATCCGTATTATTCGGCTTACTCTTATTTCTGACAAATTTTGTTTCCTAAATAATCATGAAGAAGGAAGCAATGCCAACATATTTCACAAAGTTAATTATTGAAAATCTATAAAATGAAGCCCAAGTATTATACTCAGTCTTAATCTAAATAATATTTGTATTTTCAAGTAGTACCTCATTTAGAGAGTCGATTAACCCCATTTCTTGTGGCATTGCGCAATAAAGCCATGACTTCTTATTAAAATTCTTATAAGGATGTAAACCAAAGTCTTTCCGTAACATGTATACATCATGTTGAAAAGTTTAATTCCCGTTGGCGCCAAAGAATCGGTACATTTTAATTTTCTCCAAAAATATGGGTCTTTGCAGAGAATATGCTGCAGATTATATTCTCTTGATAGATGAAAAATTATACCTATACTTAAAATTGCCTCCAGGACTAAAGATTACTTTTCAATTTGTAAATTTTCTAAATAAAATTTTGAAAGAGCTATTTGGAGGGGACGATTTCATGATGCATGGAAGTTGTTAAAATCAATTTTAACCTGACAACAATTATAAATCCGGCTCGAAGGACCACTGTTAATCTCGCCTTTTATTGAGATAAAAGTTTAAGAAGACAATTAGCAAAATTAGCAATGGTGGGGCTGAGCTATTTATATATTGAACAGGTAATTTTATTTTCTCTTTTTTATCGTGTTGAACCTTAAGCCATGTTGGTTCTTTCCCTCCAAGTGACGTGGGCAGTTAAACTACAGAAAGGATGGGCCAGGCAAGAAAAAAATAAGAGATTCTTGATAATATTAATTTTAAAAAATGTATTGGTGCTGTATTTATTGGTATAAAAAGAGTATTTGACATAGTTGATCACAATCTAACTCTCATTATGTGGTTTTAGAAGGCTGCCAGAAATGTTTAAGTAAAAATTGGCAATAGTTTTAGTTTACCGCTTTATGTTGATTTTGGTGTGCCTCAAGGGTCTGAATTTAAAAGGTGAATTTATTGTTTTTGCTGACGATATGGTCTTAAATTACTTAAATGGATCAAGTGCCTCTGAAATTACCTCTCAGATTAATTACGATATGAATTTAAGCACTTTTTTATAAACATTCTATGATTCTATGAGAAAACTTATAATCTTACAAAACTGTAAGGTTATGCGTGTTTTAGATTATTTGGTGATCCATATTTGAGCTATGTTCCTGGGATTAATATTGAACCTGTTTATAATTTTAAGTATTTCGGTGTACTGTATCTGGATGCTAGTCTAAATTGGAAACTTCACTTTATAGAGATTAAAGGGCAATTAAACTATTCTACTACTACTTTGTCCGTTGTCAGTTCTAGTGAACTTTTATCACGCATGTATGGAATCCAGACTGGGCTACGGACTGCCTTGTGGGGGTGGGGCTTATATATTAGCACTGCGGAACCGTAATGCATTTTGCACAAGTATTGTGTTTTTTTAACGACGTCTGGATGGCCTATTTTTGTATCTGCTAAAATACTGCCATTCCGACACCTATATATTTTTAAAGTTTTCAATATGTTTTTTTTCCAGGAGTGGAACCGTTGGTTAAGGATTAACATTGGTTAAGAGCAAAACGCCTTTTTCATTAGACAATTTTTGTGATGTAGTAAAAATGTGAATAAGAGTACCTAAGAGTTTTCTATATAATAACTAGTGTTTTGAATAAACCCCGAAACCATTACAAGTTGGTATCAAGTATTGATATAGAAAGGGTTGGGCTCCTCTGACAAAATTCAAAATATTGACATAAACCACGAACAAAATAATCGTTCACTGAAACGAATTAACACGAATATCAGAGTTTTCTACATATGGTCGCTACTATTTCTGAATAGAGAACCCCTACACCTTTACAAATCGGTATCAAGTATTGATATAAAAAGGGGTGGGCTCCTCTGATAAAATTTGTTTTCAAGAGACATCCGACATAGCTATTTGTAACCGAAAGTTATAAAAGCATAAACATTTGTTTGTACAATTTTCCTTAAAAAAGTATGTACATGGCGTCTTTACCCCTTTGGGGAATATTTGTTAAAAATTTGTTACAATCGAGCCCCGATAATCGATTTTTTAGTTTAATAGCAAATATTGAAATTACTCCAGATCCACCTATTATTTATAATGAACGGAGCGATTTATTGATGGACATATTTAAAAACAGCTTGGAGTTGAAATGTGACAAAAAAAAAATTAGTTTAAATGCAACCTGTGCCGTATCTTTTGTATTAGAAAAATTGCTTCGTCCACCATTAACACAAATACAAAATTGTGAAATGTATGGCGATTTATTAAAATCCCAGTTTTATCTGTCCTTCAAAAATTTATTAAAAGTTAATCAAGAGGCTTTAAAAAATATCCAAAACTGGATAGAGTTTGAACCTACAATTTGTCCAAAGTGTGAAGGGAACAGAACTATGCAATTTTTTACAAATTATGGTTTAGTTATAGCGGATGTTCAGCCATATAATAATAAGCAATAGTTTTATGTTATGCTGTATTCAATAAATAAATCTATTAACTGATGATTTCTTCTTGAAAGGAATTATTCACTATGAATGTCCTAAAAATATGTGTGGACATTTCAGATCGCATATATAAAATGAAAGATAAACATTTGGGAAATACACGACGGTATATCACCAACCCCTTTGGAAACAAACAGGAACACAAGAGAGAATCCAGCCATGTTAATATATTCAATATAATAATTATTATTTTGTTCGTGGTTTATGTCAATATTTTGAATTTTGTTAGATGAGCCCAACCATACCGCAGGGAAGTGTCTTGCATGTATGTGAAATTACCCCGAAAAAACCTTTCTATCCCCAAAAAAGTATTTTCAAAATGTCTCCTTGCTAAATAAGTGTATATAAATATATAGAAAATAAAGTAAAATGAAAAGTCCATCCCGATAAAATTGTAATAAACTGCGTTCATAACTAATTTTCAATTTTTCTAATTTGGTATACGTAATAGTTTTAATATCTAAATCTATCGTATACGAAATATCCGAAAAGTTTATAATTTTTCTCCAAAAATGGGAACAATCATCTTCCAAATAAGGCCATATAGTCTATCTTCGTATCATGAAGCTGAAGGTTTCATCTAAATTCATAATATACATAATGCCATATACCCTAATACAAATTACTCTAGAATAAATTTTTAGCTACTGAATGAAGCAAACGGAATGAAGGAAAGTACGTATAGTTTATTACTGTTAACTACAGTTATAGAAAATTAAATGAAATACTCGCGGTATAAAGTTATGTCCCTTTGCTATATGTTAACTCGGCAAAATGTCTAGGAATGAAGCTAAATTCTAAACTGCGATTAAGGTCAATGGAGAAAATGCAAAGAGCTCAAACACAGAAAATTATATTGGCTCTTGTAAAGAAACTCCCAATTGTCAATTAATAATAAACTGATGCTATACACCTATATGGGTGGATGGGATTCAGCTTTGGGGTTGCACTAAACCGAGGAAGCAAATATCATTCAACGATTCCAAAATAAGGTATACTGAGGGATATAGCGACCTCCATAAGGACTTACGATATGGAAACTGTCGCCTTACCGGTCAGCAAAGCTGCACGGAAAGATTTAAAATGGCTTCATAGGCACTCAAACTTTAAGGCCAACCCAATTGTTCGTACACCGAGAGCTATAACTCCATAGTCAGCAAAATGCAAATGTAACAATAGCAGAACGTAGGAAAAACCAATAAATGTTCAGCTGTTCTGTGGTCTGGGGGCAATCACATGTATCATAAATCAAAAAAACACAAATATGTTTTCCAAGAATACCATTACAGTATCTTTTGCTAGTCGTAGGAGGCGACTGAACGGTTAGATCGCTCGGCTGCCACCCGCCTCCGTAAAAAAATAATCTATGTATTTATAATGTCGACAAAAGGAAAAATGATTCTGCCAAAAAAACACCGGAATAGCACCTCAAGTACCCGGACACGAGATTTGGGATCAACACGAGGAATATGTAGTGTACTTAGGTAACCAGGAGCGTTGGAAGGCCTAATTACGTGCATGAAGGAGTATCGGCTGGAACTCGTTGCTCTTCAAGAAACTCACTGGCCTAAAAGTGGAAACCATGTGTCGCAGGACTATACGTTGCTCTACAGTCAAGAACCGATTGTGTAAGCTTCGCTTCCGCAAGAGTTAGCTAACTTGTCGATAATTTGTGTACACGTGCCCACAGAATCAGCCAGCCCCAAGAAAAATACATATTTACAATGGTTTGGACTGCACTGTTAAAATCTAAACAACTATCAAGTGCCGTAAAGCTTTACAAAACGTTGATCAGGCCCGTTGTTTTGTATTAATATGAAATTTAATGGGCGCTGACGGATGAGTACGAGAGATGGCTTGAGAGAAGAATCATCCGTGTGATTTACGACTAAAAATGAGAAGTAAATGGTATGTACATACCGAGCTCTGTACAATATCATGATCAGAGATTTGATGAAAATCTCCGAATTTTCACATGAAGTAACGTCTCAGCGAGCACGCTGGTTCGGTCACATTCTGTAAGCTGATCCGGAACGAATTTTGTAGCGATCTCTGAAAGGAGAGCCACCATATGGTAGGTGCACACGTCGTTGCAGGCAATAATGGTTTCACGGTGTAGAGAACAACTTGGTTTCTTCAGATTGTCTAAGACAGTATATGCACAATTCGGCAGATCTAGAATTAAGCTTGATGTTAGCCATACTGCAGAACTTTTAAATATGCTTTAAAATATATCTTGAAATCATGAGCATCTTCTAATCGTGTCAAAGGCTAGATGCACATGAGGCTCTATAGATACACATGCTCTATAATGGTTGCTCAGAATATTGAGTACATGAAAAGAGATACCGAGGACAGTTAGCAAACGAAAAACATCGCTTCAAATCGAAGGTGGGGTAAATTTTTTTCATACTATTTGAATTTTAGTAGATATTAAATTATATATTTTGAGTGCAATTTAAATATTAAATAAAACTTAAATATTGATTAGAAAAATTTTTTTTTTGTTATACTTGATTGTGATTGAGTATAGACTTTGAAATATACATTTTGAGTGGAACTTTTTAAGTCAAATTTAGGGTATAATTTGTACTATGAAGTTGAGATTTATAGATTACTTGAGTGCAATTTAAATTATAAATAAATAATTACTCATATTTGAGTAGACTTCCAAGTATACATTTTTTGAGTGAATTTGCTTAAGTGAAATTTCAGAATAAAACTCTAGTATGAATTTGAGCCAAAATCTTTAATGGTTTATTAGATGTTTGTATGAGTTAAAATAAAGTAATTTTTCAAGAGAATGAGTGAAAAAAGTAGCAACCGTGATATGAGCAACATCTGAAAAAATTAGAAATTGTGTTTGAACTTGAGCAATGAGTTGAATTTGCCTTTATACTTTGATTTCTAAGGCAGTGTCGTCAATCTCTCCCGTATTTACTTATATCTATAATGCTTATAATAGGAAATAACTGTTTGACGAATAACGTGAGCCAAATCTGCATATTCTATACAATTTTGTACAGTTATCGAATCACAGTGACTTTTCTTCGATCACCTGCTCACAACCATCATGGCAACAAAAGTAAGTATAATAATGCGCTTTCAACATTCGAAATGGGAAGGTTAGAGCACATTTGATGTTGAGGTAATTGACCTTGGAATGGTGTAAGAACTACATGTAAGATTATGCAAGTGTAAAGGATTTACTGGAAATGGATTTTAATACTTTTAGTTTTTAAAATTATCTGAGGCCGTTTTATTGGTCAGGACTCCTTAGTTGACTAGTGAAATTGGTTTATCTGTATATATTATAGGAACGAATATAAAATGGTATGTTGCCAATGGGGCCGTGAGCAATTTAATTTTACAACGCATGTGGAGGAATAAATCGGCATAACCTATGCATTATTGATTATAAAAGTAAATTTTTGGTGGCAATGAAAAGTTGAAAAACCACGCACTTTACCGCGTTAATATTTGGTGTGGGATTATAGATGACGAATTGGTTTGCCTTATTGCGTTGCCGCTTCGACAACCCATAGAGACAACCAACACAATATCGACAACGTCGATAATGTAGACAATTCATAGTGTAAATTTGTAAACGTATAGTTCTAAACTACGGTGGCCAGTTTTTTTAGGGTATAACAATACGATGTGGACGACGACAGTTTTAAAATATCATTCAATACATTTTAATCTAACTTATCTTCTCAGAAATGTAAGTTAGGTTTGTAAAGTTTTAAATTATTATATTTTCATAATTTATCTCAAGAAATTTAGAATTTCAATAACGTTGTCTTAATTGTTGACGTTGAAACAAAACATTGCCAAGTAAAAGAGGATGACAACCTAATTGTATATATACCACCAAAGAGTGGAGCCAAGCACGACTCGAAAATCGGCTGCCAAGTTTAAACAACCATAACCTTTTACAATAATTAAAAACATGGTATTGGAACCAACTCAGCTAAATTGGAACAGCCATATTTGATTTAAATCAAACTCAATGCAATTAGAATCGCCGAAAAGTAAAAATGATTACCAAAATTATATGCACCAACTATCCATTTCAAAACATGAGTAACTCCAATTAAACATTTAAACCAAAAAACCAAAATAATGTTACATGCAAGTGTGTGCGGTGCAAATTAAAAAACCAAACCAAAAGACATTGGATAATCATTTCAATTTAATTTTGATTGAAACGATCGTAATCAAATTGTAATTAGTAGAATGTATATAATTATGCTATCGCACTTATATCTTTGCGAATTTCACAAAAAAAAAAAATGAAAACAATTTTTATCATCAACCATTCATTCCCGTCATCATCATGATCAACACACAAAGTTGACTAAAAACACCATGCCACAAATAGCTATGTTCGTATAGATATATTTATGTATAAAATACTCTGTATTCTTTTCGTATATACTTATATACATAACAACAGCAACAACAAAAATTAAATTCGACAACGACCTCTTCTTCGTTTTTTTATGTAAGAAAAAATATTATTAAATTTTTTTTTGTTACTCTTCTTATATTCGTTACCGTGCTCTTTCTATCCATTTGGGAACCAAAATGACAAATGATAGAAAATTCGTCAATGTCAAAATTAGAATGTAACCATATTCGAGAAAGAAAACAACAACAACAACAATATTCCGCTCAAAAGAAATTTTCTAACGTTTGTATGTATATACGTATGTGTATTCAGAATACATAACGTACGTACGTACGTACAAACAAACGAAGAATAAAATATTTCGAAAGAACGAACCAAAATGGTTACCGTCTAACAAGAAACGAAAAGACTAAACAGTGTTGCGAGGTTATTAGATTGGAGAAATTTAATATATTTCGATGGTGTTTAGATTAGAATATGACTTTACTGGAACTATTTTTGGTGTCTACACGAGTATGTATCTATGTATTTGTAATATATAAAACAAACCATATTTTAACTTAGTTTTTGTATGTACCATACATACATAATATTCAAAGGAAGTCGGAAATACACTTTGATTCCAGAAATAACATTTTGTATTTTGATTTCAATTTTGGTGTTGGTAAAAAATGTCAGAATGGCGGGTTATATTACGCAATATTATTTATAGAACCAAGCATGGAACTATGATGCGGTGGAAGACACACATATGGTTTTCGAAACATACAATAATTTGTACTATGAATTAAAAATGATTTATTGTAGCGAACTGTACATATATACTTATATAGTTAATACACCGAAACGAAGCTATAGTTTCAACTATCCAGCATCTACGTGGGCTATCCATTTATTTTGAAGTTGAAAAGAGCGTATTAGAAACAGTCAAGGAATTTCTTAACGAGTTAAGTACAGCATTACTTATTATATGTACACAGTAGAATACTTTTGTTTTTAACAGCAAAATTCAAAGCCTCAATAACACTACGTGTCAGCGCTATTAGTTTCCCCTGAAAAACAGTACAATGCGAACCAAGACTATCGAAAAGTCTCAGATCCGTCCAAGGACAGTAGATTCCAAAACCTCCACTCAGGTTAGAGCCAGAGCCATCAGAAAACAAGACTATGGGCTCATCTAATTTGTTAAGAAAATCCTGCGAACTCCACAAATCTCTCGAAGGATAAGCCACCGAGAAAAGATTTGAGAAATGGAATTCGGGTATTAGTCTGTCATTAACCATATCGATTTCTGGTAAACATGAAGAATAATTTTTAAAAATTTGTCGATGTCCCACGTTAGAACCGAAAACATTCCATGCCCCAATGCACCTAAGACGATATTCTGCACAACAGGCTGTGCCTAAAATAAAGGTGCGTAACTGAGCCAGGGAAAGAATAGATTCCATGACAAGAAGTGGAGTCGGGGACATAGCCTCAGTTATGGCTCTCCAAGCAAGATTTTGAAGACCATTAAGCTTGGCTACAGAAGCCTTCAGGTCAACCACTGGCCACCACACAATAGAAGCGTACGATAGTAGCGGTAGGACCAAGCGCTAACCGCAGGATTTCCCAAAAGCTCTTCTACATTGCCAAAACATGGTATTTGCTTTATGAAAGCTTACTATCCAGAAAGTATATTCCTCTTCCTTCCGTATATGGTTGACGTGAAGGCCCTTCTCAACACACCATGCCCCACAATAGTTAAAGCATGCTGAGTTAGGTCGGATAAGACACTGAAATGTTTGCCTGAGACTGTCAAAACGAGATCATCAGCGTAGCTCTGTGCAATGAGGCCAGATTGCTGCAGCTTTACAAGAAACTCATCAATGACCAAAACCAACAGCAGAGATAAGGGCACACCTCCCTGACGACAGTCTTTAGTAACATTAACAGAAACTAACACCCCATCCAGCTCAGCCTCGACAGTGCGAGACTTGAGCATGGATTCAATCCATAAGATAATGATGCGTGAAAATTGGTACAGGCAATATTGTGATCGTAGCAAACGAAGTGCTATCAAAAGCTCCCACAATATCCAGGAAAGTACCCACAAGAAACTCCTTATTATTAACACATTTTTCAATCCTGGTTACAAGTTCATGTAGGGCGGTTTCACAGGACTTACCGACTCTGTCTAAGGATCTTGCATGTTACTGAGTGGGGATGTGATTAGAAAATGATCTCTAATGAATCTATCGACAATTCTTTCCAGAGCTTTAAGAAAAGTTGAGGATAGACTAATAGGCCGAAAGGACTTAGGATCCGTATAATCGGACTTACCAGCTTTCGGGATAAAAACCACTCTACTTCTGCTCCAAGAATTTGGAACAGTGCTAAAAGCAATGCACACTTGAAAAAGGTGGAGCAAATGATCCTGAATTAAAGGAAAACCTTGCGGTAGTTTAGCAGGAAAAATACCATCAGGGCCGCCAGCCTTATAATATGCAAAGGAGGCTGCATCGCAAGATATCATGATTGATCAGCTTGTGAGCCAAACTCCAATCGGGACTTGCAACAGACGTCCTAGTGAGCTCGGCAAAACCATCAACACGAGTTGACGATATCACAACCAGGAAAATGCGCCAAAAAAAGCAGCTTACCAATTTCCTTTTTGAAAGTAATAAGCTGTCCGTCCGGTAGACGAAGAGAATCAAGTTTACATATACTGTTCTTAGCTAAAGCTTTATTGAGTTCAGCGACAGCAGATAGGCTGTTGATTACCTCGCAGAAGTTAAACCACGAGCCTCGTAGAGCGGATCTTAAAATTCTTTTATATTCCTTTTGTGTTAACAAGAAGTAATCCCAATCAATATGTCGCTTAAATTCGAAGGCTATCGTATTTGCCAATACAAGTGACGATGCTTGATCCCGTAGACAACGACGACCACGTGAACAACGTCGATAATGTAGACAATTCGTAGGGTGATTTTGAGAATTAGTCCTAAACTATGGTAAATTTCATTAGGATCAATGCAAAACAACGTAAAGCGTTATAAATCGGTCCAAAAAAGATTTCATCGTAGAAAGAGCAGTTCATAAGAATCAGAAACATATAGCACAACTATATGACAAAAAGATTATAACTTACATTAAAATTAGTTCGGAGATATCTGACATTATATGACCGTGCTTTAAAATGGAGTACATCCCGTTCCATGGTACGACGAAGTCGAGCTCAGGACAGCTTTAAGAGCTTGGCAGCTAAGTTATAAAAATTAAAATCGTTCAGATAACCAGAACTTGTACGCAAAACGTGCCAGACTGCTCTATGACCAAGTTTTGACAAAATTTACTGAAATTGTTTTGATGGATTTCAAAACGTATGTGAAATTGGATTTGAAACAGGTAGCAGGTTCTGTATCTTACCAAAATTACAACAACCCGCTATATATAAGCACTTGAAGTTCGATGGACTAATAAAAAGAGTTATGATAGCAAGCGATTTGCAATTGTCGATTCAAGAGCCAGGTCTTTGTCACATCCTCCACAGAAACGTTGAATGTGTACATAACAGAATGTGACAACAGAAACGAATTTTGCCTCTTATTCGTTGACGCGATTCAGCAGTAAATTTTTGGTAACCGGCCGATTTATCACCAGCAACTTGCCGTATTCAATTCATCATAAGCAATTCATCACCATCAATGTAACAATTCATCACGAATCGCGATGGCAATCCATCACGGCAATTAATTATTAAATTGATGTCAAATTCGACATGTTGAATGGAAACTGGGCCATTAAGCAAGGCCATTACTTCACTATAACAGAACTCGAAATGTTGAATAATGACCATCTTGAATGGAAATATAGGCTAATACTTGACCAATTATAATGTAACTCGACATATTGGATTAAAATGGGATTATATAAATATTTTTGGATAATATTTTGGAATATAGCAAACTAGAATGAAACTAGACTATCCCTTAACCAATTACGATGAACCTCGACATCCCATTTCCATCCAACATGTCGGATTTCATCATAATCAGTTAAGAAATAACTCAGTTAAGTTTTAGTATAGGCAAGCCAGAACATCATTCAAAAATAATTTTATAATCTCATTGCCATTCAATTTGTTGAATTTCATCAGAATTGGTCATCCGGATCTTTATTCAAAAATGAATTAAAGATCATATTTCCATCCAATATCGAGTAAGTCGAGTTTCATCAAAATCGTCCAAAAATAGCCTAATCTTCCTCTAGTAGTCCAAATTTAAGAACTTTATCGCGATAACTCGCGCTGCTTTACTATATGGTGTTGTTGGTAACGTTAAAACCAAAGTTTCAGCCTAAATAAGCTAGTTTATAACTATTCCAAAGTCGAAATAAATTGGTACGAGGCGATAAATCAAATCAATGTTATCGCCTGTATCAGAATGATATTCGACTGAATAAGCCTTCCATTGAATTATTGAATTTTCCATATAGGTAGGTATATGCTCCTTCCAGGTCTTTTTTATAATAATGCTTGGTTATCAATGGCCAGTTTGCTTCGAACTACATTTACCAAGTTGGTCCGAAGCACCAAAATTTGTTAGTTACTAATATGTCTACTGATTCTATACACCTTGATGTTAAATCAGTCCGATTGTCAATTGAATGAATGTGGTTTTAATTTTTGCGATTTCACGTCTCCAAAATTTTAGATGTTGCTATTAGCCACGTATATGTCTAACATCTTTTGGGGTGACTGTAGACAGACAAGCGATAACTATTTCCTATACATCACAAAATTCAAGAATATTTGAATTTTTTCAATAAAATGCGTCGGAAGCGGATGATTCCATGTGATAACTCTTTGAACAATATTTTAATATTAATTAACACTAGAGTTTCGACGATTTGTACATAAATCTATCCGAACATTCTACGGAGATCTATCTGTTTCAGTTTGCTAATGAAGCCTCAATACCTTGATCGTTTTATCGTTAACTTTACAAATTGGAGTACTTTTCTTACTGGTTTGATGCATTTCGTATAAATGTTGAACAATTCGATGACCATTTTCGAAATGTAAATTCACAAGAAGCGAGACGGGCTACATTTTCATTTTACAATTATAAAGCTTTTTGCATATTTGAGGCAGATCGTCTACGTAAAAAGTCGCGTGCAATGGTCGTTGACGCTAATGAACAGACAGTCAGAGCATATACTACTTTTAACAAGTTCTTCTCTAATGTCCTATTAAGGGTCATATAATCCTTAGTTTGGAACCACGTCAATTCTTAAATCCCACATTTTCAATTCTTAAAATCCTAATTTAAATCGGCAAAACATTTCTATTCTTATGCCTAAATAATAAATATTCAAATTTCTAAATTTTATTCTTTTTACAATTCGCCGAATATTTTCAATGGCTTTCATTTTGTAATAGTATAGGCAACGGAAGAATATGGAAGTTAATAGTAAGTAGTGTTTTCTTTTACTTTCCTTGGCATTACTATTACTAGGATAACTGTTGGGAATAGTCCGCGAATTGTTCAATTCCGAATTTGAATTTTAAAAATGTGAATTTCGATTTAAGCAATAAGCAATTTAAGCAGCTTCAATAATCCAAATTGAAATTATTTGTCTATTCAATTCAAACATGAACTTTCAATTCAAAAATTTTAAATTTACCAAAATTCAGATTTTAATCAAATTTTCAAATTCCGAAAGTGAAATTTCCATTCTTACTATATCGAATTTTGAAAATATTAGTTCTTTTCAAATTTTAAACTTCAATGAATTATAGAGTAATGAAATTTTAATTTTCGGCTGCTAGGGCTTTTTTAAAATTGTACATATTGAGTTTTATTTCAGATAGTTGACCACCAGATTCTACAATAATTAGATTCATTTGTGAAAGGTATTTTCCGCGCTGTACTGATTTAGATAATCAAATATCTGATTAATAGGCTATATTTCGCCTCAAACCAATATTTCATTATTTGATTTTGAAATGATAAACAGTTTGGCTTCGCTGAATTTAAAATGCCAGCTTGTTGGTGACCTAATTATTTTTGTGACTTCGGTTTTCCAGTCTGGGTATTCCACCTCCTCAATGTATTCGTCGGGCTTTATTATAGATTGTCTGTTACAATGTTCAAATAGTCTAACCTCTTTCATCAATTTTAATTTTGGAAAACCATAATAGTGTACGGGAATTGTAAAATTTAACTCCGTTGTTAATTGAGGCTTCATATCAAAATCCAATGACAACACGTTCCATTCAAAATGGTGTTCTTATTTTGTCCTCGCAGCATTCACAAGCAACTAAGTGCACCCTTTTTTTAATTTGAAGTTCATGGCCGCAGAGTCGATAATGTACAGCAGACGCAATATCCATTGAAAATACGTTTTGCGGCATTAATGAAAATCCAGAAGTTTCCATAGCTATCCCGAAATTATGCATATATGTATTTGCCAACTGTAATATGCTACCTGGTTCTGTAAGTTTTGGTAGGAGCATATGCTTTTGACAACCGAAGGATATCGTTGCCAAGTTCTCGGCTTCTTCCCGTAATAAACTAAAAAGGCATTTGCTAGTCTTTTGTGTACCGACATCTCCACCATCAAATCCTAGTTCTTCTTAGCGTTCGCCTCAACTTTCATTTGCTCATTCAGCACATTGAGCATAAATCGGAAGCTGGTGTTTTAAACCGCAGTCTTAAAAGAATTATTAAAAATATTTCGAAAATAATATTTTTTTATAGTTAGTTCCGGTGACTCAGAGATAAACATCCGATACATTTTATTTACATTTAATTCACTCGGCAAAAATTGCCGTTTGGTGGTCAAGCTCCTACAGTGACAGTAGTTTTAAGTTTTTGATTTTAAGATCCAATTCTACCTCTCCCTCGTCGTTCAATTGGATCAAGACTGTATCCAAATGATGATGGCGAGTTAGGCCCAATATGCCAATAAAGGCAATGTGACCCTCTAGTGATGCTCTTATTCGCTTTTAGTTCATAGTATACCACCGAAACGGTCCTTTTCAATAATGAATTTTTACCTCTTCGGAAGGAATTTTAATGCATTAGCATACGTTAGTAAAAAAGAATCTATTAGATCTCTGTCATTTAAAGAATTGCACTGGAAAGCCCCCGCATTTCTTCTGTGATTGCATTTAGGTGCGATTGGTGGTCGCTTTTGGTTGTACCTAACATAAAATATTTAGATCAAACAACAAAGTACATTTTCATTTGTGTCAATTTAAAAAAACAACTATGGCATAAAGGCCGTTAGCTCTTAACTGCATCTCTAAACTGAGATCTTAGAACTCTCAATTATGGTTATAGTAAAAAAATTACTAATTCGGTTATTTACAATAAATACAGACGCCGCATAAAACACGTCTGATCGCATACAATTTGATTTAAAAACTAAATGAAATGTCAAAACTTTCACGCCAAATAGAATTAAATTCAGTATATTGAAATAGATTCCCTATATACGCGTCCCAATTAAAATCCCACTCCAAAAATTGTATCTCGTATTTATAGCTAATATTCTTCTTCGTGTTTTATTTATACCAAGCAACTGACCAAGGAAAAAATGTTGAGTCAGTTGTATTTGAGGAAGTCTCCTTAAATACAACTGACTCGAAATTTTTTCCTTGGTTCGTGTGAATCTCCATTGGTAGTCCAAAATGACTAATCTAAGGCTTGGAACAGAAAACTCTCGAAGGGAGTGAACAAGTGCAAAATTTGGAAGAGCAAGTCCTATATACGATTTGATAAAGAACTTTTATACCTCAAAGTTAACGGAACATCTTCGTAAATAGGCCAGCCAGTAATCTCAATGAAATTCAAGCCACCGATATTTGATGGCACAACATCGTTGGCGATTTTTAAGTTTCAATTCGATACAACGGCCAATCAAAACTGATGGAACGATGCAAATCGTGGAACAGCGTTAATAGTGGCTCTAAATGAAAAGCGGCTGAAACATTACAGATAATTCCGGAACATGGCCGAAATAATTACAACGACATAATGAAAGCGCTGGATCGAAAGTACGGAAGTGACCATAAACGAGAAATATATCGTAAGGAGTTGAAGAGTCGATATTAAAATATCGCAGATACTCTTCCAGAATATTCATCAGCGGTCGAGCGGCTAGTGCATTTGGCACATACAAATACGTCTCCTGTTACATGGAGAAAATTTAAGAGGACACGTTCATTGATGGAATACGGGATCCGGAGACACATAAAGCAGTAATGGTGTCACCCAAAGCGACGTTCGCCGAGACTGTTGCTTGTGCATTAATAAACGAGACTGCACAGGCCATCATAAAACCGTCAGTTAAAGTTCGACGAGTGGAATTGGAGGTCAGTTCGAACGTCGAGCGGTCGGTACCAAGATTTAGAGTAGGTGGTAGCATAATAAAATGTTGGGCGTTTGACAAGATCGGCCATATATCGAGAGGCTGTAGAGAAGTAATATGGAAACGTACAACATTGGGATGAGACGGTGACAGTTTAACAATCAAAGGAGGTATTAACGGGGAGAGCGCAGAGTTTTACAAACGGTGCACACGCTTGTCCGTGAAGATTTAGTCAAGGGAAGAGTATACAACCAGTCGATTGGTTTAAATTACGCACAGTCATAGGAGGAAGCGCTGATATAACGGGCAGGAAGAGTGCAAAAATTCCAACTTGAAGTACTGGTCGCAAAAATAATGAATGAAGTCATCTTGGGTATGGACTTCATGAGGGCGAATGACTTCGTGAAGGATGTTGGACGAAGAGTATAGGACTGCGATGCCACTTCAAATAGACGATGCAGAAAATAGATATCAGCGCGGTAAAGGACTGGCCAAAATCTAAAAAAATTACGGGAATTACGAAGCTTCCTCGGATTGTGCACTTATTATAGGCAATTGGCCTGGAAAAACAGAGCATTTGAACGGAATGACGAGCAAGAGAAGTCATTCAATGAATTGAGAAGGTGATTATGCGCAGCACCATTATTGGCATACCCTATACCCGGTGTTAAGTTTCTTGACCGTGATATTTATTTTTCAAAGGTGTTATCGAAACCAGCACGTAACTATTGTGACTCGTAAAGAATTATTTTATCGACATAAGGTTAGCAGAAATTGCAAATAAGGGTTCCACAGTAAAGGCTTACTGAGCACAATGGGACAGCCTACAAATCGAGAACGGATGCTTAAAGGGAATATGAGAAAGCTAGAACGGCAATGTGAAACAATCAGTAAAAGTGGTGCCTAAGTCTTGAATTGCCGAAGTATTGAAGGAGCATCGTGGAGGGGCCAGTGGGGATTATCGGGGAATTAATAAAACACTTGCCAAAATACGTCAATGTTTCTACTGGTCAGGATGTACATATATACAATCTGTAGTGGAGATGTGCCAAAAATGTGATCAATGTGCAGCGGTAAAGGTCCCTCACGGAAAAGTCGGGAAGCAATGCAGCAGTATAAAGTTGGAGCGATCGTCATTCGAGAGAATTGCAATGGATGTGGCAGGACTATTTCGACTACAGATGTTGCTAACAAATCTGTGTTACTAATAATGGATTATTTTAGCAAATGCCCAGAGGTGTATCCCATACTTAATGAGGAAATCACAACGATACCTGACGCGGTTGAATTAAATTGGTTGTTTTATTCTCAATCCAGTGATCGAACCTTGTTTGATAAGAAAAAAAACGTCGATCGATTTTGTACTAAACCATGCGGTTTAAAAAAAAATAGGCTGGACTTAACCCCAAAACTGAATAACCATCATACGATAATATATAACTTCAAAATTATCTTAAATCTTAAATAAAGCCGTTAACACATATAATACTCTACCCAAAATGGTTGTGTAGATAAAGACCAATGAGAAGAATATATTGATGTTTTAATTTTATCTATTTAGATCCGATATAACTTTAACGCATTTAAAATTAAGCAGGTCAATTTAAATTTTTCAGTATATCAATCAAATGTCAGAAAAACAAAAAAAATTTCAACTATTTTTCATTTTTGACGTTTTAATTAGAATCAACTATCACTCATTTCGACCATAATATCTCAAAAATAAAATAGAATATATAGCAGCTAGGTTTGTCCTTAAGTTTGGTTATAAGAAATAAAATCGAAAACAAAACAAATTACTTAATTTAACAATGCCCATCTAGCGTTGAGATCAAGAAAATTAAGAAATTTTTCAAATGCATCTTGAAATTGATCTATTTGAGGGCATCGGTTTTATGTTTTATTTTTGAAGGGTCTTGAAGTTTAAAATTTGGTTTCTTTATTCCCTTTGATTATAATTATGATTATATGTACATCGTTATATAGGATATGATTGGTTGTTCATCTATATATTGCATGTCAGTCATATTAAAAATAACAACCAAGTAAAATAAGATAAATGACTTTAAACGTAAATATATATATTTATAATTAACTTGTAATAATTATTTTCCAATCAAAATCTACTTAAATTAATGGTTTATCGTTCGTAAGCCAATACAACAAAAAAACGTATATAACAAAAATTAAAAGTGTTATAATTATTCTCCTTAATTATAAATATAAATACAGTGAATATCATTAAAATGCAATACAATTAATTGCTATATGAACAATCTCGTTTACATAATGAACCATATCAAACGCTTTTAGTTATCAAACTGTATATACATATATGAATAATGTTCATCGTGCTGTAGATACATATAGGCATTGATATATCAAACGAAGGCGTATTTTAATGAAATTTTAATTCAAATATTCATACAACAAAAACAAAATTAAAATTAAAACTCTAAATACCATCTTCAAAGGCGGTATTACATTTTTCTTTTATTCGTTACGAAACATACATATATACAACAAATACACGAATCGTATGTATATAAATTAATGGAAAGGCTATTCACAGTCGGAGCAGCCGCGCGCACCACCAAGAAGAAACCGAACACGAAAAACACAAAAACTTATTTCAATCGCATAAATACTTAAATATAAATTCGTTCGTTGTCTTTATTATATCTACATTTTAAATTCAAGTTCAATTTTTTAATAAATTATTCAATTTTTTTGGTATCTCAAAAGACTATATAAAACGCGATTAAATGAATGAGGTAGGAAGACTTAAATATAAATAATCAATTTTGATTCATTTATTTGAGATAGGATTTTAAGATTGTGTTTGTGTATTTCAATTCCTTTTTTTTTTTTTAAATTTTTATTTCTTATTTATTTTGGATTTGTTGTATTATAAATAAAACTGAACAACTCAATTAAATATATGTTTTATTTCGTTTTTGTCATCGTGGTTTTGTAGTTGGTAATTTGTTCGATGGATATAGCAAAACCGTCGAGCATATTTTTAAATTTTTTTAATTAGAATGTTATCAATGGACTATGATAAATTTTTGATGTCAGCATCGGTTAATTAATCTGCAAAATTCGCAGTCATAAATCTATTTATCCGAAACATTTATCTTACAGTAGCTTTATAAAGGCACTATAATAGTCATATATGCGTATATGTTTGTTTTAAAAATCTATAAAATTCTAAATGTTTAATTTGTTTAAATTCCCAAAGTTTTAAATATTCTGGGAAATTAATTAAGGGTGGATACTTCATTAATTTCCCGCAATTAAGAAATATTTTAATTTTTAATTTATTTATTTATTTTTATTAATAATAATAAACCAGTATATAAAGGGGCTATCGCGGCCACATTCGTTCGCCATACTAAAGGAATAAGGTCGAGAATACAGTTCCATAAAGTATGTCCTCAGATTATCTAGAGCTCGGAATTAATACAGTCCACCCCAAGTGAGCGGTTTCTTTTTAATCTCTGCATGGCTTTAGTGAATTCCTCATGGGATGGATCCTCAATACAAATATCCGCCGTCTGTATTTGAGGTGACTCAGCTATACAGTCTGTGACGCATGATGAACACCAAGCAGGTCGGTATTGTTTGACGCAGTGTATTGTTGTACTTTCAGAACCTCGGCCTTCCACCATTCTCGCTTCTTCCGTCTATAAATCCGCTTAGCTCGCCTCCTCGCAAGAGCAGCCTAGTTTTTTCTAGCAATTCTTCTTCCATTTGTTGTGGCATATCGTAGGTGTACAATGAGAACGGTAGTGGCCCCATGACACTCATCTCAGGAAATCCAGTTCTTATTACTCTTCTTCAAATCAGAATATTAAACTTCTTGTTTTATTCTAAAATATCTCTCAGTTAAGTATATGATTCTAATATATCAATGTATTGTTTTGGAAGTAAACGTCTTTCTAGTGATTTTTCAATAACATTAGTGATCCTATATGTACTTGGTCAATTGTCAAGCGCTCAATTCTGAATCTTTTCAAATACTTTAGTGATTACTTGCTAATTGTGGTATTGGTCTGTTTGACTTTACTTCATGTTGAGGTTTCCCTGGTTTGAAAATCATAATGACTTCAGCCATCTTTTGTTATAATTTTGGCACATATTTAACTTTAAACGCTGCATTTATTAATTTGGTAAACGTAATAATTGCTTGTTTTGGAGTTCTTTTAACACATCTCTTGCTTATAAGTCAAAACCTGGTGCTTTCCTACTTTTCAGCTTATTGGTTATTACGTATCTTGGCTGACTTCGACATCGAAAGTTCCTACTCGTTGACAATTTAGGGGTCTGAATGTACCTTTCAGGTGATCAAACCTATCGGCTTTTTCTTTATCTCTTTTAGCCCGTTTTCATGTAACATTTTAACTGGAGCATGTTGGATTACAGGTTCCTTTAAGCTACATATTTGTTGCTTTTCATAAGGAAGGTTTAGTTGTACTGTTGTTTGACAAACTTGTAAGGTATGTACTGATCAATTTGTTATTGAATTTCTGTATTTTTCTTGAGGATCTCTTGTTTGATGGAGTACTTTCAATGCTGCTTGTTGAATGTTTTTAACAAATATTTCAGTTTCAGCCTCCAGTTCCTCGCATTGTTTCCCAGTGGACCCGTCAGTCGTATTTTGCTATTTTAACGAATCTTAAAATAGTCCCAATTCGTGAACTTATTACTTAGAATGGCAATTTTTTCCTTTTCTATAGCGTTTTCACTGACTAATATGACAATGGGTGAGTGGTCTGGTTTCATTTCCTAACATTCTTCTACTGTCATTTTCTTCTACATCACCTCCTGCTATAAACCTAATTCCGATATGATTAAAGCATTTCATGTATTGATTCTTCTGGAAATATAGGCAATACCACTCTGTATAACGACAACAGCATAGTTTATAGTTTTAATAGCAACTGTTGTAGCTTGTATTTCATCTGTGGAGTATTATGCCGTTTCGAAATGTGTGATATTTTTTGTCACGATGACTGCATTTTGGCTGAGTTTAAGAATTAGAATTTAATAAAGGATTCTTTGGTAACGTGGATTTCTGATATAAGACAGATATCTATATTTTGGGTATCTGGAACCACCTGCAGATGCCGTTGATGTTGCTGTAGCCCATTAGCATTCCAGCATAATAATCTAAGATGATTACCCATTTCTTTGTTTAGGGAATATAAATACTAAATTTCATAAATATTGTATTCATTGAAATTTTTGAATCGAAGTTTCAATTTTTAGAAATTCAAGTTGTACTATCGAGATTGAAAATTGTTAGTCAGATTTTATATGTTGCATGATTTTGCCAATATGGTGGAATGGATTTACCAAAATATTTGCATATGTTTTTAACATATGTATAGATGGATGTAAATTATCTGACCTACATCCAGCTCTAATTTCAACTTAACA
This sequence comes from Tipula unca, assembly GCA_951394425.1. Lineage (NCBI taxonomy): Eukaryota > Metazoa > Arthropoda > Insecta > Diptera > Tipulidae > Tipula > Tipula unca. The sequence goes on from OX596381.1 coordinate 74,997,842, forward strand.
CTTACAAGAGAAAAACAAAGACGTAGAATTAATTAAAATCAAAAATACTTTTTAACTTAATAAAACAATACTGACCGTAAAATATTAGTATATAGTTATAGTTTAAATAAGCAACTATTAATAGTGCCGTCATACGTGTGTCTGAAATTTAGCGCCTATTTTCTTGCCATATAGTGTAACATTGTTTATTCCAAATATAAATCAACCACTTTTTGCAATCTACTATATAAACATGCCAAGTTCCTGAAGATTTAGCTCAGGGAACATCACCGAAACTCGATTTCTCGGAGTTCAGTGTTCGGTTCATGTCACAAATTCTTTCACAAAATGTATATGTCTCCGGCAGTTTAAATGACTCATTGGGATGTGGATCAATTGACAACGGACGATTTGCTTTTATCTGTAAGAATCAATTTCAATGCCGAAAACTCGTCCTGCGTCGCTGGTGCAGCTAAAATAGTTTTTGCAAGATCCACAATATCCCAGTATTCCAAAATATCAGTAGAGTTGCATTTATTTTATTTTAAGTAACAAGCTCGTAGAGTTGTCGTCTAGGCCAATATTATTTATTATTATTAGACGAAACCTTGCATTCTTTCTTTTTTTGCAATCAGGTAGTTTTCTAAATCGAACAAGCTTCATCATTACGTGAAACTTGGTTCGTATTTAAATGTAAAATGTGACTTTGCTTAAATGTGCTCGAGGGCCTCTATTCTGAATATCTGAAATAAAAATTGAAGGCGATGGTTTAAATATAGAGCATCTAGTATTTATATATATTCTACACATAAGAAATCGTTTCCCGGGTGAGAAAGACGGATTTAAATTATTTTACTTAGAGTGCAATCATATCATAAAATTTGTAACTCCATTCCCAGCCATAAGTCGAAAGAGTCGCCTAGAAGAAGTTGCTCATCATTTTACAGCCGAAGTATGGAATTTTATTTGCCATTTGATCACAAAAATATCGTAATTCCAGCAACGAGCGCGCATGTTGAATGTGTGGAGCTCTTCTTGGATATGAATTTGGATATATCCCGAATTAATAGTTATTTTCGATTTCGGGTTTAAAATTTTCTTGATTCTAGGACATTCCAAAGAATTTAACGAACATCAGTTTTTATTTTTACACTTGATTTTATCAAATCCTTCTCGGTCATTTAGAGATTGAAATGTTTTGATTTTTGAAATGATTGTTTAACGTTGATTTTATTTGCGACAAATTTATTATCACCTGTAGTTTTGGTCTCGAAATCAATTTGCAGAAGGTTAAACTCCTGATATAGAACTCCTTTATTTATTAAAAAGGTTTTATATCCCCATATTTGGTAAAAATTTGAACTAGCACAATTCACCACCACTACAGAAAGAGAAAGTTATAATTTTTAGCCGAGAGATTATCATTTTGTAAGGTTCCATTTCGCTCAGACAATTTTTATTTTCAATTTGACCAAATTGGTTTTTTTATCGCAGCCATTTAACGGAGTTCGAAATGTACTCATTGCCATTGTCATCTATTTTCCTCCAAACAAATTTTTTGTGGAAAATAGAAGAGAACTTATAGAACTTTTCTTGCTTCATTTTTCCCATTTTAAAAACATTTTTGGAACCGGCTGCCCACTGAAACTGGTACCATTCCCTAGATTGGTGCATGAAGTTTTTTTTTGTGTGTTTTTTCCTTGCGTTCTATAAAGTAGTAATCCACATCACACTCTACATGTGGGTATCCCGGCACGAAAAGTTCGTGATCTATATTTCATCAATGAGCGGTGCTTCTTGTTTTAAGAAAGGTAAACATTACCTTTATGAACTTATTTTGATTTTGCTGCTCCAAACAAGAATCACTATTAAAAGTTATGTATTTGCATAATAATCTGGGATTCTATGCAACCATTTTAGTAAACATGGAGCTATTTTGCTGTCTTATCGCTGAGTAACATATATACACTTATATTCGTCCCAAATACCATCATACACATGATTATAGGTCCACCATAATTGTTTATAGAAGAAGACTGGGTTTTCCAAAAATAGATTCAGCAAACATTTCTGTAAGTGGAAAGTTAGCACTCTATACGCGACTTATATTTTCTTTCGCCAATGATTTATCATTGCTAAGCTTTTAAGAGACAATACTATGCATTTGTTGCAAAAATGTTAAGAATGTTTGCTGTATGAAATTGGCGTTGAATTAAATTCAGTACATAATTTATACATAATTTATGCATTTTGTGCAATGTAGGATTCGATGAAAAGTTGCGATGAATGCTCTATAGTCTATTGCCTGATATATGTGTTAACCTCAACAGATCCTGATGCGGAATTTGTTCATTTTAAAAAATATTTTAATAATAATAAAAGTTGATGTTCGTCCTATTTCGAGTTTTTTCTGCATCTTTAACGAATCTCTGATTTTGTTTTGGCTTTAATTCAATCAGTCCCCTTAAATATTGCAATATAGCAGAACCTAAATTCCATTACCCTTCGGAGATAACCATTTGAACATCACTGGTTATTAAATTCTTGTATGAAATTTCTATCAATTGCCATTAAATTTTTAATGGCAATTTTTAACAACACTTGCAGGTATTATGCGCACTTGAACAAAAATTATAGAAAACTTGCACTTAATTTAATAAAAAAAAATCGATTATCTGAAATAGAATTAAGATACATGTATATAACTAACCTATATAACCGAAACAGTAAATGGCCTGAGATGTTTTACTAAATGAGGCTTACAGGCAACGAATACGAGAACATGAAGTTTTGTTTATTTTGTTGTTGTTTTACTGTTAACTCAATTTTTTCATTTTTTTTTCAAATCCTAGTAAACTATTTAACAATTTTACTGTTATACTCGTAATACCAAATTTCACTCGACATTTACCAGCACTCACATAATAAAACACACGAAAAATTATCATGTATCAGTACTAAACAATTTTTCGTGTGTTTTACTATGTGAATGCCTGGCAGGTTCGACTAAGATTTGGTATTCAATAATTTATATTATTCTCTTGTTTGATGCCGATGGATCTGACTTTTCTTGGTGATGATGAAATTTCTTTATAACCAACGCAAATTCCATAACTAAATGATATTGGGACACAAAATTTAGCGTCTGATCAGATCTGAGGCTCCTCTATTTACAGTGCTGGAAATTTTAAAATTTGATTGAAAAATTTAAAAAATAAAGTTTCTTGAATTTGAAATTTTTAATTGATATTAAAATAAAAATTAATTATTAGATTTTCGAGTTTTAAAAGTTGAAATAAAGAGCTTTGAAACAAACAATTCTGAGTCTCATACCTGAGGTAATTCTAATTTAGAATTCAAAACCAAGAAATTATTAAATTTCGAATCTGAAACCTTTAAAATAAATAATGCATTTTATGGACACGTTATAGATGTATAGAATTTGGATGTTAAAATGAAGAACCTTCCTCTAAAAATTTAAATTTATATTAGTTTTGAATATTGATTAATTTATTAAATGACAACATTTTGATTTTAAGATTAAAAAATGATGGTATTCTACATTATCTTTACTATAAAGAATTTAAAAAATTTAATTATAAAATTTATAAATCCAAATTTTAATTCTAAAGGCACAAATTTAACATATATATTAAAATCTAATTTCCAAATTATATATTTAAAATCAAAAATTTTAATTCCTACAATAACAAATTTCAAAATTTAATTTAAATAAATAGAAAACTTTTTTGAGAAAATTTTTCATTTTGCAAATTAAGATACACTTTTTAAAAATCCGAAATTCAAAAGATATCAAATGTAAAAATCCGGAATTACATAGATGCCATTTTTAATTTATTCAAAAATATAAAATTCTATAATCGAATATTGATATTTTTTGTATAATTATTTGAATGAAATCTTCCTTCCAGAAAAGCCAATTTCAAAATTTAAAATTTATTATTCATTAATTTAAATTTTTCAGGTTCAAAAGTGTAAAAATAATTAAAAAATTATAATTTCCCGGTCAAAAATTTAGTCTTTTAAACATATAACTAAAAAGTCTTAATTATTTTTAATAAAATTCTAAAATTCTAATATATTTTATAATTCTAAAACTGTAATCTAAATTTAAAAATAAAGGTCAAAGTCAACATATTTGGTTTTATCTTTTTATAATCAATTTATTTTAACATACATAGATACTGGCAAATGTGAAATTTAAAGCGACTTGTCATAATATAAACATTCGAAGTGGATTTTTGGGAATCCCACCGTTAAATTTGTTTCCAATTTCAAAATTGCCAAATTTTTAAATTCGAGTTTCGATGTGTAATTCGGTAAATTTCAAAACTTAAATACAAAATTCAAAATTTAAATATTAAATTTAAATTTAAATATTTTGTTTAGTTCAAAAAATTTTAAGATGATAATATTTAACAATTCAGAAATATTTGAACTTTTGAAATATTTATGTAAATAGACAAAAGAAATAAATTAAATATTAATTCGAATTTTAAAAATTTTGTTTAGTTCGTTTTTCGTATAATTCTAAAATTTCAGATGGTTTTGTTGAATTTTGAAAATTTTGGATGCATACTTTTTATAGCTTGAAATGCCGAATTTTAATGTATATAAAATTTGCGGACATTACTGGTATATACTTATGTATATACAATTATACAGTGTTAATTGATAAAAGATCTTGTTATAGGACCCGAGATCAGTTGTAGAATTGATTTGGCTTAAATAAAGGACTGATTTTAGAACGAATGAAATAATTACATGTAGCTGAACTGCTTCCACTTAGTTAGAACATTTTCAAATATTTTAATTTTGTAAAACATATTCTTTTGCGTCCGGAAATATCTGGTCAGCCTATATACGTACATCCGAAAAATACACCTGTGGTCTAATTCTGTAAAAACAAGATAATGTGAAAAAACGAAACATTGAAAACATTTACACAAAACAACTTTACATAATTTCTACCTTATTTAGGTTAAAAGGTATTCTATAAAACAAAGTAGTCAGCGTGTAAAGTTTTTCTTGCTGAATAATTTTATCGCGTCTAAAACCACTTTGACGTTTTGTTAGTGTTTCATTTCATAATATGTATAATATAAAGAGTAACAAGGACAAACATGGTTTTTTTGTTCGGCACTAGCCCGCCTTCTTCGTGAAATTTTAGTTTTAAATTTTAAAGTTTTATCCGTGAAAACGAACTACACAAGATAAATTGTATGTGTAGTTTATTGACGTTTAATATCTTACCCATTTTTTAATTTATCTTGGTGTAAAGTCATAGAATACCATTTTGGTATGAAAACGTGTAAAGTACTCTTTTTCGCATTTTCCCGTTATCTTTGTCGTTATAGAATTAGGCTACTGGTTTAGTTGGGCAAACCTCATCAACCTTATTGTATCGATTTGTTCAACATTCATACGTAGTTCAAACGTCACTTCGAGCGACTAAGGGAATACCAATTTATATCTGAAGTGACGTGACAGTAGTTATCTCGAGTGAAGTGTCGCGACTAAAGGAATAGAAAGTATACACTGCAGGAAAGTGGAAGGACTTGGTTTAACAAAAAATATTTTTTTTTTTTGGTTTTTATTTAATATTTTAAATAAACAATTATTACAATCTAGTTGGACTAATGAGCAATTTTATTCTAACTTAATTCACTATGTTGTATTAATCTATGGCTTTTTCACACTGGTGTTTCGTTGTGTCTAATAAATTGAAGTGAACCACATCGTTATTGTGGATTTTAGATGAGCATTACGCTGTTTACACTAGCAATTACACCAGCTCAAAAGGTTTAATTCGCTTGAGCCTGCGTACAATATATGTGTTGTTTAACAGCTTAGTTGCCTCAGTGTTGATAGAGCGGAGCTCTATCCTATCAGCCAATAAATCTTTCTATATTCTATAAACCGTCTAATTTTATTCTATAAACCGTCTCTAAAGAATCTATTTTTCAAGTATGATTCTAATATTGTAGTGAATTGCATTGGTAGTACAGTTCTTAATTTATAGTTAAGTCTTTCGTGCCAAACTTTATCAAAAGCCTGTGCAACGTCTAAGAATATCGTTGAGCAGACGTTTTTCTCCTCTAATGCTCTTTCAATAATATTAGTTATCTGTGTACTTGATCTAATGTTGAGTGTTGGTTGCGAAAACCGAACTGTAAGATCCACTTTTCTGTTGTGGTTTCCCAGGTTTAGGAATCAAAACTACTTCTGCAATTTTCCACAGGCTTGGTACATATTTCAATCGAAAGTAATAATATTGATAAGCTTTCATTGGTAGTTCTTTTAAAACGCCTGCTGTGATAAGGTCATAAACCCAGCGCTTTTTCGAATTCATATTTGTTTTTATCTCATACATGGCTTCTCTTGATGTTGTTCGTAGGATTTCTTCACTTTCCTGTACAACCTCTCCAGTTATTATTTCCGCTTCCAATGATTGGTCATCATGTTGTTCAAATATTTTCTCCAGGTGTTCACCAAAACTTCGTACTGTATCTTCGTTATTTCTGGCTAATTTTTTATCTTTTGCTCTCCAGAGAGAATAATCAGAACTAGTATCATTAGATAATTTTCTGAGGTATAGTTACTGATAGATTTAAGATGTTTGATTTCCCTTTTAAGTAGCTGAGTCAGATTGTTTAGCTTAGTTTTATCTTGAGGGGCTCTAGTTAGTTGCCATATTCTCCTAAGGTAGTTGCTTCCCTTAATTTTATTTTTAACTTCAGGGGTGTTTTCACAAGCTTACTGCAGTATGTCATATATAACAAGTTTATGTCTTATATAACTATGTCTAATATAACTTCCTTTTCTAATTGCTCCTCACTCATTAGCGAAACCATTACGTTAATTTTTCTTTCTAAAGATAGTCTAAAGTACTTTCACTTAATGTCAAAAGTATTGGGGAGTGATCAGAGCTTAAGCCAAGACTTTTATCTATATGCATTTAATTTACAAATATAATCAGTATCAAGAAATCAATTAGATCTGGTATTTTAGTGTATGTTTTTATTTTTGATATTTCTGTAGTTAGCTGGATGGTTTTCTCCACAATGTACGCATCTAGGCTGTTCATCAGTGGGTTTGACACATCTCTTGTATGGTGTTTATCTGGAAATTTGACACACCTCATTTCTTTGTTAGAGTATTTTTGAGTATGTCCATATGCTTGACATTGTTTACATTTTGGTATTAGCCTAGATCTTCTTAGGGGCTGAATATTGATTTTGCATCCCAAAATGCACTTGATTTTATTTCTTCAACATCTTCATCTGCGCTGCATGTCAGCATATACATATACATTCCTTACCTCTCCGGTTTAGCTTAATTGATGCTGCAGTTGCATTAAAACCTTTTCCTTTCATGTCCTCAATTATTTTTTCTGGTTTACATGTAGAGTGCAAATTTTTATACAATTGGTCTGATTTGTTTGTTTTCAAACGTATGCCAAGAATTTCCCCCTTTGCTTAACATTTATGTCATTTCTCTGTAGGTTTCACCAGCTTCTAAGTTTATTTTGACGTTGTTTCCACTCATCAATTTTGTATTAAACTTATATGTTTTAGTTACTGTTTTAGTTTTCTAATACAGTAAAGAATCCTTATGTGTTCCTGCATCCAAGCAATTGTATCATTTAATTGCTTGTTTAAATTGTTATCGATTCAACCAATGATCATCATTGGTCTTACGCAATTCCTGATACAGCATTTCATCATTTTTAGAACAATTATTGTTCTCTGGAAAAGCAGATCTCGGTAGAACCTGACTCTTTTTGAAAATATCTATATTATCCATTTCTGCTTCACTCATTCGAGTATTTCGATTCCTCAACGTATCTTGGGATTTTTTCTGATTATAGAAATGCAATAGCTGGTCCTCCCGACAATCCTTGGGACCGGCCTCTGACGAGAATGGATTTTCCTGAAAATCAGGTCTGCCACCTGGGGTATTTGTTTCCACATTTGTTGTGTCCATTGCTACTTAATTTATTAAGTGCATTGTACTCGCATTTAGTATTTAGCCGGGTGTTACCACGAAGACCATTAAGCCATAATTATCTACAGTCAACGCCTACCAGTCAACGTATTGAAATTCGGTTCGTCTAAAATTAGTATTTTAAGCGGCGCATGTAACGTGTTACTTTAAAATGTAGTTGTGTAAACAAATTGATGTCAGCGAATCCTATGAAAGAAAACACACTCTTAACATTAACAAATTAAATGCCATTTGGAAAGTATTTCATATACAACTTATAATTGTAACTATTTGAAGTGACAATTATTTATCAGTCATGTTTAAATGTATCCTTCACCTCTTAAGCCCTTTTTCTAGATAGCAGCCATTAACACCCTTATTTTAATTTCTCTTCGTGTATATCATCCTCTATATACACCAATATCTAGAAACGATTATGTACATAAATAAGACAAACATTTTTTTTTTCAAACTAATCAATCAATTTTCACTTCACGCTTAGTTTTATTTTTGGTACGAAGCGAAATGAAACAAAAAAAAAAAAAAATTTGAAATGTATATGTACATAATGAAAAAAAGTAGATAATATTTTCACACACTTTTCCGCCATCATCTATTTCATTTTATCTTAATTTATTTTCCTGTTAAAAATAAAAATACATTTGTTGTTGTATGAAAAATTTCTTTTCAAACCAGTTGCCATCAATTTTTTACTGTCAATATTTAAGCCGTTTATAGTTTTTTCCTTCGTTTTTGTTGATTTTTCAAACCATGAATAAGAAAATATGTATATTTATGTATGTATGTATGTATAAGAGATACACGCATCTTGTGTATGGATGTGGAAATTATTCAAAAGATGTAGTTTGTACGTAATCTTAATACGACTCCTTTTTTGTTTCTTACTGAAATTGAATGAACCAAATCGGATCGCACAAAAAATGTTGATTTAAATATAATTTTGAATGAACTGCTGTGCGTCGTGTCCCTTATATTGTTGTGGCAATTATACCCTTAATTCCTTATACATCTAATATCCTTAATTTAGAAACTTTAAGATTCCTTTTTTTTTTGTTGGATTTGGCTGGTACGAAAGTAACAGTGATTTTGATAAATTTGATTTTACTTTTCGTGTGTATACCTTAAAAACAAATAATTTGAAAGGATCATGAGTAGCTATATAGAGAGTTATACTCAAGGACAAAATTTTTGTATACATATATAGTTTTTAACGTGACAACATTCTTATACTCGTATATACCAGTTAAACAAAAATACTTTTCGCTTTTCCTTTTTAGATTTTTTGTCTGATTTTGATTGATTTCCTGACGTTTTGAAATAAAAGTGTTTGAAACGTAGAATTACTTTGTTCACAAAAAAGTTTCATAGGAAAAATGGATTTTTGATTGACATTTCTTTTGTGTTTTGCAATATTATGTATTATGTATATGTACGTACATGTTTATGTTACTTCAGCTTATGTACAAAAAATGTATAGGTATTATGTATATATATGCTCATATAGAATAGAAAATAAAACCTAAAAAAAATTAATTTTTGACGTATGAAAAATTACGGGTCAAATTAATATTGTTTTTGAAGGTAGAAAAAAATCAAATGAATTTTTGATGTTTTTGATTTTAACTAATACGTTTTTTATACTTTTGGATTTTGATAAATGTTTGATTAACAATAATAATGTGTATATAGATGTACATATGTATACATATATAGGGAATTGGAATGCCATGAGATTTGTTCATATATTTCGTGACGCATGAGCAGCTGATTGCTGATTTTACATTATTTATATAGATATACATACATATACCCATAAAATAACTATTTTTGAATCAAATATAATTTTACGCTGTTTAATCAATTTGTCAGGCGCATATGTGAGTTGAATATGTAATTTTAACGTCACCAAAATTTTAGCATAACATATACAATTATGCAAAATTTGTAAGTCTATATATGGCATTCATTAAAATTGGTCGTGAACATTTTTATAGTTTACGCGCAATAAGTCAGAAAGATAAAAAAATTAATTACAATTAATTGATAAATGGTGGATTAATTAAAAAAATCAGTTTTTGCAACACCTCTTAACGGGTTCTACAGTTTGATCAATTTTAGTTGATTCACCTCTGCGGCTTTTTTCAAACTTAAAATGTTACTTTAGGTGCATTGAGAATTCTTCTGATTTTCATAAAAATGCTGATGCCGATGACTTCTACTACACGTAGAAGTGTTCACAGTTCATTTTTTTTTTTTTTTTTAACTTTTATCTCCAATTTAGGAGCATAGGGCGTCTACTAGGTGGGACCATCTAACTCTATATTGGCTGCTACTGTTTTAATTTCCTTCCATGATTTGCCGAGATGTTTCGCTTCCGCTAGCACCGTTCGTTTCCACGTTACAGGTGGACGTCCAACCTTCCTTTTCCCTTGAGGGTTCCATTCTAAAGCCATGCGTGTTACGTCACTTGCTGGTTTTCTTAGTGTATGTCCGATCCATCTCCACTTACGTTTCCTTATTTCATTTTCCATATTTACCTGATTAGTTACTCTATGGAGTTCCGCATTTGATATGGTATTGGGCCAAAAGCACTTTAGTATTCTTCTTAGACATTTGTTGACAAATACTTGTAGTTTGTTCGTAATCTGCCGATTTTGCTTCCACGTTTCGCAGCCATGTAGGAGTATTGATTTTACATACGAGTTGAACATTCGTATCTTGGTGTTACGGGAGAGGACAGATGCATTCCAGATTTTGTGTAATATGTTGTAAGTCGTTCTGGCTTTGTTTATGCGCTTGTTAATGTCTTCATCGGTTCCGCCTGTTTCTGCTACATCAATTCCTTTACATCTTCTATATTTTGTTGGTTAACGCTTATTGGTGTGGTTATCGTAGTATTTATCCTCATCGTCTTGGTTTTCGTAATGTTTATTTTTAGACCAACTTCTTTCGCTCCGATAGCTGTTCTATTTTCTGCTGCATGTCCGTGTATTTATGTGTTCGCAAGCATATATCATCAGCGTAATCCAAATCGTTAAGTTTTCCTGTTAGTCCCCATTGGATGCCATTGGGCGATTTGTGGTCCATTTTCCGCATGAGACTATCTAATACTATAACTAAGAACAGTAGTGGGGAGAGTACGCATCCCTGTCTTACTCCATTGCTATTGTAATATGCATCACTTTGCTTGCTCTTGTATTGAACTCGGTTGCCTGCATCATGGTACATCTCTTGTACGAGTTCGATAATCTTATTTGGGATGCCCATTTCACATAGTGTCTTCCATATTGCGTTTCTATGTATTGTATCGAATGCACGCTCAAAGTCCACAAAGAGGAGGTATAGTGGGGAGTTCCATTCATTGGACAGTTCAATGATAATGCGGATCGAATTTATATGGTCAGTGCAACTACGTCCCGGTCTGAAGCCAGCTTGTTATTTCCTCAATTTCGAATTGATCGTAGGTGATATTCTGTCGAGGATTATCATTGCTAACACCTTTATTGTTGTATTGAGTAGTGATATGCCTCGCCAATTTTTACATTCTCTTAGGTCTCCTTTCTTTGGAATCATTATGGTTAGTCCCTCTTTTCATGTATGTGGTATTTTACCCGAATTCCATATTTCCGTTATGATCGGTGTTAGAGTCTTCACAGTTGTAGATGCGTCACCTTTGAATATTTCGGATGGTATGTTATCTATTCCAGCGGCTTTGTTATTCTTCATTTTCCCAATGATACTGCTAACATCCCGTTCCGTTGGTGGATGGGTGTTGATTGTTTCGTTAAGGGCATTATTGGGTAATTCGAAGTTTTCTGTGCTGTTTGCGATTTTCTCTCCGGAATATTCTTTCCATCTCTTTAACTGTCCCTCATCTGTTGTTAGGACTTGACCATTCTTATCTCTTATAGGTGGTATATTGGTGTATTTTCCTGTGACCTTTCGTACGCATTGGTGTAGCGTGCGCATATTTCTGGTTGCTGCTGTTCACAGTTCATGCCAGATTTAAACTTTTTGCACCCGAATATTCACATATTAAGCGCGAGTCACCAATCAAATCATCTGTCAATCAATTCTAAATCATTTTTATTGATAACACTCCAGTGGTATCAGCGGCCAATGGCTCAATATCCAGGTAGACATCGGTCCCAGACGAATATTCACTCATGCTTTTATTTTAGCGAGTTTTAAACCACCGATCATTGGCGAGTTTTTAAGCAAATTCAAGCTACTAGTCGATCTCAATCGAGAAAGGCTGATTGATTGAGCTACTCAGCTGTCAATCCATGGCACAGCCGTACAGATTGTTGTGCACCCCTGTAATGACGTAATAGATTTAATTATAACACCCATTATAAATTTAAGTATAATTTAAATAAACGCCCATTCTAAATCTATACATTAAGGCGAAAACCATTAAAATTAGAACTAAAAACTCGTAAATGTCACTTTGAGACAAGCAAAATGTATAGCTAAAATTGCAAGAACGCAAAATTATTAACCCAAATAAACTAACGCGAAATAAATCAAAACAAAATCGAAGTAAAATACTTACGGTGCAAAAGTGAAAATAAATTTTGAAATAGCTATCCAGGTTACAAAATCCAAAATGCAGATTAAGGTAAATTAATTGTAAGACATATTTTAAGTTCAATTAACCTAAAAAATATTAGTATATATAATTCAAAATATTTACCAGAGGTAAGCGGGTATTGATAAAACAATAACAATAAAAATCAACCTACTAACTAAAAGGCACCGATCTCAGTAAACATTGGTGAACGAACTTCTTACGGCAAAGCGAGGAGGGAAGCAAGAAGAGTGTTTCAGCGCTCAACTTCCCTAGTGGCCGGTGTATATTGAGATCTCTACTATACAAACTAACAATAATATCACAAGTTGATATTTCTCCCGACACTACAATTTAGTATACTCAAAATATTTTACTCATATAATTAACACTCATACGACGTATTATAACCCCACATATAATACAATAAGATCAATACACCTACAATGCAACATTTAAAGATTGACAAAGGTTACACCATCCTGCTTAAAAAGTTCCCACTCTTAACAGAAAGGCTTAATTACAAACTACCAGTCTGACACAATGTGGAAAATCACAACTTCATGCAGGTTATAGATTCGATGCGTCGCAAAGCTGCTCAACCGAATTTCAACACATGGTGGTATTAGGAGTTGGCCCAACATCGACATCATCCGTTTCATAATAACGATTGAAGACTGTATGTGGAGACTACTGGTGATTAAAAACGGTTAAATATTAATATTAAACAGAAGAAATATTTTTACATTCCCGTTGCACCTGAAGATGTTTACAAAACGAAAATCACAACATTATTTGACATCTGCGAATATACACCCGAATGTCATTTGGAATACGAAATACCGTATAAACGTACAAGTCGTTCAAGATTTCGAACACAAAATCGCCGCTACTGGTATTCCGTATTCCCAAGACCGAATTAATGCCATTATAGGGAATTCCGAGCTCACATGTCAACCATAAGTATTCAATGCTTCATCGGCATAGTATATTACTATACTACCGATTTATTTCGAAGCTCGCTGAAATTCGGACACCAATTTACTTCCACTTGGCCAATCTATACTTAATAAGCCCAAGTACATCCGCTAAACGACGCAAAATTACATTCGCTGAATGTCGCCTGGTGTAACGAACACAGAATTTGGGGCTGTTCTGCAATATAGTACAAAAACGATTGTTTGAAACCATTAAGATTTTTTTCAAAGAAACTATTTATTTATCTGTGTTGATCATTTCACTCGCTGGTTCGAAGCTTACGGCACGACAAACATGTCAACTGCATCCATTGCCACTATATTCGTACAAAACTACGTATCATGATTCGGTGTTCCACTATAGACATCACAACTGATCAAGGAACACAATTTGAGTGAAAATTTTTATCAGAGTTAACGAATCTCATCGTCTTACATGGGATACGTACAACGGCTTACCGCCCACAAGCCACTAGCAAGGTCGAACGTTTCCATCGACGGCTTAAAGCTGAGAAAATACAGTTTTGATACGTTTTTCATATATTATCAGAGTGGTGGTGAAAATTATTAAATAAAAAAATTAATTAATTTAATTAATTAAATGATATATTTAAATAAAACAAATAAATTGTTGTTGTTTTTGGATTTATTATGAAGTCCGGACCGGATAATCTTCTAAAAACCCTATCAACACACCCAACAAATAAATAAACCAAAATCTATCGACAGCAAATTTGTTGACAGCTACTTTGGTATATTTTCTTTTATTCATGTTTTATACTTTAAAATGTGTTGATGGTGCATTGTTGTTATACATTACTTGTTTAATTTTCCGCCCGGCAGTTATGATATGGCCTCAGGTCATCTAGCAATATCGCTACAAGCGCAATGTTATCTCTCATCTCCGCCAGTTTCAATAAACATAATCGATACTCATCAACTCAAGAGTGTAATTGATACTCACCAACCATCAATCTATTCTTGACCAGTTGTGATAGGAATCGTTGGAAACCATAATTGACTAAAATAGGTGGAGGTGTAGCCATATAGTAATCTATGGATACCGTAGCCCTGCGTAGTATTCTGCCAATTAGTTCGAATTTGCATTTATGTAACGGTCAATATATGGTGACAAATTCTTTATATTCAGCTAGATTGGAAGAATTGGAACACTGGGGCCAATCCATTTTATGAAAATAGTGTAATGTAAATTTTTTCTATTTCCATTCAATTCAATCGATATAAATATTGTAAGCTTCATTGTAGACGGTTATACTTTGCCTCTATTAAACTAATTATGTTCGGAAATTGAATTGGTGGTTCAAAACAACATCCAAATCTTTAAATACTACTCGTTTCTGGTGGTGATTGTCAATATGCTATATAGATGAACAATAATTGCCTTTTTCCTAAAGAAACTCGTAATCTAGCACTTGCCCAAATTTAAGTGTAATTTATCGACGATTTATACAGCCAGGTAAGATCATTCTGCATTTTATTACACTGTTGCAAAGTACCTGGAGCTTTTGATACTTTTAAATCATCTGCATATAATTTATAGTCACAGTACTGGAACAAAGAAGTAAATTGATAAATGAAAATATTAAGAGTCCTGAGGTACTCCAGAATGAACTTCAATTCTCTTAGATGTAAAATCGTTTATTTGTACTATCTGATACCAAACGACTCAGATACTGCAGATACGATTCAATCCAATTAAATAATTTACTTTTGGAATTGAAGGCGTTGAATACTTTAGATGTTACACTTATGGGAAATTTGTAGTGCTAGCACGTTTCCTAATGAATTCATAATATTGAAGAGATAATTGGGTAATGATAATGAGCTACTAAAGTATTTTTTGACATATTTTGTATGATTTGAGACCCCAAATAGAAACAGCAACAGCATAAGCATTGCAAAACTTCGGTAAATAATTCACATAAGTATATTCCTATAGCGTTACAAGCATCAACAAATGGCCTAACCAGCTTTGGGTTTGTGATTAAATTATTTTCAAACCTTGAAATATAATTTCTATAAGTAGCCCATTGTTGATTATCGATTTCGCGCTGTACTTTGCCATTACAAAAAAAATCTATAATTTACAAGAAAGTTCCTGGTAGTCAATGATGTTTTCTAATCGTATCCAATTTACAATTAGGATCATCCAATAAACCATAACCTAAAATTGTACCATTTAAATTAGCCTCTTTACAATTTTGATGCAAGTTTAAAGAAAACATGGAATCAATAAAAATTTATTCTGCATAACTCGTAACAATGGATGGAAATATAACAGTGCTTATGTTGGTCGTAAGCCCGGAAAATTGAATTCACCCAACATACACATTTGTGATACGAAATGATAAATGTTTCCGCAGTGTAAGCTGTATACGTCATCAGAGCTAGAGGTGGAACGTATGCCGCATATAAATATAATAATTTCAGAGTGCAAGACATTTTTACAAGCTCCAACAGCTGATTAAATTTATTTTCAGGAACTTCTGATTTCCAATTGAATGATATACATATAATCACGATCATCATTATACGTTTCACACGAATTTCAATTTCCAATTAATTTTTTATGTATGCAGTAAAGTATCATATCGACATCAATAACGACGTCCTTGCAAAGACGAGAGGTGGCAGAGTAGAATGAAAACCACCAATATCAAAAATAATTTTTGGGAGATTCATTTTTGATAAACTTCTTGATGATTGAGTAGATGCAATAGACTGAGGCGTTGTTGTTGAATTTTATGAAGATTACATCGTTATTGGTTTTATTATAATTTGGAGATTGTCATTTATAACAGATGTTGTTTCATTTAATGCAAGCAGAGTTGAAGATATAGAGTTCATCGTATTTGCAATATTATAATTTTTTTTTTCAGAATTTTATAAAACATACCCACAAGTCGAACGTCATACAAAATTAGAAATTACAGATGTAGAATCGAACACTATCTTTTTAATCTCAGAACAACCAATGTCTATTATATTCTTACATTCACCAGAATAGTTAAAAACTTTTCCGATATAATATTATCGCGATCCAAGTGACCAACATCATAAGTTTTAAATGCTAGAAAAGCTTGTTCATCTGGAAAGCACGAAACTCCTTAACAACAAGCAATTCGGATTCAATTCTAGTCACTCTGCCCAACAGCAGCTACAGTTTTACTCATATACATGTGAGTATTTATCGAAAATAGCCAGCAAGTGATTCTGTTTGGCATGCGAGGTTTATAAATACTATCCACTACTTTTTGCTTCACGTTATTCATTTCCAAAAAATTATAAAATCCTTCTGATATGTCACTGATCCTATCGAAATTTGAATCGTCTATAATTTCTGGCCTCTAAAACATTTGATGGAGTTTTCATATTATAATTATAGGAATAATTCAAGGTCCTAATGCATACTAATTTCGAGACTGTATATTTAGTCTATGTTGGTAATATGAATATCTATATAGCTTTGTATTTACCAGAAAGTTTTGGCGAGGCTGTCATTCCTTAATACTAGTACCACATCAGCAAACCCAAAGAAATTGATCATGTTTCTTAAATTAATAATATTTGTAACAGTGTGAGTGTACGAGCCAATATATGTAAAACGATGCACGTGGAAGTTTGCCATCGACAAATAAACGATGTCTGAACATGGAGATAATTAAGTTTATCTATTCGGAGGTTATAGGCAAAAATTAATTAAATGTTCAGGATGCAACAAGCGACCCAGCGGACAAACATACAAGGCCAAGAACATAGATTCTGAAATTATATTTGATGTTTTATGGACGTTTAACTCTTTCTAACTTATTTTATATTTATTGTAAATGTTACCTGCAAAAATGTAAAATATTGTTTAAACTATCTGCCATATTCTAGTTCAAACTTAGTAATATTGTGAATTGTTGCGCAGATTATTATCACTTTGGCGGCGGTTTTTGGATTAAGCCGTAAATAGTTTAGGGATGGAAATTTTTTTTTTAATGTTCCAAAAATCTTTTAAAACCTTATTAAACATACATGCTCTCAAGTTTCAACGACACGGTATTGACATCCGCATTGCCAAATCAGTAAAGGCATAGTGTATTATCTGTCACGATGGTGTCAATGCTTTATTTTGTGACGATTCATGTTTAAGAGCGTCCCCAATATTTTCCAAAATGCAAAGCAAATTGTTCTTTAGCTAATAATATGCAAAATTGTCAAACAACTGCAAAGGATCCACATTTCGCACGAGTTGAACTGCATGGTCCTTGTATTTCATTTGCAAAATTTTTGGCATATTCACTTTATAAAGTGTGGTATAAGTAGGCGACTGTTCTCACGATCATGGACAACATTGGCATTATATATTTCATGAATCTAAGGAATTGACAGGCCTTATACAGTACTGGAGCTAACCTACCTGATAATAATATTTTACGAGCAAGCCGGCGTACAACAAATTCCATTAAAATACAGTAACACCCAGGTGCAATGGGTGCGATGTATATATAATAACTATTCCTGTCGGACATGACAAAATTAGGTTATTTACAGGGTGTCCCGAATATATAGGATCAATCGAAGTTTAGGGTAATAAGCAAGGAAACTTAAAACCAAAATAGCCGAATAAAGATTTAATAAGTTGATGGTTCAAGCTCCTTGGTTTATTTTTGGTTTTAAATATACTCGTATGATCTTGAAAACCTACCTTTCTAATAAAATCATTTTTATAAGCTTTGTTATCTCCTGTCAAACAAAAAATTGTTTTGTGGATATTTTTTAAAATTTTCGTTTTTGTGCATTTTAAAGCAACAGTTGAAACTATCAAAAAAGGGCCATAAGGTTTACTCGAAACAGAATAATCTTTATAATGCTTTTTACAGAGTTAAGAATAAAACCAAATGAGCAGAATAGGTATACAAATTTTTTAAACAAATCTTTTAATCCAAAATAAAATTAAACAAAATTTGTTGTATCAAAAAGAAAAATATTTTGTAATCCACATTAAATCCATTTACATACCCGGCTGTTAGTAACGGGCCATATAAAAGTTTCCGGGGTACGCAAGCTGTCAGGAAATAGTGGAGGCATTAAACATCAACCACATGACAGTTTGGAATCATTTGAAAAGAGCAGGCTACAAAAAGAAGCTCGAAGTTTGGGTGCCACATGAATTAACGCAAAGAGATTTGATGAACCGAATTGATATCAGTGAAATGCTGCTGAAACACCACGAAATCGAACTATTTTTGAAGCGAATCATTACAGGCGAAGAAAAATGGGTGAAATACGAGAATGTCAAACGTAAGCGCTCATGGTCAAAGGTTGGTGGCCCTCCACAAACGACTTCAAAGCCTGGATTGACGACACACAGGGTTATGTTGAGTGTTTGGTGGGATTGGAAAGGAATTGTCCATTATGAGATGCTGAAACGTGGCGAATCCATCAATTCGGTCCTGTACTGTACACAACCCGACCGTTTGAACGAAGCAATCCAGAAAGAGCAACCAAAATTTGATCAACAAAACGGGAGTTGTGTTCCATCATGACAATTCGCAGCCACACACGTCTTTGATGACTCGGAAGAAATTGACGGAACTTGGTTGAGGAGTTTTGATGCATGTACCGTATACTCCGGGCTTCCACCGTCTGACTACTATTTGTTTCATTCTCTCTGCAACACTTTCTTGATGGTAAAAAATTGGGGGACCGAAGCGCCCCTGAAAATCACTTGGACAAGTTTTTGACGACAAACCACAAAAGTTCTACACCGATGGAATTATGAAGCTATCCGAAAATTGCAAAACGTCATAGATTATCTATGGTCAATCAAGTACATGATTCAAATTTATTTCGATATGCTTATTGTGAGTACGCAGGAATGCAATTTATTTATGGTTTTTGTAACGACAACGCTCGCCAACTAGTGCAAAAGAAAACCAGATACGATAACCCAATCGTTAACGGTTTTCCGACTTGATGTAAACAAAGATAATATAATTAAAATAGTCATAGCTACCGTTACTTATTTATTATGCGCAAAGTCTACAAGACCTATTACTAGGAACCACGAAAAGAGGATGCAATTTTGTCGAAAAATGCTACGCCTACACCACGAAAGAATATTTTAACGATATTGTGTTCGACCCACCTCCATATTTAAAAGAAAGTGCAGTGGTGACAATGTGCAGGCCGAAAAGAATGTGTGTAATGTTTTTAACAAAATAATTTTGTTTACTTAAAAAAACGACCGAACTTTCACTTACACCTAATATTAATAACAGATTTTGCTTTGTTATTTTTTTAAAGATGTTATAATACCGCGTGCCAAATCAGCTTCTTCTTGTAATATCACGACAGAACGGCCTAAAATTTTTTTAATTGTTTCGTTTTTAAAAGTTAAACCGACGGCTAATTTGTGTAAAAATGATTTTTGTTTGATGTTCTTGCAATTGCACATACCTATGTCTATTCTATATATACTGAAATAGAATTTATATGAAAAATGATTTAAATAATTACACAACAGTCTTATTAGATCTTCCTATATATAGAAACCATATACATATACATATGTATATAAACAACTTTGTAAATATCATGGGTTTATTCTCAAACAAAACAACAACAATATAAATAAATTAATTTATTACCTTCAACAGTAACAGATTACTCTCTTGTGGATCAAATAAAAATTGGCACACATAAGACACATAAAATAAAATAAAAACTCATAAATTCATTTATTTTATTCAAAACTAAAAAAAATTAAAAAAAAAAAAAAACATAAAAACAAAACTAAAATTAAAACCAACTACTAAAAATTTGCATATAAAACATAATCAAACTTATCAAAAACTCACACAGCACAAACAAAAGTTTTATTTTTTATTCATTAAAAGTGGAAAACACAAACAAAATTTTTTTTTTAAAAACTGGATATGTTTTGATGTTTTTCCTCGGTTTTCCTAAAAACATATTTCCCCATGTCTCGGTTGGTATATACTCGAACAATTACACTTACAGTAAATGTACATAGCTGTGTGCTTGTATGTGAACTATTTGTGTGTAAATCAAAGTATTTTATTTTATTTTATGAAGAAGCCGGAAGGAATTTAAAAACATAAACGAATTTTTTAAAGTTTTTAATTAAAATAATTTTATTTATTTCAAATATTGTTTTGGTGTTGAAATAGCATTTTAAATATAAAGTTTTTATATATCGATTTTTAGAATCTAGATATGTATCCTAACACACACACACACACACACACAAACACACACACACAAACATACACAAACTTAAAATTAATAACTGTTATATTTTTCGTGTTTGTATGTACAACCTTATACGCGTCTTATTCGGGAGAAAATGAAAATGATGGATCGAAAATGTTTGTGAAAAATAAAAGACGGTAATAATAATAAAATTATATATACCGGAGAAAAAAGGGTTGAAAATTGAATTTTAATCATTTAATCATGAAAAATTAATGTTCCTTAAGTACGAGTTAATTTTTCAAACAAAATGTTGACATTATCTACGTTTTTTATTTTATTATATTAAATTTAAATCTGATATAAAATAAAATTTGTAATACCGCGGGATCATATAATTTTTTGTTCGTATACTCAACAAAATAAATCATCTGAGATTTTTTATTTTTTTTATTTTAAATTGAACAACATTTCTTATGTCTGTTTTATTTGTATGTATGAATAGTACCCGATCCCGTTTAATCAAAATTAAATAATAGCGCATAAATACGACATTTCTATTATAATTTTTCTTATTTCTTTTGTAAATATATACATATAAACAAAACAAAAATAATAGGATGGCATGCAGGGCGAGTAACATACACACGCACATACAACTTTACAAGATAAATATTTAATTTAAATGTTAATAAATATTAAGATTTATTTAATAAAAAAATATTTCTTTGATCAGGCGTTAATAAATAAATTAAATTGTAAATTTCAGTGCAAAATTTAATTAACTCTATATATACTGTACGAAACCGAAGCACAAAACTATAACGTTGTAAAAGTTTTAGCAAAACCGCATTAACTATATAAAATAAAATAAAATAGATTTTTCATTTAAATATGATTAATTGATATCAAAAACCAAAAAATCATCACCATAATATTATATAAATGATGAAGAAAAAATAAGTAAATTTAAAAGATTAGAAAATAAACGAAGAAAAATAAAGTCAAGTTCTTCTAAATTATTTGAAACGGAAATTAGACGAAAATTATGAAAGTTGAAAAATTACAATAATATTTTTTTTGTAAATATGTAGAATATTTTTTTTTATTTTGATTTATACAGAATTTGGTTTATTTTTTGTCCATGATTTTAATTTAGAAAATTTAACTAAATTATTAGTGGAATTATGTTAATTTAAAATATGATTTTATGCAGAAATATTTTTAAAATTTGACCATATAGTTTTTGAATGTAAACCATATTAAATTACTTTAATTTAGCAATTAAAAATCAGAAAAATATTTAATTTATTAATAATTATTATTTAAAATTTATAATTTAACTGCATTCTATAAAAATTTAATTTTAATCTATTAAAAATTTTTATTTGATATATATGTTGTCAAAAAAAAAATTTAATTTTAAATCTTCTTTCATGTTTAATATTCCTCAGATTTATACACATAATTGACAAAATTCTATAAGAATTAAGAATTTAATAGATTATTTGAAGGTTTTTGGAATTGTTTAAATTAAATTTATTAAAAAAAAAACTACTATGAATTTAAAATTTAAAATCAGAAAACCAGATTTTTTTCAATTAATTATTTTTTATTATTTGATTTTAAATTAATTAATTTTTTAATTTAAATTTCATTGTTAACTATTTAGACTAAAAAAATATTATTACTTACCATAAGAAAGAAAATTGGCAAATTTAAGAGGATTATCATGCAAATCTAACCTGACAATTTAACAGAACTTCACCAGTAAATTTTTATAAGTTAACGCTATTTAAATTATAATTAATATTTCGAAAAAATTGAAAATAACTTCAGTTATAAATTCTGAACTAGAGTTGAGTTAATTTATCAAGTTAAAATATTACTTTAACATATTTATTAATAAAATGTAAACTTGTATGATAAAATTTTAAAGTTTATATTTATTGCTCTTACAATTTTATTTCTTATATAAAATTAAAAAATTAATATTTTAAGGTTTTTGGAATTGTTTAAAATTATAGTACTTAAAAAAATTGCTAAATGATCGTTAACAATTTAGAACCTTGTAAAAATTTTAAATAAATATAAAATAAAATCAACAAACCAGAAAATTATTAAATTAATTTTTTTTTAATGTAAATTCATTTGTAACTTTATAAACTCTGAATATTTTTCAAATTTTTTATCACACGCAAAAACAGTGGCAAATATAAGAAGAGGTTTATCATTGTCAAACAAGCTGACTATGGAACAGAATTGAAGTTCAAATCCTCTAAAGTTAATCTATTAAAAAAAAATTAAATTTAAAATGTTATAATGCTTGTTGAAATTTAGAGAAAGTTTATTATTCCTCAGATTATTTAATGCTCTTATAATTAAAAATCAGATATATTTTACTCTTAAAATTTTCAGAATTAAGAATCCAAAAATTAATTTGTGAAGGTTTTTGGAAATAGTTTAAATTAAAATTATTAAAATAAATAAATGGTTTGAATTTAAAATATTTAGAATGTTCATTGAAAATTGAAAATTTTATTTAATCTTATATAAATGTTTATAACTAATTTATCGTAATATTAATAACTAATGACAAACTAAATATTTGTCTATCAAATAATTTAAAATCAGACAACCATAAAATTATTAAAATAAATATTTATTATTATTTGATTTTAAATTAAATAATTTTTTTTTATTTTAGAATTGATTGTATCTTTATGTACCCTAAATATTTTTTATGACTTTTACCATAAGCAATAAAATTTTCTAATGTAACTCGATTCAAATGATAATTAAAGTCACCAAAACATTGAAAATAATTTCAGTAATAAAATTTGATCTCGAGTTAAAAGTAATTTAAAAAGATAAATTTTACTTAAAATACTCAAAAAAAAAATTTACAATTTAAATTTATTTTCAAACTTTTAACCTTCAAAACTTGTGTATTACATCGTTGAAAATTTGAAATATTTCAAAAATAGCTAAAATTCTTAAAAAATAATAATTAACAAATTTAATCTGTTTAATTATTACCGCATGGTAAACAAAAACTTTTACAACTAAATAATTTAAAATCAGAAAATTATTAAATCAATTATTTATCATTATTTGATTTTAAATTTATTAGTTTTTTTAATCTAAATTTATTAGTAATTTTATAGACTCTAAATATTTTTCATGTAAGAAAATTGCCAAATAAAATAATAATATTTTGCGCTTTAAGCCACCCAGCCTGACAATTTAACAGATTTTGCGTTCGTCAAAAATATTTTCCAAAGTAACTCTGCATGATAAATCTGTAATTCAAATGTTATTTAAGGTCCCCAAAAAAATACATCAAAAAAATTTCGGTAAAAAAGTCTGAACTTGGGTTGAATTAATTAAAATATTACTTTAATATATTAAAAAAAATTATAAATTAATTTTTTTTAAATCTCAAATCTTCAGAACTAGTGTGTTATTAATTTTAAAAATAATTATTTCTCAGATTAGTGCTCTTTTAATTAAATCTCATAAAATTCTATTAGAATTAAGAAGTTAAAAATAATATTTGGAGGTTTTCAGAATTGTTTAAATACAAATGTTACAAATTAACAAAATAAATAATTCATTAAAACACCAGAAAATTATTAAATAGATTATTTTCTAAAAATTAGGATTTTAAAAATTAACATTTGAACATTTTTGGAACTGTTTAAATTAAAATTATTAAAATATAAATTTAATAATATAATATTTAAAATATAAAATCTTATAATAATAATAAAAATTCGTATAAATATTAATTAACTGATTTAATCTGTTTTTTTATTAACATAACAAATAAAAATTTTTACTATCAAATTATTCATAATTAGAAAACCAGAAAATTATTAAATTAATTTTTTAATTAATTAATGATTGATTTTAAATTATGTAATTAGTCAATTTTTTAAAATCTATTATCAATTGTAACTATAATGACTCTAAACAATTTTAATGATAATTAATCATCAGCAAAAAACTGAAAATAATTTCAGTACAAAAATTTAAACTCGAGTTGAATTAATTTAAAAAGTTGAAATATTTCTTTAATAACTAAAAATTTAAAAAATGATATCAAATTTTTAGAACTTGTGTGTTAAATATTGTAAAATTTATTATTCCACAGATGCTATTTAATATTGCTCTTCTTAAAATTTTATAAGAATAAAAAATAAAAAAATTAATATTTGAAGGTTTCTGAAATTGTTTAAATTAAAATTGTTAAAATTAACAATTGGTATGAAGTTTTGAATATGTAGAATATTTACTACATCATCGTTCAAAATTTATAAATTTTTAAAATAATAAAAATTCTTATAAATATTTTATAACTAATTTATTGTTTTATTATTACAATTAAAAACAAAATTTTTTACCATCATATAATTTATAACCAGAAAATTGTTAAGCTATTATTTTTTATTTATTAATTTTAAATTGGTTAATTTAATTCTAACTTTATAGAAAATTGGCAAATTTAAGAAGAAGATTATCATTGCTCACTTGCTCACTGACACAAAATAATATGAGTAAAAATATTATTATTTATTTAATGTATTTTATTTAAATAGTCAAAATAATTTTAATATATGAATTTAAAAAAAAAATTATATAAAATTTTGTTTGAATTTTAAAATATTCTGAAGGGTCAGTGAAAATTTAAAATCTTATAATAATAATAAAAATTCTTATAAATATTAATAAATATTTTAACGTATTATTATTACCATGACAAACTAAATTTTTTACTCTCAAATAATTAAAAATCTGAACTCAAGTTAAATTAAATTATAAAGTTAAAATATTACATTAAAATATTCAAAAAATATTTAAGATTAAATTTTTTTTGAATATTTTTTTCTTCAAAACTTGTGTGTTAAATTTTTAAAAGTTTATTATTCCTCATATTATTTAATGCTTTAATAATTAAAATTCATATATACTCAACTGTTAAAATCCTATACGAATTAAATTATTAAAAAAAAATTAAATTAAAATAAATTATTATATAAACTAACTTTAAATTGAAATTATTTAAATAAAAAATAATTTAAAATATATTCGGTATATTTTAAATTATTTGATCGTTGAAAATTTAAAATCTTTTAAAAATAATAAAAATTCTTAAAAATTAATAACCAATCGCATGACAAACAAAAACTTTTATAATTAAATAATTTGAAATTAGGAAATTATTAAATTAATTATTTATCATTACATATTTGATTTTGAATTTATTAGTTTTTCAAATCTAAATTTAAAATTATCTTTATAGAATTTAAATATTTTTCATGACATTGGGAAAATTGGCACATAAAAGAATAACATTATTACTGTTTTACTCAGCCTACAATTGAACAGATTTTGAGTTCGCCGAATATATTTTCTAAAGTAACTCCGTATTATAACTCAGTAACTCACATGAAATTAAATAAAGTCACCAAAAAAATTAAATAAAATTTCAGTAAAAAAATCTGAACTTGAGTTGAATTAATTTAAAAAATTACAATATTACTTTAATATATTTTAAAAAAAATTCATAAATTATTATTTTTGTTAAATTTTTAATATTTAAACATAACAATTAGAATTAAAAATTTAAAAAACAATTTTTGGAGGTTTTTAAAATTGTTTAAATTAAACTATTCAAATCGAAAATTCCTAAACGATCAGTAAAAAAAAATCGAATATGAATACTTCAAATTTTCTAAATTCGTGTGTTAAATTGTTTAAAGTTTATTATTCCACAGATGCTATTTACATTACTCTTAAAATTCTATAAAATATTTTAAGTTCGTCTAAAATATGTTCTAAAGTAACTCTGTATTCAAATCATAATTTATTAAAGTCACAAAAAAATAATAATTTCAGTAAAACAATCTCAACTTGAGTTGAATTATTTAAAAAAATTAAAATTGTATAGTCAAAAGAAGATTTATAATTTTATTTTTTGTTTAAATTACAAACCTTAAGTACTTGTGTGTTAACATTTTTTAAATTAATTTTTCCTCAGAAAGGAGCTCTTGTAATTCAATCAGATACATATAACTCTAAAAATTCTATAAGAATTAAAAATTTATCATATTTTTGAAGGTTTTTAGAATTAAAATTAAAACTATTAAAATAGAAAATTGTTAAATGGTCGTGGAAAATTTAAAATTTTAAATTAATAAATAATTAAATTCAAAACCCCAGAAAATTATTAAATGATTATTTTTTTATTTTAAATTATTTATTATATTTTTAATCTACATAAATTCATTTGTAACTTTATAGATTCTAAGAATTTTTCAATACTTTTATCACATTCAAGGTAATCGGCATGTATAAGAAGATTTTCATTGCCAGCCGAGCCTGACAATTGAACCGATTTCGAGTTCTAAAGTCCTTTCTAATGTTAATCTATTCAAATGTTAATTAAAGTCACATAAAAACTGGAGATACTTTTAATTAAAAAATCTGAACTTAATTAGTTTACCAATTTAAATAGCCAAGAAAAAATTTCAATTTTTAGTACTAGTGTGTTAAAATTTTTAAGGATTCCTCGGATAATTAATGCTCTTATAATTAAAAATAAGATACATAAAATGAATTAAATTCTATAAAAATTAAGGATTTAAATATTAATAATTGTTTATTTTTGGAATAATTTAAATTAAAGTTATAAAAACAATAATTGCTACGAATTTAAAATATTCTGAATGATCGTTAAAAATATAAAATGTTTCAATATTAATAAAAATTCTTATAAATATTAACTAAATAATTTAATCTGCCTTATTATTAACATAATACAAAATTTTTTTACTATCAAATTAATTAAAATTCTAAAACCAGAAAATTTCTTTGATTTTAAATTTATCAATTTTTTTAAATCTAATCTAAAACAATTGAACCTAATTTGAGTTGCCTGAAATCGTTTTCTAATGTAACTCTATATTCAAATGGTAATAACAAAAAAACTGAAAATAATTTCAGTACAAAAATCTGAACTCGGTTTGAATTAATTTTTAAACCATTATTATTATTTTCATATGTAATAAAAATAGATAATTAAATTTAAAAAAGTTTGTTATGCCATAGTTGGTATTTAACGCTTTTTAATATTACTTTTAAAATTCTATAAGAAAATGTAAAAATTAATATTTGAAAGTTTTTAATTTAAAATTATTTAATTTGAAGTTATTTTTATTAAGTTAAAATTAATGAAATAAAAAAATTCGATGAATTGTAAATATTGTATATTTTGGTTCAAAATTTAATATCTTATAATAATATTAAAAATTCTTTAAGAAGAAGATTATCATTGCTAACCCAACCTGACACAAAATCTCCAAAAAATGAAAATAATTTAATTTAAAGAGAAAAAAATCTTTATTATTTAAATATGTAGTCAAATTAATATTAATTAGAATATGGAATAAAACAATTTTTTAATTTAAAATATGAGGTTTTAACTCATTTAGAAACTTATTTGTTAATTTTTTTAAAGTTTATTAATCCTCAGATTATTTAATGCTCTTTTAATGAAAAATCAATTAAAAATTTATAATTAATAATGCATGTTTTTTAAATTAAAATCTTATATTATAAATAAAAATTCTTAAAAATATTAATTAACTAACACATAAATTTAATAATTAACTAATTAACAGATATTACATTTCTGAACATAAAACATATACAATTCTCCAAATTTTATTAAAATTTTAGTTTTAAAAATTGATAAACTTTAAGTATTTATTAAATATTTGAAAACTGATCTACTTAAAGCATCTAAAAATTATCAGAATTATTAAATTCTTCAATCTGTTTAATTTTTTAAATTCCTGTGATTTTTAAATATAAAAAAGGTAAAATTATTTCAATTTGTGATATGACTAAAGCTTCTGAAATTTTAACAAAACTGTTACAATTTAAAAAATAGTACCCAATTGTAAAACTCTTAACCAATACAAGTAAATCTGAACTATTTGGCAGATTCTGCATTATTCTTACTATACACTTGAATCTTAAATTTATTTAAAAATTACTGAAATTAATTAAACATAAAATATAAGATTGTGTTCAAACACACGAGTTTTGGCAAATCCGTATTATGTTAATAATGAATTTTTGCTGAATGGATTTAATTCACATAAATATATAGGTATTCTTCTTCTTATTTAATACTATTCTTAATTATATTTGTCAATAAACTGAAATTCGTGCTATGCTATATGCCGCCATTGAGCCGATTAAATAGATTTCCATTTTTTATTCTTCCTTAAAATCACCTTTCACATAATAATCATATGTTCATTACAAAACGATCAAGTCTTATCCAGTTCAGCTTGAAAACTTAAAAATAATAAAAATAACAAAAACCTTCTCAAAACAAAACTATAGAATAATATATCTCCAATAATGCACTTAACTTAATCAAATCAAATAAACATACAAAAAAACAAAAAATTCTTAAAGAAATAACTCTAATAAAATTAAGAAATAAATTTGATTTAATAGTAAAAGAAAATAACAAAAATATCATCCACAAAATACACCACATTTTGTGAGTGAGACAAATGTTAGATCATTTCCAAAGCCATTGATATAAATACCAAGTAATCATATTAAAAATCCATTAGCTTAAAAGAGACAAAAATATATTATATTATTACATTATAATAAAACATTATTTTTTATGGTTTTGTTTCGTTTTGTTGTTTTTGTATAGCGCGCAAAACAAAAGCATAACGACGTTTTTTATTTTTACTTATTTGTTTGTTGGTAAACTGCTTATGTTATTTATACTTTGCTTTTGTTTCTTATAGTTTTATTCTTTATTTTTTGGTAAAAGAAATATTACAAGTCACAGTAGGCGATTTGTGATTGATGTTGATTCTGTTTTATGTTATATTGTGTATATCCAAATACAAATACATGTAGTGATCTCTTTTTTTCGATAGCGTAAAGCAAGATGGTGAAATACGATTTATGGTGGACAAAATGTGGGATGTATATATGATGGAATAGGATGAGTGTATATACATGCATACCCATATACAAGAATTTTTCTCTTGTTTCTTGTTTACCAGCCATGATGAAATTTTATATTTTATTTTATTGAATCATTGTTTAAGTGAGCTGTTAGTGCATTGCAAACTTAATTAAATTTGATAAAGTTATAAATAACAGCAAACCATATAATTTTTAGCTGGATAATAAAGAATTGTTATAGTTAATTATCAATCAACTGAATATTAAAATATTACTATAAGCTATAAGAATGTATCAGAAAATCTGGTTTGCAAAATTTTATAGTTTATTTGTTTAAATTTGCAAAAACTCTCTTAATCAGTAAATATATTAAGCTCAATGGTCTTCCTTAAACTGTGTCCAAATTCTGTAGATTGGTACAAATTTCCATTATTTTACTAATCCTTGGTTGCTTTTTAATTTACGTAACATGTTAATTATTTTATTAATTGTCTCCAATTAGCCTACATTTATCGGAATGCTCTAATATATCCTATAATTTTGAGATCCCTTTTGCCAAATATGAAGATTTTTCAATAACAAACCTTGAAATTATTGAGTATGAAATGTCGTTGAACCTAATCAGCGGCGACAGTTCGAAATATTCCCTTTTTGACTAGGATAAATGTTTGAAACAAATTGATAAGATAAGGAAGCTGAATATAAGGGTTTCGCAGGAATTAAACGCAGTTGCTTAAACTGCAGACAGGCAGGATTTGTAATTCTTTGTAACTGAAACATATGTTGTATTCAATTTTAAAAAGGGTTTAACAAGGGCCATTCTGATTTCAGTACCACATGCTCCCCATGTTCCTCGTTGCCAAAATAAATAAAGCTACTATCGTTTAGATGGAAAATTGTGCTGATAGTTTCGACGTAACCTTTGAACTTCATACTTAATAACTTATAGTATATTTTTCCACAACACATAAATGTTAACTGCAAGATTTGACGAAAACTGTCTATAAAACTTAAAATGATGCTGTAAATTATTGTTGAATGTTTGTCTGATTTTTTTGTTAGGATTTCTGTTTGGTCGCGCCTAAAAATATATAGTAAATGCGACATAATATGATGTAAAATGAATGTTCATTTTTAAACTTAAATAGTTTAACGAACAAATTTAAATATTGTAGGTACATTCAAAAATTTTCAAAATCACAAAAATTAATTGTTAAATATAATATTAAAAGACTCAATTGGAAGTCTAAATGACACTCAAACATAAATTTTAAATTGAGCCTGTCATATTGGGCAAAGTGTGGATTCAAATGAACAAACGAATCATCATATAGTAAATGAAATATAAAATTGTAATTTTTTTATATAATTCATTTTATTATAATCCACTAATTTTAGTACTAATAAAAAAATACTGAAATTTCTCAAAACTAAAATTAAGTAAAAATTTAATTTCGATACTAAATGGTAAATGGTAATTAGCATTCACACAATAAACACACAAAAATTGTGTAGCACTGATGCAAAACAAGTTTGCGTGTGTTCTACTATGTGGATGCTTGGTTTACTCGACTAAAATTTGGTGTTGAAAAACTTCAATATTTAGTTTTTATTATTTTTGTAGTTTTGTATATCGTATTGGCTACCGTCTTCCTTTTATTCAATCTATACTTCAATCAGAGTAAAATAGTTTTTTATTTTTATACATTTCCAAAGTAATTGTTAATTTTAATAGCAAAGTTTCTTTGTTTCAAAGTTTCATTTAGACCTCCAATATTGAGTTCTTCAATATTTCCCCAGGTTAAACTTTAAAGGAATCGAATCTTGATAATTTAACTACAGTTTGACGAATCCATATAGATTAAAAATTAGGGACAAGACCTCGAGATGAAAATTTGTTTAGCTAAATATTATCCTTGGTTAATATTTTTGAAAATCGATTCGATTAAACGTTGTTGCGCTAACCAAATTTTAAAATATATTTTACTTAAATTTTAGATAAATGGAATAAAATTGTAGACCTTATTAAATCCCAATTTAACAAATGTCCAACAAATCTGAATAGGGAATAGGTAGCTCAGAGTGGATGGAGATAGCTCGGAGTGGAAGGACTCGAGGATAGTACCTTACTTAGCCTGTTGCCTCAGCGATGGTTCTATGTATTTTACCACAGTAGAGCCTCAAAGCTCTTGTTTTGGCACTTTATATATTCTAAGGACTACTTTTCAGCGATCCCAATCCGCACCAGCTTTTATTTTCTAGTTTTTCACGCGGGTACTTTGGAGCTTCTTCGACCAGCAGGGTGGCCAAGACTTGGCCAAAGGCCTACAGAGGAAGCACCAAGAAAATCTTTGTTAAAAGAATCGGATAGCTCGTCTATACTAAGACATCAATCTCATGTTGATGCAGGTGGATTTGGAGCCGCCACCGGCAATGAGTTAGCCAGAATGATTCTATCCCAGTCGGTTTTCGTTTGTTTCTGAAGATTGGTTTTCTGGTAGGTTTTGTAGCCAATTCATATTGAAGACAGCAATGGTCTTCAGACACTTTCCAATTCGGCACACCATTCTTAATGATGCCTGAGACAAGCGTTTTGTCTAGAACTTCTTGTCTGTTTATATTAATAAATGTTGGCTTGCGCCCAATAATACATACATATGTGTAGGTTAGTACTTAGAAAAAAAATCAATCAGTAACTCACCTCGTTCATTTAGCTATGTACTTCCCCAAATTGTGTGATGTGCATTTGCATCATGATGACACCGACTTTTCGTTTATGAGTATCCATTATTACGCTTCCTAACTTACCGGGTGGTAGGATCATCTCCTCATTGGGTAGGTAGGCTTATATTAACCAGAGATCTTGACTGTCTATTTCAATGCTAGCCACTACTTCATCAGTGCTGGTGTGATTTAGTAGTATACAAATATTCAGGCTACCTTCATTTTTTGCATATAGCAATTTATAGTTGAGAATCCTGAGTCCCATTACCCGGTCAAAGTTGAGCCAAGGTTCCTGGAACAGAACAACATCTATTCTCTCAGTTTCCATTTGATTTGCAGAAACTTCAGCATCTGAAAGAGTACTCCCTTCCACCACAAAAGAATATAATTCACCTCCAGATAGTGGAACCAACTGCAAGTCCACCTGGAGTGCGTAATGCTTCCTTAACAATCATCTACCTCAGGTGGGACACTACCAGGGATATCCTCACCTGTTGGCAATGGTCCTGACCCAACGGTTCCGTCCCTCTCCCCCCATCGTCTAGTGCCATATTAATCACAACCATCACCAGCTGATCCTAAAGTATCTCAGCAAAAGTCCTGGTAACAGTTTCCTGCACCTGTTAGATTACGAGACCTTGGAAGATCCAACCTGATTCAGCTGTGTTATCTTTCTACGTCATGAAAGCGACTCCTTCTTATGCGTTCTCTCTTCAAATGGAATCTTGCTTAACTTCGTTTGAATACGCCAAGCTCTTCTTTTAATCTGATAATTAGACTAATTTGGGTCAGCTTTGTTAATGCCTTTGGCACTTGATATTGATTTTAAGGGACCAGCCTCATTGTGCTTATGTCCCGTTTGCTACTAGTGCTTTGGAGACCGGCCTTAAAGACCAATGCCCCGCTACACTGGTACCCGGATTTTTTAGTAAGCTGGTCTAATGTGGTTTGTTTGTATTTTTTGTATTGTTATTAATTTTTTCATCCCACGAGGAGCGGAGAAAAAAAGTTTCATATGTGCAGAGATTCGCTATGCACAGATAAGGCTACTTAATCCATAGAGCGCCAGTTATACGAATACACCGTTAGAGACTGAGTTAGTTTTTAGGCTGGGCCCCCAGCCTGACCGGTGGTTAATGTTAAATTTCCTCTCCAAATTTCCAGACAGAAAATGTACCACCAAAAAGTGGTGTCAATTTAATATCATTATTATTGTTATTATTGATGTACGTTATTAAAAAGAGATAGAAATATTAATTATTAATATTTAAATTAATTTATAAACAAACTAAAAACAAAATGAAAAATTGTAATAAAAATAAAATAAATTAAATTTCACACGATTAATAATAAATAAATAAAAATTAAATTTATCGTAAAATAAAATTCCTTCTTTCATGCTATGTAATGTATCTCCGTATGTATCTTTCCGTGTGTTTCGTGATTTTACCAAAAATAAAAAACAATTTGGAAGGTCTGTTATGTGTTCATGTCGTTGGTGCGCGGTCTTTTATAAATTTAATTCGTGCAGTATTATATATGTATGTATTTAAATATTTTTAACTTTATTTTTTATTTTTAAATATTAAAAATAATTTTTCCACTATTATGCAACTGTCTCATAAATAACAATTAATCATAAATACAATTTTCGTTATATTTTTCTCGTTTTTCAATTTTTTTTTTAAATATTTAAATTTTCATAAATTAATGCCAATTGTTTTATACATTTTTAAATATATATTTTTTGTGCTTTAAATTTTAAACAACGATTTTTGTAAAATTAAAATGATAAATGAAATATAATTAATAATAGAAATAATAATTGAATAATAAAATAAAATCAATTAGGTTTTATTTTAAAACATTTTTTTGTTTGTGTATTTCGCGCGAGTTTCGGAAATAACAATAAAAATAAATAAAATAAAATAAAATTAAAATAACAATAATAATTATTATTATAAATCTTTGGGTGTTATTATAATTATTATTGTTATTTTAATCGAACGAAATTATTTTATCATTATTTTCTATATTTAAAATCTAAGAAAAATAAGTTTGTTTTGTTTTGAGTACGAATATTTATTTATACCAAAATGTATACAAACAGATTGATTAATTTCATTTAATTCTGCCGACTGAAATAAATTTCCCTAACTATAAAATCACGTTTTGTTGTTATACCTTTAACATATATATATGTATGTATATGTACACAGGGAAATGATATAGTAATAAAATATTCATAAATTTATCATTAGTCAAAAGCAGGCATCACACTATATACACAAAAGAAAATCACAATAACAAAATAAATATTCTGGTTTTCCGTAAGTATCCTGTTTTTTCCCCAAAATAAAAATATATTCAGTTCTTTGTTTTGACCACCCATGAAGGCAGTGTTTATTCATTTTTCATCTAAATATCCATCTTTCCACCCATCGCAGTATATATGTTTTCTAAATTTAAAATATATTCCTATCCTTTTATATAGATAAATTTTCCATTTTCATTACGTCCTTTATTGTATTTTGTGTTGTTGTGTTGTGAAAATCATAAGCTTTTCAATTGGCGCTTATTATTTGTAATTTAAATTCATTAAAAGTTTTAAATAAATAACAAAAAAAAAATACTAAACAATACCGCACCAACAACTCTAACTATTTATAATAAATGCGACGAATACTGGAAAAGTTGTAATATTGTTTTTGTATAGGAAACAGGAAAATCGAACGTTTTTGTTGTGTGTGTATACACAATTTTTATAAAAGTCTATGCTTTCTATGTATTATAATGAACGTTTTTCCTGAAACAAAAGAAGATTTGTAATTTGGGGAAAATGGGAACTAAAATGAAAAATGAATCAAGAAGCAAAGGTATACTTTTACAGGGACACAATTTCCCGATAATTTATCATCTTACAATTTTTTGAGAACATTTTCCAATAATAGCAGACGTGATTGACATATCAAGAGATGGAAACGCAGCTAATTCAAATAGTGGTGATACTTAACTCCCGATCACTAAAGGTGAATAACATATTCGGAAAATGACATAATGTACATATATAAAACTATCGACAGTAATTTACGTGCAAACAACCAGACATCATCAACCTGTCGAGACGACCGACGAAGCGAGAAGTATTGAAAATAATTATGTCAGTTTCCAATCCTTTGGGACTCCTGTCACTTATTCTTATTGGCGGAAAAATTCTCATGCAAAATATGGGAAAGTGCTATCAACTGATAGTCAAATAGAACTTCATATCTTTTGAGACGTATTGCAAGATGTATTTGCTGATGTTACATTTATGCGGTTCAAACCCGAAGACGATGTGCAATGTGCATTGGTAACCGCAAAGTCCTGCGTGGCACCTCTTAAGCCGATGTCTATTCCAAGACTCGAGTTACAAGCGGCTACTTCGGGTGCGAGGTTGGGCACGTCCTTAAGAAAATCGATGAATCTCCACATATAGATGCGACATATCTTTGGAGTGATTCCGAAAATACTGTTCTGATCATTAGATCAAGTCACACGCAAAACGATTAAACGGGTAGATGATGCGACAAAAGTCAAAAGTTACGATGAATTCGACAACAATTCAAGGTGGTTCAAGGGCCCTCCATTTTTGTACGGCCCCACAACGACATGGTCAAAACAAGACAAAATTCGGCCACCGATTAACAATTCGGAAATTGAAAAAGTTAAAACCGAGTATTTCTCCCAATTCCTGACGTCAACAAATTTGGAAAGTACTGGAAAATTGTACGATCAACAGCTTGGATGCTACTTTTCATCGACAAATGCAAAACCAAGCAAAGTGCACATGGCGTTAAGTATGCTCTAAAACCCAACGACATTGCTAAAGCCGAAAAATTATTGATTCGATGAATACAAGCCGACTGCCGTTCTTTCGAGTTACAACTCTTGTCAATCGGTAAGTCAATTCCGAAAATTACCAGTTTGGGACATCTTCCGTGTGTAGTTGACATGGACGGAATTATTCGGCTAAAGCTACCGCTTAGACAATTCCAACCTTAGAGACGACAAGAAAAATCCGATGGTCGTGGAGGGCAATCATCCCGTTACCAAATTAATCATCAAATGGCACAATGGAAATAATAATCATATGAGAGTTGACACAATCATCTGTAATGTTCGGGAAAGATTTTGGATTCGTCGCTTGAGAAACAGTCTAAAAAAGCTCCCGTGAATGTCAACACGGCAAAAATAAAAAGGCAATGCCAGTAATCCCAGTCATTGGACAACTGCTTAAATGCCGATTGGAGCCAACACCTAGGCCCTTCATCAAATGTGGTGTTGATTATTTTGGAACCTTTGAAGTCACAGTTACACGTAGCCAAGTAAACGTTACGGTGTAATTTTTACTTGTATGGTCACACGTGCAGTGCATTTGGAAATAGCACACGACCTATCAAGTAACGCTTTCATGTTTGTATTTCGACAATTCGGCAGTCGACGAGGCTTCCCTGATGAGATGTACTCAGACAACGGGACAAATTTTAGGAAAGCCGAGAAGAATGGTGTAAATATCGAAAAATATTCCAAATTACGAGCATTTTAAAAAAAACAGAATATTGGTTACACAGCAAAAAAAAGTCCAGGGTTCTCGATAAAACACAAATCGATTTGTTATTAAATTTTGCTCCCGATAAGACATATTTAATGATAAAGGTATATACCACAATCTCAAAAAGACCTCTTCAGTGACTTATCGATTCGGACGAAATCCTCCTTGATTGTCACCAACCAGGCTAGAGGGGTGATTCTATCCAATATGATGTAACTTGTTTGTTATGTAGAGGAGAGATCTATACCGCGATAATTCTCACACTTCAAGCGGCCTCTCTTCTTGAAGATAGAGGAAATGGCAGCCACTTTCCATTCGTCAAGCATTACTTCGGTTCGCCATACTAATCGAATAAGGTCGAAAAGATAGTTCCACAAAGTATCCCTTCCGAAACTCAAGAGTTCCGAATTAATGCAGTCCACCCCATGTGAGCGAATTCGTTTTAGTCTCTGTAAGGCTCAAGTAAATTCCTCATGGGATGGATCCTCAATGCAAATCTACGCAGTCTGTATTTTGTGTTTTCTTTATTGAAAACCAACAAATTCCAGCCAATACTCTTTTGTGCATATGATTAGGCCTTCCAACGCTCTTGGTTTCTTAATTGACTGCACGTTTCATGGTCCGATTCTTAATCTCGTGTCCGGGTACTTGAGCGGGACTCCAATAATGGTTTGGCGGTATCAACTTTTTCTATTGCTGACTATACAAACAGTTGAGTTTATATTATTATTTATTATTAGGTCGTTTTTAACAGGACTTTCCTCATTTTTATCCTATTTCGTCAGAAAAAACCCGAAACTATATGAAATTAGTTATTTATGTGGAACGCCTCCTACGACCAGCAAAGGATACTGTGGAGGTAATCTTGGAACACATATTCGTGCAATTTTGATTTACGAGACATGTGAGTGCCTCCGACCAATGTAGCCATTACTATACATAATAAATAGAATTGTGTAAACTCGTTATATATAGACTTCGATTGGTGTTTCCACATGTTGGCGAGCTGTTTAGTTTAGTATCGTTTGTTTGAAAATGGAACTATAATTACTCTAATCGATAATTTTATGAAAACTCTAATGGTTATAACTATAACGATACAAGCTTAGATGATTTAATCGTACAGTTAGGTAAAATAAGCCAATTATATAAGATCTATTATAAGGATGATGTATTTATTTCATCTAAACTGTATTCTAAACTGACTTGTTCTAAAATTATAAGTCGCTATGCAAGGCACAAGACTGTAATGAATTCACCACAAATAAATTTGGATCCAATGCTAAATAAGACGTGTGTAAATATCATAGAGCGTTTTTCGTTTACCGCGTACTACCGTAATTTCGAATAGCCAGATCCCTCGAATTGATGGGAATTGAACGAAAACGATACCCTGCCTCCCGCCCAATAGTTCCAGTATCTTATGGGACTTTTAAAAGGCGATACACTAACTCTAATTCGGCACTTTACAATAAATTGTGTAAATTACATAGAAGCCTATCAGATGCTGTGCAAAAGATATGATAAATAGCGCGATATTGTGGATTCGTTTATTCAAACAAAATCGTCAATGGACTCGTTTTAGATATTCAGTAGAATCCATCAATAAATACACCATACAATGACGCTACAACTATTAAAGTAATACACATTTGGTGTTCCAGTGCAGATCGAGACATAAGTGGAATTTATGGCAGAAGAAACGTCATGAAATACTATAATTGCAAGTTCTCTGAGATGATTCCGGAAACAACAAATTGTGGTCATGCCAATTCAGTAGCAAATGCAATCCTACCAACCATTCAAATAATAGCGGTAACTGGCAACTTTGTCAAGCGTTACTAAACTCTAGATTCCAAACATCGTTTACCACAGAAGAATGCTTGAAAATGGGAAATGGAAAAGGTTTAAAATCAAAGTTTGAATGACAAAAATTCTTTAGTATAGTAGTAGTAGTATCAAAGGGTGACGCTTGCGATGTAAACTAAGCCAATGCGTTAGCAAGTTTAAATCGTGATCGTTTACTTGATATTATAAACTTATACCTCAAAATTAGGATGGGTAACAGCAAGAACACCAATTCAATAAGACGCTGCCAGTATGGAAGTGGTTTCAGTAGCTATACGGAAGTGGTTCCAGTATAGTATTTTATGAATAGGCCAAGACGACAAATGGCGATAAACGGAATGTTGTTCAATGAAACTATGTGGAAATACTTCTGAAATTTGGTATAAAATCACCTTCACTGGCAACATTGATAATATATATTTCGGCAAGTTTGGGTAAGCACAAAGCAGATCGAATATCAGAAAATACAAAAACTTTTAACCATCTAACATCAGATTACCGAAAGGCAGCAGAGATGTTGTAGCACGATTTTTACATTTACGATTTAATGTTCGGAACGAGCAACTTGAAAGATGCTTAGTTAATGAACCAGTTATGCTATTGGGTGGTTGGCGCCAGCCATAACCGCAATTAAAATATTATTCCAGAAACTGTCGCTATTATTTATTAACTGGAATGAACGAGAAGTAGATTGGAAGAATTTCGAATACCCAGATGAATTCATACTGAAGATGAAGAATTTGAAGTGCACAGATTTGATGATGCTGTAATATATAGTAGAGAGAAGACAGTCAAGAAAATTCTACCAAATCACAACTAAGACAAAGGATTCATCAATCATACCAATAAGCTGTTCACGCCTCTGGAAACTCGGTGCTGCTGTATTTCTAACAAAGTTGATGATATTCGTTTTGCATATATATATATATATATATATATATATATATATATATATATATATATATATATATATATATATATATATATATATATATATATATATACATATATATATATATATATATATATATATATATATATATATATATATATATATATATATATATATATATATATAAGAGCCAAAAGATTAGATATTATTGATTGTGAACTGACTCAACTATCAATCACAAATAATTTTTGTTTGAATTGAGCATAATTTATTCAATGGGCTCATCGAAAGATGTTCAAAATTTTCAATTTGATGATAAAGCGAATATAGCACTGCTGTTTGCTTCGGATATAGATAAAAACGGTTTGGCTGGTATAGATGTGCTAGTTGTTGATAGATGGCATAACAATAACAAGAGATTATCGAACAATTGCTGCAACCTATGTTCCTAACATCGAGCTTTACTTTCCACAGGAGTGTAATATGCTAGACCGCTATTATAAGTCATCTTTTCGGATGGATATATAGTGTTGGTCAGAACAATATGACCACCTATAGGGGTTCTTAGCTCAATAACAAAATACTTTATTATCAATGATATTGAATGGGATTTCCTTCCATACCAGCTGCTCCCAATTATGAAGATTTATAAGAAGCAATCATAAAATACATAAACTATCATATGGCAACGTTGCTAATACAAATAGAGGAAATACTTAATTCCCGACCACTATAAGTGAGTAACGCATACTCAGAAAATGGCATAATTTATATATTTACTGTCACTTTATTAACGTCAAAAATGGAAAGCATCTTCGACTAATCCAACCGTTGGTGAATTACGCTCTATATAATAAACATTATACAGTTGACATTGTACTCAAATCACTGCAAAGAATTCCAAACGGAAACTCCTAAACAAAAATTATATCAGGCTCAGCCTACGCAAATTATAATTAATTGAAATAGATTGGGTTTGCACTAAACCTAATGTGTAATCTATTTTTGAAAAAATTTATAATTAAAGATTCACCTACGGCCATTATATGGCATTATTATTTATTAGGTATCTCGCACCTGCCCCATTATTAACTATGTATGTATATATAAACACATTAGAATCCATTGTTAATTTTTAAGTCGAATTTAATGAGATACACAAACAAAATCTGCATATCATTCAATTTGATTTATATTCTAAAAATATGGATTAAATATGCAAATATTCGTGATTAGCTTATTAATAAAACATATACATATGTATGTATATTTGTACATATGTATATGTTTTTTTTTTGTTATAATCCTAATTTATCACCTAATCCCATAGCTAAAAGTCGACCGAATATACAAATTAAAAACTAAATAGTATTTGAACCATAACATCTCTATTAAGTCATTTTATGATTGTATAGAAAATTCTAAATTAAAGACAACAAAACTCGTAACCAAAACTAAGTCATAAACACACGTACAAGAGTATATACACACACAATAAAATTAATGAACTTTAAATTTGTAAATAAAAAATCGTAGACACAGTATTTTTTTTTTTATTTATTGTAAAATATCAAAAATCACCTAAAAACTAATTTATTTAATTCTTGTCTTGGTTTTTTGTTCACATATTTTTATATTGCATAGAAAATTAAGATGTATCAAATAGTAATTTGAAATAGAGAAATAATAAAAATAAAAAAAATATTATTGATATTTTAGATTAACACGAATATTAATAAAACTTTAAGAAACAAAAACAAAAAAAAGCTAAATTTGGTTTTTATATTTAAAATAAATGACCATTTAAAAATAAACAATAAAATTAAATTTGTATTTATAAATAAAATATAATCAATCAATTGGATTTAATTTTTTTTTTTATTTAAGAATTGTGTATACATAGTTTGGTTTTGGTTTTTGCAGTTATATTTTTATTAAAGTTTTTTTTTTGTATAAAATATTAATTTTGTATTGTTTAACCCACTGTGTAAACTCTCGAATTGTTTTTAAAGTTTTTTGTAATTTTGGCATGGGATAATGTTGACTTCACACTGTTTAGGAAACATCATACTGTTTTTTGAATAAAATTGAAATTAATTTTCACATCACATACCAGATGAATTTCGGTTTGAATTGAAACCTGGTTTCGTGCGTATTATATATAGTTATAGGTACGTTGAAGTCGTATTAATTATATAAAATGCATCATGGATAGTTTTATATACGTTAAATATTATTATGGAGATTTAACCCTGACTCATGGTATGGATGCGTTGTAAGACGAATATACTCATGGTGTTGAACCGGGTTATACATAAATACTTAATCTCAAACTCCGGTAATTTAGCATCTTTAAATTAAAAGATTAGCTAAGTATAAAGGGTGGTACATCTATATAGCGTTTGCAATTTAAACTACCGGTTATTTTAAATGTGGCAACACTTACGCTGGGATGGACGGGGTAGACTACACCGTATTATCTATAGCTTTTCCAGATTAAATTGAACTTTTCCCAAGTAAAACGCAACTTTTTAGAACATAAACTAAACTATTTCCAAATTGAACGCAACTTTTTCCAAATTAAATTAAACTATTTCCAAATAGGTTCCACTTTTTTCCAAATTCACTGAAACTTTTTCCATTTGATATTAAATATTTTCCAAACAGAATTAAACCAATAAAGAATATAAATTAAACTTTTTAGAATTAAAATTAACAATTTTCCAATTCAAATTAACGTTTTTCCAAATGAAATTAAACTTTCATAAAATTGCATTTTTTAAATATGCCAAGGTTTGTCGATTGAGATTTTTAATGATTTTATTAGAATGACGGTGAACAAATTAGGAAAAATTAGGAAAATTGCTGTTTGAGATTGTAAACGAACTTTCTCCATATTTCATTCCAAAATCCAAATCAGCCATTTTATAGAGAATTTAGAAACCTTGAAAATGATATTATGGAAACTTCTGTGCGGCCATTCCTTGTCGAGTAATTGAAGTTTTAGAGAAAACGTATCAAAAAGCGTATAAACGTTAACAAGTACATTTTTTATCTTGTAAACTAAACACTCGATGGTAAAATTTCATTTCAAGTCATTTTAAATTTGACGTTATTTTATGGAAAATAATAATTTAATTTATAGCATATACTCGTACATAGATTCAAACAGTCAAATTGGTCAACCAAGGAAAACTATATCAAGAGAAGATGGAGCTCTCGCACGTTATGCTACAAAAAACAGGACAAGCAGTGCCCAAGAAATTAGAAATAATGTACCACTACAAAATCCAATATCAAAACAAACGATAATAAACCGGTTGAAAACTTATCGATTAAGATCATTTCAATCTGTTAGAGTTCCGTATCTGACTGATAATCATCGTCGACAACGAAGAAATTATGCGTTGCAGTATATATAGCTTTTCCAGGTTAAATTGAACTTTTTCCAAGTAAAACGCAACTTTTCCCAAAATAAACGAAACTATTTCCAAATTGAACGCAATTTTTTCCAAATTAAATTAAACCATTTCCAAACAGATTATACTTTTTTTCAAATTCACTGAAACTTTCTCCATTTGAAATTAAATTTTTTCCAAACGGAATTAAACCATTGATGAATATAAATTAAACTTTTTAGAATTAAAATTAACAATTTTCCAATTCAAATTAACGTTTTTCCAAATGAAATTAAACTTTCATAAAATTGCATTTTTTAAATCTGCCAAGGTTTCTCAATTGAGATTTTAAATAATCCAGTTTATTTTTAATGATTTTAATAGAGTGACGGTGAAACAAATTAGGAAAACGGGAAAACAGTGAAAATCAAAATAATGATACTACACTGCGCCAATTTAAAAACGAAACAGAAATTTTCTTCAAAAAAATACCGAAATTTGAACGCTTGTATCTGGGTAAATTAAATTACGCCTTTCAAAAAAAATTTTTGTTTATAGTTGAAGGAAATTTTGCTTTCTATTAGTTTGCCAAATGTTATGGAAATTTCTGTGAAGAACTCTTTGTCGAGTTATTGAAGTTTTAGAGAAAACGGATCAAAAAGCGTAAAAACGGTAACAAGTATATTTTTTGATCCTATAAACTAAACACCCTACGATAAAATTTTAAATCATTTTATATTTAACATCTTTATGGAAAATAATAATTTAATTTATCGCATATATATTCGAAGAGTCAAATTGGGCGCATCTGTGATATTAGTGTATCTGTCAGAGACAGGCAGTCTAATATTTAAAAACAGGCAGTGTGAGTCGGTGTGGACGGTTTGGTCTGCAACAAAGTAAAACTACATCAAGAGAAGATCGAGCTCTCGCACTTATGCTACAAAAAAACAGGCCAAGCAGTGCCCAAGAAATTAGAAATAATGTACCACTACAAAACCAAATATCAAAACAAATGATAATAAATCGGTTGAATCGGTTAATCTTATCGATTAAGATCACGTCGATCTGTTGGAGTTCCGTATCTGACTGATAACCATCGTCGACAACGAAGAAGTTATGGATTTTGGAATGAAATATCGAAAAAGTTCGTTTACAACTCATATTTTTATTTTCACTTAGACATCTTTTGTTTTACTCAAAAAACTCATAAAAAACAAAATAAAATAAAAAAATTCCAGTATCGAAAAGATGGGAAAATTTCCTTCAGTTAAAAACAAAAAATTTGTTGAAAGGCGTTATTTCACCAAGATACATTCCACCAGGCGGCGTTCAAATTTGGGTATTTTTTCAAAGAACATTT
This sequence comes from Tipula unca, assembly GCA_951394425.1. Lineage (NCBI taxonomy): Eukaryota > Metazoa > Arthropoda > Insecta > Diptera > Tipulidae > Tipula > Tipula unca. Next base: position 75,042,448 of record OX596381.1, read on the forward strand.
CTGTTCCGTTTTTAAATTGGCGCATTGTAGTATCATTATTTTGACTTTCACCGTTTTCCTAATTTGTTTTACCGTCACTCTAATAAAATCATTAAAAATAAACTGGATTATTTAAAATCTCTATCGACAAACCTTGGCAGATTTAAAAAAAATACAATTTTATGAAAGTTTAATTTCGTTTGGAAAAACGTTAATTTGAAATGAAAAATTGTTAATTTTAATTCTAAAAAGTTTAATTTATATTCTTCATTGGTTTAATTCTGTTTGGAAAAAATTTATTTGGGAATAGTTCATTTTAATTTGGAAAAGGTTGCGTTCAATTTGGAAATAGTTTCGTTTATGTTGGAAAAAGTTGCGTTCAACTTGGAAAAAGTTCAATTTAATCTGGAAAAGCTATATACGGAAGTCAGAAATAGAATACTATAATTTTGGAAATATGTATATGTTGAAATAAAATAAACAATAGCTTTAATTAAACAAGTTTATTGCACTAACCGTTCGGATTGATCTAAATTTCAAATTTTATTATTACGGATAAAGTCAAGCAAATGTGTATCTGCTTAGATACTTTAAGATAACATTGATTTGGATTAGTCTCATACCAATTTATTGCATCTTTAGAGTAGTGTGAACTAGTTTAATCAGGACAAAATTTTACTGCTGAATCGTGTCAACAAATTAGAGGAAACATACGTTTCTGTATATTTATTCTTGTATGTACATAATCAATGTTACTGTTTAGGATGTGACAAATACCTGGCTCCTGTGGCGGTTTTAAGCATAGGCAACCAAACAAATTTTTCAAATAAACAAAATGTTAAATAAAATTATTAACAAATGTTGATGTATTTTTTGATTGAAGAGCACTCACATAGTAAAATACACATAGTCTAGCTTTGTTGCAAGACAATTTTTCGTGTGTTTCTTTATGGGTACGTGGAAAGGTCGATTAAAATTTGGTGTTAAGAATATTTATTTAAAAAAAAAATTGGATACCAAATTTTAGTCGACCTAACCCAGCTTTCAGAAGGTTGTGAAATTGTATGGCACAAGATAATTATGTACACATGCAAGGTAATTTTGTGTACATTTTACTATATTTGAATATGCTTGAAAAGTTCGAATAAAATTTGATATCGGGAAATTTTAATATTTTTGTTTATTATTATTGTGTTTATTGTTGTTTATCATTTTGGCTACAGTATGTTGCTTACTCTGGTTTAAGACCAACAGGCCGGTACTACATTTAAATACATACTATCTAAGTATACCAAACTTTATGGAAAGTAATATGTACTCATCAACATCGATGGTATAGCACTTTGTTGTGCACGATAAATATCTAGGATGACTAAGTACACCTCTTACACCTCTTAAGGGTGGAAAATAGGTAGAATAATAAAAGTGGTGCTGATGAGTGATACTAAATCTAATCCAAATGTTTGCGTAGATTTCAATTTGAAAGTAGAATAATGAACGGGATCCTTTTCATTTTGATCTGTTTTGTGACCGTTTATAAAGACGTTTTATATCAGAGAGGTTTAATATTTTCTCTCGGCTTCGTACTTTGCGAAAAACAATTTCGTAATCGGATAATTTTTTTTTTTAATTATTAGTATGAAGGGCACAAGAAATTTTATTATTTGTAATCCCTTGCCATCACAATACTTTTTACAAATCTATCTAGCTGCATTTGCTTAATATTTATCAGAAACGTTGTCACTATTTTTAGCAAGATACAATTTTTGATCTGCTAATCTGTTTCAAATTCAATTTCACTAAATTTTGTCAAAACTTGATCATAGAGTAGTCTGGTACGTTTAGCGGACATGTTGTCATTATCTGAACAATTTTGCTTTTTAATAACTTGATTGCTCTCCAAGCTTTTCCGAGCTTGTATTCGCCTTACCATTGATCGGGATGTACTTAATTTTATGGCATGGCCATAAATATTCAGATATATTCATATTCAGATATCCCTCGATTATGTTTAATGAAAGTTATTGTAAAGATTTTATTGTATAGATTTTTATCATGACTGTGCCATACTTTGGGAGCTGCTCTTCTATGCTGAAACCTTCTTTTTGCTACTTTTTATCGTAGTTTTGGGCAAACTAAATAATGTTGCGATCTATAACCATTATTGGAGAAAATTCTATTACATTATCACCACCCGCATCGCATTGAACCTATAATAATTTGGTCACCTTAGGATAAAAGTTTAGAACTAAATTTCAAAATTATTCCAGGAATTGTTTACATTATCGACGTTGTCTACGTTTGTCGACGTTGTCTACAGGTTGTAGAAAATAACAGATAACGTGTAAATGTCCATCCCTTCACTTATGTCATTCGTGTTATAACAGAAAATTAGCTTAATCTTTGAGATTTATGGGTAGCTGTACGCTTGAAATAAATTGGGAAATATTAAAAATTTACTTTCAAAGTGGTGAGTCTTCACCCAAACTGTAAGAAATTTACGTGGAAAATTCAGTAGAAATGAAATGCCTATATACAAGGCAATTAGTAAATCAATTTTTGAAGCGAGTTCGTGAAACTGAATTGTTGATGCTCAAAAATTGAATATTCCACGACGTTCTGTGATGAGAATTTTGCATAAAAACCTCGATTTGTAAGGCATACAAATTAAAACGTGATTATCTGCTACGCTTTCGGTTCGCTCATTGAGCAGGAACGCTTGGAAGAAAATGAGCATTTTGTACCGAAAAATTATCTTTTCCGATCAAACTCATTTTCACCTCGGAGGCTATGCCAACAAGTAAAATTGTCACATTTGGAGCTCAGAAAATCCAAACGTAACCATGGAGAAGCCGAACCATCTACAATGAATGACAGTTTGGTGTGGATTTTAAAATAGCATCATTGATCTATTTTTATCGAAAATAAGCATGGAGCCGTCCTTACAGTCAATGGCGAGCATTAGCGAATTTTTGTTACCCAGAATTCTTGAGGAAGACTCACACGACATTTGGTATCAACAGGGGGGCGCAACCTGCTATACAGCAAACGAAATAATCGGTCTTTTGTCTTCTGGCTCAAATAATCAGTCGTAACGGAGATGTGAATTGCCCACCAAGCAGTGCGATTTAACTTCTTTGGGCTTTCTTTTTTTGTGGGGCGCCGTTAAACACAAACAAAATAAAGATAAATATCCTCCCATCCATACTGTGTATACTGTAAGCAACCAGAAGGAAACTGGCTTATGTCAAAGAATGTGTTCTAGTATCGATTTGTGAGAAGTGTTCGATTCAGTTTCTGTGATGGTAAGTAAAATGGAAAGTTCCAATCTATATACTAGTACCCATATCAACAAATAGAGAGATGTGATCTAACTATTCAATGAAAGGCTATTCTAAAAAATGTTATAGACCTGTTTCAGTTTTAAAAGAATTTGGGTTTGGGGTAAACGCATCTGGTCACAAATAAAATCGATGTTGGTCCATCACAACCTGTCAAACAGCGGTATTATTCTATATCACTATAGCGAAACAAACGGATATCTATAAATAATTGGACCGCATAGTAGCATCAGGTCGGTAGCGGTTACATCGGGGAGGGTCAACATCATCCAAAACCGTCAGCTCTATATATATCGATGCACGTTATATACTTTAACGATTGTGCAATGCAACCCAAAAGATGTGTTTACACACGGTTAACCAATTTCATGACCGGGTTATTTTTTACATTGATGATCTCCTTATCGTCTTAACTTTATGCGCAAGGGGACAAAATATCTAGGTAATAGGTGACGAGTATCTCAAAATGGATGGGACGAAAAGCTTAAAATGTTTTCAAAAAAATTAAAAAATCTCGGATAACAGCACCAGTTGTAAGTCAATTCCGACTTTAAAAAACACTTTAATGTTCAATGCAACGCGAGCATCACCTGCATTGGCAGTATGCTTTTCCAAAAGAATTCCGGTTCACTATCATCACGGAACTAACTACCGTAAAGCGGCTAAAAGACCAAAATGATCTTTTGGACTTTTAGCTAAAGGTGGGCTTTGAAGCTACAGCCTCACACATTCAAGATTAAGTATAGGAAAGGAATATAGCCTATCACGAGTGAGCATGGAAGCTTATCAATTGTCAGATTCGTTGCCACACAAAGCTAGCACATAAACTTCAAAATTGTTAGTAGCTAGCTTTTTATTAAACTCACAAGTGTACCCAACCGCAGGATACAGATATCTTATAATGAGAGCTGGTGTAGTCTCGGTAAGTCTTTCACTGTGTCTCACAGTTTTATTGGTCAACAATGGCGGTGCATGTCCAAGATCTTTGTGAATGGATGCGATGTATATGCATAGAACTAGCAGCAATAACAAAAAACCAAAGATTACAATTTTCAATAATCATCCAATTTTTTAACAACGATAGTATACAGTGTATCAATACAGGGCAAGAAAACAAACGATTATGTATTCTATAAAAGTATTTAGCTCAAGAGGCTAGAGAAGCATATACTTACGCTAATGATACTGAACAAGCTCATCTTTTCAAGAAATTTAGTGTTGTAATTTGTGCATACTATATGAAATTTCGGTTTAGTAGTAGCATTTCAGGCTCTCTATGGGTAGTGACAAGCAGTCTACCTACCATTGTCACCTGGCCGATAAGTGTGCTTCGGTCACTAATGTAAACAATCATGAATAGATTATATTAGCGTGACGAAAATTCTACAGACATTAGTCGACGCATTACAGCATCATTCTTTAAATTTAAGCAAGTCTTCTCCATATTATATTAACAAGGGCATAATGTGCAAAGGCTACTGTAATCTTATAATACTCATTCTTCTAAAAAGTCATATAAATTTTTCAGTACACGGAACTATAGAGGGCATCCTTAACTGCACGATGTTGAAATGTAGAGATCGTATAGTATCCCCATGTATGGTAAGAAGGTTCTTAATTATTATTTTTCAGCAAGTGTTAATAGGAACTCTTCTGGGTAATGGGCACAATTCCAAGCGCTTGCAATATAAAAATTATGCTCGGCCCCATCACCTTCACGATTGTTTTAAATGGAAAACCATGTACTCACTTTGGTTTATGGTTTTTTAAATTTTTTGGGAACACAATCTTGAACCAAACCAAAATTTGGGTCGGAAAAATACGACTTTTAATATATCAAGTTATTTGCTTTTGGTCGTACAGCTAAAAATTGAGAATATTATCAAATACTTCCAACAGATAATAATTCTGCACTTTAAGCGAAAATAAAATAAAATTGTATAATTCAGAAGTGATAAATTTAAAGCACATTGAATTTAAAGTACAATAGTACAAAAACAATTGTAACAAAAAATCTTCGAGAAAATATTTCGGTAGAAAAAAATATTTTTCGGACTTATACTGATTTTGAAAAAATCTTTTCAGGATTGTTTTTCGGGTTAAATTCACAGGCATTAAAACCTTGATGGAATCATGATTAGAAATGTGAAACAAAGAGTTGCCTTGTTCGCCGCAAACCTGACGATACTTTTCAACCCCTGCCTCTCGGCAAATAGTGGATGAAAATATAAAATCGCAGTAATTAAAGTGGATGAACATAATCTACTACCTGTAATACTATACAAGCGTTAACATTTGAAATAAATAATAACTTGAGTACAAAACAAACCACCGGGAATCTTTTAATTATAGGCCAAATTTTTAAGGGACACAAATTTGAAAACCTTTATGGAAGAAGTAATATATAATGATACCAAAACCAAATTAACCACCTAATGTTAGAAAATCATAAAAAATTCGTTGTTTCCAGTCCTAACAATATCCAAAATGTTCGAAAAACTGTTATTCAAGAGACTGCAATACCTCCAATTTAGATTTGGAACAATCACTTCACTATATAGAGCAAGGGCACAGAATACATAATTGAAGAAACATGAAAAAAAAAATTGTTGTAGTCAATTCTTGGTGCAGCTCAAGCAATTGACTAGGTTACAGAAAGGACTGGAATATAAATTACACCGATGTCTACCAAGTCTGTTTTATCAGCTTGTACAAATTAACATTGCTTGGACACATGGATACTTTCAGGTAAAATACGAGTATGAACAAGAAAACTCTGATTTATAGAAAATATCTGCAGGAATACCATAAGAAAGTATGCTGGGACCAATTCTATATATTCAATATACCAGAAATCTATACCAACTTAAAAAAAAACAAATATATAGTGGCATTTGAGGATAAGATTGCAAAAACTATAGGAACCTTCATTTAGAGTCCAAAAAGTGGATGCGTTTTAAAATTAATAAGATAATATTTATATTTAATTAAAAATGCATGAAGAAAAAAATTAGGGCGTTTTTCGGAATTTAAAAACAGAAGAAAATCAAACAATTTGAACCTTTATAATATATATTTTGATAGATATAAGAAAGTATCTGCGCTGATCGTGATCTTAGAAGAACCGTGACAAACACAAACACTAATAAAAATGATTAATTATAAATTTGATATCGCGTAATATGTAGATATCGCTTAGTGATAAAAACAGAGGTCGTTGCAGGCGAAGATGGCCACGGTGAAAAGAACGACTTGGCTTCTTCAGATTGTCTGCTACAGTATGAAAACCTAACTCAGGATCGAAACCGTTGGAGCCAAATTATTGACTCAGTAAGGGGAGGCCAGTAATGGTCTATAAAAACTGTTATAATAATGTGAATAGCAATCCTGGAAGATGTCATAGTATTACACCCCACTGACACTTCTAACTTGCACCAGAAATTAGGGCAGGCAGAATTGTTTTGAATATACACTTGTTCTGTGTAAGTACAAACTACAGTTGTATTCATTATTATACGCAGGATGATTAATTAAACAATACGGCATTAAATAAAGGCTGTATTTGAAACGTTGTAAAACCTCTCACTTATAAAACAATATGGTATAGGCATTCAAACACAATATTCATAAATAACATTTTAACGATAATATTATAATAATTTAATATCGCCCACATCGATCAATAATTATAGTTTGTTTTGTTGTTGTAGTTGTAGTTGTTATTTGTTATTTCAACCACCATACTAATCACCACAACCAATTGGACATCATTATAATAATAATTTGTATTTGGTCAAAAATATATAAAATACAAGTGACATTCGAAAAAACTACATCCATATATACACCAACAACAATAGTCAAAAACTAATTTTTTATTTCGTTGATTTAAATAATTTATTTATTTCCATTTTTATTTATAATTTATTGTGTGTACTCGTATATAGTTTTTTACTTGGTTGTTTTGTTATTTGGGAATTTTTGGTTGGGAACAATATTAATAATAATAATAGCCAATCTAATTATGTGTACATATATATATGGATGTTATCAGTAAACCATATACGTCCAGTGTATATACACATTTTTCAATTTATCGGCAGAATGCAATCGAAAATACAATTTTTTGTTTTGTTTTCGGAAATATTTTATTTAATATGTATACGATTGTTAAATTTTAATAACACAAAATTATGGTGAAAGTTCTATTTGATTGAGGTTAGATACGCAGGTTTGATAATCTATATAAATACGTACAACATATATAGTGAATAATTTCTGGTTAGAAATGTAATAATTCACTTTGGGGAACAATTACAGCTGTGTTTAATAACAAAATTTCAATGACAATTTTCTGACTCCTTACGGCAGCTGTATTCCAAATTTACCTAAATATTTTAAACCTTAAACCAAATATATGTTAATTTTGAACTACATCAATTCATAACATACATACGAGTATAACGTAGATCATCTGTTAATCTGAACTTTGTGAGGGCTAATATACATATATACAAAAAAGTGTTCAAGTGAACTGTATCATTACAAAAACCGCTTGAATATCTTATAATCGACATATTCCGCGCATTCACAAATTTATTACTTTACTCGATTCTCACTAGGCTATTTAAAAATGGATGGGCATGAGCAAGGGTAGAGAGAAATCGGAAATACTAATCAAAAATACATAAGTAAAATCTTCATAGAGTACACATACGATAAATTTTTTTTTTGATTGGTATAAAGATATTTGGAGAGGTGGAACTGCGATTTGAATGATGATGAAATTTACAATTTTATATTAATTTAATTTAAAAATACAAATCAGTAAGAATAGTGATTCATACTCAAATAAAAATTTGAAAATTTAAAATTAATGATCTTTCCCGCTGTCGTCGGTCTTAAACAATTATGTTACTGGGATGGCTTTTCATTCTTTGCATGTTCCTGTTGCACGTCACCAAATATATTAGCAATCGATAACTATTATTTCTTGGTTCTTCACGTTCATTTAGTATTGTTATATCTCTTTTCCATATTTAATGTAGAATGCACTAAAGTTTATAATTATGTAATAATTAGTCTCTTCAAAAGGTGTTGATTATAATTAACCGCCAAACGACATTTTGCGGTTATTGTCAAATTGTTTTTATTATTTTTCGATCTCTTCTACCGTGATGAACGGCTTAGTCGGCTTAATAAATAAAATTAAATAAAATCATTATAATTGTGTTTCAATTATAAAATGTATCGTATGATAATGAAATGAAAACATTGTTGAGGTAAACCATGTGAGTAAACGATGGCTCCAATAATTTAAACTTTATCTATATGAGTTCAAATTAGTCAATTGAAAAATAAACTAAATTAGTAAAATAGCGAACGGAATGTCATATTTTATTGTTGTTTTTGTTTTGTCCACTACACAATTCAAAACCATGAAAAGCCAAAATTTAGTTAACTAAATTATTCGCGTTCCATTTACCATCTATGTACTTATATGTACTTTGCCACGATTATTATATTGGAACCCAACAAATGTAGCTCGCTGATAAATCGTTAAAAACCACATGGTGATGTTGCGCCAGAGCTTCCAAGATTAAATACACCGCACAATCGATTTTTTAGCTTCGAGCTGAGTGTTGTGTAGCAATGCTCTAATAAATTTATTTAACATTATGTATTATTATTATAATAATTATGTAGTAGTGCCATAATATTTTATACTACCGTAATCCGTCTATTATAAAAGCGGATTCCACTCCTAATTAAAATTAGATAGATAAATATATTCAAGATGTTAAAATACTATCTACTTATTTAACAAATTATAATTTGTTATCATAAAATTGTATAGTTAAATAAATAAAATTAAATAAATAAATTCAGTAAAAATAAATATTGTTATTAATCATCTAAATTATTATACCAAATTATTGGTATACAACATATACATATTACAATGGTGGCAGCGGAAACTTTGTTTATTGGTGATGACTAATATAACATTATGTATGTATGTACATCAATTCTATTTTAAAAAGTTATGTTTCAACTGTTACATAATCTTAGAACAATAAATTCAGTGCAACAAACAGTAAGTGCATATCAAAAAACAAAAAAAAATAAATGTGCGTTGAACGTGATTTCAATAAATTGTTAAAATTTTACATTTTATGGACTGCATAATTATAAATTATACAATTAATAGTCTGTGGCCCCTGTGGTCGGGGGGCACTCACATGTCTCGTAAATCATAATTGCACGAACATGTTTCCCAAGAATACCACCACAGTACCCTTTGCTTGTCGTAGGAGGCGACTTAACGGTTGGATCGCTGGGCTGACGACCCGCATCCGTAAAAAAAATATAGTGTTTATAAAGTCAACAAAAAGAAAAATGGATACCGCCAAAACGACACCGGACCCCCGCTCAAGTACCCGGATACGAGATTTAGGATCGGCACGTGGAACGTGCAATCACTAAGGAAACCAGGAGCGTTAGAGGGCCTAATCACGTGCATGAAGGAGTATCGGCTGGAACTCGTTGCTCTTCAAGAAACTCGCTGGCCTAAAAGTGGAGACCATGTGTCCCAGGGCTATACGTTGTTCTACAGTGGAGATGACCTCGGAAATCTTGGAGCTGGATTTCTTCTTGGGCCGCAGGTAAAGAAGGCTGTTTTGGATTTCCAAGCAGTCAATAACCGATTGTGTATGCTTCGCCTGCGCATGAAGTTAGCTAACCTGTCGATAATTTGTGTACATGCGCCCACAGAAGTCAGCCAGCCCCAAGATAAAGACTCATTTTACAATGACTTGGACGATCTGATGGGATCTATACCCGAACACGATGTTAGAATGGTAATTGGGGACTTTAATGCTAGAGCTGGCAGAAATCAGACCGACTTGTGTGAAAACATAGGTCCGTACTCCCGACACGAAACTGCGACCGATAATGGTGAGAGAATGATGTACTTTGCGGTTGCTCATGATCTTAGAGTAGCAAGCACATTCTTCCCTCACAAACACATACATCTTGAGACATGGACACATCCTCGCGGAACTTCCCGGAGCCAAATTGACCATGTGTTAGTTTCTAAAGGACGGGCTCAGGTTGTGCAGGATGTGAGAACTTATCGGTCAGCAACCAAATACGTAGGCAGCGATCATCATTTGGTCGCTGCAAAGCTACGATGGAAGTTTTCGTACAAGTCTGGGAACACAGCGAAACGCATGGTACGTTTCGACTGTGAAGGTCTGATAAATGAAGATCAAAAGAAACGATATCAGGATCTTGTCAGCGACAACATTAATGAAGCTAATTACCAGTCTGACTGCGTGAACTCTGTCTGGGGGGTACTGAAAACTTCGGTTGTCAGTGCTGCTCAACAGACTTTAGGTATAGTGAAAGTCAGACCCAAGAATGATTGGTTTGATGACGAGTGTCGTCTTGCAGTTGAACAACAAAATATAGCCCATAATGAAGTGCAACAACGTCTCACAATCGCGAGGAAAAACAAGGCTGCTCTTGCAAGAAGGGCAGCTAAGCGGATTTGTAGACGGAAGAAGCGAGAATGGTGGAAGGCCGAGGTTCTGAAAGTACAACAACTCAGTAATGAGCGCAGTTCGCGTAATTTCTTTAAAGGAATTACTGGACTGAACCATACTTTCAGGCCTACGTCAACCGCCATTCGGGACCGGGATGGAAACCTCTGTGTCAACATCGACGCAGTACTTGACGCATGGAGTGGACACTTTACTGACCTGCTTGATGTCCATCATGCGTCACAGACTGTTGTTGAGCCACCTCTAATACAGACTGCGGAGATTTGCACTGAGGAGCCATCCCATGAGGAATTCACTAAAGCCATGCAGAGATTGAAACGAAACCGTGCACCTGGAGTGGACTGCATTAATTCGGAGCTCTTGATATTCGGAGGGGATACTTTGTGGAACTGTCTTTTCGACCTTATTCGATTAGTATGGCGAACCGAAGTTATGCCTGATGAATGGAAAGTGGCCGCGATATGCCCCATCTTCAAGAAGGGAGACCGCTTGAAGTGTGAGAATTATCGCGGTATAGCTCTCCTTTGCACAGCTTACAAGTTACTGTCATACATTGTATTGGATAGAATCACTCCTCTAGCGGAGGGCTTGGTTGGTGACTATCAAGGAGGATTTCGTCCGAATCGATCAGTCACCGATCAGGTCTTTTCGCTGCGGATGATTCTATCTAAATATTATGAGACATCCATCCCCGTACATCAGGTGTTCCTGGATTTCCGGCAGGCCTATGACTCGATCAATCGAGAGAGTTTATGGTCTGCCCTGGAATACCTAGGAATGCCAACAAAACTGGTACGACTATGTAGGATGACAGTGACGCAGTCTCAATGCTGTGTTAAAGTTGAGAACAGGCTATCGACAAGTTTTGTAGTTAACTCGGGTGTTCGGCAGGGAGATGCTCTGTCCCCGATACTCTTTAATCTCATGTTGGAGTACATCTTTCGTAAAACTGAAACACCGCAGCGTAACATCTTATATAGCCAGTCCAATCAGGTGCTTGCATATGCAGATGACATATGTGTGATTGGACTGAATAGCAACGGAGTGAAAGAAATACTTGATCCGCTTGTAGAGTTTTCAGCTTCAGTTGGACTTCAGATCAATGAGTCCAAAACGAAATACCTGATCTCTGGTTTTAGGGACAGTGGTACACCAGATTTTAGTAGTGGCCACCACACGTTTGAGGGAGTGAGGAGGTTCAAATATTTGGGTTCTCTTATCACTCACGATAATAGTGTGGGTGAGGATATTAAAGTGCGGCTGGCAGCTGGCAGTCGTTCTTTGTATCCTCTAAGGCCACTGCTAAAATCTAAACACTTATCAAGTACCGTGAAGCTGAAGCTTTACAAAGCGTTGATCAGGCCCGTTGTTATGTTTGGATGTGAAAGTTGGGCGCTGACTGATGAATACGAGAGATGGCTCCTAACATTTGAGAGAAGAGTCATGCGTGTGATCTACGGCCCAAAACGCGAAATAGATGGTACCTACCGAGCTCTGTACAATATCGAGATCAGAGATCTGATGAAGATCCCCGATATTGTACATGAAATAAGATCTCAGCGAGTACGCTGGCTCGGTCACGTTCTGCGTGCTGATCCGGAACGAATTGTGCAGCGATCTCTGAAAGGAGAGCCACCATATGGTAGGCGCAGAGGTCGTTGCCGGCGACGATGGCTCCACGATGTAGAGAACGACTTGGCCTCTTCAGATTGTCTTAGACAGTATGAAGACCATGCTCAGGATCGAAACCGTTGGAGCCGGGTTGTTGACTCAGTAAGGGGCCAGTAATGGCCTTTAATACTGTTTATTATTATTATTATTAATAGTCTGTAAAAGCTTAATATTTCATATGAAAAGTTATTTATTAAAATACGAAAATAAAATGTTTGGTCCAAAAATGAAGTGATCGTCATAATAATTCGATAAATTAATTCTAGTTCAGTGAAAAATGTGTAGCAATTTAATAAATTAATTCATAATACTAAAAACATAATCATAAAGTGACAATAAAATGATTGATTTAATTCAAATAATAAAATAGACTGTATAAAATTAACTCATTAACGCAAACCTATTTGAAACAGTGATATATTATACAATACACACAAAACTTAAAAACGTGGTTAGTTAAAGGTTAAAAATTAAACCAGTGAAAATTTTTGATAACTGAGATAACATACAGGGCTCAGTAATTGTACCAGTAATCAATTAATAACTGAGGTAACATACAGGGCTCAGTTAATTCTACTATATTCTACGATTCCTGAAATTTGTCGTCGATTTTGCTAGAAGTGATTACATAAATTGCAAACAGTCATTTATAACGGTACAAATCAAATAACACATTATGGGATACATGAGGTCTAATATGTTCAACTCTGCAAATTCATCATAACGGCTACACAATTCTACAACACAAAATATCGGAGAACCGCAGGTAATACTTTATGATACATATAAAACATTCAAAACCAATATTCATTCATCAAAACATTTATTGTATATAATAATGCTTCTGTTTATAAGTCCATAGCATTTTGAAAAATTATAATTGAATTTTAAATTATTTTGATCGCTGATAATAGCAAATATAACAATAGTTTATCTGAAACCATACTCTAAATAAATTTTTATGCATAATCTTGGTAAACAATTACGAAGTGGTAAGATTATGAGCGAAAATTCTGGTGAATCTAAATCGAATAAAAATATTACAAATAAAACGGAGACTAAAACTAACGGTAGTTAAAATGTCTCAACCAATTGATAAAATGTGTAACATAATTCCAACGTTTAGTGGAAAAATCCTCGAATATCAGAAATTCTGTTTAGCCGGTGATTTGGTATGGAAATCTCTTACAAGTAAAGACGAAAAACTTAGATTTATGCAACTTATTAAGCTAAAATTGGATGGTCAAGCGTTTGAAATAGTTCGATATAATGATTTTAACGATTTCGAACAATTAAAACAAGCACTTGAAGCTCAATTTTGCAAGAAAAGATCTGCCGGAACTGTGTCAAGTGAATTAATTCGAATTAGTCAAGATCGTTTCGAAAGCGCACAATCATTTGCAAATAAAATAGAAAAGTTAATGTTTGAACTCAACGAAATTTGTATCTCCAAACAAGGTCGTGAATCTGCTACATTCATTCAATCACTAAACGAAGAAATGGCTCTAAATTCATTTCAGAATGGACTGAAAGAACCATTAAGAACAATAATCAAGGCTCATCATTTTGACAAATTATCAGAGGCAATAGCGCAAGCTATTGAAGAAGAATTGTCACATTAGCCATCATCTAATTTTAAACCAAAATTATTTTGTACAAACTGCAATAAACCAAATCATTCTTATTATGAATGCTTCAAGCATAAATGAAATACAACCGATTATCTTAGGCAACCTCCACAATCACGATCCAATTATCAAAAATTTCAAAAATTCTATTATATAACCGAGTACCTCACCGTGGAATTCTCCATTACTAATTGTACCCAAAAAATCGTCTGATGGTGAGAAAAAATGGAGATTAGTAGTAGATTTCCGTCGTCTTAATGAAATTACAACAAATACTGTTTTCCCATTAACAAATGTGTCCGAAATTCTAGACCAACAAGGCCAAGCCAATTATTTTACTTTGGATTTAGCAGAAGGATACCATCAAATCTTAATGAATCCCAAGGATAAATAAAAAACTGCTTTTTCTACTACATATGGGCATTACCATTTCCTTAGAATGCCATTTGGCCTGAAAGGCGCACCTAGCACTTTCCAAAGATTGATGAACCATGTCTTAAGCGGATTAAATGGAATAAAATGCTTTGTCTATCTTGATGATGTTGTTGTTTACGGTGTGAATCTCGATGATCATAATGACCGACTAAGAAATATATTATCATGTTTTAGAAAATTCAATATGAAACTACAACCTCGCAAATGCAACTTTCTTAGAACCGAAGTAAAATATTTGGGACATATAATTACACGTGAAGGAACCAAACCCGATCCAAATTTACTGGATGCCATTCTGAAGTTCCCTATTCCTACAAATGTTAAGGAAGTATCATCATTTCTTGGACTTTCAGGTTACTACCGACAATTTATTCCTAATTACGCAAAGATTGCAGAACCTCTTAACGCACTTAAACGGAAAAATGCCAAATTCGAATGGAATGCATTTACAGAAGAAGTTTTTAATAAATTAAAAAAATGTATCTGCAATCCACCGATTCTACAATACCCCAATTTTAAATCAACATTTATACTGACGACTGATGCCAGTGATAAGGCTGTAGGAGCAATTTTATCTCAAATGCACGATTCCAAAGATCTGCCAATAGCATATGCTAGTAGAGTCTTGAATGTAGCAGAGAAAAATTATCCTACAATAAAAAAAGAGTTACTCGCAATCATGTGGGCAGTTCGTCGCTTTCGACCATACTTATACGGGCAACAATTTGTTATTCAATCCGATCATAAACCACTTACTTATTTATATTCTGTTTCTAATCCTTCATCAATTTTGTTAAGGTGGCGGTTAGAGCTCGAAGAATACAATTTCAAAATTAAATACAAACCAGGAAAAACTAATTGTGGAGCGGACGCATTATCACGTATCGAAATTTATCCAAGTGAAAATCAAGAATATTATCCCATTAACGTAGTCACTCGCTCAACTTCTAAGAATTCAAATATTCCTTCAAATTCAAATATTCATGCAAGTCAATCAACTCAACCAATTCTAAATTCTTCTGATCAAAATAAATTACGTACTTTTCAGGATGACAAACATCAAATAGTTAAACTCATAAATTCTGATGACATCGACCAAGTCATTAAAGATTTTCATATTACGCCACTGGGAGCTCATCAAGGGATTTGTCGGACTTTAAATCGTCTAAAATATTATTACGAATTTCCAAAAATGATATCAAAAGTCAAAAATTTCATAATAAATTGCAGTTTTTGTCAAAAAAATAAATTTGGGCGTAACACTAAAATTCCGATGAAAATTACAGATACTGCAAAAACTCCTATTGAAAGAATTTTTTTGGACATAGTTGGTCCAATAAATCCTCCTTCATACTTACAAAACCGATACATCCTCACAATTCAAGATGACTTGACTAAATATTCTCAGGCAATTCCAATTCCTGATCAAGAAGCATCGACAGTCGCAAAAATATTCTCAGAACACTTTGTGTGCCAATACGACTTACCCGAAATTATAATTACCGATCAACGTTCTAATTTTATGAGCCAACTTTTTAAAAACATGATGAAATTTTTTAAAGTGAAGCATATAAACTGTTCCGCCTATCATCCACAGTCTAACGGATCACTCGAAAGATCACACCGCACTTTAGGAGAATATCTCAGAACATTTACAACATATGATAAATTCAACTGGGATACTTGGTTAGTATATGTAATGTTTGCTTATAATAGTACTCCCCATACATCTACAGGCTTCATGCCATTTGAATTGTTATACCGAAAAATTCCAAACATTCCAACGTCCATTAAGAAAAACCCTGAAGTACTCTATATATAACTATAATGATAACATAATTGAATAAAAATTCAGATTACAAAACTCATGGGAAGTAGCCAGAAACAAATTGATGGATAAGAAACATAAATCTAAAATGCTATATGACAAAAATATTAATTTCACAAGCTTCGATGTTGGTGATGTAGTGTTATTACGAGATGAAACCGGTAATTCGAAAACCAACCCTCTTTGGCTAGGATACAAAATAACCAGAATAATTTCCGATGAAAATTCCGAAATAGAAATCAACAAACGCTTAAAAATTGTACATAACAATCGATTAAAGCAGTACAATTCCGATTCTAAAATTTGACTTTATTGTTATTCTGATGATATATGTACATATTAATCTCAATAATTTGTTGAAAATATTGCTAAAAAATAAAAAAAAAAGGCAAATAGAATTAGAAATAATAAATATTCAAATTTTTTAAAATTCATGATTTCTTCAGAAATGCTATACGTTAATTTACTATTAAAAAGTTAAATATGTATATAAATATATTTTATGATTTTACGAATGAAAATTAACAATATAAAATTTATAAAATTTAAAATTATAAAATTTAAATCATATTTTTCATTTTTTATATGTATATGTTTATACTTTTATACTTAAGATTATATTCGCAATTATTAAATATGTTTGTATTTTACTGAAGTTTAAAAATTTTTAATAAATGCAACTTAATACTATTCCGTAGAATAAGCTTAACATTAATTGCAAAAATAAACTTGAATTTCAAATTCCATTTAATGAATATTTATTCTGTAAAATTAAGAAATATGTATAAATAAATAAACAAATGAAATAAAACTAAATATGTATAATTATGTATTTATAAGCTAATAATTTTCAGTGAAAACAAAAATTGTAGTCAAATTAAAAATTTTATAAATTATAATTAATCTCTAAAATTACAATGAATTAAAAAAAGTTAAATTAAATAAAATTTATATTTATTTATATAACAATTAAAATAAAAATAAAAAAATAAAATAAAATAAAAATAAATTTTATTTTATTTTATATTTCTTTGGGATAAAGGTGTTGTGTAGCAATGCACTAATAAATTTATTTAACATTATGTATTATTATTATAATAATTATGTAGTAGTGCCATAATATTTTATACTACCGTAATCCGTCTATTATAAAAGCGGATTCCACTCCTAATTAAAATTAGATAGATAAATATATTCAAGATGTTAAAATACTATCTACTTATTTAACAAATTATAATTTGTTATCATAAAATTGTATAGTTAAATAAATAAAATTAAATAAATAAATTCAGTAAAAATAAATATTGTTATTAATCATCTAAATTATTATACCAAATTATTGGTATACAACATATACATATTACATGAGTAAGTGGGTATACTGATCAGCGAAATAGTAAGATAAATTTCAATTGTCATACTTGTATGGAAAATTTATCTTAGCGCGAACGGAATACTGAGCTTTAAAGTATGTGTATATTTATATATAGAACCAGAGCGAAAACGAATACGAGTAGCAATAACAACACAATGCATTTGTCTGTGTTAATCGTCAGCGTTGAAGCAACAGAAACATAATCATAATATTACCTTAGATAATCTCAAATAATTTAATAAAATGAATGTACATTTACATTACAAATTCGAGTACTACAGTGCGATCCTTTCTTTCTATGGTATACCTTGTACATGTGGATGTTTAATGTGTAGAACTTCAAAACAATCAAAATCAGTCAAACCGTGAGACATTTGAACTACTTAACACTATAAAAATGTTCCTGCAGTATATATTTTTACAGTTTTACACTTTAATTTAACTAATGAAATACCAGAAATGAGTTACATTGTTAGAACTGATCATATTCTCGTAATATGTCATACACTTTATTAGAGGCGCGCACCTCGAGGTCGTTGATTAATGCCAAGGATTTGCTTGGAATTTGATTTACTCACTGACTGTTTTCACTGCAATATCTAAAACGTTTTGAAAATTTTTGTGAATGTCATTATTTTTAGAAATGTAATTTCTCAATAATAGTTTATTCTTCCTTTGGAGTAGAGACGTTATTGATTGCACAAGTTGAAAGGATGTGACATTTTGTATAAACGGTATGCCGGGATAGCCGATAGATTATTGAAATATTGTCTGATTCACCTTTAAGTCATATGAACTCTCGTCATAATTAATAATAGGATCAGAAGAAGTTCGTAAACTTTCAAAATTTTCAACAGTGCTAAGAATTTCAGACATGATTTCGCCTTACTGTCTTTAAATCATCCACGGAATACTTAAAACTAATCAATTGAAAATATTTCCATTATGCTTTTTTGTCATTTGCTTGTTCCGGCTCAGAATAAAGCAGCACCCTTACCAGAAGGTATAAACCAACGAGACTTTTGTACAAATCTCTTAATTTTTTTTTAGCTTAGTCCTTAATTCAGGCGGACGGGATTTATAATTTATTTAAATCAATCAACATTTCATTTAGTTCTTCACATATTGCATGATAAATTTGTATTGTATTTGGGCATGACGATACCTTTGCCACCTTCTAGTTTTAAAATATTTCATCATATGGCAGACACTTTGCGTTTAAATTCGAATTGTAATTGGTTGGAACCCATGAAAATTCCGCACTCAATGGTGAAATTTAAGCTGTGAATTTGAAACGTGAGAGACCGGATTCAAATCCCAATAAAATAAAAATGTGGTTTTTCGTAATATAGGTTTTTAGGTTTACATCTTTCATTAGGCTACCCTTGCGTACTTACTTAAAAACATCTTCGTATAGCATAGGCCCCAACAAATCTCGATGCTATAAGCTATATCATATTTAACCACGGCTATACACGTGTAAACATTATATAAAAACAAGAGTCCATTGCAAAAACCTTTTGATTCATAATTGCGCCGGTACAATATACAAATACACAAGCAATTTGCAAAAAAAAATTCTTGTAACCCGTCATTAATAAAAATCAAATAAATCTCAAACGAATAAATTTTAAGATAAACCAATGTTAAATGACATTCTACTCCTGTCAAACACATTAACTGAAAACAATAAAGTAAATAAATTCCTTTACAAAACATTTATTTTCTTCAATTTAATTCTTTAGGAATACATTTTGTTGTTGTTGTTGTTGTGCTATACGTCCGTTTGTTTTGTGGTCATGTCATGTACATATATTTTATCATAATTCTATTTATTTTGTTCTTATACACAAAAACGTAAAATATAAAAATAAAATTCTACACACAAAAATCTTTAAAAACACAAAACTCTTTTTAAAATCCAACAATATGTAGGTATATCCATATGACAGTTTCTTAAAACGAATATTATAAATGTTTCTTTTTTTTTGTTGGAATCTAAAAAAAAAATAAAATTTATTCATAATCAATACGTTGATGATGATGACCTTCAACCCCGTGGAAAAAAAAAATTTGGTTAAATTAATCATTTATTTGGTCAGGAACGAAAACGTAAACTTGATTAATGAGGTAAAAGTGAATGAATAATTAAAGATGAACGTTTTATTGAACGAATGAAATTTAAGTATGTTTTAATGATTATGTACATTATATATGTACATACACAAGGGGAGGACGCCATTAAATGTATGAGGGCATATTTAATTAGTGTTTGTGTATACACAATTCTCGTAGTAACTCCTTTTATCATGTGTAATGTCCGTTTTAAACAAAATAGGTTTCTATATAAAACGCATGCATCACCGCAACATATTATAATAATTCTGAGAAACTTGGTACGTCTCGAAGATAATTTTTTATTATTCATCTGAATGCAACACATTATGTATATATATACATATGTACATATATATATACACATATCTCACAAACAAGATGTCATACAGTTATTAAAATTTTTTATTTATTTGATTTTATGTAAATTAATTAATCATTCTTGAATTTTAATTTTTAAATTATTTGTGTTTATTACTATCAAAGTGTCAAAAAAATTTTTGTGTTTCTGTTTGTTGTTATCTGTTTATTATTATTATTATTATTATTTAAATGGTTATTCCTTTTTTTTTGAGTTAATATTTCTCTCTCTCTGTCTGGCTCGTCGCTGGTTATTCTTAAATCATCAGCTATTAATAACACTCTTCGTTTTTTTTCTTCTTCCAATTAAAGCATTGTGCGAGCCAAGTTATTGATTTAAAAGATTTTTATCAATTTTTATATCTCTATTATTATTGTGTATTAGTCACACGAAATTAAAATTATATACATTATTGATCGATGACTTTGACCAGATTTTGTGAACGATTACAAAAAAAAAAGAACATCGTTAGGTAAAAGAGATATTCAACACGCAGATTACGACAAAATGTATATAATGATTAGATGTTATAAGTAAAGTTATGTGTTCAAAATCTAATTGCATGCAATTATTTAAACTTGTCGACTTTATAGAAAAATATATTGATAAATTTCAATGGTCTTTAATGCACTGACATTAATATCAACATCACTTTTTTATTGTTTTTATGACGCCACGCAATAACTCATTTAATTATGACTAATTCAATGTCAAGCTTGCCCTTCCACTTTGTCATTCAGATGTTTTTATTATTATTTAAGTTTCAGTTTACAATATTGATAAATTAATAAGCATTTTCTAGCATTATTAAAGTTTCAAATATATAAATGAAATTTAATCTTTATTTGATTAATTTAATTTATTGTAAATTCAACATTTTTGGAATTAATTTTCTTCGTATGGCGGACTTACTTGCTTTTGTGTACACAAGTATGCAACGAATATCTTAATGTCGCACTCATTTACATATTTGTGCGAGATCGTCTTTCGCGATAGTTGAGAGTTTATTAGTACTTGTATTTTACACCTTTTCAAAATTATTCATATGCATATCTTAGAAAATGGATTTAATGTGTACTCGCGATATCAATATGAAGAATAATGATCTCATCTATTTATTATTTCTTAAAACGGAAATTATACTAACCACGATGACTGTACTAATATCAAATTAGCCGGGTCATCACCATGATTTAACGTTGGGGAATGCTATTTTAGAATCCTGAGTTTCAAAAAATGGTATTTGTTTATCGTGCATACATATATCTATTAGATTCATCAAACTTTCAATGAACCTTAAAATTATGAACGTAAAAAATCGAAATAATTAGTCCACTACGACATGACCATTTTTTTTCAATTTTTTTCATACAAAATGCTTAAAGAAGGCAAATATATAGTTGCAGGGAATCCCTAAAATATATGAAACAAATTTAAAGAAACAAAACAAAGTAAAAAAAATTCGATTTATATACATATTTCAGTACAAATAATTCATTACAGTAGCTAAGTCCCATTTTTTTAAGTGAATAATTGTATATCATCCCAAAAATGGCTGGAACTCGTAAAACTAGTAAAAATAAAAGAAGTGTTATAGACTTGGAAACTAAACATTAAATAGTATTACAATTTGAAAGTGGTAAAAAAGTGAAAGATTTAGCACATGGTCATAAACTGTCTCATTCGACAATATCGACGATTTTAAAAGATAAAAAACGAATTTTGGAAGCTGTAAAATAATCGACATCTATGAAATCTACAATAATAACCAAAAATGGACAATGTCCCATACATGATATGGAAAAACTATTAGTGATTTGGATGGAGGATTTGATTCAAAAACGAATTCCTCTAAGTCTCGCAATTATCCAAACCAAAGCATGTAGTCTTTTCAATATGTTAAAATTAAAGGACGGTAAAAACTATATGATCAGACTTTTACTGCAAGCCATGGTTGGTTTCAAAGATTTAGAAAGAGAGCTAATTTTCAAAATGTAAAAATTACTGGAAAGGCAGCTAGTACTGATTATAAAGCTGCTGAAGAATTTGTAGTTAAATTCGACGAGTTTCTAAAAGAAAACAATTATATACCAAGGAACAAATATTTAATGTAGATGAGACTGGTCTATATTGGAAGAAGATGCCTGAACGTACGTATATTCATAAGGAGGAAAAAAATATGCCAGGTTTCAAGGTTTTTAAGGACCGAATAACAGTTTTCTTAGGCGGAAATATTGCTGGTTATAAATTGAAACCTTTTGTAATACATCGCTCGAAAAATCCAAGAGCATTTAAAGGAGTAAATATTAATATGTTACCAGTGCATTACAACTCAAACAAAAATGCTTGGATGACACAATTACTTTTTGAAGACTGGTTTATGAAAGTATTTGCGACCGAAGTAAAATAATATTGTAATCAACAGAAAATTCCTTTTAAAATACTTTTACTACTGGATAATGCACCTGGACATCCACCACACCTATGCGACTTACACCCGAACATTCAAATTATGTATCTGCTTCCAAATACTACGAGTATTTTGCAGCCCATGGATCAGGGTGCTATAGCTACATTTAAGGCCTATTATTTAAAAATTACATTTACTCAAACAATTATGGCTCTTGGGATTAGTGGGATTACTTTAAAAGAATTTTGGTCGAAGTATAATATTCTTCAAGAAATTAAAAATATAGCAAGTGGATGGAAAGAAGTTAAGCCCTCTTGAATGAGCGGAATATGGAAAGTAGTTTCAGTTCTCCTGACCCTCAAAGTTAGTAGTACAGTATGTAATTTTTTACTTATTTTTTATGAAATTCGACTTATGACAAAATCGACTTACGACCGATGTCCAGGAACCACCTGTAGTCTCATATTTGTTAAAATTATCGAATTTTTTTATTCGTTTCTTAATTGGAAGAAATCAGTCGCATTTATTTCAACAATGCTATTAAATTCTAAAAATTTAATGAGAATTTGATATAGCAGATCTACTCATTTTCATTCATTCTATATAACGTTTAGCCATATACTCGTATATAGAACTTTGGAATAATTTATTGGTTTGAAATAATATTTTTGTCTAGTAATAAATTAGTTACCGTTTGCATGTGCAAGAGTTTTATAGAACAGGTATATGTTAAATTAGATACGAAAAACTTGATTACATAGAGGCTATAACTTTGGCTGAAAAATCAAGCAAAACATATTAGATGCTTGTCATTTAATTCATCAATTGATTCTTGAAATTTGGATAAATTCGACTTTATATATATGTAGGTTAGATATAAATTTGAACTCATGAAAGCTGGATTAAAATATGAATAAATTATTTTTAACCTTGCTCGTCAAATACAACGAATCAGGAATTATCTATAGAGAAGAGTTTTATAAATTGTTTGGGTTTAGAGTGGCTGGATTTGAACTAAAATGTTGATGTGAAGTTCGTCAAATTATAAATTGGAGATTTTAGAAATTATTTAATTTAATTTTGATAATTTAATTTTTATATTTAATTACTAAGACTTTTGTTGTTAAAACTATAGCAAACAATTTTATGCAGTTTGAAAGCTATATATTCAGAAATTGAGAATAGAGAATAATTTAGACGAAATTCTGTATCACAACGCACTAATATTATTAAACCTGTCTATATTTCATATGTCGTCATCTTCTCATTAATTTCCAACATCTTAACCAATTGGTAGGTGGGTTGCAATCAACTTTCAATATTGTTTGACTATTTTTATATATGTCACCAATATTGTTGCACATTTCTGCAACACAAAGTTTAAAAAAGAAAAAAACTTTTATGTCGCATGTGACAAATTTGTACCTATGAGAAAAAGGTTATTTGCTTATTTGTTTTTATTATATACCCATACACTGCTGTGGAGATTCCTGGCTCTTTCAACTCTTCGAAGTTTACTTTTAGTAGCCGATAAGCTCGGTTATAATGTTTTATCGCTTCTTTTAAAAAGAGAAAAACCCGCTTAAAATTATTTGAATAAAATTAAAATGTTAATAAAAATTATAGATTTAAGAATATTCTGTCAATTCAACCTAACCCGCAAAGGCGCAAATGTCTGTACACTTATCATCATCAGCAAAAATAACGTTCGTTTAACAAAATCAACAACAAATATAATTGAAGAACTACACACGCAATGTCAAATCTCAACAATATTTTAGAATTCGAACTTTTGCAAGAAATGTCTAGAAAGTCACTGAACGAAAGTTCTTGTTGTGTGAGTGGATCATGAATGTATACGAAGTTTATTACATTCAATCACTAAATAATACGGACTGTTAACCGATAAATTTTCATTCAGAGATTTTAGAGCGGTTATGTTTAGCTGGCTAAAGCCCAGGGATTGGGGTGCAGGATTTTCTAAAGTGTTTGAATGAATCTTGCTAGACCGCAAAGGAAACAGGAACAAGTTAAAGGAATTTAAATCAAACAAACAGGAGGCAGAATCAACTCAGGAACGTAAATAAAATAGTAACAAACTACTTTCTGTGAAAGTGGTGTTGTCTGAAGGGCGAACAGTGACCCGTTATTTTGTTGTTGTTTTTTGTATTTCTGGTATTTTTAAAACTGATTTAGTAAAATATAAAAAATCTACCTTTTTTCTGGATATCGAAGGTTTTATTGAATTTGGTATACTGACGGTTGTTGCAGTAGCACGAGGCAATGTTGACTTTGATTTTAAATGTAGCACACTATCTGAACCACCAAGTTCGGTGTTAGACAATTGTGAATGTGCAAACGAGTATGAAGTTTTGTTAAACTTGTCTCACTTTAGGCCACCTTCGGGGGACTATTTCCGGCGCTCTTCATCAGCGATGTAATCAACGAGCTGTGCGAATGGCGTACGAATGTTCGGGAGAATGTTGGCCGTGATGCTGAATGAATTCGATGCATTGGAAATGGTGATGCGCAGGTAGTGACCTCATTGTGAGGATGTATTAAAGCATTTATATGAGGTTGAGTTGGTTTAAGCGTTGGTAAAGTTTCTTCTTTTTCTAAAACTTCATCTAAACTTTCTATGGGAACATCAATATGATGGATATTTGCGAAATAACAACACTAAAACGCACCACTTCGATTCACTTATAATTGTATATAAAACTACAATAATTATTCATTCAAATTTATTTATTAAAACCGGTGTTAGCTGAGCGCAAACTGTCTCACACGTCATTAAGCTAAAATAAAACAATAATTAGTCATAACATCATATTATATTAATTAAATCAATTGTATATTCAAATATTTCTTTAAAACTTATCTTTATTAATTAAAATCATTATAAATTAACACAATCCAATTAGATTTATATAGCTATACTTCTGTATGTCAATCAATTGTAAACAGAATGTCAAATCAAGTTTGTCAATGATTTTTTTGTACTAGATTATTAGGAACAATTCGGTTATGCTAAATTTTAGAACATATACTATAATTCAAATTTATGCGCTTAAGCTTGATTTTAAATAATAATGTTCCTATAAAAAACATGACAATCTTGATAAAAATTAAAATTATGTTCTCTTCCTCATCAACTGGCGATCTATTCAGACGTGCTAATAAATAATTAAAATTAAATAATAAATAATAAAATATCAATAATTAAAGTTATTATCACATTAACTTCTTTATTAACTTCTTTTATTTATAATAAATTAACTAAAGTGGTTTGCTGTGTTTAACAAAGCGGTGTTTTAGTTCCTCACGCAATATTACATACAATGGATTTCGAGCTCAAATTTAAATTTCTTCAGGTGATAAATCTTGGGAACGTTATTTTAACATGGCTAACAAAAATCAAATCAAATTTAATTTAAATAAAATTAACTACTACAATGTTTATTATAAATATGGAATGTGTAACAAAAATCAATGATAATTATTTGGATCTCTTCACTGATCTGGATGTTAAAAAATTACATAAAATATATAAACGATGATAAGGTTAGTAAAACCGATCACAGCTCCTGTTGCAACTTGTTTCTACATATTGAGTGGATTTTTGCCTTGGGGAAATAAATTAACGAAAATGGGAAATCTGGAAGCTAACACGAATCAAAAATATCTATAATACAATTATTGGAAGCGACTGCGCCAGATTATTAATAAAATGGATAACAATATCTTAAATGGACTGGGCAATTAGTCTAAATATGTAAGGAATAATTGTCTAAGATACTCTATGAAACCGCAAGCCAAACATTAAGATCAACATTCTGACGAATGGAAGTACCGCGATTGTGACTTCAACTGACTTTTAGCTCATAAGACGTTTTGTTTATTTCAATTTTGTCCTTCAAAATAGTTTATTTAAAATTAAATGAATTGACATTCAGAGCCAAATATGTATGACAAAATGACATTAAATCTTGATTGATTTAAATAAATAAAAAATTGACGACTTATAAATTATAAATCATTGTTATTAATAGACTTGCAGGGAAGTTAAATGGGATCCCATTTAATTTTGATATTGTTAGAACAAAATTTGAATATCATTGTTATTCAAATTGTAATTGCGTTTGTTAATGACAAATGAACAATGGTCCTTGTCAAATTCCGAACTAACCACTTTCCAGCAAACATCAATTGTTCAATTTTTCCCAAAATAACCGATTATCAACCAAGCGTGCTAATTAGTAGATCTGATAACAACTTCCCTGCAAGTCTTCAGTTCGGAGGTAATCTCAGGAAAGTCAAAGCGCTCCAGCTTATCCGACAATTTGGTACTTACGGCATTATCGGCTAAGGCGATCTACGACCAGATTGAACGATTATGGAAGGTAGATATTTACACACACAGGAAACATTGATGGCAGATTTTTTGTTCCCTTGCCATTTAAATGATAAAGATGAATTCGTTGTAGATTTGCGTACGAGTCCGCACCTCTTTCTCTACCAGTTGTTATTGCCTATGTTGTTGTTGTGGTTCAATGCTACTTTAATTTTTTTAATAGGTCAATGAACTCCCATTCGTTATTTTTTTTATCTATACAGGTGAGTGGACCAAATTTAATTAGATATTTTCTTGAGGCCACCGCGGCTAGTTCAAACACACAAAATAAAATATTTATATATATATTAAAAATAAAAATTTGTGATAATAGATTTGTCGTTAGAAAAAAAAAATTAATAAAAATATAATTAATTTTTACAATTAAATATAATAGTAAACGCGATTGTAAATCTATATTTCCTTTGGAAATCGTAAGAAAATCGTAAGAAAAACCTCATTACTATAATTGTGTAAAATACGAGTAGTTGGTGGACTATCATAGTGGTTACTTGTAATAGTCATTTCGGTGAAATTGACGAGTTTTTGTGGTGTCTCATAAAAATATGGCGGCAAAGGACCCCCCTCAGACCACTGACTATCTCCCTACAAGATCGTGTTGGCCGCACATAGAGGCACGTTACAATGGGTCAGCAAAATCATCAAATGGCAACTCGCTCAACGATTTACTCTCAGTAGGGCCTGTAGTTCAAACCGATTTATTTTGTATTCGTTCTTGGGAGATGTCTGCTTCAACTGGCCTTGGAAAATTCTAACGGCGTACCATCAGCCAGCTCTGTCATACAAAATGACTTTTATGTTGACGATTTGTTGACTTGCGCAAACTCGATTACACAAGACACACAAATGAAATTCGAGGTAGCAGCGATATTTCACTCAAGCGCCATGAATGGCCTCTTCAAAAATGGTGTTCAAACTCAAAAGCGGTACTTCATAATGTTCCCGAATCGGAATGTGAAAAGATACTCAATAGCGATGACAATTCCTTCGTCAAAACTTTGGGATTATTATCGAAACCTGAGGGGAATGTTTTCAAATTTTTCCATGGAAAAGGATTCGTTCAAAAATGATGGCGACTAAAAGTCGATTGGGATCAATCTATACCAATAACAGCAACATTTACGGGGATTAACCGTTTCTCGACATTTTTTACAAACACAAACAACTATACGGATTCCCGGATACCATAGTGATGATGCGTACGGTGCGGCAATTTATACACGTTCTTATCTAGACATTGCAGTAAATCTAGAGTCGCTATAATACCAAAATCGACATTATAGCACGCCTACATTTATATGCTGGCCTTCTTCTTGCACAACTAATGCGCAATGTTTTAGAAAACATGTGATGGTCTAATCCAAAAATTGCACTACGCTGGATTCATGGTACACCAACAGATTGGAACACGTTTGTTGCTAATCGTGTCGGCGCTATTCAAAATGTCAACCAGCGGATGTTGTCTCCAGGGGCATAACGGTTATTCCGTTATTAAACTACGTACTATTTTTAGGTCCATCATTTCTACAATATTAAGAATATTCTTGAAGTAAATTCTGGATAGTAAAGGGTTTCCAATAAGAGGTTTCATTTGAATAGCCTATTTGAGCAGCTGTCAATTTTGAAGCTGTCATTACTTTTGACATTTGACAAGTAAAAACTATGCCACTACTAAAAATGGTACGATACGCATGCTTCAACAATGCATTGAAATTGTTAAAATTCACTACAAAAATGGTGAAAATTTTGCAGTCACAGTTCGCAAAATTAAAGCACGTTTTGGCTGTCGTGAAGCACTTTCTCGGCCGGCAAAAATGAATCTGGTGGAAAAATTTGTGCTGTTGGGACAAGTTAGCGATGTGAAGAATGGAAAGGAAACTCAGGTTTGTCGATACATATATGGAATTAGAAATCCCACAAACGACATTACACTGTATTTTGCATAATGACTTAGGTCTTAAGGCTTTTAAAGTTCAGTGAACACAAGAACTCAAGCCAAACTCGAGCCCATTTTTACCTAGGAGGCTACGTTAATAAGCAGAATTTTCTCATTAGGGGCTCAGAAAATCAAAGAATGATTTTTGAAAAGCCTCTCCATCCTCAACATTTCACAGTTTGGTGCGGTCTTAGGGCTGGCGGTGTGATTTTACCTTACCTTTTCGAAAATAAGGCTGGTGCAACTGTTACTGTGAATGGATTGCATTACCCAGCTATGATTAATGATTTTTTATGGCCGGAATTGGAAGATATTGATGTGGACGACTTTTATTTTCAGCAAGACGGCGCTATGTGCCACACAAGCAACGAAACAACCGCAATTTTGCAAGAAAAGAAACAATTTTCGTTTACGTTTCAAAAGCGACCAATTCCATAATTTTAGGAACAAAACAAACCTATTCCATTCCAATTTACAATCAAAAAACATCTATTCCAATCAGAATCATATCGTTAAAAATCAAAACGTGAGTATTCCAAATTTTGGCGCGGAAGTCTCTTATGACAAAATAAACGTAACGGAAAATCAGTCGATCATGATATTTGCTTTAAAGTGTTTTATTATTTTATAAGCTCCGTCAGTTTTTTGTATTTCTAGTAAGTAAAATTTTATGAAAGAAGGCATGTTAACAAATAAAATTGTAATTAACAATATATTGTTTCGAAAATGGACTCAATTGAATCGCCCGTTGTCACCGAACACCCCCGTAAAAAAAACCGAACACTCAGGTTGAAAGGTATGTGAAGATAATTTGCGCTATACAGGAGGAACATTCAATACTTTGCTTTATCTATTTTTATTAGATACAAAAGGAAATCATTGCCCGAAATGCCTAAATGTAAACATCAAAATAACAGCTCATTTAAGTGCAAGCAAGTCAAAACTTACGACGCTTATGAGTTTTCAAAACTTTTTGATCTTAAAAAACTGTATTATCCAAAAACCACGTAGAACCGATTGCCACTCAAAAGAAGGTGCTCGGAAAGCCTATTCGGGTCAATATAATATTCGAGCACAGTCAAAACTTAAAAGTTTGTCAAATTACGTTTTTAAATATGTTAGGAGTGACCCGAGTACGAAACCTAAGCAAGAGGTATTTTGAAATAGGCGAAGGTCCAACGGAACGAAGATATGGCGCCAAAAGTCGCCGATCAAGCCGCATATTATAGCCGCCACAATACAATTTATTACACCAGGTCCCAATTTTATTATATATGCCGTTCGCGGAAAAAACGTGGGCGGTGTGTTTAACTTCAAATGGAACCTTCACCGCCACTTTGTAAAGCTAAAAATGACGTATCGTGTTAATAATGACCAGTGCTACCCAAAATGTGGTGGCAGTTTAATAAATTATTACAGGTGCTTTTAATGGACATTTTGGTAATTTTTATTGAATTTCAATAAATTAAACTTAATTTTTACACAAAATAATTACATTTATTTTTCGGCGTCATGCCAGTGAACTATAATTAATTTGTAATAAAATCTGGCGAAGTCCCCTGTTGATATCGCAATTACATCAAAAATTACAAAGTGAAGGTGAAGGCTCAATTTGAAGATACACCACCCACGGTTTTAACGGGAACGGTAAGTGTAATAAAATTGGAACCTGGTGTAATAAATTGTAAGAAAATTGTAATAAATTATGGGCTAGGTTTCGTTGTGGCGGGCTGATTTGGTTAGTGCAGCTTCAAGGCACTTGCAACAAAATGATTTTTGTTAAACTTGAAAGTTCAATGCATCGTTTTTTGATGTATTAGTTAGTACTGCATTTTTTCTTTTTTCCCGTTTGCATTGGTTTTATTTTCTTGGGCAGATTTGTTGCAAAAATATTATTCAAAGGTTTCTGTGAAATTGACGGTGGTGGTTTAATGTTCGATGGCCCAGGCAGGTTTATATCCAAATTAGTTACAGCTTAGGTTTTCTCAAACAACATCCTTATTATTAAAGTAAAAATAATCTCAGGTATAGGTACTCCACCAGTCTCAACACCAATTTCTTCAACTATATTAATAGCGTTAGATAATTTGTAGCATGTATCATCGTTCAGTTTCACTATACATTTACTAGACGTTGGGCAAATTGATTCTAAAAACGATGCATATCCACATATACGGGTGGCAAGCAAAAATGAGGAAGAGCAAAAGTGTCATCTCAAACAACTGTTTGAACGACTCGTCGAATTTGGAGTGAATATCCGAATTGAATTTTCGGTGTTCCTCAGTCACCGCAAATTTTCTTTAAGAAAAAAAAATTCTTCACCCAACTAGTCCAACGAGTCATTCGTCCAAGATCAAAGACCACTTGCCAACTCAACTTTGCTGGCCCATTCCAATAACGAATCATGCTGTAGTATCTCCACTTATGCGTCTGGTAGTGCGGTAAGTGCATTCCTACAGCAATGTAGATTATTGAAACGTCGGCAAAATGTAAATTGTGTGTAACCTTTGAGATTTTTCTCACGAAAGTTCTCAGTAACAGAAATTAAATACTCAGCCTTTGACAGGGAACGCTTCGCTATTTATGTAGCCATTAATCACTTCAAGAAACTCCAATTCTTGAAAAAATACTTAGCAGTATAGAAGCTTTAAACATGCGCATAGCGAATACTGAAAGAAGCATAGAAGCTGAACATAAACGACTAAATAAGCGAAAAGCAGTGAATGAATTCCCTTCCATGATGGTACTTATATGCACAACAGCAAAACATTGAGAATTGCAAGTGGTATGCAAATGGACTACTGCCCCAAATTCCGGAGATACAAATTTTCTTACACGTGGAAAAGATAGCCATATGCCTAATATCAGAATCCCATTTTACAGAAGTATCATACAGAAAGTGAGAGAAGAGTCAGCAATATTTGTAAGGTAAAATATCAAATACTACGAAGGAGTTCAAATAGAAAAGGAACTTATGCAAGTATCAACAATTAACGTTCGACTAAATAATGAAAAGGAATATAGCATTTCATCTATATACTGTCCATAACGTCACCAACTGTCTAAAAAAGATTATGTCGCGTTGCTTAATTCGCTTTGGAATCAACTTCATAATAAGGGGAGACTTCAATGTTAAGAATACATCCTGGGGATCGAGACTATCGATAAGTACGGATAAAGACCTGTTTACAGCAGAGCACGATTTAAACTGTGAGTTTTATTCTGGGAGTAAACCAACATATCGGCCTACCGATCATAACAAAATACCAGGCTTAATAGACTTCTGTGTAACAAAAGGAGTATCCGAAAACTACGTACTGATATAAAACAATGAAGGAATATGTTCAGACCACACACCAGTTATTATGACAATGAGTAGCAGAGTACCCCCTCTAGTCAATATAAAATATGAAGGCGCAATAACTATTCATTGGAAGTAAGAGATTTGATTAATGAAAAGCGGAAGGCTCGTAAAACCTGGCAGAGGAATAGAGCACCACAAAGTAAATCGAGACTTAATTGTTTAAGGAACGCACTGAAGTTGCTAATCAAAGAAATTAAGAACAATTCCTTTAATTAATAGTTAACCGGTCTTTCCGGTCAAAAAGACACAGACTATTCGCTCTGGAAAGCAACAAAATGACTTAAACGATCGGTTATGTCCTAATTTCAGGATAAATAGTTAAAGAACTCCTCGAAAAGGGTTTACGAAAACTGTTCCAAGTGATAAACGCGCCGTTTCGACTGAAATACGTTCCATACCAGTGGAAGCTGGCAGAGGTGATTGTGATTCCAAAACCTAATAAACCTCCTAACTTTAAAACCTCGTATAGACCAATTTTGTTCATTGCCTACAATTTCAAAATTGTTCAAAAAACTATTGCTTAAAAGGTTAAAATCAGTAATAGAAGAAAGAAAACTTATTCCTTTACATCAATTTGGCTTTATAGAGAATAAGGAGGCACTCTACTATAGACCAAGTGCATAGAATTGCCGACTTAATTGAAACTACACTGGAAAAGAAGAAAATATGTTTAAGTGTCTTCTTTGACGTAGCACAAGCCTTTGACATAGTATGGCACCGAGGACTAGAGTCTAAAACAAATATCAGTTGGAGTTCCACAAGGAAGATGCACCAAATACAAAAGGAACAAATATTACAACATTTGTGGATGATACTGCAATTCTAGCAATTCGAGATAGCATAGAAAAGTCAACTGGTAAATTACAAAATGCCACTAATGCAATATGTAGCTGGACAAAGAAATGGCGCATTCAGCTCAACGAAATCAGATCCATTCACCTCAACTTCACTAACAAAAATGTTAACTTCATACCAATCCATCCGAACTCACAGCATATTCCGCATGCAAATACGGCCAAATACTTAGGCATGACACTTGATACTGAACTCAAGTGAAAAAGAAAACAGAAGAGTTAAACATCAGATACAGGAAAATGTACTGGCCCTTAGGTAGAAAAACCGAGCTAACAGTACATGATAAACTGATATTATATCGGCAGCTACTTAAACCTATATGGTCATATGGTATACAACTGTTAGGTTGTACCAAGAAGAGCAACGTTGATATAATTCAAACCTTTCAAAACAAAGTTTAACGTGACAGACAGTCAACTTTCCACAATAGACACCGTCAATATAGATCTTAAAAGTCTAGCTTAGACGCAACAATCTGATAATGAATTACTTCAATTATCGCATAATTCATCGCGCCCTGAGAGTTCCAAATTCAAATTAAAACTCACCATCCTTCCCGAATTTAAAATATATTGCGGATCATCAACAGGTGTAAATCGACCATTTGTTCCATTAGTAGGTATTTATGATCGAAAATGAACGCGGACATTGTGCATTGTGCAAAATCCCGCATCAGTTGCCAGAAGAGCAAGGTTCACCAGCATATACAAAGTGCGAACCCGGACTGTTTAATCTGCCTTCAGAGCGATTATGCCACAATACGAAGGTTTTGTGTATATGTGCTCGCTGTTGTCGATCACTTTGCTCGTTGGCCTGAGGCATACCCTATTCACGATAACACCGCTGCCACTATTGCTATAAGACGTATATCAATCAATACGTTTCAAGATTTGGGATGGCCTAGTATTTAACCAAATAACTCCAAGAAAGTCTGTCCAATTCCAAATGAATCCTTAATTATACATATTTTTATCCAAATATCCCATAATTTAGGGGATTTTACTTGCAGGGGTTTGATGTAGCGGTCGCAACAATGTTACAACGTAAACAAACGACGAAAACTCCGCGCGCGTAAAATACTATGCGCAATAATATTCACACATACATTTCTTAGACGGCGCTATATATAATCATAAAACCATAAAAACATTTTTACCTTCTTTTGTTTTATTTCCATCAAACCATAAAACCCATTATCAACATTTCAATCATACTCGTATAAGAACATTCTTCATTATCCGACTAGAAAAACGTAGCAAAATTATATGAACGGAAACACCATCACCGACGACCTTAACGAAGCACAAAATTTTTTTTTTCATTCGCCGTTTCACTCATTCATTTCTCACTCCTATCTATATGGAATGAATATCCCCCCGAAAAAAAAACGCAGAAGAAAAAAAATGTACAATCCCAACACACAGAAACAATTTTTTTTCTAATCTTCATCCCAAGAATAACAGAAAAAAAAAATATATTCTTGTTTTTTAAGTGAGTGTTTCTTTTGATATTTTTTTTTTTTTTTAATATTCCATCGAAGACGAGAATTCAATCTTTTTTCATTTTTTTATTTTATTTTTGTTGGTAGTTACTTTAGCTGTGTGTTGTATTTTTATTTTATTTTATTTTTAGTAGGGTTCAAGAGTGTTGATAAATGATTGGCCATTTTTCAAAAAAGTACCCTTCTCGTCTTTTGGGAATTAAAAATGTGTGTACTTTTATTATTATATTGATATTCCTGGGTATCAAGTATATATCTTTACGTATATGCATAGAAAGTTTGGTTGTCTGAATATTATGATGGGGAATTTCTAATGAGGAACTCTGCGAACGGCTGTATCTTTAACATTTCGCTATATATAGAATTTATAATTCATATTTAATTATTCAAATCAGTTTTTTTTGGTCGTCGTGTCCCGACTCGAACCCATTATAAAGGTACTAAAAAAATGTTGAATATTCTTTAAATTTTATTCTCAACTTTGTGATTAACAAAATTTAAATGATAGATATTTCATATTTTCAATTCCGTTTCAGTTCCTGAAAAAAAATCAGACGTTTAAAAAATGAGTTTTTCACTTTTTTTTTTGGGGAATTATGAAAATGTCAATTTTACAGTCGTACAACACGTATGTATGTATGTATGTATGTATGAAAAAATTAAAAGTTTTAATTGACAGACAGTAAATGCAAAACGATTGTTCAACATATGTTATTGTCAAATTTAACGAATATATCACGTTTGTTTAGATTAAAGACAACAGCGGCAAAAATAACATTCTATATATGTTAAAATGTTTTATAATATTTTAACGCACAAAAAATAAATTAAAACATGTCAACAATAATTAGTAGAGCCGCTATAATCACATTTGTAAAATAAACATATTTTCCAGTTTAGCGATTTAGAAAATATGGAGGTACTTAAGTCTGTATGTTGTTTTTTTTTTTGGGTTATATCAATCATTTGAATCAACCAAAAATAATTATGATCGTTGTGTTTGTATACCAAGCTATCGTTATTAATCTCTAAATCATTAATTTGAGCTGATTATAGTAATTACACTGTGCTTTGGGTTTTGATGAAACTGGTTTGGTATTTATATGTAACAATATAATTTTTGCACTAAATTAATACGAGTAGGTTTATCTATATTTAGATGGTTTAGTTGTAGACTTGTGCCAGATTCATAGGGAGTACTAAACGAAATACATATGTGAAGGTTGTCCTAAATCCGTCCTAAAATGCAACGTAAATAATTATGCATAGATGTTTCTGTGTGCAAAGTAGAATGTGTTGATTTTTTTAGGACACCCAAATTTGTTGTGGCCTCAAAATATAATTATATGAATTTTCATTGAAAATCTCTTAGACACTAAAGTAGGTGCTATAAAATATTTTTAGGTCTATTTCCGTCATTTTGGTGTTAGAACCGCCGTTTATTTTTATAAATTATTTATATGAGTATAATAAATTTGATTTTTTAAGCTTCCCTCATTTTAACAAATGAACCTAAATGGGGATTTTTAATTGGCCCAAAAACTATCGAGTATTATACCCGCACGAACAATACAATTTTAGGATTTTAACTATCTTTAACTAAATAATTTTTCGAACTTAAACGATTGAAGCTTAACAAATTCCCCAAAATACTTAAAAATCTATCAATTTAAATAAATATATTCTGTTCTCACAGATTGTTTCAGTTTTACAATATTTTATTTTTCAGAATTCAAATTTTATAAAATGAATTAAATTTTAAAAAAAAATTTCAAAATTTTGACGGATACTTTAACATTTATAACAAAATTGCGAAATATTATTTAAATTTTAAAATTTTGAATTTGTTTTTTAAAAAATTTTTAGAGGGGGGCCATTATAATCAAGGTTGCCATATGCCAAATCCCTTTTTTTCTATGCCTCATAAATTTCGTCGCATCCAGGTTCACGTTCGTCGTGAACGGATGAACATAAGTAATCTAGGTGTGGGGCGGGTTACGTTAAATGGCGGCAAATGAACCGGTTTAAGGTGTTACGCAATCCGTGCCAACAAACTACCAGGCTGGGGGCTATTTAACAAACCCCAGTGGCAAATGGAGCCCTCTGAATACCTGGTAGCCTCCAGTTGTAAGTAGCGTTACCTGCGCATACATGGACCAACGTTTCCTCCGTTACTCGTGGGACTACTATGTCAACTACAATAATTTAAACAAAAAACAAAACAAAACCGAGATCAGCACTCTCCAAAGGCCCGAAACAACGAAGGAGAGCTCGAACCGTAAAGTTGGGGCTCCCTCCACAACATCATAGGGGAGCGACTCCAGGGCACCAAACCTGGGACAAGCGGAACTTAAGATAAATCCAGTACTGCCGGCAAAGGATCGATAAACGTTCCTACGTCAAAGCAGCGCTATAGGAATATACGCTTAGCTTTCAGGATTCTGGCCAGGTGGGCTGCAATCTCTGAGGTGCAACTCATGGCAGAGCAGAGAGAATCCGTGGTATGGGCCAAGAAAACCGTCAGCAGCGACAGCTCGAAGAGGGATCACGTGTCGAAAAGACAGCTGTCCCAAGATGAGGTGCAAGCAGTCGACACCCAAAGGGCCAAACTACAGGATAAAGAGACTCATCACAAGGTGCCCAAGATATTTTGAAGGAGCGTGTGTTGGTGCTAGCCTCCATTGGCAGGAGTCATGAAGATAGGACCATCACTATGTATAAATGGAGATTACAAAGTATACAACGCACTGAACTCTGTTTCCCTTAAAGTTCTAGGAGAAAATACAGGACCCCCTCCATCCTGTGCGGGATGGTTTCAAGGGCGCATGAAACCAGCGGCGTGCTCAGATTCCAGATCGGTGGATCTGTATAAGATAGCATGTAGAGGAGGTTTGGCCCAGCTGTAAGGAGAGATTCATAGCAGGCCAAAAGCGCGCGTCTGGCTACCAACCGAGCCGGCTAGTCCAGACGAGATATTAAAGAAAAATACGATCAGTAATCTAAGTCTTCCAACAGAAAACTGGAAGATAGTAAGGCAAGAGGATGCCAAGGCGGGC
This sequence comes from Tipula unca, assembly GCA_951394425.1. Classification (NCBI taxonomy): domain Eukaryota; kingdom Metazoa; phylum Arthropoda; class Insecta; order Diptera; family Tipulidae; genus Tipula; species Tipula unca. The sequence goes on from OX596381.1 coordinate 75,080,282, forward strand.
TGTAGATTATCCACTATGGTAATCAACAAGGAGTCCCTGACTCCTCTTGCCCAGACTAAGGGAGTAATTGACTTCGGTTTCGGGTCAATTGCTCTCAGGGTCGAGGTTGAGACGTTCACTGGGGAACCTGGAGAAGACGACAACCTGTCCACACAGGAGGCAGATGTACTATAAGAGAGGAGACAATCCAACCAATGGACCTCTCCGAGATGGCTGCATTAGGAGAGGAGATGGGCAGCCTCCTTTCCCTGTAGTGTCGTACGAGGGTTACCTGTCAGACTTGCCAAAATCTTAGAACCGAGTACCAGTGGTTGCGTTACGGGCTACACCGGCGAATCCACTGGAACTAACAGACATTAGCCTGCGGCAGCGGGGAGTGAAAAATGTTAAGAAGGCTCATATGATAATATGCTAAATATCATACAAATCAACCTGCACCATACAAAGGCGGAGTCGGCCGCTTTACTCCTCAGACTGACTGGTTCAGGAGAAGACGTGGTCCTTATTGAAGAACCTTGGATAAACAGTAACAGGCCTTAGAATGAAGGGGTATAACCTAATATACTCAAGCAAATAATTTAAATATATTCCTACTCTCTCAATACAGCAATGTTGACATAACTGCTGTCAGCCTAGAGGTTAGCGGCAGCTAAATCTGGCTGGTTTCAGGTTACACGGATTGGGAGGGGACCAATCAGGATCCGCCAAATAACCTGGGGGACCTAATTTTCGAACCTGAAAAAACCATGATTGGTGATCCTTGGATGTGATGCTAAAACGCATCACACAATCTGGAGCAGCACAGACATCAATGAAATGGGTGAGTAATTTTTTGAGTATACTTATTAAATACTAAACTTTTTGTAATATTGGGAAGAACCATCATGTAATACTAAAACTTGGCAGGAGGTTCTAAACGTAACCTTTGCCTCAGATAATATTTATCCTATGGTCAGGGAATGGAGAGTGGCGGGAGAACATTCCTTCTCTGACCACATATATGTAACATTCAACCTTGACGTTTCATCTGCTACCCGGAAAGCTTTTAGGAGTACTAGAAGGATAAACTGGAGCAACTATAGGGAAATGCTAAAAGAGTTATTAACGCCGGGGCCCCTGAGCCGCCAGAGACAGTGAAGGAACTGAATTGCATAGTGGACACTATCACTAATGCCTGCAACCGGTCCTCCAATACTGCTCAACAGTTAAGCCCAGGGGCAAGCAAAAACCAACATGGTAGTCCAGAGAACTGGGAACCTTCCGAAAGGCTTATAGGTGCGCCTTTAATAAAGCCAAGAGTACGAGAGAGGCTCAAGATTGGGACTCCTATAAGGATGACTTAAAGCTATACAAAGGTATACAAAAAAGAATTAAGAAGGGCATAAAGGAGGTCGTAGATACTCTGTGATAAAATGGAAGAAGTCTTTGAGACCCCTCGTCTTAGAAAGATACTGTCTACTAATCCGACCAGTCCCAGTTATCTAATTAAAGCGGATGTATCTTGGACCGCTTCTAGTAACAATATTTCAAACTTCTCATCGAAATCCACTTTCCAGGAAGCTGTGACGATTCGATAGAGACTAGTATTCATCGAGAAACACATTCTGCAAAGCAGAATAGCTTTAACTAAAATATAGAAAAATTTACTGGTTAATTGGTAAGAACTCTCAGCCTTATCTCAGCCAGTTATTTATTTATAATAAACTTAAGCTTTATAAGCAAGTGCTCAAGCCGGTCTGGACATTTGGTATTCTACTATGGGGATGCGCTAAAACCAGCACTCAACAGATAGTACAACAATTTCAAAATAAAGTTCTCAGAGAGATTGTAAACGCCCCTTGGTACACTCGTAATAGTGACCTTCATAGAGATGTCGGAATAAACACACTCGTAAGTGAAATAAAGAAGTGTGCTCAAAAACACCAGGAAAGGCTCTATCAAAGAAGTGTTCTGGTGGACCGAGGAAATAGCCCAGCTTTGTAGAGAATGCCTTCGAATTAGACGTTTATACCAACGTGCAAGATTGGAAATTAGGGACGACCTACGAAAACAGTACTGTGTCGCCCGTTCTATACTCAAGTGTGCAATTAAAGCAAGCAAACAAAAATGTTTTTAAGAATTGTGTGAAGAAGTTAATCGTTACCCCTGGGACAGGCCTTATAAAATGGTTATGAAAAAGATTAAGGGTGCATATATGGTACATCGTGCCCACGAGCGTTGGAAAATATCGTCACTTCACTGCTTCGGCGACGGAGAAATAATCCCATTAATTACAATAGAGGAAGTGCTTAAGACATGTAGGTATTTGAAGAATTGAGTTGTTTCTAAACTTATTCAACTCAAGCATAGGAGTATTTCCAGAGCAATGGAAATTGCACCGGTTGGTACTATTGCCTAAAGCGAAGAAGGCGCTAGATGATCCATCTTCCGCCAATCTGCTTGCTAGATACCGCAGGATTAGGGAGAATTATATATGAGAGACTACAGGAAGCCATTAAAAACAAAGGGGACTTGGCGGAGAACCAATATGGGTTCCGTAAAGCTCGCTTTACCATTGAAGCGATTAAACTCGTGATATGGTGATAGATCGAAAGGTGGTTCGAAAAAGTATTGTGAGGGCGAGTTTTGAAGTATGTAACCGATGAAGGTACTAAACAATATCACCATATCTGGAGGTGTACCACAGGAGTCATAGCTGGAACCTGCCGAGACCAGAATAAGCAATGATGGTTGGTTTTGCTGATGATGTTGCGATTGTAGTTGTTGCAAAGTATAAAGAAGAGGTATAAGAGTAATTCAGGATTGGTTATCGTCTGTGCGTGTTCTTCACAAAAGAAAAGCAGTGACGGTGGAAGTTGGTAGTCAATTGATTCAGTCAAAACAATCTATTAATTATCTGGGAGTAATAATTGATGCTAGGATACCCTTTAAATCGCATTTGGTTACCGTTAAGGAAAAAGCTGGAAAAGTGAACGGGGCATTAATGCGAATTATGCCAACCGCAGGGGGGCCCGCCAGAGCCGCAAACTGTTACTGAGTAGTGTGGTGACATCTATTTTGATGTTTGGAGCACCAATTTGAGCCAGTGCTATGGAGATAAGTACTTACAAATAACCGGTGACATCTGTTTATAGGTTGAGCGCTTTGAGAGTGCACTCAATGGTTAGTGCATTTAGAACGGTATCAGATTGACTTGTTGGCCAAGGAGCGCGAAAGAATGTATTCTCAGTACTCGGGAAAAAATCGGTGGACACATCGTTTAGTCCCTTCGGTAGTTAAATAGGCTAGATTGGAAACATGGAGAAATTGACTTCTATTTATGCCAGTTTCTGACGGGGCATGATTGTTTTCGCGCTTCTTTACATACGTTTAAGCAAGATGATTCCACTTATTGCCCAATGTGCGAAGGACTGGCCGCGCTTCGAGGAAGAAAGATTGGAACTATATAGAACTGTGGGAAATGACTTATCACCCTTAACAGTTGTTGATTGTATGCAGCAGTCCGAAGAAATTTGGGAGGTGGTGTGTAAAATGAGTGGAAGAATTATTAAGAAACTGAGTAGTCTAGAAAAAAAAATATACAAAGACAATAAAGTTATAGATTGACGCTGAGCCTGTTCCCGCGAAGTAATACATAGCAGAAGTTCCACGAGATATTATTATTATTAAACTTGGCTGGAAGCTAAGCAGGTTCCGCACTCTATGCCACTCTGGGCCCATGGTGCAAACCGAGGATTCTATCATAATCCGCAAATGCGCTCGGCTGCTCTGGCAAACTGTAACAGCTTAAACCATGGCAGGGATGACAATTGACCTACATTTAAAGATCTATAATTAAGAAATCGGGACCTAACTATCTCGAAAGCGGGACAGCCGCAGACAAAATGAATGCTGTCATCGTCATCTTCAAGACAGTTGTCACATAAGGAATCTTGGACAAGTCCCATTCATTTTAAATGGAGTTTAAAACGACCATGGCCGGTCAGAATAGCGAGCAGAACTCTCAGTTGGTCTTTCTTCAAGGATAGAGCAAACTTTGTGAGTCTCAGATTAGGTTCACAAATGAAGTACTTAGCCACTCGGCAAGTTGTAGAAGCTAGCCAATTACGCTTAGCCTGCAAAAACATATAGTTTTTAATAGCTTCCTTACCACAATTAAAGGTCAGGGGCACTGCCGGTTCAGGTCCATGAATTCCATCCTGAACCTGTTTTAGCTAACAAATCAGCTTCCTGATTACCTTCAATACCACAATGAGCCGGAACCCACATAACTCTGACACGATTATTAGAACAAAGGACGTTAATAAAATGTTTACAGTCCTTGACCAGTTTGGAAGTGATCATAGGATTTCGTAATGAATTGAGCACAGGTTTACTATCACTGCATAGAATAAAGTCTTTTCCGGAAACAGCAAGATTAGAAGCGTCAATCGCACAACGTGTGAGTGCAATCAGCTCCGCTTGGAATACAGTGCAGTTCCGGCCTAGACTCCCACATGATTGTAGGTCATGTTCAGGACAATAGGTTCCAAAACCTGCACCAAAATTAGAGTGAGACCCGTCAGCAAAAAACACTAGCGTCTGAGCCACCCAGTCATTGAATTCTTGAGACGACCACGAGTTCCTCGTTGGATAAACCACCGAGAAAGAGATATCAAAGCAGAATTCTGGCAACAATTTGTCATTAACCATATTAATTTCTGGTATATATGAGCTGAATAAATTGTAGATTAGTCTATGCCCTGTGGTCAGCCCGAGAGCGTTCCACGGGCCAATACACCGCAGGCGAAAGGCAGCGGAGCAAGCCGAGCCTAGGATGACCGACTGCAGTGGGGGCAGAAATAAAATTGGCTGCAAAGCAAGTATAGAGGAAGAGGACATAGCACCCGTAATAGCTCGAAAAGCCACACCTTGTTGGCAATTAAGCTTCGCAATGACAGATACTGACTGAACCACAGGCCACCAAACAACAAACGCGTAAGATAGCATAGGTAAAGCTATAGATTTGTAAATAAACATCAGCATTTTGGGGGTCAGACCCCAGGACTTCCGAAATGCTCTTCTACACTGCCAGAAAATGGAAGTGACCTTTTGCAGTTTTGTTTCAATATGAAATTTCTAGGAGAGATTACTGTCCAGAATGACACCCAGATGCTTTACTGTGTCGGATCTAGCGATCGTTTCTCCAAAAAGAGAAGGAGCAGACAGCTCTCCGGTATTCCTACGTCTGGTGAAGACTATCAGACTAGTTTTGGATGCATTAACGTACAGCCCCTTCTCCAGACACCACATTTCTACAACTTGGAGAGCGCGTTGCGTTAAGTCTGATAGTACATTAAGGTATTTACCCTGAACCAGAACGACTAAGTCATCAGCATAACTCTGAGCAGTGAAGCCGGATTGTTGTAGTTTAAAGAGTAATTCGTCGATAACTAAGAGCCACAGGAGAGGTGACAGAACACCTCCCTGGAGGCAACCTTTAGTTACTTTGACCAAAATGGACAGGATGTTCAGCTCCGCCACGGCAATGCGTAACCGCAGCAAAGATCCAATCCAAGTAACAATGGTTTGGTCAATTCCAAAGTTTGAGCAGGCTTCAGTGATGGAAGCGAAAGAAGTACTATAAAAGGCACCCGCAATATCGAAGAAAGTGCCCACAAGAAACTCCTTAATACTAAGCGATCTTTCAATCCTCGTAACAAGTTCATGCAGCGCAGTTTCACATGATCTCCCAACTCTGTAAGCATGTTGAGTGCTACTGAGTGGGATGACAGATAAGTGATGATCCCTAATATATCTGTCAACAATTCTTTCCAGAGTTTTGAGAAAAGTTGAAGAAAGTCTAATAGGGCGAAATGCCTTGGGATCGGTATAATCCGTCTTTCCAGCTTTCGGAATGAACACAACTCTACTCCTGCTCCAGGACTGTGGAACATATCCAAACGCAAAGCACGCTTGGCAGAGTCGAAGTAAATGTTCCTGAATTAAGGGAAACCGATGCTGTAATTCAGCAGGAAAAACTCCATCTGGACCACCTGATTTATAAGGTAAAAAGGAGAAAATGCTCCAGCGCAAGGTGTTGAGAGTGACTAGCCTGCAGGCTAAGTCCCAGTCAGGTGAATAATCAATACCATTAGGCTGGGCGTCAGCAACTTAGTCATGATTGATAACATTGCACCCAGGGAAATGAACAGAAAGTAGTAGTGCGACAATTTCCTTTCTGGAAGAAGTTAAACTGCCGTCAGGAAGTCGCAGCACATCGAGTCGGCAGGAATCATTTCTAACCAAGGACCTATTAAATCTGGCGATCCCAGAGATACTATTAATTTCTTCGCAGAAACTAATCCAAGAAGTCCTACGAGCGGATCTCAGCATTTTCTTATATTCTTTTTGAGCTGCCAGAAAGTTATCCCAATCAACCTGAAAGCCAGACCTTTTGGCTTTGTTTTTGAGTCTCCTAGCAGTTTTCCTCAGTTTTTTGAGATCAGAACACCAAAAAGGCTTATTCTGAGATTTTTGCTTGGTAACAAGAGGACAAGAGTTTTCGATGGCTGAAGTGACTGCATGCGTCAAAGATGAGGCTAACATTTCAATATCCTCAGTCGAACATATCTCACCCAACGAAACCATTCGAGGTTCCAACTCAAGAGAGAATAACTCCCAATTGGTAAGCTTCTTATTACGATAAGGTTTAAGAGTAGGTCTTCTAAGATTTAAATTAAACGAGGTGCATCTATGGTCGGAGGTGAGATTGTCATTGGTTACCCTCCAATTACAGATCAAATCGATAATCGACATGGAGCACAAACTAATGTCAATCACTTCCCTCCTTACTGAATTAATAAAGATAGGCTCACAGCCTTTGTTAAGGATTTCAAGCTCAGATGTGCTCAAGTAATTAAGTATAGAGATAAACCCTTATCATTATTATTCGTGCTGCCCCATAACGTGTGATGAGCATTAGCATCGCATCCTACCACTAAAGGTAAATGATTTGTCCTGCTCCACGAAACAAGGTTGCTGAACTCCTCCGAGGGAGGAGGTGATCCGAATCGTAAGGCAGACACACTGATGCTACCACCAGTCATCCGACTGAGTTCGACGATTTGAGAGAGACGAGCACAGCTGCAACGTCCGCTGAACAATATTCATGAATTAGTGTAGACTAAGATTGTTAGAAATAAACACACAGGCTCTTACCTTATCATTCGACCCTCTGTAGAGAATTCTACCACCTACAGGATCCAAACCAGAAACCACACCGTCAAGCAGATAAGGTTCCTGAATTAAGCAAATGTCTACCTGCAAATTAGCGAGCAGCAACTTAAGCTCAAATGATGCAGCTTTGCTATGGTGTAAGTTGATCTGTTTCAGCACAAGCATCGAAGTCATAATAATGATTACAAGCTAAGGAAACAATCGAGGGTAGGAACCAAACTAACGTTCCCGATACAACCTAGACGAAGGTCGTAGCTGGAAGCCAGTTTGCTGTTCAATATCGGAATCACAGAAGCTAGACCGGAAGCAAGACACGAGATAGACCCAACGACATTGTTCATATCGAAGATCATTGACTCGCGTTCGGTTACTGGGGGATTCTAACAAGGTGAGCGTGAATTCCAGAACTGGTTTTCTACATAGCAAAATACAGTGCTTATTGCAGTTCTCTGTAAAGTAAAAAGTAACAGACTTCAATCCAGAACCTACACCATCAAGAAGGCAGAGATCCTGAATCACATAAAAACTTGTTTGCAATACTGCACGCAATTTCCTTAGAATAAAATAAACTGACTTGCAGCTGTGCAATTTAATGTAAATAAACATAAGCATGGACATCATAAAGAAACCAGCAAAGAAGAAGCGAATAGTCTACGGACCAGAGATAATCTTAAAGATAATCCTGTTCAGTACGTACTGCAAAAAATATTTGGAACCAGTGATGGTCTCAAAAGATTTTAGGTCCACCCGAAATACAATAGCTTGACGCTTAGCCTCGTGCTTGCTGGCGCATTTACAGACAATGTAGGCATCAGTTAGGTAGCAGCCCAGCAAATGTGGAATAAAATTACCCGTTTGAGCCGTGGCTTTCGGTGGAGCGCCAAACGAAAGATGTCGAATTTTGTCTCATCCAGAATGATATCCGGATTGTTCTCGCGTATCGCGGCTTTCCTTAGGGTGGACTCAGCAACAACATTAGCCAGCGTCCGTGGCTTTTTAGCCTCCATTTCTGGAGTGATGCTGGAATGGACGCGGGTACGTTTCGGTGTTGCCACAGAAGAGTAAGTGCCAGGCACCTCGCTTATCGGGTCAAGTAAACTACGTTCCATTTTGTTATGCGGTTCTTTTTGCCCTTACGCCTAGTTTCGCGTTGGGATGGGGTTACCCCAAAGGTCACCTCAGCATCCGAATTAAGCAGGGCTTCCTCAGAACCCGACGTTAGTTCGGAGTTGAAACCACAGGCACTTAAAGTGTCGAGGTTTTCAAGCTCCACGTCGAACACAGCGGTGCCCATAAGTTTGAACTTAACTGGCAGACAAGTTCAAAACCACCGAGAAAAACTCGCAAAACTCAAAGCGCACTGGAAAAAAAAATAATAATAGAAAAATCTACTATGAAATTTAACTTAAAAAGTAAAAAATCAAAATATAAACTCAAAATTTTGTATAAGACTCAAAAAAAAAAAAAAAAAAAAAATCAATTATTTATGACCACTTTTACACGACTGAACGCTATCGAGGTTGTAGATAGAATGATCAAAATGATCCATAGAATGATCCACGAGATAACTATAGGCATAAGAATTTGGGGGTTAGGGTTTAGTCGGCAATAATCCGACACTCTCACATGTTTATGAATTAGGTCCACATGTCAGGTTTTATGAAGATTCCACCCTCCACCACAAAAACAAAAAGGCTTCATCATCACCCTATAACATCGAAGCTGTAAGACTACTTCATCAAGAGGGTATCATAAGAAGACTCAAAAGACAAAAATTATTTGAGTTGTCTGAATAGTCGCATAATGCAAAATCAACCAAAACAACCCTACTTATGGAAATAATACGTAGGAGTGCTTTATTATTATATTGTCAGAGTCAAACGTTGTTAGTCAAAAATTAGTTTGATTTCCCAAAATTGATGTTGTTGCAGTTAACTAGTTTCTCATAAAAAACACAGAGGTGTCCGCTGCTTATAAACCAACTTATTTGGGCCCTTCACATTATTTATTAGAATGATGTTTGTAAGAATTTTATTAAAATGTTAATAATATTCGTTTTGCCCACGTAAGTAGTAGTTTAAGCTATTTACATATATCGTATATATATATACCATATATGCAATAAAGGTATACTTAATTCATTCAAGGCGATTAATATTTGTTTCAATTTCATTCATACTGTATACATATACCATGTATATGGATAGCTCAATTAAATTTAGTGTATCGAAACAATAAAAAATGTGTACAAGAACTTTATAGAGAAAGAGGCTGGTTCATTAATTCATATATAGAGTTTACTCGTACAGCACAACAAAAAAACTTGTACAGTAACTAATGTAGAGATACAAAATATATAAAAAAAAGACCAAATCAAATCCAATTAATTTTCTTGTCTTGGAATAAAGTTTTTTTTGTTTCTCAGTTTCATTTCGTCCATTTCTGTATTTTTTATAAAGTTAAAAAAAAAAATTATTTTGTCGCGTTTTTTTTTTTTGTTGTTATTATTCTAAAGAAAATGAATGGATGAACGGACATTGAAAATGAATATATTACTTTTTTTTTTTTGTTGTATATTTAGTTGCTTGTTGTTTCAGATTCACATATATATAAAGTTGTATTCAAATGACAGATAAAACTAATGGATTTAAATGTGTATAAATATCTTGAAAATAAGAAGAAATATTTTAATTTTCTTATATACGGAATAAAAAAAAATATCATGTTTTATTATTTATAATGCAATGTTGCGTTGGCTGGCTGGATGACTGGATTAATATACACCTAATCCTGTTTTTACACGGTCTTTTTTTACACGGTTTTGAAATAACACGATAGAAAAAAATAAACTAAACCTTTTTTTACACGATCGAATTTTTTTACACGGCAAAAAAGTTCTTTTTTTTCCCGTAAATTCGTGTTTTTATTATTTTCTGTAGTTTGTTTGTTATATTTAGGGGAATACACTAACTAAAACATTTCGTTTAATTTCCCAATAACAAGATATACATATTTACTTTATTTTCTACTCAAAAAACAGTTTTTGAACACATCAATTATTTTACCTCATTTCCTGTCTTTTTTTACACGATTTTTTTTTTGCACGACCAAGTCTGGAACGCATCTACCGTGTAAAAAAAGGATTAGGTGTACATATATACAGAAAGACATGAGCAAAGTGTTTTTTTCTGTTTTATTCAAAGTGAATTAATCTGATTAAGATTGAAAACGTTTTGCAATTAATAATATATTATTAATTGAATATATGCGCGCCAAGTTTTTAAAAACTTGTTGATTGACGTAATTTTTATTGAATCTCTGTATATATACATAATTGACATTCGAAATGAGATTAAGCGCGTGTTGATTTATTAACATTTATTGATTAATATTCGCATTTATATGTACAACTTAATAGAGTGTGTTGTTATACCCTGGAAATTATTATATTAATTAAAACTTACAACTTAATTCAATCAAGTCGAATATTAATAATATGACCAAAAAAAATATATATATAACATTTTCATTATCATTTTCTTCCATATACTTATGTGTACATATAAAACAGCCTACATAAAAAACAACAACAACAGCATAAAAACACACTGTGAATATAAGTTAACGAACATGATTATTTTATTATTCATGAAATAATGTATAATATATGGATAACCTAAAATACGAATATATCAAAAAAATTGAAACATAAATTATTAATTCAACTGACCATAACTAACACACAAATATAATACAACAAAAAAAAATAAAAACAAAGAACCAAAAAATTGTTGTTGTTTTGTGTTTTTTGGACAACATACAAAATGAATTCCTAATTTAAGAATTTTTTTTTTTTGTTCCAAGTTAATAAATGGTAGGATTTGGGTTACTGGAAATGTTTTTTTTTGTATACTTATATAGGTTCTGTTTATAATGTGTCACGAATTCCACCCATTAAATTATAAAATTAATTATATGTTATTGATGTCTTTACCCTTTTCAGTTTTCTCTCTGTTTGTTTATAATTTAAATTGTTTTTTTTGGATTGGTTGGAAAAATCTCCAAATATGTTTTTGCCACACATCTATAAGATTTGTATAATGATGTTGTTAATTATTATGATTGACAGCTAATTGGCAGATTAATTGATTTATATATGTATGTAATAATTTTGTACTTTGTGTTAAGTTGGACTTTAGGCTGCCCAAAGGCATGATACTAATTCGGTGACAAAAAACATATGGATGTAGTTTTTGTATATTAAATTGATACTACTGTAAGTGAAATAATTATTATAAAGTATTGAACATACAAATTCCTATTTAATCCTTAGTATATCAATAATGTATTTAGTGTAAAATTAATAAATAAGAAATGTATTGAGCTTATAAATTTTATTATTCTTACATGTACCTACTTAATTGTAGTAAAACACTCTAAAATTCAAAACTTTACTGACAACAACCTAAACATTATAACTGTGTTAATTGGAGATCTAATTAATGATTTTCCGCAACATATTTATGTATGGGGTGCTAGTTGACAGCCTCCTCGTGGCGCACCCTGGGCAATGTACTGTAGATCGAACGGTTGTGGTATCCAATCCCAGCGTAGTAGAGAAACAGTATAGCAGATAGTCAAGAAAAAGATGAAATGTCGGGTGTAAACAAAAACATACTCCAGGTGGGTCAGAACTTAAATTCTAAATCCCACCCCGATTTATCGGGATTCTGGAGGGAGCAACACGACATTGCAAAGGAAATGGTCGGTAGGCAACCAGGCTGATCCTTTTAGTACTACTGGAAGCAAGGAACAAGCGATACATGGATGGCCCTTTCGTGGAAGAAGTACGGCACTCCAAAGAACACCACCATCAACCCCACCGCCAGGGAACACCACACTACTGTGTGAACTAAACAATGAGGAGGAAAATACCTCTTCCATCAAGCGTAAAAATTCCAAGCCAACTGCCGAAGCCACGCCCAGTGCCAATGACGCGGAATTAATAAATAAATTTGAGCAAATGGAGAAATTAAACGCGAAGCTGTACAATGAAGTTGCCGTGGTAAAGAAAGAAAACCTTATGCTAAAGGAAACCGTAAATAAAAATAACAACGCAGGAAACTTAGCAATAATGAGCAATAACAACCAATTTCAAGTACTCGCAGATCAAGCCGAATATCAAACTGATGAAGATGAGTTTGAAATAGAAACAAATTGGAGACTACATAGAAATCCAAGAGGGCAAAGAAGAAACCTAGAAAAGAAACCAACCCAAGCAAGAGGAAAGCTGAATCATCACCAGAAGTTGAGCCAATGCAAACCCATATCAATAATATTTGGAAAATAAATACAACAGAGCCTGAAGATTATAAAGCTCTTGCTAACAAACTAAATGCTGATGGTCACCAGTGGTATACCTACGAGGACAAAAATGATTGATCAATTAAAGTAACGGCAACTTGCTCAAAAGATGAAATTATTGAGGACCTGCAAAACAAAGGCCTGGAAATAATCGATGCAGTCAACATCATCAGAAAAGAGAGAAGAGAAAATAGGGACGAAAAAGTTGAAATCATGAGAAGAGGTCTCTCACTTTTCATGCTAACCTTCGACAACCAAGAAAAAGTCGAAAATATTTATAATATTAAGGCTATCCTCAACCTTAGAGTTAAAATAGAAACACCGAGAAAGGTCACTCGACTAATACCTCAATGTAAAAAGTGCCAAGATTATAATCATACACAAAATTACTGCCACCGTGAAGCAAGATGTGTTAAATGTGCAAGAGAACACGTAGGAAATGACTGCACAGTCCCCCGAGATACAACACCGAAGTGGATATTGAGAGATAAATCACGCAAACCAGGTACATCAATAAATGTACAATCTATAAAAAGAACCACGGAGCCGAAATCGTCAACTGCTAATCATAACATACAAAGCCAGAGATTAAACGAAAACGTTACTTATGCACAAATACGAGTAGTTCAGCAAACATAGGAGAAACAGTTAAATTTCATATTTTCACCGGGATAGTATTAACAGAATCTGCATTATAACTTTTTGCTGAAAAGTGCCTGAGTTTTATTTTAAACATATACATAAATGTCGTGACACATAATCTAATAACCTGTGTTAAAAGAAACTCATTTCTTATGTCTAAGAAATTTTAGGATGTTGAAATCCAGTTTGTGCTTCAAGTTAAATTAAATTCATATTGTCCTCAGAATGTCATTATCTCCGGAATAATACAGAAATGCATTATGTTTGCGGATTTTGTGATGGAAATGTGTGGGCTACTGCTAAATAATCGATAATGCTACCCTAATTACTGAGCTTTTTCTGAAACTGACTGAAATAATAAGGTGAAATTTGGTCAGAAAGTGCTACACCTAAACAAATTTTTAAATGAGATTATTTGGAGGGTCGAATCCCATCTTTAACCGAACGAGAATATTCAATATCCAGAATTTACACTATATCGGGTTCATGTAAACACTATATATAGTTGTATGCAACGACCATTTTCAACATCAGTCAGATTCAACATGCCTTGAGGGTGGAAATCATTGAAATCAAATTAATCGGCAACTTGAGCTTGAAAAAAACGTAATCGACAAAGAATATCTAAATTTTGTTCAAAACAACTTGATACCTTACATGGGGGTCGTCCTCAACATACGCTCTATTACTATAGTATTACTATGGTATAACATCGAGTATTCGAAAATATATTGTCGAGTTTACCAGTTTATTCAATTCATATTCTTGCATACACTAAGCCAAACAAAAATATTGTGAAAAAATAAGTGTTCGGACAAAACCAATAAAATATTGTTTTCATCTCCTCCACACCAAGATGATGTTGTATTTGTTCAGGAGTATTCCGAGAGTTTCGGGAATTCCAGTAATGATGAGGAAGTTATCGAGGTGGCTGCCCGTTTTGAGAATGGATGAGGATGACTGTCAAGGATCCATCATTTCGAGATTTACCTTTCAGAAACAAGGAAAACTGTACAAAAATTCAAATGCTCTTGCGTTCGAAGCAAAAAAAATTGAAGAGCCACACAGAAAATAGTTATAGATGATTTTCGATTCAAAACACGGTGGAATTTCTTTGTACCCATGATAAATCAATTTTTGAAAGTTAAAGAGTGCCTCTATGTTATTTTGGAGGAACTTGGTCAACCTAAAATACCTAAACGAAATATTGAAAAATTGAAAGAAATGTATCAAGCCTTGGAGCCTCTACAACTAGCTGTGCCTGAATTGAGCAAACATTATAATACAACTTTACTTGCTATACCGATGGTATTTTCACGTATCTTTTCAATAATTTGTATGAAACGAACTCTGTATATTAGCAGACAGACTCAAAATAACTTTGAAAGAGCGGATCGTCCCTCGAAGGAATAATGATACTACCGATCTCTAATGTTTCTCCTGCTAATTGGTATTTATCAGAAATCGGACTAAAATCCATTGTATACGTATAACAAAAACAACAATACTGAATCGTTTTGCGATTGACGAATAAACGACGAAATACGAATAAATTTAATACCCTATTCTATAGCAGTGAGACACCACCTCAACCTAAAAAATCTAAGTCGCTGGATTGGAAGTGAAACGACCATCGCGATTATCTTGGTTACCTAGTAAGAGTTTAAAAACATCAAAAGGATTCGACATTAAATCATAACAAAGACATAACCACGTATGTATGATATTTTCGACACTCTGATTCGTACAAAGTGTACACGCATATGAAAAAACTCATTCCGAATATTGATTTGTAATTGGCACTTTAATTATAAAAAAACAACCCCTATATTACTATCATCCCAAAAACTTCAATTTCAATATGAATTCCCATTCCACCATTTTGTGTAGCGTACAAAATAGAACAACATTATTTCTTGTTTGTATATTGGGGTTGCTCGTGATTAAATTTTTTTAATTAGTTGTGATGATATGCTTACTGTCTATAGTATTCAGCATATATAGAAGGAAAAAAATGTTACTTGTTTGATGGACAGATGACGCATAAGATTTCATATTTCTGTTATTGTTGTTTTTTTTTTCGTTGAATTGAATTAAATTAATTTCCCCTTATCATTTTGTCAGTAAAAATATATATGTTTCTAGAGTAACGTACATACACCCATATATCACTGTCATAACAAAATCAAATTATTTTTTTTCATAAAATTATGTTAAGGAATATATGCGAGGACTTAACATAGGACTTATTATTGTATAAACGTGAAACCGAGCTAGCACATATACATGTACAGTTCTTTACTCTATATATGTATACTTATATACACACATGCATAAAGTAAACGAAAGTGTGTATGTATATAAGAAAATTTATGATTTTTCATTTTGACACTTAATAAATATAAGTAAAGTGTAGATTAGACCTTTTGCATTATAAAACCACAAATCAAATATTGAAGCAAAATATAATATACACTCCGTCTCTATGTGTATATGTATGTACCCTCCTATTGCTAATATTTTTCAGCTTTTTGTTTTTGTTTTCATTTTCTTATCATTTCATCCTTCAATTGGCATTCATAATAAATTTTTCAAAATCAAATACAATCAATCAAAACCAATAATAATGATGATAATACAAAAAAATAACAACCGACCTCCCCTCTCCCATTGCAAAAACAAAAAAAAAACGCAAAAAGATATAGAAAATAATTTTCTTCCAAGTTTTATTTTCTTCCGACAAATCAGAAAAAAAAAATCAAAATAATACAAAAGAAAAATATAATCACAAAACAACAACAAAATTATTGAAAGAAAGGAAAATTGAAGGAATTTTTTATCCATAACAGGAGCGAACAAAAAAATTGTGTACATACGCACATATACATACATACTTACATATATACCAGAAGAAAATTCGTTATTATTTATTTTTTCTGATCATTATTATTCGTATAACGAAATCGGTTGATAATCTTAGGGGAATTGTCATTCTAAACGGACAACCCCTATTAATCAACCATTGTCCGGATATAATGTATTTTTTTCTCATTTTCCATTTTTTTCACCAAAAAAAAAAAAACTAACTAAAACGAAAGTATCAACAAAAAACAGCAAACAAGATTTTCTCCATTCAAGGGATAAATAATTTTTCTTTTTATTAAACAAAAGAAGAAAACGAAAATTTATTCAAAAAGGTTGTTGTTGGATGGATAAAATGTGATTTGAAGTCTGTTGTACTTAATATTTGGTTTAATCTAATTTTAATTTTAATCGAAATCTGTATTGCGTTAATGTTTTTGTTGAATTTTAGATAAATACTGTCTTCTGTACACATACATATAGGTATTATACTAAAATATGGTCGTGTTCAAAATACTCACCACCCCGCGTGTAAGATTTATTAAAAAGCCTTTATTATTTTTAGTTATTTATGGAACCTGAATATCAGTTGGAATACAACATATTGACTTTGGGATGAAATTTGATTTAATTTTTAACATTCGTTAGATTTGAATTCCCAAGCCATCAACATGAAAATCAAGATTTTCAAAATTTAAGAATTCTGGGCACCCAATAATTGATTTCAAAACTTCGAAATTCAGTAAGGCATAGCTAACTTCGACATAGAAATACAATCCAAATTGAAACATCAAATTTATTGTTTAAAAATAAGATTTAAGTTAATTAAGTTAAATTAAATGTATTAAAATTCGATTTATAATTTGAATAAAAAAAAGACTGATAAAAAATCTGTATTTCGGGAAAATATTGAAAAAAAAATTAGGGCGTTGTGTTTAATTGAAAATAATAACTAAAGGTTTACAATACGTAACAGGCAAAATTTATAAATAATTGTTTGGTTATTTAATTTATTTTTATTCATTGTTGATTGTTGATGCAAAATGGAAAAAAATTATCAGTTTTCTTATTTTATGTTTTAATTCTAATTTAAGTCATTTTACTTTAGGCCATTTTAAATTGTTAATAAATCATTCGCTATTACGAAATAAAATTAATTAATTCCGTAGTTTGTATCTTCTTCCATCAGAATTGTCCTATTTAATGATGAAACTTAAGATGATGCAAAATTGTCATACAGGTTGTTTAATAAATAAATTAATTAACAAATAAAAGACTAACGCTTTTTCATTTATAGGGTCCGCAGAAAGGGCCTTCCTATGAAGTTTGCCGACTAAATCCGATTGATTTCGTTTTACTAAGTAGGCAAAGGCAGAAGAAGGAAAACAATATTACAAATTAAGTATATTATCTACCTTTGTCTACTATAGCAAAACGATAGCTGCCGAAAATAGTAGGTGAGTTGCATATTAGGGCCCCTAATATTTTTTTTGCTGAATTCTACATCAAATTTTTATTTTTACTAACCATCGAAATTATATTAAAATATAATGCAATTAAGGAAGGGCAACATTTTGTACTTACTTCCCGGTATGGCACTTTTTCAAGCGACCATTTTGGTAGTTTGCTTTAAAATTCAGTACGATTCTTTTAGACTAAGTTGATTTTTACAAAAAAAAATTACATAATTTGTTCGTGCGTCTTACCAGCAGGATTGTGCATTCAACGCGTTATCTATTGTTTTCAGATATCGTAGGCAACGTAGACTATTTATAGAAAACGTCGATATGGCTTGGATTTCACGCGAATATTGTATTTTAGCTGAAATATGGTCGCTGGTTTATTCACGTACACCCTTCTTTTAAATAACCCCAAAGAAAACAGTCAGGAGCGGTTAAATTAAGCGATCACCAAAAATATCCAAAAAAAGGGTCTTTGCGTCCCTTGCAGTGTGAGCTGTATAGCTCAATCTTGTTGAAACTACAACTGTGGATGGTTTTGCACTTCTGGCCCCAAAAAATGTTCCAACATCGTTCTATACTGTGCACAATTAACAGTAAGTGCGCCGCCCTGTGCATTCCTGAAGAAATATATATGTATATATATATACCGCACCAAACAGTACATTTAAGTGGGTGTATTTATCGCTCATGCACTGCTCTTGGGTTCTCCGTCGCCGCCCATATTCTGCAGTTTTGTTTATTAACGAAACCATTTATGTGGAAGTGAGCTTCATCGCTCATTATCAAATAATGTATGAAATCTGAATTTTCTTCTGCTTTTTGTTGGAAATAGATTGCATAATCAGACCTTTGTTGATAGTCTATCGGCTTCAATTGTTGCACAAGCTGAATTTTATATGGGAACATTCGTATTGAGATCAACATCCTCTGAAGGGACTTTCACGATAATCTCAGCTGTACCGAACGTCCTCTTGTTGATGTTCCTGGACGCTCTGCTTTCAGAGATCGCTGCACAATTCGTTCAACACGCAGAACGAGACTGAGCCAGCGTACTCGCTGAGATCTTACTTCATGCACAATATCGGGGATCTTCATCAGACCTCTGATCTCGAAATTGTACAGAAATCGGTATGTACCATTTATTTCGCGTTTTGGGCCGTAAATTACACGCATGACTAACTTCTCCCAAATGTAAGGAGCCATCTCTCGTACTCATCCGTCAGCGCCCAACTTTCACATCCAAACATAACAAAGGGGCTGATCAACGCTTTGTAAAGCTTCAGCTTCACGGAACTTGATAAGTGTTTAGATTTTAGCAGTGACCTTAGAGGATACAAAGAACGACTGCCAGCTGCCAGCCGCACTTTAATATCCTCACCCACACTATGTTATCGTGAGTGATAAGAGAATCCAAATATTTGAACCTCCTCACTTCCTCAAACATGTGGTGTCCATTACTGAAATCTGGTGTGCCATTGTCCCTAAAACCAAATCAGGTATTTCATTTTGGACTCATTGATCTGAAGTCCAACTGAAAACTCTACAAGCGGATCAAGTAATTCTTTCACTCCGTTGCTATTCAGTCCAATCACGCATATGTCGTCTGCATATGCAAGCACCTGATTGGACTGGCGATATACGTAAGATGTTGCGCTGAGGTGTTTCAGTTTTACGAAAGATGTACTCCAACATGAGATTAAAGAGAATCGGAGACAGAGCATCTCCCTGCCGAACACCCGAGTTAACTGCAAAAAGACTGCGTCACTGTCATCCTGCAGAATCGTACCAATTTTGTTGGCATTCCTAGATACTCCAGGGCAGACCACAAACTCCCTCGATTGATCGAGTCATAGGCCTGCCGGAAAATTCTGAAATAAAATTAAAAAAAATCAAATTAATATAAAAGTTATTGAGCATTTAGACCATATAGACCCTGTTAAAGTTAGCCGATAGTTTCCAGCCGAAAAAAATCGATAACGAAGATAAATCTTTGTTTTGAATTGAACAATAAAATTGAAGTATATTTTCTCTCTCTATCATACTACTAAAATTACCGATAAATTCCAGCTGATATACGAATGTCGATAAAGAAGATTATTAATTATTGAATAAAAGAAATACAATTTATTTCGATACATTTGTGAAATATTTTTTAACAATACTGGTAGGAAAAGATTCATGTGGGGATCCTGGGAAGTTTAGATTTTCCAAAATCATATGCAAATAAATGAAAATTTATAAAAATTCAGCCTCTAGAGTGTTATGTCTGCAGATTGGTTGATTTGAAGTGTTTTTCAAATAGCTATGACTAGAAAATTGTTTTGGTCCAAGTTTCATGTGGGAATCCTGGGAAATTTAGATTTTCCAAAATCATATGCAAATAATTGAAAATTTATAAAAATTTATTGCGTTTACATTTGGCCGATTCTGGCCTGTTCCGGTCATAGTAGAGTGGGTGGCAAAATGATTTTACTATGCCCATTGTAGCACAACCAAACTGTATTGAAAAATGTAGTCTATTACTTAAAATAAATGTATGGGATTTCCGGTGTGGTCATCAAGTCGAAAATGCCTTCGCATTTCCTAAAGTAAGCTATGTACAAATTCTTAGCTAAAGATATAAAAAATGTGGATATTCCAAAATGGGATTAATGGCGTGATGCACGTCAAATTGGATCGTTGCGTTACTGTGAATTGGTTATACCACTTGTCACTATTTTCTTTTGTAAATTTGTTCGTTTTTTTTATTAATAGTCAGTTTTTATTATAACATAACACTCTAGAGGCTGAATGTTTATAAATTTTCAATTATTTGCATATGATTTTGGAAAATTTTAATTTCCCGGGATCCCCACATGAAGCTTTTCCTTAGAGTATTATTATAAATTGTCTTACAATTGTATCAAAATCCAATTTATCGTATTATTTTTATCTAAAAACTAAAAATCTTCTTTATAGTCATATATCGGCTGGAAACAATCGGCTGGAAACCATCGGCTGAAAACTTTCGGCTATGTGAATTTTTTATCGGCTGTCATATTAATATATAATCTGCATTATCAATTTTTATAACTTTCGGCTGGAAATTATCGGCTAACTTTAACAGTATCCATATAGTCCATTTTGCGCCACCATGTGTAAACATTTTTTAAAAGTTCTGACATTATTTCATAACTAGAAAAGATAAATTTAAAATTATATCAGTCAAATTAATTTACTTGAATTTTGTCCGAAATCTGTCCTAAAAACAAAAACTTAGAAATTTTTTTGGGCGAAATTGACAATTTCATATAGACGGTTGAAGTTTGTCCTAAATCCTATTTTTTTTACATGAGTTACTGAGAATATCATGTTTTATAAATTTTTATAATTTAACGGATTGTGTGAGTTTTTCCCCAGCCAAACTATATCTTTTGGGGTAGGCCTACCTACATACCCAATTTTTTGGGAAAATGAGGGTAATACCATCCCGAATAATCCAAAATGCGATTGGGTATTCGATAAAAATTTCAATTTTGGGAAAAACAGGGAACTGTGAGGTTTAGGTCAATCAAGTTTGATATGACCTCATATATATATTTCCATCATATGACGTTTTCGAATTGTTGTCATAAATTTCCTAATACCCAATTTTTTTAAAAACAGAAATAATTTTTGGATGACGCAATGACAACGCGGTATCACAATTACATCAAAAATTATTAAGTAGCGGTGCAGGATCAATTAGAAATTACAAGGACTGTATACGCATTTCTCGCGAACGGCAAGTTTAATAAAATCGTAATAAATTATAAATTAATCAGTTGTATAGGTTTTGTTGTGGCGGGCTGTTTTGTGGCGCAAGCCACTAAAAAAATGTTTTCAAAGCAGAGGTGGTTTTAAATTTTATATACGATAAATTATATAGATGGATATAAAATTATATCCTAATCCTAATCAAACAAGTACTGTTGCTCGATATCACATTCAGGACACAATTTGTCGTTAAACGAACTTGGCGATTGAACGCATGAGAATCGCTTCAGTAGTCGATTTCTTTTGACGTCGGATCGATTACAGTTAATAGATTATAATTTTTTTTTTCAGAGGGAATTCCTCAATTCGCGGGAATTTCGATAATCGATAGTGGCATTTCTCGTCTTTCCGTATATATGCATCGATGAGAAGAAAAAAAATCGTTTCCATTAATGGCGAAACCCATAAATACCGGCTTGAAAAGTTTTTTGGCTTCGGTTCCCATATACGTAATCCTGAAATGTGCGCTATATGAAATTCCTCCCGGAACTGATATTCGCAGTTCTATTGAAAAGTAAACTCATAATCTGTTTGGTCAATGTTAAAATGCCGAGTTAAAATGGTCGGCTGATTTTTAATACTCGTATAATACAACGATTATATCCATTGACATTGTATCCGTGCTATAAGTACGAATTTTTCATTTGGTGCTGTATTTTTAACGCGTCCGCTACTCAAACATTTTTCGTTATTCAGACAAAACTCTCAAATATAATAAGTCACTTACGAGAATGTGACAGGAGCCTTAAGTTTGTATAGTGAATGTAACATATTTGTGTAACATGAGTCTATGAATGGTGTGGCGCCATATTTAGTTTGTATATGCGACAAATATGTGTGTCTTTGGATTACTACAATGGACATATTATATATAGATTAATAATAAATTATGATTCAAGTAAAGTAAAGCATTTTATGGTTATCTTATATTTATATTTCATTCTAATCATAAAATCAAAGCGTAATTCGAGTATATGTCAAATTTGAAAATAAATAAAAAAAGGAAATTTCGTAAATTGTTTCAGTGTGCCAAATTCTGAAACAGGAATATGCACACCACCCAATGTGAATTCAATCGATCGCCTTCATTATTTGGTCGCAGACCTCTTAACAGTTTCGCTACATTCGCGACATCTCTTGCGACTATTTACCACGTTTGGGAAATGTCCCATTATTGGATTGATTGAATTGGAATTATACGTTACTGAGCTGAAGGTTGTCCTATAAATAAGACTTGATAATATTTTTATGGAACTCTAATAAAGGCAAATTTCGGTCTAAATGTATATTGTTTTAACAATACGAGTTCCAAATGCAAATATCCAGCAAGTGGAACAAAACGTTCATGTACCATCGGATGAAGCGTATTGGACAAGCATGCGTCAGATCACTTAGTCAGACATGTATTATAGTCCCCCTGAAGCATTATAGTCCCCAACAATTTTTGGCTAGGTGACTTCTTTATTTCGTTTTGTCTTCAAATTATCGACGTCAGCGTTGTTTGAAGAAATCATTAACACGTCACAGTTATCTTCCACTACTTAACAATAATATTTTTGGGATTCACCATGCAATTTCGCCTGGTTTTAATTTTCGTTTTTTAAGAAATGACGAGTTTCGTTTCCTGTTTGCTCATTAAGTTTCACACATATTTGCTTTCGAACAAGCTAAAAATTCAGTCAAAGTCGACACTGCAATAATAGCTATCCATATTATAGAGTGTATGACCATTTCCCAAATACTCCATCATAAGTACTTTAACTACACTATGAATGATCGTTTTCATTTGACCGTCAATTTTCCGGTATAAATAAGCATATTTATCAAAAACCCATCTGGCGTACATCTCGTAAAACTTTATACCATATTTATGCCTTTTGTTTGGAATATACTGTCGCAATGTAATTCTTCCCTGCCACAAAGTAAAGCTTCATCAAAATAACAAAATGTTGGTGGTCTTTAAATGTTTTTAATGTTATTCAAAATATGATTTACAACGTTTTGAATGTTGTATAATCGAGTTGAACTAAGTTTGGTACGTGTTTTTCAGTCCACGTTACATTTACGAGAAATACGGAGCTGGTTCTGTATTAGATGGTAGATCGAACAATTAATATTTCTTCAGAACCCGTAAATACAATATCATTTTTTTTCAGGCCCAATATCGGTCCATTGGTTATCGGACACTACAGTTTCTTGCAAATCCAATACTTCTGAGAACTCAGATGACTCACTATCGGTATCATAGATACGAACACTACTTTCAGAGTCTTCAAAAATCTTCAGAGTCTTCAAGAGGCATAGACTGACACTAAAACGAAAAATGTATCGTTTGAGTTTTATTCAAAATCGCAACATTTCATGCCGAAATCCATAATAACGTTGAGACAATCCAGAACTTAAATTTGTATATTACACCAACCACAACTCCTTTCACGTCGTAATTGTAGCAGAATTCCTATCTTAATGGTTTGCGGTATCTAATTTACTAGATTACTTTTTATGTTGAATTTTCGCCCTACCTACTTATTGCCCAAAATTCCATAGTCTTGGTTGTAGTTATTACTTTCTCTAATGTTAAATCAGATTGGTTTAGGTTAAATCAGACGTTTCCGATTTTGCCCTTTAGTGCTTTCTATATATATACAAAAATTGATTTCGAAAATTGATTTTCCTACACAGTCCGAAGTTGCATTGTTAACCTTCTTAATGCAATTAAAAATTTCTGCAACTTGTTCATTACTACAACTTGTTAGTTTCTGTAAATAGAAACGATACATTTCCATAATCCCCGACGGTGCTGTGTCATAAATTGCTATGAGTATTTCGACAATATTCTCATAAGTATTATCTCAATTTTTTGTTGAAGGAGTTGTAATTTATTTGCATTTTTGAAACGATCTATATATACCCATCCTGACCAAAAGGTTTTTCAAAAAATTAATAATCTGCCATATTGTAATTATTTCTAACTATGTTAAAATGTGAAGTTAAGTGTATAGCGGTGTAATCGTGTAACAGGGTTTAGGGGTACGCGAGGCATCGACACTTCGGTAGAGATTTACATAAATCGTCATCACTGCGTTATAAACGCCTTACCATAGTAATTGCTATATCGACTTAGAGAAATAAAATTCATGGATATATGCAAAACATTTATGTCGTTCGATGGGTGATTGAACTTCTGTTTCAACTTTAATAGTAATAAGATAAAGTGAGAAAATTCTATTAACAAAAACATAAACACTACAGGAAAGGGTACAAAGCGTATTTCAGATATAAAGTCAATTTCTTTGGATCAATTGGTTTTCAAAACCAAATGTAAGATTACGCAAGATTTTCAACTAAATTAAGATTCTATGGAAGTATAATGTAAGGAAATATAAGGTGTCACATAGCAAGGACTATGATTGTTTCAAAATTTTAGTAAACAGTGAGGAAACACTAAGAAAATGGACAAATCTCAAAAAAATTTGACCCTGATGTCAGGTGAATTTAAAAACTCAAAAGATCAGAATGTACTGACATTTTAAAGATACAATTTTAATAATTTTAGAAAATAATTATATGAGAACCTTGCGCAGGATCATTTTGAAAATTTCTACAGGTATACTTATTCAACGAGAAAGTTTCCAAATTTTAACTGTCCAAGCGATTGCAAAAGCTGGTTCACAAAAGGCCAAAAATATTTCAACTAAGTCCAAAGATTAATCTGAACAATTTGTTCATACAATGAACAGTCTGGAATTTACAGTGTGGAAAGATTATAGTTTCTTGGATTCATACTAAAAATTTTGTGGCGGAGCCTGTCGCTAATTTTCTCTTAAAAATAAAGTAATTCACCAAAAGCACTTAAATTAAATTTCTTTTATTAAATTAATTTCAAATATTAATTTTATCAACTTACTCGATTGCAAATGACAAAACCTATACGATGTGGAATCGTATAATCGGATATTTCAAATCGAAATATGTAAGAAAGCCCGAAAAAGTACGAATTTCGGAAGAAGTGGGTATAGTTTATGGAATAGTTTTTAATGAAATTCGCCGTGACAACACTTGGCCTGATATTTTTTTGTTAGGCCAGTGTGTTCTCCATTTTCTGGCCGCACAACAGGTTTTTAACTTTTTTCGATTCATTAATGAATTAAAACCACAACTAATCTATTTTTAAGTACTTTAAAAATTGAATCTTTAATTCACAGTAGAAGAAATTCAGAAGAACTCCAGGAAGGCAAACATCCGAAACACCCACTTTAAATACACCACGAATCAGAGGGGGAGATGAAGAAGACCCAATTAATGTTGATTTAGAGGAAACTTGGGGAAACGCATCACGGAAAAAATCAAAGTATTGTGGTAGACATGCTCTACAAAAAATTGAAACGCGAGAAAACTTGAATTTTTTGAATGAAAAAGTTTAACATATTTTGATGATATGACAAGGCGCCACGACTGCTTTGAAATATTCCAGTTGAATTTTGAGCAACCTACACAAATGACAAATATTTGTAATTCTTCATTAAATAACAAAGAATATTTCACCGCGAATTCGCTAGGCCCATACGAAGTCGTTAAATCTAGAAATAACGCTCGGTACTATTTACTCAAAATGGGAGATGGGGAGAGTAGTCAGCATTGGAGGACCTTCTAAAGCGATACTAAGAGGCTTTGATTTATGCCAGTTAAATCATAATTTAAGGAGGATTGGTTTAAAAAAATCAAAGCGCAGGAATGAATGAACGAACAAAACTGATTTTTCAAATATTGTACCTCCAAAACTAAAAATGTCATCAAGCTAACAGATAGTGACCTATATTTCCGGATAGCCTATCATCAGTTTTAACTTTGTAGTGAACGGACTTCTATTCTGATAGATTCTACTATTAGTTTTGTAGAATTTAGAATTTTAATGATTTTAAATGATTTTTTATGTTTTCTTGCAACAGGATTTTTTGTTATTTCTGTTAAGTTAGCAGTTGATCCTCTTATACCATCTTCAATTATACAATAACAATGAGAATTTACCAACAAAAGCCGTGCCTTGGATATAAATACATGTCACAGACCAGCAACCATAAATATCTATCAACAAAATTCCCCTTAAGATTTAGGGAAAGCGTTTCACTATGCATGATTGACAACTATTATGGGACCCATTAGAATTATAGTTGAAAGTATCGTCTCTTAGACCTCCTTGAAATTACATCTGTCGTGCGCTGCAAGGCGGAGTGCGTGTTTTTGTTATATTCATGTTTTCGTTTAAATAATGAGTGAATGTACTAAGACACTAAAGACTGAACTACTGAATAAGTCAGAAGTTGGTGAAAGACGGGTAGGGTTGGGCGAGGTAGACTACGCCGTGTAATTTACGCGGATATACACGTAGATTACACGTAGATTATTTGGCAATATTTTTGTCAACTTCGACAATTAAGGAAACGTCAAACCTCTACGATATTTAGACGCATGTTAAAATTACAAATAGAAGACTGTAGCTTCAATACAGTCGCACTTGTTTATAATGAACCTCAAGAAAAATGGTACTTTACCGCTTTATGTAGGTTTCTTGTTTGCTGTGATTCGAATTCTACTTTGTGAAAAGTCTTTTTTTTTTCTTAATTTGCTGCTTTTGATTTCGAAGCTTGGTATAACGAGGAAAAATTAAGAATGAAATATGATTGTCGGATTTTAAAGTTGTTAGTTATACGTATATTAACGAGGTTCCCCAAAAAAATCATTTTACCTAGGTTTATGTAGTTCTCGGTGTTCCGGACTTCTATATAAGAGTCTTATAACAAAACTTTCGTTATATCCCGATTATTCATATCCAAGCTCGACGTATATACATAGATTTAACCATTTGCCCGGCGATCACTGATAATGGATTAAAAGTGATCGGTAATATTCACTTATTTAAGACGATGCATTCAAATCACGGATATTGGTCTGAAACACTTGCAAACTTTTGTGTTGCCCCACGTGAATTAAGTGTATCTCATTGTTCGAATATAACCGATTTTGGACTTTATTTGAATTAGCCAACTTATAGGTGCTACTTTAAGATATTTATCGGCCACCAAATGCGATAAAACATCGGATGCTGGCTTTAAAGTTATTGCTAGACAATGCTTTAAGTTACACTATTTAAATGTAAGAGGATGAGATATGCTGTTGGTGACTATTTGTCCCAAATTTTGCCTAAAGCCAACAAAAGGAAATTCCTCCTATGCATTGGTGTGCAAAGCGAAATAGTACGTATTGTTCAATATTGGTTAACAACATAATGACGTGTATATCAAGATGTCTTTAGGTCTAAGCTTTCCAAAAAATATTTTTATGTTGGAAACATTAGGGGATTAGAGGGGTTAGGACAACCAGATTTGGTATGACCTCATATATAATACGTCGTTATGGTGTCCGATCCCAAGAGAATTTGGAAATTTATTTATTTGGTAGGCTTATGCCAAAAGAAATAGTTTGTCAGGCAAAAGTCACATAATCGGTTAAATTATTATATTTATATAACATGATATTCTCACTAAGTTAAGACAAGCTTCAACCAACTATATAGAATTATGAATTTTAACCAGAAAAAAATTCTAAATTTTTTATTTTTTTTAGGACAGATTTAGGACAAAATTCAAGTGAATTAATTTGACTGGTTTACATTTAATTTTATCTTCCCTAATCGTTAAATAATGTCAGAACTTTAAATAAATGTATAACGGATAAAACTAAATTTGTGAACATTCAGATTATGAAAATATTTTAATTTAAAATTTTTCTAATCTACTCGTAACTTATTTTGGAAACAGATTAAAATGCATTGAAAGAGATTGCAAAACTGTCGCCGCCCGTATCACAATAAATTTTAAATCTCTCTATAGATCGTCTATATTATCGACATTTTCTACGAATAGTCTCCATTGTCCATGATATCTACATTGTCTATGAGTTGTCGACACGTAGACGTAGAAAATAATAGACTCGTACATGCCCATCCCTGAAGACGGAGCAAATCTTAGAATGGAATTGACTTTCAATGTAATGAATTTTCTGATCATTCGTTCTGTTGAAGCTCTTTCGACTTATTGCATTTGATACGACATAACTTTCTTCGTGTTGTTGCTTGGTCTTGATTTATTCCTAAGTGTTCAATTTTAACATTAGATCGTTTGTCAATATTGAAAACAATGAACATCGAGACCGAATAATTGATTGATGATTACTATATCGGCCGTTAAAAGTGATGAGAATGAAAATTTGCGATGAGAATTTTGAATAATATCGGAGTGCACGCATATACAGTGTCATCTACACAAATTGCCTATATTTTATGCGGTAATATAAATATTATTAATGAACTACAATTAAAATTAATTGCAATGAATTAATTATGCATACACATCCGAAAAAAAACAAACCATCAAAACTATACTCGAAATATCCAAAAATTTAAAAACCTGAACCAAATCAATCATTTTGAATTGTTCGAAAAGATTTCAATCAATATATAAAAATAATAATATATATTTTTTTATTATTAAATTAGTTAAAATTATTGTTGTGACAACAAAATATGATTAACAAATGGTCATACATGATAACAATTTGTTATTTCAATTTATATATTTATTTTACAACAACACAAATAACAAAAATACCGAATAAGTCAAGTAACAACAAAAAACAGTGTTTAATTCTGCTCTCGGTGGGATATTTTTGGTTTATTTTTAAAAGAGTGTCAATGAATTAAAATATATTTTTCAGCAAAGCTTTAAGCTTCATAGCTATAACATATACATTCTTTATAGTATGTACGAGTATAAAGGCACACCAACCAATTAACTATATGGAAGACAGAACACCAACTTTTTAAACAAAATTTTTTTTTAAGAAATTGAATAATTTTAAAATTATTTACATGAATGTTTTTAAAATAATTTTTATAAATTATTTATAATTGGATGATTGATTAGTATTTCCGGAACTGTGCAAGCAAAACCGAAATAAAAAAAACATATAAAATTATAACATTTGTTCAATCTATGTACATACATATATACATAAATTTATTGTTAAAATTGATTAACGAATTTATTTTGTACATACACACACATATATGTATATGCTCTTAAAAAAATTGTATTTTATACAAAACCAAATGATTAATTGATTTATTGATATTATTGTTGATTATTAATATATTTATAATAGTTTTTGACGCGTGAAATATTTTATCTTGTTGTTTTGTGTGTATTCGAAGATAAATTATATATTTTATAATGAATTGAAATAAATGATTTTTATAAATAAAAATTAAATTATTTTAATAAAAAAAGTATTTACTAATTATAAATTATACAATAGCCATATACGAGTACATATGTATATAGGTTTGTGCGGATGGAGTTTTTCCTCAATTG
Source organism: Tipula unca (assembly GCA_951394425.1). Taxonomy (NCBI): domain Eukaryota; kingdom Metazoa; phylum Arthropoda; class Insecta; order Diptera; family Tipulidae; genus Tipula; species Tipula unca. The sequence goes on from OX596381.1 coordinate 75,110,055, forward strand.
GTCCTGAATTGCGTCACTTAAAGTTAGGACACTTTTAGTAATAAATTCACTCGCCTATATCGAAGAAGGATGTTTTTTCTGAAACTGTATTAATTTTTTATTTAAGTAAATGTATTAGTGTTGATAATAAATATATAGAATACATTCGATTTAATAAATTTTGTCTTATATTTTAAGGATTTAAAACTTATGTCCATCCAATTAGTAAATAATCATTACACAAAAAGAAATAAAATTTATATTAAACTAATTAAATAAATCACATGGCCATTTAATTTAAATGTGGCTTGGATATCACATACCCGCTTGGCTATTTAATATTCAAAATCTAATATTTAACCTTACATGTTACATTAAAAAATTAGTAATCATGGATCATTAAATTATTATTAAAAGACCAGGCCATTGTGTTTTCCATTTTCTGGCCGCTCAACAGATTTTTAACTTGGATATTGTTGTAAATAGACTTGTTAAACTTACCAACAATGCTGCTTTTTGAATACTTTTCGAAAATGTGGTTGTATGAAAAGATATTATTAGTCTAGTTAAAAGTCTTCAACCACGACATCCGGCTTTTAAAATCATAATAAAGAAAAACTATATTTTGCACATTTTTATTAACAGTAAACTTATTTTCTAAAATAAACGTTCGGATTCTGGTGTAGAAGATGATCTATGCACTTTTCTGTTGCAGTTAGCACATACAAGTGGATTTTAATCCACTTCATCACATCACAGAAAGTAATTTGCAAAAGATGATGAAGATTTTTGTATAATGAGTTTAGAAGACTTTTTTATGAATATGTGGTTAGCAAATCTAGGATTTAAGGGATCATACGTCTGAAGGTTTTTTTTGATAGTATTAAGTATAACCACAATCCAATGGTTTTCATATATTGAAGAATCGGAATATATAAGATGTTTTTTCCCCAGCGCACCTTAGGCAGTTCATCGTCATTTGAAATATTAAACTCAAATTTATCGTTGAACTCGTCAAGAAAATAATCACTGGTTTAGCTATAAACAACGCTGCATTCAAATAGCAGTACCAAACTGGGTTCTCTTCAACACTAGACTAACCAGACTTTAATCGAGTCCTCCAACTCAACTGGTTCCTATTGCGGTTAATAGTACGACAATTATCTTCATAATTTTTTTCGATCCTCGCCTGTACTGCCTGCCTCGTCAGATTCTGCTTTTCCTTAGATATTTGTATCGCTTCAATTTCAACCGCATCTTGTATGTCCTCTGTACTTCGCATATTTCTACCGATGAACCACCTGTATAATGCTCCGATTTCAAGAAATGTATTATTTTGAAGTTCCATTTTTCGATACATTCTTTAGATGATATGCGGTCTTAGTACATATTTGTATGCTTTCTTCAACGCAGTGAGGTGGTAAGAGCCACCTGTCTCACTGGTAGATGTTCGGTGCTCTAATTCGTAATTCAAAAAATGCAAATACATCGCCCATGTTACAATTCTTGAGGTGGCTTCCGTTCGTCTCATCATCCCTTTGACAGCCGCACAATCCGTTACAATTTGGAATTGTGGCCCCAATAAGTAATTTCGGAACTTTTACACTTTTATAGCTCGTGATTGCTATAATCCTCGATTGGCGTATTTTTATGGCACTAGTATAGAAGTGCGGCCACTTACTGTGTTATTGACTGTGGTCAATGGCCGTTTCAATCTTACGAATGATCTGTGCTGGTCTGATCCAAATTCAAATGTTGTACTCTTCCGAAGTAGTTCGCTGAGCGGCTTGGATTTGGCTATTGTAGAATATCCTTCCACAAATCTGCGAAAATAGCCAGTAAGCTCCACAAATCGTTCTTGGACAGTTGTATGGGCTGTTGGATAGTTGTAGGCTCTGGAAACTTTGAAGTCGATTCAAGCTTTGTTTTCGACGGTTTAACTTGGCTATCCTGCACCTCGTATCCCAAATCCTCTATTCGTCGGACCAAAAATTGGCATTTTGTTCGCTTAATTTGCAGACTGTTCATTTCAGCAACACGACAACGCAACACCATCTACGACTTCTTCCTCGAATTTTCCGTGTATAATTAGTTCATCCCATATACATATACGACTCCATCGATACATACGAGACCAAACGGTACCTTTAAGAAGTCTAACTGTTGCATTGCCGTTAAGAACGAGATATATTTGATTGATTCCTCCTCCATATCTATACGTAGAAGGCGCTATTTAAAGGTCTCATATCCTGGCACAAAAAAAATCCATTTCACTATTATAGCAGAACTTCTTGAATATTGCGGTCGAGTTATCTTTTGTTTGATCTGAATATCGCCTCCTGCTGATTTGATAATAAATGGTTTCTTTATTGATTGTGCGACTTTGGCCAGTTCTCGTTTAATAAGATTTTTGGTCGTTTCGATGTCGAATCTGCATTCTAGATAAGGGAGGCCTGCAGCTTGGGAAGCCTCTGTCTTAAAATGTATCTTTGATTCGTCTTCTATTTCGCTATAATTCTCGATGTGTTCTTCATATAAAGCAACTCTATCCTATTGTTTCATGTAAAATACCCTTTGTTGTTTGTGCGGAATTACATGTTTACATTTGATAAACTCACTTTTAAAATTGAGGTTAAGATGATAAGGTCGATTTAAATATATTTTTTTCATCATCTCATTCCATTGGTGTTGATGGTTTAGGTTGTGCTGCCCTCCACGGTTGTAATTTATGATCCTGTTGTTGCAGAATATTACGTATATCCCCTATTTTTGTGGTCCATATAGTTATAGTCTGGGAGGTGGCCCTGGTCCCTATTGTTGAACTCATAGTGTACTTATTTAATTAACTAGAATTATTGGAATGTTGAGATTTTGAATCTCCAAACACCATGAATTGGGTAAGGTTGATTGTCTTTGTATTTCGAGCATTTTTGAGGCCACCGTCATAGGTTAAGCCTCTCAAAAATATATCGAATGCATGTTTTTTATTATAGGTTTTTTATAGGTTACGCTTAATATGCTCATGATATCTATGTTCTAGATTATGTAGATTTGTTGATTATTATAGTGATAATTGATCGTTTGCTATTGGATTTGCCCGTAGGTTTCGTTTGCCTGCATACTATTGTAAGCAACCTTTTATTGAAGTGCAATTTTCGTCAAAATATTATAAGACATGAGTGCTTATGCTAAGCTGAGGATAAATTAACATTTATTTAAATTTATAAAATTGCGAGATTGATTTTTTGCCATATATACATCGAAAATCTCCAGAAAATATTTTTTAGTGTAATAAAATTTAGTAAATTTAAAAAATACCTGGCGTATTTTAAACAAACTTACTTGCGATAAAAGCGGGTCAAAGATGGATCTCCAGTGTCAGTTAAAGTAGTTAATTCGTTCAATAAAAATTCGGCTACGGTTTGATTACGGTGTAAACAATTTTGAAACCCTGCAGCCTGTCCTCGTTTGTACCTTAGTAAAATCTGTAGTGCTACGAAGAAAAACAGAATTTGTTAAGAAACATGCGACAGTCCGTTAAGGTTCATTACTTGAACTATTAGAAAAGCAACTTCCAATAGAAGCCTGCGTGGTGACCGATAAAATTAATTTGGCAGACGCTTTAACCTTCGGTTTACCAATACCCACCCGGGTGACCATTTCGATTTTTATTCGCTAATAACCTAGCGGGCTTTTATTGAATCTAAAAATCCTTTAATTTCTCTGACCAAATTATCGATCTGTTTCTGAAAAACTTAAAAAAAAAATTTTTTTTTAAACAAAAAAACAAAAAAAAAACAAAACACAATATACGGTGGTCACCCGGGTGGGTATTGGTAAACGACGTAGTCAAAAACCCCTGGGAAAGCGAAGGTTAATTTCAATTGTATCGTATAATCACTACAATTTCGCTTTTGCCCATTTCCACTTATCGACGAGGCAACGCGTTAACATTGCAATTATTTACTTTCCATATGCAATGTTAACGCGTTGCCTCGTCGAAAAGTGGAAATGGTCAAACGCGAAATTGTAGTGATTATGATACAATTGAAATTAAGGCGATTGCCAAATTAATTGTATCGGTCGCAACAAACCTTTCTTAAGATGCTGCTTTAAAAGGCCAACTATTTTAATCTATAGGTCCGTCGTTAACATAACAATTATGTTTTGACTGTTAAATTAAAAACTAGGACACATGAATTAGAAATGAGCCCCAGACACCCATCCGGAGGCAAGGTGTCCAATTTTGTTGAAATTCGGGGAGATAGCAGATCTAGATAAAAAAAAATATAATTTGAGTAAAAACTCGGTGGGGTCAAAATACGCGGAGTTCCGTTATAATTTGTTTTTGTCGGAAACTCTAATGTTCACATCTTTAAATTCGTGTATCTTAAGTATTCCTTGTTCAATTTTCACGTGTAATAGCTCGTTGGAAAGACAATTGTACATAATTTGTAACCGTTTTCAATTTCGGTGTTAACGTACAATAAATTTCAGTTTTAAATAGTCTTTTGCTGAAAAATCGAACTGCTCCCCCGTTCATTTTTTTTTAACGTAAAGCACTTGACAATACTTTTCCAATAAGCCATCTTTCACGATGGAGACTCAACGCGTTCGAGTTTTATAGAACAAAACGTCATAGCAAGTTACGTTGGAATTTAACATTTCAGTAAATTATTAATTCTAAACTACGAAATTTATGTTTTGGTTCTTACTTTTACAGTTTTATTCAATAAAGTTAATTTATTTACAAATAAAATTATAAAAACTATCGCTTAATTGGGAACACAATGGGAACAAAGCCATGGAAATCGTGGGTTCCTTTGATGGCTTTTACTGAATCAAAATTTTTTTTCTAGTGATTGTGACACTCGTCTGTACTCTTGATTTGTACAAAATCTAAAAGTAATGTTTGATTCACTTTTTGTAGCCCAATCGAATAGTTTTTGTGCTGTTGTTATTTGATCAGCTGGCTTTCGTGGCATTTCGTTTCGATTTTTAACTTTCTCTGATATAGAAATGATTAAAATTGTATAAAAATATATAATCGTATACCAAAAAGGTACGGTGAGTATAATGTATTAATTACTAAAAGTTAATTAATAAATATTTTATTATTAAAATAGCGGAAGTTATTTTATATATACGCAAACTTCATCGACAAACTCTTTAATGTATAAGGTTGTTAACAGCTTTAAATTACTTAAAGTATGGTATAACTTGGGTATATACGAAATGCCACGAAAGCTAGCCTTCAGTGAAAATACGCTGATCAAATAACGATAGCACAACAACTTTTCGATCGGACTACAACTCATCAATCAATCATTACTTTTAGATTTTGTACAAATCAAGAGTACAGAAGGGTGGCACGATCACTAGCAATAAAAATTGATTCAGTAAAAGCCATCAGAAGAACTCACGATTATCATTGCTTTGTTCCCATTGGTAACAACCACATCACAGCGCGTTGATTTTCCAATTCTGATAATTTTTATAATTTTAAATTAAAATAATTCTTAAATAAATTAACTTTATTGGATAAACCTGTAAAAGTAAGAACCAAAACATTTTGTAGTCTAGAATTAATATTTGTACTGAAATGTTAAATTCCACCCTAACTTGTTATGACGTTTTGTTCTATAAAACTCGAATGCGTTGAGTCTCCATCGTGAAAGATGGCTTATTGGAAAGGTATTGTCAAGTGCTTTATGATAAATAAATAAATAAAAAAATAAAAATAAAAGGGGGAGCAGTTCGATTTTTCAGCAAAATACTATTTAAAACCGAAGTTAAAAACAATTACCTGAAAGTATGTACAATTGTCTTTCCAACGAGCTATTACACGTGAAAATCGGACAAGGAATACTTAAGATACACGAATTTAAAGATGTGAACATTGGAGTTTCCGACAAAAACAAATTATAACGGAACTCCGCGTATTTTGACCCCACCGAGTTTTTACTCAAATTATATTTTTTTTTATCTAGATCTACCATCTCCCCGAATTTCAAAAAAATTGGACACCTTGCCTCCGTAAATGTTTTTTTTTGTCTGATTTCGCGTGGGATGGCTGATCTCAGATATTTTTTAAAACCATACCACATTCTTATATATGACGTATAGCAGGCGATTAGATAAAGTTGTTTTGGTCGACCCGATTTACGAATTCCTAAACCGAATTCGAAATAATCTATAGATGTGCGTATATCCTTGTATACATATTACTTATTCATAGAATATTTTAACATAAAATAAAAAATAAAATCCCAAACAGAACCAAATAAAAATAAAAAAAAAATATTTCGGATTCAATCATTAAAATTTTTGATTTTCCAGAAATACATATAAATAAATTATTTATGTATGTATCTAAACAGCAAGCATATAATTTAGAAAGGCAGGCAGGCAACAAAACCAATCTACATTAATTCATAATAAAATGTATTCGTTAAAAATACGTTGAATATTTCATAAAATTGTGGGGCCCCAAACAACAAAACTAAAACTTTTGCCGCGCGTGTAAAAACACAAAATTGTCTTTTCTAATAGTGTTGAGATTCCAAACTAGTATTTGGCATATATAAAACCAAAAAATTATTAAAGTATTCCGTATGCGGGCGACGGAGGGGATTGATGATGATGATGGAAAAAAGTACTTTGTTTTGTTATTTCTCGCCTTTTGATTTTCAGAAAGCCCAATTGAAATTCAAAACTTGTAAGTTAAGAAAAAAGATTTTTTCAAAAAACAAAAACAAAAAAAAAAAAAGGGAAAACATTGTAAAAATGAAAAATCAGATGGTTAACATTTTAATATAATTTTTCACCTGTCAAAATGTGAAAGTTAAAATGATATTGCTTTAGGATGGGTTTATTACCAAAAATTGGAAAATACAAATTTTTAATTTAAAATTATTTACAAAACAGAACTCTTTTTGTTGTTGTTGTTGTTGTAGTAAACGCAAAAATTGTTTTCGTTACGGTCAAATCTTATCTGAATGTGAGTATGTACGTATGAGTATAGATATAAAGTGAAACACAGGTTTGGGTACAGCATTTATATTATCACTTCAAAAAAAATTCTGGGTAACATTCCGTAAGCAAAAAGAAAATTATTTTTCGTTTATTTATGTACATGTGTGTGAGTGGAGATATATATTAAAATCATGAAATCTAAAATTCAACAGAGCAAATGTGATAGGAAAAGAAGGAAAAAGGAATTTTTTTTTTGTGTACATATTTTCAAATGTATATTCTATTTCCTATGGAAGTTCGTGTAACGTCATAGATTAATGACGTTCATCCATCAACATCATTCTGAGTTTTTGTGTTGCTGTTGTTGTTGTTATTGTTGTTGCTGCTGCTATTTTCATTTTTTTTTTGGGTTGTATGTACATGTATAGAGAGGAGTATAATGTTGAATGGAAAAATTGGATAATGTTTTAAATCAGGGGATTTTTTGTTGTTGTTGCTCAAAAGAAACTTAACTGCTATATAGAATTTTGATTCGGTTTTCTGTGAACGATTATGTGTGCGCAATTCGTAATGATATTTCGTATACATTTATACAATTTATATTTAAAGGGAATGTTCCATTTTAAATGGCGGAACAGGTACCTAATATAGCTACTTGAATAGATTAAATACTGAAATTTGCAGTATGCGTCTTTTGTATAAGGGCTTATTGCACATGTACCCTTCCTTATTCGGACATAATTTCTTCATTAAGTGTCCTCAAATATTTCGTTTGAATCATCCAAGTCTACAAATAAAAAAATAAAAATTTAAATATTTTTGATACCGGGCATATAGCAGTTAGGTTATTTAGTTCATCGTGAATAAAATTGAGCCTGAGATTATAAAAAAGATCTTGTTGGATTTTTTTCTTGCGAATGGATCAATCGTAACATACACTCATGGGAACACATAACAAGACTTTCACAAATAAATATATTGCATCTGCGGAGCATATGGTTTTAGTTTTTTGATCCTTATCAGATTTGTACTTTTTTGATGGAGTCTCAACCAATTGAGTTTTCCTAAAACTTAATGCAGCGGTATTTGAGATTTGCACTAAAATTTGTAAGAAGCCTGATGTTGCCTATGTCTATTTAAGACGTATAATAAAATAACAAATTTCAAGCGACTTATATCAAGTTTATTAAACTGTATAATACTATCTTTGACCATCTTGAAATATGGTTAGTGCCATATAATATAAGTACTATATAATTGGTCGGCTGTGTCTACTCTCTTCGTGGTTACGTTTGGATATAATTGTTGATAAATAATTAGTATGGAATCCGATATCCAAAAGTTCAATCACTTTTTATTGTTAGAACCAAACAACAATTGAATTTTGGTGATCAAAATTGACATTTTGTGACATAAAATTTTGAAAAAATTCACAAATAGGTACAATCTAATTCTGGACGTAGTCAAACGTAATACTTCGCAACACAAATCCGACTTGTATATAGCAACGTAAAACTAGAACGGTACCAGCCACAAATTTGTATACACATACGATTTGTGTTATTTACAATAATCCAAATAACGCTTCGATCGAAGTTTTTAAACATTTTAATTAACATTCACTTAAAATAAAGGAGCCGTCCTCTTTAAAAGACACAATTAAACAAAAAATATTGAATTTAAATTCCATGAATCTGAAGTTGGCTAAAATTTATAACGCACAACAACTTTTAAACGAGAATAATTTAAAAAATGCATTGGAATGTTAATTTTTACATCCGTCGTGCGCATATTTCCAACAATCGGCATTATTTGATACCGAAGATTTGAAATGAAATTAGTCAGAGTGTCATATCCTTAACTAATTTACATTAAAAAAAACTGAAACAACATCTTCATTTCAACGACAATCAAAATCAGCATTCCCAAAAAGCCAATAACAATCGGTTTACGGCAGAACTAAGTTTAGGTGCATGCGTTGTTATCAAGTTGTATTTGATAATTTTCAACAATTCCAGTGGTAGAATTATCGAACCGAAGATTACCAAACTGCAAATTTCCCAGCGTTAATGATCATGGCAAACCGTGACACATCAATCATGAGTTTATCACAACAGTCAATACGACTAAAATATAGTTTCGATACGAAAAACGTTAAACTAGATATCCAATCCCGTTCATATACAATTAACAATTACGTTATAAACCAGAGTAAGATAACTACTTCATGCCCAAACATAGTTAAAGTTAACAACCAATTTATGGGTTTGGTGTTAACTTTCCAGATTATAACCGTTATACAAAATAAACAACTGGTCACGTAATGAAAAAATTAATCGCCTATGAGTGGTAAACTTTTAGCGTTTTCTGAATTCAGGATAGACATCGAAGAAGCCATGTGTAGATCAGGCATATGGCTAAATGATCTAGTGGTCGTCCTTCTTCAGGTTTAAATGTATTTGATTTGTTTTTTGAATTGTTTATTTAATTTTATTATAACGATATGCTACATTAAGAATACACATCTGAAATACACTCTATAAAGAATATTTTTAAATCTTATAACACGATCTTGCTTATATGCGCAATGGAAAGAAAATTGAGTTTTCTAAAAAAATGTGAAAACTGCCTGCAGGTTCTATACAATTGCAGGTTCTCTACTATACCAACTATACAGCATTTCGCGAAGCTAATCTCCGCGTTAGTTAGTTTTTGAAAGCTCCAAAAAATCTTAAGGAGTTAAAAAGAGTTTTCGAACTAACATCTAACACTACATAGACATAGTTTTATAAGGAATTTTGCAAAAGTGTCTAGCAATGGAAGAAATAGTTTTTAGCTGAGTTAATACGCCATATAAAGCACAGTCAAGCATTTGCGTCATCTACTATTTTCTATACGTTGACGTACCCGTCTACAACGCAGACAATGTCAACAACGTAGAAAAGGTCGATAATTTAGACAACTTCTACAATGATTTTGTGAACTAGGTCTAAACTACGACGACCAGATTTCTTTAGAATCAATACGATACGAGTGGTGAGTGACAGTCTTAGAATCTTTGAATATATTTCGCTCATCGGTCCATTGAGCCCCATATAGAAACTCCTTTTTCATATTGTCGGGGGCAGGCAAAAACGGCTCAAAAGAATCTAAATTATAAAAATTACCTTAACCTTGACAAACATACAGTGCTTTGCAGAGCCATGATAAGGCCTAAGTTAGAAATTACTTAATTTCAACGAAATACAGAAAAATTTGATTTACTGGGTTTCCAATATTTAAGAAAAAATAGAATTTTGAGGATTCCAAAATTACGAAGGAGTTACTTAAAAGTTCGGCTTAGGCTGCGGACCAAATGTCGGATAAATCAATTATTAAGGTAAAAGCCAGGTTTTAGTATTTTTAATTTTTTGAAATACGTGCTACCCAAACGTTAAACAATTACTTTTGTGTACTCGGTTTACCTTATTTTGTGATAGGGTAAATGAATTTTCCGAAAATTAAAGTAAAAGTCGTCTTTTACCCGTGAAGAAAAGGAAAATAAGATTTTTTACTATTGCGATAGCCTTTTCCTTCCTTTACTTACTTTTGCAAAATGATAGCGGTCGAAAATAGAAAGCGAATTGCACAGTAGAGCCACAGAACATCTGAGCTTATTATCGTGTGATAAATGGGTGAAATATTTGTTGCAATCAAAAATTGAAGAAATTTTCAGTGAGGTTCGTTAGAACATCAAATTTTTGTCTTGGCCAAAATTAAGTTTAACAATGTAATACTTGGCCATCCATCTTTAGAACAATTTGTTTTTCACGTAAATAATTTTCTTTTCTGTGCTTTTTTAAATCATTTGAAAACGAAACTACTCTAATTAAAAACTAAGTAAAGGAGCACACATCTCACAAGAACCAATTAGGATAACTATAACCAGAAGAAAGCATAAGCAAACCCAAGAAACTAGTTTTTTGAGCCGAATCCCCTCACAACTTCTGTTAATTTACGCGCATTCAGAGAACATAATTTTATTATTTAAAGCAAGTTCCATTTCCTGTATGCGGAAAAGCGTTGGCAACCAAGAGAAGAATACGAGTTGAGAAACATGAAAATCGGTTTCAGAAAAAGGCTATAGCAATAGTAAAAAATCTTATTTTCCTTTTCTTCCTTGTATGCTATTTAAAACGACAACCGTCGAAAATAGTATTCGAATTGCATAGTAGGCCCCAAGTAGGGGTCTCTCCTTTAAAGGTCATCCTACCTTCAAGGTTGCTTCACGTAGACGCATATTTACCCTCGCTATTTACATTCTAGCCACAAACCAATAAAATCGCTTAAAATAGTCCAACGTATATCATTCATTTAACATCTTTCAGGTTGGTTCACGAGGTCGGATATAAACCCATTCGACCATAAGATCAAAATATTTTAACTTGAAAGTGTTGGAAACGGATATTTTGTTTTGGTTTAGAGCTCGGATATAAAAAGCTAGGGTAAATATATCCGTCCTCGTGAAACAATCTTCTATTTGCATTTTTTTTAACATACCATCTCAGAAAAATAAGTTAGGTTAGAAATATTTAAAAAAAATCAATGTAATCTGAATGTTCGCAAACTTAGTTTTTTATCCGTTACATACTGTTTTTCTCAGCTCCGATCTTATTTCACAAACTATAGGGGAGATAAAATTAAAACTAAATCTGGCAAATTATTATTTATCAATTTCAATCAGTGTTTCCAACAAATTCAAGGGACGTTACAAATTTAAAAAATTTGCTGTATTGTTGATAAACTATAAAACTAGTTTTTTATGATAGTTTCTTCATAAGTTTAGCTGAATCACTCTTTTTCAAAATTCAACTGTAAACTGGTGTATTCGATTTTGAATAAGTAAGTTTGAATGTATAGAAAATCGTCGTCTTAATTGTCGACGTTGACAACAAATATTGTCAAGTAATATACCCCGCCCATCACTGAGCACAGTGGGAGTAACCGGTTCTACATTAGAATAAAGATACGCAGTCAAGCTAAATCAAATTTGAAATTTAATCAAATTTGGGTAGGTTTGTAAGTTTGTAAGCAAAATTTGAAAGGAATGGTAAAAACAACAACGTGCACCATCCATGGATGAATTTGTAAATTTGATTTCAATCGTGGGGAGCGATTGATAGGAACCCACTGCGTATACTTTCGTCGACAACGTCGATAATGTAGACAATTCCTATAGTGATTTTATAAATTGGTTGTAAAGTTTATAGAATTGCTCCTTCAATGCATTTTAATCTACAATTTTAAAAAATTTAATAGTAAAAATTTAGTAAAAAATTATGATTTAGCAACCGTATATCCTTTGCATATATGGTTAGAAAAAAGGAACTACTTGGTTGGAGGCCTTGTGCTGATTTTAGGAGATTAAACACCGTGACCGTTGACCGTGACATACAACATTTCTCTTTATGAACTTTACTGGTTATACTATATATTCGCTAAAATTGACCTAGTCAGGCCATATCAGTTAATACTTGTTGCTACAAAAGATATTGATAAGACAGCAATTACCATTCCGTTTGGCTTATTCGAATTCACGCAACTGCCTTTTGGTTTACGCAATGCTGCTCACACATTTCAGAGGTTCATGAACGAGGAAGTTAGAGGACTGGACTTCGTGTCCTCATATATTGATGATATTCTTGTAGCTCCAAAATCAGAAGAAGAGCACAACTCACCACTAAGAGAGTATTAGCAAAATTACCACTAAGAGAATATTCCACCCGAAGAAAGAGTTGAAGCTATATCGGCATTTAGTGCCCACATCCATTCGATAAATTAAACAATTTATTGGAATGGAAGCATTATTGCTTAGAATAAAAGGTCATCCTTTAGATGACGCAGTGTTCAGTATTACTACTGATTCCTCGTATATACCGCAATCGGAGCCGTCTTACAGCAACTCAGAAATGGAAGTAATGGAATCTCTAGCATATTTCTCTAAAAAGTTCCAAGCATCAGCCGAAACGAAATATTCTAGATAATATTTTTCTATATAATAGAAAATTAAAAACGGATCGTTACTTTTGGCCTAACATGAACAAAACCGTTAAGATGAGTACAGTCCTTTCATGCAAAAGATCTAAAATTGAAAGGCACACGAAATCGGAATTAGGGCAATTTAAAAAGCGTTTTGGCCGTTTTGAACACATTCATTTGGACATCGTTGGATCACTGGGACCACTATATGCATACATTTTAACTGCCGTAGATCGTCCCTTTGACGGATATTACCACCGCAACTGTTGCAAGATTTTTTGTGGAAAATGATATATCAAAATTACGTGTGCCTGTAAACGTAACTACAGATCAAGGAACCCAATTCCAATCAGAATTAACAAATCTGCTAGGCACACGTCGAATTTGGAAAGCTCCTCATCACCCGCAATCTAACGGAGTGGATCGTTTTCTTTGATACGATAAATTGGAGTTCACAGATGTCAATAGTTCTCCTTGGCATAATATTAAATGTTCCTCGGCAGAACTAGTTTATGAACAACCACTAAAATTACCAGGCGATTTTTTTGAGGATCAACCACCAGCAGACTCCGATCAGGTTACTAAACATCTATGAAATACTATGCGCAATTTAGTTCCAGGTGCGCCACCACATGCTTTGAAAATCGATATATTTATTCCAAAAACGCTAGATAAATGTGGGTTCGTTCTTATCCGGGTTGATAAAATTCGTACTAGGCTGACATCACATTACAAAGGCCCACATAAAGTTATACGACAATTCAGAAAATATTTTGTGGTAGACAGCTTTTGGAGTCTCGATCAATAATATCGCATAACCAAAATGTGTTTCAGTTTAGAAAAAAACTATTACCTTTTTTCCCGCGTAACATTTACTCTAAAGGGGATGATGTGGAGTCCACCTCCACAATGTTGCAACCCCTAACCGCGATGAATTATTCACGATAAGCAAGGAAAACAATTACAGATACATACGTACATAGTAATCCGATTTGTAAAAATTCAACCGCCTACAAAAAAGTTCCTGTTTTTGAAGAAAGATCATAAATCAATTCAGTTAACAATTGCATAGCAATATCATCTGACATTGACAAACCCACCGGTTTTTGAGTTATCCAAAAATATTCGGCTGTAGCGAGAAGAAGGGAGCTGAAGAAGAATGGCGGATGCGGATAAATCTATTGTTTGTTTGTATTTCTTTAATTTTTTCGTATACGACTTAACTAAATTGCCCTTTAAAAAACAACTGCAAACTAGCGCATTTTTTTAAATTGTTTAAAGTTCGTAGTTGTTGACACTGTCTTAATTGTTGACCTTGACAAAAAACCTTGCCAAGCTATCTACGTAACGTTTTACGTGTCGACAACCGCGTATATTACACGGCGTAATCTACCTCGCCCATCCCTGATTCTTTGCATGCGTAATAGTAAATATAGATATATAGATATTTGCAATATAGATAAATGATTCAATGAGTCTGTAGCAATGACAAAATTTTGTCAATTCTATAACAATGTATAAATATCGCTGAGGCAGAGCGAAACTAAAACGGCAACAAACAAAAAAAGCTCCGCAAAACAGAATCAATTTCTCAAACAGAAATGGTGAAAATCAAATGGGATTTCTATCTAAATATATATAATTTTTTTGTAATTTTTTCATCCATGGAACTATACTTACAAACACAATAACAACAAAAAAAATGGAGAAGAAAAATCGGAAAAATAAGTAAAAATGAAATACAACAGAAAACAAAACAACAAAAAATTTTTGGAAAAAATATTTGACAGATTATGAACGACCAAACATTATCTGAAACATATATCAGGTTTTTTCGTCTGTATACATATACATATCCATTCATACACACACACACACACACACATATTTGGATATATGTACATACATACATTGTAAATTCCGATTTTTTATTTTATGTATTTTGAAGAGGGTTAAAAAGGACGAATGGACATAGGATTCAAGAAACACCGAGGAAAAAAAAAACGTATGTATAAAAATTAAAAAGTAGTTTGAGGATATATTGAAGAATAATCTAACAAAATTGGAAATATTTTTTTTTTATATATATTTCGTGTATTTCGAAGACCCACATTGCTTCGTCTTCTATAAATGGATGTATGAATTGAAATTTCTAAATGACTGACGACTAACATCTGGATTAATTCTCATGAGGAATTTCGATTTTTTTTTTTACTTTTTTCGAAATTTATTTCACTTATTCATGGATTATATACATACATACATACATACATACCGTCGTATATAAATGGATTGTATATTGTTTACGAAAAATTATTGTTCGTTCCATAAATATTCAATTTTTTTTTTTTTGAGATAAGAAATAATTTTCTGGTAAAGTGTTATCTTCGTACCATCTTCGTTTTTTTTTCTAAAATATACTCTTTAATGACCACTCCTATCCATCTGTGACTTATTTGTGTACAAAACTATATATAGACATACATATATAGAATTTCCGTTTAACCAATTAAATATATATTTTTTTAATTCATTTCTAACACCGATATTTAAGAAATGAATAAAAAATGTTGATAAAAAAATTAAGAATTTTTTAGAAACAAACAAAAAATGTTAAAAACTTGGAATTATTAATTAAGCTGTCGTCTATTTTAGTTTTATTATATATATAGTGAACCGGTTATTTAAGTTTTTTTATTTGATTATGTCGAATTTTTGGTTGGTTACCCGATCTTAGATACGAGTATATGTATACATATATAGAAATAAGAATAGAATTAAATTAATAAATCAAAATACTATATAAATATAAAAACAAAAATGTCAACTTATATCCTTGTAACACCTGTTAGGGTATAATATAGTGTTGTTAGAAAATGATTTCCATATTCCAGAATTGTGTGTTGGTAACGTATGGATACAATATGTATGATCCTATATGTAAGGCGATTTTTGAAGTAAAATATAAGTTAATTGTTTTTGGCATTAAATCTAATGTGACGTGACGTGACATTTGTCACGTCACTTCAGGTACAAATAGGTATTTTCTTTTTCGATTATAACTAAAATTAGTTCAATAAATAACGAGGTTGCCACCAGGGATGGGCAAAGTAGATTACGCCATGTAATCTATACGCGGTTGTCGATACGTAAAATATTATGCAGATTACTTGGCAATATTTTCTGTTGACGTCGTCAATTAAGACAAAGTCAACAACCTACGATATATTAATAATTTGAAATATTTGAAATAATAATTTTCTTACTAAGCAAATGTGACTTTGGCGCAGTAATATTATTCCATTCTGGACATATATTTTCAGCAATTTGATCGTAACCACCATTCTTTTTTTCGTTATTGCCAAATATTTTTAGATACGTCGAAAACCGGTTGGCTTAGATACTTTGATATAACTTTGATTTGGATTAGCCTTGTACTAATTTATTGCTTCTTTAGAGTAGTGTGAAATAGTTTAATCAGGCCACAACGTTACTGCCACAACTTTACTGCTGTGTCAATGAATTCGAGGCAAAATACCTCTCTCTATAGTCATTCTTTTATATTCAAATTGCGGACGTCACTGTGGAGTATGTGACAAAGATGAGTGGCTGCAGTGGCGGTCTTAAGCATAGGCAACCAAGACAGCTGTTGTGGTCTCACGCTTTTGGGGGCCTTGCGAAATTGAACTTTTCTTTTTTTATTTTAGTTTAATATGGTTGTAGTATTCTGTTGGGCTTTGCACAACAAAATTTATTAACTCCCTTTGTATATGTTTAACAACAGTTAGTTTTCTCATAAAGGGTTTTCCAATAGGAATGATATGATTTTTAAGTGACATTTCGGCCATTTGTTATAATATGTCATGATCTAGGTCGAAGTAATGCAAATATTGATGCCTTTCAGGCAAGTGTTGCTGAAGAATGCAATTTGTCGATTCCTAGACGTTTCCAAGAATTGGGACTGTCTCACACCACAACCTGGTGGATTTTGAGAAAGGATTTGGGTTTGCATCCGTATAAAATTGTTCTCACTCAACCAACTGAAGCCATTGGACCACCGTAAACGTCGTGAATATTCTGATTTTGCCTTGGAACAACTTGAAAACGATAACGATTTTTTTAAGAAAATCATCTTCTCCGATGAGGCTCACTTTCATCTGAGTGGTGCGGTAAATAAACAAAACTGTCGATTCTGGTGCGAAGAAAATCCACAAAATATTCATGAAAAACCATTACATTCACCTAAATTGATAGTTTGGTCTGGTGGAATCATCGGTCCGTATTTTTTTCGAAATGAAGCTGGTAACACCGTTACTGTCAATGGAGATCGGTGTAGATCGATGATAACCAACAAGACGGGGCTACGTGCCACACAGCAAGTGCAACAATTGAATTATTGCGAGAAAAGTTTGGAGATTCGATTATTTAAAGAAATTGTGATATTGAATGGCCTCCAAGAAATTGTGATTTAGCACCATTAGACTATTTCTTGTAGGGTTATTTGAAGTTATTGGTCTTTAGCAATAAACCAAACTCTCTTCAAGCTTTACAAGTCAATATTGAATGTGCTATTCATGACATACGACATAATTTAGTGGAAAAAGTGCTCGAAAATTAGGTTCATCGAATTCGTTCCTGCAGAAGAAGTCGCGGAGGCCATTTGAATGACGTTTTATTCAGAGCTTAATTGTATCGATTGTACGTCACATTAAATAAAAAACATTTCAATTTCCTTAACAATTAGTGGGATTTTTTTTTAAAGAAATCATATCACTCTTATTGTTTATTATTGGAGTTTACTATACATGAAGAAGGGCTGTATCAATTAATATTTACTCTAGACTAAGAATCAACATCCATTTTGCATTTAAATATCTAGGACGTATATGAGTTTAAACTTCTTAAAGGTGGAAAATAGGTAGAACTAAAAGTGGTGCTGGGAAGCTATATCCTTTTTATTTTTATTTGTTTTGTTTTCTTTCATGAATATGTTTTATATCAAAGAGGTTTAATATTTTCTATCGGCTTCATACTTTGCAAAAAATCATTTCGAAATCGGACAAACTTCTAAATTGTATTTTAAAGTGAGCCTGCCTCTTGAGTAGACAACTACAAATCGCTTGACATCATAATACCTTTTGTAAATTTATCTCAATTAATGTTTGCCGCCATTTGTGCAGTAAAGTGTTGGCAACCCAAAAAAAAAATAATTTGATAGCTGAGAAGTTAGGGTTAGTAAAATTGAAGTTTGGCAGCCGCAGTTCGAAAATTTCATACAAGATATGGTCGGAATAGTGTTTTAACTTCGTCAACTGTTAAGAGATTAATTGAAAAATTCAAGGAGGCTGGATCAGTTGGAGACGCTAAACACACTGGTCGTCCAAAATCAAGCCGTTCAAATGTCATTATTTTGAAAATTAGACTGGTCAAGCAGTAACTGTTACTGGTGCTCGATCATGATAACACACTTCTTTCTGCCTCAGTTGCATGATATTGACATAGACGACATGTGGTTTCAACAAGATGGTACCGACTAAAAACTTTGTTCTCTATTTAATTAAAATCTCTTCAAATCCCTTTACTTAGCGGAAACATGGTCACTACTTTTTTGTCATAGTCACTAAATTTAATTTCACGTACGTTTCGTCATCCATCAAAACACCAATTTTGTTAAAGCGTACATCATAGATCAGTGTAAAACGTTTAGCGGACAAGTTCTGGTTATCTGAACGATTTGTCGACACGTCGACGTAGAAAATAATATATGACGCATAAACGCTCATCCCTGCTTGCCACGATTCATTTATTAATTCTAGTGGCTTGGTGATACACCAGGGATGGGCGAGGTAGACTACGACAAGTCATCTACGCGGTTGTCGACACGTAAAGTATTATGTAGATTTCCTGGCAATATATTTTATCGCCATGTAGACAACATCAATAACCCAAAATAATTTTAACATATCAAATTCAACGACTTAGTTTTTGTGTTTAATAAAAAGACATCACATGACTACAAAGAAGTTAAAATTAAAATTAAAGTTGGGTAGATCAGTCCAGCACACAATGGCACAAACGGGCTCTCGGTGCAACACCTGAACAAACACATATACTTAGATATTAAAAACACCCAACCGTGTTTTTTGGGCAACATCGGGATCGATCCCGAGATCCTCGAATACCAGCAAGCTCTTCTTACTGTGCCAACGAGAGCGGAAAAGGCGATTTATTTTTCGTTGCTCACCAAATATCTCTGGAATATCATGAGACAATACTACTGACTGACAAATGCGAATTTATTAGAGTCGTCAAAATTAACAATTGATAATAATTTAAATTTCTAAAAACCACCTGAACGTAATTGAGATAAACCTCTTTTATATTATCTCGTTAAAATGTTAATTTTAATTTAGTTTTTAAATTAATATTAATTAATAGTGTTCATAATTGATCAAAAAATGTATACCACTAGATTGCTTATAAAAATACCTTTCATATGATATATCACATCATATCATATGGACATAATCCAAATTAAAAAATTATAATCCATCATCCAGCATTTGTGGTCCAAGTGATTTTTTACCAAACTTGGTATCCTCTAATCCAATTTACAAAACTCCACGAATACTTGTGAAATAAAATTCCAAGTAACAAATTTTTTTTTAAAGAATTAGCATACAAAATTTGAAACAAAAACTTCGTGGAGATTTGTAGATTGGAGGAAAGAAAGTTCTGGATAAAATCGCTTGGACCATAGATGCTGGATGCCGGTTCAACATTTTGATTACGTCATGTGATATATCAAATGAAACGTATTTTTATAAGCAATATAGTGGTACACATGTTTTTGATCAATTACAAAAATTATTAATTAAATTTTCATTTGAATAGAATTTTTATCTTTAAAGATTAAATTAAGAATAAGATTTTAACGAGATAATATAAATTGATTTTGACCTAAATAAATTATACATTCATTTAGATTTTAACAGCTCTATAAAAATCAGGATACACAGAGATTAGTTGTCTTTTGAAAATTATAAAATATTTTTAGAGCAACGAAAAATTACCCTCCGTCCAGACACGTTTGTGTGATAAAGTCATGTGATGCACAAATCAGAACTTTTAACACGTCTTCGTATTTTTGGAGTTGTCAGGCATATTTATCGACAACCATAAATCAGCTACGTCTGGTACGAACGCGTTATACTGATTAACATATTTTGGCTAATCCATTTTGAGTTCTCATTTATAAATTTTTCGTGGTACCGATAAAATTAAGGGAACGTATGCTTCTATGAATTTTTAGTCCATCCAATAAGATCTGTACAGTAAAGTAAGTTAGTGGTGTAAGTAAGGGTATACAAGGGATGTACCGTTGTGAATTCGTCCCTCAGTATAGCCTGAATTCTAGTCATGAAGTTCTGATGGTTTTCTAATTCAATGACGTGGATTAATTTGAAATTCCCTTCTTACAACTTGGCCCTATACCGGTATTATTGGAAATAATTTGTGAATTCCAGTAATCTATAGTATTTGAACTTCAGCAACTGCATTATGTAAGGAGTATCTGAAATTTTAGTGGAAATTAGGATTTGATGTTACTCTTGTGTACTATAATCTTCCTGATTACGGTTGTATTACGATCTTCTTTAACTAGTGCTTATTTTTATCTACATATATAGCTGTTAATTTTGACCCTAAAATAATGTTTCCTTTTACGATAATAGCTTGTCTTGGATGGTACGTTTTAATCGGTTTTCGTTTGTTGTCATGGTATGCTACGTCCTGTTCTTGTTTTCTCTGGAGAAATGTTTGGGCTTCGTCTGAAAAATAACTCTACTGGTTTGCACTAGGTTGTCGAATGTATCGAGTCGTTGTATTCATTTACCGCTCTTTCGAGTAACTCTACGAATGATCGTTCGATTCCATCTGTCTTGAGACATCTCAGTATTTCTGACAGGGTTGAGTGAAATCTCTCGACCTCACCGTTCCCTTCGCTTTTGTAGGGAGGTTCTTTGAATATTTTAATTTTTAGGGAGTCTTCCAGCATAGACATGATAGTACTTGAAGTGATGGTTTGTTATCGATTACCACGACTTCGGGGACATTAAAAGAAAATAAAATTTCTCTGAGTGGTTGTTTTATATCTTGTACTGCTCTAGATTTGAATGGCTTACAACCAGCGAATTTTGTTAATTTATCTATGGCTGTGAGTGCTAACTGGTTTTCAGTGGAGTAGATATCTATATGAATCGTATGCCCCGGATAGTTGGGAATAGGTGTAGGAGTAATTACTTGTTTTTTCGGGTGTATGTCATTTTTATTCCCACTACAAGTGGTACACTGTTTGACCAGAAATATAATTGTATTGCTCAACCTTGGAAAGTAGTAGTTTTGGATGATTTGTTCCCTATTTTCTTGCTCCTCTACACTTATGATGTCTGTTACCATTCTACGAGTGTAGCGTATTTTGTAATTCCTAAAGTGTATTGGATAAACTTCTTGAATTATTGCCATGATTCTCTCGGTTGTGTTTAGGTCATTTATTGCGTTGGGGTTTAAGTATCTCTTAAATAGGTTTATTATATCAGCGGAGGTGAAGTTTGGTTTTTTGTTTATAGTGTGTCGTTTTTAATTTGGAAAAGGGGTTGAATATGGTATGCGGCTTCGTGGCCGATTTTTAGTATCAGTTGGTTTCGGAAAGCGTTAAAAGGAGTTTCGATTATATGTATCCGATAGGTTGTCACTCTTGAAAGAGCATCTGCTACTACGTTCTTTCTTCCTGCTTTATATTTTACTTCGTAGTCATATTCTTCTAAAATAACTTTATATCTCTTCTCTAGTAAGGAATTTCCTTAGTGATGTTAGTGACTAAATAATTGCTAGCATCTCTTTCTCATCGGCTGTATAGTTTTCCTCTATTTTGTCTAGGGTTCTAGATCGAAACGTAATTGGTCTTCCGTTTTGAGAAGTACTGCACCTAGTGCAAAGTTTGAAGCATCCGTGGTCAGTTGGCATTCTTTCTGGAAATTAGGGAACGATAATATGACCTCGTTTGAAATGAGGTAATTTTTATTTTATTGAAGGTGCAAATTTGATCGTTAGTAAAATTTACTTGTTTATTTCTCGAATCGATTTTGGACACATCTTCCCCTCTTAAGAGTGAAGTCAAGGGTTTGCAAGTTTTGCGTAATCTCAGCTCTTTCACCGTTTTGGGTGTAGGGAATTCCATTACTTTTTCTTTACTTGTTTTGATTCCGTCTTTTTTATTATAAAACCGAGAAATTTCATTTTTTCCCGTAAAAATTCACACTTGTCAAGTTAAATTTCCAAATTTGCTTTTTCCAGAATTTGCTTTTTCTAGGGTTTCGAATATGGTTTTAATATTCTCGAAGTAAACATAGCAACGAGGTCGCATTTTGGACCCCCTAGGTGGTTTCCCCAGAATGTCGTTTATCTATGGTATTGGGTATTGTTACCGAATTTAGTTTGCGGTAATCTATGGCAATTCTGTATATTTTTTCTTTAGTAGCGTCCTCCTTTTTGGTAACAATCCGCATACTGGGGAATTATATAGGGATTTAGATGGTTAAATTATTCCATCTCGCAACAATTGTTTGATTGGTTTTTCTACCTTTTCTTTTAGACATAAAGGATATGGGTATGGTCGCGAGTATACGGAGTCCGATCTGTAGGTTCGGATTTCCCGTTTAACAGAAGTCACAAAAGTTAGTCTCTCTTCTGGGTTTGAAAACAAATTTGGGTAATTGTCCACAATTCTGTCAAGCTTTTGTTTTTGTTCAGGATTTAAGTGGGTTACTCCGAGGCATATGTTATTTACGTGATCAGAGATATGTTGTTTAAGAGGGATTGTTCCATTTGGAGTGATGGTCATAAATCCATCCCTGGTGTGAATCGTGGCACCAAGATTATTTAGTCTATCGTTCACAATTATTCGGTCAAAGGATTTTAAACTGGGAAGGATAAAGAATTTTAATTTTCTGTGGCGGCCAAACCGGTCACCGCATGGACTCATCAAGCATGGGTAATTTTGACGCTGCCCGCCACTGAATTTGCGATAAATGGTCTCTGATTGAGAATGCGGTTTCGTACATATTTGTAGATTGGATGTAGTAGTTATTTGAACCAGTATCTATTAAGAATTTGAGTGTTTTCTCGCCCATCACTACATGCTCTAAATATGGTAGTGAAGAGCTCTTTAGCCTTAAATATTAATATCATCTAATTTTACGGTTTATGGTTCCTTTTATTCGTCAAGTTGTTCATGGAAGTTCTCTTCATTGCCTAATTATGGTACGTCTTGAGAATTTGTGTAAGGTTTGTCTGTAATTTGCGACATATTCCATAATCTGTTGCTGGTATTGTTGCCAATCTGGTACGCCGTAAGTTTGTTCGTTGTAGATTATACTCTTTGATAAAAGGGTGTTTTATATATAGAGTTACACCAGTTTAAATCGTAATAATAACAAAGAAATATATTTTTAATATCACTGGCTTTATTGAATAGACAATTTTATGACATTAATTTTTAATATAATTTCGGCCATGTTTCAGATTACGCCTTGTGGCATTTGGCTCCGCCCTGTTGAAACCACATGTCAGCAAGATTAATGCCAGCTAATCAAGGTACGAAAAAATGTCTAATCATGTCCCTATACCGCTCACCATTGACAGTAACATTCTGACCATTATTTACGTACCCATTCAACCAAAAATGGGCTTCATCGGAGAACAAAATTTTGAATGAAAATTCAACATCAATATCAATTTGTGCTTCAGCCCATTCGCCGAATTGGTGGCGCATACGATGGTCGTTTGGCTTTAATTCCTGCATAAGTTGAATCTTGAAAGCTTTTAAGCCATGATCCTTTCGTAAAATCTTCCATAAAGTGGAAGGACACCACCCCAGTTTCTGAGAACGGTGACGAATTGATTGAATTGAATCTTCTTCAATGCTTTCCTGTACTGCTACAGCTTCTTCAGTGCGCACTGTTCGGAGACTCACGGTATAAACATTATCATGAAGAGTAAACGTGATCCGAAAACGATCTATTGTTATTTGAATTAGCCGCTCAGAAGGACGATTATGTACGCCAAAAAATGGACGAAGTGCACGATAAGTTTCACGAACAGAACCATTATTTTGAAAAAAAAGTTCAACAATTTGCAAGCGTTACTCTGATGTGAGTCTATCCATAATGAAATGTCAAACCAAACTAAACAAAAAGCAACTATCAGCTGTTAAATGGGTTATCAAATAAAGCAGTGTTGCCAACTCAAAGAACCTTTTGTGAACCTCTAAAAAAAAGATCGTTTATTTATTCGGTCTAGGGGACTCGTGATTCTGATTTGGTGGATTGAAATAGGATCTTTTTTTCATAAAATAGGATCTTTTCTTCATTTTGCGGTCGACTCGCATTCGTTCACTTGTTTCGAATGGATGCTTCCATCTACTTCCATGGGAGTTGGTTTGAGTAGCGGTTTAGGTGGAAGGAAGGGATGTCCTTGTGGCTTATGGTATTGATGTGTTGTTATTGAGTATTGCCAAGTTAGGAATCCGAATTGGGATCAGTTGGATTATTGGGTTGGAAACCCGAATGGAGGTCGATTGAATGTAAACTGCCATTGGCGTATTGTGTCATTGTTAGAATCCCCTGAAAAATTGTCTTGTAGTCGTTAGTCAGTATAATGTGCGCCAATAATCGGAATACAGAATTTTAATCTGTTCCTAACGCTACAGTATTCAGGAAATTTATATTACTTCAGATTTATGATTCGTTTGGTACATTATATAGGAACATCATCGTAAAATAAAAATAACAAAAACCCTAAGTCAATTTTTCATTATCAAATCGTAAAACAAAAAGTTTTACATAACTGATATGATAAAAATACAACAAAACCAAATTTTACATTTTGTTGTTGTTGGTAGTTTTGTGTTATGTGTTAATTATCTCTGGGATTATCTATGTGAATGTGTTTCAATTTTCTTTAATCATTTTCATTTATAATTTTCCATTTTATTTCTGGAAATATATTATGTACGAGTATAGGTATGTATGTACATACATATACATATATAGACAACAAAAAACAAAAGAAGGAAAAATTAAAGTTTTTCTTATTATAATTTACTAAAATTTTCTACTCTTTTATGATGCTATGCTACCCATATATGTACATACAATACAAACACGAGTAATTCTTCTACACAAGAGGGTTGTATACAAATTTTCATCAAGTTAGATTTTATATGATTAAAACAAAAACAAAATACTATTGATTGATTGCGCTTAGAAGAAATCAAGATTGTTTCAAAACCCGAATGAACATTTATTTTATAATTAAAAGGCACGTGACAATGTGATTATTGTACCTAGTTTGTAACAATATATACGCACACACACACAACATCATTAGTCTCACTTTAAAACGAATATGTACAAAAATATGCTTTATAATCATAAAAAACAAAATCAAATATTCATTAATCAAACTCTTAATGACAAACGAAACATTATTGTTTTGTTTTATTTTGAACTAAATTTGATGGTTCCTGTCAAAATAATTGATTTTCTATTGAATTTGTATTCTCAAAAATTGATTATGAAAAATGATGCTTGTTTTAAATAATAATTGATTAATTTTTGGTACGCAGTGGCGTAGATAATAAAGTTATTAATAAATATGTACTTGTGCAGCGAATACTTGCGGCCGCCACTGAATACACAAAAAATATTTTGTGTATATGCCAACCAACCAACACACAAAATATTATATTTTGAAAGGTATAAGTAAAATGTAATTTATATTAATTCAATTATTGATGGTGTGGCGCGATGATCACACCTTCATGACGGGTGGGGTATTTATACAAAATAGGCTATAGAATTATCCATATGTTTGGTTAATTACATACGAGCTCATTGTTTATTTTTCAATTTAAACTCGATTTTTCAAAAGCTATTCAATAATAACTATATCGAATATAATTTTATAATTGATTGATCGATGATCACTGAACCGTAAATGTATACCTATAAATTGTTTTGACCAAATCTTTGGTTAAGGTTAACATTTTGTACTTATTCAATTGGATTACGAGGTTTTACTATAACTGGTTACCTTATCAAATATATTCGCATGCCTATGCTAGAATAATGGCAGCGTTATTATCGAAAATGGTTGTAAGCTAAATAAAAATCCAGGGAATCATTGATTGTTGGTGAAACCAGGTAAAAATGATTTGTACTTTATCATACAACACAAGATTGTAAAGTCGACTACTGCCCTTCAAGTATATGTACATATTATATTAACGGTACAATTTGTATTACGTCGTGATTTCAAATTCGGAATACATAATCTGAAACTTATAGGTTTGAAATGTGATTAAACATTATGTTTTAAATCAGGGATATTTTTCATCCAACATTTTATTTGAATTCGACATTTATAATTGAAAAGTTGAATTATGAACTTTGAATTTCTTTAAAAAATTTGGAATTCAATTATTAAGGAATTACAAGTATTTCCAAATTTAGGTTTCTTATATGGAATGTTAAACAAAAAATTGAATGAGTTTGTAGCTCTTTATTGAATTTGAGAAATTATTTCATTTCTTTCATTGCACTATACCTAAATTAAATATTTTGATTTTTTAATATCGCCAACAAAACTAAATACGGACAGTAGCCGCTCTAACCTCAGATACAGTAAAATGCGTTCGAGAATTGTTGGTAAGCTCCTCTACAACGCGTGTAAATATATACTTCATTAAATAAAGCGATAATCGACAAACTGTGCAACTCAATCAGTAGCCGGTTAAATAATTTACATTCCGGATCTTCTTTAGAGACAAAAAAATCTTCACAGTTATTTCGCGAAATGCAGGCGTTGTCGGTGGATCAAATCCATGTGTAATGATCCAGTGTATGGAACATTGTGGTTGCAGCGATTGCCCATAAATGTCCAGGTAAATATTATTATGCTTGGAGGAGTATAAATTGGGCAATTTTGAAAATAAACGGGCCCACAGGCATTTACATCCTTTCCAAATCGCCTCATTTCATATAGCAACTGATCTCCAAATGATGCAGTATCAGAGATCATTACCGCTTTAACAAAACGCTTCGAGAATTGGATTAACAAAGAAAGAAAACATTTTCAGATTGCTGGTTTAATTTCAAGTTTGGAGCCAACGCTATGAACTGTATCAAACCATATACAAATCCGAAAATAATTGAGTTTCCACAAAGTCGGAAAACGAATAGGCTTTTCATTCTGCGTGGCAAGTGACAGCAGCAATTCAAATTACCGGCTAATCCTATACTCGAGCCAAAAACAAAACTATAATTCCTCATAGATACCCGGACCGAACTTTCTGTCATTACATCCACTCCACGAGAAAAATTCGAACTATCAGACTTTGAATTGTCGGCCTCAAACTCTGCAGTCATTGAAACGTTCGGCACTATAAAAACTTAACATTGAACTTATAGGCCTATACGAAGGTTCGTTCTCGTTGAAATTCACGATCGCGCTAATGTTGACAAGTGCATTATCGCAGCCGTTTTATGTGCTACACTAATTATAATAAAACAGTGTTTAAAGGCTCTAAATCTGGCTCTTGGATTGGTCTTCATAGTGTCCTAGTCAATCTGAAGAAGCCCAGTCATTCTCTACACCGTGGAGCCATCGTCGCCTGCAACGACCTCTCAAGAACAAGTAAAACTATACGAATGTCTCAAAGGCCGAACAAAACAACAAAAGTATATCAATTGGTGCGATCAGAAAAATCAAGCTTTTTAAAGAGCGCATAGAAGGAGCCACGCATTTAGCTCATCTATTGCCGAACCTTAGAATGGCATTAATGATTGACGCATCAATTCTATCCACCAGCTGTGTTGCAACAACACACAACAGAAGATTGAAAATCTGCACTAAAATGCTTTACGCAAAAGTTTACAGACGCTGAGCCAAAATACAGTAGGTATAATTGAGAGTTAATAGCAAACATTTCATTGGTACTCAATTCATTCATCTCTCACGTACGTATAACTACATCAAAATTTAGAAAAAAAAACAAAATCCCGTAAGCGCAGGCATAACGATCTGACAGTTCTTTTTACACGTCTGACATGCAATCATTGTGGCGCATGCTCTTATTAAACATTAATTGAGAACATTCGTGAAACGCCAATTTTTGGAACAAACAAATTTTTGTATTGTGATGTTCCAACCGGCCCATAGAGATTGTACGTTTCAAAAAAATTTCGACGCCAAGTTTCCGAAGCATTTCACAATATTTTCCATCCGGGAGTTCAAAGTTCAACCAATCTAATTAAGAGTATGTTTGTATGGCAAAATGTTACGCTAACTGCCAAAAGTACAAAATCATAAAGCACATCAAACGCCCGTATGGTAATTATCCTATCGGGAGCAATGGGTTTTCCAAAATACATATCGGTCCTTACAACAGTCCGAAGATCAACGTTATTGTCTGATGATCACAGATCGTTTCATGTAAAAGGCTGAGGCAACATTTTCAGATTATTTACTTAAAACGCGGATTATAGCTGTTTTGGTGTTCCACCCATCGTCGTCTCCGAGAGAGTTTCACAGTTCGAATCCGAGTTATTTACCAGTCTTATTGAATTGCAACTTAGGCATTCTATACCCGGAAACCCAACATGCAACGGCATGGTCGGACGATGGCATCGTAGCTTGCAATCATCGATAATATGTATTAACAATCCACTGAGGATTAAACCAACGCCATTAGTTTTCGGTTTGAGCACCCCTTTCCGAGACGTGGTCGATTCGTTAGTTTCTTCGTGTATATATGGAGAAAAATTATGAATTTATCATTAACACCATTACAATGAGTTAAACAATCAATATTTCTCTATATAAAGATCTTAAAACATGTTCGCATATGCTAATCTGGACAAACGCTTTGCGAAGAACATTACAATCGTTGTTCACGCAATTTTGGTATGGTGTCGAATCAAATATTGCCATAAATCGATTAACATTATATGTTTCACCGAAGTATGTAGGGATAGCGATCAGACGTTCATCGGACGAATTGGACACACACACAGAAATCAACAATACTATGAGTAATTTCTGAGACTTGAGGCAGTGTATAAATCACAGAATCGGAAGCATAATCTAAAGATTATAGTGTTGGTCGAAAAATGGGGTTAAGAGTCGTTTTTGCTTGTTAAAATGCGGCGGTGGAAGGTACAGGCAATAAGTGTTCGGAATTAAATTATCGGTCTTGACAACTAGAAGGAGTGGTATAAATTACACAAGGGGCGTATGCCTCAAATATCGAGGGCATCTGTGTAGAGTAATTGGTTTAGCGTTAACATAATGAGCAAAATTAGAAACTAGAACTGTTTTATCGAATAACAAATACAGATTTAGACGTTATGATTTATTGCCCATCTCGTATATTCGTATAATTTTACTTGATCCTTTATGCCGTTGGCTTCATTATTTTATCAAATTAGAGATTCCATTATTTTTATTTTTTATTTTATTTTATATTTTTAGAAAGGACTTGGCATAGACACTTTTTTTACCTTACATTCACACAACATTCATTCAATCCATTCATTCATCCCATTCACACAAGTACAGTATACCACCTGTGCATTACATAGCTCCATGTCACCCTGTACAGAGACATAGAAGATGGGTCGGCCCATGAGTTCTACATTCCAACAGAGGGTCATAGATGTTTTCAATTTAATCACCGATCGTAATCGGGAGATGAAAAATTCCTTTTGCATCCCCCCTCTGTTGGGATTCGAGGAAGTGGCTTTCTGTAATGCATACAGGTATTTGTCTAATTCAGGAACCATATCTTCTTGATAATCATTAAACTTATTTAATGGTAGATTCTTCTGTATGAATTCTGCCAATAAAATTCGAGCGTGCATTTTTACTGGCAATAATATTAATGCAGTTCTTATACACGAGTGTAGCTCGGCCGATATTACGGCTGTGCTCATTACTATGCTATCCGCTAACTCCTGCACTAAACTGGTCATCACCTCAGTTAATTTGCCGTATGACACTTCTTCACTTCCTCCTTCTAAGGGTATCACTAATCTTGTGACATGGTGTAAGAATAAGCATACCCCTTTGGTGATTGGCTGTGATGGTGATGCTCATCATTCGATCTGGGGTAGTACAAACATTAACCACAGGGGTTCTTCTCTGCTTAACTATATAAGCTCATCTGAGCTTGAAATTCTCAATACTGGAAGCGAGCCTACTTTGACAACTCTGTCCGACAGGAGGTGATTGAAATTACTCTATGCTCCATGTCCATTATTGATTTAATTTTAGACTGGAGCCTCTGATCACAGGTGTATCTCGTTTAAATAACCAATTGGTGTCTTTTGTCTCTCGATCTAGGTTCTTTACTTGCGCCACCGATGGTTATTTGGTCGAGGAAGAACATTGAATATCAAGCATCGTCACTTGCATTGGCAATTACGATAGCCTTCGAAAACACGTGTCCTCTTATCACTAATCAAAAGATTCGGAACAAACCTTTCTGGAACTCTGACCTTAAAAAATTAAGGAAATCTACTAGGAAACTGAAGAACAAATCAAAAAAGTCTAAGCAACAGATTGATTGGGATAACTTCTAGTTAACACAAATGGAATATAAAAGATGTTTAAGATCCGCTCTAAGAAAATCAATAGCCTATCTGCTGTCACTGGACTCAATAAAGCTTTAGCAAAGAACAGTTTGTGTAAACTTGATTCTCTTCATCTACCGGACAGACAGCTTACCTCTTCGGACAAGGAAATTGGTAAGCTGCTCCTTTCAGCTCATTTTCTTGGTTGTGATATCGTAAACTCGGATGATGTTGCTGTCGAGCTCACTAGGACGTCTGTTGCAAGTCCCGATTGGAGTTTGGCTCAAAAGCTGATCAATCGTGGTCTTGCGATGGAGTCTATTTTCCTTTATATGATGGTATTTCTCCTACTGAACTACAGCAGGGCTTTTCTCTTATTCAGGATCGCATTTACTCTACCTTTTTCAAGCGTTGCTTTTAGCACTGTTCCAAATTCTTGGAGCAGAAGTAGAGTTGTTTTGATCCTGAAAGCTGGTAAGTTTCGGCCTATTAATCTATCCTCAACTTTTCCTAAAGCTTTGGAAAAAATTGTCGATGGATTCATTAGAATTTGTTCAATTTCATCATCTTCCTCAAGGCAGTCCTCGCAAATTACATTATGGGCTAAATAATACGATGTAGATGATCTTTAAAACGGCCATGTCCCATAAGAATCGCTACCAAGATTTTTAACTGGTCCTTTTTTAAAAATAAAGCATACTTCGTTGACCTCAAATTGAGCTCCTTAATGAAGTACTTCGCCTTACGACAGCTAAAAGTCTCAAGCCACTGAGACTTTAGGTCTTTCAAAGCGTAGTCCTTTGTAACTTTCTTCCCGTAGTTGAAAGATACAGGAACCGCAGCTTCGTTTAAATAATCCTGTCGTCCTGTCCGTGCAAATTTATTATTTGTTTTTTACAACAATTGAAATGTTAATCCAATTTGGTTTATGTCACCTAAGATTTTTAAATGTAAAGCATACTTACAGTCTAGCACTATGAAGTGAGTACTATCCAAACTCAAAGCCAGTATTTGTTCCGATATAACATTATTTTATGTCAATATCGTCATCAAATCAACATTTGTTGTGATTAAATGAAATATTTCAAATTTCAGACAGGTGCAAAAAGAATTAAATTCAATCAAACTAAAAGTTATAATTAAATTTATTTTCTGTTTGGCAAAATTCGGAGATAAAACAACAAAATTGTCACTCATTCTATGTAGAAGAAATGTATATAAAATAAATATTCATCTCATTTTGAAATTCATCTATCATAGACTGTGCGTTGTTATACTGACGATGATGTGTGTTGTTATATATTTACCTTCAAAAAATATTTTTATATTCATCTCCGCATATTACAGTACCTACATATATACAAAACACCCATAATGATGAGGGGATTGAATCTCCGAATTCTCTATAACAAAATTCTCCCTTATTTTTTGTTTTGAATTTTTTCCATGTTGCATTATTATTTCCCTCTTGAATTCAATACGTATTTCATACCGCCATCAGTAAAATGTACATAACAGACTTTTATTTTAACATATACAACATATATGTATATATCCATCTACCATCATCATCATCATCATCATCAACAGTTTCCAGTATAATATAAAAATCATGGTAAAATTTTCTTATATTTCAATCGCGTAATGTTTTTGAATATATTTTTGTTGTTCTCGTCGTGTACATATATACATATATGTATGAAATCCATGTAGAATATATTATTATGTTTTAGCACAAATACCTATACATACATATACAATTACACACACACACACCCATACACACTGAACAAAAAATTATATTTCTAAATACAAAATTACATTCTAAAACCTACTGACATTGATAAATGCCATCCGTCATTTTATGACAAGATTGATGTAGATTAAAATGTGACATACAGAAATGAATAAAAAAAAAAAAAATTGTATCAACAAACAATGACAAAAATAATGTATTAGGTTTTATGTTGCTGGGTTGTTTTGGAGGGTAGAACTGTATATATACACACACAAACGAATTCCATTTTATCCATTTAAAACTCAAAAAGGAGGAACTTTCTTAATTCTAATAATAACAATAATAGTATATAAATGTGTTTGGAAAGAGGGATGATGTTGAAATACAACAAAAATATTATTTGAGGACGAAATCTTAGAAAAGTCAATTGAAACTCATGTATAGAGAGACCTATACTAACATTGATGAAGAAGTGTGTATATATATGTTCATATTACAGAAGGACAAAGCGTTCTTAAAGAGGGTTGTATTCTCCCTTCTTAATTTTTTGTATATTTTTTTTTTAAAACAGTATTGTATAGATTTATTGGAAATTAGTTTCAATGATGGCAGACTTTAGTTTTGAATTAATACACATATACATATATACACAGATTTTGAAATGGAATTAGTTGTGATTGAAGCAAAATGAAATTAATTAATCAGATTTCTATTTTTGGGGTAACCCCAGTGTATATGTGGAACAATTTTAATTCGTTTCAATAATCATAAAAAACATATATGTGAATTCCAATAAAATTCTAAAACTCTCAATTGAGACATAACTAACCTTTATATGACCTACATAATCTATACAGAATAATATCCCAGAGATAATATCATAATTTTGCTGAACATATATTATCTTTTAAACATTTTGTTTTTGTTTTATTAACAAAGATTATCTTTCATAATCTTTTGACAACAAAAATTAAAAAGTACATCTATAGAATATCAACAAAAAAAAATAACCAAAAATCGATTTTTCATATAATAATCCAATTTCCGTAGTAAAATATCTCGAGAAGCAAAAAGTTTGCTAAAAACCAAAAAAAATAAAAAAAATTGTTGTTAGTTTAGTTTGGATACATACGAGTATACGTTGTTGTCTTCAAAACTAAAAGTTTTTATTTTCTTGTTGTTGTTGTTGTTTGATAAAAGAACAATATAAAAATAAAGAATTTTTATTATTTTCGTTATTTTGATCTTTCAATAGAAGGAACATTAATCGAATACTAAAAGAGTTCTTTGAGCTATTTTACTTTATATATAACCGAAAGTTAAGACTTTTAAGATTCTATTGATTTAAAAAAAAAATTACATTAATGGAATATAAATAAAGATTGCTATTCATAAATATACTTATATTCGTGTATATAGGTTTTACATTTTTTGCTAGACGAGAGGTTTTTGTCTGTCTACCTATATATATTGTAATTTGTCTGTTTAAATTAAATCTTTCGCCAGTAAATTTTAAAGTCCATCACGAAAAAATTCATAAAAAAATCAAATTTTTTTAAATTGACAAAATTAATTCTATGTTCCCATGTAAATAAACCAGGGATGAGCGAGGTAGACTACGCCAAGTAATCTACTCGGTTGTCGACACGTAAAGTATTGCGTAGATTACTCGAATAGATTTTTTGGCAACGTCGACAATTAAAACAACGTCGACAACCTACGATAATTTCACGTTTTTTACGAAAAACGTAAATGCTAAAGCATTTTTTCAAATTAGTTCCCATTGCAAGTAGAATGAAAATAGATAAACTTTTTGGTTAGCTACATAAGTTATTTTTTATACATGTATTATTAATATTATATGTAATGGATTTTTGGGTCGATTTTAAAATTATTTCTAATAATCTATTTCTTGTAATAATTTGCCAAATTTTACAAAACGCGTAATTGCCCATCCCTGAAATAAACTGATATGAGCTAACCAAAGTTTTGACGCCCAAAATTATTTTTGTTAGCCAACTATTGTTCTTAATTAAGAAACCGTATTATACCAAAGAAAAATTCATAATTTGACCAAACCTGAGATAGTTCTGCAATCAGTGTTACCATGGTAACTGAAAAAAAATTCGTAGGTGATATTGACAAACCAATTTCGTTAAACTTTAATGAAAATTTCGTTCATTCAAAAATAAATATTTTAAAAATTTATTCAAACCTATGTAAAAATAATCAAATGAAATACATAATATTCAAATCAAATATTAAACGTACTGCGCAACAAATATATGGATGGTGGTTTTCCGCCAAATCTATTTATTCAAATGGCCAAATTATTCGTTGATTTAAAATACATATTTCGTTGAGTACTGTAACATTTTTCAATATTTATTCAATTTGAAGAAATTTAGTTAATCCAAGAATATATATATATATATATATATATTTCAAAATATGTAGTAAAATATTCAAATTGAAGAAATTTTAAGTGAATTGGCGATAAATAGTTCAAAGAAGAATAAAGAAGAAATGCAAATGCATATTTTATCGCGGCATTTTATGTTGCATTATTATAGTAAAATACTTGTCAGATATCACCTATCACCACATGAAATATTATTTTATTTAAATTAAAAAAAAATACAATATAAAATTCAGTTTATTAAACAATTTTAATAGATAATAGTGGTTCATGTTAAAGTTTGTGTTTGTGTAATATCAGTGCGAATAACGATTAGTAATTCATCTTGCAAATATCATCTTGTAATTTGGCAAAATATAAGTGTAAGTATTTACTCGTATATTTAGTTTTTTCTTTAATCTTGGTGTTAATTTGTTTTATCCACGCCGTTTACAGAGGGTGGTTTCATTGACGATTCAATATTTAAATGATTTTCTTTGTCAATTTTATTGTATGTTATATATATGTATATGTAATGCATGTTGTGTTTTACAAATTATTTTTTTAGTTAGAAAACATTCATAAAATGAAGTGTTTTATGTGTAAAATAAATAAATTTTCAGTTCAATCGTTAATTGTGCATTTAAAAATTTACCAAACACTCTCCTTATCTAGTGCGTATGAATGTTGTGAACATAACTTTGACCGTTTAACAATGTAAATACATTTAGAAAGCATCTTAACAAGATACACCTGAAACATAATACGATTTCTGAAATTCTAGAAAATCAAGCATGAACTATACAGGCCCCAGATGCATCTTCAAGTCAGTTTAAATAATCTATGATATCTCAACAGAATATTGTTAAAGCTCCAAGTTGTATCGATCAAGTTCAAATTGCTGAAAATTCAAATTCCACATTTTCAATTGATGCAATACCTGAAGGAGCTGTTAAATTTTGTGTTATTCTCCATAATAATAATAATTTTACCAAAAAAAATGTCGAAGATATCCAAAACTTTAATAACAGATACATATTTATCTAAATGGATAATTGAAGTACCTACGACGAAACCAATTTATCAAAATTTACAGCGCAACAAATTAGGGACTTGCTTTCTACATGGCATTTTAAACCATTTGTTTTCAATGTTTAAAGGTAAAATATTATAAGACTGTGTGACCGATTTTCTTGTTTCTGATTTCTAATTTTATTTTTTAGATGAGTTATAAACGGAATTTGGAAGTTTTGAAACATATTACCGAGCGTCATATACTGCAACTGGTGGCCAAGTACAACATTAAATTAGGAGTTCAAATTAAATTGGAAAACTGTTAAATCTTGATAAATTTCACAACAAACTTTAATAACCTCACCTCTAGATTATGACACTATTCACAACGTTGTTATACTTGATCATTTAAATTAACATGTCTCCAACAATACGAGTATGGCCGCTGATCAAATTAACTTGCATACAATTTTAAATGATAGTCCACAAGGTAGAGCTATATACAGTTTATATCAACAAAATAACAAGTTGAATGAGGGTTCAAGACTAGTTATGATTGATTTAGCCGTTAAAATGACTGTATATATGGCTAAAGACATATCAGAAAATATTTTAAGATTATTTCCAACTGAATTAATGGTAAACATTTTTAAAAATAACATACTTTTCTTATAATGTACATTTTTCATATTCATTGTATTATAGGACTACTACTATTCAAATCACAAGGTAAAATTTATGATATGCACAACATCAGCTAAAAAATAGTAGTATCCTGCCCAAACGGCCATATTCGTCCAAAGCATTGGAGCTAGTGAAAAAGCATACTTTTGAACCAGGTGAGATGTGCAAATTATTTGTGTTCTAATTTACAATAACATTGTGTTTTATTTTATATTTTATATTTAAGAATCAACTGAGCTAAATGTAGAAGACCACATTGATGCTATAAAATGACAATTGCTCGGAGGCAGAGTTGGAGTATCATTAAGCAACTTAAAATTATAGATTGCAAGAAATCCAAGATTCTACAAACGCTGTTGTCATCAATTAGAAATCATTTTAGCTAACAGACATACGTATTTCCATTTTCTATAGGTATATATGGATTTCAACCATCTGTATCCAGCAGCATGCAGCTTAATAATCGAATTTACAGAGTTTTCTAAGAAAATTTTACAAATTTGCGAAGAAAAAATTAAGGACATTTCCTCCAAAAATTTGTTAGTGGAACTTAATAATAAGGCATATATACCTGAAACTAAGAAGTTTAATTGCAACATAACTATTCAATATCGGTAAAAACACTTTAATAAGGAAATATTCATATTATTGTTTAATTTCAAACTTAAAATAAGTAAAGCTAAGTAATTTTGGATTTAGTCAATCCAATATTATTAATTAATGAAGAAAAATTATAATTTTACTTGTTATCTGAAATACACATATTTTTTTGAATAAAACTACATCTATATACTATACGTTCGTCTTTTTATTTATTTCTCCTTATTGTAACAGCACCATAAATGAACACAGATACACTGCAGCCTTATTGTCGAAATGATGCCATTTGCATCGCAACTTCTTCGGTCCGATACATTCCCACTTCAAACGTAAGTAATATATTTATATGTACATATATATATGCGATATAATATGTTATGTATAAATATTAAAAATATGTATACTATATATATGTATATATATATATATATATATATATATATATATATATATATATATATATATATATATAATATATATATATATATATATATATATATATATATATATATATATATATATATATATATATATATATATATATATATATATATATATATATATATATATATATATATACTCGTACATTGTTTCCATCGAATCAAAGAAAAAATTAATTTAAATAAAGAAATTTTTCTATAGGATTGCCGAAATTTTTATTTAAAATGAATAAATTATTGAACGAAACTTATTTAATTGAACAAAACAACGATTGTTTTAACGATGGAATTAGATTTTTTTGAATAAATTTTGTTGAATTCACAATTATTTCAGCACATGGATTAATCATAAATCAACTAAAATTTAATCTGTTAGATAAAAATTCATCAAATACACAAATTTATTATTTTTTTATATATGATTATATAATTATTCAAACCAAATGCTAGCTTTCGTTGACCCTATAGTGTACGCTATTTCTTCATTTAAATAACGTGTTTCTTCAAATTCACCAACTTTTTTGGTTCAGTGATGCACTTGAAATCATGAAATAAGTATCAAAGTTGTTACATTTTTGTGGCAAAATGTACAAAATTGGTACATTTTTTTTTAATGAACCAACTTGATATATTGTATAATTTCCCAACAGTTTATACAAAAAACTTAATAAATAATAACTATAATAAATAAAAAACATAAAATCATTGTTTGAATTCAAGAAACGCAATTTATTTTTATTTTTTAGATCTATTTTAGAATTATAATTTACAACACTTCAAACGCTCCGTCTTTAATTTTAAATTTGGAAGCAAATTTTCCAAGATCATCTTTTGGTATATACATATATCTGTATCGTCGTTAACAGTTGGTTTTGTCAACGTTCTAGTAAACATTATATTACTAATAGTATTGTTGTCAAGCCGATTGGTCTTTTTGTTTTTTATTATGTTTAATGTTGAGAACACTCTTTCCGTTGTTGCACTACTGTGCGGCAACGACAGCAATGTAAGAATATAATCGGCTAGTTCTGAATAATTAGAAACTTCTAATTTTTTTCTTAAAGTTTTAAGTTTTATGCAGTTTTGGACAGCGTCTTCCGAATTTAAATGTTTCAACAAATCTTTATTTCCAATTAAACTTCGCCATTGATCATTTAAAGTTTTCATTGAGGCATCTTTGTTATGGAAAGGATAATTGGATACCAAAGGCCGAATTGTTGGCATAGTCCCAGACACAATTTCAGCTACGTTACAAAATTTTAAAATTTCTAATTTGCTGTCATTAAGTTGAAATCGTTTTTAACGAAATAATGTTTTGTTTGACACAAATTATGTTAAATTTGTTTTCTTCTAAAAATGTTTCTTCAAATTCTTGGCTTTCAAACCTAGTGAAAAAAACATCGAATTTATTGGGAGATAATGGGTAGGATCCTTAACATCGACTTCTAGACCAATGCTGTCCAACATGATGAAATTTTTTAAAATTTGCAAATAAACGCGTTTTATTGTTTGGTAAACGTTTTATATTTCAGCCTTTTCAGACTGAACAATTTTGTTTACGTCGTTGACAATTTTTAATATATATTGTAAAAATAGCAAATATAATTTGAATTCGCTGTTCGTAAGAAATTCTAGGATTTCTTGAGTAGAATCACCTTTATCCTTTGCCTCGAAGCAATACAAAACAAAGTAATGCTTTAGGGCCTCCCATTGCTCTAAAATTCTAGAAACCACAGTTTCAAGTGAAAGCCATCTAGTTTTGCAGAATCTTAAAATTTTGTGATTCTGGATATTGAAATCCTCTTGAAAAGTAAAATATTCGAATTGTCGTTTGGGACTATGTGAAAAATGATTATTGATGTTTCTAGTGTTTTTTTCGATAGCCTCGGGAAAATGTTTTAAGGCGTGATTTACACAAAGAGCAATGGAATGGCATGTACACCCAAAAAAAAAACATCTTTTTGCAATTTTTGAATTTTGGCCATTTAAATTGGCTGCCATAACGTCGAATTTTGTAATTTTATTGAGCCGAAAAAATTATTTATTATTTTTTGTGAAGTTGGATCGACGTATATCTGCAAATTAACGCCAAACATTTTTGTGTTGTTAGGTCAGTGGTTTCATCAATAATAATTGAAAATTTTTGTTGTTGAAGAATTTTGCTTATTTTCTGTGCGGCGTACGGCCCAATAATTGTGTTTATATATATATTACGTGAATTTCGTGCGGCCACATTTTATTTGTTGGGCTT
The DNA here is from genome assembly GCA_951394425.1 of Tipula unca. Lineage (NCBI taxonomy): Eukaryota > Metazoa > Arthropoda > Insecta > Diptera > Tipulidae > Tipula > Tipula unca. The sequence continues at coordinate 75,149,842 of OX596381.1, forward strand.
TCATAAAATTATGCGAAACCGTTTCAATTAGTTTTGGCAATGAATCCATAAGTTTAAATGGCAAACCGTGCTGTATACAGTAAATAACGCATGTCATTTCAACTTGGTTTTTTTTCATTGCTTGTTGTCCTAAAAAAGAAACATCCAAAAGACGTATTTCCGTGCTCGTATTTAAAAGTTCAATATGTTTTTTTGAAAATTTAGCATGGCGGTTAAGCTTAACAAGCCAAACGGTGTCACACATTCCACAAATAACCACTTATTGAAACAGAAAACATTTTATAATATTTAAAAGAAACGGTATTCAATAATTTTCTAAATAAATCACAAAAAGAATTTAAACATATGTATATCCTAAGAATAAAGAAAAATGATCTCTCACCAATAGGGATTTTTGTATAAATAGATTTAATAATTAACCATTTATGTGCTGAAAAATCGCAAATATATTCGAGAAGCTTCGATTTAACTTTTATATTTTTTACTTAAATTACACAAATTACTAAAATATTTGTGATATTTCCACAATACTAAACAGCTTACAGCATGAAAGATAAACCGTTAATGTTTTTTATTTATTTTTGACGTTTCATCAATAATCCATTAGGCATTATTAATGTATAAAACCCACTAGACATAACATTCAGTATGTGCACTGTGCAGTCAAATTCAAATTGGAAAACATAACCCAATAAACATTCACGTTGAGATTTTCAAAAGAAATTACATAGTTTTGTAATTAAATAACACAAATCAAGTTGAAATGTACCAAAATTAAAAGGTACGTACCAAAGTTTTTGGACTAACAAAATGTACCAAAATTGGTAACACTGTCTGCCCTCGATAGCACAGTAAGTAGCGTGCTTGCCTTGTTATTCGAGGGTCTCGGGTTCGATTCCCGGTGGTGACCAAAAATCACGGTTGGGTGTTTTTAATGTGTAAGTATTTGTGTTTGTCCGGGTATTGCACCGTGGGCCCATTGTGGCATTGAGTGCTGGTGTAATCCGCGCCCAATTTAAAAAAAAAAAAAAAAAAAAAAAAAAAACACTCTGCAATAGGTAATCCAACTTAGTCCTTCCATGGAGGGTTATCTCCAACGTCCGGATGGTTCATGTACTACGAGTAGTGGGGAATCCTTGGAGCTACTATTAGATTAGGCCTCGCAAGTCATATAGTAAATAGGCGGAAAATGCTATGGGCAATAAACAGCTTAAAGCCATACAAGTTGGCAGGGCCTAATGGCATTATTCCTGCGGATATCCAGTGAACTATTGACTAAGTCCTACCCTGGCTGGAAGTCTTCAAATGCAGCTTTAGAACTTTGTCACATTCTTAGTAAATGAACTGTGAAGTAAACGTAATATTTATACCTAAGGCAAAAAAAAACTTCTCATTGCTATCCCAAAGACATTAGGCCTATAATATTAACCTCTATTTTATTAAAGTCACTAGAAAAGCAAATAGAGGCTTCAGTCAGAAGCTTAATCAAGCCGGTGGAGCAGAAAGAAATGTCTTGAATATAAGGAATATTGTACGATAACTTTAATGAATATAGAAGGGGGCTTTAGCAAGGTAGACGGGTCACTCAGATAGTGAATAGATCAAATACTTAGAGGCAGAATCGTGACAGCTCATTTGGGTAGGGCGTCTCCTGGCAGATTCGTAAGCAGAGGGACACCGCAAGGTGGGGTTTTATCACCCCTTCTGTGGGATTTGGTCATAATCTGTTACAAAAGCTGGAAGGGCAAGGCCTTGCACTCGGCTTCCTTTCTGAGTGGGCCAGCAGCTGCAGATTGAATAAACCTGTAGCGGGCAGACCATATTATTAGCCAATCAAATCTAGCCATTTAGTAAACAAATTTTCCCTGCCAAATTAAAATAATTTCACGATGCAAAATGTGCAGCAAGCACACCTCTACAAATTAAAATACGCTCAAATAATTTTCTGCATAAATATTTTATGTATTTAATGACCTAATTATATTGTGTTTTAATTTGTTTCAAGAGAACATTAAAAATGAACGAGAAATAAGCGTGGATGACGATTTAGAAGAATTTGAATGAAGTTGACCCAATAATGGAGAACGAGTACGATATATTTAGTGATAACGATATTGTTTGAATATGCGGCACAATATCATTAAAAATTCAGGCATTCCACCAGAATTATTTCGACTATAAGAGTTGACGTCGTTGGATTTATAGCACACAATCGAATGAAAGAAGTGCCCGATGGACTAGAAAAGGCGAAGAGTTTGCTTGTGTTAAACCTAAGCGATAACCAGTAAGCCTATATCTGGTTTTAGTGTTGCAAGTTTAATTTTTTTCTTAATCCATTTAACTGATTCCTGGAACTATCACACAATAAACTCGAAACGTTGCCACCACAAGCACGTCGTCTGGTAAATCTACAAACACTGAACTTAAGTGATGATACGCTAGAATTATTCCAGTTGCGACAATTGCTTGATTTATCACAAAATTCGTTTTCGAAGGTCCCCGATTGTTTGTACAATATGGATAATTTAAAACGTTTGAATTTATCTGATAATGATATATCTGAGCTAGCATGGGGTGTTGATTCTGCCAAATTTGGAGAATCTAAATTTGGCCAGAAACAAGCATAAATCACTTAAACTTACTTAACATAAAACAGAAATAAAACTGTTATCGTGACCGAAGCTCAAGGGGATGATACTAAGAAATTCCTTAAAATATTTGGTATTCATTTCATTTGGTTTGTAAGAAGTCAACGCGACTGGGTCGTGCTGCCCCTGGTAAATTATTTCACAAATTGTTCAATATGATTGATTAACCACCATACGCGATGGTAGGTAACTCGAGTGCAAGAGGGGACTGAAATTCATTTTTTTTCAAATGTAAATTGAGTTAGGCGTCCGAAAAGAATTCGATCACGAAGCTACATTGATGGAATATGGCCGATGATGATGGTATGATACTAGATAACGGGGAACAAATGTTCCTCTGGCTTGGACCACGTTGCATGAGTAAAGTTAAAATAAAACTCTAATGTAAATCGGCCCAAGTTTATATACAGCACATGAAGAATAAACAACCGGATCGTTCTCGGAAATTTAAATCGAAATTCAATCGATTTTTTTGATTTAAATTTTAAAATTGTTATATTTTATGTATTTTACTCACAAATTATATAATTTAATAAATTAATAGAAATTAAAATAATTCAGAATCTATACATCAGGCGTCATCATCACAGACAACCTTATTACCTTAGTTCCATCGTACACCAAATGACGATGAGAATGAAAGAAAAATTCAATCAACCCCCTCAGTCGATTCTTCCCGAAATAAATTATTACCCTTTTGGCCCAACAATCCCACCGTTTGGTTCTCACAAGCGGAGGCTCAGTTTAGCATTTGCAACGTAACGGCGGATTCAACTAAATGCTCGCATTTTATTTCGGCATTACCAACAGATATTTGCGAATCGGTAATAGAGTTGATAATAAATCCTCCAAAAACCGAAAAATATAGCAAGTTGAAATCCGCTCTTACAGCTCGGCAAGCCGTTTCTGCACCATCGACCTCCCGCGGCCCGGAACTATTAGGAGCTGTATCAACCATTAAGCAACTAAGCGGACGACTTGTTAATGTCGAGTCGATGTTGTCAAAGCTACAAACGGGTCGCAGCCGCTCACCAATTTCGGGTTATCAATCAAGGAACCCTTGGAGACCAAGAAGCGGCAGCAGACGTCATTACAACGACCATGGACTCTGCTATTTTCACAAAAAAATTTGGAAGAGCTGCAAGGAAATGCTACCGACCATGCGCTCTTTCCATAACAGCAACAAACCGGAATCTACCAGCAGTAATAAAAAAAAGATTAAATCCGATAGCGAGTGCGGCATACAACTTAATCGCCGCTTATTTCTCAGAGACGCAACCAATAAACTCCAGTTTCCACACGTTTTTACTGACTGGCCGATTAGTGGTGCTGACTTCTTGACAAAATATGGTCTCCTCGTCGACCTCCGTGGAAGACGCCTCTTAGATCCCACGACGAATCTTGCTGTGAGTGCAATGCCACCAATGGCGTCAAAACTTCTACACCAATCCATCCGACTGCTAAAAATGGATATGATTCACTTTTGAAGATGTTTCCTTCTTTGGTTGAAACACCAGATTACGCCAATCCAGCAAAACATAACGTGGTTCACTACATTTACACTGAAGGTCGCCTTCCTTGTTCAAGACCACGTAGGCTGGATCCAGTTAAACATAAAACTGCGCTTACCGAGTTCGAGCATATGGTCCAACTAGGCATATGCCGACCGTCCTCTTCTGCGGTATGATCACCTCTCCATATGGTAAAGAAGAAGGACATCGCCGATTGGCGCCCATGTGGAGATTATCGTCGACTAAACGCCGTAACCACATCGGATCGTTATCCGATCCCATACACATTCAAAATTTTTCAATGCACCTAAATGGATGTGGTGTGTTTTCAAAAATTGATTTGGTTAGAGCTTATCATCTTATCCCAATTGCGCCCGAAGACGTACCTAAAACGGCAATAACTACCCCCTTCTGGTTATTCGAATTCACACGAATGCCCTTTGGTCTTCGAAACGCTGCGCAAACTTTTCAACGCTTCATGAATAAAGTTGTCAAAGGATTAGATTTTATATTCGAATTCCTCAGTCACCAAATAACCCAAGATGGCATAACACCCTCGCTACGGCAAGTTGAGGCTATCGAAAATTTTCTACAGCCAACATCAATCCAACAAATACAGCGATTCGTAGGAATAGTCAATTACTACCATCGCTTCATTCGAAAGCTAGCCGAATCACTCTCTGCAATTTATGCTCATTTGGCAACATTAAACAAAATACCCAAGAACAAACAATTTTTTACTTGGCCCGACGAGTGCAACGAGTCATTCGGCCCAATTAAAAGAGCACTTGTCAACTCAACATTGCTGGCCCATCCCAATAGCGAATCACGCTGTAGCATCTCCACTGATGCGTCTGGTAGTGCAGTAGGAGCAGTCCATACAGCAATGCAGTAAAGATTGTTGGCAACCTTTGAGATTTTTCTCACGAAAGCTCTCAACAACAGAGGTAAAATAGTCAGCCTTTGACAGGCAACTCCTCGCTATTTATTTAGCCATTTAACACTTCCGCTATTTTCTGGAAGGTAGACAATTTACTGTCTACACGGATCATAAGCCTTTAATCAAAGCAATTGTCTCCCTGAGCGCAAATAGTCCACGGCAGACTCGACACTTTTAAGCAAAACGTGGTCGCTGACACATTGTCACGGACTAGCGATCACGTTTCAACAATAGACTCCGTCAATCTAGATCTTAAAAAACTAGCTCAGACAAAACAGTCTGACGATGAATTACTCCCACTATTGGATAATTCATCACGCCCTGAGAGTTCCAAATTCAAATTAGAACTCACCATTCTTCCAGGTATAAAAATTTATTACGAAACATCAACAGGTGTAAATCGACCATTTGTTCCAGCATCTCATAGACATATAGTGTTCGATGCTCTGCATGGTCTATCACATTCAAGTATACGAGCATCACGTAAATTAATTTCCTGTAGGTATTTTTGGCCGAAAATGAACGCGGACATCACGCATTGGGTGAAGTCCTGTATTGGTTGCCAGAAGAGCAAGGTTCATCAACATACCAACCCGGAAAATTTAACCTACCTTCTGAGTGGTTGGAGCATACACACATGGATATAGTGGGACCATTGCCACCATCCGAAGGTTTTGTGTATACGCTCACCATTGTCGATCGCTTTACTCGTTGGCCTGAGGCATACCCTATTCAAGATAGCACCGCTGCCACTATTGCTAGGACGTTTGTCGAGCAATACGTTTCAAGATTTGGGATACCACTTGAAATCACGACCGACCAAGGCTGTCCATTCGAGTCTAAACTCTTTTCCGAACTTACGCGTTTACTAGGCGCTCATAGAATTTGTACCACTGCCTATCATCCACAGGAAAATGGTATAGTCGAAAGATTCCACCGACAACTTAAAGCTTCGCTCAAAGCTCGAGAAAATACAATTAAATGGAGCACTGAGCTTCATATAGTCTTGCTGGGAATAAAGGAAGAACTAAAATGCTCCCCAGCTGAACTAGTTTATGGTCAAGCCCTCAGATTACCAGGAGAATTTTGACACTCGCAAGTCAACTAACCCGCCTATTTTTATTCCCAAGTATTAAACAATTGCGAGTACGTATTCATTCGTATTGGCAGAGTACGAACGCCTAACACCTCCGTACGAAGGACGTTACAAAGTCATTCGTCGTTTTCGTAAACATTACATTCTAGATTTAAAAGGCAAGAATGTAAATGTTTCTATTGACAGATTAAAGCCGGCATACGGTATCCTAGCTGAGTGTAACTTAGTAATTAACCAAACAACTCCTAGAAAGTCTGCCTGATTCCTAATTAATCCTTAATTACATTGTATCCAAATTAAATAATAATTATAATTTTAAACTTAATTTGTAAAGATTTTACAACTTGTATTTACTAATTTAGGTTTTATATGCATTATACGAGTACATAGTTCTATCATGAGGGATAACTTGTATTAGCTGATGTACATTTTTCATTTTTCTGGTATATAATTCTGGGATAAGTTTTTGTACCTTGTTTTTATATTACAAACCATTAAAACGGTTGAAGCTCTATGTAACACACTTATATCAATCGTACGACTTACGGGTTGTTAAATTACTGAGATAAGGATCTGATCTCATATCCCATACCCCACTATATCTACCAATCCCTGTAAGTTGAGATCCGGTGGTGGTCAATTCTACCCTTTGGACATTCGAAGTTTTAGTAAAAATAATTAAGTTTTACTATGATGCTACTGACTGTTTAAAAAACTTTTTGAATAAATTCAAATCGAGATATATTTTCAGTGTTATTAAGTTTTGTAAGGTTTCCGGGCTGAAAGTAAAATGACATCTAATATTTAGGTTATACGTATTTTCTTTTTTCGGGATGAAAGCAACCATATGGCAATGATAAAAATCATTTGGAGCTTCCAGCTCAGTGTATTCCTAATATAAGTTAATTTTAATTTTTTTCAGGTTACTTACTATAAAATGATGGGCAAGTTGTAATAAGTTCCAACTTATCCCACGTGATTTGTTATAACGTGCTCCACACGCTGAATACATTTTATTTCATGTATTTTACAGTTACTTGATAATTTTTTTCAATAATTTTTCATATTTTTTATATTTACAAATTGTTAGACATTCTTAAAAAACATAAAAACATGAAATTATGCAAATTTGAACTAGTACTGGTCTCTCTTCCTTGAAATTGAATTAAAGAAAACTGGGTTCAACTTAGGTTTGACCTACAAATTCCAAATTAATTGCATTCGGTTAGTTTTGAATATATGTAGCATATAGCCATGAAAGCTCATTTTTTATGATTATGCATACATGTTACGTATGTGAAATTTGTCCTAAATCTGTTCTAATAGCAACAACAACAAATTATTATGCAAATGTGTGAGTGTGAATGTAAAATAAAAGTTTCGTTATAACGAATTTTTATATTTTTATTGTGAATTATTAAATTAAGAGAAATTAGTTGATTTACTAACTTACTGGTTTCCTTTTAAATTAAATTTAATGTTAATTCTGGATCTCTATCCACTGATATCTAAACAAAATTAGTCGAATTCCTCGAAGCATGGCAAATATATAAGGAATTCTAACTTGTTAGAAAAACTCGAAAAAAATCGACACTTCGACATATCTATTTCAGTTTTATTACTATGAACCACTAACTATGAGATTTGCCAAAAGAATACTTTCAGATATTGAAATCTTACATTGATAACAGATATTTTCGCGTTAGATGTGAAGAAAAATTTTCCGAGCTAAAGAGAGTATCTGCAGGGGTTCCCCAAGGTAGCGTGCTAGGGCCAGTGTTGTATTTACTTTATACAAGTGATTTACCAAACACAAGCGGCACAACAATAGCAACATTTGCGGACGATACTGCAATTTTAGCTACTGGTTATAAAGTAGACGAAGCAACCAGAAAACTGCAACGGACTACGAACCAACTTAGTAACTGGACCAAAAAATGGCGCATTAAGCTAAATGAAGAAAAATCAACGCACGTTAACTTCACCCATCAAATAGTTAACTGGATACCAATAGAACTAAGTTCCAAACAAGTTCCTTATGCTAACACAGCCAAGTATCTTGGCATGACTCTCGATGCTAAGTTAAAATGGAAAGAGAACATTAAAAAGAAAAAGGAGGAACTACACATTAAATATAGAAATATGTATTGGCTAATTGGAAGGTATTCAGAGCTATCAATACCTAATAAGTTGCTACTATACCAACAAGTTTTAAAACCTATATGGACTTATGGTATTCAGCTTTGGGGCTGTACTAAGAAAACCAATATTAAAATAATACAAGCTTTTAAAAATAAAGTGTTACGTGGAATAGTGAACGCTCCTTGGTACATAAGAAACGATAACCTATATAGAGACCTCCGGATGGAAAACGTCAGCGAAGAGATAACAATTCATGCAAAGAAACACATACAACGGCTTGGTCAACATGAAAATGTTGAGTTACGTGGTATGCTGAGTAACACATATGGAGTACGAAGGCTCCAAAGAAAGAAACCGCTGGAATTGGGAAGACTACAATAGGGTGGCTACATTTTTAGAGACTAACTAATGGGTTATACCTCTGCAAATTGAACATAAGAAAGATAGACAAATTACTAGATGATATATGTAATCAGTTGAAATATTTAAAACAATAAAAAAAAAAAAAAAAATTATTATGAACCAAAATTGTAAAACCTAAGTACCTGAAAGCCTATATTTTGGAAAACCTGAGTTGTTTTCCTTTAGACCAGAATAACACCAAACATTTTTCGGCAATGATAGTCACTTATTAGAAACACTCGAAAACCACTCAGATTTTCTAAAAATATAGGCTTTCAGGTACTTAGGATTGAACAATTTTGGTTCATATATAGTAACAAAACTGAAATACATAAATAGAAGGGTTCAAATTTTTTCGAGTTTTTCTAATAAGGTGCCATCATATAGCTGAAAAATGTTTGAATAGGTCTGGGTCTGGTCTAATGGAAAACCACTCTGGTTTTCCAAAATATAGGCTTCCAGGTACTTAGGATTACAAAATTTTCGTTCATCGTAACAAAACTGAAATTCATATATCGAAGTGTCCTAAGAGAAATTCTATCATCGTCTATAGTTTTGGAATTTTGAAATATCGAATTACATAAAGTTAAACAAAAGAACTAACTTTTATATGGACTTAAGCGTTGTTCGTCCCCACTCCAAATGACCACTTATTAGAAACACACGAAAAAATTCGGAGAAATCGATATATGTATTTCAGTTTTGTATTGTAACTTAGAATCAAAAATTCCCAGTCTGGTGATGATAAATATATTAGGGAACAAATTCGTGTTTCGGCAAAATCATTCCATAAAATGTTGTCACTTTGATGAAATCAATCATGGATACAGCATAAAAATTAAATTGACACCTACAGAGTAACAGATGTATCTTTTAAAATATAGCGATACTCAATAAGAACGATAGTTCATTTAATGTTGGATGAATTTGTTGAAATTTCTCTAAGGATTATCAAACACCTAATGCTGACTAAATATGAAAATATTAGTCATAAGTTTAATTTACGAGTTGCTTTTTAACAAAGCAGTAGGTGCTATCGACGAATGTCATGTTAAAATTTTAGCTCCGACGCATCTCCACGATCGTACACCAAACGGAAATCAGATTATAGTGTCAACGTTATGGCAATCTGTGAGAGTAGAGGAAAACTTTTAGTTAGATATCTGGGGTCTGTTGACGATCAAAGGGTTTGGCGAAATAGCGAGATATATAAAGGTGCCAATTTTCCTCCTAGTGGCTATTACTTATTGGGAGATAGTGGCTCAAAATGCCAATTACGAGCCGTGCCAATTATAACTAAAATTCGTAATAATCAGTTATCGCCGATTCAGGAGAAAGAATTTAATAAATTACATATAGTAAAGCACGAAGTATCATTGAAAATGCTTTGGGAAGGATGAAGACGAGATGGAGGTCAATATTCCAAAAATTAAAAACAGCATTGAAACAGCAGTTGCATGCCGTGTCATGAATATTATTTGTATATTTGAATAATACAAGAAACTTAGTGTTACTATAGTGTTCAATCCCCATGGCTTGATTTTTTTATCTTTTATACCTACAAATATACAACGAATTGTTATTCGTATATTTTTAGATATGCTACACACATAAGAATATATTCTCTTTACTCTCACGTAACATCACTTTGAATCCACGAGCAATAAGAAAAACGAATTTTAATAATAAAGTAAAGTTGTTCAGGTTTTCAAAATTAACGCCAATAAGAAGTCAGTGGTTGAGGTTATGTGCGCGATAAGGCAAATTTAATTTGGGTATTTCCTATAAAGGTTCATTACATTTTAAAAACAAACATTTCGATAATATTAGACCTCAAATTTTCCTATCGTGAAATGAAGACTAAATGTGATTGCAACCCCTATTGCATTGTAAAAATTATTTACCATTTATTATATTTGTTATGCTAATATATTTGAAATTTTACAAATTATCTCTAGATAAATTTAAAACCAACATTGAACTACTACTAAGAAGAGAAAAATACAAACTGCGAAGAATCAACTAAAAAATGTTAAACCATCTTTCAGAATATCAAATGGCCAAAGAACGATTCAAAACCATTTTTACGAAAGAGCAGATAAAAAAACTTAAATCAAACAGGCGACGCATAGATTGGACTGGAAAAGACATTCCATCAAAAAAACAGTATGCTTTACTCACAATTGAAATGTCAAGCTTTGAAAAAATGTGCGTAACATGCGTTTTGTTGAAATGAAAATCAAAAAGGAATATACCTACGATCAGGGATGGGCGAGGTAGATTATGCCATGTAATCTACGCGGTTTTCGACAATTAAGACAATGTCAAGAACCTACGATTTTTAAGCGATACGAAATAAAGTGCGGTATTTTGTGAAAGGACGATTCATTTAAGTCGTAAGAAGAATTGAAATAAAAAGTTCAAATTAAATCGGGAACCACATACCATACTATAACTATATATGGAAATATATGTTGAAATAAAACAGCCAAAACGTTTAATTAAAGAATGTTTGTATACTATTCGTTCGGATTGGTCTAAATTTTAAATTTGGTGATAACGGATAAAGTCATGCCATGCTCCCCATGAGCTCCAGTATGCTATATCTAAATAGATATGGTATTTAGGTAAAAAAAACTCTAAAAATGAGAAAGACAAAAAGCTGCCTTATTATTTAAAATTACGTTAGATTGTATCGTATATTCTTACTTATAATCTTAATTAAGATCTGATAGAATTTTTTTTTAGTAAAATGAGAGCAAAAGGTGGGCTTTAGACAACTGGGTAGTATAATATATTTTGAGCGTACTACAACTTCTGTCAAAACATATTTTTTTTTTTTATTTCTCTCATTTTTTTTTTTTTGTTTATTGCCACAGTCGTACATAAAATTATTTAATTTTTCATAGGGTTAAAAAAAATTGGATTTTTAGAAATTTATGAACATGTATAATGCACATAATTATGTACCACAATACAAAATTGATAAATATTTATTACAATATACTTGTAGAAAATAATTCCACCCATTTTTTTTAGATAATATAATTTAATTTTAATATTTTTTTAAAGGGATGATTAATCTTATATCCCGTTTACACGAGAAGAATAAAAGTTTTAAAATAAAAATTGAAATAAATTAAAATAAAAATTTTCACGCATTTTTACAACAGAAAAAAAAACCCTACAAAAAAAAATAGTTTCGCCGGCTATGAACGTTTTTATATAAACATCAAAAAAAGCAAAATGGCCGCGTAATTTTGTTCTATTTTTGGTATACAAACCGTTTAGTTTTAATTATTTTGATAGAAAACTAAAACTGATTTAAACTAAAATGGGTGGCCATAATAAGGATTAAATACACTTCAAAACTGCACAATTATTTTTAAATTTCATTCGTGTGAATTAAATTGCGATCGAAGGGATTAAAAAAATTTTGAAAAAATATGCACTTAATACTTACCTAAAAAAGTTAATTAAACACTTTTTATTATTGTTTTTTTTGTATTATTTTGCTTCGTATTGGAGCAATTTGTCACACAACAATTAATTAATTTAGCCATCTTATATTTTTCACTTATAATTTTTAATTTTATTTCGATGTAAAAACACACAAACACAAAACATGAAATAAATAAAAAAATAAAATTTTTTTTGACAGAAGTTGTAGTACGATTTTCTTATTCTCTTTTCATACATTTTAAATTTTACACTCTCTCTATATATCTTTATGCTCGAAGGCTTTAGATTTTAAATGTATAGCAAGACGCTAACACCGAACATGATGGCAGCTAAAATTGTAAATTAAATTGACATAATAAACTGAAAAATACATTCAACATAACTAATTAATTTATTTACAAATTTTCTGACCGTTTTCTTCTGATTTTAACTGGCACCGCGTTCGTCCGATTTAACTGTCTCCAATTTTTTTCTTTGGGGCTACCTAAATGTTAAGGTGTATGCCAATAAGCCAAGAACCATCCTACAGCTTGAGGCCAATATCCTAGAAGAAGTGAGGGTGTTGGGATCTGAAATTCTAAGAAAAGTTATGCAAAATTCTCTGGAAAGAGCACATCAGGTCGAAGCAAACAATGGGCACCATTTGAAAGATATTATCTTCAAAACATAATACATAGTGTTTTAAAGATGTTTCCAATTACTGGTATTTTATATAACATACCAATTAAATTCTAAGAAAAAATTTGGTGATAGTATCTCAAACTGAAAAGCCATGCAAGCTAGTCTGACAGTCCAACCTAATTGGCACTGGAGACGGTGGGACTAGTGAAATAATTAAAAATAATGAAAAATATATGAAATGGTTAGCTTAAAGCTAAATTGGCTCGTTCACGACAGTGGAAGTTTTTTGAAACGAACAGAATAAATTAGTGTTAGTATGCCAAACTTAAAAAACACCCGAGCTTATCCGACATTGGCTCGAGTGTTTCGAAGTAGTGGTTTTTGTTGGTCTAGTTTAAAAAACACTTGACTTCGTCCGCTACTTACAAATCTTTGAATGGTTCGATTTACGTTTTTTTGTGATATTGAGGCGGGTTGGTATACGAAATTCAAGATTATAGTGATTTCCAGATGATAGTTTTATGAAACTGGGACAAAATTATAGGATGATAGTTAATCCTGACCTGATAGTTGATATATACATAAGTGTCGCTATAGGTACGGTGTTGCCATTGCGTTTTTCTGGGAAGAATCCTGGGCTAACATTAAATACATATAAAAACGTGGAATTGTTCACTGGATTCGGGATTGATTGATATCGTGCGGTATGAGATATGTGAGATATTGATATCGTGCGGTACTCGATCCTAAGTAAATTATTTTTTTGAATTTTTATAATACTATAACTTTCGTCGTTGATCATTTTGACTTCATTGTTCTGATGGTGCTACAATACAAGCGAAAGAGCGATACACTTCATCAATTAACAAAAATACCTTTCAGTGGATAAGCGTTATACCTGTCTGTATCTTTACGTGAAACAGCGAACGTTTTCTGGTTGCTTGTATTATCTCTAAAGATTTCTGAATGTTTCAATTTTCAATTTCAAAAAGTTATCTAAGCTCTAGGTTTTAATATTTAATAAATTTTGTAACACTGTCCAGTATAGAATATCAATATTATTTCAAAATTAATTTGTCAAGTATAGCTTAAAGCTTATATACAGTCAAAATATTTAATATCAAATTGATACAACGCGTGGGCAGTGACTGTTATTGAAATAAATAATTAGACACTTATGCATGGACAGAATATGACCCACGCTTTTAATAAATTTAAAGTCACAGTTTTTCACTGTAAACTAAGCCTATTAAATATTCATTTGTTTAGTTAATTTTCAATAAAAGTTTGTTTTAAAAAAAAACGTATATATACGCTTATTATAGTATTATGAATTATGAATTATGAAATAGATAAAATCTTCAATATTGTGGACATTCGGTTGAAAGAGTAAAAGCATTGCACATGTTTCTCAGTAAATTACTCACTTGCAAATTGTGGAAAGCAGATCTAAGAGCACAGTCAAATACAATGTACCTAGTTTCAACAATAAAACAAGCATCGGTGTGTATACAAAAAAATTGCAGCAATTCAATACAAGATTTTAGCAAGATCACTTTAAAATAATCCGTCTTCCGGGGTATTTTCTATGAAATTACAATTTCTGACCTAATTTTTTGGTTCGTTTTGGTTTATTTTCAATAATTTGATCTAGAAATCACAACAGGCATTTAAAATGAATTTATACCTACTCTGTTGGTGGTGGTTCTTAAATTAGGTCACTCAATTCAAACCGGTTGCCTATACATACGTATATACGGAAAAATAGAAAAAGGAAGCATGCATAAATGTTGAATTGAAATCAATGATTTGATGGTGGCAAATAGTCCTTTTTATGTTTGAGAAAAAGAACTTATCGTGTTAGGTCATTTTCTATTATTTACATATATACGTTATGATGTGCTCAAGGTTGCGTATGCCATTTTTTTTTTGTGTTTTGCCATTTCTTACATAAAATTAAGTCATAATATATATTGTGGAGATAATCTTTTCGAAATAAATTCTCAAGACAAGAATATTACTTCAAGGATTTTTCTCTTTTATTTTTACATTTCCATATAGCTACTCATAAATCTGTCGCGTGGCTTATTGTTTCGCCTAATGTTACAGTTGCATGCAAAGATTTGATTTTATGGTTATTACTGGTTTTGTTTGTATTTATGTATTAGAACTGATTTGAATAAATTGTAAGCGTATACATATAGTAAATAGGCTACTAATTACAATTGTTTTTTTTTTTTTTTTTGTATTAGGACATTACATTTTGCGGAGTTTAAACAGTGTGACGTGACGTCACACGTGATTATATACTTTATTGAAAATAGAATTACATTGACTTGTAATCCATCATTGCACAACACAAATCCAAGTACAAATTATACGTTTTTGTTTGTTTTTGTTCTTTAATCGCGCGCTTATTCTCCCGTCTGCGTTCCATCTAATATCGATTTTAGATTAAGAAAATGTTGTTCTTGGTTTTGAATTTATTTCATTTTTGTTATTAATTATTCATGTCATATTTTTTGTACGTTTATTTTATTTGATGGACAGAAAACGAATGAATTATTAGTTTTTTTTTTATGTTTTTCGTTCTTATATATTTTGTAAATGTTGAATTTGTAATTAAAAATAAAAACACAAAGCTTATTGTATGTACCTACATATATACAGCAACGTACATATAAAAGTCATGTCGTTTCTTTATGATTCGCGTCATAAATTTTTGACCCTTAGACTAAATAAACAGAAACGTTTCATGTTCGAAATTTGATTGGCATGAATTATTAATTTGCGATTGGTTATGGTTTCTAAATTAACATTTGATTGTATTGTAAACTTGCGTTGTAGACGAGTTTATTTATTTGGTAATAATTTATATGTACATAATCGAACGTATATATTATGCACAGATGGAGAATGGCAATGTGATTATGGTTATGGCTTTACATCGCCTTGAATACAACTTTTTGACCAAAAATAACATTTAACCTGTATATGTATATATAGTATTCAGAAAGCGTACCAATTTCGATTTCGATGGTTGATTTATAATATTCAATTTTAACCTAATTGTGACAAATCAGACAATTATATAGTTCAAATATAAAATTAGGACACTTTACGAACCAGCTTGGTGTTCATCATGCGTCACAGAGTATAGTTGTGTCACCTCAATTACCGACTGCGGAGATTTGTATTGAGGATCCATCACATGAGAAATTCACTATAGGGCCATGCAGAGACTAAAACGAAACCGCTCAAGTTAACTGCAATCATTTGTGGAACTGTCTTTTCAACCTTATTTGATTAGTATGGCGAACCCAAGTAATGTCTGACGAATGTAAAGTGGCCGCATCTTCAAGAAGAGAGACCGCTGGAAGTATGAGAATTATTGTGGTATAGCTCTCCTTTAAACAGCATACAAGTTACTGTCCTACATTATATTGGATAGAATCAACCCTCTAGCGGAAGGCATGGTTGGTGACTATCAAGGCGGATTTCGTCCGAATCGATCAGTCACTGATAAGGTCTTTTCGCTGTGAATGATTCTAACTAAATATCATGAAACTTCCATCCCCGTACATCAGGTGTTCCTCGAGAGAATTTGTGGTCTGCGCTCAAATATCTATAGGTATGCTAACAAAATTGGTACGATTGTGTAGAATGACAGTGACACAATTTCAATCCTGTATTAAATTTGTGAACAGATTATCACACTTGTGAAGTTTATCCTAAATTAGAATTAAACCAACAAAAACAACGCATTTATTAAAGTTTGTAAAAATTGAATATCCAAATAGTTGTAAGTGCTCAACCATATAAAAAGTAAAGGTTTAAAAATAATGATCCAATCATGCCGAACCGTTTGAAAAGCTAATGGTTTTCACATGGTCAAATTGTGGTTTCAGGAAATTTACATTTTAGGATTTTCTTAAGAAATTGCTTATCTTAAGATTTTCACTATTTATCACAAATTTTACTATGATTTTTCGATAGGCCTGAACTAACACTACAATCATGCTGAACGATCAGGCGACGATGGCTGCACGGTGTAGAGAATGACTTGGCTCCTTCAGGTTGTCTAAGATTATTATTATTTTATTATAAGATTACAGTATGCTTGGAAGCCCTACTTGGAAAGAGAAAACAAGAGTAATATAGCCATGTACTCATTAAGAAACGCCATCGGAAAGTGACGGGGCCTGATGCCGGGGCTATTCACTGCCGTAGTACGACCTATACTTATGTATGGGGTGCGCGTGTCGTGACCACTCTTGAAAAAGTAACCTACAGAAATGGGATCTTTAAGCTGCATAGAACGGTCTGTATGCCTTAGAGCGGAGCGCTGATGACAACACCAACATGCGCCTTATAGATTATGTTTCACCTTCTCCCTGCCGATATTTATGGTAAACAAACAGATGGCGGCGAATACGGCCACCCAGTTATCAGCCATATCTCAGTGGAAATGTCTTCAGATAGGACACTCGACGATAATTAGATCGCTTAGGAAGTAACTGCCGAATCACTACTACGCTACACCAACATTATGCTTCGAGAAACGGTTCCATACCACGTGCTCTTCAAGAGAATCTTAGAAGAGTGGGTCGCTATCAGAAATAGAAGCATTACAGTTCCTTACGGATGGCTCCAAGCTACACGGTAAAGTGGGAGCTGGAATCTTCTGTGATAAATTGAAAGTAGTTATATCAGTTCGTCTCCCTGATTACTGCAGCGTGTACCAAGCACAGGTACTAGCGATTGAGGAGGTCTTGACTTGGCTGATACATTATGTGATAACCTCGATTGATATCGCAATTTATGTGGACAGTCAGGCGGCAATCAAGTCGCGTGAATCAGTTTCTCTGCATTCAAGAATGGCGTTGGGTTTTCACTTGTCTCTAAATGAGATGAGTGAAAATTTCAAGATTCGGATAGTCTGGGTCACCGGCCACTCGGACGCCATGGGGAACTGCTCGAACGAACTAGCTAGACAGACATAGTACAACTCTCCAAATGCTACCATAAAGGGCAAATTTGGAGAGGCGTATTACGGCGCTCAAGACAGCGGTTAAAACAGAGGCAGTAGCCTCAGTTCACATGTAGTGTAGCAAGACAAGTCTGGCCAATTCTGAGCTTGAAACGCTCATTTTAATGATCAGTTTACATTATTGGAATTAAGTCACTTCAAATGCAAGTGTCAAATTGTAATTCGTAATTTTCGTTATGTTGCTAAGCAATTTCTTTAAAACCAAGCCGTGGTTAATCAGACAGACAATGAAATTGTTTTGAGACATGGACGTTTTTGAAAATATTAGGGTTGTTAGCCATAACAAATAGAAAATTTGCCATCGGATTAATAGTCATGAAATAACCCTATATACATATGTACATATATATATATAAAGATCTATACTTCCCGCTGGTGCCACCTCCCTCATCTTGGCGCGACAATATGACTGCAGAATCGATGACCAAGTTAATTTAAATACGTTTCAGTATGTGGTTCCTTCTATTGTTCAGTTTAAAGTGCTCTGCGATTGAATAATTGATCTATCACTCTTGCCATTGAGCTATTTACGAATATTCTTATCGTCCAATTTCGCTACCACCATCTGCACAGTGAATTTAGCATCGGTTGTTGACCTATTTAGTCGAAAGCGATATTTGAAGTCACCCATGATGCAAACGAATTGTCAATATTAATAATAAGCTTATAAAAAGAGTTTTCGAGAACTCATTATTCAAATAGTCCGATCCAACCAACATAACCTTTATGTTTATGCGTACTTGGCTTTTGAATATTTTAACGGTTTGAGCATTGCATAACGGATTATTTTCCACTCAGTTATCCAGATATAATATTTAGATAGCCCGTTCCAAAGGCGTCCAAGACTCGCGGAACCATAAATGCGGCAACTAAGCTTCATGCATTTCAAATTTCGTTTTGCCTGCGATGTATGCGACGAGACTGGCCGGTTTTGTCGTAAAATAATTGTTTCTCAATATAATGTCCACTGCAGGGAAGAATGAGGTCAATAACCTGCAATAATTTTAAGCTTTTCAATCAACGCGCTTTTTATACTTCACGAAAGAGTGACTTAATTTAAGCTATACGATAAATCCAGTAGATTATTTTTTCATATTAGCCCAATTGCATTTTAATGAGCAAGGCAATAGTTAAGATTTGGCAAGACAAATTGGATTAGGCGACTTTCGATATGTGGACAAAAATGTATTCCAACAAAATATATTTTTATGCCATAAAAAAATAATAAATTAAAATAATGTGTTATTAAATTTGTAAATTGTTCGATAATCCGAATAGCTGCTGATGGAATTTAGTAGCACATCAGAAGTCGTGATTACGTAAAATTCTAGCCCTTCACTCTCCTTTTAATTTTCTTCACTAATAAAAACTCTTTCTGTAGTAGTACAGTAGATACAACAATCCATATTCAACCCCATGTTAGCATTATAGTTCACTTCTGCTCGAACTGTTATTACGTTATTTTCCTTCTCGATGAAAATTCTCTATGCCGTTGAGCATTTGAAATTCTATGATTGGACATTCTTGGAGTGACTTTTAACCAGTTGTTTCCAACCATTTACATTCTTCATGCAATGTTATCATTTCATGTTGGCATACTCCACACCGATTATCTTCACAGTCACAGGGGAGCACAGTCAACTGCGAATAATTTTGCAACTTATTGGACCGTTTCAACGACTCTCTTCCATCAAGACAATGCACGGGTGCACACGTGTGTAGTTGCCAAGATCAAAATCCATGAAAACGTTGGGCTAGTGTATCGAGCTAAAAGACGAGTGTATCGAGTTAAGTGTAACGAGTGTATCGAGTTAAAATTTTGTTAAAAGAGCCATTTTCACACATAATTTCCTCGTATAATGTATTTTCCCACGAACTAAAATGCCGGTTTTTCCACAGCTTAAAATGCCACTGTACCGGGGGTTTTATTATTTCATTATTTCAGCCACAGCATGTTTCCAGTCATAAACCGGACAGCATTCTGAATCCAGTCGGATTATCTGGTCGTAATCTTCATACATATTTAAGTATTCCTCCGGTTGAATGATTTGCTCTTTAGACTTAACCCTTTTTTCAGAACAGTAACCACTCTATCGGGAGGAATAAAGGAACGTCTGGGCACAGGAAATATTACCTCGATTACCTTGATGTGGCTTGGTGCTTCGCTATAAGCCACTTTGAAAGCATGCCCATTAGGGCTGAATTTTGAACATTGCAAATCAGTCGAACAACACATTTGTCTTCTAAATTTGTTTGACGTATAGTCTGTGGTAGAGGGCTGATGCAATCTCGTTGCTTCCTTTCGACCATTCATTTTCCGTCCAAATAAAAAGGAAAACGTTTTGTAAGACTTGCCTTAGAAGACTCTTCAACAATTCCGAAATTGTTGAAGTAAAATTGCCTTGGTTTTTTTGACAATCAAAAGATAGCGTAATCATGAAGACATTTTCCTCCTTTGCGAAATTAAAAAAAAAACTGTAATCGGTGTTTTGAAACCTATATTGAACAAATTATTGAATACAAATCTAAAATAAACTTGTTCCACTTGTAGATACTCCGGACATTCTTTGTTATAAAGTTTGCGTAATTTATTTATCGACAGGTCACTCGGCAGATATTGACGCCCAGAATTGGCGCAAATCTAAAAATGTTTTCTGACAAACTATTATTAAGGAACCGTTGAATTTCCTAACAAAGTGGTCCATTTAAAAACTTCTCGCTGCGGTCCGCCTTCCTGATTTCTTCCGATGTATGCAAGCCGTGTATGAGCCGCAATAAATTTGTCTTGATCTGCTTTGTTCTTTGAACTATAGAACGATTTAACGAAAGAAAGAGCATCGTTTCCTCGAAGTGAAGAACACGGAAATTTGCTCTCGAATGTGTATATGATGGCATTTTTGGTGGTTGTTTCAATTTATACCTGTTAATTATTAATTTAAAAAATCAATTGCGGAATTTGGATAAGACGAGTTTTGGTTTGAACGATGCTTTGGATGAGATGAGTTTTGGAATGATTCAAATTATTTTTATTATATGAATTGGGCAATTTTGGAACGTTTGAATTGTCCTAAATGATAGAAAACTATGTACTAATAACAAGGAAATCCTAATCCATGGCGACTTTTGGAATCGATCCACGATAAACCCCAAACATTTATTATTTATTTATAATCCCAAATTATCGAAATCACTCTAAATAAATAGGAACCTTATTTGTAGTTTTGAACTCAACTACGTTGTTAACATTATCGAAGTTTTCGACGTTGTTGAAGTTGTCGTCGGATTGTCGACACGTTGTTGTAAAATTTGATAGATGACGCGTAAATACCCATTCGTGGTCCACAGAATCAGAATTTTGGTTAGTTACCAACAATCCCACGTTTTTCAACACCTTCACATATGGTGTAACAGATAATATTTTCCAAAGACGGATTAAAGGAAGTTCGAGTAATTGAATCTCCTTGCCGTCTATTTTCACCTCTAGTATTTCATATTGAGCTGTTGATAGATTGCACGCACCAGATGAATCACTTTTGATAGAATTGGCTATATACGAATCTCCTCTATATCGATATCTTTTACATAGCATTTTTATAGCACCATCATCCTATATTGAACATTTGATCGTTATGGATTTTACTATATACAAAAGCGACTAAAGCCACATTTAAAATTACATAACACGATCTCAAGCATGCCCTATATTTTAGCATTTCGTTGCAAATGCCAGTATATCTGGAATTTCACATCATAATAAAAGAGCCAAATAAACCTGAAGTTATGTTTTTTTTCGATGATACGAATGGTCATACTTCGACAAGTGAGCTGATCAATTAGTCATTAAAGATTATATATTGGGGTTTCAAATGACAAAAATGCATAGGTAATCACGGGGCAATGGGTAAGATATGGTGGCTGTCTGTTTGGATGCGGAGATGAATCTGATTGAGATGAATCTTTCAGAAGGTTTTCCTCGGGTTTGTGAAATCGCGTGTCCTTGCGGTACAAGCCGGCAATTTATGAGAAGGAATGTGACCAGAAAACCGGTGCCAATTTCATGTTTATTAAGACTGCGTTAAATCTCCAGTATTGGGAAAAACTGTCCTTTTTTTTGTTTTTTTTTGAGGGAGGGGAAAACCCCCCTTCTTCACTCATCACAGTGACCGGGATCACAAAACATTGCATTACTTCAGTGAAAGTATGCATCCATACTTTACGTTGTATTCCTGGAGCGCCGGTTGGTCATCTCATTGGTGATGATGTTCCACGAATTTTTTTCCACCTGCATCTTCTCGGTTATATTATACACACTCTGGCCGCTCCTGCACCCACCTTATGCAGTGCAGTATAGTGTGTCTGCAGTGTCTTCCTCTTTGCAGTGGAAACAGTTAGGTGACTCCTTAATATGCATCTTAAAGAAGTAACTATTAAAACACCAGTGCCCCGATGAGAACAGTGTCAGGTGATAACAGGTATCTCCATGCTCACGCGCCACCCACTTCTCTAGAGTGGGAATGTGCTGCCTTTTCCAAATACCAGTATCAGCTTCCTTCCACCGGGTCTGCTATTGATGTTTATATAGCCATTACTATGGCTTCAGTTTTCTTTGGAGCCAGCTGCATACGATGATTATGACCGCAGCTTCCAATCGTTCTACTACCTGGTGTTTGTGTTTTGCCGATAAAATAAGTGGTAGGTCATCCGCGTAACCAACTAACTTCGCACCATCGGGCATATCGATTCGGAGTATACCATCATATAGGATATTCTATAGCGTCGGGCCTAGGATTGAGCTTTGTGGGACCTCACTGGTAATCTCTATCTGAGTTGTTATACCTTCTGTACCATCAAAATGCGTCGGTCGCTTAAATAGCTATGGTTCATTTCCTTAGGTACGGGCTCACGTGTAGCTCTTTCAGCTTTTGTTGGATTATCTAGAAGGTTGCGCTATTAAATGCATTTTGTATATCAAAGGTCATCTACCTGGATATTTCGGGTGTGACAGGACCCGGCCGCAGCCGTGTCTACTAAACATCAGTCGTAGAGCGTCCCGGTCTAAATCCGTACTGGTTAGTAGCAAGTTCACCTGTTTTGTTTACTTCTTGCGCCAGACGACGGAGTAGTAGGTGTTCCAAAAGTTTCCCGAACGTATCAGGTAAGCACAGTGCTCGGTATGATGAGGGTACACCATCTGGTATTACTTCTTTTTTAAGAAGAACCCGTCTAGTAGCTTTTCAGTTGTAGGGGAATTTCCCTTTTTTAAGTGCTTCAATCATAGCCGCCAAGACTTGGTTTGAGTTAGTCTCCGAAGCAAATCTTACAGCTTCTGGTGGAATACCATCTGGCACGGCACTTTAATTTGTCTTCATTTTTCGCCATGCTGTTTCCAATTCTTCCACAGGGAACAACGGAGTTTCCAGCACTCGTATATCTTCATGAGGCATATGGTGATGGGCTGAAAAGAGTTCACTCACGCTTCCATCATGGTGTTTGAATCTAAGGGAGGTACTGTCCGACTAAATCTTTATAGACTATATCGTTTTAAGCATCTTCCAAAACTTGCCAAATCTTAAGTCGGTGGGTTGTTCTTGCGGAGCCGAAGGTTACATCCAGAAAGGAACCATAGTTGCGCCTTTCAAAGGTTGAACCCTGCCCTGTGTTAAGGCTCGAGAGATCATATGATGCAGCCCGGTCTGCTCAGAGTGGTCCTCTGTTTTCTAGTATATTTCCTCCTGCAACAATTACGTCCTTGTAATGGTTCCAAATAATCAGACTGAGTTCGTCCATTCTTTGTACGAAATCTAGACTAGAATTCTAGAAGTGACAGGTTAAGAATACAATATCTTGCAGTTCCACTCAGAGTCTCCGTTCGCTGCACCTGTCCTTATTGTTACAGTGTCTTTTGACACTACGCTTAAAGCAGTATCTCCATCTAAATCTGGTATCCAACTTCCTCCTTCCAGCTTCGATCGACTCGGCTCGCTCACCAGGACCACATCTACATGCCTTCTACGGGCAGTAGCAACAAGGAGATCTTGGGCTGGCCTCCTGCGATGTGTGTTAAGTTGAGGCAGGCACATTATTAGCGACTGCTTCTCATGTACTTCTCTGTCTGGCTTATTAGCCGGAGGGGATATCGCCTCTGAGTGGAGTGTTTTATCTCTAAGGACTGTCCTTTAGAACAATTTATCTTTCTCGAATACAATAGATGTCCTGTGGTGGTATCGTAATAAAGTAATTTTTCCTATTTTCACAACCATAAAGTCGGCTAATTTCTGGATAAAACTGAACTTTTAATTAATTCGTTCGTTTAGAATTAAAGAAATTCAATGAAATTTTGTTATATGTAAAGATGTGCCAACTCAGATTGAATAACTAAATTAATTGTTTTTGGATTCAGGTGACCTAAACATTTTGTAATATTTTTAATAATCGAAACCTTTTTATAATTGTATGGATTGTATTAAATTTTTTTTTTAAATTAATTCCTCTATAGAACTGAAATACATACTCGAAATGTTCATTCGTTCGTACTCTCAGGTTTTTGTTAATGCAATGCCTATTCGCAAAGTTGGTAGAATTTATCTGACGGATACACGAATTTAAAAATATCGTTCGCGAATGTCTGCCCTATGGTAGTGACAAAATCTTAAACGGATGTTTTCCCATCTACTATCCATTATCTAAATTTTGTGCTCTCATAAGAAAAGACATTCTCTATCACCAGAATAGAGTTATTTAGAATTGATGTTAAAAATTTCGAAAGATGTACTCGTGCATATCAAAATATTACATAAGTTAAAAATTATAAAAATAAAATCTTTTATATTTAATTTTCAATTAATAAAATCCACATAAAATTCCATATCCAATCCGATTATTTATCCTCTCATTTTTATTTATTTCAAACCATTTTTCACCTTTACATATCCATTCCTACCTTTTTTCTCCCACATACATAATAGTGTATTTCATTAGAAATTCCTTTTCGAAGAAGCAAGGAACAACAATGTTACCAACCAAAATACAAATGAAAAACCAAAACAATTTTGTTTTCCGATAAAAATAAAATGTCCTTGCAACAATTTTAATTTATTGTTCAAATAACCAAAACTAAAATAAAATTTGTATATCACACCATAAAATCCTTTCCTATTTCCATATCCCTTTTTTTGTTTTTTGGTGCGGTCTTCTATATACATGTTTCACTTTTAGAATTTTTGCAATTTTCATTTTATTTATAACACAAACCGAATCTAAAAAGGATAATAGTAATTGAAGGACATTAAGGTAATTTTAGATGAGAGCACATACAAAAAATAAAAGGATGTTTTGCAAAATTAGTTTAAATTGTGTGCACGGCACTAAAATTGATTGCAAATTTTCCATATAAAAAAGGATAAAACCGTAATAGTCAAAAGGATCAAGGACATGTTTACAAAAAAAAATTTGCATATTATATTTGAAGTTTACATATTCTGAGGTTTATTGTGTACATTTAAAAAAAAAATATATATATATATATATATATATATATATATATATATATATATATATATATATATATATATATATATATATATATATATATATATATATATATAAGTAGATTTCGTAGGAAAAAAGGATTGCCGGTGTGTATTTTAATTTAATTTTTAAGCTATCCAGCTGTTCTTATTCCAATATATATATACTTACATACATACAAATATACGTCTTAACCTTAAACAATTGAACCTGTTCCACTTTAAATAAATTACAATTATGTGATATAATAAAAATTTAATGAAACCGGTTGTATCCCATATCTGTATATATCCTTTCGAATTTTTTTTTTAGTATTGGAACTGGAATGGATTGTACACAAGAAATTTTTGTTTTTGTAAAATAGTTTAAATTAAATCAAATAAATAAATTCATCACAAAAATATGATTTCGTTTTTTCCTGTTACATAACTATATGCATACATATATGGAATTGGAATCATTTGTGTTTTTATTTAAAATTTTTTAGTTTATCCTGTACGTATGTACAATGGTACATTTTGTTGTTGTTGTATATATATGTACATATATGTTAAATTGTAATAAATAAAAAATAATAATAAATTTATAGCAATTCAGTCATAAATTCAAAAACAGATAAAATATTTGCATATTTGAAATTTTTTCGCATATTCATATACGTATGTACACATATGTACATGCATACATACTTCATACCTATACAGTAGCACAACAAATTATTCGTACAAGAGGAGATTATTTTGTTTCGCTTTTCCAACGTTTAGAGCATTAACAATCTATATATGTACATATATAGAGTTGACTCTATTAATCAGCCATCCGGAAATCTTAAAACCCGTTCCTTGGTCTACCGATATATACATTATCCTCAAGACTCGAAACAATGAATAGTTATATGCCGCAGTTTAATTTATTTTTGAACGAATAATTATTTGTACCACTGCATACGGTGTGATTTAGTTTTGCACATTTACAAGACATGGTTGTAGTGTTAGTCTGGAAAATCGTTTGTGTTAATTTTAATACGATTAATGTTTGATGCACAACTGATCGATCCAGAAGGTCTGCAAAAATGGAGTGAAATAGCTGTGAATTGCCTCAATAAGATTCCAAATACATATTTGGAAATTTTTTAGGTTTAATGCGATTCGAGCGGGATAGTTTTAGAATTTTCTTCAATGCATTTTAATCTCTTTTCAATTTAGGTTAGCTTAAAAAAGTTCTAAATTAAAATGTTTTTATAACCTACCTTTAAGAAATTTAGAATTGTGTACATTATAATCTAATCTAGATTGTCTTCTACATAATACTACGTTAAGTTGTTATACAAACAACTGGGTTAATTATGTGGCGTAATCTACCTCGCCCATCTCATTACAAAGAGATGGGCAGCCAAAATTCTAAATATCAATAATTGTTTTATATTTGATAGAAGCTAATAACAGACCGTCAAAAGGAATGCACTCACTATACTAAATTCAAAATCTGTCATTACCGGTGAAAATAGCATGCGATGTTAGCGTTTTGCGTGCGACCTACGTTTGCTCACGGTACTACGCTTCTTCTTTGGCTAGAAAAGACAATTTTAAAGATAAGTACAGCGGTTCAAACTACAAATAAGATTCATTGCAAGATTTAAACAACTCTGAAAAGCATCTTGCAAACTATCAAAAACTTTGTAATAAAACCGCTAAATTAACTTCATTCATTATCCTTGCGTTCCCCTCTCATTCAAGCATACAAATTTTGAGGAGTTTCTTAACCTTTATGTACGTGACAAGGTACAATTGTACCTTTTTAATTTTCAATCTAAGGTTTTTTTATTTTTGCATCAAACTGTACGTTTGATGATTTTATTTAGCCTCTGTTGATATTTTTTAAATCGATTTTAATTATATTCAGCAAAGGTGTAGAACAAAATTATTTAGTAATTTCGCAAAATGAAATAATACCCCTTAAACGGGTGACAGAGGTACAGAGGTACATTCGTACATTCTGTGGGAACTCCTTGAGCGAAGCCAAGAAAAAGAAAGATGAAACAAAAATAAACTGTTTTTATTCCAATATTTAAGATTTCTAATTTAAATTGAACACTGATTGCATTTTGTAATGGTTTCTGCGTGCTCGTTACAAATTGGCCGTTTGCAGATCGAGCAGCATTTCCGAGTTTTTCGCTGAAATGATGAAGCTGACCGACGACCAAAGCAGCTACCTAGATGCGAACTTCCAGTTTTAGTCGCAGATTCAGATGGTTACAAAAGGATTACAGGATGGCCTAATACACACTCAATACCCGATTTAGTGGAAAAATTAGCTATAATTTTTGAATTTTTCACACGATCTTCAATATCTGGCATGGCCAATTGTTTGCCTAGATCCTGCAGAAAGGTGCGTCGTCGTTGTGACAATTTGGCACTTTCTGGATTGTTTTCACTGTAGATTATAAATGCAGCGAGAGCGGCAATATCCACTACATTATAAAACATTGTCTGTGGCCACCGAAGCGTCTTACGTTTTGTCGTATAATGCGTCACCATCTTATCCATGTTATCGACCCCTCCTTTGGTGGCATTGTAGTATAAAATCATTTCAAGTTTTTTTTTGGGCCATCCGTATTACTGGTAGTGTGCATCGTCGATAACAACGTTACAATGCGATTTTGTTTTGGAACATACGAGCTAATGCTGACTTACCCATCGACGCTGAACCCAAACTGGGATGAATATTCCTCTTTACTTGCACATTTCTTGAAATTCGTTGGGATGCAAGTTTTGTTTTAAAGTGCCTACCATCGTCAATTGCCATGATAACAACAAGCGGGCTAAAGGCAATGAGGAAAATAAATTGTACAACTGACCAGTGATAGGATACGAGGTCTTTGCATCACAAACCCAAAATATTTTTAATCCATATTTGGACGGCTTGGATGGAATATACTGTGTGAACCGAGTCCTGCCTCTATAGGGAAAAAGTTGTTCATCAACGGTCACACAATCCGATGCCGTATAATGTGATGACAAATTTGCATTTAATAGAAGCCAGATATCACGTATAGCAGCTGCTTTATCTACCTCCAAGCGTTGAGAACGGGTGGCATAGTTGTCAAACCGGATAAATCGGCAACCACGAAATCGATCGATCGACATGGTCGCTCTATAGAGAGGGTAAGAATCCACTCGCCATAAAACGCTGTGGTGCTTCGAATTTGAATGATGTACACCCATTGTAATAAGTACACCAATAAAGGCGTAAAACTCCTTTGAAGTCAAACACTTCCAGCTTTTAGCAGGTTTTCCAGGATTATTTGCGTTCCATTGTTCAAAAGTTTTGAGAGCCTTCCGATTCGTTTCTCGTACCATCACGTCTGAAAATATACATTTAAATGTATCTGCAACCGACAAGAATTTTGTTGAAGCAACTGGTCCTGGCTTAAGACGGAAAATGTTTTGTTTTTGTATCCTAGTAACATTCGGTGGGATTTGCGTCCATACCGTACCATCTTTAGCAATCAAATCAGGAACTGAAGATACGCTGACACCCATAATTTCTTCGTCAGTATCAATAACTTCATACGGCTCGTATTCATCCGGAATATGCTCATCAAGTAGCTCTATTTCAATGTCAGGCGCATTGTATGCATCTTCAACGTCCGATAAATCATCAAAAACCTGAACACCTGATTTACGTGGGGGAACCCATTCGTCTTCTGAGCCGTTATCCTCAAGATCCATTTCCTCGCCACTGCTTACTTCATCGAGTAAACGTGATAAATGGTCCTGTTTTTGATCATAACTTAGCCTGTAAAAATGACAAAAAGACAAATCAAACCATCAACCACCCGCACCCTCGTTTAGAAACAGGTGGATTAGAAGAATTTGCTAACTTACCGCGCGAATTCAGCTTGAGATAATTCGGCCATATTAACTTACCACTTATCTTATTAGACACGATATTCAAGAGACAATTTACGCAAACGAGTATTAATCACACTAATTATCGATTATAAATCATTCGAATGCACAATACAAATGCAGCACGAACCAAATTATATAAAAAACAAATAACTATACCGTTATAATTACAGTTATTTCATGTAATTCGTATTTAATGGGAATTATTTTTTACATAATGCAGGTGTTTAAGTTGCTATCAAATCGAAGTCATGCTGCGTAAATGCAAGAAAACACGAAAATAGTGCATTTCCCATACAAAACGTAGGAAGGTACAAATGTACCTTAACCAGTCAGGATATGAAGTAAAATTTGTCAATCACATAAAGGTTAAATAAATTTTGAATTTGGAATGAGCTAGAAATAAACTAAACTAGAAATCGTTTTAAAACTGTAATGGATTGGAACGATCAAATCTTCAAATAATAATCTTATGAACTAGCGTTTATGATATAAACTTAAATACATTCGAAAGAATCTAAAACATCCAATTTTGCAGGACATTTCGGCAGATCTAGAATAAATCTTGATGTTAGTAATACTGCTGAACTTTCAATTTTTTTTTTAAATTACAACATATGTATTGGGAAAACAATAAGCATCCCCTAAGCAACGGCGTTAGGTAACGTGTCTAGGGCTAGATGCACATAAAGCTACATTTGCTCTATAAAGGTCGCCCAGATACCATGAAATCGAGGAACGTATGTACATGCGTACATACTTGGCGTAGAACTACTTAACTCCCGATTTCAATTGTCACAGTTTTAAATGAAACGGAAATTGATGCCAAGTTAACCCAAAAGTCTTATAGAATTACACAAATTTATATACTCTTCATGAAATTCTTAAAATTTGAATTAATCGATAATAGTTTTCGAAATTCGTAAAAGTTTCATTAATTTATTTTCAAAATTATCAAATTTGAATATTTTGGTTTAGATTTGGCATATGAAATTTGTCTATAAGCAATTGAGTGATATTTTGAAACATTTGGCGGTCCACACATCATTTTCAAGTTTTATAATAGGTGAACTTCAAACTTAAGAAATCATTAGTTTTAAAATTCGAAATTTGATTGAATTAAATTGTCATTTTAAATTAAAAATTGCAAAATTTCCATAAAATTTGAATTATAGGAAAAAATTTAGGATTTAAATTTTGTTAAATTGGTTATCCTTAATAAGCTTTTAGAATTGATTTGAATTAAAAATTATCAGGCTTTGTAGAAATTTAATATATCTTTGAGGAAACCCAAAATTTTGTAAAATTCGTTTTCAAAAGTTTAAATTTCAATAAACCTAAATTTTATTTACTGAATTTTCAAAATTTTTCAAAACTCGAGTTTAAAAACTTCATTTGGATTTTGATACTTGTCGGTACCTGAAAAGCTCCAAAAATCCATTAAAATATTAAATATCGTTACAATCGAATTGTTTAAAGTTAGTCGATTTTTAAAATATGTGCAATTTATAAAATTCAATAATGCAAATTTATATTAGAACTCGAATTATAAAATTCGGTTTCCATAAATTTTCATCCATAAATTTTATCGAAATTTAATAAAATGAGGAAGATAAAAATTTTAATATTTTTAAAATTCCAATCAAATTTCAAAATTCAATTAAAAATTTGAAAAATTTCAAATTATATGAAGAAATTGATGTTGTCAGAATTTCGGATTGGGAAGATTGTAAAACGAATGTAAATGTAGACAAATCCTAGAGTGATTTTATAAATTAATTCTAGACTACGGTGACCAAATTTCTTTAGGATCAATGTGATACGGGTGCCGACAATTTATAGAATTGCACCTTCCATGCACTTTAATCTACAATTTTATAAAATAAAAGTGTTTTTTTAAAATCTGCATTGTCTGGCCAGCGTCGTTAAAATCGGTTTTAATAGTAAACATTTATTAAAAGCCAAATCGTCAGATAAACAGGACTGTGTTACCTAAAAAACATTACCAGACTGCTTTATGACCAAGTTTTGACAACATTGAAGGAGGTCAAAAATAATATCTTGCCAAAAATTATTGCAATGCTTCCGCTAAATAAAAACACTTCAAGATAGATTAATTTGCAAAAAGAATTATGGTTTAGCCAGCGATTTGCAGTTATGGACTCAACAGTCATCCGAGGAAAGAGTTGAAGCGATATCGGAATTTCCAGTGCTTATACATCCATTCGACAAATTCAATAATTTATTGGCATGGTTATTTATTACCATTGCTTTGTACCAAAACTAGCTCAATTGTTATCGGCGATTCATGCACCAAATTTTACTTGGTTAGAAGAGTGTATTGAAGGATTTACTCAAATTAAAAGTGGGGTGGCTCATGCAACACTGTTGGCTCATCCTCAGTATTATTACTAATGCATCGAACACCGCAGACGAGTCCGTCGTGCGGCAACTCAAAAATGAATGTAGTGAACCTCTAGCATTTTTCTTCACAAAGTCAGAACTAGCCAAAACGCAATATTCTGCATTTGATATATAATTACTCGCCATATACTTAGCGGGTAAACAATTTCGATATCTTATAGAAGTTCCGATTTGCAACGGACATTCAATATATTATAGATCTTAAATCAATTTCAAAATTACAGAAGCTTGATGAGGAACGTCAGAAATTACTTTATGGTTCCACTCGCCTCACAAGTTCATCTTACAAACTTGACTGTATCTCATTTCCAGGTTTATATATTTATTGTGAAACAGGAAAATCGCTCTTATCTTCCAGAACGACTGCGTCGATTAGCTTTTGACGCTCTCCATAGACAAAAAATTTTAAAATTGATTTTAAAATTAATAACGGATCATTGCTTTAGGCCTAACATGAATAATGACGTTAACCACACGAAAACAGTATTAGGACAATTTATTTGGACATCGTTGAACCACTTCCTCCATCAAATGGTTATGAATACATTTTAACTGCTGTAGATCGTTTCGCTAGATGACCAGAAGCTTACCTGGATATTACCGCCGCAACAGTTGCAAATGTTTAAAAAAAATTATATATCAAGATTTAAAGTGCCTGTTAACGATACTTCTAGGCACACATCGGATTCGGCCAACTCCTTATTATCTGCAATATAACGGAAAAAATCAGCTCAGCATTAGTGTATATTGGATACATGTACGTTATATGTTCGTATTATGTTAGGTTTGTATATGTGAGTGAATGTGAATGTTACTGTAAGTGTGCATTATCTTAAGTGGTGTCAATGTTAGGAAACTAATAGTAGATTATAACGTCTATGGGTATAATAGTCTATAACATTACTTGAAATCTTTGTTAATATATAGTAATGGATCTTAATTAGATCTGTTAGCTGATAGGATCTGTTTCCTCCTCGCTTTACCATACGAGGCTCGTGCACCAATGTTTATTAAGATCGGTGCCCAAAGGTTAGTAGGTTGTATTTATTTAGTTTATTATTGATATCCGCTTACCTCGGGTAGAGGCTTGGCAATATCAATAACTTGTTAACATTTATACTTACGTGTTAGTCTGCTGAATCCTCTGGAGAATAATTGGAAAAATTGACTGTTTGATTTTTAATATACTTATTGTGTTAACTGCCTCAAAGACAAAAATCGAATACATTTTATTGGAAAATTGTGGATTTTTTATACTAAATTTTACGGGTTAATTGTACTTAAGTATATTTTACTTTTAATTATTGGCTATATATTGCAATTGGGTGTTATTGACCTCGGTGGTAGTATATATAGTATGTCTATACGTTCTGCGATCGTGTCTCAGATGCGACCTCTTCAGTTTGAACGCTCAGTTTGAATTTTAATTAGAACTGCTGGTGTACAACTTTGCAAGCTGTTTTAGTTTAAAACTCAAGTAGTTACTCTTCAGTCTTCACTTTACTATTCAGTTAAAAATACTTCAGAATTTTAATTCTGTTGCTCCGCACTTTTTGCAAAAGAAAAAAATCTGTTATTCTGTTCTTATTCAGTGATAATTTTGAAAAAATTCGTGGCCCAAATTATATAATGTAATTTTCCCGACAAGCACATTAAGCCTTTTCAGTTTTAATGTTTCTCACTTCTTTTGTAAGAACTTTTGGCTAGCAAAAAAAATAGATTTTTCCATTAGAATACTGAAAGTTACCAGCCTGGCTAGAACCACTATAAGCTTAAGTAAAGCTAAAAACTAATTAAGTTATTGATGAACATAGAGTATAGAAAGCGCAGAAGCACTAACAGTAAGTGAAAGGGGAGTGGTTGTGATGGTTTGTTATGTTGTAACTGCTGGTGGGAATTCTGTTTCTGCGTTTATTTTCCAAACAAATGGTTTGGGTATA
Organism: Tipula unca; assembly: GCA_951394425.1. Classification (NCBI taxonomy): domain Eukaryota; kingdom Metazoa; phylum Arthropoda; class Insecta; order Diptera; family Tipulidae; genus Tipula; species Tipula unca. The sequence goes on from OX596381.1 coordinate 75,183,516, forward strand.
TACAGTTTTTTACTGATGGATCCACGGGCAGTATTGGTACGAAATAATGGGAATGACTAGCAACTGATCTGTATGCGTGGCTGGAACATTTGATTTTTCAAAGTTAAATGATACAGTTTTTGGTTATGTAAATTTCTTCTATCAAGTGTCACAGATCGGCCTTATGATGAACTCAGGCAAAAAGTGACATGCATATAAAGTTACGTTTAATAACTTAAGGTTAGTATAATGTTATTGGTTCTTACGAAGTCATAATTATTTGGCCAATATACTGTTATAGACGGTATACCACTTCAAATGAATAAATTGATGATACATGCTGCGAATTTAACGTAGTCAACATATACACCTGGAGAAATTTATATTCCTCTTTATACAATTATCTATGCTAGCGAAGAAGTTGGAACCACTCGAGAAGGAGGCACACATAAGAAAACGTGATCGAGTCACTTTATCAGGTTGATATGCTTAACTGCTTCGTAGATGAGCAATTTAGTGTCTTTGCTCTCTTTTTAGATAAAGCACTGTCTTTAAGTAATTCACTACTAATTTACTACTTATATATATATTGTGACGGTTTTAGAGAAATATCAATTGAACTGATTAAAAACTATCTCACGAGTTCAAAACAGTTTGTATTTGTAGATGATAAAACAAGCAACTATGTCGGCTGGTAAATTCTGGATCCCTCAAGGCAGTGTATTTGAATCACCACTATTTCTCTTGTTTCTGATGAATTCTTGTATCGCGCAAACTCGGTTTAAAAGGAAAATTGGGACTATTTGTAGATGATGCAGAACGTTTGCCATTAATGCAACACCATTTGGATATTTTGTTTAAATTTATTAAAAACCCAGTTTATGGTTTTTCGCCTAACTACAAACCTTCTCTTATATCTAATAGCAATAGAGGTGGTTGATTCATTTATACATAGGTCTTACAAATTTAGGATAGATCTTCAACTCGAATCTAAATCAGCAATATATTGATAAACTATGTTTAAAAACTTAACCAATTAGAGGTTTTATGCGTATCAGGCTTCATAGAGGTTAAGAGGCGTATAAGGCACACAATATTTCCAACGAGTTCCAACAAATTTGTTATTTCGAAAAATTCATGGAAATCCGATTTAAAAACGTAAAATTTCGTTTTAACAATTTAAAAGGTTAAATTAAAAATACAAATTTCTTTAATTAATTTGCTAAATTATAAAAAATTTAAACATTTCAATAAATTTTACCAAAATTTGAAATTGGCAGAAAATCAAAAAAACATTCAAGAATTAAATTAAATTTTTAATTATAATTTTACAATTTTGAGTTTAATTTTAATTTTTAAATTTTCGAACCAAGGATTTTAGAAGTGCTAAAATTTTACTTATGTGGGATTATTACAGATTTACAAATCTTAAATTTAGTTGTTTGAGGGATCTAAAATACAATTCTGAATCATTTTCGCCCTAGATTCGGTTGTATAGGCTGAATAAATTGTAAATCAAAATATCCGTTGAAGTTCGACATTTTCATAGTCAGGAATATCCAATTTGTTTGAGATAATATTATTTTGGTTATGATATTAAACCGCAGGGAATATGCATTCACCACGAATATCGAGATAAATTGGTCAGATTTGTGCATTAGTATTGCATACCTTACCGGTTCATTATCAAATTTGTTTATTAAGTTAACAAAAGTTATGAAAAATGCAAAAATATTTGTTATAGAAGTTTGATGCAAAACATGTCAATTTGAATGATGCTATTTTCATCTGTTTATAAAAATTAATTGCAAAACATTATTTCTCGCACCATTTCTGCCAACATTTTATTTTGGATTGTATGTATGTATGTACCTTGATTAAATATGTTCACCTGGAATTACTAAATGTATATGTGTACACACATTGTATATACATGTTATGCTTCTGTGGTTTTCCAAAAAAAATAAAAATGTAAAACATTTTTGGTATACAAATTAAATTACAGTGGAAATTTTTTTAATCACATGTGAAATAGTTTTTAATGGTTTTTCACCGAAAATATTTTTCATTTTCATTTAACGAACACATGAAATATGCACATTATAAAAAATGTAAATATAAATCAAATGAGGTTTGTTATAGATTTTAACGTTTTAGCCGTATATGTATGTATATGCATATGTCCAGCAAAAAGGTTATACGAATATGTAAGCCATGTAACCTTGAAAATTTTAGGATTTAAGCAATTTCTCTTCCTTTATTATTTTTGCGCAGATATACCTACCTACTTTGTGTTCGCATTTTTGTTTTTAAATCATTTACATATATATATACAATATTGATGTATGTAGTTTGATAATTTTTTTTAAGTAAAACAATAACACTTTGGGTATTTTAAATAAGATCGTTGAAGAGCAACGATGTTTTAATATCACTTTGAAATTTAGAGCTAACGAATTTTCTTGTAAATGAGTTAAGTGGTGTTTTATACATAAAGTGCTGGAGTGATAAATTGTGATTGCATTTTAATTGTATTATAAAGTATGTGTAATTAATAAAACATAAGATGTCTGATGTATATTTATAAATGTGGAACACAGTGATCTATAAGTGTGGAAATATATTCGTTGTTTGTGTATCCGTGTTACTGTGAAGATATAGAAACAATTAAGAAAAATGTGAAGTGTATAAATATTATAAGTGGTTATATCAAGGATTACGTCTCATGGTAGTTATATTTATGAAAATATTTTGAAGCACATTTAGAGGTAACAGAAATACAAACATATACGTACATTTTATTGATCGAATTTGGCAAAATGAATATTTCTTTAATCGTTATATTCTTTTATCATCTGTTTGGATTTGAATTTGTTTCCACTGCCAAAAATAATTGGAACACGTGTGATTGACAATGTTTTTTGGCCTCTGCAGTCCACCTCAAATATTATGCCGATTGTTGTATAAAACGATTCCTCCCCATTGCATGACCGAGTGTTCGGTTATTGGGTTGATCTTCGCTGATGACGTCCTTTGACGAACATCTCTCCTTGCTAAGCGATCTCTCAGAAAGATTAGCAATAACTGGTCTAGCCTAACTATTAATATAGAGAAAAACAGGCTCTACCTTAAGGTAGTTGAATACCTCGCTTATAAGATTGGCGGGTGAATTACCTCTTATCACCAGTGTTAGTCACACCGGATTTTAGTAAAATATTTTACATTCATTGTGATGCTAGTTCCACCGGAACTGAGCCCTCCTTTTTCAGGAATATCTGGAAAGGACAAAGCAACCCATAGCGTTCTTGTCATAAACACTGACTAGGTCATAGTGTCATTAAAGTGTGCCCGAACAAGAATGCCTTGCAACTTTAATAATTGTTAATGTCCTTAAAAGACAATTCTCATCGACTGGCACACTGGATTCTTAAATTGCAATCGTTTAATTTTGAAATAGATTACGGAAAAAGCCCACAACACGCGTTCCCAGATGCACTGCCACGGGTAAACATGAAGGCTGTAGAAACGGCTGAATATCTCAATAGATACAAGTTCTTTCATATACTCGATTAGCTAAAGTTACTAAATTTATTATTACGTGTTGTTTGACCAAATAAAATAAATCGGCGGCCTCTACACTGTAACTTACCCATTACAATTTGACCTTTGCCAAGGATCTCTCTGGGAAGTGTTGATCATTTCTGAAAATTTGTTACCAAAAGTCATTCATCAAGCCACAGCTACGGAAGTGTTGAGGCTCTTGGAGGTTCAGATATTTCTGATGTTTGGGGTACATAAATTAATGGTTACTGATTATATGGTTGACTCAAAAGTATGAAATTCAGCATATTTGTACTTCAAATTTTTTCCCTCTACCAAACGCTTCTACGAACATGTTAACCGTAACATTCTGGGTGCTCTTTGGGCTTATATAAAAGGCGACAAACACGTATCTTATTTACATTTGCAAGCCGTTACACACGTCATTTGGTCCTCAAATCAACCAATAGCTCACCAAATTTTAATTTTTTTACGCAGTATGCGGTGATGCACGGTTCAACATATATGTACAAGATTCTTCAGAAAACCTATCCACTATCCGGTCACCAATTTTATGTTGACGATAGACCAGAGCATATCTAGCACATCGAGATATATGTATATGTATATAAGCACTTAAAAATGACTGCAGAAAAAAAATCATTATGACCACCCATTGTATCTTTCCATTGTTGTTTTATTATATAATCCATACATGCTTCTATATTTCTGCTTCTTTGTGCAGCTAGAAGTTACTATATAAACCAAAGAAAGCGACAGTTATCACAACCGTTCGGCCCTATAATTCTACTTAAGACCCAAACGCAGTTTATATAATGTATTCGGGGGTAAATCATTATCATATGAATAGCAAGAGCTAATATAATTTTATGATATGGTATGATAAGATATTTCATTTCAAGTGTTTGTTACAAAACCATTTCATTAATTTTTAATCTTGTTCTTTACTATACAGAGAAATATTTTTGTGGTTAGTGCTTCTAACATAATCTTCATTATATGAACTCTCCGCTAAATTTATTTTAAATTATTTGAACCGATCACAACAGTAATTTTTTTAACAGCTTTCTTACCATTATGCTTTTAATAGTTTAAAAATTGAGGAATCTTGGTTTCTATATTAGGAAGATGGAATTTTTCGAATCTGGATTTAATCTTTAATTTCTCACCTAAGTTTGTATCCGCGCACAAAATAAATTGGAAAACCAATACTTTAAGCAACAACGCTATAAAAACGTCAATATATACTGATAAAGAACGTCAGTTAGTATAGTCAGCTATAGCCAAGATACGCCTTATATTGAAAAAAGAATTAATAATTCAATTTTCAATCGACATCAGTTTGGCAATTGAAATAGTAATTTAGTCCCTTATATTTTGTTTGCTGGCCCTTTGCTGTCATCATAGTTCTAAAGTAGCATTAATTTGATAAAATCGTCTAGATTCGTGTTAGCTTGATTATTTTAATTAAATTCAAAACAGGCCATCGTAATTCATTTTTGTTGCTAATGTTTTCAGAATGTTTTAACAGTGATGCGATTGTGTGTGTGTAAACTTTATCGTATTTAAAACCGATTAATAAGCGCAACGATAAGAGAGCTAACTAGTTCAATAGCTCCGAAATGAACATTGGTTTCCAGAATTTTAAAATTTGCGCAGCACATACTCGTATCTATTTATATAATACTTTCATGACCATAAAGTAGCGATATGGTAGGCAGACAACTACATGAAAACCACTTCAATTCCACAGACCAAACCCAAGAAACGAAATGTTTCTTAAGACTGGAAAAAACGAAACATAAATTTCGTATTGTTGTCCAATACTTATCGCTTTCCGTATAAGCTCAAGATTATTTGAAAAACTGTTATTAATAAAACTATGGCACTAATTTGAATTTCGCAACCATCGTTGAGCAAGGTTGCAGTTTGCATAAAGTTATAAATAAAAACTCACTCTGGTGGGAAAAAGCCTTCTTGGATATTCTATATGCCTTTGATAAAGTTTGGAATGATATTTAATTTACTAATTTACAAAATTAAGAAACTCTTCAAAATGCAGCAACTGCTGGCCTTATACAAGGTATAGTAATCTAGGTCTATTGTCTATATAGTGTTATACTAATTTGTTATTATAGCATTATAGTATTCCTAAAGGGAATTGCAAAATCAATGGAGCAAAATTGAAGGTTGGTTACAAAATGTGAACCAAAATAAGGCGGCATTTACATTTAATGCGGTAACGCTAAGACCTTCCCCCCAAACAAATTTGGTAAAACATAAAATTCTGTGGAGTTGATCCTTTTCTTTAATTGTCCTTATAAAGTTGATGTTACAGAATGGACAATCCCATCATAAAAAAATACTTTCTACATTTACACGAATCATCTGGGTCTTACAACTTGGTTCATAAATCATATCCCATATACTAAACAATAAATTTGATAATACATAAAATTCTATGGAGCTGATCTTAGAGATTTTGCCAACTGGCCATATAGTTGATGTTAGAGTAGATTGGACCTTCTTCATCATGAAAAAGTACCTCCCCCCTTATTTAAGGGGATCGTCAGGATCTTACAACTTGATTCTTTTATAATAACCTTCTAAATAGTAAAATTGGATAAACATAAAATTCTGTGGAACTAATCTTAGAGATTTTGTCAAATAGCCGTGCAGACGAATAGTTAAAATTGATCTAAATGTATCCCTATTTGAAAAAATATTCCCTCTGATTTTTAGGATCGTCAGAGTCTTGGTCGATTTATTGTATGCTTTTAATCAATTAATTTGTTTATAGACAAAAATCCCGTGGAACTGATCCTAGAAATTTGGCCAATTGACCGCACAAATGATAAAATAGAATATATACTTATCACACCATAAAAAAATATTCCACATTATTTTGCAGAACGCTAGTGTCTTACTTTATAGTTCATTAATCATATTGTTCCAAACAATTTATTTGGTTAAATATATGATTCCATAGAGCTGCTCGTAGAAATGTTGCTAATTACCCCTACAGATCTTACCAAGAAAAAATAATTCCATTATTTAAGCGAATCGTCATGGCCTTATACCTTGATTCCTATGAAGCAATAAATTTGAATGAACTTAAAATTGGAGCACGTTTCTTAGTCTTAATTTTTCAATGATGGGCTAGGAGCATTTTATTACATCAACTATACGGCCAATTGGGCGGTTAAATCTCTAAGATTTTCGAATATAGATATTTTCTATAATTAAGAATTTAACATTTAAAATTATGATTTTCTTGCAGCGCTGTAGGCTTGAATTATAAGTAAATAATTATATTATTTAAAATGTTGAAAATTATAAAAAATTAAAAATTGCAAATATGTGCTTTCAAAAATGTTCGCGCTATACAAAATTCTATTTTAACGATATTCAACTGTTTAAAGTTCCTGAACAAGTATTTACCTACCAAGTATTTTCAAAATTCATACGATAAAATTCAGAATTAAAAATTTAAATGTCGATTTTCATATATTTGTAATTCTAAATTTAAGGCCAGAATTTTTAATAATTTTTATTCTTGAATTTCTCAAATTTAAGGACATTAAAATTCAAGAAAACCGAAATTTACAAATCTGAATTCTAAATTCTAATTTTAAAGTTCAAAGTAATTTTACAATATGTAATCTTAAATTAAAATGTTAATTGAATTCAATCAAATGTTGCAAAAATGTACGTACAAAGGTATACTCGCGTATACATTGAAAACTTGAACTTGAGTTTTTGGAACTATGAAAATTTTGAAGATAATTATGTCGTTTATGGATTTTGATTATTCAGAAAGATTGTTGTATTTTACATAATGCAAAACTTTGAATTAGGAATTTAATTTTTGACTGATTTTAGAGATTAGGTTTGTCTATTATTATTTTCAAATTGACCATGTGTTGGTTTCTAAGGGACGGGCTCGGGTTGTGCAGGATGTGAGAACTTATCGGTGAGCAACCAAATACGTAGGCAGCGATCATCATTTGGTCGCTGCAAAGCTACGATGAAAGTTTTCGTACAGGTCTGGGTATACGTGAAACAAATGGTACGATTCGACTGATGAAGATTGATGAAGCTAATTACCAGTCTGACTGCGTGACCTCTGTCTGGGAGGCACCGAAAACTTCGGTTGTCAATGCTGCTCAACCGACTTTAGGTATAGTGAAAGTCAGATCCAAGAATGATTGCTCATCTGGAGTAGCTCTTGATATTCGGAGGGGATACATGAAAATACATTGTATTGGATAGAATCACTCCTCTAGCGGAAGGCTTGGTTGGTGACTATTAAGAAGGATTTCGTCAGAATCGATCAGTCACCGATCAGGTCTTTTCGCTGCGGATGATTCTATCTAAATATTATGAGACATCCATCCCCGTACATCAGGTGTTCTTGGATTTCCGGCAGGCCTATGATTCAATCAGACGAGAGAGTTTGTGGTCTGCCCTGGTAATGCCAACAAAACTGGTACGACTATGTAAAATGACAGTGGCGCAGTCTCAATGTTGTGTTAAATTTATCGACTATTTTTGAAGTTAACGTGGGTGTTCGACAGGGAGATGCTCTGTCCCCGATACTCGTTAATCTCATGTTGGAATACGTCTTTCGTTAAAGTGAATCACCTCAGCGCAACAACTTATATCGCCAGTCCAATCAGGTGCTTGCATATGCAGATGACATATGCGTGATTGGACTGAATAGCAACGGAGTGAAAGAAATAATTGATCCGCTTGTAGAGTTTCCACCTTCTGTTGGACTCCAGATCAATGAGTCCAAAGCGAAATACAAGATTTCAGGTTATATAGGGACAATGGCACACCAGATTTTAGTAGTGGCCACTTCACGTTTGAGGGAGCGAGGAGGTTCAAATATTTGGGCTCTCTTATCACTCACGATAACAGTGTGAGTGAGGATGTTAAAGTGCGGCTGGCAGCTCTCAGCAGAAGAATCATGCGTGTGATTTACGGCCCAAAACGCGATATAGATGGTACATACCGAGCTCTGTATAATATCGAGATCAGAGATCTGATGAATATCCAGTGAGTACGCTGGCTCGGTCACGTTCTGCGTGCTGATCCGGAACGAACTGTGCAGCGATCTCTGAAGGGAGAGCCACCATATTGTAGGCGCAGAGATCGTTACAGGCGCCGATGGCTCCACGGTGTACAGAACGACTTGGCTTCTTCAGCTTGTCTAAGACAGTATGAAGACCTTGCCCAAAATTGAAACCGTTGGAGCCAGATTGTTGAGGCAGTAATGGGGCCAGTAATGGCCTTTAAACACTGTATTATTATTATTATTATTTTAAACAATTTTGATTCCTTATAGTAAAAGTTAATCGAATTATTATACTTGAAAAAATATATTTCTATACGCGGTTTAATATTTCTTAATTTTAATGGATGTCCATGGATACCCATTCAGTATAGAAATTTAAGTTGGTCAACGCCTTGAACTTATTATTATTAAACAGTTTTAAAGGCCATTACGGGCCCCTTACTGAATCAACAATTTGGCTCCAGCGATTTCGATCCCGAGCATGGTCTTCATACTGTCTAAGACAATCTGAAGAGGCCAAGTAGTTCTCTACGCCGTGGAGTCATCGTCGCCTGCAACGACCTCTGCGCCTACCATATGGTGGCTTTCCTTTCAGAGATCGTTGCACAATTCGTTCCGGATCAGCACGCAGAACGTGCCCGAGCCAGCTTACTCGCTGAGATCTTACTTCATGTACAATATCGGGGATCATCATCAGATCTCTGATCTCGATACTGTACAGAGCTCGGTAGGTACCATCTATTTCGCGTTTTGGGCCGTAAATCACACGCATGATTCTTCTCTCAAATGTTAGGAGCCATCTCTCATACTCATCCGTCAGCGCCCAACTTTCACATCCAAACATAACATCGGCTTCACGGCAACTGATAAGTGTTTAGATTTTAGCCTCCCGGACAGAGTTCACGCAGTCAGACTGGTAATTAGCTTCATCAATGTTGTCGCTGACAAGATCCTGAAATCGTTTCTTTTGATCTTCATTTAACAGACCTTCACAGTCGAAATGTACCATGCGTTTCGCTGTGTTCCCAGACTTGTACGAAAACTTCCATCGTAGCTTTGCAGCGACCAAATGATGATCGCTGCCTACGTATTTGGTTGCTGACCGATAAGTTCTCACATCCTGTGGTCTAATTCTGTAAAAACAAGATAATGTGAAAAAACGAAACATTGAAAAAGTTTACACAAAAAAAATTTACACAATTTCTATCTTATTTAGGTTAAATGGTATTCTATAAAACAAAGTAGTCAGCGTGTAAATTTTTTCTTGCTGAATAATTTTATCGCGTCTAAAACCACTTTGACGTTTTGTTAGTGTTTCATTTCATAATATAATATAAAGAGTAACAAGGACAAATATGGTTTTTTTGTTCGGCACTAGCCCGCCTTCTTCGTGAAATTTTAGTTTTAAATTTTAAAGTTTTATCCGTGAAAACGAACTACACAAGATAAATTGTATGTGTAGTTTATTGACGTTTAATATCTTACCGATTTTTTAATTTATCTTGGTGTAAAGTTATAGAATACCATTTTGGTATGAAAGTGTGTAAAGTACTCGTTTTCGCGTTTTCACGTTATCTTATTCGTTATAGAATTAGGCTACTGTACAATCTGAGCCCGTCCTTTAGAAACTAACACATGGTCAATTTAGACTAGATGTATGTGTTTGTGAGGGGAAAATGTGCTTGCTACTCTACACTGAAAGAACAGAATAGGCGAATTTATGAGAAAATCTAGGTAAAATTAACTAAAAAGTAAGTACGAATTCAGCTTACTTTGCGCTTAGGTGTATTTACAAAATTTCGATTATAAGTTTTACTTTATTTTGTTTGGCTAAATGCAATGGCAATTTTAACTAATTACAAGTAAACAACTGTATGTTTGTGTGTAGATAATTTAGTTTAATGAAATGTTAATATGCTGGTATATATGGCAATGCTGTTTTAACCAAGCTGTACTTTCATACTTTGTTAAGCTTACAAGGCCGAAAGTAAAATTAGCCAATGTATCATGGTGAAATCAACATAATTTTTTACTGAATAAGTGAAATCTACCCTACTAGTTTAGTGAAATAACCTTATCACTGTAGTTAAAAATGCAACGCCGACAGTGTAAAATATATATACATATATCTATATAAATATATATATATATATACATATATATATATATATATATATATATATATATATATATATATATATATAATCAGATTTATATTGGCCATTAAAAATCAAAATAAACAAAATGTGTCTTTGCATTCAACAAAACATTTTTACTAATTCATAATTTTTTAATATACATAATTAATACAACATATTTCAATCTTAACCTAAAACATTATTTACTGTAAAATAAAACTATTATAAAATTACCAAATAATTCCTATATCGGTCAGTTTTCAAAATCAGTTATTAATGTTACAATTGACTGAACATTTTTATCATACTTAGTTTTAAAAGTTTTGTAAATGTATAATTGTACAAACAACCAAACGTTAAAACATGTTTTGGGATATTCTAATTGAAAAATTTGTATCAGTTTAAATTGGATATCGACAGCCTCCAAAAAGCTTCCACACACATATTTGAAACCCTCTATACCTACAATAAATTCCGCAGCATCATTTGGTTTCCCAATACATATACAACAGACATTGTTTTTTTATATTATCTAATTCTATTTCCATCAGGGGAATCGTCTTGACCTGTATTAGCAACCCATTTTGACTATCTTTAACCGAATATTTAATAAGAAATTTTGTTTTTTAATTTGTACTCTTCATTACAGGTGGTAATAAGGCACATAAACATTGAAATATGTCAATGTAGTAAGTATCTGTAAATAAACAAATCAGATTTGTTACAGGCCACTCCTTGAAAATTATTAAAAGTGAACCATCTTTATTTTGCACAATTTCGTTCATCCTCTCACATGAAGAGGTACGCCATTTTTCTACCAGTAAGTCGTTTGGACTACTAAATTAAGTAACTCATATTTCGTATGCAGAAACATTTCAGAACGTTAAACGTTTTCTTCCATCATTATATATTTTGATTCAGTGCATGACCAACAACTGCTTGATGAAGAAGATTGATGATTGTTTGAAGATGATTTTATTCTGAAACCTTTAATTTTTTTTGCCTGGTAGCACATTTATTGTACAGCTTGCCAAGCGGCGGATTATGGCCGCGGTGGATGAAATACGTGTGCGAAAAATATTTAATATTTACAAATTTTTAATAAACTTACGAGTAATATGCGTTAGAGGTTCAATATTTTTTACTTACCAAATTTTTCCCAGAAAAACAATTGATAATATCTTCCGCCATTAACCGAATTTCTTTAATTGAGGGCTTGATGCCGTTAGATTTTTTCATTAAATAGTGTTCGACTATTAACGATCAAATATTTTCTCGGTGAATATTTTGAATACATTTATTTTGTTGGTATTATTTGCCCATACTGGCATACATTGTATTGGATAGAATCACTCCTCTAGCGGAGGGCTTGGTTGGTGACTATCAAGGAGGATTTCGTCCGAATCGATCAGTCACCGATCAGGTCTTTTCGCTGCGGATGATTCTATCTAAATATTATGAGACATCCATCCCCGTACATCAGGTGTTCCTGGATTTCCGGCAGGCCTATGACTCGATCAATCGAGAGAGTTTATGGTCTGCCCTGGAATACCTAGGAATGCCAACAAAACTGGTACGACTATGTAGGATGACAGTGACGCAGTCTCAATGCTGTGTTAAAGTTGAGAACAGGCTATCGACAAGTTTTGTAGTTAACTCGGGTGTTCGGCAGGGAGATGCTCTGTCCCCGATACTCTTTAATCTCATGTTGGAGTACATCTTTCGTAAAACTGAAACACCGCAGCGTAACATCTTATATAGCCAGTCCAATCAGGTGCTTGCATATGCAGATGACATATGCGTGATTGGACTGAATAGCAACGGAGTGAAAGAAATACTTGATCCGCTTGTAGAGTTTTCAGCTTCAGTTGGACTTCAGATCAATGAGTCCAAAACGAAATACCTGATCTTTGGTTTTAGGGACAGTGGTACACCAGATTTTAGTAGTGGCCACCACACGTTTGAGGGAGTGAGGAGGTTCAAATATTTGGGTTCTCTTATCACTCACGATAATAGTGTGGGTGAGGATATTAAAGTGCGGCTGGCAGCTGGCAGTCGTTCTTTGTATCCTCTAAGGCCACTGCTAAAATCTAAACACTTATCAAGTACCGTGAAGCTGAAGCTTTACAAAGCGTTGATCAGGCCCGTTGTTATGTTTGGATGTGAAAGTTGGGCGCTGACGGATGAATACGAGAGATGGCTCCTAACATTTGAGAGAAGAGTCATGCGTGTGATCTACGGCCCAAAACGCGAAATAGATGGTACCTATCGAGCTCTGTACAATATCGAGATCAGAGATCTGATGAAGATCCCCGATATTGTACATGAAATAAGATCTCAGCGAGTACGCTGGCTCGGTCACGTTCTGCGTGCTGATCCGGAACGAATTGTGCAGCGATCTCTGAAAGGAGAGCCACCATATGGTAGGCGCATAGGTCGTTGCCGGCGACGATGGCTCCACGATGTAGAGAACGACTTGGCCTCTTCAGATTGTCTTAGACAGTATGAAGACCATGCTCAGGATCGAAACCGTTGGAGCCAGGTTGTTGACTCAGTAAGGGGCCAGTAATGGCCTTTAATACTGTTTATTATTATTATTATTTGCCCATTTATTGATGTTTGAAATACGAGTATATTGTAAACTGACTGTAAAAAGAAATTAAAATTTTTGTCTACATTATCTATCAGACATAAATATCTTTACCATTGTTGATGATTGATTTTCTGTCTTGTCCAGTGTGATGAAATTGGAGTCTGTTGAAGTATGAACAACCAGAGAGCATTCTGTATCAAGACGATTAGTTAATTTCTCCTGCCACAACAATAGATGATGCTCAAATATGACTCTATTTCCGAATTCAGTCTTTTCAAACATATGCTCAAGTTGATTTATTTTTAGTAACTTGAAACTTTTAATATTCATTCCTAAATCTGTAAGGAATCATAATTTTAATCTATGGAATGTTTTTTTCACACTTTTCACTTATCACAAACTATTATTATTGTTACACTTGAATTAATTTAAATTAAAACAAAATAAGATTACCTTTTATTCCATAGTAAAATGGAGTCAATTTTTATGTTTATAAACGAGTCTTTATTGTAAAATGAGTCTTTATCTTGGGGCTGGCTGACTTCTGTGGGCGCATGTACACAAATTATCGACAGGTTAGCTAACTTCAGGCGCAAGCGAAGCTTACACAATCGGTTATTGACTGCTTGGAAATCCAAAACAGCGTTCTTTACCTGCGGCCCAAGAAGAAATTCAGCTCCAAGATTTCCGAGGTTATCTCCACTGTAGAGCAACGTGTAGCCCTGGGACACATGGTCTCCACTTTAAGGCCAGCGAGTTTCTTGAAGAGCAACGCGTTCCAGCCGATACTCCTTCATGCACGTGATTAGGCCCTCAAACGCGGTATCCATTTTTCTTGTTGTTGACTTTATAAACACTTTATTATTTTTACGGATGCGGGTCGTCAGCCCAGCGATCCAACCGTTTAGTCGCCTCCTACGACAAGCAAAGGAAACTGTGGTGGTATTCTTGGGAAACATGTACGTGCAATTTTGATTTACGAGACATGTGAGTGCCCCCCGACCACAGGGGCCAACGTCTTGAACTAAACGGACATAATTTGGTGATTTGTTTTTGACTCAATACTTCCATTTCTTCCAGATTTAGCTAACCACAACTTCTTTATGATCAATATTTCAATTTGAATTAGTTTTATGTCGCAAACAATTTTTTTTAAATGCATTATTATTATACGAAAAAATTCCTGTGTTCAAATACAGTAGATGGCCTTTCAGTTTTAATAGACTATCAATAAATTAGCAATATATAGAGCCTGGAAGTATAATAATGAAAATTATTTTAAAATGTTAAAATTCAACCTTTTCAATTTCAGGTCAGATTTCTATGTAACTTAAAATTTCACAATATCTAATATGTATTATGTTTATGAATGTTATTCAAAATCCAATAGTTTGGACCACCATTTGCAACCAATTTAAAATAATTACACGCACATTTCAACAACGTTAATTTTTTTAATTTTATAAAAATAATTACTATTTAAATTATATCCAATATAAGCTGGTATGTGTATAATATATATTATGAAAATGTTAATTGATCATCAACATTATACGCGATGATGATCATTAACACTAATTATCTGGTATAATGAAAATATTTCAGATAATAATTAATAATTGTGGAAAAATTTAAAATTACAATACATATCTAGCTATATGTATGTACGTATATATGAATGTACATGAAAAACTATAAATTCAACAGCGCAATCCTCTCGTCTAAATAATAATAATAATAATAATACTAGTATTATTAATACTAAATAATTAATTATTTTAGTTTGTGTATAAACAACTATACAGTACAACAAAATATAATATTGTTTGTGTATGTACATATGTATGTATAGTAAGACAATAAAACTTGATGATTATTTTGAATTTGATTTTAATTGAGATGAAAATTATTACGATTTTTGTTCAAAGTAATTTTTTATACACAATTCATTGTGGATATGGCCTTTGAAGTTAATAAATTATTAAATTATAGTCTATATCAAAATGCATATAGGAATGATTAATGAGTGCAAAGATTATAAGAGTTATGGAAACAAAACACATTTATTGGTGTGGCGTTGTATATGTATGCAGACTTTAAGATTTGGTACCCTCGTTTAAATATATTCCTATATACATTTATGTTATGTTGATGTATATATTTTAATTTAAAATCAATTAAGCGGTTTTTCTAAGAGGGTATATATATACATATATAGTCAGAACGTCATACATGTTTATTGCCTTAAGAAATTATAAATTTATTTAACCTTATGTATACGAGTATAAGAAATTTAGGGTTAAATTTTAACAGTTTTTTACTTCATAAAATATAAGTCGCATACCATATAAGAATAAATTAAAAATGGAAGTAGTATAAGTAAAATGGTTGAATGACATACAAAGAAATAAAAATTAACCGAAAAAATACAACAATTGGTCATCATTATTTATTTTTGGGTTTTAAAAAACACTTAAGGGACATTTTTTTACGACAATATAATGACAGGTAAAAAAGGTGGAGTTAGAAAAAACTACAACCAACTATACATAAAAAATACGACTATTTGTTCCCATGAAAATTGAATGATACGATTGTTAAAGATTTTATTGAATTGTATATCCTTTACGATATATATAATTGATCCGCTTATAATTTTTGATTTCAGATTAATAAAATCTCCTGATTTGTACTCTTTCCAATAGTTTGTATAAATATGAGAAACTGTTTGAAAAATTATAAATTTGGAGTTTTAGTTCAATTCTACAATAAATTGTAACTGATTTCAACTGAACACTAAAAAACTTACTCATGGTTCAATTTTCTATTTTAACTCCGACACAATTTTGATTATACAACGATATCTAGTAAAATATCTTAAACATAAACATTTCAATCAATTGCTTATTGGAAGGAAATAAGTAAATGGGAATCCGATCCAATCAATCATCATACAACTGTGATTCTCATATTTGGTTTGGCAAATATTTATAAAAGCTTCGACTAACAAAGTAAAGTGTTGGCACTCTGACCGATTAAGCAAAATAAGTTTGGAATAGTTCTCACATGTGAAAATATTAAATAAAATGCATCTAAACTTTTCTCGAGGATGCCATTAATCATTTTCACTTATTTTTCCAACAGTTTTGTTTATAGATATTACAAAATAGAACCCATTGTTTAAAATTAATTCTGAAGCAGTACCATCGCATCAAATTGAAGGAAAATTGATGATTAAAATCCCCTTTCATTATATTCAAACAATAAATTTAGATATAAAAAAACAATTCTGTGGAGCTGATCTTAAAAAGGTTGTCAATGTTAATTTAGTTAAATATATAATTCTGTGAAGCTGATCCTAGAGGTTTTGCTAATTGGCCATCTACATAATATGCTGTGATATAGGAGTATTTTATATTGTTGGATAGATGAAATAGAATGATAATTCTATCGCATCATTTGTATGGGCAATTGGCGATATCTTTAAAATACATAAGTTTCACAGACTTTTATGTTTATCCATAAATTTGTCGTTTGGTAGGGTATGAGTCGAAAAATGAGAAGTTCTATGTCATAACAAAAAAATTTGAAATGGCTTTGTTTGTTTGAAAAATTCGGACCAATTTTAATTCATTTGGAATAGAACTGAATTAAAGTTGCTGTTTTTAGAAGGGGGATAAAGCAAATGTCTATTTCGATTTCGAATTTAAAAAAGTGAATCGATCAAGAGAAAGCGTTTCACCAAAACCCCATATGGGTTTGGTTGGTTTTATACAGATAAGCCGCTCGTAAATGGTACACAAATGACAATAGTATAGTTGTTGTAGATGGCGTAAATCTATCAAAAAATTGCGATTTGAAAAGTGATATGCGATCAAAAATTTTGTTCTACAGATTATTAATTTTTGTTATAGTCAAGTTGACAGCACAAAAATCAAGCCTTTTCAATATACAGATTGATTTTTTGTCGGTCGATCGGTAAACGACATAACCCAAAATTTAAAAAACAGTCGATTTGTTCGGTAAAGGCCGTGCGTTTTCAATGAGGTGCAAACAATTTATGTTGAAACTGCGTTGAAGTACAGGAAATCCTTTAAAAGGAGATAAATAAATACAATGTGGAATGATTAAAAAATACCATCTGTACTACTGCGCGCTGATGCCAATATGGTTCAGGTCAGCGCCCATATTTCGTTAGGTTATTTAGGTTTTCTCCCATTATATAATCTTCATTAGTTATGATTTTAGACGACATTTTACTTCTATAATACTAAACCTCATGTCTAAAATTTGTGAAAAGTGATAGTTGGTGAGTTGTCCATTTTTTAGACCCGTACATAATGGTTGGTTGTATTGTCGTATAACTATAACGTAAATTTTATAAATAGTCGCATCAACCTTGAAAAATATCTATAAACTAATTCTCGTTTTCTTAAAATTGAAATCGATTGCAGATGAAGTAAAGCTTTATAATATTTGGTTTCATTTTGGTCTATACGGGATTAATCATGGCTAAATTAGTTTTGCTTTAGTCTAGAAAGCAAGTAGTGTGAATTCTGAAAAAAAAATTTTCATCAGATTTTATGCAAATTGAAAGTTTTATTCTGAAATTTTTAAATATTTGCCTATAGAATTTGATTTGGTCTGATTAATTGTAATTAAGTGAGGATTTATTTTTTATTTTGGTGAAACATTTTTATACTGTTTTAATGCGAATCTATAAATAAAAGTGTATACTTTCAGACATCTTAAGACACCACGAGTCTATAATGCATATTTAAGTCATTTAAGTTTAAAAATTTATTTTGCGAAAACTCAGATAACACTGCGTTCTTAATCAAAATAGGAGGTGCACCTAATTTAACAATTAGAAATTTTAATTTTTGCCGTATTTGGGTTACAGAACATTTCATTATTTCTGATAAGGTTTGTATATTCCATTATTTCTGATAAGGTTCGAGTTCTACAATATGTACAAAATTAAATTAAATATTACATTTTAATAACTAACAACTGTGTTATGGGTATATGTATATAGATTCTAGAATTTAGATTGTACTTATATCTGTCCTATATATATCTGAAATAAATCTATAATCTATGTCGAATTCGTTCAAGCTTTCCAGGATATGATTTATGATAGTGAAGTTAATAGTAAAACATTCTGATGCGTGTTCAACACATAACTTTATCACACAAACGTGTCTACAAGGAGGTTAACTTATAATATCTCAGGGTTATCAGGTGACAATTATTCAGAACTGGCAATCGAGAATAATTTAAATTTCTAAAAACCACCTGGACGTAATTTAAAAAGACCCCTTTTATTTTATCTCTGTAAAATGTTAATTAAATTTTTTAATATAATAACGCTCCGCAAATTACTATTTACAAATATATATGTACCATTAGATTGCTTATAAAAATACTTTTCATTATTTGATATAGCACATGAGGTAATCTAAGTAAAAAATATTGACCCATCATGCAGCACCTTCGGTCCAAGCGATTTTTTTCAAAACTTTCATTTCTCTAATTTATTTCTATAAAGCTTGTAGCGACCGAAACAATTAATTTGACAATCGCCTTAATTTCAATTGTATCGTAATCACTACAATTTTGCGTTTGCCCATTTCCACGAATTCTTGTAAATAAAATACCAGTTTAAAAATTTCTATCGAAAATCTATCAGACTGGCATTTTAACACAAGGATGTTATATAAATAAAAAAAAATGTAAACGTCTGAAGTAGATTTTACGTTTTCGTTGACAGAAAAATCAATCACATACACACATACAGACATTTTTCAAAAATGGTAATTTTTGATTCAGGGGGCATAAGGCATTCAGGGGACAGAAACAAACAAAATCTGAGAAACAAATGTTTTTTCGATTACAATAGTTTATCCTTCCAATGTGATAAAGAAAAAAAAACACTGTTAAATTTTCCTGGTCACTTTTCCAATTGGAATTTTATTTTATTTATTTCTCGTATAGTTTAGACCAAACTGCACCTTTGTGTTCATGAAAATTAAATTATAATGAGTTGCTTTTAAAAATACATTTTCATGAAATTTTGTAGTTTCGAGATTATTTTAAAGAAATTTTAATAATTTTTACTGCCCAAGCTAGAGATGTGTCCACGGGTACCTCATATGCATATACACACACACACAATAATACACATTTGTGGATAGCTTAGACCAACTAGGATTTTTCTGGTTTTAAGCGGACTGATTTATGATCATTTTATGGACAAGCGGGCTAATTAAACAATGGTCAACGGACAAGTATAATAGACTATCCAACATGAATTAATTAGAAATAATTAATTCGAATTTTAACAAATAAATTTATAATGTAAAAATTGAAAATGATCTAAAATTTTGTACCGCCGATCCCAGATATCTTCATGGGTATTCGTCTTTCCTTCCAGGTAGTTTAGACCAAGTAGAATCTTTGTGGTTAAACAAATTCAATTTTAAACGAGTTCACTATTTTTTCACAGAATTTAAAAATTGTTTTAAGTAATTTAGACTGATTTTCAAAATTTTGTACCGCCGATCCTATAGGTCCACGCATAGTCCATAACTTAGACCCTCTAGAATAATTGTGGTTGAGTAAATTAAATTCTAATGCACTTCACAGAATTTAAAGTTTCAGTGTTATTGCGATTTTTTATCCGATCCAAATGTCCACGGGTAATCGTCCATTTGGTCAAATATGGAGAACGAAACTCAATTCTGATGGAATTAATAGTTTTATGGAATTTAGAATTACACTAGTTTGAATAATATTTTATTTTTGTCTATTGCATTTCTTTCAATTGAATTTTTGATTATTTTTTTCAATCGGAATGCTCAAATAGTAACGAAAATATATAAAATGAATTAGTTAAATATCCAAGATTCTAAACATGTTCATCCCATAATATGAACGACTATCCGCCAAAATCACTGAAATTCAATATTCTGTCAAATAATATAAAAAATTTCAAAATTTTATTTACTTATCCAAATAGATTTAACTTGGCCCATACTACATCCAAAAATTTCAAAATCGTTTATGACTATAATATGTGCGTAGTAAAATAATTAAAAGTCCATCAGAATTTTATTTTCTTGACGATTATTGGTTCACAATGTTCAAAAATATTAGCCCGCTAAATTGTAGGTGCAATATTTTAAAAATTGCCCATCAGGTTTGAGTTGCCTTAACCACAAAGGGACTACTTGGTCTAAGCTATTCAAAAATAATAACAAAAATTTGGTCTAAGCTGTTCAAAAATATGAATGAGAACCTGCGGACATCTCTAGAATATTAGATATTTAATTAGTTCAATATAAAGATTTTCGTCGTCTATTTAGTATGTAGTTTCATTGAAAAAAATAGTAAAAATTATACTTAACACTGGAATTCAAAATTCTGTGAATAGTCCATAGTAAGAGTTCATCAGAGTTTAATTTCTTGTTGGTCGACACCATCCGAAAATAGTGACATCTATAGAATCGACGGAACAAGATCAATCTAAATTCTTTATAAAATATAGTCAACTCCATCAGAATTTAATTTACTTGACCACACAGATTCCAGCCGGTCTAAACTATTCAAAACTGTGTGGCCCAACATTATTTTTAGTGTGGCCACAATAATAAATTTCGAAATTGGCTACACGTCTTAAAAAGAGTCGCTGCTATTTTTAGAAGCCAGCAACTTTCATAGAAACAAAACACTTTTGATTCTTTTTTCATCTCTTGTACATTCATTGTATTTTCTTATTTGCGGACCCAAAAAATTGTCAACTTTGGGGTGGATGCTCACACGTCATTACAAAAAACAGTACAAAACAAACAAATTTAAAATCCAAAAGTTTGTGGAGTAAAGTATAAATCGGCTATAGTCTTATAATTGACGGTACACTCGAAAAAACATACAAAAATTAGAAAAAAAAATTTAATTATTATTTACGATTGTAAATTGAATCGAGTAGCTATATTTATCTACTTGCAATTTCTAAATTGCTAGCCTGTCGCGTATTTGGGGCTGGGGTGAGCGAGGTAGATTACGCGGTGTAATTTACGCGGTTGTCGACACGTGTAAAATTACGTAGATTACTTGGCAACGGTTATTGGTCAACGTCAACAATTAAGGCAATGTTGACAACCTATATTTTAAATATTTTAGCTATGTAAAATAAAATGCGCCAGTTCGCCACAACACACATGTTGTCTGGTGCTACCAATGAGATTCTGCACAACTTTCGGTGTGCGATTTAAGCGCAGCAATATTGTTCCACTTAGAAAGCATATTTTCAGCAATCTCATTGTTTTTCATTATTGCCAAATATTTTTGGATAGATCGAACATCGATGGTCTCAGCTCCTTATTGAAATAACATTGAATTGATTGTTTGAATTGAACACATGTACCAAAATTTGTGTGCTAATGTAATGTTTGCGCACCACCAATATATATAACTTTGGGTTGTTAGATTATTTTATAACAGAATGTCATTTTGTAATATACATACGTTTGGGGTAATATACATACGTTTCTGTAATCATTCTTTTAAGTACATATATAAATTCAACGTCATTGTGGAGGATGTAACAAAAACGCTCTTGGGGTCACAATTGCAAATAATAATTCTGTTAGCAAATTTATCTAACTTGAAGTGCCTATATTTAGCGGAACCATTTCACCTGCTAACTGTTTCAAATCCACATAAGTTTTGTCATCCAACCAAGCACGGTATACCTTTTATAGCCTTTCTGAACTCGAATTCGTTTAACCATGGAGCGGAATGTATTAAATTTTATGCCACGCTCTTAAACATAGGGCTCCCCGGATTATTTTTAATATGAAAGTATTAACTTTCTTGTAAAGATTTTTATCATAGTTGTACCATGTTTCGCTGCTATTTCTATACGTTGAGATCTTCTTTATACCGGTTTATAACGCTATCTGTATAGTTGTTTTGGGCAAAATTAATGATTTATCAATGGATAAATATGATGCTAAAGGAATTTCAAGGTATTTGTGCATAGTTAGTTTTCGATTATTTATTTCCATCTTTAATAACTTTACTATTACAACCGACTTTAACGATGCTTTCAATAATTGTAACTCAAAAAACTGGAACTAAAATAAACATAAACTACAGCACTTATCATATTCTCGCCTTGGCTTTGCGCTGCGAATTTTTTTATTTAAAGTATTTAACTTTATAAATTAGATTTATTTCGGTAAAATTTTTAAATTTTATAGAAATTAATAAAAATAATTATCAAATAATTAAACATTAATTGATAATTTTGAAAACTAAAAATATGATGCAACGAAGTTAGCTACGAGGCGTACGCAATGCGATCCACACTTGACTTCAACAAACCAAAGTCGCACAAGGCACAGAAGCGTCGCTCTAATATGAATGAGTGATACGCTTCGTATTTGTGAACTATGAAAATGTCGAGGGGAGGCGGTAATATGTTAAGTACAAAAAAGTTATGTTATGTGATTTCCGATTTCATTTGAAGTATTTTTAGAATAGTTGGCCATAAAAACTAGTTTACCAGTTGTATTAACAGTATATTAATACAACTGGTAAACTAGTTTTTAATTTAAATTTGTCATATTCTGCAAATTATTTTGAACAAAATGAAGTTGTAAAAATTAATAAATAATAATTTATATTTAATTCTTCCCTTGTTATGTGTACACTGAAATATAATAGATCTAATAATGAAGGTCATACACCGTTTGGCATAAAATTAAGCCAAATTTATTCAGTGACATCTGACAACGTGCGAAACATTTAACATACAAGCGGTGAAACTGCTAACAAACGAATTGAGATAGTAATTTCGTCCTTAGTCAAGACAATCGAGAGGAAGGGGTAAAAATGCCATTTACATTGAGATGTAAAGAATTTTAAATGAGTGGATCATACTTTGGCAGTTGGCAATATCGAATACTCCTAGTTTAGTTCCATTCATAAAAAGTCAATAATTAATGCAGAATGGTGTTTAAAAAATAAAGAGCCTCTATCAGTGCTATGCTTGCCAGTCCATCTCGGTAGGATTTAACGTTTGACATGATGTATGGATGAATGATGAAGTATGGATGAAACCGTTTGGGAGTTTTGTTTAGATTTTTTGTTAAATTCTAAAATGAACAAATGAATCTGGTCGTTTTTTATGGGCTTTGGTTGAAATTTAAATTAGAGATGGAAACCTATGGTAAGAGAAAAAATTATCTGCGGACTTTTATGCAATTTTTATTAAACGAGAATATAATTTTATCAGTAATGACTTAAATGCCGCAATATATCTAGAAGCCAGATTTCGATTAATGTTAAGCAACGGTAATAGAATCAACACTCAGAAACAAATTATATTAAGACTGTGTCCGAAACCTGTGATAAATAATCGTGAATTAATTTTTTGACATTTACTTGAAAATACCGAACACACCCAAATTATTCGAGTCTATTACCATGATAATTTTTGACAGCTATCGAATAATTTGTGTACGCATGTGCAACTTGTGATTTATACATACATAATAATTTATTCTAAAATTATTAATACTTATAATAATAATAACGTGAGATTAAAAGGATTATCGGATCCATTATTTTAATATTAAATTTTTTAAATTTTCAGATTAACAGAGCATCATAAAAAATTCCATACAGTGGGTTATCCTAAGAATTTGGACATCATTAGTGAAACAGGTGAAGTTAAAGCTGGTACAGCCCGATATGAAGATATTGTAGTGAAATTGTTTAAAACCAATGAATAAAATAAACACAATTTAAAATTTAATCGTTATACGTGATAGACGATCTTGGATAATGGACAATGAATTATATTATTTTCCGTTAAGCATATCAAGTCAGTGTTTCGGGATGTTGACGTAGTTTGATATCGATTCAAAAGTGTGTCCTCACCAAATAAATAAAACTTTTTTATCAATCAGATCACATCGGTATCGTCTTCATCAGCGCTGAAATTATGTCGTAAATTTCCTTTATGTCGTTTAATATCTCCTCTTGTCTTTCTTGGATCGTTTGGTCAGTGAGAGCTCTTATGGTGCCGCGTCTCTCGACTTCTTCATCACTGTCCAATAATTCGACAGTTGGGTGTTTTTCTTCAATTAGGATTAAATCATCCTCACTATTTTCTTCGACCAATCGAGGTCGTTTTGAATCTGGAACATCTTTCAAACCACTACTACCGTACCGTTTTGCCCACAGATCACGAACTGTATGATTAACATTTTCATTCGGCTTAGCGGGTGGAATATCAGGAAGGTATCTACCTCGGCCAGTCAATGGTTCAATTGATTTATTATTGGAATGTGAGGGAGTTTAGTCATCACTGATCGGTAAATCTTTAAATTCAACTACATTTGATAGGTTACCGCTTGGTCGATGAGAACTACTTGGATTTGCATGTTGGTTACCAAGATTTTCTATCGGACTGACTTGCTTTGATTTCATCTTTTGGCATAGCAGTTCTGCGTTTAACTCTTCCTCTAGACGAAATTGGATTATTGGGGTTAGTCTTCTCAGGTTCTCTAATTTTTTCAAAAGTTCCCCTGCACAATTCATGGTGACTTTTCCACCACGTATCGTATGACCCTGGTTTACGGTGCTGGCATATACCATTGCAACGCCACCAATGAGTTTTATACAGATTAACTTCATCATAAAATGTGTGGTATACTGTAATGTTTGTTCCTGCTGCTCGATTAATTCCTTCCATCATTTTTTTAAAATTCGAATAAATATGCGTGTACCATTTCGTGGTGTAACACAAATTGTAGAGGTTAGTTGATATAAGGACATACAAAATTTAAAATATTCTACCAAAAGCGTTTCAATCAAATTTTTCCGTGATCTCAATTTTAAAAGTGGTTCACTTAATCGTATCGTGTACTGCATACCTAATGCAGTTTTTCTTGAGTAACATATTCCCGCACAGTTGTACATGCGTTTACTCCATTCCAACGCGACATACTGTAGTTTCCCTTGAAAGAATTTCAAATCAAATGCACCAAACATCGTATGAATATCTGGCGTTGGATCGATTGTTTCCCAATCCTGATGAACTAAATTGTGCGTAATATTTAAATCTGGTTTATGATTTTCCCCTGGATATCGTTCGATTTTATTGCGCATAGGGGACTTATTGGTCTGGTTAGCCTATTAAAATTTTTATTTTTTTATTTTTTCATTATTTTAATATTAAATTTTTTAAATTTTCTGTGCAATTTATTAGTTATCTGTCACAGAAAATTTGAGGTTATGAAAACGAAAATTGACATATATGACGTGGGGAAAAAACTTATCGGGTGGGGAGATTTATTACACATTTCGGACAGCATAATAAAAAATCGTGAATGTAGGGGAATAATTGTCAAACAAATGTCAAAAAATTAATTCACGATTTTTTATCACAGGTTTCGGACACAGTCTATAAGGTAAACAATATTTTGGAGTGGTGGAAAAACCATAAAATGGAATTCCCATTTTTATATGAAGCTGCCCTAATTGTGTTACTGGTCCCTGAGAGACAAGTAAGTGTTGGACGCGCATTTTCGTCACTTAAATTTATTTTGGGACCTTATTTTGAGAGCTTTCTTTAAAGATTTTTAATTAACAAACAAAATTAAGTTTTTTTTGTAATGTTTTATATTTTATTTCATTAAAACCGAACAACATTATTTTGTTCCAATGACCTGAATCCAAACTCCAACCCGAAAATTGGTTGGTTTTGTAATGTAAAACTAATTTTGTGAAAATTCAAAATTCCACATTTCTAGTGATAAATTTTGGAAATATAATAATTTTAAAATTTTCTAACCTATAACTTAACTTTCTTAGAACTTCATATTGAAATGCAGTGTAAGAAATTCTATAAAATTGTCACTCAAAATCACTCTAGGAATTGTGTACATTATCGACGTTGACTACGTTGAAAATATTAGATGACTCGTAAATGCCCATCCCTGATTTGGGGTCATTTCTTTCTCATCGAGAAAAACTTTGACATTATAACAAAACATTAAATTTTGGTGTCACTGAATATATACTATATACTTGAATCCGTGATCTATATGTGTTCAGAAAAACTGTTTAAAAATTATAGTAGGTTGTTGCTAGTCTTCAGTGTCAGTATTTAGTTATGTTACGATTGGTACATACATGTTGTTTATTTTAATGCAAAAGGCATATGGCATACATTGAAAATGGATCTCAACCCATTATAAAAAAAATCTAAAAATATGTTACGTAGGTTAATTTGCCAAACTTTTTAATAAATAATATCCATTTTAATTTTAATTTTATTTTTAACATTTCAGATGTAACACAACATTAATGGAACTTGTAAAGCGGATGTAAAACGGATATACAGTCAGAACCTTATTAATCAGACGTAGATTTAAAAGAGATTTTACTGCTTTATATATGTATATGTATACATAGAGCTTCAACAAAGTTATAAATTAACTCAAACCAACCGAAAGTGTATATATAGTATACAAAAAAGCAAAAACAAAATTACAAATTCTAAGTAAAAATTATAAAACAACAAAATATAATCATAATTTTCTCGTAACACGCGAATGAAAAATGACCCTCATTAAAAATGCAAAAATAAAAAATTAAAATTAATAAAAAATAAAAATAAAAACTGAAAAAGGAAAATGTACAAAAAAAAAACAAAATTGTATTTACCATGTACACCAAACAACCCAGCAAAATAGACCCAAGCG
The DNA here is from genome assembly GCA_951394425.1 of Tipula unca. Classification (NCBI taxonomy): domain Eukaryota; kingdom Metazoa; phylum Arthropoda; class Insecta; order Diptera; family Tipulidae; genus Tipula; species Tipula unca. Next base: position 75,210,648 of record OX596381.1, read on the forward strand.
AGAAAAATTGTTGTGTGCAGAAAATGTATATATGGCGCAAAAAATTGTAAAAATTATTAAACTTTGTCGTTGTATTGGATGTGTGTTCCCTATAGAAAGCATTAAATTTATCTTTTGTTTTTCATTTCATTTTTCAATTTTTCCAGCTCTATCATTTTGCATTTTTTTTTTCTCTTGCTTCTGCTGTCTTTTCAGTTGAAATTGCTTTTGGTCTAGAGTTATTAAGGTGCGGGTATATCCACAATGCAAGGTATACACAATTTGCTGAGGAATGAATGATCACCGCATAAGATATAATATAAGAATGATATGATGATGGTGTTGTAAAAGAGATGAGATTTAAAATTGGGATGACTTTATTATTTTTTGTGGGATTAATGACAGGATATGTATTAAAAATGAAATTAAATTAGCGCAGTTAAAATTTGTCGTTTAATGTATATATATATATAGTATGTACATATATAGGGGGCACAAGGCTCTTTGTGCTTTGTTCACACGTTATATGGAGTGTGAAGAAAATAAATTAACAATGTTCTTTGTACATATATAAGTACATATATGTTTAAAGGTGTCGAAATTATCACCAAAATGTGTGTATAACTAACCTGTGAAAATAAAGATTTTATCGAGTTTAATGCAAAGCGGTTAAAAAAGAATATCGCATATGAAGATCAATAAAAAATTCACATGTCTTTTGTAATTAACATTTTATGAACCTAATTACGATTAATGTCTTATAAAGTACACAGAGTGAACGATACATTCGTTTAACAAATATAAGCCAACGTATATGTAGTGAAAAGTACGGATGATCCATTTTTCACCCTGCCTGTATATAAAGTAATTTAAATAATTCGATTAAATTAAATTTTTCAAGGTTCATTAAAATAAATTGTGTATATGTGTTTAATGTCATTTGTAAATCGTTGCCAATTGTCATATAGTTGTCAAAGATTGACTCATTTTATATAAATAAAAATTATATTATAATAAAAAAAACTATTACTTTTTGGCGCGATGTTGGCGTTTATTATTATTACTTTTATTTTATTTACTTACATTTTGGATGCAACAAAAAAAATAAAGAACTTGTTGGTATATTTTTCATTCAATTCCAGTCAACTCAACCTGACAAATTGTTATTATGAACATTTCTGTGTTGTCTTTTTTAATGAAGTTATTTATCAAATTCAAATGATTTTTTGTTGTTCTTGTCGTTTTGTTTTTTTTAGTTTTGTACTTTTTATTATTTATTTTTAGTTTTTTTAAATAAAAGAGAAAATGTAATAAATTTAGCAATTTTTAAGAATAAATATATGCGCGCAATTGAAAATGTGCATTTTATCCTCTTTTCGATTTAAGAACTATATATAGTATATATACATTTTGAATTACGAGATAGGTAAGTAATTCCAGTGCCGCACTATATCTTTATAAATCTTTTATCTAAGGTGAGTCTGTTTAAACATTTTGAAATCCATAACTAAAATTTCAATTTACTAAGGATTAGGTAACTGAAATTTTTTGACCTTCTAAACCACTAAAAAATTTAAATTATTTTCTAAATAAATGGATTTTAATTAAGAAATTTACGATTAAACATTCTTCGTATTTACACGTCTACAAACTATTAATACTGTATACTGTGTACAATTTTAACGAAATTCCAGAACATAGAATTTCAAAACTTTAAAAAACTTTACAAACCAAACTAAATTTATAAAATAATTCATTACGTTAATTTAAAATACAAATTTTTTGAAATTTAAAAAATTACATTTTAAAATTTTTACTGATTTTTGGAGCTTTAAATATTTTTTAAATTTCAAAGAACACATAAAATCACAAAAGAATATTTTTTTTTAAATTTAAAAGAAAATTCAAATTTGAACGAGGTTTAGAAGTTTGTCGAAATTAAGGCAATTGAGTAAACTAAGTGGAAATTAAATGGTTTATTGCATCATTTGAAATTCCGATTTGTTGATTCCCGGACTTCCAAAGCTAGAATTTTATAAAATTAATGGAAATTCAGCCCAATTTATTATTATTTTTTTAGATTTTTCAGAGAAATTAGAAATTTTATTAATTCGTGATCAAATTACGGAATACTACATCAAACATTGCGGATAGTTACATATATCCTTACATATACTATTATGAAATATACGGGTTTTTGATCATATAGAATTATGTTTTCGTTGGCTTTATTCTTAGGAATCTATCCTGTTCAGGAGACTTGCAAAAATTTTCAAAACTTACTGCCAACTAAAGACAATTCAACAAGATTTTATACCTAGTTAAGTTCTCTACCTACATGTTTATTGTATCTGCTACGATTCGGGGTGTTTCAAGATTCACATTTAACTTCAACTGAATCCAAAAAATTCAATTAACTCTGTATTTTTCTATACCGTGCCTGCTCTTATCTGGACATAAAATATAAATTGGTTAATATAACAAAATTTTTTTGAATTTCTCGGCTCAAAAGTAAAACCTCGATGATTATAGTTAAAAGTTCAACCGAATCAAACAAGTTTCAATTTTTTTGATTCTCAACTTGTATTTATTTCTGCGGCCGCTGAGTTGCGAAATGTTCTAAACCAGAAAATGGAAAATTTATTTGATTTTATTTGATTGGAATGTTCGACCAAGTATTAAGCAGGATCTCCTGTAGATGGCCGGGCCTCATAGAAATTTACTCGCTTACAGACACCTGGTATAGACAATAGTTAGTAACACAGGACGATACTGTTCTAATCTACTTTTATAACTTTTAATAGCATCACTGGGCTCTAAAATAAAATTTATTAGTTTGCTGGAACAGACATGAAATACTCCTGAAAGTTCAACTCAAATTAGTTACGATTTATTTTATTCTGCATACCAACCTTTAATTAATTAATTTACATTTAAGTTTAACTGGCAGAGATCCTACAATATTTAAATAAATTTATTATTATTATTCCATATATTTGAGCTGTGATAGACACTGTAATGAATGATAATTAGTTTATACTGTTAAATGGTTCAATATTTGTACAGGGATGCCCCATATCTCCCCATTTATTTACTTTTATCCTGAATGAGGTTTTACTATCTCTGGCAGACCAATTTCCTGAGGTGAAACTAGATCAGCGTGTTGAGTTGCAACTTCCTCTCATACTCGCCTATGCAGATGACATTATACTCATCACACGAGACATCAGAGCATTAGAACCCATTCTGGACATCTTACATGGTTTAACTATTACCAAAAGAATCAAGGTATACACCGAATTAATTATTGGGGACATATTTATCGAAGGAATCCCACCCACCTTCTTAGAGCTGCGTCCTCCTACATTGCCAGTCGCAAAAAGTTGGGATGCCCCGGTTACACCTGGAATGACTCACTAAGGCAGAATTTAAGTTACTTTGGTAGACCTCATATAGAATGGGACACATTGCTCCCACTCCGTACTGAATTAAGGCAAGCGGCTACTGAAATCTATCCACTTGATGAATCGGACTCTATAGTGAGTCACTTGGTTATGAAACCGAGGAACGGCTTAACATAGTCGAAAAGCCCAGCCTTCCAAATCCTTGACAAATACCGCTAATCCTAATCCCTCGGAGAACAACCACCCCAGTACCAATTCAACCTAATTCATGAGCCGTTCTGCCGCGCTTTCCCATTCCTTGCTCGCCATTGGCTATGGTGCCATGACTGTGGCCGTTGCCGGATTTATGCCCAATCAGACGGCTACACCAACCAATACAACTTCCACCACATCTTTACAAAATACTACTTCAAACATTAAAACGGTTGCGTTAAAATTAGCCGTTCGTCCGACTACCAACAGGGTTGGTGCAACACGTTACAACGGCCCAGAGAGTTTCACTTGAGACACGATAAGTCTCACGATTAGCCACAGCTTTATTTTATAAAAGGCGATTAGGCCTGATTTAATTGGGGTAATCATGGAAACCTCTTGGATAATGGTGGAAACCGTATGATCTATCCTTCTTCCCATCACCCGATAAATATTATTTTACATCATAAATTAAGCATATAACTTATAATACCATAAGGGAAACGACTACAGATTCTCTTATCATAAGATATATCAGTTTATCGCAGTTAGGTTATTTTAACTAGATGGCACCACTGGCAAATAAACGCAATGTTACCATTTTTTTAATGAAATTTTGAAAAATAATGTAAATAAATCTAAAAAGAAAAAAAAAGAAACAAAACCAAATCGACAACACCCGGCTGAAATAATTTCGAAATAACAGGTAACGTAAAAATTCTTGTTGAAAATCGTTTGGTGCGCCATCTCCGGGGAGGATATAACTTTATTAATTTTTGTTGATAATATGAAGTCACGCGAGTTTACTATGGAAATCTGCAGTAATCTCCCTTATATCATTATAAGTTACTTGACAAACAGGTATAAATATCCTGAAAAATTAGTAATATAAATTATCCACAAACTTGACATAACTCCATTACGCTTGACGTATTCCGATTCGTCTTCTTTACCATTTCTTTCCATTGGGTTGGGATTGCAGTTTTTTTTTGTTCAATAAAATATGGTTGTGAATATGATGGTTTGCGTCTCTGCTGATAGATGGTTGTTGTTGTTTTTTTCACTTATACTTCACTTATTTCCGTGTTATTTCACCCGTTTAATTAAATTTCTGATGTAACATTTTAAATAACACTACACTTTTATTTTAACACCATACCACACTGCTTTAACCCGTCTAGCACTATTAAAATACAATTATTTTATATTGGAGATCAAAAACGAACATCTGATCGATATGACAGTTTTGATCATCCCCCAACCAGAAACCAGAAAATGGCTTTCCAACTCTATTCTGGACCAGGAAATTAGAAATTGCACTAAATAATAAATTTTTGTTCGAATCTAATTAAAAGTTCAATTGAATCTAAGAGAAATTCAATCTTCATGGTTTTGTAGCAGTCTGAAACTGCCACAACAAACAAATTAGTCATATTAAAATACAAATCAACGTATTTAAATTAAGCTTATTAAATTGCATTAGCCGCATGACACATCCAATCGCCGACTATGACGCACTGCACTTAATACGCTCAATTCCAACCGCCAAATAAATAACAAATAAATTAAATTTCTATAATAAAATAAATAAAAATAAATTAATTGTGTTTTAATTATTTGCGAGTCCGAACCGGACGACTTTTTATCAATTCTTTAAATACCCAATTTTCCAAAATTTACTCCGAATATTCCAATACCAAAAATTTTCAGAATTTCTAGGATCTCCAGACATATGCGAAGAATTTATGAAGAATTTAAAAAGTACCGATTTGCACTAGTTGGCCTTAATTCACCACCATTGAAACTAAACCTTTGTAAACAATATTGATAAAATAACTTTACTGCAAACTTGATTAAATTTCATAATTTGGCTGTATAGCGACTTCTGTCGAATTCGTACAATCAATTACCGATGTTGGTCACTTTGGATCGGTAGATATTTCTCCCGTCCTTATACATATGTATATTCGAAATAATCCCTATAACATTAAAACTTTCAATTAACAAAAATTCAAACTCCTCGTAAACGCAAGATAAATTTACATCCACCACCATATCGGAGTGTCACCATTCCAAAAACTCTAGGTAAACAAAATAATCATTTTCAATTCTATATATAATGTGATTTACCATAAAATTACACTATGAGCTAACTCACAACCTATCAACAAAAAACAATATGGATTGCCACAATCCATGAAATCCGAGCTTAACTCTCAAATACAGCGATTATTAGAAAATTCACTAATAGAACCAGCAGCAGCTCTTGGATTTCTCCACTTTCATTAGTAAGTAAAAAATCAAATTCAAATAAAAAAAATTGCGTCTAGTGGTGGATTTTCGTAAACTAAACGAAATTACAATTAATAATGTTTTTCCACTACCCAATATTAATGAAATGCTGGAGCAATCAGGTCACTCCAAAAATGCAATTTGCTCCATCGTGAAATCAAATATTTAGGCCATTTAATAACAAATGAGGGGAGCCAGATTCTTTAAGCTAGATTCGAGCCTGGTCGAAGTAATTTATAAGTATCCTACTCCAATAAATAAATCAAGCTTTGAGTCGTTTGTTGGATTGACCGGATGCTATAAATCATTCACAAAAAACTCATGCAATTACTTATGCAAACCGAGTGTTAAACCAATCTGAACGAAATTATCCTACAGTTAAAATAGAACTCCTTGCTATTAGCTGGGCAGTTGTAAATCGTTTTCATCCTTACATTTCTCTCATGTCGATGCACTTTTTCGAATAGAAATTCCAAATTACGAAAATTTTGTTAATTTCATTACTCGTGACCAACATTAAAATGCAGTTTCTAATATTTCACAACCTTCAGCTAATCCCCAAAAATTTACAAAACACATATCCCATTTTAGAAAATACAAATTTGTTATATTTTTTATACTTGATTTTGATTGAGCTAATATGTGCCTTTATCTCTTTTAGTATTTTAATATATTTCGGTTGTGCCACATTGTGCATAACTAAATTATTTTGCCACACAGTCTACTATTACTGGAATGGCCCAAAATCGGCCAACGCAATATATCTCAATATAAATATTTTATGATCAAATCATAAAAAAGATTTTCGGAAAGCCCAACTTTTATCAAGCAACTAATTGAAACAAATTATTATACACATATTGGCCTAGAAACGCGTTTATGTATACTCTACATTTTTTAAAATTGGCCATAGAGTATCCAGAATATATCAAATAATCGGTTTTTTGGAACAGTTGTATGGATGATTTCTCTCTACATTGGCTCGAATCCATTGGTCAAAGAGTATCCTGAATATATCCTGATAAAAGTTGGGTTTTCCAGAATTCATCCCATACAACTATTCCAGAAAACCGTATATTGGATATATACTAGATCTGTCGCCGATTCTAGCCAATGTAGAGTATGCACAAACGCGATAATGAAATTAGTTACTTGATAAAAATTGGGTTTTCTACAAATCATCCACACAAGTATTCCAGAATTATATTCTAGATAGGATTCTGTTTTCTAATTATAAAAAATGTTCAATGTTATATCCAATGGGTACCAAGGCATAATCCGAACTTTTAACCGCAATTAAGCAAAAAAGTTTATTTGCATATTTCGCCCGTTTTGTATATTTACCGTTTAAATTGTACGTCATATATCATCCGCAAAACAACAACGCTTTAGAAAGCTCTTACAAAACATTAGGGTATCTCAGAAATTATTACCAAGATGATCTAATGAATTCGGACCAGTGGATCCCTATTGCGATTTTCGCATATAATTCAACTCCTTATACATCTACAAACTATATGCCATATGAGGTTTTATTTGGTACAATGATTAACGCATAACTACAAGCTTAAGTATTCTTATTTGCTACCCTTAGGCTTTGCAAACCTGCTAAATTCTAATTTACAAACTTAAATAATATCTTTAGTTTTTTCCTACTGGACGTCAATTAGTTTATTCATAAATCTCTAATCGCTCACAAATTGTAACCATATGTGCTCATCCGCAAATGATTTGAACCATTATTGTGGTATTCTCCAAGCTTCAATTTTGCATTTATTGTGAATGACGTATACAAATTTATAGATTTTGTAATTCATTGAGTATTGCGCCTATAGTATTAATAATTTAAAAATCGAGAGAGAATGAATCCCAATTGGTTAACTTCCTATTACTGCTAGTAAGGTTTAAGCGGTAGTCTTTTAAGGTTGATATTTAAAAAAATACACCTATGATCAGAGGTGAGAATATTATTCGCCACTCTCCAGTTTAAAATTAACTCAGTAATGGACATGGAGCACAAACTGATGTCAATCACTTCACTACGAGGTGAGTTAACAAAGGTTGGCTGACACCCAACATCGAGAATATCAAGATCCTAGGAACTTATATCGTTAAACATAACAGAACCCCTGTTGTTAACATTCGTACTTCCCCATAGAGTGTGATTGGCATTAGCATCACAACCCATTAATAGAGAAATATTTTTATTCAAACTTTTTTGCTGTTCTGATCTTAAAAGGTTAAGGAAACCCACTAGGAGGCTGAATAATAAAGCCAGGAGATCTAATCATCAGGCTGACTGGACCAGCTCCTTGACGCACAAAAGTGTTTAAAAAAGCGTTAAGATCTGCACACAGAGGTTATTTTGGATTAATTTCTGTGAGGAAATTAATAGCTTACCTGCTGTAGCTAGACTAAACAAAATCTTGAGAAATATGTGTAGACTCGATTCACTTCGACTACTCAATGGTGAGCTTACTTCCTCTTATAAGAAAGTAGGTGAACTACTTCTTTCTACTCATTTCCCGGGTTGTGGCACTCTAAATTCCGGCAATATTGTCGAAACCACTAATTTTTATTCCGAAATTTGGCAAGTCGTATTATACCGACCCCAAGTCTTTTCGGCCTATTTGCATGTCATCAACCTTTCTCAAATCTTTAGAAAGGATTGTTGATAGATTCATCAAAGATGACCATTTAACTACCGCACCGCTCAGTAACATGTAACATGCTTACAGAGAGTTGGCAAATCCTGTGCAAACTGCACTACATGAACTTCTAACTAAGATTGAAAGATCACTGTGTAATAGGAAGTTTCTTGTGTGTACTTCCCTGGATATTGCAGGAGTCTTCGAAAGTACATCGTTCAATACGATTACTAGTGCCTGCATCAAATTTGGCATCGAATATACCGCATTGTCAAATGGGTTGAGTTTATGGTTAAATCTCGCATCGTTATCTACGTGATAGATGAAAGCTCGGTTTCAGTCAAAGTTTCCAGGGGTTGTTCACAAGGACAGGGGTGCTTTCACCTCTGTTGTGGCTTTTGGGCACTGACGAGCTCCTTGTAAAACTTCAGGAATCCGGTCTCATCGCTCAAAGTTACGCTGATGACCTGGTTCTGTCAGTTTCTGGTAAGCATTTGAATGTCATATCTGATTTAACTCTACAAGCTCTTCTTATTGTACGACAGTGGTGCCTTAATAAGGGTTTACATGTGAACTTCTCTAAATTTAACTTAGTTGTATTTACTAGATGCGTAGGAATACTGATTCATTTTCTGTGTCATCTCTTTTTGGGTGTAAGATTAATAGCTCAGCCTACGTCAAACATATTGGTATTATTTTAGATAATAAACTCTCTTGGAAGTATTATCTGGATTACAAACTACAAAAATCCACAGCGATTTTTTGGCAATGCAGAAGAGCATTTGGTAACTCTTTTGGCTTGTCACCCAAAATGCTTTATTTTATATACAAATCACTGGTTCTACTAATCCTAACATATGCATCTGTTGCTCAGTTGCCAGTATAGTCAACTTTAATTCATCATTTGCCGAACTCAACAGTTTTCAAAATATCGTATGTAGGGCTGTTACTGGAACCATGTCTTCGGCTCCGCTTCTAGCTATGGAGTCTTTTTTATTTCTGCCCCAGCTACAGTCATTCATTCTTAGCACAGCTTGTTCAGCGAAGCTTCGCTTGAAATGTGTTGGGGCGTCGAATGCATTCGATACTATATCGGGACATAGATTAATTCTTGGTGTTTTGAAACCGGCTATGCCGGAAATTGACATGTTTAATGACAGGTTGTTGCCGGAATTTAATTTTTACAAATCATTCAAGGTGCATTACCCATCGAGAGATATGTGGTTCTTACCAAACTTTCTCAAGCGAATATCTGAATCAGTAGCATTATATTCAGATGGCTCGCTTTCTGAACAGGGTGCTGGCTTCGGTATCTGCTGCCCATCGCTGGGTCTAAGAACTTCTGGCAATTTGGGTACTGTACTATTTCTCAAGCGGAATTAATCGCGGTTACTCGCTGTGCCATTACAGCTATTAATTTCGCGGTTAATGGTGATGATACTATTTTCTGTACTGGCAGTAAATCTGTCCTCAACTCCGTAAATAATCCTTTGACCAACTCAAAACTGGTGAAGGATTGTAAGAATTTTTTGAATGTTCACTGCCGTAATAACAAAGTTACGATCTTGTGGGTACCTGCGCATTGTGACATTGATGGTATTGAAATCGCAGACAATTTAACAATAATTGGCTTACGTTCATGTTTCATTAAACCAATCAAAGGTTTGCATCATGAGCCCTTTGGGGCATTGAGTGCGGAACCTTAATGGATTCCAGCCGAATTTAAAAAAAAAAAGGGTAGTTCTCAATTCTACTCCATTTTATGTACGGTGATTGTGGTAATTTAATCCTTATTAGAAATCTGATTAATCTTGTTATTCGGGTACGTAATATTTTGGCTCGATTATTTAATATCGGGCCGGCCATTGATTAACATTCAGTTTCAGTATATTCATTTATATATTTAAAATACTTCATAGTACCAATATATCAATATATAGACACACATATACACACATTTCGTACTATGTGCCATAAGATATTTATATTTATAATTTAAACATCATCAAATCTAATTCTAATGATAATCAAATTTTATTAAACAACATTTTATAAAATACAACAAAAATGTATAATCTTAATAGCTTTATCAATTTATCATTCTCTTTTATTTCTATTTTTGAGATTTACAAGAATATTTGTTTTATCAAAATTCAAGTAAACTAACTAAAAAAAAAAATTTGTATGTGGGTGTGTCATTAGAAAAATATTAATCAAATGTTTAGAATTTTACGTTATATATGTAGGTATGTATGTACATATTCATTCATGTCCGTATTTTATAAGAAATTTTACGTTTTTGAACATTATCAGTTTGTATTTAGAAGATAATTAATAATTATTGGATTTATGTATAAATGTAATATATAAAGAGGACAGTTAACATGGTTTTGTCCTGGGTCTGCTTATTATATTAAAGCCTGAAACTATTATACATGTCTATATACTAACATCGCCTTGGAAATTAGTTTTGATGATGTACCACAGTAACAAATTGTTAATTCATATCAAACTGCGTATTCTTCAACTTTTTACATATTTGAGTACATAATAGTATGTACATGCAGCGTATTTTTATACAAATTAATAAAACATCATCCATTACACAACTTCATGCGTTGTACTATAAAGATTTCAATTTGTAAAGTTTTGAGTCATATTTTTTCAGACCATCGTATACCATGTCACAAGTATTACCCATTAAAATCTATTTAATAACAGCAACAACTATATACGAGTAAAACTCTAGAAGGAAAATATTTATTTTCTCATCCTTTTTTTTTGTTGTCGTATACATACATAAATATGTATATGTACACAAGAATGTGTTACCCTTTTTTGTGTATATGTACATTTCACAGTATGAATGTCTGGATTTTTTTGTTAGTTTATGCTGTATAAGGATACATATATGGAAATTTTTTACTGTTCTATATAGATGTGTAACTGGTGATATTTTCATTTAAGCAGGAAATTAAAAATCATATTTCATAAATAAAATGAGAAAAAAAAAAGAAACATGAAAAGGATAAAGGATATATGTGTACTTTTGGTGGTGAATTTAAAAAACATACATGTATACATGCATATGTACATTCGAAGTTTGAAATATTGTAGAATCCTGTATCTTATTAGTTTTACGTTTGGCAAAATTTAACTAAATTAATTTTATTAAAATTATTTCCTTGTTTAGGTCGGCCGTTACATGGTTTTATCCCGCACGGTTTATTAGCAATCTTTTACAAGAACTTGTTATAAGTGGGTCGCCTCGTCATCGTCGCCTGAAATCATAATTAAAGCATTTGCCAAATTATATCAATTCATCAACCTATAATTAATCTATATTGTACTAATAAAGTTCTATTAACGTTCCAATTTTTCCAAATAAAAATCTCATCACAAATATTACATTTTTCCATCAAAAAGTAGATCAAATTTCTAAAATTGCTCCGGATGAACAGATTTTTAATTTTCTTCAAATAATTGGTAATTTTCTAAAAATGGAAATACTAAAAATAAAAATTTCTACGGTTCGATCATAATTACGAAATGTATAAAATCACTGTACTGCTTACGCGGGTCCTTTACAAAATTTAATTTACTTTAAAATTCGATTTAAAATCAGTTTGACTAAACTTATTTTTTTATTAATTGGTGCGAGCTACTATTTCAGGTCCGATAATAAACAATTTATCTTAATTAATTAATGGCATGTCAAAATTAAAAATTTGTCAGACAAAAAGTTAAAATAAAATAAAAAAGTTGAGTTAAAATATTTTCAGCCCCGGGCATCATTTAGGCACATAAGCTGTTGATATGCCCATCTCAAAACCGTATAGCTTTGACCCGACTAATTCTTAATTTTGACATGTCAGACAAAATCATAAAATGAATTACTAAAGTTAAGTTAAAATATTCTCAGCCCCGGGCATCATTTAGGCACATTGCTACGGTACGATTTCCAAATGAAAAATACTTGAAGTAAGCCGTGGGTTTTTCAAGCTGAATTAATTGCACTTACCCATAGAGCAATTGAGGCGTATATAAGTGTAGTAAAATAGGCAAGGATATTATTATCTGCACGGATAGTAAAGCCGTGCTCCATACCCTTGATAACCCTTTGACTACATCCAAACTGGTTAAAGAGTGCAAACACTTCATTAATCTCCTTTGCTCTAATTCCAGAGTAGGGGTCATGTGGATGCCTGCTCATTGTGGTGTTGTGGGAAATGAGGTTGCTGGCTTTTTAGCGAAAGCTGGATCGCGCAGTTTATTTTGTGGTTCAGCAATTCCTCTTTCCTTCAACGGTGGTAAGAATGCTATTAAAAAGTTCGCTTTACTTGAACTGACGCAGAAGTGGCGTTCTACGCCTAGCTGTCGAAAGGCAAAACGGTTCATCATCGAACCCAACGTGAGGGTCACTAAATATGTGTTACCCTTAAAAAAGAACCAACTCAGAATTCTTGTTGCTCTTATTACGGGCCATGGACGTTTCAAGGCTCATCTCCAACGCATGGGACTAGCTCAGGATGATCTTTGTGACCATTGTCTGTAGGAAGTGGACGACTGCCTACATTACCTTTGCAGCTGTCCGGCCTTTGTCGAAGCTAGATCCCAAGTGTTCTCGTACGGATCTTTGAATGTAGATCAGTTATTATCCATCTCATGGTTCAAACTTTTACAGTTTGCTAAGGCTGCGGTGCGCTTGTGCGAGTTAGGATAGACCCTCAAGGTTTGCACCATGGGCTCATTGTGGCATTGAGTGCGGAACCTCTGTAGGTTCCAGCCGTTTTAATTTTAAAAAAATACATAAAAAGCCGTTGATATGCCCATCTCAAAACCGTTTAGCTTTGATCCGACAAATTCTTAATTTTGACATGCCAGACAAAAAATTAAAATAAACTACAAAAGTTGAGTTAAAATATTCTCAGCCCAGGGCATCATTGTGGCACATTGCCACGGTACGATTTCCAAATGAAAAATTCTTGAAGTAAGCCGTTGATATGCCCATCTCAAAACCGTATAGCTTTGATCCGACAAATTTTTAATTTTGACATGCCAGACAAAAAATTAAAATAAACTACAAAAGTTGAGTTAAAATATTCTCAGCCCAGGGCATCATTGTGGCACATTGCCACGGTACAATTTTCATAAAAAAATTCAAAAATTGAAGTAAGATGTTGATATGTCCATCTCATAACCGTTTAGCTTTGATCCGACTAAATTTTAGTTTCGATAAACCAGAAAAGCATACAATTACGAAAACTAAGTGTTATGTTGCTATTGACAGTAAGTCTATTTTAAAGATATTTATCAATTTGAATATGACCATATTCAGGAGAATCTTTTTCATTTAGTTTTAATTGATAATAATTTATTATTTTATTTAAAGGAATTGTAATAAATTCATAGGCTGGGATAACTTCACACAAGATTATATGTGATTGAATATTTAAACCTCTGAATAGAACGCTATATACATACTCGGATACATATCAAAATTAGTTTATGCTATTTATTTAGTTACACTATTGCTCAATAGATGGCAGCATACTTAATAAACATAAAATAACTTTATGAATACTACATAGATATGATATTTATAAAGTTATTTTAGGAGTTTGTTGGCCTTGTGGACAGATTCACTTTGGATTTTAATAGAAAGTGTCGAAGTGTTCGAAGATAAGAAAGTATATATTTTATAATGGGTGTTTTCTTAGAGGTTTACGACTTTGAGTTGGCAACACTGCTTTATTTGACAACCCATTTAACAGCTGATAGTTGCTTTGTGTTTAGTTTGGTTTGACATTTCATTATGGATAGACTTACATCAGAGCAACGCTTGCAAATTGTTGCGCTGAAGGCCTGAAGCACAAATTGATTTTGATCTTGAATTTGCATTCAAAATTTTGTTTTCCGATGAAGCCCATTTTTGGTTGAATGGGTACGTAAATAAGCAGAATTGTCGCATTTGTAGTGAGGATAATCCACAAGCTTTGTCGAAACATTTTTACATCCACAGGAAACAACTGTTTGGTGTCCTTTGTGGTCTGGCGGACTCATTGGTCCATATGTCTTCAAAAACGACGATGGTCAGAATTTCTGTGTCAATGGTGAGCGCTATAGGGACATGATTAGACATTTTTTCGTACCTCGATTAGCTGGCATTATTCTTGCTGACATGTGGTTCCAACAGGACGGCCACAAGCCACACAGCGCGCACTAATATTGATTTACTCAAATAAACTTTTGATGAAAGAATAATTTCGCGTAATGGTCCAATTAATTGCCCACCAAGATCGTGTGATTTAACCCTTTTGGATTATATTCTTTCAAACCACTTGTCTACGTCGATAAACCAGGGACAATTGAAAACCTGGAAACCAACATTCGAAGAGTTCCGCAAATGCTGCGAAAAGTTTGTAAATTGGTGTTCCAGTTTGCGCCTTGTACGCGGCAGCCGTGGCGGCCAGATGGCCGTAATCATATTTAAACAATAATGTCATAAAATGTTCTATCCAATAAAGTGCGTTTCATTGATAATAAAAATATATTTATTTGTTCTATTATGATTTAAACTTGTGCGTAACTCTATAAAAAGCATCCGAGTATATATTTTCAGACTCCATTAGTCTTTTAGATATTTTTAAATCATTTTAAAAAATATGTTAAACAAATTAAGCTTACGAAATAAGAGGGAGTGTAACACTTTATCAAAAGCCTTAGAAAAGTCAGTGTATTACAATCCAATTGACCACCTTTATCCAATGCATCAAAAGCGGTATCACAAAATACCGCCAAATTGGCTAGAGTGGAACGTTTTGAAAACAATCCATATTGAAACGGTTTGATATGAATTTTACTATAATGGAAAATCATTTTTTATACCAAATAGACATACATAGTCCTATATAGTTTTCAATATTAGCTGCATCCTCATTCTTATGAATATATGTGATTCCTTCGTATAAGTATATAGGTACCCCATATAAGAATCTCTTTCCGATTTTTTCAATATCAGTTAGGTATAGTAGCTCGGGACCTGAAACTTTATTAATATCCGCAAAGAATACTGTTAAAACTTCGTGGTCGGATATCATGGATATATTCCCACCTAAATTTCCAGCTGAACATCTAAAAGAGTTAGAATCTAAATTTCAGTTTAATTATTGGATTTTTTAGTTGGTAAAAAGATAACACTAAGATTCTCAGATTTAGTTTTATGTAATCTGCTGTGAAAATGCTAAAACAATTTTGGAACCTGATGCAATTTGAGTATACCAATTAGGAAACCTATGTGTCTTTTACAACTATTGTCTGAATGCTTACCTAACAGAGATAATGGATTGTCGTAAAACAATTAAATAATTATAAAAGATTCCCGGTTGATAGACCCTATAAATATATATATATATATATATATATATATATATATATATATATATATATATATATATATATATATATATATATAATATATATATATATATATATATATATATATATATATATATATATAAATATATATATATATATAAATATATATATATATATATATATATATATATATATATATAAATATATATATATATATATATATATATATATATATATATATATATATATATATATATATATATATATATATATATATATATATATATATATATATATATATATATATATATATATATATATATATATATATATATCATTGGACAAATTTGAGTAATCCAGCCTAGAAAAATGTATATGCGGGGTACAGTGAATATGCGATTTGATTACACACTAAATTTAATGTAAGCTGTAAATGGTGGATAAAAACTTTCAGCTTTAGTAAGGAGAAATAGTCACCCTTTCTGAGCATCACATTGTTAGCACCAATATAAGAAATAAAATGACCAAAAATTATGTTTTGTTCCTTACTTACATATAATTAAATTGAGAGAAGAGTGTCATCTCCATGAGATCAGTTAGATACTCTGCAGTGTCCCCTTTAAACTTTCATTCAAATTAGCTGCTTTCATTTATCTAACAGCTTGCAAATCATTGTAAACAGCCACAAGAGAGCCATACATCCATCTTTTTTTGTTATATGTGCAAAATTGCGATCATTACGGAAAACGCGGAATCGTTGGTTAATTAGTTTTGCCGGACCGACGATATCGATTCATCACCATAATAAATGTAGTCATTAATCGTGTTACTCAGTCATTTTGAAAAATCTAATGTATCTTTTTAGATTGTTATCTGTAAAAAAAACACATAAAAAGTGAATACGTATTCCAAAACATGCAACTTTCTGTGGCCCAAAATGTGCAACCGACAACTTTTTGTGCCGCAAAATGTGACATATAGAGTAGAATTGATGGTATAGAGTTTGGGTAAATGAAGAACTATTATCGAAAAGATAAGGCAAGAAGAAAGCATCTGAACCAGCATCCCTATGGTATTCAATTAATTGCAGAAAGAAATCCAGTGTTTAGCCAGCCTCATGTAGATTAGTTTTATGCAATACACAATTAGATGGAACCTATGCATATATAGAGGAATAATGTTTTCGTTAACATTCAGTATGTCTTTAAGAATTGTTGAACTTCGGGCCGAATATTTTGCACTTAGCTGAGTTCAGAAAAATTGGCCAGAACAATTTTTTCTATTAAATTATATATCAACATTTTACGTGAATTCCAACTCAATATATACTTGGATGGAAGACTGCGAGAACTTAAAATAACAAAACTGTTTCAAAACTGCGGATCAATGGTAGTGTAACATAATGAGGTCGCATGAATGGGTCGCGAGACGTATCTCGGTTCCAAATCGGGGTTTTCCAATAAGATATTTCATTTTGAATAGCCTGCTATTTGGGCAGCTTTCAATTTTGAAGCTTTCATCTTTTGACATAAGACTAGTAAAAACTACGCCATTATTAAAAATGGTACGATACACGCTTCAACAACGCATTGAAATTGTTAAAATTTACTACAAAAATGGGGAAAATTTTGCAGTCACAGTGCGCAAAACTAAAGGAACCGAGCAAATAGCGCAGTGGTTAAAGCTGCGACGTTTGGATCGGGAGGTACCGGGTTCGAATCCCAACAGAGGCGGGGGATGCAAAAGGGATTTTTCATCTCCCGATTACGATCGGTGATTAAATTGAAAACATCTATGACCCTCTGTTGGAATGTAGAACTCATGGGCCGACCCATCTTCCATGTCACTGTACAGGGTGACATGGAGCTATGCAATGCGCAGGTGGTATACTGTACTTGTGTGAATGGGTTGAATGATTGGATAACGTTGAATGAATGTTGTGTGAATGTAAGGTAAGGCTATAGACCGTAGAAGTGTCTATGCCAAGTCCTTTTAAAAAAAAAAAAAAAAGGACTTTTTGGTCGTCGTGAAACACGTTCTAGAACCCATGGGCCGGCAATAGTGCGAAACTGGTGGAAAAATTTAAGCTGTTGGGACAAGAACAACTGAGAATATTGCTGCTGTAGCCCGTAGTGTTGAAGAATTTTAGGTTGGTCGATTCCTTGTCGATCTTTGGAATCAGACATTTCACAAACGACATTACGCCGTATTTTGCATAAAGACTTAGGTCTTAAGGCTTTTAAAGTTCAGTTAATAGAAGAACTCAAGCCGGTCGATCACTATAAATGTCGTATCTTCGCAGATTGGATTTTTCAAATTCATCAAAATGATCCGGATTTTCGCCTCGGAAGCTACGTTAATAAGAAGAATTGTCGCATTTGGGGGTCAGAAAATCAAAAAATGATTGTTGAAAAGCCTCTCCATCCTCAACGTGTCACTGTTTGGTACGATTTTTGAGCTGACGGTGTGGTTGAACCTTACTTTATCGAAAATGAGGCTGGTGAAGCTGTTACGGTGAATGAACTGCGCTACCGAGCTATGATTAATGATTTTTTATGGCTGGAGTTGATGAGATACTGATGTGGACGACGTTTATTTTCAGCAAGACGGTGCTACGTGCCACACAAGCAATGAAGCAATCGCAATTTTGCAAGAAAAGTATCCTGATCGTGTTATTTCTCAAAGAGATGATCACAATTTGCCACCGAGATCTTGTGATTTAACACCTTAAGATTTTTTTCTTTGGGGTCACGTGAAAGGGGTGAATAAGGTCTATGTCAATGCTCCACAATCGATTCAAGACCTTCAAGAAATGGAATTCGTGAAGTTATCGAGGACATACAGCCGCAAATGTGTCCTTCGATAGCAGCAAGAGCATCAGATTTTTTTTCATCTGCCCGTGCCAAGGTCGCAACTATACCGATATATTCAAATGGAAATGCAAATTAAAATCAGGTAAAAATCAGAAGCGGATGGATGGCTTAGCAAATATTTTACTAATATTTTTTATATATTGAAAGTTTTTTATCCGCATCTTTAAGATAATAAAACTTATTTCCCAGTTAAATATTTTGTAAATGGACACAGCACTTCCATGTTACTTTACAAATCAGTCAAGCTTTGCGTCCTATATGGGTACTGTATATAGATTGCTGTAAGCAAATTCAGAGGACGTAGGAACTTTTAAACCGCTGAAAATTGGAATTCCCAGTTTATTAAATATTCAGGTGACACAAACATAATAAATGCTGTACTTAAGAACTCATGAGAACGTGTACCAATGTTGAAAACACTTGATAACGCTTCAGATATTGAAGATAGGTCGGATAATTTTAGAACTATATATAAAATGTATACCTACTTTACGCTTAATAAATTTAAAAGAACTCTGGAAGGAATATTACCAACAAAGTTCCGCCGACGAATTTTCCATCACTCTCTTCAGATGGCATCAATGGCATAATGTCAATATTAATAAATTTGTTTACTGCGGCCAAGTAATTGATAATAATATGAGTATTCCTAAATTAGGTCACATTTCGGTTACTCAAATGTACACCGCGTCATTAATGATAAAATTGACTGGGCTTCATTTGGAAACATTTTAACCATTGATGAGAACACAAATATCACAGAAAAGATTTATAATTTTCTACTAAATTAACTCCAAGAATACCTCTAGTATACAAGCATATACACCCATGGAGAATATATTATGCACTATGAAGAAAGGGTTCAAATGCTAAAAGAGACAAGAAGAATTGTGTAACCAGCGCATTGTGGATAAAGGATGAAGCAGAAAGAAGAAAAAAAAATCGAATATCTCAAAGAAGAAGGAAAACTGAAAGAATTACGAAGCCACAAAGAAAAGGGAGTTGAAGGAAAATCAGTTCACCCGAAACAAGTTTAAATCGACATGGAACAAATTCCGTAGGTCGTGAGAAAATGTGTTATGAATGCAAAACAAATTTTATCGAGCTATTTAGCTATATAGCTATGATTTGAATTGAATGCTTTATGTTTAAATTAATTTTTATGTACCTGTATGTACTATACTGATTATTAGCATTTAATTTTAAATTAACAATTTTTTTTAAAACACCTAAGTTAGGTAACTTTTACCGCCATCGTTAGCACAGTAAGTAGCGCGCTTGTTCTGTTATTCGAAGGTCTCGGGTTCGATTCCCGGTGGTGACCAAAAATCACGGTTTGGTGTTTTTTTAATGTGTAGTATCTGTGTTTGTCCGGGTATTTTATTTTTTTTTAGGTAACTTTGGTAAGTTATAAGATTTCCTTCTTGGTACCAATGACTGTGTTGGCTGTACGATATTCATGTGTAGCGCACATCAATAATATTAAGATTAGCTGAAACCTTAATTTTGTTCGGCGTAATAATGGCGTTCATCAATATCTATAAAGTCTATATATAATAAACTTTTAATTATGCATCAGATGTTGTTTGGTATTCAATTTACATATACGACAAAATTATTTAAAACTGCATATACATAGAGAATGAATTAAGTTATACAAATCTACCCTTTTTAATTACCATTTGTACAATATTTATTTAGTACATGAGCATATGGGAATTAAACGTATATAACAATCTCTTATACACTAATCACATACTTTATTCTATATCTAATTAACATTGTTAGATAAAAAATAATAATAAAAAACAGTAAAACTACCCCTATGTATACGTGTAATAATTTAATCTCTTTTTTTTTTAATCACATTTAATGCAATGCGAATTGTTTACCAAACATTTAGGGTAAACGTAATAATATTATTATGTTTTTAAAAATAATTTTAAAATTGCATTTTGTTAACACTATTTTATGTATACTACATATATGTATATGTAAAACTATATTTTATTATGACGTGTATTTATAAATGCAAGCATGCAAGCAAGTGCTAATTATTATTTATATATTTTAGATGTTATGCAATTCGTGAAATATTTAAAATTATGAATAATTAATTTAATAATAACTATTAAAAAAAATGCTTTTAATGCACGTACATGGATTTGAAAATTAACTGAACAACAAATGCATTTGTTAATATAAAACTATAAATAATAGAGTGCTAAGTCTAATTAATAAAATAATTATTGTTTGTTATAATTAAAACCTAATTTGCAATTAACTTTATATCATCTGCGTACGAACATTATTACACGTTACGGGCTTTAATTACATATGTGGTCGTTACATATTCTGCTCCATTTAAAAAATGTATCTAATTAACAATACAATGTGTTATATATTTAATAGTTGATCTAATCTTTCTTCGATCATCGTAATTTTCTACTTTTCTCTTATACTCCTTTATTGGAAGCTATTCGGCAACTACGGGGAGTACTACTAATTCTGTTTTGCAGTAAAATCCAAACTCTTCGAAGGAACCTCACGGATCCTAGGAGGCCAATCCCAAACAACAAACGAAAAAGTCAGGCTGATGTTTTTAATCAGCAGGAAAATCATGAGATCTGCTACGAGACTGCAGAACAGTGCTCTTGAGAACTTAAAATAAAGTGGAAGGAACTCAAAAGGGAAACAGATTGGATGACTAATGAAAAACCACCACTGAAGAAATAAGGGGAACGAACGAAAAAGGAATTCGTATACAGTTGGTGCAGCTCAAACAGAATAAAATTTCTAAAGGATTAGATCAGGGGGTCAATTTTGGTCGCAATTTGTCTCATGTATACGTATACGTCTCATAACAAACTAAATGACATTGTGTGATGTCATTTATTTTGGTTGTGTAAGTGTTATTTTTTATATATTTTATGTTTGTTGGTACCCAAAAAAGTGGAATCGGTTGAATCGGTTCAAGTTTTTGGTGTCTTGGGATGAGACATGAGACATTCTCCCTTGCTGTTGCGATGGTGAAATTAGATTTTTCGTTAGCCAATAAAAATAAATTGTTGAAAAATAAATCGAGCAACATGGTAAGTAAAATATTTAAAATTAAATTAACGGTTTTTTTAATTGTGATTTGAATAAAAAAATAAAAAATAATTTTTTATAATAACTTTTTACGAAATAAAATTATAATAATAAAAACATAGTGTCTAATTAATAAAATATTTAATTTTAAACAATTTTTTTGAAATATTTTTATTTTTTTTTTTACTTTTTTGTGAAACCACATTTTCTAATAAAATCGCGCCATTTGTTGTATTTTTAAATGTTATGTTATCGTTATATAAAAATTATTATTATTAAATATTAAATATTCCTTTCATATATATTTTTAATTGCAGAATAGAATTACTTTGGAACAAAAACAAAGGCTTTTAGATTTCGTTGAAGTAAATTTCAATGATTTGTTTGGTTTTGTGGCTGCAAATGGCCACGCAAGGAGGGCAGAGCTGTGGGGCGAGATCAGCAGGTAGCTGAATGAAGGTTCATCATGTCCTAAAACAGTTGAACAGTGGAAACGGGTAAGATAATCACATGGTAAAATTTTATGTAAATTTTATAAATAATTAATTTTTATTCTTAGGCTTGGCAGGATATGAAAAAATTGGTCAAGCGTAAATTAAACAAACATCGAGCGGCCCAAAATGTCACCGGGGGCGGTGAATTTGATGGCAATTTTAACCTCACTCAAGAGGAACAACGAATAATAGCCATATGTGGTTTGGAAACTTTAGATGGGGCCCGTGATGTGGCCGAGTTAGGACAAGTAAGTTTTTAAATCAATAATTAAAGTAGAATAATTTATATGTTTTTTCTTAACAGCCAGAAAATGAAACACCACCCTCTCCTGAATTTTCCCCATTTACTGCCTCCACATCCTCCCAAATCCCAACTCCTTCCTTATCATCCTTTTTATTATCACCTCAACCCACTCCATCATTACCCAATCCCTCCTCTCCTATCCTCCCCTTATTACAACCATCCATATCCACTTCTTCCCTTCCATCTCCGTCACCAGTACCGGCAATCATAGAAAGAGAAACACCTAGTGCTCGACGGGCGCGTTTACGTAGGGCGCGAATAAGTGAAATCTTGCCTCCCAGAGCGCAAAGACAAAGGGATGATCGTCGAGCTGTAAGTATTGTATACGAATTATATTCGTACATAATTTATTTTATTTTTTTAATAGGAAAGTGTAGCTGTTTCTTCAGTGGTGCGATCCCTACAATTGCAGGAAGAAGCAGTAGATTTGCTACGGCAAATATTGAATAAAATGAACGAAAGATAATTTATATTTAATATTTTATATTTAATATTTTTTTTTTTTAATTTTATTATTATTTATATGAATTAGAGATGAATTAAAAAATAATTTCATGTTTTATTTATTGTAAAAAAAAAAAAAGAAACGTTAAAAAGCGAGTCCCCTCTCTTGAATAAAATAAACAAGGAACGTACGATTTTCTTCTCCAGTATCTTCCTCGTCTGCGTTTTCCGTTGGTACTTCTTCTTCGACTATTCCATCAGTTTCGTCGATAGGAAAATTGTTATTGATTAATATATTGTGAAGAGCTGCACAAGAATATATTATGTCTGCCGCTTTCACATGGGAATAGTGTAAATGCCCCGATGCAGTTTTAAGGCAGCGAAATCTATTTTTTAATATTGCGAAACAGCGCTCTATGTCACTGCGAATTTTTGTGTGAGCCACATTATATTGCCGCTCTGCTTCGGAATCGGGCCTACGAAATGGAACCATCATATACGGTTTTAGACTATATCCACTATCAACTGAAAAAAATTATATATGACTATGTAAAATATTATTATATTATAATTATTATTATTATATTACCAAAAAGCCATGACTTATGGTCATCACTATTAATGCGTTGCATAATAGTATTAATTTTGCTTCCGTCCCATATGTGAGAATCGTGAGTCGATCCAGGATATCTCGCATTTATGTTGAGGATTTTCAAATTTAAATCACAAATCTGTAAATAACAATTTTTTAATGAATTAAAGCTTTTAATAAACAAGAACATAAATAAATCAAATTACGGCTTGAACGTTTAGGGAATGAAATCTCTTTCTGTTAACGTAAGCATACTCGGTCTGTTTATTAATATTGGCGATCGCAATATGGGTACAATCGATCAAGCCAATAATACCGGGTACTCCAAACTTCTCAAAAAATTCTTCTTTTTTTTGGTTTGCTGCCGCTGAAGTAGAAAGAAATACTATATGCTGCCGGGCCAGTTTTGAACTTATAATACGGCTAATCCGCCAGACACTAAATGATACTTTGCTCTGGCTCATAATCGCAAACGCATTTAATCCTACTCGACGCTGATGGCTGCCACTTGCAAAGAAATTTAATGTACATAACACTTCCAAATGTAGAGGTATACGTAACGAATTTTCCGTATCATCAACAAATGGCGTGAAGTCTGCTATCAATTGGTGTACCAATTGTTTTGGCAGACGATAGTTGTCTATAAAACTGACAAAAAATAATAATTTATATTAATACAATACAATAATTGTCATGTTTTTAGGTAATAAAGATTTAAGTTAATTTTAAACTTACCATCGGTCGGATATATCGAATGGATCTAGCGTATCGCGCAAGTAGTCGTTGTACCTTTTGGTTTTTAATTTGCGATCGTAGTACGTAAATGGAATGTGGGAAAACATTACGATACTTTTATCACAAAAAATATTAAACACAAACATTTTTTTTTTATTACTTTATTATTTTATTATTTTATATAACTTATTTTATTACAATCTGTATTTTTATTAACAAACTTTTATAAAACCCAAGATTTTAGTAAACGTCAAATCACTAAAGTAAACAAGAAAATTAAACATGGCGTAGACACACATACATTAACAACTTACCATACAAACGTTTTCCGGTTATTTTGGTCTCATGAGACAAATTGCGACCAAAATTGACCCCCAGAACGGGAAACTAACGAATGGTAAGCTCCACTGATTAATGTCGTGGGCATACTAAACGAATCTGAAATTAAAAGGCTTCATTAACACACTATAAACCTGCTGGAGCCGGCATAATAGACGATTTAAAAAGTAAAGATTTCAAAATATTGGATGATGTAAATTTCTCAAAATATTATCACTGAAGATAGAAATACAAAAGAGATCTTCCTCTATTTATTCTAACATTCGATAATAAAGAAAAGATCCAAAACATATACAACATCAAAGCAAAGAGTTTAAATTGAGCTGAAAAAACCTCACAAAAATACCTCGGTATAATAAGTGTCAAGGGTTCAGCCGCATATCCAGAAAAACAATGGGGGAAAACCACGTTGACAAAATTCTGTACAGAAAATAAAAATACTCAAATCAAATATAGAAGAGAATATACCACTTCAAAAATTCTACGATCGGTAAATCATTCGCAAGTGATGGAGGCAAACAAACTAAACTACAAACCAACGATGGTAAGATAGGAGACAAATCAACTTGAAGAGCAAAACAATATAAAAAAATTAATAATTATGATCAAATCAAATAAAAGAACACAAGAAGCGATTAAAACCAAAATTACACAACCCACTAAGATCCGCACGTATATGCTAAAATACGAGGTTTTCATTTGCATCATGCAATCCACGCAGCATAAAATGCTAGAGGCGGTACTAATTACTAATTAAGAAAAATGTTAAACATCTTGAAGAAGCAGCACATCGCGGAAAATATAATGTAAGTTACAACTATAAATATGCAAGGAAAGAAGGTCGGAGGATTACACTAACCTCTACAAATCACTAAGGTGTTGTTTCATGATTGGAGAGCAATAAAAACAAGGAGAAGGATCCGCAAGCAGAAAAATGTTGGCCCGAAGACGAAAATAAGATTCCAGATAATAAATTTCTTTGTATCAGATAACTTGATCCACATAGAAGATAACGACTGACTCTCGTCCGACCATTCTCTTGTATTTAACACGTTTAGTTAATTAGTAATTTGGAAAGAGCTCAGGCTAACAAACAAACATCAACTAAAACAGTTTATTTAAATAAAACTCAAACTTTTAATTTAGTTTTTTGAATTATAGTGTATATTCCTTATAGAGATAATTTTAATTTTTGTGGTAAATCGATTTCGACTTTCGTCTTCTTCAGTACCTTGATAATTATCAAAGAAGTAAGAAGTCGAAATTACCACAAAAATTAAAATTGTCAAAAGACACAAAACACTTAATATTGGATAATATCCATTTAAACTCAAGCTGGGTATAGTGATTAGGGAACTATAGGGTTCTAATTTGACAGCCATAATTTACGAAACAGTTCAAAAAACTTGATGAATTATGTATTGATGTGCAGGTTAAATCTCAAAACAAAACAACTTAATTAAAATCCAAATCATTCCACTGCAAGCCCGAATCTTCACTATGTAAATTTTAAAACACTTTTCTTATTAGAATAATAAGAAATGGAGTAATAATTCTTATTTAAGATATAGCTGGTTATAAACATAAAAGTATATTCAATTCATTTAATAATTACCAATACTTCGTATTGTATTGTATTATATATGTTATGTTTTCACCGCTTCGACCATATTAACGCTTTTAATTTGTTCTCAAGGCGATTCTTATTTTATCTTATTTTATTGATTTCATCTGTTCACACTGGTCACAAAGTTACCAATGATTATATATGTTTGTATTCGGACCGGAAAGTTTCATCCATATTAAAAAGAGACATGAGAGGAAATCAATTCTCATCATTAATAAAAGTGCAGAATAAAGGGTATGCAACCTTAGTTTATTTATTTTGATTAGTTGAGATACAATTTTAAATTTCGGGCTGATCGCTGACCCAGGAGCTAACTTGGCGAAGAAACCATTTGGAACACTACTTAAGTGGTGTTGACAAACAGAAACATTTTGACTTGTTAAAGAAATTGTCTTAATCTCAGTTATTGTCTTAGTCTAGTGTTCGAACAGTACCGTGCATTATCGAGAGTCAGCCGTTCAATAGTTACTCCGTAATTTCAGATTCGGTACATCTGCGTTACATCGTTCACATTTTCATTAGGAAATGCCCAAAATATTGCGGTCGGGAATTAACATAAACCGACCCACATTGACAAATGAAATAAACTCAAGAACCGAGTAGAACATGTTCTTCCAATAACAACAAACAATAAAAAGTCTATGTAGTCGGCATCTTCTCCAAATTATGTCTCTAACTCTATATCTAATAGTAACGTAATATCGATATTCGATAATTGTCAGTCGGCACCGCGAATTACTAAGAAACGGCAAATCCGGATTACAAAATCTTTTGGCCAAAAAAAAGTCATTTTCAAAAAAAATTGTGGCTAACACAATTCATGATGTTAAAATAATTATGACTAATCCACATTCACGCCATTACGTGTCGGTAAATATCTGCAATAAAATCACAGAACTTCTTAATAGTTTCAATAAGTATATTGGCCAAAAGTTGTGTTTTTTGCAAGAAAATGAACAACCCTTTAAAATATTGGACTCATCATCAAAAACCGCAAATGCACTTCTAACCATATAGTTGGCTTTATAAATTTACTCGTTAAATGGACGGTCGTATACAAAAAATGGTTCCTTTTTGATAATCCCATTTCTCCAAGAAAATGTTACTGTTGTAGGAAGTCCTTTCTATCATTTCAAAGTTTTGAACTACATATATGTAATGCGGCTCAGAGATCTTAGCAAGTGATTTTTCATAGCTTTCATAATCATATATTCGTATATCTTCATGATTTGCTTGTCGTTTCGGAATCTATTGGGGAACATTTCATTTCGCTATACGATTGAAATAGTGACGATTTTCTAAACTTGGATAAAAGTCACTTTCTAATGAAGGAGATAAAGTATTTAGGATTTCTTGTGGGAAAGAAGCTTAGGACCAACCCTGATATATTTGAAGCACCAAAAGTAAGTAACGGCCTTCTAAGCCTAACAAATTTTTTTATAGAATTTATTTTCTACTTGTTCTGTGGCTCAAGGCTCCCTCAAGTCTTTCATTGCTTGCTGTTTTGTTTCCTTGACAAAGGAAAAAATATCCTAAATTAATTGGAGATTTTTATAACCGTTTAATATTCAAATTATAAAATTTAACAATTCGAATTTTAAATTCTATCTTCAGAATTGTATACGTGAACCGATCTAACATTTGTCAAATTCAAGATTTTTAAATTTTTCAAAACCCATATGAAGAAAATTTCAAAATTTGGAAATTAAATTTACATTAATAACAAATATTGTTATAGCTTGTGGGATTTGGCCCACGTTTGAATCATAAGCATCTTGGATAATCGTAAGTATCTTGGATCGATTGAATTAATCAAATTAAAATAATTTATATATTCGATACCAAATTTGAAAATTGTGGATTTTATTTAAATAAAACTTGTTTCCAAATTTGGTTGAAATCTCAATGCTTCTTAGATATTTCATACTGTATAGTTAGACAAATTGAATTAAAACTGAAATTGAAGTACCCTCTAAAATTCTGTAATTTTGATAAATATTGTTAAATCCAAATGTTCAGTGCTAAAAGCATTTTTTTAAAATTGATAATTTTTTTTAATGCTCTTAAGAATTTGAGAAGTTTATCATTTAAAATTATCATTTTAATTTCGAATGAAAATTCAAAATATGAAAAATTACTGCCATTTACATATTTCCGGTCATACTCCTTAGTGGTTAAAATTCAAAATTTCAAAATTCAACAATTAGAATTTTAAATCGTCAGAACCCGGTACGTAAAAATAAGTTTTAAAATGTTCCGAATTTTAAAATTCAATTTTAACAAATTCAAAAACTTTTAAAGTTTTTAGTTTTTCAAAACCGAGTTTAAAATTTTCAGAATGTGATAAGATGTCAACAATTAAATTATAAGTACGTATATAAACTTCTTTATGATAACTTTTGTTAGTAGCAGAGGTATTTAATATTTAAAAAAGTATTTAAAGCTAGATAGTTATATCGATTTTTGTTCCAAAAGGAAACTTATTACAAGTTATATTGGAAAGTAATTAACACAGAGCCGACTCATTATCCTAACGGTAGGAATGCATCCCAGTTAGATCTAATTGTTTGTAACAATTATAATATAAATTTCTAAAACCAACTTTCGGTTGGTTTTCTGACCATGATATTGTCTTCTTTAATTATGTTTGTGAATCTGAAAATTTGGCTAAAACCACAGAATATTATGACTATCGCAATATTGATTATATCTATCTTTTTGAGTATTCGCAAAGCATGCCTTGGGATTTGTTATTGGCAGCTGAATCAGTTGATAATAAAATTAACCTCCAGCATAATATGATAAGCGGCTGTTCTATTTGTTTGTGACGATGCGAAAAAAAACGTTAGTAAAATTAATAGTTATCCGTGGTTTAATAACAGCTTACCATCCTTAATTAACTTACGTAATTTTACCTTTTATCGATTTAAGCAAGATAGGTGCTATTTCAAGAGTAGAAAACGCTTAGAAATCGGGTCATTAGTACTATTCGAAAGGCAAAACCGATTTATTTAAATAATATTATGGATCTCCCACAAAAGAAAATGTGGAATGAATTATCTAAGATTGGTTTCGGCAATAGTTCACCGAATAATAATGATGTTCAATTTTCTTCTAATGAGTTGAATAACTATTTTTGCAGTAATAATAAAAGGTTCTGGTGACATTTTAATATTCCCTTGTTATGAACATTGCACAAAAACTTACCCTGCATCCGGATGTTTTGCATTTCGTAATATTAATCTTAATGAACTAATGTCTGCAGTAAAGAGCTTAAGATCTAATGCTACTGGGTTAGAGGATATGACACCTAGATTTTTAAAGATTATCGTTCCTGCTATTGGTGATTATATTTTAAATTGTTTTAATACCATTTTTACGACATCTGTTTATCCGTCAGCGTGGAAGTCTGCTAAAATAGTGCCTATTAATAAGGTTACTCAACCCACAACTGTATTCGATTTTCGTCCTATCAGTATTTTATCTGTGATGACAAACATTTTCGAATGTGTTCTTAAAACTCAAATAATGAAATACCTGAATGATAATAGACTATTATGTTGGAATACAGCTAATTTAAATATTGTGGATGATCTGCGTAGAAATATGGATGATAGAAATGTGCGTCTTTATTAGTCTTATTTGACTTTAGTAAGGCATTCGATAGAGTTGATCATAATACCCAACTTACCAACTATTTTAATTTTGATAACACTGCGTGCAACTTGGTTTCGTTTTATCTAAGAAATTCATACAGATACTGTGTTCATATTAGGACCTATTTTATTTTCTATGTACATCAATGCCATCCAGATTACCATCTATATGCAGATGATCTCCAGATATATGCTATAGTGATAAAATCTTACGTTTGACGCATCTGATTAGTAAGCTTAATACACTGATATTGATACTATTTCTATATGGGCCACAACTAATGGACTCAAATTAAATACGTCCAAGACCCAATGTATTTTAATATCTAACATTAAAATGAATATTACCGATCTTCCTAAAATATCAGTTAATGGCGAATTGATTAATCATTTGGTTCATGTTAAGAGTTTAGGAATTTATCTCGATGGAGAACTTAAATTTGACAAGCACGTAAGTGAAATTAGGAGAAAGTTTACTTTTAGTCTGAGAAAGTTATGGAGTCTTTCCAGCTTTGCTGATGTAAAGCTTAAAATTAAGTTTTTTTCGTATATACCTCCTTCCATATTTTCTATTCTGCCATTCGTCGTTTTTTGGACTATCAAAAGAACAATTTTCCAGATTAAATCTATCTTTCAATTCTTGTATTCGATGTTTGATCCTACTTCTATCTACAAAAATTCACTATTGGGTTACGATCTAAGCACTTTTTATCACTTTCACCTGGTAATATTTTTGTTTATTATTTTTCACTTTCACCTGGTAATATTTTTGTCACAGGAGGTGGCTTATGAAACTCTTTGCGGTCTAACATTAAATCGTCATCATCATTAAGCATTTTTCGTGAGAAGTGTAGGCAGTACTATTCTATTATTAATATCTAATTTTTTTTATTATTATTATTATTGTTACTATTATTTTTATTTGTATAATTTTATTGTTTATATTATTTTTATAGATTCTATTATTTTTCAAATATTTCTTACCTAAAGTTGTAATGGCTCAAGCATATTTTAATATAAGTTTATAACTTGTATATGTGAAATTAATAAATAAATAAATAAAATAAATATTACATTCATATAGTGTAAATATTGTTCATCAAATTGTATATTCAGTTTGATGTCCGTGGGTTTGTGGCCAGCAGTTTAAATATTTACTATCATCTGTCCTTAACATATAAGGAACTGATCGCGTCTTGATGGACCTCAATATAACTATTCTATCACTGCAGTAATAAGCATGAAAAAATTCCGACCCAACATTGAGGACCACCAATGCTCAATTATAACTGATCACCCTATAGTTTAAAATGGCTTTCGAGTCAAGAAAGATCTCGGCGGACGTATACCGAGATGGAGTTTAAAATTACAATTGTTTCATTGAAAGATTGTTCATGAAAAATCATCTCAGAACTTGGTACACTGGTATCTGACGTTTTATCGCGAGTAAATTGTGACCCGACTGCTGAGCTGAATGATTATTTTCACTAGACCTGACTTCGCATTTCAAATTCGAAATTACTGGTACGTCTGGAGCCTAATTAACAAACATTGCCAGTGTGGAAATTGTTGATTCCGAAGACATTAATGAAAAAAGAAGCCCATAATGGCATTGCTAAACCTATCGATCAGCTAAGAGGTCTCTATTTTTCGCTCGGAGTGGCAAATGAGGTAAAAGAGTATATATTAAATTGTGTTATATGTAAGAGTTCGAAAGCTCCAAACAGAATTGTAAAACATTATTGGCGCATATTAGAATGTGAACATGACAATGAATTTATTTAGATCTTTTGGGTCGTTATTTCCCATATCACATAAAAATAACACAAAATGTACGACGACCAAAATCTTTGTGCATTTAAAAGCAGATATATTTTTCCTCTTTGGTGTTCCTGTATATACAAAACTTTTTCCCACAACGATATACAATTCACGAGGAAAGAATTTAATAACACGGAACATTATTTTGGCATTAAAAATAATTACACTGCGTCAGATCTTGACTGCCGCTCATATATATACCGGACAGTCACAAAATCTGGGATAATTATATTAATTGCTATGCTTTTATGAGATAACTCGATCACATTACAGCACAAAAGTGTAAATTTAAGAATGTAGAATTACTAGACGAAGGTTGCTCATAATAGACTTTTTGTAGCAAGATAAACAAGAAGTCGAGATTCAGTTAAAAAGTTCATTATTGTATATCATTCAAGTTTTCAATTCCAAGCAAATGTGTGTCGAATTTTAAAACACGAAATGATTTTTGAAAAGTACAACAACTACAGGTAACATGAGAGTCACGTTCAAATTTTTAGAAGGCCATAAAGTGTTTTCGAACTTAACACACGTGCAAATATATATTTTGAAATCCAGGGCGGTCTAAATTTTGTGTTCTTCCCTATTAACAAAAAATATTACCTTGTTATACTAATCAACAAAAATAATCATAACTAAGACAAATCGCTTCAATCTTTCTTATATACAAAAATAGAACTTTACTTTGATCTTATATCTAATTATAGAATTTTTTTTTGTTTTTGTATATGTTATATCTATAATTTCGTGTTCTTACAAACCCCGAAATTTCATATCATTTCAAAAAAACCGTAAAGAAAAATGTCAAAATATATAAAACCCAAAAAAAAATCCAATTTTTATCTGTCAACTGCGACTATGATATAAGAAAAATTACACGAACCGCACATAAAAAAAAATGTGAAATGCGTAATAATGGCAAAACAATATAAAGGCGGAATTATTTCATTTAGAGTAAAACATTAAATTTCAATTCTATATATACGACTATATCGAATAATTTATTATCAACATCAAATTTATTCCAATTCTATTACTGTGTCAGAAATGAATAAGTGTCTAACACATAATTATAGAAATAGAATTTAAGATAATAAAAAAAATAAACTCGCGTGACTTATTTATAAATCGAAATTTATTTGAAGTTTTTTTGTTTGTGTACATATAGTTTCGTCTAAAACACCTCTCTATTTATATAAATAAACAAACAACCAAGTCACAAAAAAATACATTTGAGTAACTTAATTAATCAAATTATATTATGCAATGTATATATATAGACTAACTAACGTAATTAAACACACACACACACAATGTAAAATTTATAAATTTAATCAACTATATATGTGCGCTTATCATAATCACCATAAATTGATTTTTAAATATATGGATATACGAGCGATTGAATTAATCATTTTGGTTATAGACCACCATGATACTGGTACAAAAGAAAATCATGCATTAAACATGTAACACAAAAATTATATCTAAGAATCGTGACTGTCAATCATTTTCATCCCACAATCAACACCAAATTAAGTGTGGAATACAAAATTTGTATACAAGACAAAGACAAAAGTATATATGTCTTATATATGACTTATATATCTCGCAGTTGTAATCATCATTATTTTGTTATTATTAAAAAAAATTTTAAAAAAAAATTGTTTGTATCTCATGTCTGTATCAAATTTCAATTGGCGCCTGGTTTTGATATTAAAAAGTCAGGGTGAAGTTACATTCACAGACCGTCTAAAAAATTTCATTATGATAATATATGTATATATGTATATGGATTAAAATGTACATATCATTATAATTGAAGGTAATACAATATAATAATGTTCCCGTCGAACACCAGGTAGGTCGATTTGCAGTATGGGCTGTAACATGTTGATTGTGAAATGACACATGATTCGACATCTCCCGTGTCGCTCGCCCCCCTCATCAAAATATATATATAATATATATGTATACACATAGATTAAATTTCTAAGAAGTGATTAATCAAAGTGCGAGTAGAAAAAAAAAATTAAATTAATTTTAAGATTCAAAATCAAAATAAAAACACAAAGAAATTTACTTAATTTTTTTCATTTCAAATCAATCGATTTTATTACAATTTTTCTTATTTTTCATTTCTCTTGATTACATCACATTTAATCATTTTTCTTCTTTGACACACAACATTTTACACACATACATATTTATATATATACACACAAACTCACGTCTGTATAGAAAAATATAAACGAATACACAAAACAAAAAAAAAATCGTATATTTTTTTTCCCTCGGCAGAGAAAGAAATCCGCCTTATCAATCCCACCCACTCATTCTTCAAATTAGGAAAAAAAATATTTTCTATTGTTCATCATGATTGTTCGTTCTATCATTCATTTTGTAACAAAACAGAACAGTATAAAAAAAAAAAGAAAAATCGAAAAGGGATGAGTTTTTCTCAAAAAAAAAAAAACACGAAATAAAAAAAATTCTATAATTTTTTTCACTATTTTTATATTATATTCTACAGTTCCTACCCAGCATTAATCCAAGTGACATTTTCAGTTTTTCGCTTTCCGTTTTCCCAATCCATCAATGTCACTGGTGCGCAACACAAAAAAAAAGCTGTATAAAAGAAACTAAAAAATATATATATATATATAAACATACATACATACACACACACATACTTATATATATCGGTCCAACCATCCATCCATCCATCCATTCAAACCAACGAAACTAAACCATCCAACCAAAATACAACAACAGTATATATATGTACATATACATACATGAAATCCACACAGAATATATTTATATAAGAAAAAATCGCTCCAGAGAATTCGCTACACAAAAAAAATGGTATTTCAAACACAACACAACAACAAAACTTTTCAAGTCGAGGAGGAAAAATGATGAAGAAAAAATTGTATACGTATATATGTACAGAAGCATAAAAAAAAAGAAGAAAATTGTTGGAAAAATGACGAACAACGATGAGGAAAATTTATAGAGTACACCAGTATTGGACGGCTCAAGCTAATAACTTAAAACCGATTTTTATTAAGAAGGAAAATTAATTTTAATTTTTATACTTTGGCCATTTGTCCTTATTAGACGTACATATATGTACATATATACGTGTATATATAGTGAACTGACCAAAGATGTCGTTTTAATTTAATAATAGTTTCCAGATTTACTGTATAGAAAATATTTTGTAAGCGATCTTAGTCTTCATTCCCAAGTTTTAATTTGTTGTTGTTGTTTTCTTCACGATATTAGTAAGGAAATTCACCAATTGCCTATAAACACTTCATCATTCTTTGAAAAAAATCCAGGTATTCTACGAATTTTATAATAACATATACAAAATTAATCAGCGGTAGTAATTTCGATGTTGTTTTCAGAGCTATCGGCACTATATTTTTTAAAACCCATCGATTGTCGATATTTTTTGTAAATAAATACGAAATGTCAAAATTGTCACAAATAGTTTTCAATTAAGATTTTTAAGTTGTGCAAAAAATATTTCGAAAAAAAAAGGCAAATAAATTAATAAATTTTTCACAAAACACCCATCGACAGTGTTTACATAATGTGAAATATCACTTACAAAACGATCAGTTAAAAAAAAATTAAAAACTATAAATGTTGTGGTTGTAAAACGATAACTCCAAAACAATGCTGAAAACAACCTTGTGGATGGAGACTTAGTATCGAATCGTGTTGAGAACTATAAATGTCCGGGACATCTAGCAACAAAAAATATTAACTGATTGAGGATCGAACCCTAGATCGTTACCACACCATTCTTACCTGCCACTATAATCACCGCACTACGAATAATATAGAGTTTCGGGGCTATGAAAATTTCACATTCGCAATTTGTATATGAGAGCAAAAGGCAAACTATTCTGTGATAATGGATTTATCGTCAAGTTTAGACTTATGCCAAAATATAAATATTCCGCTAGGAAAAATTGTAAAATACTTTGGTAGGTCAAAAAGGTCATTTCGTGAGGACGAGGAAATTTTAAATGGTGATTGGATCCAATATATTAGGATTGGCCCAAATTCAAAAATTACTTCATTTACGGTAATGCAAACTTCGGCGTTATCCGCAAAGCCACATGAAATTGGTCTACTTGATAGAAGTATTTTATTAAAACATGAAACTTTATTTCAAGTTTAAATACATTTTTCAGAAACCCCAACCCTCGACGGATAAGCTGCACTGAAATTCTGCAAAAGTGGGGAAAAGTGGGACTTTCCATCGCAAAACAGTACAGTGGCATAGTCGCAACGGAAATGTGCCACCATAGAAATGAACAAACTATTGTCGAAACTATAACGAAGGCCCAAGAAAACGAATTTTTGGCCCAATTTATAAATCGTAAATAAAGGTATATGCTGAATTGTATGCTGAAAAAAATAGGAAAATCACTTTATGAGCAGATGAATGTGGCATTAAAATTTCACCAGATCTATACCATTCTGGCAGTAAGTCCAGATGCTATATCATTTAATGGCGACGAATGGAGTTTGGTAGAAATAAAATCGCCAGTAAATGGAAGGACCATGCCATCAGAAATATTGCCTTGCTTATAGAACTAGGTCAAGACAGTATGTATAGAAATTGCGTCCACGAGATCCTTGTTATCAGCAAATCCAGTTTGGTTTAGCGTTAACTAATTTAACCAATTGTAATTTAGTTATATTTAATTTATTAAACAATAGTTTTATAATAATAAAAGTAAAAAAGAACGCGTATTTTATAAAAACTTATATTAAAACCCTATAGGTGAAATTTATTTTAAATTCATACTACCTTTCGTCCTTAAAAAATGAATTTTTCCCATTTTTTCTGTGATTTGAATTCTTGCGATATATTTTGAATTCTTTTATTTTATTTTATTATTTATGTATGTTAATGTTAATTTTGTTACTTTTTTACCTTTCTGAATTTCTGAAGTAAGAACAATATTTTATGGAATTTTTATTTCTTATTTATTTGGAATTAAATATTATATTCTTTTGTAATATACATTTTTGCCTTTTATTATTTATTTAAAACTTATCTAATTTCTTTTTATTTTATTTTGTTAGCAAAGTTAAAATAGATCATCACTTAAAATAGGAGCGGTTAAATTTGAGATGGCGCTCACAACTATCATTACTTCATTGATGTATGGCGTAACGCTAGAACACCTTCATCTGCTTAAATCGCGCAATTCTTCGGTCTAATTTTTGTTAATCTTTCAACCTGGGATTTCGTAAATTTTTCGAATAAAAAATCTGGTCTAATCATCTCTATGCCACAACTAGCCAATTAATCAGGGATCAAAAAACCTTTATCGTTTGGTTCCAATTTTGTGACCAAATCCCTTAGATTGAACATTGTCTTGTCGGAAGACTTTTAGGAGATTGCTCCTATTTTAAGTTGTCGTCCTGTATGGACTTCTCAGAATAAAATACACGTACACAAAATTTTATTATTTTCACAAATTTAT
Source organism: Tipula unca (assembly GCA_951394425.1). Lineage (NCBI taxonomy): Eukaryota > Metazoa > Arthropoda > Insecta > Diptera > Tipulidae > Tipula > Tipula unca. The sequence continues at coordinate 75,248,034 of OX596381.1, forward strand.
TTAATTAATTATATGATTTAATTTTATTTATTTTTAGGTTAATTTATGGTTTGTTTATAATAAAATTTTATTTCATTGATTTTTAATTAATTTTATTTATTTCACCACTACAGTAATATTGTGACGTGTTGTATTTTGTTTTTTTTTAGAGCTAATCGTAAAAATCTAGAATAGCGGACTTGTAATCTCGCGTTCTGCTTTTGCTGTTTGTTTTGTTTATGTTTGTTAATAGTGGTGGTTCGGCTATTAGATGTGTGATGGGGTTAGTGAACGCTCAATTCAAATAAGTTGATTTATATATTTTGAATTTCACTAATTGTTTGTTGTGTTGTATAGAAATTCGGTGAGTCGAATATTCGAGCTGCTATAGACTTTCCATTTGCTACTTTGCTTATTAATGTTTTGAACTCCGTGCAATCTAAAACTGTCCTTAAATTGGGATAGCTAAGAAAACATTTTGGTAAATTTTTGTTATTTTCTCCGCGATTTTGCCAACGTATTAAATCATTTATTCCGAGAGCAGTAATTGTATATAGTATCAGCAAAATACCGCTTTGCTGTTGCGTCTGAAATTCATGACATTGCTATCTTTCACTCTTATCGTGCCGCTCATATTGGTCATGACATCGAGTATACCCATACTGGGTATACCAGTCATGGTTAATAGTTGGCTATTACTATCCCACAAAGAAGTAATATCGAATAAAGTGCAAATGTTTGCTTGGACAGATTTTTCAACAGTCATTTCGGTACACTGAACAGCAACCGAAGAATATTGCTTTGACCCGATTTCGTATTCGTATGCTGGAAATGAACCGTTGTTGTTGATTAACCGAAAAGTAAATGTAATTTAAAAACACCTAAGACTTTATACTCTTTAGATGTATAGCTTGAGCTGTTACAGTTGAACGATCTTCTAGGCGCATTTTACGGGTTCGATCTTTTGGTTTTTTGGTCATTAAATCATTTTTGGTTGATTAAAATTTTGTAGCCAAACGTTAACGCCGATAGAATTGACTTTTCTTCAAAATAATCGCTGCGAATACGAATTTTTTTTGGAAATTATTTCCCCATCTTCCCAAAATACCCATTTGGCCAGCGCCAACAGTGAATCTAATGCTTAGCCTACTTTTACAATCGTCAATTGACGATTGTAAAAGTAGGCTAAGCCCCTCTCGCGGAAAAATGATTATTTAAAAGGACGATCCATTTGAAGTTTGTGTTGTTGTTTTTGTATTCGAAATTACGTGGCTGTGTGGTTTTAAACGTCAATGGATATATAGTTTTATTTTAGAAAAATTCCGCTACGTGGAATGCGTGATGCTCCAATCGCCAATATAAGCTTAAAAAATAAAATAAACAAAAAATTTAATTTATCGATCAAAATTCAAACATTTCCATCTAGTATTCGATTTAAATATATCGTTTTTTTTTGTTTTTGTTATTTTTAATTGAGTTACAAACTTGGCGTTGACCAACGAGCACAAAACGAGTTTCATATAGAAATATTTGGAACAAAAATGTAGTTTTAAGCTTGCTTTACATTGAACGATTAAGCAGATCTGCAAGAAACGTCAAAAATAACTAATAATAACTAATAATAACTATAATAACTAAAATAAATATAATATTTTAAATTATTTTCAATGTGTATACAAAATTTAGTATATTATACATTTTAAGTACATGAATTGACGTCTGTTTATAGTAGCAGATGAAGCTCGACATCTTTTTTTCGTTTGCATCTGCTTTTTTTTGGTTTACTGGGATAGTTTTGGTATGATTTTTTTTTGCAGACGATATATTTTTCTCGTTCTCGCTTTAATAAATTTTAATCATTGTATCTCAGGTTTTTTGTAGACGTCGAAAGTCGTCAAGTGTAAATCAAGCTTTACTCTGAGATAATAAAGCGTGCGTAACGATACAATTTTTTGTGTTTCAAAGTTACAATCTCTTTACCAGCACATAAATCTGAAAACCGAAAGACAGGCAGTGTGAAAAAGCAATATTTGAAGAAAATAACCGAACGTAAGTTGAAGACAATTAAACATTTGGCAAATCATTTCAAAATATTCTGGTATAATTTAAATAAATGAAAATTAATGAAAAATTACGCAGGTGACTTCACATTTCTGAAACAAATGAAAAGGCACCACCCAGTGAGGGGCATTCACGCGTCATCTATTAATTTCTACTTTGACGTGACAACAATGTAGACAACGTCGATAATGTAGACAACCTCTAGAATGGTAATTTATTGGGACTATAAAAATTATATGTAGAATAAAGGTTTCGGAATTATTTGTAATATCTGAAAATATCGAGAAGCGGTTAGATACTTTATACAACAATAAATGAATCAATGGACCCTGCTGAGAAATTGTACAAACCTAAATCATTTCTGGTGCTATGCCTGCAAATGCCAACTTATGATTAAAATTTCACGAAGGGCTCGTATTGTTAGGTATCGGGTATACCCGGGTACTTTGATTTCTATTTTTTTGGGTACCCGGACACACAGGTAATTACTGCGGGTATCTCCGAAACCTGTTTTTAAATTGAACAGCTTTTAATACGTTAGCTTCAGAAAGCTAATGTTACATTTTGAAATGTAGCGGGGAGCTTTTGAGAAATATGTAGAAATATGTATGCGGTAGTCTTTTTTTCGGATGCTATATAATCTCAGTGCTGGATTTGGAATCTACTGTCCTTGGTCTGATCTTGGATCTTTTGGCAGTCTGGATTCACTATGCACTGTTTTTCAGATGGAATTAATAGCACTGAAACATAGCGTTATTGAGCATTTGAATTTCGCTGTTAAAGATCAAAATTAAGGGTGTCCCAAAATTAACGCAAGATTTGAATTAAATAGAAAACACACTATTTAGCCTTTCAGATTGTGATTTTTTTATTGAATCATAAAATACAAATATGTATTATCCTCTAGGATAGGGTTATTTATGGAATTCACAATGGGCAAATGGCATACACGCAGCTTTGCTTTCACATACGCACTCTTTTATCGAAATTCTCCATGACCTTTTTGCACAAATCTGGATGAATTTCAATTCTGATCACCGAAACGAGAGAGTACACAACTAGGGAATGTCTCATGCAGTAATTCAATTGTTTCACGGGCTTTATGGCATGTGGCACTATCTTGTTGAAACCACATGTCGTCTATGTCAATATCATCCAACTGAGGCAGAAAGAAGTTTGTTATCATGTCGCGATATCGACCACCAGTAACAGTTACTGCTACTACTAATTTGATAGCAAAGCTGTACTAAATTATTTGAATAAGCCCTTGACTATTTCTGAAGTTGTCAAGGATTGTTCAAACACTTCATTAATCTTTCTTGGTTCCAACAATACTGTTACGGTCATGTGAATATACCAGCTCATTGTGGACCTGAACCCGCTTTTTGTCTGTCATATGGCGAAGAACTTCATTAGTGAACTCAATTGGAGGTCTACTAAATATGCCCTATATTTAAAAAAGGTGATGTGGTATGTGAGGACTGCCTTGAGTAAGACGATGACTGCCTTCGCTTTGTGTATATTACATTGTGTGTTGTTCGGCTTTCGATTTTGTTCGGTTTCAGATTCTCAACTATAGGTCTATTAATGTATAGGACAGTTGATCGCGTGTGTGCGAATTGGTACATAATACTGGGTTTGCACAATGCACCTTTGTGGCATTGAATGCAGACCACATTACTTCCAAGCTATTTTAATAATATAATAATATCTAATTCTATCGTTAATTAGTCTAATGAATTTACTAGGTTGGGATATTTGTTGAAGTGTGCTCTACGAAAAGAATCAAATTAGGTTATAAATTCTAAAGCTGCAATGTGGTTCTGTGTTCTTGCGAACGAACATGGCTATCGCCTGAAAAAGAAAAAGTTGTTGTGCAGGACGATTATTTAATTTCAGTTGCCTTCTGAAATTACCTTTCAAATTATCTACATAAATAATTATGTTGCTGAACAAGCCAATGACTACATATAATTAAACTAATCAATACCTATATCCATACCGCCATTATAAATACTAAATACAGAAACATTAATCGAACGATATTTATTCAGATTTTTATCTGCAACTAGAAATCACTTATAATTATTATTGTATAAAAGTGAAAATATAACAACAAATACCGAACTAAACAAAAAAAATTATCCAAACAAAGCAACAAAACTAAATAAATTACAATCAAAATGTATATTATATTGTTGTACTATACACAAAAACAGATGAACACGAGTGTTAAGTACTTTTGAAATACTGCCACGTCATTAAATTTAATATTCTACTCATTTAGTCAAAGTGCTACCGATTTTTCTTGTTTTTCTCCGCTCATTTTCATTCCTCCTTTTTTTTATTTTTATTTTTTTTTGTTGTTTTCAAAACAAACAAAATTTATTGCTAAAAATAAATAAAAAGCAATTCGCAAAACATTCTAAAAAAAAAAAAAAAAAAAAAACACAAATCCATGCTTCTTCTGATCTGATATGTAAACAAACGAAGAATTTTATTTTAAACTACATAAATATATACTTTTCAAAATGCAATTGATTATACCTTTGATTGTTGCGGGGCTAATCAATGAAAATCAATGAATCAGCGCTTGACCTATCGCAATAATTAGTTAGCTAGCGAACACTTAAATTATATAGAAACGATACGAATTTTATGTTTTGTATAGTTTGGCACCTTACCAAAAATATAATCACTGTAGAGATGAATTACCTCTTTAGATTATGATCAGCCGCCTTAAATTAACGACGAGTTTATTTAAATATATTCATTAAAGACGCACAAGCAAAGCAGACGCGGAAAGATATTTTAGAATTTTACCCTCAGGAAATATTTACTCGGCGTATACTGTTATGTGTATACATACGTCCATGGTACATATATGTAGAATAATAAATATTTGCATTTTTCTGGGATGGTACCTATAAGGCATTAGAATTTGTTTTACATATAAATTAATTGTAAAACATAATATATTTGTGATTTATTTATTAGTTTTCTTAATTAAGATAATCGAAATGTATGTATGTACATATATAAACGAGTAGGTACTCGTGTATACTAATTAACTGAAGGCAAAAACATTTGAAGATTAATAAATATATTTGTGGGCATCAACAATTTTAATTATTCTTAAATGTGTACAATGTTATTTTAAACCATTCGACAATCTGGATTCCGGACAGTTTGATCAGCAATAAAATAATTATTGAGATAAACGGTTTACAAAAGTGTTATTTTTGGTTTAAAGGAATTTAAATTACTGAAACTAGAAAATAAAATTAGGTTTTTCCAAAAAGAATATAATTTCTGGCTTCCGCATTTACTTTGGATCTTAGTACTTGCAGATTTAAACATATACAAATAATATATTTTTTTTATGCCTGGGATGAAATTAAACAACAACAACAAAATATCAAAAATAAAAATCAGTTAATTCAACTGGAAAACCAGATTTCTTTTTTTTTGATATGCCGTTCTCCGTGTAAAATTGGATGTTGATCGAGATGTTAAAAATATAATTTTTTTTGGCTGTGCAACGTTTGACGAGTACACATCGTGGGGCAAATATTAAAATAAAAACAAAATAAAATGATTCAACAAGATATCGCAGATGAAAAATTACAAGAGACTTGGTGGAAAGAAGAGTGGAAAACAGCACTTATCTGTCCGCTATATATACAAAGGGAGACCGGTTAAACTGCAACAACTATCGCGGTATTGATTTGCTGAATACAGACTATACAAGGTTTTGGCGTGATTATCAATGTGGTTTTCCCCCGCATATAGATGAACAACTGATCAAAGTTTCACTCTGACGATGGTGCTAGAAAAATGCTATGAATAGGACATCCTTGTCCTCAGTCTATTCGTAGACTTCCAGCAGGCGTACGACAGCATTAAGAGGAATACGTTATGGAACGTCTTGTCCTATCTGGGCATACCGTCAAAATTGGTTTCTTTGTGTGAGGTTTTAATGGATGGCTCAATATGTTACGTGCAAATAGAAGGTAAAGTTTCGGATGCCTTCGAGATAGTAACTGGAGTGCAGCAAGGAGACCCGATAGGTTAGCTTTTCTTTAACTTATCATTAGAATAAGTCATTCGTCAGCTTAATAATAATATAGCCTATATTACAAAACATCCCAGTTATTAGGGTATGCTGATGATATTTGCATTCTGGGTCGCAACATGAGATTGTTGTGGTTTTATAGGGTTCCCTACTAAAATATAAAAACGTATTATGGCGTCATTCCTTTGTCTACGTCGTCTGTCCGGTCTGTCACAGCCTCATAACGTTTGAACTGTCATTCGTACGATATTCATTTATTTAAAAAATTAATTAAATTAATTAGTATAATTAAATGCAGGTATATCAAAAGTGTTTACATTTTTTGGTCATTTTAGAACGCTCGCTTTTTCATGAGTTTCTGATCAAGAATTTTATTAAAATGAAGTGACTCCTTACTTTAACTCTGACAGTTTATTCGTCTAAAATTTTGAAACAAATCTAGAATGTGAATATATTGCATTAAATATTAAAGGAAAACCCAAGTAGCATATATTTTAACCGTGGTTAGAAATTAATTATTGTTTTTTGGACGATTACGTTGTGTTTAAGTTATTTTCAGACGAGGTATATTTTGAACTTGAAATCCACGTTCTAAAACCTATTATTTTGAACCAAATATTACTGTGTTTAATCATAACAAATTTTCTGTAAAATAGAGTTTCAATTTAACTTCCCAATAGTTTTCCACCGCTTTCTGAACCTTTTTTAAACCATGTTAAATTGAATATACTTTTTTTTATGATTTTAGTTATTCTTAAACATTTTCAAGCCTAATTTAAACTCCAGTTATAATTGAGTTCAAAACACATTAAAAGTTTACGTTCTGGTTAATATCAAACTTTGAGTTTAACTCAAAGGTTTGAAAATAACATATTTAAGCCTTAATTGATGCTAAAAAATTTAATACGTAAAATTTGTTGAAATCGTTATAACTGTTTTAGCGTTTTCATCGTTGAAAAGTGTGGTTTTTGGTATATTGATAATTATAAAATCGTTAATTATTATAAAAAATAAATAAATTTATTTATTGTGACAAATTTATAAGACGTGTTCGCGCTTATTTGCTAAAAAATAATTCAATTACTAATGCAAATTATTGTGAAGTGCAACGTAAAAACAAGAATTCGTTTAAAATTGAGAATCCCGGGAATATTAAAGACAGAAAAAATGGTTCTAAAACAAGTGCATCTGAATATGAAACATCGGACAGTGAATTTCTACCAGAAAGAGAAGGAGAGTCATTATGATTTGTAAAAGAGATCAACTGAGGTCATAGGCTATAAATCACAAAGTGACACAGTTTGCTATAAACGATCTTTTGGCCATATTTATTTAGCATAAAATATTCGGCATGTGACGCAAGAACTTTGCTCCAAACACATATCAAAAATTTTTTCCCGAGATGTTCCACCGGGGAAGTATTCGCATTTTGGGCTGTGATATGTTAAAAAAAGTTTTGGAAAATGTTCCCAGCATTCCATTGAAACTTTTACTCAATTTTAATGTTGATGGCCTTCCTATTAGCAAAAGTTCAAAGGGACAGTTTTGGCCAATCTTGTGTTTAATACAAAATTTAAAATAAAACCGTATGCTATTGAAACTTATTATGGACAATCAAAATCAAACAGTGCTAAAGAATTTTTAAAGGATTTCATATTTGGAATTAAGGGACTACTTAGCGAAGGTGTCAACATTAACTCCTTCATGATTTCAATAGAAATAAATAGTTTAATTTGTGATGCTGCCGCCAGAGCATTCCTTAAAGGAACTAAAGGACATAACGGATATTTTGCATGTGATAGATGAATGGTAGAAGGAGACTACTGCCATCGAACATATAAAATTATAGTTTTGGTCAATTTGATTATGTCACTTACGAACAAATGAGAGCTTTCGCAATAAATCTCAGGAGGAACATCACATATATGACTCACCATAGGAAGAATTACTCATTGATATGGTGTTATCGTTTCAATTGGTCTATCTTCACTTACGATATTTACAATGTATGTCTATAGAACAACATTGGCGTGAATGCAATGATTGTTGTATGTATGTTTTTTACAACATTGGCACGCAACATGATAACCGATCTGTTTGAACTGACTGGTACTTGATCTTCTTTCCACAGCATGGTATACTTCTATTATATAACCATCATTGACTAGATTGATCATATAGCCTTACAAAGAATCAATATTTTGTTAGTTTTTAGTAATTTGAACTTCGACCTAGAAAATATTCGCTTTGTGCGATGTACATGAATCACTACGAAGTTCCATCAACTCTACGAGATCATATCGGTTAACACTCATTTAAAACTTCTTGCAACATATATTCAAAATCAAATTCAAACATAAATTTAAAAAATTATAGTTTGGGAAACAATTGAACTGAACTTGGAAGATGAATTTGTATTTGAACCTAATATGTATATACTGAAGAAATTGTATCATATTTATTCAAATTTCGCAGTAGCTTCTGTAACGATTTTAGACTCGAATACTAAAATCAATAATATTTTTAAAATTATCAAATGATATAGGTTTGTAGGGTTCAGTAATTTTTTCAAGTGATACATATTTCTTTATTTTGCCTCTAACAAGCACGCATTTGTCCAACTTCTATAGAATCAGCTATAACGATACAATAATGTATATTTTTAAAAAGTATATAACTAGAAAACCCGAAAGCCCAAAGAATTTCAGGATATTCAGTGGAAGGAAATTAGATGTTTTTTTTCACTTTATATTTAAAACTCCAAAATATAAGTCGCGTTGTTATTTAGAACTGTTTGCGTTTTGGCACTTTTTTTAATCCTTCGAACAATGCGATACGAGTGGTGACAGACAGTTTTAGAATCTTTGAATATATTTCGCTATCGGTCCATTGAGCCCCATTAATGAAACTCCCTTTTCACATTTCACAGCAAAAACAGCTCAAAATCTAAATTATAAAAATTACTTTAACCTTGACAAACAAACCGTGCCTTGCAGAGCCACGATTAGGCCTAATTTGCAAGAAATCCGGAAAAATTGGATTTACTGGGTTTCCATATAATTTTATTTAAAAAAAAAATAGAATTTTGAAGATTCCAAAATTACGAAGGAGTTACTTAAAAGTTCGACTTCCAGAAAATTTCGATTTTCATGGTTCTCAACTCGTATTCTTAATAAAATTATATGTTCTCTGAATCAGCGTAAACTTTGATAAAAATTCAACTTAATTCAAAAAAAAAGGTCCATTTCTTAGGTTTCCAATATGAACTCTGTTCAAAAAGTCAAAATTCTTTGGAGTTCGAGGTCCTGAAAGCTATCTGCCGGTTATAGTTATCCTAATTGATTCTTATGAGATGTGTGCTTCTCCACTTAGTTTTTTTATTAGAGTAGTTTCGTTTTCAAATGATTTAAAAAAGAACAGAAAGGAAAATTATTTACGGGTAAAACAAATTGTTCCAAAGAAGGATGGCCAAGTATTAAATTATTTAACTTAATTTTGGCCAAGTGTTGAAAACAAAAGTCTGGTGTTTTACGAAGCTCACTGAAAAGTTCTTCATTTTTCGATTGCAACAAATATTTCACCCATTTATCACTCGATAATAAGCTCAGATGTTCTGGGACTCTACTATGCAATTCGCTTACTTATATCGACGGCTATCGTTTTGCAAAAGTAAGTAAAGGAAGGAAAAGGTTATAGCAATAGTAAAAAATCGTATGTTCCTTTTCTTCCTTGTATACTATTATAAAACAACAACCGTCGCAAATATAGTGTTCGAATTGCATAGTATAGGGCCCCCCTACTTTCTCAAGTTTGAATATATAGAAAATTAAAAGGAGAACAAAAGATAACATTTAAATAAAAGAGAGTAAACAAGATCAGAGTGAAAAACAAGAACATGTTCTCCTTTATAGAGACATTCTGGTAATCCTACCTTCAAGGTTGCTTCACGTGGACGCATATTTATCCTCGCTATTTACATTCTAGCCACAAACCAATAAAATCACTGTAATCTGAATGTTCGCAAACTTAGTTTATTATCCTTTACATACTGTTTTTCTCCAGCTCTGATATTATTTCACAAACTATAGGGAAGATAAAGTTAAAACTAAATCTGGCAAATGATTATTTATCAATTTCTATCAGTGTTGTTGATAAACTATAAAACTAGTTTTTATGATAGTTTCTTCATAAGCTTAAGCTGAATCACTCTTTATCAAAATACAACTGTATGATGCATTATTGTTCAACAAAAAATTGTTGCATGGATCTGAATAAGTATAGTATATAGTGGTCTGATGGTCTACTTAGCGTTATCGTGATGAAATGGGACACCCTTGATTGTAGCATCCTGGGATTTTGTTATTCGGTATACCGCTATTGCAAGCTCTAACCAGCTAAACTTGGATAAAGTGTCCAAACTTTGAAGCGAGCATTTTTTTTTATATAAACATCCGGTCTATGCTGGTAACTTTGTATATATAGATATTGTGTATATATTTAACGATCTACATTTTTGGTTAATAATAATCTGTATATAGTCTGTTTATGCCATTCGATTATCCGTTTAATTGAGCGTCACACATAAACATATAAATTTCAACATTACGTCTATAACTAGATAATTATATTAATCGGTTAAATAATACGCGTATACTGAGTGTACCTAATATATATTTTTTGTTCAGTTATCACCCGATGAATAACTAGCTATGGTATTATGTAAATATTTGGTTTTTGTTCCGTTTTTATAATACATAACATTAAATTAAATTATACATCATTTAAGTTAAAACCATTTATTAAAATAATCATTCCGTCCGATATTAACATGAAATGTTACAACAACTCAATCGATCTCCGTGCGCACAATCAAAAACATAAAAATATATTATAAAATACAGAATGTTCTTCGATCATTAAATGAAATAAAAAACAGAAAAATCGATTTACTGTGTTTATCGATATAATAATCAAATTAAGTTAACTTATTTCTGCTTCTTTTTCTCTTGTGTATATATACCGGCGGAAATTATTTATATACCTTTCCAAAATTCTGAAGCAAAATTACAAAAAAAAAACACGAGAACAATGAAAATGATCGTAATCATTATGATGATGATGATGATGAAGAAAACCACCATAACACAAAATGTTAAAATATGATTAAAAATCAATTCAACAGAAGCCTTCATTTTCATCATTTCAGTTGTGTTATTTTATGTTGTGGTTTTTTTCGATTAATTTAATGATCAATCAATTGATTATCCATCCTTTTTTTCATAACACCAGATATAATCAAGAGATCGTATATTTCATAAATATATTTTTTATTTTGTTGAATGTTAAATAAATGGTTTTATCAAGCGCGATCATCTATCAATTGCTGCGATTTTATGTACACGATTGCGAAAATGCAATATTTTACATGTAAGACAATAATTGATTGGATATAAGAAAGCACATTCTGAAATGTGGGTTATTTGTGATGGATAAATTTGATTTACTTGCGCATACACCCAACTATATATATTAGGTATCTTGTTTGTATACAAAAATAATTTATCGAACGAATACTACGTGAAAAACATATTTCGGTGCAATGTAGAGACACGTCATATTTCTATGCTCCATGGGAAGGTATGTTACCTTAAAAAACGATCTCCAATTTGAACTCATCCTAAATAAGCTGTTAACTTTTTGCCAATTTCATAAAATATTTTAAGCAGTGACTATACAAAAGACACGTTCTATTTTCAATAATAGGAGGAACTGTGTTTAACATCAGTTCAAAATAACTTTTCTCGTGAACTTGTCCATCCAAAATAATTTATTTCTCCACGTTTTGAATGTCCCTCATGTGTATGAATAAAAGAATCGAATTTTTTGTAATGGTCGCGATGTGTGGTCATATTGCGAACATTGTCTATAGACTAAAGTTTGAATGTTTCATAATTAGTTTTAATGTGTTTCATCCATGTTTTTTTATCTATTAGTAAACCTCTAAATATGTGATTCAGGATCTTTACCTTCTTGATGGTGTAGTTTCTGGATTGAGGTCTGTCATTTTTTATTTTATAGAGAACTATACAACAAGCACTGCATTTGATCTTCGATATGAACAATGTGATCTTCGATATGAACAATGTCGTTGGGTCCACCTCGGGTCTTGCTTGGGGTCTAGCTTGTGTGATTCCGATATTGAACCACAAACTAGCTTCCAGTTACGACCTTCTTTTGGGATCTATCAGGAATGTAGTTTAGTTCCTACCCTCGATTTCCTCAGCTTGTATAATCATTATTATGACTTCTATGCTTGACAGATCAACTTACACTGTAGCTGCATTGTTTGAGCTTAAGTTTCTGCTCGCTAATTCGCAGGCAGACATTTGCCTAATTCAGGAACCTTATCTGCTTGACGGCGTGGTTTCTGGTTTGGATCCTATAGGTGGCAGAATCCTATACAGAGGGTCCAATGATAAGATAAGAGCATACGTGTTTCTTCAAACAATCTAAGTTTCTTCAAATAATCACTCCCTTGGAGGAGTTTAGCAACCTTGTTTCGTGGAGCAGGACAAATCATTTACCTTTAGTGGTAGGATGCGATGCTAATGGTCATCACACGTTATGGGTTAACACGAATAATAATGATAAGGGTTTATCTCTATACTTAATTACTTGAGCACATCTGAGCTTGAAATTCTTAACAAAGGCTGTGAGCCTACCTTTATTAATTCAGTAAGGAGGGAAGTGATTGACATTAGTTTGTGCTCCATATCGATTAACGATTTGATCTGTAATTGGAGGGTAACCAATGACATTCTCACCTCCGACCATAGGTGCATCTCGTTTAATTTAAATCTTAGAAGACCTACTCTTAAACATTTATCGTAACAAGAAGCTTACCTCGACTGAGGATATTGAATTGCAGTCAATTCAGACTTCGAAAAATCTTGTCCTCTTATTACCAAGCAAAAATGTCAGAATAAGCTTTTTTGGTGTTCTGATCTTAAAAAACTAAGGAAAACTGCTAGGAGACTCAAAAAGACAAAAGACTTGTCCTTCAGGTTGATTGGGATAACTTTTTAGCAGCTGAAAAAAAAAATAAGAAAATGCTAAGATTCGCTCGTAGGACTTCTTGGATTCGCTTCTGCGAAGAAATTAATAGTATCTCTGTGATCGCCAGACTTAATAGGTCCATGGTTAGAAATGATTCCTGGCGACTCGCCAAGAATGTGCTATGCCTTCCTGATGGCAGATTAACCTCTTCCAGGAAGCCTGTAGGCTAGTCACTCTCAACACCTTGCGCTGGAACGTTTTCTCCTTCTTACTTTATAAATCAGGTGATAGATGGAGTTTTTCCTGCTGAATTACAGGATGGGTTTCCCCTAATTCAGGAACATTTACTTCGACTCTGCCAAGGCTGCTTTGCGTTTGGATATGTTCCACAGTCCTGGAGCAGTAGTAGAGTTGTGTTCATCCCAAATGATGGAGAGACGGATTATACCGATCCCAAGGCATTTCGCCCTATTAGACCTTCTTCAACTTTTCTCAAAACTCTGGAAAGAATTGTTGACAGATATATTAGGGATCATCACTTATCTGTCATCCCACTCACAGTAGCACTCAACATGCTGACTGCAGAGTTGGGGGATCATGTGAAACTGCGCTGCATGAACTTGTTACGAGGATTGAAAGATCGCTTAGTGTTAAGAAGTATCTTGTGGGCACGATGTATCTTTCCTCGATATTGCGGGTGCCTTTCTTTGATAGTACTTCTTTCGCTTCCATCACTGATGCCTGCTCAAAAACTTTGGAATTTACCAAACCATTTTTAATTGTATTGGATATTTGCTGCGGTCGCGCATTGCTGTGGCCGAGCTCCTGTGGACTCCCTTTCCATTTCGGTCAAAGTTATTAAAGGTTGCCCCCAGGGAGGTGTTCTCTCACCGCTCCTGCGGCTCTTAGTTATTGACGAATTACTTGTAAGACTACAGCAATCCGGCTTCACTGCTCAGACTTAGCTGATGACTTAGTCGTTCTGGTTCAGCGTAAATACCTTAATGTACTATCAGACTTACAGCAACGCGCTCTCCAAGTTGTAGAAATGTAGTGTCTAGAGAAGGGATTGTACGTTAATAATAACAGTGTTAAAGGCCATTACTGGCCCCTTACTGAATCAACAATCTGGCTCCAACGGTTTCGATCCTGAGCTTGGTCTTCATACTGTCTTAGACAATCTGAAGAGGCCAAGTCGTTCTCTACATCGTGGAGCCATCGTCGCCTGCAACGACCTCTGCGCCTACCATATGGTGGCTCTCCTTTCAGAGATCGCTGCACAATTCGTTCCGGATCAGCACGCAGAACGTGACCGAGCCAGCGTACTCGCTGAGATCTAACTTCATGTACAATATCGGGGATCTTCATTAGATCTCTGATCTCGAAATTGTACAGAGCTCGGTATGTACCATCTATTTCGCGTTTAGGGCCGTAAATCACACGCATGATTCTTCTCGCAAATGTAAGGAGCCATCTCTCGTACTCATCCGTCAGCGCCCAACTTTCACATCCAAACATAACAACGGGCCTGATCAACGCTTTGTAAAGCTTCAGCTTCACGGCACTTGATAAGTGTTTAGATTTTAGCAGTGGCCTTAGAGGATACAAAGAACGACTGCCAGCTGCCAGCCGCACTTTAATATCCTCACCCACACTGTTATCGTGAGTGATAAGAGAGCCCAAATATTTGAACCTCCTCACTCCCTTAAACGTGTGGTGGCCACTACTAAAATCTGGTGTGCCATTGTCTCTAAAACCAGAGATCAGGTATTTCGTTTTGGACTCATTGATCTGGAGTCCAACAGAAGCTGAAAACTCTACAAGCGGATCAAGTATTTCTTTCACTCCGTTGTTATTCAGTCCAATCACGCATATATCATCTGCATATGCAAGCACTTGATTGGACTGGCGATATAAGATGTTACGCTGAGGTGTTTCAGTTTTACGAAAGATGTACTCCAACATGAGATTAAAGAGTATCGGGGACAGAGCATCTCCCTGCCGAACACCCGAGTTAACTGCAAAAATTGTCGATAGCCTGTTCTCAACTTTAACACAGCATTGAGACTGCGTCACTGTCATCCTACACAGTCGTACCAATTTTGTTGGCATTCCTAGGTATTCCAGGGCAGACCACAAACTCTCTCGATTGATCGAGTCGTAGGCCTGCCGGAAATCCAGGAAAACCTGATGTACGGAGATGGATGTCTCATAATATTTAGATAGAATCATCCGCAGCGAAAAGACCTGATCAGTGACTGATCGATTCGGACGAAATCCTCCCTGATAGTCACCAACCAAGCCTTCCGCCAGAGGAGTGATTCTATCCAATAAAATGTATGACAGTAACTTGTATGCTGTGCAAAGGAGAGCTATACCGCGATAATTCTCACACTTCAAGCGGTCTCTCTTCTTGAAGATGGGGCATATCGCGGCCACTTTCCATTCATCAGGCATAACTTCGGTTCGCCATACTAATCGAATAAGGTCGAAAGGACAGTTCCACAAAGTATCCCCTCCGAATATCAAGAGCTCCGAATTAATGCAGTCCACTCCAGGTGAGCGGTTTCGTTTCATTCTCTGCATGGCCTTAGTGAATTCCTCATGGGATGGCTCCTCAGTGCAAATCTCCGCAGACTGTTCTAGAGGTGGCTCAACAACAGTCTGTGATGCATGATGAACATCAAGCAGCTCAGTAAAGTGTCCACTCCATGCGTCAAGTACTGCGTCGATGTTGACACAGAGGTTTCCATCCCGGTCCCGAATGGCGGTTGACGAAGGCCTGAAAGTATGGTGCAATCCAGTAATTCTTTTAAAGAAATTACGTGAACTACGCTCATTGCTGAGTTGTTGTACTTTCAGAACCTCGGCCTTCCACCATTCTCGCTTCTTCCGTCTACAAATCCGCTTAGCTGCCCTTCTTGCAAGAGCTGCCTTGTTTTTCCTTGCGATTGTGAGACGTTGTTGCACTTCATTATGGGCTATATTTTGTTGCTCAACTGCAAGACGACACTCGTCATCAAACCAATCATTCTTGGGTCTGACTTTCACTATACCTAAAGTCTGTTGAGCAGCACTGACAACCGAAGTTTTCAGTACCTCCCAGACAGAGTTCACGCAGTCAGACTGGTAATTAGCTCCCTCAATGTTGTCGCTGACAAGATCCTGATATCGTTTCTTTTGATCTTCATTTATCAGACCTTCACAGTCGAAACGTTCCATCCGTTTCGCTGTGTTCCCCGACCTGTACGAAAACTTCCACCGTAGCTTTGCAGCGACCAAATAATGATCGCTGCCTACGTATTTGGTTGCTGACCGATAAGTTCTCACATCCTGCACAACCCGAGCTCGCCCTTCTGAAATTAACACGTGGTCAATTTGGCTCCGGGATGTTTTGCGAGGATGTGTCCATGTCTCTAGGTGTATCTGTTTGTGAGGGAAGAATGTGCTTGCTACTCTAAGATCATGAGCAATTGCAAAGTACATCATTCTCTCACCATTATCGGTCGCAGTTTCGTGTCGGGAGTACGGACCTATGTTTTCACACAAGTCGGCCTGATTTCTGCCAGCTCTAGCATTAAAGTCCCCAATTACCATTCTAACATCGTGTTCGGGTATAGATCCCATCAGATCGTCCAAGTCATTGTAAAATGAGTCTTTATCTTGGGGCTGGCTGACTTCTGTGGGCGCATGTACACAAATTATCGACAGGTTGGCTAACTTCATGCGCAGGCGAAGCATACACAATCGGTTATTGACTGCTTGAAAATCCATAACAGCCTTCTTTACCTGCGGCCCAAGAAGAAATCCAGCTCCAAGATTTCCGAGGTCATCTCCACTGTAGAACAACGTATAGCCCTGGGACACATGGTCTCCACTTTGAGGCCAGCGAGTTTCTTGAAGAGCAACGAGTTCCAGCCGATACTCTTTCATGCACGTGATTAGACCCTCCAACAACGGGATTGTACGTTAATGCATCGAAAACTAGTCTGATAGTCTTCACCAGACATAGGAATACTGGAGAGCTGTCTCCTCCTTCTCTTTTTGGAGAAACGATCGCTAGATCCGTCACAGTAAAGCATCTGGGTGTCATTCTGTCAGGCTTCAGAAAAGTATACCCATGGGTTGTTTTTATAATGCCATTAAAAATATATATTATTAGTTCGATGCATTCGATCCCCAGGTGTGTTTTTAGATTAATGTTTTCCTTCATGTTACTTCTTAATTTGGCTCCTGTGGTCGGGGGACACACATGTCTCGTAAATCTAAATTGCACGCACATGTTTTCCAAGAATACAACCACAGTATCCTTTGCTTGTCGTAGGAGGCAACTAAGCGGTTGGATCGCTGGGCTGACGACCCGCATCTGTGGAATAGCAATCTGTTTATAAAGTTAACAAAAAGAAAAATGGATACCGCCAAAATAAGACCGGACCGCCGCTCAAGTACCCAGACACGAGATTTACAATCGGCACGTGGAGTCACTTAAGAAACCAGAAGCGATAGAGGGCCTAATCACATGAATGAAGGAGTATCGGCTGGAACTCGTTGCTCTTCAAGAAACTCGCTGATATTGTGCATGAAGTAAGATCTCTGCGAGTACGCTGGCTCGGTCACGTTCGGCGTGCTGATCCGGAACGAATTGTGCTGCGATCTCTGAAAGG
Organism: Tipula unca; assembly: GCA_951394425.1. NCBI lineage: Eukaryota > Metazoa > Arthropoda > Insecta > Diptera > Tipulidae > Tipula > Tipula unca. Next base: position 75,265,869 of record OX596381.1, read on the forward strand.
AGAGCCACCATATGGTCGGCGCAGAGGTCGTCGAAGGCGACGATGGCTCCACGATGTAGGGAACGACTTGGCCTCATCAGATTGCCTTATAGACAGTATGAAGACCATGCTCAGGATCGAAACCGTTGGAGCCAAATTGTTGACTCAGTAAGGGGCCAATAATGGCCTTTAATACTGTTTATTATTATTATCTTCTTAATTAAGCGAAGATGGCTGCTTTATATCTACATCGCTTCTTGCCCAATTTTCATGAGGCTGGTGAATGGGATAGCATAAAATAATAGGTATTTTTGTTAGTTTGTATAACTTTTTATACATAGAGAATAGTCTGTTGCTAGCGTTGCGGTTAGGGGTGTGAGATTGCTCTGGACATTACGTTGCTGCTTGCAGCTTTTTTTAATACTTCAGTTCATTCATGTGTGTTCAATATTATATGGTGTCTGTCAATTTCTTTGGTTACACAGAAATCTATTAAATCTGTTATGGCCAGGAGGTGAGATTGCCATGAGATGCGTGGTTTTTCGTTTTGCATACCTCCTGCATGAAATTATGTTATAGTTACCTCCTGCAAGAAATTTATCTACCAAGGTTTTGAAAAAATTTACACTTTGGCCACAGATATATTGCATTTGAATGTCCCTTCTTCTAAACAAATGATAGTTCCTTGAATTTGCTCTTCACTATTTTGTAGGAGTTCAAGGTGTTTTATTCTCTCTTTTATATTAATAGCTGTTCCACTTTGGGACTTCTCGATGGAGTGCATAGTATCGTAAATGATATATATCCTTTAAACTAAACACAGTTCAAATCCGTATAAAGTGTTTTAGAAATTAGCAGAAGGTCAATGTTTTGTTCAAAAAGAAAACATTGTCCTTCTACTTTGTGATGCGCTGCCTGTTGGCGCTCCTTATAGCTAATTTAAGATTATTAATTTTTTACTTTGATTTTGAACTAAAATTTGAATGAGAGTATTCATATTTTGTATCGTGAGAGTTATATTGGTCTCCACATATGCTTAAATGGGTCTATGGAATCGATGAGGATACTAAACCTTTTATAAATATGATCGTCGTTTTGAGATGGGCTGTCTGTTTCGCTTAACTGCTTCTGCGTATGAGATTTTAAGGTATCTGGTAATATTACTCTCGCATTCATTGAATTTTTCCGTTGTTCCGCTCTTTACCTGGGAGTCAATTTTTTCCTTAAACTTTTTGTATAAAACACACCCTCTATATATAGTTATAGCAGTGTGATTTTATCCGCTATTATCTGCATCTCTTAACGTCTGGATCCGTTTTATCCAGCTTGGAGTATTATGCAAACTTCCACATATAACTATGACATCCGTTTATGAAGCTCTTCTATACCAATTTTTCGGTATAATAAATGCGTTACATTATAGATGTTTGCCTTTAATTGTTGTTGGCTCAGGTCCTTTTTGGTCATTCTTGCTCCAATTTCTCCAGTTGTCGCAATGGATATGATTCCTATTATCACAACCGTGATTCCTGTGGCGATCTTTATCCGGAATGTATAATAATATTTATTATTACTTTCCAAAACTTGTACAATTTTTCTATAGGTATTAATGCATTTGGCTTGTATCTTACAGTTTCGTGAATATTACCCAAATTAATTTGGATTGTAAAAAATTCTCTTATTTGTTTTGCCTTCTTTAAGTATATTCAAAGAGTCCTTTTTAATAGATCGTGCCTTCTACTCTTGATCAATGTTATTCTCACACAGCGGTTTGAAACGATTTGTATAGTTGTTATTCCTTTTGCATTTGCTTTTGCTATATCAGATTCTGTGCAAATTTCGTTGTGACTCTGGCAGCAATATTGCTTCATTTAGAACGCATATTTCCAGCAACCTTATCGCATCCACCATTCTTCTTCAGCATTCTTTAAAATGAAAATTAACATATTCATTTTAAAACCGTTTCTATGACGATAGTTAAATTTCATTTGGGCATCCATAACTTTATTTTAAATATTGAAGGGTTAAACCACTGACTATATTGTAATTTAGTCGATTTCTACTAAATATGCACAGAATTGACGTCATTGTAGAGAATGTGGCAAAACCTGGTCTTGAGTCCACAACTAGAAATCGCTTACCAAATCATAATCCCTTTTGCAAATTTATTTGTTTGATACTTTGTTGTCGATGTTTTTATACATTTTTTCTATAAATTTGTTTATAAATATGTTTTTTTTTTGTTTTTAAATTATTATTTACGGGTTGAAACAACTTTATTTTGACGTTTTGTAAATTTTCCCTTTAACGGTGGTAGCCCTAATGCTGTCTATGGCCTCGCACATGATAAAACCGCTACCCAGGGATGAACCGTATAGATTTAGCCATTGCAGTAATCACGCTATCCGATAATATAAAAAATTGTTCAAGCAAATCAAAGGAACTCCAAGTTTTAACTTATCTTTTGTTAAAAGTACACAACGGTTTCCATTACTTGTACACCTCCAAAATATGTATATATACATATAATGCCAATTTCTATATGGCTAAATCTAAATTGAATTCGTGTTGTTTTAAAAAAAATTGGTAAACAGCCAATATAAATAATCGCTTGCCAATTCATTTAGTTGCATCCCATAATAAATATGTACAAGTATAATACCAAACTTGGCAAGCGCACATCCTAAACCAACATATACTCTATTTTCAAGGCTAGGCTTGATGTCTTTATCCAATTATATACAATATATTACAATTTTCTATGTGAAGCGAAAATATAATATGTAAGACCGACGCAAACAACAAAATTACATTAAAATTGAACTTAAATCTAAAAACTTTGAGGATTAATTTATATGGTATAGAAATGAAAAATCATTGGCAACGCCTGTCATCAAAGCGACGGTACAAAAAAAAATTATCTGTAAAAAAATAAAAAAACTGTTTGAGATTGCAAAATGTATTTCTTAGTTTCCATGCTCGTTTTTTGTGTGTATGTGTGTGTGTGTGTTAATCTTGTATTTTGATAAATGACATTTTGTGGTTATGAGGTGTAAGAGATGAAGATACATTACCAGATATTTCGATATTATTTATACGTTTATGCGGAAAGAATAAAAAAAAATTCTACTTAAACTATATGATATTCCATTTCATTTAACATTTATAATAAATAATATAAAAAGAAAATATTTTCTTATTTAAATGAAAATTTTCATTTATTATTATTTTATTTTTCAGTATTTGTTACAATATGATATTATGTACATACATACATAAATGTTTGCAATATTTACGGTTGTGAAAGTAAAATAGAAAAATCCCGGAAGGTGTTAAATATTAATTTTTCATTTTCCCTTTAAAAAAAAAAAAATTAGATGTAACGCTATATGTGCCGTATAGACTTAAGTTATAAAATTATTACTTATATTTACAACATCAATGATTAATCATCTGCTATATATATGTTTGTAATAATACATTTTCCGAAATAGTTTTTTTTTTTCTAGAATTTGAATAAATATACATATGTATCTACTCGTATACATATTAAATCCTCGAAAAGACTTCTATCGTTTCGTTTACAAATTAATGTACTAAATAGTATAAATCGGTGAAGCATAAAACATTTTTATATTATTGTGAAAATCATAGTGTGCATACAGTTATGTTTTAGACTTGCAATGCGGAAATCACTTGTTAAGTCAGGCTTGTATATTAGAAAGATTTGAGTATGGGTATCAATTCAGTTTTGGGTTCTATATAATCAGCAGCTTCCAATTAGTTTCGCTGTTCCTTCAATCCTGGCCGATTGTCAACAGCGCTCCTCTTAAGTCACCATACGTATAGTAATTGGGCCGAGTATCCGTTCCTGGATGGATAACGCTACTGTTGAGAAACAAATTTAATTATTTTCGACACATGCAATTCTATTTTAAACCATTTAGCAACACAAAAAAAATTACAAGAGTTGTAATCCATCCAGCGCTCTGGAACCTGCAATTTACGGAATTGCGATAGGGCTGCCCGCCGTCTTATACATATCGCCACTATAATACAATTAATAGAATTTGGTGATAAAAATTGAGTGATTCCCCGAAATTTGCTAGATTTGCCATTCCTATTTCACAGAAACACAGTTCTTCGCATTACAATTCATCGCAATGCCATTAAAAAATTGAATGTCGATCGTGTTGATCAATTTTTAGTTTCAATTGTTTGCTCTACACTCGTTTATTTACAGTTTTCTTTATGACAAAAAAAAAACTACCATGACGAGGGATGAGCGAGGTAGATTACGCCGTGTAATCTACGCGGATGTTGACAAGTAAAATATTACGTAGATAAATTGGCAATATTTTTTGTCAATGTCAACAATTAAGACAATGTCAACAACCTACGATTTTTAAGCGATATGAAATAAAATGAGGTGTTTTGTAAAAGGGCGATCCAAGAAAAAATTTAAGAAAATATTCAAATTAAATCGGGAATCACATACTATACTATAACTTTGGAAATACATGTTGAAATAAAATGACCAAAAGCACAGAAATTAATTAAAGAAAATTTATGCACTTTGAGAACAACATCGTTTGGTTTGGTCTAAATTTCACATTTTTGTTATAACGGATAAAATCAAGCACATGTTGTTCAATGCTCCCCATGAGATTCTACACAACTTCCGATGTGACTTTGGCAGCAATATTATTCCATTTAGAACATGTAACAAAGTTACGTACAATAAATTATAAATAACAATGAAAAATTATATCGGTCAAAAAACTCCTTCAGTCTACACTTGAAATTATTCTTGTTTGAACAAAAATCAAACAAATAGTCAACTTTGTTAAAACTCTTGGACATCATATTCACTGGTTCATTGTCACCATAATTCGTCCTGTGGTCTAAGTGAAGGTGGTCACAATCCCTTAACTGCCGACTAGGTGCATTTATTTTAATTGATTCCAGAATATAAAGGCGCATCAACTTGATCGAGTAGCAGATTACCAACAAAAGTACACCTTAACAAGTCACGCCTATTTTCCGCAATATTATCAACGTGGTATGGTAAATCATGATTATATGCAAATTCATCTTTCCATGTCAAGAGGCGTATGGATTTCTTTTCAATCGTTTCTATGTTCTGGATGTGTTCCTCATAAAATGGACACAACACATTAAGAACGTATTCAACCTGGGCTCGAACGTATGTACAATTGCCTCCACATCCAAAAAACTCGTCCATCGTTTATATTCTTATCTCGATACTTTCTGAAGATGAACATCATTTATCTTATATTGTTGTGTAACAGGCAGGGTTAACCTTACGATGAAATGATAGAGATTTACACTTAACAATGCTGAGTCCTAAGGTCATATTCCAAACCATATTCCAATAATCATGTTAGTATTTTCATTTCAACTGAACATGTCGAATTACATCATAATCGGTTAACGAATAATCTCAAAATTCATTTTTAAATCCGGTTTCTATCGAACATATATAGTTTCGTTATAATCGGTCGAGAAATTGTGCCAGCTTTTCTTTGAAAATTTTATAAAATTCAAATATCTAAATACATTGAAGAAAATTCTATAAAATTACCTTACCCCTATTACATAGATCTTAAAGAATTTTGGTTACCGTAGTTTAGTAATAATTGTCTTCAGAGCACTGGTGCCAGGGATGAGCGAGGCAGGCTAAGCTAAGTCGTCCACGCTGTTGTCGACACGTAAAGTATTACGTAGATTATCTGACAATATTTATCATCATGTATATAGTGTCAGCGTAATGTAAACAACATCAATAATCTAGAATAATTTTAGCATTTTCAAATCCAACGCCCTAGTTTTTGTGTTTAATAAAAGGACGGCGTTAATTCAGGTATATGAAAAAAAATTTGATAAGTGCACCATATGACTGAACGTGCCTACAAGGAGACACCGTTGCCCACCAAAATATCTCAGGAATATCAGGAGACAATACTACTCATTGACAAATGCGAATTTATTAGAGCCGTCAAAATTAACAATTTAGAATAATTTAAATTTCTTAAAAACCACCGGAACGTAATTTAGAAAAACCTCTTTTATATTACATCGTTAAATCTTAATTAAGTTTTTAAATATAAAAACGCTATCCAAATTAATATTAAATAATAACTTTTGTCATTGATCAAAAAATGTATACCACTAGATTGGTGATAAAAATACGTTTCATTTGATATGTCACATGACATAACTCAAATTAAAAATGTTGATTCACCATCCAGCATCTTTGGTCCAGATGATTTTTTACAAAACTTCCAAGTAATACATTTTTGATGCTAAACCAGCATACAAAAAAAATTTGAAGCTTTTGTTCGCAAAAAATTCCTGGAGTTTTATAGAAATAGAACAGAGAAAAGAAATTTCTGGATAAAATCGCTTGGACCATAGATATGCGCTGTATCGCATGTGATATATAAAATGAAACGTATTTTTTTTATAAGCACTATAGTGGTACACATTTTTTGATCATTTGCATAGTGTTATTATTATAAACAAATTCAATTAAGAGTAAGATTTTAACAAGGATGTTATCAAGATACTATAAAAGGAGTTTGTATAAATTACATCCAGTTGGGTTTTTAGAAATTTAAATTATTCTCAACTCTAGTTTTAACGGCTCTAAAAAAATCGCAATTTACAGATAGTAATTGTCTCTTGAAAGTTCTAAAACATTTGGTGAGCAGTGAAAAATTAACCTAGGCACGTTTGGGTGATAAAGCCAAGTAATGCACACATCAGAATTTTTAACACGTCTTCGAACTTTTTCAGTTGTCAGGCATATTCATTGACAGCGATAACCGCAAATCAGCGTATGGAAAAACGCGTTACTAGATTGACATATTTTGGCCAGGACAGTTTTTTTTGGTTTGAACCGGGAACAAACTGTCCACGTCGATTTGAGCGAGAAGCGCGTAACGAATTTTATTTGTTGTAAATATATTTTTCGCCACTAAAAATACCTGTTCGTTGGTTATTGATGGAGGATTTTTTAGAAGAAGCACTTCCAAATTGTCCAATATATGATATTGTGCGTACCACCATTATTTTGCTTTGATACAATTAATGGAACTCTCAACATTTAAATTTTCTATTCGAAGTTTGAATGATGGTTAATTCAAACACCAAATCAGAAAATTTCGTTTTATCCACGATCATTCCTTTATTATTTTGACTCGGATATAAACGTATTAAAAGCTGTTAATATTTAAAAACAAATTTCCCTTCGTGAAATTTTAATCATAAGTTGGCATTTGCAGACATAGCACCAGAAATGACTTAGGTTTGTACAATTTCTCAGCAGGGTCCATTGATTCATATATTGTTGTATAAATGATATTTCCAGGAAAGTTTTCTATCTAAGATAACATACTAAGGTGCTTGACTTGGTCACATCTGATAACGCACCATGCCTCCACAATTGTTAAGACAAATTGAGTTAAGTTACATAAGATATTTAAGTTTTTGACCGAAACTGAAAACAAAATCATCAGCATAGCTCTGTGCAATGAAGCCAGATTTCTGCAGCTGAACAAGTAAATCATGCAATTACTAAACCAGTAGAGGAGAGAGCACACCTCCCTAGGGACAGCCTTTGGCGACTTTGACAGAAACTCGAGACCTAAGCATGGATGCTAGACCTAAGCATGGATTCCCTCTATATGGATTCACTCCATATTTTAATCATACCAAACGAAGTACTATTAAACGCTCCCGCTGTGTGGAGGAAAGTACCCACAAAAACTCATTATTGAGGGATCTTTCAATTCTTGTTACAAGGTTACATTCTTGTTAATACAGGGCCGTTTCACAGGACTTACAAACTCTTTAAGCATGTTGTATGTAACTGAATGTGGAGATAATAAAGTGATGGTCTCTAATAAACCTGTTGATAGTTCTTTCTAACGCTTTAAGAAAAGTTGAGACAGACTAAAGACGAAAACATTTTGGGTTTGCATAATCAGACTTCCCAGCTTTCGGAATAAAAATAACTTTACCATGCTCCTTGATTTTGGAACAGTGTTAAACAGTGAATTGATTCATCAGAAATTCATTTTGAACACACATCGCGATGTTGTGTGCTGCAGTCTGTTCTCGTTTTCACCTTATAAGGCTGGTTTATAAGGTGCAAATGAGAACAGACTGCAGCACAGAACATCGCGATTTAAATTTTTGAGATAAGACCAAATCGGAGGCCGCAGAAAAAATCCTATTGAACTCTGTAATAACATCAATAACCACGTCGCACCATTAAACAAATAACTAAACTGTCAGTGTCAAAATATTCAGTAAAGAGAACGCTTTCATCATGGTGAAGTACACGAACGAACAACGTGTACCATTACTTAAAATTTCCTACAAAAATTCCGAGTCGATGACTGCAACTTCAAGAGCGTTAATCCTTTCAAAATCATCGTCAATGATGAAACGCATTTTTTGCTAAACGGCTTCATTAACAAACAGAATATGCATTATTGGTCATGTGAAAACTCTCATGTGCTTCAAGAAACACCACTTCATCCACAAAAAATAACTGAATGGTGGGGTTTTCATGCTGGTGGTGTCATTGGACCGTTTTTTTTCGTTGATGAAAATGACCGTCACATTACAATCAATGGAGATCGCTAGAGGGACATGTTGCAACTTTATTTCTTTGGTCAATTGCATGAGCTCGACATAAATGATATATGTGCGGCTCTAACAATCGACTTATGGAAATATAATTTCGATGAACGTGTTATATCCAGAAATGGTCCGGTCGATTGGCCGGCTTGATTGTATGATTTAACAAATCTATAGGCAGTTTTTATGGGGCTAAGTTAAATTATTGGTCGGAGAGATAGCGGCCGTTTCCGTCGAAATGTGTGGCCAAGTTATCGATAATTGGGTTCAACGAATCGACACCTGCAAACATGACCGTGGTGGACATACGAACTATGTCGATTCCATACATAAATATTTTGATTGTACTTCAAGCCAATAATAAAATTCTCGAGTTATCTCAAATAGTTTGCGTTAATAAAAAATGTTGTCAAGTCCTCATTAGAAAATTCTTCCTGCAAAATATTAGAAACAATGTTATAAATTGACAAATAATAATTTGACAGTTATAGTTTTAATTTTATCTCCTCTATAATATCAGTTTATAAAGACCATTACTGGCCCCTCACTGAGTCAACAATTTGGCTCCAACGGTTTCGATCCTGAGCATGGTCTTCATACTGTCTAAGACAATCTGAAAAGGCCAAGTCGTTCTCTACATCGTGGAACCATCGTCGCCTGCAATGACCTCTGCGCCTACCATATGTTGGCTTTCCTTTCAGAGATCGCTGCACAATTCGTTCTGGATCAACACGCAGAAGGTGACCGGGCCAGCGTACTCGCTGAGATCTTACTTCATGTACAATATCGGTGATCTTCATCAGATCTCTGATCTCGATATTGTACAGAGCTCGGTATGTACCATCGCTTTCACGTTTTGGGCCGTAAATCACACGTATGGCTCTTCTCTCAAATGTAAGGAGCCATCTCTCGCCCAACTTTCAAATCCAAACACAACAACGGGCCTGATCAACGCTTTGTAAAGGTTCAGCTTCACAGCACTTGATAAGTGTTTAGATTTTAGCAGTGGCCTTAGAGGATACAAAGCATGGCTGGCAGCTGCCAACCGCATTTTAATATCCTCACCCACACTGTTATCGTGAGTGATAAGAGAACCCAAATATTTGAACCTCCTCACTCCCTCAAACGTGTGGTGGCCACTACTAACATCTGGTGTGCCATTGTCCCTAAAACTAGAGATCGCAGGTATTTCGTTTTGGACTCATTGATCTGCAAGTCCAACTGAAGCTGAAAACTCTATACAATCGGATCAAGTATTTCTTTCACTCCGTTGCTATTCAGTTGAATCATTCATATATCATCTGCATATGCAAGCACCTGATTGGACTGGCACTATAAGATGTTGCGCTGATGTGTTTCAGTTTTACGAAAGATGTACTCCAACATGAGATTAAAGAGTATCGGGGATAGAGCATCTCCCTGCCGAACAATCGAGTTAACTGCAAAAACTGTCGATAGTCTGTTCTCAACTTTAACACAACATTGAGACTGCGTCACTGTCATCCTACACAGTCGTATCAATTTTGTTGGCATTCCTAGGTACTCCAGGGCAGACCGCACAAACTCTCTCGATTGATCGAGTCATAGGCCTGTCGGAAATCCAGGAACACCTGATGTACCAGGATGGATGTCTCATAATATTTAGACAGCATCATCCGCTGCGATAAGACCAGATCAATGACTGATCCATTCGGACGAAATCCTCCTTGAAAGTCACCAACCAAGCCCTTGAGATTAATTATGGAAATATAATATTTTAAAACTTTTCTAATCTAATTTAAGATTTTGAGAGGATAAGTTATAGATTAAAATGTATTGAATGATATTTTAAAACTGTCACCGTCCGCATCGTATTTTTATCCTAAAGAAATTTGTTCACCGTAGTTTAGAATTCTTTTAAAAAATCACACTATGAATTGTCGACGTTATTGACGTTGTCGATAGTTGTTAATAGCTGTCAAACAGCGTTGTCTTTCAACTTGTCGTAGCCACCAAAAATTTACTTCTAATCAATATAATGCACGCGTTATGCAGATTTGACAAACAAATAATGCAGAACGTAAAAAAAATTCTATAAATCATAATTGCTGATCAGTATATTGGCAACATACCATTCTATTTTCGTTTCTGTTATATACAGAGATAAATCAATCTCACTGGTCAGCCCCACGGTCTTGACCAGAAGCTATTTATATAAAATATATTATTAAAAACTAAATGTATCGAAATTCGTTTCCAGCAAATCTTTTACACCTGCACAATCTTATACAGGTAATACTTACATCGTTCCAAGTGATAAACTCCGGAAATTTTGGACAATTACCTCAATATCAAATGTGCTCACGGTTTTCCTTCCGAATGATGAAAACATTATTACTTACTTTGGTTACCATGATTGTTGTGAGCGGTTCATAGAAGAGAAGCCACACTGATGCGTTTCTGTTTTAAGGTGATTACGGGAGACTTTGACGACACTACCATATATAGAAATCAATTATTATATATACTCATATTCAACTTATGGCTCAAGTTCAAACACAATTTCTAATTTTTTCAAATTTTGTTTAAATCACTTAAGATTGCATACCAAATCTATAGTCCATACTAGAGTTTTCGCTGGAATTTTGCTTAAGAAAATCCACTCAACATAGTTCAAAAGCTATTGAAATATGCAAATACATAATTTAAAATGCACTCAACTTTTGCTCATATTCAGCTGAAATATTAATTTATATTCACTCGTTTAATTTAACTAATGATTTTGTTTAAAATTTACTTAAATTTTGCTCTAAAGTGAAATTAAAACTTGACTTAAATTCTTATACCTTAAATTATAATTCAATATCTAATATTTTTCCACTTAATGATTGATCTTTAACTCAATTTAAATTTTATTGAAAAATTACTTTATTTTCACTCATACAATTTATCTAATAAAACATTTAAAAAATTAGCTCAAATTCTTGCTGGGATTCTATTCTGGTTTTCACTCAAAAAAATGTACACTTCGAAGCCTATGCAAACTCAAATATGAGTAAATATTTATAATTTAAATTGGACTCAAATAATCCATAATTCGGTTTTAAAATTTTACTCAAATTCATAGTACAAATTGTATGCTAAATTTAACATAAATAGTTCCACACAAAATATAATCACAATCAAATATAAAAAATAATTATTTTCTAATTAATGTTTGAGTTTTAAATTATATTTAAATTGCTCTCAAATTTTATTTAAATGTATCCGAAAACAAGTCTGCAAAACGCATTTAAAATTTAACTCAACTCCAGAGTACTATTCTACATACGCAAATTCAACATATGGAACCGGAAGTCATGTTTTAATTTGCGATTTTTAGTTTTTCAAAGTGTAGTAATATGTAAAAATAAATTTTGTAGAACTGGATTTGTTGTTGTTGTTGTTGCTTAAGGTACAGAGGGTGAAATATTTGTTAATTTGTTGAAAATATATTAAAAATATCTCTCCACTTGTGATACATTTATGCAAATATAAAAAAAGTACTTATCCGAAAAATACGAAATATGGTTCGTTTTAAAGATAAAAGAATAAGGATTAAGAAATTATTACAAAAATAGTACCGTCTTTAAGTTTTTCACTTTCAACATGGCCGCCAAAATAGTTTTTCTTACTTTCTCGGAAATCGGATTTTTTTTTTAATTTTTTTATTATTTTATTTTATGCACCATTCAATTCTATAAACCATTTCAAAAACCAAAATTGGTATACTCTTTCATTTTCTTGCAAAACACGTTTCAATACCACGACCTACTCCATTTCTTCATATAAAAATCAAATTTTAAACTTTATTTAATTTTCAATTTTGTTTTCACTCCAAAATACCATTATCTTGCAAAATAAGACTTAAAACAAAAATTATTGGTAAAAAATATTTTATTAAAAATCATGTTACTAAATTAGTATTAATTTAAATATTTATTAAATTTAAATATGTAAGTAGTCGTCACTGTTAAAATATTTCTTAAAATTTATGTAACCTTCTCCTGAAGGAATAATACCTGCATGGAAATAGCGAGTTCCGTTTATGGTTTTCAGTTTATCTGCTGGCAAGTCGAATTTTTCTGGTGTTAAATTCAATTTCAGAACAAAACTCAAAAACCATATCAGTTTTGAAAGTTTTAGCCCATTTAAACAATCTGCTGCATTTGTTATGGTGCCATCATTTTCATCAGTGAAATTGTGGACGCAATTCTCTTGATGGTACTTCCCCCCTTTCCACGAGGGGCATGAAAATGCCAATCACATTCGACTCCAAAATCTTCTTTGTGTTTGATTATATTCATAAAATTGTTATTTTTATAATGTGTTGCAGAACCATCAGTTATATATAATAAATTTTGGTGATACTTGGCATTTTAGTTTTTAAGAACTGAATCATTTTCTCGATGAATAGATGAACTGTCACTGTGACATGATTAAGACAATCCGATATAAGAATAAAGCTGTAGTGCTGCATTTCACATTTCTGAAAATTCAAATGGATGAATAGTTGCTTGCTTATTATTCCAATGAAAACCCTGCGCTGCGTTTTGTCTTATAAGTGAATAATTTTCTGCAAAGTCACATGATACATGTGCTTCTGTAGGCTTCAGAATATTTTTTACGTATAGCTAATTTGTTGAAGTGAAATGTATAGTAATGCAAAAATTCTTCTGTCGGTTTTGAATACTTTTGCATCTGAAAATATCATCTGCAAATACAAATTGCATATGTCAGTTGAAATCCATTGACAGAATGATAAATTAGCATCCTCGTAGTCCTTTTCCAGAAACGCGTTTCTCAAATATTCTCGAAATAAATTTAATCCTGAACAATTCTTGCATTTTAGAAGATAACATGTCGGCTTAGACTATAATAATCTGGATATAATATAGATGAAATGCAATCTTGGTATTTCGATATCTCTCCACTTGTAACAGATACTATTTTGGTTCCATAAATGATTAATTTCACATTTTGATGTATTGTACAAAAACACACTGTATGCGTTCCACTACTTCCTTGTTGCACACAGTTTTTAGGGCGAAGCAAGGTACATTAAGCGTCCTGGTAGGATTCCTCTAATGTACTCATCATTTAGAGAATGACGTCCACAATCTCACTGATGAAAATGATGGCACCATAACAAATGCAGCTGCAGAATTGCTTAAATGGGCTAAAACTTACAAAATATGGTTTTTATGTTTTGTTCTGAAATTGAATTTAACACCAGAAAAATCCGACTTGCCAGCAGATAAACTGAAAACCATAAACGGAACTCGCGATTTCCATATGCAGTTATTCCTTCAAGAGAAGGTTACTTAAATTTTAAGAAATATTTTAACAGTGACGACTACTTACATATTTAAATTAGTAACTTAATTTTTAATAAAACATTTTTTACCAATAATTTTTGTTTTAAGTCGTATTTTGCAAGATAATGGTATTTTATACACAATATGTTCTACAAACATTTCTTTTTACCTAGTGCTACACATTCAAGACATAAAAATCACATAGTTAAAATATGACTAAAACATTACATCTACTAAAACAATTCAATTTTGAAAAGTGGGTATTTTTAAGCAATGGTTTTCGTTTGCAAATTTTCTTCGGTATCTCTTTTCATGTGCTCGGTATTCTGGACAACCATTATTTGCCTCATGTGGATTTAGCCCTTGACACGATACCTAACGCCGTTGCTTAAGTGCAGCAGTATTGCGCTAATATCAAGCTTTGTTCTAGCTCTGCCTAATTGCCTTGTAAAATTAGCTGTTTTAGATTCATTTGATTTTATTTAAATTTAGGTCATTAACCTAAATTCCTTAAAATTTTTATGCTTGATAATCAGAGGAGAATATAAAAGGAAGACAGAATGAAGTTAATTGTGTAAATTTTTTAAAAAATTTTGATAGCTTCCAATATTCTTTTTAGACTTGGTAAGATTTTGCTATGAATCTGGTTTTTAGTTAGAACCGATGCAATACTTACCTTTAAAATTATCTGGTTTAGCCAGAGCAAGAAGGGAACTAGTTTATAAAATCGTGATTCAGTTAAGCGGTATGAAAAATAATAATTTTCGACCCACACTCCACAGGATACTTGACCACTTATTCTTGCCCTTGCGGGATATATTTTTCATTATATCTCATTTTGTTTGGGCGATATAGGTGCAGCTTAGTATGATGATCGGACCAAAAACTTTTTCATCCATGAAAATAACTTTTTCCCAGTCCGTGTTTAAATTATCTTCTGCAAAGGCTACTCGCGCTGCTCGAAGTTGGTTGAAATTAGTTTTTCAGCTGGAATTTGATGCTGAATTCCAGCGTCGTTTAATGTTCGCGAAATAGTTACTGCAGATACGTTATATGCGATTCAGAGTAAACTCCTGTACCATACTTTCTCGTTGAACTTCATTTAGTAATTTTGGTCCACCGTTCTGAGGCGCAACCGATCAATGGTTCTTGTTTCTGAAAACCTATGTATCCATTTCATTACAGTAGTTTTCTAACGAAAAATATATAATTTACCATTTTACGAGACAAGTTTCTGCAACTTACTGAAAAGCTAAGCTTTCGTGAAATGTATCCGATGGATTTATTTTCTTCATGTAGGGTAATTATATAGCCTTGACATTGACTAAATCTTTTTTTTCTGTATGCATTGTTCATGTCAGATATCAGATCAGCCTCTTTTTCATCATAATTGTATTTACAAATAGATAGTTGCTGCCATCAAAATCGTGAAAACTAGGTAGTTTTATGTTTTAGTGTAAAACCAGTTTTTGAAGGCGATAGTACATATAATTCTAAATTTCTTAAAGATAGATTATGAAAATATTTTAAATTAGAACTTTTCTAGCCTAACCCAAATTGAAAAGAGATTAAAATACATTGAAAAAGGTTTTAAAACTGTTTCACCCGAATCGCATTTAACCTAAAAATAATCTGGCCACCGTAGTTTAAAACTAGTTCACTAAATCATCTACGTTTTATACGAATTGTCTACGTTGTCTACGATATCTACATGGTCTACGTTGTCTACGGGTTGGCCCATTCCAGTGCTCTGAAATAAATGTGTGTTGAGAAAAATATCCAGCGCTAGAGAAGTATCATCACAATTAAGAACAAAATTCCGATATATCGAATAATACTATTTGATTGAGTTTAACGTTACGCGCTGATTTTTGAGCCGAAGGACTCAAGCAAGAGAGATCATTAGACTTGAGACGTGCAAAGAAATGATCAACACAAATGGTCAAGAGTCGGGAGATTAATTAGAGATTCAAGTCCAAAAGAGGTCGTATAAGAAACATGTAATCTTCGGAGTTCGATTCATCGGCTAATGATTTAGGAGTTATTTTCTATTCGTTGGGTATTTTTAATTTACACATAAACAATGCAGTTACTGCAAGGAATGATATGCTGCCTGCGGGCTTATAATTATTTATAGTTTGCTTAAGAAAGTGACACAGTAGACTAATATTCTATAGGAACGACGATATTTTTTTCACACCTTAAGTTGCTTTAAAAAATTAAAATGTCCTATTCATTATATTATTATATTTAGTGTTAACAATTAAATTATAATATTTAATGAATCATTAATTCATTTTATCACAATTTTCATTTATATATTTAAAATTATAAATGTTATTATTAAACCCGTATATAATTATTAACTAAAGCGATAAGAACCAGAAATGCAATAAAAATTATACCGACTGCTTGCGTTACACTATGACTATACTATGTATTTAATTCCTAATGTAAATACATAATTTAAAAGCAAAAAATTACTCTTAGGTACT
This sequence comes from Tipula unca, assembly GCA_951394425.1. NCBI lineage: Eukaryota > Metazoa > Arthropoda > Insecta > Diptera > Tipulidae > Tipula > Tipula unca. The sequence continues at coordinate 75,282,349 of OX596381.1, forward strand.
ATAATATGTTGTGTTAATTAATTTTAATGTGCTTTAATTAAAATTATCAACAACAATAAATTATGTTTTATTTCTTTCAAGTTTTACTTTCAATTTCAAGTGAATATGAATTTTTTTTTTGCTATTTGCTGATTAATTAGCAGAAAATTATAAATCGAAAGTATTTTAAAATTTAATCTGTGTATAACAACAACAAATTGCCGACGAATTTGGCAGAAGCGACAACAGACAAAATTGATTAAATTAATAGAATTAGAGTATTTAGGTATAAGAACTAACTAAATTGGTTAAACAAGTTATTTAATATAAAATTAATTTATCATTTTAAAAACATTTTTATGTTCATGAATTAATTAACTAATATACATACATACTTATATAGATTTACCACCGAATATAATGTGTTTTAATAGTTGAATATCGTTTTAATCTTAAATATAAAATAAGAGATGTGTAATGTTTGTTCTTCGGTACATGCGACAAAAATCAGGGATGAGCGGGGTAGATTACGCCATGTAATCTAGGCGGTTAGAGTTAAAATAATGTCAACAACCTACGATATTTTAGCGATTTGAAATCGAATTTATCCAGTTCGCGAGAGTATTTTGTAAAAGCGTTCATCTAGATGTGATTTTTTCATTTGTTTCTTTTAGACAAATGACGCATGAATAGTTCCAAACTGTTATCGTGTTTTTATTTATTCAGTATTGTTTGCCATTTTATCATGGAAATACTGAGCCCGGCATAGCGTCTATAAATTGTTCAGCTTTATTACGAAAATCAGCGTTCAGTGAGGAATGTGTTCCGTGCGTATTCGCCCATAAATTCGCCCATAAATTCGCCCACATTTCTTCAAAAAATAAGACGTTCGAGAAAGGACCATCGCAGTTAAGAATTTAATTGGGTGTTTTATTCACAATCCAGTGATCGAACCTTGTTTGACTAGGCTAAAACGTAATAATTGGTAACAGCGGTGGGATTGTGAATACAGAAATGATTCTAGACGAGTTAAAGATATCCGAATTAAAGGAGGATTTAGCGCTGCGAAGTTTGTCAATTGCCGGTCATAAAAACGAATTAAAGCAACGATTGTGTAAGGCCATGGACGATGACGGTCAATAGATCAATTCTTGGAAGTTTCGATATAGTGGTGCTAAAGGCTAATAAACAGTCCAATTTAAAAACGAAACAAGAATTCTGGCCAGTTTAACAATCCAACCAAGAAATGATGAAACAGTCAATTGGAATATTAAATCAGAAAATGAAACAGTCAAATCAAGAAATAAGAAAAAAGATCATGCAAAATATGGACGAGAAATTCCAAGAAATGTATTCCTCTCTACATGGAGAGGTATAGAGAAAATTCAAGCAGTGGAGCAAAAGGTTGACCAGAAAACACAAAAAGACATCCAAGATTTGGAGCAGAAAGTTAGCGACGGTAATCACGAGATGCAAAATGTGAAACAAAATGTTCTGGACGGTAATGGAAAAGTGCAAACAGAAATTGAAAAGTTGCAAGCTAAAGTTCTGGGCTTCGAAAAAGTTCAAGTAGCTCAATCAAGACAAGCGATTAATATTCGATGGAACAACATCATTTGCGATTTTTAAATTCCAATTCGAAACGGCGGTCAACGAAGAATATCGTATATCCACATAGTGGCTCTAAAAGAGAAAGTGGCTGAGGCATTACATTATTGTGGAACATGAGAGATGCAGTTACAATCAAATAATGAAGGCACTTGATCGATAGTATGGAAGTGATCATAAAAGAAACATGTATGGAATTGAAGAATCGTTATAGCTCGGAGAAATTCTTCAGGAAAATTCATTCCGAGAGTCAAGTGGCTAGTTAGCACATGTAAATACGTTTCTCAATTACATGAAGAAAATTAAGTTGGTCACGTTCATTGATCCGTTCACAGATCCGTAGTCGCGGAAGGCAGTGATGTTATTTTCTAAAGCATTTTACATTGAACTGGTTGCTTGGCCATTAATAAATGAGACTGTGCAGGTTATATAACCATTATTTAAAATGCGAAATGAATTGAAATGAATATCAATAATAACATCGAGCGGTCTGCACCAAAATTCAGGGAAGGCGGCAATAAAATAAGATATTAAGTTCCTTTCAAATCACCTTTATAGATTTAGTTATTACGGATAATCACTAAATACCCCAACATTTTTCGAGACATCGAAAACCTGTAGACTCTTTGAGATAACATTGATTTGAGTAATCTCGTTCAAATTTATTGCTTCTGTTGGAATTAGAGTCGTGTAAACGAGCTATATGGCCAAAACTTTACTGCTGAATCGTGCTGAAGAGTTAGCGGCAAAACACGTCGTTATCAAAAATGTGACTAAAACCTGGCCCCACAACTGCAAATTGCTGGCCAAATCATACATTTTTTTGCAAATGTATTTAACTTGAAGTGTTTCAAAATCAAATTCATGTACGTTTCGTCATCCATCAAAACACATCCACTGAACTTTGTGAAAATTTTGTCATCAGTCTGGCACATATTTTATCGAACAAGTGTTGCTCATCTCAACGATTTGGCTTTTTAATAACTCGGTAGCGCTCATAGCCTTCCTGACCTCAAACTCGTTTTACCATGCAGTGTGGTGTCTTAAATTTTATGGCACGGTCATAGTTAAATTTCCCCTGATTATTTTTAATGAAAAGGTTATAACCTTTTAGTAAAGATTTCTAAGCGTCGTTCAGCACCAACGCTGATGGTCGAGTAAGCATAGTCAATGCTTTTGCATTCGTGGACTCAAGTTCAATTCTCGTCAGCGTCAATACTTTTTTAATTTAATTTCTTCTGCAAGTATAAGAGTCATCTCTTGTGTATGACCGTAATGAAAATGTAAGAGCCATCTCTTGTGTATGACCGTAATTAAAATTTAATAGCCATGTATTGAATTGGCAAAAGTAAAAGAGTTGTATAGCACCAACGCCGGTGGTTCAGTATAAGCAGAGTCGTTGCATTTGAAATTGTGAACGTGAGTTCAAACCTCGGTTTGTCATTAAATAATTTTTAATTTAATTTATTTAATTTCTCTAAATTCTTGAGAAATTAACTCAAAAAATGTTTGGCTCGATCGAGAATCGAACTTAGATACATTAATCCAAAGTCACTGACTTTGCTTACTGGGCCACCGCCTCATATATATTTCAGGCTATACAAATCTTTTATATCTGTCATTTGAATAGAAAATATTGAAAATTTTAGCAAAGGCAATGGCGTTTGTTTCACCATCGCTGTATACCCATCTTGTATACGTGCTACTACTTGAAAAATATATGAAAATGTTTAACACAGAAGCTGTGTGTTGAAGTAATTTGAATATAGAAAAAAAATAATTAAAATAACACCGTCGCTAATGGGACTCGAACCTTGGTCGACGGATCCAAATTCAATCAATCTACTGCCTCGTCCACCACCGTATATATATATATATATATATATATATATATATATATTTGATGCTACGCAAGTCTTTTATACTTTCCAATGGAATTGAGTTACTTGGGGGGAAATTTTTTAACAGAAGCTAAGTTGAACCAAACATGTCCCAACATTAAAATCATTTGAAACTTAACTGAACTGCATAGTGCCAGGTGCAACATTTAATGCAATGGCATTCCAAGCAGTGTATTTCGAAGTGTAGTTTCATGAGTCAATGATGCTTGATGCGATTTTGTAGGCGGGCCACAATAATCATCACTGACCACAATTTCTTACAAATTAATTCAATTCAAATTCTGTTACATTTTCATTTTTCTCTACTCAAATGGTGAGTATAAAAGATGGATTTATCAGTAATGAAATTGTACGGCAGTGGTCAAGTAAGCAAAGTAATGAGCGTTTGATTAAGACGTGAGTTCAAGCGGCATTCGGGCTAAACAAATTTTAATGTCATTTCATCTTACAAATTAGTTCAACTCAGCTTCTATTAAAATGTTCAAATTTTTCCAATTAATTGACAAGCATAAAAGAGGGATGTAGCAGCAATGAATATGTACAGCGATGATCAAGTAAGCAGAGTCCAGAAATTCTTTTGGTTATAACAAAATCGATCAGGTCAGGTATTTTTCCTGGGTCAGTTTGGCCAATATGTTGGTTTTGAAGTTGAAATGGATTCACATCCATTTTCTTTAATGGCAATCAGTAATTCTTTGCCTTTATTTGTAGTTAATCTAGACCCCCAGTGAGTATTCTTCGCATTGAAGTCACCATATATGAATCTTTTTCTCAGACGCTTGAAGAACTCTGAGTATTGTTTGGTTTTACCATGTATAGTGAGGTCTGTTAAATTTTATGGTACGGTCATAGTTAAAGTTCCCCGCGGATTATTTTTAATGAAAGTTATAACCTTTTTATCTCATTTTTTGTGAGCCGTTTATTTCGAGCTGTTCTATATACCGTTTCACCGTTATAAATAGAGTCCCATTCTATATAACGCTATATATATCGTTGTTTTGGGTCAATTTAATAAGTTTGTAATGGATAAACATGACACTGAAGTAGATTCATTGTATTTGAGCACGATTAGTTTTAAATTTCGCTCTTTTTAAAAAGAGATTTCAATGCATTGACGGACATTCTATAAAACTATCACCAATATCGCATTGTTCCTAAAGAAATTTGGTCACCCTTTAGTTTAGAACTAATTGACAAGACCACTCTAGGAATTGTCTATACATTATCGACGTTGTCTACGTTCTTGGCATTATCTGATTATTAGAAAAAAATAGATGGCGCGTAAACGCCCATCTCTGCTGACACGCCTGAATGCAACGAAATTTGGAAGAGAACTAAAATATGAGAAGAGCTATCGTTTAGTATAGTCAGGATTTAAAAAAAAATACTGTTTTCAGGTCAAATTACTCATTTTTTTACTTGTCCCGTGTTTAGACTGGCCCCGGTCTCCCCTATTCCGTAGATTACCTTGTTTTTATCACAATACCTGAAATCATAAATGTAATTTATAAAGCCGATTTCTTTAATTGACGCAACGTCAAAAACCTATATACGTAAAACATATTTGACATAATGACGGCTTTAATTAGGCCAAACGACAATATTAGATCCGATAGAATATTTTTTATATCCAGTCGGAAGCAATTTTATAATCATATATATGTGAAGATAAACATACGTTATTTATCCCAGAAAATAAAAGTTTTGAATCAGACAACAGCGCAGTTAGCCCAGCCCAAATTTTAAATATTGAAAAAAAAAATTAAAAATTAAAAATAACACAGAATTACATAAGTTATAAAACTGTTACAGTTGCCTGATTTAAATTGTTCATTTATACATATATGGATAGAATCCGGGGATAAACTATGAATTGATGACAAATAACTATGACAAATATAATTTGATTTTCGGAACATAACAATTAAGTACCCAGTCCTTGAATGAAAAACTCGTAATTCACACTTTTTTATTGAACCGCCAGTCGTCTTCTGCATTCCCACCAAGCAATAGAGTAATCCGTGCCTTACTAGCTTTGTGGCAAATTCTAAAATAAACCGATGAGCACCGATCATATCTTTACTATGGCACTATATATATCCACGAATTGTCCGGAAAGGTTACATCTCCTAATACAGCAGGATTAATCCAGCCGATGGATCAGCACAACTGATATAATAGTTGCTGCATACTCTGACGCAAACACCAGCATGAAAGTTTGGTGGAAAATTTATAACATTTTAAATGCAGTACAAAATATAATTTAACCTTCGGAAGCGATGAAGCGGTCGTGCATGAAGACATTGTGGCCTGTATTGGCTATACAAGCATTTTAGATATAGAAAATGAAATTTTCTTATGGAAGTAGCAATACATGGCAGCTAATATTGAAGGGATGGGGAATTCAGACATTCAGGAAATAATTACGCCGCAAAGAAAACGATGTTGGTGAAAAACAACCTAAAACTCTCAAAAAAGTGTTGGAATAGATCTATTAAACCCTTTAAAATTGATTGATGTTGCGATTGACATTTGAGATTTGTAACGTAACCAGAAACGACCAGCTGGTCATTTAACTTTATATACATTTTTCATCCCAGTGTCAAGTGAAGTAATATAGAAGGAGAGCAAACATGGAGTAACTAAAGCAAGTGAAATCGCGTTGCCAATTAAATGTTGATCCGTTAAACCCATTTCACAAGTATTACCACCAGTCGATAAAGGTCCATGTCTTAGTAAGAAATTTTTGTAAAATAATCTTGTATCGTCGGAACACATTCAAATATATGTACTTTAAAGAAGACCCATGATTTGCCTACATGACCCATCATATACAATACAATACTCTCAATTTGGTGGTGGTAATAGCTTCGCGGTCGTACGTGGTGCAGTAAATAAAAATAGGTCCTTTAATTTCGACCTTTTAGGTTCTACTTCTTTTGCACGCAATTCCATATGAATCTCTGATTTCGATGTGAATTCCATAATATAGTCGTTTAGTAGCATTATGTATATCGAGTATCTAGATCCACGATACATCGGCCATCTAATGCTGGGCGTGATTTGTTTGGTGTATTGTCAATATTCCAAAATTGTTCGAATAGTTGTATCTCTGATTCTAACGGCTCGGCAGTAAAACGTTTGAATTATTTCGTAGATTGCAAATGGTTTTTATACCACCATCCAGCCAAAATTGTGGTATATTGCACAATCAAGTTGGCATCAATAAGTTGCGTCGAATAGCACTCGTTGAATAGCACATTCTGAAATAAGCGTAGACCGTGATATACTATTTATATATAGAAAGGCTCTGATTCTGTGTAATTGAGTATTTATACCAGCAATCAAGACTATATGTGATTGTTGATAATAAGGTTTACGGTGTGGAACTATTTAAAAAAATCGATATTTTGGGCTCGTGTAGTAATCGACCCATATTTTTTTGGAAACCAACCTGGGATTGCTGTTATTGTAAATGGACTTCCATATCGTAATATGATTATGTTTGTTGTATTCAACGAATTAGAAGGTATGGATGCACAGAATATGGGGTTTCACGTAGCAGGACGGTGTCACATGTCTTACATCGAATAATTTCTCGAGAAGGGAAGATAAGTTGTGGCCGCCTATATCTTCCTACTTAATTCCCAAATATTTTAGATTTGATTATCAGAATTATTTCACAGTTCAAATGGTTTAAAAGTATATATATATATGTAGCTCAACTGCACTAGCAAGATCCATTGTCATATACATAATATTACATCGACATTTTCAAATATTCCTAAACATTTATGAAAGCTCCATCTATAATTTAACATAGTCACTTTGATATATGGTAGCACACATCCCCTCTAAAGAAATCTAGAAATCTGTATATAGCTCAGAATTATATAGTTCACCAAATCACTATGCAAGTGGTTCAAATTATCGACGTTGTTGACGGGTCTCGATATGTCAAGGTCCGCATCATCGAGATCCAATAATTTCTTATGCATCCCATCAATATACCTTTACGGTTTTGCAACCATATCCATCTCTATATTAAGTAATAATTAAATTTTGATTTACTGATTCCCGTAACACTCCTCACATAAACATTTATTTAACCGAGTTTTTGTACACAGCCTATAAAGATAAATTCCCGCAGAAGAATGTAAGAAATAGGACGAAACTGAGTATAATAAATATTAGGTTCATTATATGTTTCCAAACAACGTTTGTAGTCGTTGTCTGAGCATTTAATCCGCATTATATTGAAGTTATAGAGGTGGTTCGAAAACGACTGGATTCAAAAAACAGCTGCTCGCATAGTTTATATTTATATCAATTTCAGAATGATGTATGCGGTTCTTCCTCAAAAAATGGAGCTAGTCATTTACAAAAGGTATATATAACCATAATTATTATACTGAATCTGAGCGAAGTAGCGAACTCGAAAAAGGTGTTTCGATATGCTTATGTATAATATATAGGACTGTTCATTTCAATAAAAAAACGTTTAGTCGATAATATTAATTGTGATTGTGAAAATAAGAACAGGTTGCCTGTCTATATATACAAGCAACAGATCAAAAGCATGCGGCTTGTTCTATATACGAGTTTAACCAAAATTTATAAGAGATTATGTCTCTTTTTGTATTGTGGATTTTTTTAATTTTACACAAAATTAGTGCTGGACTATATATAGTTATCGTCTTAATGGGTTTATAAGATTACTTAAATTTATTTAATTTAAACTTTATTCGAACCGCAATAAGTAATTAAATTGCAAGTATGTGTGATCAATTCTGAAATTGAAATAAAAACCAGTTGCTTTATTCTATTGGTATAGAGGTAAATTGTATACCGACGGTTTTGCAGAACACAATTTTTGAACGAATGACTTAAATAATTAATTATTGATGACTGAATTTCTTTTGTAACAATAATAATTGATCCCGTTTGTATCTAATTCACGCATTAATCAAATATGACGCCATCTAAAATTATAACAATATGGGCGCGTTGCTTCAAATCACCGACGGATTTAATCAGTGGGAAATATTATATTTTATTGAAACAATCATGTATTATAAACGCAACATTTTTCTTAAACCAAATATCAAAATACGAACGAAATAAATACTAAATATCGAAATAGAACTTTTACGGATGCACAATTCTATCATACATATACATAATGTGGTGAGATTATTGACAACACTACTCTCCCATAAATAGTAACTGAAGGATTTGCAAAGAATAGTTTTCTTGTATGACAATAGACAAAATTCACCATTGAATCGGTCACTCCCGTGGCGTGTAGTACATTTATATATTTGCAACGATATCACCAGTTGTGGGAGTATATGCTTTGAACGGGATATATACAATTTTTCGCGTCAGTTCATATAGGTCTTCGTTATTACACATTGACTCGATAAAGGACGATTTCAATAGTTAACAACTTTTCCGGACATATTTTGTTGATGTATATCTGTAAATTAAAAGGACAGAAATCAGATTTGGGTGCCGGCATTTTTCAAATCAATAGTAAAATACCGTATGTGTATTAAGTATTTTTCTAAGTGTTAACCAGTTTAGTCTTGATTTCAATAAAAACTTTCCAATTTGTATGCCAAAAAAAAATCATTTTATTAAAACTAGTTATCTTTACTTAAAAATTAACAAAGTATACCTATTGTTTGTTAATAAAACTAAAACTATCTGCAGATATCAAGTTATGTCATTTAAATTCTAATACACCAAAATAGGATATCTGACATATTTTCAAATTACAGCATAATAGAAGTGTTTTTTTTATGTAACATGTTCATGTAAGGTGGTCGATGGAATAAAACCAACAAATATTTCTAAATTATTTGAATTACACTGATTTTTGTTTTAAATGCGATATCCCAAACACCATGTTTTTGCAGTCTATACTAGTCAGAAAAACTACAGATATAATATTTTGAAAAAGGTTTCCACTCGCCATTCTCAAGCAAATAGTCTTCCAATAAGAACTGTTTCAGCTATTTTAAGAGCTCCGTTATTCAGTTGTTTTCTAGAAATAAACAGTAGAAGGTTGACCATTTAGTAAGATGAGTTCAAATTCGCTTCAAAATCGTATTAAAATCCATTATGAAAATGGTACATCTGCAAAAACAACATTTCGTAAGTTTCGCATATTATTTTCGGTAAACAAAATCTCCAATCTAAGCGCGCTATTCAACATTTTTGTGCAATAATTTGAGTACACTGGTTTAGTAGCAAACATACAGACCAGCAACAGAAAGTGCTACAGGGAACTCACAGGCTACAGGGAAGTGAGAGAAAGTGTTGCAGGGAACTCACGAATTTATGACGTTCTCAACAATTAAACTTCTCCAACGATGACATTGTGAATTTTATACGCAACGGTTTAACTTTATACCTTAAAATAAGGTGATCGATTCAGCTAATTGTACGGGTTGCGAAACAAATTTGTCGCATTTGGGATTCTAAAAATCCAAGAGCCACTAGTTGAGCAGCCATTGCATTCTTCTCCTGTTGCAGTATGGTGAGATCTATGATGAGAAAATGAAGCTGTTTCTGTCAACAGCCAAAGAAACAATCGGATTATTGGGAAACAGATTTGATGGACGATTGTGGGGATATGTGAGAGATAAGTGCAAAATTATGTCGATTAGCTGTTTTCAATTGAAATTTTACACGTATATATTATGTTTATTTCAGTGGCCCGTCGGACAAATAATAATCAGTTTCTAAAGGCCCTTATACTGAGTCAACAATCAGAATAGAACGATTTCGATCCTGAGCTTGGTCTTCATACTCTCTTAGTTCTCAACATCGTGGAGCCATCCACGCCTGAAATGACCTTTGCGCCTACTATATGGTGGCTCTCTATCATCTACTTCGAAGGCCCGTCGGAAAGCTTATAGTATTTTCTAATCGCATTTCAAATAAAATTGCGTTTCTTTGAAAATTGCAATGAAAGAATGAATTATGGGATAGTAGATCATGGCCGTAAAGCTTATAAAATGTAAGTCCAATTGTTCTGTGATAACATATTAAAGATAATAGTGGACAACACAAAATAGTACATAATTCCGTCGGATACTATTTTATATTTCTAAACTATAAATAAAAGTGTACTCACCTTGTTTATATAATGTATAAATATAACTTACCATCGGCAAAATTTCCCAATCATCAAATTCTCAATTACAACATTTCAAATATTATTTTTAGTAATGCACATGTACTTACAGTTTATATACAGAGTTTCCTGAAAATAATTATAGATGGCAACAACTGATAGACGGCGAACAATATTATTTATTGCCGCATCAAATATCAACTATACATATATATACATATATTCAAAATTAAATGTGTAGTTAAGTATATATAAAAAAACTATACTCAAATTTAAAACCTAAATATAGATAATTTTCCGAAAATTATTTAATAATGATAATAAATTATTTCCAATAAAAATATTACGAATTTGATAAAGTTTTTTCAAAATGTGGTCTCACTTATGAAAACGGCTATAAATCAAATTTTTTTCCCAATATTGCACTCTCATTATTAACTCACATATACTTATTGGGGCTGGGCTATAAATTAAACAAAAAATACACACACACACATATATATATTCTAAACGATTTTGTTTGAACCTGCAACCAAATATACATATATATAATAAGTTAAAATGGGACAAATGTCTGTTTGTGCAAAACGATTTGACTCATTCTGGTGCATATAAAAAATTTGACGTTTTTTGTAAAAAAATTTGATTGATTGATGAAAGACAAGAAAGACATAAGAAAAGTAAAACGAGAGAAATATATAAATATAATTTATACGCGCTATGCAAGTGTATTGTTTTTGGTAGATAGGAAAAGTGTAGGGCGGCGATCAGTGGCGTTACCACCTTTCTACCTGAGGCGTTTTCATTCATCGTTTTTTTTTATTTATTTCTTCTTTTTCAATATTTATGTTAGTTTAAAAAAAAAAAACATTTAGATTTTTATTTTTTTAATGTGTGTGTGTGAGTGTTTGTACATAGTAAATAAACATCTATACGGATAAGCCCATTTACAAATGGCATCCACAATAAAAATAAAAATTCTTTTATGTATATAACAATTTTTTTTAGTGTTTTGTTGGTTATGTACAGAGCATATATTTTCGTTAAAATAGTTAAACTATATATTAATAATTAATACATACATATATATATATATATATATTTATCTCATTTTTATTGTTTTTATTATGATTATTTAATTTTAATCAAAAAATAATTGAAAATTGAATTGAATTTAAGATGATTCTCCTCGTTTCGAGCTATCTGTATGCGAGATGGAAAAAAAATGAAGATAAATAATAATCTTATGCTGTATATAAGATGGTATGTGTATAATATATATATAGACGAGGTGGTTGATTTTAGTTATGCGATATATAGAATATTTATGTCATATTTGAATTTAGAATGAAACGAGAATTTAATCAGAAAAAAAAATTTATGTTTGAATGGATTTTTATTTGTATTTTTGTTAATATAAGAAGTGTGACTTGGAGCTTAAGGCATTTGTATATATTTTCTTCGATCGTTCTTTGGTTGCGCGTATATACAAAAAATAAATCATGCATCGACCGGTTGTGTATATATACACACATTTTTTAATAAGCCGGGAGTATATATATACGAATATGTATATATGTACATAAATGGAATTCACAATATGCGTGTGAAGTTTTATTTTTTATAAATATTTTCTAAACAAATTTTTGTTGCCCGTCATTCGTTATAATATTATTTGTTGTGTATAGATAAAAATTCTACCTGTCTACAGCCATATAACAATACAGCGATTTTCATATAGGTACAAATGAAAAATTATAGTTATTCATAAATATGTGTCAGTTCGCGGGTGCATCACATTACATGAAACGCGATGATTTAAATTTGGGAAAAATGCTATATGTTGGTATATATAGGCTCCTATGAAAAGCAATGAATTCAAGCATAAAATGTTCTAAGACTTAAGGAATATCTTATCTTTATAAACCATGATGATGATCTTGATTTATGGTTAATTGATCCAGTTTTGTTGATTAAAAATTTAAGTTACCTTGGGGATAAGAGGGTAAATTTTTGAAAGAGTTCATATCGACAAAAATGATTGCGACCTGTTGGATTAAGAGTAATTTTAGGTCTAGAAGTTTAAAGTATTGGGCATTTACGCATCATCAATTATTTTCTAATAGACAATTCCTAGAGTATGATTTTATTAATTAATTCTAAACTATCGGTATCCAAATTTCTTTAGGATCAATGTAATACGGGTGGCGATAAGTTTATAGAATTGCGCCTTCAATGCATTTTAATCTACAATTTTAAAAAATAAAAGTGTTTTTTAATCTGTAATTAGTGTTTTTTAATCTGCCTGCCAAGCCCAAGCGTCGTTAAAATCGGTTTTAATAGTAAACATTTACTAAAGATGGAATTAAATAATCGAAAACTAACTGTGCACAAATACCCTGAGAATCCAGTGACAACCGGTTTATCCATTGTAAAATTATAAAATTTACCTAAAACTACGATGTATAGCGTTAAAAACTGTTATGTGTAGAAAACAGTTCACAAAAATGATAAACATGGGATAACTATATGATGAAATTCGTTACAAGAAGTTTATAACTTACATTAAAAATAATCTGGGGATCACTGACTTAAACCGTGGCATGAAATGTAATCCATCCTGCTCCATGCATCTCCATAAGTTAGATAAATTTGCAATAAGAATTATGATTTAGCCAGCGATTTGCAGTTGTAAACTCACGATTTGGTTTTGTCACATTCGACACATCCGACAATGACGTTGATTCTATGCAAGTTTAGTAGAAATCGAGTAAACTACATTATAGGCAGTTGCTTTATTCTTTCAACGATTAATTTCAAAGATCGTGTGGTATGCACAAATGAAATAAAACTTTCGTCAGAATGAATTCCTTTACTGATTTTACTAGTTCACAGTACTTTAACGGCGCAATAAATTGGTACGGAACTAATCTGTTCAGTGTATGGTTAGAAAAAAGGAACAACTTGATTGGATACCTTGTGGGGATTATAGGAGATTAAACGCCTTGACCGTTCCTAACCGTTACCTTGTACCACACATACAAATACAGAGAACATTGCTAAGACAGCAATTACCATTCCTTTTGGCTGATTTGAATTATCGCGAATTTTTTTTGGTTTACGAAACGCTGGTTAGACATTTGAAAGGTTCACGAACGAGGTAGTTAGAGGGTTAATCAATATCAAAACCACAAAATGCATTTTTGGTTTTAATTCTCTTAACTTAAGTCATAAAATTACCCCTCGGGGATCCCATCCGAGGAAAGAGTTTTTTTTGGGGAATTTTCAGTGCCTACATCCATTCGACATATTCAACAATTTATTGGCATGGTTAATTATTACTATCGCTTTGTACCAACACTACTCATGCCCAGCTATAGTTTTGTTACTTGGAAAGCCAAAAACTGCAACAAGTTTTACTTGGCCAGTAGAGTGTAATGAAGCATTTGCTCAGACTAAAAGATGGGCATGCTCATGCCATACTGTTGGCTCTTCCTTTAAATGATGTAGTGTTCAATATTACTATACTGATGCATCGAACACTGCAGTCAGATCCGTTGTGCAGCAACTCAAAAATGTGTGTAGGAAACCTCTAGCATTTTTCTTCTAAAAGTTACTACTAGCCGAAATGAAATATTCTGCCTTTAATATATAATTACTCGCCATATACGTAGCGGTTAAACATTGTCGATATCTTGTAGAAGGTCGAGAATTTATGATTTATACGGACCACAAACCTCTTATATACAAGCGCAATAAGGTTCAAAACAGAAAGAGTTGGATTTTGTTTCGCAGTTTTCAACGGGCATTCAATATAGCAAAGATAATGTTGTGAAAAACACTAGATCTCTAATCAATTTCGGAATTACAGAAGCCTGATGAGGAACGTCAGAAATGATTTTCTGGTTCCACTCGCCTCCAAGTTCATCTTACAAACGTGAGTGCTTCTCATATCCAGGTTTATATATTTATTATGAAACTGCTAAATCGCCCTTATCTTCCAAAACTCCAGACTACGTCGATTATAGCTTTCTACGCTATACATTTTACATCCTATAGTGTTCGCACAATTTTAAAATTAATAACGGATCGTTGCTTTTGGCCTAACATGAACAAAGACTTTAACCACGCAAAACCAGAATTAGGACAATTTAAACCGCTTTTTGGTCGTTTTGAACACATTCATTTGGACATCGTTGGACTACTTTCTGCATCAAAGCTTCTTGGCCAGAAAGCGTATCTTATGTATAGGATATTACCGCCGCAACAGTTGCAAAATCTTTTGTGGAAAATTATATATCAAGATTTGGAGTACCTACGAAAACTTTCATATATAGATCAAAGAAGCCAATTCCAATATAAGCTGTTCTCAGAATTAACGAAGCTTCTACGCGCACATCGAATTCGGGTTCACTATTCATCGGGCACTATACAAGCATCTCTAAAAGCGAGAGGTGATACAATAAATTAAAGTTCGCAGCTGCCAACAGTTATTCTTGGCATAAGAGAGCTATACACCAAGAAATAATACTATAGATGTTCTCCGGCAGAACTAGTTTATGGTCAAGCACTAAAATTACCAGGATAATTTTTCTTGCAAGCACCAAATAAACAACTACCAGTTTATGAAACATCTACGAAATACCATATGTAATCTACCGAGCAAATAGCGCAGTGGTTAAAGCTACGACGTTTAGATCGGGAGGAATTTTTCAACTCCCGATTACGATCGGTGATTAAATTGAAAACATCTATGTTGGAATGTACAACTCATGAGCCGACCCATCGTTCATGTTAGTACAGGCTAGCATGGAGCTATGGAGTGTGCAGATGGCCAGTTAAAAGACGGACAGATAGGGATATACTGTTAAGCTTTCAAAGGACAATAAATCCACTAGCAGAGCAGTCTCTAAATAAATCTAGTTCCATGCTATGCCTCAAGGTAGCCCGAAATCGTATTTATTCCAAAAACGATGGGTAAA